>OX155694.1:3658953-6417257 GCA_944547425.1 Eupithecia centaureata
TCTAAGTAAAAGTTTTCGTTTGTACCCGTTTGTACCGCTCCAATTGAACTAGATTCATGTTAAGTCATTCAAGGTCTATCTTAAAACATGCATATCTAGAACCTAGATCATGATTTATTGAACAAAGTTGATGATTTTTCCTAGAATGGGTTTTGTTGAAAAATTTTGATACTTTAAGTAAAAGTTTTCGTTTGTACCCGTTTGTACCGCTCTAACTGAGCTAGATTCATGTGACGTCATTCAAGGTCTATCTAAAAACTTGCATATCTAGAACCTAGATTATGATTTGTTGAACAAAGTTGATGATTTTTCCTAGAATGGGTTTTGTTGAAAAATTTTGATACTTTAAGTAAAAGTTTTCGTTTGTACCCGTTTGTACCGCTCCAATTGAGCTAGATTCATGTTCAGTCATTCAAGGTCTATCTTAAAACCTGCATATCTGGAACCTAGATCATGATTTGTTGAACAAAGTTGATGAATTTTCCTAGAATGGGTTTTGTTGAAAAATTTTGATACTTTAAGTAAAAGTTTTCGTTTGTACCCGTTTGTACCGCTCCAATTGAGCTAGATTCATGTTAAGTCATTCAAGGTCTATCTAAAAACATGCATATCTAGAACCTAGATCATGATTTGTTGAACAAAGTTGATGAATTTTCCTAGAATGGGTTTTGTTGAAAAATTTTGATACTTTAAGTTAAAGTTTTCGTTTGTACCCGTTTGTACCGCTCCAATTGAGCTAGATTCATGTTAAGTCATTTAAGGTCTATCTAAAAACATGCATATCTAGAACCTTGCCTACGATTGGTTGGATAAACTTGATCGATTTTCCTAGAATGGGTATTGTTGAAAAATTTTGATACTCTAAGTAAAAGTTTTCGTTTGTACCCGTTTGTACCGCTCCAATTGAGCTAGATTCATGTTAAGTCATTCAAGGTCTATCTTAAAACATGCATATCTAGAACCTAGATCATGATTTGTTGAACAAAGTTGATGATTTTTCCTAGAATGGGTTTTGTTGAAAAATTTTGATACTTTAAGTAAAAGGTTTCGTTTGTACCCGTTTGTACCGCTCCAATTGAGCTAGATTCATGTAAGTATATTCAAGGTCTATCTAAAAACATGCATATCTAGAACGTAGCCTACGATTTATTGGATAAACTTGATCGATTTCCCTAGAATGGATTTTTTTGATAAAATTTTGATTTTTTTAAGCCAAATTTTTCGTTCGTACCCGTTTGTACCGCTCTAATTGAGCTTGATTTATGTTAGTTCATTCAAGGTCTATCTAAAAACATGCATTTCTAGAACCTAGATTATGATTTGTTGAACAAAGTTGATGATTTTTCCTAGAATGGGTTTTGTTGAAAAATTTTGATACTTTAAGTAAAAGTTTTCGTTTGTACCCGTTTGTACCGCTCCAATTGAGCTAGATTCATGTTAAGTCATTCAAGATCTATCTTAGAACATGCATATCTAGAACCTAGATTATGATTTGTTGAACAAAGTTGATGAATTTTCGTAGAATGGGTTTTTTAGAAAAATTTTGATACTTTAAGTCTAAGTTTATCGTTTGTACCCGTTTGTTTCGTTCCAGTTAAGCAAGATTTATGTTACGTCGTTCAAGATCTATCTAAAAACATGCCTATCTAGAACCTGGCTTATGATTTGTTGAACAAACTTTATCGATTTACAAAATATGGTATGTTATCAACATAATTTAATGTTTACGTTCATGTGTTTTGTTTGTTTCTACCTAAAATTGTATTATTTAACCTTTATTAATTTTGCGATTTCAAGGTCTATCGATGGTATTGCCTAAGTTTCACGAAATATTCAACTTTGAAGTCCAATCAACCGTTTTACCTACGTAGGTCAAAAGCGACAGTTGAAAAACCTCCCCCTCCCAATAAATTTTTTCCCCTTAGGGTACAAACGAAAATTTTGTCAGTACAATCGGGTACACACCCGGTACAATCGAATAGGATCAAAAAAACATGAATATCTTAAAGTTGGTTGCCAGGTTCACACAGCTAACATTAGGTATCATTTATATTATAGCTTTTAAAACATTCTATTATAGCTTTTAAAACATTCGAGTCTTATCGACATGTTGCAGTAAGGACATGTGTCTTTACTGTGTGTTATTGAAATTGGAAAAAAGAAAACACAATACCTATGTACAGAAAGCGCGATAAGTTCACAAAAAACTGGTCTTGAAAAAAACAATGTATATCCACATTAACATTTACATTTTACTTTTAAAACAGTCATATCAACATGATGCAGTTAGGACACATGTTATTGAATTTGAAATAAAAACAACTCACGAATTCAGACGTCAAACACTTGATTTATTGAAAACACACAAGATTTGTTGGTACCTTTAACGCCGGTGTCACCGACCGGAAGACATCGGCCCACGGCGTCCACGATACGTTTACACTCAATTACACAATTTTATGAATGTCGGTTAGAGACACCACACATCAAACGCTACAACAATAACCCATACCTGACATGACCGCCGATGTTGCACATCACTATAACATGGGTGGCACGAGCTCTCCCAATCCACATAAAAACTCTTATCTTTATTATCTCATTGAGGAAAGAATTCGAGTAGGTAATACATCTATAAAAAGACAGTATTTTATGACCATGATTTACGATTAAAATATCTTTTCGTGTCATACTTTTGTGTAATCCATCGTAAATGTTTAAGATGCTCTGTTCAATTGGTCAAAACGATAACATAACACAGGTGGTATTAAATTCGAGAAGTGTTACAAAATATGTTACCGTTTAGAGAGTGTTACTAGCATCTACAAATTATATCAATAAAAGCAGACATGATGTGATCCATACTAAGTTATCACGTGGGTACATTTAAACGCTTGCAATTTAATTCAGCTCGCCATCGCCAAACGATATCGAATGATTAATTTTATTCGAGAGCTCGCCGCAAATCAACGATTGTGGATGCAAACATTGTAAAGAGATCGGGGCAATGCCTCGAGCCGTAGCCTCACTGGCAGTGGTACTTTGTCGTTTTATTGTCGTCAGTGCGTTACCCTGCAACATTTTTATACGACACAATCAATCTACATTAACTTGCGCACCTTAACTTTCCTAAGCCAGTTACCGGAGTAATTAATAAAGTTGGTGCTCTATTAAATTTAAACACGACTGATTTACAAGAGCTTGCTACCATTAAGCAACTTTGAATCGACTACATTGTTGTTTATTTTCACCGTCAGTAAGCTATCTAAACAACCTGCTACAGAAATAATCTACCTACTGGCGTACCCTGAAAGTTAAAGTAATTGTTACCAATAAATAAATTAAAACTTAAGCTAAAAACATCCGATTCGAGGATTCGAGACCGTGTGATTCCGTGGGGTACCGGGGCTCTCCGGGTTTTTAAAAAATTATCTGAGCGTCTGGTCGATGCGACGCGTGACCCGAGAGCTGGTGAATATCTGGCTCAGCGCATTAGCATTGCCATACAGCGTGGTAATGCAGCCAGTGTCTTGGGGACGCTTCCGACTGGTATTGACAAGGATCAATTGAGCTACCTTTAGACTGTTTGCAACCGTCTGCAGTTAGCTCAGTGGTTTCAATTGTAAATACTAGTTGTAATTTTTCTATTCCTTGCTTGTAATTTTCGTTGTTAATAAAGAATTAAATAACATCCTCATCTGGTCGATGTGATGTGTGACCCGAGAGCTGGTGGCTGGCAGCCAGCGTCTTGGAAACGCTTCTAACTGGTATCGATATGGATCAGTTGAGGATATAGACTACATATAGACTGTTTTCAACCGTCTGCAACTTAAATGTTTCAATTGTAAATACTAGTTTTCATTTGTTTCTATTCCTTGATTTAAATTGTCTTTGTTAATAAAGATATACTAAGTATGTAATTATATCGTTTGTCCATGGTAATACGTACCTCATTAATATTAAGTAAGTTGAACTTGTGTATTATGCAATGTTTTCGCTCAGTGCAAAATGATGCCCCATCAAAACATGATGTAACGATCTTCCGTTAAATATCAATGGATGCGTATTATTCCACGAACATAAAAGCACGCATAAGTTAATAAACATATTTTCCCTTTAATAACTGCGTGATTAATTATGATCGATAGCTGGTGCTTTATCACTAAAATGTACTTATTATTCACGTGTGATTTTCCTCTCAAATTTCCAGTATGCAATGTATTTTTGCATAAAAAATTAACTTGTCGAGAGTACCCAGAGCCCGATGACAGCAAAATGTAAAATAATTTCAAATGGTTGAAGGTCCTAGTTATACTCGTTAGTTTCTACAGATGGTTCAATTCGATACTGGAATATTTGTTAGTATTGTTATTCAAAAATATTCGCGCTCATAGATTGGAGCATTGCAGGCGGCGTGAGTCATTACCTACAGCCAGCTAAAGGAATTCACCATAGTGCTACGAGTACGATCGACATCTATTTGAGTTCCTTTCTCAAGAACACAGTAAACAACCATTATTATAAGCAACGTGTACTAAAAACAGAGTCGTGAACTGTGTCCGTACGACCGCGACCGTTACGAAGATCACTGTGATTTGTCCAAAATATCATGTAACCTACCTACACTTTGACTATTGGTACTAGGTTTCTATTCTATATTTTACATATAACAATATCTATAGATCTTATAGATTATATGTAAGTTTCATATAAAAATTGATTTATGAAAAGTATGTATGTAAATATTTAAAATAAACATTCAAATGATTTTAATGATATGTGTTCTTTAAAAATATTTTCATAATTTAGGTGCGCGTTTATGTCTTTTGTATGAAGTTAAAAACATTATACAAAAGACATAAAGAATAAAATTTTCTCCGATCTTGGTAGTGAGAAAACGTTTATTTATTTCTAAGTTTATGTATTTAGATGGTATGCTTCAGAAAGATAAGATTAATTAGGACACATAGAAATTAAAAAAAAGTGAAACGAAAGTAAGTTATTCGTACGTAACGCTTTATTTCTTATTGGATAATTGATTGTTGTAAAAAAATACTTGTGAATGCTTATTTTGTAAGTAGGTGTAAAGAAATAAAGTTGTTAAGTTTTGAGAGCTCTATATTACCGATACTGAACATACAACTGTTTAAAATTTAACCATCTATTGGTGAACTTGGGACTTGGAACTTTTGGAACTTGGAACCTGTGTAATAAAAACATGATTTATTTAATAAACTCGTTGTTTCGACGTTTTTGACACAAGTTTTCTCATACATTTTACGTCAGGTTTAACCGACAAAGCTGTCTAATTGCCCGATTATCTTTTGGTAAACACCAGCCTTAGCCTAATAAACAATAACCAACAGTCAGTAAAGGGAAATCGCAAGCTGAGAGTTATTTTCAGGAAACTTTCTAGTTCCACTTTGTACTTCTAAGTTTGTGAGCCCACGCTTGTAAAATCTATTAAATTTTCATTCATTGATTAGAGCTACGATACCCATGATTTTAAGAGATATCGACTTTCAATACGTAAATAGATAGGGTTGTCGCCATTACTATGATAGAAGAAGGACTTTCATGTTGTTCAGGTGGCGTAAAGTGGTCGACCTGGGACTTTATCGACTCGTTCATTGGGATTACTGGACATTACCGATAAGTACGGCGTGGCTTGTAACGCATCCGATTACATGATGTTCTATTTACAAATTCAAATCAGGGTGCTATTTTCAACTGGCAGAACAAACAACTTTAGAAAGAGTTTCGTTAATTTTCAATAGACTTCTAATAACAAGGAGCATCAGAACTTTTTTGTAGGTGAATTGATATAGAATGCATAAACTTTTTTGAAGTCCCATATAAGAGAGAGAGAGATCCCATTTTTGAATTATCCATACTAATTCCTAATCATTTCGTCTTTAAAAAATAAACTATAAAACGATGTCAAATGACGATGCTAACGTTAAGTTTGCATCGTCATTTGACATCGTTTTATAGTTTATTTTTTAAAACACGCTAAATTATGTTTCCTACGTCGTAACCATGAAGTATCAAAAATAATAATTAAACATTTATTTTATAAACTTTTAGAATACACTTTTTTTACAGAACTACATTTTTAAACATAACTTTAATTTTAATCAGGACATTGAACTTACAATCTGTTACCTACACAATCATCTCCGCTCACTCAACCATGACAAAACTGAAATCAATTTTCATAAAAAATAAACGACAATCAGCATGAAAATAGTCTTGCTGGAATTCCAGAAGATTCTTTTTATCACTTTGATAGACACCCGAGAGCTGGTGAGTGTCTGGCTCAGCGCATCAGCATTGCCATACAGCGTGGCAATGCAGCCAGTGTCTTGGGGCCGCTTCCGACTGGTATTGTCTTGAATCAATTGACCTTTAGACTGTTTGCACCCGTCTGCAGTTACCTCAATGGTTACAACTGTGTATACTAGTTTTAATTTGTTCTATTCCTTGATTGTATTTTTCGTTATTAATTTATAATGCTGGACAATCCACACAGCACCATCTAGCCCAAAGTAAGCTACTCAAAGCTTGTATTTTGAGATAAAGCTTTGATAGAAGGAAATATGCAGTTACAGTTAAAGTTATCCGAGAAGTGAGTGAATGACTGTAAAATCTCGTATATCAGGAGAAAGCAGTGCAACCCGCGAACTCTACCCGTGTCAGTGATCGTCAATTAGTGTAGGGTGTCGGTGGTCTAGCAGACCGCAGCAACGGTCCGGCACAAGCCGGAACGCAACCTGAAACCTCCCGCTACCTACTTGATTTGTTTACATACCTCAATGAACATCGTTCACCCTTCTACAAACTTCAACAGGTTTAGATTCATGTTGCCTTAGTATTTTCATAACTTAAATAATTGTTGCTACTGCTGTTTAGCTGTAAAAACTTTGTTAATGCTGGACAATCTACACAGCGTCATCTAGCCCCAAGTTCACAGTACTTATGTCCTGCCTGCTCTTCCATATAAACACATTGACTTACTTAACAAATAAACTAAACAAATTTATCTAAAAGACAAGTTTTAAATAACAAAAGAGATCCTCTAAGAGAGCACTGATAACTTTTAACTATTATTTAAAGCTATACGAATGAATATTATTAATTAATGTATTAATGAATGTATGTAATGATAAGGGTATTGTATATGTTTAATGGCTGCTCCTGAGGATACCGGTCTCTTAAGAGTCAGGGCAACAGGATCTACCAAGAGGGTGTGTAAGTAAATTTGTGTAAGTATAAGTATAGTAAGGTAGATATTTTACATAGAAAAAACCTAGAAATATTGGCGCAGCAAATATTGGCAGATCGTATATATATATCCCAAGCGGGAAACGAATGTATGAATAAATAAATAATCATAAATAAATAATTCCGGACAGTCCACACAGCATCATCTAGCCCCAAGCTAAGCAAAGTTTGTGTTATAAACGTAAACAACACAGTAAGTCGTCAGTCAAAACATGAAAAGCACACCACTAAATCTAAGATTGAATACATGAAGCAGCTCTATCTTGGCAATCTCGACAGTGATGTGATAGGTAAGAACTTCTCAGAGACTACGATTCATTCAAGTAGATCTTAGAGATTCATTAAATCATATTTAATATTAAATGAATGAGTTATGGTGTGCTAACTACGTCTTCTTTTGTATCAGAGGCATGTTACGTGTTAAGTAACCTCATTGGCTAAGTCACGCTTAGCTATATCAGTAGAGCATCGCTTAAATTACGCAAGAACAAATCAATTATGTGGCATTGCTATCGAGAGGATGTTAAACACTTCATTGATGGAATTGATAACCCAAATAAAGGAAATAATTAGGTACGCCAAAAATATGCCTAGAAAAAACGGGAGTAGAGTATCGCACAGAAACTTTGAAAATTGTAGGTAATTTATATGGCTATGGCTGTCCGAAATATGAAATATGAAAAACATTTAAGTATTTATTTTATTTAATGTTTACGTACAATACGTTCTTATCGAAAGTAACAGTTTTTGAAATTACCTTTTGAGGAAAGAAAATATAAAAAAAAAACCTAGGAATCTACCCTAGAAAGAAACTTAGAAAATTAGAACCGAAATAGTAACTAAAATTTCCAAAATCAAGTTTGTTTATCCAAAATACTGCTCATAGTTGATTGAATAGATCTGTTCTCTCAAAAGCTCGTGAGAGAGCCGTACAATTATATCTAATCAGATGCCAGTAACAACACTATTATGACCGTTTAGCGATAGTAGTTAAAATTAAGTGCGGCAATAAAATGTTTTGTGGCGGTCATATCGTTTCGAATCTACTATTTGGCTGCAGTGCATTATGTTTATGTACCAATGAGATAATTATAGCTCTGCCGTGTGAAGTTATTTCAATGACACTTATTTGCCTAGACAAAAACTTTTTTTTTTATTTTAATTAAGAAAGAAAAAAAAAGTTTCATAAAATAAAATCAAGGAATAGTAACGGAAAACTAGTTTAATACTCTGTGAACGACACTGCTCTGCAAAACTAAGTAAATATCAAACTTCTTATTCAAAATTTCAATATTGTGATACTTAGTTTTGCAACTTATAAGTTGTAACATATGACAGAAAAGTATAGAGACACTGGATTTACCTTTCGTTTAAAAGGATTAAATCACTAATGATCCAAATCTTCGTAACTAAAATAACGTTAGTAAAATCAATCTAGTGAATGTTCCAATAGTCCATTTCCCACATAGCTGGAGGTCCGTTTGAAGAAATCGAAGGTGGTTCGGCATAAGTCGTGGGAAGATCTACATTAAACGGCGCGTGTTGCGGACGCAGGGTGAATACACCTGAGTCTATCGGATTGTACACGATCAAATTATTATGCTGTGATAAACTTACCTATTTGGATCTAATCAAGTTTGTGGTGTGGGAGAGTGCGACGAATAGTTCGGGTTTGTTTAAAATTTTATAAAACGGCAATTTGTTTCTCTGAGTGTTTATAGTTTGTACAATTTACAGAATGTTTGTGTAATTTACAGAAAGAGTTTAATTTAAAGAAAAGTATTTATTTTGGTAACTGCTTTGTACCTTACACTATTAAAAATGTATTGTTATTAGCTGATATTCTGTTATTGTGCAAACTGAGACGTAAATACACGATCAAATTATTATGCTGTGATAAACTTACCTTTATGGATCTAATCAAGTTTGTGGTGCAGGGGGCGAATACGGCGAAGAATGGTGAGGGTTTGATTAAAATTTTATAAATAAACTGCAATTTTTTCGCCAGTGCAATTTACAGGTAGGTGTGTAGGAAAGAATGGTAAGTACTTTAAGTGAGTATCCGTTATATTATATACTAGCGACCCGCCCCGGCTTCGCACGGTGTTATTATTTGAAAAAACCTTCCTCTTGAATGACTCTATCTATTAAAAAACCGCATCAAAATCCGTTGCGTAGTTTTAAAGATTTAAGCATACAAAGGGACATAGGGACAGAGAAAGCGACTTTGTTTTATACTATGTAGTTATATTATCCCTGTATTAATACTTTTTTTTGCATGTATCTTTAT
The DNA here is from genome assembly GCA_944547425.1 of Eupithecia centaureata. NCBI lineage: Eukaryota > Metazoa > Arthropoda > Insecta > Lepidoptera > Geometridae > Eupithecia > Eupithecia centaureata. The sequence goes on from OX155694.1 coordinate 3,668,528, forward strand.
AGGGTGGAGCACTTTAATATAAATAAGCAAAAGCTATTGTGTTTTTGTGTAGATATTGACAAAGATTCGCCTGGCAAGTATTTCTCCCAGCAAAGAACCTGTCTTCAGCACTAAGAATTCAAATTAATGATAGATCCTTCAGAGTAGAATTTCGACGAAATATTAGAGTCGGCTCAACAGTAACTTCGGCGTCTTTGAAGTGAGATTCCGACGATATTTCTTCTTAAATGTTTTTATAATTAACTAACGTCACATGTTTTCAAATTTAATTTTGTAAATACAAATGGCTAGGTACCTACCTTCATACCAGTTTAGAATATCGGAACGAGACGTAAATATAGGTCAGATAACCATAATTAGGTATGTTAAAGACGAAGTTCTTTGTTTCACTTCTAAGAATCTCTACCGAGATCGAATGGTATTTAAATACCTACTGAGCGCTACGTTTTACAATGTCTCTTAAATTGCTAATTTATGATTATTTGGCTATCGCCGTGTTATTAAGTTTGGCACCATAGAACATTCTTAAAGTGAGTAGACGATTTTTTCTGGCTTTGTCTACAAAAACAATTTTCTCCACAATAGAAAATGTCAGTTGATAAATGTTCATTTCATTTCAGTGAGGTGCTTGTTCGGAAATGAGTTAATGAAAAGGAGAACAATTCATTGTGGGACATGAACTGTTCAAATGGGAAGTAATTGCGAGCCCGCTGTCCTAGGTGGGCGACATAAATGACTTTCCTAGCTCATTTCTCTTTGTTTATGGTTGTAAGGTGAATGGTTGATTTTAATACCTAAATTTGAAAAACATTTGCTTTTTGAATCATCACTGACAGGATTATTTTCCTGGTTCCTACTATTTTTTTTAGATATCTATACATTTTTGTCTGAACTAATTTTATAATAAAAAATACCATTGTGCTGAAAATCGCAAAAAACAAATTTTCCAGGTAAAAGATTTTTATTTCTTGACGGGCGTACAATTAATATCGCGATATCTTATGGATACTATACTTAAAAATAAAAGCTCGAGTTACCTGGACTTACATGATATTGACCCCTGAATCATCTCCCTAAGTTGATCTGATGAAATACTTAACCCGATTATATGCCAACTATATCTTGAAAGGATACGCTCCTAAGAGTTTGAGAATCGACGTCGCATATCGCAATGCCGGAGTCGGAACCCAGACCTTACGGCGTTTAATCCAATGCCTCTAACTAGACGCTCCGACCTGCTCAGGGTTTAGTACTGTATTGACAAGCACGCGGTTGTGAAGCATGCAAATGAAGCGAATTGTAGATCGATTGGAAATAGATCGTGTGTCAGCGGTCGGGAGGCTGCGGGGCATGATCGTCCGTCCACGAGCGCGCGCGCACGACCGGCCGACCTGCCCGCGGCAAGTCTCAACTACCCGCACCATACACGTATACTGCAATAAAAAAGTAAACCACTCCTTAGCGCTTAATTTACAGCCCAATTAATACCTGTTTTCCAGTAAATTGCACTATTGGTAGATGGAGGTACTTGAGGATATTAAAGTAATGTCTACTAAAACTTTCTACAGTCATTCGATCAAAACGACGACGATTTGTTATATTTTCCAATTTCCTAAATTGACGTCGAACTCCACTTATAACAGTGAAAGCTTATTTTAAAAATCAAAAAATGTTAAACGATTACAAATTGACCTTTTCTATTGTTCGTGTTGTGAAACTAGAGATTGATCTCGCACAGATATTAAAAGAGCAATTAGTGATTTCTAATGTTGTAATTTTAAAGTCTGTATTTCAAAGTCTCGTTTTAGTTGATCGTTCCCTTAATAAGCTATTTTTAGATGTTATCTCGTTTTATGATTCGCCGAACTCTTCGGAAGATAATTTATTGGCAAAGTTCTAAACTTTACGAAGAAAGGTAAGGTACCGATAGTTAATATTTTGAAGCCAAATGTTGCAGAACAAGAATATAAAATATAAAATTTCTTTTATTTCCAATAGAAATTGTTCCATATTTAGTTAGCACATAAAAAATGCGTTTTGGTTTCGGCTACTGTATGCCGAGCACCGGGATCGTTGTCTTGGGTATAATTTTATTTTATTTTATTTTGTTGTGTTTAATTTTTATTTAAAACGAAAATTACAATCAAGGAATAGAAAATGTATAATATAGATTTACCTACAAACAACCTAGGTGGACACTAAAGTAGTGATAACCTACTACTTGGATTTACTAGATGAACGAACAACCAATGCCACAATGATAATGTAACCTGCAAACAAATTTTTATAACGGCTCTACAATAATGTTTAACGGGTTGTATGAGTACAATACGTATTGTGATGAAACATAATAATTGGCTATTTCATCTAAATGTCCGTCTAAGGTGTCCGAATGTAATTACCAAAAGTCAAAATGGACCCGCCCACGAGTACTCTCACGCGTGAGGTCACCACATCTGACAACCTGCTCATAGACGAATTACACCACTATACTTAGTGGTCCGCTTTTCGACTATTATCTTTATTATAGGTTTGTGCTTTAATGGCTCATTTTTGTTAGCATTGCCAATAGACATTTCAGCAAACGATTGTTAGTTCATTACTTAAATAAAAACGTACCTACTAGAAAAGAAGAATATAATAGAAGATTAGAATGCGATGGATATACATATTCTGATATTTTTCCACTTGTGGAAGAAGCGAAAAATAAAAATGAGCCATCCACACAGCATCATCTAAATAAGCAGAGCTTGTAACTTAAGAATAGATAAAAACAGTATAAATTCTTATGCTTGTGACATGGGTACTAGATGACTTTTGGATGAGGTTAGCTTTGTTTGCGTGCCCGTAAACACTTTTAACATGGTTGAAAGTGTGCTGACCAGTATTGTCTGCTGACCGGCATTACCCCATTCTACCCTATAGAGCTCTACATTATAGCAAGACACATGGTCCACGTAACTCCTCACGACTGACAGGACAATATTTGAAAGCACTGCTGCGTTTGACACGTGAGACAAATTTACGTTGACCTGATGATAGACGAACAATCGCACTGTGGACCTCACTGCCTCAAGAACAAGGCTCCCGGCCTAATAAAACTTAATTTGCGATCTAAGATCTCTATGGGAGATTTAGTTTAGGCATAGAAATATTTGCCTAAATTTCAGTTCTAACTAAAGATAAAGATAAGATCTAAGGACGATAATTAAGGGAGGGAGGAGGCATATGTGCAGCTGTGGAGTATTATAGTGTGATTATAAGGAGTTAAGATAAATAATCATAGCGACACACGCATTTTTGGGTAATATTATAATATCAACAATGCTTTTTTAATGTAGGCATGTGTTATCTGTATCTTTATAACCACCTAATTTAAGCTATGTTTTAATTATGCCTTTTCCCAGTAACCAATAATGTATGTGTTTTGTTTTGTGACAAATAAATGTTTACTTACATACTTATACTACTCATAGTTAGTTTTTCGCAAAATAGCGAGGTTTACAGAGGTTTTAAATAATATAACTTGACATTTCATCAATTACACGATCGCAAGTCTTAATCGGATAATGATAACAGATTTGTTACCATCTTAGAAACCGTTAAAACGTTCTAAGCATTTTAAAATAATAATAACTGACATTAGTTCATTAGTTTACCCGTCAAGCTGTATCTAATAAATCCAAATTATTATTTATCGTTTTATGTTTTACGTACTTAAGGATTAGTTACTGTTGGTTATTTAATATTTAAAATTAAATTAAAATTTCTTTTACATATTTAGAGTGTACAGGGTATATATATATATATATATATACAGTGTACATATGATGTCTTATCACAGGTTCTCACAAATAATAGTGATAATAGTACAGATTGTTTTAATTAAATAATTATAATAACGTGCAACGACCGTGCAACCGAAACTCTGCGTATGGCTAGACACGCACTTGGCTGGTTTATTCTTATTTTTTCGAATGATCCGAGTATCTAATCCAAACAATAAAGTCGTATATTTCTTTACATGATATGTTATCTGGCACTCTGTATATTGTAATGACGACCGATGTGGCGCGATGGCCGAACTGTCTGCCTGCGACTAGAGGATTCGATTCCGGGATCCCGGGATTCGGGATCCCGGGATCCCGGCCCATTTTCGATCCCGAAAATTTCGGGATTATTTTTTCCAAATCCCGGGATTTTCGGGATTGAGAAAATACTACAATAATCGTTAAAAATAATAAAAAATGAAGCGCTTTAATTTAAGAAACACAACACAATATTATAAACTTAAAATGATATTATCAATTGCTTATCGGCACCATTAAAATAACAAAAATCTAATCATGTCAGTTGACATCGGTTTAGTTTTATTTTTAAATTATGATTAATAAAAACAGGAATTATTATTCCTGCTTGCCTTTTGTTATCAGAATAAGCATTTTATTTACAAATAATACCATTTAAAATACAATGTACCTGTTCACAAAAAAAGCATACCTTAGACAATTAATCGATCGCATCCTCTGTCGCATCGATGTCAAAATTGATCTAAAATTATTTTTTGTCGACAATCACTATTTGCTTTTTAGTTAAAACAATACGTTTAATAATCATTAAACTTTATTTTTACTGACTGATAACTAGGGATTAGATATTTGGTTGCTTGTTTACCTAAAGGTGGCCCAATGATACAAAAAGGAGCTTTTAAAACCAACTTTTTCTGGAATCCTGATGAATTACTACTAATTCTAAACTTCCAGAATTTTCTAAAATTATGATGTTTTTTCGCCGGAATATTTTTTATAAACAAAATAAAAGACACTTATTCTTTTGCGTATTTTTTTGGAATTTCGTAAATAACAATCATTACTGCTCCGGAAATATCAATTTAAGTGAAAAACTCGTCAAAAAAAGTGTGTTTTATATTTGATTGACCTAAAATAAAATGCCAGCGAAAATAAAAAACACTCGGTATTTTGGGATACTTCGGAATTTATATGGTTTCCCGAAAAAGATTTAGAGTTGTTTGGTTTTAATAGCTCACGTTGTGTCGTCGCTCAAAGTTAAGGTAAATAAGCGCCCGAATATCCGATCACTGCCGATAACGTTACCATTATGTGGTTAATTAAATTAGTATTTTGTACGTATCTATCGAGGAAAAGTAAACATTAAAAAAAGTATTTTTTTAAATTTTTGTATAAGGTGCAGAGGGGCAATTCTGTACAAAAGAAATCAGTCAAAATTTTAAACAATCGTTGTATTCTCCGTGATTGAGTTTCGTGAATTCTGGCAAATTGGTGCTAACTAATCTTTATCTGACTTCTTCTCAATAGTGTTAATCTATAAGAAAATGCTGAAATTAATGGTGAACTATATAACTAATTAGACAAAAAACTAGAAAATGCCCGAATTGCCCCTCAGCGGGGATTTTCTGGCAGGTGGTAATATTATTTGATCCTATGATGCTATAATAGTAAAACTAGAAGCTTTACAAACTGGACAAGTCAGTACATCCGAATTTGAGTCTTCTAAACTCCTGAGATGGTTCAGTTTCTAAAAAAAAAGATTTAAAATTCACGCGGGGTAATTCGGGCACCACTTTTTAGTCACCCATACATGCTAATGTTGAGGCTCTGACTATTGACATCGATTATAATGAACTCGGTAAAAGAAGTGGATATTAATTATATTAGTTATTGAAAGTACGAAGGAAAGGATTGTTGATTTCCTGTTAAGTAAAAACAACAAGTTTTTATCCATTAATTTACTTATTTAGGTAGGTAGTAAAAGCATACTTCATTATATTAACTGAATATAAGTATTCAGATAGAGGACACTTAGACAAATTAAACATTTTCAATCACATAATGTCCTAAAGTGTCAGTATTTTTCTCAGTTGCCACGAGCTTGAATTTTTTTATCGACATTTACTTCAATGCTGTGGACATCACTGGTTTTTTACAACTTCAATAGTCGGGCAATTTGGGCAGTTAACTCCGAAAAAATAACCTCTGATCACAATTTTGTGGGGTAATAATACCAGGCTCAATAACTTATGAAAAACAAAGATTAGGAACGAAACAATTACATTAAAAGAATTTCCAGTTTAAAACAAGTATAATTAATTGCCTTGACAAATCAGCAAAAAAGCCGCGAAAACCACTAAATTCTGTAAAATTTGAAGACCTTGTCACAGGTGTCATGCGCACTCAAAATGTCGACTGACAAAATGATGCTGTATATCGATCAGTTAACGCGGTAGCAATTCCTTCTTTAGGTGATTGAATTAACCGATTGTTGCTCTACCCGAACATAGAGGTTTCTCTTGAGTAAAAGCTACAGAATCAAGAATATGACCATGTGCCATAATAATCCCCCTGCCATAATAGGGTATTACACCATTTTTTAAAAACTGTTTTAAATTAATCCTGAGATCGTAATGAACTAGTAGAAATTTTGTTAATTTTTTTTAAAACCGAAAATTGCCCTAAAATCTGTTTTTTATTTATGATTTTGAATTTTCGCGCGGAAACGCTAGCCGCCATGCTTTTTCATCTCGTGACGTCACTCGGTTAGTAAACAATACGACTGCGAAAGACCAAGTAATAAGATTCGTGAAAATAATGAGTTATCATTGGTGTCTTGTGCCTGAATGCAAAAATACAAGTGTAAAAACGCCACAAAAAATATGAATTCAAGTGCCAAGTGATGTAAAAATGAGAAAAAATTTCGCCACCATTAAAGTATTAACCATTGGCAGATTTGTACTTTCTGCTTTCACAAAACCGTCTTCCATAGTGAAATAAAGGCTAGAAGTCTACAAACGTGTTAATAACTCGTAAATTTATCAAAATAACAGCGCACAACTTATTTTCAGTAGATTGTTTGCTATCGGAATGACGTCACGGCGGGATCCAATATGGCGAATGGCGTTTTAGACATTTGAAAAACAGATTAGAAAAGACGATTTTTAAAATGGAATTATAAAATTAAAATTGCAATTTTATGAATAAATATCGACGTTTCTTGTTTACTTTTTTCGAAATCTATTATGAACAAAAATTTTTATATTTTTCCTTACATAGTGTAAAATACCCTATTGCCCCTCTGCAGCTTAATTAACTGAATAAATAAGTTTTTGTGATTTTAATTGATTATTACTTTGTTTTTGAAAGTAAATAGAAGCTGATTTTCATATATTACTTTGATATTCTTACTTCGTCTACGATCCCGGGATTATCCCGGGATCCCGGGATCGCGTTTCACCAATCCCGAAATCCCGGGATTGAAAATAAAGACCGGGATCGAATCCTCTACCTGCGACGCAGGGAGTTGCGGGTTCGATTCCCGCCTTGGGAAAAAAAACGATATAAATATATTTATTCCGGGGTTCTGCGCATTTTCTATCAAAGTTTTTAAAAACTAAAAACATTAAAACTAAAAACACCTAAGTATTATCTAAAAAATTTTTACTGAACTTTTTAAACTTTCATAAAAGAACGCCTGTCCTTCTAAATCCATTAACGGAAAGTATTGATTTGGAAGTGATTGTTGGTTTAATTTCATCAAACCGTTATCATAATATCAGCTCGCCTCCTACTTTTCCCTCTCAGTTACAATTGTAGTTTACATGATAGACATCTTTGTCTACGGCCATCTTCAGCTTGTCGTTTTTAGGGTGCCGTGTTCTACAACAAAACAATGATAGTTTTGCTATGTTCATAAGTCCCTTCGCTGTTTATATTACAATAGATTAGAAAGCTGTAAATTGGAAATTAAGAAAATTCGTACAAATTATAATGCAAATAAATTACATGAAGGTAGTTACTTCTACAAATATGGTAAAAGTTTTATATAATGAACCGAGCAACGACCCTGTAACCGGAACCCTCGACAGCGCGTGACCCGACACACACTTGGCCGCTGTATTCTTTTTTCCAAATGATCCGAGTATCTAATCCAAACAATAAAGGTCGATTAATGGTAATGGCGGCGTAAAACATCGGCCATTTACTTTTTAGATCACAGCTCTAAAAGTTTAAAACATCACGACATTGTCTCGGTTGAAAAGTAGATCGTATCGTGGTCGACCGTAAAGCGGAGAACACACTGGATGAAGCTGAAAGTTAAATCAAAGAAGTACCAATGCTGATATGAAACAATCACTCTAACCACAAATACTGACTTAACTCAAGCCATAATCTCGGTACAATGTTTGTTTGTTAACAACACAAAAATCCATTTTTTTTATTGGCGTCGATCTCGAAATATTGTCAACATCATGCATTGTAGAAACAAACTCCCATCGATAAGAAGTGTAAATTCTGCTAAAACCCAACAACAAGAACGTGCATTTTTAGGTTACAGGGGCAATAGGTATTTACAAACGTTTTATCTTTACTTTGGCCGGATTATAGACGTGGCTATTAAATTGTGTCGTGAAAAGGAACTAAACCTTAAGTAAGGATTAAAAACCAGTAAAACTCAGTAGGTACCTACTTGTAGGCAAGGAAGTATTTACAGTAGCTTATTCCATAAACAAGCGGATAATAGGCTTGGAGTATTCAACTTGCACAATCTTGACACCTAACGCATACCGGTCACCTTTATACCTACATACCTACCTATACATACATACCTATACTAGACACTACTACTAACAGTTCCAGCTAGATACATATATAACTATTTATTAAGCCTGGCCTAGTGTAAGGAAAAGGCTTCTCTTTCCTCTCTGTTCCTATCTCTCCTATACCTTGAGTCAAGGGTTGAGCTCATGAACAATATTGCACACTCTTGCAATACAGAATTTAGAAACAACAGTACATAATTTGGAAACAACATAAGTACAGAATTTGGAAACTTACATACTTGAAAAAAAAGTCTGTAAGTAACCGTAAATAGTATTATTTTTTCTTACCACAGTGGCAACATTTGGAGATTCTGGTGGGCCACGGGAATTTTATTCCCCGTTTTGTCAAGGTTACACATGCAGACGGGTCGGCTACGCGCGTGTAATGTCCCTGATGATGGTGCAGAAGTCCATAGGCTGCGGTAACCGATGCATCAGAAGGGTCGCATGCTTTTTGCCACCTAGGTGGTATAAAGAAACAATTCCTTAAAATCTTTATGGGTCCTAATTTCTAGCAAAGTTTGGAAGCCAATATAAACAGAGCTTTACATCTGATCTGGCCAGTGTCCGGTGCCTCTGCAACCTGTGACAAGTGAGCGCAATCACTAATTGAATCAGTCGCCAGTCATCGCCACTGCCACTTTACGTAGGATCACCATTTGCTTTTCAAATTTAAGGGACAGAATTTATATACAGTGACGTCTGAATATCTTTATTTTGTCAGACGTTTTGTAAAGCGCAGTATGTCAACTGCATGCATCTTCAAATATGATAATAGTAGAATGAAACTCGGCAGTGAACGTGATATGCTGTATTCTATCATCATCATCATCAGCCTATATCAGTGCACTGCTAGAGATAGGGCTCCCCTTATGCTCTAGTCTAAACTCTGGCCAAACTCTACATAGAATGTTTGTAAACATTGCCGCAGACTTAACCTGAAAATCACTATCATGTTTGTTGATTTATTCACACAAGTTGCATTGCATTACTTGGCGATTTAAGCTCTTTCCTAAAATGCATTTTGCTGACAGTTAAAGTCAATTCCAAAAAAAGAAATGTTCATTTCTGTGCTTTAAATTTTATACAATAATTAAAAACATTGAGAATGGCTCGAGAGTCTAGATGGTAAAAACCTAACATATTCGATAATAGTGCTTGACTTTTAGGAGTAGCCATCACAATAATATGATACTTATAATAGTAACAAATAATATATTTTTACTGTAGATTAGTTTTAACATAATAAATTTTAAATTAACAAATGATATATTATTAAATTTAATTTATGATTATATTTTGTATTATAATATTTTTGTATTTTCTATAGTAAAAAATGAACTAACGAGTATTAAAAAAAACAAAGTGAAATAACAAATAAAAAACACCAATGTATAGTAATAGTAACATGAGATAGTAACACAACAATGTGTTACTTAACACAAAGTAACACATTTTTTCACGCATTAGGTCCTATAAATAAACTGATCACACTAGCATAATCCCCACAATCACTTTCAGTTGACGAAATTATGATTTCTTCTGCGTTATCGCTCCGGCTGATTTCGAGGAATCTCCGATGAAACTATGATATCGACAACTCAGGCCCGAGTCGATCCATAGACACTCGATAACGAATAACCGAGAGATAATCTCATAGACTATCGCATAAATGAAGTTTTTTTTTATTGCACTCGGTTATAAGAACCTGTTCGGTAGCGAACCATTAATTTCTTACAAGATTTTATTGACGATGAGAGATTGTTATCTGAAAGAAAAAGGACTGTATTATATTAAGAAACCAAATAGAAATAAAAATTAGCCAAGTGAGAGTCGGACTCGCGCAGGAAGGGTTCCGTACCATTATCGATGAAAATATCAAAAATCATTTCTGTTGTGTAAGACCCCCTTAAATATTTATTTTGTTCTGTTTTTTAATATTTTTTGTTAAAGCGGCAACATAAATAAATCATCTGTGAAATATAAATTTTAGGACTCCCCTTAAAGTTCGAAACACACAGAAGGCTTTCATAGGATTCCATAGAATACAACTCGCACGCTTCCGCTCCGCCTCCGGCTTCTGTTTGTTTCGAACTTCAATGTGTATTTTCTGCGTATTTATTGCTATACATAAGAACTTAGCGGCAACAGAAGTACCTAGATCATCTGTGAAAATTTAAACTGTCTAACTATAACGGTTCAAGAGAGCCTGGTGACAGATGGACGGACGGACGGAAAGCGGAGTCTTAAGTAGCTTACATACATTACTACATTAGTAGCTTGTGTTGGGGTGTGGCGCGATCTGTCGCTAATGTGAATCTAGTCATACTAAATCTATGAGACCGATAGCTTTCTGTCGCGCCACAACACACCCCGACACAGCAATATGAACCTAGCTTTAGTAATAGGATCCTGTTTGTGGATACGGAACCGTAAAAATTTTAAGTATATAAATAGAAAATAATCTTTTTCTCCTCCTTTGCATCCAGAGAGGAAAGTTACCTATAGGTGATGGTCCTAGCAAATTGTCATTTTATTTCTTACCAACAAACCATTTATTTCAATGAACTAGGGGCCTAGTTGCGGGTCAGAAGGAACGGGAAAGCATTACCATACAAACCCACACTTCATTTGAAAAGTACATACGTGTATAGTGGATTTGTTACAAGCCCGTGATAATTATTATTGGCCGACAAATCTTCACTTAAGGGAACCGTTACTCGTGTTTTGTAGCAGTGAAAACATTCATTACTTGATTTGCATACAATGGGCTGGTGCCAAAAAATATTGGACTGTAAACGCTTACCACGAACGCATTTATGAAAGTTCTCCTTTGCTTTATTATTATTTTAATGCATGTGTTTGGAGTTATTCTAACAATGAATGGAGTTTCTGGGTTAGTTAAATGGAGTTTATTTTGTAAAGCATGTGCAGGATAACAAATAAAAAAAATATTTCACGTAAAGCAGAACAGCTTTTGTATACATATAAAAGTATACATATAAAATGACATTAGGAAATTATATGTATGCTGACTTAATATATTTTAATGTGACCTTTTTAGTTATTTATTAAGTTTTACAGCCCGAATGAATATTTGGAAGAAGCAGTTTAATTTTTTGTAGATATTAGGTAATTTTAAAATTGGTGAACGAATTATATTCAATTCGCATTTTCAACTCTTAAAACTTTTATTTTATTAGCATCACTATTATCGTTATTTTATTTAAAATTTGTACTTAAGCCCAATGGCAGATCGCAGTGCTCTTCATTTTATGTGTGAATATCCCTGTGTTTTACAAATAAATAAACTTGAACTTTCACACAGAATCTAAATAAGTGATTGAACATTAAGAAGCAATCAAATTAGATCGCTATAGATAGGATACTTACCTACTTAATATGTAGGTTTGTTACAAATAAGATCATCGTGCTAACATAATTTAAGCTCGGAGCGCAATAAACTGCTCTAGTTAGAGTAACGAAAGTAAAGTAGGTACTTATACGACTACATTTGGCATTTAAATGTCACTGGAAAGTACCACAGCGGTGTCTTCAACTTGTCGACAAGACAAGTCAAACGTCAGCGTTGTTGCTTTGAACCTACTATTAATTCATCACAAAAAATGAACTGTAATTAATTCGACCATTGTGATTCCTACGAGTGTATGCAAATGTGCTTTTTGTAAATCCACCTCAGCTACAACTATATGGAGACCGATTCATTGTAAAATTACCTCAATTTGATCTACACCATTCTTTACTCCCACACTAATATATATCGAAAATATTATTCGTATTAGAATGATATCTCAACTGCATTATTAACATAATTAAATGACAAATCATTTTATGGGCACATAAATATTTTACGATGACGTTTTTCTACATTTAAGTTTCAATTTTGTCACGATCTATATAATAACATCTATTTTCATAAATATTACCAGGAAATCAACCGTTTAGTACAAGTGGGCGTAAGATTTAGAGCTAAGAAATGAAGGAACTTAAAAACTCTCACTCCACTCTTTGTTAGCTTCCCAGGACTTTCGAGAGTTCGATCTGACGATGGCCGATAAACATATTTCGGCATAGAACTGACGCAGATGGAGTGACCTAACGGAGCTTTTGTTAACGCAATTGTTTTAAACTATTAATTGTACCGATAGTGCCTCGAAACAATGCACCGACTAACTAACAATGAAACCGGAAAAATCTTTCGCATTTATGTATGGCATCGTTTTCTCTTTGGAGATAAATTATAGTCATTCGTATGTTTCCGACATATTAGGGCTCTCTCCAGTTGGAACAAAGCTCTATGGCAGCAAGATCCCATCGTTCGCTTAAAAGTACTGACCTAGTAAACAAACAAAGACACGGCGATAAACAATAAATGATATCAATAAATCACATAAAATATCTGCTACCATAACCAATCTTACTTTACTGTGTCAGTCTGTAACAACATCAACAAGTACAGTTGGAAACACAAATACAAAGTGTTAGACAAACTCATTTATCAGAATGACCTATTCGAGCCAACTAACGAAAATTTTGTAGCAAGCATCAGATTACATTTATACAAGCACACAATTGTTATGACAAATCGTAGACGTCCCATGATAGAACCATTAATTATTGTCGTAAAGGTAACACTCTACAATTTATTACGCTCTTATAAACTTTTACATTCATAATCAAATCATAAATTCATAAGAGCAATCAGGGAGCTGTCGTTTGTTGTGCGTGAAGGTGCTATATCGAGATTATAAGTGTGGGGCGCAATGATTTGGTTTCGCGGGCGGAAACGGGCGCGCCCACGCCACGCTCGGGTCAGAGCAGTGACCCCGAGCCCACCGCGCCGGTCCTGTGCCGCAGCCCTCATTGTTCCACCAGCAGGTGACGTGACAGCCACCTCTCATCAACCTGTGCTCATTACACAACACAGATATCCACAACCGTGCGTTCTATTTGAATAAATGAATGCATTTTTATTACAATCACTTGTTTAACAAGAACTTAATATTTATTTTATAGAGGAACAAATTAAGGTACCTTGTCGCTTACAGCGATATCTTTCAGGCAAGCTTTGGATTGACAGTGTCGGTTAATTTATGAAATTAACGGTGGAGTAACTTATGTTTTGTTATCACAATAAAAAAAATATGACAGCTTTTTGCAAGAATTCAAATAAATAACTTAGGAAATCGCCAAGAAAGTAAAAATTCCGTCTAATAGGTACCTAACACTATCTGAATAGTCATTAATAAAGCTCAAATAGGATGAATTAACGTTGTTAATTAGAAAGGCCCGCAATAAGGCCCGACGCCCATCAAAACAAATGGCACCTGCGTCACTAATTGTGTCCGACGCGGATACATCTCGCAGGGAGCGTTATTTCGTGGTAACCGTGTTAAAATTGTATTTATTACATCCATCTGTCACCCTGGTAATGACTGCTGCCTGTGCCGCTCTTGAGTTCCGCCTGATGCATACAACAATCAATTAGTCTAAACAAAAGCTTAATGGCCACGCCAAAAATGCACGCAAATGAGAACTTTTACTATCATACTAAATGGATGGCCATTACGTTAATTATTATCGTCATTAGGTCTATCTAGATCAAAACTTCTTGCTGTTGTGGGATTGTGATGATTCAAAACAATTCTTATATTCAGAAATCAGAAAAAAACGTTTATTTCTATAAGCTTACAAAATACTAAGCAATAGTCAAATTACAAACGAATTGTTAATTTTGAATTTCTCTTCACCTAAACGTTTTATCCATGGAAGAAATAAAAATGATATCGTATGTTGCTTAAGAAATGTTTCCTGGTTATAATTGATTTAATCGATTTTACTTGGGTGTTACATCAAATTTCACCCTCAACAGAAATTAACTCGGACCACCAAACCGTTACGTCATAAAACCTACTCCTTGCAAAAATCAGTTACCCGTAAAGTTATATCCATGTAAACCAGGGCATTACAATCAATATTTTCGTATAAGCTACAGTTCGGATCTTGATTAATGTGTGTGCGGTTCATACTTGTGGTATTATTAACAAGTTGTAAATCACCGATCGGAATTAAGACCACGGTGAATCGGCTCCTCGAGATTTGTTGACGAAGTCCTTAATAATAGTCAGAGATTGTGCGTCTCACGACACTCGCACTACGATTTACGATGCATGTGCATTTATAAAATGAGACCCATAAAGTCCGTATTTACGAAATGCACCAATATTTATATAAGACAGCGAAGAGCACGATTTGCACGTGGGAGTGTTTTTCCAGAAAGCTTAATACAGTTTGAAAAACATGCGACTGCGCAGTTTCAGGTGTTTACTTTAACACATTTTCCTCATTCATTACAATGTGTTAGCATTGGAAAATATGCTGTCAAAGAATTTGGAGATAGAAAGAAAGAACATCAGCACGACGCGTGTTACAAAATAGTGTTCTAGTTATTGTTAACCTTTTACCAGCCCATTACTTGTCATTGTTGTTTCTTTAATCACAGTTAATTAAATTAAATAAGATTCATGCTTTCAAAATATCCTACTCAAGTAGGTATTACGAAATGCCTTGGTGAACCAGAAGCATGATCACAATGCCTTCCAAGCGCAGCTTTGCAATATGGGCTTCCCTAATAAGCAAACGAAGGTAGAAACCTTCGTTTGGCCGCAACATGAAAGTTACGGCAGCCCTTCGCACAATAAACAAGATGTTTGCATTTGCGCTGTGTCAATTCAACATCATAATGCCAAGTGTGGAAGGAATACACGAAATCATTGATTTAGTTGTGTCGTTTCGGCGGCAGGGTGGGCGGCGGGACGCATCACGCGCGATAATGAACTGACTCGTGCGCACGACTGCGCTTGCTCACTCACACGTAATGCACTATCCTCGCCTCCTCGAGACTCGTGCAATACTCAACAGTTGCCATATAAAACACCCTTATAATATTCGACTTGGAATGTTACATAACTACCTGTCTGACATTTTGTATGATAGAATAACGGTAACGACCACGAGTTGTATTGTGTTTGTGTGTCAGCTATCTTTATCTTCTTGCTTCTAATCAGATTGGTTATAGGAATATAAAGCAAATGTCTGAACATTGTCTTTAATATGTACCAGGTCAATTGATCCTTTAATATTTTAAACTTGAATGTATTTATGGATGTGTGTTACTCTTTCACGTAAAAACAACTGAACTGATCGCTCTGAAAATATGAATTAACGTAGTTTTAGCTCTGGAATAAAACATACGCTTCTATCCATCCCATAGATAAGTTCCCATGCACTATAAATGGCCTTGAAACGTTTCTAAACAGCGCGTGCGAAATCGCGGGCAGATACTAGTATACCAATAAAGATTTAATCGCCCAGAATTAGTATTTTATCACATGACTTTGGCTAGAATAAAGTGAGTTACGAAGCTTTTGAAATTCAGTATCTCAGTTCTAGGAACGTTTGAATGTGCCATTATAAAATTGTAGTGTTTAACGACGGTAATGCAGCGGTAAAAGATACATATTCCCATAAACTAAACCAAAGTACCTGCTTAATGCACTTCCAGGACAAAGTTGCAGTGAAAATGGACGCCATTTGTGAACAAGACAGGATCTCGGGTTTCTTAAACTGGCACCTCCCACGTGGTGCTTTGTGCCCTTAACCTCTCCGGCGGTAGAGTCGCGGTTTATGTGCCTTATAATGCGCTCTCCATACACGCGGCTGTGGCATTTGTCTAAATTTGGAGCAATGGAAACACAATTAAGGAAAAATGTGGCCGCAGGGTACAACTCCGCTCTTTAGAGCATCTATGGCACCGTTTCAATAGACCACTTTACTTTTTATGAACCTGACCCCAACGGGCAACACGTTTGTCCTCGTAGGTTTAGAGTGGTCATGGAAAAGATTTTAGAGGTAAAACAATATCTAAACGTAAAGACATTTACAGATAAATTGGTCGGCAATTTTAGGAGCAATCAGTTCCAATAGCGCACAAGTGTTCGCAGCTTGATCTCGTATTTAACTTAAATGCGTGTTTACTAACTTGGCCGCTATAATTTGGACTTGACTTACTTGCTGGATACAGATTGAGGACCCCAAGGAGTCAAAACGACCTACTCGTATTGACACGTCTCTATATTCGTGTCATTATGTTACAGATTGTCTTGTGTGTTTGTTTGTAAATGTTATAATTAACAAGATGCGCCTCGCGGCTTCAACCGCGTGAAAATTTATGAAAGTAGCCTATGTTTCATTCTAGACCTACATCTTTTCAAATTCAGCTCGTCCCGTTTAGAAGTTATGGCGTGAAGTTTTAACACACATACATCCAACCTTTCGCATTTATTAGTATAAAGATTAAAAGTCTTGTACCTACCATTTGACTTTTATAAATTTATCAAATTCATCTATTGCGAAACATGTGAAATATTATTGCGAAATATGGGTTGAAAGATGTTGGGATGTAAGATTATAGAATCAGCACAACCACGAAACAGCTTAATGGCATGCAAAGCCGGAAAAGATATAAATCCAATGCCAATATCTACATTATTAAATAATTAATAAATGGAAACCATAACACAATAAAATTATTAATAAATGTCCACCATTATTAATACATTTTTTGTCTACCTCTATATTCTAGAACTTATCCATCAGATATACATTATCATTGTAATATGCCTTCTCGATAAACAATTGTCTTAATTTATGTTTAAGTATATCAATTGTTTCAGTTAAATGCGTCAATAAATAGTGCAATTGTAAGCAAAGCTAGGTTTAATGGTGTTATCAGTGTCCAATCCGCGGCAATGGCACACCTGCGCGCGAGTCGATGCCGGCGACGCGACGCCGACGCATTCTTAAAAAGGCTTATGGGCACTAAACGCCAAAACTTGGCTGCTGGAAATATATGACCATTTATAGTGTTAACTTTAGATAAGAATAATAACAATAGTTATTTGAGCAAACTTCTAAAACATTGGTTAAGGACCTACTTAGTTAAATATGTGATAAAATGTTACAAGTGTTGCGGCGGACGAAAGTACCTGACGCAGGAGGTTGCAGGTTCATTCCGTTATTGACACAAATTTTCATTGAGACGAAGCTCCGATTTATTTATTTATTTTATTGACTAAAAGTTTCTTATTAGACTTAAGGGTCAGCTTATTGTTAAAAGAAATAACACAGAGAATACCAATACTGCAAATCAATAAGCATAGTTCTTTTTATGTTGACAGCAACCTAATTACCGAGAAATCCTATGAATGCCCTTAGAGAAAGCAACAATAGGGACACAGAGAACCGAGAGCACACTACACATGGGAACAATAAGACACCAAAGATAGAAAACATGAAAATAAACAAAAACCATTAAATATCATGAGCTATGATTATCGCTTCGACAAGATTAACAATTGCAGAGATAAATATGGAATATTTTATTTGTCCGTGTTGAATCTCCCACGCCATTGGATTCAATTATGGAGTAAAGGCAGATAGGTCGGCGAGCGAGTGGTCCGCTCGTGACCCGTAAATTGGAACGTTCCGTCGCACGCCCTGTCGCACCTCCGCTGTTGTCCACTACACCACTATCACAATCTACACGATATACATTGTAACGGAACGTCATGGCTCCCCAGTCGTCTACACCGCAGCACGCGGCGCCTTACCGCCTCACGCACGTCCAATTTAAGAGCACGGTGCAAGTGTAGACGCTCCTTTTCTGGATCGCACCTATTCTGGATTCGAAACGAAGAAATTAAGGAAGATCGCTGCCAGCGATGGTTTGTGTAGGTACGGTCTGCACTAAACTATACCTGATATAGACGGCCGATGTGGCGCGGAGGTGAAGGTCAGCCAAGCGACGCAGGAGATTGCGGGTTCGATTCTCTTTTGATACAAATGTTTGTACGATCTGCAGATTTTTGTTTAGAGTATCTATGATTAAAGTTTTTAAGTTATCTAGTAACACAAGCTCTTGCTCTAGCTTAGAGGCTAGATGATGCTGCGTGAGTTGTCTAGCTTTATTTTTTATTTATAAATTCAGGCAATCGATGCCCAAAGGAGGGGCCCATCTTTATCTCAAGCCACCGCCGTACGTCATCTGCATCGTAAGCACTCAAAGTATTAAACAAAATATCATCAACTAGTTGCGTCCCTCGGCAGCGCCTGAAAATTGATGAAAAGTGTTATATTTCATCCTAGTTTTATTCCAGGCCTAGAACTACATTTATTCAAAGTTTAAGCCCAATCCGCTCAGTAGTTTTACCGTGAAGAGTTAACAAACATCCATCCATCCAAACATTCGTTTTCACAATATAAGTGTTATTGTAATGGTTTACTCAAAGCCTCCGATTTCCAACTAGAATACACAAACAGACGATCATAGCCGGTCATACAAAATAACGAGATTCTAACTCATCTTAAAAGGTTTTGTTACTGTCTGTACCGCCTTTGTTAGGCTACCGGTAGTGCTTAACTAGGCTTTCTCGTTTAACTAAGTAAACTAGTCATATATTTATCACGGTAACTAAATAAACTGGGTTAAGTTGGTATCGGGTGGCTAACAGGTGTGCGCGACTTATTTGGGCCATAATCTCTGAAACAATAGCCTCTTAGAGAAGGTGCCTTAACAAAATCATAATTGACGACCTCACAGACCTGATAGTACTCTTGCGACGTAGGAGGTTTGATTCCCGCCTTGGGACAAATTTTTTGACAAATGTTACGATTTGCAGATGTCACAAATAAAAATACATACAAAAAATAACTAGTGAAATATGGCACAAGCGAGCTTAACCCTAAAAAGAGTTCTCTTACAGCAAACCTTAGAGAGTCAAGTTAGAGCAGTGGGTACGTGTGCATATTTTTGCAGATAAAAAGGTGATTTTGTCCATAAATACTATATTTAACTTAACTTGGGGCTAGATGATGCTGTGATGATGGATTTTCCAGTATTATTTATTATCATTATGATCCTTCATTAATTCCTCGCTATTATTTTTTTTTTAAATTAAAGTACCTGAATACAAAGAAATAATATAAACATATTCTACAGTAAAATATAGCATAAAGGTGGATCACTGACCGCGAAGCTTGGCTCAAGTAGCCTAGTCACTACTAGGGTTGCAGAGTAACTTAAGGAACTTATTATTATAACTAGCGATCCGCCCCGGCTTCGCACGGTTTAATTATACGTATAAACCTTCCTCTTGACTTACCCTATCTATTAAAAAAACGCATCAAAATCCGTTGCGTATAGTTTTAAAGATTTAAGCAGTCAAAGGGACATAGGGAAATATAGATAGAAAAAGCGACTTTGATTTATACTATGTAGTGATAATCGTCCTTACTAATATTATAACGTGATAGTTTATATGTATGGATGTAAAAATTTTTGTTACTCTTTCACGCAATAATGACTGAACGGTTAGGCTTGAAATTTTGAATAAATGTAGTTCTAGCCCTGGTATAACACACTGGCTACTTTTCATCAAATAAATCAGTTCCCAGTTGTAAGAAATAGCCTTGAAAATATTCAATAAAAAACAACGGGTGCAAATCTGCGGGCGTATAGATATTAGGTATTATTTTATTTCTTACAACGAAAATTACAATCAAATAATAGAAAAATTACAACCAGTACCTATAGGTACATATACAATTAAAACCATTGAGCAGCAGACTGCATAACTGCAGACGGTTGCAAACAGTATAATTGAAAAACAAGTGTTACAGTACGAGTGTTTAAAGTAACTTCAAGAACCTTTTTACTGTATTTTTCTTTATACTAAAAGCATCAAAAGTAAAACAAGTGAAATTAAGAAATTCTCCTGTGTGCTATTTAGACAAGCGCAATGTAAAGAAGCTTAATGAGTGCATTAACAAAGCAAAGCTATCTCCCGTAATCTCATTGTTTTGTGTCAATTAGGCATACATAACTCGGTGTAAAGTATTTAGCTTCGGGAGATTACATCTCACCTTTAACATGGCTGTAATGCTTAGCCCCCGTCTGTTCCCTACGCTTGGTTCGTTGTATTTACGGAAATGTCGACGCATAGTTATTATTATAGTGTTTAAATGCTGGTATTTAAGTTTAAGTAGACATTATTCTCGTTTTGTTTAAGAATTATGATTGCTTTAATTGCCTTCTCCAGGCCGGCCGCATGCTTCTTAGCTAATTTTCCGAGTACGGTAATCGCGCTCGATTAAGTGAGAATGCAACAGGTCTTGGCCGCGGCGGGTAACGCATAGAGTTTCCTTATTCACTGTTTATTAGCACTGTTGTCAGCGCAGACGAGATAACTGACAACTAAGTGAAAACGTACGCGTACTTTTTCTGTATCCCAACCATCCTACTAATATTATAAACTAGTATCTGTCCGCGCCTTTGCAAGCGTTATGTTTGTATTGAAACGTTTCAAAGCTTTTTCTATACTTTGGGAACTGATTTAAAGATTTATGAGCGACCCGAACCGGTTTTTGCACGGGTGTAATATTATATTATACACTTTTCTCCTGAATCAATATTTCTATTAAAAACTGCAAACCGTATTATAATCTCTTTCGTAGTTTTAAAGATCAAGGGTGTACTCAGCGTGCGCTGAATATAACTCAGCAGTTCAGCTCTGTTTTTCAGCCAAAGAAGACACTTATAGTGTCTTCACTATGTGAATATGTATTTTTATGTCAATGTTTGGATCAATTGAGCTACCCTTAGGCTGTTTGCAACCGTCTGCAGTTAGCTCTATGGTTTCAATTGTATATACCTACTAGTTTTAATTTTTTCTATTCCCTGATTGTTTTTGTCGTTGTTAATAAAGCTTTTTCATGTCAATAAATAATATCTATCTATCTATTGTCACGTTCAGTCTGGCAGGTCGCGTGTCTGTCCGCAATTAACGCAGCCGCTTGCTACCAGCGCACCAGATCTCAAGAAAGTGTAAACAAATTAAGGTCCTTTTATGCAAACACAATTTGCTACATTACATAGACTAATTAATTGAATAGTGAAAGGTCTCGGCCGAACGACGACCGATGTGGCACAGAGGGCGAAGGTCTGCCTGTGATGCAGGTTCGATTTCCGCCTTGGGACAAATTTTGTATGATCTGCAAATATTTGTAACGAGGTTCTGGGTGTTTTATGTATAATAAAAATATACATTACGTAATAGCGCAGCGGAATGGCATACAGCGTGGTAATGTAGCCAGTGTCTTGGATTGGATCCGACTCGTATTGACATGGATCTGTTGAGGTACCTCTAGACTTTTTACATCCGTCTGCCGTTACTTCTATTGTGTACTAGTTTTAATTTGTTTCCTTGATAGTAATTTTCGTTTTTATAAATTATCTATTATTATTATATTAAGTATATTGAACTAAATTTTTTTAAGTTTTGCGTTCTGCGACACAGTATTTTTACTTCTGTAGGTCGTATCGCTTCCTATTTTTGTTTTATGCTATTGGTGTATGTTCCAAAATAAAGACTTTTTAATTAAAAACAAAGCATATCTGTCAGCTAGTACCCATAACACAAGCTATGCTTAACTTAGAGCTAGATGATGCTGTGTCCGTCTAGTACTATTTATTTATTCAAAAACATATGAAACAATACATTGTTTCCAACTGCCTATCACCACATAAATAATAGGTACCTTTACGATTAATAATACAGCACCGTCATCATAGAAAACGCCTGCGAAGCCGAGTCTGCATAATAAGCGTCTGTGTCTTAATTATGTTATCATTCAGTGACGAGGTACCGAACGGGTCGCATTCATAAATATTAAAAAGGTACACGTTTATCAGAGCCGTCAAGTTATTCGCGGAAAGCGGCGGGCGTGGCCGATGCGAGAGCTTGTGTTGTGTGAACGGTCCATTGTTCGCTTCTCAACCTGCTAGAATTTTATCCGACAACTCTCTAATTATCTTCTATGAGCTGATTAAATAAATAAAAATAAAATCCGGATAAGTGTAAGTTGGACTAGCACACGAAGGGTTCCGGACGATTCTTACTTCCTTACGGAAGTAAGAATGGTTATTAATGCGAAAGTTTGTGTGCTGATGTACCCTATTCATATATGATAGATACTCTCTTACGCAAAAACTACTGAATCGATCGGGTTGAAATTTCGAATATACTTAGTTTTAGCCCTGTAATAAAACGTAGGCACATTTCATGCCATAAATCAGTGCCCATGGGATATAAATAACCCTGAAATAGTTTCATAGAAACAACGTATCCGAAGTAGTTATCTATAAAACAGCAAAAAAACATGTCTATTGTAAGTATGGAAGCCCTCATCATATGCCCCCAGCATATTATTTTATTCTGATTTTAGTAATTGTTGTTAGCGGCAACATAAATACATCATCTGTGAAAATTGTCTTTGAGAGACATACAGACGGACAACAGAATCTTAGTAATAGTTTCCCGATTCACCCTTTGGGTACGGAATCCTAAAAGCGACTTCGATCCACGTGAATTGAACCCGCAACCTTCCCTCAATACGGGAATGCGCTAACTAACTGCTCTACGAGGTCTTACACCATTAGCACGCTGATCCGGCCCCATCGAGCCTTTACAAAGTCATAATGATTCAACTTGCAGGTTTTAAATCATTAAACATGTAAGTACTAAAAATGATAAATGAAAACGAAAAGTAAGAATCACAGTAATTGAAAATAAAGTATTACTCAAAAAGCTGCTTACAACGTATATTGTCAAAATAAAGAGACGTAATTTATTGAAGTCGAATCTCGAATAATAAATGAATCGACGCAATAAAAAATTATTCACATCGTCAGCTTTCCCTTAAATACCCGTGTCATACATATTTAAAATATGAATTTCACATAATGCCATTACCGAGGTTAATCTTTTCATAACATGTAGGACAGAGGATCCTTATAAGACTTGTTTCGTAATTTGCAATCTCAGATCTATGTACTATAGAGAATTGTTACCAAGCGAGAAGAAACAGAAAAGGATACACCGCGTTTGAAACAGTCAAAAAGATAATTGAAAATAGTAACAGAGTTATTTATGCAAATCGATAGCTTGACGTTCAATTTAAACTGTGGGGCACGTTACGCCTGCGGCATCAGAGTGTCGGCCATTAGGGTCTTCGCAGGACACGAGCCTCCGTCTTATCGCAATCATTCGTCCTACGAATACTAGAAACGGCATACTGTACCTCAGAATGAACGTATGTGGGTACTTTAATTCGCCGATAAAATGTAAAGCAGAGAACTCGTGAAGATCATTTTAGCAATACCTATTTACCTTCGTTTTGGTTAGAATTCCAATCCTGTATCAAATCATCATCATCGTCCCAACCAGCATAGCAAGAGCTTTGTACAACTGCTATACGAACTCTACAGGGTCTCTAGATGACCAGTGTTGAAAGGATCCGTACAAGACTTCAACGCAAAATCAATAACTTAAATTTTATATATTCATACGTCTGCAAAGACAGGTTTTGGTGGTAATTTAAGAATAATTTTAAGATCAATGTATAACCTGAAATCTAATGAATAAATGATATGAATATGATATGAATACGCACTTTCCACACGCACAACCAGCGTAGCAAGGCTCCGTACAAAAGACTTCAACGCACTTTACACACCCACGACCAGCGTAGCAAGGCTCCGTACAAAAGACTTCAACGCACTTTCCACACCCACGACCAGCGTAGCAAGGCTCCGTACAAAAGACTTCAACGCACTTTCCACACCCACGACCAGCGTAGCAAGGCTCCGTACAAAAGACTTCAACGCACTTTCCATACGCACAACCAGCGTAACAAGGCTCCGTACAAAAGACTTCAACGCACTTTCCACACCCACGACCAGCGTAGCAAGGCTCCGTACAAAAGACTTCAACGCACTTTCCACACCCACGACCAGCGTAGCAAGGCTCCGTACAAAAGACTTCAACGCACTTTCCACACCCACGACCAGCGTAGCAAGGCTCCGTACAAAAGACTTCAACGCACTTTCCACACCCACGACCAGCGTAGCAAGGCTCCGTACAAAAGACTTCAACGCACTTTCCACACCCACGACCAGCGTAGCAAGGCTCCGTACAAAAGACTTCAACGCACTTTCCATACGCACGACCAGCGTAGCAAGGCTCCGTACAAAAGACTTCAACGCACTTTCCACACCCACGACCAGCGTAGCAAGGCTCCGTACAAAAGACTTCAACGCACTTTCCATACGCACGACCAGCGTAGCAAGGCTCCGTACAAAAGACTTCAACGCACTTTCCACACCCACGACCAGCGTAGCAAGGTTCCGTACAAAAGACTTCAACGCACTTTCCACACCCACGACCAGCGTAGCAAGGCTCCGTACAAAAGACTTCAACGCACTTTCCATACGCACGACCAGCGTAGCAAGGCTCCGTACAAAAGACTTCAACGCACTTTCCATACGCACGACCAGCGTAGCAAGGCTCCGTACAAAAGACTTCAACGCGCACTCCTCACCAGTATCTTAGAAAAAGGATATAGCAAGGCGCAGGCGCATATCTAGCGTAGAGTTATTCGAAAGAAAATTGGTGGAAGGATGAAAACTTATAATGGTGCGGCTAAAAACGTCCAGCGTAGCAAGGCTTCAAATAAAAGCCTCAACGCACTTCCACAGGACCAGCGTTGCGATTTTTAATAAATAAATAATAATAAATAATACTGGACAATCGACACAGCACCATCTAGCCCCAAAGTAAGATACTCAAATCTTGTGTTATGGGTACTAGATAACTGATATATTTAATTATACATAGATAGATATTATATTATTATACATAAAAAACACCCAGACCAACGGAACAAATTTCTGCAGATCGTACACAAATTTGTTCTAGGCGGGGATCGAAACCCGCAACCTTTTGCGTCGCAGGCGGACTCTCACCCGCTACGCCACTGAGGTCGTCATCGCTTTCATACAAAAGACTTCAACTCGTCTCCCCACAAGAACCGTAGCAAAAGGCTCCGTACAAAATACATCGACGCGCCTTTGAAATAGGTTATGCATAACAACTAGCTATGCACAATACCGTCGCCTAATAGATGAATCATTTTATTCAAGTGAAAGTTCTACGGAGCTCCAGCTTCAATCTAGACATTATAATCGATACCACCTGACAATTTAAACGCCTACCTGGTGACTGAATGAAATAGGAAAAACTTTTCTATTTCCGAAACATTGATTTATTGTCATTATTTTATTCTATTAATAGGGATCAAAGGTTAGAGGTTCTAAGTTAAACGTACTTTATACTGTTTTTTTTAAAGTTAGCTATTACATATTATAATTTTATAACTTTATTAAATACGCAATTGTCGATGCATAAAAAAATAGTCTTTACACTAATTGTAGTATAATATGATTATATTAGTGAATGCCTATTATTAGCTGTATGTGTGTGTATATTTGAATTCTATTGTAATTAGTTAAGCTGATAGCAAACCGAATTAAATAAATAAACAGCGATTAAAATTCATTTATTGCCCATACCTCATAGTTTTGTTGCCAACTATCCGTGAACATCAATATCAACATATCACGTATCATAGAGTAGACTATGAGAGGAGAGCTCTACAGATCACTTATTTAAGCTCAAAAAGCACTCGAAGCAGAGACACTCACTGCCATCACAATAGTCTATTTGGTGACTCGCACGTGGACAAAAGGTTAAGTGTTTTCAAAACCCACACAGTAAAGCTGCGGTCGGTCTGCCTTCTTAATATTTACTTACTACACGAATCATGTAGGTACCTTTGTAAATCTCACTAAGTTTATAAAGGCGAAAGTTTGGATGTTTGTAGGTTACTTCTTCATGCCAAAACTACTGTACGTAACGGGCTGAAATAGGCTGAAAGGTATTTCTAAGTCTGGAATAAAACATATGCTAGCAATTTCCCATAGAATAGAAAACCTTTCAGTATTTTCGTAGAAAGAAAGGGTAGCGAAGCCGCGGGGAGAAACTGGTTAACAATAAAAATCTCAACTGTTAATCGGCTTATGGGTATCTTACATTCTATATTCTTATAAATATTGGAATCCAGGTTCATAGACTTGAATCTAGATTCTTAGACAAGATTTCAGTTAAATTACCATAGAAGTGTTTCGTGTTGTATACGCAATTGCTCTTTCATAAAAAAGTTTCGGTCGAGTTTTGCTCCAACTAAGAAATTAACCAAGCAAGGGTTTCTTGTTTAGTGCTTGTGCTGTCAAATGTATTAAAAATATTTAGGTCGATAAAAGTTAAGTAATCACTTTATTTCCTTATTTAAATATAATAATAAAGTTTTACTTATGTAATTCGAATATTTTGTGTCCAAGAGTCCTGTCCACATTGATAATGGTGATTGCACCTTGCTAAATACATAGATGTGAATTCTTTCCAGCAGCTGACAGCGACCTTGCCACTTTAATCGAATGCTACTCAATGACAGTTATTGGGATATGCCAATACTTACCTTGACACTTGGGGTCACTTACTGAGTTTTGACCACTTACAAAGACATGGAAAAGAATGGAGATTGCCACAAAATCGTAGCAACGCTCACCTCTGACCTTTAAGAATGAGCATGATAAAGATATTTCTTTGTATCAGCTCGGCTATCAAATCAAATACATTTCGTCAGCTAGCTTTGGACTTGTTTAAACAAAATGAACATTAATTTAAAATTGATAATTCAATATCTTTGTCTATTCGATCGAACTTTTTCATCACTTCTTTTTGAAAGATAGATGATTGTACAGTAGCACGAAAATTGTACAGAAGCAATAAACACTTCATTTTCTTGATTAAGCAAAAGCTTGTCTTTTGAAATCGAAATCTTTCATGCAATAGAAACAGTAATCGTGAATTGTGATCGGAGCAAGTGTGCCGGAGTGGTGTAAAGTTATGAATAATCGCTTACTTAATTGATTAACGACTTCGAACGCTGTTTAGCTTACCCTGGATCCCTTAATCATTGTTAGTCTCTTAAACAAGCGGTTTGGAAAATTTCACAATTCTTTAGCAATATATTACTATAAAACGTTTAAGGTGTTGGTGAACAAAGCATATTTTGTTGAATTAGGCAGGTTGAGGTCCGGTTGCAACATGGAGACATCACATGACATCACAACGGCTTGAATCACGCGATTCAATAAACCTCATTACCTTTCCTCGTCAACTTATTGACAAGTTCTAGGCTAGATGTCTCAGGTGTCAGCCCCGATAAACAGATTCTTATGAAACTACGATGTATTTATTTATTTCCACATCAGCTAAGGTATCTGCCAAACTGCTTGGCTTTACCTGGCTTTTAGCTTTTGTTTAAATCAGCAAGTAAGAGATCTCTAACAAGATGCAAATAGAAAAAAAATAAGAAATTATAAGAAAATAAAAATAATTGGTCATTCCACACATCATCATGTAGCCCCAAGCTAAGCAGACCTTGTGTTTTGGGCACTAGATGACTGATAAACTTAGTACAATACATTACATAAATACTTTTTTTTATTTAAATAAATATTTTCACATAGGTAAATAGATAAAACCCCGAACCCTAAAACAAATTTTTGGAGATCGTACTAAGGTTAGTCCCAGGGCGGGAATCGAAACCGCAACCCCATGGGTCCAAGACAGACCTTCGCTAGCCGCACCACCGAGGTCGTCAAGTAAGTAAAGTAAGTATAATTACTATGACTGGAAAAAATAGGTAATTTACTGTCTTAATATCGGTGTGTAATATTGCACGTGGCGTGTGGTATACTAATGCCTACGGACAGGTAGGTAAGCCTGAAGTTATTGGAAGTGACTAGGAGATCAGAGTATTGGGGCGACAGCGATGGTGGCCATGGACCGGCCGGGAGAGCGAAGCCACCCGCTCCAATGCATCGTGTCCCCCCTATCGCTTTCACGTCGTGGTTATCGCCCCAGTGATAATCTGCATAGTGCGAACCGTTATTGAAAGCCACGGTACTAGTTTGTGCGTGAAGGCTACAATAGCGGCACTTTAATCTGATATTTATTGACCGAGCGATCGAATGAGACTGTACTAAGAGACGACCTGAATCTGGGAGCTAAAAACATGTGCGAATTCAGCACTTAGATTTTAAGTTATTTTTATCGGAATTGAATACTTTATTCCGATAAATCTTGACATGGAATGTTGAATAAATAATTGATTATTATAAAACTGTACGTAAAATTAAAAGAAGTTTAAACATTTGCGCGGGGCGTGGGCCGGTTGCAGACTTGCAGGGCGCAGGGCGCTCTCGCCTCCTACTATCAGTGATCAATTTTGGTTCCGGAGAGATTATCTTTTGATCGGAGCAATTTCTCTTCGGCCTTGTTCTTGATAACATCGAGAGAACAACGGTATTCATCGTTTTGCATAATTATTAACCGAGAATTTAATCCGCGAATATGCATTATGACCATAGAGTTTTCATTCCAGATGTCCGAGTAAGATAACCAGAGATATTGGTACACATGAAATCGTTGTAAACAATGACGAACGATTCTTCTGTGATCGTTATTACCGATTAGGTAATCAATTGAAAATGAGCAATCCTACAGAAACGAGGACGCCATCGTAGACAACTAGTGTAAGTAGAGAGCGAAGCAATCAGAAACAATTTTCTATTAGTATTTCTCGTTGGACATATTCCGACAACAAACACGATCGTCCCGAGCCGTGGGAATGCCCTAGTCGAGTAACGGACGGACAGACAAATGATGTTGGGCGATCTATTGCCTGTAATTGATGACTATAGTAGGTACGTCTTTGAAAGAGCCACGAATATTTGTCCTCGTTCTGTTAGGTACCTTCCGTTTGTTGTTACTATTGTTAATCTGATACTTGTTGCCTTAATTCTCGGAGCTATTATCCAAATAAATGCTCGTAGACTTAAGATTAATTCTTTCTGTTGTCTGGCAGTTGGCATTCTCAGGTGCCGTTAATCCACTTGACACAGTAAACATGCTTCAATTCGTTGTGTAACTGACTCGGGATAGTTCCTATTTATCGTAGAGCAGTTACCTACCGCCAATGAAATTGAATTGTTTGTCTGGTACAAGCTCCATTGTCATTAAGTGGTACTTAAATACCGCTGATAATATATTTTACGACGTGCAGTAGAAGTGCTTAGTACGCATTGGCGACGATCCGCCTTGGTTGCATCGCAGGAGGTTCGATTCTCATCTCTGGACAAATGTTTTGTAAGATCTGCAAATATTTATATTCAGGGTATTCTGGGTGCTTTCTGTGTCTAAAAATATCTATCTATGAAGTATGTATTAAGCAAATCAGTCATCTATTTAGTACCACCAACACGCCACCACAATACCCATAACACAAGCTCTGCTTAGCTTTGGGCTAGAATCTAGATGATGCTGTGTGATAATATAATTCACACAGATTGAACATTAAACTTACATAATAAAACAAGTGAGTTATTTTATCTTATGAAAATGTAATATTCAGTTGTTAGTTAACTTGTTATCTACAATTAAAATAAGGTCTAGTTAATGAGGTGCCGAAATATAGATTTGTTGTAAATGATAACAGGAAAGGCTTATTATGTGATGAATTACAAAAAGAGTCTTTTCAAGACAATAGTGAAGTGATATCTTCTAGACCTTCGTTAAACTTAGTCAGCGTCATCGGCATTTTCTATCATGTGAGACTGTGGTCAAATAAAGGTCTATTGACTACAAAATAAAAAAAACGATTGGCTTATCAGCCTTATCTTATCAATGTATGCCAACACGTTTTTCTAATAAGATCGTAAACTATCTCTCAAGGCGATCTTAAATCGCAAATAAATCCACAGCAAGCATTATTCGTGCTCTATCTAAAATCATCGCGCTAATAAAGTGATTAATGTCCCTTCGAGACAGCAATTTGACTAGAAATTGCGTATTGGAAGCTTTGGTTTAATTCAAAGGAGCGGTGTGCGGTGCAAATGGTGATAAATATCGAGAACTAGCCCTTCCCGCGACTTCGTTCACGTGGAATAATGACTTTAGAAAGCTTTTTCAATTTTTTAGGCTAATTATGTAAGTATTTATTTATTTTGAAACATTATCATAAATGTCACATATTTCCGTACAAACTTTCATTCCTTATTATTATTTTACCCCCTTAAGGATACAATTTTTAATTACAATTTTATTTACAAGCGACCCGCCCCGGCTTCGTTTTTGTTATGCAAATAAACGTTCCTCTTGAATCCCTCTATCTATCTATTAAAAAGCACCTTACAATCCGTTAAAATCCGTTGCTTAGTTTTAAAAAAATTACAAATCTACAGAGGGAAGCGACTTTTTTTATAATATCACATGACAGTGAGTGAAACATAGAAAACAGACAGAGTTACTTTCGTATAGTATATACATATAGTAGTGACAGAGGTGGGCGCCGGCGCCTGCGATGCTATCTGGACATGAATCAGAGGCGTCGTCGCATCGCCGACCACCGGGCTCGGCGCAGCCACCGGCCGTGCTCGCCGACACCTAGCGCAGCCCTAACGCACTACCTCTGCGCTCTAGGACCTACCACCTATTGGACCATTACTAATCACTACATAGTATAAAACAAAGTCGCTTTCTCTGTCCCTCTGTCCCTATGTATTCTTAAATCTTTAAAACTACGCAACGGATTTTGCGGTTTTTTTAATACATAGATAGAGTGACTCAAGAGGAAGGTTTAAACGTATAATAAAACCTTGCTAAGCCGGGGCCGGTCGCTAGTAATAGTATGAACGTGGAAGATTGTTTCAATGTATGGATCTTTGTTCGTCTTTCAGTATTGAACGGATCTGGCCGAAATTTTGAATAGAAATAACACATAGGCTTTTCATCCCTTAGAGCCGTTCCTATTGGATAGAAATAAACGAAACGTTTCCGTAGAAATAACGCGTGCGAAGCCGCGGGCGAAACTAGTATATACTAATAATGATAGTCATATTAACCAGCATACAGTCCACAGGAGATCGGAATGCTGGCTTCTATTTCGGTCAACGAATTAGCATTGCCATTCAACGTGGCAATGCTGCCAGCATTCTGGGTACTCTGCCTTCTGGTGAAGGCTTAGATTTTTAAGAGTTTGTTATAATTGTAAGTATATACTATTCGTAAAACTAGTTAGGTTAATTATTTTCTCTATCTTAGATGATACTGTGTCCAATTTTATTTTTATAGTACCAGCATTATTATTATAATTATATAAAATGATGTGTATACCATCATCTAGTCCCAAGCTCAAAGTTAGTGTTATAAACTCGAACTCGTGAGGATACTTAGAGAGGCGATGAGGCGCGGAGTGCGAAGGTCAACCAGGTTGCGGGTTGGATTCCCGCCTTGGGACGAATGTTTGTACGATCTACAAATATTTTTGTTCTGGTGTTTATTATGCATCGTAAAATTATCTATCTTGGTAATGTTTTGATACCCCAAATTCAATGTCTTCACACTCACTGACTCAAAGTCTTGTTTAGATCTATTGGACTATATTACTATCAATTAAGTAATTTAAAGACAGAGACGATTTTACAAATATCTAACATGATTCTAACAAGAAAAACTAATAATGGCTGATGTAAAATAAAAATTACTATTTATTATTATTTACAACTTACCAATCCATTCTATTATTATTTTTTTGAATTATACATCTTTATTAACAACGAAAATTACAAGCAAAGGAATAGAAAAATTACAACTAGTATTTACAATTGAAACCATTGAGCTAACCGCAGACGGTTGCAAACAGTCTAAAGGTAGCTCAATTGATCCATGTCAATACCAGTCGGAAGCGTCCCCAAGACACTGGCTGCATTACCACGCTGTATGGCAATGCTGATGCGCTGAGCCAGATATTCACCAGATCTCGGGTCACGCGTCGCATCGACCAGACGCTCAGATAATTTTTTAAAAACCCGGAGAGCCTCGGTACCCCACGGACCTAGGGTCTCGAATCCAAGGGGAGCAAATGCGTAGGTTCTGTCGAGACCTACATATTTGCGCCTCTTGAGATCCTCGGCCAGATCTGCCGCCGCACCAGCCCTAGTGGATGTCCTTGAAAGATGGGAAGGTGCAAGTGTGTCGACGCATGTAGCGTCCCACACAATGGGCCTCCCCAACTCCCATGGGACTAGTGTCATACCGTCGGGCCTCTTGCGATCGTCACGGAACAGACCATTCGGTTCGAGAATAGCTGGTACGTTAGCGCTGACAAAGGCCCGCCGGATGATGTCATTAAGGCTGGCATGACGAGATATCCGACCAGCGGCCCTAGTACACGATAATCCGTGATGACCAAGCTGTTCGACTGCAGTACCGCACTGGCATTGATGAGGCACACAACACCTTGCACCCAACCGAATACATGTTGCGATACGGAAAGTACCGGGATCCAATAAAGTGCCAGTGTTATAAGAAGGAAGTGCTTGCAGCCAATGTCCTGACTCCCATTTAGAAACGGCTAGGAGACGGGCACGGTCTGCCGAGCTGGAGCACGTTTGTAACAAACAATTCCGTGTCAACTCACACAAAGGCCCGTCCCATTTCCGTTGGGACGAAAGAGATTTTGGAGGAGCAGCATCGGGGCAAGCACTATGCCAAGCCGTTCTAGCTTCGTCTAAATATGAAATTTTGAAAGAAATTTGTGATCGGACCAAATCAGACGTGTTTAAAATTTTTTCAACTAAAGAACTAGTGCTGTAGACGGAAGATAGGAACGCTGGTAGGGCTACACTGGAAATTTTGCGAATACCTAAGCCTCCCAATTTGACAGGTAGGGAGGCCTGCGACCACGCCTTGTCATCCAAATCAATATTCAAAACCGATGATAAAGTATTCTTTATTATGTTGTCTAAGCTATCCAATAGCTCGCTGTGTTTCCACAGTTGACTACATCTTATGCCTCCTCTACACGTCTGCAGATGCGTCTGCAGACGTAATCGGCGGATGCGTCCGCCGACGTGTAGAGGGGGTAATTTGTACGTCTGTTGTAGGTATTTAACGTCCGCAGATGCGTCTGCCACTTATCCGCTTATTGTCGGTCTTTAGTCTCCTCTACACGTCTGCAGATGCGTCTGCAGACGTAATCGGCGGATGCGTCCGCCGACGTGTAGAGGGGGTAATTTGTACGTCTGTTGTAGGTATTTAACGTCCGCAGATGCGTCTGCCACTTATCTGCTTGTTGTCGGTCTTTGTGGCACGGATCAAAGGGTTTTGGCTCGAACGTGCGTCGTCCTGTCCACACGTCTGCAGACGCATCAGTTTGATCGGAGTTGCGATCGAGAGTGCACGCGTGCCTGTGGTTTAATTTACTTTGCGCAGCACTCGTGAAAACGCTTGAAATTGCTAACAATATGAGCGCTGACGAAACTTTTAAGTTTCTTGACCTATATCAAGCTGAAATTTTTTTTCAATCAAATCAACGTAAATTTGATTTGATTTGAACCTGAATAAAAATTCGCTTAAAAATTATTTTTCTATGTATAGCCAGCATCCACCATCTTCTTCTGTTCCATTTCTTTTTAATAACTCTATTGCGATGCACATTCACGTAGTAGTTAAAAGTACTACATAAATAAATAGCTGCTGCAGCTACGGTCTCAATATCCATATTTAAATTTTAACGTTGCGTCTGTCGAGAATAAACATAGACTGA
Source organism: Eupithecia centaureata (assembly GCA_944547425.1). Classification (NCBI taxonomy): domain Eukaryota; kingdom Metazoa; phylum Arthropoda; class Insecta; order Lepidoptera; family Geometridae; genus Eupithecia; species Eupithecia centaureata. The sequence continues at coordinate 3,702,873 of OX155694.1, forward strand.
TCGACCTGCAGACGTGTGGACAACTCGAGGTGATCCATCTGCGGATGCATCTGTCAGCGTCTGCAGACGCATCTGCAGACGTGTAGAGGAGGCTTTAAAGAATACGTAAATTTAGGTACAAACAGGCAAAACCGAATAATAGTATAAGCCATATGGCTGTTAATTTTGAGAAGTCTGTCTGAATTTTTGTTGAAATTTAGAATTTTCTCATCTACAAATGGCCGAAAAGACTCATCAAGAATTGGTGAACCTAGGAGTCGAAGTGAACATTTATCTATAACTGTAATGTTAGGGGCCAAACTGTTAAATTTTGCAATGATATTGTTTTTGTCTACACAAGAGTCCGAAATAAAAAGCTCGCACTTTGAAAAATTCAATTCCAAACCTATTTGTCGAAATTCATCTGTGATGATTTTTAAATCACTAAAAACGGTGTCCACTTCTCCACCTAAAGTTCCGTCATCCAAATACCAAACATTGAGCTTGGATTGAAGACGTTGAATTATTGGATGAATGGCAAGGCTAAATATGGCCGGACCAAGAGGGTCGCCCTGCTGACAGCCAACGGCAGACGAAATAATGTTATTCCGGTAAATTAATTTTGAGGGTGAACCATAGCACTGCCAGAGAAAAGGGTAAATTTCAGGAATTTTATTTTTAATTTCGTTTAGCAGGGCGCCCCTATCTACGGAATTGAAGGCATTTTTGACGTCTACCTTCAGAACTACCTCCCCATAATTTTGATCCAAAAATGTACGAAGGGAATGTACTGCGGCCTCACAGCCGCCTCGCGAACCAAAGCCTAGCTGAATTGGTCGGAAATAGTCGCCTAAATAGTCGGCTTTTTTCCGACAGCAGACTTTAGCCGCAAGGCGGCGGTAGGTAGTGCCCACGGCTATGGGTCTTATACCGCCATCCTTCTTTTTGAGTGCACAAAGGTTTGCACCATACAAGAGTTCCGTGATCTCGCTGTTGACTCGGCCTGACAACATCAGGTTGATCAAAGACGTCAAGTCTTCCAGAAGGACTTCACCTGCATGGCCAGACCCACCAGATAGTAGATCTTTTAGATGCTGTGGAGACACAGCATCTAGGCCGCCGGCAGAGCCACTCTGGAAAGAGAAGACGGCTTTGAGCACATCCTGGCTGGTCGTGCCTACAGCGTCATCACTCTCTTGTGGTGGATCGGGGAGTTGGATATCGGGCCCTGCGGGTGGATGCTTACTCTCAAGAGAAATGAGAGTCTCATCATTATTTGGCGCCATCGTGTCATTTGAAAACATTAAACGTGAGGCTCCTTTAATATCACCATCATTGAGTTTACTTTCTACAAGTCTGTAGATAGTAGACTCTGTCAGTGATGTATATGATTTAGAATTTTTGTGTGAGTCCTGATCATCAAAATCAATAGGATGCCCTGCACGTGCAGTGTACCTAACACAATTTTCTTTTATCCTAACAGTGATTGAACTTTTGTGGGAAATATCTTTCTTTACATGTAATATTTTGTAAGGAAAAATTAAAAGATGCTCCCAAGCTTGCTTTGTGTTTTTTAAAACAGCGTTCCTAATAGCCTCCGAGAGAGAGGAAGCGACAGAGATATTCTATTATTTGATTTAACAGAAACAAGCGGCGTAGTCTAATGTATGCGTAGGTTCTCACGAAAAATTTCGTATTGGAACATATAAAGTATAATTAAAAATAATAAGTGACAAGCGATAAGTAGCTAAGTATCTTCTGTACGGAGATTTATACATGAAAACGCATTTGGATTTTAATATATAATAATAGGTAATAAATAATGTTGGACACTCCAAACAGCACCATCTAGCTCTAAAGTAGGTAAGCTTCTCAAAGCTTGTTTTTTGGGTACTTACTAGATAACACCCAGATTGGCATTTTTTAAAGCATCTTAGCTGCCCCGCTTTACGCGGCGGCCAGGATTCTGTTTTAAATGGTTTATGATATTTTATAAGATTAAAAATTACTTGAATGCACTAATTTTACTGACTTATTCCGAGTTTGACTAAAAATACAAGATTAATATAAATAAATAGATACTTATGCCAGTTTGTTGCTTTAAATTATGTAAATTCTTCGGTCCAGTGTTTGTATGCACCAAGTTTACGGTCTAGTGCTAGCCGTCTAAACAGCGACACGCCTCTGCAGTAGGTACCCATAAAAAGATAACGATCGTAGGTGCATTGCACATTGATTTAAGGGACATACTGTGATTTGCGTTATTCCAGAAGCAAAACGATTGAGTTGATACATCCATCAAATATTTTCTCTGGTATTTTTAAATAAATCATTATTGACAACGAAAATGACAATCAAGGAATACAGATATTGTATGTAACTATTTCAAAACTATCGTAATACAAATAAAATCCGTCTATTTCAGCCACATTATTAAAATAAAATACATGAAACATAAAACAATGAATTTATATTGTAAAATGTTATTTGTAGGTATGTAATTTTGTAGATTATGGCGTGAATGTGGACTGAGATATTTATATGATTACTGCAAACTAATTATGATATTTCAATTTAATTCGTATTTTTTTATGATGACGACCACTATTCCTTTATATATAACACAAGCTCTGATTAGCTTGGGGCTAGATGATGCTGTGTGGACTTTCCGAAATTATTAATTTATTATTATTATTCCTAAAAGAATTAGGGGAACCTTTGCTCTGCTGTGGAAAAAATTGGTTAGATAAATTGGTGTGAATAAAACAACATTAAATAATTAACTTTTTTTAATAAAAAATGTTGTCCTTACAATGAAATGATAAACAAGTACAAGACTATACGAATAATAAAACTAAATTATTTAGGCCTCCATTTCAGATTTTAGAGTTATCGAACATATTATTAATTAAGTACCTATTAATTATTATAGCTTATAGGTACCTATCTAGATTTACACAATTAGTAAGTAAGTACTAGGCCAACACTAATAAAGACTTAAAATAAGGTAATAAGTAGGAATACCTAAGTATGTAATTTACCCGTATAGTACTTATAGGTATAGTATATTTATTGAGGAAAATATGCGCTGCTTTCTTGGTGTACTAAAAATCATCTGCTAAAACGAACGCTATTGTTGAAAAAGTGTAGTGTTTAACTAGGTATAAACCGAATACATTTTATGCAAGCAAAAATGGGAAACATCATACATGTTATAAATTTAGGATAAATCAAAAACTTATAAGTATATATCTTGATAAAATTTATATAAACCACATAAAGCACCAGCTTTCAAATAAAAAAACATTGAAATTGGCTCACCTACAAAAGTCCTAAGGAAACACAAATAAGAAAACAGATCGCTCTTGTTGAAAAATAGTGTTTAACTATACGCCGAATACATTTTTCGCAAGCAAAAATAAAATCATTATACATATTATAAATTAAAATAAGTATACATTATGATAGATAACTTAAAATTGGTCATATCTTGATCAAATTTATAAAAACCATTCGCCAGCACATAGCTTTGAAATATAAAAAAATTACTTACCTAAAAAAGTCCTAAAGAAAAAAAAATTATAAAGAACAGATTAATTGAGAATCTCCTCCTATTTTTAAGATCGGCCGAAAGTGTTCGCTTATTCATACATTAAATTAAACATACAGGCGTCTTAAAATAATTTCAATTACCAGTCTGATTGTTACTCGCACGATACAATCAGTTTGTGCCGAAAGTTATGCTCATTCGGCCTGGGGCGAGTTGGGAGTAAACCATTAATTTCCCTCGGTAAATATTGCTTCCATAATATGTGATTGCTTTCGGGCTAAATACTTATGTTTATTCTTTTGAAAAGGTTAAAGGTTCACATTCTTATTTAGTATTTTGTTTGAATTTGATTTTATTGTGATAATAATTCAATAGGTATTAATTTAAGTGTCTTCTATGAGCTTATTTAATAAGCCTAAAGCAATGAACGTTATAAGCACTAATTTTATACATATTAAAGGTACATTATTTGAAATTAATAATGTATAATTCATTTCTGACCTTGATTATGTACGATTAAATACACTTTGTAATTTGTTTAAAATTTGATTTGATAAGTAATAATTGATTAAAGTATGAGTAATTACTATAAAAATGTCTTCTATGACCTTATTTAATAAGCTTAAAGAAATAAACTTTATAAACGCTATATTTCAGATGTTATGTGAATTGATTTATTAAGTAAATGTGTATCATTGATTTCTGTCCTTGGTTTTATACTCTTAAATAAATACAATTTAAAATGTACTTGGATTGAGCTAAATTTTTCAGCTAAGTACTGAAAACGTATTTACATTCCGTCTAGATAAAAAATTACCTGCACGTGTAGAAAATTATATTCTCTTTCTCTTGGTTTACTTACATACTATTACATATTTGTTCTTCTTTCTTGGCACATACATCCATGATCTTACTTACTTGTCATTATAGGGTGCTATATCCGGAGCTACTAAGTACAAAGTTCGATAATGAGAACTATTTTAATAATTTTTACTTATAACTTATCTTATGACATGGGTTGTGTTTTATATAGTGGGAGCAAAACCGCGAGCAGGCACTTTACTCAACCCATTCTCAAGTATCAACTTTTTAACATAAAAATATAAAAATTGTCTCTTGGACGACCAGTTAACAAGTAATTCTCTCAGTGTCTTGTGCAGTTATTTACGAGTAAAATATAGTAAAAGAATATAAACAAATTAAAACTTGTATTTACAATTGAAACATATTGAGCTAACTGCACATTGAAAAAAGAGTCTACAGGTAGCTCAATTGATCCATATCAATACAATTTATGCAGTAGATAAAGCTCAAATGGCCAAACATTGTAAATTCTATCAAAAAGTTGAGAAAAACAAAGGTTTTTAGTTAAGGTTTAGTTTATACAAATTTCTTTATACACATTTCATTAGGTTTGGCATGAGTATGTACATAGTAATGAATAAATGATAAAAGGTTAAACCTACAGTTAAACGTATAGTAAAACATATAGTAGTAGAGTATATATGCATAGTTTTGTATAAATAATAAAAGGTTAAAACGCATTTGGGTTGAACCTAAATACCTATAGGAAATATTCCATCGAAAACAATCATTACTGTTATTGTTCGACATTCTCCGAGATTAACGGACAATAACTCAGCCTGAACTGGGATGCCGGCGATCTTTTCAACAATTTATCTGAATATCGCAAACTGTTATTACGGACTCAGCGAGACGCTACAATTAAACTAGCAGCATATTCGTGGGTGATAAATTATACCGGATTACGTTTACATTCGGAGACATTTACATTCAGCCTTTTATAAACATTGGACAGCAAAACTAAGACGACCTGATTTGCAGGTCAATGTTTTAATTGTTTCTTTTTTTATGTCTTACTAGCGACCGGCTTCGCGCGGTTATATTATACGTATAAACCTTCGTTGAATCACTCTATCTATTAAAAACCCGCATCAAAATCCGTTGCGTAGTTTTAAAGATTTAAGCATACAAAGAGAAAGGGACAGAGAAAGCTACTTTGTTTTATTCTATGTAGTGATAAATAGCAAAAGAGACGTTTTCCGAAAAGAAAAACCCTATTTACCTTAAAACGAAGTTAAGATGGAAATGATCTTTCTGGTAAGAATAAATGTTTTGGTAGTGTCATGACCTTTGTATATGCTCTGTGGTCATGACAATCTGTGCAGTTGTTTCCTCTATCTCTGGTTTCACGAATCCACTGTCAACTTCTTATGTCATCGGACCATCCTTCCGGAAAGATGGCTGATCAGTAAAGACGTGTAACTTTACCCAAAACATTTAAGAATATAAAATAAACATCAGACAAGGCAATATGGCTGTAATATGGCTTTAGGCTGTTCATAAAATATGGACAAACTAAACTAAAAAAAAAAAATCAAACAAAACCAGCTTAGAGCTCACAAGGAGAACTTTTCTAGGCAGGTGGACAATATTAATAGCAATGCCGTTTTATGGCCAAATATGAATCTTTGTTACCGACTCGATTAGTTTTTCAAAACGTCTTCAGACTTTTTCTGTCATGTCAAAAAACTTCCTTTCCAAATTTTACATTAAATAATATAGGTAGGTAGGTACAAACAAAGTCAAATTGGAAATAAAAACACACAAAATAGGTCAGTAAAAAAAAATACTTAAAAAAATTGAGGACGTAATATTTTAAAAAAATCAAAAAAAAATTTGTTTCTGTTTATCATCTATATAGAGAATAGAGGCAGGACTCCTCACGAAAAAATATAACATAATTATTTCAAATACACAACAGCTAGAGACGTGGTCTGCACTGAAACGTTAGGACCTTACTATATTGCTCCTGATCGAATTTTATAATACATAGGTATACGAGTTAGGCGTCGCATTATTTAGTTATTGCATAGTTTGTTGCTGGATTATTTTCAAAGCTTTAAAAATATGGACGGCATTCTAAAAGTTACATAAACTTTCCAGGTATTTACCGACATCGTTCATTTTGAGTTCTTAAAATAATTAACTAACTATAAAAATGAATTATTGTTAAAGTACTTTTTAAATCAAAGTTATAAACTGAAATCGCATTCAATTAAACCTACTCTACTTTTACTTTACTTTAGGTCGTTATACTACTCTATTTTAAGTGTACGTTCACACACTTATTTTCTTTTTGGCATATGCACGCCCATGAAGTTCCCTAATTGTGGACAAGTGATTGAATGACAGTATGCAATACTTGATAGAAACAGTTTCTTTTCAACAATAGAGATGGGAACTTGTCAACTCGACAAAACATGACAAAACGTTTAGATTTTTATCGAGCTGGCAAATTATTTTACGAAAATGATATAGTTGATTTTATTCCATGAAAAAAATCGAAAATTGTATTTAACGTATAGTTTACCAAAATACCTCAATCTGTCTTACTTTTCAACCCGGAAAACCGCGTGTAAGCAAGTAGCAAAAAAACAACTACTTACTCTAAAATAGAGTTATTTAGACGCCTGAGTATGCCAATAAAATAATATTAAATGTTCATATAAAAAATCGATTTCAACTACTTCATTAACAATATCTATTATTGCAAAAATGGTAAGTATCTGTAAAGCATAGGACATGACAATTTCATTGTCAGTCGAACTACCAAAAAGAAGTTATGTGCGTGAACGAAGAATAACAAGTATTATTCATAGATTTTCTTACGATTCTGGATTATCTCTATAATTATCATAAAATCACAGCTTATCAGCATCACAACGGAATGTGGATTTTATTTAAATACAGATTTTCTACACGATAATGAAAGTTCATGATTTAAATATTAGTCTAAAATTTAAAAGCAAACATTTGAAATGCCTTAATTTGTCTTATTATAATTATTTTAGTACTTACATTGCCTTTAAAAACTAGTCTGTTATGAAATCTATCGTCACACTCTAGATTTCTAATTTCGTACATAACCATGATGCAATTTTACAATTTTTTTTCTCTTTTTCGAGTTTATAGCAATTCTGGTGTAGTATTTTAATTCATCGGGAAGGCCTTCGGATTCGATATCGGAAATTTTTGACTATGATTGCTATTATAAAAGAGCGTATTCGAAAACTTTTCCATTTGAATTTGGATCCTTAGTTCTTCCTTAATTTGGATATAAAAAACAAAATATCGTTCTAAAGATCTGACGGGAATGGAATCGAATTCGAATGAAAACTTTTGCCATTTCAATTTGGATCCTTAGTTTGGATATGAAATCAAAATAGCGTTCTAAAAGATCTGACGGAAATGGAATCGAATTCGAATTTGACGTTTCCGTTACGCAAACGAATCGAATGAATTAAAATAGGTACCCCTCCTGTACATGCTCATGAGACTTAAAATGATACTTGTACTAAGGTTAAAAAAAACCTCGATATTTCTATTTAATGCGCCACGATCCACGAATATGAAATATCGGGAAACTCATCCTCAAATCATGGTATACATATATGTATATTTATAGATAAATATCCTATATTTTATCGTGGTCACATGACGTGTGTATTCTGAATTCAAAAATATCAGTAAATGATTCGAAAAATTATCGTGGTCATGTGACGTGTGTATTCCGAGTTCTAAAATTTCAATAAAAGATTCGAAAAATAAACTCACTAAGTAATACATCCTCTACAATTCTTCATTGTGCGTCTTCATCTTCACTCCTGACTTCGCTAAGAATTCTCTGAATGTACTCTGTTCCTTGACGTGGCCAGCGCATTTCGCGACCAGTCGCAGGAACTCTTGCACATCGAAAGAGTAGTTGGTGAACTTCGCGTGAGAGCCTCCGCCTGGGCCATGCCCCTGGAACAAATATTGTAAAGATGATAAATTTTTAATTAATAATAACAATAATCGTCACCATACCACATGATTTTTACTCCTTTATGCCGAGAAAGATAAACGAAGTCAATATCTTGGCTAACGAGGTTGTCAGCATGTGAGATGTTGATTCAATGACCATCATCCCGATAGTCGTTTCGGTTAACGGGGTAATAGCGAAGAGCCTCGATCAACATCTCAAGAGACTCTCGCTAGGAAGTTGGATCAAGGGTCAGATCCAAAAAGCGGATCTCCTGGATTCGGGGCGTATCGCCAGGAAGTTCCTCTGTCTGCAACCCTAGTCACCCGCTGGTTGAGCCTAGCTTCACGGCCGGTGATCCACCGTTTTGATACATTTTTTACTGTAGTATAGTACTGTAGTGTAGTAAAATAACTACTTAAGTAGTTATGTGTAGTAATAGTTTTAAAATCTTTCTATAGTAAAAATATTATTTTTAAACGAGAACTAAAATAAATAGTAGTATATCTATATACAGGGTGTCCCGAAACTCAACGTCAAGCCGAAAACAGAGGACAGGTGGGTTCACGACGACCCAGAAAAACAAAAAAATCAGGAGTTATCTTCAATGGTTTCCGAGTTATAGGCTTTTTACTGAAAATCATAAATTTTCTGTCCGGTGCCAAACTTTTGTGATGCTGTGGCTACAGGTGTCAATATTTTGAGATTTTTATTTTTCTATTACAAAGTCAAATAGCACATTAATTTATGAAAGTGCAAAATTTAAACACTATGTTAACATTTTGTGGAAAAAAAATATAGTTAAGTTCGGTTATTGCATCGATGATTTTCAATCGAATAACTTTCTCTCGTCATACTGAAAAAAAAATCCACTACGATAGGCCGGCATGTTCTATTAAAAGTTGGCGCAGTTATCCTAGATTTCAAAATGGTATCATAAGTTACACTTTTTTGTCTAAAAATAATAAAAAAAAAATATTTTCTGAAAAATGACCTTGATTCAAAATAGTTCTTCGCCTTTACAACAGTACATTTTTATCTATTGATATTGAATTTAACAAGTGCAAGTGAGACAGGAATATTTAAAAATTAATTGAAAACGCTATTTGAAGTGAGTAAGAGTGAGACAGGTAAAGATGCATAGGATGTTCGTCAAATTTTTGTTCTATCGATTTTCCTAGATAACAAATTAATAGATATGGCACTAAATGAATGCGTTTCATTAAAATATTTTAGATACAATTTATGTGGAAAAATGTTAGCAAAAAAGTTCACGGTAATTACGAGTTAGTAAACTCTACTCGACTCACATGATAGAGGTGTTACCTATTTCATCATCATCCTCATCAGCTCATTTCAGTCCACTGCTGGACATAGGCCTCACCTAATCAGCGGCATAGCGCCCTCTTCAGCTTGACGCATCCAGCATCTGCCAGCAGTCTTTCGCAGGTCATTATCCCACCTGGCCGGAGGGCGTCCTACACTACGTTTACCAAGTCGCGGTCTCCGCTCAAGAACACGTCTACCCCAACGGTTGTCGGTTCTTCGCGAGATATGGCCGGCCCAATGCCACTTCAGCTTGCTATTTCTTTGTGACCTATTTATGACCTCTCAAAATTAGATGTACGACGTTTTTGGGTACTCGCGTTTTTCTTCAATTGCACAACCTGAAGCACTTGTGTAATTAAAACTTCATTAAATCAACTAATAGACAAACAGAATGGTTTTTTTTTGTTAAATTTAATAAAATATTTTAATGAAACGCGTTCAATAAGTGTCATGTCTATTAATTTGATAAGTAGGAAAATCAATAGAACAAAAATGTATCGAACATCCTAAGCATCTTTACCTGTCTCACTCTTACTCACGTCAAATAGCGTCTTCAATTAATTTCTAAAACATTCCTGTCTCACTTGCACTAGTTAAATTCAATATCGTATGATAAAAATGTACCCTTGTAAAGGCGAAGAACTATTTTGAATCAAGGTCATTTTTCAGAAAATCATTTTTTTTAAATTATTTTTAGACAAAAAGTGTAACTTATGATACTATTTTGAAATCTAGGATAACTGCGCCAACTTTTAATAGAACATGCCGGCCTATCGTAGTGGATTTTTTTTTTCACTATGGCGAGTCAAAGTTAATCGATTGAAAATCATCGATGCTATAACCGAACTTAACTATATATTTTTTCCACAAAATGTTATCATAATGTTTAAATTTTGCACTTTCATAAATTAATGTGCTATTTGACTTTGTATTAGAAAAATAAAAATCTCAAAATATTGACACCTGTAGCCACAGCATCACAAAGTTTGGCACCGGACAGAAAATTTATGATTTTCATTAAAAAGCCTATAACTCGGAAACCATTGAAGATAGACCCCTGATTTTTTTGTTTTTCTGGGTCGTCGTGAACCCACCTGTCCTCTGTTTTCGGCTTGACGTTGAGTTTCGGGACACCCTGTAAAAATGAATACCTATTTCCCTTGGTCACGGCATCACGCCTGAACGGCTGGACCGATGTCGCTAATTCTTTTTTTGTTCTTTTCGTTATTATCAGGAGAAGGTTCTTATTAAAGAAAAAATTAAGAAAATTGCGCGAAAAATTCGAATTTAACAGCTAGTAATTAATAAAACATGCTGGACAATCCACACAGCATCATCTAGCCCCAAGCTAAGCAGAGCTTGATATGGGTACTAGATCCCATAACACAAACTGATTATTAATTGTAAGGAGAAGAGGTACTTAACAAACATCCATTCATCCAAACTTTCGTATTTATAACATTAGTGATTCGATAATAATTTGACTTGTAACTTTATAGAAAAAGTTATTAATTCTGATTTCTGAACTAGGTTACCCTTAACTTTCGGTATGTAATCTAGATTATGATCTCGTAAAAAGGTATCTAAGAGACAAAATAAATAATTGATACATATTTACCTCATCTTGCTGTATTAGTTTAGATTTGTCTTCCCATGTCATATATTTAACGCCTCGAAGTCTTGAAAGATCTTTGTAACAGTTGGGATCTTCACAGTTGTACCTGCAAATTACATAATACCTTATAGTTAGAAGTTTCCGTACATAGATAGATATCACTTTATGATGAAGTATATAGGCCTTATCGGCTTTATCACTACAAGCAATCTCTTTCAGGAAACCTTTGGTACATTTGACTAAATAAAATCATTCGCAGTTTGACGAATCAATTACTTATGATTGTAAGCCAAAGTGATTTATGTACGGACCTATAGAAGGGTTAATTATTATTTTAAGTGCGTTATCTACGAACGTAGTTTTTGTTGGCAGGAAACCAAGTATCTTGTTTAGGTATGAAACGTTGGTATTCTTCCAATACAAACTAGGTTCGTCATCCGCTTACATTAAGAATTATCATAACTTTATTAACAACGAAAATTACAATCAAGAAATAGAAAACATTGCAACTAGTATATACAATTGAAACCATTGAGCTAACTGCAGACGGTTGCAAATAGTCTAAAGGTAGCTCAATTGATCCATGTCAATACCAGTCGGTACAACTCATTTCAAATTCCTTGATATTTGCAACTCCTTTTGAATTACGCTATTTCGCAGTCTGGTCACTATTTTATGACAACGAAAATGCCTCAATTGACGGAGTTTAAAATTCTGCTGGCAACTTTGAGAGAAACTTCAGCAAAACAGATAAAAACACTTACACTTCGAAAACAGAAGCCCAGTCAGGCAAGAACAGCAAATGTGTCAACCCTGCCCCATGCATGCCTATAAACACATCCGTATTGTGAGTTATCTCCAATTGCTTACTAAAGGGCATTGTTCTATCATAGACAACTCTTTGGACCTCATAGTCATCCACTTTCCTCAGAGCATCCAGAATTTCCCTCTCATTTAGAATTTGTCTGAAAGTGGTGCCACGGGAGAGAAGCGTCACTTTGATTTTATCGTATTTTCGAGGATGAAGCTTAATGTTTAGGGAATGGATTATATGCTCAGAAAAGGCATGGAAAAGGCCACTTTTTTCACATCCATATATCTGTAAGAAAAGAGTAACATCATTATTAATTGTCCAATATAATATAATAATAACCACTGCTCTTTTAATTACTTCCAATTTAAATTCACTATCGTTTTTTTTTTCATTTAGATAGTTTTTTTCCATGTTTTTTTTACAGTATAATTTTACATCTAAACTTGTGTAGATTTAAAATCTAAAAAGATAAGATACAAGAAAATAAGTACAATTTTCACATATGTGTGCATGTGATTTTTTGTTTTATTTTCTGAATTACTAATGGTGGAAAATGAAATAAATGTAGAATCACTTTATTAATGTTCATCAATGTTCTATGTTGATTTCACACGCGTTTTAGTGAAAAAAGTAGCTATACAATGTTATTCGAGATTTAGAACTACATGCTAAATTTCAGCGCTATGCCTTGAGAAGTTTTGGCGTGAAAACGTAACAAACAACCTAATATCAACTTCTATTGAAACTTACTCATATAAAGTATTAAAATTTGTATACTGTACTTACTAAAGGTGTATTGTAATAAAGGCCAAAAATCATTCTTGGAAGGAGAGGTAGAACCACATTTTTAAAGCACACAACTTTTCCCCTAAACTCCTTCAAGTCCCAAATAGGATTCTTCGTAAATGCTTTGAAGGCATCTTTGAAAGCAGAGTCATATGTAAAGGTCTCCCAAACTAATATGTGGTTGTCTCTTGTAAAAGTACTGGGATGTGTAGAATTTACATGAAGAGAAGCATACAGGTTGAAGAAATCACAGAAATGGTGGTACATATTTACACCTGGAACAGAAAACATATAACACATTAAAATTTGATAGATAATTTATGTACTACGTGTTTACCTGAATAAAATAAATTAATTAAATAAACAAATAGTGAACAAAACATATATATGCTGTACTTGCCACTAAACAATCAACTTGTCTTATGCTATGTATCATAAATGTGTTTCATCATCATCATTCTAGCCCCTACTACCCAGCACTTAGCTAAATCAATAAATTTCAGTAATATTAAAATGTTTGGTTGTGAGTAGGGGACATCTATTAAGTAAGTTACATATAAACTTCTTTGATTTGATCTATAGAATTACTGAGTTATTTTTCATAGAGGAAAATAGAGAAAGCTACATTATGCATGTACATCTGCTTTGTGTCCATCCCAAGGTTGCCTGGAAGAGTTCACTTTTAGTGATAGGGCCCATTGTGCAACTTCTTTTTACATCTTTTTCCATGTATTTTGTTTTTGTTGTTTTGGTATAGAATAAAGTGTAACGTAGCGCACTCAGTATATTGTACTGTATGAGTGACATAGGATGTTTTTATACAGGCATGGCTTGAGCAGCCAGTATTTCATATATCTATGTATGTAGTATTATTTATATCAGTTATCTAGTACCCAAAACACAAGCACTGCTTAGCTAGGGCAGCTTAGCTTGGGTAGCTTGTCCAGCATAATATTATTTCTAAGTTCACTCACTTGCATCTAACTTCATAATGTATGTTGGTTTATCTATAACAACATCACACATTCCATCAGCAATAGGCTTTTTGGGGGTTTTGACAAAATGCATCAGCTCTGGTGCCCATGACTGTAATGCACTCATGTGATCAGCTTCATCCAAAAGCCGTTTGGGATGGAAGTTGCAGTAGCCACCTGTAAATAATTATCACAATATGTTGTAGTTTATAGATGTTGTCAGATTTCAACATTTAAGGTCTACACACACTGAAGCCGGAGGCAGAGCGGAGGCGAAGGCATACAAGTTGTTTTCTATAGAATCCTATGAAAGTCTACACACACACCGCAGGCGGTGGGGGCGCAGGGCCATAGGAAAAACCGGCACGCCTTCGCCTCCGCTCAGCATCCAGTGTGTGGAGAGTTTTATGTAAAACTAGCAAGACCCCCCCCTGGGATTTTATTATACGTATAAACCTTCCTCTTGAATTAAACTATTAATTAAAAAAACCACATCAAAATCCGTTGCGAAGTTTTAAAGATTTAAGCATACATAGGGACATAGGGTCAGAGAAAGCGCCTTTGTTTTATACTATGTAGTGAAGTGATCACAACAAAATATTACTGTGTGTTGTTGGTGTTGTGAAATTTCGTGTTTGTCACAAAATGCTTCTGACGCATCACAGTAGTGTGGTTCTAGCTTTATACTATTGAAAAGCTAAACAAAAGAATATGATGCATTACCAATTTGCCCAGGGCCCAAAATATCCATTTTATAACGTAAATTATCTCCTCTTCCAACAAGACCTGTGAAATTCATCATCAGGTTCCTTCCGCGGCAAAATCTGAAGTTATAAATAACACCATGTAAATTTATTCAATTAATAATATTTTAAATCAAATATTATTCGAATTGTTTATTTAACTTTTTATTTAAATTTATTGAAGTCAATTTTTTTTGTAGGTTGTATAATTCAAGAAGATCGTGCCTACCTACTTACCTCAAATATTTTGAACATTCTAAAGAGGTATCATCTGGATAAGCTGCATCGCACATAACCATTAACTCTTCAATTTGTTCCTGAACATAGCCTGCAAGTATTTAATTAAATTTAGACAAAACCAATGTTTAATATGTTGTTAATTATGTAATTTTTTGTTCATTGTATAGAGGCCTCACCAAAATCAGCTTGAGTGTAAAATGTATCAAGTTGAGCTTGTTTAGTCTTAACCCAACCGTGATGATCACCAGGGCATATGGGTCTGACCGGATAGGAATTATCTTTATGACAATTTCTTTCATATCCCCAGCATGCCTTCTCATCAACTAACTCTTTAGGACAAAGAGAATCATCTAAACAAGATTTGGCGACATCTTCAAAGGAGTTGAAAACATATTTTAAATGCGTGGGCGGAACGTTTATTTCACTAAAATCTATTGATACAACTATATCAATAGCTTGTAATACAGAAAATATACAAATAAAAAACCACATTTTCTGTGAAACTAAAACACCGGTTGGATTTTTGGAAATAAAACAATGAAAGTAAACAAACAAACAAGCAGTCACGCACGATCATGGATTTGACAGTCAATTGACATTCATTCATTCTTTTTCTTCCTTTAAAATTGTCTGTTTCGTAGGACAGGCTAAAGCCACCACGGCCATCTTGCCATTTTTCATGAGTGTGTAATCGTAGTAGTACTGTTACTATAATATTTAGTGCTATTAACATATGAGTCGCTTCTTTTAAAACAAATATTCTCTATATAAAACTTGACATTCACTCACTGGTTTCAATTGTAAATACTAGTTGTAATTTTTCTATTTCTGTGCTTGTAATTTTCGTTGTTAATAAAGTATTACTTATTTACTCACTGGTTCAAAAATTCATACTCCTCAGTACATGAAATTACCCCATGTTCGTTCAGCCAGAGTCAAATCTTTCCAAGAGTAAAGAATCAGTCTTCAAGTAAGCAGTACATTCATTGAGCTGTACTTGGTTGCATTGCACTCAAATAATAACTTGATTGCAATAACCTAGTTTGATGAGGCCCCTCTTTAGTATGCTTTGTCGTAGTATCCCTATATAGTTTGTGACTTTGTGTACCTAGTATTGTATAATTATTTTCTTTCTTTGTGTGGTAGGTAGGTAGGTATATGTATAGGTGGATAATAAAGAGTTTTCTATTCTATTCTAGTACGAACCGGGAATTCAGGACGCCAAAACACAGGTAAAAACAAAATGCCAAATAAAAGCCAAATTTACAAAATATAGCCTTGCTTAACTATGCTTTACGGTCTCCACACACTGAAGCCGGAGGCGGAGCGGAGGCGAAGGCGTTCGAGTTGTATTCTATTGAATCATATGAAAAACGGTGCCATAGGAAAAACCGGCCCACCTTCGCCTCCGCTCTGCCTCGCAAGGATATTATATTATAACAATTTCTTTGCGTGCTTGTGTGTGAAAGCAGCTTAATATCTTTGCACGTTTGTCAGTAGCTTTTTTCATATAGTCATCTTCATGTGCCTAAATCAGTCCACTCCATATCTGTGCATAGGCCTCCCCTAATGGTAGTGCCCTGTCTAGTCTAGGTACATTAAGGGCGGAAACATATTTACGTGTCGCGACATAACCCCCACCACCGCTCTGGCGCAATCGGCGAATCGGCGGCTAGCATTCTGCGACACGATAGACCGTGTCGCGACACGACACGCCATACAAGTATGTCCCTAACCATACTAAATGTATGAAACCGATATGCTTCTGGCGCGCCCCGACACACCGCGACACGCAAGTATGTTTCTGGCTTAATTTAGTCATGGAAGTAATAAGTACTAAATTAGGGCGGAAACATATTTACGTGTCGCGACATAACCCCCACCACCGCTCTGGCGCAATCGGCGAATCGGTGGCTAGCATTCTGCGACACGATAGACCGTGTCGCGACACGACACGCCATACAAGTATGTCCCTAACCATACTAAATGTATGAAACCGATATGCTTCTGGCGCGCCCCGACACACCGCGACACGCAAGTATGTTTCTGGCTTTACTATTCCATGAATTTAGTACAGGCGAAAGGTGAAGGCCATAAAGCCATACTACCATTTTATTGTAGTAGCATTTGACTTTATTTTGTCTGTAGTGTTTTCCTTCCTGACACGAATGAGTGGAACCGGTAGAATGAATGACAGATACCACGTGAACAAATTTTAACCAATCACGATTTTATCAGCTGGTCGCGTAAACCTTGAAGCCCGCCATAATTCTTGTACTTCGTTGGAATAGTTTTTGTTTAGAAATTCTCATAGACTTTGCTATTTCTTGCGAATATTATTTGTTGTGTGTATAGAGCAATTATTTTTGAATGGCATTATGTATACATTTCTATTGCAGCTCAGCAATTATGACCATAAATAATTGTTAAAAAAAGTGTCGCCATTTTGACCTGTGAATTTGTGACCCTCTAATTTTGAGTAGGTATTTTTGATTTGCCTGGTCCTCGACCAATTTCAAAAGCTTTACTAGTGCCTAATTCTATGGATGATCGATTTCGCCAAATTCAGAAGAAATGTCTCAGACAGATAGTACCATAAATTTCCTTATCCACGATGCTAATGGTTAGTAGTGACGCTACTTTTCGTGGACGTAGTTTCGTAGATATTTTTATTTTTTGTACAACATTCAGTGCGTTATTTTAGAGTTTATTTCACTTACTCTTCATACTAGTCCTTTTTATTTGCAATAGACTGTAAGCAATCAAATTGTTAGCATATTGAGGGCGCGGGCGGGCGTTGCTATTGCTACTTTGGGCGTTTACGAGGTTAGGGGTAGAACGTCCGTTGTCGGTTAGCAGTTATTGTTAGCGTGCCGTAATGTGTTCAAGAATCTTATTTACTTAGTCGTTCGTAGTTAAGCTGTCGTTATTTAGAACCATGACCTAAGCTACCTAAAATCTAAAAACATAAATTATTACGTTTTAGGAAAGCCCCAAGTCGTGAAAGTTGTGCAAAATTCAAACACTCAAGCCATCCCTCAAATAAAGCTTAAATCCAATCCTCTTAAGCTGATCAAGCTTCCAGGCACTCAAGAAGGGAAGGTAAGCAGCTACCATACCTAACCTGTAAGTAAGATGTAAACACAAATAGGCTAAAGTTGTCTGTTTAAAATGTTTCATAAAACCTCCTTGAACTTCCTTTATTCAATACCTATAATAGGTAGGTATTTTATGAATGTGAAAAAAATGTGCTGCCCCTCAACTATGTACCAAATTTAATCTATCTTAATGATTTAAGTACCTACTGAAGTCATATATTGGTTGTTTACTTAGTTTGTTTAAATTGTTCCAGGGACCTATTTTCAAAGCTGTTAGATTGAGCAATCTCAAAAGTATACCTAACAATAGTAAGTATCTTCTACAACTTGGTGTTGTTTTTGTTTTGGAATTTCATATGCTCATTATCAATAAACTTTTAGATACTAAAACAAACTAACAATAATTTTGAACCACAAAAGATATGGCACCAGCAGTGCCTTAGTATTTCAAATAGGGATCTAATAACTTGGGGCTTTTTCAGAAATTATAAAAGTTCCTAGTACACAGCTATTTACACCAATAGCACCCAAAGCAGAGCCTGGTTCACCTGAAGAGAAAAATCTACTGGAAGTGGTGTGTATTTCTTAATGTTTACTTCATAGCTATTCCCAAAATATTAGTACTTAATTCTAAGTACTTATTAACATAGTAATAATTGTTAACACATGTTATGCTTTTAAAATATTTTACTAAATGGGTGATTCATATATATAAACAATACTTTAAGTCAACTTTAAGAATGTTGTTTTTGAGTAACATCAAAACAAAACTCTACAACACTTAAGAATAAATTGCCTTCTATGTCTACTCAACTCTCAACTAAAATTCTAATTAAACTGCAAAGTTCAATTAGAAAATTATACATCATGGACATTTTAGTTAAGTTTATGAAATAGAATAAAAAGATAGAAGTGAACAAAAATCCAAGGTTGCACTTTATTTCCAAGTTTTAATTATTTGTAACATGATTTAACTTTTAACCTGTAAAAATGACAACCATTAAAATAACATATTCAGTACATTAGGTACTAGTTTAGCAAAAAAAATGTTTCTCTTTAAGTGAATGTTTACATGTTCTTTGAGAAATAAATGTCTTTAACCATAATTTTGTGATGTGTCTAAGAGTCCTGTAAGGTCTAAAGAAAATAAAGCACTTTGACTATTGACTATAAATCAATCTTACCTGTTAACAATTTTAAAGATTTTTGTATTTTTATTTTTCTAGCTAAAACCAAAAAAGCAACCGAAAATAGTTTACCCAGAAGTTAAAGTTCTAGAACCATTTGTGAACATAGCGCCTGGACCAGCACCCGAGCTCAGAGTCTCCAGCACAAGCACCAGCAGTGCTGAACACACCCCTAGTACAGGGCAAGTCACTAGCAGTACAAGGCAGCGCACTATTAGTACAAGGGAGCAGCCCAACAGTATGTCACATGGCACCAGACGGAGGCATGACTCCGAGAATGATGTGTCTGTTGTCTAGTAAGTGTTATACTTGAATTATTTTTCTGTAATAAGAAATCATACTAAAATTAAAGAGTATATTTTCACTAGTTAGGTTTAGTTCTAATACTTTATGAACCATGAATTGTCCAAGTGTACTCAAACATATTAGTTCAATTCGAACTCTACTTATTGAAAAAATTAAAAATAATACAGTATAAATAACATTGTCATAAAATGTATGTATTTATATCCTAAAATTTTCATGAGTAAACATTCTTTTGTTTCATGAATGGTGAATTGATTTATCAATCACATAAACTTTGAACATAAGTCACTTCTCTTGGATTTTATACATCAGTCAGTTCCCAGGGGTTTAAAATAGCCTTATAGCACTTCCACGGAAAAAACGCGTGCGGAATAACTGGCAAAAACTTCTCTGTAAAGCAGGAGTTTGCGGATTCGATTCCCACCTTGAGGCAAATATTAGAGTCTATAGATTTTGCTCTGGGGGTGTGTTGTATTTATTAGGAATATCAGTTGTCTGGTATTTGTACACAAGCTCTGATTAGCTAAGGACTAGATCTCCATCATTCATCAGTATCAAAATATCAGTCTACTGCTGGACATAGGCCTCCCCTAATCAATCAGCACCATATCGCCTGCATCCAGCATCTGCCAGTCTTTCGCAGATCATCATCCCACCTGCTGTGCGATTACGCTAAAACCACCCATCCAAAATTGACATATGAAAGCCCTTTTAATGGCCTTCGTAATTTGGAATTGTATGGAAAGGACGCGCGCGATGGCCATTGAAATGGCTCAAGAATATCAATTTCGATGGGCGGTTTTAGCGTAATCGCACAGCTCGACGGAGGGCGTCCCACGCTACGTTTTCCGGGCTAGATGATGCTGTGTCAATTGTTTAGTATTATTTATTATCGGTTTCACCCGCGGTAATTCCCGTTCCCGTGGGAATTTCGGTATAAAATATCCCGACTATAATCTACCTCTGTGCCAAATTTCATCCAGATCCGTTCAGTGGTTTTTGCGTGAAAGAGTAATAAACATCGATCCATCCATACTTACAAACTTTCGCGTTTATAATATTAGTAGGATATTTAATATCAATTATTTCTGCAGTACAACAAAACGCCGCAAGCACGCTGACAAAGTGGGTAAAGGACTGAGACACTTCTCCATGAAAGTATGTGAAAAAGTGAGGAACAAGGGTTTCACTTCCTACAACGAGGTGGCTGATGAGTTGGTGCTAGAGTTTGCTGCGGGGATGCATGGCGCTGGTGATAGTCAAGTAAGGGTTACTTACATATCTTACTATTATATCTTACTTCTTACTATTATAATAAATGGGAAAGTCTGTGTGAATGTTTGTTATCACTACATAGTATAAAACAAAGTTGTTTTTTCTGTCCCTATGTCCCTTTGAATGCTTAAATCTTTAAAACTACGCAACGGATTTTGATGCGGTTTTTTTAAATAGATAGAGTGATTCAAGAGGAAGGTTTATACGTATAATAACCGTGCGAAGCCGGGGCGGGTCGCTAGTAAGTAATATTTGTAACTACTTAAGTTATTTAAATGAAATGTGGTATGTACATAGTTTAGGACCTAGAATAGGACATAGGCTATTAAAATTTGAAAATTTTTACCTCTGAGGGGGTTAAATAACGTAAACGTACGGGGGTAAAGTTTGTATGGAAAATAATTTTTCTCTCAAAACACGGTACAAATAAACTATGGAATGAATAATTAAACACGTATATTTTATTTTTACACAACCCCTAGGGGCTGTTCAATAAATTCCTGAAATTTGTACGAAAAAAAACTAGTTCGCGGGTGAAGCCGCGGAGCGTATCTAGTAGATTGTAAGTGTGTCTCTCTGTTACGCTTTCACGCCTAAACTATTGAAATGATTTCAAAGATAAATTGTGATTGTGAAAGATACACAAATCCCCTTGTACAATTTTTCTGGCCTAGCCAAGGTTGTCTGGTAGATATCACTCAATATGAACGTCAATTTTCCCTTAATGGTTTTGATATTATTTAAGTTTGCAATAAAGCATTTCCAATATACCTAAAATTGATAATCTTAAAAAAATATTAAAAGCTATATAATAATGTAGCTTTTAAGTTGATATATTTTTTTACAGTAGATAAATAAAATGACGTAATAAATTTATTTCCATTCTCGTAAAAAACTAGATTTTTTATTATAGTGAATACAAAAATATTTTAAAACTAATCTACTGTAAAAATATATCAAAACAGCCGGTGACTAGGATTGCAGACAGAGGAACTTCCTGACTATACGCGCCCAGTCCGAGAACCGCTTTTTAGATCCTGGCCATTGATCCAACTTCCTAGCGAGTCTTTTGAGATGTTTATTATTAATATTATTATGCTGTGGTGGCGTCGCCGCTGCCCGTTCATTACAATCCACACATGCTGCACAAAGATTGCTGAATTCTGAAAACATCTGGGCCCACCACAGAATGCGACGTTCATCAAGTTCTGATCGCTATTTAGGCATTGACCTAGCCCTGTTAAATCATGATATTCATGACATTCTATCCCTGAGTGCGTCAGCTATTCTGTAACCAGATACCTCGACAGGAGCGTTAGCAAATAAAATAGTAATACCACCCCTCAAAATCAAAATTCAGATCTGTCTAACCTTACAGCAATATGATCAAAAGAACATTCGGCGGCGGGTCTACGACGCGTTAAATGTCCTGATGGCAATGAACATTATATCAAAAGAGAAAAAGGAAATCAGATGGCTCGGGCTGCCTACTAATAGTGTACAAGAATGCACGTCATTAGAAAAGGAGAAACAAGAGAAGATCGATCAGATACAAAAGAAGCAACAGCAGTTACAAGAGCTGATCCTGCAGGTAACAAATAGTTTTTTAACCACTCTGAAGATTATGGAATGTCTTAGTAGGATAGTAAGATTGTAAGACAGACAATTATTAAAGTTCCAGTCACTTTATACAGTCCTATTGGATATAAATACGCATTATTAACGATAACTGAAAAACTACTATATAATTAATTAAACAAAATCAAAAAATTTACAACCTAGAAAAAAAATTACGACAAAATAATACTGAGTTGAAACTTGACTTGAGACTTGAGTTGAAAATACCAGGCGGGATGACTCGCGAAATCGTAATAAATAAATAAAACCAGACAATCACATCATTGTCTAGTCTGAAGCTATGCAGGCAGAGCTTGTGTTATGGGTACTAGAAAATAATAATAACTATGGATCAATACAGCGTCATCTAGCCCGAAGCTTAGCAGAGATGACTGATACCTACTTACTTTAATACATTATACAGATACTACATCCTTACTAATATATTAAACGTGAAAGTTTGTATGTATGGATGTGTAGATTTATGGATGTTTGTTACTCTTTCATGCAATAACTACAGGCTTAAATTCTGAATAGATGCCTTCTTTTCATCCCATAGATCAGTTCCCATGGGATACGAAAAGCATTGAAATGTTTCCATAGAAATTAAGCGAAGCCGCGGGCAGATACTATTAGATAGATATTATACATTTATGTATACAACCAGAAAACACTACAAATACCTGCAAATCACACAAATACCGACCCCAAGGTCGGAATCAAACCCACAATGTTCTGCATGGGTGGACCTTCATCTTACCTTAGTTTTCCCAATTTTGAAAAAAGCGTAATATTAACATTTTTCTCATTGCTGGGAACATAGAGTTGGTTTTAAATAATATTACTAAACAATCTAACATCTCATGTACTAATTTTGACGGTATTCGTCGGTATTTACTAACTAAGGCCGTTTAATAATAATCTGTGTTTTGGTTTTCAGCACATCTCGTTTAAAAGTTTGATAGAAAGGAATAAGGATGCTGAAAGCAAAGGAATCAAACCTTCTCCGTCATCAGCCATACATTTGCCATTTATCGTAGTAAATACAAGTGATAAGGCTCTGATTGACTGCAGTATTTCTAATGATAAGTAAGTTGGACCCAACTCCGTGGTTGGACCACATTTATTTTAATTTTTAGAAAAACTACAGAAATTGTGTTTAACTACAGAAAATTCAGAAGGAACAAATTTAATTTACAAATAATGCTAGTCGATAAACGCAGCAACATCTAGCCCCAAGCTAAGTACAGCTTTGTTACTGGTACTAGACAACTGAAAAACTTCATGCATACAACACACCCAGGGTTCGATTCCCATCCTGGGACAGATTTTTATACCGTCTATAGATATCTGTTTAAGTTGTTCTCAATGTTTTTAATGTATAGTAAAATACATTTAAAAAAAACTATGTAGTATAAGTTATCTAGTAATCATAACATAAGCTCTATCTGCTTAGAGCTGGATGATGCTGTGTAAATCATGCTGGATAAGCTTTATTTGTTTAAAAACAGGTTTTCCAATAAATAAGATTTGTTTTATTTTCAGGACAGAATACATGTTTAACTTTAACAAGAGATTCCAAATTCACGACGACATCGATATCCTGAAAAGAATGGGTCTTTTATTTGGTAAGTTTTTTTGTAAAGCTTTCCACAACTTTAATAGGTTATTGTAATGACTCAACCTCATGACCACCATTAAAGTAGCTGTAGCTGGTACACTTTATTTTACTACTAGCTGCGCCCGGTAGTTTCGCGCGTGTGTAAATAGTTTTCGTTTGCGCCCTAGTAATATGGCTCTAAATAATTTTCTCAATTACAAAGGAATTTTGAGTAAAAAAATATACTTATGTACTTATTTATTTATTATTTTACATAAGTATCTATTTAAAAGTTAATTTTCACCTACTGTGCAATGAATCGAGTGGGGGATTTTATTTCATACATACCTAGCTGCGCCCCGCTTCACCCGCGTGAAAAT
Organism: Eupithecia centaureata; assembly: GCA_944547425.1. NCBI lineage: Eukaryota > Metazoa > Arthropoda > Insecta > Lepidoptera > Geometridae > Eupithecia > Eupithecia centaureata. The sequence goes on from OX155694.1 coordinate 3,727,191, forward strand.
AGATGAAAATTACCCTATGTTATATTCTACGCCTTGAACTACGTCTATTCAACATTTCGGCCCTATACGTTCAGTAGTTTTGGCGGGAGAAGAACAATGATCCATCCATCCTGCCAAACTTTCGCATTTACAATATTAGTGTGATTTCACGGCTACGTTCACGTTTTTGCGTGAAAGCATAGCAAACATACAAACTTTTGCGTTTATAATATTACTAGCGGCCCGCCCGGCTTCGCACTGTTTTATTATATGTATTAACCTTCTCCTTGAATCACTATTTAATATTAAAAAAGCCGCATCATATCCGTTGCGTAATTTTAAAGATGTAAGAATATATAGGGCCAGAGAAAGCGACTTTGTTTTAAACTATGTATGTAGTGACTAAGGATTTGGGCAGTAAATAGTGTTAATTATGGATAAAACCATAAGTAATTTCAATAGAAGGCAGGTTCCGGAGATCTCGTCTTATTGATGTTAGAACTCAATGCGTGTTTTCATGTTAGCAATGTTTTGATAAGGAATTATTTTACAGGATTAGACAAAGGTGAATGTACAGTCGAAGATATCGAAAGAGCTAAAAGCATGGTGCCTAAATCTTTAGAAACCTATGTTGAACGTAAGTACCTATTACTAGCATTTTTTAACTCTTAAGTGGGGAGAGCCCGGACTGCGCAAGTAAATAAATAATATAATAAGAGAAATAATAATTACGGCCACAGAATTTTTTTTTGGCCACGTGGCCAAACTTCTCATTTAATAACTAAGCATCGAGAAATTGACATAGCCTCTAATAAACTAATTCATCTTCTTTACAACGCCAACTAAAAATTTCAAAGAAAGCGTCAAGTCAATATCAACAATTATTCTAACTTGTCCTTCTGATTATACATTGCCCACTAATTTACTAAGTCGGCCACAGAATTTGCAACTCATCACCATTTTACGTTTTAAAGCTTCAATACAAGCTCCTCAAATATTATATATACAAGCTTCAATAGACAACATCATATAATTATTACTTAACATGTAAAATAATACTTCATATTCTAATAACGTGAAAATAGCCTCTGTACGATTTGGCGCGAGTTAGCGACATGACAACAACCGGCCATTTGCACCAATCAGAGAGTGCCATTCGATTCTTTTACCGACCCGCCCGTGTTTGTTTATTGTGTTTGTTCGTGCGTTCGTATTGCAATAGTTTCATCTGTATTTCATTTATATTTGTTTATGACATCGTGAAGAGAATCACTAGGGGTCCAACTTTGGTTCAGGTGATTGACCCCAAAGTTAAATGACCTCAGCGTTAGAGGTCAATGAACTCAAAAAAAATATGAAGAATTACCCCGATTCAGAGCATTCCGATATGAGTTGATTAGGTTCAATTCGAGTGACGGATCCGACACAGAGTACCCCGACTCCACGTGGTCTTGTGCGTGGCGCCCCTAGAGTGTATTTAATAAGCCGGAGGCGTGAAGGAAGAAAAAAACATGAAAAACTACCTCGGGGTAGTTTTTCATGTTTTTTTGGTTCCATCGAAATTTGCCATAGCTATGCATATGCGTTGGCGCATAGAATTCAACTATCGGGCATCGACTCCAGCTAAAACTATAGTTTTTACAAAAAAGGTCTGTGACCTTGACCTCAAAGGTCACTGACCTAATGACCGAAAATGATTAATTTAACTTTTCGGCATCGGCTCTAGCAAAAACAAACGTTTTCACAAAAAAAGGTAAGAGACCTTGAGTATAATGACCTCAAGGTCACTTTTGTTAAGGTCATTGAACTTTAGGTCAAAGATCAATGACATTGACCAAAAAAAAACTATAAAACAATAGTTCATTATGTAATAATAGTGGCTTTAATATTTTATGTGATGACAATTTTAGGTAAATTTATCCATCGATAAATGTAGGATGACTTACATTTTAAACATACTAAATTATAAAATTAGAAGCTAATAGAATGACTATTTTGGTGTCATATATTCATACTTTAGAAGTTTGCTATTTGAATGCATGCCACAAATTAAGATGCTAAAAAATAACCACCGTGCTGAGTTATATTTACAGTGGCTTACATAGAAGATAATTAGTGGCTGAGATACTGTTATTCAGACGCGCGTTGGTTGTGGCCGACTTAGTAATTTAGAAGGTAACTTATATTTTCTGAGGCTAATAATGCTATTAAAAAGAAGCTTGTTTAATTAGTAGCCATATAATAATGCTGGATAATACACACAGCATCATCTAGCCTGAAGCTAAGCAGTGCTTGTGTTATGGATACTAGATGACTGTTATACTTAAGACGGTGAACTGGGAAGGTAAAGGGATAAACTCAAACGGCGTTTACATTTCACTCCTTCGATTAGCTTCGATGATAAAGTCTTAATAGCGGAGTCGCTAGCGGAGCTGATCTCAATGCTGGACGGCCTAACATCAGCCTCGAGATGCATCGGTCTTGGCATGTTCTAATGTTCTGAAAACAGGACGATATGACGCTTTTATTACAGAAGGCCTATGTCTGCGTGGACTGTGACTGTGGACTAATATAGGTTGATGATGGAGAGTCGCCGCTCAGCAAATGCTCAGCACCAATATGACGACATTTAAATCTAATCTGTCTTTGATATTTTGAACTCCAATACCTGTATAATATAATAGATTATATATCAAACAATTATCACGCAGAAATACATCCCGATATCCTTGAGATATCACTTTTTATCAGATTTTTGAAATATGAATCTTAAAAACTCACACGTTCTTTTAAATTTTCAGAGATGGCGAAAGGTGATCTGAGTAACATCACTGCACAATTGGAAGAGTATGAAGACGAAGATGATGAGGAGGACGACGATACTTTAGAGGGAGACAATGAGAATGAACAAGAAGATGATCCAGAGGAGCAGGATGGAAACGAGTCCAGTGACGACAGCAGTGACGTCGATGTCTAGCACAGTTACTACTGCTATACTCGATTCTAGAAACCAAGATACGTTTTTCTAAACAAATTAGTTTGTAAATGATATCTAACACAATTGATGAAAGAAATCATATATCACAACGGGGTCTTCTACCTTCTTTCTTCTTTGGCCTTACAAAATAAGCTGACAAGAGTAAAGTTTTGAATTTGATTATTATTTAATAATTAACACTGTCAGAATTGTTACTCCTTTAATTCAAAAGCAACAACGAATAATTGCACACGCGCAGCGAAAAGGTGCACATTAGTGATAGTATGGCGAATTAAAACTGTCCAAACCAAAAAAAAAGGTTTAATTCCAGATTATTCATTTCAACAATATTTCTTTGGTTATAAAAAATATCTAGAGTTCTAGAACTGAGTATAGACTAATATAGTCAGATCTAGTTGACTAGCTAAAAGCTCCAGTGATTAGAGATCACTTTTATATGTTTATCAGAACATTACTGAATAGTGGAGAACCATTATGATGAACAAATCAAAGTCATCTTTGATGTGTCAATAAATGTTCCAAATTAACAAATCTTAAGACCCCTTCAGACCGCGGTATTTGCTACCCAGAGAGGCATCGAAATATTTCGCTCGATTTCGCGCGTCATCCCGCCAGACATGTCCTCATACTCTCTGCTTTCGCTGTGATTGACGATCTCTGAGGGGCAGTGCGAAAGTTCGCCTGCGTCGAAGGTGTTGCGGGTTCGATTCTCCGAATCTCCGATTCTCGGCTCGTGACACATGTTTAGACATCTTTAAATATTAATTTCTATAAAAAAATCTATCTATGCAAACTTTAACAAATATAATCAGTTATCTAGTACGCATAACACAAGCTTATCTTTGTTGGGGCTATAAAAGATGCTGTGTGGATTGTCGAGCATTCATTGTTTACCACTCCGGGTAGCAAATACCATGTAAGTCTGTATAGGCCTTTATTCAAAATAACTTTTGGGAATGAGTATGAATTAAAAGGTATAGAAACTTATCAAATGAATTTCATCAAAGGCAAATTGAGTCTTATCTTATAACACCAATGAGCTAGACATTTTCAAAAGTGTGAAACCCGAATGATCTTTTTTACAAAACTTAATTTTTGTGACTGTTTGTTGTAGAAGTTGAAGATTATTTCTTTAAGTATGTTATTTAAGAAAAAGAATATGAGAAAACTAATTGCTGCCATAATACATACCTACTGCTATGCAACTTAGTTGATGAGGTTCAAAAGAATTGTGCTCATTTTGTTGATAAAATTTTATGTGACAGTGCATTAAGCCCATCACAGTTGTAGCTCAAATATATATAAGAATATGAATGGTAGCAAGGCATAGCGCGATATATTTTCTATAAAAAGTGACTATACGTGTAGCTATAATTCAAGCTGTATTAATATCATAAAAAAATATTTACAAATGTAGGTAATTTATTAACAACGAAAATTACAATCAAGGAATAGAAACAAATTAAAACTATATAATATAGTATGTAGATGCAATTGAGCTAACTGAAGACGGTAAAGCTAGAGGTAGCTCAACTAATCCATAAATCAATTGATCAATACATCCATGTCAATGGAAGCATCCCCAAGACACTGTCTGCAGTATGGCAATGCTGATGCGCTGCACCAGATAGCATATACCTTTATTGGCATACACTAGGCTGATCAAATCACTACATAGTATAAAATAAAGTCGCTTTCTCTGTCCCTATGTCATCGTGTCCCTTTGAACGCTTGAATCTTTAAAACTACGCAACGGATTTTGATGTGGTTTTTTTTTTTTATAGAAAGAGTGATTCAAGAGGAAGTTTTATACATATAATATAACCGTGCGAAGCCGGGGCGGGTCGCTAGTATATAATATAGCTATGTCTGGGGTGGGTTTTACTGTCACATGTAAACATTAGGCTCATATTATTTTGTTGATTAGTTTTCTCACCGAGTTTTTATAAGCTGGTATAGTAAGGTATATGTTATAATGTTTATAAGATGGTTGTTTTTGCTTTAGTTTTAACATTATAAAACTCTGCCTACAGAATAGAAATCTGATATAAGAATTTGTTATTTCGATAATAATTTGTTTGTCAGGTACCCGTGTGCAGTACAGGATTTCCTGATTTGAATTTATATTTTTTTGTAAATAAGTATAAAATCATAACAATGAATTTTTTATAAATACATATTTGATTACTCACTTTTGAAGAAGTGAATGTGCAGAAAATAATAAGTATGAAACTAAATTACTTGCCTCATTGTTGCTAATGAATGTTATCACAATGTTATTGGCACTGCTGCAACATTATAATACAATGCATACCATTCATTCATAATGTCAACTCTGAAGGTGGAATTATTCATAAGAATTTTGCCTAAAAATCATTTTAGGGAATCGTATTTTAATAATTGTCATACATAATAGATATAAAAAGAAATAAAAACAATACATAAGATCTCATGTCTTGGTTTTATTATATTTTCTGTATTACCAAATTGCTGGTTAGATTATCCTATTTTCTAAAAATACCTAATTATAATTAAATAATAATTAGTAGAATACATGCATCACTTTAGATCATCGTCATCAAAGAGGTCTTCAAAATCTGAAATGAAACAAAGCTCGCATTAAATTATATAAACACAAAGCATTACATTTTCACAACCTTAGAATTTCACAACTACAAAAGATTGGATCCTATTGCAGATCTATTGAAAAGATAATCAGATATGACATACCATTGAAAAAGTCGGCATGTACAGCTTTTTCATTTGCTGCTAAATCCATAAGAAGGTTAGATGGACCTCCAGCCTGTAAAAAGAAGTTAAATTTAGTGCACAGGACACAAACATGGGTAAACATATCGACTCATCCGTAGAACAAAGTCCTATCTGCAGAGTTGATGGTTTTCAGTAGACGTTAGAGAAGTTGTTGACTTGTGTAACTCTTAAACGGTGAGACTTCTCATTGAGACTTTTTGGTATGTTGTTACAATGCCCTAGCCTAGTTAAATGCTTTTTAGTGTATTTTTATTTTCCTTTTATTTCTGGAGATAGTGAGTCCTATATTAACGTAGGACGTTTTACGGCGGAACAGCGGTGGTCTGTTGTGAAGATAGAACGTTGTTTTACGGAAACATCTTAGCAAAATGACGTTTTATATTAATATGGGTCGTTTTTTGTTGGAGTTATCTATTCTGTAAGAGTCCTATGTGGATAACTACCTTCAAATATTTTAATTAAATTATAACTTCTAAGTACTAAAATCGTTAACTAAGTTAAAAAAATATCAACATAAGTAATATAGCCAATATATGGCAAGATTTAGAACAACAAACACGTCATTTAAAATTCAGCTCATAGAATATTTGAACGGCTAATATCATCTCCCTATTAGAAAAATGCTGAAGATGCGCATGAATAAATTTTAGACTAAGGTGCGAAATATTAATATCTTCATGTGGTGATAAATATTTACGTGGATTTATCAGTTTACCTAAGACTACGTACGCCGATAAGTTTATGACAAACTCTGTGGGGCAGCTGGCGAAGGTTTCCCTGCGACGCTCGTTGCGGGTTCAATTTCCACCTTGGGTCATATATGATATTTGTTCAGGCTATTTTCTATATATATAATATAGATAAAGTAATAAAATCTACCTATGTAAGTAGTATAATTCTTTGAGTATATCAGCTATCAAGTACCCATAATTACAAGCAATGCTTGGGGCTAGATGATTTTGTGTGAAGAATTGTCCATCTACATTTATTTTTAGACATGTTACCTGTTTCTGACCTGGTTACCATTTTATCATACGATATAGTATTTTAAGTTTTAACTATTACGCCAACAAGTCAGTTTTCGGTTAACGTGTAGTTCAATTAAGTTTCAAAACAGGGCGAAACGATACTGATTCATAATATTATAAATAATCTAAGTAAATATTTGACAAAACATGAAGATAGTTGAGTAAACTTCGCACTTTAGCTACTTAATTCAAAACACATACAAAAATAGCTAAACTTATATTATATTATTTAATCACTTATTTATACTGAAATATAATTTAGAAAAACAATTAAAAACCAAATTAAGCACTTACTATAATTGAACATTGTTTCGGAATTTAAATCATAAATTGATCAGCAAAACATAATATTGCTTGTTTGGTTAGGTCATCATCCCAGTCTTCTTTTCTTTGTGTTGATGAAATTCCGCTTCATGGATCAGTCTCATAGTTGTCAAAAAAAATTATAAAGCCAACCGCTGTTAGCTTTCAACAAAGGGAATTTGTCAGCGGCATTTGTATGTTGGCCTGATGGTTTTCATCATCTACGACTTTTTAATTCTCCTAACAAATTTTTACCTTATTTCAAGGCATTAGCATTCAATGTCTGTCTGTTTTAGGAGTCACGTTGCGATCAGGATATCATTGTGAAGATGCAGGCGAATTCATGTTGTCAATCAAAGTAATTTATATCGGAACAAGTAGGTACATAGGTTAAAATGACTATTGGAATTCGATGATGCCCGCAGAAGTTTTTATTAAAACTGTACCGCAAATGCTGGTGTAGTAATCACTGATTACTTCACAAGCATTTGCGCACTTTTTAATCACATTGATTATCCACATGATTAGGACGGAATACGCAGGTAGCAGACCGAATGGACATTAATATAAGACGGAAATTCAGAATTAATACAGCTTGATGAGTTAAAATTTTATCACCACAGATCCACCCTGGTTAATTTTGAACTAGGGTACATCTGTGGTGAGAAACTTCTAACTCTTAATGCTATATTTATGGTGAATTTTCGTAACTAGAATGAATTTTCAAAGAAGATAAACCAGCTTCATTGATGTAAACGTTCATGGCTGAGGTATTAGACACAACATTCGGTATTGAGCTATCGCAGGTAATTTCATCGGTCCACTATCTCATGCAGAATTTAATTCTGATCATATTAGCTAGTTTTTCCTGCACCTGGAAGCAAAGGCGACGTTTTTTGGTATCATGCGGCTGTTATCAACATTCACAACTGGAATTGAAGAAAAAACTAATTATTTTTGTACCTATGTATAAAATACGTTCATATTTTATATATACTGAAAAATAATGTACATAGCAATTTATTACACTAATTAGAAATAAAAAATCTCAATATTTAATGATGTTTTGTGATGAACAACGTCCTAAATGATTTCATTATCCCACAAACAACGTTCTATCTTAACATCGAACCGACAAATCGTCTAACAGATTCCGAAGGAAAACGTTCTATAGTCATATGAAATCCTAAGAAGCTCAATAGTGTTCGCATAAAATGGTCCTAACGTATCATATGACTTAAATTTTTTACTGTTAATTATTAAAGAAAAAATGATTATTCCTTTGAATATGCACTACGCCAAAGAATTTCTGTACAAAAAGTGCGTTACACGAGCTCTCCATCAAAAAACGTCCTATTTAAACATTGAACGCCTGCTACCTAAAACCGAGATAAAAAAGCAATATTTATATTTGAATTTAATGTATATTAAACCTATAAAAAACACATCGAAAGACTTTCTCTTTTCCTATCTCCTACGAACAACGTCCGAACTGACGAACGGACCGAGCGCACGCACCGTGCGCCGCACCCGCGCGCCGTTGCATGATCACTTATAACGTTTTTGGGCGGAATTGATATCAGTTAGGACGTTGTTCGATTTTATATCTCCGAAACTAAGTAAGATACAAAAATTTTAAAAACGTACTTCTGTAGAGCTTGTTCTTCTTATATCGTTTCGCTATTAAAGTCATTTTTGGTCTATGATCACATAGAACTATGTTCTACGGATAAGTCGATATCATAGGTTAGTAATAGCCTAAACTTAAAATCTCTGCCATTCTAAGATGGAAGTAGGTTCAGACATTTGCATTGTATCAGTAATCGTATAAGAGACAGCAGGGCGAGCAGCAGTACAAGTTGCATTGCTCACGGAACTAGTGCAGCCTAGTGATAAGTCTAAACTACCTACCTCTTCCATGTCCATGTAGGGCCCAACTCCCTCTGGAAACATTTCGTCTGCTGCAACCGTGGGTTTCATTTTAGAGTAGAACTTCGTGTGTCTGAGAAGCTATAAAATGTCAGAAAAGAAGACACTGAGAACACAAGAAAAAAACATATGCGTGCGTTATTGAAATTAAATCTATGTTTTGTTTTGTTTGATTTTGACCAAAAAAAAAACCAAACAAAATAGACTTTGACGTTTCATTTTGTTGACATTAGCATTAAGAAACTTAGACACTGGCAGATAAATGGCTAAACAGACACGATTGCCATAATCAAGAAGAAGAAGAACCACGGTAGTATTGTACTACCGTGTGTAGTACAATAATTTTATTGTACTACCGTGTGGACCTCTGTGAAGTTGGCCCCCTGACTTTAATATTTCAATCATTTGATAATGCTAATCGTTTGAGAATCGTTTGAGAGGATTTTAGAGAAAATAAAAATTGTTTTAGAGTAATTAGTTTTTGTGTAAAAACGATTTCATTTTTTAGTGTGAAGTTGGCCCCTTTTTCCTCAAAAAGCGACTTAGACGTTTGATTTATTTTTTAATCGTTTGAGAATCGTTTGAGAGGATTTTAGAGTAAAGAAAAATTAATTTAGAGTAATTAGTTTTGTTGTAAAAAATATTTTAAGTTTTTCCTGTCTAATGTGAAGTTAGCCTCCAATTTCCTCAAAAATGGACTAAGACGTTTGATTTTTTTACTAATCGTTTGAGAATCGTTAGAGAGAATTATAGAGAAAAGAAAAATTGATTTAGAGTAATTAGTTTTTTTGTAATAAATATTTTAAGTTTTAAATTTTTAGTGTGAAGTTAGCCTCCAATTTCCGCAAAAATGGACTAAGACGTTTGATTTATTTTTTAATCGTTTGAGAATCGTTTGAGAGGATTTTAGAGAAAAGAAAGTTTTATTTAGAGTAATTAGTTTTTAAGTAAAAAATATTTAAAGTTTTAGATTTTGTAGGTTAGAGTTGTAGGCGGTTTTCGTGATGTAGCGCCATCTAGGATAGATGAAGAGCACTTGATAGTCTTTGAGTTTTGGTAGTTGGTGTTGCTGTTAGCAAAATAAATATGTTTTCCTTAATGTTGCTAGTTATTACAATATTTGTGAAAAGAATGAATGATTTGACATTGACATAAATACTCAACAGGCAGGTCTATCATGGCCAGAAATCAGCGCAATTTAAAAAAAAATACGAATCTTTCTGTTTTTCCAAGATGTTTGTTTGTTTTGATAGTTCTCTTGCTTTGAATTGCTTGAAAATTATTTATTTTATTTGATTTGCTCTGTTTTAAAGTTCAAAAAGTCTTTGTATGCCGACATGCAACGGCACCACCGCAAAAATCTCAGTTAACTTCGCCTAAAGGACCGCCTTTTCGCAAGATTACATGCAAACAAGGAAATGAAATGGAAAAACTGAGCAAGGGCCAGATCCGCGAAGCGAGGGCGAGATGGACCTGCAGGGCCAGACCTTAGTCACGAGGACAACAAAGTCCAAAGAGAATAAAACCACTACAATTAAGTCCTCGAGATCATTGTTTGGCCTGTATTTGGTTTTTGCAAGTGTCATTTAATAGTAACTTACATTTGTATTCGTATTTAGTTATTTATTAAGCTAAAATCTGAAAAATATTCTTAATAATAAAACACTTTAAACCAGAGAAGGTTTGTCCAGTGTCTACAGTCTCAGTGCAGTGTCACACATTTGGTAAACTTAATACATAAATAAGAACTTCTAATAGTTCAGTCAAACTTATGTCTAGGATAATATAGATATCACTATAAAATCCAATACCTACTAACCACATTTCTTATCAGTACAAGGTGACTAGCGGTCACCATCTGTAATATATCACACATTAAAAGTAACATTACATTTACATTTTACTTATATAATATATATATTTATATATATAAATTATTAAAAATTATCTAGGAAGTATTTCTTATACACATAGTATAGTACATAGAAAGATGAACACTTGTAATTAAAAGTAAAGTCAATTTATTTGAAATACATTTTGTTTACCTAATACCATGACAAATACAACACAAGGACATTCATAAACGACAGGATGATTTTACCCTAAATTTATCAAAATAGAGCATAACTCAAGAATTGTGAACATGATCTTATGATAATTACCTTTTCTTGTTCTTACACTCCTGCATTTTACAGGATCTGGTTCCTTTGCCACCATCGGTGCCTTCATCACCACCCTATATGCTGCCTCTACCAAAAGATGATGCGACCGCTTGATTGCAGACAAGCCAGAGCGGCAATTCCATCAACATCATCGAAGCTAACAAAATGCTTACTAAATCATAATAGAAAGGACATGCATATCCTGGTGGGAACACTAACAGGACACTGCCCACTAAATAAACATCTATACACCATCAAAACGATGGACAGGCTCATCTGCAGAGGATGTCTCAGCAACAACAAAACAACTGCTCACATAGTCCTGGAATGCGAGGAGTAGCAGTACAATGAACAGAAATCCCAAGATCACTCTGCAAAGCCTGCTAAGATCCCTGATAGATTCTGCGCTTCTGGATGGAATAAGGCTGGCTATGCTAGCAAAATGTGGATATAAGTATACTTCAACTATAAACCATCCTGAAATACTGTGGCAGAGTGCCTCTCTGTGGAAGTGTTTTGTATGGAGGATGAATGAAGGAACCTATTTCCTTGATTGATTATCTTCGGCATTTTTGTTCTTCTATTCAACTCTGTGCCTAGTAGTTGTTGTTTTATAAGTATTATTATTTTAACTTATTTTATTGTTGTAACTCAAAAATTAACCCATTGTCTGAAATAAAGCATTTGTATTTTTATTTTATTTATTATTATAAACAATCTACCAAATGAGCTGAGCCATAGCCGTTCCCTAAGAAGACCACCTAGCTGGAGGGAATCCACCACATACCATATGCTGCTTCATCAGGGCTTCTCGACCTCCAGTCAATCAAAGTCTGATTGAAAGTTCAAGCGAGAATGACAGGCAGATAGGCTGCAAAAAATCAATAACTTTATTTCTTTAGGTCTCTGAGAACACTAGGGGGCACCACATAGGAAAAACCACTTGAAATATGCTACGTTGGTAATCTGTTAGGTAAGTATATATTGTATATTTTTTTTTGTCATTTTTCAATGCACTTCGGATTGGTACTAGAATTTATAGAAATCAATAAATTTATTTATTTAGGCTTACAAAATAGTCAACAAGTCAAATATTAATGTATTATTTTGATAATTATTTAAACTTATTGATATACTGGTACTTGATAAACCTTAGATTTAAAGATGAAACATTAAAAAAATCTCATCTCACGAGTTTCTTTGTACTTAGGTAGGTAGCTGGTAGGTACACATTTATCAAACATAAAAAAATAAAAAATCAGATCCCACGAGTTTCTTTGTACTTAGGTAGGTACACATTTATCAAAAATAAAAAATCAGATCTCATGAGTTTTTTTTACTTAGGTAGGTACACATTTATCTCTGTGCCAAATTTCATCCAAATCCGTTCAGTAGTTTTTGCGTGAAAGAGTACTTACCAAATATATTATGTACAATAACAACTATTGCGTTTATAATATTAGTAGGTACCCGCGTAGTTCCCGTTTCCGTGGGAATTCCGGAATAAAATATAGCCTAAATCAGACTATAATCTATCTCTGTGCCTCATTTCATCCAGATCCGTTCAGCCGTTCTGGCGCGATTGAGCAACAAACATCCATCTATCAATCCATCCATCTAACTAAACCTTCACATTTATAATACTAGCGGCCCGTCCCGGCTTCGCACGAGTAAATCAGAAGATATTGTTTATGTAGCCTATGTGCTATTCCAGACTATATGCGCTATCTATCTCAGCTCCAAATTTCATCCCGATCCTTTCAGCCGTTCTGGCGTGAATGGCGTGATTGAGTAAGAAACACTCATCCATCCAAACTTACATATTATTATATCTAATAGAATAACGTTTTCGTATACCTAGGCAAAATATTCAGGTACCTAGTTTGCGGGACCACAGAATAGACATACAAGTATAGGTTTAAAAATATGTACTGTACTGTACAAGCTATCGTAGGTACACGCAGTACACGCACTCTTGCTGGACGACGCAACAAAGTACACATGACCGTGAAAATGACTCGTAGGTACTAGAGCAACAAAAAACACACAAAAATAGAGTAGGTAGATGCAATGCAATGTGGTAGATTACACACAAAGGTAGGTTGATTAAAAACTGTTTAAAATAATAAATTTAAATTTTAACCAGTTTTTTCTTTCCCGATACGCCATAGTTTAACATGAAAAATATGAGCTAACTATTTCTATGAGTCTCTTCCTTATACGAGTGTTGGTTTCAAGGTTTAGAATGGTTATATTTTAATTTTATTTGAACTTCATCTGGCATGCTATGGGCCCACGTCGTGGGTCATCTTTTCGAATTATCAAACGTTTTTTTTATGATGGTTGTAGGTTATTGGTTTCATTGTACCTACCTATGTTAGGTTCTTCTGTTATTAAATTAATTTAAATTATTGATTCATACACAAAGATCCATAGATTAGAGTAGTAAATGTCACACAGATAATCAAAAAATAGAGGTAGGTACACAGTCATTAATAAGTTAAGTGTAAAGTCAGACGCTAGCATTTCGCGCGCAATTGTTTTCTGTCTGCGCTCGGTGATTTTAGTAAACAATTATGTAAGTTCTCAGAAGAGCTCAAATAGCTACGAGCATTATTTATTACTCTAACTAAATTGTGTTGACAGTGACCCTTTGTTCTGCGCGCGCGCCACGTGTGACGCAAGGCAAACAAAGTAGTTTTTTTACGTGCGGTCAGCCGCACCAGCGGGTAGAGAAAAATGATATTTATGTCACAACCGCATACCATATGCCGCTACGTGGGTCTACCTATATGGCGCATGTGAAATACCAATGACCCTCATGGTGGGTTCTGTTTTCAAATGTGTGGAGGTATCTCGATAGAGCAGAGAGAAAAGTGTGGTGGTGTCGTTGTTCTGGAGTTATCAGTGTTTCTCTCACTCAGCATCACCAACCAACCTACCATACCTATAAATACATACCTACCTACCTACATCCGTCCATCCATCCACCCATAACATAGGTAGGTACCTGTCATGTCGTGTTTATATGAATACGACATGACAAGTAAATTTGGTATGTATATACCTAGTATACACGACACAAAAAACTAAAATTCACTTGCTTGGCGTCGAATTTTAGATATGAGTGTACGAAATATTTAGTGAAGGAAGGATCTTAAATCGACAAGTAATGTAAATTGCGTATAAAAAGGCGCGGCAACAGAGTGTATTTTAGGTTAAGTATGGGCGGTTTGTTTACAAACATTCTACATCGAGTTTGGCTGATGTATAGTAGTAGGTATATATACCTACTTAGAACTGTTAAAGTTTAAAACCTATCTACCTAGTAAGTAACGTTGTTTGATATCACTTGAATTAAAGAAATAAAACTAGAATCAAGATTTAAAAATGTTGTTTTTATCAAACATTATACCTACCATCCAAGTTTTTAAATATACTATGGAGAGAATAATTAAACACGTATCTTTTATTTTTACACAATAACCCCCAGGGGGTGTGCAATAAATTTCTGAAATTTGGACGAAAAAAAACTGGTTCGCGGGCGAAGCCGCGGGGCGCTTCAAGTAAACTAAACTATAAAGGAATGGTCATCAAACTTAAAACCAATCAGAATAGGTATAGATTTACACAAAAACAGATAATAATAAATACTAGCAGATCAGCAGTAGCAATTGTTGCTGCTATAATTTCAGCAGCCTATCTGCCTGTCATTCTCGCTTGAACTTTCAATCAGACTTTGATTGACTGGAGGTTGAGAAGCCCTGATGAAGCAGCATATGGTATGTGGTGGATTCCCTCCAGCTAGGTGGTCTTCTTAGGGAACGGCTATGGCTCGGCTCATTTGGTAGATTGTTTATAATAATAAATAAAATAAAAATGCTTTATTTCAGACAATGGGTCAATTTTTGAGTTACAACAATAAAAGAAGTTAAAATAATAACACTTATAAAACAACAACTACTAGGCACAGAGTTGAATAGAAGAACAAAAATGAAATCAGAAATCAATATCTTTATTTCTTTAGGCTTACAAAATAAGCACTAGTCAAATTTAATACTACCTATAGGTACATAGTTATCAAAATAATAATAATAATAATGCCGAAGATAATCAATCAAGGAAATAGGTTCCTTCATTCATCCTCCATACAAAACACTTCCACAGAGAGGCACTCTGCCACAGTATTTTAGGATGGTTTATAGTTGAAGTATACTTATATCCACATTTTGCTAGCATAGCCAGCCTTATTCCATCCAGAAGCGCAGAATCTATCAGGGATCTTAGCAGGCTTTGCAGAGTGATCTTGGGATTTCTGTTCATTGTACTGCTACTCCTCGCATTCCAGAACTATGTGAGCAGTTGTTTTGTTGTTGCTGAGACATCCTCTGCAGATGAGCCTGTCCATCGTTTTGATGGTGTATAGATGTTTATTTAGTGGGCAGTGTCCTGTTAGTGTTCCCACCAGGATATGCATGTCCTTTCTATTATGATTTAGTAAGCATTTTGTTAGCTTCGATGATGTTGATGGAATTGCCGCTCTGGCTTGTCTGCAATCAAGCGGTCGCATCATCTTTTGGTAGAGGCAGCATATAGGGTGGTGATGAAGGCACCGATGGTGGCAAAGGAACCAAATCCTGTAAAATGCAGGAGTGTAAGAACAAGAAAAGGTAATTATCATAAGATCATGTTCACAATTCTTGAGTTATGCTCTATTTTGATAAATTTAGGGTAAAATCATCCTGTCGTTTATGAATGTCCTTGTGTTGTATTTGTCATGGTATTAGGTAAACAAAATGTATTTCAAATAAATTGACTTTACTTTTAATTACAAGTGTTCATCTTTCTATGTATATATGTATATAAATATATAAGTAAAATGTAATGTTACTTTTAATGTGTGATAAATTACAGATGGTGACCGCTAGTCACCTTGTACTGATAAGAAATGTGGTTAGTAGGTATTGGATTTTATAGTGATAACTATATTATCCTAGACATAAGTTTGACTGAACTATTAGAAGTTCTTATTTATGTATTAAGTTTACCAAATGTGTGACACTGCACTGAGACTGTAGACACTGGACAAACCTTCTCTGGTTTAAAGTGTTTTATTATTAAGAATATTTTTCAGATTTTAGCTTAATAAATAACTAAATACGAATACAAATGTAAGTTACTATTAAATGACACTTGCAAAAACCAAATACAGGCCAAACAATGATCTCGAGGACTTAATTGTAGTGGTTTTATTCTCTTTGGACTTTGTTGTCCTCGTGACTAAGGTCTGGCCCTGCAGGTCCATCTCGCCCTCGCTTCGCGGATCTGGCCCTTGCTCAGTTTTTCCATTTCATTTCCTTGTTTGCATGTAATCTTGCGAAAAGGCGGTCCTTTAGGCGAAGTTAACTGAGATTTTTTGCGGTGGTGCCGTTGCATGTCGGCATACAAAGACTTTTTGAACTTTAAAACAGAGCAAATCAAATAAAATAAATAATTTTCCAGCAATTCAAAGCAAGAGAACTATCAAAACAAACAAACATCTTGGAAAAACAGAAAGATTCGTATTTTTTTTTTTAATTGCGCTGATTTCTGGCCATGATAGACCTGCCTGTTGAGTATTTATGTCAATGTCAAATCATTCATTCTTTTCACAAATATTGTAATAACTAGCAACATTAAGGAAAACATATTTATTTTGCTAACAGCAACACCAACTACCAAAACTCAAAGACTATCAAGTGCTCTTCATCTATCCTAGATGGCGCTACATCACGAAAACCGCCTACAACTCTAACCTACAAAATCTAAAACTTTAAATATTTTTTACTTAAAAACTAATTACTCTAAATAAAACTTTCTTTTCTCTAAAATCCTCTCAAACGATTCTCAAACGATTAAAAAATAAATCAAACGTCTTAGTCCATTTTTGCGGAAATTGGAGGCTAACTTCACACTAAAAATTTAAAACTTAAAATATTTATTACAAAAAAACTAATTACTCTAAATCAATTTTTCTTTTCTCTATAATTCTCTCTAACGATTCTCAAACGATTAGTAAAAAAATTAAACGTCTTAGTCCATTTTTGAGGAAATTGGAGGCTAACTTCACATTAGACAGGAAAAACTTAAAATATTTTTTACAACAAAACTAATTACTCTAAATTAATTTTTCTTTACTCTAAAATCCTCTCAAACGATTCTCAAACGATTAAAAAATAAATCAAACGTCTAAGTCGCTTTTTGAGGAAAAAGGGGCCAACTTCACACTAAAAAATGAAATCGTTTTTACACAAAAACTAATTACTCTAAAACAATTTTTATTTTCTCTAAAATCCTCTCAAACGATTCTCAAACGATCAGCATTATCAAATGATTAAATTATTAAAGTCAGGGGGCCAACTTCACACAGGTACCGTGTGGGTCTCCTTTCTCTCATGCCGTCCTTGAACAACATCAAAGATACATACAAATTATTTATAGTATCATGTTGTCATAGGACGGCATTGGCAAAATCGAATTCAAACCAGACACAGAACCATTCTACAAGAAGAAGGTAGTAAATTAGTCCGACTGCCTTACGGAACGTATGTAGGTACTTAGTCCGACTGAGTCCCATTACATTACATAAATAAATGACAAGAGTGATAGGGAAAGCCCTTTTAAGGTCTTCACACTCTGAAGCCAGCAGGAGGCAGAGCGGAGGCGTGCGAGTTGTATTTCATAGAATCCTATGAAAGCCTATAAGCCTAAGCCTTGTACACACACACAACGTAGGCGGTGGCGGCGGCGGCGGTGCGGCGGAAAAACCGCCACGCCTTCGCCTCCGCTCCGCCTCCGGCTTCAGTGTGTGGAGAGTTTTAGGGAGCTGCTATTCCAAGCCGCCGGCGGCGCCGTGTGGACTTGGGATTTTTCCACAGACCTCGAATTATAGAAATCAGTTGTCACTGTCGATTATGTCAATTTGACATCAAAGTCCAGTTGCGACAATGTTTTCATGTAATTTTTTTTCGTACATGCATTCATCAAGAGTTTTGAACTTCGTTCTTCATCGTTTGGCTAGTTCGCAAAACAACATAAACACGTGCTCGTGTTTTCCATCGAATTTAAGAATGTTGAACTATGACGATAAAATAATACTTGCTCCTATGGTACGGATCGGCACATTGCCCATGAGACTATTAGCCCTGCGGTACGGCGCGGATATTGTTTACACCGAAGAATTGATTGACTGGAAATTCCTTAGATCAAAACGTAGATACAACGGTCAGTTGATTGATCCACTAGTTCCATACCTTACCATTACCGTACTCAGAATAATTTCTAATCTTATGTACCACTTTGTTATTCAGATATTCTGGATACAGTCGATTATGTGGACCAAACAGATGGTACAATAGTATTCAGAACCTGTGCTGAAGAGAAAGAGAAGGTTGTGCTTCAACTTGGGACATGTGATGCAGAGCGTGCTCTTAAAGTTGCAAAAGTTATGTGAGTGAAAATTATATCAGAACCTTAAAAAAAACTACTTAGAGGAAGTAACCTTTTTAAATAAAATATTTTCTGTAGATGAATTAGAAATTACATTAAACTGTAACAGCATTATGATTTGATTTGATGATTTTTTTCAGTGAAAATGATGTAGCCGCCATTGACATCAATATGGGATGTCCAAAAGAATTTTCAATCAAAGGTGGTATGGGTGTTGCATTAATGGGGCAGCCCGAGAAAGCTTGTGACATACTGAAGACATTGGTGTCCAACCTCTCCATTGCTGTGAGTTGTAAAATAAGAATTCTTAATACCCCTGAAGAGACATTAAACCTTGTAGAAAAACTAGTCAGCACTGGAATAAAGGCAATAGCCATTCATGGCAGAACCAAAGAGGAAAGACCCCAACATTCAATGCATCCTGATATCATAAAATATGTAGCTGAACGGATACCAATACCAGTCATTGCAAAGTATGTAATAGTTGGTAAAGTTTCCTTCGTATTTTAATACTCAAATTTTTACAATGAACTTATTTTACAGTGGTGGGTCAAAAGAAATAGAAAAGTACAGTGATATTCTCAAATTCAAACAAAGCACTGGATGTAAAAGTGTAATGTTGGCTCGAGCAGCGGAATGGAATTGTTCTATATTTAGAAAAGAAGGCATGCTCCCAATGGATACAGTCATAGAAGAATATTTGAGGCTTGCTATTCAATATGATAATTCACCTTCTAATACAAAGTACTGCATTCAAAATATATTGAGAGAACTACAAGAAACCCCAAGAGGCAAGCAGTTTTTGGAATGTCAAACACTACAACAAATATGGTAAGTAAAGATAGATAGATAGATAGATAATACTTTTATTGCATCACTTATAAAACAGGAAATACTTATTTAAATATACTAACAGAGATAAGCAATGGATTTGGCGGCCTTATCGCTTAAAGCGATTTCTTCCAGGCAACCAAAACAATTGTGAGAACAATAATAATGGATGGCGGAAATACAAACTATCACTACATAGTATAAAACAAAGTCGCTTTCTTTGTCCCTTTGTATGCCTAAATCTGTAAAACCTGGTAGTATAAAAAAAAAACTACGCAATGGATTTTGATGCGGCTTTTTTTAATTGATTGAGTGATTCAAGAGGAAGTTTTATATGTATAATAAAACCGTGCGAAGCCTGGGCGAGACGCTAGTTCTAGAATAAAATGTTAATAATATAATTGTAATGTTTGTATCATTTTAGTGACATTTGGGGTTTGGGAGAGTATTGCAAAGAGAAACAATCTAGTTACCAGAAGAATGGCATACAAGGTAGATGGCAGGTCACTCCAGATAGCCTAGAACCCCCACACAAGAGAAATAAACCCAATGAAATAGAACTTGTTGGAGTCCAACAAATGAAAGTAAGTTGTGAACAACAATCATAATTGTTTAAACCAGCTATAGCCTACACCTGGGCAAAATGAAAGTTATTTCAGGCAATGTAAGAGTAATGGGGTTCAACTAATTCCAATACAAATTAGATAGTACACATTGAATGTGATATTAAATTTGCCAAATTATTGTTGTTGTACCTAGTGTTCATAATGAATTTAGCCATAGTATTAGTATGGATATTCTAAAATTTTCTGTTATTGCTCAGTTGCCATACCATACAATCATAAATTATGTTTACAGGTCTGTTTCATCAGAGCTAGTTTTGGTGATGTCAATTTACCAAAAGCAAGACTTCATGCTTGGGCGGGAAAAAATGGCCTCAGACTACCCACTTATGAGACTCAACAAGTAGCAAAATTGTTCCGCTGTATATTAACATTTAATGACAAGAAATATACATCTTCATTTTGGGAAAAGAACAAAAAGTTTGCAGAGCAAGGTGCGGCTTTGGTCTGTTTACACTTTTTAGGAATTGTTTCTGAAGAGCAGTTAAAAGAATTAGGGAGTATAATAAAATAATTATTATATAGAAATGATTTTTATTGACAGTTCATACACACAACTTATTCACTTACTTAGGGGTATTTATTATTATTAATTTAACACATTTTTGTATTCACTTTCTCCTTGACTGATTTTTGAGGCAATCAATGTTTTCAGCAAGCTTTTCAGTTAGTTCATCCAAATTACTGTTGAAAATACTATGCTGTTTTATATCCTTATCCAGCTGTCTGATATTCAGGAAACTTTTGTAGGTTTTCTGTAATAGCTCGTCATGTAACAAAAGTTCCTTGGAATATTTCTGAGGCATAAAATCCGGATCTGAAAAGTCTTCCAGTATCTGTTTAGATGTCGGGAGGGTAGGAGATGAATGTTTCTCCATTGCTATCGAATTCCCTTGTACATGTATAATTTTTAAATTAAAATGTTTTATATCAAAATTGTACAAGGAAGACAGATCTGTCATAGACAGATCCACTATTTGACATAGCAATCAAGCAAAGAGCGATTGCTAGTGAATGTAAACATCGTTTTTGTCACAGAGTGAACATTAAACGTCAGTAAAGTTCAGCTAGTCGCCGCTTGATGGAGCCATACTAAATTAACCCAGCCGGTCCAATGTGCGGCATATGCTAGCTAGGATTCCCCAGGTTAAAAGGTACCTTCTGAACTTATTTCAAGTTTCTGCTGCTTGGACGTTTGACAAACGTTATCTCTGAAACAACAAAAAGAACTTTTTTCAAAACTTTCGCAGTTCTAATCTATTCGTGTTTAATGAAAAATTTTATACCTATCAGACTGAACACTACATTATTTAATGGGTACCTATTAATATCTTTCCGTGACCACGACTGTGTTAACCTTTTGAAACATTTGAAAAAAATGTGGATAAACGTGATAAATATGATGATTCGTTATCTTAAATTAAATATTTACTATAGATGCGAAAGTTAGGTACTGTCTGTTATACTTAGGAGTGTTTGATTGGGTTTAAAGAATTTATTCTCATAAGAATTACAATTCACTTAAAATGAGAACTTATTAACTAATCTAATTAAAACACTATTTTAGATGCGCATGCGAGCAGGACATAAATATACAATATAAAAACTTAGGTAACCAAACTATATAAAAAAAAAAACTTAACATAACTTTTATAGGTAGGTAACCAATTAACTGTTGTTAACTAAGTATAAGTATAATATATAATTAAAGAACTTAAGATTCCATAAACAACTTTCATGTTTTATTTTTAGTTTTCGTTAAGTGGTGAACCCACATAACTAAGGTACATTTATAGGTAGGTGCATAGTTCGCGGCAAGTAGTTCTACTTTAGTTAAATACATACCTATTAAATAGAATAAGGTAGGTAGGTAAGTGCCATCGAAATATGTACCTAGTTAATATCCGAAGTTAATATTACTTTATTTGAGTTAATTTATTTATTTATTTATTATTTAAAGAGGGTGGATTAGCATTCAATCGTACTAACAAGAATCGTACGATACTACACTACCGCGTTTAGCGCCAAGATAACAGGTTTGGTTTACACAGATCGACAACAACTAGATGTGACATTCATTGTTCTTGTAGCAAATGAGTTTTTAACATTTTTTTAAAGTTTTGTATGTTCTTAGTATTTTTTATTTCTTTTGGTAATTTATCGTAAATTTGAGCACTTTCGAACGTTACATTCTTTTTACCATAATTAGTTCTAGGGGAGTGTAATACGATATTATTCGCATTTCTTAAACGCCGTATGTGGGGATTTTCATTTTTAGTTTTTAATGTACTATACCAACGAACTATACCACGGAGAGCACCATTTAACGCTGTCAGTTTAGATTTGACTCTCTGAACGTGTGGTTTCCATGTTAAATGTTTGTCTAATGTAAGACCCAGAAACTTTTCACTGTCAGATCTGTTAATAATTGTGTCGTTAATTTTGAGAGGTTCAAAGTTGTCTATTTTTTTATTTTTTGCAGAGAATATTACATAGTGAGTTTTAGCTACATTAAGAGTGAGTAAGTTATATTGGAACCAGACGTTCAGAAGGTCAAGATCATGCTGAGCATCATTGACAATTGATTCAATGCTTTGACCAAAATAAAATAGGCTAGTATCATCTGCGTAAAGTGACAGTTCACCCTTAAGGTTAAGTTTACTAATGTTATTTATGTATATTAAGAATAATAAAGGCCTTGAGGGACTCCATATGTAATTGGTGCTAAGGAACTTTGGAATTCAGCAACTTTAACCACTTGAAAACGACCTGTAAGATATGATTCTAAGATTTTATGAGCATTCCCAGTTACACCTATGTCCTTAAGTTTATTCAACAGGATTTTGTGACTGACAGTGTCAAATGCTTTCTTTAAGTCGATGAAAATGCCTAAGCTTATGTTCTTTTGGTCTATTTTATTTTTTATATTAGTTACTAGATCAACGGTTGCAGATAGAGTATTGGATTTTGGTCTGAATCCATATTGTTTGTTATAAAGAAAGTCAATCGATTTCACATATGATTCGAGACGGGAATAGATAACTTTTTCAAATATTTTTGATAGCACTGGGAGCACCGATATGGGACGATAGTTACCAGGATCTGACCTAGGCCCTGACTTATAAATTGGCGTTACTTTGGCGATTTTTAGTTTCTCTGGAAAAGTTCCTTGCTCTAAGCAGTTGTTGATACAATCTGTGAGTATTGGGGCAATGATATGTTTGATAGCTTTTATCGATTTAGTATTTATATTGTCAATTCCAGAACTAGTGTTTGTGTCTAAGTTATTAATCATTTTTAAAATTTCATGAGATGTAGTGAGATTTAAGTTTTTTCAACCAAACCCGTTTATGGTAGTATCAACTGTTGCCATAGTGTAAGTATTATGTTTATGATATTCTACGGGAATAGCTTGTGCTAGTGTTGAGCCAACTGTTGAGAAAAAAACATTGAAATATTCGCAGACATCTTTTCCATTTGTGAATTCTGCAGCTCTTGTTTCTAGTTTTGCTGGTATTGAGACTTCTTTTATCTTATTGTGTGTTAGGCTATTGATCAAACTCCACATTTTTTTTGGTTTCTTCTTACAGTTAGAAAACTCACTGTTGTAATAGTTATTTTTCATTTGTTGTATTTTCTCGGATACTTTTTTTCTTTCTATGAGATAATCATTTTCAATGTTTAAATCTTCAGGGTTATGTTTATGTCGCTGATAAAGTATATTCTTCTTATTAATTTCTCCTAGTATTTCAGCATTTATCCAGTCTTGTCTCGGTGGGTTCAAAATTTTAGTTTTTTCTAGTTTACAACGTTCAACAGTTTCAGATAATGTCTTTTCAAATTGATCAAAGTAACTATTGTTAGTATTAGGCATTGCTTCTTCAGCTAATATCTGTAGTTTTTCATAATCGACTGATTTGTACTGAACTCTTTGTCTCAAAGGTGGCTGGTATTTGTTTATTTCAAAAAATATCTGCTTGTGGTCTGACATTGACGATTCAACAGTGGCTAAGTGGAATTGATTTTCCATTAAGTTAGTTAAGACGTGGTCTATCAAGCTTTTCTTTTCCATTGTTTCACGGGTACAGTGCCTTGGGGTAAGTTTATTTAAAATTCTGAATCCATTTTCCTGAATTGTATCCCTATAATCTTCTACAACATTGTTAGTTTCAAGTAAGTTCAGGTTAAAATCACCAAAGATGACAGCTCGTTTCCTCTGATTAAGCTGCAGCGAAAAAGTGTCGTTAAAGGTATTGAAATTGGTTCGACCAGGTTTATACACAGCACCGATGTCCAAAGAAAACTTTTTCACATGTATCCAAAGATATTGGTTGTCATCTTGGGATACCTCTTCTACGTGATGGTGTTTTAGATAGTTTGCAACAAGGATTGAGACGCCGCCACCGATAGTATCCCGCCTATAATTATAGTAGTGAGTATATCCAGGTATTTGAAATCTCTTGGCTTCATCTTCTGACTTTATCCATGTTTCTACTAGTATTATGACATGTATTTTTAATTTCAGAGATGTGACAATACAGCAGAGTTCATCAAATTTACCGGGTTTAACTATACTCCGGACATTCGCGTAAAGAAACTTAAGTGAATTATTGTTACATTTAAGATCATCGTAATTGTTGAGAGCTTGATATGTAATTTCATCCTGGTCACTTACGTTGTAGAGTTTTTTGGAAGAGCGGTGACAATTTTGGGGACCCCTTTAATATATTTGATTGTAAGGTCTTTTTCACCATTTTCAGTGCGTCTACTGAGTTCTTCTTTAAGTAATTTGAATCGGTTCTGCTGGTACGGGGTCTGATCGGAAAAGATTTTCACATTGGTACCCTTCAGCTTATTTCTATTTTGAAGTATAAGCTTAGCTGTGTTTTCGGATTCAAAGCATACCTTTATAGGTCGGTTTTCAGTAGACTTATGTTTTCCAACCCGCGTGACTTTAATGGGCTCAGGGCAAGTTTCGTACACTGAGTTGATAGTTTTTAGGACTTCTACTTTATCCGATTCATCTCGCATCTTCGCATCACTGAGGTTAGATTCCTGGATCCCCGCTACAAGGATATTTCTTTTCCTCGCGTTTTGGTCGTTTAGCTCGACCAATAGTTCTTCGCACGGAGTCCTGTCCAGCAGAGCCGATTGTGTCGAGCTCATCTGTAAATTTTGAACATCAGAGACTAATGAGGCTATTTTCGTATCAGTAGTTTTTGCTGAGTCAGCTAACATTTGGATTTCAGCTTTCATATTCATTTGCTCTGAAGCTATACTGGTTATTTTTTTCTCGTTCATCTCTAGGCTTGTTTTAATACCCAGCATTTCATCTTTGATACCTGCAATATCACTTCTAATCTGCCTTGGGTTTCATTTTGTGCATTTATTGATGCATTTAACAGCGCCATCATTTCTGTCATTTGCTTTTGTAATGCTGTAAACTGTTCTGCTGTTAATGCTTCTTCCACACCATGTTTGCGTTTATTACGGAAAGTGATCGTTGATAGCTCAGAAGAAGCCGCTGTCGAAGTACTCGCTGTTGACAGATTTGGTGTCGAGCCACTCCGCTCAATATTCGTGTCACTTCCAGTAGGTCGCATCATTTTGATCTTTGGCAAAACTACAATGGTGAGTAAGTACACGGAGGCGAGTACAAGCGTTGTGTAAAATATGGTTTAGGTTATCAGAGGTTGTCTCTTTTACTCACGTAGCCTTTCGCTCTAGCAAACCGGACTTTCAGGTAAGATGGTAGTAACCGCTGCAGCACTGATTAATGAAATCACTGGTCTAGCTGGTCGAACTTAAGGTTGGATTTAGATTGCAAGCACTAATTAT
Source organism: Eupithecia centaureata (assembly GCA_944547425.1). Taxonomy (NCBI): domain Eukaryota; kingdom Metazoa; phylum Arthropoda; class Insecta; order Lepidoptera; family Geometridae; genus Eupithecia; species Eupithecia centaureata. The sequence continues at coordinate 3,753,142 of OX155694.1, forward strand.
GATTTTTTAGAATTTCACCACACGTCTGCGTTGCAATGCGCGCACAACGCAACTATTTTATTGATTGAACAGCTAAACAGATTAAATATGAAATATTATTCCAGGGCTTAGTTACATAAGCTACTTCTAGCTCGTGAAATAAAAAAGGGACTTCCTTCGACTTAATTTTTTTTTCTATGGAACCGGTTTTTAAGTTTCTTTTTTTATATGATATCTGGTGCTTCTCAAGTGGCCCCATATAACTTTGATGAAGATCTGATCTTGTCGACTAATCCTTAATAACGCGTATTTTATTAACTTCAACTATACCTACCTATAGAAAGTTGATGTTCGCATTTAAGTATGCTTTAAACATTTGAAGTGGTTTTAAAGGTTTTTAAAACACGCAATTTCAATGATATACGTAATTCATACCTGCCTAAAAAGAGAAACGGGTTCGATTCCCGGGTTCGGTTCTGGGTGTTTATTATGTATATTAAATGAATCTATGTAATACCTACTTAGGTATATCAGATAATTTAGTACCCATAACACACACAAGCTCTGCTTAGCTTGGGGCTACATGATGTTGTGTGGATTGTCCAACGTTATTTATTATTATTAAAAAGCACATTTTACGTAGGTACGTTTGTTGGTAACACAACTCTTGCACGCTGTAGCTATTTAGATGCATCGTTTGTGGTTTCCTGCGGTGACCGCGACTGCTCCAACCTCGATTTCATGATCCTTGTACCTATTGCGGACGTTTACAACAAAAATAGAACACCAGATATGGCTCTGTGGTCAGCTACAATAGGTACTTACATGCTTACTTCACTTCAGCACTAGGTACTCACTACAAGTATAAAACAAAGTCGCTTTTTCTGTCCCTATTTCCCTATGTCCCTTTGACTGCTTAAATCTTTAAAACTACGCAACGGATTTTGATGCGGTTTTTTTAATAGATAGTGTGATTCAAGAGGAAGGTTTAAACGTATAATAAAACCATGCGAAGCCGGGGCGGGTCGCTTGTATATTATAAAAGCTATAGTTTGTGTCTATGGATGTTAGAACTCTTTCTCCCAAAAAAAACTGAAAGGAACGAGCTGAAATTTTTAAATGACGTAGGTAGTTCTAGCCCTGGAATAAAACATAGGCTACTTACTCTAGCTCGCAACGAATATAAATAAGTAGCCTATTAGTATTTAATAGTACCTAATTAGTTTATGATTTACTAGATAGGTAAGTAAATAATTAAATAGTATCTAGTAAAGAATGAAATACTACCGGATTTTCAAATGTTAACGAAGTTATACAACGTAAACAACAAACGTAAAGTATTTAATTTTATAACTTACTGTACTTTGTGCAAAGGCAACATCGTAACCAATGAGGTAGGTATATCAAAGGAGCGATTATTGCTAGTTGAATACTTTAGGTAAGTCACTAAGATTTTCGCTAAGACTTTTCATTAACATTCTCACTTATCGAGTCTTTCATGCAATCCTAAGCTAAGCGAGCTGACTTGAAATGAAACTTGATCGGAATAAACCTACCTACTTGAAGAAATCAACAAGAAGACTTTGAAAAGACACATGTATTATCTACTTTTAAACATAGTAAGTAGATATGTACATATCTTCAGTTGTGAAAAATACACACCTAAACAAACACATAATTTAATATCACATTATTCACATGGATGTAGGTATTGTATAGTACCTACTTAAGTAAAATGTAGGTAGGCATATACATAACATCGTAGGTACCGAATTAAGAATGTGAAAGAAAGTGATTGTAAACACTGGATCTGAAGAATATTAGCATTTTATCCTATAGATAATCTGATATTTTATAGTAGGTAGGTACTTACTACAAAAATATTAATTTGTTTTTTTTTCTTCTTTTCTTTTTTTCTTGTAGAGTAGCGGATACTAATCGAATGCCTTTTGATTTTGCTGAAGGAGAAACAGAATTATGTAGTTTCAGGATTCGTTGTTTCATGGTTCTAGGTAGGTACCTCTGTAGACCCATCCGTTCAGCAGACCTAAGTCTAGTCTACCCTAGTCTTTAAATCTATAAGAAAATTAAAAAATATAGAAAATTGATGAAAATATACTATACTAGTGACCCTAGGCTTCGCACGGTTTTATTATACGTATAAACCTTCCTCTTGAATCACTCTATCTATTAGAAAAAACCGCATCAGAATCTAAGAATAAAGATTTAAGCATACATAGGGATATAGGGACAGAAAAAGCCACTTTATTTTATACTATATTCATACAATACTTTGATTTGTTTGTACCCCTATTTATTTCGGTAAACTTGTTATTTTTTTAGATGACAGATGTAGGTACTGTAGCGAATGTCAAGTCAAATTATCTTTCAAAATTGTCAACTTCTTTTTATTTGTCTTCCTTCGCTTAGTCCGACGCGCACTTCTGTTATAAGTATGTGTTGCCACCAAAGAAATTGTTATCCGGTCGGATCAAAAGAAGTTTTTGTGTTATAAGTTGTATTAATAATTAGTCATTATTTGTTATGTTTATCAGTGTTGTTTGTTAATCTAATTCTATCTCTGAATCCTTGTAGCTGGCAGATGGGCACAGATAGACGTAAATAGGCTCGCCTGAGTAAGGTATTTATTTAAAATATCTTTATCTTAATTATTACATATATTTATTTTAGTTTATAGGTATTTATTATATTATATATATATATATAAACCGTATACATAGACCATATTATGAATAGTAGTGGTGTTGACGACTTCTTCTCCTGTTCGTCTTCGGGTAACGATGATAGTTTTGTGAGCATTCCAACTCTCTCTGACACATTAGAGTCCACTTTTTCTGATGTTTCCAAAAACTTTAACGTGGTGCATATCAACGCACAAAGTGTCCCGGCTCACTTTACAGATATGCTGGCGTCTTTTAACCAACCTAATATCCATGCTATTCTCATTTCAGAATCGTGGTTGAAACCTTGTTTATCTTCGACTCTTTATTCTCTTCCTGGCTTTGATCTCATCCGTAATGACCGTACTGGTACCGTGGGTGGGGGCGTAGCCATATACATTCGATCACATATTCCCTACACTGTTATTGATATGTCTGCGCAACCACCTCCGTCTAGTGCGGGCGAACATCTTTTTATTCAAGTACTCCTTTCCCATCGTAGAATTTTGCTTGGCGTGTATTATTCTCCCTCTCTCCGTATTAACTTTTTTCCTTCCTTCGAAAAGATTCTGGATGAGCTCACTCCGTTATATGACCACACCATTGTAATGGGCGATTTTAACACGTGCTTGTTAAAACGTGACTCCAGAGCACGCTCATTACAATGTCTTGTCCAGTCTAGTAACTTGTCTATTCTTCCTTCAAACCCTACCCATAATTTTCCTAACAGCAACCCTTCTCTTCTTGACCTTATTTTAGTCTCATCCCTGTCTCATGTAGCTAAGCACGGTCAGTGCTCAGCGGATGCCTTCTCGTATCATGATCTAATCTTCCTCTCCTATAAAATCCGCCCTCCTAAAGCTAAGCCTCAAATTCTACTTCAGCGCAATTTTGGTGGGATGAACATCGAGACCCTGCGAAAGGATGCTCGAGATGCTAACTGGTCCGACGTGTTGGATGTGTCTGATATGGACAGCAAACTCGATATTTTTAATCGTATTTTAGTAAGTTTGTACGACGTGCATGCCCCTGTAAGGGCAATAAAAATAAAACACCTACCTGCTCCCTGGCTTACAAATGAAATAAAAGCTCAGCTAAATAATAAACTTGTAGCCAAGGCTAGGTACAAACGCAAACCGACTGCCGAAAATAAAGAGTTATTTATTAAGACCCGTAATCACTGCAATAAGGTGTGTAGGGATGCACAACGCCGACATATTCATAAATCCGTTGAAAATAATGACCCCGCTAAGGTTTGGAAATTCCTTAGATCATTAGGTATTGGTAAATCGCGGCTCGGTAACCCCTCAAAAGACCTTGACATTAACGCCTTGAATCTCCACTTCTCCTCCTGTTCCAGGTTTGAGGGCACTGTTAAAACCCAAACCTTAAATTCTCTCTCATCTATCGATACTCCTGACTTTCCTCCTTTCTTGTTTCGCGATTTTACTGATACCGAGGTAAAGAAAAGCATTTCCTCCATTTCTTCTAATGCTGTCGGTACCGATGGCATTAGCAAGAAAATGATCCTTCCTATCCTTGATGACATTGTCCATGTTATCACGCATCTATTAAATTTTTCAATAACTAGTGGCACTTTCCCTAGCGCGTGGAAAGATGCGCAAGTAACTCCTCTTCCTAAAAAATCTAAACCATCTTCCTTTTCCGATTTCCGTCCTATTTCTATCTTACCTTTCCTGTCCAAAGTCCTTGAGCGACTTGTACACCAACAACTTACTGTTTTCCTCAATACCAACGACCTTCTTAATCCCTTCCAATCCGGTTTCCGTCCAGGCCATAGTACTACATCAGCTCTCGTCAAGATAACCGACGACATTAGAGATGGCATCTGGAACGGAGAACCGACCGTCCTCTCACTCCTTGACTTTAGTAACGCTTTTAATAACGTCGACTTCGATATTCTTCTGGGCACCCTTCGCTCTCTTAACGTCTCTTCAAACGTTATTCACTGGTTTCGTAGTTACCTGTTCGGTCGCCGGCAACGTATCAGCATTGACGATAACATCTCCTCTTGGTGTCAACTGAGTGCCGGTGTACCGCAGGGCGGCGTATTATCTCCTCTACTTTTCGCTATATTTATTAATTCTATCTCAAATCAACTCTCTTCTTCCTACCACCTTTATGCAGATGATTTACAAATTTATACTCAGGCTCCAGTTGAGCAATTAAGTGAAGCTATCAGTTTGATAAACGACGATTTAAATAAAATTCTCGATTGGAGTAATGCCCATGGATTAAAGGTCAACCCAACGAAAACCCAGGTTATCCTAATTGGAAGCTCGCGTATGCTATCAAAAATTGATTGGGTTAATCTTCCGCATGTCCTCTTTGATAACGTCCAAATTGATATGAGTAAGACTGTTAAAAATCTCGGCATCCTTATCGACAACCAGCTGAACTGGGGACCGCAACTCGCGGAAGTTAGCCGTAAGACCTTTGCTTCGGCCGCTTCGTTGAAACGATTGCGAAATTTTCTACCGACATCAACCAAAATTGCGCTCGCTCAGTCACTCCTGCTTCCCATTCTTGACTACGCCGACGCCAGCTATCCTGATCTCACCCAAGCACAACTTGATAAGCTTGAGCGGCTTCAAAACTTCTGCATACGCTTCATCTTCGGTCTGCGAAAGTATGATCACATCACAGAGTACCGCAATAAGCTAAAATGGTTACCTATCCGTCTTCGCCGGGACGCACACTTCCTCTCCCTCCTGTATTCCATCCTCTTCATCCCTAATACTCCTCGTTACCTCAAGGAACGCTTCAAGTACCTGCACCAGACCCACACTCGTTCCCTTCGTTCCACCGAGACCCTCCTTCTACAAACTCCCCGTCCCTTCCATTCCTACAGTTCATCCTTCACCGTACATGCCATCAAACTATGGAATGCTTTACCTACCCCGATTAGACAAGCAAAGTCTCTCGCTATATTCAAACATATGGTTTATGAATATTTTCTGAAATCTATATCAAATTGTTAAATAAATGTATGTTTTGTATATTATAGTTTATATATAGATATATATTTTCTATGCTAAGAATCATTTAAATTTATTGCTATTAGTATCTGTTTATGTATATTTGTTAATTTAGTTTAATTAGATACGCCACCGTCTATACCAGTTCAGTGCTTACGTGTCCATCCAAAGGTTGCCTGGAAGAAATCGCTCTTAGCGATAAGGCCGCCCATTGTACAACTGTTTTGTATTAGTTTTTATTGTTTCTATTTATTCTTACTGTGGTGTACAATAAAGAGTATTTGTATTGTATTGTATTGTGTTACAAAAACACCAAAAAACCTCAAACCTCCCTTTTTATCCCCTTAGGGGTAAAATTTCCGAAAATTCCTTCTTATTCTGTAGAATAATATAGGTAGGTACTATAAAGTTCAGATTTCTAGCTTGAGCGGTTTGGTCTGGGCGTTGTTGTCTCCAAATAATTGCTTGAGTAAAAGGAATATACAACGGCCGGCTTCACTTATATTGCGGTAGTTCCTAGGGATTTTGTTAATGAAAGAGTTCACGCACGATTTAAACAGTAGGTATATAGTAGCTTCTAAGTAGGTACAAGTAGTAGTAATTTCGTTCAATACTTAGAATCTACTAATTACGCTGTATGTATTAAGTAAATACATTATAAGATTATGAATGGCTGAACATGGTTATTATAGAGGTAATACAACCAAATAACAGTTTTTGAGTTATCCTTCAAATTGCATTTTTATTTGACTTCGACTACGATATCTTGATCGATGTTCTTAAATAACTTGCAGTCGATTTATAGTTATTTAAAACCAGCCAATTTAGTCCATGAAATGAGATAAAACGTTACTTTGTATCTGCGGCGATGACATCTCGGCTATTGAGGCGTCTCTAATGAGTTTTTTGATTTACGACCACATTCCATCATTCTTCTCGTCTGATGGTAACCGCGAAATTACAGAACAGCATCAGTCCTCACCACTTCCCAGCATCCAGGGTCGCTGAGCGATGCTCTAACCGCAAGCTTGTCCATCTTTCCTCGGAATATTGCGGGTCCAATACTCCGAGGAGAGATTGTTCATTTTTTAAGACGGCTATTAAATTGAGGCTGTTGATCTTTGAATGGAGGGATAGGATTAGGACTTAATACGTCTTCATTAAGTAAAACCCACATAAGGTACTCTGATTTAGAATCATAGATATTTTTAGTAAACAATTACATATATTAATGAAAACTTTACAAAAACTGATAAGACTATCAGACAACACCAAAGTAACAACTAAAAATTAACTAAAAAACTTTGTTAAAAACACATATTATTAGGAACTCATGCTTGCTCTAATGATACCAGTGTCGTAGAGTATCACTAGTAATCACTACATAGTATATAACAAAGTCACTTCTGTCCCTATTACCCTATGTCCCTTTGACTGCTTAAATCTTTAAAACTACGCAACGGATTTTGATGCGGTTTTTTTTTAATAGATAGAATGATTCAAGAGGAAGGTTTATATATAAATATAACCGTGCGAAACCGGGGCGAGTCGCTAGTGCTTAATAAAACTAATATTTGTTATGTTTTTTTACTCATTTAACTATTTACAAAAAATATCTGTTTTTGAATAATGTAATGTGGTAGTTAGGTATAGATGATTTATTTACTACTGTATCACACAATGTTAAGTCACTATGAGATATGTATGATAAATCCTTATCCTTACTAATATTATAAACGCGAAAGTTTGTTTGGATGTATGGATGAATGTTTGTTCCTTTTTCACGCAAAAACTACAGCTGAAATTTTGAATAGACGTGGACTAACACTTAGGCTACTTTTTATTCCATAAATCAGTTCCCACGGGATAGGAACGTTTCCATAGAAATAACGCGTACGAAGCCCTGGGCAGATTTTAGTATGATTATATAAACTTACAAGTTTTTCGCCAAAAATACTGAAAGGATCGGTCTGAATTTTAGGCCTGATAGATATAAAACATAGAAAGAAAGAAAATGGTACATTTATTTGGCCCTTTTACATATTAAGTACTTATAAATAACACGTACAATAATCAAGAAGAAGAAACACAAAAACTACAAAAATAAGAAGAGCAAGGCTATTTACATAAGGGGCCAAAAAGGCCATAGGGTGCTTTACATCAATATTTAGTTTACATTTCATAATTTAACACTCCAAATTAAAATTATTATTTTAGTAACGCTTTGTTGACGGTTGTCATTATTGACTAGTTGTGCCCCCGCAGCTTTCATCATCATCATCATCATCATCAGCCTATATTAGTCCACTGCTGGACATAGGCCTCCCCTAATGAGCGCCATAGCGCCCTGTCTTCAGCTTGACGCATCCAGCATCTGCCAGCAGTCTTTCGCACATCGTCATCCCACCTAGCCGGAGGGCGTCCTACACCCGCAGCTTTACCCGCGTGGAAATATCAAAAGCAGCCTATATTTTATTAGTACTACTTCTATTCAAAATTTCAAACCGATCCGTTCAGTGTTTAATCGTGAAGAGATTACAAACACCCATAAATCCAACTTTCGTATAATTGTAGTGTGATTTTATACTTAGCGTGTGTAGATATAATAAAACTGACAATAACAATAGCCCGTCGCGATGTGTCACCCTGTTTTGTATTGCAATATTTAAATGACAGCAATGCGACACTCGACTGGGACGTGAAATGCATATTTTCGACATTTCAATGGACGCCTCTTCAAAATCAAACATGTAGCATCTCATTACCGAAGGGTCCGATTATAATATTAAATTAAATTGAAAATCTCTTTCGATGATTGTGTTTACACTTGAAACAATTCCATTTTGTAGTTCGATAGGGGTGCCAAATATGTATTTTGTAAGCGAACTTAACCGAATTAAAAAGTATGAACGCAGTTACGTACGTAACGTTTTTCGTCATTATTATTGAGTTTTTTTAAAGCTAGGAAGATCTCGAAATTAACATCTTTTAAATTTGCCCAACACATTTTTGCTATTAAGTAGGTAGACTTACCTGTGTAGACCTTTTCGTATTCCCTACTTACTAGCTGCGTCCCGCGACTTAAAACGAGTGAAAATTGATGAAAAGTACAAGTCTATGTCTATAATGTGTTTATTACAGGCCTAGAACTCTTAAAAAACTAAGTCTCATAAAAGTCATTAAAAATTAAGCCCAATCTGTTCAGTAGTTTTAGCAAGAGGGGTAGGTAACAGATATCCATTCATCCAAACGTTCGCATTTATAATAGGTAGTAGATTAGTGTCCATATATCGCAAAATCTAATTATACTCAACAACTTAATATAAAATGAATCCTTTACAACTTAATCTATCTATACTTATAATAAAACTGTAACAGGTCCAATTCTGTACATTGAAGATATTTTGAAAATTTTTTTTGGAGGGCACTCTATTATCGATACTCAAGCCAAAACTGTAATTTTTTTCATTCATGTCTGTCTGTCTGTCTGTCTGTCTGTCTGTCTGTCTGTCTGTATCGTAAACGCGCATCACGCCGAAACTACTTGATGGATTTAAATGAAACTCGGCATGATTATAGGTCATACTACGAGGCAGGACATAGGATACTTTTTATCCCGGAATTCAGTAAGGTTCTCATGGGAGAGGGTGTGAAAGTAAAATTCCTTACCGCGCATCACGCCGAAACTGCTGAATGAGTTGGAATGAAACTCGGGACGATTTGAGTTCATACTACAAGGAAGGACATGGGATACTTTTTATCCCGGAATTCGGTAAGGTTCCCCTGGGAGAGAGGGTGAAAGAAAAATTCTTTAACCACGCATCACGACGGAAGTGAATGAATTCGAATGGAACTCGGGACGATTGGACATGGGAAACATTTTATCCCGGAATTCAGTTTGGTTCCCCTGGGCTATACGGGTTTTAAAAAATTTCTCACTGCATGAACGACGCTTTACGCGTCGTTCAGATGCTGTGAGAAATTTTTGAAAACCCGTATAGCCCAGGGGAACCAAACTGAATAGAACTGATAAACGCGAAAGTTTGTAAGTATGAATGGATAGATGGATGGATAGATTGATAGATGGATGGATGTTTGTTACTCTTTCACGCAAAAACTGCTCAACGGATCTGGATGAAATTTGGCACAGAGATAGATCATAAGCTGGAATAACACTTAGGCTTTATCCTGAAAATCCCACGGGAAAAGGAATTACGCAAGTAAAATCGCGAGTACTCGAAATACTAATCATGCGCAGACGAAGTCGCGGGCACCAGCTAGTATTAAATAAAGTCTATTAAAATAAAATCTACCAAAGAGATTTTAAATCGAAGATACGAGACGACAAGAATCCTGCATTATCAAGAGCTATTATATCTCAAGCTCGTGTCAAAGCATAATCAGTTGATCTCGTAAATAAGCAGGGAGCATGTAAAAACAAAAGGGGGTTAAGTTATTAGAGGAATAAGGCGGGCGCGGGTGGCACGCTCCGCTCGTGATAAATTACCTAAAGACTGACACACGACAGCCGGAATGTTTGTTTAAATGACGCTGTTTCCTTTTCTTGATCCTTTTTGGCAGTTCTTGAGTGTTGATAGTGCTTTTTGCGATGTTTCACAACTTGCACGATTAATTCGTTTATAAAATACGAGTACCTACGTAACAGATAAATACATACAAGGTAAAGTACAGAATAAATAGGTAATTGTATAGGTTTAGGATAGCCATAACACGAGCTCTGCTTAGCTTGGCGCTAGATGATGCTGTGCAACTTGCGGAAAGATCATATTGTTTTGTGTTGTCTTCTTTAATCTTCTTTTTTATTGCTATAGGTACCTATTACTACGGAAAGGAGATCATAATATCTATCGGTCTGTTACATGAATTGTTAGAATTATTTTGATAACGTGATAATTATGTAAGTATATCTTTCTCCGTTTTGAGAGTAGTTATCATTATTGGATTAAAACGTGAAAATAATATAAAATAAAGAATTCCGAGAATAGTATTGAATAATTAATTCCCACTCGTGCCCTAAAGTGAACATATAAACCTTGTCACAGACATCATGTTTGGACAATTTAAAGCTGATTGATATACGTTTAACGACGACAAGAGCCAACTGCTCCAGTTGCCGGAATTTACGAGCGACTCCGAACACGGCAAATACATTTGTTAATAGGCGCATTAGCCGTTAAATGTCTGCGACGCGCCTTAATTGCCGACATATTGTTGAGCGTGTGTGCACCGCCTTTCTCTACAATGCTCTTCACTAATAGCCAGGCACTTAAACAGTACTAATATGAAGCGATATCTATTTATTTGTGATCGATCGATATGGATAGCTAACTGCAAAAAGCTTTGATGACGGAGCTGGTACTTCTAAATAACAGGATATTTAGGCCTAAATGTGTTAGCCAAATCTACTGCAGCCGCCGACGGGAAACTTTGCTGGTTAACTGATAAGATTTTATAAATTACAGTACTTTAAAGGCAAGGTTAGATGGATGTTTTTTGTTACTTATCTCTCAAGCCAAACTTTTACTGCTTAAGTAGGTAAATTTGTAATTAGTCATCAGCACATTTCTGTTTTCCTTGGCAAAAAAGTAAAAACATCTATTTGGCTGTTAATTTACTAAATATTGTTAAAAAAAAAACTACTGAAAGGATGTAAGGCATTTCAGGCCAGCTAGATTTTTTTTACGACGGAAAAACTTCCTTTTCTATTCCTAAAATTTGGTGTCAGAATAAAAAAATATTTTCGTTATGTAATTACAAATGAAAACTAGTAACTAAAATAGTAAGTATACAAGTTTTGTTTTAGTCACGAAATTGTTAATTTCTTCGATGACGCACCCGTAGCCCGTTGATGTCTTTTGTATGCAAAAATATTTATTTTTGTTTAAATCCACGTGGGCTCTATTCAAGTGAAGTGTAAATAAAAACGCGTGGTGTGCAATTAGCATGATGGCAACGTACGGTTGCATTGTTTTAGCGCATTGTTCACAGGGAGTACTGACTGATAAAGTACTAACTAGGGTTGGGAAAATACCAAAGAATGACATACATATAAGGGCTTGTATATGTTTTTTTTTTTAATGTAGCTAGCTATTAGGCTCATCAGGCTGTTCAGGTTGTGCCGCAGACTTGTTTAAGTTCTCATTACCTACTGTCACACACTGTCTCTACCAAGTACCTCGAATATTAAAGTTAGACAAAGTACTCTTCTGTTACAGGTACCTAATCCTTCCCTTTTAAGTTTTTTCCGCAGATTTGTGTAAGTTCCGTATACTGTCACATCTCTACTGACGACTATCTCGGATGAGAGACTCTTCAAAGTACTCTTCTTTTATATCTTATGTACCTAATCTATTTCTAGATTCTTTCTTGTGCAGATTTTACCGAGGACTTGTGTAAGTTCCTAAAACTCTCCCATCTCTAGCGAGTGCCTCAGAAGTAAGAGTCTGACAATGACTCTTCAGTTCTCAACCACTGTCTATTACCTAGGTTTTAGGTTCGCTTTCTAGATCCTTTCTTGTTCATGTTCAGATTATACCGAGGACTTGTGTAAGTTCCAAATACTGTCCCATCTCTAGCGAGTGCCTCGGAAGTGCGTCGCTAACGAGTATCAAGTGGCGCGTGCCAGGACCCCGACTTTTGTTCTCCTCCCTCGCCTTTCCACGTCACCTTTGATTCTGTTGGAACTGCGAGTAAACTCATTATTTTAATAGGCGTTTTGAGAGCTCAAAACAATGCAAGTGTCTATCTAAAGCTTTTATAAGGGAATTTTAAATTATTCATTACTAATATTATAAACGCGGAAGTTTGTATGGATTTATAGATGTATGGATAATTTTTCCCTTTTCACGTAAAAACTACTGAACGGATCGGGCTGAAATTCTGAATAATTGCAGTTAGCTCCTGGAATAACACATAGGCTACTTTTTATCCCATAGATCAATTCTCATGGGAAAGAAATAACCTGAGACTTTAGAACCATAGAAACGATAGAACATAGAAACAACGCGTGCAAAGCCGCAGCCTTATACTAGTGACGTAATAAAAAGTGAATATCCACAGAACATACTACAGTATCTGCAGCATTTTTTTTATTTAACCTTATAAAGTATTAGCAAGCAAGGACTAACCACCAATATAATATTATACTCAAATGCAACTCAGTTGGACTCAGGACTCAAATGACGATTTCTGGCCAGATTTAAACAGAGCAAAAATTACTATCAAAGTATCGCAATTTGAGGAGTGTTTAAACCTGGGTTCCATTTGGGTATGTCGATTATCTTGAAATACTAACGTAACTAATTTTTAAACATGTTTCCAATGATGAATTATTGATAGATTTTCATTGAAAACTGCCATAAAATCTCGACTTGAGTTCGTTAGAGTGTCGGTCTTAGATTTTTAAAGCTAATGAACGAATAAACACAGATATGTAGGTTCGATTTTAAACCTCTATTGCCGTTAGCTATCTATAAGATTGTCGATATAAATAATCGCGATCTTTTGTCGGTTCCCTAAAATCTTAAACCCCATTAAAATGGCAATGGCGCTTACCTCTTACTAAGTTAACAACAAAACTATCTTCCATCAAACCTGAATGGAATCCTACAACTGCTTCATCTACCGTCTTTATATCTGAACAAATACTTTAAATATCCCTTTAGATATCTATAAAGTAATGGACAATCCGAACAAACATGCAACAATGGACCGACGTCGAAATGTCTGCCGGACTGAAGCGAGAGCAGTTCGGTCCAATGCACTCGATTGAGATGCAGATAACTACGTTACAATGAGTGTATCTTTCATTGATTGTTTCGTTGAAAGACTTGAAAGAGAGGTTTATTGGTACTCGGATGGTGATGACATTGAAGGGTAGCCATTGCGAAGACCACCGGCGGAGGCGGCAGCTTTGCCACTCGCTGGAGCATGCTGGCTCTACGTAGTGAATATCCACACTATAAAGTTGCCTTGAAATGATCTGGCATAGTTCATTGAACAAGGATAAAGGTTGAAGAGCTAGGCAGAATAACTTGCATAGGTATTGAAGAGAGAAATCCGTAACAAAACGTATGTAATGTTTGTTTTATTCGTATAAAAATGAAATAATTTAGAGTTGGAGAGTTGGTTATGAGGTTAGGTTGGGTGCGACGCTAGTAAAAGTTAAATTAAATTATAAATCTAAATAAAATTAAATAATCTAGCCCCAAGCTAAGCAGAGCTTGTGTTATGGATACTAAAATATTATACTCAGGTACTTGCATTGGGTATTAAGACATTGTTATTAAGAAATACAAATACACACTACAACTAGGGATTGCAATCCGGTCCGGCGGATCCGGTAATCCGGCGGATCCGGCGTGTTATTGGACATACCGGATCCGGTGAGTCAGCACCGGATCCGGTGGCGGATCCGGTAAAGCAAAAAATACGCGAACGCGAACTGGAAAAGACGCGCGCGCGCGCATTTGCCATATCGCTAGACATGCCTCGTGTTCTTAGATCGTTTTTTCAGGCACAGAAATAATATTCACTTGCATTTTGCTTTGCAAAAAATAAATGCATCTTGTTTTATTGTTTCTTAGGATTATGAACTGAAGTTGATTTTATAAGTATACAAATTTAAAAGACTGTTTTGTTAATTTAAGTCTGTGTAGATTATTAATAAGAGTTTATAGTATTATTACATAAGTACTTTCAGATACTTACATACAGCAATAACTGATTACTAACTTTATTATTTAGAATTTTCAGAAGTTTCATAATTTCATTTAAGTAAAAAATGTACAAATAGTACCAAAAATTACAATCAGTACCAAAAAATATAAATAAAAATGACTTTATTTTCCATATATACGTATTTTCTTTTTCTTTTTGTGTATTATTATCAAAACTAAAAAGCACTAAATACTAGGCCAAGTAACTGTGAAATCCGGCCGGATCCGTCCGGATCCGGTCGGATTACCGTCAATCCGGTGAAATCCGGCCGGATTGAAAATGATACCGGATTGCAATCCCTAACTACAACATACAAGGCATTATAAAAATACCTATTTTAAGTATTTACCTACCCTTTTACATATTTAAATAAGGGAGTAAATTCTTTATATCCTATCATAAAAGTCTAAATTTTATTAGACGAAAATGTTTTATGTTTGTAATAAAATGCATAAGCTGCAGATCGCATTGTCAAGGGGCCATTCACTGCTATTGAATACCAATCAATGCTTGTCTGAAGAACTCTTGTTCACGCGTACTTTAACAAACAACAAACAATATTGCAAGTTGCGCATCGCACCTCAACAACCCCTCTACTATTCAAAATAAACCCTTATGGTAGAGCTGGTAGAGTTCCAAGTAGATCCATGATAATTTGAACTTGGAGGCGGCGCGGCGTATCATAACACAAGGTAATGTTACGTCTCCATTCTTAGCTAATCTTTTGTATAACTTCAAGTTTTTTCAAGAACTGTTATTGAAATGTTTAGTCCTGTCAGTAATTCGATAAAAGGAAAAAAGTATCCAGAGCGCGATACAAAAGGTTCTTTTAGAAAAATGTAATTGAGAATTCGGATCTATATTCTACTTCTATTTGCAATTTCTATTACCTTGCATGCAGCGATTTTTTTCAATTATCAAAAAAACAAGTCTTTACCTACCTAACCTAGAGCACTGATTTTATGATACCGTTATCTACTAGTACCTACTTATAATGTCCATAAATGAGGAACTCTTTGTTTTTTGTTTCAGTTCCAGTGGGTGATTTCCAGAATATTTATGCTTTTCGTCAGTATTCGGGTTCTGAATGAATCTCATAAGGAAGAGCAGGTACATCCAGCTGCCAGTTTACGCTTCATAATTTTGTGAGCAATATAAAACGTGATCACAAACTGCTTTCGAAGAACCAGTATCTCAACTTCATCCAAACTAAACGGAACCTGCTGCCTTATTGTCTAACTTGAAATCAATTACCTATTAGTTAAATTCAAATTGATTACCAGTGGTAGAATCGAAGTCCAGGCTAGGTTTCAAATGTCAAAAATGAATCGATCGTTTTTCGTTTAGTTTTGATAGAAATATTACACAACAGAAATATTGTAACACTGGTTGAAAACGTTCTGAAATGTCGGGTTGAATGAACGACATTGATCACGTCTGATATTCGGCAATTCGTTAATTTTATATTGGTCAAAGATGTAGTTCGTAATCGTCTGTTAAAATCGTCAGAAATACGCTATTGATAAAGTAATTTCAGTCCTTACTGTTAAAAAAATATTGTAAACAAAATTATCTGAGCTGCTGCCTTATTGTCTTACTTGAAATCGATTATCAGTTAAATTCAAATGTCAATCAGTGTGGTACAATCAATGCTAGCTTCAAACGTCAAAAATGAATCGATCTCTATTATCAGTTGAGTTAGACAATAGGGATCCTGGCTAGGTTCAAACTGTTTCTTACTTTCCAACTTTTGTTGCTATTTTGTTCAAAACCATTTTGCTAAAGCGAAATGGTTTTGAAGTTGCTGGGAAGTTAATCTGTAAATCTCTTTAGTCTCCTTTAAGTTTTATGCGATATCTCAACGTCGATTCTATTCTAGGTTAGTTTTGATTTGTTGAAATCTCTAGTATCTTTCTTTTTACTGATTCTTTCGTATTTAATCATTTTTTAACACTCGAAAACGTAGGGGGTGTTTCAATTTTAAGTTGTATTTGTATATTTGTCTGTAGGTCTGTGGCATCATAGCCAGAACATGTTTTGTCAAAAATGTCGAGAGAGTATTCTTATAATGGCAGAAAATGTTAAGAAATTTCGGGTCGAACGATATTGGTCACTTCTCATATTACTCAAATCAACAATTCGTAAAATTTGAAATTTGATTTTGGAGAATATAAATAAAATCAAAAACTGTGAAATCTGCTTGTTGTTGGAGCTTTCTTTCTGTGTCTACATCTGTATTGTGATTCCCCGGTGAGGGCCTGACGGACTCCGCCCAGTCACGTCTCTCTCGATGCCGACTGCAGCCCAGCTTCTGTTATTCACCAGCATTACCACAACATTATCCGTAATATCAATCTCGCTGAAATTAGCGTCTATCATTGTTTGTAAATTAAAGTTATTTCCCCATCTCATTTTTTGAGACTATTAGTGTTTACTTTTTATATTAGATCCGTAGCCATTTATATATCAGATTTTTAGGTGTGCATAGTGATTTTCGGTTGCTTGTAGATATAATGTTTGAAATTTATAACATCCTGGCACGTACCTACCTTAGGTGTGTTATTAAGAGGGCACGTTTCAGCCATTTCTGTGTAATATAATAGTTTAGAAATAGGATTTAATGTTCATAGGAGCAGGTCAGATCATGCCTTTTTGGAAAGACGTAAGCGCAAACAATCAAATCATTGTTTATTATAAGAAAACTACACAACTAATTAAGAAACAACCCTAATAATTAGTTAATAACCAATAACCTACAAAAGCCTGACAGACCTAGCTGAAGACACGCTTTGGTGCTCATTAGGAGGTAAATGTCCAGCTGTGAACTAGGTAATTAGATTGATAATGATGAACATACCTACGAATGAAATCATTTCAAAAAACTAAATTATGTTCCAAACTTAAAAAAATATTTTTTATAAAGTAATTAATTTCATTTTTTTCATTTTTTATATTAAGAAATAAATAATATAAAAAATGATTTTTTTAAGTTAGTGTTGTATATTTGTAATACGAGTTTTTCCCGTGAGTACCGAGATCTAGGCCCAATTCGATAAACGATAATTCGATTCGGTTAGCTTCGCTTCATTTTTTATATAATTTGAAGTGATATTTGAAAGGGATATTAAACTGTCGGAAACAGACGTTTTGTTCTAGTTAATTGCGTCCGCGTCATATGTTTAAGTTAATAAACAAGGTAGAGTCATTATAGCTCGCTTACCGCCTCGCAGAGGGCGCGCCCTTAAGGGCCAAGACTCAGTATATCATCGCATCGGTCACGCGCGCCTCGTTCCAATTCCATCCCTCCGTAAAAAAGCTCAACAGGAAGGGTTGGATATTAATTACGATTTTTTTCTATTATTTCCTCCGCTGTCTTAGTTCGGGGCAAGGGTCGTGAGATGCAATAAATTCAGCTTTTTTATGAGGTCACGGTTTACCCTCCTGATAACGTTTATCGCACATCTGGTGGAAATAGAAAGGTTATTATTGTTCATGCGTTAATCTATTGCTGATTCCATTTTTCTGATTTACTTTATTGTGATAATCGCGCTTAAAACAAAAGTTGCAAATCGTTCACAACCGCAATTAATTACCAAATTAGATTACAAAGCAATCAAGACTGAAATAACATCTACTAGTTTCTCAAACGTTTTAAGACAAACAGACTGCAATGAAGCGACGGATATGTTTCTAGAAACTATAATGAATATAATAAAATGTCACTCGAATAAAGTTCAACTATCTCGTCGAAAAACTCCCTTAAAACCATGGATAACCCCAGGCCTAATACGATGTATGAGGCATCGGGATCATCTTCATAGTCAGTCACATAAGTCACCTCAAAATGAAACTCTAAAATCTATCTACAAAAGATATCGCAATTTTTGCAATAATCTATTGCGAAATCTTAAAACACAATACGAAAAATTGCAACTAGAGCAAGCAGGTACAGATATTAAAAAGACATGGCAAGCTATAAATAATATTTCAAACTTTAAAACAAAAAAATCACTTCCTCAAGATCTTCTCCAGGGAAGTGATCCAATGCAAGCTGTATCAAATGCTAACTACTTTTTTGCCAATGTAGGAAAAAACTTAGCGGAAAAAATCAAACCAAGTCATTTAAAAAGTCCTATTGAGGTGAAAAAGTTTGTTCTCTTTGACATTGACCCACCTGAAGTATATAGTTTGATAATGTCTCTTAAAAGCAACTGTTCTATAGGATGGGATAACATCTCTGCTCGGATTTTAAAAGATAACGTATGTCACCTGGTAGAGCCTATAGCACATATCTGTAGATTGAGTTTTTCTACTTCAGTCTTTCCAAAGGCATTTAAAAAATCAATAATATTACCCGTTTTTAAAACTGGAGATAAAACCGAAATTACTAATTATAGGCCCATATCAATTTTACCTGCACTATCAAAGATTTTAGAAAAAGCATTAAATACGCGTCTTGTTAAATATTTAGAAAGTAAAAACTTACTTTCAAATAATCAATTCGGTTTTCGAAAAGGACGTTCAACCGCAGACGCCGTATCAGAACTCAATAACTATATTGTTAATTGTCTTGATAAAGGCAGTAAATGCATCGCAATTTTTGTCGATTTAGCAAAAGCGTTCGATACGGTGTCTATTACATTGCTTCTTTCTAAACTAGAAATGCTGGGAATACGTGGTTCTCAACTAGATCTCTTTCGCAGCTATCTTAGTGAAAGAAAACAACTAGTGAAAATTGCTGATCACAAAAGCTCCGAAGTACCAGTGACGTATGGAATTCCCCAAGGATCCATATTGGGCCCGACTCTCTTCTTGGCCTACATGAACTCAATTTGTGAGCAAAGGTTGAACAACGGCAAGTTATTGGCCTTTGCTGATGATACAGTTTTGTTATTTCAGGGAGAGAGTTGGGAAGAAACGTTTCGATATGCGCAAATCGGCTTTGACCAAGTTTCTGAAAAACTCTACCTAAATATTCTTACTCTGAACTCTACCAAAACTAAATATATAACATTTTCACTGCGAGAACGAGGTCTACCTGACAGTCAAAAATATGCATTAAAATCTCACACTCTACAATGCTTAAATAACAGTCAATATAGTTGCGACTGCCTCAAATTAGAATCACGCAAAACCATTAAGTATTTAGGTGTTACAATTGACGTTAATATGACGTATGCACCTCACATCCGTCTTCTGACAAGTAGAGTAAGGAAATTAGTTGCCATTTTTAAAAATATTAGGCATGTCGCTAGTAAAACTCAACTTAAGATTACATATATGGCTCTTTGTGAATCTCTACTCAGATATTGTGTTACTTCATGGGGTGGAGCAGCTACTACCCACATGCTCCCGTTAGAGAGAGCGCAAAGAGCAGTCCTAAAAGTCGCGCACTCTCTACCCTACAGGTATCCTACAACCCAATTGTTTAATGATTGTAAAGTTCTCTCAGTTCGAAAGCTTTTTATACTAAACATTATATTAAAACAACACAAAGTAGCACCTGACTACCAAACGCTAAACAAAAGGAGAGTAAGGAAAATATATTTAACAGTTCAATGTAAGACTGCTTTTGCACATAAGCATTCATACTTCCTTGCCCCTTATTTATATAACAAAATAAATGAGCAATTATCCATAAATAAGTCCCCTGTATTACAATGTAAAATTTTAATAAATGAATACTTAGGAAAACTTGATTATAGTGAAACGGAAGCCCTTTTAAAAGTTCAGTCATAATAACTAGAATAATAATATATTATATAATAACTATAAATTCTTTCTAGGATAAAACACACTTTAAAAACACTCATACTACCTACACTTTCATTCACACCCACACTCTACACTACACACTCTACATTCGAGCCGTCTCTCTGTTGCCCTTTCTCTCATGAGACTGGTGACCTCAGGAGACTAAACATACATAAACATACATTTAATACATACATGCTTTGGAAACAAAATTGTACACACAAACATAGTATGTTTTTTTTTCTGCTGATATAAAGGTAATAATTTTAAGTTTTTGTTCTAATAATAGTTATCATTTAGTGAAAGTTAATTAAGAAACTAATAACTTGTGAACAAGTCGAAGCTGGGATCCCTCGCATCTTAATACAAGATTCTCTTAGTTAGAGCGAGGATTCAAACTTACGTTTGTAACAGGATCATTGGTTTGTATTATTACTTAGATTACGTTAGAATCTAAGTTTACTATGTACTTTTTCGAAAATAAATACTTTTATTATTATTTCACTTTATTTATTTTAAAACTCGTTATAAAATACATTTTTTACTATAGAAAATACAAAAATATTATAAAACTAATCTACAGTAAAAAATATATCAAAACGGTGGATCACCGGCCGCGAAGCTAGGCTCAAGCAGCCGGTGACTAGGGTTGCAGACAGAGGAACTTTCTGACGATACGCGCCGAATCCAGGAGAACCGCTTTTTGGATCTGACCCTTGATCCAACTTCCTAGCGAGAGTCTCTTGAGATGTTTATCGAGGCTCTTCGCTATTACCCCGTTAACCGAAACGACTATCGGGACGATGGTCGCTGAATCAATATCCCACATGCTGACAACCTCGTTAGCCAAGTCAAGATATTTACTGAGCTTATCTTTCTCAGCTTTAACGAGGTTAACATCATGTGGTATGGTGACATCAGCTAGCACCGCCCATCTTTCTAAGCGATCTATCAGTACAATATCAGGCTTGTTTGCAAGAATAGTCCTGTCTGTAATGATAGAGCGGTCCCAATAGAGCGTGGCACGGCTGTTTTCGAGAACTGGCGCCGGTGTGTACTTATAGTATGGAATTTCAGGACCAGTAAGGCCATATCGGAGAGCAAGTTGTTGATGTATAATTTTGGCTACTTGGTTGTGTCTGTGCAAGTACTGAGAGTTAGCTAAGTGCGAACAACCCGAAAGTATATGACGAAGGGTCTCCCCTGGAAGATGACACGCTCGACAGATATCGATCGTGCCATCTTTCATGATATACTTTCGGTAATTGTTCGTCTTAACTACCTCATCCATAATTGCACAGACAAAGCCTTCGGTTTCCCCAAAGAGGTCACCGAAACGTAGCCAGTTTACTGAGCTTAGGAGATCTACATCAGAACCTGTGAGGACCTTGTAGAATCTCCCATGCAGCTCTTTGCTTTCCCATATGGCCTTCCTGTCCTCTATACTCATCACTATAGGTTTACGCCAGTTCTCGTTAGCTAAGGAGAGAGGAGTAAGGTTCTTATCAACTGCAACTACGTCGCGATGCATTTGGTATTCGGCTTGATGGAAATAATTTCTGAGATTGCATACCTCACGGTTGTGTAGGGTCTTAGCACTTAAAAAGCCTCGACCGCCACATTTCCGTGGGATGTACAATCTCATTACCGAAGATCGGGGGTGTCGCATGCGATGAGTAGTTAAAAGTTGACGAACCCTACAGTCCAAGTCGTCTAGTTCTGTCTGAGTCCATCTTAGTATGCCAAAAGTATAAGTAAGCAAGGGCATAACCCAGCCATTGAAGGCACGCACCTTGTTGCCACCCGACAATAGGCTATTTAGCACTTTTGTAAGGCGGCAGAAGAACCGTTCCTTCACCGACTGTTTTATTTCCCCGTCCACTATACCTAAGGCTTCTGGCATACCAAGGTACTTATACGTTTCACCCTCTGAGAGAGATTTGAGGGACATAAGCTCTGAAAGTTGCAAATTATTAGAATTTACAACTTTCCCTCGTTGTATTTGTATGACCGCACACTTATCAACGCCGAACTCCATGTTAATAGCACTACTGAATATCTGTGTGATATTCAAGAGGGCCATTAACTGTGTTTCATTCGGCGCAAATAGTTTGAGGTCATCCATATACAACAAGTGAGAAATAACCTCACCCTCTCTCCGAAGGCGATAACCTATTCCTGAATCTTTCAGTAGAGTACTGAGTGGATTCAGGGCTAGACAAAACCACAAGGGACTCAGACTGTCGCCCTGGAATATACCTCTCTCTATCCTTATCAGATCAATGGTCGCAGCTGGAATTAATCGGCTGCCTGGATGACGAAGAACCGTAGTCCACTGTCTCATACATGATCCCAAGAATGATCTTAGAGTAGTATCTACTTTATACAACTCTAAGACCCTCTCAAGCCAAGTATGAGGCACCGAATCATAAGCCTTCTTATAATCGATCCATGCAGCCGATAAATTCCCTCTGCCACGTTTGACCTTTTGGCTAATGGCCATGTCAATGAGGAGGAGCTCTTTAGTACCACGGGACCCAACCCTACATCCATTTTGAGCAGGTGCCAAAATATTGTTCGTAACAATATGTGTGTTAATTTTTGTGGTCAAAATGGATGTAAGTAGCTTATAGATCGTGGGCAAGCACGTTATGGGTCTATAATTCTTTGGCTCCGCAGTACTACCAGACTTATGGAGCAGGAAAGTTACACCCGTCGTCATAAAAAGTGGGAGCGACCCGATCTCGATTGCTTTTTGGAATTGTGTGGCCAGAACTGAATGTGAGCATCGAAACCATTTTAGCCAAAAGTTATGCAATCCGTCCGGGCCAGGGCTTTTCCAGTTTTGGGCCGAGCGGATTGCATTACTTACATCTAACGCACTGACAGTGATCGCGTTCATGGTTTCGATGTCTTCACATTCAGTCCTTACCACATTCATCCAGTCCGCCTCCGTGTGTTCGACCGGTAAAGACCAGATGCCTCGCCAAAAATTATTTCCAGTTTCGGCATCCGGTACTTGACCATCGGATTCACGTAGATCAGGTTTCTCCCAGTCACGGTAAACTTTCCTTTGGTCACTTTGAAAGTTGCGATTCTGCCAAAACCTGTCAACTCGCTTTTTATATCTTTTTATTCGGCTTGCCCACGCATAGACTTTTTGTTTTAGGTAGTCTATGCGCTCTGTAGCACAGGCTAAATAGTCCTGAGGTTGAATTTCAGTTCCATCAAAAGCCTGTGTCACAAAGCGCATAACCCGAGGTCTATGGTTGCCTTCCCTAAAGCAAATTAGTTTAGCTATGAGGGTCCTAAACCTACTGATACGCCTCTCTATCCTCTGTTGCCAATTAGGGGTACTGCAAGCCTGGCGCGGAGCGCGGTCACAGTCCGGAAACTTTACCCGCGCAACACGACAGGCCGCGATAGCTCCACAATAGAGAATAGAGTGCGTATCAGTAAGATCACTACTAGCCAGCAGATAAGGGACTAGAAGTGGGTTCAAGGCCCCCACTATAGCTAAAGCTCGTCTATGGGTGGGAAAGCGAGGTAGGCGTGGCCTTACACTACAGTTTCTAAACTTAAGAATCGCTTCTTCCAAAGCCCTCCTCAATTGCTCATTACTATGGGTACTTACCTCAATACTCTCGTGATTGACATCTTCTACAGTATAATCAGGTTGGGGAGTCACTGATGTTGATGTAACTTGTCGCTGTGGCGACGATGTAGCAGCCTGATTACACTGCGGACGGTCCGCCACTTGAGCACTGAGATTCTCTCGCCGTAGTTGATCAAGTACAGTATCATTCAACAGTTTTGAGCGTTGAATGACCCGTACCTGATCGGATAGCCGTTGCGTGTTAACGACGACAGTTGGTTCAAGGGCCTGAAACAACGGCAGCATCCTGGAACGGTAAGCGGTCAGGTTAGTTCCTCCGTCTGTAGCCCTATAGAATGCGCGCATGACGTTCTCGTTTATTTCTTGCGTCCACTTCATGCGCCGCACTCTTCCGTCAGCGGCGGGGGCCGGTCGCGGGGCTGCGAGCCCTGCAGGTCCCAAGCCAGCTGACAGCGGGGGTCGACCTCGCCGCACAGGTGGTCGCGGCGGTCGAGGCGACGGCGGCAGCTCGTCTTCGCTGCTCAACACATCACTCGTCTCAGGCGGCGTTTGGAATGCCTCTTCCTCTGACGACGAGGATGTGGAGCTAGCCGAGGCGGGCTGCGATGGTGGTATACGGAGTGCTTTTGTTGCCGCCCTTGCTCGTGCTCTTGTGTTCATATTTTACGTTATTACATGATTATTGCGGTAAGGTTCAATAAAACCGAATGTAAATAAAATATTTTTCGTAAAAACACGTCTGTCACGGGCGGTGTCATTTTTTTTTTTTTTTATTATTATTATTACACTTTATTTATTTTAATACTCGTTAAAAAATACATTTTTTACTATAGAAAATACAAAAATATTATAAAACTAATCTACAGTAAAAAATATATCAAAACGGTGGATCACCGGCCGCGAAGCTAGGCTCAAGCAGCCGGTGACTAGGGTTGCAGACAGAGGAACTTCCTGACGATACGTGCCGAATCCAGGAGAACCGCTTTTTGGATCTGACCCTTGATCCAACTTCCTAGCGAGAGTCTCTTGAGATGTTTATCGAGGCTCTTCGCTATTACCCCGTTAACCGAAACGACTATCGGGACGATGGTCGCTGAATCAACATCCCACATGCTGACAACCTCGTTAGCCAAATCAAGATATTTACTGAGTTTATCTTTCTCAGCTTTAACGAGGTTAACATCATGTGGTATGGTGACATCAGCAAGCACCGCCCATCTTTCTAACCGGTCTATCAGTACAATATCAGGCTTATTTGCAAGAATAGTCCTGTCTGTAATGATAGACCGGTCCCAATAGAGCGTGGCACGGCTGTTTTCGAGAACTGGCGCCGGTGTGTATTTATAGTATGGAACTTCAGGACCAGTAAGGCCATATCGGAGAGCAAGTTGTTGATGTATAATTTTGGCTACTTGGTTATGTCTGTGCAAGTACTGAGAGTTTGCAAGGTGCGAACAACCCGAAAGTATATGACGAAGGGTCTCCCCTGGAAGGTGACACGCTCGACAGATATCGATCGTGCCATCTTTCATGATATACTTTCGGTAATTGTTCGTCTTAACTACCTCATCCATAATTGCACAGACAAAGCCTTCGGTTTCCCCAAAGAGGTCACCGAAACGTAGCCAATTTACTGAACTTAGGAGATCTACATCAGGTCCTGTGAGGACCTTGTAGAATCTCCCATGTAGCTCTTTGCTTTCCCATATGGCCTTCCTGTCCTCTATACTCATCACTATAGGTTTACGCCAGTTCTCGTTAGCTAAGGAGAGAGGAGTAAGGTTCTTATCAACTGCAACTACGTCGCGATGCATTTGGTATTCGGCTTGATGGAAATAATTTCTGAGATTGCATACCTCACGGTTGTGTAGGGTCTTAGCACTTAAAAAGCCTCGACCGCCACATTTCCGTGGGATGTACAATCTCATTACCGAAGATCGGGGGTGTCGCATGCGATGAGTAGTTAAAAGTTGACGAACCCTACAGTCCAAGTCGTCTAGTTCTGTCTGAGTCCATCTTAGTATGCCAAAAGTATAAGTAAGCAAGGGCATAACCCAGCCATTGAAGGCACGCACCTTGTTGCCACCCGACAATAGGCTATTTAGCACTTTTGTAAGGCGGCAGAAGAACCGTTCCTTCACCGACTGTTTTATTTCCCCGTCCACTATACCTAAGGCTTCTGGCATACCAAGGTACTTATACGTTTCACCCTCTGAGAGAGATTTGAGGGACACAAGCTCTGAAAGTTGTAAATTATTTGAATTTACAACTTTCCCTCGTTGTATTTGTATGACCGCACACTTATCAACGCCAAACTCCATGTTAATGGCACTACTGAATATCTGTGTGATGTTCAGGAGGTCCATTAACTGTGTTTTATTCGGCGCAAATAGTTTGAGGTCATCCATATACAATAAGTGAGAAATAACCTCACCTTCTCTCCGAAGGCGATAACCTATTCCTGAATCTTTCAGTAGAGTACTGAGTGGATTCAGGGCTAGACAAAACCACAAGGGACTCAGACTGTCGCCCTGGAATATACCCCTCTCTATCCTTATCAGATCATTGGTCGCAGGTGAAATTAATCGGCTTCCTGGATGACGAAGAACTGTAGTCCACTGTCTCATACATGATCCCAAGAATGATCTTAGAGTAGTATCTACTTTATACAACTCTAAGACCCTCTCAAGCCAAGTATGAGGGACCGAATCATAAGCCTTCTTATAATCAATCCAGGCAGCCGATAAATTTCCTCTGCCACGTTTGACCTTCTGGCTAATGGCCATGTCAATGAGGAGGAGCTCCTTAGTACCACGGGACCCAACCCTACATCCATTTTGAGCAGGTACCAAAATATTGTTCGTAACAATATGTGTGTTAATTTTTGTGGTCAAAATGGATGTAAGTAGCTTATAGATCGTGGGTAAGCACGTTATGGGTCTATAGTTCTTTGGTTCCGCAGTACTACCAGACTTATGGAGCAGGAAAGTTACACCCGTCGTCATAAAAAGTGGGAGTGACCCGATCTCAATTGCTTTCTGGAATTGTGTGGCCAGAACCGAATGTGAGCATCGAAACCATTTTAGCCAAAAGTTATGCAATCCGTCCGGGCCAGGGCTTTTCCAGTTTTGGGCCGAGCGGATTGCATTACTTACATCTAACGCACTGATAGTGATCGCGTTCATGGTTTCGATGTTTTCACATTCAGTCCTTACCACATTCATCCAGTCCGCCTCCGTGTGTTCGACCGGCAAAGACCAGATGCCTCGCCAAAAATTAATTAATTAATTTTATTATTATTATTATTATTATTAATCAACGTCTCCGAAAATCCAATTCATACCGAAAATCCAAATCATACCTACCAACCGTAAACAGTAAGGAGGTTAAATGATAAAGGTTACTTCTCTTTATACATGTTTAAAATATAATGAGAATTAAGATTCTGATGGCTGGCTATTTAATATTTATTTTATGGATATTTTCTTGTTTCGTTAATCCACTTTCGACTTCGTTCAAATGAGTAAGTAAGTTTTTTTAATCATTATAAGTATATTTTTTAAAGATCTTTTACTTACTGAGGTACGCGTAGTGCAATGCAATGCTGCAATGCAAACCTAAGTTATAATAGTAACAAAATGCTTTGAAAGTGATGTTACATAATATTCCAATATTCAAAATTTAAAAATTCCAGTGTAAAAGTTAAAATCTGAACATAAAAATACATATAAACATCTGCATCCTTTTTTGCGTTTTAAAACTGACACATTTGTGCACTTCACGCATGATAATCCAACAACAGAGTCTCTAACATTGATTGGCACATTTTTTATGGAAAAATCCGTAATCTGGATGTTGATAGAGATGAGTGATGGATGTAATGATGCGAGGTTGTGTCTGCGTCGGGCCGTGTCACACGAGAACACGTCACGGCGACCTGCACCGCTGTGCGTGAAATGTACCAGTTTTATGGTACACTTACGAGCAAACTCCAGTGTACAGTACGCGCGCAAACTATGTTTAGCAACTTTTAGTTATCAGGAAGGACGAAACGATCACTAAAAGAGAAGTTGTAACATAAAATAAGATTGTTTGTTGTTTTTTTATTTAACATTATTGAATGCTAAATAAAAAATCTGTTTCAATAAACACAAACTACACATGGCTGCAATTTTTATTTTTTTCTTAACTATAATTGTAGCTGTGAAACTATTGTTAACTATAATATTAGTTACATTTTGACTTATAAAATTAAAAAAAAACTATAATAAAACGTTTTTATCTTAGTGTCTAAAAACTCAATTTACATTATGCCTGTAAAATTTGCAGGCCAGTGTGGTTCAGTTCAAAAAAATAATTCAAAGAAAGTTTAAGACAAATAAACGTTATTATGTAATTTCGATTTATCTGAGCTTCATTGTATCAATAGTCTATTCAAATTGCACGATGTGAACTAACAAGAAGGAAAACGTGCAGCATATTGTATGCCGTTAAAAAGCGAGTATTACTGTTTTGCTCGGAAGTGTACCCCTCTAACATTCACAGCCGATTGCGCGCGCGAAGCGTGAGTGCAGATAATTTTATTGATCACATTAAACTCATGCCCATCTCAATTTAATAAAAAACACAATTGAAAAGGGTTAATCGTTATTTAGCTGTCTTGCAGTTATTCAGAATCAACTTTCCGTGAATGAAATGTTGTTTTCGACGATTTTTTACGTCACGGTTTTTCATAACTTGACAACATTATTTTAAAACTAACTGCTCTACAAGCTCTGATTTTACCTGTTGAGCTTATTGTATGAATTAGTAGGAGCCTATATCGTAATGTAACTATGAAAATTTAATGTATTTATAAAATTTTACTTCTTCGCTGGCGAAAAAATACATTAAGTCGAGAGAAAATCAATAAACGTTTTACTTCATACTTGCATTATCACGCGACTCCGTGACATATTTTAACGGTTTCGGCTCGGATGAAGATTAGTTAGGTTAAGCTCGTTTATACATAGATGAAGGTTTCATAATAATTTCTACAGTCAGTGATCACTAAGCTTGAGACTAATGATGCTGAGTGAATAGACCTACACTTACATTAATTATTTCAATTAAAAATAAAATTTATTAATTAATTTATTGAAACGTAACTAACATATGCGTCACTACCCACAACTTTGTAAGCTTTCTATGCGTATAATCTGCATGTGCATGGCTAAAGTGATATTTTATACTTTGAGCTGTAAATCAATGTCCGGGCCATTATGCAAACGCGGGATTTAGATAGAAAGGATTGCGCTATCGTCGCCTATGAATAATTATAATTCGTTTGTAGCGAGAATGGATTCGTGTACTTTATAGATTAAAGTTATTTGAATACGGCTTAAATCAATAGTAGCCGGAGTGGGAGCGTAGTACGCAAATACAGATGTTCACACTTAGGGTTCGCAAATGCAAGGCCGCGGCTCGATCTAAGCTCCGTAAGCTTCAAATACAATCTAATGGCATGAATGAATAAACCGACACTACAAATAAAGGCACTCTATCTGCTCTGTTATGGATTTTCTTATTATAGTGGCCTACACTATTTCTGCTCAAAAAAGGAGTGTGTCGTTGAAAACGTTATATAGGTCTGCCTGAATAGATTTGAATTATATCGTTTTTAATGTAGAGAAAATCAATATACAAACATATCATTTTTTTAGACTTTTCCTATTTCACAAATCTATAGTTAACATTTTTTCTAAATGAAATGAATGAATTAAGACAGACAAAAAATTATCAAAATAATTTTAGAAATGTGTGTTAATTTATTTACTCTTCGCTTAAATTTTTCGTCTACTTACTAGTGGAAAAAGCTCAAAATAAACCACTAGCTCGTTTATGTAAGTACCTACAACAGAGTTTCAACATGTAAGTGTTATAATTTTGTCGTAGGGACACAAGGCCTACACGAAAAGCACGCATTGAGGCATCATAATTCGAAAATATCGACGGAAACTACAGTTGCTCGGTAGAGCACCGAAATGATCGATCACTCGACACGTGCTCGAGCCCTGAGAATATTTCCGATAAAAAACTTGTTTCTCTCAAAAAAGATATTCCCAATTTTTAACAAAAGCCTATAGGATGGATCTCGATAAAAGTAGGTAAGTAAAAGATAAACAAATATCGGAGCGAGGGCGTAACAGAGCGTGAAACTGTCGAACAAAGGCTTTATCTTCGGATTAGGATAGGCATTAATGTTATTTGATTACTTACACAAGAATATGAGAACGAAGAGACGGATACGATGATCTCGTAACAATGTAGAATGTTTTTTAGCTAAGAGGATTTGAGTGTCGAATCGACCTAAACAAAGTTTATACTATAATGGAGCTACTTCAGCAGCGTTCAAGCATTATCAGGCGAGAACATAAATAATTTGGAATATTTTAAAAACCATAAGCGACTTCAAATTCTGAAAAACCATTAATTTAAGCTTAAAAATACGTATTGTTAAGGATAACTCAAAAATACTGGTTAGATCTGATCAAATTTAAGGTAAAAAATAAAAAACTTATAAAATACCTATACTACATAGGTATTTTATAAGTTTTTTTATTTTTATATAGGTATTTTATACTGCGAAACTTAGAAGGCAGTTTAATTTTTGGGAATTTAAAGTCTTTTTCAACAATACAATTATGACCTATTGGGACCATTAGGGATTTACAAATTATTTTCGTCGTGTACTTTTTACTTGTCCACTTAATAAGCGTCAGCCTGTTGTTTTATTCTTATTTCATTCATTGAGCCTCTGGTTAAAAGTGTGGCACGTGTCGCTCTTTTAACATGAATATTTTAATCACCTATTAATGCTATCTTAATTTATTCATCTTTGCTGCCAATTAACCCCTCTGTTGTCGAATGAGATCATGTTTACGATACAATATTCTGTAAAATTGATATTTATTTTGCGTTTATTAATCTTGACGAACTTACGTGACATGTAGGTAAGTTATGTATACCTCTTGAGTTATTTTTTGAAGTCTGTTTATAGTTTTTTTTTATAAGAAAACTATGAACCGACTTCAAATTATTTAAAGCAAATATGAGAACATCATCATGTACTCGAAACCATCATCATCAGCCTCTTTGTCCACCGCTGGACATGGGTCTCCCGTAATGAGCGCCAGAGCGTCCTGTCCTCAGCTTGCTGCAATAATATATTAATTATTGAGGATAACCCAAAATTTACTTCTCAAATCTTGATCAAATTTATATGAGAAGCACCAGTTTCTGACGTAGTTCAAAGAATCATAAAAACGGTTCACCTAGAGTAAATCTTGGGTATTGCACGATAGTCAAAAAGGTCGCGAAGTGCGAGACTACTCACATATACAGTGGTGGTCATATAATTAAGAACGCTGATATAAAGCGAAGATTTTTTAAAACTAAGACCCAAAACTAATTGCATTCAATTATTTTTTTTCTCTCGGTATCATAAAACTTTTACATAATACCACTGTATTCATTGGTACACAATGATTAGCTAAAAATAAATAGACAAACTTTTTATACTACTTGTAAACATAGTATTCCTATGTACTGGCTGGTCACGTAATTAAGAACGCTCAATATTTTATACCTTTTTTCAAATTTTAATAGAGAACACTCAGTGGTTTGGTAACTGTTTGTATAATTTTGGCGCCATTTAGTACTGTAAAAGATTAAAAGTGATTTCTTCTTATAAAAACAATGGGAAAAACTAAAAGTTGTGACAAATCTACAAGAGAAGTAATAATAAAACTTCGCCGGAAGAATTGGTCTTATAAAAAGATAGCCGACCATCTGCAATGTTCAAAAACGATGGTTTTCCATACTGTAAAGCATTTTGCTACGTATTAAACTACTTCAAAATGTTCCACGTGTACCTAAACAGAGAAAAACAACTCCTCGAGATGACCGAAACATCGTTCGTATTGCTAAACAAAATCCTTTTAAAGGGTCCAATGAGATGAGAAAAGAATATTTTGGTGAAAACAACCCTTCAGCAATCTCAGCACACACTATTCGAAGACGTATGGTAGAAGAAAAATTGCACAGTAGGATAGCAAGAAAGGTACCCATGTTGAAACTTTGTCACAGGCAAGCCCGTCTTGCATTTGCGAGAAAGTATGAAAACTGGAATTTGAGACAGTGGAAAAACTTACTTTTTTCTGACGAGACGAAAATAAAAAGAGTATGTTCTGATGGGAAACGATATGTACGACGTCCCCCGAATACAGCATTTGACCCTAAGTACACGAAAGTTACCTTAAAGCACGGTGCAGCGGTGGTGGAAATGTAAAAATTTTGGGGTGCTTTTCTGGACATGGTGTTGGACCTGTAAAAATGATAGAAGGTAACATGGATCAGTTCCAGTACAAAAATATACTGGAAGAAACAATGTCACCTTATGCTGAAGACGTTCTACCGTTTACTTGGACATTCCAGCATGACAATGATCCAAAACACACCGCGCGAACCGTAAAGGAATTTCTTACATAGCAATCAGTTTCAGTCTTAGACTGGCCAGCTAACAGCCCAGATCTTAACCCAATAGAGAATCTATATTTCGAAGTAAAGAAAAAGGTTTCAAATACAGTGTGGGAATTTAAGAGAGCTGTACGACGTTTTTTTAGAAGAATGGGACTCTATTTCTCTTGCCAAATGTCAAAAACTAATAGAGTCAATGCCTCGCCGGTGTAAAGCAGTAATCAAAAGCCGAGGATATGATATTCACTATTAATTTTAGTGAATAATTTATGAAATTGCTTTTTAAAGTTTCTTCGCTACATATTGTTCAGATTTTTTTAATGTAAGTGTCAAACAAAATAATTACGGAGCACTTTAATAAGTCGTTCTTAATTATTTGTCCAGCTTCAGTACTATTTGAATGTGATACTTTGGTATAATAAATAATATGTAAAAAAAATAGTTAGCGATTTTATTCTTCATTCCTAAGCAACGTTGCTCTATTAATGTGCACTGAAAAAAATAGGCTCCAATCAAGTGGCTTTTTAACTTGATTGGCGAATTCTTGATCACAGTAATCACAACATAATTGTTTTCACCAAGTAGCACATGTTTACACCAATCAAATTTAAATGATTAACCTCTCAAACAAGTTTCTTAGTCAACCTTAACAAGGGCATATTGTTACAGCAAACAATCTTGAAAAATGTTTAAAACAAACAACATAGTTGTTCACTTCAATCAAACATTCCTTGTTACTGCAATAAAGATTATGCAAACTTGATTAGGCTTACTAAGTTTAAACAACTTGTTAGAGTCAATCATTTTACTTGATTGTTTTAATAACCAAGCTTGTTCAAAATTATCACACAACTTGATTGCAGCTATCAAATGCATTGCGGTTCACAGAGTACCTACGTATACCTACTTACTATTAGTATATATAGGTACTTTTAACACATAACTTGATTACATTTATCACACTACTTTATTACATCAATCAAATAACTTTATAGCAGCTATCAAATGCATTGCGGTTGAGAGAGCTATAAGCTAGTGTCGGCAACTCAATTTCGTAAAAGCATATTTTCGGAAAAACAGCAACAAAAAAACAAAATTTAAAGTAAAAACAAATTGGATACTTAGCCAATTTAAAATGGCGAGATAAAAGAAATTTCCAACGTAATTAATAAAATTCAATTTTACGTTCCATTTTTCTATTTATTTTAATATAGGTATAAAAGTTCTAATTATTAAAGTTATTTTTTGTGCCATATATATAAGTAAGTAAATATATTTTTTTAACTTATTCTTCATTTGCGTTCCTTCGTCGCGAATTTCGTTCGTTTTTCGATTCCGAAGCGAAATTTCGAATCTCTTATTGTATGTGGCATGGTGGAATCCCTAATGTGCAGTCACTACTGGCAACATGGCCGAATCTGTTTTCTTTTGGGTTTTGGCGTCGATGGCGAGTGTTCAGTGTTGTATTGTGCTGGAATATGAAATATTTTTGAGGCGGACAAAACAAAAGGTAACTAATAACCTACATTTTATTAGAAGAAGTCATGTAAGTTGTTTAAACTTTGTGGAATGGTTGGATTACTTGGTATTTGTTCGGTTTACAGTGGATGCATGTTCGATTTGGTTACACGCTCACGCTTATTATTCTAACAATGGACGAAGTAGCTGAGTTTCTAACCGCGTCTCTGCGAGCTAATCGGGACATTTACAGGTAGTTTTCAAATACCAAATTACAATGTTGAAATGAATGCTCAATCTTTTTGATGTTTACCTGTGACGACGCCGCCGGCGGCGCGGGATGGCGTCTCCGCCATGCCGAGCCGGCGCCGCTGGCTCACACATCACGTAACATGAAACGGCAAACTCAAATAGTTATAGTTACCTAGATAGATCAAGACTCGAGAATAAGATGAACTTGACCCCAGAATTATGTTCTCCAAAATACGGAATGGCCACCTAAAATTGTCCAACTTTTTCATAACCTAACCTAATAACTTTCTAAAAGTAGGTGCCTAGCTTATGTACTTAGTAGTTTATAATAATAATTTTACGCTTGCAGATAACGCTATTTTGTTAGAGGCATTAGCCTCCCTTACATCCGAAGATATTCAGGAACTTACTCCCAAAGTTGGGCTTAGGATTCTTTTTCTCTGTTGTTGGAGAAGATAATGGAGAAACAGCCAACAGAATTGGAAACAAGTAGTTTGTTGGTAAGTTCCATCACTATCTTTTATTAAGTACCTATGGGTTAAATCTTTGGTTAAGGTGTAAGTTTTGAGTAGATAAAGTTTGAATTGATTGATCTAAGTTGACGACCTAGGTGGCTCAGCTGGCGAAGGTCCGCCTGCGACACGCTGGAAGTCCGCTGGTTAAATTCCCGCCTCGGGACCATTATTTTTAGTTAGTTAGTTTAGTTTGTATTATCAGCAGATATATGATCAGGGTGTTCTGAATGTTATCCGTGTATAATAAAAAATGTATTCTATTATATTAAATATATCAGTCGTCTAGTAACCAAAACAAGAGCTCTGCTAAGCTTCGGGCTAGATGATGTTGTGTGAATTGTCCAGCATTGTTTTAAGATTTTATTATTAGGTAATAAGTACCTACCAAGGTTTTAGAGTGAGAATGATATTGATTTACCTTAGTTTCTGTGTTAAAATTTGCTTGTTGTGTTTCTAATATGTGCAAAAATGTATAACCATGAACAATTCCCCAGTCTAGTTTTGTCTGTTCTTTCAGAACATTGATCTCTCAGCCACAGCGTTGGAGGTTTTTGATGAACAGGATGGAAGAAGTTGTGATGTTAATGAGGAAGGAAGAATATACAACCTAGTACCTACCAGTGCAATCACAGCCAGACAGTGCAGTAGCTCAGTCAGAAAGTGCACCAGCTCAGGCAGTAAGTCACCTGGCTAATTTATTTAGATTTGTTTTATCACCGGAGGAATGCAAACTATGGTATTCCCAATAAATCATATGATTTGTTGGTGGTTGCATCTGATCACAAATAATTTTCCAATAAATCTCGGATTAATTGCAAACAATAAAAAGTTCAAAAGAATTCCATGGACACGTTTGTTAATTTGAAAGTGCTGCCTTACCTATTGGTTTTTAGTTTAGTGACAACATCTTGTTGTTTGGCTTGGCAAGTTGGCCCTGATTTCAAAAAATATAATCTAACCCATAGACTTAGGTTTTTAATTTTTTTCAAAAACAACTTAGCTTAATATTATCTAGAATCACTGTTTTACGGGTTATAATCCATGTTATGAAGCTCTCTGTATATGTCATCTACCTGTCACATGGATCTGTAATGGTAAGAGAGAGCAAACTATTTCTAATATTTAAACCTAATGCTGATAGTGTTGTACTTTTTCTTTGCAGTTGGAGTTAGATTTTAAAGCAGCCTATCCAGAACACAAAGAAAAGTTGTATCGAAACTTCCCACAGACAAATCTTCAAAAATCAATTTGTCAAGGACATAGTTGAGCTTGCTGATTGTAAGTAAATAATAATCATCATACTAATATTATGAATCAATGAAAGAACGAAAGTTTGTCAGTGTGTTTGTTAATTCTATACGCTAAAACGGCTGAACAGATTCGGCTGAAACTTGGAATATACATAGTCTATGACCTGGACTACTTTTTATCCCCAATAAAATTAATATTGCCATGGAATAGCATGTTAATTACCTGCGTTTATATTTTTTTAGAAAGATTTTATTTGGCTTAACTTGTTTAATAATAGTATATTATTATGTTTCATTCAATCTCATCTCACTAAGATTATAAATGCGAAAGTTAGATGTATGGATGTTTGTTAATTTTTCACCCCTTAAAATCCTCCAGTTTTGAAGGAGGCTCTGTCAAACAGTTAGTACCTATGGTTTGTAAGAATTTATTTTTTTCTTTTTCAGCTCCCAATGAAGAAGTCACAAATATCGTAGCCTTTACGGCTATACCGCTCCTTCTTCGGTCAACTGTGAGTCAAACTGATAAAAAGAAGCTAGCTGGAAGCCAACAAAAGTGGAGTCATGCGACGCCTTCATAACCCATATAAGGAGTTTAGGATTGGAAAAATAAAACATGATCGTATGCTGTATATTTTTTTTAATTTTGAGATTTCCCTTGTTTTTGTGAACAATATTGTCATTACCTAATGGAATAGTTAGTATACCTAGTAACTTTAATCAAGTAGCTTGTTTGCCCTAATATACTTAGTAACTTTAATCAAGTAGCTTGTTTGCCTAATAAAGTATACATAGTAACTTTAATCAAGTAGCTTGTTTGCCCATTTATTTTGTCATGAAAATATTCTCAAATCACATAGGCTAACTCCACATCCGGTATTTTTTACCCGAAAGGCAAGTTTATTTGAGCCTAGTGACTGGTCTACTGGGCTCGTATTGTCATGCCTTTGTTGTGAAAAATACCAAATAATGGAGAAAGCCTATGTGATTTGAGAATATTTCCATTAATGACAAAATAAATGGCAAACAAGCTACTTGATTAAAGTTACTATGTATACTTTATTAGGGTAAACAAGCTACTTGATTAAAGTTACTAAGTAAACTTTATTAGGGCAAACAAGCTACTTGATTAAAGTTACTAGGTATACTTTATTAGGGCAAACAAGCTACTTGATTAAAGTTACTAAGTATACTTTATTAGGGCAAACAAGCTACTTGATTAAAGTTACTAGGTAAACTTTATTAGGGCAAACAAGCTACTTGATTAAAGTTACTATGTATACTTTATTAGGGTAAACAAGCTACTTGATTAAAGTTACTAAGTAAACTTTATTAGGGCAAACAAGCTACTTGATTAAAGTTACTAGGTAAACTTTATTAGGGCAAACAAGCTACTTGATTAAAGTTACTAGGTAAACTTTATTAGGGCAAACAAGCTACTTGATTAAAGTTACTATGTAAACTTTATTAGGGCAAACAAGCTACTTGTTTAACCCAAACAAGGAACTTTATAAAACTCATCACATAATCTTGTTTATGGTAATCAAATTATTGTGCATGTGTGCGTATTTATGAAATGGACCATCTTGTTTGGAGCAACTAAGTTGAGACTTGATGGGCACAAACAAGTTTTGTGATTGATGCAATAAAGTTCCCGTTATCAAATAAGGTTTGTTGCTGCAATCATTGTGCTTGATAGGCTCTGGTGCAAACAAGATACATGTTTACCTTTAACAAGATCTTGTTTGCCACAATCACTTTTTTTTTTCAGTGTGGCTATTTAATAACATAACTAGTTGCTTCTTAGAAGGTAAACATCTCTGTGTATACCACGATTTAAATGAATAACTTCTATAATTTCCAATCGTTCTTAATTATATGACCACCACTGTAAAGGGTTCCGTACCTTATCATCGTACATATGTTCATGACATATACTTTTTACAGATGGCAGACTCTTTTTAATTTCCAACTTATTATATTATATGCTTATTATTTGTTCTTATTATAGTTGAACTGTTACTTATTTCTATCACATAATCTTCTATACATTTCATGTTTATACCTATCATGGTACTCGAAATATAGCCTTGATAAACTTCAAGCAAAAATAGCCAAAATATCACTTTTTTGTTTTGTATTCCTTATCCCTTATTTTCTTTCCTTATTTTTTATATAATTGATTTATGTATCGAATTTATTATTAGTATAAACAGAGGCAAGAGATTTTCTATGAAAGTTTCAAGTGTTACCTTTTGCGGTTTATTAGATAGAGGATAATAGGGTTCCGTTTTCACTTTTCAGGACGGAAACCTAAAAACATAGCCAAATTGATATCCTCCTCATTTTTTGAGATCGCTTAAAAAGCTTTAACTTAAAGAAACTCAATCAAGGGTCGCGTGTCGAGTAAAGATACGCGTAATAACTGTGTATACCAATAGGACTTGCCTGCTCATAAAATGCGTTATCAATGTTTAAACTAGGCATTAAGCCGTGTTCACACGTAGTAAAGGGACGACATAAAAGAACATCAGCCTAAATCGGTAAAATATGGAGCGATAAGGCAATGGCATAAATCATGAGACGCGCGTGAAATCAAATTATCGTCAACCAGTCACAGCCTAAACGAAAGGGTTGTTATTACTCTGCTATACTCAAAATCCCACAACGCAATTCGGATGTCTCTTTTCCACATATGATTAAATGAGCCAGCGGAACAAGGACAGAACACTCCGTATAATAAAGACGTATACCGCAAATCAAGACTTGTGCAAATCGAAAATGCAAACAAATTCGGACATGAAATTGGTTTTGTGTGGGCATAAATATGACCCATTATTATATGAAATGAAAATATTTCGTTACGGTGACATAATATAATGCCCCTTTTCAATCCTTTGTGCAACCAGCCTAAATAATGTTTTACGTAAACCATGTGGGAACTGAAACACACAACTGTAAGAAACTGGATTTTTAAATAATAATATCCATTCAATAAAATTCTTAATCGAATTTCCAAATATTCGGCTTATAAGTAATGTGCTCCTATTTCAAGAATGTCAGTTTAAATTGATCCCATATTCAATGTCCATTCGACAAACGAACAAAACTGGGATCTTTTACGGATTGACATCGTAATAGCAGCCCTGTAGAAAGCACAAAAGTTCAATCTGGAAATGGTGCTCGTCAAACATTAATCCCGCGATTGACTTTTGTGCACGAGGGCTCCATTTTAATTAGGGCGAATGGTTTATCGGAGGCGGACGTGGACAACACAATGCTAACATGTGATTGACACAAATTACCTCTAATCGAGGACCTTTCCAACGATATCCAATCCCATAAATAACCTTTTGTCGAAGTTTACGCAATTTATAGTTACAACGTGATTTCAAAAATCTCACGTTGCAACGCTTTTGTAAAACTATCGGACGCACCGGACGGAGCAAGCGCTGGATTTTTATAGGCGGACTGCGAAAGGGTTAAAAAACATTTGAAAATAAATTTTAATTGTATTTTAATCCGGGCGATAAACGTCAATCAAGTCTCCTGCGTCTGTGATACATGTATCAGGAGAGCTGTACACGTTGTGTCGCCTCGCGCCCCCATCGCCATTCAAAACGGATTTTGAGCAAGGGTGAAATTAAAATGTCAAAATAGTAGCAACGCGATGCAGTGCGAGGTATTTGTCTCCGGCTTTATCAGACGCCTTTTGTGCGCCTTTATTCTTTACAGCTTGCATGAAAAACGATACCGTTTAAGCTCTTTATTCATTCTAAAAAATGCTAACTGGTAAACAACCGGCTCCGACTACCTGCCTCCTTTCAATCTGTTCCTATGTTAAACTTTTTTAAAGGATAAACTAAAATATGTATCGATACTGCCTACAGTCTTATTACAGCTTAGTTTGCATTTTGTTTTGTTCAGAAATTAACAACGTAAACATTTTAAAACTTTACGACCCAAAGAATGTAGAGACATTCTAGCTCTGAATACCAACGAGAGAATTTCTTTCTTCTGCCTATTCTATTGTATGCTCTTTGCATTTGTTTGTTTGGCTATTGAACCGGTGAAGTGGGCCCGGCGAGGGCACGGAGGGCAAATAAATAATTACACGCATTCTGCAGATATTTGCCCCCGGCATCCGTGGGGCGAACTGATGGACTAGGGAGCTTTCATAAAAATAGACGCGGCAATGACGTGAATTTCAAGCATTCCATTTCAAATTACTTAAAGTTCTAACAGAGAACTGAGCAAATTAATAATGAAGAGAAAGTATGATATGTTTATTGCATAGGAGAGGGCATTGTTCCGAAACATGGCACGCCTGATATTCCATACCTTTTTAATGGGTTTAGGCACAAAAACAATGTCTCGACAGATTTCTGATGGTTCACATAATATTATGCAAATAGCTGGACCAAATTGACATCTTATACTGCAAGGTAGGTATTTGTATTCCTTCTTGCTATTTCTTACTCATTGTCAGATGTATCGTTCTATCTACGAAGATCCATAAAAATAATGCGACTTTCAGATCATCAATTTCCTATTTTAGCGTAGCCCAATTTCTATTTAAAGGGTAATTTCAATACAATAAATCCTATTTTCAGATATTTTATTTCTTATTTTAGCGTAGCACAATTTCGATTGAAGGGAAATTAACGTTCTATGGGAGGGGTCGCTAAAAATATCAGAGAATCAAAGGACATAGGGAATGAGCGCTTTTATGTGACATGACGTATTTTAGTGTGTCAATTAGAGTTCTGTATGCCGAGGACGCAGCGGGGAGCGAGGCGCGGCGCGATGCGTGCCTCAGCGGGACCCACGCCCTGCCTCATTGCATATTCTGACAAATTGACAACTTTGTTTTCAAACGAAAAACAATTCGCAGATGTATAGCTACGTATTGTTTGTTTTCTATCCACAT
Organism: Eupithecia centaureata; assembly: GCA_944547425.1. NCBI lineage: Eukaryota > Metazoa > Arthropoda > Insecta > Lepidoptera > Geometridae > Eupithecia > Eupithecia centaureata. The sequence continues at coordinate 3,793,832 of OX155694.1, forward strand.
GTTTCCAAAAATTTGTCGCTTTTTTTGGTATTCTTTTGTAATTGCATGGCCTTGGGGTTAGTAGGTATTTTGCAAAGTGTGTTGCATTCGTTCTGTTTGTAGTCTCAGTTTACGATAGTTACTTAGATCTTATATAGGCTACCCTTTCTCATCCTCAGAAACGTGAATTTATATAAAAGGGCTTCTACCTACCTAAGCAGGAAATCATTTAAAGTGTTTAGCACCAGAAGGCAACAGTTAAGTAATTTAAAAATAACTTTTCCGAATTTTATTAGTGTTCACAACAAAAGGTGTTCGTTCACAAAAACAGTTTTTATGGCCCTACCTATAGTCGGAACGGCAATTATGATTTAGTTCGCCTTCGTTACTTCGTTTTAAGCTACCTGCTGAGCTGCTCTATAATTACGCAGTGAGTGACATTTCTATAGCCATTGAAAACGATAACGCGGAAGCTGCTACGAAAACTTAAAAAACTAAGTTAGTATTGTTACAGTAATGCATTTGGGAGTAAATATTGAGGAATTACAATACTGGGTCCGACAACCCTTAACTACAGTCCGCGGGGTGCCATTAGAGCTGCTCAAAGAGTTGGGTGTCGTCGCCGGCTGAGCTGCGAGATTCGACTTTGTAAATCTAATTAAAATATCAATATGTTCGCTACCGTCCGTGGCGACAATTGGATTTCACGCCTAGCCCGAAAATGGGGCTACGTCATGTTTAACAATCAATTTGAATATCAAACTTTTTTTCATATTTGCATTTTTGTTTTGCACTTTCTTCAAAAAGAAGAGGAGGTTCTCAATACGACAGACTTTTTTAATGTTTGTTATCATAACTATTTTCTAAGTGAACCAATTTTTTTTTTGAATGCTGGTGCTTTTGGTCGGTGATCCCATAAAAATTTTCATAAGCATAAAGATATGACCATTTTTTGTGATATTGTTTAGAAAATTTAAGTCGTCTGTTAGATTTTGTAAAAAACATCAAATTATGCTTAGTGAGGCTTAGGGCAATGCAAACTCTCTTATGAGGAAGCCAAGTCTTCAATAGATAGGTCCGAAAATTATCACACTTGAGATTTGTAAAGCAATGTCACGGATGTCTTTATGGATTCTCCGAAAATATATCAATTATGTGCCTGTCATGATATGTTTTGAGACACAATAAAGTCAACGACTCTTCTATGAAAATGTCATAGATCTCGTCGATCTGCGTGAAAGGCCGGGATGTCGACTCTACCAAACCCTTATTTTTGATATATAAGTTCCAGGTAGCAATACAAATAGCAATAAAAACGTGACGTATCAATCGATTTTTTGTAATGTCGCAAATTCGCCCAAATCAAACATTGAAGTGTTAAAAGCATACGACGACAAAGGGCTTTGAAGACGCTCGGCGGGAGCGAGCAGTCTTTGTGACAGGGATCATTAGTTAGCGAATGTCAAGCTATATTCTATTACTTCTCTAATTCAAACATTTGCCTTACTTTACAAGAAGTTTAACTAGACAAGTAAACAACTTAAATCTTGATTTATGGCTTCTTTTGACGCAAGCTAGTCCGAGATCGTAATTTATTTGTATAGTTATTTATGTTTGTATCAGGGAATTTGGGCACAGGTAGTGACTAATATTTACATCTAAGTGCCGAAATGAATAAGATTAAGTTAAAGCAGGTTTCTTACCTGTTAGTAAAAATATTCATTGATTATTTTATTCATATTTAGTTTTGCCATTAAAATCTCGCAGCGAAATGTTTATCAATTTGAATTTTTAAGAAAATACTTGGCATCATTTACATTTGCCATTTTTTTCATTTCATCTTTTCATATCGTTTTAGGTACTTTGTGCCTCCTGTATTCATCGCTTAATTTCAATATTTCGTGCTTAATTTCGCACGTATGTTAGAGTTGAGCATAAAGAACAACTGTTACAACGCACGGCTGGCGCAATATTTCATCGCCTTGTCTCGCAAAAAAGTAACCCTTTTTGTTTTCTATTACAATTGTCACCCTTTTGCTTCCATTTCAATTAAATAATGTCTGGTCATTTGGGGCGGGCGGGTCCGGGAACAGAAGTTCGGCAACATCGGAGTTGAATCACTGCAACATGTGCTTCGATGCAAAATGAGTTCTATGCATCTCACTTTCAACTCTATATTATAAACCAGTTGCATATTTCTATACAACGTTGTTAATGGAGCGAGATTGAAGTGATATAGGTTCCGTAGTGGGCACAATTGTGTACAAGCTGCGCCCCTCGGCTTCGCCCGCGTGGAAATTATTTTTTCAAATGCAGAAAATATCCATGGATATCGTAGATTGAGAATAAGACGTTATATTCTGTAGTGGGGATTGTTGTGGGGTGCGTTTTGGATAGCAAATGTAAATTCGAGTTTTTGCATTTTAGAGCCGTGGGGAGATGACGACGCGCGCTCTTTGATCTATCTGTGCTTTGTTATTTGTTTGTGTAAATCAAGTTATATCATAAAAAAATACGTACGTGTTTCTTTTCTTAACTAAAGGTAAATTTTACTTTGCTGTAACCAGGGAATATTTTCTTTTCAAACAAATTTTAAAAATGAAATAACATCCTAAATATTTTCGAAATTGGCGGGACTTGAACCCGTGAACCTTCCTCAGTAGGTACGGAAGTGCGCTACCAACTGAGGCACGAATTCATGTGTTTCTTAGATATTCCCCGAGTGCGAGGGCTTACGCACTATAATTTAATAAACTTGAAAAATATTAAAAATTTATTCATAAATAAATAATTCTTTTAGGCCACATCTTCACTTAAGTTAGCGGCCAAACCCTCCACCATTTTCAATTAAAAAAAAAACATTTAAACAAAGTTTCACATTATTAATGAGGCCACATCTTCACTTGCGTTAAAGAGATATTGGCCAAACGCTCGACCATTTTCAAAAAAAAAAACAAAAAAAAACATTCAAACAGACTGTCACATTATCAGTAGATACATATTTGCCGGGAGCACAGAATACATACTAGTCCGACGTGGTACAGTCTTGTTCGCGCCTCTCCGGCCCTCGGCCGAAGTGCGCGTCATCCTGCAGGCACATTAATCACCTCCATTATTAAACTGTTATTGTGCTCATTTGAAGATAACGCTTTATAAACGGTGCCGTCCGACAAAATAAGCTTCTGTAATAACGTGTAAGCGAGTTGGAGACTAAAAAGCGATGATTAATGATCTGTGTACGAAAAATCCGCTTAGGTGTGTGATTTATTGTGATTTTAAATTTGAACGTGACAGGGAAATTTTGATGGAAAACCGATAAAATGGAACTGATTTATTTAAAACGACACTAAACATTATTTATTTGAGAAAAAACTATGCAATAATGATATGAAGAATCAAAAGGTACAAATAAAAAAATTAAAGGAACTTACCTAAAGAGAGGCACAAATAAAAAAAGAATTAATTACTTAGGCATATGTTAAAGTTCATACCAAAATCTCGGCCTATAATAAATATAATAATAAAATAATGCTGGACAGTTCACATAGCGTCAAATAGCCCCAAGATAAGCAGAGCTTGAATTATAGGTTACTATATAACCGATAAATTTAAAACAATACATTGTATTACCTACCATAGATAGTTTTTTTTTATTACCATAGAAAAAACCCCGGAACTCATATTTGCATTTTGTACATCGTACAATCACCTGTTCCAAACAGGCACTACATCCGTGCTACATCATTAGTCAGCTGTGATGATTTGTTTACCAGATCCTACTGTTTGTAGATGGCGGAAAAGCCGTGTTGTAAGCTGCTAACAGTGGCGCTTGCTAACCGTGACCAGACGTACGCCCAAATACCTAGTCACGATCTGGTATTTCCGATGTCGGCTTGACGCAACCTACTGCGCGGAGGCCGCTCGGATATACGACGCGACAACTTTTTCCTAGAATCAGGTAGGTGGTTTATGAAGCACATTTTCCTTATTTATCCAGGTTAACAGGACACTTTATTTCGGCTGATAAGAGTAGTACCGACGACAACAGTGGCGCGGTTGGCGAAGGTTCGCCTTTTTGTCTATTCTTATGTCGCAGGTTCGATTCCCGTCTTGGGACAAACTTTGTTTGTATCATCATCATCAGCCTATATTAGTCCACTGCTGGACATTCCTCCCCTAATACCTGCCATAGCGCTGTTTAGTTTCATATGTTTGTAAAATATGCAAAAAATTTATTCATTTGAAACACCACCTTTTAAATTAAAAAATAATCATCAAAAGATTCTAGCTCTTCTCCTCGAAACAAGATTGAAGTAAAAAAATATAGATTTATGAGAACCTCCTTTTTGAAGTCGGTTACAAAAGCATGGTGCTCGCCGATAGATTGCAAATCCAAAACAAAAACATATAATCATAAACAAACACACGACAGTACGCGTAGCACTTGTCTTGGTCACGAGTCAATGTCTCAGTGAGTAAGCCTTACCTACTTTCATTTCGATAAGGAAATACCACGAGATTTTTTGCAAGCTTGCTAGAATATTTTACAATCAAAAATTAAATAATATTTATTGACCTACATCTAAATATGTGTTTATTTTATAAAGTTACAATGCAATTTTTAGGGTTCCGTACCTCAAAAGGAAATAAATCTTCCCAAGTTCGAGTCGGACTGCGCACCGAGGGCTCCAAAACAGTTTTTTTACATTGTAAGGTTTTATTTTTCTCGATCCTTAAAAAGGTGAGGACAACGTTTTGAAGCTAGTTTTTTATATTTAACTACGGATAACTTTTATAATACCAACTGTGGACCTACATTAATTAACAGAAAAAAAAATCAAACCATAACACAATTATTCTTAAATAAAAGTAAAATTAATAATCACAAAGAAAAATAAATAAATTATGACGTTCACAAAATAAATAAAACTCAATAGTAATTTAGTTCACTTGTCAGCGAATAAGTCAACATTACTATATGCTATCGTTAATTTTTTTTCTTATTTACCTAGACACAGTAGTTATCCAAAGAGTTTGGTATGGTACCTTTACTTAGCATCTAGGTATAAATTTTATCCATGCCAGCCTTGTTAGTTTTATTAATTTATGCACTTGCCATAGGCTAACATAAGTTTATAAAGCAAACAAAGCTAAGCATAAAAAAATTCATCACAATATTTTTACGCAAATATAATCTTATATGGAACCCTCTTGGGGCGCTACTCCGTCTCGCACTTCACCGGTTACTCACTGTGCCTACTTACCTATTAATTCAAGGATTAATACCAATGTACGCTTACACTACGGAAAAGGTAACTTCCCTTGTATTATCGACCTGCGTCTCATGTCAGAGTTGACGTCAAACTGAACAATAACCGGTTCCGGATTAGTATTCAATAGCGCGACCGATTACTCGATCGACGAGCAACAAGGTATTGGAAAAAACGTAATATAGGTAGGACGTAAGTAGGTACAATAGCAAAAACGTACCTGGGAAATCTAGAGACGTTTGTATTACACATTCTAATGCTGAGGCTGGCCTTTGAAGTCTCGTTTCTATGCAAATAGGGCATGAATCATAAAGCTATTAAGAAAAGCCTTCAAAATATGGACAAACTAGCCGCTTTCGCAGAAGCGGAACTTTAAAAATTCCAAACAAAGTTGACTACGCAATAAAATATTTGGAACACTATCAGCTATGTTACCGGTATATTACACTGCACCCTTAAGAACAATAACAGGGTAAAAGTTACGCCTATGAAACAATACTAATTTCAAATGAAAGAGTATACAACTGGTCCGACTTGTTCGTAACTGTCTGTTCGGACGTTTACAGTTCTAACTTGAACAAAAGCTAATTTTGTTGCATTTTATTGCCTTGAAATAGGATCAGCAGCTATTAGGGCCCTTTTTGCCACGCCTTTTATTAGGGTGTCGTCCGAAGGCCGAGCGGCAAAGACAAAGCTTCGGCCGGAATCACTCGCATAAACAACGTTTGACGGCGATTTGACGGCTGCTTTGTTTACGATGATCCGATCCGACGACGCCGGCTGCATTTAACTAAACTTTACACAACCTTTTTGCAATGAGATGCACTGTCAATATTATCCACAAGCTTTTACCCGCGGCTTCGTACCTGTTTTTTCTATGGAAACGTCTCACTAAAGGCTATTTCTATTATATGGTAACTGATATATGAGATGAAAAATATGTTATTCCAGATCTATACATCAGCCAAACTCGATGTAGAATGTTTGTAAACAAACCGCCCATACCTAACCTAAAATACACTCTGTTCTGTTGCCTTTTTATACACAATTTACATTACTTGTCGATATAAGAACCTTCCTTCACTAAATATTTCGTACACTCATATCTAAAATTCGACGCCAAGCAAGTGAATTTTAGTTTTTTGTGTCGTGGTTTGTTTACAAACATTCTACATCGAGTTTGGCTAGTGTATAGTATAAAGATTAATATAAACGTCTAACAACGTCTATTTAAAATGTGAAGTTCAACCCGATCCGTTTAGTACTTTTTGCGTGAAAGAGTAACAAACATCCGTACTAACTTTCAAGTTTATAATTTTGGGAAGGAATAGGGATAGTAATGAATAATGATGAATGCTTTTCTAATTTAATGTATTCTGCGTCCGTAATGCAAATAAAAGTGCCATTTTCTAAATCTCAGAACTTTTAAAAGGTTAAACACGTTATTAAACCGTAATTATTTATGAAAGAACATAAAAAGCATTGAAACAAAAACAGCTAGAAAAACTAAAGAAATTAAAGAACAAACAACTGTAGAAAGGGTAGCGATAAAATAAAAGAAGTAACAAATGATTCAACTGCCCGATTCTTGTATTAGAATGGGAACACGTTGTAACCCTTTCTGCATTATTTTATTGTTTTATTCGGGGGTCAATGTGTACTTTTTGCTTTACAACATTAGGAAAGGTTTATGCGTCAATTAATTAAATGTCTGTACGGTCATTGTCATGAACAAATATGGTAATGCAGTAGCATGTAACAATGGCGTGATTTATTGGACCGACGAAAAAAGCAAGGTGAGAATTAGGGACGAACACAACTTGCTTGTCCTAAACAAGCTAAGCTGCATTTAACCCATTTTCTGCCAGTTTTATTAAGATTCCCTTCCCTAATTCATAATATAACTTATTGTATCTCTGTAGGTTAGTCTTTTGTTTCGTCTCTTGTCTGCTATATTAAACTCTTTTATTAAAAGTTCTAACTGCAAATGACAAAACAACAATTTTGGTTTTGATTTTGTGTTGTGATTTGTTTCATTTAAATATTTTTTCTTGAAAATGGCTCGGGTATAGGTTCTTTGTCCATGTCCATGTATGTCAGTCAACTCACTGGGCGTTCTAAAAAGAAAAATTCTGATAATTAAAAGCAAAATTTACATATATTTTATGACTTAAAAATAAATCATAGCTTTTGCCGTGTTCCTTGAGCTAAAGTCAAGAAATTTGGCCTATAAGATAACTTTCTTACGGCTCAAAGATATTCACAGTTGTCAGTAGTAGGTATATTTTAACACGTTAGCTGCGGCACCAATTTTTGCATACTTTCCGTTCCTGCGGCACGAGGTATAATCGGCCCGTACCGTGACCAGACGTTAGGGCGACACGCGGCCTATTAGACCCCACCTCCTTTTACAGACTAAAATCCATTTTCTGGCGCGAAATCAAAGATAAATGAGAATTTTGGTCCTTATTGATATAGACAGTGAATTGATGAACCCTAATCCACCGTCGCCCCGGGATCTGATGGCTAGTTTAGGAATTATTAGCAAAACAAAATATGGGATCTTATACACCTCGTAACGCACTGAAATAGGGCAAATTTTCGCTGCGATTAGTGATGGGAAAAATAATATCGACGTTTTTAAACTGTCTTAACTACGCAACGACTTGACCGATTTTGATCAATTATATCTCATTAGATCGTTTTAAGGGCAAAACCTGGCAAAACAACACAAAGCTATCAAAGGATACATTTTTTTTAAATAATCTAAATTGTGCTTGAAGGCGCCATAAAGAAAAAAAACCGGCCAAGTGCGAGTCGGACTCGCGCACGAAGCGTTCCATTCTATACCATTAAGAGGCACCTATTACAGACTTATTATTGGAAAATAATGGATTACGGTTTATGCATAAGGTTTATCTTTCTATTTGTATATGAAAATCTTAATGCACAGAATAGAAAAAAAAGGCAACCAGAAATAGAAAAGAAACTGTCCTATTTATTCTGCCTCGGGCTTTAAAAATACAATTATTAGAACTTGAATTAACATTAAAAAATCAGTATCAATATACTTTTTTATAAAAATCTCAATATACAAGGTATAACATATTACCCCTGCTAGGCCGAAGGGGGAGGTTTCAGACCCCAATGGTGATCAGTTGTGGGGGGGAAGAAATTAAAAATTCCTATTTTCAGTTTCCCATACAAAAAATAATAATTTCCTAGTGCCAAAATAAAGTGACAACCCTATCCAAGTCAAGCAGCCTAAACCAACCTACTACTTCTGCAGGTAGGTAGGTAGGTATTTATCTTCGTAGATTTCAGCTATGGCGGGAGATTACTAGACGATCTAATAAATGCGTGATAATAATAAGATGCTAAGTAGTAGGTTTGTGGTTCAATCACAGACATGTAAAGCACTCACTTCAGCACTAGACCATACAGTCTCAGCGCAGTCAGCGCAGCCAAGTCGTGATTTTAGCTGCACCCACTTGTAATAATCAGAATTCACCATTGTACCTAAGTCTTACTGATTTAATTTAGGCACGAAAAATAAAACTAGTAAGCCACTCACTACCACTGTTTTTATCTATTATTATGACACTACACCCGTCAACGAAGTCATACTTTTGATTTTACCATAAATATTTTTAGGGTTCATTTTAAATTTTAATAAATCCAAAGGTGGCAACATGAGTATAGGTACCTACCTATGTGATCCTAATACCTATTAGGATCACAGTAGTGAAATAATAGGTATAGCTGGTAGAAAATTGTATGAATAAGTACTTAGGTAGGTACCAGGTCTTATTTTACATAGGTATTTCAAAATATAGGTTCCTGCTACACACACATACACTTTGCGTGAATTCAGATAGTAGGTAGATACCTGCTGCAAAATCCTGCTTTTTTGACGGTGACTCATGTTTCATTAAAAAAATATTTCCTAGTAGGTACCTACCTCGTTACTTATGTAAGTTTAGTAGGATCGGAAGGTAGGTAGGTACGTGTGATAAGATTCGCTTTAGTCGGGTGTCCCACTACACTTCACAAATTTACTTATTTAGTATCTGTTAAATAGTAAAAAACGAAAGGATTTAATCTATGCTTTTGAACAAAAAATTATTTAAAAAAATTACGGAACCCAAAAAAAAATATTTCGGCGCACTTGGACAAAGACAGCGCTGTAAGACTTCTTCTGTCGAAATCATAGACAGATTATTTTTTCACTGCGTTTCGTTCATTGACATCCTAAGTTTAAGGTCGAAATACAAGTGTCAAAGAATAATGTAAACAAGAAACAGCTGACTTTAGGGTTGTCACTTCGTAACAAATCAGATGTTTATGTTGAAAGTTTGTTGCAGTTTTTTTCAGAGAAACCAATCGAAATTCGAAAAGTCGTTGAACAAAAGTTGTTCCCCGGGGGGGTGGAAATACGCACCCTTTCGCTTAACACATGTATATTGTTACACCGTGTATATGTTGTACTTATTTATGAGTGTTTTTCATTGAAACAGGGTAGACAATAAGATTTTTTGCACTGAGTGCACTGAGTCAAAATCTTTTTGGATTTTTTATCAGCTTCACGAGATGGTAAAAATGTGCGTAGTTTTTGGTAACAACCAACACATCTTCTCCTTTTTTCACCCTCTTCGAGGCAATGGCGTGCGCTTTCAGGTGCTGAAAAATAACAAAAATGTAAAGATAACGTAATAAAACTGACATTGTTACTTAGGTTAGATCGTAGATGAGAATAACAATGATAATGTAGGTATAACTGCATCAAATGAATGTGTTTGTTTTATACTTAAAATGTTGAAAGAGTAGGTAGGTAAGGTAGCTTAAAAAACTAGGTACTTACTAAAGATTTTTTAATTAAAAACTTACCTGTTTTGGCTCTGTTTCTGGGTTTTTTAAAATTAACTTCTTCCGACATCGTTTAGACATGTTCGGCGCTGTAAAAGGACGTGCTCTCCAATCGACGTGATGCACAACACTGGTCGCGGGAAGCTCGCGTTGAGTGCGGTACGAGGTCAGGGTGGATATGGGACGTTTTAGCCTCGTTCCGCACTGCATTAAAATTATATTAATTCAGTGCGGCACGAGGCCTAAGACATCCGGTACCAAGGTAGGTACACCACCGAGTCCGGAACCATTAGTGATCTCAAATATATATTTATCTCTTTCCTACACTGGACCAAACCAAAGCTATGCCATTCGCACGACAGAGAAATTCACTTTTTTGCTTGCCGCACCACAGGGAAGTTGCATCAGGGGTGATTTAGGCCTCGCTTCGCACTTAACGTGTTAACAATGTTATGGGAAGGAAAACTATCACATCAACTCATGCACTCCTATGCTGAACTAGTTACCGTAATAGTCGATCAATTTATAAAATACTTACCTAAGATCTACCTAATCTATCTAAAGTACCTACCCAATCCAGCAAATATCGAGTTTTTGTGATTTTACATCTAAGACAGAAAATAGTGTGTTTTTAATATTCTAAAATATTAAAGTTACTTAAGGACTTAATCCAAAAAAATCAGCATTCAGTTACAAGACATGATTGAACTTCTTCTCTATAGACAGAAATCTAAAAATCATCCCTTTTCGTAATGTTTTCCCAATATTATGATTTATGGCTGAACTTAGGAAATTTTTCTTATTGTTCTTTTAATAAAGGCACGAAATATGTAATTAATAATAACATATATTAAATATTATATATACGTCTAGTCTGTTAAAATGAACACTATCAGGGGCCGAATTCCACTAACAAAACAAAGGTCTCAATAGGAACCTCAAAAAGTTTGTGCTAGTAGAATACCAAAAACAGTTGTAACAAAACGATAGTACCAAAAATAGTTTAACACTGTCATTTTGACACGATACTATTTAAATGGTGAAGCGATTTATTTAGTGGAATTCGGGCCCTGGTTTAAATTATACATTTAAAAACAATAGATCCTCAATGGTCATTCGAAAGCAAACGATAGTCATCAAATACCTATTCAAAAGTTGACTAAATGAAATTAATTTGTTTTACATAGGTTATTAGAGAATAGGTACAATGGCAGTTCCTGTACCTACTGATAAGTACAAACTGAAACGTGAGAATTACAGTATCGTGGGAACATTACGCGCTATCTATCGTGCGGTGCTCTAATTTGTACTTTTCGTACCTATCAAAACTTTTGGTGTGCTTCCATATATTTTTTCATCATCATCATCATCAGCCTATATTAGTCTGCTGGACATAGGCATCTATTTTTTACCCGACTATAAAAAATAGTTATGTTATAATGAGGTAAGCGCCCTATAAATGTATGTTTGTATGTAGCTAATATAAAATTCTACGTATTAGTGAAATTACGTGTCAAATTTCAATATCTATAGCTTTGTCTGAATACCGGGTGGCTGCGGAGACTGCTGCTGTCCGTGCATCACAACACAATCCATACATGCTGCACAAAGATTTGCTGAATTCTAAACATAGACCCACCACACAATGCGATCTTCCAGTGCTGTTCGCCATTTTGTCAGTGTTGTCTTAAGGTCGATTCACACATATCAGTGAAGTCACAGTTCCGACACATTACCGACACAGTGCAAAATATTCTTTCATACATTATCTATGAACGCATTCCCACTTGTCAGTGTCATTGACGACACAGTGCTCTCAGTGTCAGTGCCGACACCAACCTAAAGAATGTATGAAAGAATATTTCGCACTGTGCCGGTACTGTGTCGGAACTGTGACTTCACTGATATGTGTGAATCGACCTTTTTAAATCAAATTGCCTACTACCTACGTGATCTAACTAGGTAAGTACCTACTATTAAAAAATAGCAAGTTATTAAAGTTACTGTACCTGCTGTTTTGTTTTTTTAATACCAACATAGCTGCGATAATAATTGGTAACTTTGAAAAATACATTCTTACTATTATTATATCGTTTGTATGTAAGTTGTAATATTTGTTACTCTTTTATGCAAACGGTCTAAATGGTTGGGATAGAAATAGCCTTCTTTTCCATATAAACAACGCGCAAAGCCGCGGGCTGATACCTAGGTACTAGTCCTTTATGAAAATCGAGAGAAAATGAAAAGGACAATAGATGAATTCTTAACTTTCTCATTTTTTTCAACTGCTGAAAAAGACTAACTGCTTGAGAAAGGTTAACCTTATAAAACTTTGAGAAACAGTTTTGGAAAGAACCAATAAAAAAGGCTTTGCAAAGATACACCAGCATATTTACCTATAATGGAATTTTCGACCCTCACTTATAGACCTGACATTCTAACGTCACATAGCCTACCATATACCTTCCACCTTCTACCTACCACATAGGTACTCACATATCTACACTCCGAGTATTGAGAAGAATCCATCGATATCTCATTTTTGTTGTAATATGACTGGTAATTTCAGCAGTACGTTGTAACATAGGAATCAGCAACATAATATATTTTTCACAAATGCCTAATAATTTTGATCCTATCTATATTTTTCAAGGTTCACCAATAATTTATGCAACTTTGTCGGGATCAAACAACTAACAAAGTAACTTTACAACAATAATTAAAACAAACAAATTTAAAAATATAGTGAAAACAGATAATTATTTCGATACCAACCTACCAAATTTTTCAATGTGAACAAATAATTTTGCAGATACGTCTCAATCAAACAACAAACACAGTTACTTTAATAATTTGTGAAGTTTTTAATAACAGTTGGATCACGTAGTCCTTTATAGGTTGTGATGTGCACGTGTCTGCAAGCGGCGGCGTTTGATCTGTGCTCTGAATATAGAGGAGGACCCGCCACGCGCCCTGCGCCACACCGCTGGCAAGTGATGCAATTTTGATGATAGCACGTTCGACGGGCTCTTAAATGTTTAATTTTTATAAAATACTCTAGCCTGTTCCCCACGGTTATAATGTATTGTATTATGTAATCAGTCATCTAGTACCCATAACATAAGCTCTGCTTAGCTTCGGTCTAGAGGACGCTGTGTGGATTTTTATGTCCCTAATAAAATATTAAATAAATAATGCTGGATATAATTTAAATAGTAACATATATAAATTTTATATTTTATATATAGATAATATAATACGGTAGGTATAATTTGATCTTCCATGGGAATTTGATGTTAAATCAGGAGAAGACGATTGGTTGCTTATGCCCTAAGCATAAGAATAGACAAAAACAGTGGTTAGGGCACAATTTTTTTGTTAGGGCGTGAAGGACGGACATACAAACAAATACTATTTCGCACTGATAATATTAGTTAAGATTTCTAACGCATAGAGGAAAATCAGGCTGCAGAACAGAGAGATATAACCTAGTGTCATTCAAGCATTTTCTTGATTCTGAAGCTAAATACGAATCTATTTGTGAGTTAACAAGCATTTAACTTCATTTAGATAGAATCGGTATATCATCGGTGATTCAGTCAACGAGATAGTACCTACCTATCTGAAAAAAAAAACAATATTTTAAGCGTTCTCATGAACATCACATCAGGAGTTCTTCACGTTGACATGCAGGATTCAGACAAACACTTATCTAAATGAAACTAGGAAATTTCCAAACTATATTTAGGTTTTGGTCCAAGTTGTTGTACTAACAAGGTAAAGGTTATTAATTCACTCCCTTACTTCTTTGAAGTAACTTAGGACTTGGACCAAAACCCGTCCCAAGAAGTTACGCGGGGTTTTGGTCCAAGTCCTAAGTTACTTGAAAAAAGTAAGGGAGTGAATTAATAACCTTTACCTTGTTAGTTTTCAACTTGAACCAAAACCTAAATACCTATAGTACCTATGGAAACTATCTCTAAAAATTTAAAATGTTTTAAGCGAATATGCTTCGCTGCTTTATCAATCCATCTAGCAATTTCAGAAGGTGAGTTTCCGTTCTAAATGCAACGACAATAGCAACACTTACAAGCTGTTATCTGTAGGATCTGTCACTGATACTTTTAAACACTTGATACATTTCATCTCCGCCTTTTGTCTGCAAATAGGAGCACATTAAGCCGGATCGCGCTGATAAATTGAAATGTTTCTATTGATGCGCACGATCTTATCGGCTAATTGATTGATGGATCTTTGTCCTTTAGATACTTCTAAGAATACAATGAAAAACTGATAGCTTTTTTGCGAGTTTAGGCATATTAATTGTAACTTTAGGAAACTGATAAGACGAGGTAATTTTACGATTACTTAAATTTTAAATATTTAAAAATTTCATGGTCATTTATAATGGGATATTTACCATGGCTGTTCTGAGTGTCTCGATATTTCGGCATAGTTTCATGCGCCATGCATGATCACGGAAAAACTGATCTCACAGCGAGTGGCCGATTATATCGACCTATCCTTATTTTTCGTCTTTTGCTAATTTTAATTTTCGTTCGTATAAAAGAACCTAAAATGAGGAGAGATCGATATAGGTACATATGCCAATAAAATCTCACTCGCAGTAACTTCTTCGCAGAAAAACACTAATTCAGTACTAAAAATTACACTTACTGAACATAAGAATTTTTTCTCAAGGTTCTAAATGTTCTAATGTACTGTACCTATGTATTACGTTGCTATAGTATTGCTTACAAAAACGGCAGTTGTACTCAAATGCGACAGTAATGGCGTATAGCTCCCTACAGCCGAGGGCCGAGTTAATGTTATGGATAAAAAGATATTTGCTTGAATACGCCCAATAAATGCAGCTTTCATTGCATACAAAAATATCACGTTTCAATCTCTAAATCACATCCTGGGAGTAAAGTCCCCTTATAAAATCCAGTATATAACGTGCATTTTGTCTCGTTACAAAAGGAAACAAAAGCCCCGATACATGTACATAAAACACTCGAGACGTCAAAGAGGATAATGCCCATCATTATACATTCATGTGCTTTTGTCGTTTACAGTATTTATTTTAAAACATTTCATGGGGGGTCAAACCCCCTTTTCGCTTGAAAGCTCCCGAAAGCGTGCAGAGAAGGCGTAGGGGGGCGGCTAAGAGCTCCGCTATTGGCCGCTTGCTCCCCTCCAAACGCCAGCCCCGCCCTAGTGGAAAAGTCTCCCCAAACGTGTGGCTTTGATCATTCAGTTGACGATCGTCATTGAAGCAAGTGGTCGCGTATTGTGTTCGATTCTTACGTGCTCGATCCGACCTGAATCATCGACGGCGCTGACTCAGTGTGTTGCGTGCGTAAAGTGATGGTGGACAGTATCCTTGTTCGTTTCTAGTAATCGTGTTATGCAAAGATGAGTGACCCCGCGTCGTTGGCAGGCATGCTTCCCTTTGACTCAATTGGACTTTATGAGCAACCCAAGCCCCGGTTTATTTTCAAGATGCCAAGGGTAGTTCCAGACCAAAAGGCAAAGTTTGAATCAGATGATCTCTTCAAAAGACTCAGCCGAGAAAGTGAGGTAATTAACGTATTTGAAATTTACTCAAAACAATTGCACACCGGTCTACCCTCAAAATTAGTATTTTTAAATGAACTTCTAATTTAATACCTGCTTTTAATTGATAAGATCATAAACCATTGTATACAGGTTATTATTGAACAGGAAAAATGTTGAATCATTAAACTGCCTCTCTAATCGAATTGACCAGTTAACAACGTTACAACTCAATTTATTTGCAAATACTATTCTCTCAAATCCATTATGAGATGATGCAAATTTGTATAATATTTTAGTTTGTATAAGCGATAAAGGAGCAGTTATTCGTTTATTTAGAGGTTTATCTAAACTAATTATAAAGGTGCCTTATTCGCTTTAACGAACAAACACTTAGTATGTAAATTAATGAATTTAAAATGAATAATTAATATAGCATTCAATGCGTATCTACAAATAAGATATATTATAATGTGATATATTTTCAAAAACCTAAATAATTAGATAAACATTTTATTTATAATTTGTCAAATTACACGTCATTAAAATATAAATTATTATAAAAATTAGAAGGTATGAAAATACACTTAATTTAACTTAGTTATGGTTTAAAAACTCGTAGCATGTGTAGAACGTCTTCTTACTAATGTAAGATTGATAGTAACCGCCTTACCTAATTTTAGCAATCTGAATCTTGGTCCGCCAGTTTTCTCTGTCCTGTGCAATTTCTCGCCAGTCCTTAGTCACTTTAATTTTTAGTTCACTTCAATCTTCATCCAAAACATACACACACAGCTTAATGAACAATACTAATTAATGACTAATCTTCGAAGAAGAATTATTTCAATAGACACCTACTATGGCCGTTTATTCCTCACCCGACCCAAAAGCTAAACCCTTTATTCATTGTGTTTCATTTCTCATGAAATGAATAACTAAAACTATGTACGGGTGTTTTCTATGTATAAATAAAAAAACCGTTTTATGCATAGTATATCAGTGATGCCCATGAAGAATATCCTTATAATTTGCTGAATTGAAATTCCTTGTCTATGTTTTCTTATCTTATTTGTTCGTAGTTTTCGTTCCTACTTAGTATATTATATCTGCAATTTTATTTTACTTTAATGTATAGCTTTAATGTATAGGTTTTTCTTTGTTAATAAATAGGTTAGTCTCCACTTAGAAGCTCTACTTAAGTAATTGTAGTGTACTCTAACACTGCCTAACAGGGTTCACATTGATCATTAACTACGGTCTTTATGTAACAACATAACGCAATAAATAATTGAAACAAAACATAACATATACTGCTTACTTTGCGGCTAGATGATGTGTTCCAGTAATGAGACTAAAACACAACAGGGGCCAAATTCCACTAATGTCAAAACAAAGGTCTCAATAGCGCGAGTCAATCAAGATGATTAAAATGACGTTTGTGCATTTGGTATTCTACTATTTTTTGCGCTTGAAGAAACTTTCATAATTAGAATGTCAAATTGGTAGTCATAAACGTAATCGTCACAGCTATGAATGAATCTCTAAAAGTTTGTGGTAGTAGAATACCAAAAAGAGTTAAACACTGACATTTTGACAGGATACTATTTAAATAGTGAAGCGATTTTTTAGTGGAATCTAGGCCCAGAAGCTCTGCTTAATTTGCGGCTAGATGATGTATTTATTATCCAGCAATATTTCTCTATTTACTATCCACAGGTGAGGTACACAGGGTACCGCGACCGCCCCCCCGAGGAGCGTCAGATGCGGTTCACAAGCGGCTGTCGAGAGGGCCACACGGAGGTCGCCTTCACCGCCACCGGCACTAACCTGCAGCTCGTGTTCGACCACTCGCCTTACAACAACCGGGGCTGTGACTTCCAGAAGGAGACTGGCAAGGTGAGAGCATCATCAGTATGGCTAACAGTGGTTGATTGAACCTCGACTTGACGATTATAGGAAGAGATGCGAAAACAGAGCATGGTGGCCACCAAGATATGAAACTACTACATATGCATTTAAACAATGCTTATGATAGGTTTAACAAACTGAACGTATGATTTCTGGAAATTACTTTGTTTAACGTAATCACTACATGTATAAAACAAAGTCACTTTATCTGTCCCTATGTCCATTTGTATGCTTAAATCATTAAAACGACGCAACGGATTTTGATGCGGTTTTTTTAATAGATAGAGTGATTCAAGAGGAAGGCTGTACGTATAATAAAACCGTGCGAAGCCGGGGCGGGTTGCTAGTTATATGATAAAATGAGTGGTGGCGCTAGTGTACCTCCTGTTTGCACCATAATTTGTTTCTAAAATTCAAGCTTTTTCATAATTAGAACGAGAATATTGTTTTATTCTAACTAGGTTCAATCGCTTGTTATTGACACATGCTTAACAAAGTTTTCCTCATAACTAAAAACATATTATTTCCACTTTTCCTTTTAAATTTAAAGCTAACTCTGGAATAATGGATATGTGACAGTGATTATGAACTTCCATTATTATAAACTTATTTATATAAATGTTCGTAATTGTTGTTGAAATAAATAAAATATTTATTTACAAAGAGAATTACAATCAAGGAATAGAAAAATTACAACTAGTATGTACAATTGGAACCATTGAGCAAACTGCAGACGGTTGCAAAAAATCTAAAGGTACCTAGCTCAATTGATCCATGTCAATAATTATACCAGTCGGAAGCGTCCCCAAGACAATGTTCCTAATGAAGGTTGGTAGGTAGATGATATGTACATTATTTTATTAGGTGTTTAAATACCCTAGCAGGAACAGTTAGGGTCTTATTAGTAAGTATGTCTTATATTCAATAAATACCTGATGCCTAAATATTTTCAAATAAGGAGAATAAAATCTGAAATTAATAATGTTTTCTTAATTAAAAAAGATTAGTGATGTTTAGGTTATACATTTATCAAATTAAAGTTAAAATGTGAATATTAACAATGTCAATGGAAGTCAATAAAATACGCATTATTATGGATGATTCAAAAACTACAGAATAAAAAAACAAATGTGAACCAGCTTTCAAATAAAATAGAATCAATGAAATCGTTTCACCTAGAATAACATAAAATACGAATAGAAACCTCCTTTTTTGAAATCAGTTGTATAAAAATATCTGGAGAAAAGAAATATGGTAGGTACTTATAGGAAGGTCCTCAACGAATTATCGTTGTCAATACTAACTATTGTTTTTTACAAGATTCCAATTCTGTAAGAACATTATTATAACATATTCATATTTTATTCATCGTCGCCGCATCAGTCGGCGTTAGCAATGCAATCGACGTTGACGAGGCCCGTCATCATCGCAATGCATCCGGCCCACATTTTCATAACCCAAATGAAGACATAAATAACTCGCAACCTAATGAAACAACATAAAGGCGTAACACCACGAATAACGCGTCGGTCACGCTTTACGCTTAATATATGCGTATAAAGAATGACATTTTTTTCAACCGAACATTAGTTGAACTAATGCTTGATCATTTGATTTAGTTGTTGGATAGAGACATGGTGTTGCATTAATATCTGAGTCACTTATTTGTGTTTCCTTAATGTTTGTGTCAAATGTCCATGGATTATTTGTTTTCGGATTGATATTCATAGACACTCCTACATTTTATTAAGTACCTTTTTCCACATTATCCCACTCATAATCACTGTTTTATGTGAGATCAGTAAGGGTTTAATCTTCAAACTGTTTAATTTAGATTGAGGCATAATGTCAAAACAATAAAAAAAATCGGTTCTCGACAAAGATGTTTCATACTAGAATCTTCGATTCAGATATTACATTAGCTAAGCGTTAAAGTTTGAGTGTAATCAAAAAAAAGTTTTCATCTGAAATCATCAGGCAGTCGAAAGCACAAAGGCTTTCGTCCACTTACACGAAGGCTCGTTATTTTGACGCTCCATAAACAAAGAATTTGAATTTATTTTTGAAAATGGAACTGAAAGTTCTTTCATGGTGATTGTCGGAAGATTGATTCTTCCCTTTCACAAAGTACTTTTTAATATAGTTCCCTTCACGTTGGCATTGCCGCTAAATATCTAAAATTTTCTTAATCCCTAAATTAATTGAAGACTAACCTGTTTTTTTTTTAATTTTGCTTTATTTTATTTTCGCGCAATCCAAGAGCAAAGTAGAATATTTCCGCCGAACCAAAACCACCCATTGGCCCATCGCTTTAGTCTCCTGGTAAAACAATCTACTATCAATTTAATCTCAAACTCAATATTTTTAACTAGATGTAACGGGTCTAAAGCAGTGTCATGAAAATTAATTCTTCAACTGCCATGCATGTCCAATAGAACCCATTTGGCTGTCGGGTTATTGAATTCAGCCCCCTGCAGAATTCAACCCGCCGGCGCCCGCTGCGCCGCCGTACGAGTACTTATATTTATTTACACTCGGTTCATTTAACAATACGTCCGAGTGCGCTCGAGTGATCGTCTTGTAACGATGTTTTATTACGATTCAACAAGCAACTGCCTAAACGAAATTTGAAATTAATTTTATTTGATTATAGTCGTTGTAGCTTTTGAAAATGGTCCAAATAGGTTTAACATATTTAAATTTGATGAAGATATAATGGTGTCAGACGCATTGCTGATGGTGGTACACTGATAACGCAACAGTTCACCATATTATTAAACGAAACAAGAACATTTTGAATCGCAGATACTGCTTTTTCCAATACCGAACCGAACTTTCGAACAAACTCCTTGTTCCTATCTACCTATCTATATCTATCAATAAAACTCTATTGTAGCTATCTTCAATTTCATCCTTCCCTCACGCTCCCTATGGAAAACCCGTGATAATGACATTGCTACTGCTGTAAAAATTCAAAGCGTTTCTCGTGGAATCCATTTTGGAAAAGGGAGAAAAACATTTCCCCTGAAATCGATGGCGGGAAAGCGTCCGCGATTGGCGGGCGTCGCGCCCGTCCCGCCCTGCAACATGGCCGGCGGCTCCCAGTTCCCCTCTCCAGAAACTAATTGGATTTATGATATCTCTACGTACGATACAGTAGCTACAGCATTAATTTGGTAGGTACTGGAATTGGCGGATCTTTGAGTCGAAGAGAATCATCGAACAAATTCATTGAATAATTCCATTTTAAACACGGTTCTTTTCCTCTTTATTTCATGATTTTCTTTGGAATGTATGCTTGTTCGGATTTATATTATCTTTCGTACGTACGATACAGTAGCTACAGTATTAATTGGTAGGTATACTGGAATTGGCGCGGGATAGTCGTATCTCAGTCGAATAAATTCGTCGACATGTTCATAAAATAATTATTTTCAAAACCGTTAGTTTTTCTCTTCTTTCATGATTTTATTGGAATTTATGGTTGTTAGGTAGTTTAAAAATAAATTCGTCACAATTGTCGATTCGATTCCTTGTTTGACTTTGCAACCTTAAAACGTTTAAATTCCTTAGGGCAGTCCTTGGAAACATACGGCAAGCGAAGAATTGTGGTATAAAAGGAAGGTTATTAGTAAAATTGCATGTTTCGAGCGAGTGTCTGGCACAATTAAAGGTTTGTTTGGAGCGGATGCCGGAACAAAGGCGCACGCGATCCGGCGGAGCCTCGTCCGCCGCCTGTCGCCCTTTCTGCTTCTGCCACCAGCTCATTACCGACGAAATTACCCGAATCAACCTTCCTTTCAGAAAACACTAGCCCTTCATTAAATAAATTAATTACAAAACGCTCCAAATATTCGTCTACCTGCTTGAAAGATTACTTCCGTGCCACATGTCATCTCTAAACTTCTAAACCCTTACCACCTACTGCGAGAGCTCTCAGATTTTTTGCGATTCCATTTTTGAATGATTATTTTTTTGTCGCCAGGTCCACATAGTGTCCCGGTTCATAATGAACGGCGTGTGCGTGCGATGGCGCGGATGGATCGACCTGGAGCGATTGGATGGTGCCGGATGCTTGGAGCTGGACGAGGAACGCGCGGCGATCGAAGATGCGGCGTTGCGCGACCAGATCGAGAGGTACAACCAGCGATTGCGGGATTTCGAGGACAAGCAGCGCGCGTACCGCGAGCACGGCGCGCATTCCCACGTGCACGCGCAGAGGTGCCACCAGACGCGGCAGGCGCCGCACGCCGCGCACCCCGCGCACCCCCACCCCTCTCACCCCACGCATCTCAAACCTCATTCACAAGGAGCTCTCATCTCATAGGACAAGCACAGATCTTTATATCCGTAACATTCACGTTCGTTCTAATATCATAGCTATAGTATTCTCGTTAACACATCCACTGCCGTTGCTGGTAAAAGTTGGGGGAAATGAACATCTCAGAAACTAGGGAAGTTTTCACATTATCACCACGCGCTTGGTAGGCAGTTGAGGTATTAAAAGACACAGAAGAAAGTTCTCAATTCTGGTTAGTCCGGTGACTGTAGGTTTCAAGCTAGATTGATTTATGATTCACATACTACTGACTCGATACTTGTATTTACATGTTAGTCATTGAAACTATTAACAAAGACCAACACTTCTTTCTTTAAAAATGGAATTACCTACTTACATTGAGTTTTTGTTAATATAAATGTACGTAAGTACTTGTTTTTTTAAGTTTTACTCAAAAAAACTTATACTTACAATACTCAACGTCAGTGTTTTTATCAAATATACAATATTTAAAAGATTCTAAATATTCACGACTTGAAAATACTTAGTTCAACAATAGACCTATGTTGAGGAAAATTGTATGTATGTTATCACCGAGATGCGTACTAACCATATTTGGGAGCACAAATCACGCTAAGTAACCTTTATTGAGAGCAAACATTATTCACTCAAAAATCATGAAAGAGCGCTATTTTGTGCTAACAAATATTGTTTTAAACATTCGCCTACCAATCATTCATAAACACTACAATATTTTTTTGTAAAAATATTGCAGCCTACCAATCATACATAAACAATACAATATTTTTTTGTAAAAATACTGCAGCCTACCAATCATACATAAACAATACAATATTTTTTTGTAAAAATACTGCAGCCTACCAATCATACATAAACAATACAATATTTTTTTGTAAAAATACTGCAGCCTACCAATCATACATAAACAATACAATATTTTTTTGTAAAAATACTGCAGCCTACCAATCATACATAAACACTACAATTTTTTTAGTAAAAATACCGCATTTTAAGTGTCATCATCGTCTTTGCATTCATACATGTTGTTTAAACTCAAGCTCCTTTATTTATCTCGTTGTATCCAATGTTGTTCATTCATGGACTTAGTAAATAATACAATCTAAAACAAAAACAACTACCAAAAGGATGGAATTTTTAGTCTCGTCTTTTAGTAGATTATGAATACATTTTTCAAAGTTGCAATCTTAGTTTAAGAGTAGATTTTTGTAAATACTTGGCGGAGAAAATAACAATTATAAAAGTTTTCTTTAAATACCCAAATAGATATGAATTACTGTTAATGTTTAGGCCTAGATTTAGTTTACATGTAAGTTGGTAGGTATAGATACCTAAATTGATGTCTACGTAGGAAAGTGTATTCTTTGGTTAAGAAATAAGATAGATAAGATAGGTCTGAATTTTTTTTATATTTCTCACGTGCAAAATAAATAAGTCCATTATGTTCTTTGATATAATACTCATTACTCACTTATCTGTTATTTAATTATAAGTTTGATTTTTTTATGCGACGAAATTATTAATTGTGATAGTAATGTAAATAAATGTTTACCTCTTTTTATCAATACTGTCTTTTATTAAACCATAATTTAGTTTAGACCATAGTCGATTCAGTAACCTTCGTAAGCCTAGATTTGAGTAGGTACTCACTATCACTCATGATAAAAATAATAAATTAACTAAAATTCAACATTAATTATTATGGTTTCACACGAACGCCTTTCTGTAAAGACGTGTTCGCCAAAAAAAATTAACTAATTGTTTCCTACAAAAAAACCACAACCAACTACGCACTTGCTATGATATTTTTATTATATATTTGGGGAAAATAAACATAGTAAAAATATCATAGCAAATGCATGTTTGCACATAATTTAGTCGAAATCTGAGGATCCCTGCGGTCAATTAAAATGACTTATGTTTAGATTATGTTTTAGAATATGAGCCTTAAAAAGTGGTTGTGTATTTCTTGTAGGAAACAATCAAGTAAGTATTTCATTTTTTGCGCACACGCCTTTACAGAAAGGCATTCTCTGGTTTAACTCTGGTAAAACTCGAAATATAATAGGAATAGAATGTTCTTATCCTTTTCGCACGAATGGCTGCGCTGCGTGCTTGTGTGGTCTATATTCTGTATGGCTAATCTAAAAGTTAATTTTATAAGTTGAAGATAAATGCTACGAAATTCGTAGCACTGCTACGTAAACTAATCATTATAGGAAAAGATTTCAACGCGCTCACATTTCATGTTCACTTTTTAGATTTTGAGACACGCAAAAAATATTACCTATAAATTAAGCATCATAAAGCTCCAGCTAAGCACAGATATAATATATTGGTAGGATAACTGATATACTCCATATATAATGCATATATTACGTTTTTGTTTAATAAAAGTACGGAGAAACAAAACATTTTTTAAAAATTTTAGACCCATTCGTTTAGTAGTTTTTGTGTGAAGAACACACATCTTTACCTATCCAAACTTAATACACATTTATAATATTAGTGATTTTTGGTCCCTGGGAGAAATCTCTCTTAGCGACAAGGCCGCCTTTTATACTGATTTTTATTTAGAAATAAGATTTTAATTGTGTGTTTTAAAGTATGTCCAATGAAGAATGAATTCTTTCAAACATTACTTCAAGGCGCTATGGTGCTCATTAAGGTCCAGCCGTGGACTCTAGGATTTTGATGATGATGAATGATGATGAACGCTCGCGAGACAGTGGGCAGAAACCAGTTACTTCTAAGTTACTACGACTTTTTATTCGATGATATTGAAAAGGTTTCGACGTTGTGCACTGGAGTGTATGAAAAGGGGAGCTCTCCCTCCTCAATATCACGCTTGTTAAATTAAATGTAGACAATTTCATTGTCACATGAGGATGGGCCCTCGTTGGTGGGGTAGCGTAGGCTCTGTTATTGTCTATTCTTATGGCGTAGGCACTATTATTACTGGAGGTTCACACCGATGAAATAGAAAGAAAATAAGTTTATTAGTTCACATACAGTCTGAAACAATTAGTAACATTGTAATAATAGCAAGCAGAAGCAGTGAACCAATAAGTCCTGTTTCAGCATAGGTAATGTTGTTCTACACAAAGCTGAGGAACGCTGGTTTTCTTACAGGACCTTTGGCGAGTGTTAACAGGAGCGACAGATACTGAATAAAAAACTAGAAAGAGATGTCTCCTGGATTTTTTACTGATGTCCATAAAACAACAATGCATGTGTGCATCTGATCTGAGTCCTTTGTACAAGATATACAGTCGTTTACGATGACGAAAAAAAAATTTTGTCTCTTTCAATATATTTAGCCATTTGCAGAGAGGAACTAATTATCGTAGTTCGACAGCGATTGAATAGTTTCATGCTCGCAGTATGATAAAATCTTTCGTAGGCATGATAGAATCTCATTCATGCTCGCAGGCTTAACGGGATCGGTTCATGCGAACTCGATTTTAGTTTTAGAATGGTTTTGAGACATTTACGAAGGCTGTTTTCACGGAATATTGTATTGGTCTTATTCTTTTTTTAGAAGCTAAGATAGAAATTAAAATACTTTGTTCTAGCTTATACCTAGAGCTTTCGAAAACTTTTTTCGTAATCAAACTGAAGATTGGTGCTAGTAATGTATGTAATCGTAGTGGCAAAAGTTTTGAGCAAACATAAAAGTAGTTCAGATTAGATTTCCCAAACGCTACGATTTTAACCCAGCTTGCCAAGCTATCGAGTGTAGCCAAAGTCATTCTTTGGTTTGCCTTATTGTTTGCAAGTACGCGTAGTGTTAGCTACTTCAGTTACTGTTCGATCGATGCAAAAGGACATGCGCATTGGCCTTTTCTAGTTGGTCTCGTTCAGACATAGGTACAGGGTGTTCGGCAAAACGTACCTATGCCATAAGGCAAGTAACTTTTTAAGGCTTTTTAACCCGTGTGATCTACTAGAAAGTTATTCTGCAGTTAGTTCAATGGTTTCAATTGTAAATACTAGTTGTAATTTTTCTATTCCTTGCTTGTAATTTTCGTTGTTAATAAAAGTTATTTAAGAGTTTTTTGATGTTTTTCCGTATTTTAGTGTCTTTTGTGTAACGAAATAATATGATTTTAATTTTTTCTGAAAAATAACCTATTTTTTATTCCAGGTCTAGTTCCTCTTATTTACATCCTGGCAAAATTTTATCCCGCTCCGCTCAGTAGATAGTCAATAAATAAGTAACAAACATCCATTCGTACATTTTTACTTTTGCATTTACCTATTACAATATTAGTGTTAAAGCTAAACATTGTCAAAAGGTTAGGAAAGAGTAATTTTTGGAACGCTTGTTCATAATGGTTGGTGCTTATACCGATTCCACAGATTACGGAGAGTATTCTAAGATAATAAGGCTATAATAAGGATGATAAGGCCGCCAATTCCATTACTTATCCCTTTTATTAAGTTTAATTAAGTACTTCCTCTATATCTATTGTCTGAATTGTTCTTTTATATCCAGTCTATCCAAAGGTTGCCTGGAAGAGATCGCTTTTAGCGATAAGGTCTTAGTTTGTAGTATTTTGTGTATTATTTTCTTTATTTGTGTGGTAGGTTTAAGTATAATAAAGAGGTTTCATTCATTCATTCATTCCGGACGTCCAGCAGCCAGATGGGCAGAGGATAATTATGAAAATCGCGGGCCGAAACTGAATGATACTGGCACAAGACCGCGTGGAGTGGCACAAAAGTTTGGAGGCCAGTGCAAGCTGTGAAGTGGTGGGTGAAATCGGGCTGCGGATGATGATAATGATGAAGTACTTCCTGTTTTTTAAGCGATGCAATAATAGTATTATCTATCTATTTTGTACCTACGAATTCTGAGCTGTGACCGATTCCACACAGATTACGGATAGTATTCTACACCTACGTATTCTGTGACCCTTCGCAAGCTCGGCCGGTGCACGCACGCGCGAAGCACCTGTGCACTCCGCCCCGGCCCTCCGCCGCCCTCTGAAGCCCTCATTATACGTAATTTACCCGAAAGGAAACGTTCCAATTCATGCTCACTGGACATGACGATGATTACTGCTTTTTAAACGGCGTTGTAAATTTTATAAGCACAAATTATTTGTAAATAGCTCGGCCCTTGAAAGGTGTAACAGAGCATTGAAGAGGGATGTGTTGATTTAATCGTTGTTCTTTTTTTAACTGAAAGATTGACGTAGGTAAATGAGAGATTAACAGCTAAGTTTATGCAACCTTGCAAGGATTTTTAATTTAAATCTACTTAAAAAAAGGAGTTCTCTAGTAATAGAACTCAATTTGAGTGTATTTTTTATATAAATAAACTAGTTACTTATTTATAAATTTATCAAGTCAAGATCTGACCAGTAGTTTACGAGTAGGTAACTGTCTATACTAAGCCAATTTTATTGACTACCACTACATATAAGAATATATTACAAATACATTTAAACATGTTCTAATTTTTTTTGCTAAAGCTAGAGAATGTAATAATTCAGGAATTTGATGTCAGTTTATAGTTTTCAGAATGCTTGCGCGCATTCTAAAAACTATAAACTGACATCAAATTCCTGTTGAACATGTTCAAAACAATATATCTAACAAAACGACAAATTACAACTACTATTTACACTAATGTCAAATTCCTAAAAATCAAAGTTGTAATCAGAATGCAGTGCCCAGAATGATGGCAGCATTTCCACGTTGAATGGTATGTATGGCATATATATGGCAATAGGTACTCATTCGTTGACCAAAAAAGATGCCAGGATTCCGATCAATTTCATTCAAATGTCTACTGACCTGTGTGATACAAGGAAGCTGCTACCTTTTCAAACAAAGCATAGAAAAACATATTTCGCCTAATCTCTTATCACCATCGAGGATTTATGTAGGTATTTGTATACGGAACTGAGGATAAACGATGACATGCGATGCAAGCCGATGTTATCTCACTTTATTGTGACGCTCGGCACCTTGGGGATCAAAATTGAGCAGGTACCTTTATTGGACATGATCTGATCGATCCCACAAAAACTTTTACAATGGTTAAATCGGAGAAGGCTATCCAGGATCTTGTACACAATGAACCTGTGATTTATCGGAGCATTCTTTTTGCGCAAAAAGCTCGGGTCAGTGTAGGAGCGAAGCACCAAAAGGGCATTTCGTGTAATCCGCACTGAGCGTGGGAACGTACGCATGGTTTCTTAAGTTGAGGTAAAACTACATAGGTACTAGCCTACATGAACTATACATAGCTTCAGGAGTAGCTTAGGTTTCAGGTTATTTATTTATTTGAAAAATTGCACCACACAGTTTACACCAAAATATTGATAGATCATAGATTGAGACCCATTTCTTAAAGATAATACATTTATGTTGCACCACAAGTACAAGTACTTAAAAATCTAAAATCATTTACGATTACAACAGTGCTGTAAAGACTATACTTACTTAATGTAAATAATAACAAGAAAAAAACAAACAAAATATATTTCATTACACGTGGTAAAAAAATTTATCAAAATTATAAAAAAAAATGATAAATTTAGTTAGTTATGTATGTGTTATAGATAGTCCACTGCACTGGAAATTGGCCTCTCCTAGTGAGCGCCATAGCGCCCATAGCAGTAGACTTCATATATGTTGATGATGATAATGATGCATTAGATAAGATATGAAAGAACCAACTCGAATTGAGAAACTTATCAATTCGACTGTTATCTGTAATACGGCCGTTCGGCGACCTATGTGGCGCGGTGGACAAAGGTCTGCCTGCAACGCAGGTTGCTGGTTTGACTCCCGTATCCGGAGAAATATTTATGCTCTGTAGATTTTTCAGGGCGCACTGGATGTTTTCGACGTAGGTACCTACCTACTATAATAAAAAAAATACTGATTATAAATGGGGTCGCTTACGACTGATATTGATATGATTCAGTTGAGCTACTTCTTGACTGTTTGCAACCGTCTGCAGTCAGCTCAATTGTTTCAGCTGTATATACTAATTTTATTTCTTTATATTCTTTGAATGTAATTTTCGATGAAGTATTTAAAAAATGTAATAGGTAGGTACTCAACTTTATTTTTAGCACTTAGGTAGGTTTTTTCTCTATCCTGCCTGGCGTAGGTTTTATTTTATCTAGTTGCTTATGTAATGAAATGGCAAATTAAGATATCTATCTATGTAATATAATGTATTAATTATATCATATCAGTTATCTAGTACCCATCATAACACAAGCACTGCTTAGCTTGGGGCTAGATGATGCTGTAAGGATTGTCCAGCATTCATATTATTAAACGTAAATACCTAGGTACTTTTTTAATCTGTTTCTATCCTTCGATTGTCATTTTATAGATAACTAGCGACCCGCCCCGGCCTCGCACGGTTTTATTATACGTATAAACCTTCCTCTTGAATCACTTTTTCTATTAAAAAAACGCATCAAAATCCGTTGCGTAGTTTTAAAGATTTAAGCATTCAAAGGGACATAGAGAAAGCGACTTTGTTTTATACTATGTAGTGATGAATATCGTTGATTTACGAAGCAGTCCATCTCATAGTCGTAAGGCTTCCTCGAGACACGCGAGACGTCTCGTCTCACAGTTGACTGCACCGGGCGCATGCGAGCGGCTTCCTCCGTCTACTTGGATACCAAACTAAACTACCTGCTAACTTGACATACAAACTCAAAGTTTTTTCTTTCAGGCGAAATTAGAGACTGGTCATGTTATGGATCAGTCGACTGCAATTGTATATGGTTAGGTATTAGTGTTAATCTGTTTAGAAGTCTTGAATGTAATTGTATTTCATACTAGCAACTACTAGCGACCCGCTCCGGCTTAGTACGGGTGTGTTATACATATAAACTTTTCTCTTGAATCACTCCATCTACCAACGAATAAAAACGCATCGGAATCTGTTCCAAATTTAAAAGATACATAGAGACTGACATACAGAAAGTGGGCAGCGACTTTGTGTTATAGAGGTACAATGTAGTCAAGCTGAGCTGGTGAGTATCTGGCGCAGCGGCTTTTTACATTCAGTCAAAAAAGTATCGGGAATGGATGATTTGTTTATGGTTCCAAATTCAAATTTTTGTTTTTTTTGTTGTTGTTAGGTTGGCACAACTGTTTTCCATTTTGGCGCGGAGTTTGAGTTGCATCTGTTATTTATATTAAATACAGTGCTGCTTTTAGTTACATCACATCTAGTGTGTATTGCGAATTTCACAATGGACAAAAACACGAACAAAGAGTTTGTCTTAAGTTTTGCATCGCCAATGGAATTTCGTGTTCGGAGTCACTGAAAATGTTACAGAAGGCTTTCGGTGAATCGACTTTATCAAAAACACGTGCTTATGAGTGGTACAAAGCGTTCAAAAGCGGTCGAGATGTGATGGAAGATTTGCCTCGCTCTGGTAGGCCATCAACGTCTGCAATTGAAGTTAACATCGCAAAAGTGAAGGAAACAGTGACTGAAAATCCTCATTCAACTTTGCGAGAGATAGCCGCCGAACTTTCTGTATCTCACGAGTCGATCCGTACCATTTTAAATAATCACTTGGCTATGAAACATGTTGCCGCTCGACTAGTCCCAAAAGACCTGAATTTTCTCCAAAAACTCAATCGCATGAGAGTCGCTGAGGACATGCTAGAACGAGTCAATTCCGACCCAACATTCATGAAACACATTATTACTGGTGACGAGACGTGGGTTTATGAGTTTGACATGCAAACTAGTCAACAAGCTTCAGAGTGGCGTCTTCCATCTGAACCTGAATTACAATAACCTGAATTCGCGACGGAACCTTGAACTCTATTCCGAAAAAAGCGATTAGAAAATGTTTCGACGACTTGAATATTCGCTGGAGTATGTGTATCGTTTCTGAAGGAGCATACTTTGAAGGCGATGACATAAATTTAGATAAACAAATAACATTTCGTGTTTTATTGATCTTTTCCCGGTACTTTCTTGACAGAGTAGTATTTACTAGGTACATAATAAAGATACCACATTCTACGGTAGAAAACCATATTTAATTTGAATCGTTTCCTACAGAGTGGTCTATACCTACCAATAGGCCCAGAAGGCCAAGCACAGGATTTGTTATCTAAGGCAGAATAGAGAAAAACCGGCCAAGTGCGAGACGACCCGCGCACGAAGGGTTCCGTACCATCACTATCTTTAAAATCGACAAAAAATCATATCTGTTAAATGGGAGCAATAAATATTAATTTTATTACATTTTTCAGTAGGTACCTACTAAGTATTTGTTGTTATAGCGGCAACAGAAATAGGTACCTACATCTTTGAAAATTTCAACTGTCTATCACGGTGAGACACAGATACAGCCTGGTGACAGAAGAACAGAAAGACGGACGTACAGCGGAGTATTAGTAAAAGGGTCCATTCCTTTTTTACTTTGTGAATGTTGTGTGTGTGCACATCAGTGATTGGGTATTTCAAAAACCATATTATTAGTTAGGTAAACCTAACATGGGGTAGGCACCGCTGCATACTATCACTGAGGTGGTCCGTCAGTCAGCCAAGGACCAGGTGCTGCTAATCGGCGCCGGCGTGACGCTGCACGAGGCGCTCCTCGCCGCAGACGCGCTCCAGGCGGAAGGTAGGCACCGCTGCACAGGAACGGGCGGAATGGCATATTAAAGAGGAGGCTAGGTACCCCCAGAACCCAGGTATGAGCTCACAGGCTGAGTACAGTAATACCCCGGACTTATGCGATAGGTATAATCGTGTAAGTCGAAATCGCGTAAGTCGGGGTTCAACTTTGCATGTATAAAAACATATGTATATGAATAGGTACATTTTGTCGGGACCAAAACAACAATAATTTAGAAGAAACATGTTTATAACATGTAAGATAAGAGACCTATATGCAGTAAGGGATGATTTATATTAGACCGGGGCCGGGCCGTATACGTGGCCCGGACGGGGCACGGGTTTGAAACGTTACATACATGTTATATGAACCAGTTTATCGTATCTCAGTTTATCGTGTTGCGTATCTGTAGCGTAAGGGATGATTTATATTAGACCGGGCCGAGTCCGGGCCGGGGCGGGGCCGGAGCGAGGCCCATCCGTTTCATCCCGGACGGAACACGGATCATGCACGGTGTAATATAAACTGGTTCATATAACATGTATGTAACGTTTCAAACCCGTGCCCCGTCCGGGCCACGTATACGGCCCGGCCCCGGTCTAATATAAATCATCCCTAAATCTTCCCTAAGTCGGGGTATTACTGTACCTATTATAGATTATTGTTCATCAACTCATACATACCTAACCAAAGATGTTAGATCAGCTCCAATGATTTTAAGTCATCGCCTAATACCTATCATTCCATTTTCAAAAGATAATAGAAAGACGCGCCGTGTTTATAAATAGGTATAGTTACCAATTTTCATTCGCAAATAAAACTGTCAAAACTGGGACGAGTAAATTGCCCGGGTCACGTCTAAATAGGTAAATATTATTAACACAACCTCCGATTCCGACACAGAGCTGAAACCAAACGTAAACGTCTCTTTACTATCTACCTAATAAAGCTGTTTGTTTATACAGGGGCGACTAACTCGACTGCATACATCAAATGTGTTCAGTTTTATGAGCTAAGCAGCGAGCGGCACTTTGAAACCGAGTAGCACCATTACTTCCATATGTTTCCTCGAATTAACGTCTGTTTTCTACGAAGAAAACTGCTGTCATAAAGCTCGTTATAGATCCAGCGTACATTAAACATTAATAAACTATTTGTTTATAATTAAAAGAACATAGATTTCGTGTCTTGCAGCGTTTGTTGGGTTAAATAGGTATGTAGTTACCGGCGTTATGGCGTTTGGATAATTTATAGGTAGGTACCTAATTGTATTATGTTGGTAAGCACTTATAGAAACTCCTATAACTTCCTTCTAATAAACATGGAAGTAAAGGTACCTACGTAAGTAGGTAATCCAACGCCTAGGAAGGGAGGTAGGCATGAAGTTATATAATAATTAGGTTAAAATATAGTAAAATGCTTAGGTAAATATCAATTAAATTCCTTCCTATGCTTAATTGAATTATAAAGATAGTAGGTCTCTTCAGTGGTACTCCAATAGAGCGAATGGTATTAAAGAAATAATCCTGTGACACGTGTGGGATAATCCCAGCTAATTGAGAGCGTGCGCTACGCTGCAGCCGCTTATCCCGAGATCATCAGGTGCTCATCTGAACTACCCCTCTGTGAGGGTGGCACGCTGCCGTAGTCGTCCTCTCAACTAGCAGTTTATTCTTAAAACAAGATAATAACTAGGTACTAATATTATCTGGTTATCCTCTCCTCAACGATAAAGATGATTGAGCTATTATCTGTAGCTACCTTTTCTATTTACCTACATCGCCCTACGTGTTGAGCGCCATCTATTGTCGCGTAGATTGTCAACTTTGCTTACTACCAAGCCACCTTGTGGCGAAAAGCCAAATTGACGAGTTACAAATTGTAGCAAACCATTCAATGTTCATTCAATTTGTTTGCTTCATTGTGGACAGTTTGAAAAGAGGTGGAACAAGCAAATCTCAACTAAAATGTCAAAACCAGCTGGTGTTTTTGTTTAGTTTGTTTTTCAGGATATTTTTGTTTCTCCTACGGTATGTGGGATTAATTGGATTTACAATAGTAAACAATCAAAATGAGTGACGAAAACTGCGATAATTCTAAAGAATCAAGAGAGCTGTATGCCATGTACCACCAAGAGTATCTCATTATGGCAGAATAGTAAGTTGTTTTGAACTTAATACTCAGGACCTGGACCATCTTTTCTGTGTGGTGTTTGGTTTGGTTAGGTCCTCTAACTATCATACTGAATTAATAAATTTGTTTTTGCATTTACAGTCGAATGTTACAAACCGAAAACTTGGAGGGAATCTATGTGATACCATCATATGAAAATTCATTTTGTAAGTACAGTACAGTTAGAACATAACTTTCTGAAGATTCCTCTTAAAAGTAAAAGATCTTAACATTACTAAAATTATTTCTGTGATTGCAGTGTGGTATGGTGTTATTTTTGTGCGGTCAGGATTTTATGAAGGTGGAGTATTCAGATTTACTCTGACACTACCAGAAAAGTTCCCAGATGATGAAGTCCCTGTAAGTAGTTCCTCATTATGTTTTCAGCTGTTGTTGTTGATTTGTTTATTGTATTTTTTTGTGTTACAGGTTCTTACCTTCACATCACAAGTATACCACCCAGCAATTGATAGTAACACAGGAGTGCTTAACCTGAAAGAAGTTTTTCCACAATGGGATAGAAAGAAGGATCACATCTGGCAAATTTTGAAATATCTATTGTGTGTCTTCCACAATGTCAATGTCAAAGTGCCTGTTAATCTTGAAGCTTCCAATGCGTAAGTTAAATACCTATTTATCATTTAACTTATAGGTTCATTATTTACTTAGAATTAAAAGTAGTATCAATCTTTTGTTTCAAAAGTCAAAATTTGTAAAACTGTGAATTGTTCACTGTTTCCAGATTTAAAAATGATAAAAAACTTTTCATGGACAAAGTAAGGGAGTGCATAGTGTCCAGCATTGACCACGTCTATGATGACCCTCCAACTGATGACAAACACTACATCACTTTCATGCCTTACGACCCCAGCATACATGATGTTGCCAAGGAAATGATGCTGAAACCATCAAAGCCTAATGAAGGCAGCAGCCAGGGCATGTCCTGGATGCAACAAGGATCCTTTCAACCATTCTCTAAAGAAGAAGCAGCATAGAAAAAATAAGTTATTTATTTTTGACCAAGTAACTATTAGATTTTTAAGTAAATAACATTGTTTAGATAACATTAGAATATTTAGGTAAGTATACTAAAGTACAAAATGTATAATGACATGACATGATCATACTTTTAAAATAGATAAGTACCAATTTAGCTTGGCCATATTCACATAATATTTTGTATTGTACTAATGATAAGCATAATCTAGATACATACCTAACTACTAACTATAAAGATCTAATCAGAATTAGTATTTATTTTCAAGTTGAACTGTTTGACTTTGTTATTAAACCAAAACTGATCTAATTCATATCTTTCATTTTTCCAGTTGAAATGAGTCGGCCCTTCCACCTTTACATCATTGAATTCAAAACCCTTACTTAATTCTATAGCGAGTTTGGATTTCACCAAACCAACACCTCCATATTTCTCCTCTGCTGGGTGGTAAACTCTACCCGTTAATGGCAACATATAAATTTTATCAGGCTTAAACTCTGTTGATAATAGATCACCAGCATATCCATAACTTAGATGATCTTTGTTATTCTTTGTCAAAATGTGAGTGTAAACTATTGGAACATCATCACATCTTATAAAATTTCTCTCTCTCCCACATAGGGAAATGAATGGGAACTCATCTTGGTATCTCCCTGTGGTGTTAAGACGAATCCGCTTGAAGAAAAAATCTAAGAACTTCTTTTCTTTGAAGCATGAAGTAAAGTTCTTCATTTTTGAATCATCTAAAAACAACTAAAATATGCTGAATATAATACAGGCAAACTATATAGGATGACCTATGTTATTTTATCTACCATTAGATACCTTACCATGTAGTTACTTACCATGCCCTGATGATCAATGAAATAAAAATACTCTCTGATTTTGGGCTCTGGTTCTTGACCTTGGACATAATGTAATTGTCTTCGCAAATTAAGGTTTCTAACAGAGTTTCTCAGACCCGGCAAATGGAACAACATTATAAAAATCCTAGAAAGTAGTTCAAAGTCTTCAACTCAGACTGTCTTCAATTAAACTTTTTTAGGATTCCGTGACTCTAGATTTGGACGAACGAAAAAAATCAACTTATCGTTTTGAATTGATGTTTCTCGTTCGTTTGCCACATTTCAGTCAGTGTCCGGTTCATGCAAAGATTCTAGCATGACTACGTTGATACGTTCCGTACATGTTTGGATTCATGCGGGTTCTTGGCAATTTATTTGTCAACTTCTTTATAAGAATGAAAAGAGTTAAGGCAGAAACATATTTGCGTGTCGTGGCGTGTCTTGGCGCGCCAGAAGCATATCGGTTTCATGCATTTAGTATGGTTGGGAACATATTTGCATGTCGTGTCGCACGACATGCAAATATGTCCATATTAAATGTATGAAGCCGATATGGCCACGACACGCAAATATGTTTCTGCCTTTATAGTTGAAAACACACAGAAGCCGGAGGCGGCGCGGTGGCAGCGCGGTGCCATTGGAAAAACCGCCAAGCCTTCGCCTCCGCTTTGCCTCCGGCTTCTGTGTGTTTTCAACTTCAAGGAGGTTGAGTGTGGTCTTAAATTATGTAATGTGCAAAGTTACACGTCTTGTTAGCCATCTATTCTGAAGTCATGAAGTTGTACTCGGTAAGCATCTTAGAATATTTTTTGCCAACTAGGCCTTGTCTTCTAGACAAGTTTTTTTGATGGAAAGGCAAAGATTATAACACTACGTGCTAGTATATTTCCATCAAAAAAACTATATATGTATATACTCTAGCGGTAGATATTTCTATTCGAAATTCGGATCACACGAGTGATTCCCCACCTTTTTGGAAAGTTCTGAGTGAGTACAAAGCTACTACCCCTATTTTTAAACGCATTCCTCGAGGTGCCCGCATCTCTGTCGCTTCCTCTCTCTCAGAGGCTATTAGGTACGCTGTTTTAAAAAACACCAAGCAAACTTGGGAACATCTTTTAATTTTTCCTTACAAAATATTACATATAAAGAAAGATGTTTCAAACAAAAGTTCAATCACTGTTAGGATAAAAGAAAATTGTGTTAGGTACACTGCACGTGCAGGGCATCTTAATGATTTTGATGATCAGGACTCACACAAAAATTCAAAATCATATACATCACTGGCAGAGTCTACTATCTACAGACTTGTAGAAAGTAAACTCAATGATGGTGATATTAAAGGAGCCTCACGTTTAATGTTTTCAAATGACACGATGGCGCCAAATAATGATGAGACTCTCATTTCTCTTGAGAGTAAGCATCCACCCGCAGGGCCCAATCTCCAACTCCCCGATCCACCACAAGAGAGTGATGACGCTGTAGGCACGACCAGCCAGGATGTGCTCAAAGCCGTCTTCTCTTTCCAGAGTGGCTCTGCCGGCGGCCTGGATGCTGTGTCTCCACAGCATCTAAAAGATCTACTATCTGGTGGGTCTGGCCATGCAGGTGAAGTCCTTCTGGAAGACTTGACGTCTTTGATCAACCTGATGTTGTCAGGCCGAGTCAACAGCGAGATCACGGAACTCTTGTATGGTGCAAACCTTTGTGCACTCAAAAAGAAGGATGGCGGTATAAGACCCATAGCCGTGGGCACTACCTACCGCCGCCTTGCGGCTAAAGTCTGCTGTCGGAAAGAAGCCGACTATTTAGGCGACTATTTCCGACCTATTCAGCTAGGCTTTGGTTCGCGAGGCGGCTGTGAGGCCGCAGTACATTCCCTTCGTACATTTTTGGATCAAAATTATGGGGAGGTAGTTCTGAAGGTAGACGTCAAAAATGCCTTCAATTCCGTAGATAGGGCCAACGGCAAACATTATTTCGTCTGCCGTTGGCTGTCAGCAGGGCGACCCTCTTGGTCCGGCCATATTTAGCCTTGCCATTCATCCAATAATTCAACGTCTTCAATCCAAGCTCAATGTTTGGTATTTGGATGACGGAACTTTAGGTGGAGAAGTGGACACCGTTTTTAGTGATTTAAAAATCATCACAGATGAATTTCGACAAATAGGTTTGGAATTGAATTTTTCAAAGTGCGAGCTTTTTATTTCGGACTCTTGTGTAGACAAAAACAATATCATTGCAAAATTTAACAGTTTGGCCCCTAACATTACAGTTATTGATAAATGTTCACTTCGACTCCTAGGTTCACCAATTCTTGATGAGTCTTTTCGGCCATTTGTAGATGAGAAAATTCAAAATTTCAACAAAACTTCAGACAGACTTCTCAAAATTAACAGCCATATGGCTTTTACTATTATTAGGTTTTGCCTGTTTGTACCTAAATTTACGTATTCTTTAAGATGTAGTCACCTGTGGAAACACAGCGAGCTATTGGATAGCTTAGACAACATAATAAAGAATACTTTATCATCGGTTTTGAATATTGATTTGGATGACAAGGCATGGTCGCAGGCCTCCCTACCTGTCAAACTGGGAGGCTTAGGTATTCGCAAAATTTCCAGTGTAGCCCTACCAGCGTTCCTATCTTCCGTCTACAGCACTAGTTCTTTATTTGAAAAAATTTTAAACACGTCTGATTTGGTCCGATCACAAATTTCTTTCAAAATTTCATATTTAGAC
The DNA here is from genome assembly GCA_944547425.1 of Eupithecia centaureata. Lineage (NCBI taxonomy): Eukaryota > Metazoa > Arthropoda > Insecta > Lepidoptera > Geometridae > Eupithecia > Eupithecia centaureata. The sequence goes on from OX155694.1 coordinate 3,832,117, forward strand.
GAAGCTAGAACGGCTTGGCATAGTGCTTGCCCCGATGCTGCTCCTCCAAAATCTCTTTCGTCCCAACGGCAATGGGACGGGCCTTTGTGTGAGTTGACACGGAAATGTTTGTTACAAACGTGCTCCAGCTCGGCAGATCGTGCCCGTCTCCTAGCCGTTTCTAAATGGGAGTCAGGACATTGGCTGCAAGCACTTCCTTCCTATAACACTGGCACTTTATTGGATCCCGCTACTTTCCGTATCGCAACATGTATTCGGTTGGGTGCAAGGTGTTGTGCGCCTCATCAATGCCAGTGCGGTACTGCAGTCGAACAGCTTGGTCATCACGGATTATCGTGTACTAGGGCCGCTGGTCGGATATCTCGTCACGCCAGCCTTAATGACATCATCCGGCGGGCCTTTGTCAGCGCTAACGTACCAGCTATTCTCGAACCGAATGGTCTGTTCCGTGACGATGGCAAGAGGCCCGACGGTATGACACTAGTCCCATGGGAGTTGGGGAGGCCCATTGTGTGGGACGCTACATGCGTCGACACACTTGCACCTTCCCATCTTTCAAGGACATCCACTAGGGCTGGTGCGGCGGCAGATCTGGCCGAGGATCTCAAGAGGCGCAAATATGCAGGTCTCGACAGAACCTACGCATTTGCTCCCCTTGGATTCGAGACCCTAGGTCCGTGGGGTACCGAGGCTCTCCGGGTTTTTAAAAAATTATCTGAGCGTCTGGTCGATGCGACGCGTGACCCGAGAGCTGGTGAATATCTGGCTCAACGCATCAGCATTGCCATACAGCGTGGTAATGCAGCCAGTGTCTTGGGGACGCTTCCGACTGGTATTGACATGGATCAATTGAGCTACCTTTAGACTGTTTGCAACCGTCTGCAGTTAGCTCAATGGTTTCAATTGTAAATACTAGTTGTAATTTTTTTATATACTCTATATGTATATAGAGTGTGACTACGTTCCGTAGGAAAGGGGAACAACAGTCTATGTTGATGAGAAGCGACTAACCAAACACAAGTTGCCATCAACAAAGAAGTCAAGTCAACTGACATTGACGACTTGACAAACAAGACGCAGAGCAATATTCAAGAAGTTGAACAGAACGAGCAAAGCAAATGGGCATTTTTTTTTAAAAACGTCCCTGCGTTTTTTTAGGTGTCCTACAAGTTCATTAATACTTTTCATAAAAACTAGTCCATTGCTAGATATTAAAATACTTATTTTATGTTTTATAGTTTTATTTGCGATAAAAAAACATATTATTAGAACTTTTTTAATACAAAAAATTGTAAAATAAGAGTAAAATAGCTTCCGAGACCCCTTAAAAATGGTTGTCCTACAGCGGTGGACCGACTTTTGACTCTAGATTATTTTTTAACTCGGTTTGGATGAAGGCTAAAACTGGATTATTTATGTTTAAATATATGAAGGCCATCATATTTAAACGTAAAATGCGGGACTTTTCATACAAAAATAATAACTTTTTATCAATTTAATTGTGTCCCATGATTTTGGACATAAGTGGAAATTCCATTTTGTAACTGCAATATCTCCGTAATATTTTGAAAAAACTACTGTAATCACAGAATTTATTATTCCTGGTAACATGACTCATCGATACCACCAGTTTAAAATTGGTTGTCAAAGAGCGTTCTGTCATTATTCGTGTCTGAACTTGCGAAGCGTTACCGTGGCGTTTTTTTCCTCCAGTTTGTAACTGCGATTTAGACTGATAAGGCTTGAGTTTTTGTAAAATAAAAATAACAAAATGATTACTGTATAATGTATTAAATGAATTTTTGAGTCTCCAAAGGTCTCAACTGTTTGAAAATAAAAATAGACGCAATTTTAGATCGGGTGACGTGGGAACGTTACTTCCATTTTGTTTGGTTACGTATATGTGGAATGATAAAATTACGAAATGGAAATATAAAGGCAAGTTCACCCAGTAATTGTTGACAAAGCATCAAAGAGTTCTAGCGTATTAAATCCAAAGATATTAAATATAAAATTTTTGATTAAATCTTGGTTTCAAAAATGAAATCGTTTATATGCTAAAAAAATGAAAACAAAATTAATTTAAATTTAAATCTAGAAGTTTTATTGATGTTTAAATTTCGTTTTTTTGGTGATGAAGCACTTGATAAAGATGAAGAACCCACGACAAATAAACCACGACACAACATTTCTCTGATTAATGTGTTAGGAATAAAAAATACCGAAAAAAGTAAAACTAGAAGAATAATAGATTTTCAGGAGAAAAATTTCGAACATTGTAAAGCCAGCTTTACGTTTTCCATTACGTAACTGCTCCTTTACATTTTGTAACTGTCTCATATTTTTAATTGGGAAAATAATTTTTTTCTCGATTTTTTTAAAGGGCACTCGCTGATATTTTTTTTATTTTTGTTGTAGTATTACAAGAGCTATTCGATGAAAAAAAATGCGGTCCCTGAGACTGCTTTACCATGCTTAAAACACAATGTTTTCATTGCAAAAATTCCCAAAAGTAACAAAGTGGATATGTTCTGGCTTAAATAAAAATAACTAATGCTTTTCTTCATCGTTAGGTTTTATTTTCTATTCAATATCATGTTTTTAAAGCAATTAAACATATTAAATTCATTGAGGGTTATTGTGGTATTATTTTATTTGATTTTTAAAAAAGTAACCAAATGGAAACCTGGTGTACCTCCTGATCTCTTAAAAGTTAAATATCCTTTGAAAATGCTATTTGTTTGTTATTTTGCTGCTATCACATAAATCTCTAAGGAAAGGCGAATCATTTTAAATAAGTAAGATATTCCTAAAATGATCTTTATTTTTTTCACTCCATTTTGTAACCGGGACAAATTTCTACGAAAATGCCCATATAGCTTCAGCCAAAAATTTTAAAATCCATAAAAAAATCAAAATAAATCGAACATTCAGTGAAATTGTTTGTAAAAACGTTAATTAAAAAGGACATAGAAAAGACATTATGTTATCTAAATCAGAAACCCATATTGAAAAACTTTTGTGACGAAATTCTCCTTCCACCACAGCTTTGAAAATTGAAAGGCATTGATTTGCCAAACATGGAATACAACAAACAAGAAAAAACCATGGACGGCGTTCGAAGATCATGGAAATTACGTAAGTTGTCGCTAATCTGAGAATAATCTTCAGATTCAATCTTCCCTACCTAATTTACCCTATTAAATATTACAGAAGAGTTTGTTGCCCACAAGGCAAATGTCAACTGTTTGGCCATGGGACATAAGTCTAACCAAGTTTTAGCCACTGGTGGAGACGACAAAAAGGTCAATCTATGGGCAATAGGAAGGCAAAGCTGCCTTATGGTAAGTAAATAAGTACAATCAAAACTATTTTACTTCCAATCCAATTGGATGAGGGTAGGTATTCCAAAACCATCAACATTATTTTTTTTTGTATTTAGTACCTAAAAAACCTCTATTAAGTTTTCATAATAAGTTTTCTTTCACAGAGTTTGAGTGGACACACAACTCCCGTAGAATGTGTATGTTTTGGCCATTCCGAAGATTTGGTTTGTGCTGGCTCACAAACAGGCACTTTAAAAATTTGGGACCTGGAAGCGGCTAAACTTTTGAGAACATTCACTGGTCACAAAGGAGCTATAAAATGTATAGACTTTCACCCATATGGTGAATATTTAACAACGGGGTCTTGTGACAGTACTGTTAAATTATGGGACACTAGAAAAAGTGGATGTATTGTGACTTACTCCAGCCACAGGGTCCCTGTGAACAGTATTCAGTTCAGTCCTGATGGCCAATGGATTGCTTCAGCATGCGATGATGGTAATACATCTTTTTTTATCTTCACTATAAGTAAAGTAAAAAAGGTTACTGTGTTTCAGGAGCCAGTGACTTCTCCAATTTAATACAAGTTGATTATGTCAAACTAATAGATTACTTATTATCCTTAACTGTAGAAAAATTCAAAAGAAAACATGCAAAAAAAAAATGTAGTGAAATTAAAGTACACTAATTATAAATATAACTTTTTAATGGGTATTTATCATGTTCATGAACCTATTCTTACCAGCATCACATCGCAAGATGATTTGAGTACTGAAGTACAGAAAATCTCTGGGTTCTTCACTAGCTTCAAGGATGACCTCGGCAAGTTGACGATTTCTGTTTGTAGTGCTGTTACTCCCTTGCATTCAAGGAATATGTGAGCAAAGCTGAGGCATTGTCTGCAGAGAGAAGACTGTCTTTCGCTCTAATAGTGAATAAATGTTTAGTGTTCCCACCAGGATATGCATGTCCCATCTATTTAGGTAAAGTTTTGCAGTGCAGATCACCGATCCACCACTAAAAATTAGCATTCGATGATAGATACCTGTTAAAAAGTTATAATTTATGTGTTTTGAAAACATAAGAGTTAGAATACATATAAAAATAATTAATAAATAAATAAATAATTCCGGACAGTCCACACAGCATCATCTAGCCCAGCGATTCCGGAAAGGTGGTCCGCGGAACCCTGGGTTTCCGTGGAAGAGTCACAGGGGTTCCGCGGTCTGACGTAAATAAAACGTTTGTGGAAAAGACTCATGATAACCGCGCTCGCCGCCGCCGCCACCGGCGCGGCGCCGCATCGCGTCGTGTCCTATCATTTTATTTATCTTCAAATATTCATTTTATGTTCATAATTATTGTAGCTCTATCCTTGGTACAACTTGCCTTTCTTTAATTCACATAATTCTTTCCATCCAAAGGTTGCCTGGAAGAGATCGCTTCTAAGCGATAAGGCCGCCCATTGTACTTGTCACATATCGCACCCCTAGAACAACACGGAATTATGTCGAAAAATCTCAAAATCGACTTTATTGCATATTTGAATCCGCAAAGTTTTAACGCGTATACCACTAAAACAGGCTTATTTATATTCACACAGACGCCCAAGAAATGGAAATGTACGTCGCTATTAGTGAACAAATAGGTGAAAAATCATACCACGAATACGAATTTATGTCTAGTTGCAACATGGCCACCGTCTTAAAAAATCGTATTGCTCATACGCAAGAGCAAATTATTAAGGAATACTCTGGTGTCATTGAATTTTTGAGACAAATTCTGTGAGTTATTTAGTGATAATCCCGTGTTGGAGAATTTTCCTGGTTGGCGTTTTACTAGTTTTCCGAAATACGGCGGTATTGTTATCGAAGGTAGGTAAATTTTTGTTTATTATTCCAAAATAGTTCCGTATTGTTTAACTAACTAACAATTTCTTAAATAACGCCCTATTGATGGCATATTTAAAATTGGCTATAATTTATTCAAAAATCAGTTTAAATCAATTTCAATTAATTTAAATTCATATTAATAGTCGTTCAAAACAATAAAAACCTTTTTAAGCAGTATTTTTCTCGTTATAATAGGACTACCAAAACATTTTTTCCAGATAGTGCTCTATTTTGGAATTAATTAGTTTTATCTCATTTTATGGCAGATGATGAAGGGTCACGACCTGCTGCTGCTCGAAAAGCCAATTGGAGTAGGTAACCATAGAGGCAATTGTCAACTGTTCAAGAAATAGATATGGAAAGGATGCTGCACCACTGTGGCAGCATCAAACATTGCATTACCAGCGGTTGAAGTAATAGTCGTTGCAGAATCTTGAAGTGATTTGTCAGAAACTAGGGAGATTACAGAAATACCGGTTCATACGTTATTTGGCCCAAGTGTTGAATTTAATTTTATTGATGATTCAGATATAGACCTTTGTTTTACTTTCCCTGCTAAACAAAACAATAGGCCCCTTGTAGTGAATAGAATAATTTCTTCTACTTCCTGCTTGAGCATTTTGTATTAGAGTCAGAGTTCATCATCGTCATCAAACTCCAGTAGAAGCAGCAGCAACACCTGCACCGCTCCAATACAACCTTCTGCTACCCAGGCACAATCTCCTGGTGCCAATACCACTGAGACAACAAGTAATCCGCCACTATAAATAAAAATGAAACGAAATCCTTGTGGCTGGAACTCACATTACTTATTAAGCTATAGAAGATAGGATAAAGCGTAGGTATGTTTCTGTACCTATGAAACTTTTTAAAACAGATCGCTGAACGTCAGACCCGTCAATCTTGTGACGATAAATGAGATGCATAGCAAAAATAGATAGAACCCACAGGAAAGAAATTTTAAAAAGTTTTGGGAGCTGGTCACCCAAGAAAGGCAATGAGAAGTACATCGTCAGGCGTACACAAGAAATCTAGCCAATTTCAAGGTACACATCATTACAAAAATTAAGGCTCTTACTTGTATACTGCTTTCAAATAGAGACATCAATATTTTTTATTTTTGGCGTTTTAAGTTTAAATAATCACTAGTTTTTGAATAATGATATTGGTTTTGTTAAAAAAAAAATTAATCAAATTTTGCGTTTTGGTAATTTTGTCTTTTATTTTACAAACAATAGGAAAATTCCTCAAAAAAAAATCAAATAGTTCCTTATTGTATATTTACACTTAACCAATAACTGGTAAAAAAATGGAACATTATTTCATAATTATTCAATAAGAAGGACGTATCTGGAAATATTTCATTTTTATTTCATGAGATAATTACACAAAAGAGAATTATAACGAAAAATGCATGTAATTGCTCGCTCGACGTTTATTGAGGGAAATTAACCATATTATAATGATTCACATCGGATACGTTACATAAAACATTCAAGACTTTGTCAATAACTTTTATACAAAAGCAGATAACGGTTTTTCGTCGTTTCTGAAAAAAGAAGTTTTTCGACTTAGCGCTGTCTTGTTCTAGGGGTGCGATATAATGTCTTTCATAATATTCTGTATCTGGTGTACAATAAAGTATAAAGTATGGTGTACAATATTGTATTGTATATTCAAAATACGTAAACAAAACAGCCAGCTAGGGTTCCGCCAAAAAAATTACGATCAATTAGGGATCCATAGCCAAATAAAATTGGGAACCTCTGATCTAGCCCCAAGCTAAGCAGAGCTTGTGTTATGGGTACTAGATGACTAATATATTTAATACAATACATTACATAGATAGATATTTTTTATTATACATAGAAAACACCCAGACCAACGGAACAAATTTCTGCAGATTGTACATAAATTTGTTCCGAGGCGGGAATCGAACCCGCAACCTCCTGCGTTGCAGGCGGACCTTCGCCCACCGCGCCACATCGGTTGTCGACATATAAAAAGTAATTGATTTATTTCAGGTGTTGTAAAAGTTTGGGATGTGAGAGTGGGTAAGGTACTGCATGAGCTGGTGGAGCACACAGGAGCGGTGACATGTGTGAAGTTCCACCCACATGAGTTCCTGTTGTCCAGCTGTGGTGCCGACAGAACAGTTAACTTCTGGGATGTCGAGAAATTCCAACTCGTTTCAAAGTTCCAAAAGGATAATACTTCTGTTAGGTAATATATCCATTTTTTTTTATATATTTGCTTGTAAATCAGGCAGAGATAGAGATTAACTAAATTATTATTATTATTATTTTGTAAATAATTCTGGACAATCCACACAACATAACATTATTAGCCCCAAGCTATGCAGAGCTTGTGTTCCATAGTTTCATAACACAAGCTCTGCATAGGTTGGGGCTGCATAGCTTGCATATACTATAATAGGTAAGCATAAGGTACTGGATGGATGATACACTATTTTGTATACATAGGAAATGAGAACCCAGAACCCCAAAATAATTGCATATATTTACAAACATTTGCTCCAAGGCGAGAATCGAACCCGCAACCTGCGTCTTAGGGGGATCTTCGACTGCCGCGCCACATCGATCGTCGAAATTATTTATGAATCAAGTGTGGATCTCACAAATCAAAAACTAAACTAAAGCTAAGAAAATTCCTAATATAAAAAGTACCTAGCTAATTGTAGCGACATCTAGCATGATGTTAGCTGAACTAAAAATGAAAAATGAAATAACAAAAATTCTGAGTGCAAAAAGTAGATCACGTGACCATTATTCCTAGATCGCGCAAGCGTTGGTTTCTGCAACATCTAGCCTATATAGAACTTTCCGACATCAACTGTCGGTCGAAAGACCCCGGGTAAGTGGGCCAGATGGGCCGACCCGGTACAGGGAAGATCTTCTCCTGTAACTCTTTGGGGGAATTCCACCTTTACCCCCAAACTAACAAAAATTCTGAGTGCAAAAAGTAGATCACGTGACCATTATTCCTAGATCGCGCAAGCGTTGGTTTCTGCAACATCTAGCCTATATAGAACTTTCCGACATCAACTGTCGGTCGAAAGACCCCGGGTAAGTGGGCCAGATGGGCCGACCCGGTACAGGGAAGATCTTCCCCTGTAACTCTTTGGGGGAATTCCACCTTTAACCCCCAAACTGGTGACCTCCGTCGTGCCAGCCGTCGACTACCTCGGACGATTCTTGCCGACACCCGACGACTGGATTCCTCAACACGATTCCTTCAACGACCAGCGCAGCACTCCAGCCATCAACGATCATCATCATCGTCAGCAGCAGAGCACTTCAGCCATCAATGATCATTATCATCAGCAGCACTCTTCTCTCTCCCTCAAGCTTACCTTCCGGACCAGCATCATCCCTCAGCCTCCGCAGTTCCATCGCAGCCGCCCCGACTTCCTGGTTCTGCAGGCTTCTCCCCTCCTCGATAACGCTTCGTGGAGTTCCTCAGCGGCATCATCTGGGCATACAGTCTCGACTCACCGAAGACTCACCCGGAGCACCGCACCGCGCTTCATCCCGACTCATCGTGGACCGTCTCGACTCACCGCAGACTACAAGCGCCGCGCTTCGTCCCGACTCACCGTGGACACGTCTCGACTCACCGCAGACAAGCGCTCTCCCGTCCCCAACCTGCTCATCGCACCAGTCTCGACTCACTGAAGACTACGACGAGCTAAGCTGGACACTGGATATGCTGATATCAAAAACCTATATCGACCTTCGGTCTGGAAAGGGAGTGATGTAGCGACATCTAGCATGATGTTAGCTGAACTAAAAATGAAAAATGAAATAACAAAAATTCTGAGTGCAAAAAGTAGATCACGTGACCATTATTCCTAGATCGCGCAAGCGTTGGTTTCTGCAACATCTAGCCTATATAGAACTTTCCGACATCAACTGTCGGTCGAAAGACCCCGGGTAAGTGGGCCAGATGGGCCGACCCGGTACAGGGAAGATCTTCTCCTGTAACTCTTTGGGGGAATTCCACCTTTACCCCCAAACTAATAAGTACTCTTTGGTAACAAAAGTTATGAGACATTTACAAAAAGCAAAGATTAAAAAAAAAAATCCCTAACGTTTTTTTCAGGCACATATTGTTCAGTGAGGATGGCACAACACTGCTGGGGTGTGCCAACGACGGCCTGCACGTGATTGGCTGGGAACCTGCCCGGGTGCTTGACACAGTGACCGGACACTGGGGCAACATTCATGATATAACCGTAGCACAGACTCAACTTGTAAGTTAAATATACTTTATGCCTGGTTTACAGAGTCTTCCTGTAGGTTTCACTGAGACTAGGCAGTGAATACTAAATGTCTGGTTCATACTTCATTAATTATCAAGTGTAAACAAACTAAGGGTTGTTTGTATCCTCATTAAAATATTAGACAAGCGAGTTGACATTGACACAGCACAGCGCAGTACAGCGCAGCACAGCTCGATTTAGATTTGTCACCCTAAAGAACACAAGAACAGAGTGTCTTCATAAATCTTAAATAGAGACAATAAGAAAGTTGTTAATGAACACGTTCTTAGAATAAGCTGTGCTAGCAATTAGCCCTATGTTGTGGCTAGATTGTAAACACACTACATACATTACACACATACATTCAATGCACAATGAAAAAAAAAAATTAAGTTCAAGTGCAAGTGACACCTGCGTCTTGTATGCTCTGTGGTCTTGTAATTGCGATTTCTAGACGTGGCGCCGCGCGCCGTCCGCTATCAAATCGCAAAACTCAAGATGCAGCTGTGTGAAAGATAGAAAACCTAGGGTCATGTAAATGGTGTTCTTTCCAGATAGCGGCTTCCTTCCACTCGATGTACGTAGTGCTATCTGTGGTAGATCTGAACAAAGTGCACCCATTTGGAGGGCCACCGCCGGCAGCGCCCTCCGCGGTCAAAGAACTCTCGCCGTTCCAGAAAAGCCATTCCGTTCGTAAGAGCTTCTCAAAAGAAAAGCCTGCCAAAGAAGGTAAAGTAAAAAAAATATATAAACTTCTGTAACAAATAATACAAGAACTTATAGCACAAACAGCACCTAAAGTGGCGCCCCCACTTATTTTATCATATAATTCCGTTAAACAAAGGAATTACGAAATTCACTCGTACAGTTTGTTAAACCTATTATAAGCTTTTTTTTAATGCATCTGGAGTAGTTTCATTTTGTCTAGTTTAGGAAGAGATACGAAGTTGCCTTTGGTGGCCACCAAACTCTGTTTTCGTATTTCCGTGGGGACGCCTCTTTAGGTGCTGTTTGCTCTTAACTTAAAACACACTTTCACAGAAAAGACAAATTGTACATTTGTTGGTTTCCGGCTAAAAGCCGTATAGATAGCTAATAAGTTATATACATTATAATTATACTTACATAGATAATACAAAGAAAATTACAATCACAGATTGGAAACACATTAATACTAGTGTTTACAATTAAAAAGTCGATGGATACCTTTCACTTTAGCAGTAGTAGAAAACGTTTTACTTTATATGGCAACACGGTTTTGTTTTTAATTTCAGTCTTGCACCAACCAACACTTCTCGATGAAAAGACTGTTGAGGAGTCAGCCTCCGGAACCGAGGCAGATGAGGACTCTGGTGCTGTTATATCTAATATTAATGACTACACTGAAATATTTCGCCCTTCAAGATCATGTGAGTAGTACTTATACATATTTTAAATTACAAATTTTGCTATTTTATATATAGAAAATACAAAAAAAAAAGGATAGTATACTGCATACTCATGAACACTACATGTAGCTAAGCTGATGGCTATATAAAGTTAAAGGTAGCAAATTATTAGCAATTTATTTATATTTCAATTAAATAAGCTCATACTTAGATGAAAGCAATATTTAAGTAGAAATGTCTGAAAATAATTGGTCACATAGCAATCGCTTAAATTTTCTGTTAGAAGTAGTAAAAATAGCAAAAGCTTAAAAAATATTAAAATTAAAGAGGCAAAAGTGTATGATATGCAATTTTGTGCTTGGATATCGTTATTTATCCCGGAATGTATAAAAGTTACTACCCTAATAATTGGAACCTAGACCAAAAATTAAATAAATAGGTATATAATGCTGGACAATCCACACAGCATCGTCTAGCCCCAAGCTTATTCACGCATTATTAAGGAAAATTCAAAAACCAGTCAGATCTCGAACCAATCTCTATGTGACCATACAAGAAGTTTCAAATAACAATATATCATAATTGTCCACATAGATAAAAATGACACACAAATAAAAATAAATTAATACAATAAACTGTTAAAGTCTTAGGCTGTGTCCCCAGTAGGCAAACAGTGAGCAGCCGACTGAGTTTGCGGCGTATCAGTTCAGTACGCCCTTCCATATATTTTAAATTGAGTGTCCACAGTTTGCTAGTTTGCGCTCACTGTACGCAGTTTGCACGCAGTTCGCAGCGATACGTGCGCCGATTGTCTCAGTTAGCGGTCGACTCGCAGGTTCCAGTGCTTGCGATACGCACGCAAACTGATCTGAGTTTGTAGCTGTTCGCCACAAATTTGCGGCTCACTCAGTCGGCCGCTCACAGTTTGCCTACTGGGGACACAGCCTTAAAGTACAATTTTACCACTCACTAAAGTCATGGTTAATATCCCGTTTTCAATAACTTTAGTGTTAAAAACCATGAGAGTTTTAAAAGTTTTACCACTCACTGCCTGACTGACTGACAAACTTTCTATTTTTTCTAACTGACTTATGAACTGGAATATAATATGTCACACCAACCAACAAGTTTGTAAATAAGTGATTGTTTGAAAACTTCCAGTAAACCGTACACCGCCGCCAGCCACTAGCTTGTCTTCAGAAGATTTTTCCTTCTCAGGTATTATTGTCTATCCTTATATCATTGTCCAATCTCCTATTTAATAACTTTCCGGAGACATATTGGCTCTATTAATTCGCGGTGCACATATTTTTCCTTCGCTTCTATTATTTTGCACATATAATACCTTAACGCATTCCAAAAAACTAACAAAAATTGCTTCTACACATATGTATGTATATACAATATACATAGAATAACATGTTTAGCTATTTATGATCATACCAACACAGTTTGATTGCGAAAACAGTTTTCGAAAGCTCGATATACTTATTCTCCTTCAAATTTACGAATAAAGAATGACACAAACTCAGACTACCACAAAACAATATTCCGTGACCTTGTGAAAACTTTATCGTAATTTTAAAATTATGCACAACAAGGTCCAAGGACTAAGATATTAGTGTTAATTACTAATGTTCACATTTATAAGTATCTTACATACATTTGAAATATGTATATAACACAGCCATACCTATCATACCTATGGCGATTGATTTCTCGTCTTTTCCCTCTCTCATGGTTTTGGATTTGCCTATACACTCTCATCTCACAAACCACCTGTATAATGTAAGTATACTAATTACTAACTTAAGCCAATATTCAGTTATTCAATAAAAAAACTATTCTGATACCGGCGCACTGTGTCTTTCATTAATGTACCTATGGACGGGTTTAGCAGTGCAAAGTCGGAATAACTTTATAATGTTTATAAAGTACGGAAGTACATGTTTATAATGTTTATAATATAAAAAATATAAATATGTATTTCCGTATTTATCGCGTTTATTAACCGTCATCCCGTGACCACGGCAGAGTGTTTGAAATGTCGGGGAAAATGGTAAATAAACGCAATGAATACGCGTAGATATTTATAATAATGTGTTCTGATCGCGTAAGTTTAAAATCCCTATTAACTTTATAAACCTATCGTCTTGGTGTAGCCTTCTGCACTCGCTCAATCTGTGTGTACTGACATCATAGACTTACATAGCTTTGTAACTAACGGATTATGTGAATCTTTATGCCATATTGACGGTCAAGGCGCATTGAAAGCTAATCGAAGCAATTATTCAAGATTTTCAAGCATATCTATATCCACTTCCTAATAGTGGGTCCCGGCAAAGTGAACGAGAATGAATGAAGGCTAACAAACGTGGCGAAGGCAAACGAGAGCCTTCGTTCGCCTTCGGCCGTGTTCCGTCGCCCGCTTTCGCTGGTTCACATGCATTCGTTTAGTGTCGACACAACAGCGACAGCGAGTAAACGTGCGGTACCGATCGTCGAATCCCACTCGTTCGCGGCGGAGCGGAGGCGAAGGCGTGCCGGTTTTTCATATGGCACCGCGCCGCCACCGCCTGCGGTATGTGTGTAGGCTTTCATATGATTCAATAGAATACAACTCGCACGCCTTCACCTCCGCTCCGCCTCCGGCTTCATTGTGTGGAGACACTAACTCGCTCTCTGGCCTGGACCCACCATAAAGCAAACAAAAGGATAGGTAAAATTGTCTTAGATTCGCTTTTACTACGCCTTGAGCCTAACATCCGGACATCCGGGAAGATCCTTATTATTTTGGTTTCTATTTGATCGCCAGCGATGCCTGAATCTCTGCACAAAGAAGAGCCAGCAATTAGCACGTCTCTGCGCGATCTAACACTTTCGCGGCCGCAACCGCAGCCTTCCCCGCCACAGCGCCAGCGTAACGACTACTCCAAAATACCCACTTCTACAAAAGATTACTGCTCTATTGAGAAAAAAAATGCTTCAAATACATGTAAGTAGGTGCTAATAAATACATGCTTTTAAAAAGACCCATAATTCGTAAACTTGTCATTTTTCATAACCGAAGCCTGTTAATCTAACTGATGTTCGCTTTTATTAATAGTGTTGGGAGCGGACAATAAGGAAGACAGCAATTACACATCAATGCCGCCGACGGCGGCTGTGATACCTGTCATACGCGATTATTCATCCAGCTCACTAAACCGGCATAACTCCTATAAAGAAAACAAATCTAACACAGCCATGGGTAAGTAAAAGTTAACACCGGCATAACTCCTTTAAAGAAAACAAATCTAACACAGCCATGGGTAAGTAAAAGTTAACACCGGCATAACTCCTTTAAAGAAAACAAATCTAACACAGACATGGGTAAGTTAAATTTAACACATCCTTGCATAACTCCTTGAAAGAAATGAAATCTGACACAGCCATGGGTTAGCTAAAGTTAACACCGGGATAACTCCTTTAAAGCCACACACTGAAGGCGGAGCGGAGGCGAAGGCGTGCCGGTTTTTCCTATTACACCGCGCCGCCACGGCCTGCGGTGTATGTGTAGTCTTTCATATGATTCAATAGAATACAACTCGCACGCATTCGCCTCCGCTCAGCCTCCGGCTTCTGTTTGGGGAGACTTTTAAAGAAAACAAATCTAACACAGACATGGGTAAGTTAAAGTTCTGGTTCATCCTGGCATAACTCCTTGAAAGAAAAAAATCTATCACATAAATGGGTAAGTTAAAGTAATCACATTCCGGAATAACTCTTAAAGAAAACAAATCTAACACAGTCATGGGTTTGTTAAAGTTAACACATCTCATAACACATAACTCCTTTAAAGAAAATAAATCTAACACAGGGTAAGTTAAAATTAAAAGATCCAAATTTAACTTACCCATGTTTACCCTGCGTCATAATTCCGTCCAAAAAAATAACCCAGATCTGAGCAAGTACCTAACTAAGCACATACAATTGGATGTTTTCATAAAATGTTTTGCATGAATTAACTAAGAATTGTTTCTTTTTCCAGCGTCATGCAATCTTCGGCCAAGTAACAGTGAGATATCTTTAGGACCGCCATCGCTCGGACCAAGATCTTTATCTTTTACTAGGTCTCCTGACAGCGCCAGGTAAGTAACATTACTGTAGGGACCTATAGCCAAATGTGAGCCGAACAACAAACCAAACAATAAAGTCTATAGAGGCGCTTAATGAAAGTGACCTAGCTGCTTCGGAGTAGCTCTGCTAGATGACGTTTAGACAAATTACTTAATATAGAAACAGCCGATATCTACTGTATTCTAGATATACTGTCAGTTGAAAGACCCCGGGCTTATGGGCCAGATGGGTCGGCCCAGTACAGTGTGTGTGGAGACTTTACTTACGTTGTGTAGTCGTTTGAGGTAATACCCTTAAAACCTTTAACCATCAAGCTGGCGACACTGAAGTGATTTGAACACGCCACCTTCTAAACGAAGGTACCTTGGGTTGACCGCATATGAGCTACTATCGCGTATTCGACTAGCTTACGTTTCGTTGATATTTTTGATACTACCGTTATGTCGTATCAGATACAGAGTGTTGTCTACCGGGTGTTACCAGACGACTACCGAAAAATAAGGGGGGTGGCAGAGGACCCCTAACCATCAACAAAAAAAAAATTCGCAGTCCGAAAAAAAAATTCTAGCCGAAGATAAAAATGTTTAAAGATTTTCAATTATTTTCGTAGCGAGCAATGGACACCGTACACTTAGTAACCTACTCTCCTATGTAGATAGATAGATAACTCTTTATTATACTTGACACAAACAAAGAAGACCACACAAAGAAAGAAAAGAAAAACATACAATAATACTACATACTAAGACTAGGTATAAAGGGCGGACTTATCGCTAAAAGCGATCTCTTCCAGGCGACTTTGATGTAGGTATTACGTTGAAAAGATGTTAAAGTTAAAAGCTACCTATCAAGTTGGCTATCGGTAGATATTTTACCACTTACCTAATTACGCTGTAGCCTCGGTCGAATCAGAAATGGTTCAAACTGATCTCCTCCTCGTTCAAGGCTGAGCCCAGTATGTATTTAGTAGTAATAAGTACAGTTTTATGTGAAACCGTGACTCCACAACCTCTAAGTAACCTCGCTGCAGAGCGCGTCCCTACTCGGGGGTTTCTCTCTACGAGGTCTAAGACATGGTCGGTCATGCACTCTGCGATTTATCTCTCTGCCACCTCTGATATGCTGCCGTGATGATCAGCTGGGTGTTGCTGGTTCGGATATCTTGGGGGGAAAACGCGCAACGCTCTTGACGCATTTCCGAGAGCTCCATAGCACATGAGCAATAATGAGCATTTGTCCATACTCCCTCGCACTAAACATGTTTATAAAACACACCGAAATCACAGAAAGTAACTTCCACTATTTACATAAAGTACTCTAAGAATATGTACAGAAAAACTTTAAAAAAACACACAAACATACTAAAAATCAGTTTCAATAACAACAAAACAAAACAGTATTCGCAAATTTACACAACGATCGCGCACGTTCGAATACTAAACACCGACTAAAAGACGAATAAAAATGAAGCAAGCAAGTCGCCGCCGGCAACGCCGCGCGCCGGCCGCGGCCACAGAACAATATTACTCTAACGAGGCCGCGGCGTTGCCGGTCTTCTCGTCCGACAAAGAAAAACACCGCTGCTGTTATAAACCTTATTTTGATTGGAATAATGTTTTCCTATACCAAAGCAGACTATTCAGTAATTAGTAAGGTTCAAAATGGGGCATACAAATTTTAACATCTTTATCACAGAATTGTGAGATAGGTAGGTAATTTAATTTTTTTCGCGGGAATAAATACTACGACTAGTAAAAGGATTAATGAACGTTTCCAGCTAAAATTAACTTACCCCGGACCAAAAAGCACAGAATACATAATAGTAGTAAAACATCCCAAAGTTGCCTGGAGAGATCGAGAACTTTTAGCGATAAGGCCGCCCTTTATACTTTGTTGCAGTATTTTTGTTTTCTTTTCTTTCTTTGTGTGTTACCTAGGTTTAAGTACTATACCTACTAATAAAGAGTTTTCTATTCAATTCTAGTAGGTACAGGCTGAGGGTACAGGTAGGTAAAATGTAAATGATATCTTCAATTTTCAAATAGAAGAAGTGTTAGGAGGGGCTCGATCCTACAATCTTCAGATTGAAAATTGAGTGTATTATTTCTATGCCAAGTCGGCAAAATACAGACAACCACCAGCGTGCAGCGCGGTAACTTACATGCGTACCTAGCGTATGTATGTATGTATCTTGCGTAGATACCCATTTCGCTCGCGCAGTCGAGCGTTGTTGTTAGTGCGGGCGGCCATAAACAGCTGAGTTGAGGTCATTCACTTGCGTGCAATACATTACAACTTTTTTTAAATTTATTTGTTTTTGCTTTTAAAAATGATTTATTCGAGTTGATATGTTTTCTTAGTGTTGTACTATGGATGTGTAACTAGATAAAAAAATAAAAAAAATAAAAAATGTGAATTTTTTTTTGCGTTTTTTTTTCGATAAATATGTTCAGAATCATGGTCTGATTGCTACCTTTCATTTTTCGATAGTAGTCTTTTTACACCCTGTATACCTTTCGTTCAAAAATTCATTTTGTTGATTAACCTACCAAGCGGTAGCTTAAGCGAATGCCCTGTTACGCGGAAAATACTGATGCTGGACAATACACACAGCCCCAACGATAAGCAGAGCTTGTGTTATGGGTACTAGAACTGATTACACATTTTTTATTAGATCTTTGTGTATTGAAAACACCATCTGCAGATCGTTTGATGCAAAATATTTGTCCCGAAGCGGGAATCGAAGCCGCCGTCGCAGGCGGATCTTAGCCTGCTTTGATACACAGCTATAGTTTACTATAGCAGTCTGCCTTAATCTTTATTTATTTGGGACACAAACAATTATAATAATTAACTAAACAAAGACATAGTGAAAAAGTTCTAAACCAGCTAAGTTTCCTCCATTAAATGATACAACATAAAAAGCGGTATTACATTACACGTTATTCAGGGCCCGGTAGTTGGGGCGATTAGGGAGCAAGGCTTGCCGGGTCCGTCCCTTAGGGACCCTATATCTTATTACACCACTCTTAGTTAAGGTTAGGGTCCCTGAATAACAGAAGCGTAGCGTGCCTTGGCGGGGCCCCGTATAAAAATTTATTTGGGGGCCCTTAGAATGAATAAATATTTCTCACAAAAGAATGTTTTTTTTTTAAATTAAAAGAAATTATTATTCATAATAATTGTATCTAGGTACCTATCTGTCACTCCAAAAATTTTATTAACAATTCATAGTAAACATACACTGTCCTTGCCTTTTTTTTTGGCAAACCGATTTATTAAATCATTTATGATGATGACTTTAGTTTTTCTAAAATTTCTGCCTCTAGGGACAATAGTGACAGGTCTGACACCCGTTCCAAAGAACGGAACATTAACTGAGATGTCTATACTGTATTTAGCTGACAGTTTTCCAGAAGTTTTTAATATCTATTCGTTTGAAGAAGACAGGAGTTTTTCCGCTTGTAATATTTGTTACCTACCCCGCACTCTTTTGCTAAATCTTTGAACTCATTTAGCAAACTATTGAGTGAATTTTGATTTCTTTATTCGCAGTCTATTGAAAACATTACTTAACAAGCTACTATACGCACACACGCGTTGTTTCTATGGAAACGTCTCAAGGCTATTTATATCTCATTGGCAGTGATTCATTGGATGAATAGTAGACTATGTGTTATTTCAGGTCTAGAACTACTCTATTCCAAATTTCAGCCCGATCCGTTCAGAATTTTTTGCGAAAAAAAAGAACAAACATCCATACATTCTTGCTGTAGAGCTTTAGAAACCGGAACAATTATTTCAAATAGTGAAGAAAAAAAAGTGACAAACAAGCACTAAGAAATCATAACTATCTGAAATGTTAATTATATCTATATTTACATTCTCATACAGGTTATTTTTTTTACGAAATTAAATTTTGTTGGTACAAAGTTTTGTGACTATTTCCACTTCCGAAAAAAAATGAATTAATTAATTTTTGCTTACGCCCGTTGGGGGCCCCGTGGCCCGGGGCCCCGTATAATTGATACGGCTGATACGGCGGTAGCTACGCCCCTGCTGAATAACGTGTATGTAATACCCCTTTAAGATGTACAGGATTATTTACAAGCACCACAGAATTAGGAATAATATGTTACATTATTCCTTTTTCTATGACAAGCACAGTGTAAGCAAGGTTCTACTTTCCAGGCGCCGAGACGAGCCAGTGGCCGTTTTAGTGCGAGAGCCAGTGAAGCGCACTGTTGACACGGAGCCAGAACCTGAGTTCGTGCCCTGCCTCACCGACCGCCCTGTCGGATTGGATCTTGACGAATTCCTACCAGTAAGCAAAGCTTCTTATATGTGTTTTATTTAACAACCTCCGTGGCGCAGCTAGACTAGCTAGAGACGTATTTAAGGTTGGGAAGCGGTGGCTAAAGGTAGAGTGGTAGTAATTTTTTTATTTCATTTGATGTGCTTAATCGTTTTATGTAATTGAACTAAGCCGCAAACTGCACCTAAAGTGGCGCCCGCAGTTATTTTATCATATATAAAAATGAATCCCTATTTTCCTTGGTCACGGCATCACGCCTGAACGGCTGGACCGATTTCGCTAATTCTTTTTTGTTCTGTTCGTTATTATCAGGAGAAGATGAAAGAAAAAATTAAGAAAATGACGCGGAAAATTCTAATTTTTTATAAATTAGGGTAGGACAACGTCTGTAGGGTCAGCTAGTTTTATCATATAATTCCGTACAAAGGAATTTCCAAAATTTACACTTACCTATCATATTCATCAAAGGTGTTGGTCCAAGATACTAATCAGTATGTATTTTCGCGTGTTTTTCCAGAAGGGCGCGTTGACGGGTCCGTCCCGTCGCGGTGGGCGCGGCGCGGCGGCCGAGCCTAGCGAGCAGGAGGTCCTGGGCGTCATGATGAGAGGGCACGACTCCATGATGGCAGTGCTCACTGCCAGGTTGAAAGTTCTACATGTAAGTTAATACTTTTATTAATAAACTAGCGACCTGCCCCGGCTTCGCACGGACGTATTATACGTATAAACCTTCCTCTTGAATCACTCTATCTATTAAAAAAAACCGCATCAAAATCCGTTGCGTAGTTTTAAAGATTTAAGCGTTCAAAGGGACATAATGACATAGGGACAGAGAAAGCGACTTTATTTTATACTATGTAGTGATATATAAAACTCGCTTTGCCTACAACTAGCCAAAACAAAGATAATGTATTTTTCAAAGGGCAATGTATACGCTTCTACAACAAAACTCCAAGTGAGTTGCAAAAACTGTCAGTTAATAAATTCAGATAAATTGAAAATGAAAAATTTGTTTATTTACTACTTAAACAATTAAATTACGGTTACGGGTACGCACATGTGTTGTGCGATCTTAATACAATTAAGGTAATACAATTGTCACTGGGTAAGTAGGTAGGATTTTTTGACTCGAGTGACAACGATTCGCACACTAGGCTAGGCCTGTATCGTGGGAAATTGTCAAAACTATTCTTTGTAAAAAGGCTTACTATAAGACTATTGACTATTGAAAATAGCAATCCGCCCACGGTGGATCGAGCTCATACAAGGGGTTGTACATAGCGTGCATACATTTTTGAAGCCGTTATTTCATTTTGAATTAATTATGCCATTCGATAGCTCAAAAAAGCACAAGATATGTCTTTGAAGGAAAGTTGCGACAAGAAACACGCCCCTATTTCTGTTTGGATGTTGTTTTCCATACAATGAAATCAGTTTTATTCCTGTTACTCCTCAACTATAACTCTAGGCCAAAAATGCAATAGAGCTTAGATAAAACACAAGACATAGGCCTCCCCTAATGAAGTTCATCACTACATATTATATAACAAAGTCGTTTTTTCTGTCCCTGTGTCCCTTTGTATGCTTAAATCTTTAAAACTACGCAACGGATTTTGATGCGGTTTTTTTAATACATAGAGTGATTCAAGAGGAAGGTTTATACGTATAATGAAACCGTGCGAAGCCGAGGCGGGTTGCTAGTTTATTAATAAACTAGCAGCGCCTTGCGATTTCACCCGCGGTAATTCCCGTTCGAATTCCGGGAAAAAAAAAGCCTATGTGCTATTCCAGATTACAATCTATCTGTGAGCCAAATCTCATCCATATACGTTCAGTAGTTTTTGCGTGAAAGAGTAACAAACATCCATTCATCCATACTTACAAACTTTCGCGTTTATAATATTAGTAGGATAGCGACCCGCCCACGGTGGATCGAACCCATTACAACGGTTGAGCATAACGTGCATAAATTTTCGTAATTTCATTTTGAATATGCCCATTCGATAGCTCAAAAAAGCAAATGATATATGTATGTATAATTGAAGGAAAGTTGCGACACAGTGCGAAAAATATGCTATAAATGCAAAATAAACCCTAGAACCAAACAGGACGAAACACGTAAGTATGTTGTTTTCCATACAATGAAATCAGTTTTATACTATTTACTCCTGAACTATAACTCTAAGCCAAAAATGCAATTGAATAATATTGCTTAGATTTAAGAAAGCTATCGAATGGAATATTCGAATTTATGAAATTACGACTTCGAATCGATTCACCGTGCGCTCATAAAATATCATCAGTCCCACCGCTGGACATTAGGGTGTCCCGTAAAAACTTTTTTTGGATTTAAGTAACGTAAGACCACTCCAAAAGTTGCGAAATTGTTCGTAGATTACGAATAAAATTGAAACAAAAATCTAACAAAAAGTCTTTAGGTCTCTACCGGCCTTAAAAGATTCCAAAAAATGACAGTTCAACGTCAATTTTTGACTATTTTTAATTTTGAATCCTGAAAAGAGAATTATTGTTTTACTATGCTTGTGTGTAGTACCTGAATAGATCTTTACTTTTCGTGGTTATAAACTTTACCAGCAGCTTCGTACTTGTTAGGGTTACACCATAAAGTTAGGATGTACAAGAGGAACAGTGACAGATGAAAGGCATTACCAAAAATGAAATGTAAATGTGTGCGTAAAATAGTGTTGTCAACATAGGTACTAGCATAATGTTACCTATCGATAGTTGTACTGGCGCAATCATAAGACACTAACGATTTGATGTAACGAAGTTAAATACAAATAAAGAGTACCTACCTACCGTACAAAAAACACCGTTAATTGTTATTGAAAATAAATAAAAGACCAATGCATTTATTGAAAATAGATATAATTATTACAGCACTTACATAGAAAAAACAACGTAAGTATCTCATAATTACAAGATGAAAATAAAAAAATAACAAAATCAACATTCTTTAACTCCGACGCATTTAATTCTATTAATAATAGTTGTGTGGTTACGTTAAAAACTTATTTTTAGTATAGGTACATACCTTCTCTTACGAAGAAGTTTCGAGAATGTTTAAAACATTACTATAATTCAACAAATAATATAAATAGGTGTCGAGTTTTCTAGTGTCTCATTACTTTTGTGCTAACCTAGTATTTATTGCCTCTAAATAATATAGTCTTGTTTAATTTGGATCGGTTTGCCGATTAAACTTCAATAATTTGTTTCCATGCTTTTTTAAAATTAATGTGTTATGAAAAAAAAAACACAGAATAATCACTTCCGAATACTATCGACGACTATTTCCGTAACATTCTTACAGGTACAAATAAGGTTGGTATTGATTCTTTCATAAGGACACATCGAGGGGTTCTTTGTAAGAGGCATTTCGTTTCAAAATGCTTGCAGAAGAGTCCTTATATGGTGTCCAGCAACCCCTATCTAATTCCGTATCCATTTATCTCGTAACAGAGAATTGGTTGGAAAGCTGTAATAAAATAAATAAAATAATAAATGTTCGTGCACAAAATCAGTTTTTCTTAAATAACTTTGCAGCCGTTGGACGCACAAATATACAATTTTAGGCACGTTTACACGACATAAGGCACTAATTATCTGCATCATTTTATTCTTGAAAAGACGATACTTTTTGCTGGGTGAACGCACACGGAGAAAATCTTATTTAAAAAATGCTTATTTTGGAAAGTAGTTTTTTGTACTAGGTATGGTATACGCCCTTTAGAACCAGAAATAACGATATGAGCAATCACGTCGAACCTTCACGTCAATAACTAATTGTCGACTTTATCGATACTTATGACGTCAGCACTTTATCATGCCCTATCGTAATCAAAGGTTTTTACATTTTGTACAATATATCTGTGAATTCTCCATTTAGCAGTCTAATTTGATGATACGTCCAAAGGGAAACATATTATTTAACATTACAATAGGACTTTTCCCTCACTTTCAAACAAAAAGTAACGAAATTATGATAATGAACAATGCTATAAAATAGTCAATATTTACCGGTGAAACGTGTAATTATGAGGGTTATTTCCTTGTGTAACATCACATTCCGCCACTGAACATGTCACCATCGTTGCACATTAAGATTTATTGTTTTATTCGTTAGTTATTTCACAAAATTTACATAAATAAATTTTTCTTTCAATTTGCCGGAACGATATGCGATGATATTCTTTCAAATTATGTCTCCTGAAAAAATAGTTTCACTATCTCTTTTTCTCTCGCGGAGATGGGGTTTTGACAAATACCTCTCGCTCTCACGCTTTGTTGGTCTTTTGAACGTAGTGAAAAATTTTTAAGTCTATGGGTTACACTGAATTCCACCTCCAACTACTCTCAATTTTCAACTTTTTCCAATGATTTTCTTAACTTGACTCGCAAGTGTTTTGTTTGTATTTAAAGTAAATTTTATGCCTTATAGATACAATTTCAATTAAAATAATGTCAAAAGTGGATATAAGTGACTTTTAAATAATGAGTTCGAGGCGAAATGAAACTACATTTTCTGTATTTGAACCATAGCTTAGGTACAAATAACTTTATCATCTGCAGCTACCAACTGTAAAGGACGTCATTAGAATTATTTTATACGTAAAGAACAACCTGAAAATGCAATATAATCTGCAACTAACACAGTAAGGGTGGCGTTATTCGATATTCAGAGGAGTACCTATTTGGAGAAACCGTTGCAATGGTGGTGTGTTTGTATGCTTCATGCCAATGAGTTACCCCTTCGTCATTTATTCATAACCTTAGATGGCACATTGGAAAAGAATTCGCTGTGTGTGGAAATAGACCCACGGTATCTTTTTTTGCAATGACAGGTAATTTACCTGATTTGCCGACAAATGTGAATGAAGAGCTTAGTACGGATCAAAAATTACTTTATGAGGTGTGTCAAGCTGTTTTTTCAACTGGTTCCTGCAATCCTGAGCTAGCTAATCGTCAACCTGGGAAAATGGAACACTCGAGATTACTACAGCTAATTGGTTGCTCAGACTTTATCCAAATCCATCTGAAAACCTACAAATGCTTACAAACTTCATTGTTAGAATTTACGCACCGATTTGGTTTTTAATCAAGCACAGGGCAAATTTTAAGGACAGAGCCAACCATTTATATCAACTGATTATGTTTTCTTGATGCTTACCTGAAAAACTCAATACTGTAGTCGATCCTGATTGCAAGAAACGCATTTTTTGCGCATCCAGAGAACGTACTTGTCAGCATGATTTTTGATGAAAGAAACCACATTAGGGAGCCAATCTTAAGTAAAATAATTAAAGCTAGAGAAGCAAAAATAGCAGAATATTTAAAGCCTAAAATAAACTTCGATGCCAGTGACTACACCGAAATTATAATGTAGCAAGAATGTCAAGTTACCGCACCGCCGGTTCTTCGACACATTTCAACTAGGACTTTCAAAAAATGATAATAGATAAAAAAAAGTCTTTCCTTGCCACACTAAATCTGTTGAGAGGTGTGTGAAATTAGTGACGGAGGCCTCAAAAAGCCTAAGTGACGATAAATCGAGAGATGGATTCATTAGAGCGCGGATGCAATCTCGTGCTGAAATGCCAAATTTTGGTCACATGAATAAGTTTTAATTTTAAGTATTTGCTTGTATTTTTTTTTTGTATATTTTCATAATAATGCTTTGTTTTATCCTTTAAATTCATTAAACACCCTCTAGACCCTATTTTTGTTTTATTTTAAGCCCACGATGTAAGAAACAAAAAATTTGCAATTTACAAAATTTCAAAGAGTGGTAGAGGCCTCAAGATAGGAAGTAATTTTAGTTTTTTTACCAGTTTCATAATCTACGTGAAATAACGCAACTTTTGATACCTCTTACGTTGCTGTAGCTTGAAATTTTTTTTTTCCCATACATCGACGGGACACCCTACTGGACATAGGTCTCCCCTAATGGCGCTCATAAAATGTAAAATCATTAAATACATTTTATTGTTCACAGATATTCCATTCAGTAAGGATCAACAAAAATCTCAAAACAGCTTTGGAGACCGTGATTGAGTTAGAAGACACATCGGTTATCCTGGACCTACTAAACGTCATGGCACACAAACCGTAAGTATATTAAAATACAACAAATCATAAATAATTATTATTTAAAAAATACATGACCAAAACAAAAAACCTTTTGCCAGAATGATATGGCAACTATGCCCTTTTGTTTCCCAAAAGTCTCATCATTGGAGGCTCTTAGACCCATTTCGCCCATTATCCTTTAACTCAAGCTTAACTCCTAACTTTTGGTAGAACAAGAAAAAAGTTTAACTTGTAAAATCTAATTCTTGAGTTAAAAGTATGGAATACGTGGGTGGGCCTACGTGGCTTACAACTTCTAAATAAAAGAAAACTAGTATGCCCTGAGCTTCGATCACGTTGTATCTATGGAAACGTTTCAAGGCTATTTCTATCCCATGGGAACTGATTTATGGGATGAAAAGTCTGTGTTATTCCAGGGCTAGAACTACGTTTATTCAAAATTTCACTCCGATCCGTTCAGTAGTTTTTGCGTTTAAGAGGAACAAACATCCATATTTTCATATATCTATACAAACTTTCACGTTAATACACGTTAGTTTGACGACCGATGTGGCGCGGTGGGCGAAGGTCCGCCTGCGACGCAGGAGGTTGCGGGTTCGATTCCCGCCTCGGAACAAATTTTTTGCACGACCTGCAGATATTTGTTTCGTTGGTCTGGGTGTTTAATAATATATAATAAAAAATATCTATGTATATAATGTATTAAATATATCAGTTATCTAGTACCCATAACACAAGCTTTGAGTAGCTTACTTTGGGGCTAGATAGTGGTGTGTGGATTGTCCAGCATTATTTATTTATAATAATTTGCTATACCTATTATCTGTGTGGTCATAGAACAATCAAACTAGAATTGAAAATGTTGACTGTATCTCTTTCTATTATATTACAGATCTCTGTGGAACCTAGATATCTGCCTTCTGATGCTTCCAAAGATATATGAGCTGCTACAGAGCAAATATGAATCGTAAGTCATTTTTTAACTTTATTAAAAAACCTCTGAAGTCTATTTTAAGGAGGTTCGATTGACGCTGGATAATCGAAAAAATGAATCTAAACTAAATTGCTATTTGTAAGGGTTGGTAAAAAAAATATGGAAATAAACGCGTGGCCTAGTAGTTTGCTGGTAATTGTACATCGTTTTTAAAGGCAGTCTGGGTCCGTACGCGTAAAAACGAAAGTCGAAGTTTCAGGTCCATTTTTACGCAAATGGTACCTTCCTTATGCAGGCGACATAAGAGTAGGCTTATTTCGAAAACGAATAAAAAACGTCGATTTTAATTTTTTCGAGTAGGCTGTTTTAACAACAAAAATTATATGAGCGATGGTTGAAATAAATAATACTGGACAATACACAGCATCATCTATAGCCCCAACCTAAGCAAAGCTTATTTTATATATGGGTACTAGATGACTGATATACTTACTTACATAGAACATGTAGTACATATAATAAAATATTCTTGTAGCTAGGAAAGATAGAAGACACTTTATTGCACACACATAAAAATAACAATATACAATATAACTCCTTCCACTTAGACAATAAGCGGTCTTGTCGCTGAAGAGCGATCTCTACCAGACAACCTTGTAAGTATATTATTGATTACGAGCGACCTGCCCCGGCTTCGCACGGTTTTATTATACGTATAAACCTTTCTCTTGAATCACTCTATCTAAAAAACCGCATCAAAATCCGTTGCGTAGTTTTAAAGATTTAAGCATTCAAAGGGACATAGGGATATAGGGACATAGGGACAGAGAAAGCGACTTCGTTTTATACTATGTAGTGATGATATTATGTTACAGATATATGCAATGTGGTTGCAACGCGCTAAGACTGATAGTTCGGAACTTCTCGTCAGTTGTGCGAGCCAACGTGGGCGCTCCAGTCCGCACGCT
The DNA here is from genome assembly GCA_944547425.1 of Eupithecia centaureata. NCBI lineage: Eukaryota > Metazoa > Arthropoda > Insecta > Lepidoptera > Geometridae > Eupithecia > Eupithecia centaureata. The sequence continues at coordinate 3,859,452 of OX155694.1, forward strand.
CGGCGTGGACATACCGCGAGAGGAGCGATACGCGAAGTGCGTCCAGATACACCGGCTTCTCATGGACGTACGCGCTTTCCTGCTCAAACGGCAAACCCTCCAGGGCAGGCTTGGCGCAGCCTTCCGGGATCTCCACAATCTTATGCAGCAAGGCCTGGATTGACTGACTGAAACATTATTGTCTGTTAGGCTCAGAGGGCTCAATTGTCATGGCCGTTGCTGTTCGTATTTAGTTTGTATGTCATACAATTGACAGTGACAAAGTTTATACAGCTATTATTTTAAAATCGTTTCCATTCCACGGTAATGTACAATGAGTCGTAAGCAATAATTTTTCAGAAAAATAACAGTGTATAATGTTTTGCGACATACACATTGTGCAGTTTCTTCAAGAAAAACTTTGTGATAATGCAGAATGCCTTCTTTAAAGACTTGTTTAAATTTTTTAAATGAATATGAGGTTTGAAGTCATTAAAATACTGTACTTACATTTTATAGAGTTGTTTTAGTTTTAATAAATTTTAGGAGAAATTTATTTGCAGAGAACTGATTAAATATTTAACAATTAAATTTACTAATAATGTGCACCACCGGCCTCAGTGGCGCAATGAACGCAGGCCCACCTGAGTCGTAAATAGTGGGTTTCATTCCCACTGCAGGACAAGATGTTGTGATCTGAAAATATTTGTTTCAGATCTGAATGTTTGTATGTGATGTAAATAAAAATATCTTTATTCAAAACTCTGTTCAGACCTACTCTGTATTCCTTACCCAGAAAGTCAGCGGTAAATTTCGCGTCGGTATACATCGTGAAACCGAGCTAAATTTACCGCTACCACTATGGGCAGCAAATATCGCTTAGGTTTGGGTCTGAACTTGTTTTATTATGGCTGTAAGAGGGTTCACTATCTAGTTTGTGTTGGAAGAGCAAAAATGTTTTATCCCTTAACTAGGGACTTCTTCAGGATGGATGACGTTATAGACGCGCGCTTTCGTTCAGTCTCCTTGCAAGCATTGCGCGTGAAAGTTAGTGCACAAGCCGGGGGCAGGGAATGAAGTGAGGGGCGTGCTCTGTGATGCTGCGTTTGCGTAGTAAGGCCCGGCGCCCATTATCGGCATCGGCACGACTGAGGTTTTAGGTGGTAAATAGCAATATACATTAACATAATGGCAATAAAGTAGAAATTGCCGTGTATATGGTCGTAATAACAAAAAATACCGCTTCGGTTTGCTTGAGGCTGCTGTATCGGCAGCCTTGAGAATGCTTCGAGATGCTTCGGCATCCTTCGGTATGCCGCCGGCGACGAGGCAACACTCGGGGGGGATAGCTTGCCCTGCGGGGCGAAAGGGCTAATGGGCGCCGGGCCTATGAGTTATCTTATTGTGGTTATCTCAGGTGTTCTCGCAACACCAACTAGCTTTTAGGTGCGTTACCGTCATAATGAGCTTCTCAACAGTTATCTTACCAACACAAACTAGGTTCGTTGTGGGAACCCACTTACATCTTTAAATGAATTGGTCATACTACGGTCTTTATATTTGACAATAAATTATTTCTATCTGTTACCGATAAAATGCGACTGCTGGGGCTAGATGTTACTAATGTTACTATGTGAAAACGTCCAACATTATTTATTCAATTTTAAATTATAAGGTAGAAATGTAATATTTTTTTTGTAATATAGCTTTACCTCTGACTGTACAATCTATTTACCTACTTAAAAATCATGGTATGTAACAGTTCATGTGTACAGCAAAATTAGGAATAATTTTATATTTCTAAGCACCAACCTAAGTGTTTAACGAAATACTTGTCAGAATTTATCTAGTAATTCCTTTAACTATTCAATTAATTCACTAATATATGTTTGATGTATGTACTAAATTACTTTTGGAATATTAACAAAATAAAATAAAACATTGTGATATGCTGACTTATTATTATGACCCCACTATAAAATTGTTAGTTACAAAGACTACAGTAGCCACACTGAATTATAGCCATTGTCAATTTTTATTACATTTGTTGTACATAACCATGCAAGTTGGTGGAAGGAAGGAAAAAATAAATGCTTTTGGGTCAGGGGTTTATTTTCCTTTCCTTATATATGCTTGATATTAGCTAAGAAAATTAAAATTACTCTAGTAGGATAGCATAAGACCCACAACTACAAACTTTTCAACATCTCTCAGCTAATTCTTATTATATTGGATATCCATCAAGAGTCAAAGATAGAGTAATAAGATTCACTTAAGTAACTCAAAAAATTATTCACAATAGTTTTAGATAACTAGCAAACAAAAATATAGCTATATTCCAGGCAAACTCAAGATACAATGTTTGCAAATATATCCTCACACTTTACCCATTAATCAAATTGAAGATTTTTTTTACAGAAATTACACCAATTGTTGTTTTGAGTTCTTTCCAACAATGCATAATGCTGACAATTATTTTTGAAACTTGTCACCAAAATATAATTTTAGATTTTTGTGATGAGTTGGTTCCAAAAACAAATTCTTGAGAATAGCTTGAGTATAAATCTAGACACTTATTATCTACCTACCTATCCTATATCAACTTTATATCAAAATTAATAAGATTCAATAACATAGAAGCCCTATTTTAAAGAGTATGGGTACAGCAGTGACTAATTAATTTATTATAGTTGAAACTCCAGTAAGGCAGGCTTAGCTAGTGCAGTACATGGATGTAGCAAGACATCCTGCTTTCAGATTTTAACTCACACCTAAGCCTAACATCTTGCCTGTCCTATTAATATTATAACTCAATGGAACTAAACAATCCATTTCATACAAATAAATGACATGGTGCTCCAGGCTTCATTGGCAACCTAACTCCAATTGTTTCAAAATGAATATCAATCCCCTTAATAGTCACATCTCTGTTATGATCCTGTTACAGTCAGTTCTGTTTTCTAAGCATGTTAATAAAATCAGTTTAAATACATAATACACTGACCCTGAGGTTTCTTATGAAACTCAATGGAACTGGATAACAAAACATCACATTCCTTTGTGTATTTTTAAATCTGCAATTTTCTCTTCGTCTAAAAAATTTAAATAGATATAATTAAATTTATCTTTTTAAGTCTGTTATTTTCCTAATCTTAAATTATAAATCACAAAAGCAATTAAATATTTGGGATCTTAGTCTCAACACCAGTAGCTGGCAAGAGAAAGCTCAGAACCGAGATGCTTGGACAAGTCTCGTAGGAGTCTCGCACTTTGTATTGCTGAGCCCACAAGTAAGTGTACCTATCTCTGACAAGTTTTTCAATGCCTCTTCTTTTTTATTGTTGCAGTACCAGGACTGCTGCATGGTCTTTTTTTAAGCTTAAATTGATCCATCTTCTTGGCTAGAATCTCGTCAGATACATCTTTCTTCATATCTTCTTCTGGAATTAGGGGTTGATTTTCCAGCTCCATGAGTCTTTCTATTTCAGGGTTCATGCCTTTGAAAGACAGCCTCCCATCTATCAAATCTACGCAATATGTGAAACTAGATTCAGATATAAAGTTGCCACTTGCAATGCGCATTTCATTGGTAATTATGTTAGAATACATACTACCATGGTCTTCGGTATTTTCCAATTCTTTTTGTAAGCGGTCTTTGCTTTTTTTCATAAACTTCATATCCAAAATGGACTGTGGCAATTTGGGTTTTCTATTAGCCATATTGGGCAGATGTTTTATTACTATGTTTAAAAAATAATACGAATTTTAAAATCTTGTGTTTTTACAAGCAAAGCAAGATAACCTCAAACTCAAATTTTGTTTTCATTTTATATTCAACTTCTTTATTCACATCATCAAGTGGTCTTCAACATTGCGACTGTGCGAAATGCTAGTAAGAATCAAACTAAGGTTCATTTTTATGGCGTCAACGTCGAGAGAAGCTTCTCTCGAGTCATGTGATATCGCTCCGAGAGCCATGCAGGCTACTCGGAAGCTGTTCGTGGCTACGATGGTCTTTAATCACGTTTCATTCTGTACATAAATGTCAAATCCAAGTCAAATCAAACACATGGCACCAAAGAGAATTTATATACTACGTAAACATGGCACGTCAGATATGAATGAGTGATTTGATCAAAGGATTCAGCTGAAAGAGCAGAATCTACTCTTTCGGCTGAATCCTTTGAAATCCTTCCATACGAGTCGACTTATTTACTCCTTATACATATTACTATGGTAAATACTAGCTCGCCCCGCGGTTTCACCCGCATGGAAATTTATTTGTCAAGTTCAGAAATTTATTGCACGCCTCCTAGAAGTAGTAAAACTAAAAAAAATGGTGTTTCATTATTTACTTTGCAGTTTATTTATACCGAGTTTTGAGTCAAATAATCCGAGGAATAATAATTTTCCATACAAATTTCACCATATTTAAATGAGCAGTGCAGAGCCATATAAAAGAAGTTGAAATTCAAATTCAAAACATGAAAACAACCCACAGAGTGCCATAAATAACCTACAAAAATATTGTAAATAAAGTACCTTAGATAAAAAATTAATTAAATTCTGTTATTTTCTCACGTTATAGATGAGGTTTTTAATGTTTTTTATTAAGAAATAACAAAAATGCAAGTGTCGGAGATTGATAATGTCAAAATTTACAACCTCAGCGTTGGAAAATCTCTTCCAGACGTAAGTTTAGCAGCGTATTCCACTAATTCTAACCTAAACAAAACAATTCAAATTTTTAGTAACTAACACAGGTTTGATTATTTTATACTTTCAGTGGCTCACCGAAAGAAAGAAAAGAGCTTTACTGAAAGAAAATGTTGACTTGAGAAGAAGAATAGAACTTATCCAAGAATTTGATATGCCAGGTGTTAGCACCAGCCTCCGTGTTTCAAAAGATGGCCAATATATTATGGCTACAGGAATTTACAAACCCAGAATAAAATGTTTTGATGTGAATAATTTATCTCTAAAGTTTGAGCGATGCTTGGACTCAGAAGTGGTCACATTTGAAATATTGAGTGAAGACTATGCAAAAGTAAGTATAATACTGGAAAAAAGCAACAATTACAATGTTCACAATGACTATATAACCTTATATCTAAACTTCTTGTTTCAGATAGTTTTTTTACAATGTGATCGATATGTAGAATTTCACGTGGGTCATGGACGACATTACCGTCTTCGAGTTCCTCGCTTTGGCAGAGATATTTCATACCACAAACCCTCATGTGATCTATTTGTTGTTGGTGCATCATCGGTACATATTTTATAATTTTTACCTAGCTTATGCATGTATTTAGTTAAAAAAATTTAACAGTTTGACTTGTCATGTATTTAACTATATAGACTTTGCAATAACTAACACATATAGGTACTTACTTTATTTTTGTTTCTAGGAAGTATACAGACTCAATTTAGAATTAGGACAGTTTCTAGCACCATTTGTAACAAAAGCTGCAGAGGTAAATTGTTGTGATGTCAATGATGATCATGGGCTCCTGGTACTTGGCACAACTTCAGGACACGTAGAAGCATGGGATCCCAGGACCAAGTCCAGACAGGGAATACTGGACTGTGCCTTACACTGTACTGATTCAGAATATAAGTAAGAAAATCCATTTATCTTAGTGTTATTATATTGCATGAGTATGTTTTTCATCCATGTGTCTATTCTTTGTTACTATTGTGTTGTATTTTATTTATTTTGAGATGAAAGGTTTTTTTTTTTCTTCCTCTTAATCTACCATCGGCTGTTCAGCCATAATTAGATGTGGTCTTGGGTGGAGAATTCAGTTACTATTCCAGCGAATAGTACCATCTTAATGTTGGATATTTTAGTTCCTTCTGTGGAGTTCAAGAATATGCCATCTCTTGAGACGCTTTATGTTTTCCTTGTCTAGAAGTAGGTCTTTAGCTAGTGTGTTGCTGTGGTTGTTTAGTCTTTCTTTGTACTTTTTGCTGTAGTTGTTTACTTCTTCTTTTATGGTTGGCATTTCTAGATATTCGTGTATTTCGCAGTTTCTCACAAACCAGTGTGCGCTGGAGATGGTTCTAAGTGCAATGTTTTGGAATCGCTGGAGTATCTCCAGGTTGGAGTTGCTAGCAGATCCCCACAGTTCTATTCCGTAGGTCCAGATAGGTTCAATTATAGCCTTGTAGACAAGCAATTTATTGTCTAGTGACAGCTGTGATTTCCGGTTCAACAGCCAAGAGAAGTTCTTGAATTGGATATTTTCTTTAGTTCTCTTGGCTTTAATGTGGTTTGCCCATGTCAGTCGCCTATCTAGGTGAAGGCCTAGGTATTTCACCGTGTTGCTGGTCGGCAGGATTCTTCGTTCCATGTGAACAGGTGCACAATCCCCTTTCCTAAGTGAGAAGGTCACCTGCGTGGACTTTGTTACGCTGGGCTTGATTCTCCATTTTTGAAGCCAGTCGCCGATCTTATCCAACTGTACCTGCAGTTTAGTAGATGCCTTGTCGGGGTCGGTATCACTAGCAAGACATGCAGTATCGTCTGCATAGGTTGCTGTCACTACATCTGCTGTCTCAGGCAGGTCTGCCGTGTATATGGAGTAGAGGACAGGGCCCAGCACTGATCCTTGTGGTACTGAGGCTTTGATTGGATATAGCCTTGAGAATTCTTCCTCGTATTTCACTAGGTACTTTCGTTGTTCGAGGTATGATTTTAATATCATGTAAAATGAATTTGGTAGCAAGGTTTTAAGCTTGTATAGGAGTCCTTTATGCCAGACTTTGTCAAATGCTTGTTGGATGTCAATGAATACAGCAGAACAATACTCTTTTTTCTCAAGTGATTGTCTGATTTTGTGAACTACTCTGTGCACTTGCTCTACTGTAGCATGTTTCTCACGAAACCCAAATTGATGATCTGGGATGATATGGCCTGGCCAACAATACCTTTTCAAAGAGTTTTAATAGGATTGGGAGTAAACTTATGAGTCTGTATGAGCCAGGTTCAGTTGGTGGTTTTCCAGGTTTGGGCATCATGCATATAGTCGAAATCTTCCATAACATTGGATAGTGATGAATTCTGAAGATCGCGTTGAACAACATTGTTAGAAATACTAGCGGTTTTTTTGGCAGTTGTTTTAGAATTTCTCCCGTTATCAGGTCAAAGCCAGGTGCTTTTTTGTTTAAATATAGTTTAGTTTAAATATAATTTTTTATAGTTCCCTGGGAGTAACTAGTGTCAATGGTAACGATAATTGCTGATCACTCAGTACTGTCTTTTCTACTTCGTCTTCAAATTCTGTCATATTTGACGCATTTGGAGTAAAAACTTCACTTAGGTGCTCAGCAAATAACTCTGCCTTCTCTTTTTCGCTTTTGGCCCATGGTTTATCAGGACTCTTTCGTATTGGAGGAATGTGGTTTTGAGGTCGTTTGAAGTCTTTTGTTATTTTCCATAGGGAGTAGTTATCTTTCTTATGAGCAGATAGAGTTTGTAGTTTTTGTTGGAAGGTTTCGTTCTGATTTTCTAGTATAAGATGTTTTAGCTCTCTGGAGGCTTTATTGTATTTTGATTTATCTGTCTGTGCTCTGCTTGCTTGCCATTGTCTTCGTAGCTTCCGCTTCTCAGTCAGCTTGTGTCGTATTTTCAGCGGGATGTTGTTAGTTGGAACTGAGTTGTTTATAGTCGGAGTGGTACGCCATGCAGCGATTTGTATTAGGTTCGTTATGTAGAATGAAGCCTCGTCAATGTCCTCTTCCGTTTTGAGTTTCACTTTTAGGTTCACTTCGTTTTCCAAGAAGTTTGCGAATGATTCCCAGTCAGTTTTGTGGTTGTATAGAGATGAAAGTAGGTATATTACATTAGAGTTTCTGCCAAACTGTGACACAGTTTGTTGGCAGTACTCTCGTGGACATAGTAAACTTAATTGTTATGCTAATCATACTGAAATATACAAGATTTATCTACAAAAACAATTTACAGACACAAAATTACTTACATAATTATTATTTATGGTACCTACATCACTGCCTGTTTGTTACACTTAAAGGACCTAAACAATCCTCTTTCAGGAATGACAGTTTGCCAGCGATAACAGCAATCAAGTTTGATGGAGCCCTACAGATGGGAGTGGGCACATCTACAGGACATGTACTGATTTACGACATAAGATCAAGCAAACCCCTGCTAGTGAAAGATCACATGAACGAGTTAGCTATCAAGAAAATAGACTTTCACAAGAATATGAACTATGTCTACTCGATGGATTCATCTGTTGTGAAAATCTGGGATAAAAATAGTGTAAGTGGTAAATTTCAGCAAATATTCTTAAATTTAATTTTTAATCAATTGAATCTTAACGCAATAACACGATGTGGGTACATACATCGTGTTATTGCGTAGTATTCGGGCGAAGACTATGTAGTATCGGGGAGCCGTCGGTAAATTCGCCCGAATCAAAGGGATTTGTCTTGCTAGCAAGTAAAGCAAGACAAATCCCTTTGATACGCGTTAGTTTACCGATCGGCCGGCCACATTCATCGCGTTACCACGAAGATTCGCTGTAGCCCGCTAATGTTGCCCTAGCATTATGACTACACACTTGAGTGGCGCGGCGGGCGAAGATCCGCGACGTAAGAGGTTGCGGATTCGATTCCCGCCATGGTACAAATGTTTGTAAATTCTGCAAATATTTGTGGCATGGTCCTGGGTGTTTTCTGTTTAGTAAAATATCTATGTATTGTATTAAGTAAAAACCATCTAGTATCCATCTCAAAAAGTCGTCTAGTAGAGCACCCATAACCCAAGCTAAACATCTTGAACCCCACCCTTAGTAAACTTTGTTCTTAATCAATGTTTGAGGTATGTTTGTTTATACGTTATTTTATGTTTTCTTTTTAGGGCAAACAATACACAAGTATTGAGTCATCAGCAGACTTCAATGACCTGTGTGTGATTCCAAACTCAGGGTTGAATTTGATGGCAGTTGAGGATCAAAAGATGCAAATCTATTATATTCCATCACTGGGTAAGCATTATTTTATTCTGAAAAATTGTCTGTACAGTTTGTAGCACGTTTGTTCATGCTACATAATATCTCCTTTGAGACCTCAAATGTGCTCTATAACTTGCACACACTCAATCTCTCTTATATTAAAACAAAACTAAAAAAAGTACAGAAGTTTAAAATCAAGTTGAAAGTAAACTTTGAAAAATAAATATAGTGTCAAGTTCTCTGTATTGCTTTAAGAACAGATTCGATTCTAAGGTTATCAATATTACAAAAGTGTTTAATTTTCAAGAGAAATAAAGGAAAATTTAGGTAAAATTCTCCAATTTTTTACTCTCAAGGCTAAATGTAAGTACTATTTTTATTCCCAGGTCCTGCACCTCGATGGTGTGCCTTCTTAGATAACTTGACTGAAGAGCTGGAGAGCTCTGCGGCACAGACAGTCTATGATGACTACAAGTTTGTTACCAAGCAAGAACTTGAATCATTGGGATTGGACCACTTGCTCGGCACTAACCTCTTAAGAGCTTACATGCATGGGTAAGTTTATCTTAAAGTTGAAAACACACAGAAGCCGGAGGCGAAGGCGTGTCGGTTTATACTACGGCACCGCCTGCGGTGTATGTGTATCGGCTTTCATATGATTCAATAGAATACAACTCGCACGTCTTCGCCTCCGCTCCGGATTTATTAATTAATTACAAGGAAAGTTACTATCAAAGAATATTAAAACTAGTATTTACAATTGAAACAATTGAGCTAACTGCAGACGGTTGCAAACAGTCTAGAGGTAGCTCAACTGATCCTTATCAAATGGGAGCATCGCAAGACGCTCGCTGTATTGCCTCGCTATATAGCAAGCAATGCTGATGCGCAGCGCCTTATACTCACCTGCTCTCGGGTCACGCGTCGTATTATAAAGGTACTCTCTGATGTGATCTACTCACCAAGTATCTAATAGAGACTAGGGTCAGTGTTCTCCGGAGCTCAGTCGGACTCAAATTATTACTAAAGTAAATAATATTTTATTAATAGCTAAATCAATGAAGCTTATAAGTGATAACTGTTCGACTGTCCTTTGGTGAACACTGGTCTAAGAGGCTTTCAGACAAACCGAATCACGGTTTTATTTAAGCTTTTTGAATAAAATAAGTGCTTATTTGTATAACATAAAAAAAAATGTGTCACATCGACCAGACGGTCAGATATTTTTTTTTGTAATATTGACAGTCTCGGTACCTCATGGACCTAGGGTCTCCAAGGGGAGCAAATGGGCTGTCTGTATTAACTAGTAAAAAATGTTTCATGCAAGTAAAACCATTATAGTTTTCTTTAAAAACACCTGAAGTAATTTTGTGTTATGGGGCTTTTAAACGACATGACTTAAAGTTTTTTAAAAATTTTATTTCAGTTATTTCGTAGACGTCCGATTATACAAGAGGGCGAAATCAATAGCGGATCCGTTTGCATTTGAGCAGTACAAAAAGAAGAAAATCAGAGAAAAGATTGAACAAGAAAGACCATCTAGAATTAAAATCGAAGACAACCTGCCTAAAGTTAATAGAGACTTGGCATCAAAACTTATGGACGCCGAAGGAAAGAAAAAGAAAAAGCAAACTGGCGATCTACTCAAAGACGATCGGTTCAAGGTACATACTAATGTTATTATTGAACAGACCACGTAATACTTACGACTATAATTTGAAAAGAAAAAGAAAATCACGTGTTATTACAGATAACTCAAAAATATATCTACCATATATAATATACCATATCTATACTTATAATAAAACTGTAACAGGTCCAATTCTGTACATTGAAGATATTTTGAAAAATTTTTTTGGAGGGCACTCTATTATCGATACTCAAGCCAAAACTGTAATTTTTTTCTTTCATGTCTGTCTGTCTGTCTGTCTGTCTGTCTGTCTGTCTGTATCGTAAACGCGCATCACGCCGAAACTACTTGATGGATTGAACTGAAACTCGGCATGATTATAGGTCATACTACGAGGAAGGACATAGGATACTTTTTATCCCGGATTTCAGTAAGGTTCCCATGGGAGAGGGTATGAAAGTAAAATTCCTTTACCGCGCATCACGCCGAAACTGCTGAATGAGTTGGAATGAAACTCGGGACGATTTGAGTTCATACTACAAGGAAGGACATGGGATACTTTTTATCCCGGAATTCGGTAAGGTTCCCCTGGGAGAGAGGGTGAAAGAAAAATTCTTAAACCACGCATCACGACGGAAGTGAATGAATTCGAATGGAACTCGGGACGATTGGACATGGGATACCTTTTATCCCGGAATTCAGTTTGGTTCCCCTGGGCTATACGGGTTTTCAAAAATTTCTCACAGCATCTGAACGACGCGCGCGCGTCGTTCAGATGCTGTGAGAAATTTTTGAAAACCCGTATAGCCCAGGGGAACCAAACTGAATTAAACTGATAAACGCGAAAGTTTGTAAGTATGAATGGATAGATGGATGGATAGATTGATAGATGGATGGATGTTTGTTACTCTTTCACGCAAAAACTGCTGAACGGATCTGTATGAAATTTAGCATAGAGATAGATTATAAGTTGGAATAACACATAGGCTTATTTTATCCCGAAAATCTCACGGGAAAGGGAATTACGCGAGTAAAATCGCGAGTACTCGAAATACTAATCATGCGCAGACGAAGTCGCGGGTACCAGCTAGTTTATAATATAAAAGAAAGTCGTGTTTGTTACAACACTTATAACTCGAGAACGGCAGGACCGATTTTTATGATTTAAGTGTTTTTGGATTTGTCTTCGTCGGGAATAGCATATTATGTATAAAAATATGATATTTGACAAATATATAAATTTCCCCGCGGGCGACGCTGCGGGGCGCAGCTAGTATGTATAGTATAAAAATACATCTACACACCACACGGGAAGCACTAGCTTTAAAATAAAATAATAATCATTAAAATCGGTTTATCCAGAGAAAAAATAATGTTATGACATACAATAAACACAGTACCAAACACAAGTCGAGTTTAATTTGAAGTATAATTAACTAAATCCGACAAATCAAATGAACTTTTATTTTTTCAGGCTCTATTTGAAAATCCAGACTTTGAAGTCGACAAGCATGCTGAAGAATACCGCCTTCTCAACCCAGTCCTATCCAGGCTTGACGATAAGAAGAGCAAAGAGAGGAAAGCTGAATCTAGTCCCATGGAGGTAATTTATAAAATCAGGCATATTTCGATTGGAGAAGAATATTAATCTGTTTTTAAAAATGTTATTGTGTAGTATTAAGTCGTAAGATATTTATTCATTTATGTTGCTTTAAAAGTGTAACATTAAAACATAGCTTAGCGGTCGATTTTAACGTCTAGTTAGTTTATTGAAAAAACAATTTACTAGTGCACTATTTAACTAAGTCTATAGAACAAGGTATGTAGGTTATATTTTTAATTTGACTTCTTTGTTTTTAGGTGGAAGAAACAGAAGATAAAGATTCTGACGCGGAGCTTTATGAATCTACTGAAGAAGAGAGCTCAGACGACGAAAGGGGCTGGGTGAAAGAGGTTAAAAAACAACATAAAATCATCAACAGGAATAAGAGACAAGAAGATGACAATGAGAGAGAGAACGAAGAAAAAGTTTACGAATTTGACAAAGCTCCTAAAAACACAAATGTAATCAAGAGCATAACTAGAGTCAGTAAGGCTAGTTTGGGAGATCGAGTAACGAAAGAAGGTTTTACAACCACAGTTACTGGTACAGGGGGAAACCGAGAGATGAAATTCAGGATGGGTGGCAAGAAGACGAGAGAAGAATCAGATAACTATAAGAAAATGAGAAAACATCACCAGGAGAGAAAAGAAATCGCCAGGAAAACAGGCTTCTTAGCTAAGAAGAAATTTCAGAAGCGATTTTAGTGATGGTATCTAATAAATTAATTTATACAGTTATAATTATATTTGATTTTCACATATCCTGACGTCCTGTAGGTATACACTTTCATTTGATTTCACAAATTATTACTTTCTGTAGTTACAAATATTTAATTTACCAGTAATCTTTTGAAATCTATATTTATAGATCATTGTTTGAATTAGTAAGATCAAGTACCTACCGCGTAGTTCCGCACACAAGAATGCTGTAAGGTACCTACTTAGCTTTCTAAATCCATTAATTTATCCTTTCGTTTTATTGTTATCACTCTCGAGTTTATCATTAAGTTCAACGCAGTTTGTAAACAAACGGAGGAAAGAATACTCTCAAACGTCTTTTAAAACTATGGCAAAATACGTTATTTAATGAGAAAGTGCTCAGATTACGTACCTACTAAGGTAACCCAGTCGTTACAATTATCAAGTTCAAGAATATAACTTATCTTGCACACCTGAATAACAAAAGTACCCTAATGAATCAGTAGAATGATTTCGCGTTGACCCCTTTTGTTCAATTAAACAGAAATGTCATATCGAATTTTTATCGTTCTGTTCTGTTGTGTGTGAAGCTTGTATCTAAGTATGTACCTACATGTCGAGTGCATTGGCATGTACATTAAAAACAGCAGTGCAGTGTTATCTCTAGTTGAAGCCACAAGCTTTTTTAGTTTTCATGAGTAATTGTTCAGATATCTGTTTCAAATTTGAATAAGTGCTTAATCGAAATATGTAGTAAGCTAACAAGTAAAACAGTTATTTACTTATCGTTATTATTATTGTAATAATATAATGCAAAACGACAATGGATCCTACGGTAGTGGTGAGCAATCGTATATTTCACATTAGCTACATGCCTACCCTCGTTAGTTGAAGCGAATTATTATTTTCTGCATCAATGTACTATTAATTGTGTTATCGTTGTAAATAATGGGCAAAAAGTCAATTATTGAGTAGATATGGGTAATAAATTGAATAATGTTCATTTTTTCAATGATTTTGTAGCCAGCGACCTGCTGGACAGCCATGTTCTTGGGCACGAGAAGCACTGTGAGCCCGCGATGCCGAGATCTCACACCAGCCTCGATGCGAACAGTGTTGACGTGAGTTTACTTTTCAGTAAATGGTTAGCTGTGTGCCCTTTTCATTAAAGTGAGTGTTATATTTTTAGATCGGAGAGATAACGGAATCTCCGGATACAGAATACATGAGCACTTCAGCAATATTACACTACTGTAAATCTAAAGTAAGTTTTTACTATTATTTTAGTACCTTCTATTTATGTGCTAGTAGCTAATCTTTTAAAACACACGTGCATGTGGATAAAGCTCTAGGTGGTACACAAAACCTGATTTTAACCAGCATAATTTTCGAAATTTTGATAGATATTTTTCTATGTATCAGAGTATAATATAACCCTCATTTTCAGATACTTCTTCCATACCTGAAACTGTTGACGATAATGGGCCTGAGGCCCGTGGTTGACACATCGAACTCATCGAGATGTGCCATTTTCTGGTCGCATTTCCACTCTGCACAGGTCGCGATACTTATGTTCATAGGATACATCCTTCAATATATGGCTTGTTTCAGGTACCTACCCATATTTCTTTAAGACTTAACTATTTAACTAAGTAATAACCCGCTATGTTTAGCCCTCGCGTTTAGATTAAGTATATTATTTTCACTGGCCCCTTGCGCAATCACCTGTCTTAGACTTGTTTGTATAGGTTAAAAAAATGTCACACAATACGTGAATTATTAAAGTTTTGAAACGTTTTGAAGATTTATTGTCTATTTTACCCTAAATAAATCATTGTATTCTTGCCTCAAACCTGCCTTAAAATTCACTTTCATATTTCAGACGCGATCGAGGCTTCTGTTACAAGCTAGTTCCGCTTGCTTTAACGTCATCCCTCGAGTATGACGCTTACAAACAAGTGTGCTACGGCAACGTAGCGTTCACGTACATCGGACCCAGCGTATTGCACTTCCTTGGGTTTTTGTACGCTCTGTACTTGTTCCGGACATCTGATAACGAACAACTACAGAATTTGATGGAAAGGGTAAAGTACCTATTTATATCTTATTTACAAAAATGGCCTATGAACATTTTAAGCGTAGGTACTCTTGAAACTTACAAGGATGAACAACTTTTTGTACTTATTTATAACTATATTTTAAGTATTATAACGGAGATAGTAACGCTGTGGTACTACAATAAAAAAAACACATTTACTCTTCTTACAATCGTTGTTTCCTGGAAGAAACCGCTTTTAGGAGAGATTTAGGAGAGGTTCTTGCGATAAGGCCACCAATTCCATTTCTTTATTCTGATAGATCATCATGTTAAATTATGTAAGTACCTTAAGTTTTTTATGCGATGCAATAACAGTAGGTATTCATTGTAAAAGTAAAGCTGAGTAAAGCATTATCCTTACTCATATAATAAACGCGAAAGATGGTATGGATGGATGGATGGATGTTTGTTCCTATTTCACGGAAAAACTACTAACGAATTGGACTGAAATTTTGAATAAGTAGACGTAGCCTGGAATAATTTTCAAGCCATAAATCAGTTCTGATAATCAGTTCTGACCGTGAATTCACGGTTAAACGTTTCCATAGAAACAAAGCGCGCTAAGCCGCGGGCATATGACCAGTATTATATAGTAGTACTTTAACTTTTCAGGTGTTCTTATTATCATCATACTCGCCTCAAGGCACGCCCACCAACAAGCCGAAGCAGCTTCTTCGGATGCTGTGGTTCTTCATAATCCTCAGCATAATTTGGATGGGTCTATCCTTGTGTTCCGTTAACCTGATGATGGCTAAAGGAACTGTCATGTTCAGATGGATAGAAAATGGGTAAGCAATTAATAAATAATTAATTCTGGACGATCCACATTGCAAAATCTAGCTCCAAGCTAAGCAGAGCTTGTGTTATGTGGGTACTAGATGACTGATATACATAAGATCACCCAGATACAGATATATTATACATAGAAATCACCCAGAACCCCGGAACAAATATTTGCAGATCGTACAAATATTTCCCAAAGTGGAATAGCGGAATATCTAGCTTTTATAAATAGTGTCAGAGAATTGACCCCTCCAACCCCTCCTACTAAATTTGTGAATGTCCTAAAAACCAACTAGGGGTAGATACCCAAGGCAGAAGCTTCAGTCCGTGTATAAAATACACGGACTGAAGCTACTGCCTTGTAATACATCTCTACTGCGATCACCAATCGTGCTTAAATTCTTATTACATTATTAAATTCCACTCAAAATCAAAATATATGTAAAAAGCAGTTTACCGAAAGAATTTTTAATAATTTGGTGTATAGGAGACCGTCATCATTGAGTTTTATCAGGCTTATCTTTTATTCTGCTTCGCTTCTTCCACTAGTGGACAAAAGATTGAAGCGAACTGAAAATCAATTAT
This sequence comes from Eupithecia centaureata, assembly GCA_944547425.1. Lineage (NCBI taxonomy): Eukaryota > Metazoa > Arthropoda > Insecta > Lepidoptera > Geometridae > Eupithecia > Eupithecia centaureata. The sequence goes on from OX155694.1 coordinate 3,875,806, forward strand.
CACTTCATTTCTTACATTATTATTTTTTATAATTATGTACCCATAGAATTAAATTTGACTTGTCTAAGTGCTTATTTTGTAAGCCTAAAGAAATAAAGAAAGTTATCACTAAGGTGTCCACGCACCAACTATGGAAAAAGAAATATTCTTTATGAAGGTGCGCAGTTATACAACAGCTTACCCGATAACATTAAGAACTGTTTGTCTATGCATATTTTTAAGAAGAGACTAAAACAATATTATGATAAGATTTATTAAGTTAGCCTAGCGGTACTATTCAACTATTTATTTTAAAACTTACTGCTACAATTAGAAAACTAACTTACTTATGATTATTATTACAGATAGTAAGTAAGATTATTGTATGTACTCATGTAAGTGAACTCTGTTCTTTTTGAGTAAATAAATTTCTTTAAACTGATTTACTGATTGTGTACTTTCAGTTCGTACGAAGTGAACGTATCTCTGAAGATCCTGCTGATAATGTGCACGCTTATTCACGACATGGTGCAAGCCACCATCATCACTAGCTACTGCCTGCAGGCGCAGCTGCTGCAAGCGCATCTCATGTTCCTCAAGGAGCGCCTGCTCAACCGGACCATCACGCCTTTGAACTGGATGAGAGTAAGTCTATGTGCTTTACCTTTCGTTGTAGTTACTTATGACAAATGTTTTAAATTGTCGATCTGCAAATATTTGTTTAAAGTTTTGGGTGTTGTATATCTGTATAATAAAAAATATCCATCTATAAATCACTACATAGTATAAAATAAAGTCGCTTTTTCTGTCTCTATTACCCTATGTCCTTATGTCCCTTTGAATGCTTAAATCTTTAAAACTACGCAACGGATTTTGATGTGGTTTTTTTTAATAGATAAGAGTGATTCAAGAGGAAGGTTTATACTATACTTACTAGCGACCCGCCCCGGCTTCGCACGGTTTTATTATACGTAAAAACCTTCCTCTTGAATCACTCTATCTATTAAAAAAAACGCATCAAGACCCGTTGTAGTTTTAAAGATTTAAGCGTTCAAAGGGACATAATGACATAGGGACAGAGAAAGCGACTTTATTTTATACTATGTAGTGATAATACAACCGTGCGAAGCCGGGGCGGGACGCTAGTATGTTGTATAAATTAATGGCCCCTAATGGCGCTATGGCGCATGGACTAATATAGGTTGATGATGAAGTATATCTGTCATCTAGTACCCATAACACAAGCTCTGCTTAGCTTGCGGCTAGATGAGGCTGTGTCGATTGTCGAGTGTTGTTTATTTATTTACTTACCCCCATTCTACCTCAACGAAATAAAGTAATATAAAATCACCACAAATTATAAAAAGCGACAAAGAAAATTACAATCAAAAGGTAGAAACAAATGAAACACATACCTAAGTTACTAAAGACGACGACGACTTGGCTTCAGTAAATAACTGCAGACGTTTTCAAATAGTCTAGAGGTAGCTCAACTGATCTATTACAATACCACCCAGAAAGCGACCCCAAGACATCATCATCAGCCCATATTAGTCCACTGCTGGACATAGGCCTCCTCTAATGAGCACCATAGCGCCTTTCTTCAGCTTGACGCATCCAGACCTCAAGACAATGCTGATGCGCTGCCCCAGATACTCACCAGATCTCTCTCTCATTCTAGACAATCTTTATTAAAACCTACATCATTTCATTACTCAGGAAATAGCAGAATTCGACAAGTTACTAAAGTACCTGAACGACGACCTGGCCCCAGCGGTCTGCCTGTTCACCATAGTGAACATATCGTGGGCCACGTCCGGGCTCCTGTGGCTTCTCAACCTGGACAAGGTGGACACGGAGACTGAGCCGATCATAGGGATCAGCGTGCTGAACCAACTCTTGTGGATATCTGCTGTTGTTGTACCGTTTGTGCAGGTTAGTCGAAAATAGCTTTTTTATACAAGGTGCCATGTTACATGTTGCTACGCTGAAAGGCGGATCATTTTGGATTCCGCGAGGATCAACTTCTGATAAGAGGTATTAAATTAAAAAAAAAACGAAATTTCCTGTGAAAAAAAAACTGTCATTTTTACGTCCTATTCGTGCTCTTATACACGCAAGAACCCTTGAAATATTTGATGTATGTTTTTTTGGTTGTTGTTGTTTTTTGCAAAACTTGTGTTGGTCTGATGATTACAATAAAAATTAAGAAAAATAATCTCAAAGAAACCCTGATATTCGAAATTATCCATAGTTGGAATTTAATCTATCTCATATTCATGAATCTCTTGTTCTATTCCTGGCCTAGAACAACATCTATTCAAAATTTCAGCCTAATCCATGCAGGACTTTTGTCGTGAATAGTAACAAAACATCCATCCATCCAAACTTTCGCATTACATACAAAGCAGCTTATAAATAAAAACTGTCAAAAAAGCAACCGCCCCACGGGATCGTAGGCCAACAATGATTTCCTACACATATTTGCATAATACATTATATATGTATTTATGATTTCCATAAACATATTTAATGATTTCCATTCCTCACACCTATTTATTTCGCAAACATGTATTAGACACATAAGTTATACACGGGTGTCTATTTAGCTTCTTCCACTAGTGGACAAAAGATTGAAGCGAACTGAAAATCAATTATCACTTTATTTCTTATATTATTTTGATAATTATTACCTATAGTATTAAATTTCACTCGTCTAAGTGCTTATTTTCTAAGCCTAAAGAAATAAAGATATTGATTTACTGATTATTTATTTCCAGGCAGCACGTTTATCAAGAGAATGTCGAAAGACCCAAGCGGTCGGACACGAGCTGTGCGTGCGTCCGTTCATGCACCAAGACACGACGCAAGAAGACATCACCACTATCCTCATGTACGCCACCACGCTACAACTCAACGCCAAGCTGTTTCACCACCCAGTAGGGGGCAGATATATATTCCTGCTTCTAGCTTTGACAGTAATAGTACTGTTTTCATTAGGAATGTGTCATTATCTACAATAACTGTATTAGTGATTATGATTATTTATAATTGAATGAATAAAAAGATGATTTTGTGTTATATGCGTTTATTTTTAACGTCGATACATCTTTGGCACTACCTTTGGTAATCAATCAAGTTAAACACATTACATTTATAACTTATTCAATAAATCTAACAATTTCAACTCTTAATACTATGGCACATTTATTAACTTATGTACGTGTAGAGTACACGTGATATTGTTACGCATAAGGCCCTTTTAAATCAGTTTTACATTATTCATTCATGGTTCATTATCACTCGCGGAGTACCTACCTATATATTTTAGATACAGATAAAAGAAAGCGACAGTCCAAGAGTAAAGCTTCAAAATCGCGACTGGGGTTGGAGCCCCCACAGTCGCGATTTTGAAGCTGCAGCCATGGTTGCCTTCTCAGATGGCAAGTGTCCTAATACAAAATGTTCTGAGAACATCTATCGCAAAATCGCAGGTCGCGGAAACAACTTCTACCGCGTCAATAAAATTGTAGCAGTTCGAAAGATCATTATCATTTCCTGTCCTGTTTTTATATATTTTAGTGTGCATTAAAAAAAAATTATTGTATCATCATCAAGACGCGCTTCAAAATCGCAGCTGTGGGATGGAGGCTTAATACAGTAGTGGTAAAATGTTGATCGTACGTCGCTCGTATCGCTCTAATGATTTTCTTATCTACGTACGTTCTACGAGCTTATAATGTTGTTCTAAATTACGTTGTTCTAATAATCAGGGTCCGTATAGGTATGCGTGGAGAGCTGCGAGCCCCACCAGGAGCGGACGTCGTGCAAGGCTGGCTGCTCGCGCATTATGTTCACATTGCTGTGGTTGTGAGACGAGCGGTGACTCTTTGCGGCCGCTGGAATAATACAATACTTTTAATGTCTCTAAATGAAAGAAAGAAAGAAAAGTTATTTATTGTCTTAGAACTACTAACTACACAAAAACTAAACAGACTTAAGATACTAACATAAATAAAAATAAAACTAAGACAAAGGAGTAAATTCAGCTTTTGCTGCATGCCTAGATAGTCTCTTCAAGACGAGAGTGAATAGGTGTCTTCTAGACTTTCGTGATACATCTTCGGCCACGTCGTCACTTACCATCAGGTGAGATTGTGGTCAAACGAAGGTCTATTATTGACAAAAGAAATACTATAGTTATACTAGCGAACCGCCCCGGCTTCGCACGGGTTTATACTACTAATATTATAAACGCGAAAGTTTGTGACTATGGATGGATAGATGGATGTTTGTTACTTTTCACACAAAACTATTGAACGGATATGGATGAAATTTGGCACAGAGATAGATTATAGTCTGGAATAACACATAGACTATTTTATCCCGGAATGCCCCGGGAACGGGAATTCCCGCGGGTGAAACCACGAGGCGTTGCTAGTTATACATTAAAACCTTCCTCTTGAATTACTCTAGATAATTAAATCTTAATCCGTTGCATTGTTTTAAATATCTACCAGCGACCCGCCTCGGCTTCGCACGGTTTTATTATACGTATAAACCTTCCTCTTGAATCACTCTATCTATTAAAAAAACCGCATTCCGTTGCGTAGTTTTAAAGATTTAAGCAGTCAAAGGGACATAGTGAAGCATAAATAGGGACAAACAGATGGACAGCGAGATGCGACTTTGTTATATACTAAACTAGCGACCCGCCCCGGCTTCGCACGGTTTTATTATACGTATAAACCTTCTTCTTTAATCACTCTTTCCATTAAAAAATCCGTTACGTAGATTTAAGGATTTAAGCAGTCAAAGGGAAATAGGGACAGAAAAAGCGACTTTGTTTAATACTATGTAGTGATTATTATAACCTTTTATAATATTATTATCCTATCCATCCAATGGTTGCCTGGAAGAGATCGCTTTTAGCGACAAGGCCGCGCTCGCGACTTCCCACACGATGTTTCTATGGAAACATTTCAAGGCTATTTCTATCCCATGGGAACTGATTTATGGGATGAAAAGTAGCCTATGTGTTATTCCAGGGCTAGAACTAGGTCTATTCAAGCCCGATCCGTTTAGTAGGTTTTGTGTGTATATTTTGCTATTAAATCGAAAATTGTGAACAAGAAGTTCTCAAAAATAAGATCACGAGGGATTCGTTTTGAAACAATTACAAAATAAATTATTTAGGTATTTAAAATATGATCAATAATAGTCATTTTAGGTTGGCTTTTTAACTAACTTTTTAAAAGTAGTATTTTAATGTGTGATTAAAGTGTGGGATTAAAAAGTGGGATTCCCAATCCCAATCTTTTATCACACTTATTATGTCATATTTTTAATCCCACTTTTTAATATATTTAATCCCACACTTTAATCACACATTAAAATACTACTTTTAAAAAGTTAGTTAAAAAGCCAACCTAAAATGACTATTATTGATCATATTTTAAATACCTAAATAATTTATTTTGTAATTGTTTCAAAACGAATCCCTCGTGATCTTTTTTTTGAGAACTTCTTGTTCACAAATTTTCGATTTAATAGCAAAATATACACAAAACCTACTGAACGGATCTGATGGAATAACACATAGGCTACTTTTCATCCCATAAATCAATTCCCATGGGATAGAAATAGCCTTGAAATGTTTCCATAGAAACATCGTGTGGGAAGTCGCGAGCGCGGCCTTGTCGCTAAAAGCGATCTCTTCCAGGCAACCATTGGATGGATATGATAATAATATTATAAAAGGTTATAATAATCACTTAGTATAAAACAAAGTCGCTTTTTCTGTCCCTATTTCCCTTTGACTGCTAAAATCCTTAAATCTACGTAACGGATTTTTTAATGGAAAGAGTGATTCAAGAAGGTTTATACGTGTAATAAAACTGTGCGAAGCCGGGGCGGGTCGCTAGTTTAGTATATAACAAAGTCGCATCTATCCATCTGTTTGTCCCTATTTATGCTTCACTATGTCCCTTTGACTGCTTTAATCTTTAAAACTACGTAACGGATTTGATGCGTTTTTTTTTTAATAGATAGAGTGATTCAAGAGGAAGGTTTATACGTACAATAAAACAGTGCGAAGCCGGGGCGGGTCGCTAGTAGATATTTAAAACAATGCAACGGATTAAGATTCGGTTGTTTTAAATAGAGTAATTCAAGAGTACGGTTTTAATGTATAACTCCCACACTTTAATCCCACTCTTTAATCCCACATTTTAATCCCACTCTTTAATCCCACACTTTAGTCCCACTTTTTACCACAACTTAATCCCACACATTAATCCCACTTTTTAATCCACACTTTAATCCCACTCTTTAATCCACACTTCAATCCCACACATTAATCCCACTTTTTAATCCCACACTTTAATCACACTCTTTAATCCACAGTTTAATCCCACTCTTTAATCCCACTCCTTAATACAACTTTTTAATCCCACACTTTAATCTCTATTTTTAATCCCACACTTTAATCCCACACTTTCATCCCACACTTTAGTTCCACATTTTAATCCCACACTTTAATCAATTCCAATTTTTAATCAAACTCTTTATTCTCACATTTAATCTCACTCTTCCCCATCTTTATAATTGTGGGATTAAGGATATTAAAATATGGATTATAGTAATGTGATCATAAGATTAAATTGTGGGATAAAAAGTGTGATAAAAGTTTGGGATTAAAGTGTGGGATTAAAATGTTATAAGACCTAGTCCTAGTGAAACAATATAAATTATATTTATGTATTTTATTTATTTATTGGCGTAATTAGAACAGCCCTTCGGCCAATTGTACTTATTAAAGTAGGTTTTCATATTAAATATTGTTAGATTAAGTACATTAAGCTATAAAATAGTTACTTACCTATGTCAGATAATCTTTAACAAAGTTTTATATTACGTACTATAGCGACCCATCCCGGCTTCGCACGGTTTTATTATACGTATAAACCTTCCTCTTGAATCAGTCTATCTATTTAAAAAAACCGCACCAAAATCCGTTGCGTAGTTTTAAAGATTTAAGCATTCAAAGGGACATAGGGACAGAGAAAGCGACTTTGTTTTATACTATGTAGTGACTAGCGACCCGCCCCGACTTCGCACGATTTTCTTATACGTATAAACCTTCCTCTTGAATTACTCTATCTATTAAAACAAACTTCATCAAAATCCGTTGCGTAGTTCTAAAGATCAAACGTACAAAGGGACATAGGGACAGATAAAGCGACTTTGTTTTATACTATGTATTGATAGTGATGTAACTTACGAGGCGACTTCTTATTGAGAGCAGGGTGAGGATCACTCAGAGTGGGTTGTAGATACTTCTTCACTGGACTTTCAGGTCTGAAACATGAATAATGTATCTTTTGTATTTATGTTATAAGTCTTTATAAGTTACTGTGGGTGGTTTGAAAAAGAAGTGTGTGCGATATACTGAGTCTATTTATACACAGAAATACGGGTACAAGAAATAAAATAAACAATAATCTATAACCTTTCTAAGTAATGACGTAGGTATAGCTATAATATCGTAATTTTTTCTTTTTTTTATTATTATTATTTAATTAATTTTTTATGTTTATTCAATTATAATTTCACTCATATATTTCGATTTGATTTTTGTTTAGTAAGTAGTTAATTTAATAAAATTGTTTGTGACTAAATATTGCACGCCATACTGGTAAAAATACATTGTGTCTAACTTTAAACATAACACCACCTATGTACCGTATTAACATGTATTTTTTGCAATAAATTTTACTTTACTTTACTTTACTTTTTAGGGTATGAATTTTCTGAGGGAGGTTGCTGAAGTGACTGAAGTGTGACACTACGAGCTCGGCATAGCATGAAATTGCTGACTTAGTGAGACGCGTTCGCGCCGCGTACTATAAATTCGACTGTGTCACTACATATCTTAATTTCTTTGTAAACTAGCGACCCGCCCCGGCTTCGCACGGTTTTATTATACGTATAAACCTTTCTCTTGCTGAGCGGAGCCACGTTTGCCTTGCGCTCTGCTAGACACAAATTAAAATTAGGTAGCTTAGCATTAAATAGTATAGATTTATTTTGTGTAGTTCGTAAGGTAAATAAAAAATCTTTCTTTCTCTTGAATCACTCTATCTATAAAAAAACCGCATCAAAATCCGTTGCGTAGTTATAAAAATATTTAAGCATACAAAGGGACATAGGGCCATAGGGACAGAGAAAGCGACTTTGTTTTATACTTTTTGTAGCTTCAACAAAACCTGTGCAAGTTTATTTATTTATGTTTATAAGATATGCTACCTTGGAATGGTGACTGAAGGCAAACCGGGTTTCTTTAATTGGCCTTTTGTAGACGCTCTTTTGGGTTGCGAATCTAACGAAGACGTAATATCTGGAAATATACATAAACAATGATATGTAATCAATTTAATATTATCTGACGACAATAAATGCAGGAGGGCAGCAGGCGAAGATTTGCCTGCGAGGCATGAGGTTGCGGGTTCGATTCCCAGGGTTAATGTTTGTCTGTAGATCATCGTTCCGGGTACTCCGGGTGTTATGAATAACATAAAAATATATGAAATATATTGTTTTGAGTAGTTATATCAGTTATCTAGTAACGATAACACAAGCTCTGCTTAGCTTGGCGCTAGATGATGCTGTGTGAATTTTTGAGTATTATTTTTGGTCCTTGGATGCTTATTCGTTGCTAATTGAATAAACACTATACTTAACTAGGACCTTATTTAGAATAAGTATAAAACTATAAGATCTTACTGGATATAACCGGCTGCGATGCAGATTCTGTGATTTCTGTCCGCCCCAAATTCGATACGGATTGCTGAAAAAACATAACATATAGAAAATCACATAATTTTATCTATGTAAGTCTAAGCATGGACAAGAAAAGTAAGTAAACAATTCATACCTGTGTTTCCGCATCAATTTTTTCCTTCTCAGTTTTTTCCGTGTTCATATCAACGGGTTGTTCGTTTGTCTTCCTTAGGCCAGCTATTAGGCTTGTTTGTTGTTTCTGAAAAATATAAGACCAGTTAATTATTTTAATTCTCAATATGCTCATACTAGACTTATACATGATATAAATTAAAACGTGATGCTTACTGAAGCTTAGAATACTCGATTCAGCGTAACCGACCTGAGCGTGACGTTTCAGTTTCGTTTATGGTACAGAATAGTGCGCCTAAAGATGTATAAGATGTGATCACGAATATTGTCAGTACATGAAATTAAATGATTTTTTCTTTTATTTATGGTTAACAAATAAGGATTTTTTTAAAGCCTAACTAAAAACCGTGCATCGGTTTGTCTTAGACTGGCGTTCACCAAAAGACAAAGGGACAATAAGCAGCTTCGGCGGTAAAATAGGACATATGAAAACCACAACGTACCAAAACGTATGAAAACTTACGCTAGTATTTGCCCGTATTTTCTTCAAGCATCCTTCGAGCCATGTGCGAATAGTCTGCTTGGCTACTTCCTCTTCCACCAGGAACTCAAATTCCTCTCTTGCCAAAAGCTCTTCCATTTGCAGCGATTTACGAATTTCTACCGTACGGTAGGATAGCATGCTGAAAAATTATATTTCCTTTATGTTATTGATTTGTCTTGTAAGGGAAAGGAAATAAAGTACAGTACTTTGACATTTTATTTTAACACAGCTCGACACATCTGGACAGTGATTTCAATAAATCATAGAAATACAATGGAGGAAACGAGTTAATGATTCATAAAACATAATTCGTTATTTAAACTTTAAAAAGCTCACTTGATAACATCATGGAACGTGACATCCTCGCCGTTATGGAGTCTCTCCAGCTCGTAACACATGTATTTGAACAGCAGCCTCTCTTTGTGCGTATCGCACTCGAGTCTCCCCCTCAGAAGTCGAAGAATGAACTTCACCTAAAATTATCAATAATTTTATAATCAACTCAATGGGCTATTTGACTAAATCACTGCATCATCATCATCAACCTATATTAGTCCACAGCTGGACATAGGCCTCCCCCAATGAGCGCCATAGCGCCCTGTCTTCAGTTTGACGCATCCAGCATCTGCCAGCAGTCTTTCGCAGATCGTCACTGCACACACTGCATAGTATAAAACAAAGTCGCTTTCTCTGTCCCTATGTCCCTTTGTATGCTTAAATCTTTAAAACTACGCAACGGATTTTGATGCGGTTTTTTAATAGATAGAGTGATTCAAGAGGAAGGTTTATGCGTATAATAAAAGCATGCGAAGCCGGGGCGGGTCGCTAGTTGAAAATATAGTTTGTGATCTTTATAATCAACTCAATAAGCCATTTGACTACATTGAAAATATTGTACATATTGTGGTCAGTGTGGTCACCCATAGGGGTACAAAACTTACTTGACGCTTAAAAAGTTCCAATTGTTTTAATCTGTAGTAATATTCACCTTTCGTACTGGTATAACTCCTTTCTGGTGAACATCTACAATATTCCAAGTGTTCTGGAAATTCCTTATGTCAGCATATGACAGCAAGGCGTCTTCTTCGTTTGAGTAAAACAATGAAAAGTTCTCCATGATGATAGCTGCAAGTAATGAAATTATATTACGATCAAAGAAGAAAGTAATCGTATAACAGACACAAAAAGACTTAAGAGCTCTAGGATTAAATTCACAAACCTCTCCTTAAAATTTGTAAGCCCTAATAATTAGGAAAATTTTACCCACAAGCAACAAGCACTCGCCATCTGAGAAAGGTTCAAGTAACAAATTGACTGGTGGAAAAATACATACACATGGCATCATTAAACCCATAAGTCGCTCTGCGAGTCAAAGAAAAAGCTACCCTGGTAGTTTTTTTTCAAGGATTAAGCTCTAATACATATTTTTGATCCTTACCCACAAGTAGATTGAGCACTATATAAGTGATAATGACGTAGAAAGTGCAGAAGTAAGCCAGAGAAGCGGTGAAGTTGCCGCAGTCAGTCTCCCAGTAGTTGTCAGCGGGCGTGCAGTACGGCGGCGCGACCATGCAGTCGTGCATTATCTTGTTCCAATCCTCGCCCGTTACTATGCGGAATAACATCGCAACGCTGTGTATAGGTGAGTTGAAGTTCGCTCGTCTGGAATTTAGGGCGTAAATTTATTAGTTCTTTATCAGTTATCTAGTACCCATAATGGTGGGTTCGAACCGAACGAGAGCGAGCGAAGGCTAACAAACGAACGCGAACGAACTAGAGTAGACGACGTAGTAAAAACAAGCGAGGGCCTTCGTTCACCTTCGGCCGTGCTCCGTCGCCGACTTTTGCTGGGGTTCACGTGAACATAGCAGCGAAAGCGAGTGAACGTGCGGTACCGATGATCGTCGAATCCCACTTGTTCGCTTCCGCTCGCTCTCTTTCGCTTGGTCTGGACCCAGCATAACAAAAGCTCTGCTTAACTAGGGGCTAAATGATGCTGTGTGAATTGTACAGCATTATTTATATGAAGAGAAATTTAAAGATTCACAACTTGTAGACCAAATCTTAAACTACAAATTTTCACAATTTATCCTGAGGCATACTCGGATCGTTTTACGCCCGCTGCGCCAACGAGGTCAATTTTTATAGCGATGGATGTTGTAATCTATTATAAAGCCTATGCAATTATAATATTTATTGCAGTCAAATCGATTTTCAACCAAATTGACAATGCAACTTACCTCCCAATGCCTTCTCCGTATTTAACATTTCCGAAGACAATAGTCCCAGCCAGAGCGTAGAAGAAGACGAGTAGGAACATGCCGAATATAATGAAGAAGCTCTTGCAGACGCTCACTCCGACAGTCAGCATCAGCATCTTGAGAGTGGTGTGCTTGCCGGTGATCGTGAAGAAACGGAGGATCACCACCATGAAGCCAACGAAGTATGACAGATCGTTCTGAAATCAATATTTGAAATGTATTACTAGATGTCTTTATGAGAAACTCAAAAATTTAATTAAAAAATTTAAAAGCCGTTATACATAGAAGCCGTGGCCGGGCCGGAGGCGAAGGCGTGCGAGTTGTATCCTATTGAATCATATGAAAGACTACACATACTACACCGGTGGCGGTGGCGATACGGTACCAATAGTATGAGATCCGACTGCAGAATTAGCCCGATTTGTAAGAAGGAGAATATATATACCAGGTTGCCTCTCAACATTTCTAATAATGTTCTTTTGTCTGGTGTACAATAAATAGAATTAAGAATATCATCAACTTCATTCATTGAAACCTGGTTTTAGCCACTAAAGTTCGAAGCACACAGAAGCCGGAGACGGAGCGGAGGCGAAGGCGTGGCGGTTTTTCGTATGGCACCGCGCTGTCACCGCCTGCGGTATGTGTGTAGGCTTTCATATGATTCAACAGAATACAACTCGCACGCCTTCGCCTCCGCTCCGCCTCCGGCTTCTGTGTGTTTCGTACTTAATTCAATATTTTTTTGCAAGCATTTATTTATTACCTTCAAAGTGAATATCAGTAATGATTAGTACGAAGCGGCGATGTTACCTTCAAAGTGAAATGCATAAAGATCCATATACAGCCAGCGACGGTGACCAGTAGATCGTATCTATTGCGTCGACTCTGCCAGTACCCGCGCGGGGTGAACGAGATCGTCTTCAACAACACTTCTACATTTATGATATCAGTTAGGATTAGTAGTACGAAGCGGCGATGTTACCTTCAAAGTGAAATGCATAAAGATCCATATACAGCCAGCGACGGTGACCAGTAGATCGTATCTATTGCGTCGACTCTGCCAGTACCCGCGCGGGGTGAACGCGATCGTCTTCAACAACACTTCTACATTTATGATATCAGTTAGGATTAGTAGTACGAAGCGGCGATGTTACCTTCAAAGTGAAATGCATAAAGATCCATATACAGCCAGCGACGGTGACCAGTAGATCGTATCTATTGCGTCGACTCTGCCAGTACCCGCGCGGGGTGAACGCGATCGTCTTCAACAACACTTCTACATTTATGATATCAGTTAGGATTAGTAGTACGAAGCGGCGATGTTACCTTCAAAGTGAAATGCATAAAGATCCATATACAGCCAGCGACGGTGACCAGTAGATCGTATCTATTGCGTCGGCTCTGCCAGTACCCGCGCGGGGTGAACGCGATCGTCTTCAACAATACTTCTACATTTATGATATCAGTTAGGATTAGTAGTACGAAGCGGCGATGTTACCTTCAAAGTGAAATGCATAAAGATCCATATACAGCCAGCGACGGTGACCAGTAGATCGTATCTATTGCGTCGGCTCTGCCAGTACCCGCGCGGGGTGAACGCGATCGTCTTCAACAATACTTCTACATTTATGATATCAGTTAGGATTAGTAGTACGAAGCGGCCATGTTACCTTCAAAGTGAAATGCATAAAGATCCATATACAGCCAGCGACGGTGACCAGTAGATCGTATCTATTGCGTCGGCTCTGCCAGTACCCGCGCGGGGTGAACGCGATCGTCTTCAACAATACTTCTACATTTATGATATCAGTTAGGATTAGTAGTACGAAGCGGCGATGTTACCTTCAAAGTGAAATGCATAAAGATCCATATACAGCCAGCGACGGTGACCAGTAGATCGTATCTATTGCGTCGGCTCTGCCAGTACCCGCGCGGGGTGAACGCGATCGTCTTCAACAATACTTCTACGACGAACACCAGCGTCAGAAGAGCCGATGTTAGAGCCAGTTGTTCAGTGTGCGGGGAGTATTTTGACCACTGAAAAATAGAAAATACAAATAAATCATCATCATCAGCCTATATTAGTCCACAGCTGGACATATGCTTCCTCTAATGAGTGTTATAGTACCCTGTCTTCAGCTTGCCGCATCCAGCATCTGCTTGCAGTCTTTCGTACATCGTCATCCCACCTGGGCGGAGGGCGTCTTACACTACGTTTGCCAAAAAACCTACGAAAACAGAGCTTGGTGGCCACCAAGAGAAAGTTGGCCTATGTCCAGTAGTGGACTAATATAGGCTGATGATGATGAAGAGAAACTTCGCATCTCTTATATCGAAAAGGCCGCCCATTAACTTGTCTTACATAATGTTCTTTTTTTCTGTTGTACACTAAAGAATTTTTGTATTGTACTGTATTGACAAAATAAAACTACTACCAGAGGCAATAGAAATAAGCTAATATAACAAACAAAAAAATTGATATTTTTAAATTCCTTTCTTTAACGTAACAATACGATAAAATACGTATGTGCCATCTGAATAGACATCAATACTTACAGTAACCGCTAGTAATCCGCTGTTGATGAGCACGACGATAGCGATAACTCTCTTGAAGGTGAGGTTCTGTGTGACGTCATAGGCGAACGCGCGCACTTTCCTCTTATTAGGGCGCGGGGGAAGGTGCAGCGGCTGAGCTATTTTCAATCTTTTTTTCAAGTCACACCTGGAAATTTCGTTATAGATTTAGCGTGTGAAATTGACTATTATTATTAAGTTTCAATGATGGCTAGAGACAAGACATGACGTTATGAAACGTTATGGCACTAGTTAGGGGAAGCTATGACTGGCAGTGGACTAGCATATGCTGCTGATGAGGATGAAATTAGCTCATTTAAAATGAAGTAGTATAAAAGAGGAATTCGTCAAAACGACGAATAAACGCAATATTAGTTTTGATAAGGTTCGATGATACTTTGTCAATTGTTCAGCATTATTTATTATAATTATAACACAGGTTCCAACAAATTTATTTTCTTTCTTCTTCTGTCTTTCTGAGTTAACTTATTACTCACCACCTCCTCTGGTCGACAGTTAGCAGCGCCGTTCCTTTGTTCTCTGAATAGTTAGCGATGACCACGCCGACGAACAGAGTCAACCCAATCATACAGCCCAGGAAGATGTAAACGTGTATGTATATTGCATGAACCTGTAACAAGATATAAGGTGAAAAATAGCCTAAGTTTTATGAAATTTCGTAAAGCTTAGAAACCTCTTGGTTCCTAATACAGTTTCCTAATCATTTGCTCCCCTTGGAGACCTTAGGTCTGTGAAGTAATAGAGGCTCTGAGTTTTAAAAAAAATATCTAGTCAATGCGACGCGTGACCCGAGAGCTGTTGAGTATCTGGCGCAGCGCATCAGCATTGCCATACAGCAGGGCAATACAGCCAGCGTCTTGGGGACGCGTCGGTTTATATTGCTATGAATCAGTTAAGCTACCTCTAATTGTTAGCAACAGTCTGTATTTAAGGTTGTTCGAGTTCCATACGTTTGTATTTTCCCAAATATGAGCGATGTGGACATAATTTAACAAATAAATAACTGTTTTTGGCTTTGTTATTGGTCATTATTTGCGGCAAATTGTGTTTGATTCATGAAAACACTCGGAATAATTAGAAATAACGTGAAAATTTTAGGCCATTTCTATCAATGCGTGAGTGAACACGGATAGTGTCGTACGCCCGCTTACTTGAACATGTGAGTGTGATGGCGGCGACGGAATCGCCATCTGTGTGCTATCTAAAGAATCATCTAATAATACCATAGTCTACCTTTCTCAAAGGGTTTTTCCATCGTCCAAGTATTTATTCCTATCTATTTTTGCTGCATGTCAAATAAGATCTAGGAAGCCTACGTTCCGTTTCCATGACAACAATAAATGACACTATGTAAACAGATAAAATGTTTGCTTATAGATACCAGTTTAGATAGTTTTACGCTGGGGCCACACTACCTTACCGTCTACCGGGCTGTTACCGCAATAATTATGACATTAAATTACCGTTTAAATTACTGCATGACCTGGTGTGGTTACACTAGAGTTTACCTAGATATGTCAATAAATAAAGCGGTCAAAAAAAATATCACGTGCGTCGCCGGTGAGCTCATATTGCACACGGTAGTGGCCACAAAAGCATTAATTACTGCGGTAAACTTCTTTGATGTGCGAAAAAAGACCGCCGCCGGAGCTATTGTCTACCGCCATTTGCCATATTGATTGGCATTGTAAAATTATGGCCATAAATCGTGGTTACACCTAGGTGTTGTATAAGTTATAATTAAAATAATTATCGGCATATCACGGTAGTGTGGCCCCAGCATCAGACGTGTCAGATTGTATGCAAAGCATTTCGATCATTCATCAGCGACAACCGATGTGGCGCAGTGGGCGAAGGTCCGCCTGCGACCGGTTGTGGGTTCGATTCCCGTGTCGGAAAAAATTGTGTACGATCTACAGAAATTGAACATGAAATTGTTCCGTTGGTCTGGGTGTTTTCTATGTATTTATAAAAAAAATATCTATCTATGTAATATATTGTATTAAGTTTATCAGTCAACTAGTACCCATAATACGAGCTTTGCTCACCTTGGGGCTAGATGATGCTGTGTGGACTGTCCGGAATTATATATATATTTTTTATTGGACTAATCGTAACTTTTTACAGAGAGCCAAAACAAAATTTTGAACATGATTTTTTTGAAAAGTTAAAGTTTTTCTTTTTTAATATTAAAACATCATTGTTTTCGTAATTTTTTGCTCTATTTTTAAAATAATGGTCGCTGTTATAGCTATCACCCAACTTGATAAAAACTACAAAAGCCCATTTTGCATTAAAATTTTGAAGCAAAGTTAAGATAATTATCCCAATAAAAAGAAATAAATATTTAAATTAAACTAGCTTTATGAAATGTTCTCAAAAGAAAATATACTATATCAGAAATAAAACCATTTTCTTAATTTTTGAAATGTGGCCGTTTTGCATTCAATGAGCGATTTGTAAAAATGCCTGAACTTAGCTGGCGTAAGAGCTAAAATAAAATAAAAATCAGTTGGTGTTGATAGTACATAATTGTTTCTTTTTATTTTTGTCATACCGTTAGAAACGAGGTCAGGACCCTTTGTGGGATGTACCTACGCAGAACAGTCTACCAAAGTTTTATATAACAATCAAATAGACTTAGGAAGGCTTACAATAAGTAATTTATGACAAATATGAATTTGTTTGTACTAGGTCTATGACATTGTTCAAAATATAAAGAATAAAAATGATAAAAATCAAAAATTTTGGTAGTGTTGAAGGGATTTGAGCCCGTACTAACGGGATGTATCAAAATTTTGTGGATATTTTATTATCAAAAAGCAAAAAGTAAATTAAATTTTCGGTGGTTTCGAACCCAGGTACGACTATACATCGTCGCACCCACCCGACTGTTCAAACCGCTAGTCCAAAGTGAGTTATTGAAATACTGTGAAAATTTGTATTACTTTTAATCTTTTATAAGTGGTCGTAAAATCGGAGCTAAAATACCTAAGTACACAAAGAACAGAGTCAAAAAAAGTGGAGACTTCCTTACGCTAATAATTTTAATGTAATTTTATTATAAAATTGGAACAACTTTCACAGTGAGTACATTTAAAATTAATGATTGTTATTGTGAACTTATTCAATTTATTTGTCAATTCCAATGATTTAACGAAATTAATAAATAGCATGAAAAGTATTTTTTTTACCTATAATTTGTAAGATATTCTTTAGCTAATAAGCTAGTTTGTAAATAACATTACCCTCTGCGCCTTTTTACTTAAATTCTTCAAAACGATAAAAGAAAATTACCTCCAATTTTAAAAAAAATGTAAATAGAGCCTGTATTTATTCTTAAAAAAAACAAGAGTCGAAAATTAGTTCGTTAACTAGTGGTTTTATTGAATTAATTTTAGATGTAATTTAGTAATGTCCCGAAAACGGAAATATTGGTCCAAAAAATATTTAGTCCTAAGGCGTCTCCAATTATCTCTGTTATTTTTCGAACAGTAGTTATTTTAGTTCCACTGAATTTATAGGGTTTGCCTGTGTGAGTGACTCGTAGCGGCCGATCACTCACACAGGCAAGATCTTTTTGCTCTTCCCAAATACAAGCTCCATAGATGCTTTCAACACTTGAAAAATTGCTTGGTACATAAAAAACAACATACCATTTGCGGCAAATACATTACCATTAAACAATTATGCACAATTTAATTAGAAAATAGTGAAAAACATCAAAATTGAAAATCATCGCCATCTAGTAGCGGAGCTATGCTTAGTCCTGGACGCGAAATCACCTTAAGTAGGTACCTCAATTCATTCAATTGTAAATACTAGTTTTAATTTGATTCTATTCATTTTGTTTGTTATGTTTCACTAATACGTTTAATGTCATTGTGCATTCACGACAAATATTACATATTCTCAGTACTAACGAAGCGGAACAGTATCGACCAATTAGAAAGCAGGGTGATGACGAGGTCTTTATTTCAACCAATCTGATTGGTCGATTCCGGTTCTCTTATGCACTTTTCGTCCTCGGAGTGACATGGATTAACATTTTAATTAGGCTTACCGGTCCTAAAGCCTTGATCAGTACATCACGTACGTCCAGCCAACCCTTGAAAGAAAGCACTTCGAACAAAGTCAGAAGCGCGTCGCCGATGTTGTCAAAGTTGAATCGTTTCGGGTTCGCCCTGAAAGATAATTATACAATTTCAATGTTGGAAATAAAATAAAAATAAACTATTTAATTTATTTTAATACTTTTGGGCCGGCCCACTGCTCCTTCAGCTTGGTAATTCTTTGTGCTATATCGATAACTTTGGTTTTATGTCGGGTGTATTCGTACCGAATCCTATCCTTCAGAGAAACACCGAGTACCTAGTTATAGGTCTTTCATAGCTCACTGGCTTTGAACTGTTGGAGCAGCCCTACCGTTATTGTGCACGTCTCAGCTCCGTAGGTCATTACGGGTAGGACCCACTGATTCAAAACTTTCCCTTTCAATTCAAGCTTCAGATACAGAGTATTATTCTATTAATTTTTTTTAAAATATTTTTTTTAAATAATATCTGAAGCTGATTTTCCGGCTTAGAACAAACTTAAAACCTGGATCTATTTAAAACTAGATTGAAATGATGGTCTTCTAGACTTTCGTGATTCAAACGTCGGCCATATCTTCAATTTACATCGAAACGTAACATTGTTGTCAAGTGATAGTATTGATAAATAAAAAATAATATAAGTTCATACAATTCTATTTTAACGGTGGAAACATCTATTGTTTATTGTATTATTTTTAAGTCTGAATAGTAATTTTTATCATTCTAACTATTTGATTCCTAAAGAAAAACAAAGCAATTTACTAAGGATGATAGTTACCAAACTCTAGGCACGAGCATCGAAGGGAAAGTCTCGTTGATCCCGGGTCGCAATTTCATCTCCGTCGCGAAAAATACTATTAGTTCTAACAATTTGCTAAGAATGATAGTTACCAAACTCTAGGCACGAGCATCGAAGGGAATGTCTCGTTGATCCCGGGTCTCAGTTTCATCTTGGTCACGAACACTCGCCTCATGAAGACGCCGACGCAATCTTCGCGTCTCGCTATTGTAGGGTCGTTGCAGCGAGCTAATCTGCAACCACGAGATAAAACGTCACTTGCTAATGTAAATACTATACAAATAAACTAGCGACCCGCCCCGGTTCCCACGGTTTTACTATACGTATAAACCTTCCTCTTGAATCTATTTAAAAAACCGCATCAAAATCCGTTGCGTAGTTTTTAAGATTTAAGCATACAAAGGGACATAGGGATATATGGACAGAGAAAGCGTCTTATTATACTATGTAGTGATAATGCTGGACAATCCACACAGCACCATCTAGCCCCAAAGTAAGCTAATCAAAGGTTGTGTTATGGGTACTAGATAACTGATATATTTAATACAATATATGTGTAGTATACGTGGATAGATATTTTTTATTATTTATAGAAAACACCCAGACCAACGGAAGAAATTTCTGCAGATCGTACACAAATTTGTTCCGAGCATTTATGTATTTTATTACTTACCTCCCACCGTACAACTGCACGCCATAACTCGCAAATACAAACATCAACAGTATCAGCAGGGTCGATACCTGAAAATAATATTCAATTTAAATAACATTTTAAGAGAAAATCAATTAAAACCTAATATTTATAAGTATTATTTATATAATTTGATATTAACCCAATGACAAAAATAAAGTATAATACGCCAAAAGATAAACAACGACGGGAAAAATAGGTAAATAAACGCGGTAAAAACCCGTAGATATTTATAATAGTATGGTAACTACCAATAGGATCTCCTTGAAGCCCCGGCACAGTTCGTAGACCACCTTCCGCATGTGCGGCACCAGGGTGAATATCCTCAGAATATCCTCATCCGCAGGATCATTAACATCTGGGCGAGCGAGCCCGGCGGCACGCGGCGAGGCATCCATACCAGGAACTAAATGAAGCAGTAGTTACCAATAGAATCTCCTTGAAGCCTCGGCACAGTTCGTAGACCACCTTCCGCATGTGCGGCACCAGGGTGAATATCCTCAGCGGACGCACACAGCGCAGGATCATTAACATCTGGGCGAGCGAGCCCGGCGGCACGCGGCGAGGCATCCATACCAGGAACTAAATGAAGCAGTAGTTACCAATAGAATCTCCTTGAAGCCTCGGCACAGTTCGTAGACCACCTTCCGCATGTGCGGCACCAGGGTGAATATCCTCAGCGGACGCACACAGCGCAGGATCATTAACATCTGGGCGAGCGAGCCCGGCGGCACGCGGCGAGGCATCCATACCAGGAACTAAATGAAGCAGTAGTTACCAATAGAATCTCCTTGA
Organism: Eupithecia centaureata; assembly: GCA_944547425.1. Lineage (NCBI taxonomy): Eukaryota > Metazoa > Arthropoda > Insecta > Lepidoptera > Geometridae > Eupithecia > Eupithecia centaureata. The sequence continues at coordinate 3,896,477 of OX155694.1, forward strand.
AGCCTCGGCACAGTTCGTAGACCACCTTCCGCATGTGCGGCACCAGGGTGAATATCCTCAGCGGACGCACACAGCGCAGGATCATTAACATCTGGGCGAGCGAGCCCGGCGGCACGCGGCGAGGCATCCATACCAGGAACTAAATGAAGCAGTAGTTACCAATAGAATCTCCTTGAAGCCTCGGCACAGTTCGTAGACCACCTTCCGCATGTGCGGCACCAGGGTGAATATCCTCAGCGGACGCACACAGCGCAGGATCATTAACATCTGGGCGAGCGAGCCCGGCGGCACGCGGCGAGGCATCCATACCAGGAACTAAATGAAGCAGTAGTTACCAATAGAATCTCCTTGAAGCCTCGGCACAGTTCGTAGACCACCTTCCGCATGTGCGGCACCAGGGTGAATATCCTCAGCGGACGCACACAGCGCAGGATCATTAACATCTGGGCGAGCGAGCCCGGCGGCACGCGGCGAGGCATCCATACCAGGAACGTAAGCGATACCTACAAGAATAAATACATCACTACATAGTATTAAACAAAGTCGCTTCCTTTTTTATCCTTCTTTAAAACTATGTAACGGATTTTAATTATTTTAATGGTTTTTTAATGGATAGTGTTAGTGACTCAAGATGAAGGTTTATATTTTAAATACACCTGACTGAGCGAAGCCGGGGCGGGTCGCTAGTTTTATAATATAATATAGTTGGACAAAGTATACAGCATCTTCTAGCCCCAAGCGAAGCGGAGCTTGTGTTATGGGTACTAGAAGACTGATTATGATATAGATGATGATATAGATAAGTATGATATATATCAGCGAGATGGACAGACGATATAATGAAAATCGCGGGACGAAACTGGATAAGACTGGCGCAGGATCGTGTGGAGTGGCACAAAAGTTTGGAGGCCTATACCCAGCAGTGGGTGAAGTCGGGCTGCGGATGATGATGATGATAGATAAGTATTGTTTATTTATACATAGAAACAGACCAAGAACCAAAATTTGGAGCAAATATTTGTAGATCGTAAAAACATTTGTCCCAAGGCGGCAATCGAACTCGCAACCTCTTGCGTCGTCGTCGGACCTTCGCCCGCCGCATGGGTCGTCAGTATTTGTATTTTTAGTGATAAAATAAATAATAAATAATTAGTAATGAAATTTCATGATTTTTTTAGAAATTATTGTTTCTGAATTTCTACAACAAAATGTCTGTCAGTGTCGGAGAGTAAATACTCACAATATAAATAAACACGTCCAGCACAGCTGCAGCATCCTTTAGATAGGCTTTCGGCGTGAAGAAGAGACCGTCGGCCAATATCTTCAACGCCAGTTCCAAGCTCATGAATATCACAAACCCATATTCAGCAATCTAAAATCAATCATAATCCTTTGTAATAAGAACTTATACAAAAACATTTTAAAAGGGCAGTTTTTAGTGGGAAATTAAATTGTACTTATTTTTGATTTCATTCACTAAGTTATATTTTAATGCTATAAGTAGTATTTATTTAGCGTGTTTTAAAAAACAATAAGCTGATTTAAATTCATTAAAGCAAAAATGAGAACATCAACAATGCAGTCAAAGTCTATAAAATACGCATTATTAAGGTTTATGCAAAAACTACTAGTCTGATCTTGATCAAATTTATATGGGAACATGGGAAATTTACAAGAGAAATACCAGATTCCAAAGTTCACCTTGTTAAAAGTCCCGAAACATAAAAAATATTCGAATCAAGAACTTTCCGAAGTCGGTTGTAAAAGTGAAAAGAAAATCATAATTAGAAGAGATGTAACAAGTTGTTACCTGCAAGACGAAATTCTCCATAACTCTGTAGGCGGGTGTCTCGAACATCATAGACAGGCAGGACAGCGTTGTTACCATGATCATCACCCAGTCCATGTAGGTGACGAGGCCGAGAAAGTTACTGAAAGAAGCAATGTAAGGAATTTTTATATAGTTATATAAAATATAGAATTTTCAGATATATAAAATATAGAACAAGTTATAAAATAACTTGGCATACATTGTTTAAAAATTTGCATGTTTAACTTGGGTGTATTAATAAAAAAATCTATCAATGTTAGGAAGTCATAATAAAAATCATGGATATGATGATTACTAGGAATTCGACGACATTGAACTAATAGACCAGGGTAGAAACTTTTCTAAATAATGAAAAGAGAAATAAAATTATAGTAGGATGAAACCCAAAGCAAAAAACGATGAGCGGCCTAATCTTGCAGTGGGATCTTAGAGCAGTAGTTCTCATTTAGTGTTCATTTTGAAAGTCTAGAAAAATAAAGTAATTTATTTCTAATTTTGAGCTATTTCTATTAGGTAGATACAAACTAAGGTTAATGATAATACATTACTTAACTTACTGGAAACTCTTGTAGTGCACTTTCCTCTCATTGCCAGTGACAGGATCGCGCAGCCTCGCGTCGTATCGCGCGTCGACGATCGCGCGGCAAATCTTACGGAAGCGCGACTCGCGAGGCACTATGAGCAGTGGAGTGTCAAAGAGAGGGTGGTTCTCACGCAGGTCTTCTTCTCTTTGGTTCCTGAATAGATATTTACAAGAAGTTAAGGCCAGTACAACATCAGCGGTAGAACATCAGCAGCAAATCCGCAGTTGTTGCCTGCCTATACTAACGCATATACTACATTTGTCTATGATTCAATCTCTTTCCCGCGTTTCGAGTGACCTGGAGATTGGCTATCGCCTTAAATAAATTCAAAAACTGTTTAGAGTTCGAAGGGACTTGAACCCGCAGATACGCACTATAATAAAAAAACCTTAGATATTTACAAGTTAAAATACTAACAATGACGTTATGGAGCACTAATGTTTTAATCCGTCTCGGTGAAGAACACACAGGACCGATGTCTCTGTTCTCTGCAGGTCTCCAAGGACCATTTAGCAGTTAATATTGAACATGTTCCAAAATACCTTCTCATCTCAGCCTGCTGCCTCTTAGCCTGGAGCAGCCTGATGTCCAAATACAGCGGGCGGGCGCGGGACGAGTGTACCACGCGTATAACAGCACCGATGTCTCCGTTCTATAGGGCTCGAAGGACCATTGACCAGTAATCCTTCAACAATTTTCAAAATACCGTCTCATCTCAGCCTGGAGCATCCTGATGTCCAAATACGGCGGGCGGGCGCGGGACGAGGGTACCACGCGTATAGCAGCACCGATGTCTCCGTTCTACAGGGCTCGAAGGACCATTGAGCAGTTTATCCTAAACAATTTTCAAAATACCTTCTCATCTCAGACTGTTGCCTCTTAGCCGAGAGCAGTCTTATGTCTAAATACGGCGGGCGTGCGCGAGAGGTCCCTCCTCTTCACCAGCGAGGCCACACTGATGTATCTGTTCTACAAGGCTCGAAGGACCATTGAGCAGTTTATCCTAAACAATTTTTAAAATACCTTCTCATCTCAGCCTGTTGCCTTTTAGCCTGGAGCAGCCTGATGTCCAAATACGGCGGGCGGGCGCGGGAGGAGGGAACCACGCGCGAGGCCGCACTGATGTCGCCGTTCTCAAGCAGATGTTCGTAGGTCTGCTTTAATTTGATGGAACCGCTGCGAACGGAACGACGGATGGAACGTGAACCGAATCTGTGGAAATGTTCTCGATAAAGACATAATTGAAACAAGTAAATTAAAGTACTATACTTGTAAAAGTAAATTAAAAATCGGGATATCCGTTTGGAATCTGCGATGGCACAAATACACATATTAAAATTATTTTGGTTTAAAGGGTTTTTATAAGAATTCATGTTCAGGGGCCTTATTGTCTAACTCAACTAATAATCGAGATCATTTTTGACATTTGAAACCTAGCCTGGACTTCGATTGTACCACTGATTGACATTCGAATTTAATTCAACTGGTTTATAAAAATGACGTACTTTTTCTGGTCAACTCGGAGTTGTTTAGCGCTAGAGATGGTCCCCTGTGGCTTCAGTCCTTTACCGCCCGTCGCCAACATAGCGGAGTCGCCGAGTAGCGGTCGGTGGTTGTTCGAGTCTCTAAAACATTGTTTTGTATATGAGAAAAACTGCCATAGTTATGCAGAAACATATGAAAGAAAACAAAATAATAAAAACCTGCAACACTAAGTTGATAATCGCCAAAATAATCATCTGAAAGAAAGAAAATAAAAATAATCAACCAAAAAGATACATAAAATAAACAAACCCAATGAGTAGGTAGGTATACTAACAACAGAATGATTAAAGTTTAAAAACAATACGTGATGCAAATTACTCAATAATGGTGCTGACGACATGTCTCCTAAGCGCAGAGCTAGGTCTCTGCGACGGTGGCGCCACCACAAGCGTTTTCACCAGGCATCGCTTGCGGTAGGGGAAGGCTATCTTGGCAACGCCGATGTATTCTAACACGAGCCGAACTACGGTCAACTTTATACAATATGCAGTTTTTAAAGCAATTACTCAATTATAGTGCTGACGACATGTCTCCTAAGCGCAGAGCTAGGCCTCTGCGACGGTGGCGCCACCACAAGCGTCTTCACCAGGCATCGCTTGCGGTAGGGGAAGGCTATCTTGGCAACGCCGATGTATTCGAAAGCACGGCGTGAGACGTCGCCAGCGGATCTACTGCTCGCGCCTGCGTTGACGCCGTCTCTTAAATCTTCTTCGCCTTCCACTTCGCATACGAATTGACGCATGAATGATTCGCGGACCTGAGGTAATAAAGAAAGGATTGTGAAAGTTTAGAAGAAGTTAAGACCTTTGGTGAAGATAAGAGTAAGCTGCCAATTATGTCAACGAATTCGGACAAAAACTAAAAATCACATGTTTAGAGTCCTGGTCAAGTTAACTATATTTAACAATATTTATTGAAGAAAGGAACAATAGTCGGCAAATACTTTATTTTGTGTTTAAATCAACAACAAAAAAGGTCTAGGTTTAGCAAAGAGGGATTATTCTCGACAGATTATTAGATCTAAAAGCTGTTTATATAGTACTGAATTCAATAGATAATATTTTTTTAATAAAGAAAACACAATATAAGATCATAATAAATTAGAACTACTTAGGGTGTATTTACAATTGAAACAATTGAGCTAACTGCAGACAGTTGCAAACAGGAAAAAAGGAGTGGAAGTAGAAAACTAATTTTATATTAAATGGACGATAAGAGCAATATATTTTTAGTAGCTTTACCTTGGGTAAGTTGAAATCGCCGGGTACTTTATGCAGCCTGGTCATTTGCGGGCTGTCAGGGAACTTCTCGAATATTCTGAGCCTGAACGGCAGACTCTCCTTGATCTCAGCACTCTGCTGTCTGTACCTCAGCTGTTTCAGTTTCTTTATGTCCTCGTCTAGCTCCAAGTTGTCCAAGATTACCGCTACGAAAAGCGAGAGCACAATCTGGAATTTGATACTTGTTTGAATAAAATTGAAGGGAAGAGAAAATCAATTAAAACCTTTTTTCTTTTATTATTTTGACACAGTCATAAAGAATTTGTATTACTACTTAAATTTTAATGGTAAAATATAGGGCTCCCACACAAAACTGCGATTTGGTGCGATGCGATGCGATTCGATGCGATGTGATGCGATGTCACACGAACTTGATTTGCGAATTTCTGCGATGCGAATTTGTGCGGCGAACCGTTTTGTAGGGTAACCATACCTTCAAGTTTAGTCAGCCGTATTGGACGTGTTTTTAGGAAGCGTAAGATGGATCCCAAAAAGATAATTGAACCGATTTAAGCAAAAATGATCCAACCCACACAAACCTCATTTCGAGATAATCGATATTTAAGTTTGTGGCGGTATTTCTCTAGCTTTGTAATACAAAATGTTGTTATTTTAATTTAATTTAATGCTATGTAAACTCAACTTTTTTGCTATAAATAATATAAAGAATAAATTGTAATAGTTTAGTAGATAATTGGGAAAACTTGCGCCTGGATCATTATTACAAAATTAATTTTGTATGGAAAGAGCTATGTAGGGTGCAAAAATTAAAATGCAAAAATGATTCAAAGTGTGATAAAAATTAGTAATCATTTTTGTGTTTTAAAAGACAAAACAAACAAAATTGGCCCTACTCCTCGTCCAAATCAGAATAAGGTTCATCACATAAACCATCTACATCGTCTATTATTGCAGCTTTCCTTCGGTTTCTTAAATTAATCAATGGAATCATCTGGTATCTAATATTAGATCTGCTGGCCCTGTACTTATTTTATTTTATTTATTTATTTTTCGTTAAAGTACGAAACACACAGAAGCCGGAGGCGTGGCGGAGGCGAAGGCGTGCGAGTTGTATTCTATGGAATCCTATGAAAGCCTACACACACCGCAGGCCGTGGCGAACGTGGTGCCATAGGAAAATCGTCATCCCACCTGGCCGGAGGGCGTCCTATACTACGTTTGCCAAGTCTCGGTCTCCACTCAAGAACACGTTTACCCCAACGGTTGTCGGTTCTTCGCGAGATATAGCCGGCCCACTGCCACCACTTCAGCTTGCTAATTATTTGAGCTATGTCGATAACTTTGGTTCTCTTTCGGATGTATTCTTTACGAATCCTATCCTTCAGAGAAACTCCGAGCATAGCTCTTTCTATAGCTTTCTGAGCTCTTTGAACTGATGGACCAGCTTAATATTATAGTTTGAATCATTGTAGCAAAATAGAACGGTTATATGTTAGGGTAACCAAAGCAACACAAAAATGATTCAAGTGGCATGAAACACTTATACATTTTAAAAAATGGTCTTCGACATGACAGTTGTGGGTTGGATTTTATGGATTTTCCACATTTGTGAACATAGAGGTGTGAGTCTTTGATATGTTAAAATATACCTTATACTGACTACATAGGTTAAAAAAAACTCGAAATTGACTAGGTTGTGGGTTGGATCATTTTTGCATAAATCGGTCCAATTGCACTGCTGTTATTGTTAAATAGATATAAAAGAAAAAGAAGATTCTGGATTCATCCATTTAATACGATTATGAACTCTGAAGGGAACTATTTTACTCGAACTTACTATGAGTTGAGAACTGAAGCAGTTTTTTTTTACAACACAAAGAAGGCGGCTCAGGCGCCGCGCATCTTTCGCTAAAGTTGTCTCAGAGCGGACTAAAAGGGGGGTCACCAAGTATGACGTAATATGACAGGAATGCGCGATGCAAATGAGATCGGACGTTATCGTGCGAGCTCGCAGATATTTGCGATGCGATGCGAGCTCGCAGTTTTGTGTTTGAGCCCATAATCATAATCTTTATTCACATGACTTTTGCCTTGGTTGATATTCATCCTAAGTTCAAGTATTTAATAAGTAAAGATCAGATGAATTGTAGGTCAGCTAAGGATTTTATTTGGCCAATGTTTTAATATAATGAATATTTTGAGTGATTATAAAATAAATTTATAAATCCAGTAGGTACCTACAATTTTTATACCGGTGAAACACTCAGATATTCATAATAACAACAAATAAACTCAATAACTATTTTTTTCTGCTTCAAAATAAGCACTAAGACGAGTAAAATTTTCAATTTTCAACCATCAAATAAGAAATATAGCAATAAACGATATTTTTTTATGAATTCATTGAAGAAAAAGTGAAAAAGTAACCGTTTTACCAATCACTTACCAAAGTCACGAACAAATGGTAGGATATAAAGTACACAGCGACCAGTGGAGTCAGCGTCTGGCTCGTCCTGACCATCGTCTCGTCCATTACTTCAACCCAGGCCTCTTGTGTCAATATTTGGAACATAGACATAAACGCCTGGAACACAAGTGATCAATTGATTATGTAAAGGTAATATCTAAATGCGTGCTGAGTCGACAGTATAAATGTATAGAAGTTAAGTTCTTTCGAGCTTCCTGCACTAAGCGTAGAGATATTGAAACTGTGCGCTCAGTACCTACCATTATCAGTTGTAACAGTTTAATTATCCACAGTAAGTTAGCAGAAGCTCGATAGACTTTAACTTCTATCACGCTTACACATACAGAAACACCGACCACGTGAGAGACGGACTTGCGCACGAAGGGTTTCAACGGAAAAAAAAATCATGTCTTTTGTATGTTTATAGGGGGTTCCCCCCTTTTATTTTTATTCAGTTTTTTAGTATTTGTTGTTGTTATAGCGGCAACAGAAATACATCATAAGGTGAATATTTCAACTTTTTTAACTTTCAAGGTTCATGAGATAAGGGAAAGGTGTACAAAATGATCCCTCGAGGTAAAATGATTCCCAATGGTTCTCAGCAAACTACTAATGCTATCTATCTGATTTATAAGCAAACGTCTTTCCCGTACCTATAAGCCTAGTGATAGACGGACGGACATCGAGTAATAGATTCCCGTTTAAAAGAATGAGATAAATTTTATTTTCCATAAAAATAGCCTCCGTAGAATCTCTCAAAACCATTCTAAAACTAAAATCGAATTCGTGTGAAGGATTCTAGTGCATAGCCGATAAGGATGAAACTATTCTACCGCTATCAAACTACGAACTGCAAGAAGCATACAATTACAATTTATCAAGATAAAATTAATTCTAACTCAATGTGTCAAGTAGAGATTTTTTCTGTAACATTGTAAAAATAATCATTAGGTACCGTAGTAGAAACCTTAATTTAACTAAAAATACTTGTGTTACAAGAATTTGCTCTTATTTAACAGACAATACAGATGAATTATTAAATTTAAATGAACATAAATATAAAAAGGATGTAGAGAATGATGTAAGGATGTAATTAATATTTCATAAGTTTAAGTTAATTACAAATAAACTTATTTGATTTGATGTAGAGTAAGTACCTCATCAAAAGTCTCGAACTTGGTGAACTCGCAGAGGAAACAAAACAGCTGCATTGAGATTGAAGAGCTGATTATAAGCAAGCACATTGTGAAAATTATGAGACTTCCAAGTTTCTTTCCTGGACCGAAGATCTTGTATACGAACCCTTCAAGTAATGGCGATGCTTTTATCAATCTCACTATACGAAGAACCTGAAAGGAATCAACGTTGTATGAAGCTAATTTCTTATCGATTTAATCATAATTATTAAAAATAAAATGTTTACGGGTATTTATCTTTTTTTTTTAGTAAAATAAATAAGGCTGTACAATTCACACAGCATCATCTAGCCACAATATAAGCAAAGCTTGTGTTATGGAGGCTAAATAACCGATTAATATTTTTAAATATACATAGGTAACAAGACAGAACACTCTGAATGATAATATTTTTAATTTTAATCTGCAGAGTATATTTTTACCAGGGAGGGAATCGAACCCGCAACCTCCTTCGCCCGCTGCACCACAGAGGTCGTTAGATTATTCAACACCACTTACAGATCACAAATCCTGCCAAGCATGGTCATTGGCATAACCCATCTATATTGTTTTCTCTTTTCCACTGTATGTAAGAAATTATCCTTAGTGCGAGGGTTAGGCTTACGCTGACGCACTATTATGACATTGATTTCTTTTTTTAAAAGTTTATTGCACTAAAGTACAAAGGGTGGGCTTATATAATAATTAATATACAATTCCATGTATTATTTACTAGCACCAGCCCGCGGCTTCGCACGCGTTCGTAATGGAAACATCTCAAAGCTATTTCTATCTCATCGGAAATGATTTATGTGATGAAAAGTAGCCTAAGTGTTATTCCAGGGCTAGAACTACGTCTATTCCAAATTTCAGCCCGATCTGTTCTGTAGTTTTTGCGTGAAAGAAAAACAAACATCCATACATTCGTACAAACTTTCGCGTTTTTATTATTAAGTAAGGATTATTAATATTCTACCATTCTCTAATAGATTCCCTTAGTTTGCTCTAACGTCACTCAAGGGCTCATCACAGTCATCCTTTTCTATCATAGTAAAATGTTGGCGGAAAGAAAGAGACGACATAATATTCACCTGAAAGTACGTGAATCCGGACATGTAAAACTGCGGTATAATGTGTATTGTGGTTCCGATGGCGAGGAGCAGTTCAAACTTGTGGACAGAGTGTTTGAAGTATCCTTTCAAACCTAAGCACCAGATTTTGATCAACGCTTCCAGGTCCAGAAATATTGTAAATGCGATCTGCAAAGAGTATTTAAGATCAGTGGAGGTACCTCTACTACATTGCTGTCTAAACTGTATTATATAATTGTAATTACTAGTTTTATTGTTTAATTTATGATTAACGATTAATAGGTAGAAATAATAGGTACAAATAGCAAACACATTAAAAAAACACTAGAAACAATACAAATAATGTTCACATTGAAAGTTAAAAATAAGTTTGTTATAATGGCACATTTATAACATAGAAAAATGTTATTTCTATCAATTTAGTTAGGTACAAGAAAATAGACTATATAAACCAGTTTTATCGAGTGATGCAACAAAATAGCAATTAAATTTTTTTTGCTAACTCACCTCAATGTAGTAATATTTCTGGTAGAAAAATTCTCGCGGGTTACCATCATGTTTGAAATTCATTGTTGCTGTGATTATTCCATTCGCCAAGACAACACCCATGACAAGAAGGCGGAAGTAGGCTGAACGTAACATCCTGTGGAAGATCTCTGGGGCACTGCCTGTAAAGTGATAAAAGTAATACATTAATCACGGGATCACTTTTTAGCCGTCCTCGGTGATGGGTGGTGATGTTTTAGACTACCAACTATTGACTTGCATAGAAGTGCGCGCAATTGCCCATAAATGATTTTCCCACCTTTCGTCATCTTTATGATGGGATGTGTAAATTGTTCTTGCTTGTTATAACATCGCACTTTTCAGTTACTGTTTTTGAGTTTATGAGTTTATTTGTTTTTGGTGTGTTGCAATATTACAGACATAATATTTAGTTCTCTAAATAATGTTAGCTGCCTACTATTCCCGAAGTTAAATATCATCATAAGACTTTGGAAATATCTTAAATATACTTTGCTAGTATTTTGATCGGTAATATAAAAAAAATCGAACTACCTACTAAATCTAACTACCCGCGAGAGTAGGCTGATGATCATAATGACTGTAGTAAGTATAAATTTAGTACCTGAATGTTTATTCTCATCAATGGTAACGAGTTTCCATCCATTATCATCGCCAGTAAAGAACTGCGTGGTGCTGCCTTTAGTGATGGGATTTCTGACGCCCCACATTTGTTGGAACTGAACGCGTATCTCATTGAACGTCTCCGTGATAACAGCTATGAAGACATTCTTCACTAACCACGCAAGGAAGAATATCATTGTGCTGAAAACAAAGCGTGACGTCATCATCGTCATTCATCATCGTCATCATCGGCTTATATTGGTAGACTGCTGGAAATAGGTCTCCCCTAATGAGCGCCTGTCTTCAGCTTGTCTTGAGTACTTTTTAAAGGGCTTCAAACAATTTCAATATTTTTACTGAGATTTTTTGGATTTGATCGTCTCCTGAGTAGCACGAGTGAGGTTTCCGCCCAAAAAATTAAATCCTACACAGGCGAAGTCTTGGCAAAAACTGCGAAAATTATTTAGATATTTATTATCCGTACCTGAAGTATAACGCAGATCTCCAAGTTGGCAAAGAATCTATAGCTCTGTACATGATAAACACCCAGCCTTCTTGTGAGGATGCTTGGTAGACAGTGAAAATACTTGTAGCTGGAAGAAAATGTTCAGTTAGCATAAGGCCTATTCACGATAGATACAAATAGGTAAAATACTTTTTACCTCTCTCGCTAGCGATTTTTACTTACAATTCGAATAAGGAATAACAAACTAAGACGTTACTTAAGTAGGTCACTCACACATCCATTATCAGGACACTGTATTGTTTTACTAAATACTACTACAGGCATCATCAAATTGCAATAATTACCTATTATAGCATTTAGTTTGTTCCAAAATTATAAAATACTACTAATAATGACAAGCTGTCTTAGTAATGATTATGATGAACTAAAGAGTCAAGTGAGTGATGGATACTTACAGAATTCTTCAAAACCATTGAAGCCCATAATGTATTTAGACAAATTGAGTTTCATGCACTTCATTCCTGGAGGGCACTGATAGCCTGAGCCAGGATCGGGGGAACAGAATGTATCGGGGATAGCCAATGAATTTATTGTGATTTCTCTGAAAATAAAATGTATAGTAGTTCACATACACTGTTTTCTGTATGTATTTAAAAAGATAACTCGCCAATTATACCTATTTTAATTAACTTCTTGACAAAGTTTTTATAGTTAACTAATTAACAGATTATAATCTATCAATGTAATGCTAGTATTCCCATAAGATTATCTTATGGGAACACTAGCACTGGATTGATGATTTTGGTCCTTTTTTTATGTTTTAAGTATAGTGAGGTAGGTAAGCTTAAAAAATTAAATCAAAAGTATAACCATTATCTACAAGTTAGTATGTTAGTAGGTATGTGTGAAGTTATAGTATGTATAAATATTAATAACTATGAATTTAAGTAGTTACATAGGTACAAACTACATTAATAAAAAAATACTAAAGTTAATATTAATGTTAACATATTAAAGTTAACACAAAAATATTAATTATTTAGTTTTTTAGATCTTGTACTTTAAAAAGGGAATAAAGAAATAGAATATTGTATTGAATCATTTAAAATGTTTACAAACCCTGGCCTGGTGCTATTGCGAACACAGTGGTGGGTAAGCTCTCCAAAAAACTGAACTCCAAGTAAACTGTACAATGACATGAAGAATAGAAAGAAAAGTGTCACATTGTATATCTGCTGGCTTGACCTCCTGTAATACAATAAAAAATATTTAGTTAGTATGTCAAACTTGTCTGCTTTCATTACTGCTATATCATCATCATCATCAACCTATATTAGTCCACTGCTGGACAAAGGCCTCCCCCAATGAGCGCCATAGCGCCCTGTCTTCAGCTTGACGCATCCAGCATCTGCCATTAGTCTTTCGCAGATCGTCATCCCACCTGGCTGTAGGCCAGCAGTAAACTACACTACGTTTACTGCTGGCCTACATATGGCCAGGCCTAATCAAATAAACTATGTTTTTAGTATTTCAGATTGAGGTTTTACAAAAATTAAAGAAGAGTATAATAAACTTATCTAAAAAAATTTGGTAGATAATAAAAAATAAGGTGTTCGCACACCATAATATGAGCCACACATATTAAAAAATCAATACATATCACTTGAGAATGCTTGACTTACTTGAAAATCTGGTTGATTCTGGACTTAGGCATTGAGAATTTCAGGAAGACTCTAAGAAACCTGATCATGATCAAAGGTCTTGGTGCTCTCAGTATACTCAGGTAGCTGTATCTTGGCACTATTCCAGTCAGCTCAAACATTTGAAGCAGAACTGACACCCAGAGGAAGAAGACCATGGAAGCATCAAATTGGCACCAGTGATCTTTTAAATAGGCCACATCTCCCTGCAAGCATTTAATGTAAAAGATCATTATCATATTTAAATGGAAATCTGATGATTGTCATTGTAACTTCTCTATTTACAAGGACAATTACAAATTAAGTACAGATACAAATTAGATATTTAGAAAGTGCTTTAGTAAAACTAGTAACCTTTTATATAACTTGTTTTTTACCACGCCTTGTGATCTCATGTTCAATATCCTATTAAATCACTACATAGTATAAAAAAAGTCGCTTTTTCTGTCCCTATTTCCCTGTCCCTTTGACTGCTTAAATCTTTAAAACTACATAACGGATTTTGATGCGGTTTTTTTAAATAGATAGAGTGATTCAAGAGGTAGGTTTATAAGTATAATAAAACCGTGCGAAGCCGGGGCGGGTCGCTAGTAAATAATTATAATTATTACAACAGTTGAGCTAACTGCAGACTGTTACAAAACAATCTGTGTTAGCTTAATCTGTGTTTATTATTATATTAGATTATAAACTCACCTTGAGTATTCCTCGTATATGCATTTTGGCAATCATTTCCGCAGTAAACAAAAGGGTGACGCTGCAGTCCACAGTGAAAGTAATTGTTTGCAAGTAAGGATACTTTTCAAATGATTTTGGTGTGTTCAACGAAACTGATAATAAACTTAAAAGGGCGCAAAGCCTTAATATTCGTCTAACCCATAGCTGTAACAAAATAAGTTTTCTTTATTATTACAAAAAAATGCTATTACATAGGTATATGTACATATATTATTCGAGACCTATGTCTCGAATCCACCCAGGAAGTATAAGTACTATAAATATATATATTTACACTGCTTAGGAACGCCAGATGGCAAGACTATATTCTTCAAAAATAGAGAGTGGAATTAATTCAAAACATAGGTACTTACTTTATTGACCCATTCTATGTCAGCACTCTCATTGAGAGATTCCTCAGGGCCATAATCTGCAAGAACCTGCTCCCCCTTCAGGCTTTGCTTTCGCCCTAACATTCTAATGCGTTTAAACAGAATTTTTGAAACAAATGTGTCCAGGTTCGTAAAATAAATAAACAGCTAACGCTGTTACCGCTGTTAAAGTGTTGATCGATAGCTCAATCTCAGACATGAAGTTTTGTTTTTCTTGAAGATAGGCACCATTGGAAATTCAAGCAAATACATTGAAAATAATGAAATGATAGTCTCTTTGTGTTATTTGTGATTTGAGCCAAGTATTTATATTCTCTTTGATTTGAGCTGAGCTAATAAATTTATCGATTTTCTTTTCTCTTTGATGATGTTGTTGTTCTACTTCAAACTTCAGCGCCATTTTCCGCACATATGCCACAGATCGTACAAATGCATCGTTGGAGTTTGTGCGGAAAAAACCGGTAAATTTTCTACGTTTGTGACTTTGTTGTTGTTAGTGATTGTTTTAGTTTAATTTTTGGGTTTGGTTTTATAAAATCAATGAATACGCTTCAAAACAACGATGACAAAATGAACAATAAAATTATTTGAACACGCGGAGGATTTACTTTCCTCGCGTGAAGAGAGCTTGAACTTTATAATCTGTGCTTACCAGTAATTGGCGGAAAACAAAGAATGAATGGATGAGCTGTATGTATAGTCTCTTTTCCCGTGCCGTCCGTCCGTCTATCTGTCAGTCTGTTTTGTTTGTATCTAATTTGTTTGTTGTGGAAATGGTTACGAGTTCGTTGCTAAGTTAGCAAACGACTGAATTTTTTTTTCAAGATAGTTTTATTGAATGAAACGTATACCAAACCTGAAAAATGAGAATCCCTACATTTATCTTACACTCAAATGGGCCTCTACGAAGCGAAATTATATAAGATAGTTCTGAAGTTCTTGATTTCACAATAATCAGTTGGAAGTGATGTAAAACTTTTAAAAACAATTGAATTATATTAGCAGAACTACCTTTAAATTCTATTCTTTAGTATTCTTCGGATAATTATTCAAAATGTTTATTTACATGAGCAAAAAGGTTAATTTACAGAACCTCCTATTCAGAATGTGTTTAGTTTCTCGCAAAAGACGACATTCAATAAAAACGCCAAATTAATTACAGATTGCCATTCCGAAACAGTCAAACGTTTCCTGTATATCATGGAACCACTCTTCAGGATACATAGCTGTGGGTGGTGAAGAAGGAATGCTCAAAGTTTTGAAATTAGAATCTGGTGATTACCTTCTTACATCACTAACTTCTAATTCCTTTTGGTAGAACCTAGTTCAGGCTGTACTAGTGGCTACATTGTATCAAGTGAGATACTCAAACAGGTATCCAAAGATTACACGGCAACTGTATCTCGACCCCAGTTAGACAGGCCTTATAGTATGCACGTCTAAAATATTGCCTTAGACTTGTGCATAACCTCTAGGGCTGGCTTGTGGGGTCCTTCACTTTATTTGTGACTTAGACTACCAAAGCCTGTTCCCCATTTTATGAAACATGAGACACAAGCAAATTAAAAAGACAAAACAAGTGTGGCTTCGCTCTGTGACAAAGTTGATGGTTCCATGCCTAAGTAGTGACCCTCCCCTTCCAATTTGTAGACATCATAAATCCAGATCAGTTTATTTATTCAAAAACAATCTTTAAATTGTGTATGATTATTATTAATCAATTATTAATGTCAACTTATAGGCTAACATAAATATTTTTGTGTAACAAACTCCTCAATTTTGTAAAAACACCCCTATAGCAAAAGTTTTCTTGATTTATTCTTAAAAATCTTTGGATTATCACATGCAATAGCAGCTAAAGGTTAATTCCTCTTCCACTCAACACTGTCACTCTTCAGGTGGTGGAGGGAACCTCTCAATGAACCTAAGCCTGGAGGCTCACACTGGACAAGTGTGCGTGGCCGTGTGGAATGAAGTGTTCCAGAAACTGACCACAAGTGACGAGCATGGAGTGATCATTGTTTGGATGATGTACAAGGTAAGTACTATAGTTAATTCAGTACTTGTATAAATACATTTACACGAAGAAAAATAAAAAAAATACATTTAAAAAATTTTTTTGTTTAGTAAGTGTCGCACGCTTTGTTTCTACGGAATTGTTTCAAGGCTATTTCTATCCCATGAGAACTGATTTATGGGATGAAAAGTAGCCTATGTGTTATTCCATGGCTAGAACTAGGTCTATTCGAAATTTCATTCCGATCCATTCAGTAGTTTTTCCGTGAAAGAGGATCAAACATCCATCCATACTTACAAACTTTGCGTTAATAAATTTAGTAAGGATAGTGAGTGATTTTACAGAACATAAATAAAAGATTGGTTTTATTATGATGTACTAGCTGTACCAACGGCTTCGCCCGCGTAATTTTTTTTATTTGATCTTTATGTTTTTGAATCAAAAACTAAAAAGTTCAAATAAAAAAAAATTACGCAGAATAGATTCAAAATTTTTGCATACCTATTCTGCTGTTCTGGACAAACAGGAATCCAAGAAATCAAAGAACTTTAAAATCGATTCAGCCACTCTTTATTTATAAATGGTGTAAAAAAACCGATTTTATTATATTCGTATCGATATCTCCTTGGCGGGACAAATACTAGACGCAAGTATTTGTACTATAGATATGTATATGCAAATATGTTACGAGAACATTTGTCCCGAGCAGAGAGTCGAATCTGCAAACTCCTTCATTGTAGGTAGGCGGTACCTTTGCTCGCCCTGCCAGAGGTCGTAAATAGACACCTTTTCGGGTTACCTTTTAAATCGCTAATTACTTTTTAGGGCTCCTGGTATGAAGAAATGGTCAACAACAGAAATAAATCAACAGTCAAAAGCATGGCATGGGGCTCCGATGGACAAAAGATTTGCATTGCGTATGAAGATGGTAAGAATCTTGTTTAAGAAATTAAATAGCATCGCAAATATTTTCGGCGAAAAATTGTCAACTCACACTGCATCATCTAACCCCAAGCTAAGCAGAGCTGGTGAAATGGGTAGGTACTAGATAACTGAACATTAATAGATAGATTATATAGATATTTGTTTGATAACAGACTAGCGCCTTATTATAAACGCGAAAGTTTGTAAGTACTTATGGATGGATGGATGGATGTTTGTCACTCTTTCCCAAAAACTACTCAACGGATATGGATGAAATTTGGCACAGAGATAGATTATAGCCTGGAATAACACAAAGGCTATATTTTATCCCGGAATTTCCACGGGAATGGGAATTACGCGGGTGAACCGCAAGGCGTAATTAAATTAATAGTACTTAGGAATACTAATTTGTGCGATATTGTTCTATCCAGGAGCAGTTATTGTAGGATCCGTAGAAGGGTCCAGAGTGTGGGGCAAAGACGTAAAAGGCCCGGGATTGGCTGCCGTCCAGTGGTCACCTGACAACTCCATGTTGCTATTCGCCCTGTCTAATGGGGAGCTACATGTATATGACGATGAAGGGAACTTTATGGTATGTTGTTAACTTTATTTGTTGCTAACTTTATTTGTTGTTTTGTAGCTGTTGGTGATTGATGTGAATTTTGGGGAAAATAGTAGATTTTCGTAGTGGGGTAGGAGACCGGGCAAGGCTGTGTAGCTAAGGATTGAGGCCTCTAGATCGTCAATTTTTAAACACTAATGAATCAAATCATTTTTAATTAGTATATCTATCTGGGTAAATAATTACGTACAAGACATAAAAACAAGAAGAGAAAAATATCAAATTTCTAAAAGGTATTTACGATTTGGTATGTATGGGATACCTAAAAGATAGTTTCAGTAGCAATATCGTATATTATACGATTTTGCCTGATGTAGCCGTGGGTCAAAAGTACCTACCCACAGCTATGTTTGTCAACACTTCGCACATACTATTGCAAGGTAAATTCGCTGATACAATATAATTATAGACACTTAATGAGCGACTTACCTGCAGTTAACGTAAACTTTGCGGCATTTTAATAAAATTCATCTAATAATAGATGAACATTAGGACCACCGGATTTTTATTTTCTCTTCCTATCGTGTTTGGGGCAATGTAGCGATGCTGGCTGCATTAAACCCTGTTCTCTTTTAGTAGGTATTATGTTTTCTTTTATTTGTAATTTCTTTAAAAGTGTATTCAGCTTAATCATATGGAACACGAGATGTCTGAATTAATATTTTATTAATTCCTATCCGCTGCAATGCTGCTGCGCTGCTCCAGATGCTAACCAAAATATGATCCAAACCACATAATGAATATAATAGGACCTACCAACATAAATTATTGAATATAATTTACTAATATTAATTAATCTTTAAATTAATAAACCTTCCAGATGCCAGTGTCACTCAATGATATATCTGGATCTATGGAGGTGATCTCAATGGATTGGTTTGCGGGCAACGCGCCTTCAAACCGGCCAGTGCTGGCCATTTGCTATAGAAACGGCA
This sequence comes from Eupithecia centaureata, assembly GCA_944547425.1. Taxonomy (NCBI): domain Eukaryota; kingdom Metazoa; phylum Arthropoda; class Insecta; order Lepidoptera; family Geometridae; genus Eupithecia; species Eupithecia centaureata. The sequence goes on from OX155694.1 coordinate 3,915,312, forward strand.
TATTGCTGCTCATGAAGAATTGTATTGAAAAAGGTAATGCTTTGATGATCCTATGGCTGCTAGCTGCGATCCGCATAAAATTGATGAAAAGTAGCTGATGTTTTATTCCAAGCCTAAAAATACGTCTCTTCAAAATTTTATCCCGTTCCGATCCGGCTTTTATATTATTTTGAGTTACTATTTTATAATATTTATATTTATATTTTTTTTTATATTTATATAATATTTTATATATATATTTTTTAAGTTCTATTGGAAATCACTATATAGTATAAAACTTTTCTGTTCCTATTTCCCTATGTCCCTTTGACTGCTTAAATCTTTAAAACTACGCAACGGATTTGGATGCGGTGATTCAAGAGGAAGGTTTATACATATAATAAAACCGTTCGAAGCCGGAGCGGGTCGCTAGTTGTTTATAAGTCTTGAGCAAGCAGTGGTTACTGAGCTGCTATCTAGATAACGATGTGTGAATTGTCCAGTATTATTTATTTCTATTTATTCACAGATAGCGTCGTAGTCGAGACCAACATGACAACAATAGATTGTCACTGGAACCACAATGGATCTGTTTTAGCTATAGCAGGTCGTGGGGCGGACCAGGCCAATGTTGTACAGTTCTTCAGTGCATATGGCGAGGTAATATGTATTAACATTTTATTCTGGAATAGCTCGAACGGCTTCTAGTTTTTTTACCAAAATATAAAATTACTAGCAGCGCCTCGCGGTTCTACCCGCGTAATTCCCGTTCCCGTGGGAATTCCGGATAAAATATAGCCTTTGTGTTATTCCAGACTATAATCTATCTCTGTGCTAAATTTCATCCATATCCGTTCAGTAGTTTTTGTGTGAAAGAGTAACAAACATTCATCCATCTATCCATCCATACTTACAACCTTTCGCAACTTTCATTATTAGTAGGATAATAAAGTAGAATCTAGAGGATAACAAAGTTTGGAGTTTTGCTCCAACTCGAAAACTGAATACCTATCAAGGTAAAGGTTTATTTTAGCTTCTTTACTTTACGTTAAAAAGATTGAAGTAATCAAAAATAAGTGATCACTTTATTTCCCATAGTTTTAAAATAATGCATCTATCCATAAATATATGAACTTTCTGACGTATCCAAGAGTCCTGTAAGGTCTCAAGGAAATAAAGCACTTTGAATTTGAAAACTTAGAACGGGATACCGAAATCATTGATCTTGATCAGTAAGTAGTATCAATAAACTCTTTCAAAACGTACAAATATTAAAGTAAGTATACCCAGATATACACGCATAATCTTATCAGACAAATAACAAATAATAATGAACTTCAAATGTAGAATTTGGCCTGAGTTATAGCACAGTTATAGATTTGTTTAACCCAAACTCTCAAAGTACCTTCTCTTTGTTTCAGCACATAAGAACACTTCGCGTCCCCGGCGGTTCGATGCGAGCCTTATCCTGGGAGAAGCGATCGTTACGTCTCGCGATCGCAATAGATTCATTCATATACTTCGCTAACGTGAAACCGGACCATAAATACGCTTTCTACGAGAACACACTGGCTTTCGTGTCGGGCACTGAAACTGTTACCTTTTGGGACACTGCTACTCATCAGGTAATCGGTATATTCGTCAATAGCCCTATGTATACTGACTGTATTAGTTTACAGTGATACTAAATAAGATCTCGCCCGCTGCGTCAAAGGTTCGTGAAGAAGTTCGTTTTAGAATGCAATCGACCATTGACTATCTATAGAAATTCAACAGTAAAAAATCTTTTCATTAAGTTTGGATCCTAGTCCCTTATTTATAATGGTCTTTTAACTTAAAACGGTTGCTAAGCAGTGTTATTTCTCAATCTAACTTCATCATCATCATCCACAGCCCGACTTCATACACTGCTGGGTATAGGCCTCCAAACATTTGTGCCACTCCACAGGGTCCTGCGCCAGTTTCATCTAGTTTCTAATCCGACTTATGTGAATGAAAAGGAATAGTTTTTATATTATGAACTAGCGACCCGCTCCGGCTTCGCACGGTTTTATTATACGTAAAAACCTTCCTCTTGAATCACTCTATCTATTAAAAAAACCGCATCAAAATCCGTTGCTTAGTTTTAAAGATTTAAGCATACATAGGGACATAGAAAGCGACTTTGTTTTATACTAGTGATAAGGGGTTAAAACTTTAAACTTTGGTATCTAATAGCCATAATACAAGCTCTGCTTAGCTTGGGGCTAGTTGATGCTGTGTGAATTTTCCATTATTATTTATCTACTTTATTTGCAGACATGGGTTAATCACATACCCGATGTGATAGATATGTGCGGCATCGATGAGTATTGCATCATAGCTACATTATCGTTGCTGATAATAGCAAACCAACAAGGAATACAGTGCGATGGTAATTATACCCACATTATACCTTTGCCGATTCGGCTTGCGAAGGACCAGAGATTTGAGAGTATTTCGGTAATTTTATTCCATATTCCAACACATTAGAAATTATGAAATAAGAAATCAATAACTTTATTTCTTTAGACTTATAAAATAAGCACTAAGATAAAATTAGCCTATGTCCTATTCCAGGCTTAGAACTAAAAGTATTCAAAATTTCAGCCCGATCATTTCAGTATTTCTGTTTTTTTTCTGAGTAGACCTAACAAATATCCATCTATCTATCCAAACTTTCACAATTATAATATAACTAGCGACCCGCCCCGGCTTCGCACGGCTTTATATACGAGTACGTATAAACCTTCCTCTTGAATCACTCACTCTATCTATAAAAAAAACCGCATCAAAATCCGTTGCGTAGTTTTAAAGATTTAAGCATTCAAAGGGACATAATGACATAGGGACAGAAAAAGCGACTTTGTTTTATACTATGTAATGATTGCGATATAAGTTATATTGTATCCACCTACAAGCCTATAACAGAAGATCTGCTTAGCTTGAGCTAGATGATGCTGTATGAATTGTCCAGCAATATTAATTACTAGCGACCCGCCCCGGCTTCGCACGGTTTTACTATAAGTATATAAACCTTCCTCTTGAATCACTCTATCTATTTAAAAAAACCGCATTAAAATCCGTTGCGTAGTTTTAAAGATTTAAGCAGTCAAAGGGACATAAAGACATAGGGACAGAGAAAGCGACTTTGTTTTATACTATGTAGTGATTGTAATGTTTTACAGCTAAAGCCGTCAGTATTCCCGTTGTATACGTGACGATCAACAGTCAAGCAGTCGTGGTAGCTGCTTCAAAGGAATCCTTCATGATTTGGGAATTCTCCACACCTTCGCGACTGTGTAAGTTTATCCAAAATATAATGAATGACCAGCCCCGTCTCCGCACAGGGTGTATCGTATACTTATATTATAAATACGAAAGTTTGTATGAATGTATGGATGGATGTTTGATACTCTTTCACGCAAAAATTACTGAACGGATCGGGCTGAAATTTGTAATAGACGTAGTTCAAGCGTTGGAATAACACACAGGCTCATCAATCAGTTCCCATGGAGGAATAGCCCTGAGTCGTTTCCATAGAAAGAAGTGCGAAACCGCGGCAGATACTAACATATAAACCTTCCTCTTGAATCACTTTATGTAAAAAAACAGCATTTAAATCCGTTGCGTAGTTTTAAAGATTAAGCATACATAGCGAATTAGCTACAGACAGAGAGACAGCGGGAAACGACTTTGTTTTATACTATGTAGTGATTTTCAGCACAAATCTTAGAGCGCGCTCATAGTTTGTCAACAATACATGAGATGAAAAACCCAGTCAAAAGACCCTGGGCTTGGAAAATGGATTTTTTCTGTAGTAATAAAAAGTCTTATGTAACGTATTGTATTAATTACTACAGTCACCTAGTAACCGTAACATAAGCTTTGCCTAGTGCTAGTTGCTGTGTCTATTATCTAGATTTTTTCACTATGTTTACCCTTTATTATGTAATGTAATTGTAATTTTGTCAAAAATTATTGATTATATTTACCATTTATAATGTAATTTTATTTGCAGCGTCTGCCGAACATTTATATCACGCTGATGGTTCACCGATGACTCCGGGAGACGGCGGTTTCCAAGGCGATACCATCTGCTGCATCACGTCTTCAGACACTTTCCTGTTGGTTGGCCGCGACTCCGGAGCAATACTGCTCTTCTCCTTAGTAAACTTGAAGAAAATTACATCCATCAACATGAGTTCGAAGCCTTATAAATTGGGGCTGAACTCTAATTCCAGGTAATTATAGGCTCTAAAAAAATTCAATTCCAGTTCCAGGTAATAGGTTCTAAAGTTTTCTAAAATCTAATTAGTTATTTTCGAAAAATATTGGAGACGTATTTTTTCTTTTACCATACGTCCAAAAATGAAGATATATCCTCCGTTAAATTTCCGCGAACGTCACGCCATGTGATTTTAATGCTGCAGCCTTTGTATCTCTGTATGTATATACAGCGACCCGCCCCGGCTTTGCACTGGTTTATTATTCTTATAAACTCTTGAATCACTCTATCTATTAAAAAAACCGCATTTAAATCCGTTGCTTGGTTTTAAAGATCTAAGAATAAATAGGGACAGACGGACGAACAGCTGAAAGCGACTTTGTTTTATACGTAGTGATACTACAACTTTTGAAGTAAATGCAGTGATTCTACTACATTAAAATAATTATTACAGCAAATTCTACGTCATAGACCAGCCAGGATCGCTGTACCTTTTAGACACGGACATGGCTAATAACATAAGCATTGGCCAGGCATTGCGTAAAGACGTCTGGAGCGCTATATGGGCGTCTGACAACCCTCAAATGCTGGCGGTGGCTGAGAAGATGAGGTTGTACGTCTTGAGAGATACCGAGCCGGAAGAGCCTTTGAATATGCAAGGGTATTTGTGTAAATTCAAGGTAAAATGAATCTTACTGCTTAGTTTTTAAAGTACCTTATAAGATTCATTTCATTTGATTCAAAAACTGTGGCTGTGGCGGAGAAAGTGAGGTTATACGTCTTGAGATACACCGAGCTTGAAGAGCCTTTGAATATTCAAGGGTACTTGTGTAAATTCAAGGTAAAATGAATCTTACTGCTTAGTTTTTAAAGTACCTTATAAGATTCATTTCATTTTCTCCGACACCGCAATTTTTGAATCAAATGAAATGAATCTTATTACTTAGTTTTTAAAGATTGCGAGTAGGTACCATTCCTGCGTTGGGTTAAATGTTTGTGTGATTTTTTTACAAATGTTTGCTTCATTGTTCTGGGTGTTTTCTTTGTATAATAAAAGATGTTTATCATGTTTTGTATTTTTTATATCAGTCATCTAGTACCCATAACACAAGTTCTACTTGGAGCTAGATTATGTGTGTATTGTCCAGGATTATTTATTTAATTAAGATGGCGACACCAGAAACGAGCTTTAAAAGCCCCATTTCTTTTTGCAGGAGTTAAAAATAACAACCGCATTACTAGATAATATAACGGACAAGTGTACCGCACAACATATAGTGCAAGTCGAAGTCAAATCGTTGAGGGATACGCGACAACTTATTGAAAAAGTGGGATTGAAGGAAGCTGAAGACTTTATAAAGGACAATCCGCATCCACAGCTCTGGTAACTACTGTTTCTTTCTTTAATCTATGTAGTATATTGTATTAAGTATATCAGTCATCTAGTACCCATAACACAAGCTCTGCTTAGCTTGGGGCTAGATGATGCTGTGTAGACTGTCCGGAATTATTTATTTATTTATTTAATAAACTAGGAAAATTGCATCTGCCGCTTCTTCGCACTCGAATTTTTGTACGATCTACAAATATTTGGTTCTGGGTGTTTTCTATGTTGAATACAAAATATAAATCATGTAATGTATAGTATTAAAGTATATCAGTTTCAGTTATTTATTAATATGAATAAACATACACGTCTGACGTCATATACGTCTACAGTCATCACAACATAAGCTCTGCTTAGCTTGGGGTAGATGATTCTGTGTGAATTTCCTATTGCAGTATTTGTTATTTATGTACTTGTTATATATCACTTACAACACTTTGAAATAACATTAATTGATTTAGCGGTAAAGCCGCCGATTGTGCCTCTCCATAATATAAACTAATTAGTATAAGTTATATTTCTTTAACATGTTTTGATGGTGCAGTAAAGTCATAGTTATTAATTCATTTATTTATTGATTTCAGGCTACTGTTAGCAGAAGCGGCCTTAAAGAATTTCGAATCAGAATCAGCGTTGGAAACAGCTGAGGCAGCGTTCGTGATGAGGAACGACTACCCAGGGATCAGATTCGTGGCCCGCTTGAACGCGCTACACTCCAATGCACTGAAGAAAGCAGAGATTCTGGCCTATTTCAAAGACTTCGATGGAGCTGAGGAAATTTATCATAACGAAGATAGACGGTACTAGTTATTCTTATTACTGTAAGGTAACTACAAATTTTGGGGTTAAAGGTAAAAGTAAGTTTAAAAAATAATAACTGGACTAACTATTAACCTGCATGCATAGGTAAACAAAATACTAAAAATAACTAAATAACTAAGGTGGTATTCATTCCCTCAAATGGTTACAGAGGAAGATCTTCCCTGTACCAGGTTTGCCCAACTGGTCCACATACCCAGGGTCTTTCGACCGACAGTTGATATTTTTTATTTATTTTAACAATCTTTGGAAAACTTACAGCTGGACAAAAATAGATACAAAGAATGTTTGATAGTTTTATATGAGTTAGATGTTGTTGAGACCAGCGTTTGCGCGATCTAGGATTATGGGTCACGTGATCTTCTTTTTGCACTCAGAATTTTTCAAAGCGCCATCTATCAGAGGATTTCTGAAGTACTTAGGTAGTGTAGCTAGCTTCAGCTCTTAGGTCACTTTTAATTGAACGCCTTCTACTGTCGTGTTGTTCGCCAACAAGTGGCCCTGGCGGAAATATCAGCGTTGAGAGTGATGTTGAGAAATGAGTCATGCTGAGACAATTATGTAGGCAGACTGAGGTTATTCGTACATTATTTTTATTGTTTTCTAGTGTTTTCCTTAGTTTTGTCTATAAAATAGAAATAATTTAACTTTAGTTTACTTTTACTTTACCTTACCTTGTGGTTCAGCTCACGTCTCGCTAGAGGTCGCTACAACGAACATAGTTTACTAAGCTCTCCTTAGCTTGGGGCTAGATGACGCTGTGTCGACTGTCCGGAATTATTATTATTAGTTTGTCTTGGAAGCACACCACCATTGAGACTTCGTCAGGATGAGTGTAGTTCTAGACGAGCACTGCGCATGAGAGCTCGTTGTGCACGAGTAATTGTAATTTTCGTGTTATGTCAACAGAAATAAGGTTTATATTTATTTCAGAGATTTGGCGATTGCTTTACGCAAACGCTTAGGCCATTGGTTCCGAGTGGTTGAGCTGTTGAAGATGTCCGCAACCACTACAGACGCGCAAATCAAGCAGGTTTACAGTCATATCGGCGATTACTACATCGATCGGCAGAATTGGTAAAGTATATAAGCAATATTTACTCGCTGTTAGCTTTCTTCACTACATATTATAAAAAAACCGCTTCTGTCTGTCTGTTCCTATGTATGCTTAGATCTTTAAAACTACGCAACGGATTTTGATGCGGTTTTTTAATAAATAATAATATATAATTTAATATTATACTTCGGCCGTTCAGAGAATGCGTTCCTGACACGTCGCGATTGAACTGACGACGTAACTTTGTAATGGCTAACTGATAGGTGTCGAACGCATTCTCTGAACGGCCGAACTTTAATTTATAATTTCAAGAGGAAGGTTTATATGTATAGTACACCCGTTCGAAACTGGAGTGGGGTGCTATGCTAGTCACTACGTATAAAACAAAGTAGCTTTCTCTGTCCCTATATCCCTGTACTTTTGTATGCTTAAATCTTTAAAACGACGCAACGGATTTTGATGCGGTTTTTTTTAATACAATAATTCAAGAGGAAGGTTTATATGTACTATACAACCGTGCAAAACCGGAGCGGGGTGCTAGTAAATAATAAAAAATTTTGTTTCAGGACTGGCGCTCGAGAGTATTACTCCATGTGTAATAACATCGAAGGCTTGAAGAAATGTTACATGGCGTTGGAGGATAACGAATCTCTCGCCAAGGTTTACACCGGGTCACCGCGAAACACTAAGGTCTCAATTCATCATCACTTTTATTTAACTGGCCCGAGGCTTCGCAAGTGTTTAGAAAGTAGCTTATATGTTGTTACAGGTTAAGGTTAAGGCTTAAGGTTCTGGTGAACCTCGGTCGTAACTTCAATTCGAGGCTTGTGAAAAAATAGGCCCGAATGTGGCTATCCCGTTTTAGCTGATGTAGCCTCGTGTGTGTGCGATAGCAATAGTAGTCGTACAATATTTGTCATGAGGTTGGTTGTGTTTTGTAATACCAAAAATAATACTAAAAACACACGTACCTGTTTTGCACAACTTTCTTTTATTTTGAAATTAGACAAAGGAATCTAAAAGTAAAAAACAACTGAATCCAAGCTTAGGACCTATTCGTAATAAACATTATTTATCGGGTATTTAATATCATTATTTTATTCGATACAAATACAGATATTATGGTATTGCAATGGAAGACTAGCCAAATAAATGAAATTAACATACTTAATTATTTACCTAACTAATTTAACAAAATTACATAAAATTACAGATTTCTATAAAATTTTGAGAATGTTCGTTAAAACACTAAAACCTTGTGTTTGAACGTTCGTAAAAACACTAAAACCTTGTGTTTTCTAATGTATTTTAAACAATTCTTATTTACACAGGAATCTTCGGGCAAACAAAATGTAACCGATCAAATCAATGCGACTAATCAGGTGCCTTCTATTCAAGGCATCATGCAGTTGAAGGATTATGGTAGAATGCTCCAAGCAGCAGCCATGGCTTTTCAGGTAAACAAACACTAATATTAAACACTGATTATTAAATAAATAAATTAATAAAATATTACAAATATTCTATTGGTTTTTCAGGTAAAAAATAAACACTATCTCTCTTTATCTCTATTATATAAATTAATAAATAAAAATATGAATCTTCCAAATGTTTTGAGATTTAACGTCAATTTATCTATTTCAGTTGGCAAACATCGAGGCGTCCAAAAATGTGTCGCCAGTTAGAATAAAAAAGATTTACATTTTAGCTGGTCATCTCTACAGTCAACACTCTGTTGGTGGGTATTCTATTAACACTGAAGTACATTCTTATTTGTAGCCTTGTTAAGAAAATGCTTACCATCTTTGCCATATACATGTAAAAAAGTTCACGTACAGATAATATAGATAAGGAAAACCAACAACTGACTTCAAATTTGTCGCTTTTAAAAAGGACTTGCTGCGCCCCGTGGCTTCACCCGCGTAAAAATTGTTGAAAAGTAGCCTGTTCTATTCCATGCTTGGAACTACGTCCATTCAAAATTTCATCCAAATCCGATCAGTAGTTTTTTTGCGTAAAAGAGGAAAAAACATCCATAAGTACATACAAGCTTTCGCATTTATAATACTTATGGATATGGGTAACTCAAAAACTACTATTCAGAATCTCTCATTTGCATGTCTGCGTGCAGACGTGACTAACTAATGAATATAAAAAATGAAATGAAAAATCTAATTTTTTACACTTTTCAGACGTGAATAACTAAAATAGTTATAAGATCTAACAAATTGTATAATAACTTTGTATTCTGACTAAAAAAAGATTGATTTGACTTCTAATTCAGTTTAGTTCAGTTATTTAATTTTACTATGAGTGGAAACTGTCCTACCTTCATTAGTTCTAGCGCACGGACCTATTGTTACTTAAATATAAGCTTTTTGATTCCCAAATAAATAAATATTGGAACGAAGTTCCTTATCGCGCGTTGTGAAAGGGGGCTAGACGGAAAAAATTCTTACGAAAAGTTGTCACGACACTTATATTCTATTTTTAAACTTCGTTCCATCCGGGTGTCCCTTGACACCTCTCAAGTTTTTTTTTCACAACAGAGGGTAGTCGCAGTCGCGAAGCGGTCCGATGCTGGCGCGCGGGCGCGGCGCAGGCTTGGCTCGCGCGCGCCGCGTCACTCTGCCGCGCGCGGGTGCCGCGTTCGGACGCCGCTCTGCGCGCCGCCGCGAGGCTACACGAGGCTATCCCTTTACTGCACACTGCGCAACATGTTCAGGTAAACAGTGGCCTGAGTTTGCTCGTAATTATTTAGTTAGATTAATCTAGATACCAGCAGTGCGATTACGCTAAAACCGCCCATCCAATTGACATACGAAAGCCATTTTGATGGCCTTCGTAATTTGAAATTGTTTGGATGGGTGGTTTTTGCGTAATCGCACAGCAGCATTGGACTAATATAGGCTGATGATGATGATAAATCCAGATATCAGGTCGTATACAAAATCAAATCTAAATGCTGTTTGCGTACATGGACATTTGTTTACAAAAAACTGAGACAAGGTTGAGGTTCTATCTAATAATAAATGCGAAAGTTTGTATGTATGGATGGATGTTTGTTACCTTTTCACACCAAAACTACCGAATGGATCAGGATGATACGTTATTAATTGAATTAATTTAACAACTATTTTGTCATATTTACAGGCATGGTGCACTATCGCTTCGATTGCAATACAAGCGAAGGCGTTCCAGCTTTGCTCAAAAGCTTTTATTCAGTTGGAAGCTTTGAATGTAAGTTGTTTCCGAATCTATAGATTATTGATTTATAAAATGATGCTGTACATTTTTCACAACACTATCATCTAAGCAAAGCTAGTGTTATGGTACTAGATAACTGATATACATACTATGCAGGGTAGAACATTAACATCGGTCAGTATGGGAAAGTCTGAAACTATAAGACATACGAAGATCTCTTCTTATGAACTATGTCATCGATTTTAGTGACAACAAAATAAATTTTATATGCGAGAACATTTTAATGGTTAAGAGTTATTTTTTAAGGTTAATTATTCCTGTTTGTACAACTGTTTGTTTTCCAAATAAACCAAAATAAAATAAAACTGCATTAACACATTTTTTTAAAAATGTGCTTGGTCCGGGGATCGAACCCGGATGTTTTGAAAGTTATATCGATTGTGTAGGTCTTATCTCTATTCTTCCCATACTGACCGATTTAAATGTTACACTCTTATAATACACTAATATTGTAAATGTGAAAATTTTGGATTTATGTTACCTCTTCCGTCCAAAGCTGCTGTTGTCGGATCGGGCTGAAATTTTGAATAGACGTAGTTCTAGGTCTGGAATAAAACATAGACATACGACGAATTTCCATCAAGTTTTAGCTAGTTTTATTTTAGTTTTATTAGTTATATGTACCTTATATAGCAAACACCTAGGACACCCATATCAAATATACAAACCGTACAAGCAATTAGCTCACGGGTATGGAACTGGCAACCTCCTGCGTCGCAGGTGGATCATCGCCCGCCACGCCACTGATATCTCTAAATTATCTAGATACTTATTAATTATAAATACAAAAATAAAATATATTTCATTTTAACTTAACTTAATGTATGTATGGGATCCTAAAACCTGTGCTAGAGGGTCTCGCTCTGCAGCGCGGCTATCTTAAAGAAAATTAATTATTATTAAACATTCACTACCTATCGCCTCTTGCAATATCTTAAGAATTATAAGTTCGTGTTTTCTTTCAGCCTGAAGTTTTCGAGGGTTTAGCGGTCGAAGTATTTACCAGACACAGACCTAAAGACGTAAAAGGCAATGCTATAGAATGTCCTAATTGTGACACTAGCATGCCTGAATGGTAAGTTAAGCTTATAAATTATCAACTAAATTTATATATCAGTCCGTCAATAAATTTACCGTGACAATAAATTTATAAAATCCTTTTCACTTTATAGTTTTCCGGGAAATAATCAACAGGGCCGGAGTAGCAATTACAATTTGACGCATTTAAACACGAAAAATCATATTTTTGAAAGCTGGCATCACATTAATATAATAAATGCGAAAGTTTGGATGGATTGATATTTGTTACCTTTTCACGCCAAAACTACTGAACGGAAACTAGAATTTGAATAGGCTTTGTTAGGCCTAAAATAAAAGTTAGGCTACTTTTAATCCCAAAATCTAAACAGAAAGTTTTCAAGCGGGCGAAGCCACAAGATAAAGAAACTTTAAACAAGTGGAACACTATACAAGTAGGAAGAACCTACTTGTTTAGTGTATTAAACACTAAGCAACCTTTTAGGGTGTAGAAATAGATTTTTGAGCATAGATACCTACTGCTAGTGTTACGATAAAAAGATACACAAAAAGGTAGACAATTGACGTCCTTATCTTATCTTGCCCAGAAGATAAGTGAGAGACTTCAATCGTAACATCGTTTAAATCAGGTGATAACCATCCGGATCTATGTAATTGAGAGAAAGGTTTGCTCATATTTTCGTCGCTCTTTTAGTCAACTATTATGTGACAAGTAGCCAATAAGCGACTGATCAACTGAATGCGCCTATTCCGGATTGTCCCTAACCCCTTAATCCCTGCTTTCCTACTTGGTACGTACAACCGGGGAAAAAAATAGATCGGGAAAAAACTATTCCCATTCTGTTTGACCTACTGTTTCGACAGTGAAAAAAGTTTAAAATCGAACCAGTGTTCTCGAAAATCGCACGAAGCGTGTTATAATGTTGTATTGTTGCTCCCTCGTGTTACTCCTTCCTAGTAGTTACAATCGGGAAAAACAATCCAGATTATTCCTAGTAGAAACGCAGGGGCAATAAGGGAATAGGCGATCGCCGGACTTTTTTCCCACGCATGCCGATCCATCATTATTTTGACTGATTTTGTTGTAAAAGAGTTTATTTGATTGTTGACTTTAAAATAATTATGTTGTGATTAATAGCCAAATAAAAATGTATAATAAGTATGCATTTTGTCTATTATTTTACTTAGGTACATTTTTTCTCTTGACTGTACTAAAATTCACCCAAAGTAAAATTGGTGTGAGTTGCAGAACGAAGACTACAGCTTTCTTACGATTCGTCAACTCACACCAGTTGGTACAAGTTAGATGGCGTGAGTTGACGAATGACTCGATCGAATTTCCTTCCAGGATGTCTTGTTGCCCCAGCTGTTCGACGCAGTTCCCCGTGTGCGCGGTCTCGGGCCGCGCCCTGCTGACGACTCACACGACGTGGCGCTGCGCCGTCTGCTCCGCCAGCGCGCAGCAACATGAGCTCGTGCTGAGACATTCCTGTCCGTTATGTCACGCGCAACTCTAGCCCTTAAAACAACCTAACTACTGACCAAATCTCGATAGATGATCTAGAGAAAACGATATTGTACCCACTATATAAAGCTGAGTAGATTGTTCTATTATCTAGAACACTGGTATAATTTGGCTTTCTAACTAATTTTAAGGACTGTGCTTTGCAATAAGGTCATCTAGTTTGATGATGCGGTACTTATATTTTGGTTTCTTGAAACTAAGTGCACGCACGACACACTAATTTAATTTACTTATAAGCTGTAATTTTAAAATGTAGTCACAAAGTTAAAATGAATAATAAAATTGATTCCGTCCAAGTATTTTTTGTATTTATTACACATTTGTTTTTAATTCAATTGTAGGTTTAAGTATTGTATTAGTAGTAGTAGCCCACCATGGAATTTGGATTGTTTGTCGTATGCCATGTGCAATGAACTGGCATAGGGTTAAATTCTGCTCCTATCTTTGAAATATAGTGTGCAGAATACCCAATTCTATGGGTATTTCACTATGCCCGCTATCTTGACAATACTGCTGATTTCTACGACGAATCATGCATGTATGACCTAGGGATGCAAATTATCTGTTTCTTAAAGTTTAAATTTGGTTTAAATCTTGCTGTACCTGACCTGATTATTGGATACTAGCTGTCCCCTCCTATTTCACCCGAGTTAAATTCCAATTTCAATATTTCATCTCCCAAAGGAATTTAATGTTTTATCAGGACACAAAAAAGCCTGTTATGCCCTCCATCCTTTTAACTAACTCTATGCCAAAATCAAGTCTATTGGTTGCTTAGTTAGGGCGTGAAGAAAGGACAAACACAATTAGCATTTAGTCTGGTATAATCTAGTTCTAGTACCTACGTACATTTTAGAGAGTATCTACCTACAGACACAGGATTGACAAAGAGCCAGGCATACCATACATTATTCTTTGCTTATATTCATTGAGTTCCATTCTAATCTCATTAAACTAATAGGATATTGGTTTTAAACTTATTTGTATAAAAGACGACATTAGACAACCTCTGTGGCGTTAAGGGCGAAGAAACGACTGCGTCACAGGAGGTTGCGGGTTCAGTTCCCATCTCGAGACAAACATTTATATGATCATTAGGTAGATATTTATTATTATTTATTCTGGGTGTTTTCTATTTACTATAATAAAAATAATATCCAAACGCGTAGTGTAGGTATCTATTATGCATTATCCATCATGCATGACACAGGCTCTACTTACCTTGGGGCTAGATGATGCTGTGAATGGTCTAGCATTATTTATTACGAAAAATGATAATGTTATCAAGGTCCAAAATATAAAGCACAACTTATTTATGAATTATCTTTATTATTCATGTAACAAAGAGAGTTTCACAAAATGTTTTTTATGTTCCTTCCTGACTAGATGGTAGACACTGCCTTAATCAGATTAAAATACATGAATTTTTACAATACAATTATTCTATGAATATTGGAAAAATACAAGGCATCTGTGAACATGTTAAATAAACAAGTAAATATTAAACTTACTATAAGGTGTAAATATGTTTGCAGTTTGAACATCTATAATTTCTACAAATAGTAATAAGTAATAATGACCTTAAGTATTTGAAGTATACAACAGATGAATAAAGAAATGCAAGTGAATCTGAAACACATCAGCATTGCTGCACAGCATGGCAATGCAGCCAGTGTCTTTGGGACGCTTCTAACTGGTATTTATATTGGATTATCTAGATTGTTTGCAACAGTTAGCTCAATTTTTACAACTGCTGACTTTTTCTAGCTAATAACTACCTAGTATTTAAGTTTTATTTGTTTCTATTGAATGTAAATAACAATGTAAATAAATTTAAAGAAATGCAATTGAACTACAATCAGTGGAAATATGTTGACTCCTAGGTTGATTCACAGTTATTATTAAAACTAAATACCACATTCCCTCTTACCATACTGTTACAATCTAGTAAAATAAGGTGTTTATTGTTTTACAAAATAATAACTAAATTCTTATTGGGCAAAGTTTGCATTGGGTCCATCTTTGGAGAACTGCAATGTGTTGTCTATTATTTGAAAAAGCTCTGGTGGTTGTGGGATTCTGCCAGTTTCCAGTTTAGACCACAATGGGATATTGTTTAGGGATATTTCAAAAGCCCCTGATGATACCAGTTGTCCCTCTATCATGTTAGCAAGAAAGAACATCATCATGCAAGCATACAGCTTGTTTTCGAGACACCAGCTCCACCAAGTAGGTTGGGGTTTGTTCAACCATGCGAATATGTTTACACCGCTTAGTATGCACATAATCAGTATCATTTTGCCAAATCCCTGAAAAAAATAATACATCAGTACAAAAAGAACAATTCAAGATAAAAATGGTTTCAACCTCGGCAGCCATGGTAGTATATTTTTCATGAACTTAATGACAACAGGCTTTGAGTAAAATCTTAATAGTGTGATAAGGCAAAAGATATCCTAACATACTTACAATAACTCTTGATAAGTACATGTTGAAGCCAGGTGGATCATAGTTTGCACCTTGAACAGAAATTTCTGGATATTTCTGATGTATGATTCCAGAATAATCATCAAACACTTTGCGATATCCACATGAGTAACTAAAACAAACACATTTGTATGACTAGGTAATATTTGAAAATATTTAGTATGGTAAATAAGAGAATCATATAAATAAATTTTTAGTATCATCACAACAATTTCTGTAGCACATGATCGGTTTCTAACCATTATTGGTGGAAACAATAATGGAAAATAATTAACATATTAAAGTCATAGAGAAGTTAGTGGCATCTAACACTGTACCGAACAATAGTGCAATGCTTACCAATGTTTTACCAATAGTATGTAATGCTTACCAATAATAAATGTTCATAATATGACCGACCCCCTGGCCGATCTTTGAAAGGCTTTCGCCGTCATTTTCACTGGCTTTGGCGTAGTTATCAGAAGATATAACAAAACAAGTTAATAAAATTGCAATGCATCCAAGAACAACACAGGAGTTGGTCATCAAAGGCATGATGTATTTTAATGTAGTAATCTTTTCAGAATAGATCACCGAGTAACGGAATTATCTATAGCAATCAAATTAACTCAAATTAGAAAACTACGATGATCGTCAGCCAGCTTACGCATTTATGATAAATATTCTCGAATCTATTTTTTTATCCTCTGTTTCCAAAGCAAGAAACGAAACGAACGACATTCGACATCGACTTGAACGAAATGAATGAAAAAATAGAATGGATTATGGAAGGAAATGATTTGATTGTCATCTCGTCATTCCATAGACATAAAAATTTTTCACTACGCATTGGGACAGGCCGCAGGCCTTTAAGCGAGTTGAGACGGAAGTGTTTGTTACAATGGTATGTTCCGAATGGTGTGTTCCGTTCCGATGGTTGGGCAGCATTTGGGAAACTACGTCAAGTCTTCTCTTCATCCATACCGCAATGTTTGAAAACGAAAGTTTTCAATCAGTGCGTCCTACCCGTAATGACCTACGGAGCAGAGACGTGGACACTCACGGTAGGGCTGGTCCACCAGTTCAAAGTCGCCCAGCGAGCTATGGAAAGAGCTATGCTCGGAGTCTCTCTGAAGGATAGAATTCGTAACGAATACATCCGACAGAGAACCAAAGTTATCGACATAGCTCAAAGAATTAGCAAGCTGAAGTGGCAATGGGCCGGCCATATCTCGCGAAGAACCGACAACCGTTGGGGTAAACGTGTTCTTGAGTGGAGACCGCGACTCGGTAAACGTAGCGTAGGACGCCCTCCGGCCAGGTGGGATGACGATCTGCGAAAGACTGCTGGCAGATGCTGGATGCGTCAAGCTGAAGACAGGGCGCAATGGCGCTCATTGGGGGAGGCCTATGTCCAGCAGTGGACTAATATAGGTTGATGATGATGATGATGTTCCGATGGTAAGAGGTCCAAGTGGTTCAACCAACGGTATGACACTAGCTCCCGTCTCATGGGAGTTGGGGAGGCCAAGCCCATTGTGTGGGTGGGAGAGTACATGCGTCGAGCCGTCGTCGTCATCGTCGACGTGGTCGACACACTTGCGCCTTCGCATCTTCCAAGGACATCCACGAGAGCTGGTGCGGCGGCAGATTTTGCTGAGGATCTCAAGAGGCGCAAATATGCAGGTCTCGACAGAACTTGGATTGGAGTCGAGTCCCCTATCCTCGGTCCTTGGAGTAGGTACTTACGCAGGACTTAGAAAATTTTCTAAGTCCTGCGTCCCGTAAACTCCACCCCGACCCGAGGTTCTTCTGATTTTTTAAAAATTATCTGAATGTCTGGTTGGGAATGTTGGGATGCAATGCGTGACCCAAGAGCTGGTGAGTATCTGGCTGGTGTAGCGCATCAGAATTACCATGCAGCAGCATGCAGCGTTGTAATGCATCGAGTGAGTGTCATGGGGAAGGGGACGCTTCCGACTGGTTTGACATAGATCAGTTGAGCTACATGTACTATTAAACTGTTTGCAACCGTCTGCATTTAGCTCATTAGATTAAATTTTTCCATTCAATATTTTTTAATTGTTTATTTATTCTACTTGACTGTGACTTGACATACAATATAATGAGTAGAATCTAGATTCTATTCTATTCTAGCTATTGTAAGATCTAGCATTAAAGCCTAGTTAGAAAATGGCTAATAGTTACATAGAACCAGAAACCAGAAAAAAAAAGTAGTCGAGTAAATAAAATTTTCTTTGACTTTGGCAACACTGACTGAATGTATTTCGATTTTACTTCAACTTCTTGATTACTTGTTTGACGCAATTTTGCCATGTTTTTGATTCGCTTATTTTTGTTTTGTCCCTCGATTTTTTGACTTCTGTTTTTCTCAAAATCTTGTCTGTAATTGTGTTATTGTTTTCCTTTGCGTTTATTGAGGGTGAGCTGTTCGTTTTCCCAAAATAATTTAATTGGCGAAAAATGTCGAATCACCATTGTAACCATCACAACTGTGACCATGGATCCAATGATGAAGAAATAGGACTCCAGTATAATCTTTTCGAAAAAATTGATAAAGATAATGTTGCATGTCTTAATGAAACTATTGAAGGATCGGGAAAAACTGTATTCAAGTCCTGGGAAAATCGAATGGATACAACAAATGTAAGCATCTTTCACCAGATTGTCAGACGCCGGTTGCGAGTTCGATTTCCGCCACTTCACTAGACAAATTATTTGTACCATCATATTTCTTCAGGGTTATATGAGTTATGGGATCATTGGACTCACTCAGTCAATCATGGGATTTACATAAAAGCTTTTGAAAATGAGGTTTAGTTAAAACTAAAACAATTGCCAAGAGTAGAAGGCTATAATCACTCTACAAGTTACAAAAGGCTTTCTGAATGTTTCAAATCAAATCAAATCAATTTATTCAGGAATAATATTTCACAAGCTCATAAATACATATGAAACGTTGACACTACCGAAGCTTTACAACTGTGTGGTAGAGTCAGCGCCCATCTCCTAGACATAGGTACAATTCTGAAAAGCCTATTAGCGAATTTCTCTTTATCAAAATCCTTTGCCTTTTATTAGCAAAAGTGCCCAAAGCTCCCTACATAATATAAATTACCAAATTGATTAAATCTAGTATGCTTTCTGACTGGTATTGGTTATATTAATTGTGCAACCTATAGATTTAAATGTAAACTCATTAAAAAAATGTTTCCATTCTTTGATTATAAAATAATATAATATAACAAAATCAAGTTAGTTACACTTACAACCAGCTGAGAGGAACTGAACGGCTAAACCAAGACAGGCACAGCTGGTTATCATGAAATTACACAATTCATTATCTAACTCGCCCAAATAATCAAATTTTGAAAAAGTTTGATTAACCAAGTTAGGTCTTTCCATACTTTTGATGTAAAAAACTCACATAAATGTACTTTAAATCCATACACTTCTATAATTTTAGAGTGATAATGTTAGATCAGCATTGTACATGTAAACTTAGTACTTAGTATAGTTAAACTGTTACTATAATTTTCAGTACCTATGTTGAAATTGATGTACATGGAATTGTTATTAATATTTCTAATACATTACATATTCTAATACATTAAATTAAATTGTTACTTTATTTTTCAGTATGTTGAAAGTGATGCAGATGAGGAATTGTTATTCAATATTCCATTCACGGGTAATATTAAATTGAAGGGCATCAAAATATTATCTGAAGATTCGGAATGTCATCCATCTAAACTCAGATTGTGAGTATGTGTATAACCCCAATACATTATGATGTAGTATATTGTATTAAGTATATCAGTCATCTAGTACCCATAACACAAGCTCTGCTTAGCGTGGGGCTAGATGATGCTGTGTGGACTGTCCGGAATTATTTATTTATTTATTTATTTTATGTTTTTTGTGTTGGACTTTGTCACTTATTCCAATATGAACAACCTACTTTAAGACAATTTGTAAAATTTACTACAGAGTCTTATAAGCATTGTTTTTATATCATTGTCATCAACCAGCTAGCTTCTACACTATGTTTTCCTCCCAGTGTCCACTCAAGACCACATTAACCGCTGTGGTTGTCGGTTCTGTTCGAGATATGGCTGACCAACTGCCACTTTTGGTTGCAAATTCTTTGAGCTATGTTGTTAACTTTGGTTGTTGTTACGAATTGGAAGATGTTACCAATCCTATCCTTCAAAGAAACTCCAGAGCATAGCTCTTTCCTTCATTGAAACATTGATGAGAGTTGTTTATAGGTACATATAAGTGTAATTAAATGTAAATGTATGTTTCAGGTACAAAAATAAACCCCATATGACTTTCGATGATGCATCTATGGAACCAGACCAAGTTTTTGAGCTTCAAAAAGACCAACAAGCAGTGTTAGAATATTTTCCAAAGTGAGTATGTTACAGCATCATATCCTGATATTTTTCCCAGGACTACATGTTTTCTTTGGGCTAGTAAGTAATTGGGAATTTTTGTTGCAGGATTGTAACATTTTCATCTGTTACACATTTAACTATGCATTTCCCAAGTAATTTTGGTGCAGATAATACAAAGATATATTATATTGGACTCAAAGGAGAATGGACACAGGCTCATAGGCACGGGGTGACAATATGCACATATGAATCTCGTCCAAATCTTGATGACCATAAATTAAGACATTTAGATTCTGTATCCAAATCCATAGAGTAAAATAGTTATGATATTGATGTTGTGAATTCAAGACACATGGACAACCAGTATTTGTATTATATTTACATATATTATATGTACATTATATTCCACGTGTACTGTCCATGATTTCGTACCGTATACTTACATGAATATTTGTGGACCTATTGTTTTTATTTATTTGTAAATAAAAGAGTTTTCATAAATTTATTTTTTATTAGTTAGGTATTAACTTAACTTTATTTACATTTAAATAACATCTACTTATTATTAGTTTCCACTATTAAGATTGTTTTAAATGTTATAGAATATCATAAAAACCTTGATTTTATAGTTCCAAAAGTATAATAAAAATAAAAAACGATGGCTTTGATAGGATTTGTAAAATTATGAAAAAAAATTCCTGCACTACCTATGTCTATAATACACTTAAAAACATAAACATACCAATTACCACACACAATGCATTTTATGCTTTGCTAAATATAAAAAACTTATGGCACTTTTATAACTCAGATAAGATACTTCTTTTTGTAGCTGATTACCTAGTTATAAATTATATATTACATCTAGGGAGGCATATAACGCCTGGTGTGGACTACCTAGCTATGATGAAAATATGAACCTATTTAAAAATCAACATACATCATTCAATATAGAACTAAAGACAAAAAATGGCAGTGGTTGACTGTTTAACTCAACTTAATACATTGCTCAAAAAAAGGCCACTCATGGCCCTCTCTGTGTGAGTGAATTTAATGAACTATTACTGGTGAACTTTACATATATTTTCATACATTTAGCATTATTTTGTGTCAAGATTTCTACCAATGCAAATGAAAGCCCGTTTATACCATCCTCAACTGACATTAACAGAAGTTTAAATCGTAAAACCATATATTATTAAAAATCTGAATTACAATTTTAGTATGGTAGGTAGAGTGTCGATTGTAATATCACATGTGGGTGAGTATTCAGGCGGTGTGGAGGCGTCTGCCGCGGACTAGTCGCTGGCCGCGGCCCCGGCCGTAGGGCCGGTAGGGGCGCTGCGGCCGGTACGCCGGCTGCCGGCGCCGCTGCACTTGTGGCACTGCGTTGATGTCCCCGGGTTGGTACTGCGATCCCGCCACCGGCCATGTCCGCATGCACACCGAACACCTACAACAATAGGCAAGGTGGGTAAAACACTACCTACTGGAAATCCTAATTTATTATATGTAATGCCTGGTTTACACTTTGTTATCAAGTGCGAGTGACTAGTGCAAGTGACATAATGATTTCCTATAATTGTTCTAAGACGCATGCCATCTTTCACATAGCTGCGCCTTGAGTTCTGCGATTTGAAGGTGCGTGGCACGGGGCGGGGCGTCTAGACATCGCGTTTGCAAGACGCAGGTGACGTCACTCGCACTTGATAGTTAACTAAGTGTAAATCAGGTATAAAACACGATAAATATTAAATGGGCGATTTTTACTGGATTTTTGTCAGTTTGTTTGCTGAATTTCTTCGTACCTGCTTATTTTGGACGTGTGGTCCGCTTTCAAAGTTTGCTGTTCAGGTTTCAGGAACATCCTGCTATCTTCGATGATAGAGAGCCAGTATGAGACGGCAGTTGCGAAGTAGTTGCAGCGCCCGAGGCCATTGCATTCGATGAAAGGCCGCGTGCGGAAGTCTTGGAGACAGGATCCCGGAGAGATGAGACTCTGGCCGGCTGCGTCCGCCCCTGCGGTGTGCTGTGAACATTGTCAGGTAATATTTTAACTTTTATATCAGGCATGATAAGGTCTATAGTAATTTTGCTGCTTTAAGGCTACACAGAGTAAATAGCTGACTGCGATTGACTGACCATCAGTTTAAAGAAAGAGGAGAAAAAACATAAAAAATAGCGCGAATTACCATCAGAAAACTGTAGCCTTTCCATAGCTGCTCCCAGCCATCGGGGCACACTGGTACTTCGTCACTTTGACTGTGCAAAGCGATCGTCTTAGTAGGAGCTTCGCAAACTTGACACCTGTAATATTAAACCATATTATTAAACGTAAGTTAAAAACTCGATTTAAAATACTGCCATATGAAAAGAAATGAGCTTCTCTAACTAACCTTGAAATGTAATTTCCGGCATCCCTGGCTGGTATAGGTGTCATTGCCATTGGCATCGGCTCTGGCGTTGAAAGCCAAAAACTGTAGTCGTCTCTTTGCGCGAAATCGCACACATCGTTTATATTACAGAACATGTATGGCATTGTTGAGAATCTGCGTAGGCAACTACCTGCGGCACCTGTTAAAACGATAGAGGTTAAAAAACTTTATAAATTCCTATATATCCCATATAATAATATTATAAGTTTAAAAATTACTTGAAATCACAGTAATATTATAAATTCGAAAGTTTGAATTGATAGATAAATATTTGTTACCTCTTCACGCCAAAAGTAGTATATGGATTTGACTAAAATTTTGAATAGAGTAGTTTTAGACTTGGAATAAAACATAGGCTACTTTTCATAAATTTTCATGCGGGTGAAGCAGCGGGGTGCAGATAGTACAAATAAAAATGTTTTTGATAATAATATCACTTACCCAAATCTTGTCCATGAGCTTTGCCGTTAGCCACAATGTGAATTAGAGAGAAGCCCTCCCAGAGCGGTGAAGTTCCTCGAGGACACTGCGGAGTCATACTAGATTGTGAATGTACTGCAAAGAAGTAGCCTCTAGATTTCGGAATCGGCGGTGGTGGCGCTGGGTATCCCTGCGGACCTGGGGCGCCTTGATAGCCTTCAAACCCTCTTAAACCCACTTCTCCTTTTAATCCTTGTAGGCCTTCTTGACCGGTTACGCCTCTTACACCAGGGAGACCCTCATCACCTCTTTGCCCTTTCAATCCCGGTAAACCGTCAATGCCGAACTGTCCAGGCATTCCGTCTATTCCAGGACGCCCTTCAAATCCAGTTAATCCTATGTCTCCTTGTTGTCCTGGGAGGATCTCGCTAGGCAGCAGACTATCGCCAACATCACCTTTAAACCCTTTAAATCCTAACTGACCATCTAAACCTTCAAGACCTTCGTCCCCTGTCTTACCCTTAAATCCTCGGAGTCCCTGGGGCCCGGGATAGCCGTTTATTCCAAACTCGCCCATTTCTCCTCGTTCCCCTTTGAATCCCTCAGCACCCGGGTATCCTTCATCTCCCAGTACCCCTCTCGGACTAATTGCCTCGCCGATATCACCAGGTAGGCCTTTTAGTCCTGTGAAACCTGGTGCTCCTTCCATGCCTGGTTGACCAGGCCGACCGGAATTTCCTTGACGTCCTCTATATCCGTCCATTCCTGGCTCTCCTTTTGGTCCCTGGAAAACGAGACCTGGCTGACCTGGCCGACCTGGAGGGCCATCAAAACCATTTTCTCCGGGGGCTCCCTTTTGTCCCTTAGGTCCTGGCCATCCCGGAAGGCCATCCATTCCTGGTGTTCCAGGTTCTCCTTGTTGTGCGTACTGTCCATCCAAACCGGGAAAACCAATTGGCCCTTGATCACCAGTTACTCCTTTGATGCCAGTAATACCATCATTGCCGAAATCTCCTTGGTAACCAACGTCACCGTGTTCTCCTTTTAATCCATATTTCCCGTATGAACCTGGTTCTCCAAAATCTCCGGGCATACCGGGGAATCCCTCCATTCCTATATCACCAATATCTCCTGGAGTAGCTGGCAAATATGTGCTGATTCCAATTTCACCTGTTTTTCCTTTTGGTCCAGTTGGACCTCTGTAACCAATAGGTCCTGTAAAGCCTTTATCTCCCGGAAAGCCTGGTGCACCCATTCTACCTGGTTCTCCGTATAGTCCTCGATCACCTTTAGTACCCTTAAGTCCAGGGACTCCTTGCAATCCTCGAGACCCCTTCTTTCCAGAATATCCTGCTCTACCAGGAAAGCCAGGCCCACCCGATGTTCCTTTGTCACCTACTTCACCAGGACCACCGGTAGAGCCAAAGTCTCCACGTTTTCCTTTAAGCCCTGGGTAGCCTCTACGACCGGGTATTCCATTATCTCCTTGTTTTCCCTTTTCTCCTTGAGATCCCACAACATTTGCACCTCTGTCTCCTATATCACCTTTTTCCCCTCTGCGGCCTCTGTAACCAGGTCTTCCAGAAGTTCCTTGCAATCCTGGTTCTCCTGCGTCGCCTTTGAAACCTTTTGGAGAGTTATCTCCAGGTTGACCTCGTGGGCCTGGTAATCCTATTTCACCATTTTCCCCTTTGAGACCCGGCCGTCCTTCGAAACCAGCTGGACCCGGGAAACCGGTGTCGCCACGATTTCCTTTAGGACCCAATGGTCCCGATCGTCCAGGGCTACCAGGCCAACCATCCTCACCTGGAGCGCCAGGCTCACCGCGGTCGCCGAGTTCACCACTTTGACCTGGCGCTCCGAGCCTGCCTGGGAAGCCAGGAGAACCGACAATTCCATCGTTTCCTCGTAATCCTCTGTTCCCCTTACGACCAGGATAACCTTTTTTGCCTTTTTGGCCAATCGCACCCTGTATACCGTGTAAGCCTTGCATACCTGGCTCTCCTATCTGACCTGGTTTTCCGGGAACCCCCGGCAAACCCCTTAAACCGGGTGGACCCGTCAAAGATATACCAGGGAATCCTTTGCGACCCTGAAATGATATGACAAGTACAAAATACAAAAAAAAATACAAAATAATTTATTTAGAATAGATTACAAAGATAAGTAGGGTACAACAATGAACGATGAGGTCGCAAAAGTTAAAAACTGTGGAGCGACCTCATCGCCCGCCTCCTAGGCACAACATAAATTATGTGGTGAAAAGTAATTACTAAAAACAGACAATTTCACTTTTAACTGTTCTGTTTGTGATATTCTATAGACTTATATTCAGTAAAATCAAAACTGCTTAAGGTGCAAACAAGAGTTAAAGTAGTGCCACTACTTATTTAGTCATTAAATTCCGTTAAACAAAGGAATTATATATATCAGTCATCTAGTGCCCACAACACAAGCTCTGCTTAGCTTGGGGCTAGATGATGCTGTGTGGGCTGTCCGGAATTATTTATTATTTATTTTATTTAATTTACAAAATACACACGTACAGTTTATTAAACTTATCATAAGCTTTTTTTAATGCATCTGTAGTAGTTTCATTTTGTCTAATTTAGGAAGAGATACAAAAACAGAGTTCGGTGGCCACCAAAGGCAACTTCGTATCTCTTTTTAAACTTTTACTACAGTATATTTTACTTTAACGTGCAGAATTTCGTAAAGACAGATCTGGGGCTCTCGTATAAGTCGTGGTGGATATTAAGAATAAAATTGGAAAAATGACAGCAGGATATCATTTTCAATCATTTTCTTTATCTTTAAGACTTAAACATGACATGTGTATATTATTTACAAACAAATGATTAATCTGCGTTTGCGTGGTTAATAAGATGAAATAAATAAAAAATAACTTACTTGGGGTCCCGGTGGTCCATTGGGTCCTTCCTCGCCTGTATTCCCAGGTTCTCCTTTAATTCCTAGCGATCCTGCACGCCCTGGTGATCCAGAGTAACCCTGTTCTCCAACATCTCCGCGTGCTCCGTCTTCGCCATTCAACCCAGCTTCACCAGATATCGATGCTATGCCAGCTTCTCCTCGTGATCCTTTTTGACCTTTAATAGCTGGGAAACCTACAGGTCCTTGTTGACCAGGCATTCCAGGCTGACCAAAAGCTCCCACATCGCCCCGGACGCCTACAGCACCCTTGTAACCTCGCTGACCTTGCCTACTGATTCCATCGGGACCCTGGTCGCCCTGAATACCATAAAATCCGTCATCACCTAAATCTCCTCGTACTCCTTTTAGTCCCCGGTAACCTGTAGAAAAATATTAAAAGTTAATGCGGTATTTATGAAATAACGTTGATAAGCTTGGCTTTATTTGTAAATTTTATTTATGTTTATGAGTCCTTTCTGTTAATAATTTTATAAATTTACCTTTTATTCCTTTAGGTCCCGGTTGGCCCTTATCTCCTTTAACATTGTATTCGCTGCCTATAGCTTCACCAATCTCACCCGGGAGACCGTCATCTCCAACATCTCCAATCTCTCCTCTAAAATGATAACATTGATATTTATATCTTACACAATCTCGTGTTTTTTGAATTCAAATTCAAAGCGCTTTATTTCCTATAATTCAGCATACTAATGATGAAAGATTTTTTGTAATCGTTCCAGTTGTTTTTGAGTTTGTACGTTCGTGGACTTTTGTATGTATGTAACATACATAAGTCCAAATCTTTGCGCAGTTTTAAAGCTATAAGCATACAAAGGGAAATATAGGGACAGAGAAAGCGACTTTGTTTTACTATGTAGTGATGAGTGTACGTACAAGTTTTCATAAATTTATTTATACTAGAAGCGCCTCGTGGTTTCACCTTCGTAGGTAATTGCCGTTCCCGTGGGAATTCCGGGATAAAATATAGCCTATGTCTTATTCCAGATCTATCTCTGTGCCGAATCTCATCCATATCCGTTCAGTAGTTTTTGCGTGAAAGAGTAACAAACATACATACATCCATCCATACTTACAAACTTTCGCGTTTATAATATTAGTAGGATGGAATGGTACTGTGTGTTTATTTCTTTATCATAAAGCGAAAAAATTCTATAAATAATGGAACCCATATTATAGATTGCACAAACAGCCCTCTTCTCCAGTACCAAAACGGTGTTATGTATACAGACAGGGTTTTTTGAAGCTGGGTGCAAAGCCTTAAAAGGGGGGGTGTTGGTATAGATAGACCATCCAGAATATTTTGAGCCATATTTCTCCTAATCAAAGTTTATTTATTTTGGGAACTTTTACGATTTTAACCAGAATCCCAAAATTTTCCAATTGTTTTGAACCCAGCTTTCGAACATCCTGTATATATATATATGATCTTGCCTTTTACGGTTTCATCACACGAACGTCATTTGAGTATAATATAAACTAAATTTGTCAAAGTGTCTCTAGTCCCTTGGCTATTTAAATTGTATGGTCACTAAACTTACTTCATGCCCATATCTCCTTTCTCTCCACGAAGGAAGGCATAAGGTATATCGGCTGGTTCACCTTTACGCCCTGGTGTTCCGTTACGTCCGCTTGTTCCATTTCGGCCTGGTGACCCATAGGCTCCATACTCTCCTTGTGCACCCTTCACTCCCTTAAAACCGTCAAACCCAGGAAACCCTGGGTAGCCAGCATCACCAGGCATGCCAGGAGGCCCCATAAACCCTATTAAAAGGTAAAGCATGTTACAAAAAGGGTCAGTCCATTTTTCTTGACGATATTGTTGTTGACCTTACCTTGATCACCAGGTTGGCCTTTTAAAGGTTTAACCAGGTTTCCTGGTGGTGGTAAAAGGCGTCCTTTTTCTCCTGGAGCTCCCGGAGCTCCGGCCATTCCAGATTGTCCCTTGATTCCCTTTATTCCTGTGCCTCCTGGTATTCCATATTTACCAGGTTCACCTTTGAATCCTCTCGGACCTGGTAAGCCCTGACGTCCTGGGAATCCTTTCATGCCCGGATATCCATCATCACCTCTTTGACCCTTACGTCCGGGGAGTCCTAAAATAATAACCTTTGTTTTTAATTTTTATTTTAAAATTCTGAAATTCAGAGCACTATTCTACAAAAATTTCAAGCACTACGTTAAATTTCATACGAAACAACACAAACGAAAGAAACTCAGCAGTTCACACAATCTATTAACAGCATAAAATAACTACACTCGAGAGCAATGAATCCGGGTCACTCAAAGAATCCAAAAAATCTCGGAAAGTAAGAATACTAGGTTAATGCAATAAATTGTATTTAATAGACAATTTAATACTCCTTAAATGAAAATATTAAAACTTCTTAGTTATTGTAAAGTTATATCATAAAAAAATCAAATTTGAAAAGGGAACACTGTCGAAGATGGAACTACGAAATTACAGGATTTGTTTTTGCTTTTGTTTGTAATCTGTCATTTATGTTGGTACATAAACCAGGTTGATAGTGCTCAATATTCATTATTCAAGCTGAAATCATGTCGCTTACACTTGAAGAATGCACCAGAATACTTACATTGGTGGAAACCGGCCGGAGTCAGCGCGATACAGCCAGGACTGTCGGTGTGTCGCTGTCAACAGTACAAAGAGTTCTCCGACGTTACGAAGAAACTGGTTCTAACCTACGCAGACCAGGACGGGCAGAACTAGGTGTACCACAGCACGAGAAGACCGATACTTGGTGAACACCATGCTTCGAAATCGCTTTCTCACAGGAACTGAACTCACAAATCAGTTTCGACGCCTCGGAGGAAGTAACCCAAGTGCATGGACAGTAAGACGTCGGCTTGCTGAATCTAACTTAAAACCCCTTAGACCTGCAAACGGCCCTAAACTGGAGCGTGGCCATCGTATTTCAAGACTAAGATATGCCCAGAACCACGTAAATTGGAGTATTGAAGATTGGTCGAAAGTTATGTTCTCCGACGAATCAAAATTTATGCTCTACAAGCACGATGGAAGACACAGAGTGTATAGAAGACCAGGGGAAAGATTCAAGCAAGCATGCATCGAAGAAAAAGTAGCCTACGGTGGTGGGTCTGTACTTGTGTGGGCCGGAATTTCCTCTGAAAGTCGCACAGAGCTGGTGATCATAGAAAACGGCTCTTTAACTAGCGTAAGATATGTGGAAGAAATCCTCAACGAACACGTTGGTCAATTTATGGTCAATTTGGGTGAGGATGCTATATTTATGCATGACAATGCCTGACCTCATACAGGTAGGATTGTGAATGACTACCTTCAAGAGATGAACATTACTTGTATGGAGTGGCCAGCGCGCAGCCCGGATATCAACCCGATCGAGCATGCTTGGGACGAGCTAGGGAGATGCGTAAAACAACGAAACCCTCCCCCAATCACGCTTCCTGAGTTCAAAATTGCTCTCACAGAGGAATGGGAGAATATTCCCCAAAATCGTATAAGGAACTTGGTGTACAGCATGCCAAACCGCGTAAACGCAGTAATGGAAGCACGAGGAGGTAATACGAAGTATTGAAATTCAAGAAAATCGTCATAAAGTTCAAAAATTTCATGTTTCCTATTTTTGTTTTAAGGAGAGATCAGCAGTTTTTTTTCTTTATGTAATTTTGTGTAAATAAAATGTATGGTGACTCATATTTTTTTAACTTTCATTTAAGGAGTATTAAATTGTTTATTAAATACAATTTATTGCATTAACCTAGCATTCTTACTTTCCGAGATTTTTTGGATTCTTTGAGTGACCCGGATTCATTGCTCTCGAGTGTATATTGAATAGTTATTATATGCTCTACAACAAGACAGACAAGTCAATTTAGTAAGGTAGAAGGTTAAAGGTAGAGCAAGAGGTCCAAGTCTATTGTGTGGAGTACTTAACATACGATTCCATTGTCACTACATAGTATAAAACAAAGTCGCTTTTTCTGTCCCTATGTCCCCTTTCCCTTTGACTGCTTAAATCTTAAAACTACGCAACGGATTTTGATGCGGTTTTTTTTAATAGATAGAGTGATTTAAGAGGAAGGTTTATACGTATAATAAAACCGTGCGAAGCCGGGGCGGGCCGCTAGTTTAATTATAATTGTAATAAGATATAATTATATTAATATGATGCCAATAATTATTCTTTCATAGATCGACATACAAAGTTTTCTATGAAACTTGTTAAATAAGAAACAAGCTGGTGATGTTACAGGTTATTGCTAATTATTGTATTGATCAATTGAGCTACCTTTAGACTGTTTGCAACCGTCTGCAGTTAGCTCAATGGTTTCAATTGTAAATACTAGTTGTAATTTTTCTATTCCTTGATTGTATGTATTTCCATTTGTTTTGACCAAGTGGATATAGTCTTTACATTATTGTAAGCAATAACTCAAATTGTTTCTATTTTTGTCAATTTAAAAAAAAACTTCATAAAACAAATAAATAAGTGAATATACCTAGTAAATAAAATTATCCGATACTAAAAATTACCTGATGGACAGTATGGACAATCATCACCCCTCTCTCCTTTGTAACCTGGCAAACCATGTGTTCCAGGCCGGCCAGGATCGCCGACGGGTCCAGGAAAACCAGGCGGACCATCTTCTCCGGGCGGTCCTGCCCCGCGAATTCCTAAGCCTGGATAACCGGGCGGTCCTTGCAGTCCAAAGTCACCTCTGTCACCTCGTTGTCCAGAAATACCGTCTGATCCAGGTACACCATCTTCTCCAGTAGACCCTTTAACCGTAGCTCCCTTAAATCCTTTAAAACCCATTATGCCTTGCACGCCTGGCTGGCCCGAGGGCCCCCTCAATCCAGGTTCGCCTTTAAGTCCATGATTTCCTGGTTCTCCTTTAGGTGATTGGCCAGGCGCACCATCTCTTCCAGGTAAACCTTTCATACCAGGTAACCCTATCGGACCCATCAACCCAGGCAAGCCACGGGCTCCGTCTAGTCCCGGTGCTCCTACCGGTCCTGGGTACCCTATTTCACCCTGCTTTCCCTGTGGCCCAGGCAATAGTGGTTCGTTTAGCGATTCATCAAAGATTCCTGGTGCCCCTGGTGGTCCCTGCACTCCTGGCTGTCCTGGTCTTCCGTCTTCTCCTGTTGGTCCGTCGTCGCCATCAGTACCATCTCTTCCCTCTATGCCCGGTGCTCCTTTGTCTCCTTTTGGTCCGGGTGGACCATCTTTTCCTCTGTGTCCTGGCTTTCCTCTCGGCCCATCGTCACCTTGTTCTCCTTGAATTCCTTGAATTCCTCTAAGTCCGAATGATCCCTACGAAAAAACAATGATGTATATATTAACGTGGTAAGGATGTTGCTTATAAATCAGTTACGTGAAAGTAGTCTCAGCAACTTGAACACCAATCTTACTTACCGGTATTCCATAAGATCCATGATCTCCTTTGATTCCTTTGACTCCCTGTATTCCTTTTAAACCCACCGGACCTCTGTTGCCTTTAGTTATAATCGTAATATTTTCTCGCACTTCGTCTATTACAACAATGGAAGCTGGTCTACCAGGTTCACCAGCTTCTCCCTGGTCACCTTTCTCGCCAGCTGGACCTACATTCTCGTCACCTACATCTCCTCTGTATCCGGTTTCACCCTTTGGACCTTCCGGACCCTAAAAAAAACTAAAAATTTAGTTGTCCAGCATTTTTTTCTAGTAAATTAAATGGCTCACATATCAACATCTCATATTTAAATATAAAGTGCACTGCGAAGTGTTTTGTTTTTATTTTGAGAAAACTGCATTTAAATATGTTTTAAACAATAACGGTTATTTTACATGAATCATTAATAACAGGTTACTTCAGCTATTACGTGATCAACTGTGCCTAAATATTAAAAAAAACTAAACAACACAAATCTCGATAATTATCCCATTATCAAATAACTTTCTTGTAACATCATACGTAAAGCATTTATCAAATCAGCAAATCAATTTCACCTTCTAAACCGAATAAAATCAAAAAGACATTATTTTCTATTGTATGTACAGATTAGACCCGAAAACTTCGTATGTGCATTTTATAAAAACAGGCTCTCTGTTTGCAAGTTTTTATTTTTTAAACTGATTTCAATTTATCAAAGTACATTTTTGTAGGTACCTGATCACCTTCTTCACCTTGAGCCCCTCTGTCTCCCATGTAACCGACTGGTCCCATTGGTCCCTGACCTCCGGGACGGCCGAAAACACCTTGATCACCCTTCGCACCTCTCGAATTGACACCACCTTCTCCGGCTAGACCTTGCTCCCC
Source organism: Eupithecia centaureata (assembly GCA_944547425.1). NCBI lineage: Eukaryota > Metazoa > Arthropoda > Insecta > Lepidoptera > Geometridae > Eupithecia > Eupithecia centaureata. Next base: position 3,947,630 of record OX155694.1, read on the forward strand.
CTTTTCTCCATAAGGTCCTGGTTGACCTCTATCACCAGGAATACCTTGGAAGCCTGGAGGTCCCACTATTCCGTCTACACCGCTGCATCCATCCAAACCAGGGATTCCTTGAATACCTTCAGGACCTTGGGGACCCTATAAATTAAAATAATTGAAGATACTCCATACAATCCAATTCCAATTCTGTGTAATTAAAGTTCCAATTTTACCTGCTGTCCTTCATATCCTCGTGGTCCCCATGGGCCGTCCGTACCCTGAAAGCGAAAGAAATCATTACCCACAGGTTGAAACCTATTTCAAAAAACTAGATACAGCTAGGGAAGTCATTGAAAAAATGTTGGTATGAATGAATGCACACATTGCTTAGTTACCCTTTCTCCCTTGTCTCCGTAATCGCCACGATCACCAAACTCGCCCGGTTCTCCCGGAGCTCCAATGGGCCCTTCCGGTCCATCAGGTCCATAGTCACCTTGTTGGCCTGGTAAACCTCTGTAACCCGGATCTCCTCGATCGCCCTTCAATCCACTGCACTCGCATATCGTTTGATTACACACCACCTGTAACAAAAACATATTCATTGTTTAAAAAAGGAGAGGAACACAATGAACCACATTTATTTTCTAACAAAGGTAATCAAGCTTACGTGATAGTGTTAGTACTGTTAAGGCTAAACTAAAACAAGTAGTTGTATTGTATTAAGTATATCAGTCATCTAGTACCCATAACTAGCTCTACTTAGCTTGGGGCTAATTTGTATTTATTTAAGCTAGTCGATGCGACGCGTTACCTGAGAGCTTGTGAGTATCGGGCGTACCGCATCAGCATTGGTATTGACATGGAGCAGTTAAGCTACCTCTAGACTGTTTTTCGGTAGATAGCTCGGTTGTTTCAATTACAATGTTTAAAATGTTTCTATTTCTTGATTTTGATTTTCTTTGTAAATAAAGAGATTGACTCTTTAACCTAGCTAGTCATCTAAAAGTTCGATAATTTACAATTGTAAATGTGTTACAATGACAAACACAAATAATGGCGAGAGACGAAATTAAATATTGCATGCAATGTAATGTAAGGCACTGAAATGTGTTTTGCAGATCATTTTATGAGGCGAGAATGTTGACGGATGATGTCACCAAACGAAGATGTTGCATCATCGAGGTTTATGTCGAAACAATATATTTATCATCTGCCTAACCTTCATTGAGCTTTTGGTCAAGAGATAACTTAAATATACCTATAATATACTCATTTATATTTATCTATTCTAAATCATAATAAAAGTAGAACACAAATTATAATTAGTCGTAACCATTCCGGTGCAAAGAGGCCCATAATATGCCTATGTCCCTATATATTTTGTAGCCCTTTGGTTTTCTTCAATAAATAAAATAAAATTATGCTTGCAGCATTACCTCGCTGAATAGCAATAGCAATCATTTGCACTAAGAACGAACCGGAGAGTTTCTTGTGACTCAAATATTCGTGTAAATTTGCGGTTCAGTCAATAATGTAAAAGCTTTGAGAAAAAAACCCATTTATTTGGCCCATTTGAGATAGATGCTTTGACATAGGTAGATATAAAACAAATTTAATACAGAAACCAGAAAAGTTAAAAAATGTAATACGAAAAATCAAAGAATTTGTAACTATTACAAATTTACTTAGGGGGGTAAAAAGCACCCTGTCTCAGTATTATGCCGCTATAAGCTGTAGCGGCGCTGATTTTCAGAAATGGCCTGGACTCTGACTTTCTCTGTCCCTATGTCCCTATATCCCTATGTCCCTTTGAACGCTTAAATCTTACACACAACGGATTTTGATGCGGGTTTTTTCAGTAGATAGAGTGATTCAAGAGGAAGGTTTATACGTATAATAAAACCGTGCGAAGCCGGGGCGGGTCGCTAGTTACAAATAAACAAGGTATGCATTTTTAAAATAATAACTCAAAGGTACATACGACATGCATTTTGTCATAGCTTACCATATTTGTTTCCTATTACTTGGAATTAGAGCTAGCTGTCCGAGTCACCATCTCTGTTATCAAGACGCCATTTGAAACATATCAATTTTGCAGTTGAAAGCGCAGCTAAATTTGCATGACCGTGCTACACAGCTACTCAAATATCGTTTATGAGCTATGGCTCTACGAATGAACTGCTTGAATTAACAATTCATTACTCCTGACCATAAAACTTCATTATTAGTGAATATTAATTGCATGTTTCAACTCTTCCACTTGTGGATATTAGAATAAAGTGAAGAGAAAATCAATATACTTATTTATAATTTGATAATTATTATACTTAGTTTAAAATTTGACTTGGCTGAGTACCTTATTAATTAGGCTTATTTTATAAGCCTAATTAAATTAGGTTAATTATTTATTAATAAGATAAGAATTTCATAAAATCCTTTTTTATGAGTGCTACGTCCTAAAAAGAACCTCCATGCAAAATTTCAGCTTCAAGATCTCTTGATAAGTCACACAGTTTTCGTTATTTGTTTGTTTTTCTGTTTAACTTTTAGCGCCTATTTTTATTTTACCCTCTTAAGGATAAAATTTTGACAAACTTTGTATGTCATATTTATTTAGATCAGATGAAAAGCCTAGAAAATAAGTTTCTAGCTTCAAAAATTACGAAACTTCCAAATAAACTTTCACCCCTATTTCAACCCCTTACAACTCTTTTTAGCATTAAAAAGTAACCTATGTCCTAGAGTCTTTCTGGGCTCTAGACTATCTCTGTGCCAAATTTTATTTAAACTGGTTCAGTAGTTTAGGTGTGAAAACGTAACATATAGACAGACAGAGTTACTTTCGCAATTATAATACTACTGGCATCGCCTCGCGGTTTCACCCGATTAATTCCCGTTCCCGTGGGAATTCCGGGATAAAATATAGTATATGTGTTATTCCAGACTATAATCTATCTCCGTGCCAAATTTCATCCATATCCGTTCAGTCGTTTTTGCGTGAAAGAGTAACAAATATCCATCCTATATATAATATTAGTGGGATAGTAGGATTATTGTGAGTTTTTCCTTTTACTTTACAAGTTCTTCACCATTCCAAGAATTAGTGAAATAAACATCTTTATTAACAACGAAAATTACAAGCAAGGAATAGAAAAATTACAACTAGTATTTACAATTGAAACCATTGAGCTAACTGCAGGCGGTTGCAAACAGTCTAAAGCTAGCTCAATTGATCCATATCAATACCAGTCGGAAGCGTCCCCAAGACACTGGCTGCATTACCACGCTGTATGGCAATGCTGATGCGCTGAGAGTTAGTTAATATTGAACGCAACGGGAACATTTCATAATTGATCGGTATTTATCGTGGCTTGTAGACTAAATGCAAGGATGAGTCAGGTGGCCTACTCTGCTAATTTGCGCGTTGTTTCTCCAAACCTCAGTTATATCATCTAAACATCTGTTAATGCTATCATAAATTAGTTTATTGTCGTAAGTTCTAAATAAATTTCCACACTGACCAGCTGTGGTCAGTGTTAGTCATATCACTGTGTCAAGACTATCTTGACTCGTGCGTTATAATTACAACATTTCAATTTTGTTAGTTAGAAATCCTTTTAGTCCTTACTAATCACTACATAGTATAAAACAAAGTCGCTTTTTCTGTCCCTATGTCCTTATGTCCCTTTGAATGCTTAAATCTTTAAAACTACGCAACGGATTTTGATGCGGTTTTTTTTTGTGGAGAGAGTGATTCAAGAGGAAGGTTTATATACTTATAATAAAACCGTGCGAAGCCGGGGCGGGTCGCTAGTAGGTATTATAAAGCGAAAGTTTGTCTGTATCAATGTATAGTTGACGACCTTAGTGGCGTAGCGGGCGAGAGTCCGCCTGCGACGCAAGTGGTTGAGGGTTTGATTCCCGCGTGTGTATATATCTGCAGAAATTTGTTCTGTCCGTCTGGGAATTTCTGTCTAGTAAAAATATCTATCTATGTAGATAATGTATTAAATATATTAGTTATACCCATAACTAATAACTAATATATTTAATACATAATATGTGGATTATCCAGCATCATTTATTTGTCTTTTATTATTTTTATAGCTAATTGTTACTCCTTCACTTAAAAAAAACACAATAGATCATGCTGAAATTTAGAATAGACGTAGTTCTAGACCTAGAACAAAACAAAGGCTGCTTTTTCATAAATTTTCACGCGGGTAAAGCCGCGAGGCACTCTTAGTAAAACATAAATCACCTAACAACATCTAAATAGGGCAAAACTTGTAACATAGATACAAGACAAGTGTAGTAGTTTAATTTTATAAATTGTAATGACAATTACGTTTTAGCGATTATGAGTGAATGAGTCATGGGTGCAATTCAAGGAACGGGTTGGATAAACAATCATTGCAGTGTCCATGGCGATAACGGCCATTCGCACATCCCGCGCCCCTCACCCCGCGCCCGCCTTCCTTACACCCCCGCAACACGTGCTATATGCTTTATTATGATATGATTTTGTAATAAATACAGCTTTACTAGCTCTGTCCCTTGACTTTTTCTCTTGTATTTAATCACTAGCGACCCGCTCCGGCTTCGCACGGTTTTATTATACATATAAACATTCCTCTTGAATCACTTTATCTATTACTAGCGGCCCGTCCCGGCTTCGCACGGGCATTAAACATTACATTTAGATTTGTTAATTTTAACACATTCATAATAATAAGAATAATATGACACATATTCATCCCTTTTTGCGTCGAGCTCCTAAAAAAGAGTAAATAAAAAAAAAATAAGAATAATTAAATTCAGATATTATTTAATTTTTTTGTATTTATGTGTTTTTTTTTGTATATTTTTGGGGTTTTTTTTCTTTTTTTTGATAAAGCCGATAGAGCCGACCGCGCGAGTAAGCCGCGCGGCAAGTTTATTTCGTGATCTTAACCCCCCTCCCGTACCCCTGCCCGAGTGACGCCTACAACGCATAGCTAGCCGAATACAGTTTATTTTTTAATTTTTTTTTAACTCGTGATATCTTTTGAATGGATTGTCAGAATCGAATAATTCAAAAAGTAATATAAAGATATTGAAGCAGTCTTAAATAATAATTCATTTATTTTGATAAGAGTTAATACCAAGGTACAAATAAAGAGCTTTTTGTAGCGGTGGTATTTTAATTTCTTTTTTTCAATAAAAAAACGCTTATTGTGACATGACTGTAATAGTTAGAGATATGCTGCCGCTGATTTTTTGTAGATAATGGTGTGTTCTAAAAAAATGTAGTAAGTATATCATTTTGTTCTATCATCAATAGTTTTCGCAGCGCACGCGATGTAAGGTAGTTTTTTGATATTTTTTTCACACCTTGGATTACGTTATCGTAATTTTAGTAAGGATGCCTATTTTTTTTGAAAATGAATCGCCTATGTCACTCAGAAATGATGTAGCTTTCCAACAGTGAAAGAATTTTTCAAATCTGCCAAGTAGTTTCGGAGCCTGTTCAATTCATACAAACAAACAAACAAACAAAAAATCAAACCTTTCCTCTTTATAATATTTGTATAGAAAAAAACCGCACCAAAATCCGTTGCGTAGTTTTAAAGATTTAAGCAGTCAAAGGGAAATAGGGACAGAAAAAGCGACTTTGTTTTATACTATGTAGTGATTAACATATTTCTTTCCTCTGGTTGACATAGCATAGTCCTCCCCTAATGTAATAATATAAACAAAAAAGCTTAATGACCTACTATTAAGTAGTTCAATAAAATAGGAATTATTTACGGCATTATATATAAAACTTTTTTAAACTATGCTGGACAATACACAGCATCGTCTAGCCCCGAGCTGCTAGCTAGTATTATAAAATCTGTGCCCGAGCTAAGTAGAGCTTGTTTTATGGGTACTAGATGACTGATATACTTAATACATTAAGTATACTTATTCTACATAGATCTATATTTTTTATTATACATGGGAAAAATATAATAAATATTTGCAGATCGTACGAGCATTTGTCCTGAGGCGGGAATCGAACCCGCAACCACCTGTGTCGCAGGCAGACCTTCGCCCACTGCGCCATATTGGTCGTAATTTTGATCTGTACAATAGAATCATATACAGGGTAGAACACTTAAATCGGTCAGTATGGGAAAGTCAAACTATAAGACAAACGAAGATTCAGATCTCAGGAACCATGTCATCGATTTTAGTAACATTAAAAACTGCAATGTATATTATGATCATTATTTAATGATCACTGTATATACTTATGTAATGTATTAAGTTTATACCAGTTTTTTAGTACAACAAGCTCTGTTTAGAAAGTTTACTATATGGAGCTTTACTTAATGCGTGAATTTGTCCAGCATTATTAGTTCACTACCTACTCACCCTCGTGAAAATTAATGAAACCTAGCCTATTTTTATTCCAGGCCAAACTTTCAGCCTTATCTGGTCAGTAGTTTTTGCGTGTAAAGGTAACAAACATCCGTCCAAACTTTCGTCAATTCAAAATTTCAGTCCGATCCGTTCAGCAGCTTTGGTGTGAAGAGGTATGAAAGATAAATCCAAACTTGCGTATTTATAATTATAGGTAAACCACTCAATATAAGGTTGCCTGGGAGAAATCGCTCTCAGCGATAAGGCCGCCTTTTGTACTATGTTTATTTTGTTTTTAATTAGATATAAGTAAGCTTTTTATATGTATTTTCTTTTTAGTGAAAAATTCAATTTCAATAAAGTGTTCATTCATTCAATTTTAAAGATAAAGATAAATTTATTTCTTAGAATCTTACATTCGAAGTACATTATTTTATAATACATTTCAAAGATGTGTGTTTCAAAGTGTGTGATGAAGTGAGATTTATTTAGATGGATAGAGCTTCCGCTTCTGACTTAGTGCTTGTATAAGAAACCTACATCTGCTAGTCTAGACTTTGAGATATCGTCTTATGCAATAGACGCATTTATTAGGTACAATTGACTTTTATCATTTTCGCTGATGTCATAGGATCTAGCAATTTACAAAATGATCATTAAAGACCATCTCCATTAAAATGTAGATTAGAACCTATTTTGGCACGATTAAATTATAAAATTTATGAATAAAAATTAAAAAAGAGCCTTTTTTATTCCCAAAACATTTTAAATTGTGAATATATAAACATGATACATTTTTAACTTTAATTTTGACTACTTATATTCTAATATTAGTACTATATTTATTATTATTTCTTAGGACCTCTCTGAGGGTATGACTTTCCAGTTTTAGCCCTATTTTCGTATCTTCTACTCTCTTTGTCTATTCTTTCACCCCTATTTCTTCTATATCGTTCTGTTCTCCTAGCCTTAAATTCGAAAGTTCGGTGTACATTTAAAAAAAAAAATTATAGGAAAATGAGAACATCAGCAATGTAGGTAGTCGAAGTTAATAAAATACGCAATAGGAATGATTACTCAAACACTACTGGTCAATCTTGGTTAATTAAAATGGGGACAGCGCAAATGAAAAAATGGGAAAATGTTCTGTCCTCTCGTGTTTCCTGTCTTGTTTGTAACTTTTGTACCTACTCTTGTATATATTCTGTACCTTTTGTACCTAAGTATTGTGTTAGTTTATGTTTCTATTCTACCAACTTTGTGCCACCACTCAAGGCCCTGTCTGAAAATCAGCGCCGCTACTAGCTACGGCCTGTAGCGGCATATTGCTGAGACAGGGACCTTTTTGGCCCCTTACCTATGTAAATTTCTTTATTATGCTTTACTTACCCTTTTTGTTTTTGTTTTTTCTTGTTTCTGTATATGTTTTATGTGTTATTTATACGTTATTTATGGGCCAAATAAAAGGATTTTCTTTCTTTCTTCTTTCTTTCTAACAAGCACCAGCTTTCAAATACGAAAGAATCATCTAAATCGATTCATCTAGAAAAAAAAATCTGCGGACTACTAAAAACTACAACATTATTTGTTTTGTTTTTATTTAGGCAACAAACAGTTATAAAAAAAATTAGAAGTGAGACTTAAAAATATAGAACCCCTCCATTTTTAAAGTCGGTAAAATTGAAATCTACTGGAGACATCGATTGAAGTATTCGAAGCCCGTGACGAATACTTTGATCGGTGACTGAAGAGTACAAATTTAACCTACATGTAAATGCTCTAATTATAATGTGTAATCACCGTCTATTCTGAAACATTAATAAACTTATGAACTATAAAATCTTTCATAGTATGACGACCTCATTATGACTGTTAGCGGGTTAACTACGAGCCTAGTTTGGTTGGAAGAACACCACAGTCACATCCCTTAGAACCCGACGAAACCCGAACTTCATTTAGGTCGTGTGAAAAAATCGCCTTGAATATTGCTATCTCTGTTAAGCCGCAGCGTGTGAGTGCGCGATAGCAATAGTTTTAAAATGTCTTATGAATGTTATTAGTTCCGTACTAATACCAAAAATGATGACTGAAAACTGTTATATATTGCACAAAGTATAGTTATTTTGTTACTAGACAATAAAAGCTAACTCGTAGGATATTATTGCTTGTTGTAATTACCTTTATTCCTATTTGTTTAGGAAGTGTAATTGAAAGCGTAAAAGGACATTTTTGTCGTAAAAGAGGTAAGCATTTTTACTAAAAGTAAAAACCACAGTAAAGTAGGAACCTAGTTTAATTCTATACGAATACAAAAACAGCATTATATGGTGGAAATATGCTTGACTTAGAAATTGTTTCAGTATTACTTTTTATGGGGAATTCATCCTTGAGTTTTTAGGGTGAGTGCTGTTCAAGACGCTCGCTCCGCATCCCTGCGCTCACTCAAACACTAACAAAACTAGGTTCGTAGTTAACCCGCTTACAGTCATAATTAATTATTTAAACTATGTCAAAAATTTCAAATTATATAGAGCGGCACGGCTTGTACAATTTACGAGCGTTCATCTGAATCTGGTGACCCCAAGTCGTAAACGCGTTCCCGATATACCAATAACTACCTCCTTGTAGTTCACGCCGCGTCAATTTACAACAGACGGAGCTTTTGTACCTTGCCTCAATGATCTGTAAACTTTTATTCAACTTCAAAGGCCTTTGAATAAGTATTGCAAAATGTACCTATAATTTTGGATATTATTTTCAACAAGATTTTAAATAATTTGACTTTCAATTTAACGCATGGTCAGATCAAACACATGAAATGCACTAGCTTTCAAAAAAGAATCATATCAAAATTGGTCCACCCAGAAATCAGTTGAAATAATTTGAGAACAATTGCTTTTAATTTGACTTTTTTTCTGCTCGTTACCTCAATATTTTTTCTAGATGAACCGATTTTGATGAATTAATTTGGAAGCTGGTGTTTCTCTTGTGGTCCCGTATAGGTAAATTTCATCAAGGTCCGACTCCGAGTACATTGTTGATGTTCACGTTTTGGCGTTAACGAATTAGAAGCCGGCTATAGTTTATTAAAACTCACCTAACTATAGTAGGTATTATACCGATTGAAATTTGATCAAGTATCAGTGATGGATTAGTCTTTAGGATGGACAATCGCCTTTCCTTATTCTAGAACTACCTTCTTACCTATTGTTTAGAGAGGTGCCTACATAAAGTTAGTATTTTTGTTATACCTATATCAACTTAAACTGAGTCTGACAAAATCTGGTTCTAATACGTTTTTTACACAAGCCAAGCTGTTTTAACGGATTCCGGGAATTCGTTTAAGGACTTGCAAATGCATCCTGTTTTCCTGTGAAACATTTGGATTTGATTTATGCTTTTGGCGTGTACTTTTTGTGTATTATTTAATACGTAATTTTTAAACACTTTAGTTAGTTTTATCTAGGCGTCACCCACCTTTGGATGGCATTAAGCAGTTTTTTTCTGAAGGCACTTCTAAATATTTGCTTTAGAATATTTCATTACATGTTGAGACTTCACAAGTTTAATACGTATCATATTACATTGCATATATGTAATTGGAATGTTGCACGTTGCATAGGTGATGCTATGTGCAAATACTTGGAACCAAAACATAAACATGCCATTTTTTTGACTAAACAGCTACCTCAGCGGTGTAACGTAGGTACAGTAGAGCTGTCAGCGACCTCTGCTAATAATAGAAGACTAGAGTAATCGCTGAACGTTCAACTACTGGTTTTTGTTGCCGTACTGAAACTATTGACCTATTTCACTTTACTGGAAGTAAGCAATAACTTTCAGTGCAATGCTCGCGACTATAAAACCCGACTAGCGAATGACCAACCGGTATCGCAATGCTAGGCGGTAGGCATTCACCTATTCTATGCCCTATTTTCTAAACAATCTATACCAAGCTCACGAGCTTTTCCTGTAGCTAATAAGCTCTAAGATTTCCGCATTACCTATCTAACGTGAATTTGTCACTAGCCCTTTAGATTAGCTGCACAAATGAGTTAGTGTATCTATACCCTGTTATTTATAAACTCCCTGTAATATGAGAAGCGATATCGACAAAACGTAAAAATTGAGGAACATAGAATACTTCCTCTTGAGTTCAATGTCCTGTGCTTGCACGTCACGGAGATAAACAAGTAATGAATGAACTCATGCATTGACAGTTCACCCCGGAATAAAACATGCAAGCTTCATAAATAGGTACCAACATAAAGGAACACTAAAATCAAATCTAAATCTGCGCTACCACCATAACAAAACCTAAATGCAATTATGTAGGTACTCGTAGAAGCTGACAAAAGATTAGGTACTAAATGGATTCTGCTTTGTATAATGTAATGTATTAAATCATATAAAATGTTAATTAATTAAAACTTATCGCCTCATATTCCGATAGAGATACGAAATCGTGGGAGTTAAACGTATTTCGGCAACAGTTGCAAAAATTGTGTTATATACCTAACGACAAGTTGATAGCAGCTTCCTGCAACGCGATAAGGGTCGGTGGTGTTTGTGCCGCGACCCCGTTTCCAAAGCTGCGTTAATGGAAACTGATTTTGACCCAATTTAAAGTATCAATGCTGTTGATTATGCTCGGTACATTCATGCTCCTGGAAATGCAGACCGGAAACTTGATGACAAAACTGAAATATAAGTATTCATTTTGTTTCTCAAATAAACTTTTTTATTTTTGTTCTGCTATAGTAAAGCGTCCTAAAATCTAAACGGATAATACTTCAAATAAGAGTCTATTTGTAATGGCAAAATTATATTTTTTACAAAATGAATAAGGTACTTTAATAATGTATAAATAATATTATGGACGTTATTTAAAGTTAAAATATACCAACGTAAAAATGTGAGAGACATTTTTCAAAAAAACTTCCGCGAAAAAACTTATGTGTGATCGGAAAATTTACTAGGTATCTACTGGAAAAGTGTCAATCGACTCGCTACTCGTAAAGGTACGGTAGCTGTAGGTACTGTTTTATTAAAAATTATAGAAACAGGCATGAAATAAAAATTATTTAAAACCTATATCTATTAAATGGAAGGTTCTCTTTCTAATCAAATAAGGGCAATGAAAATATAAAACACTTCTATAGATGGAAGAGCCCTATCGAAGTGTTATTTAAAAACGTCTTATTCCATGGCGCGATCAGTCGGATGCTATATGGTTTTATGCTGTTTTGTTTCGCCACATTACTACGAAAGCCGCCATTTTAAACAGATTTTTTTTTAGATATTTACGAAAATTTTAAAGCTAAGGCCTATGTATAAACTTTAAGATCAATGAATAAGTGGGTCGATTATTAATATGATATCATATTATCCACTCAATCAGGCGTCATTCCCTCGGATATCATATCAAAGGTTACAAATTATAACCTTTTAAAAACGAAAATTAGTTTAATTACATTTAAATAATGATAAGATAAAGCTGTTCAGAGAATCACGTTTTAAAGCCTGCTGTTATACAATACACGATAGATAGACACTGTGGGTGATCTATTTTTATCAATTTACCTAGTCATTTTCACACCGAAATTTTATAACAAGACAGATGTACCTACAATTCATAATAATTATGCAATTTAAATGAAAAACCATTCCAGTTAAGTAGGTATAGATAGCTTATCAGAGAAATAAATACCACTGTGCTACCAAGGAAGCTTTGCAAAGTACGCCATAGACGTAAATTTTATGAGCATTATGAAAAGCAAGATTTTAAATAGCCACGTCGTATTATTGTAATCTGATTTATTTCTTCAGCCGACTTCAAAAAAAGGCTTTTGTGTTATATGTTTCATCTCATACAAATATATGTACTATATATACTACATAATAGAGATATTATATTCGTTATATGTAGACGATTTTTCGCTTTGTGAGTACCTATAGATAGTGACCCAAAAGAGGTCTCGTATAAAATTTATTTCCGAGGAATCATTATTTGTTAGAAATCTCGTCAGAAATATCCAGGGAATTAAAGTCAGTTATTTTAGTTAATACAACACTCCTGTACGGATTTCATTACGAAATTATTACAACAAAATATAACAAAAAATAATGTATTGTTATGTGGATTGTCCAGCATTATGTCTTTTTTATTAATGTCCTTATTACGTATATATAAAACAAAGTCGGGTATGTCTCTTGAGTTATACGTAAACCATATATTTTAGATGCTGATTATTATTATTATATGATTATTTAATTCCATGATTATTTAAAACCTGGAATAAAGTAATCAATACAATTGATCTTCTGATCGGTATCGTTAAACTAAGTGTGATTTTGTTTTTTATTGGTGTGTTTGATTCTAGTTTCAGACAGGAAATACTTAAAAAAATATTTTAAAGCATTTAAATTGTTTTAAAATCAAATGTGTCAAAATTTTCTATATTAAATATTTAAGGTGCTTTCACTCCATGTGGCATGGCTGTAGGACACCCTGTATATTACTCAAGAGCGGCTGAACCTACTCTTCTTCTTTGAGGTTTTGATGTGTCTCCGTCCCAAATAGCAGAATAGACAGTTAGGGTTCCGTGTAGAAAAAAAGCTGTGGGTACCTACGACTAGTAGGGTAAAATTACCGGATTAACGCCCTAGGAGGAATTCGTGCGCCACTGCCAAACATACTCTACTGAAAATAGTAATATATACATATGTAGTATTTCTTGATTCAAAATAAGCTTATTTTTAAGCTACATAATTCATTAAATTTTAAAAGTTCCTTACTATTGTAATAATAAATGCTTACAATATACTTCTATTGTGAATAATATCTTAGAAATTATAAAACTTTAACATCTGGAACGTTTTTTAAGCCATAGCTTCCTAAAAACATTTAAAAATGTACCAGTAAATTAATGGTGTTATACATTTGATATTTTTAAGTAGTTAGCCATTATGCATTTTACATTAGAATTATGTAATCTGTAGAACTAAATTACATTTAATAACAGAAGTATGTATACACACACATTCGAAGGGTACATTCGAAGGGATGATAGTCAGCAACGTGAATATGATCAAGTTATGTTCATTATTTTTACGACAGTTGAAGTCGAATCGAAATAGGGTACATCAAAAGTGGATTGCTATTTTCGGAAGTGGGATTTTGGCAATGGGACACGAATAGCTCCTGGGACGTCATTCCTGATTTAACCCTATATTATGCTTGAAAATTTATGAAATGTGTTTAAAAATTATTAAGACTAAGTACATAGATAAGTACATAAATAATTTTTTGGGTCACGAGGCTACATGATGATAACAATTGTTGTTGCCAGTTGATATATTATATGTACCAAATAAAAACTGTACTAATGATAATACGTAGTGCAAAGGTTAGCGTAACATCAGATACCAAAGCTACTCCTCTTCGGATTTTTATGAAGCAACGATTTTCAAGATATTTGGTAGTTAGGTCGGTTTAAACCAGCTCAAGATTTAATTATCTTAACCGTATTTATTGACTGCTACTATATCCATGATGTACTAATTTTAGCTTTAATTTGTTTTCTGGGTGGGTTATATATTTTTTAAAACACCTCAAATTATGAACTACAAGTTGGTACATCAACAAATGCATGCTAATTAAAATGTCAACTTAAAAAGTAGGTACTAAAGTTAGATAATAGATACTGTGTATTTTTAGTACAAATAAGATTTTCTATAAACATCAATCGATCTTTCAAATACATCGCTTCGTCATCGATTCAATCTTGAATGAAAAGTAAGTTGGTACATAATATAAAAGTTTATGTTTTATTACTATTTTTTTATTACTAGGATACTGATTTTTTCTAAAATATTAAATAGATGGTTATTTATTTTTTTATGTGAGTACCTATGTTATATGTTCGTTGATTATTTTGTAAATTATGAATGAGTTCGACTATCCTTCGCCATTGTATAGAAAATGATCGTAAGATGGTCCTATAAAAATATTAATCGGATTATCACAAAATATAAATAAATGTATAAAAAAAAGGAATTTGAAATATGCGTTTTGTTATAAAAATCGAATAAATTATATACCTAGAAGAGTGAATTACTCTGTTATTTTACAACAACTTCTAGCTTTTTCAGAGACCATTTCAAGGATTCTCTTTTTGTTTTGCTTAGATCAGACGGTTATCTCAAATATTTAGGTACTAAAACCACAGCTAAAACTGAATTACTTATCAATTTACATACTTAGTCGTTGTGTCCTACATTAATTTATTGAGGCAAAGATAAGAACAAGCATACTTAGATTCTTAGAAGAGCTTTAGTACCTACGTGCTATAATTAATTTACTAGCAAGCTAGAAAAAAGGAACTTATAAGTAGCTAGGTTATACCTGCTATCGTAATTTTTATATTTCTAATATGTTACTTTTAAATCTACTTTTACGATGAACTTACCAAAGACTTTGTCAAATTTAATGTACCTAGCTTAATAGAATTCAGGAAATTTTAAGCAATAATTGAAACGTTTGAAACCGTTACATCAGATTCATTGTATATATGCATCCCTAAACTGTTAGGGGTTTATAAATTATAAAATTTAAATAAATAATGCTACACAACATCATCTAGTTCTAGCCCTAAGCCAAGCAGAGTTTGTGTTGTAGGTAATAGATGACCGATAGAAATACTTGACACAATGCCATACATTTATAGTTTTTTTTTACTATAGTAACATAGATAACGCCATTTGTCCCAAAGTTGTACAAACATTTTTCATAAGGCTGGAATCAAACCAGCAACTTCCTGCGTCGCAGTCAGACCTTCGCGCGCCGCGCCGCCTAAACTTACAGGCGAATATGGAATTGACTTTAAAAAAGTGAATTTCCCGCGCAATGTATGTATATCGATCCCAATAGGTGAAGGAATCTATACCTTCTATCCTAGTACACAGAAAATATAATTACGTACAAACATGAATGAATATTACATAATTCATGAATGATAATTTATAAATGATTGCTAAACTATCTACATAGCAGTAGGTAATGACATGAAATTTATAATTAAGTCGGTACCTACAGGCATAATGACATCAGTGTTTTAAATACGATATACGATAGCCTTTGTAACCATGTAAGTAGATATTTTTATCAAAGTTTTTAGAAACCGGCACATTTTGTTATAGCAATGGCTAATCGCTGGGGTCAAGTGAACTACTCTATTCTGTTTTAGAATCCTACGAATATTTTATAAACAAAAGCCCTACATCAAAGATAGATAGGTTGATAATTATTCAAAAACTTTATGTCTAAAACTGTTTGCGTTTGTGCGTAACTGAGTTTAGAATTAAACTCAGTTACGCATCGTATAGAAGTTTAAAGAATTGGCGGAGCTTAAAGCAAATTCTTCCCTTCTTCCAAAAATGTTTAGACCTTTTGTTGGAAAATGTTTATGTTTATGACACTGATTCTTATCATCGGTGTTAATCGTAGATGTTCTGTCTCATGTTTTCAGTTATGAAAGCTTTCAATCATCATTTAATTCATAATTTTTCGAATTTTAACGTTTTTCGCGGGGCTTTGCCCAAGCATTATTAAAAGCGTAAGCGTATAGCGCAATTAATCATTGTTGAATTGTTGATTTCAAAAATTAACTAAGTTACCTAATAGTTTTCTGCTATTGAAATAAGTTTTACGGGAGTTTTTATTTATGTGTGCCTTTTTGTTGACATAAAACATATTGGATTCTAGAACCGGGGCTAAATTCTAATAACGATGTCAGCCCTAACTTCACTTGCGTTGCGTGATAACGCTGCTGGCTATCCGGTTCTTCCCCGCCTAAAAACAATTTGGAACTTGCGAAACACAAGTTTTCAGATAGTAATGATGTTAGTGAAAAATCGATTAATTTGGCAAATTAAGTCAAAAACTGTCTACTCCCCAATGCCTACAAATTCAAGTTGTGATCGGAGCTGAAATGTGGTCACTGAAAGCGGCGTCAAAAAAAAACGGAAATAACGGAATCAAATTTATTTCTGGTTGGTTTATATTAATTTTCACTTTAGGATCATCATGCATTCCAGGCCCAGCAGTGGTCTAGTAACGGATGATCCCTTGTACTAGTCAACTTCTGGCATAGATTCCCTGATGATTAGTTACCATAGTGCCTAGTCTTCAGTTTGCCGCAATATTTATAAAAAACAGTGTCTCACGGTTTCACCCGCGTAATTCCCGTTCCCGTGGGAATTCCGGGATAAAATATAGCCTACTTGTTGTTCCAGACTATAATCTATCTCTGTGCCAAATTTCATCCATATCCGTTTAGTAGTTTTTGCATGAAAGAGTAACAAACATCCATCCATCCATACTTACAAACTTTCGCGTTTATAATATTAGGACCTTTTTGGCACAGGATGAAGGTCCGCCAGCGACGCACGTGGTTTTGGGTTCGATTCCCGCTTCGGAAGAAATGTTAGTACGATCTGCAGATTATATTATGTTCAAAGTGACTTAGGTGTTTTATGTATCGTTACTAGTGGTCTTATATCTGTGGTATAGCTAAAAATATCTATCCATATACCTAGTAGATATAACATATTAAGTATACCCATCAGTATATCTAGTAACCATAATACAAGCTCTGCCAGCTTAAAATAAAATCCTCTTTCAATTTTATTTAATAAAAGAAGATCGAAAAAGAGTCACCACGGCAGAGATTAAAAAAAGAATTGAAAAATTCAACTGGTTTTGAGGTTATGTTTTTCAGCATCTTATAAGTTCGTGCATAACTGAAAACGCTATTCTTCAGAGCTTTAGTACCATTATAGGCGCAATATTCGATCTAGCTTAGCTAGGTTATCGCTGCGATCTTTAATCAATTTGAAATCCTATAGTGATGGTTTGTTTAGGTATTTATTACACATTTAAAAGAAAATTATGGGTTTTAGGTACCGTTGTGTTGACAATGTAAATATCTTACACTATTTGCAGAGAGGTAGGTGTATACAACATCAGTGTGTTATGTTGATAAGTCTTTGTTATAGATAGGTGAAACATCATCCTAAATACACCATTTTATTTTCTGGTCTATATTGATCATATTTTCTTTCATTGAATTAATCAATAAATTATATCGCTTTCTTTGTAAGTTACAGTAAACAGGAACTTCACAATTGTGTATACATAAGTTATCAAACGCTCACATTCCTATCTCACCATGTATTTTGTTTATTACCGTTTGGCTTGGACAAGTAGCTATACCAATAAATGACCCTGGAGTCATACAATAATAATTGTGTATTTCATATAAAATAACTTTAGATTTTATGAGAAATAAACATCTCTAAACCTAAATCAAAATGACCGGACGTGTAACTGTAAACTCTGAAAGTTCAGACGGTGCGCGTTGATGTCTTTTGTATGGAATATCTTTCTTTAGGCGAAAGTTAGAGATTTGTGGTGTTTTAAGGGGTATAATAGGGACTTACCGCTGATGCTGGTGTTGGTGCGAGATGCAGGAGAGCGGCGAGCGCGAGGTGGAGCGCGAAGAGGCGCGCGCGCGCCGGACCGGTCATGGCTGCGCCGCTGTACTGGAGGCGCGCCCTGGCTGCTGCCCTAGCGCGGACGCCGCGGGGCGCCGCGGGGCGCCGCGCCGGGCGGGGGTGCCGCCGACAGCTCGCCTCCTTCCTTAGTGTCCCGGCACAAACCGCGCGCGCGCACGGGACGGGATCACGCGCAGCGCGCTCCGTGCGATGGCGCAACACGTACTATGGTAAGTCTATATTGAACTTACAAAAAAATATTAAAACGGTCTCTGAACTTTATTTTTCAAATTTAATTACTTTTATACAATGATTATTTCTGTTACATTTTTTCAGGACTTAGTTTTAATTTTCTTTAAAGACTAACTTATGATTTGATTTGTTTTGAGTTTTCCGATATTTTTACAAATCATTTTAAAAATCCCGTATAAATGACTTTAAAAGACTAACTTTGTTTCAATTCGTTCACAGGTTGGTAGCTGCGCTAGCTTCGTTCGTTGGAGTTAACACAGTGAGTATTTTGTTTTATTTCTCAGAATGATAATAATGGAATAATATTATCATTTCAATGAAAGTGATTTGGACCGCGGTAGACAAAAACTTCAGCGGACTTAGGGAATGCAGGTTCGGCGGCGGGCGACGTGACCGCCCGCTCAACTCCTCTTTTTGCAATTTCTTCTAAACGCGAGCTTTAAAAAAATTGACTTTTTGCAACAAATTGCATAGTCTCGCCGTTCCAATTTATAAACTAAATTTTTTTGGAATTTTTAATCGAAGTGTAGAAAACACATTTATAATTATAGCTGCGAAAGTTTGGATGTTTGTAACTTCTCCACGCCAAACCTACTGACGGATCGGTTTGAAATTAGCATAGACGTAGTATAAACGTGTAATAAAACAGACATTTCATCAATTTTCACGAGTCTGAAGCAGCATGGCAGCAGCTAGTTCACTATATCTCGACGTTTAGTCTGTGAAGCAGCAAAAGCTTTTAGATATAGTGGCCTGGCTGTAGCTATGTAGAGCGCGCTTGTGTAGGTACAGATGACCGACAAAGTTTATCGTCGCTCGGATGTAATGCGTCGGCATTGCGCAAACCTATTTAACAGAAAATATATCGTTATATACTTACTCAATATATTATTGCTAAATCTGAATATTACAAAATAATACTCTTTTTTATTGAAAATGGTCGATCGTTTGGCCACTATCTATCTTACAGAAGATTTGGCCTAAGATGGAGCACGCTTTCATTAAATTTAATTTACCTTCTAAAATATGTAAAAAAATTGGGTAGGTATTTAAGTTTCTAATAAAATCAATCAAAAACTAATGGAGAAACATCCAAAAATCTTTTCAAAGCTAAGAAAACATAATAAAAAAATTGGGGTCACTTGAGGTACCTCTAGCTTGATTGCAACCGTCCGCAATTGGCTCAATTCTTTCAATAGTAATAACTAGTTTTTTTTATAATTTCTATTTATATTTGTTTTTATTCTTTGTTTGTAATTTTCTTTGTACATAAAGAGGCATAAAAGTATTTTAAATAGTTAGGTATATTCAAATTTCATTATTTCCCATAAAAGTCTTGGAATCTAATATTATCAGTACACAGTGTCTTATCACGTACGTAACGCGTCTTGTAAAAGTTGAAAAGCTCATGTTTTCAGCTTTAGGTAAATTAAATGTTTCAAACTTAAGACAAAATAATTCATGCACTAGACATAATTAACCTTTAACTATGGACGTGCGGTCTCACAGGCCGCTTGCAGTTTGTGATTCTCATGCTCTCCTCTTCCTGCGTATCCCACACGTATGCCGGCCTCAGTAGCTTCGGTTTTGGTGGCAAAACGACCATTGAGAGTAAAGGTTATATCGCCGGGTGAATGTTGCGTGAGTAATTTCACTTTATATTTCGAGTGCGGCCTGTGAGACCGCGCGTCCACGTTTGTGTTATAAATAGATGCTAACGGTGATTTAATTTTTTTCCGAATTTATAAATTTAATTGTCAAAAAACGAACTACTAACAACCGCAGGCAAACAAATATTGAAAACAAAGGACGACCCACTCTTATGTTGGCTATAAACAACCAAAATGTCTACAATACTCTAAGCTGCTATGCAAAAACTGCCTATAAATATGACCAATTTGGGCCCTTGTCGAAATTTTTATGTTCAGTTTTGAGAAGTTGCTGCTAAGTTTTTTATGGTCTTTGGTCTTTATATTTTATTGTAAAATAAATAATCTAAACTGAAAAAGTCATTTTCCATTGAAAATAGACATATAAAGTG
The DNA here is from genome assembly GCA_944547425.1 of Eupithecia centaureata. Lineage (NCBI taxonomy): Eukaryota > Metazoa > Arthropoda > Insecta > Lepidoptera > Geometridae > Eupithecia > Eupithecia centaureata. Next base: position 3,967,842 of record OX155694.1, read on the forward strand.
ATCTCAAGCTAAAAAACCTGAAAAGTTCCTTTGATTGTTATATCGTTAGATTGTATTTAAAATAAATGTATTTTTCATTAAAATTACATCTTAAATTTAAATTTAGTAACTCTTCTAAGGGATAAAAACAAAAAATGATACAATATTTACTCATCAAGATAGAAAACCAGCCCGTAAAGATAGCGGTCTGTGAGGCCGCACGTCCATAGTAGTGTAACAAAAATGAAACGTCCATAGTTAAAGGTTAAGTAACTAAAGGATACTTAATCATTATGTATCAAAAACAGAAACCATTCGCAGGATTTGTAAGTACCTTAAAATAATGCTGGATAATTCGCACAGCATCATCTAGCCAATCTTAGCAGAACTTGTGTTATGGTTAGGGACTAGATAACTGAAATACTTAATACCTACAAAATACATTTCACAACCAAACATCCAATCCAAACTGATAGATGGATGTTTGTTACTTCTTCACGTCAAAAGTACATAGTACATAGTATGAACGAATCGGGCTGATGAATGAGTTTTATTTATAAATACAGAATATATTGATATATATATTTAATTATGAATAAAAACACCCAGACAAATATCTGCAGAACGTATAGTCATTTCTCCCGAGCTGGGAATCAAACCCGCAACCTCTGTGTCGCACGAAGGTCCTATCCCCAGAGGTTCACAATACAATAGAAAACTAGAAAAGGTCCGTCTGTACGAAAGTTTAAAGTATCCATAATACTCATTTACTTAGCAAAGCATGCATGTTGCCACTCGTTAGAAGTATGTATTACACAAGCTTTGCGTTTTTTGTAAGATGACTCTACGTTTCATTACTTATCTAAGATACCTATACAATATTAATTTGTATAGCTCTTATTTCTTAGTCTACCTAGTTCCACATATACATTATAAAGTTACCTACTTACTTTTATCGTAAATAATGTAATGTTATCGTCAACAGCTTTTAAATCCTTTGCGACGATTAAAATCTGCTTAATATAATTGTAACTAAAACACGAACTGATTAAGAGTAGGCACCTAATTCTACAAGGTGCTTATATTGTATGCTGACATTGTGAGCTAAAAATTAGCTATAATTAAAATACTTAGTACTCGTAGTATTAAGTACTAGTAGTATTTAAGTACTTGCAAATAATTAAAATATGATTGTATTTATCTTTCATTAAATTTATTTTCAAAGTGCTCTGAACTTACTTCATGTAGAGAAAGTTTTGCATCGTGCAAAATTGCAATTTATTAGAACTACTTACTAACAGAAGATACATAAATCAAAGAAAACATAACGACTAACACATAATGACGACCGATGTGGCGTGGCAGGCGAAAGTCCGCCTGCCACGCAGGAAATAGCGACGGATTCGATTCCCGCCTCTTGTCAAATGTTTGTAGGATCTGCATATTTGTTTCAAAGTTCTGGGTAGTTTCTATGTGCAGTAAAATATATATTTAATGTAATGTGATAAGTATCTCAGTCCTCGGACCTATAAGCTCTGCTTAGCTTGGGGCTACATGAGTCTGTGTGGATTGTCCAGCATAATTTTTTTGTAAAAGTCTGATGTTCGTTCAATGAATGCTTCTAAACAAGTTTTATGGCGCTATGGCGCTCATTAGAGGAGAACTACGTCCAGCTTTGGACTGATATAGGCTGATGATGATGATGATACAAGTTTTAATTTATTTATATTATTAAATTGTAATATCCTTTGTTAATGAGGACCCACTAAATTTAAATTTGACCAGCATGCTATCTAATGCTAAAATATTTTTGGATTGCGCACTCAGAGGTCAAGCGATATCTCAATGTTATCAGGGAGGGACACGAGGCGCTCTGAACTTACATTTGAACCAAATGATGAGTATTTTATATTTAACGTTTTTTTTTCTGTACAAAACGCATGGTCAGACTTGATTTACCCACAGGCTAAGAAGGGTTAAGCCTAGGGCGCAAATATAGGGGGGGATTTCGCTGAGTTTCTCCTTAGCAAGTACCGCTAATTTAAAAACGTGATCTATGTACCTAAGCGCGCTCGCGACTCGCGTATTGAAAACTAGTATCTGCCCTCGGCTCCACACACGTGGTTTCTATATGGAAACGTTTCAAGGCTATTTCTATCGATTAAATCTATCTTATCGATTATACGATTGATGGGATGAAAAATAGCCTATGTCTTATTCCAGGTCTAGAACTGGAAAAAAAATTAATAATAAAAAAAACTAAGTAATTAATTCGATACTAAACATTATTCAAATACTAAAAAATGCAACGATATTGACGTTTAAAGTATAAAACTGAGTCGCGTTCAGAATCGCCCTCTTCTGGAAAGAGTGAATAAATAAAACAATTTACATGATAATACCGGCCCGATTATCTTTGATTAAAATTATTAATTTTTAAATTAAGTTAATTTGCATGATACATAAAACTTATATAACCATGCTAAAAATGTAAGTACTTTATAAGTATATAAAAATTATAAGTGGTGTGAAAAAAACACTAGGGAAAACTTGTGTTAAGAAATTTAAGGTCATAAATTAACTATTTGTATTAGATATAGGCATACCTACATAATGCAGTGTTCACCAAGTACACATGGTGTTTTTTATTATTTAGTCTAAGGTACCGTTTGTTATTTGGTTTGTTTGCTGAAAATAATTCCGCGTGAATTACTACCTCGTTCGGTATTTTAAACTGATTTAAAAACATCCTATTCACATAAAAGCTTGTTCCGATATTTTAAGTTTCAAAATTTACAGACTTTAATTTTGAATAGGAACTTAATTCAGTATAACATACAACATTTGTAATGAGAAAATAAGACAAACCAGAAAAAAATATGTTTATTCTATTTTTAGTTTTTTTTTTTTACTATAATGTTTTTATTTTATTTATTTCAGCAAAACGAATATCTAATAAACAGTCGATACGATGACGCCGATTCCTATACAAGGAGAGGAGATCTATCGTACACTGGACGAGGAGGCTCAAATTATGGCAGACTAGACCCGTCTTATGCAGGACGAGAAGACCAGTCTTACGGCAGAACAGACCAATATAACTCAGGAAGAGAAGACCAGTCTTACGGCAGAACAGACCAGTATAATTCAGGAAGAGAAGACCAGTCTTACGGCAGAACAGACCAGTATAATTCAGGAAGAGAAGACCAGTCTTACGGCAGAGAAGACCAGTCTTACGGCAGAGAAGACCAGTCTTACGACAGAACAGACCAGTCTTACGACAGAACAGACCAGTATAATTCGGGAAGAGAAGACCAGTCTTACGGTAGAGCAGGTCAATCTTATACAGGGAGAGAAGACGAGGCTTTGGACAGGACAGAGCAGTCTTACACAGCGAGAGGACAACCTTTCGGTAGATCGGACCAGTCTCTCGGTAGATCAGATCAGTCTCTCGGTAGATCAGACCAGTCTCTCGGTAGATCAGACCAGTCTCTCGGTAGATCAGACCAGTCTCTCGGTAGATCAGACCAGTCTTATACAGGAAGAGGGTACGGTCTCTCGGGTCGTCAAGATGTCCCCTACACGCCGACGCAGCGATCCCAGAATTTCCCGAACTACGGTCGGTCACGCCCAACGTCGCCGCCGTCGCAACGGCAGTTTGACATACCTAGGAATTTCGAGGTATGTACCTACTTATACCTTTTATTTATGTTTTTCTAATAAGTACCTCTTATTATATTCTAATAGCTTAAAAATCATGATTCAGTTTGTTTTTAAGCCTCTTAAATAGAGCAGTGTTCACGTTCACCAAAAGACAATCGGATAGTTACCAGCTTCGTCGTTTAACAACACGAAAAGCACCAATTTACAAATGAAAATTATCATCTAAATCGATATACCTGGAAAAAAGTTCAGTCAGATGTATAAAAGTATTTATTATCATCATCATCAGCCTATATTAGTCCACAGCTGGACATAGGCCTCCCCTTATGAGCGCCATTCCACTCTGTCTTCAGCATAAAAATATTAATAATACTTTCGAATTGAGAACTTCCTCCTTTTTAACCGGTTGAAAATAACATTAGCGACAGGAAATACCGAAAATCTTTCGATTTATCTATATATATCTAATTATGGTATTGTTTCGCAGGTTTACGATCCACTAACCAAACAACGGGTGCCGCCGTCGGAGCGCAACTGCACTGGACCCGGAACCTGTATCCCGAAATGTTTTGCAGAGAAAGGAAACCGAGTAAGACATTAAAATTCATTACAATACATAATATAATGTTTATTTTAGAACCTTGATCAAACAAGGTGGCGGATACGCGAATTTTTATCAATAAAAACAACCTATGTAACTATGTTAGCTATCTCAAAAACAAAGCAGATTTAATTAAGACCTTTCAATTGACACTACTTTGAACAAAATACACTGTTTACTTAAAAGGAAAGGATATAAAATGAAAGCTTTGTTTTTGAGCTGGCTAGGTGTAAAAAGAAATACAGGGTTGAAAAAGACGACTGTGAGCACTCCTAAACTTATTTACATTATAGTAGGTAAAATTACGAAATGCGAGAACCGAGTTTGGTGTCCACCAAGAGCAACTACGTATCTCTTTGTAAACTATACAAAATAAAATAGAGGCATGCAAAAGCTTATTACCCGTGAAAAATATTTTTAAAAAATTCTTTTGTTTAACGTAATACTAAGATAAAAAAAATAGCGGCACTATTGTGGGGAGGATAGATTTTCAGATAAGGTAAATTTTAATACCTATTTAATTTATTCGACATAAAAACATTCAAAACTTTTTACTTCCAGGGTTTCCCGGGTTCCCCAGGAGAAATCGGTATGAGAGGAGGTCCGGGTCACGATGGCCCCGAGGGCGCTCAGGGACCAAAAGGTCAAAAGGGGCAACTGGGACCACAGGGCCCCCGTGGACCTAAAGGAGACAGGGGCAAACCTGGTGACCAGGGTTTTACCGGACTGAGTGGACAACCAGGCGCACAAGGAGAACAAGGCTTCCCCGGTATTCCAGGACGAGACGGCTGCAATGGTACCGATGTAAGTTAACATAATGGCTGTTTTAAATGTATAGAAAAAAATATCTATCTATGTAATGTATTGTATTAAATATATCAGTCGCCTGGCACCCATAACACAAGATCTTCTTAGCTTGGGGCTAGATGATGCTTATCAGTATCGCCATACAGCGGGGTAATGCAGCCGGCGTCTTATTGCCGCTTTCGTCTGGTGTTGTGGTATGTGGTATATGGATTCGTTGAGCTACCACTAAATTGTCTGCAACAGTCTGTGGTTAGCACAATTGTAAATAACAGTTGTAATTTGTTTCTATTCTTTGATTGTTATCTAAGTTAAGTTTAAGTTATCTAAACTAACACAAGTTTAACAATAATTTTCTTTCTTACCAAAAAATAATAAAATATAAAAATAAAACCTGCGTATTTAAGTAATGGTGTTCAGGATTAATAAATAGTGCTGGATTATTTACAGAGCATTATCAAGCCGCAAGCTAAGCGTATGGGTACTAGATAACTGACATACTTACTTAATACACAGGTTATGGCGTATTTTATTAATATATTGAGAATTGGTTGTCTATTTTAGGGTGCGATGGGACCACTTGGACCTAAAGGTGGTCAGGGCCCTAGAGGTTACCCGGGCAACAAAGGAGACAAGGGAGATAAGGGTGAAGCGGCTCACATTGGACATTACCCCAAGGGACAGAAGGGAGAGGCTGGTGCAGATGGAATGCAAGGCAGGCAAGGACCCTCCGGGCCCACAGGACCCCCAGGCTTGCAAGGACCTAAGGGCAACATTGGACCTATGGTTAGTAATGAAAAATAATATACAACACATATTATTATGAACTCCACACGAAATAATTAATTTTACTAAAATATCACAATTTTAATATTTTAGGGAGCGCCCGGATTGAAAGGCGATAAAGGTACCAAGGGAACCAAAGGAGACGCAATCCAGGGAGATAAGGGAGACCGGGGTGATAGAGGCGACCGGGGTCCCAGCTGTCCCCCTGTGACTCTGCCTTCTCAAGGAAACAAAGGCGCCATCAAGGGCATTCAAGGAGATATGGGACACAAGGGAGATAAGGGTGAACCGGGCAGAATAGGCGATAAAGGTGACTCTGGACCAATGGGAGAACCGGGTCAGCCGGGGCAAATGGGTCCAAAGGGAGAGAAAGGTCTTCTCGGAAATCCTGGAGATCGGGTGAGTTCCGAAAACTGAAGATTTTGTCTATGGCCTAGCTTTAATATCAAGTTTATTTATTACTACGGAACGTAGTACTTGATTTTAGATATATTATGTGATAATAAAAATATCTTCGATCAAACATACCCTAGATTCAAGGTATGCAAAAAAGTGACCAAACTCTGTTTTGCCATAAGTAATATTGCGCGTTAAAGTTATGAAGATAAAGTTTTTTTTCACAATCTGTTCTTTCACACGATATTAACGAAACATTAACTCTCAGTTAGAGCACTTGTTGGATAATCACTTATTTTTCTAGTAAATGTTTATAATAATAAAGTATTTATTTCTCAACACAACGGGTCAATTGTTAACAATAGATACAATAAAATTATGTACACTTCCCCCTATACAGGGTTACAGGAAAAGTCGTGCTAGATCCGTTAAGGGCGTGGAGTACCCATCATTCCTGACATATTTCACTATGAAACACCCTACCCTAAACTTAACTCTTTTCGAGATATTCGACTTTGAATTTTTTTATTGAAAATTGCCAATTTTTAGGCAATTAAATTTATTTTTGGTTATTTTGTGTATCTTATTATTATTATTATTGCATTTTTACATGTGTAATGAGATGCTTTAGGACGTCGATTATTAAAAAAGTGCATAAGTTAATTGAATAGACCGTAGTAGACAAATGAAAGTTAAGAAATAAGAATAAATATTAGAAAGTTTCTTTTTCTCTAAGGTATATCTAAAAAAAATATTATGGAAATTGTTCGGCAGATTTTTTTTAAAATATCTACGTTTCATCAGCTATCTAACGAGGTATAATAATCTAGGGTTTTATTCAAATGCATTGAAAAAAAATTAGTTTTATAGCCCACAGGGGAGAAGCAAAATTTATACTTAGCCCTAAAAAGTAAAATAAAACAATAGGTTAGCATGAAATGTCATTTATTCAAGGTTTTCACACAACTTTTTCTTATTCTACAGTTTTTGATGTTCAACATGGCCGCCTCTATTTCTGATACATTGTCGCATCCTTCTACGAAGACCAGTCTTCACTACTCCAGTGGTCAACGTGGTCCTCATTTTATTTGCTGCATCCACAATCCTTTCTCTTAAGTCTTCCACAGACGAAATTGGATTCGGCTCGCTGTACAAAAGACTTTTCATGCACCCCCACACATGAAAATCCATGGGGATTAGGTCCGAACTTCTTGCTGGTCATGGCAACGGCCTCCCCTAATGAGCGCTGAGGCGCTCATTAGGGGAGGCCTATGTCCAAAAGCTGCACACAAGACTTTACATGCACCCCCACACATGAAAATCCATGGGGGTTATCCAAACAAATGGATAGGACGAGGTGGGCCGTTGCCATGACCAGCAAGAAGTTCGGACCTAATCCCCATGGATTTTCATGTGTGGGGGTGCATGAAAAGTCTTTTGTACAGCGAGCCGAATCCAATTTCGTCTGTGGAAGACTTAAGAGAAAGGATTGTGGATGCAGCAAATAAAATGAGGACCACGTTGACCACTGGAGTAGTGAAGACTGGTCTTCGTAGAAGGATGCGACAATGTATCAGAAATAGAGGCGGCCATGTTGAACATCAAAAACTGTAGAATAAGAAAAAGTTGTGTGAAAACCTTGAATAAATGACATTTCATGCTAACCTATTGTTTTATTTTACTTTTTAGGGCTAAGTATAAATTTTGCTTCTCCCCTGTGGGCTATAAAACTAATTTTTTTTCAATGCATTTGAATAAAACCCTAGATTATTATACCTCGTTAGATAGCTGATGAAACGTAGATATTTTAAAAAAAATCTGCCGAACAATTTCCATAATATTTTTTTTAGATATACCTTAGAGAAAAAGAAACTTTCTAATATTTATTCTTATTTCTTAACTTTCATTTGTCTACTACGGTCTATTCAATTAACTTATGCACTTTTTTAATAATCGACGTCCTAAAGCATCTCATTACACATGTAAAAATGCAATAATAATAATAATAAGATACACAAAATAACCAAAAATAAATTTAATTGCCTAAAAATTGGCAATTTTCAATAAAAAAATTCAAAGTCGAATATCTCGAAAAGAGTTAAGTTTAGGGTAGGGTGTTTCATAGTGAAATATGTCAGGAATGATGGGTACTCCACGCCCTTAACGGATCTAGCACGACTTTTCCTGTAACCCTGTATACACTCTGAAAGAGGAAACTAGAGCACCTTCATTTAATATGAGAGATTTTAAGTTCCTACTTTGAAAACCCCTCAGAGAAAAACCTCTCAGAGATTTTTATAAATATTTTATTTTTTCACTATATTTATTTTAATTCTCGTTAAAAAATACATCTTTACTATAGAAAATACAAAAATATAAAACTAATCAACAGTTAAAAAATATTATTATTATTATAACAGGGTCGCGACGGTATGTACGGAGCCCCAGGACCAAGGGGTGGGAAAGGAGATCAAGGCACGGATGGACTACGGGGACTGCCTGGAATACCTGGTGCAAAGGGAGAGCCGGGCAGAGATGGGAAGCCTGGTATGCCAGGGATGAGAGGCGTGCAAGGGCCCGCCGGCGGTCGCAGCGGGTCTAGAGGACCACCTGGCCCTCAGGGGCCTAGAGGTTACCCGGGCCCAGCGGGACCTAAGGGAACTGATGGACAAACAGGTACTTATTCTAAACTCAATCCATGTAGTATTCAAGGTACAATGTTTGTGAATAACTTACAACACAAAAAGCTACGTTTCCTTTGGCGTTGAGTTTAAAAATAACTTTCAGCTTTAGGAAGAATGATGCAGGCATAAAAAAGAAAATAATACAATATGTACAGTACAATACACTTTATTTCACACCAAAAGAAATAAAAAAATACAGGAAAAAAGATTTAACAAAGTTGTACAATGAAAAATAATATAAGGTGAAATAAAATTTATTTTACAAAATTTAAAAAGTGTTTTTACGCTGTTTTAGGGGAACGATATTTATTAATTATTATTTTTTTTGTTTTACATCGGTAGGCTGGCACCAAAATAATCGCCATCATTATCATTGTGGTTTACTGGTTGTCACTGTTACTATTTAATTGTATTAATTAGCTATACTGCAGACTGTGTTAGTAATACAAATAACAATGTACAGGCGAGCGCGGTTACACCGGGCCAATGGGAGGACCAGGTGGACAGGGTGAGCCTGGAATGCCGGGTCGCGAAGGTATCGCCGGACGCAAGGGTGAAAAAGGAGAAGCGGGCTATCATGGGGCTCAGGGTGACGTTGGCCCCCGAGGGTACGATGGGCCACCCGGACCTCAAGGCCCCAGGGGACTGAAAGGGGACGATGGATTTTCTATTCCTGTAAGTTTTGTTTATGAAGTTTAGTTGATTGTAGCTATCAAAGAGGGTTGATAAATCTATGTCTTGGCAGTCCATTTTAGTTCTCATTTACAGTAATTTTCTTAATAATTATCAGAATAAAATGATTAAAAGAATCAACCCTCGCATCTGATGATTATTTGATACACACATTTGCTCTAAACTATTCCTTCAAAGTTTAAGTTCTGTATTCCAATCACGTTATTAAACAATTAGATATTTTTACTCAAACTAACAACCCAAACGACTTCGAATTTGACACATTATTATGGATAAAAATATTAGAAACAAACTCAAAAACTACTGCTCAGATATTGATCAAATTCCCACAGGAGAAGCACCAAGCCTGGAAATAAAAAAAAACATCAAAATCGGTTCACCTTGATAAATAGGTTAATGTTTAATATTAACGTATAATGATGTAAAAAATATCTTTATTAACAACAAAAATTACAAGCAAAGGAATAGAAAAATTACAACTAGTATTTACAATTAATGATGATGTTACACAAAAAATATACTCGAATTGAGAACATCAATTTTTGAAGTCCTTAACCAACATGGACCTGGCTTGGGTTCAATCTTTGAAACTAGTCTCAAAATTCTAAAAATATTACTTGTTTTAGGGTGACAAAGGAAACAGCGGCTTACCTGGTTATAACGGCGAAAAGGGACAGAAGGGAGACCGAGGCTACACAGGGTTGAGAGGAGCGCCTGGTAACTCTAGCCTGGGCACGCCCGGTAGCCCCGGAGAAATGGGCCCTCCCGGAGAAAAGGGAAACAAGGGAAATCCCGGATTCAACGGGGAACCCGGTTCTTCCGGGCCGAAAGGTAAGCGTTATAAGTAATATAGAATTTTACACTAAATCTGCCTAGATTAAGTATAACTAATGTGAGATGACCTTATTAATCCCAACGGAGAACTTCGCGCAAAATTATTCGCAGCTATTTTTTCCGCCCTTCTGGATAAGATCCTAGAGTATCACAGGTAAATCGCCGGGTTATGTTTTAGCAAAATGTTTTGTTATTGTACTATAAAACTATCTTAGTTCGAGAAATGTATTAAGATTGGAATCGTACACGACTACTTTAACTACGAACCTTATTTGTTTCCATATATGGTATTCTTCCAACGTCCTTAACCTTTCTTTGGTTACGTGTTAATATGATGCCTTGCTGTAAAATATGTTATTTGTAATTTGTAAAGGTGATAGCGGAGGCAGGTGCAACGACTGCTCGCCCGGCATGGCGGGGGCGAAGGGAGACCGTGGTCGGGACGGGAATACAGGACCGCAGGGGGAGATGGGACCCGCCGGCCCGCGCGGGCTCAACGGAGTGCGCGGCGACGACGGGCTGCCGGGCGCACAGGGCAGCCAGGGACCACCGGTATGTTTGCCGCTGATGAAGAGGTTTCACACTCCTGGTTCGACCCAAAACCGGTCGACCGGTACTAATTACGGCTTGGAATCGAAACCGAAGCTCGAACTTCAATCTTCATCAAGTATAATCTCGATGGTTTATTTAACAGGGTGAACGAGGAGATGCTGGACCAAACGGGTCTCCGGGAGAAAGGGGGGCCGACGCACAGATTCCTTACAATCTGGTTCGAGGCAAGGACGGCGAGAAAGGTGTCACCGGACCCCCTGGCAGGCCAGGCCCCAAGGGAGATCGGGGAGTGGAGGGAGCGAAGGGAGAACGGGGTCACGTGGGCTTGCCTGGGTTGAAGGGAGACCGCGGCTTCAGCGGCGTCCCCGGAGTCGACGGCACGGACGGTGTCGACGGAGCTGATGGACTCCCTGGAGAAAAAGGAACCTCAGTTAAAGGAGAAAAGGGGCTGGCGGGACAAAGTGGACACAAAGGAGATAAAGGATTCATGGGCAGGCCCGGTATCAAGGGAGAGGCTGGCCAATGTTCCGCTAACATCGCGATGCTGGCGCGCGGCGACACCGGCGCCCCCGGCGCGCCCGGGCCGCAGGGACAGCCAGGTGAACTGCCTTCTTTGCATCATCAAAACGACTTAGTGTGAACGTTGCTAAAAAAAATTTTACTAATTCTATTTTTTATATTTCAGGTGATCATGGTGAGAAGGGAGACAAAGGTTTCGCTGGTCGTCCCGGTCCAAAGGGAGAGCAGGGTCTACCGGGGCGGATGGGCCAAGTGGGACCTCGGGGTCTCACCGGCTTCCGCGGAGACAAGGGAGACAAGGGGTCTACCGGTGCCTCGGGGACCAGCGGCGCGCCCGGACCGAGAGGGTTCCCCGGAGCTCCGGCACCGAAGGGCGATAAGGGAGAAATGGGACCCTCAATGCCAGGACCACCTGGGCCGCCCGGTTTCCGCGGTCTGAAAGGAGAACCGGGACCGAGAGGAGAGCCCGGTACTCCCGGGTTCGACGGCCCTCCCGGCATCGCTGGGATGCCGGGTGAAAAGGGAGATCAGGGAATGACTGGAAGTCCTGGCTATCCTGGCCCCATGGGAGAGAAAGGAGACGCCGGTCCGATTGGGCCTCAAGGATTCCCTGGACCGAAGGGTGTTCCTGGAAGAGACGGACTCAAGGGACAACAAGGATACCCGGGTCAGGCCGGAAGAGTGGGATTGATCGGTCTACCTGGATTAACAGGAGAACCCGGCGTGCAAGGAATGGAGGGTCCGAAAGGATTCCCGGGTCTGCGCGGGCGGTCAGGAATTCCCGGAACTCCTGGTATGAACGGAGCACCAGGAGAAAAGGGAGACAAAGGAGATATAGGTTATCAGGGCAACCCTGGGTTACCAGGACCTGAGGGACTTATTGGCCCAATTGGAGCCCCGGGACCTAAAGGTGACCTGGGTTTCTCGGGGCAACCGGGTCAACCGGGAGCACCTGGTGCGCCAGGAGATAAGGGAGACAGGGGCTTTTCGGGTCGCGAGGGACCTAAAGGAGAAGCTGGAGTAGCATCCGACAAAGGCGACAAAGGAGAACCAGGCTTACCTGGTCTCAGAGGTTTAGATGGATACAACGGTCAAGATGGCGAGAAAGGCGACAAGGGCGAAGTCGGTCAACCTGGATTCAGCATTCCTGGACAAAGTGGTGAAAAGGGAGATATGGGTTTGCCTGGATTTGATGGCGCACCCGGAGATGAGGGTCAGAAGGGAGATGCAGGATTACCCGGTCTCAGGGGAATTAAAGGGGACCGGGGCGGGCAGGGAGACAACGGCTTGCCGGGCACCCCGGGAATGGACGGCGCGCCCGGCTTGCCCGGGGACACCGGCTTCCCCGGAAGGGACGGGGAGAAGGGGGACAGAGGCGAGGTTGGTTTCAGAGGAAATGATGGATTCGATGGTCCTAAAGGTGAAAGAGGTTTTACTGGAGATATGGGACCTTCGGGGCCCGTAGGCTTCCAAGGCCCTAAGGGAGATAGGGGTCTACCTGGTCCTTCTATAAATGTCAAGGGAGATAAGGGAGAAATTGGACCAGCAGGAGTAACAGGTCCTAAAGGACAGAAAGGAGAACAAGGGCCTGAAGGAATAGAAGGACTTCAGGGCATAAAGGGAGACCGTGGTTTTACTGGTTTGAAGGGAGAAACCGGTCGCACTGGAGCTCAAGGAGACAAAGGTAATTTTTAATGTTTTTTAATTACATATTTTTATATGACGTTCTCGTAAAAAGCTGAATTGAACTTATTTAGCGCTACTTTTTGCCCGCGGCTTCGCACGCTTTGTTTTCCACATGTTTTGTTGGAACACGTCGTGTTATACATTGCGGACCTATGTTTCCCAATATTTTATTACAATTTACTGATGTATATACGTTATTCATTTACCTACTTATAATAAAGGTTATTTTATCCCTGATTTATCTTTAAAAAAGTAGCCTATATGGTAGTCTTCTTGCAGTAGGTAGTTGTTTCGTCAAGAACTGACCCATCCATCCATACTTTTGCAACTACAATATTAGTGTGAGGTGATAAATTAATGGTTGTTAACTACAATTAATAGCTATGATGATCAATAATTTCATTGTCTGCCTGTCAAAGTTGAAACAATATTTCAACTCGTATTTTTTTTGCAGGTGACACCGGTCCTCGAGGTCCTATGGGAATAAACGGCTTGACTATTGTCGGAGAGAAGGGATTACCGGGTACCGCAGGAAAGCGCGGACGAACAGGATCGCAGGGAGCTCCGGGTGAAAAGGGCGAAATGGGAATTGGAGGTCTTCAGGGCCCACCGGGCCAGGACGGCACCCCCGGCGTGCGCGGGCCGAAGGGAGAGCAGGGAGACATGGGCCGCGAGGGCCTGGCCGGCGCCCCCGGGGTGGACGGCCGCCCGGGCGCGCCCGGCCCCCAGGGGATCGTCGGCGCTCCCGGGGAGAAGGGAGACAAGGGCGCCACCGGCTACGGCAGACCAGGAGACAAGGGAGATCGCGGATACACCGGCTTACAGGGACGTGAAGGCGAGAAAGGAGACAAAGGCGATCGAGGACAGGATGGACTCAACGGGGAGATTGGACCGCAAGGACCGACCGGAGACAAGGGTGATATGGGACCGCCCGGACGAATGGGTAGACCCGGACTGCAAGGGTACAAGGGAGACAAGGGTGAAGCGGCTACTTTTGTGTTCGGACCTAAAGGAGAACCAGGTCCGAGAGGAGCTCCGGGCTTAGCCGGTGTGCCCGGAAAGGACGGAGAGGCCGGTCGGCCCGGGTACGACGGGAGCCCTGGGGAGAAGGGCGACCGCGGCTACCCGGGGCCGCCGGGCCCGCCGGGGGCCATGGGGCCGCGCGGCCTGCAGGGCCTGCAGGGAGAGCGGGGAGAGATCGGTCTCACGGGCCGCCAAGGACTGCAAGGAGCGCCCGGCGCCGCCTGCGCGCCGCGGGACTTCCTCACCGGCATACTTCTAGTCCGCCACAGCCAGAGGGCGGTGGTGCCCGTCTGCGAACCGGGGCACATCAAACTCTGGGAGGGATACTCGCTTCTCTACATCGACGGCAACGAGAAAGCTCACAACCAAGATTTGGGACATGCAGGATCGTGTATCAGAAAGTTCAGCACCATGCCGTTCATGTTCTGTGATCTGAACGACGTGTGTAACTACGCGAGCCGGAACGACCGCAGCTATTGGCTGTCGACCGGCGAACCGATCCCGATGATGCCGGTGCAAGGCGGCGAGATCGAGAAGTACATCTCGCGGTGCGTCGTCTGCGAGGCGCCGGCTAACGTCATCGCCGTGCACAGTCAAACTATCAAATTCCCCGAGTGCCCTAGAGGGTGGGAGGTGCTTTGGATCGGTTACAGTTTCGCTATGGTGAGTGCAGAAATATATTATGTTTATTTAATTTATTCCCGAGGGATTAGTATTTGCCTAGAAAAACTTTAAATACAATATACTGAATATAAAGAAATTTGAAATAGTCTTTTAAAACCTCTAAGTATTTTTTTTTGCGTACCATGATTCGTTTTGTTTTGATGTTCCGATATTTCGGTACAGTTTCAAGCGCCATTATCACCATGATTTGGGTTTTTCCGTGATCATATTAAGGATATAATTATTTTAAAATTATTTTATACATACATTATGTATAATAATAAATATTTTTTTAATAAATAATTATATCCTTAATATCATAAATATATGCATACCTATAGTAATTAATAATAATTATATCGATAATATTTTAATTTTATACCAATAACGCCTCAGAAATTGAAGCTACTTACATAACAATATTAAATATGTACCTAATATTGAGTTGTATTCTGCAGCACACGGGGGCAGGCAACGGCGGCGGCGGCCAGGAGCTCGCAAGCCCCGGCTCCTGCTTGGAAGACTTCCGCGCCAGCCCCTTCATAGAATGCAACGGCGAAGGAGGCACGTGCCAGCACTTCGCCAACAAGCTCAGCTTCTGGCTCACCATCATCGAGTCCAACCAGCAGTTCGCCACGCCGCAGCGCCAGACCCTCAAAGCCGGAAGCCTCCAAGACAACGTCTCCCGCTGCTCCGTCTGCATTAAAAACACTACGTAACCTCTTTCTTATAACCTCTTTCTTGGTTACATTTATGAATAGTTTCATTTGACAGTTGTTTAAATTTACATCTACTGCCAAATACTACGATTCAAATATTTATTCAAGTACAATTAAACACCATTTTTTTAAGCTTTATTAGCTTAATCGCAATATATGAGTAACCTAGTTTAGGCGTGGTTATTTACTTTATGTAAAATATGTAGGAAGTCCTGATCATCAATACTAGACCAAAGCAATCTAAAACTAAGTTTTTATATAATTTTACTAACCAGTAGGTACGTCTTAAATAAGATAATGTATTAATTCTAATTAGGTTCCAGTAACAAAGCCGTTTATAATTATGTTTTCTTATCGAGTTATTTTCTATCTACGAGTAAACTTACCGATTCGTTACATTAATGCCTAGTCTAAGTTTAAGTCCTTTTTTTACAAATATTTGAGTCTAACCTACATAATACTAACCTATCGTAAATACATTTAAATATTCCAGTCTTTTACAAGTTAAAGTCCTCAAAATGCAACTTTGAAACAGCTACCTACTTCTGATAAAAACTTAATTCAAACAATTCACTATAGGTTCAATACACTAGAAGTAAGTAGGAAGTATTCAAACTTTTACTCGTTTATGTTCAGAATGCTGTGGTACTTAATAATGAATTATACAGAGCATTCGTTTGCTCACCTGGCTTTCATGTGATAATTATAAATTTAAAGCTAAGTAGGTAAAGCACTCCTGTTTATTTCTGACTATCTAAACTTCACAACGTTCTCGAAAACTTATTTTTTTCATTAATTTTGAGAACTCTCAAAACCAATTTACATTAATGCTAGCTGTATGTATGTATGTGCCGTAATGTAGGTAGTTTAACTTAAGATAGGTAGAGGAGGTAGTGAGAGGCTGGTCAGCACTGCCATTGTAGATAATGTTAATAAAATCTAAGTACACAAATATAACGCTTGTTTTATTTATTTAGGAAATCCAACATAACTAAATTCATAAAAAACCACAACTGTCGTATTTGCCCCCTTTTTCATAAGTCAATGTAAGAACACTGCTGAAAAAAACAAACTAGGAAGTAGGGGGTTGTTCCTTCATTTATGTACCTACATATTGTTATTTCTCAATATTAGGGACTAGACTATGCCAGTCCCGTATTTTATCTACATACTAAACATAACAATAACTAAAATATCAATAACTTAAAAAAACACTAATGTGTACACAATTTTATAGCCAGGTACATAATACATAAATGAGTATACATAAATGAGTGATCCAATCCAATCCCAAATAATGCCTCCACCCCACTATGCCGTCGCGACGCGCAGCTGCGTCTTTTTTACGATTTTTAAGTGGCGGCACGTGATGTCTATCAATCACAGTTACAAGACGCAGCTGTTTGAAAGGAATCGTGCTACAAAATCGCAAGAAATTGCCCGACACAATAAGACGCGCTTCAAAATCGCGGCTGTGTGGTAAAGGCTTACAGGACCAGTATGCACTCACAGAAACTAGCTAAAATACATAAAACATTAGCAAAATAAACATTGAGTAAATAAAGTCATCATAACATACATGTGAAAATGACGATCGTACTACCTAGGTATTTTCACACAGTGCGGCAGATTATACAGAAGTCCGAAGAGTATAATCAGCCCCTGTGTCTCGCTTTTGTGGACTATGAGAAAGCCTTTGACCCTGTCGAAACCTGGGCTGTTCTGGAATCCTTACAGCGATGCCAAGTAGACTATCGTTATATCGAGGTGCTGAGGTGTCTCTACGATGCCGCCACCATGAGTGTCCAAGTACAGGACCAGCAGTCTAAACCCATCCAATTGCGCAGAGGAGTGAGACAGGGGGATGTCATATCCCGAAACTGTTCACGAGCGCATTGGAAGATATGTTTAAGACGCTGGACTGGAAAGGTAAGGGCATAAACATAAACGGCAATTACATCTCACACCTACGATTCGCTGATGACACAGTCTTAATGGCGGAGTCGCTAGAGGAGCTGACCCACATGTTGGACGGCCTAGCCTCAGCCTCACGTCGCATCGGTCTTGGCATGAATTTGGATAAAACTAAAGTCATGACCAATAACCACATTAATCCAGGACCGGTCGTCGTAGAAGGCCACCTTCTCGAAATTGTTTCCGAGTACACTTACCTTGGGCAGATTGTGCAGTTAGGTAAAAACAATTTTGAGAAGGAGGCCAAGAGGAGGATTCAGCTGGGCTGGGCAGCGTTTGGAAAACTACGTCGAGTCTTCTCGTCATCCATACCGCAATGTTTGAAAACGAAAGTTTTCAATCAGTGCGTCCTACCCGTAATGACCTACGGAGCTGAGACGTGGACACTCACGGTAGGGCTGGTCCACCAGTTCAAAGTCGCTCAACGAGCTATGGAAAGCGCAATGCTCGGAGTTTCTCTGAAGGATAGGATTCGTAATGAATACATCCGACAGAGAACCAAAGTTATCGACATAGCTCAAAGAATTAGCAAGTTGAAGTGGCAGTGGGCCGGCCATATCGCGCGAAGAACTGACAACCGTTGGGGTAAACGTGTTCTTGAGTGGATACCGTGACTCGGCAAACGTAGTGTAGGACGCCCTCCGGCCAGGTGGGATGACGATCTGCGAAGGACTTCTGGCAGATGCTGGATGCGTCAAGCTGAAGACAGGGCGCTATGGCGCTCATTAGGGGAGGTCTATGTCCAGCAGTGGACTAATATAGGCTGATGATGATGATGATGAACGTCTACATGACGGCAATTTATGTAAAGATGCTAAAAAATCACGGTTGCCGTTGCTCATCTGGCCGCACCAGGCAGGTATAAACAGGTATAATTTTGAAACATTTATACGTAACGCACGTTTATGAATTATAAATCAAATTAAAGCTATTTTTTTTTCTTTAATATCATATATTTATGGTTGCCTAATAAAATCCGGCTGCAAATAAGGGTTGCTAGCTGTTAAAGATGAGAAATGTTAATTAATAATACTTGCGGCCAAATTTTGATAGGTAACCTGGTATACAGGGTGTCCCATAATGAGTGGATAACCTGAAAGGTGCTTATGCGGCAAGTCAAGGCCTATCAGAAACAGTTTTTATTTTTTTTCTAATTTGACCCGTTCGGAAAATATTTAATATTTCGTAAATTTGGAAAAATTTGTATCTTTGTTCACATTTTTGGACTTTGTGGCTACAATTTTTTTTTTTTTTTTTTTTGGAATATACTAAAAAAAACAGCTTTTTTGAACACCGTTTGAAATATTTTGGTAACTAGGACCAGTAATTTTCAAGGCAGGTTTAAAGTAGAAAATTTTAATTTTTCAAATTATTATGAAAAGTTTGAGCTGCTGTGGTTAAAAAAAAGATAACAAAACCTAAGATGCCAGCTACTTTAAAAACATGTCTATTTCAAGAGCATCCTAAAATGATGACAAACGTTGAAATTTTGTAGGGTAAAAAACTTAGATATTGCTACTTTTGTGCCAAAAGGGGCTAATGCTTCTAAAAGTAATATTGCACCAACACATCAAAAAAAATATCTTTTTCGCCATTCTCGTTCTAAAACGGTTACTTTGCTACTAAAAAACAGTAAGTGAAATCTCATCATCCATAGAGCAATGTTTGAAAACGAAAGTTTTCAATCAGTGCGTCCTATCCTCCTGCCCCTGATTGTCTACACTCACGGTAGGGTTGCTCCACCAGTTCTAAGTCGCTCAGCGAGCTATGGAAAGGGCTATGTGAGGAGTTTCTCTGAAGGATAGGATTCGTAATGAATGCATCCGACAGAAAACCAAAGTTATCGACATAACTCAAAGAATTAGCAAGCTGAAGAGGCAGTCGGCCGGCCATAGCTCATGAAGAACCGACAACCGTTGCGGTAAACGTGTTCTGTGTAGAACGACCTCCAGCCAGGTGGGATGACGATCTAAGCCTGCTGGCAGATGCTGGATCCGTCAAGCTGAAGACAGGGCGCTCATTAGGGGAGACTAATAAGATAAGATAAGAAGATAAGAAAAACTTTATTTGGTTTTCATTCCACACAATATACAGTTTAAACTATAACTAAAACAATAATAAAACTAATGTCCAGCAGCTATGTGATATGGGCTGATGATGGTGATGATGATGATGAAATATTCAAATCGATGTCTTCCAACTCTGATGCAGCCTCTGCATCTTTTTAATAAAGGATTTTTAGCTATCTTTCGTAATTGCGGTCGTTAATTTTTTCCGCATCGATTTGGACTTGACGTCGAAGTTATATTAAGTTATAATAAATGAAATAAAATTAAGTTATAGTATTTAGGGAATACCTAGGTTTTTTGTACACCAGTTCCTTCAAGTTGCCCTAGTAAAAGAAATCCAATCCAGCGACCGCGCTGGCCACTGGGAAGCGCCACCACGCGTAATTCATCTGTTTGAATACGCTGAATCTAAATAACGCCGTTCCTGAACGGTTTTACTGGACACCCGTCATTCTGTAGTTTGAATCTTCTTTACAAATTCATACCACCAAATTCGTACTCATAACACAAACTCTCTTTACTTTCGGCTAGATTATTGTTTATTATTTAGTTCCTAACATATTTCCTATTTCCAGCATGAATCAGCAAAAATAGATTTCACTCACTGTTTTTAAGTAGCAAAGTAACCGTTTTAGAACGAGAATGGCAAAAAAGATATTTTTTTGATGTGTTGGTTCAATATTATTTTTAGTAGCATTGGCCCCTTTTGGCACAAAAGTAGCAATATCTAAGTTTTTTACCCTACAAAATTTCAACGTTTATTATCATTTTAGGATGCTCTTGAAATGGACATGTTTTTAAAGTAGCTGGCATCTTAGGTTTTTTTATCTTTTTTTTTAACCACAGCAGCTCAAACTTTGAATAATAATTTGAAAAATTAAAATTTTGTACTTTAAACCTGCCCTGAAAATTACTGGTCCTAGTTACCAAAATATTTCAAATGGTGTTCAACAAAGCTGTTTTTCTTTAGTATATTCCAAAAAAAAAATAAAAAAATTGTTAAAATTGTAGGCACAAATTCCAAAAATGTGAACAAAGATACAAATTTTTCTAAATTTACAAAATATTAAATATTTTCCGAACGGGTCAAATTAGAAAAAAAATAAAAACTGTATCTGATAGGCCTTGACTTGCTGCATAAGCACCTTTCAGGTTATCCACTCATTATGGGACACCCTGTATATTATTCTCCTTCTTACAAATAAACATAAAAATTTGGTCTAAAACAAAAAGCGATGAGCGGGCTAATTCTGCAGTGGGATCTCGTACCATAGGTAATCAAGAAGGACAAGGACATCTTGACTCCACACACTGAAGCCGGTGGCGGGGTGCGGAAGCGAAGGCGTGCGAGTTATATTCTTTTGAATCATATGAAAGCCTACACACCCACCGCAGGCGGTGGCGGCACGGCGCGGTGGCGGCGGCACGGTGCAATAGGAATAACTGTGACCATTACCACTAAAAAAAGACGACATTATTGTTACTACGCTGGTATCCCTAAATGGACGATTCTGAACGCAGCTACTAATGTCAATGTTAATCAAAGTCAATTTCACCTAGAGATTGTTTTAATTTTGGCGCAAGAGAATTTCCTTGGAATTTCCCTCTTTTTGAGGAGGTACCTACTGAAACCGAATTTCCATTTTTTTTCACCATGTTGTGACTTTCTTTTTTGTTTAATACTTTAAGCAAAACTCCATTGCAGAATAAGGATTTCTTTATTTTTAAGAAATGTCCTGACGAATCTTTATATTATAATAAATGGAAAAGTCTGTGTGAATGTTTGTTATAGGCAGTCTCCGTAACTACTTACTAATATTTAAAAAAATTACTTTCTGTAAGTAAAGTAAAGTAAGTAAAAAATATTTATTCAAGCATTACAAGAACTTAACCTAATACACACTTTCACAGAAAAAGACAAAATCGTTAATTTGCTGAGCGAAATTTAAAAGAAATTTACATTGGCTTCCTCACTAGGCTGAGCCTGTATCGAGGAAGCCAGACTACAATATTTGTTTCTCAGAAAATATGCGCTCGGCTTACACACAGACAGTAGAAAAAAAAAACTTATACGTAAGTATTCACTAAAACTATTAAGTAGGTATAATAACTAGAATCAGAAAGATAAGATAAAACAAAGTTAAGTAAAGTAAATTAAATTAAAGTAAATTTAAAGTAAAGTAAAGTAAAAACCATACCGTCTTACCTTAAATGACTACCTCTGCCGTTCGGCGTTAATAGAAATTGGTTTAATTGTTTACACTTGATTTTAGCTCCTACAATTTTTTTTAATGTCCCATAAAAATGTTGAGGCAATAATTATGAAATACAGTTGGCATCACTTTTCTGCGGCAAAGGGAATGGGGTTGGGGAGGAGTGGAGCGGTTGCGCTGCGCTCTGCGGCGGGTGGGGTGAGGCGGGGTGCGGGGCGGCAAACACTGCGCTTCTTTCTACCCAATGGCTTGACTTGACCGACTGGGTGCCTGCTTTCCTTTCCTTCAGTGCTGTCAGTCGCGGGAATTTTATTTTCGTCTCAGTCCCCGTATTGTTTCCATGTTATTTCCTCGTGCTAATTAAAATGGAAGGCTCGTTCTTCCTTGGCGTCAATTATTAAAATAAGTGTCGTCTTTGATCTAACTAAATACAAGCAAGGCAGAACCAGGAAATAGAAATATCGTTTATTGATTGAATGATTATACGACAAAAATCTGTTCCAAAAAATCAATTGAAAATTGGGAAAACAAAATGTTTGTGTAAAGAAAACAGATAAACGTTAGAAAACATGGTTGATTGGGAGTGGGCATATGTTGGTGTTAATAAATCTGTTCCTAGAAACGCCGGACCGGAATGTGCCTATTACCTATCACCCCAAAGACAAATCATTGAAACAATTATTGTAGTATCGATCAGCATTTACGCTCTGGTAAGTTTTCACTAATATTGGCTAGACTGATAACATTCCTTGTTAAAAATCAATAGGAAACCTTAGAGAGGCTTCATGCCTTCATAATCCAATTACATAGGTATGCATTAGGTACAAATTAGCCTATGATTTTTCCCGTTCTAGATTCTACTACCAGAACTTTTTTTCTTTTTAAATAAAGCTCAATACCTACAGATTTAGAAATTGTAATTCCTTTAATTTTATAAATTTAGGTAATAAGTTGAGTTAATTCATTTTCCTTTTTCAGATCAAGACATACCCTAAATTAATATTACCAGAGAAAACAAATTATGTCAATAAATTTAGAGGTGGCCAGCGGCTGTTAGCATTCTTATTAACCTTGTTATGGGGTATGGAAATTGGGTTTAAGTTTGCCTCCCGCACTGTCATATACTTGTTGAACCCTTGCCATGTCACCACATTAATACAAGTTTGTATTTTTTGTATGTTCTGTTTAAAAAATTTAAGTAACCATCTTAGTAATTTTTATGGCTTTTAATAAACATTTTGTACTTTCAGATTTATTTATTGGATGCACAACCAAGCAAGACAGTAACAATTCTCTTTCGAATTCATTTAAATCTATTGAATGGACCCCTTTTAGCATTTATGTTTCCTGAAACAGCATCAAGAACAGTAAGTAGCTGATATTAAATAGAAAAAGTCTTTATTGGATACCTAACTGTAACTAGACATTATTACAAAGAAGATCAACTTTTGAAGTAAACCCGTACCCAGTTTGGATATTAAAACTGTTTTAAATAAATTTTTGCTATAGCATTAATAAATTATTTCAGAATTTTGCTGAAGCTTCACTGTACTGGATCCAACATGGCATGATGTTTGTGATCCCATACTATTTATTAAGAATTGGTGGTAAGCCTAAAATAATATAATGATTTGTCTTGTGTTTGATGTCTGGCTATGTGGTATTAAAATATGAAATTTAAGACTTATACATTAACTGCATGTATGTATTGTATCTAGGCCAAGACATACATGGTCATTGACCTGTAGGCCCAAATAGCTTTATACAACATATGAATTGGTCAAAGTAACAAAGAAATAATTTTTTTATTTGAAATCTACTACACAACAACTCACAGACTAAACAATTCTATGTATAATATTTTTATTATAATATCTATGTATACAATGTATTAAATATATCAGTTATCTAGTACCCGTAACACAAGCTTTGAGTACTTTACCTTGGGGCTAGATGGTGCTGGGTGGATTGTCCAGCATTATCTATTTTAAATTTATTTATTTATTTTTTTACAGGTGTTTATAATGTTGAACCAATGTGGGATTTCAACTGGGCAATAGTCAGTTACAGTCTGAATATGATATACCATTTCATAATATTGCAATTTATTGCAATAGTAAGTACCTACTCATTCATATTTTTTATACTTACTCATACGCCCGAATAATCATACACAACTTAAATTTTGACTATGTCCCAAAAATAGATTTTTATACAGTTTTTTTATTGAAATTCTATCTAAAATTGATCACTTGAGAAATTGAGTCTTAAATCTGAGTATTCAGGTAACTTAAATTTCGCAGCTTGATATATTGTATTCTAATTTGTGTAGGTACATTGTTTATTAAACAAGTAGACTAAGAGCACCAACAATGACCCCTATTGTCTCTTTATTCACCTTAACTTTTGTACCTTCTGCTTATTAATTAGATAGCTATATGAACCAGTTTATTGTATTGTATTTGGAGTTAAGGGACAGTTAACTTTTTGTAAAATAATCATTATCATTACATAGTAGAAAAAAAAGTCGATTCCCGGTCTGTCTGTCCATCCCTATGTATGCTTAAATATTTAAAACTACGCAGCGGATTTTGATGAGGTCCTTTTTAATATCTTTTTTGACTGATTCAAGAGGAAGGTTTATATGAATAATACACCGGTGCGAAGCTGGGGCAGGTCGCTAGTAATAAATATATGCATAATACTTGACAACCCTCGAAAAAAAAAAACAAAGAATCCTCGAATTTGAAGATTTTCATAAAATTAAAATAAATTAAATTTTCATATTTTTTATTTTCAGCCAGCTCAAGTCAATTTGAATCACATGCTGTGCCCAGCCATCTTGGATCCATTCGAGGGACCCTGGTACCGGATCGCCGCGGTCACGCATCAAGCTGTGCTCTGTCCTCTTTTGTGCAAGTTCTTCTGTTTTGCATCTGATATCTGCCTTACCAAATTCCCACTGACCAAAGTTAAGCCCGCCATGCAGGACATTCTTTTAGATGACAAAAAAAATTGAAGAA
Organism: Eupithecia centaureata; assembly: GCA_944547425.1. NCBI lineage: Eukaryota > Metazoa > Arthropoda > Insecta > Lepidoptera > Geometridae > Eupithecia > Eupithecia centaureata. The sequence continues at coordinate 3,992,723 of OX155694.1, forward strand.
AATATTCAATTATCGACACATTGATTAGTGCCTAGCTTGTCTTAGCCATATTAACACTATTATAATATTAATATTCACGGCTGTAATCCCTCTCAGGGTAGTAGAAGAATCTCTTATATTTAAAATCTTGTAATTATTAATATTTCATCGCGTCCATTTTGTTGGAGTGGTTATTGTAGCATTTAATATGTTTAATGGTGAATGTAAAATACAATAATATAATAGTCAAATTATAACCCCAGATAGTTTAAATGTATCGAAAAGATGAAGTTAAATTGTTTTAGGTGATAGGTAATGTTACGTCCGCATAAGATTAGAAGCAACGAAAATGTTGGGTCACTAATGTTGCATTAATATTTGTTATAAGTAATTAACTAGACTATTGAACGTTTATTATTTTGGGGTTCTTTAATTTCCATTTTGTATAGCTATTGTTAAGATTCACAGCTATGTTTCTTGCAAAATTATAATTCGGATAAATGCAATAATATTTTTAGCCGCCATATTGTACGAAACCAAACAATATTTTAAGCCACCATAATGTACGAAACAAAACATTTTAAGTAGGTACCTAAATATATGATAATAATAGGTACTAGGTGCCTAATACTGCATGAATGAATACAACCAAAACATGCACCTCGATGTATCAAAACATGCGATTGTTCGGCATAATTTATTGAAATAAGTGTAACGAGACATCATCTAACCCCAAGCTAAGCTTGAGATGTTTACGAAAGAAAATCAACCCTACTTCGTTCAGATACGTATCTTGGCCGGTCTATGTACACTCGTAAGCTCTAAGTAGGTATACAAACTCGTTATAGTTAGCTTAGAGTACCTTCATAGTTCAAATTGTGTTGAGTGTAGGTAAGTTAATCATTTATTTTGACTTATTTCAAAGAAAGGAGGAAAGGCAACTATAATAGGTTTATTTGAAAATGCGTGTGGCAATTGAAACCAAAGGTTTATTTTTTAATAGTAGAATCTCAGTAAATCTAATAGGTAGGTAGAAATATTAAAAGACCTACTTACACAAGGTTTTTTTGTTAATTTCTCTCAGTAGTTATATCAATATCTTTATTTCTTTAGGCTTACAAAATAAGCACAGACAAGTGAAATTTAATACTATAGGTAGAATACATAATTATCAAAATAATATAAGAAATAAAGTAATAATTAATTTTCAGTTCGCTTCAATCTTTTGTCCACTAGTGGAAGAACCTCAGTGCCTACCTACATATCTATATATTTATTTTTTGTTAAATACCTCGATGTAGGTACATTTATCAATAGAAGGACACAAGTCTACTGAACAAAAGGTCTGAGTATAAGATCTGTTACCTAAGTTATATAATAGTAAATCATTCGTCACTTATGAATTCCCATCGTTTTATTTTGCATATTAGCTTACCTATTAAGACCAATGCGTTATTTTATTTTTCGTAGGTACTTTTTACCATTATACCAAGGCATGGACAAATTAATAATAATTATGGTATTTCTTTGTAACTACTTATGGTTTAATTTAATAGTTTAAGATGTTATGATTATGAATGTCAGCTTTAATAAAGGTATAATTTACATTCTACCTAAAAACATAAATGGTTTTTAATGACGACGACGTTATCACCTAATTATGTGTGGGACTATACAAAATATGGTTTTATACTAGGTACTTAGGTACCTTTTATTAAAAATAGGCGTTTCAGAAGTAAATTTTACAGGATAATAAGGTACAACCTACCTACCTAAGTCCCTAGATAGGTCATCCATCATAGAACAATTTCCAAGAGACGAGTGCTTCTTTAAGTATTTCTTACGATACCTACGTACATAAGCCGTAGGTGTGGTATGATTTTTTAAGATTCTTCAAGATTAGTACTAGGTAGGTACTAACTATTCGCATTTATAATGTAAATGGAAAATTCATTGGATAATTAAAGTTTATTAACACCTGATGTGATTAAACAAAAGAATCGCGTAGCACTTACGAACACGCATGCGAAAATACAATATTTTGGAGTTCTTTTGCAAGACCTTAACAATTGCTGTTTCTCTTCTTGAACCTTAGATAAAATACAGAAAATTTTACACGTCATCGTGAACCTATTTTTTATGCGGCTTTCTTCTAATATCACTACATAGTAAATAACAAAGTCGCTTTCTCTGTCCCTATGTCCCCATGTCCCTTTGTGCGCTTAAATCTTTAAAACTACGCAACGGATTTTGATGCGGTTTTTTAATAAATAGAATGATTCAAGAGGAAGGTTACGTATAATAAAACTGTGCGAAGCCGGGGCGGTTCGCTAGTAATAAATAAAATGGGGGCCAACGACGTCCAATCGACGATACTCAATCACCGCATTTTTGTTTATTCTTATGGCAGTGGTCGGGCGCAGTTAGGTTGTGCTTGTACTTGGATGGGTGACCGCGACATGCGCGATCATTGATTTTTTGATCCATCAAAGAAATCTGCTTTTTAGGTATCTTGCGAAATAGTTTTGTTTGGTGGTACCTCATTATACTAAGTAGGTACCTAAGCTAAGTATACCTACCCTACGTGTGTGAATCGTCACTCACATCTCGCCGGAAAAGTTCTATTTTCCGCCTGCATAGGTACCTTAGTATTACCTAGATTATTATTATAATCGGGAGCAGGGTACTTTATTGAACACAAACTATAATTTATAGGAAAGTAGGTATATTACAATTAAGTATAACAACCTCTTAAAAATCTAAGCCGTCACCAGAAGGCAGAGTACCTACCTACCCAGAATGCTGCCAGCATTGCCACGTTGAATTGCAATGCTAATTCGTTGACCGAAATAGAAGCCAGCATTCCGATCTCCTGTGGACTCTATGAGAAGTTTCGAAAGATCATTAAAAATTTAGTGTGCCCCAGGACCCCAAGGACTGAGGGTTTCCACCCCAAATGGCTCAAATAGGTACCTAAACTCGGTCGAGATTAGCATAGTTGCGCCGTTTGAGGGACTCCGCTGATGAAGCTGCGGAGCCAGCCCTTGCTGATGTCCCTGCCAGATGTTAAGGCACTAGAGTATCTACCTACACACGTGGCATCCCAAACTAAAGGCCGACCCATCTTCCAGGGAACCAGAGTCATACCGTCAGGTCTTTTACCATCATCTCGCATAAGGCCACGTGGTTCGAGTGTAGCTGCTACACTGATATAATTATATTATTATTATAATCTAAATATTATTATTGTAATAATTGTCTATTCCTGAAAAGAAACGTTCATTATGCTTTTTAGTCTATGACTGTATTTTGACATAACGTTTTGTGTCACTCACTTCCTCTCAGGGCTCGCTCGTTCGTCTCTGTATTTGATTCTAGATTACATTATTTTATATCTCCAAATATTAAAGTAATCATTTTGTGGATTGTATGCTATTTATTGATGACTAATAAATTAGCTGCAATTGAATCAACGTGTTTATATTTCTCGTCCCTGCCAGTCTTGTAGCTTGACACACCACACAACCTCAATTCCATTACGCATCAGCACATTCATCGAAGACTCTGCAACAGGGTTTTGGTCCCAGTTTATCGTCGAGTTAAATAATCGTCAGTGGTGTTGTCGCTCGACTATGGCGGGCGAGGATCAGGACGGCGGCGGCGGTGGCAACATGTCATGCCACACTTCAGGGCAGCCGACCTACATGGGCAGCGGCGCCGAGAGTGTTCAGGTAGACAAACTGGAAGGCATTGAGAACTACGTGACCTGGAAATTCGTAGTGAAGCAGATTCTTATCCTGGAAGGATTGTACGAATGTATTGACAAGATTAACCCAGACCCAGTGAAGGATCAACGCGCATTGGCGCGCATATGTTTGTTGGTGAAGCCGGCACTATATCAGTATATCAGAGACGCGAAGACGTCTAAGGAAGCATGGAGCAAGTTGGCTGCAGTTTTTGATGATAAAAGTCTGTATCGCCGTGTTCTCCTGCTGCGGCAATTGCATCGAATAGATTTTACACAATATGCAAACATGAGTGAATTTATCAATTCTGTAATGACTTTGGTGCAGCAACTGGCTGATATTGGCCGCACTATCGAAGATGCTGAGGTAGCCGAGATCTTGTTGAGTGGATTACCAGCAGAGTACGATGTGTTAGTGTCTAATATGGAAACTGCGTGCATCTCATCAAGTCTTAGTAGTGATTTAGTGCGTACTCGTCTACTTCAAGAAGAATTTCGTAAGACAAACAACAATAGTGAGCAACCTACGGCTTTTACTGCCAATAAGTATAATAAGAAGGTGATTTGCCACTACTGTCAACGGCCAGGGCACATCAAATCAAAGTGTTTTAAATATAAAAAGGACAAGAAAAACTCTGGTAAGAGTGAACAAACCTTTTTTGTGGCTGAGATGGCATTAAGTGTTCGTCAAAGTGACTGGTTGGTGGACTCGGGTTGTACTAATCACATGAGTAACAACAAGGACTTGATTAAAGACTTTAAACCTATTAAAAATAAAGTGTGTATTGCTAATAATGATACTTTGGACAGTATAGGTATTGGTAAATTACAATTAAAAGTTGGTAATAATTCTATTATGTGTAAGGATGCGTTGCTTGTGCCGGATTTAACCACAAATCTTTTGTCTGTTAGCAAGCTTACAGAAGCAGGTTTTTTCATTCTTTTTGATAAGAATGGGTGTCACTTTTATAAAGAATGTATAATTAATGGGAAATGTTTAGGGAAAGCTGAGAATGTCAATGGCACTTATAGGTTATGTTCGCAGCAGCTGAGTCATTCTTCTGCCTCCCTGACGGATGAAGGCCAGGGGGAAAAGAGTGCGCTGACGGCGTGTGTGCCGACTGCGACATGGCACAAACGACTGGGACATCTTGGATATGATGGTATGTGTAGTCTGCGGCGAAATAACTGTCTTATGTTTCAGACTAGTTTGGATGAATGCATTGCATGTCTCGAGGGGAAGATGGCGGCTAAGCCCTACCCCATTGGTGTGACTAAGCGTGCTCATCAACCGCTGGACCTTGTTCATTCAGATGTGTGTGGCCCGATGTCGATGTGCAGCTGGGGGGGAGCAAAATACCTCCTGACATTCACAGATGATTTCAGCAGGAAAAGTTGGGGATACCTGCTACACAATAAAAGCGAGGTAATGTCCTGTTTTATGAATTTTAGAGCCCTAGTAGAAAAACAATCTGGTTTTCCCATTAAGTGTCTCAGGTCGGACGGCGGTGCTGAATATTGTAATAATAAGTTTTCTCAGTACTTAAGGTCAGAGGGCATCATGCATCAAGTTACAGTTCCCTACTGTCCACAACAAAATGGAGTTGCAGAGCGCCTAAACCGTACTGTTATAGAGAAGGCACGCTGTATGCTGCAGGAGTCTGATCTTTGCCGGCGTTATTGGGGGGAAGCAGTGATGACTGCATTGTATTTAAAGAATAGATGCCCTACCCGCGCCTTGGATGGATCAGTGCCTGAGGAGGTATGGACCGGTTCCAAAGTGGAACTTAGTCACCTGCGAGTATTTGGCTGTGTTGCCTACACTTTAGTACCTGAGCAGAAGCGTAGAAAATTAGATCCCAAATCCACAATGTGTATATTTGTGGGTTATAGTGACACAACAAAGGGTTATAGGTTGGTGAATCCTTCAAATCCAAAGAGGATTATTTATTCCAGGAATGTTGCATTTTTAGAAAATAAATTTTTGAAAGATATCAAGAATAATAATTATAATGATGCCAAAGTAGAGGAAGTGATTTTTTATAATTTTGACATGATCTCCAATTCTAATAATAATAATTTAAATAATGAAAATATTTTGAATATGAGTGAATCTAATAATAATAATTTAAATAATTCTAAGTCTAATTCTAATATGACTGAAAATAATGAGACACTCTGTGATACTAGTGATAAGCAAAATATTTCTGTGGTTTCAGCTCCAGAATCCGAGTACTGGAGATGAGGCAGAGGGCTATCGAAGCCCGGTCTCAGCTGATGAGGACAGCGACTGTGCAACAGTCGAGGTGTCCTGTCGAGGGGAAGAAGCTGGTTATAGTCTCGAGCCGTCAGTGACCGTCACCTCGCGACCTGTGGATTTTGCGGTGACTAGTCCTGGGCATTCGGTGACCAATACTTGGCGACCCGTGCGTAGTACTCGAGGCAAGCTACCAGTCAGGTATGATGAATATGATTTATCTTTGTTGGCGCACAGTGATTCTGATCCGGTTAGTTATCGAGATGCAGTGTCGTCACAGAATGGTAAAGACTGGTACTTAGCTATGGAGAAGGAATATAAGGCACTCATAGATAATAGAGTATGGAGACTAGTAGATCGTCCTAAGGACAAAAATATAGTTAAATGTAAGTGGGTTTTTAAAACCAAGCAAGACTCTTCAGGTAAGGACAAATATAGAGCTAGGCTAGTTGCTCGTGGATTTTCTCAGCAGAGGGGGGTAGATTACAGTGACACCTTTTCTCCTGTAGTTCGTCACAGCACTATGCGTACATTATTTGCTCTTGCTACTGAACTAGACATGAATATTGACCATTTAGATGTAGAGACTGCTTTTTTGAACAGCAATCTCGATGAGATAATTTATATGGAACAACCTGAAGGCTTTGCTGAAGATAAAAGTAAAGTTTGTATGTTACTTAAGAGTATATATGGCTTAAAACAAGCTAGCAGAATGTGGAACCTAAAAGTACATCAACTCTTGTCAAATAATGGATTTGTTCAGAGCAAATGCGAGCCATGTGTGTATATTAAACGTAAGGACAAAAATTTAATTATTAATGGCTCTGTATGTGGATGATTTTTATATTTTTAGCAATTGCTCTACATTAAAAACAGATTTGTCAACATTATTAGAAAAAGAGTTCAGTGTAAAAAAATTTAGGTACTTTGAAAATGTGTTTAGGGATTAATGTCAAACGTGACAGGGCAAAAGGATTTCTGACTCTAGATCAATCTGATTATATTAAAAGGTTGTTGTCACAGTATGGGATGGAAAACTGCAAACCTGTCAGTACTCCCATGATATTAAATTCAAAATTATGTAAGCCAGAGGGCAATTTACTTGATGACAACATCTATCATTATAAGGAATTATTAGGATCATTAATGTACTTGTCAGTGTGTACACGCCCTGATATATCGTTTGCTTGCAGTCAACTAAGCCAATTCAAAAATGGTTTTGATAAAACTCATTGGCTAGCTGCGAAACGCGTCCTAAGGTATTTAGCTGGAACATTAAATTACGGACTATGTTTTTATAGGAGCTGTAATTTAAAATTAACTGCTTTTACAGAAGCTGACTGGGCCAATGACGTTGTGGACCGAAAGTCCTATACTGGCTTTGTCATTAAGTTAGGTAGGAATGTTATAAATTGGGAGTCCCGCAAGCAACGCTGTGTAGCTTTAAGTAGTACAGAGGCTGAGTATTTAGCAATTAGTGATATCTGTAAGGACTTGTACTTTGTTAAGAATTTTTTGTTTGAAATTTTTAATACTCATTATGATACTGTAATTTATAATGATAATCAGAGTGCACATAAATTACTTCAAGCTAAAGAGTATTGTCATAAGAAAACTAAACATATAGATTTGAGATATCATTATGTAAAGGATTTAATTCAGAATGGTTTTGCTGATGTAAAGTACCTATCTACTCAAACTATGTTAGCAGATGTACTTACTAAGCCTCTAGGTTCCACAAAACACAAGCATTTTATTAGTGGACTTAATTTGAAATGTACTTTATAGAAATCTGACTTAAAATAATATGTTATAAGTTTAAGTGCATGGAATGTAAAAGTATGTTATTAAGTCTTTTATTTTGTATATCAGTAATGTTATGATAATTTGTTTGTGTGCCTATTGTTTTGCATGATAATATTGATTAATATTTAAGAATGCAATGTAGAGCGGGAGCGTTCTTTTGAGAAATAGAGGGGAAGTATTGTAATAATTGTCTATTCCTGAAAAGAAACGTTCATTATGCTTTTTAGTCTATGACTGTATTTTGACATAACGTTTTGTGTCACTTCCTCTCAGGGCTCGCTCGTTCGTCTCTGTATTTGATTCTAGATTACATTATTTTATATCTCCAAATATTAAAGTAATCATTGTGTGGATTGTATGCTATTTATTGATGACTAATAAATTAGCTGCAATTGAATCAACGTGTTTATATTTCTCGTCCCTGCCAGTCTTGTAGCTTGACACACCACACAACCTCAATTCCATTACGCATCAGCACATTCATCGAAGACTCTGCAACAATTATTTCGTCATTAAACTTTTTCGAAGATAACTACCGATAAAGACATTTAAATAGGTATAGAGGTACCTTATTTATTTAAGTTCCTACAGTTGTCTATAATAACGTTTTATTACGGTTTTTTTTTAAATAATGTCTTTATTAACAACGAAAATTACAATCAAGAAATAGAAAAAATTACAACTAGTATACACCTACAATTGTAACCATTGCCCTACCTGCAGACGGTTGCAAACAGTCTAAAGGTAGCTCAATTGATCCATGTCAATACCAGTCGGAAGCGTCCCCAATACACTGGCTGCATTACCACGCTGTATGGCAATGCTGATGCGCTGAGCCAGATACTCACCAGCTCTCGCTCGGGTCACGCGTCGCCGCCCCAAAATTCTTTGTTTAAGGACAACACCCAATGCATTGGAGGAGGGACCTAAAAGGAGTCGTTGCCGAGGCTGATGCAGAGCACGGAACGGGACAGACGGTTTTGAAGAGTCTTGGAGAGTAGACGATCGACTTGAGGTCCCTTTAATTTTAGAAATAAGTTTTACCTAACATGTTTTGTTTCCATTGATTTTACACAAGGCTTCATTAGGGACTCACTAAATCTAATACTTATTCTACATGTAATAGTAGAATAAGTATTAGATTTAGTGAGTAAGAGTTTCACTCGGGTTGACAAAAGTACAATTCACCTTGTTACATACCTAATTACCGCTGTCATTGATAACCTTTTCACCCGATCGATACACGATTCTTTAGGCCTCACCTCCAATTTTCTATGAAAGTCAACGCTACATAACACCAGGATAACCTAGCTATAGGTACTACTAGCTGGTGCCCGCGACTTCGTCTGCGCATTAGTATTTCGAGTACTCGCGATTTACTTGCGTAATTCCTTTTCCCGTGGGATTTTCGGGATATAATAAAGCCTATGTGTTTATTTATTTATTTTATTTATTTATTTATTAACAAAATCCACAGCTCTTAAGAATAACAAAAGACTTATCATATAGGTACATATAACTAACAGCCAATAACGGATTTACATTATACTAAATTTGAAATAATACAACGATGACATCACCGAGAACGCCACAATGTTCGTACTTTATCAAAAACTAACTAAGTAATATATTACTATTACACAAATTACACAAAAAGATACAAATAACACTTTAACTAGAAATATTAGCAACTACCATAGGGAATAGGGAATAGGGAATAAGTACACCAGAACAAGATACATAAGTACAAGAAAATTAATAAAAAAATAAACTAAAGCATTTAATTACACAATTCATATAAAAATAGAAAAATGTTTCCTTATATAACAAAATCAAAATATATAACCTAATAATTTACCTTATACTCATATATTATAAAAAAAAAAACCTTATGAAACACTGCTCTCATCAGAGAGTAGTTGAAAGATATCTCGCTTAAAAGTACGCTTAGGTACTACTGAAGAAAATATCTACAGAGTTAAATTTGTTATTAAAGCTTCTATGAAGTCGAATGACAGGTGAATACTGTGCATAATTAGTTTTTGTAGACGTGACCGCAAAAAGTTTTGCAGTCGTATGTCTAGTTCTAGTCCGTGGTGTATTAAGACGAAGCAATTTAGACAAAAGTTCCTGACAGTCAATATAACCATTACATATGCCATGCAGTAACGACATATCAGCCATGACTCTGCGGTCTTCGAGAGTCATTAAGTGATGGTAAGCGCATGCTTCTTTGTAATCATCAAAGTTCCTATAGCATCTGTAATTAAGTTATTATTTGTCTTCTTCGTTATTATTTGTTTCCTATAGCATCTGTAATTAAGTTATTATTTATCTATTAGTATTTGTTATTCCAGCTTATAATCTATCTTTGTGCCAAATTTCATCCAGATCCGTTCAACAGTTTTTGCGTGAAAGAGTAACAAACATCCATCCATCTATCCATTCATACTTACAAACTTTCGCGTTTATCAGTTCAATTCAGTTAAAATTAGTTCAGTTTAATTAAAATTTCTCACAGCATCTGAACTACGCGTACACACGCGTCGTTCAGATGCTGATGTGAACCTGATGTGAATACTGTGCATAATATGCACAGTACAGTGATAGACCAAACAAATTAAGCTAGAAAGCAACTGAACTTAGGTACTTACCTAGTCGTTAAATCTTGCTGATACGAAAGAAAAGAGATGGAGTGATGCAGAATACTCGTCAGCCTACGTGATGGAACTATGACTCAAGTTTATACAAAGTACTGACATAGGTACGCTATAATCTGATCTATTTAAATGTCCTTCACATAGGATTTGTCGTGTTGTTGAGATCAGTTAAAATGTGTGCATTTATGAAATAAGTACTTGACTTAATACCAGGTGAATCATGTGAATGCCGACACGGCTTGATGTACGGCTATCTATGGTACAGTTTTCATAAAGCAAGCTGGCCTTTAGAAAGACGTAGGCTAGGGTAGAGCAAGTAGATCGATTCACATCCCTGAGGAAAAGCCTTTACGTATTCACGGGCGGGACGGCAGCGTTTCTGGGCACCAAATACACGTCCTCTTATTACAACTGACTATCAACCTAACTTGGCCAAGATAAACACACTCAATGATGTAAATAAATCCATGGTACCCCAGGGGCAGGCAGCCTATTGCGCCACATTAATCCGAGACGTTGATAGCTCCGCGTCTTGTAACGCGTTGAGATTTACGCTTCGCAGCGAAATAGACAGTTCAGTTGTGCCCCAATAAATAATCTGATGAGTCAGAGCCAGTTACTCGCGTAGGGTTCCCTGTGTTAGAGTGAAACGGTCGTTGACTGATGAGCAACCTCATACTAGTTCACTGCACTAATAAAACGCGATCGGACCACTCATTTTGTGATCGTCTGTAAGTCATTGAGTCACAGTCTTCCACTTTATACTATCAAATTTATATCCTCTCCTTAGAATTGCTAAGGAGAATACAGGCGATGTTGCCAAATACCTCAATTATATGGATTATGACGAATATTACAGGTAAGCAAAAACGTAAAAAGTATGTAGGTACCTAACTAAAGACCTGACATCAGGCCATGTAACATTGCGGTGGCTGTTCACCAGGTGCGATGACTAATTCATCTGGCGTGATGGATGTTCCACCTGAATATGATGACTAATTCATCTGGAGTGATGGATGTTCCACCTGGATATGATGACTAATTCATCAGGCATGATGGCTAATCCATCGGGTTCTCTGGTTACTGATTCTTAGTATTACGGGGACGCATCCCGTTATGGCCTCCAACCTCCCCTATAGCCATCCCGAGCCACGCTCTTTACTGATTTACTTGTCCGTAGACATACCAACACATTGGTAAACACACAATAGTTATAATGTGAATCTGATTCTAATATCGGTGGCAAAGGTTCTTACTTGCATGCACAGTAACTCAAAGTTACTCACCGATGTCTCTCGCTCATCTTCTCGTGACGGAATGTATCGCTCGTTCAGCATCAGAGGGGGCTGCGCGCGCGCACGCCCCCGTCGTCGAAGGCTTTAGCCTCCGGCTTGTCATGCCAGTCAGCTGTCATTGTGTCTACCTACCAACTGCCTAGGTAGGTACTGATATAACATTTCTTCGCCTTCGCGACAGGCGATGCTATGTCTATCAGCTTATGTAGGTACTGGCGCGTTTTACGAACGCTACATAAAACACACCCTGACACAACCTGATCTCTTCAACGTCGCAAATTTTCTTGGAAAAGCCTAGACAACTCTCGGTCTACACTTAAATAATTATTTGATGACCACACCAGGGCCGTACCACCACAACGTCACGGACGCGAGTTGACAAATAAGTTGTCGGGTACTACTTGGGAACTGTCGAAACAGCTTACTCGTACATGATTATCATGGACTAAGGCCGCTGGTCGGATAATAGGTATATCGTCAAGTACCTACCTTCTAGTATTGAAAATAAAAAACTAGCTACCCCAATGTGTCCTAAACAGAATCTGATAAAACAGGGATAAAATAAAAGGTTTCACAAACATTAATCCCTTCCCTGTAGATACCTATTACTCCTGTCAGCGAATCAGTCGTAACCACTAACCCCGAACAAGGGACTAAAGATAACTTACCACATACTAGTACATACAGAAAATGAGTCGAAGATTGTAATCTCAATTAGAATGAAAAACAAGTTCTAAATCAAAAAGTTTAATCACACTTCTTAAATGCGAAAGTTTGGTTGTATATTTGTTCTCTTAACGCAATAACTACTGAACTTCTAAACAATAAATGATACTTTAACCTTTCCTTTGCCTAAGCGCTGATCAGCGCTTACTACCTTTGTCTGCCTAAGCGCTGATCAGCGCTCTAGCACCAGCCATACAATTTTTACGTTTTTGGTATATAAATACAGTGTTTTATGGTCTAAATTATTTTATTACGTCTCTACGCTGATCAGTGCTTCGGCAGTTGTCACCTAAACTGTACACGCACACATGCAAAAAAGAAATAAACGATGATCGAAATCTATGCCTCACATGCAAGGAACTTTCTCACATGTTACCACATTATTCTAAATATTTTCTTATTGGACCCTTATCAGTGTGTAGTATCTATGAAAAGCTCATTTTGTCTACTACATCTATCAATCATTTCCATAGAGAATTAACATTTAGAACAATTTGAAATTTGTTTATGAAAACTGCATCAAGTCTGTATCTGATTTGATAACTTTTCGAAAAATTGGGTTATTGCAATAATATTTTAGCAGTAAAAATTACATTATAATGTAAAGTGGGAATTTTACTTTTGAATACAATCGTTAGTTACGTTTCCACCAAACAATTTATTGAAAATATTCAATAAATTCCGAACCCTGTCTAGTGCGCTCTGCGATCGCCGCCATCTTGCGGCACACAATGTGTGCAATTATCTCCCAGGTCCGGCGTATCAGAGGTTAAATATTTAGTGATAGAACTACTTGTGTTTTTCATAATAATGTTACTTCGTAAAACATTTAGGGTTCTGTTTAAGTACTAAAATATAATCTGACAAATAAGCGACTAGGAATACGTCCAAACAACTGTTTAAAAACTAAAATGGATGACAAGGAAAAACTCGTGTGTCTAACTAAGATTAACTAGCTACTAACAACACTTTTATCCAAACAATTCTGATAAAACCTAATGATTGATGTGAGTAATTTTTATTTGCAACAAGAATGATTATCAACCCTTCAAGACGATTTAATTGCCCGGGAGATTAAACTTTAACTTGGTGTCTGATTTCTGATTTAAGTGATTTATCATAAACATCGATTTTTTTATCATAAGGAACCATATTCTCCCGTGCAATGTACCTCAATCACCCCGACTGACATCAGCTTTCAACAAGAACCTACCTTTCTAACACTAAACGAACAATCTTCAAACAAAAAAAACTCAATAATAATAATTTCAAATATGAAGTTATAATTTATTGCAAATATCAGCTCCCGACAGTCGATATAACTAGTTATGGCGCAAACAGCACCTATGGCGCCCCCACTTATTTTATCATTAAACAAAGGAATTTCAAAAATTCATACATACAGTTTATTAAACCTTTCATAAGCTATTTTTTAATGCATGTAGTAGTAGTTTCATTTTGTCTATTTAGAAAGAGATACGAAAACAGAGTTTGGTTGCCACCACAGGCAACTTCGTATCTCTTCCTAAACTATATGGAAATTCCTTTTTTTAACGGAGTTATATGATAAAATAAGTGGGGGCGCCACTTTGTGCTGTTTGCGCCTTAAATAACTAGTTTTCTAGAAACAAACGTAACGTCATTATAATAATACAATAAATAAAATCAAAAATCACATAAAATAAAAACATAGTACCTAAGTACCATCAAAAGTATAATAATGAACTTAAAAAACCAGTTCCTGCAATTTTTTCTTGGATTTGGTAATTTATAGGTTCAGATCAGAAATTATACTATGATTACTTGTCAGGTAGAAAGCTTTTTAATTTTATTATACTAAATAAATTATAAATCACATAAAATAAAAACATAGTACCTAAATACATCAAAAGTATAAGTTTATTTATACTGAACTTAAAAAACCAATTCCGGTTATTTTTTCTTGGATTTGGTAATTTATAGGTTCAAATCAGAAATTATACTATTATGATTATTTTTCAGGTAGAAAGCTTTTTAATTTTATTCTACTAAATAAATTAACAGATATTCATAAGTACATTTCTTTGTTAACAATTAGGTACATATTTAAATGCCTAAGGTCAAGGCACCTTGGAACGGATATTTTGTACCACAACGAAAAGGAAATACGAATAAAGTCGCGTGCATTCTCTATTCAGAAGAACGTGCGCGACTTTTTCATCGTGAAGAGATACAATTCCAAAATATATTAGTAAAAATTGTAAACCTTACACTGTGGAGATACAGTTCATTTTTATGTAGTTTCCCTGTTTTTTTTTTTTATTTCCCATCAAAATCTTGAAAAATTCCTTTTGATTTCCGTTCAATATGCCTTGATTTACCCTTATTTAAAAATGAAATGTTTTAAGACTTAAGTTTTTAAAATGCAAGATAGAAGACTAACATTACAAATATAAAATGCCATTTTCTAAGATTATGCAATCACACTCAAAACACAAAAGTTTTAAATACTATTGTTTAATATTTTTTTTCATTTTAAAAAAATCCAATTTTATTTGTATTTTGCTTACTACAGATTGATTAACAAATCAGCTCATGTGCTCTCTTAAACATAAAACAAAACCTTCAATAATGCTACATTTTAGCCATTTTAGAGATAGAAGCACAAGGAATATTAAAAAAAAGATATGTAATGAATATAATATGATAAGCACTTTCTTATCACCTTTATGTATGAAAATACTTCCTTATTGATCAGTTATTACCATTATGTGAAATTATTACTTACTCTATATTTAATTCCATCACTTTTCTGAGAATAGCTAGTTAAGTTTTTCATACCAGTTTTTTATGGCATAGTGCTTCTATCATCCTCACACCTGTATAATTGAATAAAATAAATGTATAATATCACATTGTTGATTTGACTAGTAAACAATTTTACGACTTCTCCCCTCCCATTAGCCATCTAAAGGAGGCCCCAAATACACCATTGACACTTCAGTGTTTCCATAGACAGCAGAAATTGTTGGGTAAAGTTTCTTGTTGGGAAGGCCTGGAACAAAAATGGAAAAAAAACAAGCTTAGAATAGACAATTTTATGGAAACAAGGCAGCAGTTAATTCACCATTTTTCTGTAATGCATATAAATGCAATTGAAAATAATTAATTTTATAGATTTTTAAATGAGATATACACACAATTAAAACTGCACAATTCACACAGCATCATCTAGCCCAAACCAAGCAGAGCTTGATAAGGGTACTAGATAACACATACTTAATAGGTAATAATAGTGTATTTCTTTAAATACAACATACCTACACAGAAATTCAGAAAACCTGGAGCAAGTTTCTGCAGATCATACAAACGTCACCTTTAGGCTGGAATCAAACCCTGCATCACAGACGGACTTTTGTCTTTTGTGACACTAAATAAATATCAGTTGTCTTTATAAATCTAGCATTGATATTGATTTTGTTAACTCACCTCGGAATGCAACTCCTAAGTATTCAAAATCTCGTTCAAATGACAATGTGTTATTTTCACAGTCTAAAATAACTTTTATTCGCTCCCCAACCTAAAAATTAACAAATATGAAATATAATTCGCAAGTATTACTCCGTAATTTAGCAATCACACCACCAATCTCAAACTTACTTGGTATTTAGGGCAGTTATTAAGACGTGGATAATGCCCTTTTGTCTCTCCATTATGCAAAAGGTTACTATCAACTAAATTCCATCCCCAACTCTGTTGGTCTGATCCAAGAAGGCCAACATATCCTTGACATTGAAGTGGGGCTTCTTTGGTTGATAAGCCAATTACTGCAACAGTTCCCAAAGGACCTTCCCAGATTATCTCCCAACAGTGTCGACCATATGTAAAACCAATCTTTCCTCTGCAAGCATCAGTGCTTTGTGCAACAGGGTTTCTGAAAAACCGAAATTATTGTAGGCTCAGTTACTCGTTTACTATAACATCATCACTGTACTGTTAACACTTTTTTGCATGCAAGATGATTTATGTTTTCATGTTACCACTTGAGTGGCAGGTACCTCCTATTTTGACATTACCTGTGTAGTGTGAAACCATTTGGTTTTATGTAAATATTCCTGGAGCAATCGTGGGAATTCCAGGCATGATGAAAAGCTCTCAGTTTTGTCTTATAGGTCTTAACCGAAGATAACAAATCAGACTTCACTACTTCTTCAGCTAATTTCTTCATGCATTGTGTTCTCCAAACATCGTTGTTTTCATCAGCTATTATTCTATACCATGTCTGGCATACTACTGCACAGTTTCGAATATCACTAAGATCAAGATAGGAAAAGATATTCTCCAAAACATGGTCAGGGGCAAGTTCGGCTATAGCGTATCTTTTGTAGCGAGGAACACCGTTCATTTTGTACAACTTCATTGAAATTTTTGCAAGGACGGCTAGACTTGGGCATAAAATAGCGGCACTGGTGCAAATTTAGATTTTTGGATCACTAGGTACCTAAATGAAAAGGGAATGAGCCGAGCTTAATACACCCAAAAATGAGACAACCACCACCCACAAAATAACAACAAAATCATTCATTCAATCATTTTGTTTTTCTATTTTTTTTTTTCAGTTGTCAATGATGATGGCATAGCCACAGCATAAAAATAACCTCTGTGAAGTTGGACCCCCGACTTTATTATTTTAATCATTTGATAATGCCAATCGTTTGAGAGGATTTTAGAGAAAAGAAAAATTGTTTTAGAGTAATTAGTTTTTGTGTAAAAACGATTTCATTTTTTTGTGTATAAAAATACAAGCATAGCTCTCGTATGGCTCGCTCTGTCTGTATTGCCGACGCGACGCGATTAGTAGCCCAAAGATTCCTACGGAACGGACCCACAACACAACCGATTTAATCTATGGTAGTCATAGTTAAAAAATATTACAAGGAGCAGTGTTGCCAAATTAGCCCTTTGGGGGCTAGATCTAGCCCTTTTTCGGCTTTTTCAGCCCTTAAAATGTTGATTTAGCCCCTAGCCCTATTTCTAGCCCCGAAAGCGTGTAAGAAAACTTTATATGGCACAGTACAAATATTTAAAAATTCTATATTACAAATACGTTTTGGTCTTATAAAATTCCGTCAAACTTGCTACACATATGATATCCCAATAGATGCCATAAAAAAGATTGGATCTAAAGAAAAATATAAGTTTATTCTGAACAAGGCCCCGCTAGAACTGATAATCAATCTCTTCAACCATCAACTTCGCAAAGTAAAAGTGAATTGTACGGAAAAATAAAATCCTCCTCTGATAGGGAGATTGAGTTTAAGGTGTATTTTTAATTAAAAAAGTTGATTTCTGACGTTTTTCGGTTAATACACCATTGTTAAAAAACCACTTTTTTTTTATTTAAAATCAATAAAAAAAAACGAATTTTTCCTTTTTTAATTTATTTGGCTAAATCTAGCCCCCATCTTGCCCTTTTTAAAACTCCATTTAGCCCCAAAACCTGTCACCGGGTTGGCAACACTGACAAGGAGGAACTACTGAAATATTATTTCCATGTAAAACGGAATGGTTCTAAGCTCTTTGATTTAGATTACATACAATTTAGTTTACGATTTAACAATCACAAAGTTACTTTTCTTGGGGTTTCTGGGTTTTTGTGGGTTTTCATTTTCTTCTCGTGTTTTCAACATAGGAAAGGATTCGTTTCCTTCTTGTGGAAATTAATTCATAGAAAGTCAATTCTTGTAAGTTCCTATTACGACTACGACCTGTTAAAAAATGCCTGGAATAGAAGTTCCTATGAGCGATGAGGACTACATTATTTCTAAAGCAAAAGATGCTCATAAAATAAATATACACTCCGCCAAGGCATGGATGTTAACTGCAAAAACATTATTTCCAACCAATTTCAACATTCAGTTCGAAGCTTATTTGATGGAAAAACAATCTGGTAATGTTCAAGAAGCAGCTGAATGCTTCAGCTCATTGGTGTTATCAAGACAAAACAATCCCGCATTACTCACAGAAATTTTAGCTATAGCTAATGCTCTACGATCTGCAGAAGGCAGCTTTTTGTGCCAAATGTTTGACAATATAACCCCAGACATTCAACTTACCATCCTGAAGACAAGCGTTGAGAATAGTGACGATACAATGGAACACTGCAAATTGTTGGTTTTATTACTTAAAAAATTTCCTCAATTGGGAGTTGATCGGTTAGTAAAGACATTGATAAACACTGAAAAATTCTTCTATGACAATAGATATGCACGGTTACTAGTAGTGGAGACATTACCATTGTTGAGCAGCTTAGAATCTCCCAGATTGCTTCAAAGATTGTTGGTCAAGGCTATTGATTTTTATAACTCTTATGTTTATGATGACACCGACCATGAAATAACTGATCCATGGCTAAGGCTACATGGGGTCTTGGATTTGCTGGGTAAGCAACTCGGCTGGGACTCATTTCTTATCAACTATGGTAACTGTTTAAACAAGGAAGCATATTTTCAGAAGTTAATGTCTCTCCGAAATAATGAAGACTGCAGACAGTTATTGTACTGTGGTACAAAATTCTTTTTGAAAGCTCTTTATGAATTCAAATCTTTGAAAGGAAATCACATTCTCATTGAAGCTTTGTCGGACCCAGACCTACCTCCATCAAAAAGAAGAAAAGGTGATATTGAAGTAACTGGAATATCAGCTAATCAATTTCAAATGGCTGCAAATTGCTGGGAACTGTTACACAGTAATGATGTCATTTCAAGAGAGTTTAACAAGTTGTGCAATCAACTGCAAGCTAAACCCTGGGTAGATGGATTCACAGATGAAATTGCACTATTTAGGGGAAGATATGATGAAATTCAATCTGGAGCTGAAAACATTCTCACAACTTGCATCATTAGCGTCTCAATTAGCTACCACCAAAAGAGATACACAGCTTGTGTTGAAAGCATTTTAGCTACTTTGCCCCATTTACCAAGTTCTGAAGGAACTTTAGATGGGGAGCTAATAATTGGAGGCAAAAATCGGCATTTGCATTTCCTAGCTCTCACTAAAGTTGCAATCATGCATTATTTTTGCACTTTACTCATTAAAATATTACTGAGCACAGGAAACACTGCAGATATAACATATGGGCATATTTTAGTACTGATGCAACTAGGTTGGCCTCAAGAGGAGTCTGTTTTTGTTCACATCCTTGATGTTATCAGACAGAGAGGGGTATTTCACTATCACCTATTCACTACGTATATAATTCATATAGACATTTTAGAAGAGTTGAGCTTTATATGGAATGAGCAAGACAACAATATTGTACTAGACATTCTACCAAATGCTCAGCAGCATTTGGGACAGAGAAGAATTGGTACTCGTGGAGCTGATAAAGGAGTGAAAGAAGATTTCAAACATGCAATGAAAGCACAGCTTGCCCGCAGCAATGACTCTATTTTGAACCTCATTGTTCAATTTATTACTGCTGAAAGGTCCTATTTCCTGCAGATACTGTAATAATTAGTAAGGAAATAAAATATAAACATATAAAATAACTTTTTCATTTAATTTTTACCAAATGAGTTAATCTTATCATAAAATAAAGGGCTTCTTAATATCACGCACTTCCTTCATAAGACCCAGAAGCCAGGAGAAGATTGCGTCTGGTGAAATGTAATCCTTTTATCGGTGAATTTTTAGTCGCAAATGAGCGTAATAAAAACTTATCCTCCTTCTGATTGGCAGGATTACCTTCCTCGGTTAAACTCTCATCAGTTATTGCTGTGAAGTCCCATAACTTGATGGTGCAGTCCAAGGAGCCTGAAATAAAGGAGATACTTTTAATAAAAAACTCACATAACACAACTTAATTACTATGAAACGAAGGTGAAGCTGATCTGATAGCACCAGTTTTATTTGACAATATCCCAGATGTTGCAGAAACTCAGGAAAACGCATATGAGGTTGCGGCTTCCAATCCTGTGATAAATGTTTGTACATTCTACAGAATGTAATAATGTTTACATTTATCTAGTAACCATAAGTCATGCCCTGCTTATGTTGTGGCTAAATGACATTAATTTATATCTTATTTAGTTATACAACCTAACTGAAATTGGGGCTCACATCTGGTTGTGCATTATGTGCTCTTTGGTTTGTGCATACTCTCTTAGTTTTAAATAAATATTGGAAATATATTGGGAATAATATTGGGAAGGCTTGTTCAACAGTAAAATAAAGTTATGTAGGTATGTGAAATAGTTTTTGAGTTATCCGAAGTAGCTCCAAATGGTTTGTGTAAAAGTACACACGGTAGAGGTGCGAGGACATTTTAATGGTTAAGAGTTATTTTTTAAGGTTAATTATTCCTGTTTGTACAACTGTTTGTTTTCCAAATAAACCAAAAAAAAGAGCGCTCGCCAATTTTGCTTGAACTTGGCTTGACATGCTACCGCGTGTCTAGATAGGTACCAGAGCAATGATATTATAATTAAATGAGGTAGATGTCGCACTAGCGCGCGGAAACTGAGGCGGCAAAATTAAGGCAATTGTCGTAATTTCGATTTAGTCGAATATTATCTGCGAGCGAGAACGTGCGTGACAGTTTTGTTATTTAAATGCCGAGCTGTGTGTTTAGAACTTGAAAAAACTATGGTACTAAGGTAAAAAAGGATGAAAGAGTTACGTACCACACGTAGGTACATAAAAACACCTAGTAATTTACGTTTTATTTCGAAATTACAACAATTTATCTTTAAATTATCAAATATTTAAAATAATGCTAAAAAGGGATAAAGAATATTGACGACGACCGCAGCGCGATAGGGACAGACAGTGTGCACCGAGCGTGCGTCATAGAGTAATCAATCAGAAGAATTCAGATGAGTTTTCGTAGGCACAAATTTACCTACAAATTCTAATGGAACTGAACTGGTACTGTGAATATCTTTTCGTTTCAGAAATGTTTTTAAACATTTCTGAATTAAGTGCTATTTATAAGAGTTGAAAATAAATGAAAATAAACTTAAAAAATAAAAATAAAGTAATGAATGAAAATAAACTAAACCTTATAAAACTTCTCCAAATGTATTATTTCGTATATCTGTATCGTATTGTTCATATGCAAAAAAGACACCTCAATCAAAACATTTTATTTATTTATTTCAAATATATTATATTGATGTACCTGTCTTTTGTTCCTCGAAATTATATTTTAATAATAAAACAAACAAATTGTTTCATTAAAAATGTCCCTTCAGTAACAATATTTCTCTATTGTGCTCGCGTTTTTCAAGCAACATGTCTAAACAGATAGCTATCCTTTTCTATATCATTATCTACTACCGTATTATCTGTCGCATTTATTTTTGTAACCTATGGATACGCTAGAGGTAAGTATGTATATGTCGTACAGGAACCAAATCTGAGCACCGCGCTGTATGAATATACGTCATCTTTAGTAAAATATCATTGTACCAGAGGCTATTTTTGTTTATTTGCGCAAGGTGGCTATCTATCACTGCAGCCATGAGAGAGAGGCCTATTGTGATCGCCACTGAGTGTGTTCACCCTTGAAGATGCAGCGTTCATAATTCGCCACTAACACTTGCAGATGCTAGGAACTGTAGGATTTTCTTCGGGGTGATTTCTCTTAGTTCTGGGCTCATTAGATAAGTGTTTGCCCAGATGGACAACCAGATGAGGAAAGGAAGGAAGGAGGATTGAGGAAAGGTTAACCATCTGGGAAAGGTTAATCATCTCGTTAAACTTTTCTCAATGTAATATTAGCACTAGGTACATAGGTGGGTACTAGGTACACTATGTATGTCCAAGTTTTTGTTTTTGTGTTTTTTTATTTCTTTTATCTTTTAATTCTTATTTTTTCTCTTAATGTGTATTATCCGCTGAAAGCACCAGTTTACTAAAGTGAACAATTTTGTAGTTCGCTCGATTCACCGTGTTGATTATAGTAGGTATTACCATTATCGCCCACTTGACATAAATCGCTCTGTCCTGCTTTTTTAAGTTTGTTCCTTATTTTAAGGAAACGATGGCCGAACAATTGAAGAAGGTGCGGATGGCGAAGGTAAACGAAGAAAAAAACTTGTCTTAGACACTTCTGCTAAGTAGTATAAACACCAATAGCTACGTGTAGATTTGCATTCTTTGCTCTCCAAATTTTGTAACACCCGTGACTTCGTCCGCGTGTTTTTTTTATTCCTTCAGTTATAACAATTTGTAGATCGAAATACCTTATAAAGCTCCTTTGTAGACAAAATTCGATATAAACTGGTTTAGAACAAGCCATTGGGATAGCTGACTTACACGGGAGAAACTAACATAGAGAAGTATAAATGAAAATGACGCATAGTCAATCCTTAGTGAATATGTAAACGCACTTTTTTCTCTCTCAATTTGTATTTTTTAAGGCTTTATTAACAACGAAAATTACAAGCAAGGAATAGAAAAATTACAACTAGTATTTACAATTGAAACCATTGAGCTAACTGCAGACGGTTGCAAACAGTCTAAAGGTAGCTCAATTGATCCATGTCAATACCAGTCGGAAGCGTCCCCAAGACACTGGCTGCATTACCACGCTGTATGGCAATGCTGATGCGCTGAGCCAGATATTCACCAGCTCTCGGGTCACGCGTCGCATCGACCAGACGCTCAGATAATTTTTTAAAAACCCGGAGAGCCTCGGTACCCCACGGACCTAGGGTCTCGAATCCAAGGGGAGCAAATGCGTAGGTTCTGTCAAATTTGTATTTTGTATTCTTTTTTCTTTTATTTTGTCTATGGACCATTGTTGTCTGTTAATAAAGTTATTTTGATTTGATTTGATTTGAATTCAGGGTATTGTAAATAATCTGAATCTTCAGATGAAATCGACATTCTCAATAGAATGTCGATTTCATTGATTTTTTGCTCAATAGCAAGTACCGAAGTGGATCAGACTCCAACCGAGCTTGGTGTTATTCTTCGGTTTTTTGCTGTCGAATTTCATTTAGCCCCTCCCTTTATATTAGTAACTAGCTGCGCCCCGCAGCGTCGCCCGCGGGGAAATTTATTTATTTGTCAAATATCATATTTTTATACACAATATGCTATTCCCGACGAAGACAAATCCAAAAACACAAAAATCATAAAAATCGGTTCAGCCGTTCTCGAGTTATAAGTGTTGTAACAAACACGACTTTCTTTTATATATATAGATAAATACTCGCATTCCTTATGTACCTATGCGTTCATAGCCATCCCTGGCTAAATCTTATCGTTGCTGGTGTCGATTATCACGTCTTTGTAAAGCTCTAACAATATTTGGACGATTTCGAGCGTTACGTAAATGCTTTTTCACGCTGGGTTAAAGTTTGTGAGGCGTAAGATAACGAATGACTCTCACAAACAGCTGTAAAGGTGACAAATCTAAATCGAGCTGTGCTGCGCTGTACTGCGCTGTGCTATGTTTGGTCAATAGAAACAGCGTAGCATAACAAAGTGCAGCACAGCATGGTTAGTTTGTTTCCTCATTAAAATATTAGACGAGCGAGTTGGCGAGTTTAGTCATGCTTCGTCGCAGGCGGACCTTCGCCCACCGCGCCACATCTGTTGTCTTTGAACTTTATATATACAAATATTGGAAATCTTTGACGTGTATATTTTGTTGTATCAATAATAAAAAAAAAAAAAAAACTGCATGCGTTATAGGTACCTGAGGCTAGGAGCGTGCCGTCCCTGCTGATGGCGAGTGCATGCGCGGGCGCGGAGTGCGCGGGGGGCAGCGCGGCGCACGGCGCGCCCGTCGCCACGTCCCACACCACCAGCTCGCCGCCGCCGCCGCCCGACGCCAGCCAGCGCCCGCACATTGAGAAGCAGAGAGTGTACACTGACGACTGAAACAATATTAATATTGCATGTTATCACTACATATACTCTAATTCATACATAAAGATATTTTTTGTAAACAATGGTTGTTACCATATGAAATAATAATTTCGGAATAGAAGTTTACAAAAAATTTCGAAAAACTTGTGGTAGGGTTTATTTTCTAATCAATATCCATAGAATGACACACAGTGATGGTTTTGTAATATACATTATATGATTATATTTTATTTCATTTTGTTAGCAAAGTTATAAAATGATAAAGAAATATTAGGAGCGAATATTTTACGACACTGGTATCATCGGACTAAAATAGAAGTAAATCATAGAAGTTCGAAACAGTTTTTGAATTTTGACAACAAATGCCATTTTTTGTGTTTGTTTGTATTGTAATTTCTTTCGTCTCTCGTCCGTCGAATTCAAATGTGTGCAATGTGCGTTGTTGAGTTTTCGTTATTACCTTATCATTTCCTGTTATTGTTATCAGTTTTTGTTAAGTTTTCAACCTCGTTATTGTTGAATCCGATCCTGATATGTCTGGAAAATGTTAGATTATATAAGCAATATTTTTTTTAAATTATATTGTTTTATTTCCCTTTGGAGACTGGAAAACGAGGCCGCATCCAAGCTAGCGTAACTTACTTTTTCTTTTATTTTGAGAGTAAGGTGACGACGGTGTTCCCATCTAATGATTATAGATCTACATTTATTCTGTGCAAAATTTAAACCGTTCAGCTGTTCTTGAGTTATAAATGGTATAAGTAACCCAACTTTGTTTTATGTATAATCTTGAAAGGTACCTAGTATTCAGTGTTACAAAACAGCGAAAAGTGGTTTTTAAGGTTGGTTAGGTAGTAAATATTAGGTTTCTATCGCACAAGCAAAACCGCGCGCAGTTATTAGTAGTAGTGATCCATGGAAAAAACCTGTTTTCTACTTCTGACTTTTCATTATGACAGTGACATATCATGACATTTCTTTATTTACATAAAATATCTCTAATGATGAATCAGGGTATAGTATAAAACAAAGTCGCTTTTTCTGTCCCTATGTCCCTATATCCCTATGTCCCTATGTCCCTTTGAATACTTAAATCTTTAAAACTACGCAACGGATTTTGATGCGATTTTTTTAATAGATAGAGTGAGTCAAGAGGAAGCTTTATAAGTATAATAAAGCCGTGCGAAGCCGGGGCGGGACGCTAGTATTACAATAAACACACTGTACAGACTGTACACAGTGTACACACTGCTGAGAAAAATACCGATAATGGTTGGAATGGAATATTACTAGCTAGCAGCGCCTCGCGGCTTTCACCCGTGGTAATTCCCGTTCCCGTGGGAATTCGGGGATAAAATATAGCCTACTAGCGACCCACCCCGGCTTCGCACGGTTTTATTATACGTATAAACCTTCCTCTAGAATCACTCTATCTATTAAAAAAACCGCATCAAAATCCGTTGCGTAGTTTTAAAGATTTAAGCATTCAAAGGGACATAGGGACAGAAAAAGCGACTTTGTTTTATACTATATAGTCATGTGTTATTCCAGACTAAAATCTATGACTGTGCCAAATTTAATCCATATCGTTCAGTAGTTTTTGCGTGATAGAGTAACAAACACCCATACTTACAAACTTTCGCGTTCATAATATTAGTAGGATAAATAATACTAGGCAATTCACACAGCATCATCTAGCTAGCCCCAAGGTAAGTAGAGCTAATGTTATGGGACGACTGAAACAATAACATGTTATATTATACACCATGGGGAGAAAATGACCGATAATGGTGGAAAATACATAGTGAAATCTTCACAAAAGTGTAGTATCGCTACCTACCTTATTTAATCTAATTATAAATACCTAATTATGCTATGGCGCTCATTAGGGGAGGCCTAAGTCCAGCAGTGGACTAATATAGGTTGATGATGATGATACTTAATTAAAAGACACTAATATTCTCTTAATTTTAAGTAATTCTCTGTAAGTGAATAGTAAAATTCTTTTGAGAAATAACTCTCTTCAACAATCATCAACTGGGTGTTTTCTATGTATAATAAAAAAAAATCTATGTAATGTATTGTATCAAGTATATCAGTCATCAAGTACCCATAACACAAGCTCTGCTTAGCTTGGGGCTAGATGATGATGTGTGGACTGTCCGGTATTATTTATTATTTTATTATTATAACTAGCGACCCGCCCCGGCTTCGCACGGTTTTACTATACGTATAAACCTTCCTCTTGAATAACTCCATCTATTAAAAAACACGCATCAAAATCCGTTGCTTAGTTTCAAAGATTTAAGCAGGCAAAGGAACATAGGTAGGGACAGAAAAAGCGACTTTGTTTTATACTATGTATTGATAAATACCTTGTGTCCTGTCATGATGCGTACTTGTACTCCGGTCAGACAGTCCCACATTCTGACCGTGCGGTCGCTGGACCCGGTGGCGATGTAGTTGGAGTTAGGGTGGAAGAGAACACACTGGAAAGAAATAATGATAGATAATTAACATAGCATTAAGCCTCCACTGCTGCAATTTTGAAGCGTTTCTTGTGTAGCGCGATTCTGTATCCCCAAATCTTACTATTATACTAAACTAGCGACCCGCTCCGGCTTCGCACGGTTTTATTATACGTATAAACCTTCCTCTTGAATCACTCTATCTATTAAAAAAAACCGCATCAAAATTCGTTGCGTAGTTTTAAAGATTTAAGCATTTAAAGGGACATAGGGACAGAGAAAGCGACTTTGTTTTTTACTATTAAGTGATGGGAAAGTCTGTGTGATTGTTTGTTATAAGTAATCTCCGTTATTACCGAAGTTATTTAGTTGAAATTTGGTACGTAGATAGTTTAGGACCTAGAATAAGACATAGGCTAATAAAATTTTCAAAACTTTACCTCTGAGGGTTAAATAGGGTGGTAAAGTTTGTCTGGAAAAATATTTTTTCTTGGTTAATATTAACTCAAAACTTGGTATAAATAAAGTATGAAAAGAAAATTCAACACGTGTTTTTTTTTCGGGGCGCATCAAGTAAATAAATAATACTAGACTATCTATCTATACATCACCATCTAGCCCCAAAGTTATGCTACTGAAAGCTTGTGTTATGGGTACTGGATAACCAAATATGTGCACACACAGTATAATTAAAGAGCAGTTCTATGTAAGCAAATACCTTTTTGGAAGTGAATATAAGAAAATAAATAAGAAAATATTGAAATATAGTTACTAAGTATGTACATATCTAATTATAAATTCATAATATTTAAACATTTAAAGCTTTTTAATATTAATAACAATGTTATAAACGCGAAATGTGTTTGTATGTGTCTGCTTGTTCCTCACGCTAAAGTACTGGATGGATTGGGCTGAAATTTAGAATACTTAGACGTAGTTCTAGCCCCGGAATAACACATAGACTACTTTTCATCATAAATCGATTCCCATGGCTTATAAATAGCCTAATGGAGGCCATACACGCTACGATCTACCGGAGAGGTAATCTGTGCAGATAGACCGGAATGTGTGTGGGAATAGACCTGTGCAGGTTTTTGCACCTGCGCAGGCGAAAATCGATTCTTTCGAGTGACACCGTACGGTTTAATGAAGACCGCTCCGATACACCGGAACGTCCCCACACACGCTACCATTGTTCGGTTGACCTGCGCAGTCTTGCCTGCACAGATTACCTCTCCGGTAGACCGTCGCGTGTATGGCCTCCATTAGAGACTTTTCCATAGAAACAACTCAACATTCACATTTTGAGTAATTAATTTGGCAGAAGGCCTTGTTTGGTTTAAGTCAGATTCCGTTTACGTTAGATTCTGGTTACGACAGATTGCTTTAGGCCAGAAGTACAGTGAAAAGATTCAAGATTCTTTATTGTTACATGCTGTATAAAGAATACATTTGTTTTTGAAACAGTGGGCTGCACTAAAATATTTTCACTATAATTTACTTTCTTGACTTTAGTAACCAACTAAAAGTTAATTTTTGGGCTCACTGTACTATTACGATATGGTGACAGAATAACTCCATAGTATTTTTATTAGATTAAAAACATTATTTTTATGTAAATCATATCCTTAGACTACCCATATAAGATCTGGTTTGACTCACATCAACATCAGATAGATGACCAGAGAATATCCTGAGCGGCTGATGATGGTCCGTGGTCCAGAGGCGCGCGGTGCGGTCGTGCCCTCCGGTCGCGAAGTAGTGTCCGTGGGGGGACCAGCGCACGTCCCACACGGGAAAGCCGTGCCCTCTGAACACTACCAGGCACGTCCAGCATTGGAGGGACCAGAGGCGAACTGGAAGTACAAATCACTACATAGTATAAAACAAAGTCGCTTTCTCTGTCCCTATATAGTCCTTTTGTATGCTTAAATCTTTAAAACTACGCAACGGATTTTGATGCGGTTTTTTTTAATAGATAGAGTGATTCAAGAGGAAGGTTTATACGCATAAAAACTACGTATAATAAAACCGTGCGAAGCCGGGGTGGGTCGCTAGTACTATATAATTTACGAACTGGAAGTACCGATATTTAATTGATGAACTGGAAGTATGATTATAATAATTAATGAACTGGAAGAATATTTGAATTGACGACCAATGTCGCGCTTTTTCAGAAAGGTACGACTGTAGTTTTATTTTGATAGGTTGACATATTTATTTATTAACAAAATCCACAGCTGTTTAATAATGCGTGGCAATTTTTCGTAATCTTGATTTAGTCGAAACCAATATCCATGACATTTGCCGTGTGGTGCCGGCTTAGAATTTGCACTACCCCAACTCTTCCCGCGGGTGTCGTAAGAGGCGACTAAGGGATATCCACCGGGGGGCGGGCAGCAGCGCTTCCTGTAAAACAATTCTACCACCGAACTGCGATCCCCAACCCGCATGCCCAGCGTGGGGATTATGGGCATTACTCCCATATGATGAGTGCCGATGAGGCGCTTATCATGGGAAGACCTGCGTCCAGCAGTGGACCAGTAAAGGTTGTAGATGAATATCCATGAGGGGCAATAAGCGTTAAAAAAATGTCAGCCACCTTGTATTTTGAGAAAATATATTTACATAAATAGATGTGATACAAACCAGTAGAATCTTCGGAGCAGGAGAGAAGCAAAGTCTTGAAGGGATCGAAGGCCACTCTGTAGACAGGGCCCGAGTGTCCGAACAACGTGCGGAAAGTGTCGCGGTCGCGTTCCTCCATCATGCGCACCAACACATCACCTGTTCATAGTTATCTACTTATTATGTTATATTAAATACCAACTACGCCCCGCGGCTTCACCCGCGTGTAAATTTATTTCTCAAATGTAGAACAATATGGGTGTTAAAGACTGAGATTAATACGTAAATGATTATGTGGGCACGTGAAATGATATTTGGACGCGCGCTCTGTTATCGTCTGACAGCGTGGTTATTTGTTTGTTTGAATCAAATTATATTATAAGACATATGTACTTGTACGTGTTTCATTACATAAAGGTTTATTTTTATCATGTTTTTAGTGAATGTGCAAACCAGGAAATATTGTTTTTCCATATAAATTTTAGAATTTTATTGCACAACCCCTGGAAGTTATTTTCTAAAAATAATCAAATTTTCAACAATTTCAACCCATTTATTCATAATAATCTGCTTAGTTTAGAAAAGCATTTCGCACTCTGTCTCCTTCAATTTACATAGGCCAGAGTGAGAAATAACACTGCTAAGCAAACTGTTTTAGGTTTACAGACCATACTGTACCCATAGCACAAGCGCTCCTTAGCTTGGGGCCAGATGATGCTGTGCGGATTGTCCATTGACTGTGCATTATTTATTTATTATGAATAAGGGGTAAGTTTATAAGTACAAAGTTTGTTATGTATCTATAGTATTATTTTATAGAATATAGTAATTATGGTGAAACTTACTGGCTTCCCTCTCAATGTCTTGTAATTTTTCAGCAGACTTCATCCCGCGTAGTTTTACAGGTGTTAACGTCCATACCTTCAAACAAGATTTATTTTATTCAAGGTTTTTTTTGCCTTAGTTTGGTTTAAAGATTTTTATTTCTCAAAGAACACAACACAAAGCAGTTCACTTAAATGAGAAACACAAAGTTTTACTTATACTTATAAATCTACTTAAGTAGGTTTCTACATAAAATTACATCAGCACGTTATATTTTATTTAACTTAACTAAGCCAAACCTGCTGCCAAATGTTTAATATGTCTAGCCATAATGTTTTTCTATATAAAGTATAAGTATAACAGTTAAGTAAAATAGAAAAGTACTTAGGATATGCAATACTTATTGCCTAAATGTAAACTTCCAATGCTAATAAATGATTTTGTGTTTTTATTTTTGTATTTTTCTTATAAAAAGGATGAAAGGAAAACTAAACAGGAAACTGTTTGTTACTGTACTGTACACATACAATTCCCTGTTTATGATATACAAAGAAACTGGTACAATGCATACCTTTATATTAGAGTTACTGAACCCTACAGCCATGAGGGTAGAATCGTCGCATATATCTGTGCAGAGCGCAGTGTTCCCGCTGTTCAACAGAGTGTAAAAGCAGATTGAAGGCAAGCTGTCTGGACCGAGCGCTACACGTTTCGACGCTTCTCTGAGTGCTTTGCCCTTTTCCAGCTTATCTTGCTCTTTTCTGTAAGTTAGTGTTTACTTCATTTTATTTATTTGTATTGCACATGTAAAGAGCTAAAGGTCTTAGTATTTGCTTAGTAAAATGATTTATGTGCTTCTGCAACACACAATACAATATCACAATAAAAATGAACATCATAATCATAATAAAAGTAACTTAAGAATTATAGGTACAAGGCTTGGTAGCTCTGTATCTGATACATTAAAAAAAGTATACATTCTTAAATGTATGTATGTGTGTGCTGAGCCTAACAAAATGGTTATAGCTCAGCGCATAGCTTTGCTCAATAGTACATGAACATAATAGGATATAATTTATTGTTAAATGTAAAGAGCTACAACAAAACTGCCCTTCAAAACAAAATAATTTATCAAACAAAAATTACATATTATAAATAATGAGACATTGACAATGTCAAGCAGTTGAAAACGATTCTCCCTAGGGCGGAAAAGTATCACTTTCAACCCGCTCTTCAGGCATGTTCGTTCAGACCTACTTTCCGAGTATGAGTAATGAAAAAAAAATGTGGGAAAGCAGCAATTCGATCTTCATTTCTTTTCTTTTTTCTTTAGCTGACTTGGGTTTTTATTACCTGTCGCCATATTTTTATATATGAGTAAGGCTTTTGACACTGTTTGCCACGACCGAATGCTATACAAACTAGAATGCTATGGTATAAGGGGTTCAGCATACTCGTGGTTTGAAAGTTATTTGAGAGGACGAAAACAATGTACCGAAATAACAAAAATGTCTTCGGAATCTAATACACAAGAAATTTTCAGATCTTCCTATTCTTTAGTTAGCTACGGAGTGCCACAGGGCAGTGTATGAGGTCCCATACTGTTCATTATTTATATAAATGAGCTACCAAACGCTACAGATCAGTACACAATAATGTTTGCTGATGATACTACAGTTTTGACCAAAGAAAAATCTGTTGTGAATGCTATGAGTGTAGGAAACAAATCTCTTAATGATGTAATTAAATGGCTAGACAACAATAATTTAAAAATAAATACGACTAAAACTAAATTCATGATACCGACGACATATAACAATAATATAAAGGATAAAATTTACATTAATTATAACAATAATGACATCGATTAAGTATTTGACATTAAATTTTTAGGAATTACCATTGATAGATATTTAAATTGGAAAAAACAAATTGATAATGTGTGTAAGAAAATTAATAAATTTATATTTGCATTGAGAAGAATAAAGGATCTTTCCAATATTGAAACCGCAATTACTGTTTACCATAGCCATGTGTGTTCCGTTTTAAGATATGGCGTTATAATATGGGGAAATTCAACAGAAGCACAGAGAGCTTTCATTGTACAAAAAAAGTGTATTCGGGCCATATTTGGCATTAAGCGGAGAGACTCTTGTAGACCTTTATTTGTGAAGCATAAATTGTTAACTTTTCCATCACTCTATATCTTCGAGATGCTAAAATTTGTCAGAAATAACACATCATTGTTTGAAAGAGATGAACAGTCTAAGTTCAGAAGAAAAATCGTGCAAAAACCACTAAAGGTGCCTCAATTTAGATTAGAACTTTGTAAAAATAACTGTTACGCAATGGCCATACAGATTTATAACAAACTTCCTCCTGACATCAGATAACTGACAGATAATGAATTTTATCGTAAATTATATAATTGGCTGTGTGATAATTGTTTCTTTAATATAAATGACTATTTGAAATTTAAATACACCTAATATTGACATGTAAGAATCAGTTCTAAATTTAATTTATCTAATTATTCTATCTTCTATATTGACATACCTAAGCAGTTTTTTTTTATCTGAGTTTTTTATGCATGTTTGTAATATTGAATGTTTTTTTTTTCATACTAAAATTTGATTTACTTTTTATAGACTAGATAATTAGATAATTTTCTGTTAAACAACAATGTAGATAACATTAAAATTTTGCACGACTAACAAGTCAAATATAGTGATACTCTAATTTAAGAACATCATTTAATTTTGTTAACCTATATTTAAGCAAATAAATACCATCATTTATCATCATTAATAAGTCCTTGTTTTCGTGATTAAAAGCACAGTGTTTACCTCGGGTGAGTCGCTCGGGCGCCAAACCTCATCTCGGGAATAAATATATAACGTTACTTTCAACCCTAGGGAAACAATGTACCTACTATTTTCAATATGGATCAAGAAACTAAAACAAAATTTCAAAACTATTTGCTTAAAATTTATTGAGCTGCATAAAGACTGTCAATATCATGATTTAAAATCACTAATATAATAACATGTTAGAATAAAATTTAACTTCACAAGAAGACCACAGACATACAGAGAAGCAAGATTCTACTTACAATTCTGGCAAAGGAATCCTGTCATTCGGCGGCGCGTTGGGGTCAGACTTAGGTTTCTTCATAAAGATATTGTCTTTCTTAGCCTTTTTCTTTTTGGGTTTATCTGGAGTTTCTTCCACCTCTTCTTCGTCTTCTACAGGAGCTTGCAACACTTGGATGTCAGGCTCTTTCAATAGGCCGTAATAGACCTTTACACGGTTCTCTGTAAATATTATCTGCTATATAGTTAGAATTATATTGACATTTGTGGCGCAGCTCGCGAAGTGTGGGTTCGATCCCCGCCTCGTGACAAATGTTTGTAAGATCTGCAGATTTGTTCAGGGTGTTCTGGGTGTTTTCTATGTAGTAGTCCAGTCATTTAAGCTTAAATTAGGTAAGAATCCCGGAATTCGAGATACCCAGCTCTAAGCCTGTAAGACCTTGAAATTTAATAGTTGCGCACACACTATATGTAGGTTTTGAGACAACTTTTAGGGTGCCAATATACAAGTATTTACAGACTTACAGCTGGGTATCTCGAATTCCGAGGTGAACTTACTAAAATGACTGGACTATAGGTATAATAAAGATCTATCTTAATCAATGTAGTATAATGTATATCAGTGTTCAGTAGTTTTGCATTAAAGAGGAATAAAAATCCATCGATACAAACCTTCGCGTTGATTAGCTTACTTTGGGGCTAGATGGTGCTGTGTGGATTGTCCAGCATTATTTATCTATTTATTTTTATTTATAATATTAGTAAGGATATGTTAATCCAAGTTTAAAACTAAACACAGGACATCTGTCTTAATCTGGGTATTTACCTCGCCGTGTAGCATTTAATGTATCTGATACTTGTTATGGACTTACTTGGTAAATTAGGACTGAAGATTGTAGGTAGTTGTCATCAGTATCTTTTCCAAGTACCCACATATAATTTGTTATTCTACTCACTATCAATTATACTATAACGAGTGCACTCACACATAGGTATCTAATACACCACACTGTATCAATCACAAATTTTATAATACTAGATATATGAAGTGAGTACATAGGCATGAACCCACTGATAGCCGCTCGCGCAGTAATAGGGGTATTACACTACACGTTATTCAGGGCCCTAACTACCAGGCCCTGAATATCGTCCGGGTCCGTCTCTTAGGGACCCTAAATCTAATTAAACCACTCTTAGGTTAGGGTTAGGGTCCTTGTAATACCCCTTTAAGCTCGCTCGCAGTTACCCACCGAATGGCGGTATCGCTGCGAACACAAAGGCGGCTCGTAGTGTGCTCGAGGACGGCGACACGAACGCTTGTGTAGTTAGTATGTAGGCGTGAGCTTCAAACGATCGTCTTCATAATGATCCGTGATATCGTCACGAGCACTGCGGATCCTGGAGCTCGTAGTATACGCGGTGACCGTGGACGAGCCGTACACACTTGTAGGATGAAACAGTACGAGATACATGCTACTTACATGCTACACGGCTAGATCCCGTACCCAGCTGAATAGCTAATCTTATTAAATTATTATTATTGTTCCTGCTTCAGATCAAATACAATAATTTAATAAATACTAGCAGCGTCTCGCGGTTTCACTCGCGGTAATTCCCGTTCCCGAGGGAATTCCGGGATAAAATTTGGCCTATGTATTATTCAAGACCATAATCTACTTCTGTGCCAAATTTCACCCATATCCGTTCAGTAGTTTTTGGGTGAAAAAGTAACAAACATCCATCCATACCTACAAACTTTCGCGTTTATAATATTAGAAGGATTTTAGGCTCATACCATTTTTAGTAGCTTCTCCCAATAGGCCTCCAGACGTGGATCTCACTTGTGCTTGTGTTCGGCCAGGCCCGTCATGTACATCCAGCTGAATGTGATTGTTTATGATGTTTATAATCACAGTGGAACTCTTCTGCTCATGGAGGTACCTCTTCAGCTGGGCTGAGGTTTCCCTGGATAGCTGAACCACAAACTTGTTTGTGCTGGAAACAATATTAGAACTAAAATTGTTAAAAACTGGGCAACTTTTTAAAAGTACAAGTAAAGGATGACTGGGGATTCTTCTAATTTGTATTGATATGGATCAGTTCAGCTACCTCTAGACTGTTTGCAACCGTCTTCAGTTAGCTCAATTGTTTCAATGGTATTACTAATATTATTTTATTGATTTACAATCAGCTACTTCTATCTCAACAGGCACACCCAATGCAAAATCAATAGGTAGGTAACACATATTTTACATTTACTCCCATAAGTACTTACATAATAACTGTCCACAGTAAAATGTCAAAAATAAATCCAATAATAGTCATAATCAAATGACGAAAGAAATTGTGAAAATAAAAAATTACACTAAATGCCTACAAAAATAATATTCCTTGATATGAATAGGCATTTAAAATAGTAAAGGAACCTTTTTCAATCATTCTTCAAAAAAAGGTGTTTCTCAAGTTGACAGTAAGTATATTTTTATGTATTTTGTGCTATATCTTTATTCTGGGTGGATTAATTTAGTTTTAAGTTATCCTTCATAATGGATAGTTTTTGTATAGAGAAGGTTGAGGTGACATGAGTTATCCTTAAAATCATAGAATAAACTCGTGCATAGCCACATGCATATACTAGTATTTTATGTTTTATTTCAGCCTAAAAGTAACTAAATGCATGCTTTAAAGTAATCGAGCGGAGGCGAAGGCATGCCGGTTTTTCCTATGGCCCCGCGCCGTCACCGCCTGCGGTGTGTGTGTAGGCTTTCATATGATTCAATAGGATACAACTCGCACGCCTTCGCCTCCGCTCCGCCTCCGGCTTCTGTGTGTTTCGAACTTTATGCGTATTTTGTATACAGAATAACCCCGAGGTGGTAAAGGTGACTAGAAGTTTTTGAGTTATCTTAATAATGCGTGAAATTTAAAGTCTAATTACAGAGATTGTGTTCTTATTTTACCTGTAAATCTCAGCTAGCTCATTGCCTTTGATGTAATCCTTATTTTTGACAATAGCTAATTTACTCAAGTCCTCTTGACAATAGTCTTCTTGTTCGGGTCCAAATTTTTCCATAAACTTCTGAGCATGCTCGAGATGATCATACAGAATCATGCTCAAATACATGTGGACAAACACTGGATACAGTAGTGTTGATAGTTCATGCTGAAAAACCACTCGTTACTGTAGTGACTAGCTACATGGCTTTGTTATTAGTGAGTACCTAACACTTTAATAGAATACAAGCTTATCTCCAACTTTTCTTTGTTCATGGTGAGAAGTTACTCAATGCCAACAAGTGGTTCTAACTGAAGACCGGAGTTGTTTGCTGGTCCACCAACTCATGCTGAGGCAGAGCTATTTTGTTACTAGATATTATAATTCATATTTTCTGAGTTAATTAAGTATTTTATTTAAGTCTTCTTACAAATACACTTATATTCTATTCTAATACATTCCTTTACCTGACTTTTGTAAAACAGCATGAAGTGGATACCTATCAAAATGTTTTGACTTTATTGACCTAATTCACAGTGACAAGACTACTTCTCATGAGACCAGTTCTATCATAATTGATTCCTCGAAGAATTTTCAATCTACCTCGAGATCGGAATGCTGGCTTCTATTTTGGTCAACGAATTAGCATTGCCATTCAACGTGGCAATGCTGCCAGCAATCTGGGTACTCTGCCTGCTTGTTGCGGCTTCGATTTTTAAGAGTTTGTTATAATTGTATTTACTATTCACTCTGTTTTTCTGAATAAAATAAAGTTACAACCTACCTTATAAACATCCAATGAGTTTTCAATAAACTTTTTCAAGTTTTCATAGGCAAATTCATAGCTATGTGGGTCACTTTCGGTGTGATGAGATGTTAGAATACTTGCGAGTTCTACTTCTGGTAAATCTAAATTCTCATATTCTACATTGCCAAGACTTGCCTCTTTCCTCAGTATTTCTTCAGTGCCCTGCAAAAGCGAATTACACCAAAATTTCAACTTTAGCTATTCATTTATGCGTGAATTTTGATTCCATGTACCTTTTACCTACCTTGAGATTATATTTTCTGAGTAATTGCAAGACTGCCAAAAGTGGTGTTGATTTTTCACCCATTTTTATTCATGAAATAAATTAACCAGAAGCAGTTGATAATCAAAAAACTATCATTGACTGATTAAAGACTCAGAACAATAATACTCTGATAGCTCAACCCAGGAAAATAAAATAAAATCTAATAAAGAAAAACAAAACAACCAGCATAGATTCTATGACAACCAGTTTACGAAGTATTTATATTCTCTTTGACAACCAGAGTCCTCTTCAGTCTTCAACTTCTTATTTATTAGTCTTAGTTCAGGAACGATAAACTAAAAAAAGAAACAATTCCTTCAAGTGAACTAGTAAGAACAGTTCAGCTCAAGTCGTTCCTAGTTATATTATTAGTTCACTAGTTCACTTGCTCTCAGTCACGAAATGTCGGACCACACAAATTTCGAGTCTGAATGACTATTCTATGCTTAGTGAAATAAAGTTGAAAATCTCAATAAAAAGAACTATTAGGAATAATTAAGGAAGAGATAGACAGCGTCATAATCCGCGGTAGTAAAAGAGACAGTGTTATGCATTTCAGTTCTTTATTTCAGTAGTATAGTACTAATGTTTCCTTTAGTTCACCATGTCTGAGGACATTGCGAGACAAAAGAATAATTAAAAATCTGTAATATATATATTATAAAATATCTGTCTATGTAATATATTGTATTAAGTATATCAGTCATCAGTACCCATAACACAAGCTCTGCTTAGCTTGGGGCTAGATGATGTCGTGTGGACTGTCCGGAATTATTTATTTATTTTATTTATTTAATTTATTTATCTTGCAGAGCGAGGTACTAATAGTACTAGAAGCATAAGAATAAATAATAACTGAATAGAAGAGACTCTTCTTTGATCTAGTCCCAAATGCCGCCTTTTAAATACATACTTCCCCCTTCACCTCGTTACGCCCCTCTGTCGTCCAGGCGTTTGAAACGCCTGGACGACAGACGACAGACAGGGTTGCTACTGCACTGTACCGCCGCGCCCCGCCGCCGCCGCCATCGCGAGGCGAACGAGTGAGAGAAGATCAACGACCGATGTTCAAATTCCTTTGATTAGGTGCCTACCTAATTAGTTAGATAGGAACCTACAAAAACACAATAATATTTAGAAAATATTACTTACTTAATTATGGTATGTATTATCATTTTATCAATCTAAAAAAGTTTAAATTTGTCTTCGTTTTGAGTTATTGTTACAACCGATCACACTACAATAACTTGACCGTGACGTCATATTATAGAGGTAGGTAAGTACCTAACTTGCACAGATATTAAAATCCGCGAGCGGAGTTTCCAGCTGTGACAGCCCTACTGAATGGGCCAGCCCCACTGACCTCTATCTATACAAGTTGTATAGATAGAGGTCAGTGGCCAGCCCACTGACGTTTGACGTGCAGAATCGCTTATGCTAATATCGTGACCTTGAGCGCGTTCGGAGCGAAGTTTCCCTTCTACTCTGTTTTGTCTATTCTTATGCTAGAAGTCCGAACTAGTCCTTCAGTACGATTGTACTAGAACGGAGCGATCCCTTCATTGACCGAGCAAGCACAAGTCTATTAATTATAGTATATTGATGTTCCTTGATAAATATGCTATGTATTTCGCACTCGTACTGTTTACATGGCAATACTAAGTGTTTCCACCTGCGGACGTAATGCTCTACAACGGGGTTAAGGTGGTATAAAAATACTTACTACAATAATTACGAATTATGAATGACTCACTCTTATAAACTTCACTCAATTTAAATTAATTGTGTGAAGCATTTTATTGATATTTTCTGACTCTGGCAGAAAGTGCTGACGAATTAAATATGTGGCAGATTCTGGCAGATTTTAAAGATTCCTAGAAAAACTGTGAAAACACCAGTTTAACAAACCTTATCTTCAATACTAGAAAAAAGAACAAACTGTCTAGTCACGCTAGTGACTCCACAAAGTTTCCATATCTTTCATCACTCATCATCAGCTAATGTAATAAATTGGCATAAAAATACTTTAATGAGGTATTTTAATGACATTTTAATTATATAAGCTTCTACAATAAAGTCCCCGACACTATCCAAAGCTTACCCACGCATAAATTCAAAACTGGTAATGATTCCTACTGAATAAAGTGTTTTGAAATTTTTAATTAAAATGTCATTAAAAACCTCATTAAAGTATTTTTATTTTTATTGTATTTTGAGCTGTCCGGAATTATTTATTATTATTTATAATTCCCGCCCCCATAAAAGCAAAATAAGATGGCATATTTTGGCATTTTCTGATCTGAGACGAGTTTGGCAGATTTTGGCAGGTTTTTTGCTAGAATCTGGCAGATTCGCCATTATTAAAACGGTCACCCTGGAGGACCGTTTGTTTGTTTTGTTTTGTTTGAAAGCAATTCAATTGTTGTTTTGGTTTGTTTGGATCGATCGATTCGTAAACTGTTCGATCAATTCGTGACCTATTTTCGCCATGGAAAAAGCTGGAAAATCTTAGTTTTGTGTGCCGCGTCCCGGGTTATAAATCAGTCAATAATAATTGTGAATACCCCTGTCTGTCCCTTTCTTTGCTCTCCTACAGGCAGGCAGCCAATTTACGTAGTATTTATCTCTTTGGCAGCCAAGGGGAAAACTGTGGACTGTCCGGAATTATTATTATTAATCAAAATTTTGAACCCTTACATTTCAATGTGCTAATTCGAGGTTTGGCCTTTATCCAGCCAGAAATTCAGATGGGGTAAGAATTTATATCCTTCTAATATTATAAATACATAAACATGTTTTATTACATACAGCTCAGACATACAGTAAATCGCTGCGCCGGTGTATTACGTCAATACCTACCCCCTTAAATTTTGCATCCTTGCAATAGGGGAGGCGTAGCCAGGTGCATTACATTGACTTGTACACTACCGATCATCTTTACTTTAATTTTCATTGCTACAATGATAAAGCTAAATTGAGATCTAACAATATTTGGTGTTCACAGAGGTAATTGTTCAAAAATGGAGATTCCGTTGGAAATTAAACTACTACATGCTATAGAAAAAGATAATCTGAAGCTAGTTACTAAACTTGTTGCAAAAGGTAATGTGAAAAAGATACTACATAATTAATTACACTGCCCCTCTGCCAAAGACAACCATTTCTTTAATTATGTGTGGATTTTCAGGTGCAAATCCCAACAGAGCACTCGGCCATGGCAGGACTTGTCTTGGGGAAGCGATTGTCAGGGGTTTGAATGATATTGCAAAGGTACTTATTGATGTGAGTCATGATAAGAAACATGTATTTGATGGAGATGAAAAGGATCGCCTTACATTTAACATAGAAAATGATTCATCATTGAAGGGAGAAAAATATTCAGCTAGAAAATTAACATTCAAAAGACACTTTGAAATGTGGTCTATGTATATAACAAATGCAACTGAAGGCTATCACAAGCTAAGTGAAAGGCTTAGTACAAGCGATGCAGACAGAGCAACATTTTCTGAAGATTCGGATTTGGAATGGGATGAAGATATAGGTGGAGTGGCTGCCAAAACAAAAGAAGATGATGCAATAGCTGAAATGTATAAGTAAGTTTTAAATTTTTTGACAAACTTTGTGGTCAATGGTAACATTTTTTAATACAAACTGTTATACACCAGGGTTAGGATCACAAGATATGGCACCATAGACCACATTCTTTCATATTTCATTTTTGCATATACATTCAGCTCTAAAATAGTTAGGTTATCAATAAAAGTTCTAAATTACATTTCTTGATCATGATTTCTGTTTTATCCTTTACTAGTGACCCGCCCCGGCTTCACACCGGTGTAATGTACATATAAAGCTTCCTATTGAATCACTATCTATTAAAATCATCAAAATCAGTTGCATAGTTTTAAAGATGAAGGATATAGGGACAGACAGACAGAGTGAGGGAAGCGACTTTGATTTATACTATGTATGTATTGATGTTGATGATTATTTTACATACATAATTTAGTAGTGCCTTAAATGCCTTAGGTTGGGTAACATGTGGTGAATGAAAATGGCTCTGAGTTCAATTTAAAATGACTGTGGTTGTGTTTCAGGTGGTATGCCTCAATCTTGGAAAACACCGGGGCTGCTATGACGATAGCATCAGACATTACAAATGGCATTGATCAAGAAGATGCATTTGGGAAAACCGCTCTGGACTATGCATGTGATGAGGAAAACTTTGAGATTTTCAAAGCTCTGATTGATGCTGGTAAGTATCTATGGTTACTCTAGTGTTTTACGATTTCACCTATTTGGTTATAATATTAATTTGTAAACAAAAAATGAAACAATACTGGACATTCCGCACAGTAAATCATCATGATCAAGCTATATTAGTCCACTGCTGGACTTAGGCCTCCGTTAATGTGTGCCATAGCGTCCTGTCTTCTGCTTGACGTATCCAGCATCTGGCTGCAGTCTTTCGCAGATCGACATCCCATCTGGCTGGAGGGCGTCCTACACTACGATGACACGTTTTACGGTTTTTACGTTTACGTGTACACAGTTAATATTCAGTGTAATATTCCAGGATACAAAATAGATTTCCGAGCCACATCTGTAACAGCTATTACAATAATATTCCAAGATAC
Source organism: Eupithecia centaureata (assembly GCA_944547425.1). Classification (NCBI taxonomy): domain Eukaryota; kingdom Metazoa; phylum Arthropoda; class Insecta; order Lepidoptera; family Geometridae; genus Eupithecia; species Eupithecia centaureata. The sequence continues at coordinate 4,034,771 of OX155694.1, forward strand.
AAAATAGAAAACCCAGCCACATCTGTAACAGCTTTTACAATATTCCAGGATACAAAATAGATTACCCAGCCACTGCATCGGGATGGACTGCGCTGCACACCGCCTGTGCCACCAACCGCGTTGATTTCGTCGAGGCTGTTCTAGCTGCCGGCGCCAATGTCAATAGAAGGACTCCGACTAAAAGCACGGCCCTGCATATTGCTGTAGGCCAAACATTTGAAATGGTAAGCATTTTGAAAGTCTTAACCCATAAGAAGGCTAGGAACCTTTCCTGAATCTCAGCGGCCGTTCCGTGTGTATTTGTTGCTGTTTCAATTGGAATGAAATGGAGCGCGTTATGAGTGAGAAAGGGCGTCTAAACGAGTCAAAGTGATCGTGTCACGAAATACTTTCGTCATAAACGTCAAAATAATAGCTTTTAATCTGGATTGGATGAATTAAAAAGTCCGTTTGACTGACTTCAAGAAATCTTGTCAGGAAATTCATGACGTAGATAATCTTAATTTCAAAACTATGAATATGGATTTTATTACGTAACTATCAAAACCACGCGGCTTTGTCCGCGTAGAATTAGATTTTTTAAACCCCATTTTAAGTCTTGAAATCCTGAAATACGTATTCTTTCATTCTTAAAACTTCACTAATTAGTTTAACAATTTTCATTCAAACTTTAACATACTCGTAGGTATCATCTTACCTCTTTTCAGGGTAGATCGAAAAATTCGAAATTTCTGAAAATTCGGTACTTACCTGTACTTTTATAATTTATTAGAAGTTTTCTAGGTTCACTAAATCAGACTACGCATTAAAAAGTTTCATAACAATGTTTTCATCCCTTTTCAACTTTTTAAGTAGTTGCAGCGGTTTCGGCTCTATCATGATGAATCAGTCAGTCAGTTTGCTCTCAATCAGTCTGCTTTATCACTACAATAGCGACCCGCCCCGGCTTCGCACGGTTTTATTATACATATAAACCTTCCTCTTGAATCACTCTATCTATAAAAAAAACCGCATCAAAATCCGTTGCGTAGTTTTAAAGATTTAAGCGTTCAAAGGGACATAGGGAAATAGGGACACAGAAAGTGACTTTGTTTTATACTATGTAGTGATAGTATAAAACAAAGTCGCTTTTTCTGTCCCTATGTCCCTTTGAACGCTTTTTAATAGATAGAGTGATTCAAGAGGAAGGTTTATACCTATAATAAAACCGTGCGAAGCCGGGGCGGTCGCTAGTATATAGATAGAATACATGACGACCCCTGGACCTCGATCGGTTCGGCCTGTTCGGCTGCGATCGCCCTGTTTCGCGTATTGTAATATTTCCACCAATCATACAATAATTGACTGGGTCTGTCAGGTGTCAGTCGGTGAACGCTATATTTGATTGAGCCTGTCAGCTACCAGTCGGTGAATGGCTGAGACGACTGACGATGACGACTCGTCGTCGTTCGGCTCGGCGAAAGAAACGAGTATGATTTTTAAATGTTTTGATATGTCGAATAGAGGGAAAACAGGATCATCTTCATAATCATCTCCATAAAACCGGATTCAACCCAGAATAATAATTTGGAAAATCTTCACTGTCATATTACCACCAAAGTAATTCCTTTCTTTTTTTATGACATTTGTCAATCAATAGTTACTTGTCGGTGAATCACAGATTCTATGGACAGGCCGCGCATTGAGCAAAGAGACCGAATACATAACCAAGAAGTTATCATTACTCTTGACTATGAAATGCATGGTATCACAAGGAAGGCTCGCAAGTACAAAATAGAATTGAGGTCTAGAAATGCATCTGCGACACGACCATCCTGACCTCTCACACTCCTGCGTGAGGCAATATCTGAACGTAGAAAGGATCTACAATCTACCGCTTCTACCGCTCGGCTATTCTGACGCCAAAAAAAATGAAACAAATGATAAAGGTCACCACTAGGGATTGCAATCCGGTATCATTTTCAATCCGGCCGGATTTCACCGGATTGACGCTAATCCGACCGGATCCGGACGGATCCGGCCGGATTTCTAAGTTACTTGGCCTAGTAGTTAGTGATTTTTAGTTTTGATAATAATACATAAAAAGAAAAATAAAATACGTATTTATGGAAAATAAAGTCACTTTTATTTATATTTTTTGGTAGGTACTAATTGTAATTTTTGGTACTATTTGTACTAAATGAAATTATGAAACTTCTGAAAATTCTCGCTAGGGATTGCAATCCGGTATCATTTTCAATCCGGCCGGATTTCACCGGATTGACGCTAATCCGCCACCGACTATCAACCTGCTTTCAAGTGGAGCCAGAGAACATACACACCAAACGTATTTCCTTCAGTGGAATACGATTATGGGAAGGTACAAATATGTTTGGGTAATCACACTGGTACTTCGACTCCATTTGAAATATTTGGTTTAGCTACTTACTTTGTCATTTTAGTGCAACAAATTGTATTAGATACACTGCACTAGATACGTACGCTCATCAAAATGGGCGGGAATTCGCTATTGAAACCGACGAAATAAAAGCATTTCTCGGTATGAATTTAGTCATGGTCTACCATATTTTACCATCATTGAGGGATTATTGGTCTACAGAACCAGACATGGTAGTGCCTTTCATATCGAAGGTGATGCCTCGGACTCGATTCGAAGAAATACGGCTAAACCTTCATTTCTGTAACAATGAAACCTAAGCAGCCCTACTTACGGCAGAGCATATAAAATTCGTCCAGTAATGCAACATCTCAATGATGCGTTTCAAAAAGCCCTGAACAATACGAAAACTCAATCTATCGGTGAACATATGGTGAAATTCAAAGGGCATAACATAAAACGATGCGTGTATTGTGCACGTTCAAAAAAAGAAAATCGCACAAACAACATAGGTGTAATATGCAAAGTTCATCTGTAGTATACTAATGACCGAAATTGCTTCATCGTTTGTTTTAAGACGTTTGCGTTCTTGTATTTTTTGCGTTACCGGATCCGCCACCGGATCCGGCGCTGACTCACCGGATCCGGTATGTCCAATAACACGCCGGATCCGCCGGACCGGATTGCAATCCCTAGTCACCACAATAAATTTTAGATGCTCGCGAGCAAAGTAAAACCATTGCACTTAACCAGTGCATAGTAACGAATTAAATCATAGGATTGAAATTAACAATGCAGTCAAATTTATTTAGTAGCTTCCCGACTTATTACCTACTCAGCTGATCAAAACATTTGCATCAACAGAGCCGAATTCAATGTTTCGATACAGAGGGTACATTCCTGACTGATCACTCTTTATCGTTTGAATAATACCATCACTTAACCAGTGAACTTTTACGCTTGACCAGCAAAAAAGAAACAATAACGCTGAACTGGTAATCAATGCTTAACGTGTCATATCAACGAGAACGCTTAACTAGCGCATAATGCTTAACCCAGCATAAAATCCATAGCTCAAAACTAGAGCTCAATGCTTACCCCAGCAAACAATCCATACCACTTGACTAGTGCTCAATGCTTACACAGCATTTAAATGCGCAGCACTTAACCAGTACTCCATGCTTTACCAGCACTAACGCATAGTACTTCACCATTGCTCTATGCTTATACAGCATTCAACGCGTAGCACTTAACCAGTGCTCCATACTTAACCAGTACTAACGCGTAGCACTTCACCAGTGCTCCATGCTTAACCAGCGTCAACGCGTAGCACTTAACCAGTGCTCCATGCTTAACCAGCATTAACGCGTAGCACTTAACCAGTGCTCCAAGCTTAAACAGCATTAACGCGTAGCACTTACCCAGTGCTCCATGCTTAACCAGCATTAACGCGTATCACTTACCCAGTGCTCCATTCAAAACCAGCATTAACTCGTTAAACATTACCAGTTGCGCTACGAAAGAGTGATAAGTCGGTACAAGACAAAAAAAGTAACAAAAATAAGGACTCTCCCATTGCAATTCTTCTCTTTAGAATTCCATAATAATAAATTAGTGCCAATACTCACAAATGGCTGCAGCAACAAAAATCATCAAAATAATATTACGCATCACCATTGGTAGAAATGCCGTTTTCGTAAAATAAGTGGGCAAAAGGTAACATCCCAATTCTGATGTCGAATAGAGGGAAAACAGGATCATCTTCATAATCATCTCCATAAAACCGGATTCAACCCAGAATAATAATTTGGAAAATCTTCACTGTCATATTGCCACCAAAGTAATTCCTTTCTTTTTTTATGACATTTGTCCATCAATAGTTACTTGTCGGTGAATCACAGATTCTACGGACAGGCCGCGCATTGAGCAAAGAGACCGAATACATAACCAAGAAGTTATCATTACTCTCGACTATGAAATGCATGGTATCACAAGGAAGGCTCGCAAGTACAAAATAGAATTGAGGTCTAGAAATGCAGCGATCTGCGACAGATATATTTTCGTTGCTTTCGATTCATTTTGAATAAACGATTGTTTTCTCAAATATATATATACATATATACAGCGTGTAAACAGACAACTATCGAAAACGAAGGGGGATGGCGAAGCACCTTTAAACTTAAACAAAACAAAAATCCGCAGGCCGAAAAAAAAATTCTAGCCGAAGATAAACATGTTTAAAGATTTTCAATTATTTTGTTTGCAAGCAATGTACGCGTCCACTTCGATACCTACGCCGCGCCGCCGCCGCGCCCCGACGTGAGTCGCGCGCGACGCATCACTCACTACATAACATAAGTACATCACTACATAGTATAAAACAAAGTCGCTTTTTCTGACCCTATGTCCCTATATCATTATGTCCCTTTGACTGCTTAAATCTTTAAAACTACGCAACGGATTTTGATGCGGTTTTTTTTAATAGATAGAGTGATTCAAGAGGAAGGTTTATACGTATAATAAAACCGTGCGAAGCCGGGGCGGGTCGCTAGTAATATTATAAAACTAAGTCGCTCCCCGCTGTCTGTCTGTCCCTATGTACTTATGCTTAGATCACTATTATTATCACTAAAACTACTCAACGGATTTTGCTATGGTTTTTTTAATAAGGTGAAATTAAGAATTTTAATTGAATGGGGCGGGTCGCTAGTTATACTTATAAAACTTCCTCAGTTTTATAAGTATAACAAGCGACCCGCCCCGGCTTCGCATGGTTTTATTATACGTATAAACCTTCCTCTTGAATCACTCTATCTATTAGAAAAAACCGCATCAAAATCCGATGCGTAGTTTCAAAGATTTAAGCAGTCGAAGGGACATAGGGATATAGGGACATAGGGACAGAAAAAGCGACTTTGTTTTATACTATGTAGTGATACACCCGTGCGAAGCCGGGGCGGGTAGCTAGTAAAGTTTTATAACTCAAAAAAATCAAAGTCAAAAATCATCGTCAAAGTTTAAGGTAAGGTCTTTATAGCAAGTACCTAGGCTGTCGGTACTCGGTAGATATTTCACCACTTACCTAAAGACACGAGCATCAGCTGGGGTATTGCTGGTTCGGCTATCTTTCGCAGTAAGTAAATGCGCAACACTTCTGACGCATTTCCTAGAGCTTCACCTTATGAAACACAAACATTTGCCCATACTCCATCGCACTGAACATTATGTTGGCAAATAAAACACACTTACTAAACAAAACACAACCGATACCAACATCTACCTACTTTACAAACACTCACAGACCTCGGACACAGACACGCACTAAAAGTCAAATACCTGTTTAACTACTTAAAAACATAACAATACCTATTCGAAAAGTTGCAAATTGCAATTTACATGACCACCCGGCGCGGTGCATGTGTTCACTACGAATACTAAACACCGACTAGCTAGACGACGAAACGAAATAAAATAATAGGTACATAATTCCGCAAAATTAAATCCTTTTATAAAACCCGAATAAATCAATAGCCGAGGTGTAATAAGACTTTTGTCGAATGGAATAAAGATGAGATTCCTTTCCAAGCACTGCGCCACACCTGTGCGTATCAAAGGGAGCCGAACTTTCCTTGTTTTGCCGACATAGAAAAATACCGCTGTTATAAACCTTATGCCGAATGGAATAAGGTTTTCGTTTATCTAGTTTGCGGGACATAATTCCATTGAATTAAGATTCAAAATCGGGCCTACTAATTTGCGCGTTGCGTATCTCGCTCTCGTGTTAGTGCACGTGACCTTAAACAGCTGAGTGAGTTGAGGTCGATCACTTTGCGCTGTACTTTGGGTACAAAATACATGGCGTTGTTTTTGTAATTTATTTACTTTTGCTTTTAAAAATGATTTATTCGAGTTGATATGTTTTCCTAGTGTTGTACTATTGGTGTGTAACTCGATAAAAAAATAAAATTTTTAAGAAAGGTTTATTTTTTTTTCGCTTTTTTTTTCGATAAATATGTTCAGAATAATGGTCTGATTGCTACCCTTCATTTTTTGATAGTAGTCTTTTTATTTTACACCCTGTATATATATATATATATATATATATAATGAACCGTTCACGGTAATGGTTGATCCAGTACGATTTCTTAAGAAATGTTGATCCACCTTTTTCATGTGTACATTCGACTCTAGACCTAGTAAACATATATACTTTGATCCGAATTTCAAAAGCACATGGCAACGGTGGATCTGCATTGACTCGTTTTCAATATACTCGCGTTAGAAAAACCTCAGAAAATACCATTTTTGTTGATCTTATAACGGTCAAAAATTTTACACTGAAACGTCTTTTTCACATCCGGTGCATATATACTACGCGCCACTTTAGCTTAGACAATGTTGATCAGCAGACTCTGGAGCCACAAATTACTACTTCGTCTGTTTTCAAAGCGGCAACGCCGCACGCGCGGTAGTGGGGGACTTTTCGAGACTTACATAATCGAAGTTAATAGACTTGAAAGCGTTCGTTCTTACAAATTTCCTTAGGATAGTCGAATAGAATAAAATAATGAAATGAAATGAAATGAAAATGATTTATTAGACAATACGTCACACTACCTACACATAGTAAAATTAAAAACTAGGTACTATAACTAACTTACAATAAATATAGTACAATATAAAATAGGTAAGGTACACGGAGAGACTAAGACAACAGAAACATAATAACCAAACAGTGGGTACCAAGAAGCTCATCCGTAAGCTAAGCAGGTTAGTAACTTAACAAGAGCGTGTGAACGTACGTCTAACAGGTCTTGGCTCAGCTATATGCTCTTACACACATAGAGCAACTATCTGTGTAAAAGCGCTGGTTTTCAGCCAAAACCAGTAGAGTAAGTGACAGACACGAGCTCAGATTAAGTGCAGACAAGTGAAAATATTTTTGAAATAGCGCTAATAATGAAATTTGCAACACTGGAAATTAAGGTGATGGAAGTTAAATATTAAAATATGTTAGCTACACATTATGTATATTTCTTAAAACTATAGTAATAATAATAAGTCCTTTTCTCAGTACCTAAGCTGTATGTAACATGATGGTAAGATTATCAGGTGATATTGACCGAAAATATGGATTGTAAATAAAGTTTGACATGACAATCATGGTCAAAATTGCGTTTACCCAGACGCAGAGCCATAATCAAGAAGTTGAAGTTGACTCGGAGTTCTGTCTCGAAGACTACAACAGTAACTGCTTCATTTCTTTATTCTTAGTTAATAAATAGGAAGGATCGAAAGGATAGAGTAGTAACAGCTAGTGGGCATGATTCCCGTGTGTTGCGCGTCGCTTGAAACCATTATATGTGCAGTTTTTGCAAAAATGCGACCACACACCAACTACCGAGTGGAATGCAATAATAATCGGTAAGTTTACAAGTTATGCAACTATGAGTTGAGTTGTGCCGCGAGTAAATGTCTCCGAAGCATTAATCTAAACGTGTATAATGTTTTACAGGCACGAACTGGCGGCAGAAGGACGTTCCAACAACTCGAGGCTGCGAACCTAAAACTACCTCGAAAAGCCACGGATTTGTGCCTCGGCGTAATAAATACATTAGTACACTCCCTTTTGCCGTACTTAGAACATTGCTTCGCCCACACCAGTTTATTATAAAGGTATTTAGGAGTTTTTCGAGAAATCACCCCAAAAAGAAGAGTTGCTAAATGAAGACTTCTACGTGCACTCATTTTTAGCATGTTGGAAGAGTTTATAAAAGGAGTTACATGAGTGCGCGGTGGTATGTAGAAGCAAAAACGTGCACAGGCATTTTGCACTCGTTGCACCAGTGCTTGGGTCCGCTTAAGCAAGCAAGGGCCATATACTACATCACAGTAATTAAGCCTAGATAGAATGAGCGATTCACAGAGAGTGATTCGCACATCCTCACTCAAATACCTTCGGATCTTATATAATATTCTCAGCCGGTAGAAACAGTTACGCACACATTCAGAAACATGCTTCTCAAAGCGAAGGTTGGAATCCATAATAAGACCAAGGTTTCTAGCTTCAGATACCTGAGCCACCTCAACCCCATTAACCTGGATATAAATTATTTTCTCAGACATTTTAAGAATAGTAGCTCTTGTACCTATCAACATGTATTGGGATTTCTTTGGGTTAAGAACTAAAGAGTTACAGTTTGACCATTTGTTAACTTGTTCTAAATCATCATTTATTTTATTGACAGCACTGGAGTAATCAGAAGGCAGGAAGGAAAGATACATTTGAAGATCATCGGCGTAAATATGAAATCGACAGGAAGTGATACCCTTTATGATGTCAGCACTATATAGGATGAAAAGTATAGGACCGAGAATCGATCCTTGGGGAACTCCTCGTGAGACAGGGCGAAAGGTTGACCGTAGAGGAGATCCACAAGGCAACTTCAGCTCAACACATTGAAGCCTGTGATTAAGGTAGCTAGAAAACCATTTTACTACATTTGGGTCAAAACCATAGAAGGCAAGCTTTGAAAGTAATAATGATATATTTATTGAATCAAATGCGCGTGTAAAATCCAGCAAAACTAATATGGTGCACATTCCCTCATCCTGGGCAGCTAACAAGTTGTCCACAACATCCAGAAGAGCAGTTGAAGTGCTGTGGCCTTTTCGGAAACCGGATTGAAATTGTGGAAGGATTTGGTTATCTTCAAGATATTTGATTAATTGGGTACACACTACCTTCTCTAATATTTTGGAGAGGCAAGAGAGTAAGCTAATTGGCCTAAGGTCCCCTATAGAAGAGGGTTGATTGTTTTTGGGAATAGGCTTGACTATGGATACCTTCCATGATTCAGGGAAAACCCCGGTAGACATTGAACTATTTATAATTGAGGTAATGGTAGGCAAAGATTGAGGGAGGGTCATTAACAACATATCTAAAGAAATATTATCAATACCACGAGCATTTGATTTAAAACTTTGAATGACCTTCATGATTGTCAGCTCATTTACGGGACTAAAAGAGAATGTCTCGGAGCTGTATCTGTGATATTCAAAATATGTAAGATGTGAGAGAGTTACAAGATCATTACCAGGAACATTAAGAAAGTGAGAATTTATGAGTTCAGGATCATTAAATTGCGGTGGGAGTTGAAGCGCTTGCTTTTTATTCGCTAGTAAGTTACTTTTTAAATTTTTCCACAGTTCTTTAGAGTTTTGAACATTTTTATTTATTTTCTGAGTGAAAAAAGCCCTTTTTTCACTTTCTATGGCGGCCATCACTAAGGATTTCATATCCTTATATGACTTCTTAAGAGACTCGATTTTACTTTCCTTGTATCTATTATGGTAGTTGTCCCTAATTTTTATCATTCTTCTTCAACTCTTTAACAACTAGTTTGTTCTTCTTGTTCTTCTATGTATGTTCTTCTTCGACATGTGCCTTAGGTATGAGGAGTTAGTAAAAAGGATTTTTTGGTAACAGAACCGTTAAATTCTAATGAACTTTCCTTTTATTTTTAACTAAGAACCTAGAGAGAACCTGCTTCAGAGTTCAATTCTACAGCGATTTAAGTATGCCAGAACGCACTACACGTCAAACGAAAATATAAAAACAAAGATTTTAGAATGTTTCCTATATTTTACGTCTATAAATCCCGCTACCCAAATGAAGGTAGGAGTGTCACGAAACTGTCTAGTGGGCAACATTATCATTATTTTAGAACGACATTAGTCCACTGCTGGACATAGGATTCCCGTAATGAGCGCCATGGCGCTGTTGCGTCCAGCATCTACCATCAATCATTCGCAGATCGTCACCCCAACTGGCCGGAGGGCGGGGCGTCCTATACTACGTTTGCCAAGTCGCAGTCTCCACTGAAGAACACGTTAACCCCAACGGTTGCCGATGCTCCGCGAGATAAAGCCTAGTTTAAAGAATTAGCAAGCTAAAATGACAGTGGGCCGGGCATATTTTGCAAAAAACTGACAACCGCTGGGGTAAACGTACTCTTGAGTGAAGACCACGTCTCGGTAAACGTAGTGTATGGTGTCCTCTAGTCAAGTGGGCATTCATATGGGAAAGCATGTGTCCAGCAGTGGACTAATAATAGATGGCGACGAAGATGATGATTATGATGAGACCCGCTAGGTAGTTTACTTAAACATTTTATGATCAGTAACTACCAACGATACGTTTAGGGTAATTTGCAAATCTTACTTTTATAATAAACTAGCTGGTGCCCGCGACTTCGTCTGCGCATGATTAGTATTTCGTGTACTCGCACTCTACTTGTATTTTACTTGCGTAATTCCCTTTCTCGTGGGATTTTCGGGATAAAATAAGCCTATGTGTGATTACAGCTTATAATCTATCTCTGTGCCAAATTTCATCCAGATCCGTTCAGCAGTTTTTGTGTGAAAGAGTAACAAACATCCATCCATCTATCAATCTATCCATCCATCTATCCATTCATACTTACAAACTTACGCGTTTATCAGTTCAATTCAGTTTGGTTCCCCTGGGCTATACGGGTTTTCAAAAATTTCTCACAGCATCTGAACGTCGCGTACACACGCGTCGTTCAGATGCTGTGAGAAATTTTTGAAAACCCGTATAGCCCATGGGAACCAAACTGAATTCCGGGATAAAATGTATCCCATGTCCAATCGTCCCGAGTTCCATTCGAATTCATTCACTTCCGTCGTGATGAGTGGTTAAAGAATTTTTCTTTCACCCTCTCTCCCAGGGGAACCTTACCGAATTCCGGGATAAAAAGTATCCCATGTCTTTCCTTGTAGTATGAACTCAAATCGTCCCGAGTTTCATTCCAACTCATTCAACAGTTTCGGCGTGATGCGCGGTAAAGGATTTTGGCTTTCATACCCTCTCCCATGGGAACCTTACTGAATTCCGGGATAAAAAGTATCCTATGTCCTTCCTCGTAGTATGGCCTATAATCATGCCGAGTTTCATTTCAATCCATCAAGTAGTTTCGGCGTGATGCGCGTTTACGATACAGACAGACAGACAGACAGACAGACAGACAGACATGAATGAAAAAAATTACAGTTTTGGCTTGAGTATCGATAATAGAGTGCCCTCCAAAAAAAATTTTCAAAATATCTTCAATGTACAGAATTGGACCTGTTACAGTTTTATTATAAGTATAGATAGATGGGAAAGTCTATGTGAATGTTTGTTATAAGTAGTCTCCGTAACTACTTAAGTTATTTAAATGAAATTTGATATGTTTATAGTTTAGGACCTAGAATAACACAATATAGGATATTACAACTTGGAAATTATTTACTTTAGTAATAACTAGATGCGCCCCGCGGCCTCGCCCGCATGGAAATTTATTTGTCAAATTTCAGAAATTTATTGTTCGCCTCCTAGGGGTAGTTTCGTAAAAAAAATACGTGTTTAGTTATTTACTTTTAGTTTATTCATAGTGTTCATTTTGAGTGAAACATACCAATGAAAGATAATTTTCCATTCAAACTTTACCACCCCATCTAATAACCCCTTCAGAGTTAAAAATTTCCAAATTTTAAAAGCCTATGTCCTATTCTAGGTCCTAAACTATCTACGTACCAAATTTCATCTAAATAACTTAAGTAGCTACGGAGATTACCCATAACAAACATTCACACAGACTTTCCCATTTATTATAATACATAATACATATAAATTATTTCATACTTTATTTATAGGTACCGAGTTTTAAGTAAATCAAACCAAGGAAAAATAATTTTCCATACAAACTTTACCCTATTTAACGCCCTCAGAGGTTAACTATTGATAATTTTATTAGCCTATGTCTTATTCTAGGTCCTACTATCTACGTACCAAATGTCCTCTAAATAACTAAAGTTAATACGGAGATTACTTATAACAAACATTCACAGAGACTTTCTCATTTATTATAATAATAAGATAGATAAGATTTGAGTCTGATTGAACTCTGAAGAACACTGACCCTAGTCTCTATATAATATGAAAGGATCCTGTTTACCTATGGGAGGTAGCTAGGTACTTTACAGAATTATTTGTGAAGATCCTTGCTAGCAATTCGCATATTGGGTAATTTAAAACTATAATCTTATTAACTTTAACTAAACAGGTAGGTATTAATCAACGGTAGGCTGAACCAGCTGCTAGTGATTTAAAAATCGGTACAAATAAACTGCAAAATGAATAATTAAATACGTATTTTTTATTTTTACGGAACTACCCATAGGAGGCATGCAGTAAATTTCTGTAATATGACAAATAAATTTTCGAGCCGCGGGGTGTAACGAGTCTAAAATAACTGACGTTTAATTAAACATCGATGGAGGCATTGACACTAGTTATTTTTTTAAAGTCGGTTAACCACGTAAGGTAGGCAACTACTTGAGTTCCCCAAAATAATTTAAGGTAGCAGGTTTTTTTTTGTAACAATTATAAAGATGGGCAATTGTTTATTTTACTCGGGCCACTACCGTGATCTCTGATGTGTAGTTTTTTAGTTTAAAATAAATAACTAGATTAATAATGCTGGACAATCCACACAGCCTCATCTAGCCCAAAGCTAAGCAGAGCTAGTGTTATGATGGGTACGAGATGACAAATATCTGTAACTTAATACAAAATATTACAAAGATTGAGAAATTTATTACACTTAGAAAACACCCGAACCCCGTAGAAATATTTACATGTCGTACAAACATTTATTGTTCCAAGGTGAGAATCGAACCCGCAACCTCATGTGTTTAAATGTGCCAAAGGCAGACCTTCGGCCGCCCACATTTATTGTCAATCCATATAGTTAAAAAAATGAATTAAAAATAATAATAATTTATTTGACACGATACTCTATAATTAAAAAAACCTATTAAAGTAAACGCAAGGAACGTCATATTAAGGAACAAAGTGCCACTTTTTCGGTTTTAGTTTTCAGGTATAAAGAAAAATCAAAAAATAGAAAATTTCTTAGTTATCGTATAAAAAAATATCGATGGATCAACATTTGTCTGTAGAAAAGTATTTGCAATGGATTTTTGGTTTCTAAATAAAATTATTCAGTAAATTAAAATCATTATTTCTTTAGACTTACAAAAAAACACTCAAACAAGTCAAATTTTAATAATAGGTACATAATTATTAAACTAATAATAAAAGGACTAGGTAACGCGATGTCATAAATAATAAATGTCATAGAACATAGCGTTACCCTGACATTTCGTTTCCACACGTGTGGTCATCGACCTCCACGACTCCCGCACGAAGCGGCAACGTCGCTGTCATTTTTGACAAATGCTGCGTTCTGATTGGTTCATTTGAATCGGATCAACTTGTGTAAAATGGATTTGTATATCGGATCAACAAATGGTATTACAATGCCAAAAGCCCCGTGAGGTCAATTGTTGATCTGGTTGGAGCAACATTTGTTACTGAAAATGTATAATAGATCAACAAAAGAGGCTCGGATCAACAAGTGTTTTCGGATCAACAAAGTGCTCGCTGTGAGTCGCGCCTGATCAACAATTGCCGGAATGGTATCTCTATATATATATAATGAACCGTTCACGGTTGACTCGTTTTCAATATACTCGCGTTAGAAAAACCTCAAAAAATACCATTTTTGTTGATCTTCTAACGGTCAAAAATGTTACACTGAAACGTCTTTTTCACATCCGGTGCATATATACTACGCGCCACATTAGCTTAGACAATGTTGATCTGCAGTCTCTGGAGCCACAAATTACTACTTCGTCTGTTTTCAAAGCGGCAACGCCGCGCGCGCGGTAGTGGGGGACTTTTTGAGACTTACATAATCGAAGTTAATAGACTTGAAAGCGTTCGTTCTTACAAATTTCCGTCGGATAGTCGACCAAGCACATTACATTTATAAAATAATATTTTTGTGTAGGTATGTGTATTTTTGAAATCTACTATAGCTCACAAAAAATAACTGAACTATTTAGCAACCAGTGCCTTATGTATGAGAAGTTGGTAAAAAGGTTGTTTTTTGTAACAGAACCGTTAAATTTCTAATGAAATTTCCCTTTATTTTTAACTAAGAACCTAGAGAGAACCTGCTTCAGAGTTGAATTCTACAGCGATCTAAGTATGCCAGAACGCACTACACGTCAAACGAAAATATAAAGAGAAAGATTTTAAAATGTTTCATATATTTTAGACTCAAATGAACTCCTACAAATATCACGTCTATAAATCCCGCTTCCCAAATGAAGGTAGGAGTGTGCCGTTAACTGAATTTTCATTCACCTCACGAAACTGTCTAGTGGGCAACATTATCATTATTTTAGGACGACATTAGTCCACTGCTGGACATAGGCTTCCCGTAATGAGCGCCATAGCGCTGTCGCGTCCAGTATCTACCGTCAATCATTCGCAGATCGTCATCGCAACTGGCCGGAGGGCGGGGCGTCCTACACTACGTTTGCCTAGTCGCAGTCTCCACTGAAGAACACGTTAACCCCAACGGTTTCCGATTCTCCGCGAGATAAAGCCTAATTTAAAGAATTAGCAAGCTAAAATGACAGTGGACCGGGCATATCTTGCGAAAAACTGACAACCGCTGGGGTAAACGTACTCTTGAGTGAAGACCACGTCTCGGTAAACGTAGTGTATGGTGTCCTCTAGTCAAGTGGGCATTCATATGGAAAAGCATCTGTCCGTCCAGCAGTGGACTATTAATGGTTGGCGACGAAGATGATGATTATGATGAGACCCGCTAGGTAGTTTACTAAAACATTTTTATGATCAGTAACTACCAACGATACGTTTAGGGTAATTTGCAAATCTTACTTTTACAATAAATGGGAAAGTCTGTGTGAATGTTTGATAAAAGTAATCTCCGTAACTACTTAAGTTATTTAAATGAAATTTGATAGTTTATGGTTTAGGACCTAGAATAACACAATATAGGATATTACAAATTGGAAATTATTTACTTTAGTAATAACTAGATGCGCCCCGCGGCCTCGCCCGCATGGAAATTTATTTCTCAAATTTCTGAAATTTATTGCACGCCTCCTATAGTTTCGTAAAAAAAATACATGTTTAGTTATTTACTTTTAGTTTATTCATAGTGTTCATTTTGAGGGAAACAAACCAATGAAAAATAATTTTCCATACAAACTTTACCACCCTATCTAATAACCCCTTCTGAGTTAAAAATTTACAAATTTTAAAAGCCTATGTCCTATTCTAGGTCCTACTATCTACTTACCAAATGTCTTCTAAATAACTAAAGTTAATACGGAGATTACTTATAACAAACATTCATACAGACTTTCCCATTTATTATAATAGTAAGATAGATAAGATTTGAGTCTGACTGAACTCTGAAGAACACTGACCCTAGTCTCTATATAATATGAAAGGATCCTGTTTACCTATGGGAGGTAGCTAGGTACTTTACAGAATTATTTGTGAAGATCCTTGCTAGCAATTCGCATATTGGGTAATTTAAAACTATAATCTTATTAACTTAAACTAAACAGGTTGGTATTCATCAACGGTAGGCTGAACCAGCTGCTAGTGACTTAAAAATCGGTACAACAAAACTGCAAAATGAATAATTTGCAGTTTTGTTAATTTTAATTAATAATAATTAAACACGTATTTTTTATTTTTACGGAACTATCCATAGGAGGCGTGCAGTAAATTTCTGTAATATGACGAATAAATTTTCATGCGGGCGGAGCCGCGGGGTGTAACGAGTCTAAAATAATTGACGTTTAATTAAACATCAATAGATCGAGGCATTGACACTAGTTATTTTTTTAAGTTGGTTAACCACGTAAGGTAGGCAACTACTTGAGTTCCCCAAAATAATTTAAGGTAGCAGGTAGGGCATGTAAAAACCGGGTTATTTTAAAAACCGGTTAATTCGGTTTTTATGATTTCAAAACCGGTGAAAACCGGTTTTTTCGGTGATTTCGGTTATTTTCTACAAGACGAATTAAAACAATAAAATCTGTATTAAAATGTACTTATATTTATCTAAGGACTCACTAATTTGACTTAAATCACATTTCTTATAATTAAAACATATAATGTTGTCGATAGTAACAGAAATGTACCGCCTACAGTATTTTTTTATACCACCAAGGTAGCAAACAGCATGCGGCCCGCCTGATGGAAAAAGGTTACCGCAGCCTATGGACGCCTGCATATCAGAGACATTGCACGCGCGTTGCCTACCCTTGTAAATGTCTTAAAAGACTCTTTTTCACCCTTGCAAGCCCTACAGTTCTAGCCTTTCTTTCTAACTCCGTAAGCTAGAGATTGATTAAAATAAATGAACGCTATAGAGGTACCTAGTTCAATTATTTCAATCAATCTGTCAAGCGACTATATTTCTTATCAATCGTTAATACCGTTCCTTTATGTCTTTAAAACATATTAAATCCTTTCTCCTGCTTCTACACTTGCGAGCTATAAACTGGAATCACTTCATCGCTGGTTTCTGCAGACCATATTTTACAGTTTCCATGGAATAAACTGAAGATTGGTGTATACCATTTGAAAAGAAATTTTGTTAGCTTTCGAATGGTATAAAAATTATTTAAATTTAATTATTAAGTTTCCTACCTTCATTTAGTGAATTATTACAATAGGTCGAAGTTGTGGATGTTTAAATTAATAAGAAGTTATATGAAAATATCAAATTTTTATTTAAAATCTTTGTTATTTCCCGCTTAATTTGGGTGCCGCCCGTTGCTGGCTTTTTTGGGGTCAAGTTAGCTTCTTTGAGTCTTCGCCTCACTGTCCACTCGCTGACAGTTCTCCCTCGAACTTCTCCGAGCTCCCGCTGGACGTCAACGCCGGTTAGATGTCGATTTCGGAGAGAAGTGCTGACAATAAATCGATCATCTCTCGCTGAAGTGCATTGCTGTCGTCCAGATCCTGGTCTTCGGACTAAGTTTCAAGTATCTCTAAACCTCTTGTATACTTTGGAGACACAGGACTGGCTCAGATGAAGCTGTCGAGCGATAGTACGCTGAGAGAACACTTGCTGGCACAGAAAAAGGATAAATATAGTTTAGAAGTTGTATAGCTCGTGATTTACATACAAAACGCTTGTCGCCACCTGGCCTCCCACCCATGCTGTCACTACTACATACGCGTATATTCAAACGCAGAGACACGCACACATAAACAGCGCCCCCCCAAAGAAAAATACACCGTGATTAGTGCTCAATGGCACAAACGGTTGTCTGTGAACTTACGAATGCATTGAAAAAAGCACACATCTCTAGCTTACGACCATCACGAGCGGCCCTACCATGCGAGCAAGACGATATCGTAAGCTTCACATTACATTACTACGTGCGCTTGTATTGCTCCAAATTTTGATGAACTAATACAGCAATGGTGTGCAAAATGACGATAAACGGAATAAACTATGATTCTCATAGTAAATAATTACTCTCTGTAAATTTTATTAAAAACATCTAAAATTTTTAAAAAAATTACTTATGCTGCAACACACCATTTTTACAAGTTTTTTCTCGTCCGCCGTTAGACACGATACTGAAAATCAAACTGCGTAATGGAGACACATTAGTCATCTGTGCGACGGCAAGGTCACGCTAGTATGTAACTTCTAGTACCATATTAATCCTTTTTCTGTGCTTGCTGGATTAGGGTGACGATTTGAGCGACTTCTATTGGTGTGGTTTCCATTTTCTTGTAATTCTAGTATTTTGAGTGACGTGACTGATTGGACTGATGACAAAATTGCATAAATTCCCAGTTTTTATAGGAGTTTGAAATAATGGATGTTTCATTCCAAAAATTATGTCTTTTGTTTTCACGTTCCATGACATATGATGAACATTTTTTTCGCTATGATATCGAAAGAGTTTGAAAGCTAATAAAATTATCTTTAAAATAATATACCACAACCTACAGTTTATTGCATGGAAACTGTAAAATATTGTGTACAAAAACCAGTGATGAAATGATTCCAGTTTATAGCTCGGAAATGTAGAAGAAAATATTTTTCTTCAATAATCTCTATCTGGTAAGATTTATATATGACTATCTTAAAATGTTATAAAATAGTTAGATGGATCGTAATATTATATGCATACACTGCATAATAACACTAAATAGTTTTCTTTACGACCCAATTTTAATACAGATGAGGGACAAATTCTTGAGTTTCAAGCAACAAATAATAACCGAAAAAACCGGTTTTCCTGACCAAAAAAACCGGTTAAAAACCGAGGTAAAATCAGTCGGTTAACCGGTTTTTCGATTAACCGAATAACCGGTTTACATGCCCTAGTAGCAGGTTATTTTTTGTAACAATTATAACGATAGGCTATCTATTCTATTCTTATATATCTATTCTACTCGGGTGACTACCGTAACCTCTGATGTGTAGTTTTTAATAAATAACTAGATTAATAATGCTGGACAATCCACACAGCCTTATCTAGCCCAAAGCTAAGCAGAGCTTGTGTTATGATGGGTACGAGATGACAAATATCTGTAACTTAATACAAGATATTACAAAGATTGAGAAATTTATTACACTTAGAAAACACCCAGAACCCCGTAGAAATATTTACATGTCGTACAAACATTTATTGTTCTAAGGTGGGAATCGAACCCGCAACCTCATGTGCCAAAGGCATACCTTCGGCCGCCCACGTTTATTTTCAATCCATATAGTTTCAAAAATGAATTAAAAATAATAATAATTAATTCGACACGATACTCAATAATTAAAAAAACCTATTAAAGTAAACGCAAGGAACGTCATATTAAGGAACAAAGTGCCACTTTTCGGTTTTAGTTTTCAGGTATAAAGAAAAATCAAAAAATAGAAAAGTTCTTAGTTATCGTTAAAAAAATATCGATGGATCAACATTTGTCCGTAGAAAAGTATTCGCAATGGATTTTTAGTTTCTAAATAAAATTATTCAGTAAATGAATATCATTATTTCTTTAGACTTACAAAAAAACACTCAATCATGTCAAATTTTAATAATTGGTACATAATTATCAAACTAATAATAAAAGGACTAGGTAACGCGATGTCATAAATAATAAATGTCATAGAACATAGCGTTACCCTGTCATTTCGTTTCCACACGTGTGGTCATCGACCTCCACGACTCCCGCACGTAGCGGCAACGTCGCTGTCAGTTTCGACCAATGCTGCGTTCTGATTGGTTCATTTGAATCGGATCAACTTGTGTAAAATGGATTTGTATATCGGATCAACAAATGGTATTACAATGCCAAAGGCCCCGTGAGGTCAATTGTTGATCTGGTCGGAGCAACATTTGTTACTGAAAATGTATAATAGATCAACAAAAGAGGCTCGGATCAACAAGTGTTTTCGGATCAACAAAGTGCTCGCTGTGAGTCGCGCCTGATCAACAATTGCCGGAATGGTATCTCTATATATATATATGTATATATAATGAACCGTATATGTATATATATAATGAACCGTTCACGGTAATGGTTGATCCAGTACGATTTCTTAAGAAATGTTGATCCACCTTTTTCATGTGTACATTCGACTCTAGACCTAGTAAACAGATATACTTCGATCCGAATTTCAAAAGCATATGGCAACGCTGGATCTGGATTTACTCGTTTTCAATATACTCGCGTTAGAAAAACCTCAAAAAATACCATTTTTGTTGATCTTCTACCGGTCATAAATTTTACACTGAAACATCTTTTTCACATCCGGTGCATATATACTACGCGCCACTTTAGCTTAGACAATGTTGATCAGCAGACTCTGGAGCCACAAATTACTACTTCGTCTGTTTTCAAAGCGGCAACGCCGCACGCGCGGTAGTGGGGGACTTTTCGAGACTTACATAATCGAAGTTAATAGACTTGAAAGCGTTCGTTCTTACAAATTTCCTTAGGATAGTCGAATAGAATAGAGTAGAAATAGCTAAAATTCACTGACCAAGCACATTAAATTTATAAAATAATATTTTTGTGTAGGTATCTGTATTTTTGAAATCTACTATATCTCACAAAAAATAACTGAACTCTTTAGCAACTAGTTTGTAGGTCATGTTCTTCTTCGACATGTACCTTAGGTATGAGAAGTTGGTAAAAAGGATTTTTTGGTAACAGAACCGTTAAATTCTAATGAAATTGCCTTTCCCGTAATGAGCGCCATAGCGCTGTCGCATCCAGCATCTACCAGCAATCATTCGCAGATCATCATCCCAACTGGCCGGAGGGCGAGGCGTCCTACACTACGTTTGCCAAGTCGCAGTCTCCACTGAAGAACACGTTAACCCCAACGGTTGCCGATTCTCCGCGAGATAAAGCCTAGTTTAAAGAATTAGCAATCTAAAATGACAGTGGGCCGGGCATATCTTGCGAAGAACTGACAACCGATGGGGTAAACGTACCCTTGAGTGAAGACCACGTCTCGGTAAACGTAGTGTATGGTGTCCTCCAGTCAAGTGGGCATTTATATGGGAAAGCATGGGTCCAGCAGTGGACTATTAATGGTTGGCGACGATGATGATGATTATGATGAGACCCGCTAGGTAGTTTACTAAAACATTCTTATGATCAGTAAGTGAGTGATGTCGAAATACCTTCCAACGATACGTTTAGGGTAATTTGCAAATCTTACTTTTATAATAAATGGGAAAGTCTGTGTGCATGTTTGTTATAAGTAATCTCCGTAACTACTTAAGTTATTTAAATAGTTTAGGACCTAGAATACCACAATATAGGATATTACAACTTGGAAATTATTTACTTTCGTAATAACTAGGTGCGCCCCGCGGCCAAATTTTAGAAATTTATTGCACGCCTCCAGGGGAAGTGAAAATAAAAAATACGTGTTTAGTTTTTTACTTTGTAGTTTATTCATAGTATTCATTTTGAGTGAATCAAACTAAAGAAAAATAATTTTCCATACAAACTTTACCACCCCATCTAATAACCCCTTCAGAGTTTAAAATTTCCAAATTTTAATAGCTTATGTCCTATTCTAGGTCCTAAACTATCTACGTACAAAATTTCATCTAAATAATTTAAGTAGCTACGGAGATAACCTATAACAAACATTCACAAAGACTTTCCCATTTATTCAAAATTCAAAATTCAAAATTCAAAGTGCTTTATTTCCTTAAGACCTTACAGGACACTTGGACACGTCATAAAGTACATGTTAAAAATAATTGAAATTATGAAATAAAGTGCTCACTTTGATTATTGTTCACTTCGGTCTATTTAGGTAAAGTAAAGAAGCGAACAAGAAACCTTTACCTTGTTAGGTTGTTAGTTTTAGAGTTGGAGCAAAACTCGTCCCAAGCTTTTTTATCATCTAAATAATCAGATATTTTATAGTAAGCCTTTTTACAAAGAATAGTTTTGATAATTTGTTTGAATTTATTTACCGATAATTTTTGCAACTCACTTGGAGTTTTGTTGTAGAAGCGTATACATTGCCCTTTGAAAGATACATTAACTTTGTTTAATCTAGTTGTGGGCAAAGCGAGTTTATTCTTATTTCTAGTATTAACATTATGTATGTCACTATTTTTAGTGAACCTATTGATATTTTTATGAGTGTACAACAAGTTTTCATAAATATATTGACATGGTACTGTCATTATGTTTATTTCTTTGAATTTATTGCGGAGAGATTCTCTGGGACCCATATTATAGATTGCACGAACAGCCCTCTTCTGCAGCACAAATACGGTGTTAATGTCTGCAGCGTTCCCCCACAGTAGTATACCATAAGACATAATACTATGGAAGTAGCTGAAATAAACAAGTCTAGAAGTATCCACGTCTGTAAATTGACGGATTTTTTTGACTGCATATGCTGCAGAACTGAGTCTCTTCGATAGCTTATCTATGTGTGGGCCCCATTGAAGCTTACTATCTAGAGTGATTCCTAAGAATACGGTACTTTCTACAATGTCTAACGTTTCTCCTTTCACGTTTACATCAGCCTTAACTTGTTTCACATTAGGTAGAATAAATCTAATACATTTCGTTTTGGTTTCGTTAAGCAAAAGATTATTGACGCTAAACCAGTGGACAACTTTTGAGATTGCATTATTCACATCGTCGAAATTTTGTAGTTTGTCTTTTCATTTTAAAAATTAAAGAAGTATCATCAGCAAATAATACAATCTCGTGATTATTCTTTACAAGATCAGGCAGGTCGTTAATATAAACTAAAAACAGGAAAGGACCGAGGATAGAACCCTGCGGTACACCCATAGTAACTACAGACCCCGAAGACCGTTTCCCATTAATGTCAACTCTTTGTATCCTGTCACTTAAGTAAGATGAAAGAAGATCCAAAGAGGTGTCATTTATTCCATAGTGATGTAGTTTCCTGATTAATGTCTTATGGTGTACACAATCGAATGCTTTTGACAAGTCGCAAAAGACGCCTAAAGCGTCTTGCGACTTCTCCCAAGCATCAAAAATATGTGATACCAACTCTACACCAGCATCAGTAGTTGACCTGCCTCGAGTAAACCCGAATTGCTTACAATGTAGCAGGTCATTGCCATTGAAATGCCTGAGCAATTGATGTAAAATTAGTTTTTCAAAAACTTTGCTGAATGTAGGCAGTACTGATATCGGTCTAAAGTTGGTGGGGTCAGACCTACTACCCGATTTAAACAGTGGAGTTATTTTACTATGTTTCATTAGATCAGGAAATACGCCATAATCAATGGACTCATTGAATATGAAAGCTAAATCTGGTGCAATTATATCAATCAAAGGTTTAATAATTTTAACAGAAATGCCCCAGAGATCTGCAGTTTTCTTAATATTTAAAAGTTTAAAGGCTTTAATTATATCTTTGTCATCAACATGATTGAAATTAAACTTATTTTCGCATTTAGGTACATTTTCTTTAAGTAGAGACTCAGCGATTACTTGAGAAGAGTTAAGACACTTAGTAGTAGAGATTGGAATATTAGTAAAAAAGTTTTCAAATGCTTGGGCTACTTCAACATCATTTTTGATTGAAGAGTTATTAATTTTTAAATTGTAATCATTAGTATAGTTACTAACCTTTCCAGTCTCACTATTTATTATTTTCCAAGTTGATTTGATTACATTTTCACTATTTCGAATTTTTGAGCTAATATAATTTGACTTTGCAATTTGACAAACTTTCCGAAACAATTTTGAATAATTTTTAACTTTTTCTTTAAACTCCTCACTAAAATTGTATTGTTTTTCACTATACAGTTCATACAACTTTTGTCTACTTTTATGTATACCTACTGTTGCCCACTCGCTAAAGTTAAGTTTCTCAGAGACCACTATCGACCTGGGTGTAAATATTGAATTGAATATTATAATACTAGATGCGCCCCGCGGCTTCGCCCGCGAACCAGAGTTTTTTTAAACAAATTTCTGAAATTTATTACACAACTCCTGGCGTTTATTTTGGTAAAATAAAAAATACGTGTTTAATTATTTATTTCATTCTTTATTTATATCGAGTTTTGAGTAAATCAAACAAAGGAAAAATAATTTTCCATACAAACTACCACGCCCTCAGAGGTTAATTTTAGATAATTTTATTAGCCTATGTCTTATTCTAGGTCCTACTAGCTACGTACCAAATGTCATCTAAATAACTTAAGTTAATACGGAGATTACTTATAACAAACATTCACACAGACTTTCTCATTATATTTATCATAATAGTAAGATAGATAAGATTTGAGTTTGACTGAACTCTGAAGAACACTGACCCTAGTCTCTATTTTAATATGAAATGAACCTGTTTATCTATGGGAGGTAGATAGGTACTTTACATAATTATTTGTGAAGATCCTTGCTAGCAATTCGCATATTTGGTAATTTAAAACTATAATCTTTAACTGAACAGGTAGGTATTCATCAACGGTAGGCTGAACCAGCTGCTAGTGACTTAAAAATCGGTACAAATAAACTGCAAAATGAATAATTAAACACGTATTTTTTATTTTTACGAAACTACCCCTAGGAGACGTGCAGTAAATTTCTGAAATTTGACAAATAAATTTTCATGTGAGCGGAGCCGCGGGGTGTAACTAGTCTAAAATAATTGACGTTTAGTTAAACATCAATAGATCGAGGCATTGACTTTAGTTATTTTTTTAAGTCGGTTAACCACGTAAGGTAGGCAACTACTTAAGTTCCCCAAAATAATTTAAGGTAGCAGTTTTTATTTGTAACAATGATAACGATAGGCAATTGTTTATTCAACTAGGGCCACTACCGTGACCCTAGTAGAATAATGATGTGTAGTTTTTTAGTTTAAAATAAATAAATAACTAGATTAATAATGCTGGACAATCCACACAGCCTCATCTAGCCCAAAGCTAAGCAGAGCTTGTGTTATGATGGGTACTAGATGACAAATATCTATTACTTAATACAAAATATTACAAAGATTGATAAATTTATTACACTTAGAAAACACCCAGAACCCCGTAGAAATATTTACATGTCGTACAAAAATTTATTGTTCCAAGGTGGGAATCGAACCCGCAACCTCATGTGCCAAAGGCAGACCTTCGGGCGCCCACATTTATTGTCAATCCAAATAGTTTCAAAAATGAATTAAAACGATTAATAGTTTATTTGACACGATACTCATAATTAAAAAACCTATTAAGGTAAACGCAAGGAACGTCATATTAAGGAACAAAGTTCCACTTTTTCGGTTTTAGTTTTCAGGTATAAAGAAAAATAGAAAAGTTCTTAGTTATCGTTTAAAAAATATCGATGGATCAACATTTGTCCGTAGAAAAGTATTCGCAATGGATTTTTGGTTTCTAAATTTATTAATTCTTATTTATTTAACTTTTCAATTATTTTACTTTTGAATTGTATTGCAAATAGAGTAAAAAAAAATCAGCAAAACTGTAAATAAAGGACTAGGTAACGCGATGTCACAATAAATAATGAATGTCGTGAAACATAGCGTTACCCTGTCATTTCGTTTCCACATCGTTAAGGTCATCGACTTCCACGACTCCCGCACGAAGCGGCAACGTCGCTGACATTTTTGACAAATGCTGCTTTTTGATTGGTTCATTTGAATCGGATCAACTTGTGTAAAATGGATTTGTATATCGGATCAACAAATGGTATTACAATGCCAAAAGCCCCGTGAGGTCAATTGTTGATCTGGTTGGAGCAACATTTGTTACTGAAAATGTATAATAGATCAACAAAAGAGGCTCGGATCAACAAGTGTTTTCGGATCAACAAAGTGCTCGCTGTGAGTCGCGCCTGATCAACAATTATCGGAATGGTATCTCTATGTGTATATATATATATGTATATATATATCATAATTTATTAATAATAATAATAATATAGAACCTTTTTTTGAAGTCTGTTATAAATACACTATATACTATATAAATACACTATATACAGGGTGTTAGTGTGAACTGCGTTATCCTTGAAACCAGAGGTTCAGCATCATGAGTAGAGTCCAAAACCGATGAAAAATAATTATTATATTTTTAATTTATTTTTGAAACAAAAATATTCGATACACCTTCTAAGTGGTAAAACTACAACACGAGTACATTGACGGGGCCGCGCAGGTGTCGACCTGTTTTGATCAAACGGGCCGCCCGCCATGCAAGTGTTCATTGCCGCGCCCCCCACGCACCTCACCGCGCCGCACGCGCCGTCCGCCTACTCGCGCAGGCGCCGTCCGATCGCTCCTCAGTGACAGACCGCCAGCGTGACGGAGAGCACGTCGTCGCGTCGTTGACACAGATTTTCGCGCGTCAATTGTTTTCAGATCAATTGTTTTCGATTTTTAAATAAAAGTGGACTGAAATGGTGCGGCCTTATGCCATCGCTCTGGTGAACTTGGCTCGTACGATGTACGCAGAGCTCAGCTGTTTCCATCCCAGGATAACGTGTGCTAAGCTAGGAAACTATCCCAAAGACACAAAGGCTACGTACGTACGTACATATGGCCAGTTCACCGATTCACGATAGTACTATGCCAATTTGCTGTGCCTATTTTAACTAATATTTCACTCGCGGCTTGGTGTTGGTTATTAGAAAATAGTATTAGATAAAATTGAAAACAAGTTCTATTCAGTTTAGAATGTTTAATCTAATTACAAAAAAATAATGTAATGTAGCAACTCCATCCATTAAGTCGTCTTGGGTGACGTGAAACCAGATGAGGACGCGGGATTGATACTGGAGGTTGCTATTTCATCATCGTCGCTGTCGTCACTTGAGCTTTCATCATTATTTGAGTCAGAATCATCATCCCCTTCACGAATAATAAATGTTTCTGTCATCATATCTACCAAATGATCGCTTTTACAGTAATCGGTCTCTAGAGGTATTCCTTTACCTTTGTGCATAATTTCCAAAAACCATTAAAATGTAAAACCATTTCGTAAACTTTTGTGCGCGATGGTATTTTGACAAGAAACGTGACGTGTGATAGCAAATGTCAACTGACGAACCAATAGCGCACCGGCAAGCATGCGGCGCATGACCCTTCCACCCCGCGCCCCACCGCCTACCTCCAAATAGACCCAGATTCCGGCAGAATGACTGAGGAGGAAACGAGACAGAAGACTATGCTTTGGAATAGGAGAAATGCTGGGTATTTGAAGCAGCAGAAAAGTAAGTTGATATAATTGACGAATCTGCCGGACAAAAGTTTTTTTTTTTTTAATCAACTGTAGACCTTCGTTTCATTGAAATATGGACTTTAACTTGTTAAATTTAGATACATTTTACAGTGATAGTGAGTAAATATGGTCTGAAATATGTAATCTATACTTATAATAAAACTGTAACAGGTCCAATTCTGTACATTGAAGATATTTTGAAAATTTTTTTTGGAGGGCACTCTATTATCGATACTCAAGCCAAAACTGTCATTTTTTTCATTCATGTCTGTCTGTCTGTCTGTCTGTCTGTCTGTCTGTCTGTATCGTAAACGCGCATCACGCCGAAACTACTTGATGGATTGAAATGAAACTCGGCATGATTATAGGTCATACTACGAGGAAGGACATAGGATACTTTTTATCCCGGAATTCAGTAAGGTTCTCATGGGAGAGGGTATGAAAGTAAAATTCTTTTACCGCGCATCACGCTGAAACTGCTGAATGAATTGGAATGAAACTCAGGACGATTTGAGTTCATAGTACAAGGAAGGACATGGGATACTTTTTATCCCGAAATTCAGTAAGGTTCCTCTGGGAGAGAGGGTGGAACAAAATTCTTTAAAAACGCATCACGACGGAATTGAATGAATTCGAATGGAACTCGGGACGATTGGACATGGGATACATTTTATCCCGGAATTCAGTTTGGTTCCCCTGGGCTATACGGGTTTTCAAAAATTTCTCACAACATCTGAACGACGCGTGTGTACGCGTCGTTCAGATGCAGTGAGAAATTTTTGAAAACCCGTATAGCCCAGGGGAACCAAACTGAATTGAACTGATAAACGCGAAAGTTTGTAAGTATGAATGGATAGATGGATGGATGTTTGTTACTCTTTCACGCAAAAACTGCTGAACGGATCTGGATGAAATGGCACAGAGATAGATTATAAGCTGGAATAAGAAATACGCTTTATTTTATCTCGAAAATCCCACGGGAAAGGGAATTACGCAAGTAAAATCGCGAGTACTCCAAATACTAATCATGCGCAGACGAAGTCGCGGGTACCAGCTAGTATCCTAATAATATTATAAACGCGAAAGTTTGTAAGTATGGATGTTTGTTACTCTCACGCTAAAACTACTGAACGGATATGGATGAAATTTGCACAGAGAAAGATTATAGTCTGGAATAACACATAGGCTATATTTTATCCCGGAATTCCCAGGGGAACGGGAATTACGCGGGTGAAACCGCGAGGCGCTGCTAGTTAAGATATATTTTACAGTGATAATTACCGCAAGCTTGAAGCGACAGATTTGCGCTGTCTACTAGTTTATGCCGTCACTGTAAAATGTATTTTAATGCTATGAGTTTTAAGCACATGTTTGAATGCTTATTTTTGATGTATGGCAATGACGACCGATGTGGTGCAGTGGCCGAATGTCTGCGACGTAGGAGGTTGCGTTCGATTCCCGCCTTAGGACAAATGTTTGTACGATCCAAATATTTGTTGGGGGGAGGGGGGTTTTTCTGGGTATTTTCTATGTAAGTATTATAAAAATATCTATTTATCTAATGCATTGTATTAAGTATATCAGTCATCTAGTACCCATACACGAACAAAACTTTATGTTTTTTTTACTGACTGAATACAGACAGTACTATGAAGTTGGAAAACGCACGGTACAGAATGAAATGGTCACTTTGTTTGATGCCAAGCAAGACCCAAAAGTAAAATAGACTTTTTATGTAAAACAAATAATCCTGGACAATACACAGAAAGTAGAGCTTGTCTTGGTAATACCGACTCAATTATCAAAAAATGAATTCATTCTCCGTGAAAATAGCGCCCAAAGAGAATTTAAATACTACGTGGAGAGCATCCAGGATGTGTCCAGGATGATAGGTGTCCAGGATGATGGAGGTGTCCAGGATGATGGAGAGCATCCAGGAGGTGTCCAGGATGATGGAGAGCATCCAGGAGGTGTCCAGGATGACGGAGAGCATCCAGGATGACGGAGAGCATCCAGGAGGTGTCCAGGATGACGGAGAGCATCCAGGATGACGGAGAGCATCCAGGAGGTGTCCAGGATGACGGAGAGCATCCAGGAGGTGTCCAGGAGGTGTCCAGGATGACGGAGAGCATCCAGGAGGTGTCCAGGATGATGGAGAGCATCCAGGAGGTGTCCAGGATGATGGAGAGCATCCAGGAGGTGTCCAGGAGGTGTCCAGGATGATGGAGAGCATCCAGGAGGTGTCCAGGATGATGGAGAGCATCCAGGAGGTGTCCAGGATGATGGAGAGAATCCAGGAGGTGTCCAGGATGATGGAGAGCATCCAGGAGGTGTCCAGGATGATGGAGAGCATCCAGGAGGTGTCCAGGATGATGGAGAGCATCCAGGAGGTGTCCAGGATGATGGAGAGAATCCAGGAGGTGTCCAGGATGATGGAGAGCATCCAGGAGGTGTCCAGGATGATGGATAGCATGATGGAGAGCATCCAGGATGATGGAGAGCATCCAGGAGGTGTCCAGGATGATGGAGAGCATCCAGGAGGTGTCCAGGATGATGGAGAGCATCCAGGAGGTGTCCAGGATGATGGAGAGCATCCAGGTGTCCAGGATGATGGAGAGCATCCAGGAGGTTACCAGGATGATCGAGAGCATCCAGGAGGTGTCCAGGATGACGGAGAGCATCCAGGAGGTGTCCAGGATGACGGAGAGCATCCAGGAGGTGTCCAGGAGGATGGAGAGCATCCAGGAGGTGTCCAGGATGATGGAGAGCATCCAGGAGGTGTCCAGGATGATGGAGAGCATCCAGGAGGTGTCCAGGATGATGGAGAGCATCCAGGTGTCCAGGATGATGGAGAGCATCCAGGTGTCCAGGATGATGGAGAGCATCCAGGAGGTGTCCAGGATGATGGATAGCATGATGGAGAGCATCCAGGATGATGGAGAGCATCCAGGAGGTGTCCAGGATGATGGAGAGCATCCTGGAGGTGTCCAGGATGATGGAGAGCATCCAGGAGGTGTCCAGGATTATGGAGAGCATCCAGGAGGTGTCCAGGAGGTGTCCAGGATGATGGAGAGCATCCAGGAGGTGTCCAGGATGATGGAGAGCATCCAGGTGTCCAGGATGATGGAGAGCATCCAGGAGGTGTCCAGGATGATGGAGAGCATCCAGGTGTCCAGGAGGTGTCCAGGATGATGGAGAGCATCCAGGAGGTGTCCAGGTGTCCAGGATGATGGAGAGCATCCAGGAGGTGTCCAGGATGATGGAAAGCATCCAGGTGTCCAGGATGATCATCCAGGAGGTGTCCAGGATGATGGAGAGCATCCAGGAGGTGTCCAGGATGATGGAGAGCATCCAGGAGGTGTCCAGGATGATGGAGAGCATCCAGGAGGTGTCCAGGATGATGCGAGAGCATCCAGGAGGTGTCCAGGAGGTGTCCAAGATGATGGAGAGCATCTAGGAGGTGTCCAGGATGATGGAGAGCATCTATGAGGTGTCCAGGATGATGGAGAGCATCCAGGAGGTGTCCAGGATGATGGAGAGCATCCAGGAGGTGTCCAGGATGATGGATAGCATGATGGAGAGCATCCAGGAGGTGTCCAGGATGATGGAGAGCATCCAGGAGGTGTCCAGGATGATGGATAGCATGATGGAGAGCATCCAGGAGGTGTCAAGGATGATGGAGAGCATCCAGGAGGTGTCCAGGATGATGGAGAGGTGTCCGGGATGTGTCCGGGAGGTGTCCGGGATGTGTCCGGGAGGTGTCCGGGATGTGTCCGGGACGTGTCCGGGATGTGTCCGGGACGTGTCCGGGACGTGTCCGGGACGTGTCCGGGATGTGTCCGGGATGTGTCCGGGAGGTGTCCGGGATGATGGAGAGCATCCAGGAGGTGTCCAGGATGATGGAGAGCATCCAGGAGGTGTCCAGGATGATGGAGAGCATGATGGAGAGCATCCAGGAGGTGTCAAGGATGATGGAGAGCATCCAGGAGGTGTCCAGGATGATGGAGAGCATCCAGGAGGTGTCCAGGATGATGGAGAGCATCCAGGAGGTGTCCAGGATGATGCGAGAGCATCCAGGAGGTGTCCAGGATGATGGAGAGCATCCAGGAGGTGTCAAGGATGATGGAGAGCATCTAGGAGGTGTCCGGGATGATGGAGAGCATCCAGGAGGTGTCCAGGATGATGGAGAGCATCCAGGAGGTGTCCAGGATGATGGCGAGCATCCAGGAGGTGTCCAGGATGATGGAGAGGTGTCCGGGATGTGTCCGGGAGGTGTCCGGGATGTGTCCGGGAGATGTCCGGGAGGTGTCCGGGATGTGTCCGGGACGTGACCGGGACGTGTCCGGGACGTGTCCGGGATGTGTCCGGGACTTGTCCGGGATGTGTCCGGGAGGTGTCCGGGATGATGGAGAGCATCCAGGAGGTGTCCAGGATGATGGAGAGCATCCAGGAGGTGTCCAGGAGGTGTCCAGGATGATGGAGAGCATCTAGGAGGTGTCCAGGATGATGGAGAGCATCCAGGAGGTGTCCAGGATGATGGAGAGCATCCAGGAGGTGTCCAGGAGGTGTCCAGGATGATGGAGAGCATCCAGGAGGTGTCCAGGATGATGGAGAGCATCCAGGTGTCCAGGATGATGGAGAGCATCCAGGAGGTGTCCAGGATGATGGAGAGCATCCAGGAGGTGTCCAGGATGATGGAGAGCATCCAGGAGGTGTCCAGGATGATGGAGAGCATCCAGGAGGTGTCCAGGATGATGCGAGAGCATCTAGGAGGTGTCCAGGATGATGGAGAGCATCTAGGAGGTGTCCAGGATGATGGAGAGCATCCAGGAGGTGTCCAGGATGATGGAGAGCATCCAGGAGGTGTCCAGGAGGTGTCCAGGATGATGGAGAGCATCCAGGAGGTGTCCAGAATGATGGAGAGCATCCAGGTGTCCAGGATGATGGAGAGCATCCAGGAGGTGTCCAGGATGATGGATAGCATGATGGAGAGCATCCAGGATGATTGAGAGCATCCAGGAGGTGTCCAGGATGATGGAGAGCATCTAGGAGGTGTCCAGGATGATGGAGAGCATCCAGGAGGTGTCCAGGATGATGGAGAGCATCCAGGAGGTGTCCAAGATGATGGAGAGCATCCAGGAGGTGTCCAGGATGATGGAGAGCATCCAGGAGGTGTCCAGGATGATGGAGAGCATCCAGGAGGTGTCCAGGATGATGCGAGAGCATCCAGGAGGTGTCCAGGAGGTGTCCAGGATGATGGAGAGCATCTAGGAGGTGTCCAGGATGATGGAGAGCATCTATGAGGTGTCCAGGATGATGGAGAGCATCCAGGAGGTGTCCAGGATGATGGAGAGCATCCAGGAGGTGTCCAGGATGATGGATAGCATGATGGAGAGCATCCAGGAGGTGTCCAGGATGATGGAGAGCATCCAGGAGGTGTCCAGGATGATGGAGAGGTGTCCGGGATGTGTCCGGGATGTGTCCGGGAGGTGTCCGGGATGTGTCCGGGAGGTGTCCGGGATGTGTCCGGGATGTGTCCGGGACGTGTCCGGGATGTGTCCGGGACGTGTCCGGGACGTGTCCGGGACGTGTCCGGGATGTGTCCGGGATGTGTCCGGGAGGTGTCCGGGATGATGGAGAGCATCCAGGAGGTGTCTAGGATGATGGAGAGCATCCAGGAGGTGTCCAGGATGATGGAGAGCATCCAGGAGGTGTCCAGGATGATGGAGAGCATCCAGGAGGTGTCCAGGATGATGGAGAGCATCCAGGTGTCCAGGATGATGGAGAGCATCCAGGAGGTGTCCAGGATGATGGAGAGCATCCAGGAGGTGTCCAGGATGATGGAGAGCATCCAGGAGGTGTCCAGGATGATGGAGAGCATCCAGGAGGTGTCCAGGATGATGCGAGAGCATCTAGGAGGTGTCCAGGATGATGGAGAGCATCTAGGAGGTGTCCAGGATGATGGAGAGCATCCAGGAGGTGTCCAGGATGATGGAGAGCATCCAGGAGGTGTCCAGGAGGTGTCCAGGATGATGGAGAGCATCCAGGAGGTGTCCAGAATGATGGAGAGCATCCAGGTGTCCAGGATGATGGAGAGCATCCAGGAGGTGTCCAGGATGATGGATAGCATGATGGAGAGCATCCAGGATGATTGAGAGCATCCAGGAGGTGTCCAGGATGATGGAGAGCATCTAGGAGGTGTCCAGGATGATGGAGAGCATCTAGGAGGTGTCCAGGATGATGGAGAGCATCCAGGAGGTGTCCAGGATGATGGAGAGCATCCAGGAGGTGTCCAAGATGATGGAGAGCATCCAGGAGGTGTCCAGGATGATGGAGAGCATCCAGGAGGTGTCCAGGATGATGGAGAGCATCCAGGAGGTGTCCAGGATGATGCGAGAGCATCCAGGAGGTGTCCAGGAGGTGTGCAGGATGATGGAGAGCATCTAGGAGGTGTCCAGGATGATGGAGAGCATCTATGAGGTGTCCAGGATGATGGAGAGCATCCAGGAGGTGTCCAGGATGATGGAGAGCATCCAGGAGGTGTCCAGGATGATGGATAGCATGATGGAGAGCATCCAGGAGGTGTCCAGGATGATGGAGAGCATCCAGGAGGTGTCCAGGATGATGGATAGCATGATGGAGAGCATCCAGGAGGTGTCAAGGATGATGGAGAGCATCCAGGAGGTGTCCAGGATGATGGAGAGGTGTCCGGGATGTGTCCGGGATGTGTCCGGGAGGTGTCCGGGATGTGTCCGGGAGGTGTCCGGGAGGTGTCCGGGATGTGTCCGGGAGGTGTCCGGGATGTGTCCGGGATGTGTCCGGGACGTGTCCGGGATGTGTCCGGGACGTGTCCGGGACGTGTCCGGGATGTGTCCGGGATTTGTCCGGGAGGTGTCCGGGATGATGGAGAGCATCCAGGAGGTGTCTAGGATGATGGAGAGCATCCAGGAGGTGTCCAGGATGATGGAGAGCATCCAGGAGGTGTCCAGGATGATGGAGAGCATCCAGGAGGTGTCCAGGATGATGGAGAGCATCCAGGAGGTGTCCAGGAGGTGTCCAGGATGATGGAGAGCATCCAGGAGGTGTCCAGGATGATGGAGTGCATCCAGGAGGTGTCCAGGATGATGGAGAGCATCCAGGAGGTGTCCAGGAGGTGTCCAGGATGATGGAGAGCATCCAGGAGGTGTCCAGGATGATGGAGAGCATCCAGGTGTCCAGGATGATGGAGAGCATCCAGGAGGTGTCCAGGATGATGGAGAGCATCCAGGAGGTGTCCAGGATGATGGAGAGCATCCAGGAGGTGTCCAGGATGATAGAGGGCATCCAGGTGTCCAGGAGGTGTCCAGGATGATGGAGAGCATCTAGGAGGTGTCCAGGATGATGGAGAGCATCTAGGAGGTGTCCAGGATGATGGAGAGCATCCAGGAGGTGTCCAGGATGATGGAGAGCATCCAGGAGGTGTCCAGGAGGTGTCCAGGATGATGGAGAGCATCCAGGAGGTGTCCAGGATGATGGAGAGCATCCAGGTGTCCAGGATGATGGAGAGCATCCAGGAGGTGTCCAGGATGATGGATAGCATGATGGAGAGCATCCAGGAGGTGTCCAGGATGATGGATAGCATGATGGAGAGCATCCAGGATGATTGAGAGCATCCAGGAGGTGTCCAGGATGATGGAGAGCATCTAGGAGGTGTCCAGGATGATGGAGAGCATCTAGGAGGTGTCCAGGATGATGGAGAGCATCCAGGAGGTGTCCAGGATGATGGAGAGCATCCAGGAGGTGTCCAGGATGATGGAGAGCATCCAGGAGGTGTCCAGGATGATGGAGAGCATCCAGGAGGTGTCCAGGATGATGCGAGAGCATCCAGGAGGTGTCCAGGAGGTGTCCAGGATGATGGAGAGCATCTAGGAGGTGTCCAGGATGATGGAGAGCATCTATGAGGTGTCCAGGATGATGGAGAGCATCCAGGAGGTGTCCAGGATGATGGAGAGCATCCAGGAGGTGTCCAGGATGATGGAGAGCATCCAGGAGGTGTCCAGGATGATGCGAGAGCATCCAGGAGGTGTCCAGGAGGTGTCCAGGATGATGGAGAGCATCTAGGAGGTGTCCAGGATGATGGAGAGCATCTATGAGGTGTCAAGGATGATGGAGAGCATCCAGGAGGTGTCCAGGATGATGGAGAGCATCCAGGAGGTGTCCAGGATGATGGAGAGCATCCAGGAGGTGTCCAGGATGATGGAGAGGTGTCCGGGATGTGTCCGGGATATGTCCGGGAGGTGTCCGGGATGTGTCCGGGACGTGTCCGGGACGTGCCCGGGATGTGTCCGGGACGTGTCCGGGATGTGTCCGGGATGTGTCCGGGAGGTGTCCGGGATGATGGAGAGCATCCAGGAGGTGTCCAGGAGGTGTCCAGGATGATGGAGAGCATCTAGGAGGTTTCCAGGATGATGGAGAGCATCCAGGAGGTGTCCAGGATGATGGAGAGCATCTAGGAGGTGTTCAGGATGATGGAGAGCATCTAGTAGGTGTCCAGGATGATGGAGAGCATCCAGGAGGTGTCCAGGATGATGGAGAGCATCCAGGAGGTGTCCAGGATGATGGAGAGCATCCAGGAGGTGTCCAGGATGATGGAGAGCATCCAGGAGGTGTCCAGGATGATGGAGAGCATCCAGGAGGTGTCCAGGATGATGGAGAGGTGTCCGGGATGTGTCCGGGAGGTGTCCGGGATGTGTCCGGGAGGTGTCCGGGATGTGTCCGGGATGTGTCAGGGAGGTGTCCGGGATGTGTCCGGGAGGTGTCCGGGATGTGTCCGGGACGTGTCCGGGATGTGTCCGGGACGTGTCCGGGACGTGTCCGGGACGTGTCCGGGATGTGTCCGGGAGGTGTCCGGGATGATGGAGAGCATCCAGGTGTCCAGGATGATGGAGAGCATCCAGGAGGTGTCCAGGATGATGGAGAGCATCCAGGAGGTGTCCAGGATGATGGAGAGCATCCAGGAGGTGTCCAGGATGATGGATAGCATGATGGAGAGCATCCAGGATGATGGAGAGCATCCAGGAGGTGTCCTGGATGATGGAGAGGTGTCCGGGATGTGTCCGGGATGTGTCCGGGATATGTCCGGGAGGTGTCCGGGAGGTGTCCAGGATGATGGAGAGCATCTAGGAGGTGTCCAGGATGATGGAGAGCATCTAGGAGGTGTCCAGGATGATGGAGATCATCCAGGAGGTGTCCAGGATGATGGAGAGCATGATGGAGAGCATCCAGGAGGTGTCAAGGATGATGGAGAGCATCCAGGAGGTGTCAAGGATGATGGAGAGCATCTAGGAGGTGTCCGGGATGATGGAGAGCATCCAGGAGGTGTCCAGGATGATGGAGAGCATCCAGGAGGTGTCCAGGATGATGGAGAGCATCCAGGAGGTGTCCAGGATGATGGAGAGGTAGGTGTCCGGGATGTGTCCGGGATGTGTCCGGGAGGTTTCCGGGATGTGTCCGGGACGTGTCCGGGACGTGTCCGGGACGTGTCCGGGACGTGTCCGGGATGTGTCCGGGAGGTGTCCGGGATGATGGAGAGCATTCAGGAGGTGTCCAGGATGATGGAGAGCATCCAGGAGGTGTCCAGGAGGTGTCCAGGATGATGGAGAGCATCTAGGAGGTGTCCAGGATGATGGAGAGCATCTAGGAGGTGTCCAGGATGATGGAGAGCATCCAGGAGGTGTCCAGGATGATGGAGAGCATCCAGGAGGTGTCCAGGATGATGGAGAGCATGATGGAGAGCATCCAGGAGGTGTCAAGGATGATGGATAGCATCCAGGAGGTGTCCAGGATGATGGAGAAGTGTCTGGGATGTGTCCGGGAGGTGTCCGGGATGTGTCCGGGATGTGTCCGGGATGTGTCCGGGAGGTTTCCGGGAGGTGTCCGGGAGGTGTCCGGGAGGTGTCCGGGATGATGGAGAGCATCCAGGAGGTGTCCAGGATGATGGAGAGCATTCAGGAAGTGTCCAGGATGATGGAGAGCATCCAGGAGATGTCCAGGATGATGGAGAGCATCCAGGAGGTGTCCAGGATGATGGAGAGCATCCAGGAGGTGTCCAGGATGATGGAGAGCATCCAGGTGTCCAGGATGATGGAGAGCATCCAGGAGGTGTCCAGGATGATGGAGAGCATCCAGGAGGTGTCCAGGATGATGGAGAGCATGATGGAGAGCATCCAGGAGGTGTCCAGGATGATGGAGAGCATCCAGGATGATGGAGAGCATCCAGGATGATGGAGAGCATCCAGGATGATGGAGAGCATCCAGGATGATGGAGAGTACTAGTGACGACGTTTCTAGTAGGAAGAAACAGTGCTAACATATAAATAAATGTGATGTTTGCTATCGAATGAGATTAAGCTTGTTTTTAAAACACGTAAACAAAAGTGAAATAATCAGCAAACATCGCAGCATTAGAGGTAGATTAATATGTATTGTATGTGTTCGCATTATATTAGGTCCTTACATATGAAATTGGCGTTTTTCGTACTGGCCACTTTAATCACAAATTTCTCCTCTTTGGTAAGGAATTCCAAATTCAAATTTGTACAGCTATAGACTCATGTATTTGTGCTTCGATGATCGTCATTCATTTGTTTTTTTTCTTCTGTTTTTTTCTGTTTGCGTCACTCATTTTACAAAATGGAAAACTTATTATATCGCATTATTTACGAGTACGAGTTCCGCCGTGGCACTAGTGCTGCGGAAACAACTCGAAGGGTGAATGATGTGTATGGCGGTCGTGTTGCAAAAGAAAACACAGTTCGATTTTGGTTCCAACGTTTTCGTTCTGGAAATTTCGACTTGCAGAACAAGCCCCGTGGACGGCCTGAGACTCAAGTTGATAATGAAGAGTTGAAGGCTATTGTGGAAGCGGATCCATCGCAAACCACGTCCGAGTTAGCTGCAGGCTGCGGTGTTAGTGATAAAACTGTTTTAATTCACTTGAAGCAAATTGGGAAGATTAAAAAGCTTGAAAGGTGGGTACCTCACGAATTGACTGAAGCAAACCGGCAAACGCGCGTCGACTACTAAATTAGAAGAGCTTCAATTGGAAAGTCTAAGACATCCTCCGTACTCCCCGGACCTTGCTCCAACAGATTACCATTTTTTTCGAAATTTGGATAACTTCTTGCAAGGGAAAAAATTCAACTCCGATGGGGCAGTCCAAATCGCCTTCAAAGATTTTATTGATTCCCGTCCGACTGGTTTTTTTAGTAAAGGGATCAATGAACTACCTATAAGATGGCAAAAGTGCATAGAAAATAATGGTTCATACTTTGATTAATTAAATATATTATATTAAAAAATATTCGACTTTTTGTTCCTCCCATACAAAACGCCAATTTCATATGTAAGGACCTAATATCAATTTTAACTTTTTTATATCTTTTGCTCCACCCCAAGGTTGCCTGTGAGAAATCGCATTCAGCGATAAGGCCGTATATTTTTAATTTATTTATTATGTAAGATTTCAATGTATTACTTATAAGAACAGGAAAGTGTTCATTTAATAATGATTTATGGTTTCATCACGTTTAAGCCATGAAAATAATGTTACCAAAGTTACAAAAACACCGATAACAATGATTTTGATGATCATTTATGACCATGAAATAAGGTATAATATTGCAGACCATAAAGGACTATTATACAGGGTGTCCCATAATGAGTGGATAACCTGAAAGGTGCTTATGCGGCAAGTCAAGGCCTATCAGAAACATTTTTAATTTTTTTTCTAATTTGACCCGTTCGGAGAATATTTATTATTTTGTAAATTTGGACTTTGTACCCACAATTTTAACAATTTTTTTATTTTTATTTTTGGAATATACTAAAGAAAAACAGTTTTTTTGAACCCCGTTTGAAATATTTTGGTAACTAGGACCAGTAATTTTCAAGGCAGGTTTAAAGTAGAAAATTTTAATTTTTCAAATTATTATGCAAAGTTTGAGCTGCTGTGGTTAAAAAAAAAGATAAGTAAACCTAAGATGCCAACTACTTTAAAAACATGTCCATTTCAAGAGCTTCCTAAAATGATAATAAACGTTGAAATTTTGTAGGGTAAAAAACTGAGATATTGCTACTTTTGTGCCAAAAGGGGCCAATTCTAGTAAAAATAATTTTGAACCAACACATCAAAAAAATATCTTTTTCGCCATTCTCGTTCTAAAACGGTTACTTTGCTACTATTTTTGCTGATTCATGCTGGAAAATAGGAAATATGTTACTAAATAATAAACAATAATCTTGCCGAAAGTAAAGAGACTTTGTGCTATGAGTACGAATTTAGTGGTATGAATTTGGAAAGAAGATTCAAACTACAGAATGACGAGCGTCCAGTACACTAAGCCGTTCAGGAACGGCGTTATTTAGATTCAGCGTATCCAAACAGATGAATAACGCGTGGTGGCGCTTCCCAGTGGCCAGCGCGGTCGCTGGACTTGAATCCATTGGATTTCTTTTACTGGGGCAACTTGAAGGACCTGGTGTACAAAAAACCTATTCCCTAAATACTATAACTTAATTTCATTTCATTTATTATAACTTAATATAACTGCGACGTCAAGTCCAAAACGACGCTGAAAAAATTAACGACCGCAATTACGAAAGTTAGCTAAAAAAATCCTTTATTAAAAAGATGCAGAGCCTGCATCAGAGTTGGAGGACATCAATTTGAACATTTCATCATCATCATCACCATCATCAACCCATATCACATAGCTGCTGGACATAAGTCTCCCCTAATGAGCGCCCTGTCTTCAGCTTGACGTATCCAGCATCTGCCAGCAGGCTTTTGCAGATCGTCATCCTACGTGGCTGGAGGTAGTTCTGTCTCCACTGAAGAACACGTTTACCCCAACGGTTGTCGGTTCTTCATGAGATATGGCCGGCCCACTGCCACTTCAGCTTGCTAATTCTTTGAGTTATGTCGATAACTTTAGTTCTCTGTCGGATGTATTTATTACGAATCCTATCCTTCAGAGAAACTCCTCACATAGCCCTTTCCATAGCTCGCTGAGCGACTTAGAACTGGTGGAGCAGCTCTACCGTGAGTGTCCAGGTCCACGTCTTAGCTCCGTAGGTCATCAGGGGTAAGAGAATAGGACGCACTGATTGAAAACTTTCGTTTTCAAACATTGCTGTATGGATGATGAGATTTCACTTACTGTTTTTTAGTAGCAAAGTAACCGTTTTAGAACGAGAATGGCGAAATAGATATATTTTTGATGTGTTGGTTCAATATTATTTTTAGTAGCATTGGCCCCTTTTGGCACAAAAGTAGTAATATCTCAGTTTTTTACCCTACAAAATTTCAACGTTTATTATCATTTTAGGAAGCTCTTGAAATGGATATGTTTTTAAAGTAGTTGGCATCTTAGGTTTACTTATCTTTTTTTTTAACCACAGCAGCTCAAACTTTGCATAATAATTTAAAAAATAAAATTTTCTACTTTAAACCTGCCTTGAAAATTACTGGTCCTAGTTACCAAAATATTTCAAACGGTGTTCAAAAAAACTACTTGTCTTTAGTATATTCCAAAAATAAAAATAAAAAAATTGTTAAAATTGTGGGCACAAAGTCCAAAAATGTGAACAAAGATACAAATTTTTCCAAATTTACAAAATATT
The DNA here is from genome assembly GCA_944547425.1 of Eupithecia centaureata. Taxonomy (NCBI): domain Eukaryota; kingdom Metazoa; phylum Arthropoda; class Insecta; order Lepidoptera; family Geometridae; genus Eupithecia; species Eupithecia centaureata. The sequence goes on from OX155694.1 coordinate 4,075,491, forward strand.
AAATATTTTCCGAACGGGTCAAATTAGAAAAAAAATAAAAAATGTTTCTGATAGGCCTTGACTTGCCGCATAAGCACCTTTCAGGTTATCCACTCATTATGGGACACCCTGTATATATATATATATTTAGTTCATCCCTTAAGTTAAGTATATTTCCGATGAGTGCTGCGTGACAGATTTTCTAATGGTCTTTTTCATGCATAAAAAATCCCTTAAAAATGACTCGATTTATTGGTGAAAATATGGCGAATTAGTTTCGTTCTTATTTAATGATGATTACGTTTTTTGAAAATCTAAAACGCTGCACCTGTAGCTTTTTCTTATCCGATTATGTATACAAAATTTCATTGAAATCGTTGCGGTACTTTCCAAATGAAACGAAAGCAACGTTTGTATGGGGCTCGGGTGTTCGCACCCACCTTAACAACCCAACTGTATTTAAAAGGAGACTGAAAATAAAAAATTGAAATTAAAATCATTCTAAGGCCCTTATAAATAAATACCTTAAAGACTAACATAACTAATGTACGGGTTCGTGTATTACGCAATCACGGTGTCAGCTGTCGACGATGCCCGGCGGTTTCTCCTTTCAAGCGGCCGGTGAATCATCGAAACTTGATAATGTAAGATTGTTTCAGCTTAGGGAACGCACCTACGTGATCTATTTCTTAAAAAAAATATACCCCTCCTCCCACCCGTAGTATATAAATAAACTAAAATAATAATAAATATCTTGGACAATTCACACAGCACCACCCAAAGCTTGTGTTATGGGTAATAGATGACTGATATATATTTAATACATTATATACATAGATAGATATTTTTTTTTATTATACATAGATAACACCCAGACCAACGGAACAAATTTCTGCAGATCGTATACTAATTTGTTCCGAGTCGGGAATCGAACCCGCAACCTCCTGCGTCGCAGGCGGACCTTCGCCCACTGCGCCACATCGGTCGTCAGTACACACCAGGACTCCCCTCCTCACCCTCTTGTTTTCACACATTAATCATAAATATGGTTTTAAAACGATTTTGCTGACTTAAAGTTGAAAAAAAATCTAAAAGAATATTATTATTAGCTTTTTGTTTGTTACAGACAACTTTGTTAGTCGAGCACGGCGCTATCCTGGACGCAAGAGATGACAAGGACAGGACAGCTTTGTTTATGGCTGCAATGAGGGGACGCACTGATATCGTCGATTTTCTGGTCGCCCGCGGCGCGAATATCAATATCGAAGACTCGCAAGGTGGGTGCATCATCAGAACGGCATACTTAATCATCATCATCCGCCTATATTAGTCCACTGCTGGACATAAGCCTCCCCTAATGAGCGCCATAGCGCCCTGTTTTCAGCTTGACGCATCCAGCTTCTGCCAGTCTTTCGCAGATCGTCATCCCACATGGCTGGAGGGAGTCCTACACTAGCGGTCTCCACTCAAGAACACGTTTACCCCAGTTGTCGGTTCTTCGCGAAATATCCTCTCGGTCCACTGCCACTTCAGCTTGATAATTCTTTGTGTTAAAATATCCAGTAATTATACATTGTGCATTCCAGGACACACTCCCTTGTGCATAGCGGTGTATCGCGATCACGTTAGGATTGTAGATCAGCTGCTCTGCAGTGGAGCTCGCGTCACGCACCACCAGTGTCTCTTGCACACAGCTGTCAAGCTCAATAAAGTATGTATTATACTAATATAATATGCCTTTTTTTAGACTGGACAAACACACACAGCATCAACTAGCCCCAAGCTAAGCTTGTGATACTAACAAGGCGGGAATCGAACCCGCAACCTTCTGCGCGACGCACGCCGATCATCGATCGTCTTAATCGAAACTTTTTACGTTTTGCTATTAAATTTGTTAACTTAATCCATATAACATAAGTACAATAAGTCCAGTAGGTATTTTTATTATTTTTTCACTTTATTTATTTTAATACTCGTTAAAAAATACATGTTTTACTATAGAAAATACAAAAGTATTATAAAAATAATCTACAGTAAAAAATATATCAAAACGGTGGATCACCGGCCGCGAAGCTAGGCTCAAGCAGCCGGTGACTGGTGTTATTATTTTTATTATTATTTATCGTTAAAATATTTTTATTTTGTGTAAGCATCCACTGGTATGGCACATAATAAAAAATGGTGTTATTTCCAGCTCAAAATGGTGCGGTTGCTCGCGGAGCGCGGTTGTGGCATAAACGTTCACAGCGCGGATGGAGATACGCCCCTGTTGCTTGCAATGAGGGTTTCATGTCCTTTAACGATTATTAAGGCCCTGCTTAAAAGAGGTAAGTCTCACTCAATAAATAAATATATAAATTATACAGGGTGCCACGTATTCACGTGTGCTTATTCGAAAGAGGGTCATCTTTTGTTCTAAGATTCATTAATTTACGAATATTTGGTGTGATTATTGATTATGGAAACGTTTAAATGTTATTTATATATCCAGGGAACTGATTTTTAATAAAAATATGGGATAGAAAGGAGCCTATGTTTTATTATAGACCTAAACATACTACTCTGTCAAGGAAGTACCGGGAAAAGATCAATAATACACAAAATGTTTGTTATTCATCCAAATTTATTTTATCACCTTCAAAGTATGCTCCTTCAGAAACGATACACTTACGCCAACGAATTATCCAATCATCAAAACATTTTTTATACGCTGTTTCCGGAATTGAGTTCAGTTCTCGCCGCGAATTCTACTTTATGTCTTGTACCGATTGAAAACGGGTGCCACGAAGTGGTAATTTGAGTTTAGGAAAAAGAAAGAAGTCGGCCGGAGCCATATCTGGTGAATATGGTGGTTGCTCGATGGTATTTGTTGAGTGTTTGGTCAAAAATTCGGTCACAATGATGGCCTTGTGCGAAGGCGCATTATCGTGGTGCAAAATCCAAGAATTTTCTTTCCACAAATCTGGCCTTTTTCGTCGAATTTGCTCTCTTAAACGCCGCATAACGTTCAAATAATATTCTTTATTTACCGTTTGACCTTCCGGCAAGAATTCCGAGTGCACAACACCGCGAGAGTCAAAGAAAACAGTACATGACTTTGACTTTTGATCGACTTTGGCGTGGTTTTTTCGGTTTCGGTTCAGTTGGAAGGCGCCACTCCGAAGCTTGTTGACTAGTTTGCATGTCAAACTCATAAACCCACGTCTCGTCACCAGTAATAATGCGTTTCATGAATGTTGGGTCGGAATTGACTCGTTCTAGCATGTCCTCAGCGACTCTCATGCGATTGAGTTTTTGGAGAAAATTCAGGTCTTTTGGGACTAGTCGAGCGGCAACATGTTTCATACCCAAGTGATTATTTAAAATGGTACGGATCGACTCGTGCGTGAGATACAGAAAGTTCGGCGGCTATCTCTCGCAAAGTTGAATGAGGATTTTCAGTCACTGTTTCCTTCACTTTTGCGATGTTAACTTCAATTGCAGACGTTGATGGCCTACCAGAGCGAGGCAAATCTTCCATCACATCTCGACCGCTTTTGAACGCTTTGTACCACTCATAAGCACGTGTTTTTGATAAAGTCGATTCACCGAAAGCCTTCTGTAACATTTTCAGTGACTCCGAACACGAAATTCCATTGGCGATGCAAAACTTAAGACAAACTCTTTGTTCGATGTTTTTGTCCATTGTGAAATTCGCAATACACACTAGATATGATGTAACTAAAAACAGCACTGTATTTAATATAAATAACAGATGCAACTCAAACTCCGCGCCAAAATGGCAAACAGTTGTGCCAACCTAACAACAACAAAAAAAACAAAAATTTGAATTTGGAACCATAAACAAATCATCCATTCCCGATACTTTTTTGACTGAATGTATTTGTATATTACAGAAATATCATCCTGATCCGTTCAGTAGTTTTGGCGTTAAGAGATAACAAACTTATTTATTTTATTGTTTATTTATAATAAAAATAAATAATGTATTGGCGTATTTTAATTATAATAAAAATACGCCTAAAATGATACGAATATAAAGAAATTTCAATTTTCTTAAAAAATTTAAGAAAATTGAAATTACATTGCATGAATTTTATTTATTTTAATTTATACCTGGTCTGACTGTGAACTCTGTTTCATCTTTATTATTATTTTTTTGACAACGCCTCTATACAGCTGATAATTTTATTACATGTAACTTCTGGATTATTTAACCTACTTTTTCAAGTTGATTGTTCCTATTCCTCTATTGATTGTTCCTATTCCTATGTTCCTAATTCCTATGGTACAAATAAACTAAACTTAACTACATTATAGTTAAAAGTATCTCAATATGTCAAGGTGCGAATGTGAACGCCTGTAACAGCAAGACCGGTGCGAGCGCGCTGCACATCGCGGTGGACGTCGTCGAGGATCCGGAAGACTTCGAGCTGATCCTCAACACGCTGCTGGACTACTCCATCGACATGGACAAGCGAGCCTCCACTCGAGACACCGCCTTGAACAAGGCTGTTCTCATTCGCAAGTTAGTCATTCTTTACTTCATCGTCGTCAGCTTATATTGGTCTACGGCTGGACATAGGCCTCCCCAAATGAGCGCTATAGCGCCCTGTCTTCAGCTTGCCGCATCCAGCATCTGCCAGCAGTCTTTCGCAGTTGTCTTTCTCCATCGATATCAACAAGCGAGCCTCCACTCGAGACACCGCCTTGAACAAGGCTGTTCTCATTCGCTAGTTAGTCATTCATCTTTAGTCCACTGTTGGACATAGGCCCCCCCGAATGAGCGCCATAGCGCCCTGTTTTCCTGCCTGGACTACTCCATCGACATCGATAAGTGCGCCTCGACTCGCGACGAAGTAGACGTAGAAGAAGACGACGTGAAGTTAGTAATTCTTCTTTAGTTTACAGCTGGACATAGGCCTCCCCTAATAGCGCCATAGCGCCCTGTCTTCAGCTTGCCGCATCCAGCATCTGCCAGCAGTCTTTCTCTAATGTCTTTCTTTACTCACTGACTTAAATATGTTGGTGTTTTTCAGTAAACCTAACTGCTGACTTAAAATTTTCAAGCCTTTGATTAAGGACTAGCTGCGCCCCGCGGATTTTAATGCGAGATAATTGATGAAAAGTAGCTAGTTTTTTTCCAAGCCTATAACGTCTGAGCGTATAGACGTAGTTATAGGCTTGGAAAAAACTTTCTTTATAAAAATCCATGGACGTGGTAAAATAGTCGTGTTGATGTGTAGCGGCTAGCGCCCTAAGTTACTGATCTGCCCGCGGCTTTGCACGCGTTATTTTATGGCAACGTTTCAAGGCTATCCCATGGGTAAGTAGCCTATGTTTTATACCAAGGTAGAACTATGTCTATTCAAAATTTGAGCGCGATCCGTTCAGTAGTTTTTGCTTCAAAGAAGAACAAAATTCCATCCATACAAACTTTCGCGTTTTTAATATTAGATAGGAGTAGATGCGCCCCGCGTCTTCGCCCGCGATCCAGAGTTTTTTTCGTGCTAATTTAAGAAATTTATTGCACACCCCCTAGGGTTTTTAGTGTAAAAATAAATAAAATAAGTATTTAATTATTCAATCCATAGTTTATTCATACCGAGTTCTGAGTGAATCGAACCAAGGAATAATTATTTCCCATACAAACTTTACCACCCTATTTAACCCTGCTCAGAAGTAAATATTTCCAAATATTAATAGCGTATGTCTACGTCTACGTCTACGTCATAAACTATCTACGTACAAAATTTCATATTAATAACTTACGTAGTTACAAAGATTACTAATAACAAACATTCACACAGACTTTCCAATTTAATATAAAAAAAAATAAAAATGTTGGTTTTAAATTGATGATATAAGAAGCGATATTAAAAAGCTTAGCAAAGATACTAAAAAGCAAGAGCATTCCGAACAGGATATTGACTACGTACCTAAAACATACGCCCCATGTGTGGCCAAGCGTTATTTTAAAGAATCTTCTTTCCCCACCGGTCATAAAATATGGTGGATCATAAGTTACATGTCTAATCTGTGTTATGGGCTCGTTAAGCATCAGTCTCATGATGTGGCTAGTGTGTGTAATGTAGGAGATTATTGGTAGATCTTTGAAGTAAAATCACGGTTTGTAGATTTTAAATGTAACTGAATGTATTATCCTCTTTTAATATGGTGAGGTATACGTTTGTACTGAAGGGCAGTTGAACAGAAAGTAAGGTGGTAGAACAAATACGAATAACCAAGTAGACTTCAAAAAATTACCAAGCTACCCTATAACTTCCATTGTTGATTATTTCTTTTGTAGGTACCTACTTTATTTTAAATAAAACTAACATGTAATGTGTCACATTACCCGCCAATTCTTCTATACAAACCTTTTCCAGGAATCAAATTGCGGCAGAGCTTATCCGCTACGGCGCCGACGTCAACCTTTGCGATGTCCTAAACAACGTCTTCGGTAACCTCGTCATCGCCAGCAACAGGAGGACCAACAAGTTGGCCAACATTCTCATCAAAGCCGGTCACTACGATGTTGGACTGAACATCGATCAAGACTCTGGAACTGCCAAATGGATTGCAGAAATGTACAAGACTCCACTGAGCCTTGCTAACATTTGCAGAATTCGCATTAGGAATTTGCCAAAGTCTATGAATTTGAGAGATTTCGTAAAGGCTCTGCCGATTCCCGAATTGCTAAAAAAGTTTTTGATGATGAAGGATCTTATCTGGTAAATCTGGGTATTTTCTATGGTCGTTGATGTTTTATCGAATTATTTTATATTGTGATAAGTTGATCTCTGCTAATGTCTAGTCAGTGTTGCTCAGTATTAAGGCATTGATATTTAACCGACTTCAAAAAAAGTAGAAGTCTCTATTCAACTGTTATTTTAAGTTTCATCTGTGTACTTTTTTCTAAGTGAATCCATTTTAATGACTCTTTTTATTTGAAAGCTGATGCTTCCCACATGGTCCTATATAAATATGATCAAGATCTAACCAGAAGTTCTTGAGTTATGTTGAATAATATGTATTTTATTGATTATGACTACATTATGACTGTAAGCGGTTTAACTAAACCTAGTTTGTGTTGAAAGAACACCAACATTAAGGGAATTCTTCAAAATTCATAACAATTTTTCTTTATTTACAAAATAATTGTATTACTCTTAACAACTCACTTTCTTTTCTTACTCTTAACATTCAAACACTCATTCCACTAGTGTAAGAGAACCAGCGCGTATTACAGAAAATCGTTGAATTATAATTAGTAATTGTGTTGTTATATATATATAGTAATTGTAATGAATATCTACGAAATTTTACAGTAAAATATGTTCTCATTTTTGCTTTAATGAATTTGATGTCGGTTTATAGTTTTTAAAACACGCCATATTATATAGAATATTTTAATTGTGATAAATTGCTCTAGTCGGTGTTGTTTAGCACGAAAGCATTTATTTTAATGCTTTGTCTCACTTCTTTTGTGATATTTAAGTTTTTTATACTTATAAAAGACTATACTTTTTGACATGATACTTTTTTACTTGCGGATAACGGGGCTGGTTACTTTTTTAGAGTTAAGTTTATTTAAGATCTCTTATAGTTAATTGTTATCCCTAAGAAATAAAAAATACTTATTTTTATTGGTAAGGACGTAGGCCATGAAATTTGACGTAAGGAATGCTAATAGGTAGGTATAGCTAAGATACAGGGTGTTCCGGGCATCGACGATTAAAGGAAGTTGTGGTGAGTGAGTGAGGCTTATTCATGAATCTCCCGGCGCGGCGGTTTAACCCTATTGTATGGACAGCCATTTTCTATCATATTTTAAATGTTAGATCTGATTTTATTCTCATTCTTTGTGAGAACATAATCAATAAAAATGATGTGGAGGTAAGTAGACTATTTTTTTTTAATCCAACACCAACCAATCTATCTTTATTTATATAAAGCAACTAATGTAATTCTGTTTTTTGTTCATATAAGGTACTTTTTTACTTACCTTTAAGCTTTTGGTTAAACCATTAATCAGATTTGTATGAAAACATAGATCCTTCTAATATACTTAGGTAGGTAGTCAAATTATAGACGCATCATATTGTTTTTAAAATTTCTATAAAAGGGTTAAATCAATGCAGGTTAGCGAGTATATTTTGATCATGATGGAACATCTTGTACTTTGAGTGGTCAGGTTGATGTTGCGATGGGCCAACTATGTGACGCTATGGACACACGAAGCGGGTTTACCCGCACCCGCTGCGGTGCCCCCTGGTTGCACTCCGGTGCCCCCCGGTTGCACTCCGGTGCCCACTGTGGTCCCCGGCCAACCGATCACGGAGCGCGGGGTTGCATAAGGCAAACATGTATTAGACACATAAGTTATACACGTGCTAGTGGTTTCTATTTGGCTTCTTCCACTAGTGGACGAAAGATTGAAGCGAACTGAAAATCAATTATCACTTTATTTCTTATATTATTTTGATAATTATGTACCTATAGTATTAAATTTGACTTGTCTAAGTGCTTATTTTGTAAGCCTAAAGAAATAAAGATATTAATTTACTGCAACCCGCCACTGCAGCGGGAATGCGACCTGCGCCCGCTGGTACAAGATGACCGCCAGTGCAGCGGGACCCGAAAACAATCGCACACGCCGCCGCGGGCCTAAAACGTGTTGTGAAATGTGCTTTAACTTTGTACATAAATATCTGTATTCTACGAAGGCTGCGGGGCCGGGTGAAAACCGCTTCGTGAGTCCTTAGCCTGATGTGAATTTGAGATTGGTGAAAGTGTATGTGTAGGAATTTATTTATTTAATTTTTTATGCTGGATTTGATCTAAGATCACATCCCCAGCATTAGTTGTGCAGGGATTTTATACTCTTATTCAGTATTATAATATTCTCTACTTACTAGAGAAGATGTACTTGTATGTTTTCACCTTTTCCTAATACATACTTGTGTGTTCGGAACAGGAATTAAACTTCAATGCATTGATAAGTTATATTTATTAAAAAGGTTTTTAGAAACATTTTTAGTATAAATGTAATAGTGAAGTAAAAAATATTTGTGTATTTCAATCAATTTTTTCCAAAAATGATATTTTTTCTTTCACTAGTGAAATATATGTCAGGTTAATACCTATGTGTACTAATTGTTGTAAAATAAATGGAAATCGATGTTAACCTAAGTATACTTTAAATTTAAGAAACAATAACACATTACAACTAAATAAATTGGAAGCAGTTAATCACATAAGTGTTGTGAAAATATATTAAAGATCTCATCATTTAAATCAACAAATAAAATTAAAAACGTTAAGCTATTTTATTTCATAACTATTTGATAATACAAACTTGTCGTTTAAAATTATATTATAATATAATAGTAGTTAAATTACATTTTATCTACTTTTGAAAATATGCCTATCTATGGACAGGGTTAACAAAATTGTGTACATCTTCTATACAAAAAATAAAGTGGTATCCATGTGTATGAAAAGTAGTTTATCAGTTTTGTTTCATTTCTACAACAATCAAAGCTCTTCTAAACATGACATAAATAATAACAAAACTACAGTTAACTCTACAATGACACTTAATAAATTATATTTATTTGCTTATTCTTCTAGTGATATTAAACAATTAATACTAAGTGAGAAATACCTTCTATCATGCATAAATCCAACAGTAAATATGTGCAAAAATTATATACAGCAAGTTAAAAATAAGAATCTTAAAGGATCACAACAAACCAAGTGGCTTTAATCTGCATAGGATGGAGCCCATAGTAAAAAGTGGATAAAATGTATCAGATTGCTACTAGCTAGAGGAGACAGTTTGGGACAAGTTTTGCTCCAACTCAAGAAAACTCAACCTAAAAAGGCAAAGGTTTGTTTGATTCTTTACTTTTCATAAAAAGATTGAAGTATGTACCTAATCATTTTATTTCCCAGTTGTCCTGTAAGGTCTAAAGTAAACAAAGCATTTGAGTTTGAATTGAAACCAGAAAAAAAGGCAGAATATAATAGAGGGATCTAATGCACAATGGGATCCGCTAAGAATGGAATAACATTCAAGAAGCATGCAAAATATACTAAATTTCAAGGCTCTTTTTAGATAACCTTGTTAAAAAAAAATACAAAATAGAGTTGAGACTACATACCTATTAAATAATTAATTTTATAGTGAAAAAAAATAACACAAACGCTATCCCTCTTATAAAAAAATACTACCTAATACATCAACCAAAGGCTTTGTTTTTCCTGATCAAAATAAATCTCAATCAGGAAAACACAGCTTAACTAACCATTATTGTTTGAATGAATTTTTTTTTTATAAAAGTTAAGAAAATGCAAAGAAAAGGAACAAATTAAACCTAGTTTTTTCAAATGGAACAATTGAGCTAACTGCAGACTAACAAACAATCTATAGTTAAGTCAACCTACAGGTAGTTCAATAGATTCATAACAATATCAGTTGGATCCCCAAAATGCTGGCAGCATTTCATAAACATTTGTTTTTCCAAAAGAAATACAAAAGTATCTACTTGGCTATTGGGCCAGCTTGGCTTAGCTTGGGGCTAGATGATGTTGTGTGGATTGTCCCGAATTATTTAGGCATTTTGTTTGGTCTTTGTCTTGAAGTACACCCATGGAAAGATTTCCATAAATTTAATCCTTATGGTTTGGTAAATGTCCTTTGTTATCCATTATGTTTTTAAGTCTTGGACAAGCCTGAATCAAAATACTGGCCAGTTCATCATTTTTATTCAGCATTGCCTTGTGCAATGGTGTTTCACCATCTATATCTTGAGCATCAATAACTGCTCCCATCGAGATTAATAGGTTTACAGCTGCTATTTTACCTGAAGAAAATTTGTTGGAAATCATTAATTACTAGACACTATTTGTTTCACATTAAAAACATACAGGTGGTTTGATTGTGGACATAACATTAACTAAATGTCTATAAAAGAACAACAGCATTTTGAGAAAAATGCAAAAAGTTTTTGTTTAGTTCTTTGGTATGGAACACTACCAAATTCATAAGAAATTTTGAACAGCCGCTATTGCTATCACGCACGAACGGGTCGCGCCTTCATCAGCTTAACAGACAGGGCTGATTTTTGGCAGTTTCGTAAGATGTGGTTAAAAATGTGTTGTATAAAGTTATAAGTAGAGAAGTAGTAATAATAACAATTAAATACTACATATAGCCAGCAGCTCTTCTCTTATTTATATGTCATTAAGCTAAAGCATTTCAAGACCTTTCTAACCACACCTTTATATCGGACAAGAGTTGCATAGTTCCTCTACAAAATCAAAATATTTTGGCAACAAAATGCCATTTGGGACAAACAGAGGGTTTAGGGTTGCAAAAATACCTGACGCAGCAGCCTTGTGCAGAGGGGTAGCTTTCCCACTTTTAGTCTCAGCGTTAATATTGGCTCCATATTGGATTAACATCTTACAGATATCCACATGTCCATTCCGAGCTGCATAATGTAACGCTGAGTATCCTGCATTATCTGGTGCTGTCACTGTTTCTTTCGCATTTTTGGCTTTATCTATCAATGATTGCACTCTTTCTTTGTCTCCATTGAAAGCTGGAAGAGAAAATCATTATCAACCTGTCTTTTCATTTGAAACTGACGAACTGGTTCTTTAAACATGCTAATTATTATTATTTGAGTTGTACATACCAGCATACCACAGTCCTCTTTCCCAATCCATCTCTGATAATGTCTGGCAAACTGATGTGTTTGCATTATTACTAGCACAGTTTGAATGGTCGCATTCCTTTCCATGATCCATTGTTAATAATAAACAGCAACTTAAAAACTATATTATATTGTGCAGTTTATACTTCGCGTTGCATGGTCCAAGTGATCTCAGTTTCTCCAGTGCTGGAGACAATTTTGTATCCAAGTTGGACTAATGAATTCACAGCATTGATAACATTGGTTTTGAAAGCAACTCCGTTGACAATGATAGACCGCACATACTTAGATTCCAGGGCTTTGACTTCCTCCTCTTTGAGTCCGAATACTGCACAGTCAAATGCATGCAAAGAACCTTTGACAGCAATGTAGTATAAAACACCATCTGCTTCAATTTCTTTGTCACCCATCAAGTTGTTTGTTGAAGTGTTCTGAGTATTTTTGACATCCATATTATAAGTGTTAGATGATTAGTAGTAAAATGTCTCAGGTATTCAATCTTCTTTATTCTGGTTGGTGCTGGTAATTGCCCAAGTGCATAGCCTCTTTGCTGAAGTTATTGATATTGTCTTGCTCAACAATGATTGATGGTTCTGGTTCAGAGAATTCCTTTCTCATAGTCCACATGTACTCATTGTAGTCTTGTTTGACTGCTGTAGAACTTGAAGCCACAACTTTATAACCCAGGACCTGTAAAAAGAAACTGCTTTGTTCAAGTACTTTCAATGAAGGAATCAACTTCTAAAGGAATTCAATATATACCTCAAGGGCACTAAGGATTACACAAGGATGCTGTAAGTAGACTATTGTTGAGTCATCCGAGTAGCCACCACATGCAAATCTCTTAAGTTGCTCAATATCACCGGCTGCAAAAAACATTCCTTATTATGACTCAGGTGTGATAATGTGAGTCTGTTTGCTACGTCACAAGTCTATACTGTTACTTTTATCACCTCTAAAGGTAGGTAGCCTATTAAAAAAGTCAACAAAGCGTTATCTTTCATTATCTTTATCAGACAGTAAAATGCATTGGGCAGGAAACGCTACTTGCGGTTAGTTATCCAGGTACTTAGCGAGTTATACAAATTGCTCAAAATAAACGAGAAAGGACAAATCAATAAACTCAAATTACCTGCGCACTTGTACCTAATTTACACCTTACCTTTCAAGCCGGACACTAAGACTCTCCAAGGGTTTTTATGTCCATAGGATGCAAGGTTTCCTCGAATCAAAATGTATGGCATTGATAACGGATAAGAAATCACTCTATTTATTATAAACCCTATTAAATTACACCAAAGAAAGGCAAAATATTAGCCAAAACAGCAAGAAAACAACACAAAAAGTGGCTGACTCGCCTTCACCTTGCTTTGCTTGACTGACTGACTGCCTTGACAACACACAGCACACTGACAGGACAGTTGGCTGACAGCAGTGCTTCCAGATCCCAAAAGTAAAATTACAGTGTTACCAGTAAAAAAATACAGCAGTTTCTAAAAATAATGCAGTAGATTTCAAAATCGATTACAGTAAAATTACAGTATTTTTTGTTTAAATATTGATGGAAAAATATGCTGCTTCCTGTGATTAAGTCATTAAAGTCAAAGTCATTAACATATATTTCGATATAAAAAAACATTATTTATTTACTTTTTCCAGAACCATTTGCTCATGATTTATCAATATTTATCTACGACCGATGTGGCGCGGTGGGCGAAGCTCCGCCTGCGACGCAGGAGGTTGCGGGTTCGATTCCCGCCTTGAAAAAAAAATTTCCCAGCATCGCTACTGTACTACGCACATCACTTTTCTTACTGCTTGAACTCATTTTTACAGTAATCTCGCTATAAGTTTTTAGTTTAGAGTTTATCATCACTGCATACTACCATGGCAAAACAAGTTTATGAATAAATAGACGAAAAATGCAATGTTCCTTTGTAAGACAGAGACGGCTACTATTGATAGTTGCGTCCCAGTGTGCTCTACGATAGTTCCGTATGGCCAGGGAATTCCCCGCAACTTTATTATAAGCAGACCTACTATAAATTGTCTATGGGTGTAGATTAGCTGCGTTTCGTTTTACGTATTAGAATGATAAAGTTATAAGAAAATTAAATACAGTATATTCCATACACTGTATTTTATCATTACAGTATACAGTAGACAAGTTTAAAATACAGTAAATCTACTGTAATTACAGTGAATCTGGAAGCACTGGCTGACAGTGAAAGACAACTTCTTGATTCTGTGGTGTGACAATGATAGTTAGAAATACCTACACACAAGACTTTACTTAGAGAAGCCGGAGGCGGAGGAGAGGAGGCGAAGGCGTGCCGGTTTTTCCTATGGCACCGCCTGCGGTGTGTGTGTAGGCTTTCATATGATTCAAAAGATGTTTTAACGGAACGTAGATCTTAGATTCAATAGAATAGGTAGGTACAACTCGCACGCCTTCGCCTCCGGCTTCTGTGTGTTGAGACCTTGCATGGATGGAGTTGAAAATTGATTTAAATTGTCAAATTCAACTTCTTGTTGAACGTATCTGCACCTTGTTTGACGCAAACATTAAATAATATTATACCTTCTAGATTTTTACCCTGCCTTTAGTTTTGTCATTTCAGGGGCCCTATTGTGTAACTCAACTGGAAATGGAGATATGGGACCTTATTAACTACTGCGAGTAACATTTGCGCGAGTGACCATTTGCGCTAGTTACCACTTGCGCAAATGGACACTTTGTGAGAGATCAGAAAATTCTTAATATCTCTCGAAATAGACGTAGAGAGTTGCAAATTTCGCCATTAGGTACCTATGTATAGATAATTTTGCTTTCTTTAATCTGACTTATAAATTACTTTCCAAACTAAACTTTTAACTAAACTTTTTAACTAACTTTTTAAACCCATAACGAGAACCATATTTTAACGTAAACCTTTGTAGCACGCTACGGTGCTACGATAGCGTCGCGTAGCATACAAAAGAATTCAACGAGACCCCACTTTTCTTACTACACACACACTATATCCTGGTGGCTTTGAAACTGCCAAAACCTGAACAGTTAAGCTTTTCAGTGTGATTAATTATGAAATTTATGAAGCTTTTGCCCTTTATTTTAAATGAACTAGCTGATTCATACCACTAAGTAAACATATTTTGACGGAGACCTTAGCAAACAAAAGACATCAACGCGACCCATCGAGGTAGAATTCTATAGAGTCACAATCTATAGTTGACAACCAAGCTGATTCATACCACTAAGTAAACATATTTTGACGGAGACCTTAGCAAACAAAAGACATCAACGCGACCCATCGAGGTAGAATTCTATAGAGTCACAATCTATAGTTGACAACCAAGCTGATTCATACCACTAAGTAAACATATTTTGACGGAGACCTTAGCAAACAAAAGACATCAACGCGACCCATCGAGGTAGAATTCTATAGAGTCACAATCTATAGTTGACAACCAAGCTGATTCATACCACTAAGTAAACATATTTTGACGGAGACCTTAGCAAACAAAAGACATCAACGCGACCCATCGAGGTAGAATTCTATAGAGTCACAATCTATAGTTGACAACCAAGCTGATTCATACCACTAAGTAAACATATTTTGACGGAGACCTTAGCAAACAAAAGACATCAACGCGACCCATCGAGGTAGAATTCTATAGAGTCACAATCTATAGTTGACAACCAAGCTGATTCATACCACTAAGTAAACATATTTTGACGGAGACCTTAGCAAACAAAAGACATCAACGCGACCCATCGAGGTAGAATTCTATAGAGTCACAATCTATAGTTGACAACCAAGCTGATTCATACCACTAAGTAAACATATTTTGACGGAGACCTTAGCAAACAAAAGACATCAACGCGACCCATCGAGGTAGAATTCTATAGAGTCACAATCTATAGTTGACAACCAAGCTGATTCATACCACTAAGTAAACATATTTTGACGGAGACCTTAGCAAACAAAAGACATCAACGCGACCCATCGAGGTAGAATTCTATAGAGTCACAATCTATAGTTGACAACCAAGCTGATTCATACCACTAAGTAAACATATTTTGACGGAGACCTTAGCAAACAAAAGACATCAACGCGACCCATCGAGGTAGAATTCTATAGAGTCACAATCTATAGTTGACAACCAAGCTGATTCATACCACTAAGTAAACATATTTTGACGGAGACCTTAGCAAACAAAAGACATCAACGCGACCCATCGAGGTAGAATTCTATAGAGTCACAATCTATAGTTGACAACCAAGCTGATTCATACCACTAAGTAAACATATTTTGACGGAGACCTTAGCAAACAAAAGACATCAACGCGACCCATCGAGGTAGAATTCTATAGAGTCACAATCTATAGTTGACAACCCTTACGGAACGTAAGGTACCGTAAAACGTTACAAGATTGCCCAAGTAATTTGACTTTGCCCACCACGGTACTTTTTTTAAAATTCTTAGTATTATCGAGAATGTTCTAGTAGCTTTTATTTCTTATTTATTGGTAGAATTCTGAATATGTCACTGACAACACTAAATAACCGACTGTTGCTAATTTCACTTCAATTGACTGTCAGTTGATGTCAAAGTTGGTGGTGTTTTTGGCGGGCCAAATTTCGTGCGGAAAACTTTATTGAAAAACAGTACTTGCAGTTGCAGCAGGCAAGTAATTATTTTACCACTATAAGTTTATAACAAATAAACAATAACTGTCGAATATCTGACGCGAAACCTTTTTTAAACTCGAAAATATTCAGGTGGGCAATGTCAAATTACTTTTTCTGGAGTACTGTTTACGACTTTGCCCACCAAAATATTGTTGTCAGGGTTGTCACTACGACATTAAATTAAAATTGATTTTTGTATGTCCTATTATTAGTAGGTCGGTTGGTATCTATCTAACCACCTATTAGACGACCGTTGTGGGGCGTTGGGCGAAGGTCCGCCTGCGACGCAGGAGTTTGCGGGTTCGATTCCCGCCTCGGAACAAATTTGTGTACGATCTGCAGAAATTTGTTCCGTTAGTCTGGGTGTTTTAAATGTATAATAAAAAATATGTATCTATGAAATGTATTGTATTAAGTATATCAGTCATCTAGTACCTATAACACAAGCTCTGCTTAGCTTGGGGCTAGATGATGCTGTGTGGACTGTCCGGAATTATTTATATATTTATCTTATTATGAGAAAGTATTTAGTTTTCAGTATTTATTTATTTCAATTCCTCTTTATCAAATAATGTAATGAAAAATTTACCATTTCTACAGTTTTTTTGTAAATTAATGCCTCAATTTGTTTTATAAGCTAAATGAGGTACTTACCTTATTATTAATATTTTTTTTTGTGTCAGATACTAATAACCAGCGTTTTGTGAAAGCAAAAAAGCTATAATTAATGTAATGCTTATTTTCAGAATGAACAACAAAAAGTTACAACCCTAGCACATCTTTTTATTTGTATGAAAATTGTCCAAAAATTATTTGTGTCTTTGCCCACTCAATTTAGGCGATTAATTTGCTTGCTTGAACGTTTCATATTAAGATATAAAGTAACATTGATTTCCCATATTGCTTGTTCCTTAAATCTTGAGATCATACGGTCAAAAATACCGGAATTACGATTTTTTTTGCAAAATGGGCAAACTTGTAAGTTTTTATTTTATTTGGCCCGCTCTCTAAATTATGATTTTTTACACATACCGTCCCATTTTATTCGACTTTTAATCTTTTATTTGCAAAGAGCAGTATTTATTTATAATAATGTAGCGCAAACATAATTTGAACTATACATACTTTTTAAATTATTTAAACTTGAACCACCAAATCCAAGAAAATTGGGCAAAGTTGCACTGTTTTACTGTACCTACTTGGTCTTAGTTGACAACACTCAAAAAACGTCCGAGCGTCCGCTATACATACGTCGTTGTTATTATATCGTTCGCAATGACATTTGCACGAATGTAGACGTTACTTCGCTTGTTTAAGTGTTCAATGTCGCTTGCACGCAATGTCATAATCACGTCAAAACCATTCACTCAAGGACACGCCTAAGAACTGGGAACACTGGGAGCAGTGGAGACGCTATGTAAACAAATATTAATTTGTAAAATGTGAGATACCTATTTTGATAGGTACCTACTTATTTTTTTGCATTTCATTGGCATTTCTGTTAAAATTATTAAACCTTTGATTGATATAATTGCACCAGATTTAGCTTTCATATTCAATGAGTCCATTGATTGTGGCGTATTTCCTGATCTAATGAAACATAGTAAAATAACTCCACTGTTTAAATCGGGTAGTAGGTCTGACCCCACCAACTTTAGACCGATATCAGTACTGCCTACATTCAGCAAAGTTTTTGAAAAACTAATTTTACATCAATTGCTCAGGCATTTCAATGGCAATGACCTGCTACATTGTAAGCAATTCGGGTTTACTCGAGGCAGGTCAACTACTGATGCTGGTGTAGAGTTGGTATCACATATTTTTGATGCTTGGGAGAAGTCGCAAGACGCTTTAGGCGTCTTTTGCGACTTGTCAAAAGCATTCGATTGTGTACACCATGAGACATTAATCAGGAAACTACATCACTATGGAATAAATGACACCTCTTTGGATCTTCTTTCATCTTACTTAAGTGACAGGATACAAAGAGTTGACATTAATGGGAAACGGTCTTCGGGGTCTGTAGTTACTAGGGCATGTAAAAACCGGGGTATTTTAAAAACCGGTTAATTCGGTTTTTATGATTTCAAAAACAAAACGGTTTTTTCGGTGATTTCGGTTATTTTTCTACAAGACGAATTAAAACAATAAAATCTGTATTAAAATGTACTTATATTTATATAAGGACTCATTATTTTGACTTAAATCACATTTCTTATAATTAAAACATATAATGTTGTCGATAGTAACATAAATGTACCACCTACAGTATTTTTTATACCACCAAGGTAGCAAACAGCATGCGGCCCGCCTGATGGAAAAAGGTTACCGCAGCCTATGGACGCCTGCATATCAGAGACATAACACGCGCGTTGCCTACCCTTGTAAATGTCTTAAAAGATTTTTTTATCACCCTTTTTTTCACCCTTGGGACACAACCTGCGTGTTGATAAGATAATGGTTTTATTTTTAAGTTGTTAACCCTTTAGAAGTAAGTATATTGTATATCCTTTATTAGAGTATGGTAATGTGTGTGTGTGTGATATAAATAAATTCTTATTCTTTTTGGAGATCCCCATGTCGTAGTCCTGGGAGAAAAACTCAGCAGCGAGATCATTCCACTACCTGAGTGTACGCAAGAGGAAATTCCTCATAAACGGCATATTAAGATTATTACTGTACCAACAAATCTCTATCTTACATCTCAGTCCACTCATTCAACACTATTATTTATTTATTAAAACGGCTATTAACCCAATTAAATTTAATAAAAAATACAACATCACACCTTAAGTTATTAATAATAGTCATTTAGAACATTATGTTAATTTACTTAAACATAGCTTAAGCTAGACATTAGGTACTTATAGTTCGCGTCATGTAAGAAGAACGCTGGCGGTCAAGCTGCGCAGAAGGCGATTTATGGGTCTATTTGGAGGTAGGCGGTGGGGCGCGGGGTGGAAGGGTCATGCGCCGCGTGCTTGCCGGTGCGCTATTGGTTCGTCAGTTGACATTTGCTATCACACGTCACGTTTCTTGTCAAAATATCATCGCGCACAAAAGTTTACGAAATGGTTTTACATTTTAATGGTTTTTGGAAATTATGCACAATGGTAAAGGAAATACCTCTAGAGACCGATTACTGTAAAAGCGATCATTTGGTAGATATGATGACAGAAACATTTATTATTCGTGTAGGGGATGATGATTCTGACTCAAATAATTATGAAAGCTCAAGTGACGACAGCGACGATGATGAAATAGCCACCTCCAGTATCAATCCCGCGTCCTCATCTGGTTTTCACGTCACCCAAGACGACTTAATGGAATGGACTTAAGGATGGAGTTGCTACATTACATTTTTTTTTTGTAATTAGATTAAACATTCTAAACTGAATCGAACTTGTTTTTAATTTTATCTAATATTATTTTCTAATAATCAACACCAAGCCGCGAGTGAAATATTAGTTAAAAATAGGCACAGCAATTTGGCATAGTACTATCGTACGCGAGTGTACCCATGCGCGAACATACCCCTTCCACTTTCATCCATCGTTCTTTTTACGTGACGCGACCTATACTTACTTACTCCTGTGGCTCACTGACCCAAAGTGGATCTTGGCCTCCGATACAAGACTTCTCCAGGCATCTCGGTTCTTAGCTGTCTCTCGCCATCTATAAGCGTCGAGTTCGCGGAGATCGGCTTCCACTTCTTCAATCCAGCGATACCTAGGGCGGACGACTGGCCTACGCCCCGAAGCGATTCCCTTATACGCCTTCTTGACAGCCCGATCATCTTCCATTCTCTCTAAGTGTCTTAGCCAGCGGAGACGAGCGCTCTTAAACTCGCCTATGATGTTGGGTTCGGCATAAAAATCCTCCAGCTCCTGGTTATTCCGGATTCGCCATGTTCCATCTGTTCGTCTGGTCGGATCAAAGATCTTACGCAGCATCTTACGCTCAGCCACGAGGAGTTTGTTTTCTTCTTTCAGCGTCAACGTCCAGACTTCGCACCCGTAGATCAGAATAGGACGTATAACAGTTTTATATATTCGGATTTTGGTGCTTCGACTCAGAAGTCTGGACGTCAACACTTTATAAAGCGCTGTACTGCACCGCAAGGTGTTCTGGATGCGAATGTTGATTTCATCTTCCCTAGGACCTGTATCTGTTATAGTGCATCCCAGATATTTGAAGCTTGCAACACATGTCCCTTATACACCACATGTCCAGCATCTAAGTCTTTACGTTTAACACGGGTGTTTTGTAGCGCTTCATGTGGATGTATTCAGTTTTTTCGTGGTTGACTGCAAGCCCTACCTACAGTTCTAGTCCTTCTTTCTAACTCCGTAAGCTAGAGATTGATTACAATAAATGAACGCTTTTATGTTATAAAATAGTTAGATGGATCGTAATATTATATGCATACACTGCATAATAACACTAAATAGTTTTCTTTATGACCCAATTTTAATACAGATGAGGGACAAATTCTTGAGTTTGGAGAAACAAAAAATAACCGAAAAAACCGGTTTTCCTGACCAAAAAACCCGGTTAAAAACCGAGGTAAAATCAGTCGGTTAACCGGTTTTTTGATTAACCGAATAACCGGTTTACATGCCCTAGTAGTTACTATGGGTGTACCGCAGGGTTCTATCCTCGGTCCTTTCCTGTTTTTAGTTTATATTAACGACCTGCCTGATCTTGTAAAGAATAATCACGAGATTGTATTATTTGCTGATGATACTTCTTTAATTTTTAAAATGAAAAGACAAACTACAAATTTCGACGATGTGAATAATGCAATCTCAAAAGTTGTCCACTGGTTTAGCGTCAATAATCTTTTGCTTAACGAAACCAAAACGAAATGTATTAGATTTATTCTACCTAATGTGAAACAAGTTAAGGCTGATGTAAACGTGAAAGGAGAAACGTTAGACATTGTAGAAAGTACCGTATTCTTAGGAATCACTCTAGATAGTAAGCTTCAATGGGGCCCACACATAGATAAGCTATCGAAGAGACTCAGTTCTGCAGCATATGCAGTCAAAAAAATCCGTCAATTTACAGACGTGGATACTTCTAGACTTGTTTATTTCAGCTACTTCCATAGTATTATGTCTTATGGTATACTACTGTGGGGGAACGCTGCAGACATTAACACCGTATTTGTGCTGCAGAAGAGGGCTGTTCGTGCAATCTATAATATGGGTCCCAGAGAATCTCTCCGCAATAAATTCAAAGAAATAAACATAATGACAGTACCATGTCAATATATTTATGAAAACTTGTTGTACACTCATAAAAATATCAATAGGTTCACTAAAAATAGTGACATACATAATGTTAATACTAGAAATAAGAATAAACTCGCTTTGCCCACAACTAGATTAAACAAAGTTAATGTATGTTTCAAAGGGCAATGTATACGCTTCTACAACAAAACTCCAAGTGAGTTGCAAAAATTATCGGTAAATAAATTCAAACAAATTATCAAAACTATTCTTTGTAAAAAGGCTTACTATAAAATATCTGATTATTTAGATGATAAAAAAGCTTGGGACGAGTTTTGCTCCAACTCTAAAACTAACAACCTAACAAGGTAAAGGTTTCTTGTTCGCTTCTTTACTTTACCTAAATAGACCGAAGTGAACAATAATCAAAGTGAGCACTTTATTTCATAATTTCAATTATTTTTAACATGTACTTTATGACGTGTCCAAGTGTCCTGTAAGGTCTTAAGGAAATAAAGCACTTTGAATTTTGAATTTTGAATTGAATTTTATACCTATTAGCTTATACACTGGATTAACACTTATGGTACCTAGTTTTTATCCACAACAAACAAGGTTGATCCCGTGGGGCGCAGATAATTAAAAATCAAAGAAAATTAATATTATGAGTGTAATAGCTATTTAAGAATAACTTACAACTAAAACTGAATTGACAAACCTAATTCAAAATTCAAAGTGATTTATTTCCATTAGGTACATCTTACAGGACACTTGGACACGTCACAAAATTCACGTCACGAAATAAAACTAGAAACTAAAGTGATCATTTCGATTGTTTGTTCACTTCAATCTTTTTAAAGTAAAGTAAAGAAGGGAACAAGAAACCTTTACCTTGTTAGTTTTCGAGTTGGAACAAAACTCTTCCCAAGGTTTTTTATCCTCTAGATAATCTGATATTTTGTAGTAAGCCTTTTTACAAAGGATAATGTTTCACAATTTGTTTGAATTTATTTATAGATAATTTTTGGAACTCACTTGGAATTGCCCTTTAAAAGATGCATGAATTTTGAGTAGTTTAGCTGAAGTAAGAATTAACTTACTGTGCCCGCAAGTTTGTTCTTATTTCTAGTGTTTATATTAATTACAATAAATTAACATTGAAACAATGTTAATTTATTGTAACGTTGCCTTTTACTTTGAATTTTTATTTTTTCTGTACATTTCTTTGCAATGTAATGAAATCTAATATTTATGTACCGTTCAATGACTGACCTCACTAAAATGGTTCTATGGTTTGAAAATTCAAATGCATGTTCAATTAAATCTTCCATAACTATCGTATCTACGAATGACTTCAGAACTGCAGAAATAATTTTTTGGGGATTCAACTTAGTTTCACAACGTTGACAATGTCTTATTGTGTGCTCGGTTTTTTTGCATAAAATAAAGACATCCTTGGATGAATAAAACAATCCTCCCATGTTTTTGATGTCAATCAAGTTATGGAATGTCATTTTTTCTTTGGCCATCAAAGAGTTACAACAAATTTCGCACTTAACCTTTTTTAAAATGTGGCGTACAACGTTCCCAGAAATATATCCCACAATTTGATCAATGTATTCGGACTCGGATTCAGATGCGTCAAGCTGTTGTGACAAAATATCGCAATTATTATACGTTTCAGACTCATGGAATGAAATATTTTCAGAATCGTCATTCTCGTTTTCAATTTCTTGACGATAGCCAATTGTTGTATTATTTAAACTGTTAAAAGTACAATCGCCACTCAAGATGGGAATATTTTCAAGTGGTATAGCATTTCCGGAAAATTTGGAACTCAGTTCCAGATGGGTTAACATTTTTTTGTATGCGGATTTTACATGGCGAGAATTGGGGTTGTTGTTATAGCATCCTTGGCTTCGCAGATCTCCAAAAAACAATTCGACATGGTCTTGGCTAGTTTTATAAGTCAAAAGAAATGACAAAACTGATGTCTCAACTAATGTTGTAAATAGGTGCCTTAAGCTTTCAAGGCATACAACCAAGCCCAAAGCTCCAGTCCCTGATTGGGATTTCCACAAGGGTACGTTTTCTGTGGTGTGCACAGTTCATTGTTTTTTTTAGTGGTTCGTTTTCGCAAAATGTCAATATTTAAAGATAACAGATATTCTTTAGCATGATCTATAAAAGGAAGTATTTCACCTGCGTTAGTTAAGCTCAAAGGCTTTTTGAAACCATAGTTTTGTAGGTTGCGTGTGTTCAGAATGTCAAAAATGTTGTTGATGGTCATAATGAAGTCAGAAGTCGGATTAGATCCATCGAATGTAGCTATAGCTAAGTCATTTTTACAAAACGGCTTAGAAGTTGTGTTGCTAATTTAACCTTCATGATCTCATTCTTGAAGGCTATATGCCTGTGCGTCAATTTATTTGTTAAGTGCAGCTGTTTTTTTTCCTGCAATTTGTGAAGCTCGGTGATGTACTTCCATTCGATGGCTTCGTGTTCCCCATTTTTTATTATTTTTTTAGATTCAAACACGTTCCTCATCAGTTTGACCATATGACAAGCATCAAGGAAAACCGCCACATTGTGATCAGAGGAAGGGTGTTTGAAAAAAGTTTTCATGGATTCCTGATTATCTAAGTTGCAACCTAAAATCTTCATTGTTGCAATATTTGTCTTACAACCATCAAAAGTCAATGAAACGACTTTCATTTTGACTTGATGACATTTTCGCAATGCAATTGTTATTAAGTTGGCTTTCATTTCTGCTGTTAGGCTTGTTATCAAAAAATAGCCCAATGGAATTTTGAATGAAACGTTAATAGCTACCAACATGATGACGTAAACTTGACTTGCTATGACTTCGGACTCTTCTGATCCCATACCCATAACCACTAGTCCTTCGTATCGTTTCCCCGTCCATATTTTCTGTTGCCTTATTGACATCTCATCTGCTACTAGGGCACAAATATACTCTTTGTCTGAATTGTTGGATTTTTCCTTCAATCTATTAAATGACTCTACTGTAAAACCGGGTTCGGCGTTAACACTCTTATACCAGTTGCATAGCGAGTTTGGATGAGGCAAACATGTGTTATAGAGACGCCTTACATACTTATAGGCTGCCGGCGAGTAAAAGTGGAACGTAAGTGCGAATTTCCTAACAGCAGGCGGATACTTTTTAAAAGGCCTCTTCTTTTTTTTAACATTTTTTATGTATAAGGCGTTGAAAATTTCGGTAACTTCTAAGTTTTGCGATAATTCAGAAAACAACGATTGGTCAATGCCTTTCCTACTCTTTAATAAGTACATTCAAAGCATTTTTTAAAGTTGTGTTCTTTTTAATGAGTCTTTTATTTTGTTTTTGTAGTCTATTGATCTGTTGGTTTTTGTTTTGAATCATTTTTTCGCATAAATTAAGCTTCCTCTTCATAATAATTTTTCTGGGAGTGTCTAAAATAGACCCAATACTCATAGACGTAGACGGGCTCTGTTCGATTTCTCTTGATCTTTCCCCCTGAAGCAAATAAATGTAAATTAATAAAGAACTTATTTAAATCAAGCTATTTTAATGACTTTAACTAACTACCTGCAAGCATACAACGTCGTCTTGGCGTATTTCTTCAATTTTCCTTAATTCATCATTATTCTGGATGAATTAAGGGATGCGCAGCTAATAATGAACGGCTCAGTACATGGGGCGGCGGGACAAAGTGGCCTACACTCATGAAAAATATAAATCCGGCACTGATTTACGGTAATTATTCATTTTAACTTACATCAAAAGACAATTCAATTCTATCTTCATTTTGTTCGATTGTTTGCTGATTATTGTTGTGTTCTGGGTTAGCGTGAGTGTTGTCCTGATCAGAATTATCGTAACTTCTAATTTGTTTGTTACTCAGCTGTAATAGAAAACATAGATTGTAACATAACATTATCTGCGTTGAAGGTTTTGCTAATAAATAAACAAAATCATAAGAATAAACAATGGAAAATTACTGTAAAAATTACGTTTTAAGTATTGAAAGTGAATAAGTACGTACGTGCAAACTGGGTTTTGCATTTTTGCTAAGCCTACTGAACCCTTTGGTTGTTGTATAAATGTCCGAAGCGGGAAAGTGATTGGAACATACAACCGACCCTTTATATGGCTTATAGTGCAATTCATTTCGGGCTTTTCCTATAATAACTGCCCATTCAGAGCATCTTATGGGGTTTCGAGGAAAACTAAAAACAAAACATACAAAAATATTCTACAAAAAATATTTGGAAACGTAAACTATCTTACTTAACTCCAGATTTAAGATTACTTTTTAGCAAACATTCTCTACATTGTTAAAAATAAAAAAAAATGCAGCCGGACAGCATCATGTTCAAATATTATGTAAAAATATTTAGGGTACAATCCACTGCATAGCTTTGCGTTCGAACAAAATAGCGCATGCGAGACTAATTGTTTCTCTTTTACTATTACATATTTGCTGAATGAGTGAAAGAGATGCGCTATCGAGACACCAAGGTCAAGTTGTGATCGTTTTATTTGGCTAAGAAAATGAAAATAATTAAAATTTAATTACGCACTTTGAATACATAAATTCATAAATGTGTTATGATACTTACCTAAAATATGAAACACCATCCTTTTTTCGCACGTATCTGCTGTTATTTGGGCAGGATTTCACCGAACATTTTGGCATCGCGGACGGTGTACGTGGATTGCGGTCGCCTTACAAGTTTACAACTATACAAAAACTCGGCGCACTGCGCAGAGTGCGCCGAGTTTTCGCGCGGCCATATTATTTTTCTGATTGTGACTCTATAGGATTATAACTCGATGACGCGACCCCAGTTTTCTTACTACACTTTATAGTTCCTTGTAGCTTCAAAACTCGTAGTACGTGCTACGAAGTTCTCCGCTATCTTACTACCTCCAAGAACGTAAACAAGGGAATAAGTTAGTGATGATGTCAGTCAGGACGAAGATATTTGTTATAGAGTACCGCAAGGCAGCGCCTTAGGCCAACTCCTTTCAACGTCTATGTGCTCGTTCACGTTGGAACGTATTTTGACCCTTTCGTGTTCTCTATTGCCTTCGCTGTTTCGCGATTGTGTGAATTTGTGTGTTACTTCTAACAACTCGACCGTGTCTCCTTCCATCTGCGTTCCAGTTTATAAATTCGCCGGGTTGGGGTTTTTTTGTGGGTTTTCGGGTTGGTCATGGGGATTTTTTGTAAATGTAAAACTTTATTCTGAGGTAAAAACAGTGGGGACGTAAGTACTAAGTAGGTAGGTATTGCAATGTAAACACAAAATTAACAAAAAAAAAAACACTAAAAAAACACTAAATAATTTATTTGGATTTCACTTGTCTTCTTGAAGCTGGGATGATTGTAAACAATAGCTAATACAAGGTGGGTTAGTACAAGTAGGTAAATACAATGTAGGTTAGTTTAGTAGGTAGGTATGTAGGTAAAAAAAGCACGTTTAATAAATACTATAGGTGAAGGCCCGCTATTATTAATCTTTATCTTGTAAATAGGTACATACATAGGTAGGTACCTAGAACAAAGTCGGGATATTTACCACCTAATCATCTTTGATTATTTGGATTTGTCTCCGAGCTGAATAGCAGAAAAAACGCATAATTATCCAGTTCTACGCGGTAGAAAGTTTTTTTATATAGGTAACTAGCGACCCGCGCCGGCTTCGCACGGTTTTATTATACGTATAAACTTTCCTTTATAAATCACTCTATCTATTAAAAAAACGCATCAAAATTTGTTGCCTAGTTTTAAAGATTTAAGTATACATAGGGACAGAGAAAGCGACTTTGTTTTGTAGGTACTTTGTTTGTAGTGATAAAGAAATCAAGCGTATATAGTTACTTGCGACTACTCTAGTAGGTACCTACCAAAAATAACAATAGCGGGCCTGTAGGTATTACTTAAGAACATTTTGCTTGTACGTTTGTACGTACGTCTTTGTACCTACAAATCTACAGCAGTCCTACTTATTAGGTACTATGTACGTACATACTTACTAGACCTAATAGGTATGACCTTGCCTACCTACTTACCTTTTTAATTACTGTCAAAGCCAGACCAAATTCAAACAATTATTATACCTAGATGAAGATCAAGATCTAATTGCCTACATGGGTAGATAGTAGTTTTAAAATAATTGCCTAAAATGGATATGTTTACGTTATTATGTAAGAAATACCTTACCTACTGGTAGATGTTAACCAAAAATTAGTTCTAAGTACTTCTTGTCTTATCAAAAAAATATGATAAATAATAAACACATCTTAAGATGCTAGTTAGTAGTTATATTAGCTTAATATTTAACGTATCCTGAAAGATTTTCAGTCTTAAGATCCGTCTATTATTACCAAAACTAGTTTCATAATCGAATTTATTTACACCTATTAGGTACATACACAAATTTACCTAAATCACTAACTCAGTATTATTGCCGTAGAAAGGTTTAAAAAGCTGCATTAGGATACACCTAATTTGGTCCATCTTGGTAGAATGAACATGTTTTTAAACTCTAGCTTTACTCCGTCTTGGTATCCATGATATTTTATGTTAACAAAGCCATTTAATATGACTGAAAATTTGTATACATAAAAATGCAACTGAAATATAAAAAACGCTCACTGAAAATGGTTTAAATTCGTGCTCGATTTATGAAAGTTTTCATACATCGAACCAAATGACCAGAAATCGTAATATGTTGTTCCAGCAATATTACCTACTAATAATAATAAATAATAATTAATGCTGGATAATCAGCTTGTGAGCAGAGCTTGTGTTATGGATACTAGATAACTTAATACTGACAAACTTATTACCTAAGTACTACTTTTGTTTTGTACCTAACCCCTTTGTTAGTAAAAATATCTAGGATACAAGAACCGAGTTTTTTATAGGTACCTACCCTGCGGTAACATTACACTAGCTTAGGCGAATGTAACTAACATTCATACATAGGTACATACATAGTTTAAAAATTAATAAAAGTTGTAGTCAGTAGTAGGTACTTACTTCGTTAATCACACAACTCAATAAAGTCAAGGTAATATTTTTGTTCAAATTATTTTTATTAGTTTCAAACGACTTTGTTTTATACTATGTATAGTGATAGGTACATCAAAATAATCCTAATTTATTCTTGATTTCTGTTGTTCATTTATTTTTTGTTATGTAAATAAATAAAAAAACATGCAAATCTTACCGAAACAAAATAAAACTTAGGTAGTGTCAAATATCTTGAAAAAGTTGGCGGTGGAATATAAGTAGGTATTTAATAAGTCGATCGATTATTGTTTGCTTTTTCCATAGACTTTTCTGAGTAGTGTAGTGTACCTACTTTATTTTGGAATATAGATTGCAGGATTGCAAAGCGAGTAATTATACTAAGCCCGTAATGTACCCACAGGGTATAAAACCGTAATACCTATGAATGAAGTTTATATCTAGTACTAAAAATATCTAAATCTAGGGTTTGTTGGTCGTTTAGGAATAACTTAAATCCACAGCAAAAGTTTAGCTATTTGGTTTAAACTTTATCCTTATAGAACAAATTGAAAAGTTTCATTACGGTTTAATATTTAATAATGTCATATCAATTGTAAATTTGGTTTTAAGAAATTTACATTACCTACTTGTAAGAAAATTATTAAGTTTATAATAATACAAACAAATTAAAAAATTACTTTACTTACAATTGAAATAATTGAGCTAACTGAAGACTGTTGCTAACATTCTTTAGCTATTGCAAACAATCTATAAGGTAGCTCAACTGAGACATACAATAGCAGTCAGAAGCGTATTTATAAATTACCTATTCGTGTCCTTACCAATACATAACACATAATACAAATATACCTATAACCTACCCATAAATAGAAGAAAGAAAGAAAGAAAGAAAATTCATTTATTTGGCCCTTTACATAACAATAACAAACAATAATAGCTATAGGTAAATAAATAACACACTAAAACAGATCCAGAAAACAAGAAAGAACACAAATACAAAAAAAGAAGAGTAAAGCTATTTATATACCTACTAGCTGGTACCCGCGACTTCGTCTGCGCATGATTAGTATTTGGAGTACTCGCGATTTTACTTGCGTAATTCCCTTTCCCGTGGGATTTTCGAGATAAAATAAAGCCTATTTCTTATTCCAGCTTATAATTTATCTCTGTGCCATTTCATCCAGATCCGTTCAGCAGTTTTTGCGTGAAAGAGTAACAAACATCCATCCATCTATCCATTCATACTTAAAAACTTTCGCGTTTATCAGTTCAATTCAGTTTGATTCCCCTGGGCTATACGGGTTTTCAAAAACAAACCAAACTGAATTCCGGGGTAAAATGTCTCCCATGACCAATCGTCCCGAGTTCCATTCGAATTCATTCAATTCCGTCGTGATGCGTGGTTAAAGAATTTTTCTTTCACCCTCTCTCCCAGGGGAACCTTACTGAATTCCGGGATAAAAAGTATCCCATGTCCTTCCTTGTACTATGAACTCAAATCGTCCCGAGTTTCATTCCGACTCATTCAGTAGTTTCGGCGTGATGCGTGGTTAAAAATTTTTCTTTCACCCTCTCTCCCAGGGGAACCTTACTGAATTCCGGGATAAAAAGTATCCTATGTCCTTCCTCGTAGTATGGTCTATAATCATGCCGAGTTTCATTTCAATCCATCAAGTAGTTTCGGCGTGATGCGCGTTTACGATACAGACAGACGGACAGACAGACAGACAGACAGACATGAATGAAAAAAATTACAGTTTTGGCTTGAGTATCGATAATAGAGTCATCTCCAAAAAAAATTTTCAAAATATCTTCAATGTACAGAATTGGACCTGTTACAGTTTTATTATAAGTATAGATATGGGGCCAAAAAGGTCCCTGTCTCAGCATTATGCCGCTACAAGCCGCAGCTTATAGCGACGCTGATTTTCAGACAGGGCCTTGTGTGGTGGCACAAAGGTGATAGATGAGCAGATCGACTTGAAAAGTTGCATTTTGGCATGTTTTTATTGTAAAAAGTAGGTTTATGTTAATAAATTATACCTATGCCTATCTGATGACACTTTTAAAATCTAGGAGGGTAAGATAAACTTAAATTTATAGACGCAGTACCAGATTTCACTGTAGACTAACCTTAACAAGTATTGCTTCAAATAAAATCTATTAATAGTTTGGAATTTAATATATTAGAAATAATTTAATATTATAGAAAATGATAATTTCGAAAAGTGCATAAGCTTCTAAAACAATAAATTCTATACCTATTTCAACTAAATTTAGGGTTATACCCAGTAATATCAATAGCCACAGTTAAAAAGGGTTAAACTGTTAAAAGTTTAGTTGAATGACCTAAATAAGTACAAACTACAATAATAAAGACAATATTTTTCTAAAGTAGATATAAATTGAATAAATTTAAAGCTTGGAAGTCAGTCGCAGTTGCTAATAAATCGAATAACATCTACACATTCCAAACATGTTACGTAGGTTCGTAGATAAATCTACATAATCACCTATATTGTGTTATTTAGAATGGGTATCTATAGATATAAAAACTAGTATGAAGAAATTTATGAAATAAATCTAACAACTGCGACAATATGGGATTTTAGCGTAAAAGTCTTTAGTGATAACATCGATAGAAATCAGGGGATATCCTTAATCTAAATACGTGTTAATTTAATACAATCTCTCTTTTAAGTACCCATGTATTGTCTACATGGAGTATTACATCTACGTGTAAATTCTACGTGTCTTGGCTAGAACAGTTATGAACATCGAATGCGCGTGGCTGCACGTCTTCATATGGCGTCACATGAACTGAAATCAGTTCCTTGGAGACGCGCTCTGCCGCATTCATCACACGTAGAAGGTTCTCGCCAGCTAGCTTCTGCAGTTCTTCGATACTCCAGCCTTCTTCCATCAGCTCCGCGAACAAAAGAGGGTACGATGATACGTCTTCTAGGCCTTGAGGTGTGCTGAAAAGGAAAGAAAGCTTTAATGATGTGGCGACAATACTCATTACTGCACATCAAAAAAACAGAAACACAGGACAGGAAAAGATAAATACAGGTTAGGTACGTAGTATATGCGTCTTATCGCTAAGATCTCTCTCTTTCAAGCAATCTTTGGATAGACAGGGAGCTATGCTTAAAACATGTCGCACCTCCAGTCGTAGACTGTCTCAATCCAAAATTCATGTTTCATGTTAAATGAAGAAAACGTGTTTTGATCTTTGACAAATTCTGGTAAATCAGACTATAACTTTATGGAATAGAGAGCTATTTATAAAATTCAAAGTTATACAAGTTATTTGTTCTAAGGACTACTTATAAGGATAAAAAAATATTTAAGAATATAGAAGTCTGTTGGAGTAAATAGACGCTGAAGAAAAAATCAAATAAGGAGTAAAATCTACTGTAAATACTACGGTTACTTCTAAATACCTTAATAGCAATGCTTATTGGAACTTAACACTCTATTGTTTAGCTTGAATTAGTCCATTTACCGAAGCAACTATCATTATAGTGAATTTCTTAATTGTGAAACGCAAGGTGTATCTTTCTTGTTCCAACGATTGAATCCCATCTTCATAATAAAGCGCTACTATGTCTCAATCTGGTGCTAAATTGAATCATTCTCTCGTCTAGCTTCATCGCGTCAAGTTTCACGAGAAATTAGATGTCAAACCTCGCGTTCCTGTAGATTAATCAATAACTTGAACAAAACGTTGAATTTCATACTAGCATCTCAAACTTTGAATTTCAACCGCGGCTTCGCACGCTTAACTTCTATGGAAGCGTTTCAAGACTAATTTTTATCCTTTGGGATCAGATTCATGGGATAACAAGTTGCTTGTGTTCTTCCAGAGCTAGAACTACGTTTACTCTAAATGTAAGCACTATGCGTTCAGTAGTTTTTGCGTGAAAGAGTAAAAACATCCATGCATACAAACTTAAGCGTTTATCGAATACTGCGATAGATAGATAGAAAATACTTTATTGCACACTTTAAACTACGGATTAATTTACATAAATTGATATACAGGGTGTCCTGAAACTCAACGTCAAACTGAAAACAGAGGACAGGTCATGACGACCCAGAAAAACCAAAAAATTAGGGGTCTATTTTCAATGGTTTCCGAGTTCGAATGGTTTCCGGCTTTTTACTGAAAATCATAAATTTTCTGTCCGGTGCCAAACTTTTTCATGCTGTGACTACAGATGTAAATATTTTGGCAGAAACCATTGAAGATAGACCCCTGATTTTTTGGTTTTTCTGGGTCGTCGTGATCCCACATGTCCTTTGTTTCAGTTTGACGTTGAGTTTCGGGACACCTGTATATAGGTACCTAGATTACAATTTGAACAAGCAAAGCCAAGCGATAACATTTGAAAGACACATGTAGGTAGAATAAAAGTAAATCTACTTAAAACAGAATATTATAACAATCATGTAAACGCGCATACGCGTGTTCGTAATAAGCTTGTTCCGCTGAAATGGTAATGACAGAAAGGCGAGTACTCACTAATTGATCCCGTCGTACCCCGCGCCGAGGCCTACGCTGTCTACACCTGCCACGTCGCGGATGTGATTTATATGAGCTGGAACAACGTTCAATCATTACTTATTTATTAGTCACTAGCGGCGCCGAGCGGTTTCACCCGCGGTAATTCCGATCCCGTAGGAATTCCGGGATAAAATATAGCCTATGTGTTATTCCAGACTATAATGTATCTCTGTACCAAATTTCATCGATATCCGTTCAGTGGTTTTTGCGTGAAAGAGTAAAAAACATCCATACTTACAAACTTTCGCGTTTATAATATTAGTAGGATGCGAAAGTAACTCTAGTAGTTACGTTTTAATATCTAAACTACTGAACCAATTTAAATGAAATTGCCTGAAGCAGGACATAGGCTACTTGATGCGAAAAAAGGGTTGTAAGAGGTTGAAATAGGGGAAGGAAGTTTCGTAAGTTTCAAGCTTCTAGCTTCAGAAGCTAGAAGCTTGAAACTTATTTTTAGGCGTTTGATTGGATATTAATAAAGGTGACATTTACAGTTTGTAAAAATTAATAAAAGTAGAGTTTGTATGGAAACATTCAAGGTTTTTATGTGACTGCCCAAAGTCATTATTCCACGTGGACGAAGTCGCGTGCACAGCTAGTCATACATAACCGACATCTTAAAATCAAAACCGTAGTAAATGCGTATTTAAGCGAAGTGGAAACCGAAGTACTTCCATAGCACTTACTGACCTCAGCGCTGGAATTCTTGCAGAAAAGTTATGATTTAAGTTCCCTATACAGTTTTATGAACTTTCCAGACATGGAAATGGAGTTATCGTTATAAAATATGGCCATAAACCTGGGAAATACCTGCCTCGGAGCAATAAAACCGTAAGCAAAAAATGTTATCTATGAACGTAGTTTTTCGCGGTAAGTCTTTTTCCCATTAAGATTTAAATACTTGAAAATTTTATGAGGTGTGCTAATGTAAGACAGTCAAACGTTGTCATATGATGTTTGTGAGCGTTTGGTTCCGCTATGCTCGGATTTTTAAATACTGAACAAAAAGTGCCACTACCTACGCTACGAATTTCTCAGTTCTACCTCAAGTAATGGAAGGTACAGTTCGATAGAAAAGTGTTTCCAAAATACATAGAGTGGTGTCCACCCCAGATTGGTCTAGTGCGCACCCCAGGATGAAGAAAATTTGTTTGTTTCAAAATTATAGGCTCTGTAGTTTCAGAGATTGGTAAATAACACAGAAATCTAAATAGGTAATATAGCTTTCTGTGGTGTAATAAACTATACCTACACTCAGGAAATGTATGATCGAATTAGATAACCATGTGAAACAACCATGACATTTTCACGGTATCAAAGTACTTTGTCAAGTAAATCAAGTAAAATCTATATCTTTATTTCTTTAGGCTTACAAAATAAGCACTTGTCCTGTCACTACTAAAACCTTACCCCGTTTATTTATTATTATTATTTATTAGTAACCAACTCAACAATAGCATCCTGTACCTACCGTAGCAGTCACCTTGCACGTCAGGAAGGAAGGAAATATAACCCTAGATACCTACGCCGATGCTTTGTAACCAACTCACCAATAGCATCCTGTACCGTAGCAGTCTCCTTGCACGTCAGGAAGGACGTGTAGAAATTGACCATGATTAGTCCTTTATTCGCGGCCAGTAGCCGTAGCACGGAATCGGGAACGTTTCTCGTGACGTTGCACAGCGCGCGCGCAGACGAGTGGGAGAAAAGCACGGGCGCGCGCGAGACGGCCAGTGCGTCGCGCATCGTGCGCTCTGACACGTGGGATAGGTCAACCAGCATGCCGAGACGATTCATCTCTTTGACTACCACCTAGGGACAGAGAAAGAAATAAACTCAGCAGGTAATAAAAAACTCAAATAATTTAATAATAGGTCCGTGGGGTACCGAGGCTCTCCGGGTTTTTAAAAAATTATCTGAGCGTCTGGTCGATGCGACGCGAGACCCGAGAGCTGGTGAATATCTGGCTCAGCGCATCAGCATTGCCATACAGCGTGGTAATGCAGCCAGTGTCTTGGGGACGCTTCCGACTGGTATTGACATGGATCAATTGAGCTACCTTTAGACTGTTTGCAACCGTCTGCAGTTAGCTCAATGGTTTCAATTGTAAATACTAGTTGTAATTTTTCTATTCCTTTGCTAGTAATTTTCGTTGTTAATAAAGATAAATGCATAATGCAGTGGTAAATCAGGCAGTGTCTCGGAGGCGCTTCGGACTGGTATTGATTTGATATGGATCAGTTGAGCTACCTCTAGATAGTTTGTAACCGTCTGCAGTTAGCTCTATTGTAGATACTAGTTTTCATATGTTTCTATTCCTTTATTATAATTTGATGTTAATATACCTAAGTACATAATAAACCAAAAGAATTAAAACTTTATTCTTGGTATCAGGACAATGTAACCTAATAATAACACGCAACATGTTTTTAATTGTCTTTGCGCATAACGCTTGTAAATATGAAAAAAAACTTTCTATGTAGTAGGTAAGTACCTATATCAGTCATTTAGTTCCCATATCACAGGCCCGAATTCCACTAAATAAATCGCTTCACCATTTAAATAGTAGGTATCGTGTCTAATTGACAGTGTTAAACTCTTTTTGGTATTCCGCTAGCACAAGTTTGTCCTCAAAACAGTTTTTTGAGGTTCATTCATAGCTGTGACGATTACCTTTATAACTACCAATTTGACATTCTAATTATGAAAGTCTCTTCAAGCGCATAAAATAGTAGAATACCAAATGCACTGATTGAATGGCACTATTGAGACCTTTGTTTTTAAATTAGTGGCGAGTTTTTTTAACGACAATAAGCTTACGGTGTAACTGTAGCTAATTATGTATTAATTGCTGATTATTTTAATTTACTTAATTATTTTAAATTTTAATTTTTCTTTAGATTATTTATTATATTAATTATTATTGTTATTTTATAAGATCTTCGCTTCCGACTGGTATTGACATGGATCAATTGAGCTATCTTTAGACTGTTTGCAACCGTCTGCAGTTAGCTCAATGGTTTCAATTGTAAATACTAGTTGTAATTTTTCTATTCCTTGCTTGTAATTTTCGTTGTTAATAAAGATTTTTATAAGATTATTTTTTATTGACGATACTCGTCCAATTTGATAATTAATTGTTCTAAAATGTAATTATGATCAATGTAATTTTTATGACCTGTAACAACTGTTATAAATAAAATATTTGAATCTGAATCTGAACCTAACAAAACTGTAATCCTAAACGTAAAAGCGTGTTTGTTTGTCCTTCCTTCACGTCCTAAATAAGCAACCATCGACTTGATTTTTGCTAAAGAGTCAGTTCAAAGGATGGAGAGTAACATATAGGTACGCTATATCTTTACTTGTAAAACATCAAATTTCCATGCGAGATCGAATTAAGAGATTCAATTAAACGCGGTTGAAACCACGGGGAACAGCTAGTATAATTTAAATAAACCATAAAATAAATTAAGTAACGAAGTTACTGAATTACGTTAAAAGGGTTGGAGGGATGTCTGCGAGCTATATTGGTTAGGACATAGTGTTAAGACAGAAGGTATATTGTGGTATATTGATATATGTTTGTTCGACTGCAATCAAACTGCACGTCGACGGGCAGTTGGCGTGCAGTTGGATTGCAGTCTGAGTGCAGTTAGTCGTTGTAACTGCACTCAGACTGCAATCCAACTGCCCGTCGACGTGCAGTTGGCGTGCAGTCGAGCCAACTGCATTCCAACTGCATCTGAACTGCCATTTGGCAGTCGGATTGCAGTTGAATTGCAGTCCGTCTGTCTAGACCCTTAGGGCAGACCTTCGCCCGGGTTTGAAACAAATGTTGTACGATCTGCTGATAATTTGTTCAGGGGGTTTTGGGTGATTGCTTCCTATTTTTATTAAAAAATATGTGTAAGTACCTACCTGTAGTAATTATACCAGTTCTATTTATTTTCAGTTATATCTATTTACCTATAACAAAAGATTTTCTCTGGTAAATGATGTTGTGTGAATCGTCCAGCATTATTTATTTATTTTGTAGGTACCTAGTCTTATTTCATTACTAAATACTTACTTATAAGTTTTATTATTATTTTATATAATTTTTTGATAGTATCTAGGTAGGTAATAGCGCCCGAATAACATATTTTACAGTACCTTCCTATACCTTGAGTCTAAAATGGAAATACCCATGCATAAAATGCAAGGAAATTACTGTATAATTAATTCTACGTGTATATATACAAATATACGTTTTGCTTGAGTCTCAACAGCTTGCCCAGTCGATTAATCTTATTTCCTACAACACCTGCTCTAGAAGACGGTCATACGTCATAATAATGCATCTGAAGCATAGTTCTATACTCTCATAGTTCAGGTCTACTAACATATAGGATTTCAGCACGGATTGCTAAACTGTACGGCACACTGGTAATATAATATTTAAAGAGTATCTAAACATATCTGAAAATCAATTACACAAAACAAAACAATGTCTGAAATGGAATTCAAAGTTACCTTCTTAAAGTTTATATCCTACTAGCGACCCGCCCCGGCTTCCCACGGTTTAATTATACATAAAAACGTTCCTCTTGAATTACTCTATCTATTAAAAAAAACCGCTTCAAAATCCGTTGCGTTAAAGATTTAAGCATTCAAAGGGACATAAGGATATAGGGACATAGGGACAGAGAAAGCGACTTTGTTTTATACTATGTAGTGATTTAAGACATTTTTATTTCCATGTAATTTGTACATACCTACTACTACTACTTTTAGTTTTGGTCTATTTTAAGAAGAGAAACGAAAACAGAGTATATGGTGGCCACCAAAGGCAACTTCGTATCTCTTCCTAAACAAAACAATATAAAGCTACTATAGATGCATTAAAAAAAGCTTATGATAGTTTTTACAAACTGTACGTGTGAATTTTGGAAATTCCTGCTTCCCACTTTAAGTGCTATTTGCTCCTTAACCCTAAATGATGAATTAAAATTATACGACATAAAGTATAACATGTGTACCATTTGAGGAATGAACAGATACTGAAATACTACTACTTACGTAACTACTTTCAGAAATTGCTAACAAATGAAGGAAGTCTCTACAGTTTGTTATATTAACTGAATCCAATTCAAAGACAAATACCACATTGAGAATAACGTACGCTCCCTGGTTACAATATTAACAGAAATAAACCGAGACAACTCAGAAGATACATATTATTCTCTAATATACGAGCAACGAATTAATTACAAACATTTATTTTCAGTAAGTACTGTTGCGACAAACCTACGGAAAATGAACGTTCAGGTTGTAATGTGGGAATGGATAATGTGGGGTTTCGCGAACTTTTGCGGTTGCTCCCTGGGGTTAGGAAAGCCTTACCGGGGGCTGCTGTTAGGAAGAAATCACACGTATACACGTATACTAAACCGACGGTTTCATAGCAAAGTATGATTGCTGGTTTTGTGGTAGGGTTTTGGTAAACCATATTTCACAGCTCGTTTTTGGTAACTTTTTAATTGGAAATCTTTTCGTATTTCAGTGGGTACCTAGGTATCTGTACATAAAGAGTGAGAAAAAGAAGAAAGTAGATATAAATATTTATTCAAGTCCATTTTGTTCTAAGTCACTACCAATTTTCAGGTAACTGGTAAAGGAACACTATTTTTTTTGCTGCCACTGAATATACCTTTATCACCAATATTCATATAAGTGCGTATGTATATGTATAAGACCAGTTCAACCTTACATTATAAATAAATTATAATGTTAGCTAGAACTTGCATCTGTAAATCGTTTCTTAGTTTTAAGTTCAGCAATAAAGTTTTATTTTCGATAGGTTTATCTATCTTTAAGTATAGTTCCAGAAGTTTGTATCATATTTAAGTCTTTTTCGACAAAAGCTTTTAATAAACTAATTTCAAGATTATTTCGCTCATACATAAACCAAATCCATGAAAGTGGTTCGTGAGTCGTGACTCACAGAAAATTTTTCCGACCACTCGTCCACGAGAATTTTATTTCCCCGCTGTATTCAAAATAAAATTCCCGTGAACTGGTCGATTGGACGCTTGAATGATAAGATTGCTGGAAAAGGCACCTTATGCATGGAAAATTTATTTGAATTGACGTAACATAGAAATGGTAAAATATATACATAATAGTATAAGGGCTCAAACACAAAACTGCGAGCTCGCATCGCATCGTAAATATCTGCGAGCTCGCACGATAACGTCAGATCTCATTTGCATCGCGTATTCCTGTCATATTACGTCATACTTGGTGACCCCCCTTTTAGTCCGCTCTGAGACAACTTTAGCGAAAGAGCGCGGCGCCTGAGCCGCCTTCTTTGTGTTGTAAAAAAAACTGCTTAAGTTCTCAACTCATAGTAATTTCGAGTATAATAGTTCCCTTCAGAGTTCATAATCGTATTAAATGGATGAATCCAGAATCTTCTTTTTCTTTTATATCTATTTAACAATAACAGCAGTGCAATTGGACCGATTTATGCAAAAATGATCCAACCCACAACCTAGTCAATTTCGAGTTTTTTTAACCAATGTAATCAGAATAAGGTATATTTTAACATATCAAAGACTCACACCTCTATGTTCACAAATGTGGAAAATCCATATGATCCAGCCCACAACTGTCATGTCGAAGACCATTTTTTAAAATGTATAAGTGTTTCATGCCACTTGAATCATTTTTGTGTTGCTTTTGTTACCCTAACATATAACCGTTCTAATTTGCTACAATGATTCAAACTATAATATTAAGCTGGTCCATCAGTTCAAAGAGCTCAGAAAGCTATAGAAAGAGCTATGCTCGGAGTTTCTCTGAAGGATAGGATTCGTAAAGAATACATCCGAAAGAGAACCAAAGTTATCGACATAGCTCAAATAATTAGCAAGCTGAAGTGGTGGCAGTGGGCCGGCTATATCTCGCGAAGAACCGACAAACGTTGGGGTAAATGTGTTCTTGAGTGGAGACCGAGACTTGGCAAACGTAGTATAGGACGCCCTCCGGCCAGGTGGGATGACGATCTGCGAAAGACTGCTGGCAGATGCTGGATGCCAAGCTGAAGACAGGGAGCTATGGCGCTCATTAAGGGAGGCCTATGTCCAGCAGTGGACTAATATAGGTTGATTATGATGATGATGATATAAAACAAGTTAAGATTTGACAAGTTAATATTTAAAATTGCTATTTCATCTAAGTACGTAAACGAAATAAAGTATATAAAGTTCAAAACACACAGAAGCCGGAGGAGTGGCGAAGGCGAAGGCGTGCCGGTTTTTCCTATGGCACCGCGTTCGCCACGGCCTGCGGTGTGTGTGTAGGCTTTCATAGGATTCCATAGAATACAACTCGCACGCCTTTGCCTCCGCCACGCCTCCGGCTTCTGTGTGTTTCGTACTTTAACGAAAAATAAATAAATAAAATAAAAAATGAGTACAGGGCCAGCAGATCTAATATTAGATACCAGATGATTGCATTGATTAATTTAAGAAACCGAAGGGAAGCTGCAATAATAGACGATGTAGATGGTTTATGTGATGAACCTTATTCTGATTTGGACGAGGAGTAGGGCCAATTTTGTTTGTTTTGTCTTTTAAAACACAAAAATGATTACTAATTTTTTACACACTTTGAATCATTTTTGCATTTTAATTTTTGCACCC
The DNA here is from genome assembly GCA_944547425.1 of Eupithecia centaureata. Taxonomy (NCBI): domain Eukaryota; kingdom Metazoa; phylum Arthropoda; class Insecta; order Lepidoptera; family Geometridae; genus Eupithecia; species Eupithecia centaureata. Next base: position 4,116,430 of record OX155694.1, read on the forward strand.
TACATAGCTCTTTCCATACAAAATTAATTTTGTAATAATGATCCAGGCGCAAGTTTTCCCAATTATCTACTAAACTATTACAATTTATTCTTTATATTATTTATAGCAAAAAAGTTGAGTTTACATAGCATTAAATTAAATTAAAATAACAACATTTTGTATTACAAAGCTAGAGAAATACCGCCACAAACTTAAATATCGATTATCTCGAAATGAGGTTTGTGTGGGTTGGATCATTTTTGCTTAAATCGGTTCAATTACCTTTTTGGGATCCATCTTACGCTTCCTAAAAACACGTCCAATACGGCGGACTAAACTTGAAGATATGGTTACCCTACAAAACGGTTCGCCGCACAAATTCGCATCGCAGAAATTCGCAAATCAAGTTCGTGTGACATCGCATCAAATCGCATCGCATCGCACCAAATCGCAGTTTTGTGTGGGAGCCCTAAGGCTCCAAAAAAAATCTACCCTCAGAACAGGTAAATAAATACGTTCTACTGGGCTCTACGTAATACGAGTCAAAGAGCTATTATAAGTAGCAACATAAATTACGCGTGTGCAATGTTGTTTACAATTTGTTCGACAAACGAGAAAGAAAGTATAGCATTGTAGTATTTATTAGCAATATAAAGTTCTGGCCGGCAGCCATGCTCACGGCTGCGAGCGAGCAGTTAATGAAGTTAGCCGGACCAGTGACTAACTTTTTATGGAATTTGAGTTCCCCGTTGCAGTTGTAGGTCCATCCAATCCATCTAATTTTATAGACTGACATGTACAGGTAAAAAAGAGAAAGTTAGAAATGCTTGCTGTTTTCAAATAATGAAAAATTATTAATTATATATTAATTATTTATCTGTCGCAGATCGCTGCATTTCTATGCCTCAATTCTATTTCATACTTGCGAGCCTTCGTTGTGATACTTTGAATTTCAAGTCAACAGTAATGACAACCTCTTGATTGATGTATTCGGTCTCTTTTCTCTTTCGAATCACATTATTATCGAAGCAAAGTTTTGTAATTGCATGCGCTCGTGCACTGCATTTGCCCAGTAAAGATTGGTGTAACGAATAAGCCTTTGAGCTTTAGGTTTATGTTTAAAGATCTTTATTCTCATAAAAACACATAGTTCTTTTATAATGAGATACAATAGGTAGGTTCTTATAAATTAATTCTTAAAATTATTATCGCCTCCAGGGCCGAACAATTAAATCTGCTAAATCTGTTAAATCTTTAAGCTTTCCTGACAAAACCACGTTGATGCTTGGTGATTCAGTTTTATGGCGATGATTATGACGATCATCCTGTTTTCCATCTAATTCCGACATATAATATGTAATGTATTGTATTAGGTATATCAGTCATATAGCAGCCATATCAAAAGCTCTGCTTAGTTTGGGGCAATAAATACTGTTGGAAAATTCATACAAAATCATCTAACACCAAGCTAAGCAGACTCTGTGTTATAGGTAGGTACGCTAGGTACTAGATAACTGATCTACTTAATAAATTACACTAAATTGATGGATATTTTTAGTGTGCATATAAAACAAATAATACAAACAGAGCACCTTGATTGCCGATCAAGGTGTTCTGTTTGTTTTATTCTACTCACACAAAGATTGGTCGGGACCAATCTGTTCGATTCCTGTTCCGGGGAACAGGAATCTCTGCTTAAATTGAGGCGCGATGATACTGCGTGGATTTTCCAGCATTATTGATTTATTTATTTTGTTCTAGGTGATGTTGTTTTTTTCTATCTTTTATCTAGCTCACATAACACAAGCTCAGTTTAACTTGGGACTGGCCGTGTAGAAGGTCCAGCTTTACTAAAAAAGTTAAATATGTAGGTATTTACCCATTAAATTCGGTTCATTACATTCAAAATGATTTCGTGCTTTGCTTAATCAACCTATGAATGAAAATTTTCCATAAATACGACTCTATTGTGCTTTACAATTAACAGAGAATGGACGCAAATTTTGTGAAGCGAATTCATAATGACTCCTCATTTGCCGAACCGTTTTGTAGATTAGCCTTTAATTATTATCAACAGAGCTTTTGGGCATTCTATTTGGATACAATATTCATTTATAAACATATGTATTTACTAGCTTTCCGAACGCGGTTTCTCTCGAGTCGATTATACGATTTTTCCTGCTTCTCAAACTAATGGAACTATAAATCTTTGTATAGACATGAACTTCGCTTTTCATCAATCAAAATGTTAATCCCGTATGGTTAAAGAATTTCAATAAACATGGAAAACCTTAAAACCCCCTTTCACTCCCTTCGAGGTGGAATTTCCAAAAATCCGTTCTTATGGTGTAGTGAAAGTAATTTCTCTGAATTTCAGCTTTTTAGCTCCAACGATTTGGGCTGGGCGCTGTTTCCGAATATCCATGGTTTCTTTATATGTTGAGATAATGTGAAAATGATTTGAGCGGGTTTTGTTTATGTAGCTTAACAGTTCATAATAACTTATTTATAAAATACCAATAGAAGTTTATTAAAAAGAAAATAAAAAAATGAAACAAAATTTAACTAGTAAGTATTCACAATTGAAACGATTGGGTTAAATGGAGACGGTAGCAAATAGTCTATTGGTAGCTCAACAGATCCATGTCAGTACCAGTAGTAAAATACATCAAAGAAAGAAATTCATAGTACTACTAAGGTACTTTATCCAACTAGATAAAGAATAAATTCACCATCTTAGCCCCAAAGTAAGCTACTCAAAGCTTGTGTTATGGGTACTAGATACATTATAATATACATATTTTATAGAATGAGTGAGCATTGAACCTTTTGTAAATATATAATGTCTGAGTAGGTAGATTTTCTTATAGCTGTTGTGTATTATAAAGACCGTTATTGTTCCAGACGTTGGAAGGCTGTACGCCGAGTTTGCTTAATTAATTGCAAAGTTCTCTTAACCGCGGATTATGAATTCACGACTCTGACACCGATAAATTATAAATGGGAAAAAGAAATAAGCTCTGCTGCAAGCTTTAAACAATGCTCCCGAAACTATTTACTACTTATATAAAACGATTGCATGCCGGGAGGTAGAAAACAATGACTCTATTTTATCTAAAATTAAGATCTTTATAACATTGTATTTCAAGCAATAGATGAACTTTTACTTTACTTTACTGTAAACTTTCGCGAATTGTTAACTTTATTTTCGATTAATTTTAATTCCTTGTTTGACTATGTTAAGTTAATGTAAGTTACCTATGTTATGTCAGCTGGTGAATTGATAGTTTTTTTCTGTTTCATATAACCACCCAGGTTGTAGGTTACTGACTCACCGTGACTATAGTTCGGCCGTTCAGAGAATGTGTTTGACACCTATCAGTTAGCCATTACAAAGTTACGTCGTCAGTTCAATGGCGACGTGTCAGGAACGCATTCTCTGAACGGCCGAAGTATAGTGAATTATGTTATACGTTTTTCTAAGTAAGTATAGGTAGGTATAACACGGGTACCTACGTAATTAAATATAGTGACAGTTCTAAAACCAAAAATTATACAATACTAGTAATTTTATTTCTTTAATGTCTGTTGATTCCTTCTCATGTACATATGATATAGATAGATACTCACCTGCTTTCTAATTATGGTTATTTAAAGAAATATAGGTAGATTCCTACTACTTACTGCTTATATCAAACATGTACCTGTCAATACCGTTCTTGCTAAAACCAATGTATCTTTTTCTTAGATACCTCAGTACCTTAATGTATTGTAGCTAGCTAGTGTTACTTAAGAAACAATGCTGAAGTTGTGTTTTTCTCCATCACTATGTAATGACGGCTCTTACGAGCTGCGTAAGGCGCAGCGAGTGGTTTTAACAAAAGAAAATATTTCGAAAAGTATCGCCGGTAGACAAAGAGTGCACGGAGCAGCCGCAGTTCAGACAAAGCAGGGTTGCCAACCGTACCTACAAGTTTTTTACCTCATAAGTTACTAAAAATCTTGTATTATGCCGTTCAAATCTCGTACATTTATATTTCATGGGCATCTAAAAAGGTCTTTCAATATTTATACAATGAAGTAAACTAGTTCTATTGTATTATTTTTAGTAGAAAGAAGCTAGAGCCAGTTTATTTCTAGGTACCTACATAATAAGATCAGTTTGAATTAAAATATGTTTTAAAAAGATGTATAATATCGCCATAGACTGTTATACTATACATAATATTATTATGTTTAGACTGTTGTATATAATGACTTACGACACAAAGCTAAAACTGAAGTTCTACCAATGAATGCTACAGTGAAAAATTATGTTAGTAATTACCTAAGTTGGTACTTCCCGTATGTCAAATCCTCGTACTCAATGTTCGAAGTTGTTAGTGCCCTCGTACGGAAGATACAAATATTGTATTTATAGTATTTGTATGAGGAGCGTCTTAAAGTTGGCAACCCTGATACAAAGCGAAATATTGCAGTGCAGGCAGGATGTTTATGATTATGACTTACTCGCTGTGCATGATGGCGACGTCGTCGTCGTCGTCGCCGTAAGAAAAGTATAATCATTTATAACCAGAAAAAACGAACGTTAGAATACATGACATAAACAAGTTTAACGAGTGGCCTTATAGCTTAGAAGCGATCTATTCCAGTATACCTTTGGATGGAAAGAATTATATGAATTTAAGAAAGGCACAAATTATGACTACCTAGTATAAACCTAAGTCGCTTTCTATGTCCCTCCCTATATCACTTTGTATGCTTAAATCTTTAAAACTACGCAATGGATTTTGATGCTGTTTTTTTTAATAGATAGAGTGATTCAAGAGTAAGGTTTATACGTATAATAAAACCGTGCGAAGCCGGGGCGGGTCGCTAGTTTATAGTTAATGTAATAAATATTATAGGTAGGTACTTATTAATTTTGTTTTACTATTCATACACCAAAAAACACCCAGAATACCCTTAACAAATCTACCTACCTGAAGATCGTACAAAAAAAATCCCGAGAATCGAATCCGCAACCTCCTGCATCGTTAGTGTCGCTCGCCTGCTGAGCCATAGAGTTCGATTGAAATACCTTCAGCACTCTACTTGACCACCGTAGGTAGTAATTCTATAGTCCATTTCAGATAATGAATTTTAAATTAGCTATATTTAAATAGATTACAATTCATTTACAACCCTTTCCACTCTGTTTAAACAGACTTGGAAAGTCCTGTTTCTTTTAAATTTGCATTTTCAGATTCGAATCTCCTAGCAAGAACCTCGTTGAGTAAAAAATGAATCAAGTAAGTGGGAACCAAAGAAAAAGGAAATTCGAGACACTTTCCTTTTTGCCAAAGGAATGTATCTGTTGCTGAGAATTACTAAAGTATTTTCCGATAAACTGTTTGAAAAGGGGAATCGGGTTGTTTAGCTTTGAAAATAAACTAAATAAAATCTTATTATAGACAAAACTTGTTTCAAACAAGTTAGTAAACACCGTTTTATTACGTAGGTTTTTCTTGAAAAAAATTTTTTTTCTAATGTACAGCGGACGTGTTGATAAAATCATTAACAAAACAATAAAATATATGATATTACCTAAAATTAGGTAGTATCTGTTAGGCTTCGCAATTTTTGTTTCTATGTAAAATTTCAAGGCTTTTTATATCCAATGGAAACGTAAGTAACCTATGCTTTATTACAGACCTAGAAATACGACAACTCAATATTCCAACCCAATCCGTTCAATAGATTTTTCGTGAAAGAGTTACGTATCCATTCATATCAAATTTCGCGTTTATAATATTACTTGCTGACCCGCTCGCGATTTACTTCGGGTGGACTTTAACAATATATAATCCCATTGACCCCATTTTAACGACTTTAGAATATCTACGAATTTCCAAAAATCGGATTCTTAGTGTACTTCCTGAATTTTTTTGAAAATTTGCATGGAGTTTCCTTTTGGAAACTCCAATTTCTCTCAACTCCAAAATTTGCAAAATTTTAGCTTCATAGTTCTTGTAGTTATAGAGATCCCACTGAGTCATCCAGTTTTCTATGTTATAAAATAGATTAACGATAATAAAGATAAGATTCTATATGCGCATATGTATTGAATGTCTATTTGTAGTCATTGAACCAAAGGAGACTGTGTTAGGTAAAGGAAACCTTATACCTACCGACAAAGGTCTTAGTCAAGGGGACTCTCGGATTCTAATGCTATGAGAGACGAAGGCTCAACTCTACTTAACCCGTAGGTACTTAGTCAGTCTCATTGTGACTAAATAAACCATAATTTCGTTAATTATTTTACCGTTACGTTCCATTTATAAGGGTGATTTCTCTTTGCCCTAGAAATCACCCCTATAGGTACCTACTAATACTTACATGCGCGCTGATTCTTGTAAGAAAGTATGAGCTGTAATGTCATCTAATAATTATAATCTATCCATTTGTACAACTTTTCAGTTGAGTTTGGTTCCGTTGCGGTTAATTGTTTCCAAACGCAATGTATCATTTACACATCTGTAAAATGAAAATTTAAAAAAAAAATATAATTTTATCAATAAGTATTCTATCCAAAAAGTGAACAAAAATTCAAAAAACCCTTTGTTTCGTTGATGTTTGAAAATCTTGGAATGATGAAAACAAAACACTATTCGTTATGCAAATGACAGAATTCGAAAATTAAATTCCAAGCTTTGAAAACGAAATAAGAACTCCTCACCGAACCACAGAGAAAAGCAATTGTTAACAGCAACTCTACGTAGTCACTAAAACATAGACAAACTATTTGAGTCTCACCTTTCCAAACGGCGATAAACCTCCTTTCTGCGACGGTTCAGCCTTATCCGTGCCCGCGCATTCAGCCCAAGGCGTATCACACGTGGATGTGAGAGTGAGGTACCGCACTCCGACTTGGTACAGCGTCCGAAGAACGGCCAGTGACCCTCCGATCGCATGCCCGCCCTCCACGCCGACTAGAGAACATAGCCGGTGATTCGCGTGGGCAGTGACTATGTCTGAGGACAAGTTGTTTTATTTTGTCAGCTAATCTATGAAAGCGCGATCAAATTGTGTATTGTGGAAATTGTGTCTTCTAGGTGCTTATATTAATAGAGCCACAAGAAAATTACAATCGAAGAATAGTAATAAATTAAAACTAGTATCCTACTATCTTACTTCCTTCTATCTTATCTTATTATAAACGCGAAAGTTTGTAAGTATGGATAGATGGATGGATGTTTGTTACTCTTTCACGCAAAAACAACTGAACTGGATCTGGATGAAATTTGGTACTGGGATAGATTATAGTCTGGAATAACACATAGGCTATATTTTATCCCGGAATTCTCACGGGAACGGGAAATGTAGTATAATGTATTAAGAATATCTGTTATCTGGTACCCAGAAGCTAATTCTGTGTGAAAATGTGCAACGATTATATTGTTTTTGCTCACGATGACTTTGTTTAAGCGAAAATACTTCCCACTTATCTTTAATCTGATCGAAATTGGCGGACTTAATTAAAATATGGATTATCCTTCATTAAATGGGATTATAACTCTGTTTTCATTGTGTTCACGAACACACAAAAATAAATATTAAAATAAGTAACCTCAGATATAATATAACTATCGATCGCTTGACATCCAATAACCAATAACGCATCTATCAATGTCTGATCGAACGCTCATTAAAGCTTTGTGCCTTTGGACCATATTTAGACAGTCATAGAGATCTATTTGCAAAGTACATAAATCAGGGTCGGTCGCCAAAATAGAGTTAATAAAGAACTTATTTTGTACGCATTTGTTACCCTTGGAGTCGAGACCCTGGGTACGTGGGGTACCGATGATCAAGGGGTTTATAAAAAAATATCTGAGCGTCGTCTGTTCGATGCAACGCGTGACTCGAGAGGTGACATGCAGCCAGTGTCTTGAGGACGCTTCCGACTGGTTTTGATCTAATATGTAGATCAGTTGAACTACCTTAGACTTTTTGCAACTGTCTGCAGTTAGCTCAATTAATTCAATTATAGGTATACTAGTTTTAATTTGTTTCTATTCCTTGATTGTAATTTTCGTTAGTATTGAAGTCTTTTTAAAGGAGCAGACTTAAAAGCGCTCTTTGTGAAAAAGTTATTTCACCGTGGAAAGATCTAAAAAGATCTAGTCGAATGTAGCGGAAACTTTAACAGACTGGCAACTGCAGCCATAGCAATTCCAATTCCCATAATGCCTTATCAAAGTTTGTAACTCACCTGTAATACCTAACTACGGATCCCGAAGTTCTGATACCTAAAAGTTGGTATCTAGCTTTCGGATATTACGTCCTAGGTAATAAAACGCAGGTAGGTCTTAAATCCGAGGTAAACTTACCTTTAAACGTACCTGCTCTTGCTATTTCTACCAGCTTTATAAGATAACTAGTGACCCGCCCCGGCTTCGCACGGTTTTATCATACGTACCTATAAACCTTCCTCTTGAATAGTGTTTAACTACGCAACGGATTTTGATGCGTTTTTAATAGATAGAGTGCTATCTTTTAAAAAAAACGCATCAAAATCCGTTGCGTAGTTTTAAAGATTTAAGCATTCAAAGGGACATAGAGATATAGGGACATAATAGGGACAGAAAAAGCGCCTTTATTTTATACAAGCGACCCGCCCCGGCTTCGCACGGTTTTATTATACCTATAAACCTTCCTCTTGAATCACTCTATCTATTAAAAAAAAACCGCATCAAAATCCGTTGCGTAGTTTTAAAGATTTAAGCATTCAAAGGGACATAGAGTTATAGGGACATAGGGACAGAAAAAGCGACTTTATTTTATACAAGCGACCCGTCCCGGCTTCGCACGGTTTTATTATACCTACCTATAAAGCTTCCTCAATCACTCTATCTATTAAAAAAAACCGCATCAAAATCCGTTGCGTAGTTTTAAAGATTTAAGCATTCAAAGGCACATAATGATATAGGGACATAGGGACAGAAAAAGCGACTTTGTTTTATACTATGTAGTGACTATGTAGTGATTATTTACGTTCTATCTGCAATAGGTATATATATGTCGTGTTTTAGAACTGAAACCTTTGTGTCAGTTAGAGACATGGCCGGTTTTATTCCATCTAAATATTTATCAGAATGAGGTTAATTTAAATATCAAACACAAGGAAAAAATTGGTGCGCCGATTCCTTGCAGATTCAAATTAATTAGCTTCGGTGTATTTTTAAAATAGCAGAGTCTAAACAATGAGGTTTTCATGCAAATAGCCTGGATGTTTTGCATTCTCTCTAACAGATTTTATTTTAAAATGTTTTGTGTTGTGTTTTATGTTATAATTTTTAGAGTTGAATTTATGTGACTTTTCGATAAATGTAGATGAATTAGGGCAGGATGTATACCTACTATCAACCGAATTCAAAAAAGAGGGAATGCAATTTGACTATTTTTATGTGTTTTTTCATAATTTTTTTCAATGTGAACCGATACTAATGATTCTTTTTATATTTGAAAGCTGGTGCTTTTCGTGTGGTCCCATATAAATTTGATCAAGATCAGTAGTTTTGATGAAATTTTGTCTTTTTTTAGTTTTTATATAAAACATCTATTTAGTAACATCAAATTATTAAGGTTAAGTAAGTCACCTATCAGAAAGAACCGAGGAGGGTTCAATAATAGATAAATTAATTACCTAATTTTAATTGACAAAGATATTCCCTTTGCGAGCATCTCTAGCTACCTACTGATACTTAATCTCAACAAGGGTCGGTACTTAACCAGTGCTTAATTATTCTAATTATAATGTAAAACGAATTACCGCAACCTTTCCCCTTGCGGTTATTTTAGCTGAAGATTGTCTAGTCTTCAATTTACAAATTTTGTACTTATTCAGATCAAGGGCTCGGTAGAGGGCAGGTAGAAATTTGAGGGTAGGTAAGTATCTACGGAAACTGCAGACTGTGGTATGTAAATAAAAACTCGCCACGAAGAGTTTCGTACTATCACTACATATTAAAACAAATTCGCTTCCTGCTTTTTGTCTATCTGTCGGTCCCTATGTATGCTTAGATCTTTAAAATAATAAACCCATGCGAAGCCGGGGCGGGTCGATACTTATCTATAAGAATGGAAAAACATCATGTGGTTTGTATGGAGATCCATTAAATATTATTATATTTTTTACTAGCTGCGCCCGCAGCTTGTAAAAAATCCGGTCACCCGCGTGAATAATAAAAAAAATATCGTAAATAATGTAGTACCCATATCACAAGCTCTGCAAGATGATGTTGTGGATTGTGCAGCATTATTTATATTTGTATATTTCCTGCGAAGCAAATGGGCAACTTTCTTCTGCTGCTGCACTTTCGAGCCGCAGAGCATAACATCTCTATTAGATCGTTAAAAACTTTATTAAATACGAAAATTACAATCAAGGAATAGAAAAAAAATAGTACAACTAGTATATACAATTAAAACCATTGAGCTAACTGCGAACGGTAGCAAACAGTCTAAAGGTAGCTCAATTGATCCATGTCAATACCAGTCGGAAGCGTCCCCAAGACACTGGCTGCAAAATGCTGCTGCTCTAGTAGAACATTAGTGATATTAAAAAGCACAATAATAATTCTTAATAATAAAAACGCGGGATAACCTGTATTATTTATTCTGTGGTATAAGTAAAATGGACGCATTAGGGCAGGATTTAACTAAGATTGATATGACTACAAAAGAATTGTTTCTTATTCAAAGCTTCAACTCACATGTAAAATAAACTACAAACATTCTCACTTCAAAATACTTTTATAAAATATTTTCCAGACAGTGTTATGAAAGCTTATCGGCGCCCCGCGGTTTTGCCTTCGTGAAGTGATAAAAAGTAGCCTATGTGTGATTGCAGGATTTCCAGGCTTAGAACTAGGTACGTCTATTCAAATCAGCTCGTTCCGCTCAGTAGTTTCAGTGTGAAGAGGTAGGTTTCTAACAAACATCCATCCATCCATCCAAACTTTCACATTTATAATATTAGTGTGATAATATTAAAATGTTGGTACTTGTAAAGTTTTTTGTAATATTCTGGACGAAGTATTAGTAGTACAGTAGTAATTTTATTATATTAAAACCAAATTTATGTAAAAATATTTATGGCTTTCAGTATAATTTATACTAACAAAATTATTTCTGTTCAAATGCCACCGTCCACGCTTTGTCTACGACTTCATCCTAAAGTTGCCCAGAAAATATCGCTTTTAGCGATAAGGTTGCCCAATGTTCCGTATTTGTCTTTTTGTATTTTTTATTATTTGGTAGCCGTATGTCACGTTTCATATTTCCGATATTATATCGGCACAGTTTATACGTATGACATATGCATGAAACAAGGGGTTCCGGGGTTCTCGTTATGTGACGTAGATATAATAAAAAATATAATTTGCATGTATTACATAGAAAATAACAATAAAGGAAGAGAAACAAATTAAAACTAGTACCTATACCTTCCTATTGAAACAATTGAGCTGCAGACGGTTGCAAACAGTCTAGAGGTAGATCAACTGATCCATATATACCTATGTGACTGATATTTAATGTATTACATTGTATTAAATATAATATCAGTCATCTAGTACCCAATAACATATTATCTGCCTAGCTCGGGGCTAGCTAGATAATGCTGTGTGAAATCCAGCATTATTAAATTATATGGGGCTGAAATTTGAATTTGAATAGACGTAGTTCTAGGCCTGGAATAAAACATAGGCTCTTTCAATCAATATTCACGCGGGGCCGCGGGGCGCAGCTAGTAGCTTCATAACTCACACAGCATAGGTACCTACCTACTGCCAGTATGAAATCCGTTAATTGGATTTGAATACGGATGACTCAAGGTATTCGCTAGCTGAAAATGCGTTTAAATTTCTTGGTTTCCCTGAATAAGATTTATATGATAACGATCACTCGATAAATCTATAATGATAATAATAAAACCCGTTGGTATTTATCGGGTACCTAGGTACCTTAGGTACCTACCTACCAACACCTACACCCACGGAGCTTCTACACTTACCTACCTACACAAACGTATTTCTCATATTTAAGCACCTCTCAAGGTCTCAAATGACGAATGTTGACATATTTAATTGAAAACTGTGAAAAACCATGTCTTGAGACTTAGCTATTCTGTTTTTAAAGTTTATTTAACACTCTGCAGCAACAACTCTAGCAGAGTCGCAGCGAAAAGAAAGCGGAGCCATAAAACAAGAAGTTGAAGTTGAGAGTTCGAAAAAGCAGGACGGGTTTTGCTCCAAATCGAAAACTGACCAGGTAAAAGATTCATGTGCACTTTTTTACTTTACCTTAATATTTGAAATGTATAAAACAACTTTAAACTGCCGGACAGATCTTGGTCAAATTATGGGACCATAAATAAGAAACAAATAAAAAATTATTATCAAAATGGGTTTTTCATGAAAAAGTTCTGAGAACACAGAGAACTTTCCTTCCTTTTTTGTATTCAATTGGGGAAGATTGAAGTAAACAAAAATAACGAGATGAAAGGGAAGGGAAGGGAAGGGTGAATATGTATTCACTTTATTTCCTAGTTTTAAGTACATAATAGGTATGTATTATTATTATATAAGTAATTTTAATTAACTGACATATCCGGTATTCAAGAGTCCTGTAAGGTCTAAGGCAAGCAAAGCACTTTGAGTTTCGAATTAGGTAACTTAAATGCGAGATGCGATTGAGTGTTCGGTTGTCAATCAACATGCAAACCACTCACCTTAAGGCCAGGTTATTCCAACACAGTAGGTACGCTGCATATGCTACCTCCCTCTCAGCACGTAGATAGGTGTACTCATTAAAAAAATGGATTGAAAAACTATCTATTGAGTATTCTTCTGAACATCGTTGCCTATTTTCTTACTTATTTGTGGCGAGTAAAATACACTTGAATTGAGTACAACCACAACGATCAAAAACTTTTTTGTATTTTTTAATATCCCCTAAAGTTTTATATTTTGTTATTGAGACACAGAAATAAAAATCATAGAATATGTTATATTAAATACATTTTTATATGTATTTAACTTACAGAATGTTTATTATTTGAAAATTAATAATTGGGTATTTCATAAGATATGTGCATACCTATATGTAGAACAGAAGAAACATGCGAATAAAACATGAAGAGAAAAAAAACTGAAACATCCATTATTGTCAGATCAAAACAAAGCATACGTTACTGTTTAAAATTAGATCGAAAATTAGCTAATTTTGAATATGGCCTGGCCTTAAGACATAAAGTATGTCAAGCTAATGCCTGTTACGCAATAGTCATCCTTATTGTGTCAATCGATTGTTCAACACGCATAGCCATATCCAGTCTACGAGGTGTGTAATTTGAGCTCATTTGTCCTCGATGAGACTAGCGATGCTGCTAGCATAGACATGCGACCCGATTTCAGTTGTCAACATGACTGCTAACTCAAAAAGCCTTTGCCTTTGTTGTTATAAGATATGAGTTTGTTGATCTACTCAGATTGCTAGTAAGTCTGTAGTTGGCTTAATTCTTCAATCTTCTTTCGATTGGTTCACCTAGCAAAAGACACAACTAAAACTATTAGTAGTACTAAAAACTTAAGCTTTTTTTCAAAATTTTTTTTGGAAATATTTTTAAAGTCTTGAAAAGGTAAGGAAGGATAGATATGTAGCGAAATAAGCCCTCTCGAAAAAAGTCAAATCTCACAAACATAACAAGGTAACTTCAGATACAAATATCTGGGCCATTCAAATGCTATTTATGTTCAAAACATGTTATGAAACCTTTGAACAATCGTTGATGTTTCCTCTAGGTGACTCTTCATGGCACTCAGCCCTTCATAGCGGAAGGCGTTTATGCAAGCATTACCGCTCAGGCAGGAATAGGGTGGTGGGTGGTAGGTACGTCCTTTTGGAAATTACCTGCCTTCTATAACGTAACGATGCGATAAAGAAGCTGCAGTAACGTTCTGAGTGCAGTTGATATTCAAAATTAATGTGTCGTGACTCAGAAGTATACGGTAGAGTTATTAAAGTATGCTGAAATTTCTGTGAGGTAAGATTTCTAGAGTTATTCCGCATTCGTCCCACTGCGTTCGGACCAAAGAACATCCCAGGTGTTTTCTATTAAAAATAACGATCTAAGTAGTATGTATTAAGCAGGTTGGGGCTATCATAATGCTGTGTGCGTTGTTATAATGTTTGAATTTTTACAAAAAAAAAAACATCTATCTAACTACTTAGGAATGGAAATAGAAATATATGGATGGAAGGATTTAAGTTGTTATAAAATGAGCTTTGAGGTGCAGCGGATAAAGTTCTACATGCGAGGAGGTTATGGGTTCGATTCCCGTTTCGGGACAAATGTTTCTCTACAGTTATTTTTCAGGCCGTTTTAAAAATGTTTTTTACAATGAATTAAGAACTTACATCAGTTATCTAAAGCCGCGTACAGACTACAGACTGCTGTAACGTAACATGCAATGTAACACGCAATGAAAGAATTTACCGTTCACACTGTCGCAATGTATCATGCAATGTAACAGAAATCGCATAGTGTGGGTGGACGCCTTGTGCGCACGAACCGCGCACACTACGCGCACGAACAGAGCATTTCATTCAACTCGTGCGCGCCGCGATCCGTCATTCGCCGCGATTACGCCATGTTGGTTTTTTCGCCGAACACAAAGGGGCGCGCAGTGTGCGCGGAGCGTCAGTGTAGACGGGTTTGTGTCTGTACTGCGGAACGCGCGCGAACTATGGAAGAAAACACAGCTACGGCAGACTGAGCTATGTTCGCCGCGCGCATGTCGGTAAAGATGCGAACACGTACGTGCTCAGTTCGTGCGCGCGCTGCGTCCACACTTATGAAATGATCCTTTCATGTTACATTGCATGTTATGTTACAGCAGTCTGTACGCGGCTTAATAGGTAGATACTCAAAAACAAGCTCTGCCTAGTTTTATGCAGATGATTTTACTTGATTTGGATTGTCCGGTATTATTTATTGATTTATAATTATGTGATAGGTAAAAATCTTGCTGGATGCGGCAAGCTGAAGACCGCTATGGCGATCGGTAGGGGAGGCCTATGTCAACTGCAGGACATAGGCTGATGATGATGATGAAAAATCTTGAAATCGACACGCTGCTTAGACGTTTTTTGAAACTGCTGGGGTAACTTTAAAATACCTAGTAAACTTAGAATTTAAATCGAGTTATTGCGCTTTCATTCAGACTTCAGACGAACATGTTTTGATAAAAAAAAATCAAAGTCAAAGTCAAATTGCTTTATTTCCTTAAGACCTTACAGGACACTTGGACACGTCATAAAATTCATGTTATTAATAATTAAAACAAGGAAATAAAGTGCTCAATTTTTGAGGTAAAGTAAAGAAGCGAACAGAAACCTTTACCTTGTTAGGTTGTTAAATTTCGAGTTGTAGCAAAACTTGTCCCAAGCTTTTAGCATTTATGAGTGAATGTGACAGTAAAGTAACAAACCTTCAGCCGAAGTGCAGAGCGTGAGCTGAGGATGGTACTTCTCAGTGAGCCGTTGTATGAGATCGATCTGTTCGAACGTCAGCTGCACAGCATCGCGGTGCTGCGCGTCGCACGGCACGTATGCAGCCCAGAACTGTCAACAGAATTACAATCACATTATACTAGGGTTGCCACATCGAAACTTACCAAGTCCGGGACAATATCAATGGAATTTTTCGCCTTAAACACAGTACTACCTAGTTCAGGCTTGATTGTTTATATTATACTAGCTTTATTTAGATAATAAATGTACCTCTTGTTTTATAGTTCTAGAAGTTTTTGAATATAAAATATTTATTAATTAATTAATTTATTTTAATTTAAGCTAAAAAAAAGGTCGCCCGGTCTCCAGCCAAATGCGAGTGAACTATACGAGCCGTCGCGTCGCCTCCTAAAAAAATAAGGTCGTCCAATGCAAGTGGTGTAACTTTATGAGCTGGGGCTTCAGGTCCGTCAGTCCTAAAAAACTACATTTCTAGTAGGATTTTCGAAATCCGGGACAATTTGGCCTAATTGACGTCTGCCTAATGACAACCGATGTGGCGCGGTGAGCGAAGGTCCGCCTGCGACGCAGGTTGCGGGTTCGATTCCCGCCTTGGAACAAATTTGTGTACGATCTGCAGATATTTGTTCCGTTGGTCTGGGTGTTTCCTATGTATAATAAAAAAATAATGTATCTATCTATGTAATGTATTGTATTAAGTATATCAGTCATCTAGTACCCATAACACAAGCTCTGCTTAGCTTGGGGCTAGATGATGCTGTGTGGACTGTCTGAAGTTATTATTATTAATTACTAATAATTACTGGACACGGGACAAGACGAAAAATCCCGAAAATTCCGGCCGTACCATTTAGGGTTGCCAGATGCAACCCTATATGGTACACTCATCGCTAACCACGCTCGTCACATCCTGAACTCGAATAAATTGGCTTCAAATACAATGACAGAAATATAATTCGCTGCTTGCTGGAGGCTATTGGATATGTCGGAACGAGGGAACTGGATAAGCTTTTAAGTTGGTCCAAATTATATTGGATACATATCTTTTGCAAAAATCATTACCTATTTGTAACAAGTTACGAACAATACAGTAATTTTACCCGGAGAGCTTATTTGTGAACTTACTAGGTCAGTTTTGAACTTTGAAATACGATCTACGTTTATAAACTTCTAAGGCTGTAGGTACCTAAGTCTTAAGTTAAAGTGTAATGCAGTAGATACTTCAAATCGTATGAGAACTTTCGTAAGCTGAACTTTGAGTTTGATGAAAGGAGGCCTGAAACGTAAAGCAAAAGAGTATCAAAGTGTTTTTACAAACGAAATCCGCCAAAAAAGCTTTATGCTCCGGACAGCTTGCCTTTTGGTGACCTAAATCCATTAAGATTGTTTTCCCACAACAGCAGAATTTGATCAATCTTTATCACCAATTTCTACGATTGGTAGTGTAATCATCGTAAAGTGGCGTCATTTGGATTTTATGTTTGACTTCCTAACAACTATAATTAGAAGAAATAAGTTAGTAGACATGATGGATATGTTTATATTACCTATTATTAGCTTAATTTAAATAGTTTGTTTATCATTTGTTTATCGTTTGTGCAACTAGTTATTTCATTATAATATGTATGTGTGCATATAGCTCTACATTAGTAGGTACAATATATTTAATAATTATATGCTGATTGTATTACTCACTAGCAACCCGCCCCGGCTTCGCACGGTTTTATAATACGTATAAACCTTCCTCTTGAATCACTCTATCTATTAACCGCATCAAAATGGGTTGCGTAGTTTTAAAGATTTAAGCATACATAGGGACAGAGAAAGCAACTTTGTTTTATACTATGTAGTGAATATGTAGATATATTATTTACACACATTATTTATACACATTGTTAGGTTTATTGCACAATATTCACTTACTGATTGTACAAAAACTGTGATGGAACTACTTATAGTAAATCACCACTAGAAAAATAATGTTTTATTAAAAATAGATTCATGTAATGATATGATAAAATATAAAATGATGATGCTAGTCATCAAAAAAGTCGTTATCAATTTATGGCAGAATAGGGATTCTTTTTTATATTTATGTAAAGATAATATTTTCCTTTATTTACTTATATTGAAACAAACGTTATGATTCTTTGATTTTACAAGAAATTGTGAAGCCTCGTTAACCTTTCAGAGAAATAGCGCAATATCAAAGGTGGTCCTTACCTTTCAAGTACCACAATGATACCCCAACACCGTTGATTAAATACCATTCAGATGAGCGGTCCATCCGATCCGAAACCACAAGCACGTGGTCCTAACTTTGTATCAACACAACTTTGTTCTCAAATCAAGATACGCACCTATACTAGCCATTTAGGTTTCTTGTGGATACACAACTTGTGTTAAACTTGAAGTTAAAGTGATACGCAGCCATTCCGCTACATGTTCATGATCAATATAAGTATATTGGTCCACCGCTGACATAGGCCTAACCTTATGAATGACATAGCGCCTTCAGCTCGCCGCATCCAACATCTGGCAGCAGTCTTTCGCAGATCGTCAACTCACCTGGTCTGCACTCAAGAAAATGCCAGCAAATCTCTAGCACTACATAGAATAAAACAAAGTCGCTTCCTCTGTCCCTATGTCCCTATTTACCTATGTCCCTTTGTATGCTTAAATCTTTAAAACTACACAACGGACTTTGATGCGGTTTTTTTATAGATAGAGTGATTCAAGAGGAAGGTTTGTACGTATAATAATACAGTACGAAGCCTGGGTGGGTCGCTAGTATTTCAATAAAGTTTTACGTGGAGATACATTATAATCCTTAGGAAGAAGACGTGTGTGAAGCCGCAGACAGCAACAATATCTTGTATTGGATAAGATAGGGAATCTTCTTTCAATTCGTTTTATCAATTTTTGTTTGTGTTTTGTTAGCTCAATTGTTTCAATTGTAGGTAATAGTTTATACTAGTCTTAATTGGTTTTTGTTGTTGATAAAATTATACTTATTCATTCGATTTATTTAATATTTTCATTTAAGTAGGAATTACATAGGTATTAATCTATGTAGGTATGGTGGCTCTAGATATTTAAGCTTGTGCGATGAAGTAGAAACCACCGCGCTATCAGTCGGTTTCGGTTCATTGTACCGCACTCCCGAGATAAATCTGTATCCAGTTATAACTTAATGGGTAATCATTTATTGTGAGAATCATAGGTACTTCAAATAAGATTAATAAACCAATAAAGATAGGGTTGAATACACCCCCAGTAATAGATAACTGCCAAAGTTAAAACAATGGTTTATCTATTTTATTATTCTACTAATACTTTATAGGCGAAAGTTTTTGGCGTTGTGGAGATTGTTAGGCGGCAAAACTGCTGAAAGGAACACGCTAAAATTTTGCCTGCACGATCTGCTGATATCACTACATAGTATAAAACTAAGTCGCTTTTTCTGTCCCTATATCCTTATGTCCCTTTGACTGCTTAAATCTTTAAATCTACGCAATGGATTTTGATGCGGTTTTTGTAATAGATAGAGTAATTCAAGCGGAAGGTTCATACGTATAAATAAAACCGTGCGAAGCCGGGGCGGGTCGCTAGTATCATATAAACTATATGTTCCAAAAACACGTGCATAGCCATGGGCAGAAGTTAGTATATTAAACAACAGCTGCGCTCTGCCCCGTTTAAAACTATGCTACGGATTTTAATGCGGTTTTTTTAATAGATAGAATGATTCAAGAGGAAGGATTATACGTATAATTAAACCGTCCAAAGCCGGGGCGGGTCGCTAGAATTATACAAAAATAAATAAATAACAATGTGTAATCCACACAGCATAAGTCCCAAGCTAAGCAGAGCTTGTGTTATGGGTACTAGATGACTGATATATTAAAATATGTATACCGTTATTCAAAAACATAGATATTTTTGGTAAACAAATGTAAACAAATGTATGTAGTAACAAAACCAAAGGAAAATTGGAGGAACATATTTTACGAGACTGGTATGGTATCATCAGAGCAGGCTTCAAGAGCTCAAAAATTCGTTCTCCAAAATTCGTCGTTTTCATTTTTGTTGTCATGTTTCATTAAAATCTCACTCGTTATCGAACTCGAACTAGCATCTATTTTGCTGTGTTTGAGCAATTATGCGAAGTTGAAGATTTTGTTTTAGTTTTTAATTGTTAGCCTACTGTTGTCTATAATTCTAATCAGTTTTTGTTAAGTTTACATTCATCAATATCCTTGTTTACATAAAATAACTATGATTCTAAATTCAGAGTTGGTAACAAAATTTTCAACAACTTTTGTTTCCCCAAGAACGCAATCTAATTAACAAAGATCTACTTTAATAAAAACTCGTTTCAAAGTAAATTTTTCAAGAGGTTAATTACAAGAGTTACATTGAGCAAGATCGAGATGAAGTAAAATGAGAATAGTTGTATTAGCTTACCTGTGCGGAGACTCGACCCTGCTTTAGTCGCGGAAGGTCGGTGTGGCTCCAAGAACTCGTGGCCCAAGGCGAAATCGTCCGCAAGTCTTCGTCGAAACTAAAACAAACTTTTTCATTAAACTTGTACAGCTATAGAGGCTAGAGTACCTATAGATTGGTAAGGTAACCAGACGATTTTATTTTTACGTGTTGTGGTTGTTCTGAATGGGGTAAAAACTGCAAAAATGGATGTAAGTAGAGGTAAGTAAGTTCTATGATCTCCAACATGCCACTTAGGGTTATATATCCTACTTATCCCGGCTCGACAATTAACATACCTATCCTCCAAGTGGGCTCCAAGCCTCAGTGCACAAACCATATAGGTCTACATATAGGTCTATCTAGGGATACTACGTATCCTCAGCGCATCACCGCTGTGTTCGAATGCGACACTGCCTAATATTATGCGTGTTACGTTTTAAGCATAAGTAGGTACCTAGTTTTAGAGAACCCTAGTATCAAGATAAATAAAATAAATAAATAATGCTGGACAATCCACACAGCATCATCTAGCCCCAAAGTAAGCTACTCAAAGCTTGTGTTATGGTTACTTGATAACTGATATATTTAATACATTATATACATAGATAGATATTTTTTATTATACATATTAAACACCCAGACCAACGGAACAAATTTCTGCAGATCGTACACAAATTTATTCCGAGGCGGGAATCGAACCCGCAACCTCCTGCGTCGCAGGCGGACCTTCGCCCACCGCGCCACATCGATCGTCATAGGATAAACCTAAAATAGGATTTAAGATACTACTAACCAAAATATGTATCTTTTGTGTCAATAAATTATATCTATCTATCCTTAGAATAATTACGCTTAGAACAGCAGTAGGGTCACGCGAAAGATGGACATTTAAAGGTAGCCTGTAAAGGCTACATACATCTCTCGACTCGTCAGTACATTATGTCAAGTCCTACGGGGAAGAGCTCCCTGAATTTCTAATAAAAATGAGCTATTGTGCAGTGAAAGGATGTCACAACTCATCACATAATCACCAAAAACAGTCGAAGATTCTATTTCACGGGTAAATACAACCTGGAAACTTATATTCTTGAGTAAAACATTAGTTTTGTCTCAAAAATAAAACGTAAACAAATCAGACGTCAATACAATGAAATGTTGCAAGCTATTGAAAAAATATTTTACCCCATACGTATTTTTTCGTTTTTAGATTTCCTTCTGATCAGGTTGTTGCTTCTCGATGGATTGAAAATTCAGACTGAATCGTAAAGAATGTATACAGGGTGTAACAAAATTAAGGACCAAACTTTAAACTGGTATTGACATCGATCATTTGAGCTATCTTTAGACTGTTTGCAACCGTGTGCAGTTAGCTCAATGGTATCAATTGTAAATACTAGTTAAATTTTAATTATATTGTTTTTTATTACTTTGGCTCCATATCTAAGCACGCCGCGCAGCTTACCCGCTTCCACTGCATTCGATGATGACTGATGGTCGATGACCGCGGCGGCCGCTCGTTAGAGCACCGTTGACGTGTTTACGCTTATAAAAGAGATGTAGACAGGTACGCATGTCATTTTTTTTAATTCCAAAAACACAATTGCGTGCATAAGAGTTTATTGCCTAATGTAATGAAAATTCATTTTTTATTTCATTTTCGAAAATTAAAGGACGGGATTGTTTTAAAATATTTTTCCTGAATTCAGTGTTCGGATCTACACCCCGCCTGAAAGTTTGGTCCTTTATTTTTGTTACACCCTGTAAATTTCTGAAATTTGGCAAATAAATTTCCATGCGGGCGAAGCCGCGGCGCGCAACTAGTTGGTAATATGTAAGGGGTATGTTATACTAACGGGACGTTTTCTGAACGTTGAACGCTCCATTGACGAATGAATCAATGCATTTATGAAAAATCATCTAACAGAAAAATGATTAGCTATGATTGTACAAAATGTTAAAACTTCCCTACTTTATGGGGAAAAGGTTATGATTGCAACATTATTCGTGAGTTTGTGTGCGTGTCGGCTGATGTAATCACGTGCCGCTTACCCACACATTGGTTGTTTTTTGACTTCTAGATAAAGCGGAATTATTTGTGAAATTATCTCTCTATGCCTTATTCCTCTAAGTATCTATCTATCTAGTCGGCCTCTGATCACAAGTCTATGCATTCCCTCTCGGCTCGCATGGCAGAGTGCGAGTGACGTATGATATGTCAAAGTAATGCCAATCAAGCTGTCACTTTCAATGACAGTGACAGCTATATGGATTTACTTGTCAATACTTTGACACTGAGATGGCGTATACTTAGTACGTATGCATACACTACAATATCTATATAAGGTAGTCGTAGGATAATGTTATATTCTCTGCCGTAGTAGGTCTTTGTTATGCTATCTGCAGAACGACGCCAGTGTACAATTTTACATAGATTAGAATAATTTAACATGCACTTAGAAGTCTCAAGGGGTTGTCTATTAATAGTAATAAATAACACCCAGTAGGAACATAAATAGCGCTGACCATGTTCTAGGAATCGCTGTCACAAAGCAGATATTAGAGCCCCAGGAGAACTTATATTTGCAGTGCTATGTTTCTATCTTGTTTATGTTTCAATACATGTGCAAATTACAAGCATCGAGCGTACCTAATTATTGTGTTTCCCATCTCCAGGGATATATTACCCTATATGTCTTCTGAACCGAGATTACATCTTTTGTGAAATAAATATCCAATATAAGAAAATATATTTAAATGAAAGAGTAGAATCGAATCTGTGCACACGCGTTGGTAACGGCTTTGGCGCCGGGCCAGGACATCCGTCAACATTCAACATTAGCCAAAAGCAGGGAAATTGGTATAATTTCTATGTTTCATTCTGAGGGCGCTACTCTGTTGTTAATCTTATGTTTGAGACACCTGCTAGTTCGAGCGGTAAATTGTGTAACGAGGAAATCGAATGGGGTCTGGTTTACTTTAATTCCTTTAGCAACTAAGTATACTTTATTGCTCAACTAGCAGAAGTTCTCCAAGTCGTTAGCGAGCCTGAAGCGAGTTTGGTTTGTTG
Source organism: Eupithecia centaureata (assembly GCA_944547425.1). NCBI lineage: Eukaryota > Metazoa > Arthropoda > Insecta > Lepidoptera > Geometridae > Eupithecia > Eupithecia centaureata. Next base: position 4,139,543 of record OX155694.1, read on the forward strand.
CTACACTTTGTACGTGTCTGCTCTGCGATACACTGAAAGGAATCAGCATGTATGTAAACTAGCATTCCTCGGCTATTGTTTGAGAAATGCTTTCCTGCTGTGGTTATTTAGAAACACACTACTTGCTATGTATTTATGCGAAGCTATTCAGCTCGGAAAATGCGATGAGCTTTTGTAGCGATTTATACCTACAGGTGGATTTCAGTAGCAAAAATAGAATGACGAGGAGAAATTCGCTTTGGAGTTGATTGGTATGTAGATAGGGTTCTAAAAGGAATAAAAATGTAGCTCTGTAGCATGTGTCAGTTTCCGAGTAGGAAAGTAAAAAGTACGCTCCAAAGAACAACGTAAACACTTCGTTTGTGTTGAAAGAGCGAAACGAATCTTACTTTATTTGCTAGCTAGTATATTTGTAAATGCTTCTTTTCCAGTGAGCAGCGTCGACGCGAGCGATACGCTCGTCGCATTCACGCCCCTGCCTGCTCACACCACTACGGTTTTTCGACAGAACACGTGTTCTCATACTAGACACTTTTTATTTCAGTTTCTACCCTTACGACTGGAAAAATGTCGAGCAAATAAAAACGTTGGGTTTCCAAACGGCTGTCGGACATGTTTCAATCAGATGCTGGTTATTTTATTAAGTAGGTTGGATGTGTGATGTGATGAATAATGTCGTAAAGATTATAATTCCTTCATTGTATCCGAGCCAAAAAATAAACCCTTCTTATATAAAATAATAACAAAGAATTTTGAAAATTACAATAATTTATTGACAATAATTTACCCTTCCAAATTAAAAATGTAAGGTTAAAAGTTAATTATTATCTTGAAACTCAAATTAGCCGGCTATTGAACGGTGTAGTCGTTTAATTGCTGGCTAATTTGAGTACCTGAGTATACTTGACAGAGGCCTATCTATACTTAAACTAAGAACCTTAAGTTAACTCCTCATGTAGGTAAGCGATATTATATAATTTGTCTTTTAGCGAATAAATTAATATTAAACGTAAAATAAAGTCTGAGAAAATAAATGAATAAATCTGATTCAGTTTCAGTTTTAAGTTTTATATTATCCATTCTTAAGAAACCCTTTAATAGGCATCAAACAGACTGACAGAGAATTAAGCCGGAGAGAATTAAATCTAAATCAAAAACATCAATAACTCTTCCACTCACCTAAAATCCTTAATCTTATTGTGTAAAAACTTCCTTATATTCCAAGGCAGGTCGTTATGGCCGTCGATGAGCGGTGTGTCGTGTAGCAGACGCTCCGCAAGCCTCAGTCTCTCATGCAGGGGTGCTCCAGGCGATGCCCGCAGCGCCAGGGGGCCGGCCACGCACGCTGTGCCAGCCACCAGCACCAGGATGGCTACGCAGCACCAGCGCCGGTGCCATACTGAGAAACCTGAGGGATGTTCGCAAACCGTCACTTTTCAGAAACCAGGATACTACAGGATACTTTATTTCTTTAGGCTTACGCTATCAGCTCTGAGATAAATTGAATTTCAAACTATAAATAATTGTGAAAATAACATAAGAAATAGAGAAGACAGAGCGTTAAAGCGCTCATTAGGGGAGGCATGTCTAGCAGTGGTAAAGGTTGATGATGAACATAAAAAATAAGGTGGTCCTCTTCGCTTCAAACTTTTGTCCACTTGTGGTAGAAGCTAAAAATAAGCCAGATCATCTATGTGAGTATAACTTATTTGTTTAATACATGTTTGCTTCATAAATAATTAAATACTATTGTTATTTATTCACATCTAACACATCTGGCCAAGCATTAACATCATTCATATAATCATTTATATTGGTCTCTTCTTTTGTCTACTTTAAATCTATGGATCCTATGACTAGGCCTATTTCTGGTACAGGCATAAGATTATGAAAGACATCGACACACAATACTAGATTTCTTTTAAATGTTCATTGAAAAAATCATATGTATCTAGTTCTTTCATGATTATGCTATCCTAGTATTATCTACTATTAGCACAACATTTAGTAAATATTGTGCTGGAAAAGGTACTAAGATCAACACTATTTTGGTGATATGGTTTCGTTCCGGCCTTCCCCTTAGGTAAGTAGGTAGGTATCGCCCAAAAAATAAAAACTACCGACTAAAACATTTCGGCTTTTAAAACTGTAGTGTTTTGTTTTTGTAACGCATTTGTATAAATTATGTTAGATTGTTGTGGAGTAATGTTGTATGAATCAGTTTTGAATAGGCTTATGTAGAACAACGAGTTTGAGTTTGATTTGTGTTCATGTTTCCTCTGAATGCGTGACACGAATTATCAAAATAAAATATATTTTTTTCCTGCTTATTGTAAATTATTTCAACATCATCATGATTTCCCGCTCTCATGTTGCCGTTATAGTTTATTGAAGACATAAAAGTGGTTTCTAGTCATACTTATTCTTCATCGAAAAGTAGGTGCAACTAAGAAATGGAGATTTCCGAAGTGATTCGAAGTTTAGTCGACCGTCGTCGCCGTGGTACAAAGTAGAGCTGTAGCGACGCAGATTATTTCAAAGTGGCATTGATAAATGAAAGCAACTCTGCAAGGCGAGATTACGATCATCTGCAATCCAATTTTCCGAGATATCGGAATGTCGTGAATCAAGAAGAGAGTAGACTTGGCATAAACAGCGGCAAATGCTTTTAACTACATTCCAATATTTAGACTCCGATTATTTAGAGATATATTTACCGGCTAGTTGCATCTTACAAACAACCAATATAAAACTGTTGTATATCATTACGTATCTGCCACTAGTATCTACCCGTGGCTTCGCACGCATTGTTTCTATGAAACGTTTCAAGGCTAACTAATGTTATAAGATTACGATTTACGGGATGAAAAGTAGCCTAAGGGCTTGTTTCACCATCGAAAAGTAACTTCCTGTTAATTTACTTGATAGATAACAATATTGTCGTCGCCTACTGACAACTTTAATACAAAAAAGATAGCACCATAGATACCTGTCAGTTAATTTAACGGGAACTTACTTGACTATTGTGAAACAGGTCCTAAGTGTTATTTCAGGAGAAGAACTATGTCTATTAAAATATCAGCCCGATTCATTCAGTAGTTTTTCTTAAAGGAGTAATTAAATCCATACATTCATATAAACGAAAGTACGGATAGCAAAAAACATTTTTTGTACATCTCTTATAGGTAAAATATACTTGTGAAATATAGTGTAGCTAGCATAAATAACATAAAATTCCGGTTATGAAAATAGATCTATAAAGAGGGTTGATGACAACGTAACACTTCGGTAGAGGGGTAACTCGTAAAGAAAGCAGAATAAAGAGAAAGAAAATAAATTTATTCATACCCATAATCATAACATGTCACTTGACAAATAATAGCAGGATTCAAGATACACATGTATAAAGAACTAGTATCTGACCGCGTCTGCATTTGTTTCAATTGTATAAAGGGCGTCCAATGGCTATGGCATATGTAGGGAAAGTATCTTAAATATTGTAGGTGGAAAATTTTACTGAATGAAACATTATTTTAATTTAATAAAAAACAACTAAAACTGCATTCATAGATTTTGAAATACGTAGATAATTAAAACGGGAATCGAACTCGGTACACGAGAAAAATAATTACCCTGCTAGTTGTACGAGTATCATACCGATCGAAAGACTTTATCATAAGGTTTATTTTTTGCTAGATGACATAGTATTAAAAATAAAAGAAGACCGCTAAATTACAATAGGAAGGAATAGAAACAAATTAAAACTAGTTATACAATTGAAACAATTGAGTTAACTGCAGACATTTACAGACAGTCTAGCGGTAGCTCAACTGATCCATGGCAATACCAGTCGGAAGCGTCCCCAAGAAACTGGCTGCATTAACACGGTCTGTATGGCAATGCTGGCTGATGCGCCGCTCTCGATACTAACTAGCTCTCGGGTCATGCGTAGCATCGACCAGACGCTCAGATTTTTTTAGACCCTGAGCGCCTCGGTAGAAACGATAATTCTATTTTTCTTATCTATAATTCTTCAATTACATACACTACAAGGTCCAGTCTTCATAGAAGTTAGAACTCCGTAGCGTTTCGTAGAGGGGTTACAGCTCCGTAGCCTTTCGTAGAAAGTCTACGAAAAGCGTAGCAGGGTTCTACGAGAGGCATAATAAATGGATGTTGTTTGAGCTTTGAATAAATATAAGCGTAGCCAATACAACACTCGCCCTTTTGTTTTAGCAGTCGTTGATTCATTGGTTACTCAGAAACGGTTCGAATGGAGAAATATGAAATACTTCTCGATTCGAAATAAAATGAGATACTTCTCCAATCAAACCGTGAGAATCGCACGTGTTGTTTTCAGGATAAAAAGTAGCCTAAGATAGGTAAGTTATTACTTCCACAATACTACTAATACTAAAAGCTTTTAGTTTAAATTTATTTCGAAACTTAATTTGAAATTATCTTGATAATAAAGTATTTGAATACCTATAACTTAAATTACATATATAAATATAAATTACATTACGTACTTTAAACCAAAAAAAGAAATTATATAATTTCAGTAATATTTAAAATAAGGGAAAGTTGGGTAAATTGTACCCCTCAACTCTTAAGATTGCGAGAATACTATTAAGAATATGAAATTCTTTATCTTTGCTTTTTAAGTTACTTTAGCTTAGCGTTTACTTTAATGCTTGACTATACTTTATGTTTTTTCAAATGGAGCACCTGAGATTTTTTTTAATAAAAAACCGGTACAATGTAGAATTAATTACTCTCCCCAATTTTTGATTTTTATCAGATTTTATATTTTATTATCATTTGTTTCTAATTAATTTTCTTGAGTACCTACCTACGTACCAAAAATCTAATTTGCAATAATAATTTAACAGATTTATACCATTAAAATCATTTATGTTACTCTAAAAATCATACATCCAGCCTAAAACTACGTCTGTGCAAATTTGAGCACGTTCTATAGTTAAGACGTATATCTAAGCATCCACACTTTTTAATATTTAGTGATTTAATTCCCTATTTTCAATGACCTAAATTTCAGTACCATATTAATGCACCTTCACATTTTGTAACATCCTTTCCAGGTTAAAATAAAAGGCTGTGTGCGAAGTCACGTCAGCTAGTTTTAATAACAAGCTGGAATAAGGAAAGATTAATTTTTAAAAATGAACATGTACACGATTGTGATTTCTTTTTGGATACAACGAGAGCGTATTGCAATTTTCCTTGGAAACATGTATAGTGAAATGAATGTGAGTACCGAGAAAAACTTCCTTAATGTATTTTGATGGTAAAAAAAACATAACAAATAAACCCCTTCCTTTTAAAATGAAGGTTGTCTGGTAGCTCCCAGAGTCTGATCCTTATTCTGTAGGTTTTGGTTGTTTATTAATTAATTGAAACAATGACAAAACGAGTAATGACAGCTACCTTGTATTTAAAATGGTAATAAACACCTTAAAATCTAAGTCGTCAGTAGAAGACAGATTGCCCAGAGTGCTGGCAATATAGTCACGTTGAATGGCAATGCTAACTCGTTGACCTGTCTATTCTATGAGAAGTTTAGTGAGAATTATATTTTATTATGTCATAGGTTCTTAATTTGTTTTTTTGATAATAAATGAACGTAAAAAGTCGTTTTATGTTACTTTCTGGTACAATCATGTGTTCATTCATTTATTCTGGATTCTGCTTCTCTTACAAATTGTGTGAGCGTTTAATACACGCTACATATTGTGAAAGGAAGTTCGCGCGAAAACCGCGGCTTAGTCAACCCGCTGACAAATTTGTAAGAAAAGAAAATCCAGAGTACATGAGCGACAAACGACCCTACGCTTGACACTGTTCCAATCCAATCTCAAATTCCAGAAGTGTCTTTCTGTTAACGGATACGACATATACGGAAAAAATATTTTTTTTTCAATCTAAATCATTATCAACTTATCAAAAACATATCCTGAATACATTGATGTGATAGGCCTCCCTTAATAATCGACATTGCGCCCTGTCTTCAGCTTGCCGCATCCAAAAACCTATACACCGATATACAATCTTAAAATATGAGAGTTATCATTGAAGTTAATAAAATACGCCTTATTGAGGATGCATAACTCAAACACTTAAATTATTTTTAATTTATTATTCGTGTGGATGTTATGGTTGTTATTTGATAACTTAAAACACGAGGTATAAATATAGGTTCACCTAGAAAAAAGTACAGAAGTATAAAAAAACAGTCCAATTTGACTCTATATTTTTATGTGTTATACGACTTTTCGATTATAATTTTTTTGGGAGTATTATTTTTATATTTTTTTTCATTTGAAAGCTGGTGACTGATGACTTTTCCTAGTGTACAATAACATGCACCAAAACGAAATAAAAATGGAATAAATGAATTGAATGGGTGCTTTTTCTGCGGTCCTATTTAAATTTGATTCAGATTTGACCAGTTCTCCTTAATACTACATACTTATTCATCCCGACCAACATAGTTCTAAGTATGAAATAAAACGTAGGCTACTTTCATCTTTCACGCGGATTAAGCCGTGTCGCGCAGCCTCTTTATAACATAGTGTGATTAGGACCTACTACAGGCCGACAACTAAGGCATAGCTGAAAGTTGCCAACGTTGCTGTATTAATCATTTATAATGGCAAGTGCGGATGTAACGGCCTGAGTTTTGAATGATAAATTAGCCTTCTTTAGTGAAACAGGCGCGTGGTTGCAACCACGTAAATAGGGCATGGCTAATGTTGCACATTCAGTATTAGTGCCCACCTACTGCAATGCTGTTGTGCGGGAAATGTTGCTGGTAATTAAGTATATAATACATTAATAATGCTGGACAATTCACACAGCATCAGCTAGCCCCAAGTTAAGCAGAGCTTGTGTTATGGGTACTGAAATAATTAATAAATCGCATCAACATTGCTACACAGAGTGGTAATACAGTCAATGTCTAGGGGATTCTTCCGACTGGTATTGACATGGATCAGTTGAGCTAACTCTAGACTGTTTGTGACCTTCTGCAGTTAGCTCAATTGTATATAGTAGGCACTAGTTTTAATTGGTCTATTCCTTAATTGTAATTTTCGTTGTTTTATTAAAGATTTTTGAGTGTCATTAATGCATTGATAATCCAGCATAATAATTACCTATTAATACAGTTTTTAAAACTCTAATTCTTATGTTTATTTCAGTACCGTATAAGTAGGTATGTTTTTAGCAAAGCGTGAGCTAGTCAGTGTTTTGTTTTCATCTACCATGCGCATTCAAATAAAACAAAACACAGCTGCCTACACTAGGCGGTGTAATTGGCGTTAACAAATGAATTGACGACCGATGCGGCGCGGTGGGCGAATGTCCTCCTGCGACGCAGGTGTTTGCGGGTTCGATTTCTGCCCTGGGACAAATGTTTGTACGATTCAAATATTTGTTGTGTTTCTGGGTGTTTTCTAATTAGATTTTTTTTTATAACTATTTGATGTAGCTATTGTATTAAGTATTTCGTCACATAGTACTCATAATACAAGCACTACTTAGCTTAGGGCTAGATGCTATGAGGTTTTTCCAGCATTATTTATTTTTTAAATTTTTAATCGTCTTTTTTGAAGGAATATGCGTTTTTGCTTGACGCACACTGCGATAGTTACTGTATCTATAAAAACTTTCAAAATCACAGAACACTAGAATACAAAAGTAAATTGAATATAATACAAAGGAATACAAAATGATCGTCTTAAATCACAACGGATCGATATGAACCAGCGTCATTCGCTTCGGGTTTAAAACAACACATTCGACAACAAAACAAGGAGAAATGAAAGCTTATTTTATTACCAACATATCGAATTATTAAATGGTTACTGTAAAAACAGATAGGTAACTGCTGCTGGGAGTCCGTTCGTTACGGAGCTTCCGTTAATCTCACTGCCAAACGCAAACATCACAGCATTCATAGCGGATATAGTCGACCAGATTACGGTCGGATATGTTGTGTATGTCGGATATGTTTGTATTTTTATTCAGTAGGATTAATCGTTGATCATTAGCAGAGTTTTCCATAACGTTCGGATTGGCTTTGAAAATTGTTATATAGGGCTAACCATTAGATGAGCCATATGCTTATGCTTATGATTTTCTACAAAGAAATTGAATCATCTTTGGTATTTTGTCTGAATTTAAGAATTAATGTTTAATATTGGCGAATAAAATATATAAGTTCAATACTCGCAATAAAAATAGTTTAGAACCAAGTCAAAGGCTTTTAAAGTAAGATACAGTTTTGTATACTTTTGCATAAGTTTTTACATTAAACTACTAGTCGATTTTCGAAACTTATGTTTACAGAAATTCATCGATTTGAACATTTTTTTTTACGATGGTGTCGTATGTGACAGTGCTACTTACGGGAGGAGTTTCCAGTGGTGGTGGAACTGTGGCTGGTGCTGGAGGTGGTCCCAGTGGGCAGCCACTGCGGCGACTTGCAGGCGCTGCAGTGGCTGCCATTCCCGCGGCCGCGCTCCGTCACATCTGGCGCCGGGGCTGCCGTCCCGCGCTTTTTGCTCTACAAACCAACACAACCTTTTTACTCACCAGTTCCATAGAGGTTAGTGGTAAAGAAATTGTAAAGAAAAGCTTCTTGGAAAAAAGGTTTTACTTGAAATGGAACGTGGAAGGTTTTACTTGAATTCCTCTAATTATAGCGTTTCCAAGGAAGCTTTGCAGGCTTAAAGATAACGAAGGAAACATCGTGGCTCGTAAACAACTTCTTGGGTTCAGATTTTTATCAGAAACATTTCTGTCTTTGGATATCTGTTACATGTTCGTTAGTTTGTATTGCATGCATATATATAAATGTAATGTAGGTAACTTGCATTAAAACTTTACTGGGTGCACTTTTCTAATTCGGTTATCAACACAGCAAATATTTAAAACTATTTCCCAAGGCTCATCTTACATATTACTGTGAATTCATAGTGAGCGGCTAATTTGTTTGTCATTTTCATTTTATTTCATATTTGTTACTATTTAGGATTGTAGAGGAAGTATTAATAAGTAAGTATAATAAGTCCTAGAGGAAACATGTTATGTTAACATTATTTTAACGAATAACTTATTCTCATTGTAAGTGAACTTTTTATAGTTTTTACGAGAAATAAAGCTTCTTTAACCTTATAATGAACTACGAATTACTTCCACACTCTAACGGTTCTTTTTAAAACTGTACTCTATTTCGACTCCACTAAAGATAAGAATGTAAACTTACGTGTGAGTCATAGAAGAGGGATGGCACTCTCGTGTCGTGCCGCGGCTCGCACGTGCAACGCGCGTGGCGCGCGCCGCACGACGCCAAATCTCCTTCTATGAAAGTTTGTGCTTCGTCATCCACCAGATCACTCCGCGTGCTCCGAGACTCGAGCGTGCCCTCGTCACGCGCCCAGCTCTGCGACAATCTATCTCTGAAGCGGTCACTTGGAAAATCGTTGTATGACATTTGCCGTCTCATTCCTCTACATCGACTCCGGTTATCTAGCGTGGAGAATTTCATCTCCATCCCCGGAGAGTGTCTGTTTATCAGTTCAGCGTTGTTATCGAAGCTCCGCATTTTAACCATTTTTGAGACGGGCCTCTTTATAACGTCGGAGCTTAAGTTATCTCTCAGTCTGTCGAAACATTGGTCAACGTTCCCGGAAAAGTTCGCGTAAGTCGATACAGTATTTTTAACGTCCTCTTTTCCTTGTCCCGTTGAAGAAAAAATACAAGTCTGACTGTTTACCCTCCTTTGCTTGTCTGCCAGTGACAGCATCGATAGTTTCTTGAGAGAGCTCGTCGAGCCCGATGTTATCTCGGCTAGTTGGACCGCGTTCTGATGTTTCTTCGATATCGCGTCTCCTCCGATCTTTTTTAAATTAGATATTTTCCGTTTTATTTTTTGCACGAGAGAAGTTCGTGGATCGTACGAAATAAGCTGCTTTGAAATATAGTTCGAGACGCCAATAGTTTTGCTTTTATTGAATTTGCGATCCAAACTGCGATGAGAGCCTATCGTCATCTGACTGCGTCCGGTGTCCCTCTTAATTCTTTCCAGGTCGTAAATATTGAGCGTGTGACCTCGCTGCTCTCCGATATTTCGATGACAATTTACGTAATTGTTCTGTTGTACGTTGCAATTGCAGACGAGATCAAAGTCTGGTTTTGATATGTGTTCGTCGAGGCAGTGGCGCTGCGCGGCAAGCGCGAGGCAGGCTTCGCAGTCGACGCCGAGGAGGAGCTCGAGGCTGGTGTTGCGGATGAAGCCGTCGCTGAAGGTCCTGGAGCGGAAGTGAGCGGCGTGGTGGCGGGCCTCCCAGTCGGGAGCGGCGCCGGCGCCGGAGCCGCTGGCGCCGTGGCCCTCGCCCTCCATCATGGTGGCTGCATCCCGGTTCACCTGGATCACGCGAGGCTGCCGGAACACTCGGCTGTCGCTCCGCACTGAACTCCGAGATGGTGATGGCGACGGCCGCTTGAAATTATCCACTTGAATCATGTTTAGTTTTGTACCGGATAACTGAAAAAGAAATGTAATAAACCGCTCAGTATAAATTTGATGCTCGCAAGAACATTCTTGCAGATATTCTTAGTACGACCTTATTTAATAGACTTCATATTTGAGGAACTAAGTAGGCGTATCTTGCCGGATAATGCAAACGCGGCACAACTTTGTTTTAAAGCCAGTCTTTATCGAAAGAGCTTTGATCCAGAATGAGTTGGAATATGAAGCGTGAACTCTGAAGAACTCTTGAACAATAGATTGATATATCTATCCGTAGATCGTCATAACTTTGATGGGTGGAAGGGAGTATGTATGCCGGTAGAATTTAATGAAGTTATTGAACTATGAGATTGGTAACTTTAGTTTCCGAAATCCATAAGTACTTCTTTGGCTACGTACACCTTCCAAGAAAAAACACACAAAAATGCAAAAGGCATTTATTTGATAAAAAAACTTAAATTGTTCTCTTTCTCACGTTTATGTATAATATATATATACCTAAACATCTAAGGTACCTACCCTAGATAAAAAGCGGACTACGACACCTGACGAAGGGGCAATCTAGGGTTTAAAAGTAATGCTTGAAATGCAGATGTGAGTAGCCCTCTTTGGAATCGCAGTAATATTAAATAGGTTTCATTGTACCAACAGGTTCGCTAAATACCTACCTCACAAATATTGAACAAGCGAATTTCGTGTTGCATGAACTAAATGTAAATGTTTTGATATAATATTGTGCGAACTTAGAATGGAGTAGTTATTAGTACCGTAATTACTACGTGGCGAGGCATTACTGAATGTTGTAATAATATTTGCTGATATACATATTATATCATTTTTTATGCTAGTGATATATTCGCTAGTATATTTAAATACTAGATGCGCCCCGCGCGTAGAATTTTTTTTTCACACAAATTTCTGTGAGAAAATAAAAAAATCGTGTTTAATTATTTATTTATTTTATTTATTTATTTTAGTTTAGTTTAGTTTTTCACTCATTAGTTTATTTAAACCGAGTTTTAAGTAAATCGAAGCAAGAAATAATAATTTTCCATACAAACTTTACCAGCCTATTTCACACCCTCGGAGGTAAATTTGTAAAAAAAATACTAGCCTTTGTGTTATTCTAGGTCCTAAACTAGCTACACACAAATCACTCAAGTACTTACGGAGATTACCTACTTATAAAAATCATTCACACAGACTTTCACATTTATTATAATAGTAATATTCTAGAATCATCTAGCCTACTATTATATTAATTGTCGCAAAATATGGTCAAAGGCTTACAAAATGTACAGAGGAGTGTGTTAATACCTTATTTATCATAATCACTTCAGCCGATCGAATGCTTCGAGGTCACCCTCGCCATTAAAAATAGTCTTATCCTAACGTTTTAGAAAACAATAAAATAAAATAATCACAACTCTAAATTATTTAGGCAATTTATTTATTTTTTTTTTTTTTGTATAGAAGTTTCTAACTTTATTAACAACGAAAATTACAAGCAAAGAAATAGAAAAATTAATTTAGTATAATTAATTATAATTAATTAATTTTTATTATAATTAATTTAGTGTAATTTTTTTATTTTTTAAATTAATTTAGGCAATTAATCTTCACTGCACATTAATACTTGTCTTCCTAAAAGATCACATCCAATAAGTTTCATGTTAGCCAATAGAATTTATGACCCCATTTGCGGCTTGAATATAATAGCCGCACGATAAATGTTCGCTCACGATTTTTGACCTATAAAATAGCTCAATCAAAGCCAAGATTCGTCGTATTCATTTCGCGGGTTGCAATCATGTACAATGGTCGTAGAGTTCAATGGAGCATCTTGTGGCGACGAGAGCCGTCTCGCATCGTCGGTGAATGAGAAGAATAAGCTATTTTATTTTATGTTTGTTTTGTCTCCTTCTATGCTGATACAGCTTTTGTGTTGAATGGTCGTCCCACATTTTATTAAACTCAGCTTTATTGGGGGTAAGTGAGTGTGGCAAGTTTGTACTTTTGCTGATGGTGATGACTCTCTGGACCAATTTCAATCGATAATCATCGCTCTGATTTTGCACCAATGCTTATATATATAAATGTGCTATCCTGACCTTTACTGGTCCACTGCTGGACGCAGGTCTTCCCATGATAAGCGCCTCATTGGCACTCATCATATGGGAGTAATGCCCATAATCCCCACGCTGGGCATGCGGGTTGGGGATCGCAGTTCGGTGGTAGAATTGTTCTACAGGAGGCGCTGCTATAAAAAATGTGCTATACTAACTATCAATTAAATTTTATCAAGAAGGTATATTATTATACTCTATCTTACTTAGACTTCAAATACTATAGACTTTTTGAATTGTATTGTATAGGTAGGTATAGCTTATTTTGTAAGCCTAAATAAATAATGTTATTGATTTCTGATTTTTAAAGATATGGTGCATAACGCACAACTATTACACTATAAATAAAATGTTAGATGCCAGTTAAATTAGAAAAATCTTGATACATGATAATTAAAAAAAAACATTTGGATGAAAATCTGAAATGTAACTTTCTATAAAAACTGGTGGTAGATACAAATATTAGCCAAACAAAATAAACTTAAGGTCTAATCTTTTATTGTAATAGAAGTCGTAGTAAAAATCCAAAATAGATGTCAAATTATATCAGAAAAATATTATGAATACCGAGAATATAAAACATTCAAATGAAAGCCTCAAAGCTTTCTATTCAAACCAGTATATAATCTTGAGTATCGCTTTCATTCAAACAAATTTACGGTAGCTACCCATACCCACATCTTGTAATTTTTTCATATATGCCTTTATAGTAATACAAAATATTTCTTTAATATCTTAACAACTTTATTAACAAAGAAAATTACAAGCAAGGAATAGAAAAATTACAACTAGTATTTACATTGAATAATAAACCATTGAGCTAACTGCAGACGGTTGCAAACAGTCTAAAGGTAGCTCAATTGATCCATGTCAATACCAGTCGGAAGCGTCCCCAAGACACTGGCTGAATTACCACGCTGTATGGCAATGCTGATGCACTGAGCCAGATATTCACCAGCTCTCGGGTCACGCGTCGCATCGACCAGACGCTCAAATAATTTTTTAAAAACCCGGAGAGCTTCGGTACCCCACGGACCTAGGGTCTCGACTCTTTTTTATCTTTCAATATAGATACGGCGCTCACTAGGGGAGGCATATGTCCAGCAGTGGACTAATATAGAGGAAGGTTGATGATGATGATGATAACAGTGGGAACACAGGACACTTTGGAATGAACCATAAAAAATGACTTGGTGATCCCCTTTTTAAAGGTGAACACGTATAAAACCAAGAGTATCAAGTTGGAGTTGTCAAAACAAACATAGCCAAAATTGCTAAATTATTATGTATTAGTTAAAATTAATAGCTTCTCGGACCTTGAGAAATACGTATACATACTCCAAGCGTTCGAGATGAAATCTTTGTAAACAAGGCTCAAAAATATAAAACTTCATATGCTTAGCGTCAACTTTCAGACAGAACAACAATAATAATAATAAAATGAAGCATTGCAATAAATTTCAAATACAAAACATAATTATTTTTTATGAAATGATCAATGTTAGCATTAGTACCTAGGTATTATTCGAAACATAATTTAACATACACGGTTCCTAGGTAAGTGTAAGTTATTGTGTGGATATTTTACGTTAAATTTAACTGAAGTTCTTTATATATTTTTATATACCTGCAGTCAGTAAGTTATCACATTTGAACGTTTTCAAGATGCTATTACACAATATGACAAAAAGCGAAACAGACACATGATTTAAAATGGACCACCATTGTTCGGCTGAACGCCGTTCCATTAACCGAATAATGGAAATATCTTCAGGAGGGAAAAATATAACGTCGAAGAAGGATTTCAGTACGTAAGCGGTCATTTGTAAGCGACCGAGAAAAATGCTCACTCGTCCGGAAAAAATAATCGTGAGTGCGTCCCGCCAGCCACTTCCAGGCACGGAACGGCTCTGATACCTTTTATTGTGACTTTGATCGCCGATTTCCGGACACCATTTTTTTCAAAGACTGTTTAGTAATGAGTCGAAAGAGTCGAAAGATTCAGGCACTGAAATTTGCTGTTTGATGGATGCTAGAAGGTCTTTGACGGCACTTGTGATTTAGAAAAAAATGTCTTCTAGGCTTCGATCTAATATCGAAGTCTAGGGATCGTTATTACATTTTGACGAGAGATGTGCGGCAAGCGAAAGCCCCCGACGCATGAGGTTGCGGGTTCGATTCTCACCTTAGGACAAATGTTTGTTAAGGGTTCGGGGTTCTGTTTTTTTATAATATCTGATCTATGTTATTTTAATTTATCATCAGTCATCCCATAACACAAAAAACAAAGGTCAGTCCTCAAGAAAAAGGCAAAAATAAAACAGCACTCTGAGACACAAAAAGGTCTCTCCTAAAGACGACACGGTCGTTACACGGGTCTATCGATATTTACCTAAGCAAAGTTATCTGAAAATATCCAAACCGATATTTACCTTACCTTCCCTTAAAGTTCTAAAGACATCAAGGACCAGGTTATTGCATAATATTGATGCTAAACTAAGCTGTGATAAAAATACGGACGTCTGATGATAAGGACTAAGCCGGAAAATGTTTGAACATAATGAAACCTCTCGAGTGTTTACCTCAGAGGTCCCACTGGGCGGGTTCCGGTAAGTACCTACTGAACACGGAAAAAATCAGGAAACATGGCAGAGTTAATTAAACCTGCCTGAATTCGGACCTTTGTTCTTTAAAACAGGCGGCATGGTAATAAAAGGATTAATAAAATAAGGTTTAGAAATTCAAATAAGTTCAGACGATATTTGTAACTTGGAATTTTAACGAATATTCCAGGAAGGTTAATGGCTGTATTTGTAAAACGAACAGGTAACGAATGGGCGCGGACGTTATGAAGTGAACTATAAAATCTGAGAGATGGGCTTGCGCAAAGCGGCCAACTTCCAACTCAATAAAACTGTTATGACTTAACATGAAATAACCTTCTGCACTTAGATACTTTAGATAGCTAATAGCTACTAACTACTTATACTTTAAAATAGTTCATGCCTTGCTTACTCTAACCTAGTGATACTATGCATATAAGGTACTATTATTTATTGAATTTAAACGAGCCAGAGCACGCTTCCATCATCATCGCCGAAGGTAACAAAACGCTTAAACTAAATAGAAGGTACCTGCGTATCCTGTTGGGAATAATAACATGACATTGCTCACTAAATAAACACTCATGCACCATCGGAGCCAAGGATGGTACTAAGTAATAACAAATGAGCTGCCCAGTATCAGGCTGCGTAGTCTTGCGAGGAAGTACCTAACAGCACGACCACAAAGCAAAAACCACGCATAATGGAGCAAAAGCGAATCCGAATAACCGATAACATATTCTGTGTAGCCATTTTTTTAGCCATTTACCAGACATTTCTTGCTTCCTATGCGCCTGAAAAGCTCACCGAGTAGAAAAGTATTTTCATATGGGTATACACATATTGCCGTATTAGATGCAAACCGCTGTTGTGGATTGGAAAAAATATGCAAAACTAGTGCAGAATATTGAAAAAGTACACCCCTTTCGAATTCTCCTAATAAAAGATAAAATAATCGAAATTTCCAATTCGAGAGCACAGAGGACGTGACTAGAAAATTACAAAAAGACCGTTGCATTACCGACACTGCAGATCGGGCCAAGAATTTTGTCTTCTACGATAAAATGTTGTATTTGGTGGCTACCATTTCGATGGTAATAGAGCTGGTGGAAGTAATTTATCTGATTATTATTTAGCTGACTAAAGGTTGAAATTTGACAGAAAATATTTCCAGTTTTCTGTACAACAGCTTACTCTACACAAAAAAGAGCATAATGCTTTAAATGCGTATCCTGTTGGGAATAATAAAATGACATTGCTCACTAAATAAACACTCATGCACCATCGGAGCCAAGGATAGTACTAAGTTATAACAAATGAGCTGCCCAGTATCAAGCTGCGTAGTCCTAGAATACGATTAAGTACCTAACAGCACGACCACAAAGCAAAAACCACGCGTAATGGAGCAAAAGCGAATCCGAATAACCGATAACATATTCTGTGTAGCCATTTTTTTAGCCATTTACCAGACATTTCTTGCTTCCTATGCGCCTGCAAAGCTCACCAAGTAGAAAGGTATTTTCATATGGGTACACCCCTATTGCCGTATTAGATGCAAAGCACTGTTCTGGATTGGAAAAAATATGCAAAACTAGTGCAGAATATTGAAAAAGTACACCCCTTTCGAATTCTCCTAATAAAAGATAAAATAATCGAAATTTCCAATTCGAGAGCACAGAGGACGTGACTAGAAAATTACAAAAAGACCGTTGCATTACCGACACTGCAGATCGGGCCAAGAATTTTGTCTTCTACGATAAAATGTTGTATTTGGTGGCTACCATTTCGATGGTAATAGAGCTGGTGGAAGTAATTTATCTGATTATTATTTCGCTGAGTTTAGGTTGATATTTTACAGAAAATATTTCCAGTTTTCTGAACAACAACTTACTCTACCCAAAAAGGCGTATATGTATTGCTTTGAAGTTACGTGTGGTTGAAAAATTAAATTCTTTTATAACTTTATCTATGTTAGAATTTAATGATTATTTACATCGTAAAAGCATCCACTTGGACGAAATTATAATATATGTGAGATACATGTCATCAAGACTATAACTTCAATGATCTTCAATTGAATAATCGTCAACATAATAATTCCATCGGTCACAGGTCAATGTTTACCGAACATCCATTATACGATGACATCTTTATCGGTGCAAACACTGAGTCTAGCTGAACGATGGATCTCTGATGGACTACCTTAATTAATATGTATTAGATTCTACCTCTAGCCAATAGATCTACTGCGAATACAAAGCATCGTTCGAGCATTGTAGGCAACACTAGTCCAATGATTCGTTCAAATGAATTACTCAGATATACGATACCCGAGAGAACGGAGTGTGTTTGTTGTCCAACATTGTATGTCAAAGTAATGTGTAACAGAGCAGCACACCCAATTTACAAATTGAGAAGGTCTTGCTCTGTGTCAAACAGAAGGACGTAACTATAGGTTAAATAATATAAATAAAGAAATAATACCAACCACACAGCATCATCTAGCCCCAAGCTAATAAGAGCCTGTATTATGGGTTACATAGGTACAAAATATGACTGAAATACATATTTACTAAATACAATACATAATACAATGATATTTTTTGTTATTTTACATAGAAAACACTCAGTACCCAAAACCAAACCCCAGAAAAAATATTTGCAGATCGTACAAACTTTGATCCCAAGGCGGAAATCGAACTCGCAACCTCCTTCGTCGCAGGCGGACCTTCGCCCGCCGCCGCGCCACATCGGTCGTCTCTCAATACAAAATTTCAGAATTCTCAGAATTCCATCACTTTAATTCTTAAGGCAAACAAAATAAGCACTCAGACAAGTCAAACTTTAAACTATCATTTATTATTAAATGATACTAAGATTATGAATGCGAAAGTTTGGATGAACGGACCGGGTTGAAATGAATAGACTTAGTTCTAGGCCCTGACTAAAACTTAGACTTCTTTTCATCAATTTTCACATAAGTGAAGCCGTGGGGCGCAGCTAGTAACAAATAAAGTGTTACCTAATTGATTTTATCTTAATTTAATTTTTTTGGTCCGCAATTGTACCTATCTATTGTTTTTGCATAAGAATTTCTCTCTAAATCTCGAAATCTCTATTGCTTCGGTATTTGCTCAGATATTCATAACGAAAAAAAGGACAGAAAATTCATAAGAGTTTAGTTAGTACCTGATCGAAATGCCAATAAAAATAGTTAGTCGTAGCATTAGCAAAAAGCAATGACTCTATCCCAGTAGTGTAAATATTTTCAAACGTCTCCCTAATAACCCTTTATTTAACGCTGTGTCAGAAGGATACGCAAATGGATTTATTTGTATTGTCCTTTTGTCCTTCCTTCTCTCAGAATTTGTATTTGTATTAAGCCACACAGAAAAACATTGGCGACAAATCGAAGCTTTTGTGATAAAAACAAAGATCATTTACAAAGTTCGGTAGTTAATTATGTTTTGATATCTTTAAGATTTATTAAGATATTCTGCGGCGCAAATAAATGAGCCAATAATCCGTTTCAGTTAAGTTTTAATCTTTGTTTCTGAGTAGGCCCGTAATTTGTCCCTTATCGCGGTATTGGTATTCGCTCCATCGTGATGAATGGGACAGCGAAAGCATTATTATATTGCAGGCAATGGATATTAATAGCAATTAGGAAGATAAAGGTGTTGAGGTAGTCGGTTAGAACTGGTCTCGATTAAATAAACCGCTATGTATTTTCCCTTTCACACTATTCTCAAAGAATACTTCTAACTTGCCATTGTGGGCACTCCATATTTCTTTTATATCCGTAGGGTGTTTTTTTAGTGGTCGTAAAACAGACGTTTTTATAAAGTATTTCCATTTTCTGGGTCAAAAGTAAAAGAAGTCAACCTCAATATTTTGTTATCTTTCTACAGTAATATTTTATACTTTACGTCCTTCAAGAGTTCTTAAAAGTTGCACGGTAACGAATCACATTTTAAAGCAGAATACAATTTATCTTTTTTAAATTGATAGGCTCTCAATACTGTTTGTTACTCGAAAGAAGACTGATTAACTTGAACATATTCAATCTATAGATAAATGAGTATAAAAACTTAATTTTGACAGCACACCTTGCTAAGAGTTGCATCTTAAAATGGATTGTCTTAAAAGTATATATAAAACTGTATTTTAAGCAAGAAATTAGCAAAATCTTGCTCATTTTCAACATCAATCTAGTCTAGGCGCCGTCGACCCTGCGAGTCGAAATTCATTTTCAGAGAAGTAAGCTTCTAAGCGTTGTTATTAAGTCTGAGCAATTTTAAATCGTGCTCAACTTTATATTAAAATTTTAGACTTATCTTAATACCCACTGATTAGATGGATCTAATATACCTACAGTTAAATGTTTTATACATTTACTTAATACATTTTACATTTCTTCATTGACTTAGGTATGGTTATATTTATGTAATTTACTATGAAATGAGGGATAACTTTTTTGAAAACTTTCTATAAAGTTTCTTATAAAGGAACGAATAAAAAAGGATATATTGCTTGATCAAAGATGAACTTAAACTAAAGTTGAATATCCATCTATTTTATTTCAACATACCAACTCTTTAAGAGCAAATGTACAAAAAGTAGTTAATTTAAAAAAAATACCGAAACCGTGAAAAGTTTTAAAACAGTTAAAAAGTACCAACATACTTACTAATAACAAAGATCAGTTCACGTGCTCATAACAAAGTTGAAAAGCTCTACATGTCATATTTAAAAACGTCATGAATCCCGTTATTGAAGCACAACAATGGGGCACGTATTAATGGCATGCTTTTATTAGTGTTTGAGAGGTACGCTCAGCGAAGGTTCATTCGCACTTGCTACGTCGCGGTACGCGTGTCGGCGAACCCACGGCGAGGAAAGGCGGGCGGTTGGCAGAGTCGCGTGGGTCGTACTGACTGTGGCTGCTGCCGCTAGCTGGGAATAATCCATATCGGGAGGCGAGGAGGCTGTATTTACCGGACCGAAGGGCGCTCGGTCGCTAGCTCCACAGCCGCCGCCGCCGCCGCCGCCGTACCGTTCCAGCCTCACTGTCATGTTGACACAATTTTAAATAGCGTCACATAATTCGGCATCCCTGCGCTGATTGCATCTCGTAACCGTTACTTCGCGAGGTTTACTATCCATCGATGGGTTTTGCATTCCACTGGGGTCATTAGGTTAGATTGAATTTGCAGACCGGGTAAATTAGTTTAAGTAAATTGAGTTTAAAAATTCGTAGCTTCGTTTTGTAAAAAGAATTGTTTTATTTCTCGAGGCGACATTTAATCACAAAATATCTTACACTTATACTTCTTACCGTAAACTTCTTTCATTTCCATAACAAGTAAAAGAAGTTAAATTATCATTTCCGTTCCTCGCCGCAATGTTACCTTAGAAATCATTATTACAGACACTGCTTTTTTACGACATACTTAATGACCTTAATTAAATTTCCCACGATCATTACAAGCTTTTGGTGTGATTCAATTATTTTGTGCAGTAGGTAGGTGCTTCAAATGGTCTGGTTATTTATCACATGTTTGTATGGTGTTGGGAAATGGGAACGACATTGCTTTCATAAAAAGATTTATGAAAATAATTATGATTATACACAGAGGTGTAAAAGCTACATGGAATATTTCAACTGAAAATTGTCACCTATTTTTAAACACAATTTATAAAAGTAAACCAATTGAAATTTCAAACTATTTTATATCTCATCTATTCTCATCTACAACCTTTACTGGTCCACTGCTGGACGCAGGCCTTCCCATGATAAGCGCCTCATTGGCATTCATCATATGGGAGTAATGCCCATAATCCACACGCTATTTTATATAATGCTTAGTAATACTACTGTAATACTGAATCACACTATCACGTGCCTTATTACACCAGTCACACTAATATTATAAACTAGCGACCCGCCCCGGCTTCGTACGTTATTATACGTATCAACATTCCTCTTGAAACACTCAATCTATTAAAAAAAACACATCAAAATTAGTTGCGTATTTTTAAAGATTTAAGCATAGGGACATAGGGACAGAGAAAGCGACTTTATAATATGTAGTGATGATGCGAAAGTTTGTATGTTACCTCTTCACGCCAAAGCTTATGAATGGATATAGCTGAAATTTAGCATAGAGGTAGTTCATTCATACAGACGTAGTTCATGCTCGGAGAAAATTCATGTCTAGATTAGGCATTCGGGTTGAATTTCAATTCTAGATTAGGCATTCGGGTTGAATTTCAATTCTAGATTAGGCATTCGGGTTGAATTTCAATTCTAGATTAGGCATTCGGGTTGAATTTCAATTCCATAAATCAGATTTTGGATGGATGGATTAATGTTGGATGTTTGTTACATCTTCACGCCAAAACTACTGAACGGATCGGGTTGATATTTTGAATAGACCTAGTTCTTCGCCTGGAATAAAAAAAAAAAATTTACACGGTGGTGAAGCGGGGCGCGTCTAGTATAGTATATAGTCCGCCTCATCGATTTCGACGACAGCGACCCTGGATATCATTTCTATTATGAGCCCTAACATGGCTTGCCACACTGAACTTAGCTTTAAATCCCCTACGACAAGTAGATAGTAGAGTAGAGAGCTGGACTGCGGAGTTATAAGTGTATCTGTATATAGCCTCTTTTCGTAGGTAGTTGGCGCATTAAATTTATAACAACAATAAAAACGAAAATCGCTTCAATTCATTAGACGTAAAATATAAGTGCCATCCTATGGAACAAATTACCCTAAAGCATTGTATCCAAAAGAAGTGAGAGATTAAAAAGGCTCGAGACGTGAGTTTCTTGTTCTTTGTTGTTGTTATAACAATAAATAACGTTGACGTGACCGGTTTATTAGTAGCTGCATTATCCCCGCTAGGTGGGTGCTACGAACGAACAAGATTTCGGATTTCAAACGCGATCTTGCAGATAAAAGTTCTTAAATGAGACATCTGGAAAAATGAAAGGCCAAAAGCTTCAAATATAGATTTATTTAGCGCTCAGCGAACGGCTTTGGCATCGAGCGGTCAGCTATCGGCACCGACTTCTGTTTGTTTATTGGCCGTATCCTTTATGTCCAAATGGCTTTTCGGAATGATTTAATGCCCGAGCACTCGGAACCACCGGGCTCCTATCATTTTTATTCATAACCGCCAAAAATAACCCTTTTACGAAATCTAAAATGTTCATTATAAAATTAAATGTTTATACGGCGGGAGTTCGTGTAAAAATGGGAATAAGTAGCGGTTGGGTATCATAAAACGGATGTTGTATGCGAGATGTGGGAAATTGTGAGGAATGTAAAGTTGATCCGCGATCCTAGTGTAAAAGGAAAGGGCGGAAAGGTAAGAAGTGGATGACATGCGGGCAGCGCCTCTTGAGGGCGGGCGAAAGATGTTAGGGTCGCGTTGACGTTTTCGCTTATGAGCATTTCACACCCTTCTCAGTGGCATGAAGACAGATTTTGCGTTGATAACTTGTGGTGAACAGATGCTGCTACTTTATCTTTTTTCGAGGATGTTTTTGAATGTGCTGCTATTTCGAACAGCACATTCAAAAACGCTGTTATTTCCTACATTATTGCGCAGTACGTAATAAATAAACAATGCTGGACAATTCACACAGGATCAGATAATAATGTTAAGCTAAAATGTTAGCTATGAGCTACTATATTTAGGCACTAATGAGATCTATTATCTGATCTGTTTCATTTTGTCTATTTTAAGCAGGATACGAAGTTGCTCTTGGTGGCCACAAAACTCTGTTTTCGTATCTCTTCCTATAATGACAAAATAAAACAACAAAAGATGCATTAAAAACAATATCATATGTTTAACAAACTGAATGTTTGTTTGGTAATTCCTTTATTTAACGTAATACTATGGTTCAATAAGTGGCAGCGCTAGTGAACCTCTAAGAAGCGCCTGAAGCTATTCGCTATTTTCTCTACCTACACTAATTGATAATTATCACAGATTTGCCCCTAAATTCGGTTACGGTCCCGAAACACATGTGACTGATCGTAGTTAATAGGCGTTTAACGCACACAGGTGCGGGGGAGCTTGGGGCGCTCTAACTCTACTATAAAGGTCTTAGGGGTATATATAGTTCCGTTAATCCTTGTGAGCCTACCTCACAGTAAATTTTAAAGGATATACTTAACACGTCCTCATGGCTTACGTTTAAAAGCAATGTGCTAGCTTTAGGGAAAAGCGCTGATAAAGCCTGATTTTGCAGGATGAACACAGATAGATAAAAGATTTTGTTTTGCACAATTAAATGAAAATAACAATTTACAATAAAATAAGTTTAACTAAGTCACAATAAGTTATGCTCAAGAGCGACCTCTACCAGACAACATGTCCAAATAAATAAAAGCTTTTTACAAAATTTTACAAATATAACCGCGCTGGCTAAGAAATTATGGCACCAACTTCGGAGAAGGTATGCCCTTTCCAATAAAAGAATTAACACAATCGGAATACCTACTTACTTTGTAAACAGTTGCGAGGTTAGATATAAAAAAAAAACAAATAACCTACGCGTCGACTTCAGAACCTGCTCCATTTTTTCGTCGATGGATAAATAACTTATTTTTCTACAGCAGCCATTGTACTACAGTCGTTTAGTTTACGATAACAGGACTATAAATTAATGAACATTAAATGGACGGAAAGGTTTTGCCAGCCTTTATTTTAATGTGGTGGCGCATTTAAATATAGGCTAAAGATAGTTGACCCTAACCTGGCAATAGCTCTTAAATTACCTGGAATAGTTCATTAACTATACAACGTTATCTGTATTAGTCTTTTTCATTTCTGGATATAGTGGTATCCTTCATATTATAAATGAGAAAGTTTTTTTGTATGTTTTTCTTACCTTCAGGCCCTGACAACCAATCGACTTGTTTTTGGCGTAGAGTTTGTTGAAAGGATAGAGAGTAACATAGACTACTTTTTGTCTTGGTAAGTCATCAAATTCCCATGGGAGGTCAAATTATGAAATTCGTATTTAACGGATGCGGATGGAACCGTGGGGAACAGCTAGTAATGAATATTTGTAATAGTACCTACCTAAGTATATGATTAAAAAATACTAGGGATGCAGTTCTCTGGGTGACGGTTTGTTTCGATGATAGAGTTTTCTAGTACCCATAACACAAGCTTTGAATAGCTAACTTTGGGGCTAGATGGTGCTGTGTGGATTGTCCAGTGTTATTTATTTATTTAATGTCTATATAGAACTATTTTTATAATTTATAGTGTTTATTGATTGTATAGCTCAGAAATACAAAAAATAATCATCAATATCGGTTCACGTTGTAAAAAGTTATGACCAAAGAAATTTTAATATCCTTTGTTATGATGTTACACATTAACAAAAAAAAATTCAGAGGTTCCCATTTGAATAATATTTTTTGGTTCCCATTTGAATATATTTTTTTGGTTCCTTTTTTTCCTCCTTTTTTGCAGTCAGTTTGAAAAAATATATAGAATTGAATAACTAACAGAGTAAATGAGGATTATCTAAGATACACATCAAAGGGTACCTGTGGATAATGATGATTCTATTTCATTAAAGGTGTTAATTAAAACACACCATGGGTTTAATATCGAAAGTGCGTGGAATATTGCGCTACCCGCTGTGAACGTGCGTTATGAATCACCATGTAAATGAACTCCCCATCTTCAGTAAGAACTTTAGGTATTATGTCTCGTAAATCAATTTGGGTTTTCTTACATCTTACTTTTTTGAAGTTTTTATTTTATGAGTTGTCTAATAAATATAGAACGTTTTGAAAATTAATCTTTTTGAATTTAGAGATGCTTTTATAACCAAATCTTTGGTTATGTGAGGCAGCATGGTTTCGACGTTAAGTTTTGTGCATTAGTTTTTATGTGATTCTTGTATCATTAGAGTTTTCGTGCAATACCCACAGCGTGGTATGCAGCCAGTGTCTTGGGGACGCTTTCGACTGGTATTGACATGGATCAATTGAGCTACCTTTAGACTGTTTGCAACCGTCTGCAGTTAACTCAATGGTTTCAATTGTAAATACTAGTTGTAATTTTTCTATTCCTTGCTTGTAATTTTCGTTGTAAATAAAGATGTTTCAATTTAAAAAAAATAACATACTATATATAATAGCGACCCGCCCCGGCTTCGCACTATTTTATTATACGTATAAACCTCCCTTTTGAATCACTTTATCTATTAAAAAAAACCGCATCAAAATCCGTTGCGTAATTTTAAAGATATAAGCAGTCAAAGGGAAATAGGGACAGAAAAAGCTACTTTGTTTTATACTATGTAATGATTATTTTTGTAATAAACTATATTGAAAAAAGAATCATTACAAATACAATAAAAAATACAACATAAAAATTTCTCTGACATTATGAAGCATTCAAAATAATTATGTGTTAGACCCAGTTGCCTAAACTAGACTAAAAAAAGTCTGTAATATAGGCAATTGTGTTGACGCAGTTGAGCTACCTCTTACTATTTGCAGTATCGATGTCTGTAGTTAGCTAAATTATTTCAATTAAAAGTAATTTTAAATTTTTTCTATTCTTTCATTTCATTTTTTTCTCAGCTTGAAAGGGCTCTTTGAGGCTTTTCACTTATCTGTCTACAATAAAGAAACTTCATAGACGTGCAGTAATGTACCAAAAGGAAAATAAGTGCGTCAGAACATTATTTCAAGTCTGAATCTGTAAGTAGAAAATAACAAGATTGCTATAATAGGTAATATTTTTAACTTGTAACTTAGATAGCGAGGTTCGGAACTGGTACACTTAAACTCCTATCAAACAGAAAGACAACTTTAGCACAAACAGGAAACTCTTTTAGCGATAAAACGTAAAGTAAATTACTTTCGCAAAATCAACATTGTTCGGTAGGTATTTCAATGGTGAGGTTATTTGCTTTAGCGTTATTACAGCTTTGTAGTGATGCACCGCAATGATAATTATAAACCTACTACGGATTAGTAATTTTAAACAAACAATTCAAATTCAACTTCTTGTAGAATCTTTTAAAAGGAGTGCGCATTAGTGAACTGAACTGAGCAGTATTTATAAAACAACGAAAAACTTCACAGAAGTACGAAATTAAAATTAAAGGCAATCAACAAAAGATGTAGAACCTAATACTACGATTTCTTGAATCACAAATGGTTATCGGTGACGGTTTAGTATCAATTAATCTCCAATCACGGGAACAGAATATTGACGGTCTGTCAACGGTCCGTTAATAGTCTGGGATAAAAAGTAGTCCATGTGTCCGTCAAGCCGTTTCGGCGGTATAAGGCTAAAAATTAAAATGACCACTTATAATTATGTCCTTCTACTTACAATGTCCCGTTCTAAACATAACCATTTCTTACAATACCTTCGTCTGGTATAACCTACCTTGAAAAATCACCATTACTGGAAATGACCACTTTTCTAAATGATCTAATTTTAAATTGATCACTTACCGAAATGACCGTTTCGTCAATTAATTACTTTTGAAAAAACCAAGTTCTTGAATGAACTAGGTACTTCTGGAAAAAATGTTTTTTAATAATAGTAAAAATAACTTCAATTAACCAATATTTACGACTTTCAAAAGAAAATGTGTTAAGTCTGCATTTTGCGGCAGTTAGTTGGGGTCACGTTGGGTTGTTCAATAAGGTTGGTTGGTTAGGAGCTCCGAGCATATACAATGTGATTTGTCGAACCTTGATCAAACGGATACACGACACATATTCATCGATAAAAAACGGGATACAAAAATTATATGTTATTTATCTCAAAAACAAAAGCAGTTTTTTTTTAAATGAAGACTACTTCTTCTGGTTTTTTTCTTCGTTTCTTTTTGAGTTAATGGTGTATTTTATTCGAAGTAGTCTCATTTGAAAGCTAGATAGTTAACCTAGCTAATAAAATAAATAAAAAATATAAATTCGGTACATAATTGTAGAAAAATAATATTTTTTTAGAATTTAGTCAAAGAAAAAACCTTTTTTATTTTATTTTTCCTCTGTGACTTTAAAACTGGGTTATTAAGGTGTACTTTTTTGCCTGTTGTATTAAACTTCATAATTTATTCTATAAATCCTCCAAAAACTAGGGGTCTAACTCTTTTCGTTTTCATGTTTTTCAGCATTTAAATTAGGTACTTTTTCTAAAGTATAAAGATCAACAGGAATCTCAACGGAGTTAATCTACATGTATCTTTTTGAATTAATATTTTATTCGAAGTAGTCGCATCTGAAAGCTAGATAGTTTACCTAGCTAATAAAATAAATAGAAAATACAAGTTCGGTACATAAGCGTAGAAAAATAATATTTATTTAGAAAATAGAGGAAACAAAACGATTTTAATTTTATTTTTTGTCTGTAACTTTAAAACTGGTTTATTGAGTTGTACTTTTTTGCATGTTGTATTAAAATTCATAATTTATTCTACTAATGCCTCAAAACTGGGGGTCTATCTCCTTCCGTTGTTATATTATTCACCATTTAAATTAGGTACTTTCTGCCATGTAGATGTAGGTAAATAACATGACAACGGAAAGAGTTAAATAAATCGTACGTATCTAAATAGATTAATCGTCCTTAATATTTAAATCTTCGTTGTAACGCTTTGAGTAACCATGGTAACAATATCTTGTAATGATACATTTTTGCTTCAGAAGCCGTAAGATGTGCCGTTCTCGATATGTTCTCCTTTATGTGAAAGAAAACGTTCTCGAGAATGGCCACATTATAGCTTCACTGTCTTACTAGAAAATAATCCTGACTATTACATAGGTACCTAAACTTAAACAAATAGAACACATAAAATAATTAATTACAAACCTAACTTAAAACTATAAATAAGCATCTTAAAAGTAATGGCTATAACCCTCACATAATACCTTAGGGCTCCCACACAAAACTGCGATTTGGTGCGATGCGATGCGATTTGATGCGATTTGATGCGATGTCACACGAACTTGATTTGCGAATTTCTGCGATGCGAATTTCTGCGGCGAACCGTTTTGTAGGGTAACCATATCTTCAAGTTTAGTCCGCCGTATTGGACGTGTTTTTAGGAAGCGTAAGATGGATCCCAAAAAGATAATTGAACCGATTTAAGCAAAAATGATCCAACCCACACAAACCTCATTTCGAGATAATCGATATTTAAGTTTGTGGCGGTATTTCTCTAGCTTTGTAATACAAAGTGTTGTTATTTTAATTTAATTTAATGCTATGCATATAGCTATGCTATTTTTGCTATAAATAATATAAAGAATAAATTGTAATAGTTTAGTAGATAATTGGGAAAACTTGCGCCTGGATCATTATTACAAAATTAATTTTGTATGGAAAGAGCTATGTAGGGTGCAAAAATTAAAATGCAAAAATGATTCAAAGTGTGTTATGCAAAAATTAGTAATCATTTTTGTGTTTTAAAAGACAAAACAAACAAAATTGGCCCTACTCCTCGTCCAAATCAGAATAAGGTTCATCACATAAACCATCTACATCGTCTATTATTGCAGCTTCCCTTCGGTTTCTTAAATTAATCAATGCAATCATCTGGTATCTAATATTAGATCTGCTGGCCCTGTACTTATTTTATTTTATTTATTTATTTTTCGTTAAAGTACGAAACACACAGAAGCCGGAGGCGTGGCGGAGGCAAAGGCGTGCGAGTTGTATTCTATGGAATCCTATGAAAGCCTACACACACACCGCAGGCCGTGGCGAACGCGGTGCCATAGGAAAAACCGGCACGCCTTCGCCTTCGCCACTCCGGCTTCTGTGTGTTTTGAACTTTATATACTTTATTTCGTTTACGTACTTAGATGAAATAGCAATTTTAAATATTAACTTGTCAAATCTTAACTTGTTTTATATCATCATCATCATAATCAACCTATATTAGTCCACTGCTGGACATAGGCCTCCCTTAATGAGCGCCATAGCTCCCTGTCTTCAGCTTGGCATCCAGCATCTGCCAGCAGTCTTTCGCAGATCGTCATCCCACCTGGCCGGAGGGCGTCCTATACTACGTTTGCCAAGTCTCGGTCTCCACTCAAGAACACGTTTACCCCAACGGTTGTCGGTTCTTCGCGAGATATAGCCGGCCCACTGCCACCACTTCAGCTTGCTAATTATTTGAGCTATGTCGATAACTTTGGTTCTCTTTCGGATGTATTCTTTACGAATCCTATCCTTCAGAGAAACTCCGAGCATAGCTCTTTCTATAGCTTTCTGAGCTCTTTGAACTGATGGACCAGCTTAATATTATAGTTTGAATCATTGTAGCAAATTAGAACGGTTATATGTTAGGGTAACAAAAGCAACACAAAAATGATTCAAGTGGCATGAAACACTTATACATTTTAAAAAATGGTCTTCGACATGACAGTTGTGGGTTGGATCATATGGATTTTCCACATTTGTGAACATAGAGGTGTGAGTCTTTGATATGTTAAAATATACCTTATTCTGATTACATTGGTTAAAAAAACTCGAAATTGACTAGGTTGTGGGTTGGATCATTTTTGCATAAATCGGTCCAATTGCACTGCTGTTATTGTTAAATAGATATAAAAGAAAAAGAAGATTCTGGATTCTTCCATTTAATACGATTATGAACTCTGAAGGGAACTATTTTACTCGAAATTACTATGAGTTGAGAACTGAAGCAGTTTTTTTTACAACACAAAGAAGGCGGCTCAGGCGCCGCGCTCTTTCGCTAAAGTTGTCTCAGAGCGGACTAAAAGGGGGGTCACCAAGTATGACGTAATATGACAGGAATACGCGATGCAAATGAGATCTGACGTTATCGTGCGAGCTCGCAGATATTTACGATGCGATGCGAGCTCGCAGTTTTGTGTTTGAGCCCTTAGATACCTTATGAATAAGACCTTCAGTAACATAAGCGTTTCCAGACGGTCAATTCAACAATCGGGAATTAATAGAAGTGGTGATTACAAGAACTGGGCATTTGTTAAAGTGTATGTTTCAAGAAACAGCTGTTTAAGAAAGTAGTCATTTTCAGAAATGGTTGTTTTTCAAAGTGTACATTGCATAAATGGATAATAATAGTAGTAGACATTTTATGTAGAGGTCATTTTATGAAGTGGGCGTTTTGCAAAGTGGGTATTATGAACAGTGGAAATAATTATAAGTGGTCATTTTAATTTGTGGCCATAAACAGCCGAAACGCGTCAAGCTAGCCGCCTCGCCATGGAATTGTGTGGTTTCAACTATGCCAGTTAACTGTGTAATAGGTAAATAGTACCTACTCCAATACTCACAGGACAGTAAGGGCAGGTAGATGAACCGTTATAGTTAGGTAGGTACTGAAAAACGTTTCTGGTCTTTTATATACCTAAGTAGGAACGTATTTTTGTGTGGAATCACTACATAGTATAAAACAAAGTCGCTTTTTCTGTCCCTATGTCCCTATATCCATTTGAATGCTTAAATCTTTAAAACTAGGCAACGGATTTTGATGCGGTTTTTTTAATAGATAGAGTGAAAAAGTTTTTAAAAAAACTAAAAAAACTTAGATAGAGTGATTCAAGAGGAAGGTTTATATATCTATATATATAAAAGAAAGTCGTGTTTAGAATGGAAGAAGAATACATGTTGTGCCGACCCCACTTAGCGTGGGATAAGGTCAGGAAGAAGAAGAAGATAAAAGAAAGTCGTGTTTGTTACAACACTTATAACTCGAGAACGGCTGGACCGATTTTTATGATTTTTGTGTTTTTGGATTTGTCTTCGTCGGGAATAGCATATTATGTATAAAAATATGATATTTGACAAATAAATAAATTTGCCCGCGGGCGACGCTGCGGGGCGCAGCTAGTGTATAATAAAACCGTGCGAAGCCGGGGCAGGTCGCTAGTTGAATTTTTAAATGGAAAATGTTTATTGCGATTTCTGACATTTTTATTTCTCAAACTGCGGTCGGTTCTGTAGTCCTTTAATCTGTATACCTACATATTTTATTAATGCAATAGGTACTGGGTTAGTGGAAATTTACTGAGGCTGAGTGAACTACTTATTCTGCCCATCATCACAAACACGTTTAGTCTTTATTCTTAAAATTGGTAGAAAGGGATAATAATATAAACTATATTAACACAAGCTCTGCTTAGCTTGGGGCTAGATGATCCTGTGTGGACTGTCCAGAATTATTTATTATTATTTTTATTATTATTTTTACATTTATCATTATTTCTAACTATAATGTTAATAAGATTTTAAAATATGAACATAATATGAACAGTCACTGCAGTACCCTATCATTCCATCACAAGCACCCATTTTAAATTTTAAATAATGCTGAGGAATATTATTTAAAATTTAAATTTAACTTGTGTGATTTCTGATTGCTTTTCTCTTGAAAATATAAAATGTCAAGTTGAATTTTTTTCATTGTTTTGACGTGCCTTTCTTGTTTGAGAATTGTTACTTATAGGAGATTATAGGACCTAATACAATAAAACAACAAAATGTAGAATAATTACCGAATATTCGGACTGTCCCTAAAAGGTACTTATCGGTTCGAATCTTAAAAGACTTTTACACGTTGAAAAAGGTAAAAACGTTTCACGTTTTATAGCGTAAAAAGGACTCGGAGAAATAAAATCTTAATGGCGTTACCTTCAACGTTATTACGTTATAACAGTGTTGTTAATTGTTTCGCGATGGCATGCTCGTTTGAATTGCAGCTATGTAGCAAGTTTTACTTCAAATAGTGTTGCAACAATGAAGGTAGCTTTATTGTGTGGTGGCTTTTATAGGAAGTTAATAAGAACATTCCCCTTGCACGATATTTGTAAGAAGAATGTTCGTAATTAATTTAAAACTTTTTATTCAGGATACACTACAGGATCTTAGCAAACTTTTCATAGAGTCCACATGTGATTGGAATGTTAAATATTGTACGTCCATAATTAATGGATAAACTGTTGTTCTACCTAACTTTTAAGACCTTTTTTTACACAGTTTCAACAATATAATAAATTTCATTTCAATTTCATTTCATTTCAATGCTGACTGCTAACAGTCAACGAATTAGCATTGCCATTTAACGCGGCAATGCTGCCAGCATTTTGGGCATTCGGCCTTCTGGTGACGGCTTAGATTTTTATTAATTTGAAATAAGATTAAATACTAGGTTCAGTCATTGTTTTTGGTTTAATGTAAATAATAATAAATTCTGACTACATGGGTCTATTACACTCAATGAAAACTTCTACACACAAAAAGATACGGTCGATGAAAATTTTTTTACAGAGAGGAAACATTACTTAATTAAAAAAAATGTTGAACATGCATTCAAAGACGTGGTTTGAGTGATACCTATTTTCTATGAATTTCAAATGTTTGATATAGTTTGATTAAAACCAAAAAAGCTCGCTACCAACACATACATTCGGTCTATCTCTCCAGATACTAAGTAGACTGGTATATTCTAAAACAAAGCAAGTTTTTCTTGAATAAGAAACAGGAAAATAATAGGAAACTTCCTTGCTGTAGAAAGAAAACAACCTTCACTAATAGGAATGCCTTCGGATACTGTAATGGAAAGTCGTGGAGGAAGGACTTATCGGTCTCATAATATTTTCTCGGACTTACGCTCGACTTAGAGGAACCTGTTTTTATAGAGGTGTATCCTACTCACAAAGGTGGTTCCTTTATTTTTCCATTATTATTTAAGTTCTGATCTTGTTAGGAAAGATTCCATGTTTGTAACATTCTTGATTAATATAAGATTAATGAAAAGTGAAATTTATTATTTAGAAAGATAGAAAATACTATTATTGCACACTTTAAAGTAAGAAACAATTTTTAATTTAAGATACAATTGGCGGTTTTATCGCTCAAGAGCGATCTCTATCAAACAACCTGGATGTATGTACGATGTTTTCCTTAAGGTTGGATAACACTGTAATAAAATCAAATTACTTTTTTATAACCATAGAATTTATAACTCTAGAATATATATATTATATATATATATATATAATAATATATATTATATATATATTTTTTATAACTCTAGAAACAAGTTGAAATAAATAAATTAATAAATTAATAATTCTGGACAGTTCACACTACATTAGTTGTGTGATTGTGTATACGCCGCCGTAAACACAAAAACCCCTTATAAACCGTAGACTCTACGATGTATGTCTATGGTGTTACGAATCTACGTTACCTACGTACGGTGGAATGGATAAAAAAAAGATTTAGGTTACCCAGGTACGTAAGAAGGGAAACCAGAGTGTAACCGAAACATAGTTTAGGAACATAGATATATTTTATTATAAGTACTTAAAACATCTGGAACGAATATCTGCAGATTGTGCAAACAAATCATTCTTAATAAACTGTGTACACTGGTAGAGAAATAAACTTTCGATCTTTTGAGGCAGCGGCGGTTTCAGCTTTGATCGAATCTACTATAAAGAGCAATTCAATGCAAACTCATTCCTATGTGTCGGTCGAAACAACAACTCGGTGCCGACGGCGTTGCCGAATAGATCGAGTTTCGAACAGGCAGTGTTTTCCTCTTCCGCGATTCAATTTAGATTGATGATGTTGCCCCGGAACCTACATAATACCCAGCCGAAGGTAGCTGGTAATAATTTATCCTGCTAATGACAGGCTGCAATGTGAACTGCGCACAAGGAACGAAGAGATATGAGATGAGTCAATCAGTCACATTACTAAACAAGCAGATCGATGTATGTTGGGTACAGGGCAAAATATTCCCATAAAATAATAAATAAATAATGCTGGACAATCCACTAAGCATTATCTAGATCCAAGCTGAGTAAAGCTTGTGTTATGGGTACGAAATAACTTAATACAATAAATACATTACATACTTATATTTATATATATTACATAAATATATTTTTTTTCCATACAAATCGCCCTTAACCCCGGAACAAATATTTGGAGATCTTACAAACATTTTTCCCGAGGTGGGAATCGAACACGCAATCATCGCAACGGACCTTCGCCCGCTGCGCTACAGAGGTTCAATGTAGGACAGACCCAATTCTAAATATATTTATCACCAAACATTATGTAGACCACATCTAAAAATGTCTACAGCGACGGTGAATAAATAGATTTGAGGAAAAAATATGGAAAAGTAGGAATTTTAGCTTAGTAGGCTTATATGCTTGAAGTGGAAGCTCTAAAATCCTATTGCGCAGCTCCTGTCCCTGCTATTTCTTTAATGATATTGTCTGTAGGTAGGCAGGTAAACCATAAAAGTATTCAACTTTTTCCTTACATCCAAGACTAATGAGCTGAATAATCGGAAAGCATATTCTTTTTTCGCAGATTTGTACGTACATAAGCCTCACTAGATAAGGTATGTAAGTATTTTGCTTACGTACGTTATGAAGTAACATATTAGGTCCTTACATATGAAATTGGCGTTTTGTATGGGAGGAACAAAAAGTCGAATATTTTTTAATATAATATATTTAATTAATCAAAGTATGAACCATTATTTTCTATGCACTTTTGCCATCTTATAGGTAGTTCATTGATCCCTGTACTAAAAAAACCGGTCGGACGGGAATCAATAAAATCTTTGAAGGCGATTTGGACTGCCCCATCGGAGTTGAATTTTTTCCCTTGCAAGAAGTTATCCAAATTTCGAAAAAAATGGTAATCTGTTGGAGCAAGGTCCGGGGAGTACGGAGGATGTCTTAGACTTTCCAATTGAAGCTCTTCTAATTTAGTAGTCGACGCGCGTTTGCCGGTTTGCTTCAGTCAATTCGTGAGGTACCCACCTTTCAAGCTTTTTAATCTTCCCAATTTGCTTCAAGTGAATTAAAACAGTTTTATCACTAACACCGCAGCCTGCAGCTAACTCGGACGTGGTTTGCGATGGATCCGCTTCCACAATAGCCTTCAACTCTTCATTATCAACTTGAGTCTCAGGCCGTCCACGGGGCTTGTTCTGCAAGTCGAAATTTCCAGAACGAAAACGTTGGAACCAAAAACGAACTGTGTTTTCTTTTGCAACACGACCGCCATACACATCATTCACCCTTCGAGTTGTTTCCGCAGCACTAGTGCCACGGTGGAACTCGTACTCGTAAATAATGCGATATTTTAAGTTTTCCATTTTGTAAAATGAGTGACGCAAACAGAAAAAAACAGAAGAAAAAAAACAAATGAATGACGATCATCGAAGCACAAATACATGAGTCTATAGCTGTACAAATTTAAATTCGGAATTCCATACCAAAGAGGAGAAATTTGTGATTAAAGTGGCCAGTACGAAAAACGCCAATTTCATATGTAAGGACCTAATATTAAAACTGTGACGTATGTAACTTAACGATTTCCAGTAGCAAAAACGAATACAAATGGCATGTGTTTTCTGTCGTAAATATCGTAATTAATAGTATTAAATTCCAAACGAATAGGTACCACTCAAATGAACCCCAAAACAAGCTAAACGGTACAGTTAGTAATAATTAAATATTAATTTTACATCTGGTCCTGAAGTGCCGTACTATAAGTACTCACTGACACCATTTCTCGAAAACAGCCGTGCCACGCTCTACAGGGACCGATCTATCATTACAGACTTGACTCTTCTTGTGAATAACCCTGATATTGTACTGATAGAATGATCGGTTAGAAAGAAGCACGGTGCTTGCTTATATCACCAATCACCATGCCACATGATGTTAAAATCGTTAAAGCTGAGAAATATAAACTTAGCAAATATCTTGACTTAGCCAACGAGGTTTGCATGTGGAATGTTGATTCAGTGACCTGCGTCCCGATAGTTGTTTCGGTTAACATCGTAAGAGTCTGGATTACCATCTCAAGAGAATCTCCATAGGAAGTTGGATCAAGGGTCAGATCCAAAAAGCGGTTCTCCTGGACTCGGCGCGTATCGTCAGGAAGTTCCTCTTTCTGCAACCCTAGTCACTGGCTTGAGCTTGAGCCAGCCTAGCTTCACGGCGATCCACCTTTTTGATTTATTTTTCTGTTCAATATTTAAAACATTTTATTTTAAATTATATTTTCTACACTAGAAAAAGTATTTTTATACGAGATTGGATAAATGAATTGAAATAACAATTTATGGACGACTATCCCAAATAACCTTAGCCTATTTATCTTATAATAGTGTCTTTTTTGTTTGTATTTTTGATAGAAATAAATGCTTTTCTCTTCTTAGTCTCCCCACCACATGGTGTATATTTTACTGATCAGTTTGCATAAAACGGACTTTAAACGGAGTTCAAGAGAAACACAATATACAAAATCAAAACACGCGAATCTAATGATTTAGGAACTCTAGATGCATATTCATAGATTCGTCCATTGCCTCTGGTCGATCTGTGTATTCTAGCAGGATTTAACGAACACTAGTTCTACAATACGGCTGTAGGCTGCTATCGAAACTCAAAACTCAAAGTGCTGTATTTTTAAACGACTTCGAAAAAGTCGGAGTTTCTCAAAACTACTGCTTTTCCTTTTTACTTTTATTTGTTCCGGGGTTCTGGGGCCGAATCCCACTAATTTCAAAACAAAGGTCTCAATAGTGCCATTTAATCAAGATGATTAAAATGACTTTTGTGCATTTGGTATTCTTCTATTTTTTGCGCTTTAGACGACAAAAGACTTTCATAATTAGAACGTCAAATTGGTCGTTATAATCGTCACAACTATGAATGAACCTCAAAAAGTTTGTGCTATAGTAGAATACCTAAAAGAGTTTACATTTTGACACGATACTATTTAAATGGTGAGTTATTTAGTGGAATTCGGGCCCTGGTTGTTTTTTATGTATCATAAACAATATCTAATAATGTAATGTATTGTATGTATATCTGTCATCTAGTACCCGAAACACAAACTCTGCTTAGCTTGGGACTACATCATCATCAACTAGATCCATTTTCTAACTTATTAATATGATTGATTGAACTGACTTGATTTATGATCATTCGTTGTTGGTTTAAAGAATTTTAAGACTGCCAATAATATTTAAAATGACACCTTTGTTGCAAACTGAACAACCATCATTCTTATAACAAAAAAGTGGCACTGTGTGTCTGGCAATTTAGTTTTTGTTAACTTAAAATGCTTATAACTAATATAATTTTAAAATTTTTGTTTTTGCTTTTGATTGGCCAAGCCCCTCCGCACATGCACTTTCAATGTTACCACACATTATGGGACACCCTGTATATTATTATTTATTTTAAAATATTGTTTTTATGTCACAATATTTACATGGTGACTGTACATGGAACTGCTGATGGCAAATCACCACGCGAAAATCAATATTTTACTTGACGATGGCGAATCAAAACTCTAAGTATGGAACTAAAAAGTAGCAGAAAAAAGGGTCCCATGGCGAATCGGCACTAACTCCATTTTATTAATCTCTCGAACGAAATCGCAGGCAATATCTTTAGTAGACATGAAACATAGTTCTAAGATTCTCTTATATCACCTGTAAAACGACGAATAACAGTTCTCTATTGAAAAATAACCTTATTTGTTGACGTCTAGTATGCTTCGGAGGAAAATAAATTTGCTCTGGTGGATGTGAGGTGGAGCCTCGGGCATTCGCCAACGACATCTTATTGAATGCAGATCTCCAAGTTTATGTTCACCTATTTATTTTTCTGGCAAGCAAGTGTCCCCAAGCTTGGAGGTAAATATTATTTCTGCATGCGGATTATTAGTTTCTTACTCTGTTTTAGGAGATCTAGCTGCGGCTTCGCAAAGATTGTTTCTATGGAAACGTTTCACGACTATTATAAAAGTGAAAGTTTGTATTTATGGAAGTATGGATGTATGTTACTACTTCACGCAAAAACTACTGAACCGCTGTGCGATTACGCTAAAACTTCCCATTCAAATTGACATTCTTGAGCCATTTAAATGGCCAACGCGCGTGTCCTTTCCATACAATTTCAAATTACGAAGGCCATTAAAAGGGCTTTCATATGTCAATTTTGGATGGGTGGGTTTAGGGTAATAGCACAGCTGATCTGGTTGAAATTTAACAGACATAGTACTACCTCTAAGTTTATTCAATTTCAATTTCTTAAATTTCTTCGCCTAAATAAGTATTATTATGGTTATAGTGCTTACAGAAGTATTATCATCATTATCTTTGTCGTATAATTTCCTAACCAATTACGAATTTATTGCTCGGCTGCGTCTTAATGCAAAATTTCTAATGATGGACGAGTTCGAAGTTTACCGAAAATTAAATAAATCAGGGCGAAAAAGTTTACAAAACGATTTGTTATAAAACCAGAAAGCTTAACTTGGCGGACTTTATACTATAGCTAAGCTTTTGTTTTGTTCGTTCGCAAATCACACCCGCGAACTGATTTACAGTATTTCGGCGAACGTTTAGAAAAATTAACTTTTTCCTTTTTAAATCAAGTGACACATAACTTTTAATAAAATACCAGTGAGGTTATTAGACAGGATCAAGTGCATGCTTAGCTGTATTGAGGTTTTGAATTGATTGCTATTGCTATGATTGACAAAGCCGATTTCACGAATTTCCGTATCAATTCATGATTAGAATTCTCTATATCTTGGACTTAAAACTTCATCAATCTATATTAATGTTTTCTATGTACCTACCATAAACAAATATCTATATATATAATGTATATAATATTAAGTGTATCAGTTATCTCGAACCCATAACGTAAACATAAAAGCAAAAGACATTGCACGTTACCGTAAAGGTAGGAATACATTGATTCATACTGACATAAAACACGTTTAAACAACATGTATTTCATGCAATAAATATTCGAAAATTATAAGTATATAAATGATTTGATTCATTGATTTGATTTGAAGCTTTGCTTGGGGCTAGATGATGCTGTGTGGATTGTCCAGCGATATTAATTAGCTATATAGTCCACAGCTGAAAATAGTCCTTCCCTAATGAGCGCCATAATGCCCTTTCTTCAGCTTGCCGCATCCAGCATCTGCCTGCATCAGTCCTTCCCAGATCGTCATCCCACCTGGCCGGAGTTACGTTTGCTGAGTCTGGGTCTCCACTCAAGAACACGGTTAACCCCAGACGTAGTCGGTTCTTCGCGAGATATAGCCGGTACGCCGCCGCTTTAATATAAGATATAATATTATAAACGCGAAAGTTTGTAAGTATGGAAGGATGGATGTTTGTTACTCTTTCACGCAAAAACTACCGAACAAATATGGATGAAATTTGGCACAGAGATAGATCATAGTCTGGAATAACATATATTTTATCCCGGAATTCCCACGGCAACGTGAAACCGCGAGGCGCTGCTAGTATAAGATATTCTGATTTCCATCAGTTTGCCAACAAATAATAATTAATGAACATTTAGCACGAGCGTAATGAAGTCTGAATACTAAACATAGAACAGATTCCTGGAAAATGTAGTTCCACGGTAAATCTGCATTTGTAATGTTAATGCCGCGTCAGCGCTCGGTACGCCGCAACTACGCAGCGTAGAGTAGCAGGCTTACGTAGCTTACATCAATGTAGAGGTAGAGGTACAGGGCGACCCAAAACTATGCTCGATGAATGGAAAGTAAAGTGTATTGAAGAAAGTACCGTAAGTAAATTATACTGTTGATAGGATATTTTATTATTTTTTTAAATGGTAGTGTTTCGAGTCATGGAACGAATGAAATTACCAATAAAAAAAAACTGGTTGAAGTTTAGTTTTAAGAATTTTTTAATGTCTTCTCGTCAATCTTAGAGACTTTATTTAAGGGTGTATGTGCTCCTGTAACAAAGTAGGGAATAAGTAAAAAAAAGTTTGGGGGAAAAATATATAGTTAGTTGTTACTACATATATTTTTCCCCCAAACTTTTTTGTTTGTAAATAATTAATTCAATTCAACCAAATCAACGCGCACGAAGTCGCATGGTGCTTCTAGTTACATAAATGCAAGTTTAGTCGCCGCTTTATAACGTCGTAACTAATGTATGCCTTCATAACGTGGTCTTAGGGCGCCTCTTCCTAGATTCCTGATTTAATGTTCTAATAGCCCTACTAAAGATTTTTAATAGATGTTCCGGCATCATACTTCAGATTTTTTGATACTAAAGATATAACATGTTCCAGCCTCCCCTAATGAGCGCCATATAGCAAAGGAGGCGTGAGGGGGGGGGGGGGGGGGGGGTATTACAAATAATTAGGTTTAAAAATAAAAATCGTTTAACTCCGGTTCAAAGAATTTATTCTCATAAGAAATTTACAATTCACATATAATAAGAACTATTTTAGCATAGTTTCTGTAAAGTAAGTAAACTATAACAAAAAGACAAATTACATTTTATAGCAAATTCCTAAAAAACTAAGACGTCACCAGACAGTAGAGTGCTCAGAATGCTGGCAGCATTGCCATGTTGAGGCAGTAAACTTACCTACTTATATGTTATTGCATTGTTATATGTATAAATAAGGACTAGGACTAACCTTACCTAACGGCTGATTAATCTAACACATCTCTGATGTTAGAATATGATATTTTCATTAAAAACTGTTAAAAATTCGAGACGCGCTTAAATCTGAGTTGCGTTTCTATACACATATAGAGCTAAAACAGTATTCAGCCGTAAGTTTCGTGAAACTATCGTACGTAAACCATATGTATTTATACGTGTGCGTTTGATAATTGATTTATACGTACATTGGGACTGTTATCCCTTATCCAACGTTATTCACCAATACGTAGAACCACAATGGGGTCGAGACGGAAATGAAAATCTATGTCAAAACTTGGGAAATGT
Source organism: Eupithecia centaureata (assembly GCA_944547425.1). Lineage (NCBI taxonomy): Eukaryota > Metazoa > Arthropoda > Insecta > Lepidoptera > Geometridae > Eupithecia > Eupithecia centaureata. Next base: position 4,180,685 of record OX155694.1, read on the forward strand.
AAGGAGAGACGCTAGCAGGTACTTCTAGGTGCGAGGTGTAGCCGTAGGATATATGTTCATTCAAAGTTAGAGTGGCAACATTAAATAATGAAGTACCAACATCGTATGTATTTTTAATGATTTTGTGTATTTGTTTGCATGTAAGTATGTACGTACATGTGTCCTATCTTGACGTATGTAGCTACATGTTTTCTGCCGCACTTGCATCACACAAACACTATCATCATCAACCTATACACAAGTCCACTGCTGGCACCCAGCATCTGTTTGCTGTTTTGTCAGATCGTTCTTCCACCCGGCGTCACATTGACATAATTAAACCTTTTACTACTTTGTTTTAAATAAACTGCAAGTTTTTTATCTTGTGTACAATAAAGGTTTTTGAATTTTGTAATTTAGATTTATTTTCAAAGATTATCACTTATCCTATAGTTCTCATACTTTCCTACAGTTTGAAAGATCAACTATCAGATGGTTGGTGTATTTTCTGATCGACACAATTCTGCCAATGTTCGTAATGCTAAGAATCATTAAACTTTCGTATAAATAAAATCACTAGACTATAAAAAATAAAGATGAGAGTGACCACAGTGATCTTAAAGCGTGATTGGGAAAACAGAACCTATAACAGAAAAAAAATACAAATAATCAGGAAAATTACCTTTTTTATTTAGAAGTTAGTTGAATGTTTTTGGTGTAAGTAATAGGTATTAACAACTAAATCTAACTTACTACTTGCATCATTTATTTTTATAACATAATCCTATTCACCTACATATATTAAAATAATCGGCTTCGTTGGAATAAAGAATGAATGACAACTCCTGTTAAAACTGTCAATTAGAATGTAATCGACCCCCTTTCATCCAATTAATTATTATTGTAACCACATCTCCATTATGACTATGAAATTTCCATGAACACTGGCAAAATGAGTGGTAAATTAAACAAATGTTGCTCACAATAAAAAAAGTCAAGCCAGTATTTTCGTAGAACCTAAGAAAGGTGAGATATTTCATAATTAAACATTCCCATTCTATATTCTTAGTCATTTTGGCTTTAATATTAATTTAAGGTATCATAAATAATTTTACAAATAATTAACTTAATTATAATTAACTCTGAGTCCTTCTATGACTTACTCTGGAGAAAATTGAGTAGCAGGGGTACCGGTGGTAATGTTAAATATGTTCCGGTATTGATACGCAAATCAAACCAACTGCGTTTTGCGACCACTTAGGTCCAATTTGTTTTCAAAGACGTAGTAATTGAGGCTAATAATCATAATTTAAAGTATCATACATACTTTCACAAATAATTAACTTTTTAATAACTGACTCTAAGGCCTTCGATCTTATATCATACGACTTACTCTGAAGAAAATTGAGAAGCCCCCGAAATACCATGCTAAATCTTTTCCGGTATTGATACGCAAAAGTGGTCCAATTTGTTTTCAAAGAAGTACAGGCTGTAGTGTGGTGTGAGGCAAGGGGCCTGATCTCCCCTTAGCTCTTCAAGTTGTACGCATTTTTTTAACATTAAACCAGTTTGCTCACAAACTCACCTGATGGTAAGTGACTAACTTATTTTATCTTAATTATTAGTTCGACTGTTTAATTATAAATTTTAATAAAACCGCCAGTGTCTTGGCGATGCTTCCGACTGGTATTGGCATGGATCAGTTGAGCTACCTCGAGACTGTTTGTAACCGTCTGTAGTAAGCTCAATTGTTTCAATTGTATACACTAGTTTTAATTTATTTCTATTTCTTGATTGTGATTTGAGTTTAATATTGTGTATGAGAAAACTTATAAACAAAATAACTTTATTAATAGGAATAGAAAAAAATATAACTAGAATATACAATTGAAACCATTGAGCTGACTGCAAACGAAACTGTAACGTAACTGTATGAGAAATATGGATAATTTTTACCATCTGAAGTAATATGGATTACGTCTAAATATTAATCCTTATAGTTCGTCTTGAACTTGCTTTCTTAAGGAGAGATAAGACCGTCCGTTGCTTCGATGGAAGCCAATCAATTTGGCTCGAGAGACACATTTCTCTTCTGTATCCGGTACCTCGTCTATTTTCGCAAACGCGTATGCAGTGTAGTCTTCACAGCACATCATGCCCAGTACATTTTCAACTATCTTCATCCTAACATCTGCTAACTTCATCCAGGGAGGTCTGGGTGGTCGGACTGCAACATTATAAACACAGATATCACTACACAGCATAAAACAAAGTCGCTTTCTCTGTCCCTTAGTCCCTAAATCCCTATGTCCCTTTTTATGCTTAAATCTTTAAAACTACGCAACGGATTTTGATGCAGATTTTTTATATAGATAGAGTGATTCAAGAGAAAGATTTATACGTATAATAAAACCGTGTGAAACCGGGGCGGGTCGCTAGTAAAATTAAAAATATAAATATTGCTCTACAATCCATACAGCGTAATCCAGTTCGAAGCTAAGCAGAGCTTGTGTCATGCGTGTACTAGACTAGCGAAGGTTACCTGCGACGCAGGAGGTTGCGGGTTCTATTCCCGCCATAGGACATGTAATTACGATCTGCAAATATGTTTACCAGGGTTCTAGTTGTTTTCTTTGTAAAATAATAAATATCTTTATCCATGTATACTCTATTTCTTAAACTTATGCGATCTATGCCCGACGTTTCAACAGTTTCAACAACACTTTGTCGTGGTCACGGGATGAAATTAGGTAAATTAACGCGATATAATACCCGACAACCTTGTATATTTATAATAACACTAGCTGACCCGACGACGACGAAGGGAAATAAGGATTTATGTTCTGTATGTAAAGTCTAGTACCCATAACACAGCTTTCCTTAGAGCTAGATGATGTTGTGTGGTTTGTCCAGAATTATTAATTAATTATCTAGACTAGACATAGTGGAAATAGCGTTATCCAGGCACCGCGTGAACGAAGCCAAGAAATGAAGCTATCACTACATAGTATAAAACAAAGTCGCTTTTTCTGTCCCTATTTCCATATGTCACTTTGAGTGCTTAAATCTTTAAAACTACGCAATGGATTTAGATGCGGTTTTTTTAATAGATAGAGAAAGGTTTATACGTATAATAAAACCGTGCGAAGCCGGGGCGGGTCGCTAGTTTTCACAATAAAACCAAAAATAAACCAATCATTATAACGAGATTGAAATGTCAAATGTTCAGGAAATATGAGAGAATTGAGCCGGACACCGCAAAAAGTGGGATGGTTTAATTTCGATAAGCTCGTCGCCAGACCCTCGCCGCGCGCCGTGGAGCCGCTCATTAAGATGTGAAAGCTCGGTGAGTGACACCCACAGTGGTGACACGTTTTATTACCAACGCGGGTCGTTTTAGAATTATTATAAAAATCTTAAAAGTATGAGTTGGACGCGCACACAAAGGATTCCGTCCGTACCATCCTTACTAATATTGTAAACTAGCTGGTGCCCGCGACTTCGTCTGCGCATGATTAGTATTTCGAGTACTCGCTATTTTACTTGCGTAATTCCTTTCTCGTGGGATTTTCGGGATAAAATAAAGCCTATGTGTTATTCTAGCTTATAATCTATCTCTGTGCCAAATTTCATCCAGATCCGTTTAGCAGTTTTTGCGTGAAAGAGTAATAAACGTCCATCCATCTATCAATCTATCCATCCATCTATCCATTCATCCTTACAAACTTACGCGTTTATCAGTTCAATTCAGTTTGGTTCCCCTGGGCTATACGGGTTTTCAAAAATTTCTCACAACATCTGAACGACGCGCGCGCGTCGTTCAAATGCTGTGAGAAATTTTGAAAACCCGTATAGCCCAGGGGAACCAAACTGAATTCCGGGATAAAATGTATCCCATGTCCAATCGTCCCGAGTTCCATTCGCATTCATTCACTTCCTCGTGATGCGTGGTTAAAGAATTTTTCTTTCACCCTCTCTCCCAGGGGAACCTTACCGAATTCCGGGATAAAAAGTATCCCATGTCCTTCCTTGTATTATGAACTCAAATCGTCCCAAGTTTCATTCCAAGTCATTCAGCAGTTTCGGCGTGATGCGCGGTAAAGGATTTTTACTTTCATACCCTCTCCCATGGGAACCTTACTGAATTCCGGGATAAAAAGTATCCTATGTCCTTCCTCGTAGTATGACCTATAATCATGCCGAGTTTCATTTAAATCCATCAAGTAGTTTCGGCGTGATGCGCGTTTACGATACAGACAGACAGACAGACAGACAGACAGACAGACAGACAGACAGACAGACATGAATGAAAAAAAATACAGTTTTGGCTTGAGTATCGATAATAGAGTGCCCTCCAAAAAAAATTTTCAAAATATCTTCAATGTACAGAATTGGACCTGTTACAGTTTTATTATAAGTATAGATGCGAAATTTTGTATGAATGTATGGACTGGAGTCTGTTCCTCTTTCATGCAAAAACTACAGAACGGATGGGGCTGTAATTTAAAATAGACGTAGATCTAACCTGTAAAATAAATTATCTAATTATTTAGGTAGTTCTAGCCCTGGAAAATAAATGAATAATTATTATAGTTGAAGATATATCGCTTGCCCCGGGGAATAAAGCGGTAAAGCACTATTACGACTGTTTTATTGTTATCTCATTTTTGACATCCTTAGGTGATGTACTATATGTGTAATTTTTTTCAGATTTTTTTCTTGACTTTTTTTTAAGAAAACACACGTAGATGTCTTTATTCTACGGAAATTATTTTGAACTCAATCTCAGTAATACACGTTTACATAATTTTACTTTTCGAAAATAAAACGCAACAATCATTAAGATAGTTTTAGTTTAGATTGTAATTCTACAAAATTATCGTAAAAGTTAATACGACAGTTTTGAGTCTTAAGCCGCAGACGCAGCGAAACGTAAGTTGCTATTACCGATCACAGAAGTTCATAAAATATACGTAAAGAATCATTACGACTTTCTTGCCGGAAATAATTCGCGATCCACTTGACGCAACATGTCATCGAATTTGTAGTTATTCTTTGGAAATAAAACTCCACTATAGGTACAATGATTTGTGAAAGTCCACCCGCGATGAAAGAGGTTGCGGGTTCGAGTCCCACCTCCGAACAAATTTGTATACGATCTGCAGAAATTCGTTCCGTTGGTATTTTCTATGTTTATAATGTATTAAATATATCAGTTATCTAGGACCCATAACATAAACTTTGAGTAGCTTACTTTGAGGCTAGATCGTGCTGTGTGGATTGTCCAACATTATTTGATCATCAGCCTAAATAAGTCCACAGCTGGTCAAAGGCCTCCCCCAATGAGCGCCTTAGCACCCTGTATTCAGCTTGCCGCATCTAGCAACCACCTTTCACGGATCGTCATCCCACCTGGCCGGAGGGCATCCTACACTACGTTTGCCAAGTCGCGGTCTCAATTCAAGAACACGTTTACCCCAACGGTTGACGGTTTTTCGCGAATTCTATCCTTCAGAGAAACTCCGAGCACAGCTCTTTCCATAGTTCGCTGAGCGACTGATGGACAAGCCCTACCGTCATCCACGCCTTAGGAGTTCTCCCTCTGTGAAAGACTCTGAACAAGCGATTCGCGAAGATGATACGGGGCGACCTTCGGAGCTCCAGCACAAGCCTCATTTATGAAGCGATATAGCGAAACCGACCCCGGTATTACTATAGATTTTCTGGAGGCAGGGGGAGCCCCCGGTGAGGACGGTAATACTTCAGAGCTTCTGAAGGCAGTAGGAGCCCCCGTTATACAGGAGCTACAAAACCTCTTTAAATCCGTCCTTCACAGTGGGAGAACTCCTAATGCGTGGAACTGGAGTTTGGTGGTGCTCTTTTTTAATAAGGGTGATAAAACCCACTTTAAAAACTATCCATTACACTCCTTAGCCACGTCTATAAGCTGTTCTCGCGCGTGGTCACGAATCGTCTTGCAAGGACACTCGACGAGTTTCAGCCACCAGAACAGGCCGGGTTCTGCGGAGGATATGGTGCTATAGACCACATTCACACAGTGAGGCAGATTATACAGAAGTCCGAAGAGTATAATCAGCCCCTGTGTCTCGCTTTTGTGGACTATGAGAAAGCCTTTGACTCAGTCGAAACTTGGGCTGTTCTGGAATCCTTACAGCGATACCAAGTAGACTATGGTAATATGGAGGTGCTGAGATGTCTGTATGATGCCGCCACTATGAGTGTCCAGTACAGGGCCAGCAGTATAAACCCGTCCAATTGCGCAGAGGAGTGAGAAAGAGGGATGTCATATCCCCGAAACTGTTCACGAGCGCATTGGAGGATATGTTTAGGACGCTGGACTGGAAAGATAAGGGCATAAACATAAACGGTATTTACATCTCACACCTTTGAGTCGCTGATGACATGCATGATGCATGAATTTGGATAAAACCAAAGTCATGACCAATGACCACATTGATCCAAGACCGGTCGTCGTAGAAGGCCACCTTCTCGAAATTGTGAAAACACTTACCTTGGGTAGATTGTGCAGTAAAGTAATGTTTTGAGGAGGCCAAGAGGAGGATTCATCTAGGTTGGGCAGCGTTTTGAAAACTACGTTGAGTCCTTTCGTCACCCATATCGCAATGTTTGAAAACAAAAGTTTTTGATCAGTGCTTTCTCCCCGTAATAACCTACGGAGCTGAGATGTTGACACTCACGGTGGGCTGATCCACCAGTTCAAATTCACTCAGCGAGCTATGGAAAGCGCTATATTTGGAGTTTCTCTGAAGGATAGGATTCGTTATGAATACATCCGACAGAGACCCAAAGTTATCGACATAGCTCAAAGACTTGCTGAAGTGGCAGTAGGCCGGCCATATCTCGCGTCGACCATTGGGGTAAACGTGATCTTGTAGCTGGCAGATGCTGGATGCGGTAATTTGAAGACAGGGCGCTATGGCGTTCATTAGGGGAGGCCTATGTCCAGCAGTAGACTAATATAGGCTGATGATGTCGATGATGATATACCGCTGGGATAGTGAAGGATCAGGTACGCTACCCTGGTCGACACATTGGAGATTTCTTGAACGTTGCTAGAGAGGGCCTTATTGACGAGAAAACCTACGCCACCTTGGGATGTTTTATCACCCTCGCGAAAGTAGAGAAGATGGCCCGAGTCTAGGGTTACGGTGACCTCTACAGACTTCACATTACCCGAGAACATGACATTTAATGTTCTCTAACTCCACTTCCAACAGCGCTAGATGATGGTGATGGATGCACTTACTGACATACCGAATCACAGTTATTTGTTAAACTATTAGAATAAAGTAGGTAAAATATATTATAAAAAAATATACTAGCGACTACATAGGTACGTTAAGGAATGTAAAGGCAATAGGGCATCTCTATGTTTGTTTCCTCTCTCTCAAAGCACTTGCGATTCAATCATTTCAGACTCTTTTAAAATAAAGAGTGGTAATAATATCTCACTGTTTCACGATGTTCATAATATTTCCACGAAAAGAGTGGTAATAAACTATTACGATCTAGGTATTCATCAAAAATACCATCGCAATGTACGGTTACTGTGTCTTTTGAAATTATGTTTAAACAGTAAAACTATCGTAAAAGCTATTGCTCTTCAGTCTAATTAGATAAATTATTGTAAAATACATTTTGTGAATTTTAGCTTATTTCTGCTAATTGAATAACAATACTATTAATATCGTCAAATAGGGGAAAAAATTAGCTTTCATTTGATATAAAAATTTTAAATGTAGTGTATCTAGGAGCCTAGAAATAATTGAATTACCTTCTTTTATTTTTCCTGAAAAAAATAGATTTTACTATTACCGCTTTATTCCCCGGGGCAAGCGATATACATTTATCCCACATTATACATTTTTTACCAAGAATGGCACAGACTTAAACAGGTACCTACCTACTACCTACATACAGTACATTTTTGTTTGATAATGAACTGTACCTACAAGTCGCAGAAGATTCCAAGTAGGTATTTTGGGTTTCGTTCGACAGCTGTTATTCCATTCTCGTCCGGTTTCGAAATCAAATTTCAACCATAAAAAAAATATAAATAATAATCGTATCAGTTGTAATACTTTTTAATATTATATGCATATATACATTAATATTAATATACATTAATATGTAGGTACTTAGGTAAGGGTTGTCCTTGGTATTTGAACTTTAAAAGTGTTCTTAAGAGTTTTGTATATAGTAAAAATAGACCAGCGCTATTGAAAATTAGACGTCATTAAGGCAAGTGAAAAAAAAGTTGGTTTAAATGTGACCTGTTTATTATCATTACCGCGAAGTCAGACGGGAAAAGTTATGAGAGGAAATGGCGGGAGTTGAACGTGCAACCTACTTTGTCGCACCTTATTGTCTGCTTTGCTTTTTCTTTTGACGAGGTTACAGGAAGTGTTCTTCAGAAACCTAGGTCCGTGAGTGCCGAGGCTGTTCGTTTTTTTTTAAATATCTGAGCGTCTGGTCGATGCGACGCGTGACCCGAGAGCTGGTGAGTATCTAGCTAGCACAGCGCATCAGCCTTGCTATGCCTTGCTTGCAGCGTGGCAATGAACTCAAAATCATCATGAAGGACAAACTCAAAATATCACCAGTCGATGATTTTGTAAGATTGTCATGATGTTTGCAGAAGGTAATTTATACTTATGAACTTACTTCCTTTTTGCCGTTGTTCTATTTTGATGACGGCTCGGAACGCGCCTGGGGTTCCGCCGGAAAGAAACAAAACCTCAGTACCGGGTTTAGGGTTCATAAAAAGAGTTGCCTTATTCCATTCCACCTGTTTAAAGAACGGATCGATGTTTTCCACGTCCTCTTTGAACTTCACCAGCCGCTAAAAATGAGAATTTGTTTAAAATCTTTTCTCTTGACTAAAATAATAAATACCAAAGTTTATATGGTTGTTTGTTCCTCTTTCACGCTAAAACAACTGAACAGACGTAGTTCTGGACCTGGAATAACACATAGGCTATTTTTCATCCCATAAATCCGTTCTCGTGGGATTGCCTTGAAATGAACCGCTTTCATAGAAACGCGTGCGAAACCGCGGGCAGATACTAGTCTCGTATAATTTCAGATCTTTGTTCTTTGTCTAGAACATGATATGAACTATGAAGGAATGTCTTTGTGTCAATAATTTTATTGTAATTTTAGTGTTGTGAACACCTGACTATAAAGGATGACTGAAAAACTAGAGGTCAGTTCTTTTGGCTTTTATTGGGATATTTCTATATTTTCGCATGTAAAAAACATGATTTATTTCGTATAATTCAAAAAGTATTAGTTAGACTTTGAGAAAATTTATGGGAACTGACGCACTTGCTTTGAAAAACAATAAAAAACACTTCAAAATCGATCCACCTAAACAAAAATAAGACATAAACCCATAAAAAATACAGTCGATGTGAGAAACTCTTGTTTTGAAGTCAGTTGAAAAGGTGAATCTTGGTTTATCTGGCAACTTAGATCTATCTCTCATCTCCTTTATATAAAAAAGTCGCAAGGGTCGTAAGATAAAATCGATGGCACCGTACGGAGGGACACGATTTTGGATTAGACAGGTACTCACTCTCTTATCGGGCAATGAAAACACAATCGGAGTGAGCTCTGTATTATCTCCCCAAAAGTAGAATATTTTCCACATGCTTTCGATAGTTGTGTAGGGGTTGAATCTTGCCTGGCGTTCAAATTGCTCGCAGGTTGTGATGTTTGGAGCACGTTGCTGCTTTGGTTTGCGATCTTTCAAAATAACTCCGCCACATAATTCACTCAACAGAACTACGCTGAATATCGATAGACAGGATAACATTCTCCTATGCGTTGTTGTCGGTTTGTAATTTCACAAACTGAACCTGATTTTATATGTGTAGGTCGGCCAAAGAATATATCGGGTGTAGAATAGCCACAATCACTCAATATATCTTATGTAGGTCGACAGAGATGTAAAACTATTCAAATCCTTGTAAAATGGCTCACCTTAAAATACATCAGATTATTTAGTGGATATAAATGCTTGGGACGAGTTTTGCTCCAACTAGATATCTACCAATATAAAAAGAAAAAGGTTTCTTGTTAGCTTCTTTACCTTAAAAAGATTGAAGTGAACTCAAATAAAAGTGAGCACTTATTTGTTAGTTTGAATTATATAGTCCAAGTGACCTGTAAGACCTAAATAAATCACTTTATGGTGGAGTAAGATAAAGAAAGAAAGAAAGACACGTAGGTACTTCGAAATAAAATAATACCACAAAAACGAAAATCGATTTTTATGATCTTTAATTTGTTAGATGCGACTCTGTAATAGCCGAATAATAAAAAAGCTAGGGTCCCTGCAAAAAATTAAATCCAACACGTGCGAAGTCGTGGGCAGCTAGCTGAACTTTGCTTTGATCTTGAGCATGATATTGCTCACCAGTATGACAGTAAATATGTTAATCTTTGCTCACTAAAGTGTTTAGATAAAATACGTTTCAAGACTATGTAAATTAATTCATACAATTATTCAGGATTTCAGCCCAATCCGTTCAGTAGTTTTTACGTTTGTACAGTACAAACTATCACGTTTATAATATTGGTAAGGAAGTAATAATGAGCATAGACTTGTAGATAGTACCTTGTAATTTATGCGGGGTAGCTCGATATATTCACAGGAAACTAGTTGGTCAAACCAGACCTGTTCAATTATATTAGACCGTCAAGTGACGAGGGTATTGGTACACTGGACTGGAGATCCTGGATTACGTTATAATAAGGCTTTGGTATGCTATTAAACGTCCCTGTCAGTGTAAGCCTTCTATATAATCAAAAAGTCTATATCACACAGTAGCTAGATAATGCTGTGATTGTCCAGCATTATTTATATGTAATCATTATTATTTATACAAGCTCACTAATTAGTTTATTACTTTTCTAAAAATACCTAAGAATATGTTTTGTATTAATATATTAATTAGGTATCCATAAAAAAGGTCTTAAAATCATTAAAATCATTGGTAACAATATTTTTATCTTTTTAGTATATACTTTTGATAGTTCGAAATCAAATCTTATACAGAAAATCATCATCATTATCAGCCTATATCAGGCCACAGCTGGACATAGGCTTTCTTTTATGGGCGACATCGCAGCAAATACATTGGTCTTATTTTTAAACATAGTCGGCATCTACAAGTACGACTTAAATATCATAAAAACTCCTTTTTATTAAAATATATTTTTCTTAATTTTGCTTTTGAACATAATTCCATAAAGTTTCTTTACTTCTACATATCTACACCCAGCTTATTCTTTGACGGCATCCTGTGTACTGTTATTTAAGTGTATCAAAATAACAAATTTAACAACAAGTATGTATATGTATATCTACCTGAATGAAAACACAAGCGAAGGTATCGATTTATTGTAATTTATAATATGTAACAAACAGTAATATGCGGCAAAAGAACACGGTTACAGCATTTTAATGATTTATTCGAAGGTTTCCCGGTTCGCAAGTATTAAGCTAACGTAAGCTGCTGTAAATATTGGAATGGTTACAGGTGCCTCGCCAGACTTGCTGATAAATTTTAGTAGAACAAACAAAAAATTGGCGTGTTTTAAAAAGTGTGAAAAAAATTCAAGCTCTTTAAAAGAAAATGAGAACATCATCAATATCGTCAATAGGGCTAACTTAAGAAGTATACTGGTCAGATACTTGGTCAAATATATATGGGATCATATGATAAAACAAAAGCATTCAAATAAAAAATGACTCTTGGAAAAAACATATCAATAAAGAACCTCCTCCATTTCGGTTGAAAACATTTTTTACATAAAAATTATATGATTTTAATGAACCGATTTTGATGATTTTTCTTAATATAAAGACTGGTGCTTCTCACGTGGTCCCATATTTTGATCAAGATCGGATCAGACTGCTTTTTTGAGTAATTCACTACATTGATGAAAGTCTTATGATTTAAAGAATTTTAAGTCGATTTATAGTTTACTTAAAAACGGCAAATTATTGAAATCCATTTGTGTGAGCTGTTTACAGCAACATCTACATCATTCATGGATTGTTTACCGCCGGTGCAACGGAACATTTCTGAGCAATTTGCTCCAGAAATTCCTTCTCGAATGCGAGTCGTAAAACACGTCGCGTACTTGCATTGAAACGTGGAACGGGAGTCATTTCGCGATTCTCAAAAGACTTTCTACCCTGGGGCGGCACGCGGCGCGGCGATGCTCCGGGAAAAACATCTCTGAATCTGTTTGTTTGTGTAATCCGCGACTAAAATTGACATTCGTGTTTGGGTGAAATTTATTGAGCCATTTGCCGTTAGAAAGAATTATTGTTTGTGGAAGAGGTCGAGGTAAAAGGGTAATCATTTGGCTTTGTATTTGTAAAAGAAATCCAACCTACAGGATTATAATTCTTTTGGCTTATCTGGCCTAACAACCGAGACAACTTGGGAAAAGAGAAAATAAAAATGAACACATCTCACCTTTATAAAATTGTAGGTACTTACTTGTTCAGTGCTTTTTTCATTGCTCTTTATTCGTTTATTTTGGTGTCTGCTTATGACATTATGTAGCTAATACTAGTTGGTATCTGCCCGCAGCTTCGCAGTTAGGACACATTGTTTCTATAGAAACGTATCAAGGATATTTCTATCAAATGGGAACTGATTTCTGGGATGATAAGTGTGCGATTCGATAGCTAAATTTGAGTATGAAATGTAACGGCTTGATCTGTAGAAACTGACCTTCTCATATCCCTGACCTGAGCTGCCTTGGAGGTGTTCCCGGGCCCGGGAGATATGCACAGATTCTTCGTGATGCTGCACTGACACTAGATTGTTCAATTTCACAGTGATAAGGTCTTGATTTTGAGTATTTTAGTATTTTGATGGTTATCGTGTGCGCGGTCGATGTCCGGTCTTTTTTCTTGTGATAATGAAGTTAGTTGCGCGCGCGGCGCTCGTGCGCGACCCCTCTCGGCGGGGCGTGGAACTATTCACTCCACCAAAGTCGCAAGCTTTTTGGCGGGAAGATTTGATCGTTCTCAAACCAAGCCGTTGAAAGTAAACCCAACATTTCCCCCCACCGAAATCCGATAGGATTTCCCAGTTACGATACCAGGACAATGGGACTTTGATATAGTTGAAAATTAAGTTGAGTAGTATTAAAAATTACAATGTAGCAAGTGGACTGTATAATATAATAATAGTTGAAAGTATTGAAATAAGATAAAATATATAAATTAATACATACATGCATGTATACATAAAATTGGTAAAAGTAGATATATGTATATGTAATTATTCGGTGTCCTGATCTAACGGGAGCGGACTCAGCTTTGAGACCGGACGAGTAAACTCATGATTATTCGCGGTTCGGACACTTACGACTCGTACGACGCCGTCCGGACCACTATGTAATTTAGAAACGCGTCCTAAAGCCCATTTCAATGCAGGTGCATCCGAATTTATAAGCACAAGATCACCGACGTTAAGGTTGCGACAGTTGGTAAACCACTTTTGCCGTTGTTGCAAAGTATGCAAGTAATCTTGTTTCCAGAGTTTCCAAAATTGTTGTGACATTTGTTGAACTGCCTGCCAACGATTCAGTCTAGAACTGGAAATATCTGATAAACTGTATTCAGGTACCGACAATAGCTCTCTACCTATGAGGAAGTGTGATGGAGTAAGCACCTCAAACTCGTTGGGATCGCTGGATAAAGCACAGAGGGGTCTTGAGTTAAGCACAGCTTCAACACGAGAAAACAGTGTACCGAGTTCCTCAAAAGATAAAGATCGTGTACCAGTGGAACGTTTTAAGTGCAGTTTCGCAGACTTTATTACAGCCTCATAGAGCCCACCGAAGTTACTTCCGGTTGGTGGATTATGTCTCCATTTCACACCCCGAAAGGTAAGGCCGTTGGATAGACTATCTGAGGCACTGTTGAGAAAATCTGTTACCTCTTTTAGCTGTTTACCAGCTGAGACAAAATTAGTGCCATTGTCGGACACAATCGAATGACATAGACCTCTTCGCGCGGTAAAACGGTCAAAACATGCGAGAAAACACTCAGTACTTAAAGAAGACAAGACTTCTAAATGGACAGCTCGTGTGGCACAACACACAAAGACGCACAAATACGATTTGGATACGTGAGCATTTCTACGAGTCGACTCTTTTGTAGCAAAAGGTCCGCCTATGTCGACACCAACAGTATGGAAGACATGAACATCTTGAGAGCGGAACTTAGGCAGTTCGCCCATTTTAGGTTGTTGATTTGAAGGAGACGCCCTAAAGCAAGACATGCATTTGATTGTACGCGATCGAATGGCGCTACGCGCTGAAATAATCCAATGTTTTTGATTAATTAAACTTTGAAGGGTGCGTGGACCTACGTGCAAGTTGTATCTATGGAAATGGTCTATCAAAATATTGGTGAAATTAGATTTCTTTGGCAGAAGCAATGGACGCTTTTTTTGATACGTTAAGTCCGATTGAGAAAGTCGACCCCCCACCCTGAGGAAATAGTGCGAATCTATGAAAGGGTTGAGCTTTCTCAAGGACTGACTACAATTCCCGTTCTTTGTTAACGCTTCTATGTCGTTTGAAAAATGATGTTTTTGGACAGATTTTACCAAGACGTCATGAGCTCTTCTGATGTCAGTAACTGAAATCGACCTACGTTCATGAGCAGCAGATCTGCAATTCCGAATGAACTGAAAACATCGAGCTACAACATTAAGCAGTCTAGTATAGCTGGAATATTTTTCCGTGAGATCGTACAGCAGCTCAGATGAGACAGTTCCAGAAATAAGGAGTACCGGTTTTGTAGTTTTAAGCTCAGAAGGAATGCAGTCTCGGAACTCGTCAATCGTCTTCACTGGCCATTGCGCTTGGTCTAGGTCGAGCCAAGCAGGCCCGTTAAGCCATTCGTGCGATGCTAGCAGAGCAGACGGTAAGGCACCGCGGGAGCATACATCAGCTGGATTGGAAACACCACTCACATGATACCAGTATTTACTAGGCACACTATCATTAATTTTGGACACTCTAGTAGACACAAATGTTTTGAGTGTGTGGCTGGGGGTATTGAGCCAAGCCAACACGACGGACGAATCCGTGAACAACATAGTCTCATTGACCACAAGACGATTACGCAAAATATTGAGGACATATTTGACAAGTTTGGCGAGCAAGTGTGCAGCCATGAGTTCTAGACGTGGAATAGTGACAGTTTTTAAGGGTGCTACTTTGGATTTAGCTATGATTAAACTGACTTTGCTCTCACCATCCGCGTTTTTAGATCGCATATAAACCACCGCAGCATAGCCACTAGTTGAAGCGTCACAGAAACCTAGAATCTGAATATAGGTATGGCGCACTACCTTGACATGGCGGTCATGCTTTATATTTGACAGCAATGGAAGTTCATCGACATATGCTGTCCACTGCGCTTCGAGATCCGATGGTAATGGTTTATCCCAGTCCAACTGAAGAGCCCAAAGTTCCTGCATGAAACATTTGGCAAAAAAGATACACGGAGCCACGAAACCCAGAGGATCAAATTGCCGACCTATTTGAGACAGAACTGTTCGTTTTGAGATAACAGGGTTAGACGGAGTGGTGGCGAAAGAAAACGCATCACATGCTGGCAACCACTGCAGTCCTAGTACTTTAATGGACAAGTTAGAATTATCGTCGAATGCAATTGGCGTTTCGCGATAAGTCTGGTCCAAATGCTCAACTACATGTGGGCAATTACTTGACCACTTGCGGAGCATGAAGCCCCCAGCTTTTAACAACTCCATGAGTTCATGCTGAAGCTGCAGCGCCTCTTCTACGGTAGACACCGACCATAAAAGATCATCTAAAAAGAAAGCCGTTTTCAAAATTGGCGCTGCGTTTGGGAATTTGCTCGCTTCATCATCCGCCAGTGTGTGCAAGACCTTAATCGCCAAGTATGGACAACTAGCAACACCATACGTCAAAGTATTTAAAGCATACTTCTGTATTGGCTGGTCCGATGAATAACGCCATAGAATATGTTGATAGGGTCTTTGAATCTCATCGAGGATCACCATCCTGTACATTTTGCAAACGTCTGCAGAGAGGCATATTTCATGCAGACGGAAGTTGATTAACAGTTCATTTATATCAGCTTGAAGTTTGGGACCCGGTAGCACCAAAGAGTTGAGCGACATATTATTTGATGTCTTACCAGAAGCATCAAATACCACACGGTGAGATGTTGTGGTACTTGTTGGTTTGATAATGCAGAAATGCGGGATGATATATTTCGAATCCACGTTCTGGACATCACCAAGACAAGTCATATGCCCGAGGTCCTCATATTCGCGCATAAATTTATGATATTGAGTTTTCAACTCGGGCTCCCGCTCTAGCTTTGACTCTAAGTTGAGAAGTCGACGAGTTGCCATTTGGCTCGAGTCGCCGAGTTCACCAGACGGTCTGAAGGGGTATTTTACTATATACCGACCCGTGTCGCTCCGACGATAATCCTTCGCAAAGAGGCGCTCTGCTAACTCGTCATCAGGGCTACGACGTGGTACCCCAAGGGGAACCTTCTCAACCTCCCAGAACGAGTTCATTATTCCGTCAAGGTTCATAGTGAAACCACAGAAAGGACCTTCGTGACTTAATCCAGTACGCGCTTTTATTCTGCCGTGTGCTGTTTGATCTAGCTCAGTCTGACCTAAAATGACGTAGCCAAATACTGAGCTCATTGCCACGGGCAAACCGGGTTCCAGCGGAAGTATTTTGTCACCATCATAGATGTACGGGAACAGATCACCTGCGATTAGCAAGTCGACTGGCGCGGGTTTGTAGAAAGCCGGGTCGGCCAACATCAGATCTTTAAACTCAACAATAGTTTTATCAGACAGGGGCATTGTAGGTAAATTACCTGCAATGTTGGTCACGATGACCGCATCAGTAGATAGGACGGGACTAGCACAGTGCCGCGGCTTAATATTGCAAGTAGTTAAACCGAACTCTCGCACTGGATTACCACCTAGACCGATGGGCTCGAAGTTGCATCTACGACGTGACAGCCCTAGACGTTTTGCACAGTCTTGAGTTATGTAGCTCGACATAGCGCCGCTATCAATAATAGCACGTACGGTTTGGTACTGGCCCCAACAATCTGCGACGTGTATAACCGCGGTGCCGAGCAACACCGTCAAAGAAGCCGAGCACGTCAATGCGATCGCACTAGAACTCGAATTTGCAACAGAGTCTATGTGCAGTGTGTGGTGATGCTTTTTTTTGCAGATCGTACAGAGTACCTTAGACGGACAGTCGCTGACAGAATGTTCACGTAAACAATTTTCGCACAACTTTAATTGTTTGATTTTGTCAAGACGCTGCGACGGCGTCAGGTCAGTGTACTCGTTGCATCGATAAATAGAATGCATCTTTTTACAATACAGACACTCCATGGATTTTGTTGATTTTACAGGCTGGTCTGCATTGACAGAAGCTGACGACAAGGTCGCCCGCTGCGATTTCGAATTATTAGATTTTGAACCAGAAGGCTGGTTGACCTTTGACTGACTACGAGAACACGGCACACCTTTAGCGGGCGTGGAATTTGTCGTACTCTCTGACATTTCGAGAACGCGCACATGTTTTTCAATAAAAGTTATCAATTCGTCATACGAAGGTAGTTCATCCTGTCCTAGTTCCCGCTCAAGTTCACGCCTAGTTACGGGGTCAAGGTTACGCAACGCCACATAAAACAACAGAAACCCCGACAAATCCTTTATATCCAACAATTGGAGCGCTTTAATGTTTTCTTGATATGTCTGTAAGAATACATTTAGTCCAGAAACTGACTCCGTCATCAAAGGTTTAAAGTTGAATAACTTGTCGAGATAGGTAGTTGCTAATGCGCGCTTATTTTCATATCGTTTCACTAAAGCGCTCCAAACAATTTGATAATTTTCCGCAATAACCGGCACAGACTTAACAATCGTCAAAGCTGGCCCGCTAACAGCTGATAGCAAGTAGTAAAACTTCTCGATATTCGCTATCTGTTTATTACTGTGAATTAGGCTAGAAAACGTATCGCGGAAGGTAGGCCAGTTTTCAAGTTTACTGTCAAAAGGAAATAGCTCCAGTTTAGGTAGCCTAGCTTTGACCCCGGCGACTTCCGATTTCTGCTCGGCTTTATTTTGTGTTGTGTCGTTCAAACTATTTGACACCCCACGAATGAAAAAATATATTTCATCGAAACTTTCAATCTCCTTGTATGATGGAACATAGTTAGGTACCTTTTTTTAAGAACAATAATATTTAATAAACTTTGTTCAAACTTATCGCGCCAAGTAGGTAATTCGCTAAAACGAGCGTTGAAATCACCTAGCAATTGTGGTTTGTCACGAACATTTTTAGAAATCTCGTACAAAGCTTGAAGTCTCATAAAACACATTTCCTTAGTAGTATTATGTGGTTGTACCAACGTATCATACTCCTCGTCGGATGATTCCGAATCTTTAGCTTTATCACCTTTAGGAGGCATTTTGCAACGTAATAACTACACACGGCACCAGATACGACGTACAATGGCGGCCGGTCGGCGTAGTATCGGTAATTTACGTAAGTAATAATTAAAAATGATGATACGAAATACAATGTTTTGACTTACGAACCACGTTGTTATAGGACAAAAGACGTATAAAAATGAGTTTGCAATGGGTTTGAAACTTGTAACTTGGTTACTTATTGAGATATGACAAAATACTTGTAACGAAATTTAAAACAATGGGCCGCTCGAACAGAGTTCAAATTGAAAAAGTTAGTGTGAATTATGCCAATAAATACGTGTAAATGTATAGATATTTAGTTGTATTGATTCGTAACTGGATAATCCTGGCTCGAATGACCATAAATGTGCGATTCGATAGCTAAATTTGAGTATGAAATGTAACGGCTTGATCTGTAGAAACTGACCTTCTCATATCCCTGACCTGAGCTGCCTTGGAGGTGTTTTCTCAAACCAAGCCGTTGAAAGTAAACCCAACAATAAGTATATAAAAAACCTAGGCTACTTAAATATACGTTCATTTCAGCACGATCCGTAAAGTAGCTTCAACGTGAAGAGGTATCTAACAAATATCCATCGATCCATTAATTCTTCTAAATTTATGCTATAAGTGTGATTTAGAAAGTATATTAATTGTTATATTTGAAGTATAATATTTATTGAATGTAAAAACTCTACATGAGCACACAGATTCCCTTGTAGGTACTATCCAGTGATTATATCCCTACAACTTCCAAGGATCTCTGATAACACCGCTAATTGACTTGATCTAAGTTATTTTATCGTAAATTGTTTCTTTTTTATTTAGATACTAGCCACCCACCCGGCTTCGCACGGTTTTATTATATAGGAAGGTTTATATAGTATATAAACCTTCCTCTTGAATCACTCTATCTATTAAAAAAACCGCATCAAAATCCGTTGCGTAGTTTTAAAGATTTAAGCATTCAAAGGGACATAGGGACAGAAAAAGCGACTTTGTTTTGAATGAAGTGTATATGTATTGTAGTGAAGTGTCCTGTGAAGAACTATCTATCTATCTGTATATTTACCTCTGCAGACCATGCTGGATCGTCAAGCGAAGACGGGCGTTGTGGCTCTCATTAAGGGAGGTCTATATCCAGTAGTAGACTAATGTAACTATAAAAAAAGAAAGGAACGTTTTTGTACGAGTATCATACACGTACTGAGAAACAACAATGTTACCTACGTAACAAGAATATAGAGTAACAAGTAACAAACGCCATCTGCAGTATGCGCAGCGCACTGGGATTACCGGAAACATATCCCCAATCACCATCGTAAATAATACTATATATTATTCACTTCCGTATACCCAAAGCATGCCTATGCCACTATACAAATATATAAAACCCGCAGATTTTCACAGAGGCATTTTCGATATTCAATTTCATTGTTTAAACTAGAAATTGGATAGAGCGAATGCTAAATTGAATGCAGTAAAATCTGAATTTGGGTTTATCTAGGAATCGGAAGAAAGATTACTTGGCTTTTATTGAAATCTTTCTGTCTATTTAATCTACTGAATTATACGAAGGTAGATAGTTGTACCTATCACTTCCTTTAATAAATATAAATAATGAAATATAAATACATAAATAAAAATTGTACGCACTAAATTAACCAATAATGAGAAAAATAAAGTTCTTATTTCAAAATTTACGGGCGAAAGTCGATTTTGGTTCGATACAACCTCCTGTGATGCAGGAGGTTGCGGATTCGATTCTTGCCTTGGGACAAATATTTCTACAATCTGCTAATATGAGTTTCGGGGTTCTGGATGTTTTCTACAATCTATTTATGTAATGATATCAGTCAACTTGCCCAAACACAAGCTCTGTTTAGCTTGGAGCTTTTTGTCCAGCTGCAATTACAGCTATGTATTTATTCCATTAAATTATTTACTTACATATCTATGTAGTTATCTTACTACAAACATATTATAAAGGTTACAAACATGCTTATAGGCTATATATTAACCGATAATAATGCTGCTATCTTTGATATCAGTAGGTACATTATCTCTTTGTAGCCTGTAGGTATTTCATTTAGATATCTGTGGGAAGGTATCTGACATGATCGTATCTTCACAAACCGAAACTTTTCGATACTTACCTACACCATTTTTGTCGAACTATATGTATGGTACAGAACTTCCAAAAGTTTTGTAGTGCTTCCCGTAGGGTTAAGTTTGAACAAGGCAACATATTTTCATCTTTGAGAGGGTGCTCAAGCCGATTTGATAACGAAACTAGATCTTAGATTAATTAAATTTACTTATTCGGAGAACAAACAGTTTTACACGCAAGAGTATTAATCTTACTAAAAAAGTAACTGTAACCACTATAATTCCCTCGCCTATGAAACACTATAAGTATGAATAAAACTAAAAAATACTTGTTCCAGTAATAAAATAAAACAACAAAAAAATGCCCTCTTTCGCATATCATTTTATCCAAATCTCAGGGACCTACCATAGAAATGATAGGTGTTTTAGGGCTAATTATTTTCCCCGCCTGGTCACATTTGTTTAAGTAAGTACCAATAATGCAGAAAAAAAATTGCGCAAATAAATTTGAATCTCCCGCGCAATGTAATTCTATCCACAATAACCGTCGCTAGCTGCATTGTGGCACTACAACGATTGCTTTAAATTCTCCGTATGTACCCATATAATAATTTCAGATGCTTAATCCTGTTTACCAGTTTTGGGCAACTGTAACCAGCTCTTACCGGATTCATATTGTATCAGTAGCTGCAGGCTAACCAGGCGTCGGATAGACATAATTGACTTGCATGAGACAACCATTGTGATTTGGTTGCAGAACTAGTTCGTAATACAATTATTTTGTACCTTCCAAGTTTATATGGGTTATGTTATTGTGCAGTGAGTCAATATGGAACTAGTTGAACCGAAATTCAGTTAAGTTTTGGTTTGTTCTACTTATTGGTTAGACTGTTAAACAACTTACAACGTAAAACGGGGTGAATAGAGACGCCGGGGTAGAAATGGACGAAATACTGGAGTAAGACATTATACCTGGGCGCGGATTCCCTAAATAAATCGCTCCACCATTTAAATAGCACAAACTTTTTGAGGTTCATTCATATCTGTGACCACAGAATTAGGATATTATTCCTTCTTCTATGTCTGTGACGATTACCTTTATTACCAATTTGACATTCTAATTATGAAAGTCTCTTCAAGCACAAAAAATAGTAGAATACCAAATTCATAAACGTCATTTTAATCATCTTGATTGAATGGCATGAGACCTTTGTTTTGACATTAGTCGAATTTGGCCCCTGGCTGGTAACAGTGGAAGTAACCTCTGTCCGTGACTGTTCACCTGCTTTGTCAGTGGATCTGACCTCTGCAAAAAGATGTTTTGCTCCATTATTTCATCCCGTTTCTATTCATCCCTTTTTACTGTAACACTTTCAAACAAGCCAACCAAGGTTGTTAACGCAAAATAATATTGAAGGAATTTATTTAATAGTTATGAATTTGCAATTTATGGAATCTGAAGACTACGTTTTAAAAATGTCCAATATTGCTTTAGGATTTACCAAATAGATAATAATGCTGGATTTGACGACCGTTGTGGAGCGGCGGCGGATGAAGGTCTGCCTGACGCAGGAGGTGGCGGATTTGATTCCCGCCTATAAGAGGTATCATCATCATCATCATCAGCCTATATTAGTCCACTGCTGGACATAGGCCTCCCCTAATGAGCGCCATAGCGCCCTGTCTTCAGCTTGACGCATCCAGCATCTGCCAGCAGTCTTTCGCAGATCGTCATCCCACCTAGCCTTAAATCTAAATCACCAAGTCAGAATGAAGACGAGAATGCTCATGTCAAACATGTGAGCATTATCACCTTGAACGGCAATGCTAATTCGTCGACCGAAATAAAAGCCAGCATTCCGATCACCTGTACAATGTACATAATATTTAAATATTAGGTTATGTTTTTAGCCTAAATTATATTTAAAAAAATCTAAGTCTTCTTATGCAAAGCCAGAGTAGGTACCTACATTAGGATTACTACCATTGCTGTATTATTGGGAGAGTACCTAGATGTCCATACCTAATGCAACCGCTACGGTAAACCACGCAACCATGCCCGTGGTCTTAGCCTTGCATTACAGGTAACCTAGGAACTCATATACCTACATACCTTAGTTGAACTTACGTTAGTAACTTTTGCCCGCGGCTTTGTAGGTACATCAAAAAGTTGTTGTCAAGTTTGTAATATGTTATATTTACAATCCAAACTAATACCTAATTAATCTTCATGACCTGTTTAATAGTGTGGGAGATCTTACGTAAAAAGAAAAAACATGTTTATATTTAGGTAAGTATATGAATTCATTCACATTTTTGCCTTCCTTATTTTTAAATAAATACCTTATAAATAGATTTATTAATTTATCTAGTTAAAACGACTACTTAAGCAAATAACATTAAATGAGAGATTCAAAATTACGTCATTGGTTATACAGGGTGTTAGTGTGAACACCGTTGTCCTTGAAGCCAGAGGTTCAGCATCATGAGTAGAATCCAAAAACGAAGAGAAAAGCTTAACAACTATTTTAGTTTTGCAAGATTTTGATATTTCATGTCTTCGCTATCGTACACGATGCCATAGTCACTCTACATACTTTAAGTACCTACCTACGTAAGTACTTATACCCGCGCCTTACTTGGACCGTAACTTTATTACTTGTGCCCTTCAGAAGACGGGATATTCGCACAGAAAGTGATCCGACACTGAGGTGCACAATGTGCACATGCCACGTATCGCCTGTCGAAGTACTTGTGTCACGTGTTTGTGAGCAAACGTTTAGAGTTTATAAAAATTTTCTTTAAAAAATGAGTAAAAATAGAATCATTTTTTTTCATCCGTTTTGGATTCTACTCATGATGCTGAACCTCTGGTTTCAAGGACAACGGTGTTCACACTAACACCCTGTAGTATAGGTATGTGTCTGAACTGAGATCAACAACAAATGGTTGACTTCTAAACTTGTTTAGACCTTTTTGAAATAAGATTTCAAACACTAAAGGTCAAAATTAATTTTCATCTATAGTTCAACTGACAGTTCTTGTGACAGGCGTTTTCCATTTATTGACATTTGATAATTCTAAAATTATATAGAGAAATGCTTTGTCATGAAGAGTCGATAAGAGGTTCGATTCTTTATAATCAGCTACCCAACTATCAACATTGTAAGTAGGTAGGTATTTGATTGTTAAATTACCTAACATGCAGAAATCGATGTATATTACACATTGAAAGATTAAATAAATAATAATTCTGGACACACAGTATTATCTAGTCCCACACTAAGCAGAGCTATGTTAAAACTAAGTAAAATAAGTAAAAGAAGCCCCTTAGTGAATATGTGTCTGTAGAAACGCTTTCATTACAGGACGCATGATTTTACAGCAAAATACAGCTACATATTGTACAGAACCCATACGCGGGCAGATGGTAGGTAATTGAGGCCCATTTATAGTAATGATTGCAGAAATTAGGTCAATTTTCATCTGGAATATTGCACCGTCAAGTTTGTGTAATTGTAAGGATTGAGCGTTGAATTCGTGCCAAGTACATTTTATTCTTACGAACTAGCTGTTGACCACGGTTTCACCCGTGTTAAATTCTAAGTCCGTAATTTGATTTCTCATGGAAATTTGATGTTTTACTAAGACAAAAAGTAGGCTTTGGTACTCCATAATTTCAACTAAATCTATGCCAAAAATCAATTGTTTGTTTGCTTAGTTAGGGCATGAAGGAAAAGGACAACCAAACAAACACACTAATTTACATACATAGATTTTTTTATTGCACCATCAAAATATTTTACATACATATATGACACATGCGTGTTTTCCAGGGGTAGACAGAATCAACTGATATATCTACTAACTACGATTGCATTTCTCTCTTGCGTCAATCAATCTCCATCACGTTTCTCTTACATGCATGTCGGTTTAGGGTATATCTGACCTGACCTTTCTCGAGAACATGTCGGACTTGGTCAGAATTGTTCGCCGAGATCTTCCCCTCCGGACTGTACCACAGACTTTCGCATTTATTGTGTTTTTTCAACAAATTTTTAAACACAAAAAAGTTAAAAGTTTAATTTACCAAATATTTTTTCAATATCTAAATTTTTTAAAAGAACAATAGTTTTCTGTTTTTACACTTTTTACCTACTAGTCGCAAGATAGTGTTTTTTTATATTAGCGTTGTCTGGTGTGAGTGGCCGATATCAGTTCACTAGTGTACAACCAACGTACAACAATGACCGTGGTAGTACCTAACGCTATTTATATCTTGACCACGCTGTTACTACATGATCGTACATCTCGCTCTGTTGACTGACTTGTAAAATTCTTACCAATCAATAAATATTCATACATTTTTTAATAACGAAATTACAATCAAGGAATAGAGAAATTACAACATGAATGTAATTTCGTTGTTAATAAAAATATATAAATGTTGCCATCCCTTACTGATATAGTACATGGATCAATTGAGCTACCTTTAGAGTGTTTGCAACCGTCTGCAGGTAGCTCAATGGTTTCAATTGTAAATACTAGTATCAATAAATTGATTATTCTGATTATTCGGTTGCTACACTGTTTCTAGAGGCGCAAACAGCACTTAAAGTGGCGCTCCCACGAAAACAGAGTATGGTGGCCACCAAAGGCAACTTCGTATCTCTCCTAAACTAGACAAAATAAAACTAAAAATGTTCTTAAATGTTTTGATAATAATTTACTAAGTATATTTTAATTCCCTTATTACCTTTATATTTGTCTTTGTATAATGTTATTGTTAGGTCATATTTATCACTGTAAAATTAGTAACTTTAACTTAAGTACCTAGGTAGTAATAAGAAATGTTCGGTTGTTCGAGGTTTTTAACATAATTATTTTACTTTAAGATGTTTCTCATTTAAGTGAAATGTAATTTCTTTTGAGAAATAAATATTCTTTAAACCTAAACTACTACAAAGGCATTAAAAAAAATCTTTTGATAGGTTTTTTAACAAACTATACGTCTGAATTTTGTAATTTCCTTTTTTTAACGGAATTATATGATAAAATAAGTGGGTGCGCCACTTTAAGTGCTGTTTGAGCCTTAAATAAATAATTCGAGGTTTACTGACCCAGAGTTCTCTCTATTCTTTTTTTAGTACAGAGTATAAGATATTGCTCTTGCGCGATAAGACCGCCCATTGTAGCTTAAGTTAGTATACATTGTATAAGTAAATTGTTTCTTAGTTTTAAGTGTTCAATAAAGTATTTCCTATCTATATTTCTTTCATATGACTTGAGCAACTATTGCAGTTTAATCTACGATTCCTGTAAAACATACTCCCACTTTTCACGTCCCGAAGTGTATTCTCGACACTTCGGGACAACCTCCCAAAGTTTCTAACTATAGAAGCATACGAGCAGATGCACATTGAAGCTCATTTGAGAACGATCTGGTTTTAGAACAAGCTCGTCTAAGTAAGGAGTGTTATTGCGATGAAAATGTAAATGTGCTGTGAGCGCTTCCGATTTTAATATGAATAGTAAAATTAATCGGAAAATTATTATATACTTACCTACAATTGAAACCATTGAGTTAATTGCAGACGATTGCAAACAGTCTAAAGGTAGCTCAATTGATCCATGTCAATACCAGTTTATTAATCACAAAGACGACCAGTGTGGCGTGGCGAAGATCCACCTGTGACACAGGAGATTTGAGGGATCGATTCCTGCGCTTCGCCTCAACCGTGAGAAAATTGATGAAAAGTACCTAGTCTATGTTCTATTCCAAGTCTAGATGTCTATTTAAAATTACAGCTTGCACCGTTCAGTACTTTTGGTGTGAAGAGGTAATAAACATCCATCCATCCATCCATCCATTGAAACTTTACGCTCTCATTTAAATTATTAGAGTGATTTAATTGGTACTACAGACACACACATAGTTACAATTATCCATCAACACTTTTGCATTTTTAATATTAGAGTAAATTATTTGGTAGGTATACACATACAGCCAATTAACATAGAGATATGTGTGTACTATTTTTTTTTTAATACTAATAGGTTTAATTAATGAAACAAGCACTTTAAAAAAGAAAGTAAATACGCAGGAAATAACTAAGAGTAAGAAGTTTGTATAGTTTATTTGCTTAAAAGATAAAATACAGATTTTCAGCCAGTTGTAAATGACTTGCAAAACCAAAAACGGTCGCCATAAGTAAAAAAGGATTGAATACCGAGACAGCGGTCATGGGGGTAGGTAAAGAAAGAAAACATATTGGACCCACTTAGCAGGGTCGCGGGATTAGGGCGGAGTGATGATTATTAAAAGGAAAACCATTGAAATGTGCCAGTCCCTACTCATTGTAAACAAAACTTCAAGAACGAGTTACACATCATATACGATTACTAGCAACCCACCCGCCTTCGCACGGTTTTATTATACGAATAAACCTTCCTCTTGAATCACTCAATCTATTAAAAAAACCGCATCAAAATCCGTTGCGTAGTTTTAAAGTTTTAAGCATACAAAGGGACATAGGGACAGATAAAGCGACTTTGTTTTATAATATGTAGTGACGAAACGTGGGATAATAATTTGTGGGCAATTGCGTGCGCTTCTATAATGAGCTTCCATCTGCAGCAACTAAGCTTGTACAGTGGTGGTCATATAATTAAGAACGCTGATGTAAAGCGAAGATTTTTTCAAACTAAGACCCAAAACTAATTGCATGCAATTTTTTTTATTTCTCTCAGTATCATAACACTTTTACATAATACCACTGTATTCATTGGTACACAATGATTAGCTAAAAATAAATAGACAAACTTTTTACACTACTTCTAAACATAGTATGCCTATGTACTGGCTGGTCACGTAATTAAGAACGCTCAATATTTTATACCTTTTTTAAAATTTAAATAGACAACAATCAGTGGTTTGGTAATTATTTGTATAATTTTGGCGCCATTTAGTGCTGTAAAAGATTAAAAGTGATTTCTTCTTATAAAAACAATGGGAAAAAATAAAAGTTGTGACAAATCAACAAGGGAAGGAACAATAAAACTTCGCTGGAAGAATTGGTCTTATAAAAAGATAGCCGACCATCTGCAATGTTCAACAACGATGGTTTTCCATGCTGTAAAGCATTTTGCTACGTATCAAACTACTTCGAATGTTCCAGGTGTACCTAAACAGAGAAAAACAACTCCTCGAGATGACCGAAACATCGTTCGTATTGCTGAACAAAATCCTTTTAAAGGGTCCAATGAGCTGAGAAAAGAATATTTTGGTGAAAACAACCCTTCAGCAATCTCAGCACGCACTATTCGAAGACGTTTAGTAGAAGAAAAATTGCACGGTAGGATAGCAAGAAAGGTACCCATGTTGAAACTTTGTCACAGGCAAGCCCGTCTTGCATTTGCGAGAAAGTATGAAAACTGAACTTTGCGACAGTGGAAAAATGTACTTTTTTCTGACGAGACGAAAATAAACAGAGTATGTTCTGATGGGAAACGATATGTACGACGTCCCCCAAATACAGCATTGGACCCTAAGTACACGAAAGTTACCTTAAAGCACAGTGGTGGAAATGTGAAAATTTGGGGGTGCTTTTCTGGAAATGGTGTTGGACCTGTAAAATTGATAGAAGGTAACATGGATCAGTTCCAGTACAAAAATATACTGGATGAAACAATGTTACCTTATGCTGAAGACGTTCTACCGGTTACTTGGACATTCCAGCATGACAATTATCCAAAACACACCGCGCGAACCGTAAAGGAATTTCTTACAGCGCAATCAGTTTCAGTCTTAGACTGGCCAGCTAACAGCCCAGATCTAAACCCAATAGAGAATCTGTGGTTCGAAGTAAAGAAAAAGGTTTCAAATACACAGTGTGGGAATTTAAGAGAGCTGTACGACGTTTTTTTAGAAGAATGAAACTCTATTTCTCTTGCCAAATGTCAAAAGTTAATAGAGTCAATGCCTTGCCGGTGTAAAGCAGTAATCAAAAGCCGTGGATATGCTATTCACTATAAATTTTAGTGAAAAATTTATGAAATTGCTTTTTAAAGTTTCTTCGCTACATATTGTTCAGATTTTTTTAATGTAAGTGTCAAACAAAATAATTACCGAGCTCTTTAATAAATCGTTCTTAATTATTTGTCCAGCTTCAGTAGGTACTATTTGAATGTGATACTTTGGTAAAATAAATAATATGTAAAAAAAATTGTTGGCAATTTTAATCTTCATTCCTAAACAACGTTGCTCTATTAATGTGACTATTTAATAACATAACTAGTTGCTTCTTAGAAGGTCCACATCTCTGTGTATACCACGATTTAAATAAATAACTTCTATAATTTCAAATCGTTCTTAATTATATGACCACCACTGTATATTCGTAGATTTAAAGTTACATGAAACGTCAATTATGTTAATGCTTAGACAGAGAAGTCGCTAAGTTCCACATCCACAAAAAATATAATAAAGTAATAATTACGTAACATACAATCATGTAAATATACGTACCTACTACAGGTTTCATTTTCTCTTCTTTAAAAAATTGAGTGAAGAGAAATCAATTAACACTATTTCTTATTTGATTCAATTATCTTTAGTTAAAATTTGACTTGTCTTAGTGCCTATTTTGGAAGCTTCAAGATATAATTGAGATTTCTGATTAGATTACATCTACCGGGGAGATCGTTTTGTTAAACATTAAACCAGCTCGTTAAATTTTCAACAGTTGAAGCTTGGATAAGCGTACCTACTCAGTAGGTAGGTAAGAAGAAAAAAATATGCTCTAAAATATAAATTAAAACTCGTATTTAGAATCGAAAAAGACAAAATTGGACAAGCGTCGCAGAAAACCGCAAACACTGGACACAACTGGAGGAGGCCTGTACCCGAGAATTTAATTATTATTTTATAAGTGGTCAGGACCCCTTATAAAATAATAATTAAATTCCAATCAATCGAAATTATCGTATAAATAAAAAATTGCGCATGTTATTTTCATTCAATGTATTTACTGACATATTTAAAATTATTTCTTCATTTGACATCAACTTTTGAGGTTGATTTGATACCTAAATATGTAACTTACATGGTTACGGAATAAAAACGCTTTTTTATATTTATTTAATTATTATTTAGAATCGAAATAATTGAACTTACTGCAAATTGTTGCAAAGATAATGAATACAGTCTAAAGCAGACGTTTAAGTTACAAACTTAGTAAAGTTAAGTGAAGCTATAATAACCAAGTTAGTAATTGTAAGATGGTCGTGAAGAGAGTCTTCTATAGTATATTATTGAAATTAATATATACAAAACAAACAATATTTACTTTTACTATATTTTTTACTTAATATATATCTATGTATCTTGCATTTTGTATACATACTTTTTTACAAACACATAGTATGTAATTGTATATAGATGTATGGATTTTGGTTACTCTTTCACGAAAAAAAACATTAAATGATTATACTGCAAACAAAAGCAGTTAGATTCATTGGAAAAACTAGTAAGTGACATAGTTGTAAGACTGCAAATAATAGATGTACCAAAGAGAGAAAAAGGTAATAAAAAGCACATGTTATTACGGTAGAGTCTTTATTTTGCTAGGGTCAGATAAGGGCTTAGAGATAGCCGTAGTAAAATAAGAAGTCGCCAACTTACTCGTTACTGAAATAACATGTGAACGGATGAAATCCCTATTCAATGTTTTTGTAAAATATTGATATCGAATTTAGGGTTCCGTACCTAAAGGGTAAAACGGGACTCCGCTATCCATCTAT
Source organism: Eupithecia centaureata (assembly GCA_944547425.1). Taxonomy (NCBI): domain Eukaryota; kingdom Metazoa; phylum Arthropoda; class Insecta; order Lepidoptera; family Geometridae; genus Eupithecia; species Eupithecia centaureata. Next base: position 4,211,170 of record OX155694.1, read on the forward strand.
CCGTCTGTCACCAGGTGAATCTCGTAAACCGTGATAGATAGTTGAAATTTTCACATATTATTATGATGTTTTTATTGCTAATACAAGACATACAAAAAAACAGAATAAAATAAAAAAAATACGGCAAAAAAATCGACTGTTTTATACGATATATTTTTATCGCTTTTATTAATAACTAGCGACCCGCCCCGGTTTCGCTCGGTTTTATTATAGGTATAAACCTTCCTCTTGAATCACTCTATCTATTAAAAAACCGCATAAAAATCCGTTGCGTAGTTTCATAGATTTAAGCGTACATAGGGACATAGGGACAGAGAAAGCGACTTTGTTTTATACTATGTAGTGATGATACGGAACCCTTCGGGCGCGAGTCCGACTAGCACTTTGCCGTTTTATATGTTTATGTGAGCCAATGTGTTTTTGAAAATAGATTGTCTTTATCACGAGTGAAAAAATGATACGGAACGATCGACTTTTTATCAAATTAACTTCCCCGAATTGTCGGTTTTGATTGATGGATTCTATATGAAAATTTGTTTGCATATTAGGGCGTATAAAGATTGCTTTGTGAAGCTTTTTCTAGGGGATTTAAATATAAAGTAAACAGATTTTTGCTCGCGTCTCGACTTGAAGTTGCTAAGCTTAATAATCGAGCAGTTTGTGTTTTTAAAATAAGTGCGCAGAGTGCGCATATCAAAGAATTCTAGTGGTAACCTGTTTATATAAAAATACAGCTTTTGCGAGTATTTTTACCCGAATACAAAGGGTTTATATGTGTTAACGATCAGAGAGTTCATTGCTCCGATCTGATAACTCTATTAATATATATTTCGTGTCTCAAATGCGCTTCGTGAGCCAATTGAAAACCAACGGGAGCACCAATAAAAACCAATACACCGTTGCCAACATATATAAATATTTACATATTATTATATTGTAATATAACAAAAAAGTAAAATGATTCATACAATATAACAAACTCTTAGAGTTGACTCTCTAATCATGTTAATTTAGTCATGAAAATCATGATACGATTTCACGTTTCATTACAGTAATTCAATTAATTTTATTCTGTTAATTGCTTTATAGCTGCTAGCTAGGTACCTAAGTAGAATTTTGATAAGCTATCTAAAATAATGACTGGCACAGTTTGTGAAATCTATGTATAACAGAAGTTAATAATTTCAGACATTGATTTTAATTAGGTAGATAACTTTGATAAAAATTAAAGTTACAAGTCTTTTCATCGTAAATAATTATCTACTTAAAATATAATCAGTTCAACTTTGAACTTATTAAGCGTCTAGTAATGTACCTATACAAAATTATCTAATGTTCAGCAAATACCTAATGACATAACGATAACGATAAATTAATATTTATAATATGATAATTTTATTCTTGAAGCATCCTACGCGCTTTGAACGATTTTATATTCAGTCTTTATCTGGTCGCCAGAAAGTGTGTTTACTTTGAGATATTAAGAGCCACGCTGCCATATGATGTTTTTCTGAACATATTATAGTGAATAGCGCAGTGTGCTCGCGCCTTAGAGCAAAACGGACGACACGCTCGAGCGTAGCCGATTGCTTGTTTGCAATAACAATCATGTTTTTGTAGACACATAGAATTGTAGTTCGTTCTATATAAAATAGATTACACTTAGCTTCTACAGATAAATAACGTGAGTACTAATCATTTTATTTAAATCTTTGCAACAAATATTTCAATTTTTTTGTAAATTTTTGATGTCGGTTTGAATGGGAAGCAACACGAATGATTTGCATGATTTGTGCCATTGGTTTTGAAATTAATTATGGAACAATTTCTTTTTTGCTTTTACTTTTATGTAAATTGTTTTACCTATCTATTCTATTCTATCTATTAGAGATATATTTTTACATCAACGTGTTTTTCCGTGACCTCGAATAAGCCAAACAGTAATAAATGATGTTGTTTACACAAAATATCACGTTCTCTATGTGTGATATCTCAAATTATTCAATTAATCGAGGGTGTACTAACTTCCATTACTGATATGATTTTGTTCGGAAATAGTCGTTTCTTCATACATACATATGTACCTAACCTACCGTTTACCTACGTTTACGGGCGGAAAACAAGACGAGCTTTCTTTAGCCAAAGGAGAGTCACTACTTTTGATTTGGTTTACACATTTTTTACCTTTTTTCGTCTGACTTAAAACAAACGTAACTATACTATCTTTTATGGTTATTTATTATCAGAGTTCCAGAGCCAAAATTTTTAAATCACGGACTTTAAATTCGTTCCACATATGCCCTTGAAATATCAACTCGTGTAGTCCGCGACACTAATAATAGATTCAAACCATCATTGGCTTCAAGGTCTATGTTACATTGATTTTTTTTATTAAACGTAGGATTTCTATATAAAAAGACAAACTGTGCTAGCGGCTTCGCCCGCGTCGAATTTTATTTTCGTGCGTGGAACGCTAATTGTTTTGTTATTCTGCTACTTATTCGGGGCGGAGACGATACCAAAAAGATTAAAATAATATCAATTGAGCTGTTCTTGAGTGGTACCGTTTCCCCAATTTTCATAATATAAAGTAAGACTACTTAAAGTCGCAAATGCTAAAACTAGCTAGTCCAGAAAAAGTGGTGTTATTAAACTGGCTTTGTTTTATGAATAAGAAAACCGGAGTAATCACTATCAACATAGTACAAAACAAAGTCGCATTATCTGTCCCTATATCCCAATGTATGCTTAAATCTCTAAAACCACGCAACGGATTTTGAAACTTTTTTTTATAGATAGAATGATTCAAGAGGAAGGTTTATATTATACGTATAATAAAACCGTGCGAAGCCGGGGCGGGTCGCTAGTAAGTTGATATTTTTGACAGTAAATGACGCCTTTTTCTATAAATATTGAAATGGGTGTAGGAACTTGATTATTTTATGGCATAGCAACAGTTCACAAACCAGACACTGTCTGTCCGCTCTATCTAATCTAGGTGCTCTACGAATTGATAAACTCGTTGGATATTAGGTTGTTATTAACTGCGAGCAAGGTGCTTCTCCTATCCTGACTATATATCAACATGTCAAATTATACAGGGTGTCACAGTATATTATGTAAAGTAGGCGTCTATCTGCTTTGATATATAGCACGGTTGCAACCTCTGTGGGAGAAAGTGTAGTGAACTTGGAACATAACCTGTAAAAGGATGTCATGTCAAAGTTAAAATAATAAATAAATAATTCCAGAAAGTCCACACAACATCATCTAGCCCCAAGTTAAGCAGAGCTTGTTTTATGGGTACTAGATGACTGATATACTTAATGCAATACAATACATTACATAGATAGATATTTTTTTTATATTCCTTAGTAAACACCCAAAACAAAAGAACAAATTTCTTCGGATCGTACACTTTGTTCCGAGGCGGAAATCGAACCGCAACCTCCTACGTCGCAGGCGGTCCTTCGCCCACCGCGCCACATCCTTAAAAAAATGATCTCATGACACAAATAAGGATACTCATGCTGACTTTTTCCTGAAAGTGAGAACATTAGTGGTCAACTTGAAAATACTCCGTGACACAGGTTTTCGGTTTTTTTTGGAAAGCTTAATAAGCGCTTTATTGCATTGAAATAATCATTGTCTCATTTTTTATAGGACGAACCTAATAGCTAGGCAATCCGCATAGCTACTATAAATTAGCGAACTGAGAGCTCGTAGATCATTAATTGCATCATATAGGTTATCATCATTCGTATGTTCAGAGATTATTTCCACACCTCTATTTGACCCCAAACAGTGTTGAGAAAAAGAAAATATTTTTTCCTTTCCATTTTGCCTTCTTTCTTACTTATACATACATTAAACGCAGATTTAATAATTACAAAGGTTCATTACTACCACATTACTGCTGGTTTCTGGCGAAAATTGCGTCTGTTTTCTTTCTTTTACGTTATTTCTTGCTTATAAACCTTTTTGTGGTTCAGCTAAGCAAAAAACTTTACGTGTAACGTAAATCAGTTGTGGCGACGCTAAATAAAAAAATCTACCAAAAATCGGAAAACTAAATTATGTGAGTAAAATTTTAGTAGGTAGTTCAAAGTTATAGGTAGGTAAGTTTCTTCTATCAAACAAAACTGAAGCGAATTGAACTTGAAATACATGTGTATTACCTACCCGAAAATAATGTCCTTATACTTTCTGTTTGCCTTATTCTCTATGGCTCATAAACTTATAACTCATTTCAACTCGTTGATCAATGTGTGTTACATTTAAGTAGGTACCTACCTACCTACTGAGCTAGCTTCAAAGTTTTTAGGTAAGATTTTTTACTATCAAGCAAAGCTGAAGCGATGTCATGATAAGTACCTACCCGAAAAGAATGTCTTTATACTCTATTAGGCACAGCAATAACTCATTTCAACACGTTGAGCTCAGGTGTATGTCAAGAGGCGTAAAATATTGTTCTCGCCAAAACGTTAATTCTTTGGCTGCAAAAATGTCTCAACCACTTATAAAGTAGGCTTCGGGTTTTTCGTGCAGTGATTTATGTTTAATTAGACTGTCCTTCAAATTTTTACGTCATTCTAAAACAAATTTACGAACTTAGGGAGCTTCGGGGAAAGCTCTGAAACTTTGAAAACAATTACGAGTTTGCCAAAACATTAGAATACGTAGATCCTGAGGATCTCAGTGGCAGTTCATTCTATTTCGTGCAATATCGCACAATACATATTCCGTCTACGATCTTATTTTCTTTTTGGTAGGTACACACATACACGAATACGAAGTTCCCTAATTGTTGACAGGTGATTGAATGAAGATTCTTTTACTGAATGAAGAATTACTCAGACTCTTACAGTACTTTTGACAAAATAGACTCTGTTGACTCGAAAAGTATTTTCAGCTAGATCCAATGACTTCGATATTCGGTAAAATATGAAATAAGTTATATAAAGTCTCTGATTAAGTTACAGGAACAAGAAATTTATCAAAAAAAGAAAAACCGTTATATTTACCATCTGACTCTGTCTTATGAATTATTATGAAAAAACGCGTGCAATACCCTGAGTAAAAACAAGGACGTCTGTACTGTAGTATTACAAGATGTTGAGAAAAAATTCCTATCACCAGGTAGAGACTGCTGCAAGCCGCTTAATGTACCTACGAAAACTTTATTCGTCTGTAAACTGATGGACAACTGGTACTAGGGACTCGGAATACTGTGACCTTCCTTTAGTATTCATATCGCGTACTATTGATTCTTGTGTGTTATGTTGAGGAGGTTTATCAAGTTGCTTTATACCGATTTAACAAAAACAAGTAATGCATTGTTTTTGAGATAAGAAGGTACTTGCATTGCCCTTGATTGTGAGATTTGGACTTTGCTCTCTCATTAATCACATTGGGTACAATCAGTAGGTATCTATAATTTGAATGTTATCTTATAATTAGGTATTCAATTTCCCTACATATCTGGTAACGTAATTTAGCTTTTTACCAACTAACTTAAGAAACAGCGACTAGATAACTGAATGGATTATTATGCTTATAATAAAGCCACAAAAGCTCAAAATTTCCTTTATTATTTTAACATAATATGTACATTATTGTACACATAGTAATTAAAAGATAACATTTAGTTATAATCTATTTAAGGTATGTAACTACGAGTTAGTTTAAATATATTATTATTAAATCTATATTAATTTGTTCTCTGAAACTCATTACAATTTACAAGTTAGTGAAACGTGTTTGTATGAGAATAAAGTTTTTAAACCCAAAATAATAAATAAGTTAAGTAGGGTAGGTAGGGGTACATCGAGCCTCGCTCGCAACTATAGTTCGAGGCGCGTGCAAAAATTGGTCCGAATATCGCTATCTCTGTTTAGCTGATGCAGACTTCCGTGCGTGTGATAGCAATAGTAGGTGTTCAAAATCATAACTAACATTATAAACGCGAAAGTTTGTTTAAAAAGATGTTTGTTTGTTGACTCTTTCATGCATAAGTCCACTGAATGGGTCGGACTGAAATTGTCATACAGCGTGATAATGCAACCGTGTCTTGGGACGCTTACGACTGGTATTGACATGGATCAGTTGAGCTACCTTTAGATTGTTTACAACCATCTGCATATATTGTCATTATTTTAAATTATGCTATAATAGAGTTCAATCTTAGTCAAGAAACTAAGTTTTGTCTCTTTATCTATGGAGACATCAAGAGAAAAGCCACCTAAACTAGTTTCTGCCAGTTTTTAATTAACTGCCGTCGCCTTTGTTTGCGAAGCTCTTTCATTCCCTACCTTTCGTTCCACTTCCGGGCCTATCATGATTAAATGACATCGATCAGATAGGGCAAGCCAGTCGGTCATTGGTCACATCTGCAATATTGCCAGGAATTAATTTCTGTAAACCTCCGTAATATATTAGATGGGAGATCGGCCACGTACGGTAATTAATACTGTAAAACCGATTATCTTATGGATGTGTCCTACAGAATACTTAGATAGGTATTCTGTAGTCTGTCGTCCTTTTTGTAGTACCTTCAGGAATCACTTAAATATAAATTTACAGTTATGAAGCTACTTATTTTGTTTTGTTATACAACCGACTTCAATAAAGTTGGGTTTTTAATTCGACTAAGATATTTTTTTTGTGTTATAATTTTTTTGGGTGAACCGATTTTGATTATTGTTTTTATTTGAAAGCTGGTGCTTCGCATGTGGATAAATAGGTATGAATTTTATCAAGAACTGACCAAAGTTTTTAAGTTATAATTAATGGAGCATAATTTTTTTAGTTTGAATAAGTACATTGACGATATTTATGCCTAAATTAATTTAAAAAAAGTTAAGAGTTTTTTGAAGCACGCTAATTATTTCTCATTATAGGTAGTGCATAATAACCTTCCAAATGTAACGGCACTTTGACCTCTTAGAGCATTCCTGTACCGAGGGAAGATAGCGGGTTCAAGTCCCGTCGATCGAAGTCAAACATTTTAGATTAAAATTTAATTTAAGTAACTATGCAGCAGCTATTTAAAGAATCTTAAAAAAATAATTTACAGTAAACTCGCTTTATGTGCAATACCAATTTAGAACGGGACGTGTAAAGTTGTAAAAAGTGTAGTAATGAAATGCATAGTGTCTGCCCGACTGTGCCTCGTACTTGTAATGTGCTTGGGAGCGGACTCCGGGCGTTGCCGGCTATAAACCACGTCAATCGACGCGTTTTATAAGGACCATTAAAGTCATTACGCTAGGGGTCCGTTTATGGCCGTTTTCGCGAAAGATTTTTACGTAATACTCTGAATTTTCGGTAGGTGAAAATTTACTAATGAGAATTAAAACGTTTGTAAGGTAAATAGCATTCTGGGTCATAAAATTATTAACCAAATTGACGTAGTAATAAATTAATGAATGGAAACTCTTTATAATAAACTAACCTACCACACAAAGAAAGAATATAATACTTAAAAATACTGCAAACTAAGACTAAGTATAAATGCTGGCCTAATCGCTAAAAACTATCTCTAAAAACGACGAATTCGTAGTAAACCTGTGTCAGACAAAATGTATGTACCTTTAAATTAATAATTTTTGGTAGGTACTTTATTAAAACTGTATCAGACAAAATGAATGTACATTTAATTAAATAATTAAAATATTTTTGTTCTCATTGATTGCAGAAGTAACAATGACCCCACCCATTGAAGGAACGGAGCCGCCAACCGTGGTGGTACTGGACGGTGGGTTCTCAACCCAGCTGTCGTGCCACGTGGGCCACGTCATCGATGGGGATCCGCTGTGGAGCGCTCGATTCCTCCACACGCACCCTGAGGAGGTGGTCAACACGCATCTGGACTTCCTTAGAGGTTCGTTACGTCTTTTGTTCTTAGGCTGTGTCCCCAGTAGGCAAACAGTGAGCAGCCGACTGACTTTGCTGCATATCAGTTCAGTACGCCCTTCCATTTATTTTAAATTGAGTGTCTATAGTGTGCTAGTTTGCGCTTACTGTACACAGTTTGCAGCGTCACGTGCGCCGACTGTCTCAGTTAGCGGCCGACTCGCAGGTTCCAGTACTTGCGATACGCACGCAAACTGATTTGAGTTTGTAACTGTTCGCCACAATTTTGCGGCTCACTCAGTCGGCCGCTCACAGTTTGCCTACTGGGGACACAGCCTTAATTTGGTTTTTTCCCGGGCTTTTGCTAGATGTTGATAGAAACGTTAAAAGAATGAATGAAAACTTTATTGTATTAGAAAGTAACATAGGTACAATCAAAAATTAATATCCAGTGAAAAGACTGAGAAATAAAGAATACTTAGAGAAAATAATACATGAGATACTTATGTATAAGTACTAGTACAGACTACAAGCAGTACCTACCCTGCAATGTATACTAGTAAAATTTGTATACTACAAGCAGTAACCACGCAACCTTATGCGCGTAGCATTAGTTTTTATCTTGTTGCACAATTTCAAAAACGCTGGAAATTTTCTTAGTTTTGTGGAACTTGCCCGTATAATTATGACAGTCGTCTATAATATTTCTCTGTCTATAGACATAATAATGGTCCGAAATAGGTACCTACAGAGCATTTTTGGTTCACATCAACCGCCTTTTTAGGCCCTTTTTTAAGATTCGAAATTTGTAAATTCCTTTCTTAGGATATCTTACGATGTCCCCTACATCCTATAAAACTACATCCAAAACAGCTTTGCATTGTCTGTAAAGCAGCCAGTTACTCCGTTATTTGTAGTGTCATATAGCTGAGGCCTATGTCTAGCTGTGGACCTGTGTGGACTAATATGATATGTGTGGACTATATGTTAAGACGTATCTATGGGATTCACGCACCGTCTATTCCTAAATACATAACTACCTACTTCCTGTATCACCACGCGCATGAAACTAAGTCTGGTACGACTATCTTGTCTTATAATATCTAATCTCCTATGTCTCAAATGTATTACACTGATAACTATCTAGGTACAGACCAACTTAGGTAATAAAAGGTCATCCACCCTTGGTTACATGCTCTTATATGGTAAACAAACTAGTTATATAAATATACCTATATGTGGTTATTGTAATAAATAATACTGATTACGAGTATTGTTATACAGTTATGAGTATATTATTTATCGCATTAGATAAGGAGCCGTAGCGCTCTAGGTCTGTTTTGTATCCGGCAAAGAGTTTTTATTTAATGCTGGACAATTCACAAAGCTTTATCTAAGCCCTAAGTGTTATAAGCATAAAGGTAGGAAGTGAAAAAATTTTAGGTCTATGGTTATAGGTATCAGATAACTGATATACCATAGATTACATACATAGATTTTTAATATACCTAGTATATAGAAAACATGCACCAAGAACACCCTGAACGTATGAAATATCTGCAGATCTTACAAACATTTTTCCCGAGGCGGGTATCGAACCCGCAACGTCTCACATCGCAGGTGGACCTTCGCCCATTGATCCACAGACGTCAACCTACTAAAACAATGATTGTTAGTTCATTAGTAGACAAATTGGAAATATAAGTCTCGTAGTTAGAGTGTCAGCCTTTATCTAAGCGTCTTTTATATTTCTGATAAACCATTAATAAAGAAAACAGCATGAAAGAGGAATCTTTTATACGCGACTTTTATCTAGAATTGAAGGGACCCTTTTCTGAAAAACCATTAATAAATTGCCTTTCTAGAAATACAAAAAGGTGGGCGTCAGGTATTGATTATTTATTTTCATACATATGTATTAGATAGATAATATTTGGTATCGGGACGGCTGACCTATTACTCTAAGTTCTTTCTATTTTAATACGCAAATGTTAGCCTCTATTTTAATACGCAAATGTTAGCCTTTCATATGTTTTCTTTCGATCCGTGTAACAAATGGGTGCAGTATCCTTTCGAGAAAATTGGAGAGGCTCGCCAATGCCAAGGTTTTATCGATAGCTTACACATTAGAGTATATCTAAAAAGGTAGGTAAATGATTTACTTGCAATAATGCATTGCTTCTGTCACAGTTAAATTCATCACAACATAAAACAAAACTTTTATTAAAACAATTATTGGCGAAAAAAGGGTAGATTAGTCGACTTCAATAGTACGGATTGTTAATGTATGTATGTATTATATGCTGCAGCCTAAAAAAGGCAACAGCTCAGCGCAGTTTTGCTCAAAAATAAACAATATTTTCAGTATTACCCTTTGCGGTTACCAGAAAAACGAAAAACCAACAGAACAAAATGTGTTTCTTATTAATTTGTAATTATTAAATAATGTGTATTAGCCATGCCTGTTATTAAAATTATCATGATAAATATTTGACTCATGTATGACTTCTAAATCCACGTACCTTTTCGTATCGACGTTTCGTCGTGTCGACGTAACTTGTCGTCAGGCATCTGACACATCCAATAACCTATGCGCCAACCTAATAACAGGTTACTTTAAGCTGATGTTCGAAGACGCAAAGGTCTTCCTAGATCTAAATTCCACCCCCACATTTATTTGAATACGCCACAACAAGCCCTTTTGAAGTGTTTAGTAATTGCGATGTTCCCGGTCTAGCTTTGAACGCATTTGAGACAGAAGCGTCACAAATGATATACCTAGAGTTGGTAGAGCCTACAATCGTAGGCTAGTTAATACATAATGCATGTCCAATGCGGCTAAGTGCCCGCTATTATGACATACTATCCGATTCTGAATTGTGGACGCTACACCGTGCTTTGACGAATTACACGTAGGGTCGGTGTAAGCCGCAATTTTCATGCATCTGCCAGTGTGACCTCGCCACGTGTCATCGTCCTCTGAAAGCGCTTTTCTTCGCCACAAAACGGACCGTTTCTTTTCATAAGGAAAAGCTGAAAAGTGTCTGCAAGCAAATAACTCCCTGGAGGGTAAAGCCTACTGCCTTGCTTTGCTTAGGAGACATGATACGAAAAAGTACAAGTGAAATATTTTTCGTGGAAAATAAAAGTTGTGGAACTTTTTTACTGGAGATATGAATCTAACTTTAACACCAGTTCCGTTGATCTACATAATTAACAAAAAACATCGCGTTGAAAATTGAATTCTACTTTGGTAGAGGCTGGTAGAGGCTATATCGTAATGATTAGTTGGTTCGAAAATCAACAGATAAAACTCTATCTACTAAAGTAACTAACACAGTACTAACTACAGTAATAACATCAGAGGGGTAATTAAAAATTTTCAGGTATAGTAACAATTTAAAGTATTTTATTTTTTATGCCATAGGGAAAAATTTCCCGCCTAGGGAAAAATGTTGGTACGATCTCAAGATATTTGTTCCAGGTGTTTTCTATGCATACTAAAAATATTTCTCGATGTATTAACTACATCAGATTTTTTAATGTATTAACTATATCCGATTTATAGTACCCATAGCAACTAGCTCTTCCTTGGGGCTATAGATGATGCTCTGAATTATCCTCCTTTATTATAATTTTCTCCACGAAACTTTTGCCGCGAACATACCTAGTCATGGTAGATAAGACTCAGCTGCAGTGCTCTGTCTTGACGTCGTGATTATTATGATTGACGGCGCAGTAACTTGCCAGACGATGCCGCTATTTCTCCCTACACTAGGAGGAACTTCAGATTTGCATAGTACGGCGCAGGCGGTTGGAAGCGCAAGTACCTGTAATACAGCCGCTACAGAAACTAGTCCAACGCTGTTGCCGCCATTAATCACCTTGTCTGTCTAATACCTTTCCGTTCGCAGCCGTGAGCCGTCTATTTATTACATAATTATTTTCTTCGACAGAAAACGGTTCCTTTTCGAACCCCGCTACCTTATTAGGGCCGAAGTCGGCTTTGTGTTGCACTAAGTTTTAATAACATTAATTGTTTACGCCCCTAACCCGCACCCGCTTGGTGAGCTGGTAACAAAGTCCGGAAATATTTATTGAGCTAGTTTCGGAGTATTAACTAGAAAGCGTAGGTAGAGCTTTCGTACTGTATTCAGAACATTAATACCGGTAAATAATTAGATGTTGTTTAAGTCCTGTTAAAATTTCAGATGGGAGCTTTAACTCTACGCTTTTTTTTGCAGCGGGAGCGGATTTGATCATAACAAATACGTACCAGGCCACCGTCGGGGGCTTCGTAGAGCACCTGGGGGTGTCCGCAGAGGAGGCCTACGAGCTCATCGTGCGCGCAGTGCAGCTCGCCAAGAAAGCACGCACCCTGTACTTAGAAGAATATCAAGATTACATTAAAGATGGTAAGTCTCAAACAATCTTCTTCTTCCGGACTTGGTAGGTCTCAAACTATCTACTACTTCCGGACCTGATTACATTAAAGATGGTAAGTCTCTAACAATCTTCATTTTCCGGACCTGATTTTATTACAATAAAGATGGTAAGTATTGGGTAAGTCTCAAACAATCTTCTTCTTCCGGACCTGATTACATTAAAGATGGTAAGTTTCAATCAGTCTTCTTCTTCCGGACCTGATTACATTAAAGATGGCACTAAGTCTCAAACAATCTTCTTCTCCCGGACCTTATCTTAAGCTATGTGGGGTTTACAACATGCAGCTTTGTTCTATTCTCATCTGTTGTCCATCATCTCCGTATTAACACCTTTCTTAACCATGTCCTTTTTCATCCATCCATCTTTTCTTCGGGCTTCCTTTCCCCTAATCTCCCTCTACATTTAAATCACTCTTTTCATCACATGACCTTCCTCTCTTCGCATAACATGCCCATGCCACGCTATCCTGTTACAGTGTTACTCATATTTTCCGTACTTAAGTCTCAAACAATACTTAGGCAAATTACTTTGGAAAGACAATTTCGTAAGCGCACGGAAATTATGATTCAAAATTATAAAATTCCAAGAATGTTTGCGTTTTGCTCGAACAAAAGATTCCAGGCCTGGCCCGCAAGGGTAGGGTGCAAGCACGCATTAATTACAATTTGCAAGGGTTGAAAGGTATTTGGGTGTTATGTAGGTAATGTTGTGACGTTGTTTACGTCTGGACGCGAACAAAATATGTATCCTATTTATCATTAAGCGCAGACCCAACCAGTTCTACCTGCTCAAATGGCTTGACAGCGGAAGCTCTCCCGAAGTAAATCTGCTTTAAGTTATTTTTTTTACCTCTACTTAACTCTATGCAAGTATCTTTTCTATTTTACATTTTACATAAAATATTAATATATATTAATTAATTGATTGAAACCATAATTAATTCATTGATTGAAACAATAACGAAACTACAAAAAATCTAAGCCGTCACCAAAAGGCAGAGTGCCCAGAACAGAATGCTGGCAGCGTTGCCACGTTGAATGGCAATGGTAATTGGTTGACCGCACTAGAAGCCAATATTCCGTGGATTATACGATCATCACCTGTGGATTCTATGAGAAGTTTAACTGATATATTTATGTTTTCTTTCTTTCTTAATAATTTTAGATCACGAGCCAATGGTGGTAGGTTCCGTGGGACCCTACGGAGCACATCTGCACGATGGGTCTGAGTACGACGGCAGCTACGCCGATACTACGACTGTACAGGTACCTAATCTATAATAAATAAAAGAGAAGAATGAACTCTTTATTTACAACGAAAATTACATTCAAGGAATAGAAAAAAATACGACTAGTACAAATGAAAAACTACGGAGCTCAAATTTTGCAGGGAGGTAGAGCTCCTTTTAGGAAGAAACTAAGGACATTTTGAAATTTAAAATAGAGGTACTTAAAATGGGGTCAATAGGATATTAGTAAAGACCACGCGAATGACATACCGAGCTTGTCAGCTACTATATTACAAAAGTTATAAAGGAATTACTGACTGACTGGCAGATAACCCACAGCCTAGACCACTGGTCCTAGACTTGAAAGTGTTTCGTCTTTTTAGGGAGTAAGGGTGTACCTACTATGATCTCTTCATATTTTTCGGAATAGTTAGTATATAGTAGACCGTTGAAATTCTACAGGCACATTAGGTATTTTTTAAATTTCTCAGGTTTTTGTAAATGTTCTGATAAAAAAAGGATTTGTTTTACGTGTTCTACGCGGAAAAAGTTGCGGGGTAATGGTAATACAAAATAGACACAATCTATTAGCGGAAATACTTCAACAAAACTATGCGAAAGGTCAACCAGAAATTTTAAATAAGTCGCGCGCCGCTGCGACCTTAATTAGTTTTCCATCTATTTCTATTCTATATCGTGTCATTGGGTGCATTTAGAAAATAGCACTCGGTCAACCGAACCAAATTTACTATAAAATGTTAAAGGAGTTTGGTCAGACCATTCCGCTAAAAGCTTACCTATTTTGGTTGTCTAAATATTGCACTTTATACGTTAATTTATGAGATTTAAGGGTTCTTTTTGTAAATTAAAATTGTAATATTATTTGTTTTATAAAAGCTCCGGCGGTTCATCAACCTACCGTATTAAAAATACAGCTATGGTTGCTGGCAAAAAGGTTAACTAGGGTGTCGGGAGGTTTAATAAACGGTGTAAGTAGCTGGTACAGGATAAGGCGTTGAAAGCAATTTTTAATAAAATATTTGCGACGGAGCTCATCTACAACACAGCTCAGAAAGGCAAGGTAGAGAGTATCTTTGCTAAAAGGATGAAAAGCAGCTCACGTAGGTACTCGTGTTTGTATTTAACCACTTTTCGCTTCTTTACTTGTCTTTACATACCTCCTTGGTATGGTAGATAGGTAGAAAAGGATCGTAATCCCGCAAAAAGCAAAGAATTTTTTTGGTAAGAATATGATGAATGGCATGCTTTCATAAAACCACGACTATGACCCTTATTAATGTCCTGAATACGATGAATGCACAGCCTAATAAAAGCCGTTAGTGCCCACGGCTAAATCATAAAGAGGGCCGTAAAGTTCCCTGCAAATTAAAATTTACATCGTCAATATGAAAAACTCCCACTCCATTTCTCTTGTTTTTTTCTGTACCGACAGCATTTGACTGGGGTGGACAGTTAATTAACGAAACCTAGAACAAATAGCTATCTGGAATGAACATAAAGTTGCGAAATCTTACAATTAAAATAAATGGGAAAGTCTGTATGAATGTTTCTTATAAGTAATCTCCGTAATTACTTAAGTTATTTAGATGAAATTTGGTAGGTACGTAGATACTTAAGGATCTAGAATAAGACATAGGCTAATAAAATTTACAAAAATTTACCTCTGACGGGGTTAAAAAGGGTGGTAAAGTTTGTATGGAAAATTATTTTTATGTGGTTCGATTTACTTAAAACTCGGTAAAAATAAAGAATGGAGTACGAATTATTTATTTTTACAAATAGCCCCTAGTAGGTGTGTAATAAATTTCTAAAATTTGTATGAAGAAAACTTTGGTTCGCGGTCGAAGCCGCGGGGCGTATCTAATATTTGTTAATTCGCTTAGGTTTTTCATATTGCATTTGTTTTCAAGTATTGGAATTGTTTTAGAAGTTTGCGTAATATCGGAAGTTTGTTTCAGACTATGCGAGAATGGCATCAGCCGCGGATCCAAGCCCTGGTGGAGGCTGGTGTAGACCTTCTTGCTTTGGAGACTATCCCTTGTCAAGAAGAGGCCGAGATGCTTTGCGAATTACTGAAGGAGTACCCAACCGTCAAAGCTTGGCTGTGCTTCAGTTGCAAGGTACTTTTTACTTACTAGGTGTTTTTGTATTTTATTTATTTTCAAGTTAAAGTACATTACTTTATAAAGTTTCTGTTATACTGTGCAACAGTTTGTCGGCAGTAGCTCTCGTGGACATATTGACTTACCTAATTATAATGAACCTAACTAACTACGTAATAATTAATCAATCATACCTACTTATATACCTACCTACGTACTAAAAGTATCTTCGATATTACAGATGGAAAAATACTTTAATTAGAATTTATATACCTAGTAGATATAGGTACCTACGCCACTGACTGTTTGTTACCATTTTCATTGTTTTGTTTTGGAATAATATCCTTTTTAATTTTATGTATGTATTTTATATAAATAAACTTATATATACCCCGCAGGATAATCAGAGCATAGCCCACGGTGAAAGCTTCCAGAAAGTAGCGACGAAGTGCTGGGAATCGAACCCCGATCAACTAGTGGCTATCGGTGTGAACTGCTGCGCCCCGTCCTTCATCACCGACCTGATCAAGGGAATCAACGACGACAGACCCGAGGATCCCATCCCTCTGATCGTTTATCCCAATTCAGGAGAAAAATACAACCCTCAAATTGGGTAAGTTGGAAATGTTGGAATGAAATATATTTAAAAAACTGCGCGTGAACACGTGACTCGCAGTTAATCATAGGCCTCGCCTAGTGATCGCCATAGCGCCCTGTCTTTAAATATATTTTATTTATACTTAAATTTACCGCACAGTATAATGAATGACTTAAAGACTAATTAAACATACGTGAAGATCTTTTGTGCGCAGCAGAGTTTAGGACAAACATGGCCTTCTCCCAGCATTGTGCTGGTTCTCATCAGGAAAACACAAACTAATAAAAACAAAAATTCTCTAACGAATGTTGCTACCGTGTGAATTTAAAAGCGTTATTAGTTTTAAAGATTACATACATAGGGGCAGAGAGCGCGAAGCGACTTTGTTTTTTACTATGTACCTACCTAGTAAAGTTAGGATTAGGGCTGCTTAGGTAGATAGGTAGGTAACATATTATTATGTTATGTGAAAGGGAATATTGAAGTATTACCTACTACAAATTTAAATTATGATTAACTACACAGGGAGTCCAATTAAAGAGCGCATGAAAGTCATTGGCTTTTGACCTTGAACTTATCAAGGTTAATTTAATTAGATAGGAACGAGAGCAACAACAACTTTGTTTACCCAAGAAAGCTTTGTTCCAGAACTTTCTCGAAAGCGAAATCATCAACAGAATGTTTGTTTTTATGTTGACGACCGATATGGTGCGGCAGGCGAAGGTCCGCCTGCGACGCCGTAGGTTGCGGGTTCAATTCACGTTTTGGGATAAATGATTAAACGGTCTTCAAAAATTGTTTCTTGGTTCTAAGTTGTATGTATATACATATATAAAAAAATATCTATTGGGGCAAGATGATGCTGTATGGATTGTCTAGCATTATCATTTATTTATCTTATTATTATTTTATATCTTTTCCACAATACAGTCGTATCCATCTCGCTTTCTGATATTTAGGTAGACCGCGAACGTGTCAGGCAATAGGTGCTTTCCATTCAGTGAAATCTAACTGTAAAACATTTTTTCAAATACAAATATGGAGATATGTAGATACATATGTGATAGATAGGTACAGCCGTTTGTTTGCGAGCGTATTGTTTTTGTCGCCCAATCAATTTATATGCAAAACTACGCACAAATGGACGGAATCTGCCAACGAAATGAAATCATTTTTGCCAAAGCAGAACCAAATGTTTCGAAAAAATGTAGTGCTCGTATTATGATGGAAGCATATTACGCATAAATCATAATTTAAAAAGTTAACTCTACAAACCCTTACTTTTTTGTTTTCATTATACGTAACTACTAAAAATGTAAGTTATTTTTCACCAACATTGCTACATTGAGAATATGGAGCTGGTAGAGTGAGGATATTGTACTTAATAAAGTATGGCTTACAACTGTCAGTAGTAACTAAGTTGAACATAGCCCTCAAGCAACGTTTTTGCGTATTTTTTTAAGTATTTATATTAGTTGTAGAGTCGGCCACCTGTAGCGATAGTTACCTATTGAGAAGTTATATAAGATAAGAAAGTACCTACCAAATATAGATACCTACTAGCCTAACTACTATCTAGGTGTGTCCCTCATTTTGTCTGTGCCGTTTGTGGTCTCTTTATCTATCTATAACAGACAACATTTTATTTTTAGATGGATTAATCGCAATAAGCGAGATTTTATTTCTCTATAACAGTCTTTTTTTTTTATACCACCAAGGTGGCAAACAAGCATGCGGCCCGCCTGATGGAAAACGGTTATTTTATATTTTATATTTTCAGGTGGATTGATCGCGATAAGTGTGAGCCAGTAGAAGTTTTCATTCAAGAGTGGTTGGACCTCGGAGTGCGGTACGTCGGTGGATGCTGTAGGACATATGCAGCTGACGTTTCCCGCATCCGCAACCAAGTTCACTGCTGGAGAGACCGCTACAGATTCCGCGCCAAGTTCCAACCGACCAACAACATAGCCGAATAATCAATACGAACTGTCATTTGTTTCCGTCAAGTTAATGTACACTGCTCTAAGACTGAAACTCAACTGAACTTGTAACGTCTGTTTAGTTAGGAATTTTCTCATTAGACGCTTGCAGTTTACTCTGGGAGGCTGTCTGTCTTTTCTTTTTAAACTTTTACGATATACTACAACATAATAACGATTATTTATCGCGTACGTAGCTTGGGAGGTGTTCATAAATTACGTGGGGCATTTTTCAGGATATTTTGACCCCCCGCCCTTTCTGGTGAAATTTCGTAAGATTTTCCTCAACTCCCTCCCCCAAATCTCACGTGAGATTTTTTTGATTTGTGTTTTGGCTGGGAACGCGTTGGATTATAAAAAAATAGGTATACTTACAAAAAGATATATATTTACAATGCTTTAGACTAGTATTTGAAATTTGTGTGTTTTACCGTAGTTTAAAATTACTTACTTTAACTTTATTTTCATACAAAATTGTAGCCGTTTTGTACTAGAAAAAAATATTTGCTAATAACACCCCATTTAACTTCACGCCCTTGAACACTTTACGTAATTAATGGACACCCCCTTGTGTTTATATTTCTCCTACGTTCAGAATACGTGAAAATACCAGATGGATAAATATTCGTTTTATATTATTTATGCCTGTTTTGAATACGAAAATTTTATTCGTAGGCTGATTCGTTTGTGAGTCAGTTCACTAGAATATTAAATACCTGCTTCTAATATTTCAATAACTTTAAAAACTTATTTAAATTATCTTTCATAAGCTCATTTATTTTATCTGACTTTATAAATTAGGGTTCTAAAACCCGCAGAAAAATTGGTATTTATCGCAATCAGTGATTGAACCATTGCCTGTTCTCTAATTTTAGTTGGAAAATAGTGCGCATAAAGTTCACCGTAAAGCCGTACATGTGGGAGATTTATTGAATATGTTTAAGCGAGTCCAAAGTGCCATAACCAACTTGTGATAAATCTAATATTTTGATTTTTACCTACCAGACTTCATTACACACTAATCTATAAAGTAAGTATAGTATCTACGCTTTAAAAGTAAACAGTTTTACGAAATGCATTTACAATGAAGTCTCGTAGTAGTTACTCTTTAGCCAAACTGAATTGTTTCAAGGATTTTATTAAGTTAGGTATTCGAACGTAAAATTACCTATACCAAAGATGTACCTACGACATTATTTAAGACTATCTCCGTTCTGTTGGTTTATAAGAAATAAAGTAGTAAGTTATGACATAAAATACAAATATAGATATTTCTGTGTATAAAGAATTTAAAAATTATAACTTTTGTTATGTTTCTTGAATAAGGGAGATTTCCCATTAATTAAACAACATATTTAAAACGATGATGTTTCATTTAATACGGTAGGTATATAATCTACTAGCCGCCGACCCGCCCCGGCTTCGCGCGGTTTTATTATATCTACGTATAAACCTTCCTTTATAAAAAAACCGAATCAAAATCCGTTGCGTTAAGCGTACATAGGGACAGAGAAAGCGACTTTGTTTACACTATGTAGTGATTTGGTATTTAATACCTATCTAATATATACTTTTTATACGAGATGACATCCACTGTAGCGCAGCGTAGATTCGAGAGCTTTCGAGATCGACACACCTAGAACAGTTTTTCAATCTGTGTATGTAAAACTTCTACGTAAGTAGTACATTAAACAAATCATGCTGAACAATTCGCACATCATCTTATATTTTCACATTACAGCACAAGACTTGACGAAGAAGCGGCCACACAGATGTAGCATAGCGGGTCCGTCATCTAGCCCCAAGCTATACTTGTGTTATGGGTACAACTCTGCTTAGCTTGGGGCCAGTTAGATGATGCTATATGTACCTATTGTCCATTTATCCAGCATTATAAAAATTTTACCTACTTTTCAAGGCTATTTCTGTCCCATAGGAACTGAATGGGATGAAATTTAGCCTACTCTATGTCATTCCAGGGCTACGTCAATTCAAAATTTCAGCCCGATCCATTCAGTAGTTTTTACGTGACAAACAACAAACAAACACCTAACAAACGTCCATCCTTTCAAACAGTCGCTTTACGTTATAAACAAAAGTGAGAAGTTAGAAATTGCAACAAAATATCTAAATAGCGTTCTCTAGTAGGTAGGTAGATAGATATAGAAACCTATAACAATAAATTGTATTGATCTGTGTGCCTGTACCTAAATGCCCAACATACCTTCTACAAACTTAAATAATTTCGTCGAAATTTCGGCCGTTTCAAATTTTACGGTCAGCTTTTAACCCTGACCAATTCGTGAGGGTAGTTTAGTTTTACAGCAGGTAAATATTAATCCTGTTTCGTTGATTGCCAGTTTTAATGTCTTTATTATACTAGCACTGTATATGTATTGCCGTTGTCATGTTTGTAGTTGATAAGGTAATTACAGTATAACTATTATCTACGTAACTAAAGATTGAAATCAGGGACTTTGTGGAGTATTGTGCGTAGGTCAGCATGCGACTATGGAGGTTACGGGTTCAATTCTCTAGTTTTTGTACGATGTGCAGATAGTTCCGGATACTTTCTATGTATACTAAAAATATATCTACGTATGGCATCGTATTTAGTATGTCAGTCATCCAGTACCTATAAAACAAGCTCTGCTTAGCTTGGGGCTAGATAATGCTGTGTGGATTGTCCAGCATTATTTTATTTATTTTACAATAAAATAAATCTATCCATGTATGGTATTGAATTCAGTACATCAGTTATCTACCATACCACCCACAACACAAGGCTTGCTTAAAATTACTTATAAAGTAATTTAAATTGTCTGTCTCGCCTGATCGTTTTTGACAGATATCGTTATTCTCAATCCCCTCTTTAAGCAGGCAGGTTATAATCTTTAAACAAAGAGTTCTCGTTTGCGGCCTTTCGCTGCGCCAACGTAGTGTTGAGTCGTCTGAATGAGTACCCATTGAACCGAGTCGCGCCGGCCGGTCGTCGATCGCACCACACCACTGCATAACGGATTCATTCCATGTACCTACCTACGCTGGTCTATACTGCTCAGTTTCACGTACTCCACGAATTAAGCAAACAATTAAGAGCCACTGCGAAACTGGCCCAGTTATGCAGCGAAACCTAACTCGGAATTTCGCAGATATGTTCGGTCGATTCGGTAACTTAAGAATTGTTTTCCGATTAACCGAGTCGCAGCTATGCCTTTATCTAGCTGTGGGTAAGTGAATAGAAAATGCTTTATTTCTTTGACTTAATCGAATACATTAGTGGTATGGGACCCTTATTTGAGTAATATAATACCTGTGCTAAAATGTCTAGATCTGCAGCGCGGCTACATTAAAGAAAATTAACAATTTAATGCTATGAAAACAAACTAATAACGACTCTACCAAAATAATCTAACTGTGAAAATCCAAAGAATGAAATGAAAAACCAATTAAGGCAATACGGCAATATAATAATAAACCTTAATACTTGGCAATGATTTGAGTTTTAGGTACTAACATTTACTTTCTTTAGCATCCATAAAATTGTTTTTAGAATGTAAAGCTGCAATGGCAAGAGTTCGGTCTTGTTTTTCTTCACGAAGTTGAATTTGCAAATGTTTCACGTCCAACTTGAGTGTTTTTATCTCGTTTTGCAATCTCATGACTATGGTCCACAAGCTCGGCGAGCCGTGATTCGACGTCGAGTGTATGGGCAGCGAAGGGGACCGCACTAAAGCCTCTATCGACGGATTCTCCTCGTCGCATTCTGGAAAAAATAAACAAGTGAAAGTTCACTGAAATGCTATTGAATAAGGCCGGTTTACACTTTTGAAATGCGAAAGTATCTGGACTAAACTGAGTTTAAAAGAAAACTTTGGTACACAGTTCTGTCAACTTTTATTTTACAAAAAGTGTTAACCGGCATTAAGTTTGAAAGATACAATGTTACCCACCTTTATAGAAGTAAGACATCCAAAGCATAAATAGATATTTAGGAAGCGTAGGATCGATTGCAGATAAATCTATACAACCCTATCAATATTACAATTGAGCGTAGGATCGATTGCACCTAAATCTATACAACCCTATCAATATTACAATTGACATAAACTATCACTATTAGCAGTCTATTGTAAACATTAATTTACCACGTTGTAACTGAATTTATTCAGGTACTCCAGCTGATTTGATATTTATCTTTTCTTATTTCATAGACGTATTTTAGATAAACGGAAAATTCTACTTTTCGGAACTGCAATCACTGACACAGGAAATTGAAGAAATGATTTATATTAACTTCAGTTGGGTATCGAAGGCCATATCTGAGTCAATCATAGTCATAGTAAGAGTTCCTATAATAACCAATCGTTCCTTAATATAATCCTATGGATAAAACAGTGAAAATACTAGTAATAAATAATTCGTTTCTATTCTTTGATTGTGATTTCTTCTTCTTAGGTGGTTATCAATGTTGCTTTAAAGAATTTGAAGTTGGGTTATAGTTTTTTAAAACATGCCTAATTATAAAAGTAATATAGGTACATTGTGTATTGTGCTTTTGTGACATTCTCATTTTAATTCTAGTTAGGTTTTTCTAGTTAGGTATTGTTAGATTTCTAGTGTGCTATAACTAGCAGGAATAATATTAGTGAGAAGGAAGAAGAAAATTTACACATTTTTGCATGTGGTTACAGAAAATTTATTTATGAAACCTTATCAATACATAACTACAATAAAATCCGATACAAAAATAAATATTATGTAGTATTAATAACACTCGCCATATTAATAAGTTGTTTGATAAACTGTTTTACAATACAAGACAGCAAAAGAGCGTTTTTAAGTTCAGATCCCTAAACTGTAAGAGGCCAAGCTTAGCGTTTCTTGTCTTAAGTAGAATATAATGAAATGACATATAAGTTCGTTTTTTTTAAATCATGATACATTATGTTATGTTTTTTGATATTAATTACTAATTAATTAATGCAATGTAGGTACTATTTTCTCTATTCTCGCCTAGACAAAAAATCGCTTTGCTAGGGGGACAGATGTGTTGACAAATTATAGGTTAAAGCGGGTAGTCACCATTTTATTCTTTCTGTTTTTTTTATATCCTGCGTTCTACAAGCTGATGGTTTGGCGAACCTTCTAATTTTTAAAATAAATTTAGTACTTAGTTTACCAAAATTAAAAATTAACTCCAAAATAAACAAATAATTCGGAGTTTTCGAAGCATTTTAGGTTTACTAGTAAATTGATTAAAATTGTCGCAACACGACCTACCAACAAGATAGATTAAGTACTTGTAGGACGCGGAAAAATAAAAATAAAACAGAAAAAAGTATTTCCTACGCGGTTGGTGAGGATTCACCTTAAACATAGTTTTTAATAATATAGACATGAGAATTTAATACATACAATAAATATTAAATAGAATAAGTACATATAAGTAAAAATGAATACATTCAAAAATAATTTTGACATAATTTTTATAACTGTGTTATATTACGGTACCTACATAACATAGTTAGTTCAATCAGTAAGATAAAAAATAATATTACACATTACATTATTTGTAGTGTACATTATTAAATTATAGGTAGGATCGAGATAAATGAGTTAGGTATTGAGTGTTAAAAACCCTAATTATGTACAAAAGAACTCGAAATAAGTTGCCATTAACAATAATACGTTTCTTCCTACGTGAATACAAAAACACGCTATAATAATAATAATTTAAAAGCGTACTTTTTTAATTAAAAGAACAAAACTAATTGCACACCTTCCATTTCTAGAAAATATTGCCGTTTTGGTATCAGCAAGAAGTACCTACGTACACTTTCTTGCAAAATCTGACATGAGTAACAAAATACTACGCCCCAATAAATAATGTATCTACTGCAAAAATACAGCAACCGTGTTCAACCCAAAGGAGTCAGTTTGGCACTTACAATAAATAAAATATAAGGTACTCATCAGTATGGAGAGAGAAGCAAAGGTTTGGTACTTGATATACAATAGCAATGTCCACAGATTTATTTCGGATTCTACCAAACTTAGTTTATTGTCGCAGGTGTTGCGGCTTCCATTTTCACCGCTATGTTTTTGGTCTATCCTTTTAGCCGTACTTTAATTTTTGTTTTCTATTCGTATTTAAATTGAACTATGAACTTCTATACTCTGTCCACACTTATTTTCTTTTTCTTTCATAAACGACTGTGAAGTACTTACCTTATTTGTTGAAAGGCAAGGCAAGTAAATTAAGACGAATAACGCAGTTACTTTTGAGATGCAAATCTGTGGACTCAAATATAATCAAGACTTAACGATACTTTTGATCTTTATCGAGCCGACGAATTATGTAACGAAAATTATTCTAGATGATTTTTCCATGAAAACATTATGGAAAATAGTTTAAAAGTTATAGTTTGACACGGATAGTCAATGTGTTAATATTTATCACGGCAAACGAGTGTAATGTCGCGGGCAGCAAGTAGAAAGTAAACAACAAAAATAATACTGTTTTTTGTATTGAATATTTTGGTGCTATAGGTAAATCAAGTTATTGAAGCGCCTAAGTATGTCGAGCAAAATCGATAACTTCTTGAAAAACAAAATTGAATGTCATAAAAATCGAATCGGAAAAGCGTTAGGAGAAGACGATTTGATAATCGCGTCGGTCTAACTGCCAAAAAGAAAATAAAACCGTAGAATAAGTATAATCCTTTTTTCAACAGCGTTATCCATTTGGCACCAGGACCCTTAAAATACCTATCTACGATTATTCCGAATAACCTTTGGCTAGGATTAGATAGACGGTAAATTCTAATCCAAAGCCTCCCGCCATCCTTCAGCAAATCAATAGTCGTGTCAATGATCTTTCACGACTAGAACTTAGCAATGTCAACATTTTAATTTAAGTAAGCCTCGAATAAACTGAATCCACACTAAACTCCAAAATTCCACATAAGTGTAGTATGTTTTAATTCAATAATTTTGCAATCATAACAACGTGATAAAATGCATTTGCATATTATACCTCCGAACAATCCTCAAGGGATACATCCGAACTTTCATTTTATAATTTTCTGGCTTGAGTTTTCATTTCAAAATACATTTTATATTTTGCGATCTCGTCACATATGCGGGCATCAATTCCCTGGCACGAATTTTTTAAACAAATTGGATTACCAAAGTCGCCGTAATCAGCGGTTGGCGTGGAGAGCTGAGATTTTACTATTTCTACTCCAATTAATCCATGTCAGCAATCAGTATAATGTAACCACGAGTTTTTTAAATCTTTTTGTCGAACCGATAGTAAATGCGATGGATCTTAAGTTCGGTGTACACATTACCGGTAGCGTAAATTAATCAGCAGGTGTTTATTGCACCGCGTTAAAAATCTTTTGTTATTAACACAAATTGTATAAGCTTCAGATTTATTAATACTGTTACGACGTCATAAAACGTACTACCTACAAGGGCAGAGAGGCGATAGAATTGATGTCGAACAAAAGGGCGGAGACCTTTAACGAATTTTGTTAAAAAGTACCAATTTCGAGTAAGTAATTTAGATTGGGTGATTTAATTAGAGACTAGCGATTTTCATTTGAACTCGGAGAGAAGTATATCTATATACCAACGCTGAGAAAGCATTAAAATACGTTAGATTATATAGTACCTACGTGCATAAGTGACTGTAGGCAAGTCACAGTTGGAACTATATTGTATTTGGCACTGGTTTAGACGACGCGAGCTCCTAAAGTGGAGAACTAATACAGTAAGAAGTGCATGCAACAAATGCAATGCGCTACCCCGTTCAATAATAAATGAATGGTACGCGCGGGCAACACCGCAATTTGCTCAGATATACACTGGCCGTTTGATTGCGAACTGTAAACCGTTAACGTAATGGGAGATGTCATCACAATTCAAGAGGTTTTACACGATTTTATACTGGATGCAATATCTTGCAATTGCCGCTTTCCACGTTTAACACTAAAGCGCGTCGTTCTGTCGAGTTTTATTATGCTTTACTCCTTGCTGTTATACTTTTTTGAACTAAACAGCTTACATTTATCACTTTTATTTATGTGAGTGCTTTGAATGATTTAAATGCAGCTCTTCTATTCTATAGGTCTATAAATGTCTAGTCATTCTAGACACGCGATTTTTATCATGATTTATTTTGAGTTATCCGATATGTAGGCATTGATTCAAACGCCATGATTATGATCTTTCGTGATTCGCACGCGTTCTTTCTATGGTAATGTGTCAAGGCTATTTCTATTTCCCATGGTAACTGTTTTATGGGTTAAGAAGTAGCCGATGTGTTTTTCCAAGGCTAGAACTACGTCTATCCAAAATTTCAGACAGATCTGTTCAGTAGTTTTTGCGTGAAAGAAGAACAAACATCCATAAAACTTTCCCGTTTATAATATCAGTAAGGAACTTCTAAGTCGTTCATCAACTCACAGTAATAACTCGCCTCACTTGCCTCTATTAGCCACGTTTGCTGCCCTATTCGCCCATAGCTCTGTTATTACTCCCTATTAGAACCCGAGCATAAGTCAGCGTTTATTTGGCGTTTGACAAATAAATAGAATATTAAGCGCTTAAGCCGTACCACACGTTTTTCGTATAAAAGAACCATAAGCGACTTAATTTATATACCGAAACGTATGAACGAGGCTATATTTTTGGGAAAATGTTACCGTAACTACACACGCAGGCGGTAAAGTAAATTTAGTAAGGGTGTAATGCATAGTGAAACTAGGATTTTCTTTAGGAAAAATATGCATTTTGTAGAATCATTAGTGTGGAGCTTAGTAAAACAAATCGCCGCAACGGTGGGGCGGCGCGCACCCTGTGGTTTACGAAGCTTAAATCGAGAACCACAGAATACAAACTCTTAAAAAAGGTGCCATAAAAGACTTTAGTTTTTAGGGTTCAGTTTGCAAAGGGAAAAACGGGATCCTATTAATAAGACTCCACTGTCCGTTAGGGTGGAGCGAGATTTTTATTTTTACATTTGCACTTCTGAATACCTCTCAAAAGTTGCATCTTGTTACACAGGCAAGGAAAAAAAATAAAATAAAAATATTGCAACCCGCTCTTCAGCCCTCTACTGCCCTTTGAATATTTCAAAATTATGAAAAAATGGGAGTGATTAACAAAAATCGTAACTAAACATTTAACTGTTTTTTTAAGTTGAATATCATATTTTTGCATGTCTAAATATAAAATGAGTGGTAAATAATAATTCCTATATCACTAGAAGCTTGTCATGAAGTCAAATTATACTTATCAGAGACGCCGATTTTAAACAAAATTCAATGATTGGTATCAGTCGGTACGTAGCTTTGCAAATTGAACTGTTGACGTTAGAATCATTCGAGTTACCTATTTTTTAAATAACTTTCGTCTTATAAATTTATGTTAGTTGTTTTTTTCAGTAATCAATAAGATAAGCTATTAATTTCGTGGCCTAATGTTCTAAAGACAAAATAATGTCGAAAATAAGAACTCGAAGTGAAATAAACTGTTCTATTTATGGATATCCTTGTTTTTGTAGTAAATTAATACTACTAACGAAAGCTGATAGTTTAAAACAAGTGTTGTTTATCAAAAAAACAGTGAAATGTCAGAAAAATGGTCAACAAGCCGCCATGCGAGTTTCGCAGGAATCATGAAAAAAATGCTCATTCGCGATGGTTGACAACAGCTGATAGCTATATTAAGACACCCAAGCCTTATTTGAAACTTATAAAACTAAGAGCTTCCAGCCTAATAAATCTTATTTTATACTATACTAGCTGGTACCCGCGACTTCGTCTGCGCATGATTAGTATTTCGAGTACTCGCGATTTTACTCGCGTAATTCCCTTTCCCGTGAGATTTTCGGGATAAAATAAGCCTATGTGTTATTCCAGCTTATAATCTATCTCTGTGCTAAATTTCATACAGATCCGTTCAGCAGTTTTTGCGTGAAAGAGTAACAAACATCCATCCATCTATCAATCTATCCATCCATCTATCCATTCATACTTACAAACTTTCGCGTTTATCAGTTTAATTCAGTTTGGTTCCCCTGGGCTATACGGGTTTTCAAAAATTTCTCACAGCATCTGAACGACGCGCGCGCGTCGTTCAAATGCTGTGAGAAATTTTTGAAAACCCGTATAGCCCAGGGGAACCAAACTGAATTCCGGGATAAAAGGTATCCCATGTCCAATCGTCCCGAGTTCCATTCGAATTCATTCACTTCCGTCGTGATGCGTGGTTTAAGAATTTTTCTTTCACCCTCTCTCCCAGGGGAACCTTACCGAATTCCGGGATAAAAAGTATCCCATGTCCTTCCTTGTAGTATGAACTCAAATCGTCCCGAGTTTCATTCCAACTCATTCAGCAGTTTCGGCGTGATGCGCGGTAAAGGAATTTTACTTTCATACCCTCTCCCATGGGAACCTTACTGAAATCCGGGATAAAAAGTATCCTATGTCCTTCCTCGTAGTATGACCTATAATCATGCCGAGTTTCAGTTCAATCCATCAAGTAGTTTCAGCGTGATGCGCGTTTACGATACAGACAGACAGACAGACAGACAGACAGACAGACAGACATGAAAGAAAAAAATTACAGTTTTGGCTTGAGTATCGATAATAGAGTGCCCTCCAAAAAAAATTTTCAAAATATCTTCAATGTACAGAATTGGACCTGTTACAGTTTTATTATAAGTATAGATTAAGAGCTTATGCTCCTATTTGGTATCATATACGAAATTTTGCTTGAATGAACTATTCATTCAAGCACAGTTCGGTGAATGTTCTTTGATTGATTGCATAATTAAAATGTTTTGAGTTCTGATGTACAGAAAATTGCAGACCGAGTTATTCAGAGAAACCTCTTTTTTTTGCACATCCAAAAAAACTGTTACAGGCTATGCTTTACGATCAATAAATCAATATAATTTCAGAGAACTGGGTTTGAGGATTTCGGATTTTCCTTGTCACAATCAAGCTGTTGAAAATGTGTGAAAATGGTAACTGAGGCACTGATGACTGTTTCTGGTAAGAAAGCCAGAGATGGATGCATTCGCGGTAAAATACAATCGCGTGCTATCGTTCGATACTGAAAAAAAATCAAAGCTTAAAAGTCAACCTAAATACTCACAATTTTATAATTTTTGATTAATTTTTTTATTGTTTGAAGCATGTCCTATTTACACTATGCCACTAAAATAATTAGTTATTTATTGTTAGTTTCTGTAGAAGACAGGTTTTAAAAAGTAACGTAAATGAAAAAAAATGACAAATTTCAAACGACGGTAGAGGGCCAAAAAACATATTTAAAAAATAAAATAAAATTATACTTATTATTGTCTTGCTATTTTGCAACTTTTGGCAGGTATTCGAAATCGATCATGTAACTTTATTTTTTTTCCATACATTGACGCTCCACCCTACTGTCCGTCCGTCTCCCCAAGTTGTTTCTATGAACCGTGTTAGTTAAACAGTTGTAAATTTCACAGATTATTTATATATGATGCCGCTATAACAACAATTACTAAATTACTACTATAATATTTTAAGGAGGCTTCCATTTTTTATTTTTAACATTTAATTTTTTTTCTGCCTTTTTTATAGATGATACGGAACCCTTCGTGAGTCGGACTCGCACTTGGTAGGTTTTTTTTTATTTTCTGTAAGGGATATAGAAACGAATCATAGGTATATCACAGATTAATGATCAGAAATTAAACTACAATATTTTCTCTGTAAAAACTACTCTACCGATTATAAATTAGATTAAGCACCATAATTATAACAATTCTAACAAAAAATTACACTGACCAATCTTGTCAAAATGTGAATGAACTTCGCAAAAGTTCTGCATCAGAATTTAATTTACTTAAAGCCGCGCAAGTTCCAAATAATTACTTGGCAGATAGATTCTAAATCTGCAATTTTTGTGTGCAATGGCGGAAATATTATTAGTTTCCAGTAAAAGTAAATTAAGTTAATTACTTAGTGATTTAGCACTAAACTGAGTTTATATTGACTTAGTTTACATCTATGGCCGAGGATGTAATACATTTTGTAGAATAATCACGTACAGACAATAAGTTTATACAAT
The DNA here is from genome assembly GCA_944547425.1 of Eupithecia centaureata. NCBI lineage: Eukaryota > Metazoa > Arthropoda > Insecta > Lepidoptera > Geometridae > Eupithecia > Eupithecia centaureata. The sequence goes on from OX155694.1 coordinate 4,241,533, forward strand.
AAATAGTTAAACTTCAATTCTTAAATCATATAAACCTAAATGTATAAATTATGCTGCATGAAATGTCCAGCATTCAATCATTATTATGTGATGAGTATATCGTAAAAATCTTAGAACAATACATTAAATAATCTACGACTGTAAATATAAAACATTAAAGTTCAAAATTCAAAGTAAAAACAATGTTAGCCTTACTATCTAATATAAGCAAAACATGCATACGCTGCCAAAATATAATGCACCAATACAGCTTAGAATAATATACAAGTTCTTATATAACAAGCAATATAAATATATCTCTATATACTACATAATACTGCAAACATGCATTTTCTGAAAATCTATGTTGACATAGATAACACACAGTACAACAAAATGGCACTTGTAATATTAAAAATATGACTTTTTTTTCATATCTCGTTTATATATCCTCCTATATTCAGGTAAGCTTACACCTAAATATTGCAAAGCGCATGACAAATTCATCGTTACTATAACAAAAGACATGGTAATTATTAATCAATGGAATCAGCTTTGGTTAATTATCAGTGCCTTTTTCACTAACTTAATCACTTCACCATAATAATGGTATCAATGACAAATTTTGGGATTTTACCTTTAACTAAGACAGTACGGACTTATTGATAGATGGAAACCATTCACTGAATAAGTCCGTGCAAATAACATCGCAAGCACTATCTAGGTAGTTTCTTTCGTCTTCGAACGATTCTGAGACGATACCATTGTCATAGTAAAGCGAGTGGTTAGCAGAATCCGGCCCTAGGTATGAAAAAACGGTCATCCACAATCATTCACAGATAAGGTTCGGGAGATGTTTGATTAGCTGTCAAAAGGATAGGCGAGTAGAATGATATGTAGCAGTCAGTAGGAACAAATTTTGAGCATGAGAGGGCTTCGTACAAACACACGCGAAGGAAAAGGCGTGCACTGCAACAGCCAAAGACTTGCATTGCTGATGGCCGCGGAACAGAGCTTCAACCCAAGCTAAGAAGAAACTTGCTACCGAAACATTTCTCTCTGCCGATTATTACCAAAATTCGATGTTTTCATCGTTATGCAGATTCGTCAGCATTGCGTCGATAGACAGTTTCCGCTCAGGGTCAATGCACTGCGACGGAAGCCGAACTACTAATGTCAATCGAAGTGATGTGATTTAGTGAGTTGTTTGACGAAGGAGCCACAGCACCAGGTGGAGGAGCGAGCGGAGCGGGGCGCGGGGGGCGGTGCGGCGCAGACGGTCGCGCGGGCGCGGAGGGGCGGGGTCAGACTGGGGTGTGACCCGCTGCGCCTAGACCGACCACCTTCCAACCGCCGCCATCGCTCCTCAGAACAGTCCCACAGATTCGGATTCGACCGGTTCTCGAACTTTCGATCCGCCTGCAACCGGTATAGAACCGAGTCCGCGGCTGATGAACTCTTATTCCTCTTCACCTTAGAACCCTTGGTGCCTTGGGGGTCAGGCGTGTTGCTTCGCTGGCCGATCGCCAGTTTAGTGTAGTTATAGTTGTTAGTGGCGTGATATTGTACTTTACCGACAGAAAAGTGGGCGTAGTCCACTGCAGGTGCGATATTAAGGCAGCCGCATGTAACAAAACAGAAATATTCAGAGCACCGTGAGGGTTATCGTCAGGCTGAGCTGATCGATGTAGGGTTAAGGAAGAGTCATGTTAGTTTACAAGACTTAGAATTACTGTTTATGGACAGTAGTGTGGTTATAAACGAGTGCATTTAGATTTATGATTAAGTATGATTTAGTGGTGTTTTTTTTCAACCGACTTCAAAAAGGACTAGTTTCTCAATTCGCCTGTATTATATTACAAGCGAATTAATAACATATGGATGATTGTTAATGAGATACTTTAATACTACAGCGAACTTTGTTAAATTATGTTTGAAATTACTTAACTGGCGATAATTATGTATGACTAAAATACACTTTAAATACGAAATTAGGCAAAATGATACTGAGTGGGCCATATAAATTACACTGAAGCTGAACCAGAATGGCCATGAAGCAGCCGTCCCTCTACACTACACGTTTGATTTAGTAACTAAATGGCAAACAAAATATGAGCAAGATGTTGAATGATAAGTGAGCTGCATTTTTTTATTACTCTATTGTTTTATAGCGTAAATGACATACTTCCTTCTCGTGTGGATATAATTTTGATCTATATCTGACGAGTACTTTTTGAAATAGCCTTAATAATGTGTGACATTTGAAGTCGGTTAGTTTTTGTAACAACATAAAATTATTATTATGTAGAAGAAATGCTTTTAGATTTTAGAGATTCTTCGTTTCATCTGACCATTATACCAAACTTTTAATTTAAATTAATAAAATACTATACGGCTACAAAATTTACAACTAGCTACTTTGTACTGATTATCATAACAAATAATGACTTAGCTCTATTATTCTACATCAAACTATTCAAAGTTGTAATGAATCAGATCTACGAGAATATAAAATGAGATTATTAAAGCATGCTTCATTTTCATGCACTTAGCGAAGAATGCCCGATAAATAACGATATCATACGAGTTATGTAGAGTATTATAAAATTATTAATTACAATGATGTAATGAACGAATGTGCTCATAATACACCAACAGCAGATTATAAAGCGCTACATAAACGTAAAAGACTAGCGGAAAATTTGGCATTTGTGAGAATACAGATCTTTTCATTCTAAGAACCAACTGATAATTCTGTTTCTTGACTTCGCATGTCTTCTCCGGGCTGACTCGAAAATCTCCAGTGGTATATTGGGTACTGTATGATAAATACACGCGTGTTAGTGATTCCTTAGCGGTACATTATTATTGTTACTCGAATCATACCAATATGTGCATTATAATGTATACGCAACCCAATTGTAAGCAGACCGAGAGGTCAAATAGCCCGTGATACTTAGATAAATTAGCGTAGTATTATTATAGATAACGAGTAGTTTGGATAAGGGTTTGTCTATTAACCACGTGAGGCAAGGGGGGCGGGGAAATATCACAAGGGGGGGTAATGTGATATTTCACTTGTAGTTATGTATCGTTGAATGAGCGATTTGGAAACCGAACAAACAGATCAGAATTTATTATTAAATCATACGCAGCTAGTTTCAGAATATTTTCTCTAAAACAGATTAAGAGAAAGTATTTTGAAACTTCCTGCGCCCGTAGCTTCACTCGCGTGATGATGGATGAAAGTAGCGTATGTTTTATTTCAGGTCATATTAAAATTTCAGGAACTACGTATTTTCAAAATTCAGCCCGAACTGTTTTCTAGTTTTATCGTGAAGAGGTAACTATCATCCTTCCAAACTTTCGCATTCATAATAATTAGTGTGAAGTTTTGCTTCTTTGTATCTACAAAAATATCTCGTGATTTTAGTTGGGAGGGCGGAAGGGCTTTTTAAAAACCTCATAATATATCACCATGGTTTAAAATGTTGCTTAAAACATCACGTGATTAATAGACAACTCCTATGGGACATCACGAATATGGTACTTCCACCGGGTTGATGTGTTTAATACTTTAACTGCACCGTCACACATGGATCTACAGCTGAGGATCACCCCAGCAGGCAGTGAAAGCATTGAATGCCCAGGGTACTAGTAGAAACAAAAATCGAAGTTTCGGTTTCATTTTTGAGTAAATGCTATCTTGTGTAGGCGACATAAGAGGTTAAGTATGAAAACGAATAAGAAACTTCGATTTTTGTTTTTCTCAGCTTCGGTAATGCGACGCGATGCAGGATCAGTAAATCAATAACATTATTTCTTTAGGCTTACAAAATAAGCACTTAGACAAGTCAAATTTTAAACTATGAAGGTCGATTCACACTTATTCAGTGAAGTCACAGTTCCGGCATAGTGCGAAATATTCTTTCATACATTCTCTACTAGCGACTCGCCCCGGCTTCGCACGGTTTTATTATACGTATAAACCTTCCTCTTGAATCACTCTACTTATCTATAAAAAAAACCGCATCAAAATCCGTTGCGTAGTTTTAAAGATTTAAGCATAGGGGAACGGCGGGTAGCCCCGGACGGCGGGTACCCCCGGACACTTCAAATACAAGGTGATTAAACTTACTTAGAATACAATTAAATACAGTTTAAGATGACGCGTGGAATATGAACAAAGAATCTATTCAGTGGTGGCGTGTCCGGCCAATGGTTCTCACGTGAGGACAGATTTTATCTCGGATCAATCTATTTACTCTGCTCCTTAGAAAGTTTGAATACAAAAATCTGTTACTAAACGTTAGTATTTTGACTTAATATTATTATGTTCCCATAGGTAAATGATGAGTCAATCAGATTTTAAAAGTTATTTTGAATTCAGTTTGATACTTTTGATGTGGTGGTTAAAAACATAGATTTTGGGAGGTCGGGTACCCCCGGACAAACTTTTGGCGGGTACCCCCGGACACTTATCAATGTGTGTTTTGTAATTTTTAGAAGAGCTTTAGTAATTTGATAGTGTTATTTTGTTGATGTACCCGCATATTTAATTCAGGTAGACTATAATAACATGATCAAAGTAATGAAAAAACCACGGATAGAGGAAACTGGAAAGAGCTTTACAGTAGAGAAGCAGTCAGTAAAGTTTATAAGGGTAAACTTGCTCTCAGGAGGATATCTAAAAAATACAGCGAGCAGAGGATTTGGAGAAACAAAAATGCTCCTCATGTGAAAAACCAAACAAACAAACGTAGTGTAGGACGCCCTCCGGCTAGGTGGGATGACGATGTGCGAAAGACTGCTGGCAGATGCTGGATGCGTCAAGCTGAAGACAGGGCGCTATGGCGCTCATTAGGGGAGGCCTATGTCCAGGAGTGGACTAATATAGGCTGATGATGATGATGTGAAAAACTCCGAAAATGAAAAGAAAATTTCAAAGACTTGTTCAGAAATGACGGGCTGAACCAGAAAATTTAAAATGTGGTGTGACATGAGAGTGGAACTGTATTAAATGATAAATATGTTTAGGTCTTCGCCCATGAACCTTGCTTAGACCTTAATGCGTGTTCTGCTTATTATTATTGTGATTTCTGCCAAGCTGAAAAGCGACTAGGTCAGCGCTAATGTTGTGTCCGGGGCTACCCGACATTTTTACGGCATGCCAATTATTAGATGTTTAGATTTTGAAGTTTTTTGTTAATGAATGATGAATATAACTTACTAATTCATAGAAATTATGATTAATTGTAATATTTATCAAATGAAATGAAAAAAAACATCGTTAAGAGTTCGTTAATTGTACCTATAAAAATCATTTAATTTTTTGTCCGGGGCTACCCGCCCTTCCCTTACAAAGGGATATAGGGATATAGGGACAAAGAAAGCGACTTTGTTTTATACTATGTAGTGATGAACACATCCCCACTTGTCAGTGTCAGTGACGACAAAGTGCTCTCAGTGTCAGTGCCGACACCGGCAAAGAATTTATGAAAGAATATTTCACACTGTGCCGGTACTGTGTCAGAACTGTGACTTCACTGATATGTGTAAATCGACCTTAAAAGTCTCCACACACTGAAACCGGAGCGGAGGCGAAGGCGTGCGAGTTGTACTCCATTGAATCATTATGAAAGCCTAAGAAATAAGGTGTTAATTGATTTTCTCTTCGCTTCAATCTCTATAGATCTGTAGATTCATGCGCGTTGGCTATCAACAATATACTCACCGGAACTGACTGCGTTTCTACACCGCGCCGACGTGCAGTACGCCTCGATGACTTTGAGAATGAGGGCGTCTTCTTCGTAAGAGTTTGACTTCCTCTGGTGTGGCGCGTAGGGGTGAGTGGGCCCGATGTTTTCGTCGGAGCCGATGGTGAATGATTGTGGTCTTAATGGCGGAGCGGGCCTTAGGCAGGAAATGCTCCAACCTGAAATGATTGCTTTTTAGAATATTTGTATAGATATCTGTAGGTTGTTTAAACGTTTGTATTGAGATGAGAATCGAATCTGTTAACTCCTGCGTCGCAGGCGGACATTCGCCCGTTAAGCCACAGAAGTCGTCAAAATATTAATTAGTCTTTTATAATATACTAGCGACAAGCCCCGGCTTCGCACGGTTTTATTATACGCACAAACCTTCCTCTTGAATCACTATCTATTAAAAAAACCGCATCAAAATCCGTTGCGTAGTTTTAAAGATTTAAGCAGGCAAAGGGAAATAGGGACAGAAAAAGCGACTTTGTTTTATACTATGTAGTGATAAAAGCTTATTCATACTGGTCTGCTAACTTATCTTTTCTTTCTTTCCCATAAGGTAAATTCTTTTCAATGATTTATGGGTTCAAACGTAGACTATGAATTGTTTCCGGTATAGACCAACTTCTATGCAAAATTACAGCCTGATTCGTGAGTAGTTTTGGCGTGAAAAGTAACAAAAATACAGTCTACTTTTTATCTTGAAAAAAATGATAATCACATTACACATCTTTTTACCTACAAACGTGTTCAAGCAGAAAATATTTTAATATAAAAGTCCTTTCAAATGTGCCATTTTAATAGCTACGATGGATTTACAACAAATTAACTAAAATTACTTACCTTTAGTAGGGCCGTAGTTCGAACTCGAAGTGTCAATGAAATCAACAGAGGAAAACTTCATCCCAATGACACTTCTGTTAGGTTTAGTGGACGACTGATCGAGGGTATCGCAAGAATTCAATAGCCAACCCGCAGACTGATTCTTTTGTTTACTTTTCTGCGATTGCTGCGAATGCTGAGTGTAGCTTTGATGATTGTTGAATGAATGTGATCTTTTATGGTTCGTAAGCCCGGAGGAGAGATCAGAGTTATTGCTGTCGCTCGTGGTCATCTGTCAAATAAACGTTTCATTATAGACTAAAGCTCATGTAATAAATCAACACGTCAGAAGTTCGCTTCAAAGTTTGCAATTACAAATTGGGCAAGTCACTGCCGCCAGTTTATGAAATATTTGACAGCATCGCTCACACCAACACCAATAAAGCGTTTGGGCGCCAATCAACGATGTAATCCGGCTAGTTTTAACACGCTTCGTTCAGTAACAGTTTGTGATGCTCGCGATAAATAACACCTTGATTGTCCAATCAATAAGATTTAAATCTTCTAACTCTAACTTTTTAGAATTACTTAGATAATACATGTTGACACAATAACATTTTTGTAAGCTGCTTTCATAATCTTGCAAAAAATGCAGCAGAAATTATATTAAACCCAGATTCTTAAGGGTTTATCCAATTAGGAGTGATCACATCGTATTGATTTCTATAACTTCTGTCTGTGAGATCTCGGGAAGAATAGGTGATCAAGCCTCTCCATGCATTTTTTTTCTTTTTGTTAGTATTATGGAGTCTACTTGCGGTGACGGTTTAGTTAGTAGATGAATAAACACAGGCAAGGATGATCAAGTAAAGCACTGCAACACTGGGGTAATTCTAATGACAATATTAATCTAATGGTTACAAAACTTCAAGGCATTATCTTCAAACCAGTATACACAAAACAGTATCTCTTTACAAAAGAATAATCCTTGCCTGAGTCGGTGACCACGGTAATGGGTAACTTTGCTTTCATCCACCAGTGCGCATACAAGTCGGAACGATACACCACGAAGCCACTCTGTGCTTCCGCTAATCCCTTCTGCGTTTTAGACATATCCTCACTTCGCGACCTTGTCTTTCTAACTTCGCTAAAATAAGAGTCTGTTTTATTGATAGTTCCAAACAAGTCCCGGTTTCTCGGGGCATTCATGCGAGACTTTCTGTCTGTACTATTTTGATCAGGCTTCTCTCTGAATATACGCATGTGGTAATGGAGACTTGGTTTATTGCGTTCCGTGATATTGAGCGTGCTCCATTGAGAAGGATGCTGTTGACGCACATTTTTAGGAATCTCCAGATGTGTGCTAGGTTTGCGGTATATCCTCGGCGGTGGGTCAGGTTTTATCTTGATTTCGGGCACGTATTGATCGATATTCCTTCGTATAGAGGTCCGCTTTATTTGCGAAGTGGGGACCGGTGGGGTAGCAGTGAATGTCGATGTCAAGCTCGTATTGGATAGATCCATTACATCCAGGCTATTCTCTGACGTCACACTGGTGACACAGGATGTCCTAGCAGTGGAGCCAAAAGGCGAGGTGCACCTGCATTGATCTTCAAAGTTCGCTGCCTCTATTTCCGAGAGCGTCAACTTCTTGCGACGATCATTGTCGTAGTTATCCTGTAATATCTGATCTGATGCTCTTTTGTCCGGGCCGTCGGATTCACTACCGTGCATGTTCAGCTCTGGCGATGCTAAATTGCAACTTCCGACAACACCCGAGTCAGATGATCTAGGGCTGGGACACAATGATCGGTTGCAGCATTCACATTTCCTGTTGTTCTTCTGGTTATCGGATTGCGAGCTCATTCTTTGAATGTGCGCCCCTTCATTGCGACTAAAAGATTCTGTCTCCATCATAGATCTAGAGATGGACCTCCTCAGTTTTTTGTCGGAGTTAAGAGAATGTTTCCGGAAAGGTATGTTAGCGTTTAGATTGACGTTGATTATTTTTAAGTCATCTTCTTCGTTACGAAACATTGGCGGTGGATCAAGTATCACTGAGTCGAAGAAACTGGATCTTTGTTTCGGAGATGGTGGATCGAGGGCTTGCAAGACGTTTACGGACAATTTTTGATCTGATTCAGATGTTTCATAAGAATTGTAATCCTCTTCAGTGGACTTCCAAGGTTTCGGTGCAGGGTCAATTTTAGCACTGGTATGAGGAAAGCTTCGCCTCTCCGGTATAAAATCTATGTCTTCGTTCCCGAGCCCATCGATATGAGTATTCTGATCCATATTAACCAAATCTTCACAACCCTTGTATGGCCTTACTTCGAAGCTGGAGTTCTCTGTACTTTCGGAATGTAGAAAAATGTTCGGTTTACCGGTACTATCAAACGACGTCGGTACCAAAATGTTGTTGGCATCAATAGTTTTGACTGTGTTATGGAGGTTGTGAACCGTTTGAAATATTTCTCTGGTACAATCACCTTTAACAGGGGCAGACTCATCCAGATGTAGGTCTGAGGAGTTGTCATGATAGCGCATGTAACAGTTACTGCCCCAACTGCTACATGAAGACGTGATCGTTCTAGGCCCAGGGCTTTCTAGAGCGTTTTGTCTTAGGATCCTATTAGCTGCAGCTCCGTCGATATCAGTACAAGAGCTCGCGTATGACTCAGTCGTGTCGCTTTCTCTCTCACTATCACTATCCGAACCTTCCGTCTCGGTCCCTATAGTGCCGTCGTCTTCAATCCTTAATCGTATATGATTTTTATGTCTCCGCATAACTGGCATTCCGGTCAGTTCAAAAGCTTTAGCCCAGGTCCTTTCGTGTAGAAGTTTGCGAAGCATTTGTTTAGTTATAACTTTTTTCTTGACAAGTCTCGCGAAGTATTTAGTGAGGGAGTAGTAGGGTGACGCAGAAGGGTAGCTTGGCGGGGGTAGGGTCACGTGGTAAAGACTGCGTCGACTACTGTTGATGCTAGACAACGCCCCTTCGGAGGGAGAGCGGGTAAGCTATGTAACAACATTAAATACCTTAGTTGATTGATACCTTTGCAATAGGGTAAAATCATAAGTTATTTTGTGTTTTCTTATTTATATAGTAAGTATGTAAACGTTATATTTTGATAGATTTGTAAGTACACGTTCAAAATCCTTGTTTGTGCATGATTTTTTTCCTTATTTGATTGCCCAGTAAAATAAAATTAAGGTCAATTAATATTTATATTCATCTGAGATAACTAACTGATATTATAAGTAGAAGTCACTGAGTTTTGAAAACCACAGGAACTTAAGTGCCTTTGATTTTCATTACTGTCTGTAAAACTATAATAAAGTCGATAGAAACCATTCTTCACTTTATTTATAAAATAGCATGATTCGACCTTGACAAACTGACAAATAAATTTCTCAACATGTGTGGTGTCAACATCTGAGTTATAAATAAGGCAGACAGTTATTGATAATTTCAGATATAAATAGAAATGTGAAAACATTAAGTCTGGTTCCGATTAACTTTTAATAACGCCACAAGATCCATTCGCATTACTTTTTGTTTGCTGTTTTAATTTATTCCCATTTGCCATCTACCATCATTGAATCAATATACCACAAGTGACCACGGTCTGCGACACAGGAGGTTGCGAATTCGATTCCCGCCCTAGGACAAATGTTTGTACGATCGACAGATATTTATTCCGTGTATTTTTTATATATTAAATACTAGAGGTCCGCCCCGGCTTCGCACGGTTTTATTATACGTATAAACCCTGCTCTTGAATAATTCTATATATTAAAAAAACCGCATCAAAATCCGTTGCGAAGTTTTAAAGATTTAAGCATTCAAAGGGATATAGGGACATAGGGACAGAAAAAGCGACTTTGTTTTATACTATGTAGTGATATCTATCTATGTTAAGCATATCAGCTATATAGTACCTATAACACAAGCTCTGCTTAGCTTGGAGCTGGATAATAATGCTAATACTACAAGCTGCGCTCTGCGGATTCACCCTCATATAAATTTATGAAAAGTAGCCAGTTTTATTCCACGCCTAGAACTACGTCTAATCAATTTCAGCCCGATCCGTTCAGCAGTTATGAAAAGAAGAGGTAACAAACCATCCATCCAAACTTTCGCATTTATAATATTTTTAATGTGATTATAAATAAATAAATAATGTTGTACAATCCACACAGCCCCAAAATAAGCTACTCAAAGCTTGTGGTATGGGTACTAGATAACTGTTTAATATTTAATACATTATAATACATAGATAGATATTTTTTATTATACATAGAAAACACCCAGACCAACGGAACAAATTTCTGCAGATCGTACACAAATTTGTTCCGAAGCGGGTATCGAACCCGCAACCTCCTGCGTCGCAGGCGGACCTTCGCCCACCGCGCCACATAGGTCGTCAAAATTATAAATGGGAGGTTCTTCGGTCTATCAGTATTTAAAACTAAATTTACACTTATTTATTTTTTATTTATAATTTATACTTACATGAGGCAAAGACTGCGGCTGATTAGGTTCATGTGCTGGACTGCTAGTGTTGGAGTGTTTTTGCAACAAACTGACCCAGTTATCTGCCTCGGCCCTCGTTTGACACACAGCCACTATAGTGTCGATCATCGGGCCACTGATCTCAAATGCATTTTTACGTGTTTCCGTATCGTCTAGCTTACAAACTGTTATACCCGTTAGTGGCAGGCAACCCTGTGGGCAAAGGGAAACAATGGAGTTAAAACGATATATAGGCGATAGAGAAGAAAGATCTAAGTTGCCTAGAGATTGCTTATGGATGAAAAATTATTTTCTTTTTATATATAGCGGTTGAATAGCAAATCTCATAGAAGACACAGCCACGTTGATAGGGATTTTCATCACAGTTTTTTGATGTTAAATAATAATTTGATGTTTTTAAGAGACTAAAATGCAACTTCAAATTTAACACTACTGGACAGTACTGACGAGAAGCACCAGATCATAACTATGAGTTCTTTCTTAATGTTATATTCTTATTTTATACTAGCTGGTGCCCGCGACTTCGTCTGCGCATGATTAGTATTTCGAGTACTCGCGATTTTACTTGCGTAATTCCCTTTCCCGTGGGATTTTCGGGATAAAATAAAGCCTATGTGTTATTCCAGCTTATAATCTATCTATGTGCCTTAAATTTCATCCAGATCCGTTCAGCAGTTTTTGCGTGAAAGAGTAACAAACATCCATCCATCTATCCATTCATTACTTACAAACTTTCACGTTTATCAGTTCAATTCAGTTTAGTTCCCCTGGGCTATACGGGTTTTCAAAAATTCTCACAGCATCTGAACGACGCGCGCGTCGTTCAGATGCTGTGAGAATTTTGAACCAAACTGAATTCCGGGATAAAATGTATCCCATGTCCAATCGTCCCGAGTTCCATTCGAATTCATTCACTTCCGTCGTGATGCGTGGTTAAAGAATTTTTCTTTCACCCTCTCTCCCAGGGGAACCTTACCGAATTCCGGGATAAAAAGTATCCCATGTCCTTCCTTGTAGTATGAACTCAAATCGTCCCCAGTTTCATTCCAACTCATTCAGCAGTTTCAGCGTGATGCGCGGTAAAGGAATTTTACTTTCATAACCTCTCCCATGAGAACCTTACTGAATTCCGGGATACAAAGTATCCTATGTCCTTCCTCGTAGTATGACCTATAATCATGCCGAGTTTCATTTTAATCCATCAAGTAGTTTCGGCGTGATGCGCGTTTACGATACAGACAGACAGACATGAATGAAAAAAATTACAGTTTTGGCTTCAGTATCGATAATAGAGTGCCCTCCAAAAAAAAATTTCAAAATATCTTCAATGTACAGAATTGGACCCGTTACAGTTTTATTATAAGTATAGATATTACAGACGAGGTATCTGTCCTGATGTGAAGGCCCGACGGCGACACTACCCATGCGTAAGACCTCTCCTAAATCCGGTAGTTTCTAGCGTTATGTTGGTACAGACTTACCTCATAAACAAAAGCCGACACTCGTTTACTAACAGACAGTAAGAGTAAGGCAGAGGGGAATAGCACGAGGTATCTGTCCTGATGCGAAGGCCCGACGGCGACGCTGCCCATGTGCAAGACCTTTCCTAAATCCGTTAGTTCTTAATGTTATGTTGGTACAAACTTACCTCATAAACAAAAGCCGACACTCGTTTACTAACAGACAGTAAGAGTAAGGCAGAGGGGAACAGCACGAGGTATCTGTCCTGATGCGAAGGCCCGACGGCGACACTACCTATGTGTAAGACCTGTCCTAAATCCAGGAGTTCATTATGTTACGTTGGTACAGACTTACCTCATAAACAAAAGCCGACACTCGTTTACTAACAGACAGGAAGAGTAAGGCAGAGGGGAATAGCACGAGGTATCTGTCCTGATGCGAAGGCCCGACGGCGACACTACTCATTCGTAAGACCTAATGTAAATCCGGTAGTTCTTAGTGTTATGTTGGTACAGACTTACCTCATAAACAAAAGCCGATACTCGTTTACTGACAGACAGTAAGAGTAAGGCAGAGGGGAATAGCACGAGGTATCTGTCCTGATGCGAAGGCCCGACGGCGACGCTGCCCATGTGTAAGACCTCTTCGAAATCTAGTTCTTAATGTTACTTTGGAACAGACTTACCTCATAAACAAAAGCCGACACTCGTTTACTAACAGACAGTAAGAGTAAGGCAGAGGGGAATAGCACGAGGTACCTGTCCTGATGCGAAAGCCCGACGGCGACACTACCCATTCGTAAGACCTAATGTAAATCCGGTAGTTCTTAGTGTTATGTTGGTACAGACTTACCTCATAAACAAAAGCCGACACTCTTTTACTAGCAGACAGTAAGAGTAAGGCAGAGGGGAATAGCACAAGGTATCTGTCCTGATGCGAAGGCCCGACGGCGACGCTGCCCACGCGTAAGACCTCTCCTAAATCCAGAAGTTCGTTATGTTATGTTCGTACTGACTTTCCTCATAGACAAAAGCTGACACTCGTTAACTAACAGACAGTAAGAGTAGGGCAGAGGGGAATAGCACGAGGTATCTGTCCTGATGCGAAGACCCGACGGCGACACTGCCCATGAGTAAGACCTCTCCTAAAACCGGGAGTTCTTAATGTTATGTTGGTATACACTTGCCTCATAAACAAAAGCCGACACTCGTTTACTAACAGACAGTAAGAGTAAGGCAGAGGGGAATAGCACGAGGTATCTGTCCTGATGCGAAGGCCCGACGGCGACGCTGCCCATGTGTAAAACGTCTCCTAAATCCGGTAGTTTCTAATGTTATGTTCGTACAGACTTACCTCATAAACAAAAGCCGATACTCTTTTACTAACAGACAGTAAAAGTAAGGCAGAAGGGAATAGCACGAGGTATCTATCCTGATGCGAAGGCCCGACGGCGACACTACTCATTCGTAAGACCTAATGTAAATCCGGTAGTTCTTAGTGTTATGTTGGTACAGACTTACCTCATAAACAAAAGCCGATACTCGTTTACTGACAGACAGTAAGAGTAAGGCAGAGGGGAACAGCACGAGGTATCTGTCCTGATGCGAAGGCCCGACGGCGACACTACCTATGTGTAAGACCTGTCCTAAATCCAGGAGTTCATTATGTTACGTTGGTACAGACTTACCTCATAAACAAAAGCCGATACTCGTTTACTAACAGACAGTAAGAGTAAGGCAGAGGGGAATAGCACGAGGTATCTGTCCTGATGCGAAGGCCCGACGGCGACGCTGCCCATGTGTAAGACGTATCCTAAATCCTTGAGTTCTTAACGTCATATTGGTACAGACTTACCTCATAAACAAAAGCCGATACTCGTTTACTAACAGACAGTAAGAGTAAGGCAGAGGGGAATAGCACGAGGTATCTGTCCTGATGCGAAGGCCCGACGGCGACGCTGCCCATGTGTAAGACGTCCCCCAAAGCCGCCAGCTCACCGCCAGGCCAGCCCCGGACCTCGCCGGTCACTACTTGTAGCTCTAACTCTTTCTGACGACGTAGAGCAGCGCAACCACTCTGTGAATTTTAAATTTTACTATTTATTAGAAGTACCTATAGGGGGATACTTATTTGTGTTTCTTAGGTAGATAGATCATTCATTTAAAATTCATTACATAACTTTGTGAGCTGTACCTGAAGCCTATGTTAGGTTTATCTTAGCACTGGGTTCTCTTCTATTTTACTTAAAAAATTATACTTATATGTACTTAAAAATGTACCTACTTTGTTAGTCTTGTGATATTTTTTTCTAACTACGCATTTGGACTTCCTAGTTATAAATACAGAATGCTGGACAATCTATACAGCATCACCTAGCTGAGCTTGTGTTATGGGTATTAGATAACTGACATACTTAATACACTACACTACATAGATATTATTACAAATAGAAAACACAAAGAGCACTGAATAATAAACTTCAGATCGTGCAAACATCTGTTCCAAGGCGGGACTCAAACCCGCAACCTCCTGCGCTGCAGGCGGCTCCTTTGCCAACTGCCACAGAGGTCTGATAATGTACTAGATTAGAAGAAGATTTGATTTAGAAAAGTAAAGTAAAGTAAAAAAGGTTTTTATTGACACAAAAATAATGGTATACAGACAGTAATGAGTCCATAGTAGAGGATTCGATCCCGGTCTTTATTTTCAATCCCGGGATTTCGGGATTGGTGAAACGCGATCCCGGGATCCCGGGATAATACCGGGATCGTAGACGAAGTAAGAATATCAAAGTAATATATGAAAATCAGCTTCTATTTACTTTCAAAAACAAAGTAATAATCAATTAAAATCACTAAAACTTATTTATTCTCTTAATTAAGGTGCAGAGGGGCAATTATGGCAGAAGGATTATTATGGCACATGGTCATATTTTTGGTTATGTAGCTTTTACGAGAGACCTCTATGTTCGGGTAGAGCAACAACCGGTTAATTCAATCACCTATAGAAGGAATTGCTACCCCGTTAACTGATCGATATACAACATAATTTTGTCAGTCTACATTTTGAGTGCGCATAACACCTGTGACAAGGTCTTCAAATTTTACAGAATTTAGTGGTTTTCGCGGGTTTTTTGCTGATTTGACAAGGCAATTAATTATACTTGTTTTAAACTGGAAATTCTTTTAATGTAATTTTTTCGTTCCTAATCTTTGTTTTTCATAAGTTATTGAGCCTGGTATGATTGCCCCACGAAATTGTGATCGGAGGTTATTTTTTCGAAGTTGGCTGCTAATTTTGCCCTGTTTTTATATGAAGTTGTAAAAAACCAGTGATGTCCACAGCATTGAAGTAAATGTCGATAAAAAAATTCAAGCTCGTGGCAACTGAGAGAAATACTGACACTCTAGGACATTATGTGATTGAAAATGTTTAACTTGTCTAAGTGCATCTATCTGAATACGTATATTCAGTTAATATAATGAAGTATGCTTTTACTACCTACCTAAAGAAGTAAATTAATGGAAAAAAACTTGTTGTTTTTACTTAACATGAAATCAACAATCCTTTCCTTCTTACTTTCAAAAACTAATATAATTAATATCCACTTCTTTTACCGAGTTCGTTATTATCGATGTCGATAGTCAGAGCCTCAACACTAGCATGTATGGGAGACTAAAAAGTGGTGCCCAAATTACCCCGCGTCAACTCTCAGGAGTTTGGAAGACTCAAATTCGGATGTACTGACTTGTAAAGCTTCTAGTTTTACTATTATAGCATCATAGGATCAAATAATATTACCAACTGCCAGAAAAGCCCCGCTGAGGGGCAATTCGGGCATTTCCAGTTTTTTGTCTAATTAGTTATAGTTCACCATTAATTTCAGCATTTTCTTATACATAAACACTATTAAGAAGAAGTCTGACAAAGATTAGTTAGCACCAATTTGCCAGAATTCACGAAACTCAATCACGGAGAATACAACGATTGTTTAAAATTTTGACTGATTTCTTTTGTACAGAATTGCCCCTCTGCACCTTGTACAAAAATTTAAAAAAATACTTTTTTTAATGTCTACTTTTCCTCGTAAGATACGTACA
This sequence comes from Eupithecia centaureata, assembly GCA_944547425.1. Lineage (NCBI taxonomy): Eukaryota > Metazoa > Arthropoda > Insecta > Lepidoptera > Geometridae > Eupithecia > Eupithecia centaureata. The sequence continues at coordinate 4,258,194 of OX155694.1, forward strand.
AAATACTAATTTAATTACCTAACCACATAATGGTAACGTTATCGGCAGTGATCGGATATTCGGGTGCTGTATTTACCTTAACTTTGAGCGACGACACAACGTGAGCTATCAAAACCAAAAAACACTAAATCTTTTTTAGGGAATTCATATAAATTCCGAAGAATCCCAAAATATCGAGTGTTTTTATTTTCGCTGGCATTTTATTTATAGGTCAATCAAATATAAAACACACTTTTTATGACGCGTTTTTCACTTAAATCGATATTTCCTGAGCAGTAATGATTTTTATTTACGAAATTTTAAAAAAAATCGTATATTATGTCTTTAATGAAATACGCAATAGAATAAAAAAAGATTCCGGCGAAAAAACATCATCATTTTAGAAATTACTGGAAGTTTAGAATTAGTGGTAATTCATCAGGATTCCTGAAAAAGTTGGTTTTAAAAGCTTCTTTTTGTGTCTTTGCCCCACCTTTAGGTAAATAAGCAACTGAATATCTAATTGCTAGTTATCAGTCAGTAAAAACAAAGTTTAATGATCATTAAACGTATTGTTTAACTAAAAAGCAAATCGTGATTATATACAAAAATAATTTTACATCAATTTTGACCACGATGTAACCGAGGATGCGATTGATTACTTGTTTAAGGAATGCTTTTTTTGTGAACAGGTACATGGTATTTTAAATGGTATTATTTGTAAATAAAAAGCTTGCTTGCTTATTCTGATAACAAAATGCAGACAGCGGGAATAATAATTCCTGTTTTTACTAAACATAATTTAAAAATAAAACTAAACTGATGTCAACAGACATGAAAAGATTTTTGTTATTTTTAATGGTGCCGATAAGCAATTGGTATAATTTTAAGTTTATAATATTGTGTTGTGTTTCTTAAACTAACGCGCTTCTTTTTTATTATTTTTAACGATTATTATAATATTTTTCTCAATCCCGAAAATCCCGGGATTTGGAAAATATAATCCCGAAAATTTCGGGATCGAAAATGGGCCGGGATCCCGGGATCCCGAATCCCGGGATCCCGGAATCGAATCCTCTAGTCCATAGGCTCCTGAACTAGTTAAAAACTGTATTTGTGTCAATGTCAATTCTTTGCTCATTGTTTATTACTATTCTATCAAGAATAAAGTAAGTTTGAAACTGACTCACAGCAATATCCTTAAACACAACAGAAGCGCGATGCGTGTCGCCTCTATCAGGGTGCGCCTCATGCACATGCCTCGCTAGCTCTTGCAGCATAGCGGGGTACTTCCCAAGCCGCCGGAATGGCTTCGAGAGACCAGCTGTGAGAACCAACACGCCTGGTGTCACCGCGCCTGCGTTTTCCATCCATGTGTTCAGTTCCTCTCTGAAAGGAACATTAGACTTTTTATTTCTTTTTTTCTTGATCTGCCTATTTGGGTTTTGGGTTATGAGTTTTGAATGCCTCTTGCTACCAGCTTTGTCATGGTATATGCCCAATGGGATATCCATTTCTTTGGAATACAAATGAATATAAAGAGAATAGCCCTCTTGAGGCTCTTCAGTCTTATGGAAACCCTAACAAGTAGTTAAAACATCTAAGCGTACGGACGGCGGCTAAGCGAGTTCGGTATCTGGCGCAGCGCATCAGCATTACCATACAGCAATGCACTGCAGCCAGCGCGTCTTCACGACACGAACATGGATCTACTGGCCTACCTTCAGAATGTTTTCAATAGTCTGCAATTGGAACAATTGGGCTAAGCAAGTAAATACTAGTTTTAATTTGTTTATATTCTTGCGCCCGATAATCACCAGCTCTCGGAAGAGTGATTATGATTACACTATTCTCAATAGATCCATGGATGGGAGAACGGATAATAAACATTCTGACTCCATGGATGGGACAAAATTAAGTACCTACACAATTTTTATGGTCAATGTGAATGAACATGAAGTGAAAAAAGCGGAATCCTACGTTTCGTTATCGGTTTTGACTAAATCTTGTTCTTATAACTCCTTCAATTGAAATAGTATTGTTTATATCCTTCCCTTTCATATTTACACTTGGAAATGGGAATGATATGCTGGCCCATTGATTTATGTACTGCAAAAAACACTAATTTTGTTAATTCATGGGCTTCAATTTCACGTATATTTTTGAGGAGACGACGACGACGTTTATATTAATTCGCAAATATCTACAGATCACCATAAATTTATCCCAGCGCGGGAATCGAACCCACACGCTCCTGCTTCGCACGACGGTCTTTCGCCCGCCTAGAAAATGGTCATCGTGGCCTCATTGTACCATTATCAATAAACAAATATTAGGTACTTACTTATACTTATCTAGAATGCACACAGCTTTGGGATGGCCAGCACAGTAGGCTTGATGTACAGATTTAATCTTAGATGCCCATTGTAAGAACAGGCCACCGACCCGTTGGTCTGGACCAGTCTTCGTTGCACACTCCTCCAACAATGATAGGAACTGTTCATGAGTTTGCAGGACCTCGGTAATATTTCCTGTCAGCTGCCGGAATTCATCTCTGCTAAGCCTGCAAAACCATTATTCTCAGTAAGTAAAATGCTTGACACAATACATTGATCACAAAAAAAATTGTTATTTCTGGTTAATAAGTGTTAATTAATGCACTGAGGAAATAAAGCAGGATCTTCCTTTAAGCATCATCATCATCATCAGCCTTATTAGTTCACTGCTGGAGATAAGCCTCCCCTAAATGGCACAACAGACAGTACTACTTTTTATCAAGAAATTGTGAAGTTACAACTTTTTATCAAGAACTAGCGACCCGCCCCGACTTCGCACGTTTTTATTATAACTATAAACATTCCTTTTAAATTAAAATCCGTTTTAAAGATTTAGGCATACATACAGAGAAAGTGACTTTGTTTTATACTATGTAGTGAAGCATAGGTAAAGCCATGGGCATTTGAGCATGTATAACATGAAAATAAATAAGAATGACCACTCACATTTCACTTTTCTCCAATGGTTGTAGAAAATTGGTAACCAGTCCTTGCATTTCTGCGACATGAGCCTTCTCGGAGTCAATAATGTCTTTGAGGACAACATTTCGAAATGCCTGGATTTCTGATGCAACCCTGATCGGCGATGTTGTCACAGAACCTGTGGGATCTTAATATGATGTCACATGATAGGTATAACAGATTATACAGGGTTTTCAAGTAAAATAGTCAGTGTTGTTGTTGACATTTTACTCTGACTCATAGTTATTCATACACATGGTTGAGAATGAGGACAGTGTCTATATTTGTTAAATATGAATCACCTATAATTTCACATTCCATTTGAGGTAGGTGAAAGCATGTCTATGTTTACATTCCCTCCTCTCTTACTAATATTGAGATCATCATCATTTTAGGCATATATCAGTTAAGATACATCTACATTGTTTGCAACATTCTGCAGTTCATATGTTTCAATTGTACCCAAATTCTAGTTTTAATTTTAATTTGTTTCTATTCTGTTCGTAATTTTAATTTTTAATTAAGATTTTAGGCAATTATATCCATTGATTTGTGTTATCCTCTTTATTTAGTTATAATCTATTTCACTATTACAGTTGACTTACTACTATGAGATTCACACTTTCAAAAACTGCCAGAGCCATTTATGTAATTCCAGTGTTACACCTCCGTGCCTCGGAAAGCATATTCAACCATTAGTCTTAAGCTTGACCAGTGCACACACTTGTGCACTACGATACCTATGTCCTTTACACATGAACAGTCTCTTGTTCTCTCTTCTCTGTTGAGACTAGCCGTTCAGCTAGGAGGACATAACATAGTCATAGACTTAGTTACTTACCTTTATATTCAGTGACATAATTGCTGGGGAACCACCCAGTAGTTTCACCCAAGGTTCCTTCCCACCAGCCACCTTCTTCCTTCTGAGTTACAGTTATAATGTCACCCTTCTTGAAACATAGCTCATCATTGTTTTTCCCTTTGAATGAATAAATTGCCTTCACCAAGCAACTTTCTGAAGACATCTTAGTTGATTCCAGGCACCATGTTATCCTAAAATGAGAACATGGTTTATGTAGTTACATGCGAAGATTTTCAGTAATGTGGTATAGGTTTCATGTACGTAGTGGAGGTCTAAAATAACTAGCCGTATTAGTTTTGATATAGGTATATAGCGTAAGCAAGGAATTTATTCTTGGAATCCCCAAAAGGCACAACAGGAAACAGTTTCATTATTGGGTAAAACAGACGGCGGCGGTGGATAAAATAGAACAGCTCTGGTACAATTATGGACCTAATCTAGTTGTTGTTGAATAATGTTTTATATTATAATAATTCACGGAAATACGTACAAATTATCAATAAAATTGCTACTATTCTACAAAAATTTCACGGTCTTCCAAAAATAAACATTCCACAGATGAAAGAAAGAACAAACAAACCAACCACAGAACACGAATTTGTGGAAAGAATGAATGAAGGTGTATTGGAACCGACATCACAAGTCTTTATACTTTACAGTCACTGTCATAGAATGTGACATCTAGTTGTCATTGCCATTAAATGACATTACAAAATCCTTATCAAGAAATTGAAGCTGTTGGCGCGCTAATTTAATTTGCTTTGCTTGCTGGCTTTAAATTGTAATATTGGTGTCAATTCTCTTGTTTTAGACCTAGCTAAAATTAGCTAATTTTAAGATTTAGAAACGTCAAATCCACGAATGCTATTATGTGTTTTAAAAATTAGACTGACAGATTTAAAATTAGGATAACAGATGTTAAACAACTCAACTTAGCTAAAATTGCTAAAACCGTATTCTGTGCATCACATTTTTAGCTAAGATTAGACGTTTAACTTAATTTTAGGAGGCACCTAATTTGACCATGATTAAAATTTACAAGCAGAATGCTCAAAGCTTATACTACGAAAACCTATAATTTAATGTAATTTGTGAATAAAAACATTCAGGGCAGGTACAGAAAAGTTACATGCAACATTATAGAAAACATATTTATTATGCTTACAGCAACACCAACTACTAAACTTAGAGAGATTTTACGATTGTCAAACACATTTTAAATTAGGTATTTTTAAGACTTGCAACAGAATACCATAAATTTTAAGTCAATCTAACTAAGAAATTTTAAGATTTTAGTTAGGATTCCTAAAACAACAGAATCGACACCATTGTTTGTACTTTGTACCTAAATTTTGTACTAAAAAGAATAACACGCATGAAATCTTACATACTGCCGCAATTTTATCGATGTCCGATGCGTTTCCGCGTCATGCGATTTTGCGATGTTCACGGAACATTTTCTATTGACGCATGCCATTTTCCATTCATCTTAGTAACATGCTGCGTCTGCGTTTTGCATTTTGCGATTTTTACGGGGTGGCCGCTTGAGTGGGTGTGTTTGGCTCGCAACTAAGTCGCACTATATGATCGCGGCAGTGGAGGCTTTATTTGCACAGCTCTGAGCGAAATTTTAGTGACCGAGGAGGTTTGATGCTTGATAGCAAGTTCGAGGGAAAACTTATACTTAGGTAAGTACCTACCTCCGCTTCGATGCTTTTATGATAATATAATTGTAACCCGATATTTCCGAACCACTTCAACATTGTTCAAGTGAAGTGGTATTTAAACACTTTGCGGAAGTAGGTACCTACGTAGGTACCTACCTATGGATCGATTAAAAAACATAGATATTTTTTGTAAACAATAGAATTACAAAACCAAAGGAATATTGATGTAAAATATTTTATGATATTGGTATCATCAGATCAAGCTGCAGGAGCTACAAACAATTCGTGGTTTTGACAGTTTTCATTCATCATTCCATTGGTCTTTCATACGTTATCGAAAACAATTTTGCTTCTTTTTCGCTGTGATTGAGCAAATATGCGTTTTTGAAGATTTTATTTCGGTTTCTAGTTGTTAGCTTGCTGTAACCCTGCTGTTGTCTGTTATTCTTATCCGTTTTTGTTAAGTTTTCATTCATAAATGCCATTGTTTACAAAAAATATCTATGATTCTAAATCAGAGTATAGGTCCTACTAAGTCTGACTTAGGTTTTCAAATCAACTTTATGACTAGGTAAGTACCTACCTAGGTTGAGATCCTATACAGTGTGTCCCGAAACTCAACGTCAAGCAGAAAACAGAAGACAGGTGAGTTCACGACGACCCAGAAAAACCAAAAAATCAGGGGTCTATCTTCAATGGTTTCCGAGTTATAGGCTTTTTACTGAAAATCATAAATTTTCTGTCCGGTGACAAACATCAAAAAGATTTTTGATGCTGTGACTACAGGTGTCAATATTTTGTGATTTTTATTTTTCTGTTACAAAGTCAAATAGCACATTAATTTATGAAAGTGCAAAATTTAAACACTAAGTTAACATTTTATGGAAAAAAAAAATAGTTAAGTTCGGTTATTGCATCGATGATTTTCAGTCGATTAACTTTGACTCGTCTTACTGAAAAAAAAACCACTACGATAGGCCGGCATGTTCTGTTAAAAGTTGGCGCAGTTATCCTAGATTTCAAAATGGTATCATATGTTACACTTTTTTGTCTAAAAATACTTAATAAAAACAAATGATTTTCTGGAAAATGACCTTGACTCAAAATATTTCTACACCTTTACAACGGTACATTTTCATCTATTGATATTGAATTTAACAAGTGCAAGTGAGACAGGAATATTTAAAAATTAATTGAAAACGCTATTTGAAGTGAGTAAGAGTGAGACAGGTAAAGATGCTTAGGATGTTCGACAAATTTTTGTTCTATCGATTTTCTTACATAACAATTTAATAGATACGGAACTAAATGAATGCAATATAACAAACAAATAGCATTTTCAAAGGATTTTTAACTTTTTAGAGATCAGGAGGTACAGGTTTCCATTTGGTTACTTTTTTTTAAATCAAATAAAATAATACCACATTAATCCTTAACGAGTTCAATATGTTCAATTGCTTTAAAAACATGAGATTGAATAGAAAATAAAACCTAACGATGAAGAAAAGCATTAGTTATTTTTATTTAAGCTATAACATATCCACTTTGTAACTTCTGGGAAACTTTGCAATGAAAACATTGTGTTTTAAGCATGGTAAAGCAGGCTCAGGGACTGCATTTTTTTTTCATCGAATAGATCTTATAATACTACAACAAAAATAAAAAAAATATCAGCTATCACTTAAAAAAACCGAGAAATATAATATTTTCCTAATTAAAATATGAGACAGTTATAAAAAGTAAAGGAGCAGTTACCTAATGGAAAACGTAAAGCTGGCTTTACAATGTTCGAAATGTTTCCCCTGACAATCTATTATTATTGTAGTTTTACTTTTTTCGTTATTTATTATTCCTAACACATTAATCAGAGAAATGTTGTGTCGTGGTTTATTTATCGTGGGTTCTTCATCTTTATCAAGTGCTTCATCATCACAAAATCGTAATTTCAACAGCAATAAAACTTCGATTTTTTTATTAATTTTTTTTTATTTTTTTTAGCATATAAACGATTTCATTTTTGAAACCAAGATTTAATCAAAAAATTAAAATATAATAATCTTTGGATTTTATACGCTAGAACTCTTTGATGCTTTGTTAACAATTACTGTGTGAACTTGCCTTTATATTTCCATTTTGTAACTTTATCATTCCACATATACGTAACCAAACAAAATGGAAGTAACGTTCCCATGACACCTGATCTAAAATTGGGCCTATTTTTATTTTAAAACAATTGAGATCTTTGGAGACTCAATAATTCATTTAATACATTATACAGTAATCATTTCGTTACTTTTATTTTACTAAAACACAAGACTTATTAGTCTAAATCGCAGTTACAAACTGGAAGAAAAAAACGCCACGGTTACGCTCTCCAAGTTCAGACACGAATAATGACAGAACGCTCTTTGACAACCAATTTTAAAATGGTGGTAGGTATTGACGAGTCATGTTACCAGAAATATTAAATTCTACGATTACAGTAGTTTTTTCAAAATATTACGGCGATATTGCAGTTACAAAATGGAATTCCACTTATGTTCAAAATCATGGGACACAATTTAATTGATAAAAAGTTATTATTTTTGTATGAAAAGTCCCGCATTTTACGTTTAAATATGATGGCCTATATATATTTAAACATGAATAATCCAGTTTTAGCCTTCATCCAAACCAAGTTAAAAAATAATCTAGAGTCTAAAGTCGGTCCACCGCTGTAGGACAACCATTTTAAAGAGGTGTCGGAAGCTAGTTTACTCTTATTTTACAAAATCTTACATTAAAAAGTCTTAAAAAGTCTTAAAGATATCTTTTTTATCGTAAATAAAACTGTAAAACTTAAAATAAGTATTTTAATATCTAGCAATGGACTAGTTTTTATGAAAAGTATTGATGAACTTGTAGGACACCTAAAAATACGCAAGGACGTTTTTTAAAAAAAATGCCCACCTACCACCAATGATAAATTTATCAATTTACTGTCGTAAGCGTGTTTAAATAAAACTTGCGGAAAAGAACCTAGTTATTCTGTCAGAAAATAAAAACCACTTTCTATGAAATTCGATCTTTTGGAATATTTGGATATAAAAACAACATAAGTTGGTAACTACCTAATGTTATTCAGAGTTCAACGAAAATCTCGCAAAAATAAACAGAAGTACCTACCTACCCAACGCCATCGTTTCTGTTTTTAACATAACATTAAGTGGACTTAGTTTTGTACGGAAGTTGTTTGATCGTAAATACGCTTGTAATGTTTATGTCAAATAGCTATCGTGCAAAACAGGAAAAGCTTTGTTGAGGACTGGAAAAGGTCTACTTACAAGATCGAAAGTTAAACAGTGTTTTCTATTTGTTTAGGCAAGACCTCATTAGGTAGTACCTAAAAATCGAGTAGGTAACTAGATAGGTACTTACCTAGGTAATGACATCGGCACCCTGAATTATGGTTATCTTCTCTTTAAGAAATGATATTTATTTATTTACGCTAAAATCACCACACAGTAGTTACAATGTCTTACGACTAATTAAACCTACATAAAGAAGCTAATTTTTCGTACGCATCAGAGTTTAGATCAAATAAGGCCTTCTTTGTCAAATTGGCCAAATATGCGCTGGTTTTCAGTGAAGGCCACACGCTTGGCAGGTACCTAAGTCACGATCGTCTGGGGTGGTGCGTTCATGTAATTAATCTAGCGCCTTTCTCTTGACTCACTCTTTCTATTACAAAAAAACGCATCATAATCCGTTGCGTAGTTTTAAAGATCTAAGCATACAGGGACAGACGGCCAGACAGACAGCGGGAAGCGACTTTGTTTTATCCTTTACTAGCGACCCGCCCCGGCTTCGCACGGTTTTATTATAAGTATATAAACCTTCCTCTTGAATCACTCTATCTATTAAACATCAAAATCCGCATCAAAATCCGTTGCGTAGTTTTAAAGATTTAATCATTCAAAGGGACATAAGGACATAGGGACAGAGAAAGTGACTTTATTTTATACTTTGTAGTGAGTATATAAAACTTCCTCTTGAATCACTCTATCTATTAAAAAAAACGCATCAAAATCCGTTGCGTAGTTTTAAAGATTTAAGCATTCAAAGGGACATAACGACAGAGATAGCGACTTTGTTTTATACTATGTAGTGATACATACAGGGTAATATTTAAATCGGTCAGTAAGGTAAAGTCTGAAACTATAAGACATACGAAGATCTCTTCTTAGGAACCATGTCAACGATTTTAGTGACAAGAAAAACTGCGTTCACACATTTAAAAAATCTTGTACTCAGTCCGGGAATCGAACCCGGATGTTTTTAAAAATAAAACTAACTCTATTCTTAGTTAGATATCGATTATGTTGTAGTGTTACTATGAAACATGATGTCTAAAATTCATCGAGTTAGAATCCTATCAACAAAATGCATTGTTTTCATATCGGTATCTAACTAAAAATAGTATGAGTTTTATTTTAGTCTTATAGTTTCAGACATTCCCATACTGTTCGATTTCAATGTTACACCCTGTACAGAGATAAATGATAACAGATGTTATATAACAGGAAAGGTCTAAAAATCTTACTATTATAATAAATGGGAAAGTCTGTGTGAATGTTGATTATAAGTAATCTCCGTAACTACTTAAGTTATTTAAATGAAATTTGATATGTATGTATATAGATTAGGACCAATAATAACACATAGGATATTAAAATTTGGAAATTTTAACCTCTGAGGGGGTGAAATGGGGTGGCATAGTTTTTATGGAAAATTATTGAATTATTCCTTGGTTTTATTGAATTATTCCTTGGTTTAATGCACTCAAAACTTGATATGAACACATTGTAAAGTAAATAAATAAACAATTTTTTTTACAAAACTACCTCTAGGAGGCATGCAATAAATTTCTGAAATTTTGACAAATAAATTTCCATGCGGAAGTAACCGTGGGGCGCAGCGAGTTAGTTAAATATTGCAGTATAAAGCAGAAATACAAGTAACCCCTTTTAATATGGTGCAAAAATTATCTCATCAAGATTTATCGAAATGTACCTACCTACGGTACAAACTAATTATTAAGTACCTACTGAACTTTAACTCAAACGCTAATCGAGATTCTTGTTTGCTTACAAGGCGGACGCAAAGATTCCTTTAATAGTAACTAGCGACCCGCCCCGGCTTCGCACGGTTTTATTATACGTATAAACCTTCCTCTTGAATCACTCTATCTATTAAAATCCATTAAATCCATTGCGTAGTTTTAAAGATTTAAGCAGTCAAAGAATGAAATAGAAGGAAATAGGGAAAGAAAAAGCGACTTTGTTTTATACTATGTAGTGATAGTTATGATAGTGATGATAATGATAGTGATACTTTTTTAAATTACGTTACCCTATGCCAGTACAGAGTTACGATTACGCCACAGGTTTATAAAAACCCCCCAACTAACATTTTGGTGTCAGTTACAGGTATTATTATTACTTTTAACTGTTTAACGGAGTAATAATGATCTCAGTTGTAACTATAAACTTTATTCTCTCTCTTTAGACTCTCGTTAACACTTATTGTTGTTTAGTTTTTTCCGTAAAGTGCCTTATAAGTATTTTGGTGTTATATTGATTATAAGGTGCAGACATTACTTTTAAAACAGAGTTTGTCAAGAGTATAAGTTCATTTTATGCTTAGCCGGTAGTATTGTCTTGGCTATAGTAATTGTAGTTACTTAAGACTATTAATACACTGTAAAGAGTACTAAAGACTGACAACATTCTTGACTAAAGATGTTGTATCTCGAAATGTGTAATAGAACACTTAACAAAGACATAAAGCTTTAATGTTCGGTCGCCATTGTTTTGATCAATTAACTTATATATATTGAATAGGTTATTCAATATTTGACAACAAAATACTTCATTATTTATGTAACTTCTGTCATTCTACTGAAACCACTTAATTTAACATGCTACTGGCTAATAAGGAAAAAAAGAAAAAAGAAAAATTTGAAATTTCTTTATTATTCTTCATAATTTTTATTTAAAATCTTAATTTAATCCAGGGCGCGTTAAAATTGAGATGAGAAACATGGTATACATTTACAGTAAAATTACCGCGGCAGATTATGTTCACTTCACAATGAAAACTTTAACTCCTTAGTATTTGTATATTCTCCTCTGTCAATTCTGTTACGCCATTCACTGATAGTCACATAATTTTATTAAGTAACAAAGTTCATAGACTTCCCGTCGTAAGATACAAAATACCTACGCTTGAGAATATTCTAACTAACTAATAAGCGATTAAGTGTCAAACAAGTATTTTAAATAGGTCTTGTAATATGTTAGGTGATATTTCATTCTTAACCGAAATGATTCTAACACCTATAGTATTAACCAACTCATCTACAAGACATTTATACCGGTTAAGGTATTAGCTGAGAATGAATAAACACTCTTGTGCAGGTACTTAACACCCTTATACCACCCTTATACAGGCTTTATAACACCTTTACCTGCAAAATCGTGGGCCTCTTTCGTGGTTATATGTGAGTTAGAGCATGCTCTAACTCCATTTTTACAGGTATTTTTAACACTAAGATACTCGATTGGAACCGTTATAAGTATAATATACAGGTTATTTTAACGCCAATGTGCTAGTTGGGCCTTATTTTACTGGAGCGCTACCGTAAACATTTTAATTCACAATTTTCATGCCCACAGGGTCTGCTGCGAAAAGAGTACAAGATAAATCGTTTGCGCTACGAAACTGCTACGAGGTCTTTCGTAGCTAGCTACGAAATGCTACGACGTAGCTACTTGTAAGTCTAGGGAGGTAGGTACTTGAACTACGAAAAACTGCCTGCGATATTTCGTGGACCGGTTACATGCGAGACGACTTCCGAACGAAGGGTTCCATACGAATACGATTATACATACATATTATTATATGTAACCCTTCGTGCGAAAACAAACAACAAATACAAAAACAGTTTAAAATAAATATCTTACTATCTTACTTCTTACTATTATAATAAATGGGAAAGTCTGTGTGAATGTTGGTTATAAGTAATCTTTGTAGCTACTCAAGTTACGTGAATGAAATTAAATAGGTATGTAGTAAAATTTGTAATAGCCTATGTCCTATTCTAGGTCCTAAACTATCTACATTGTCCTAGATAGAAAAACGACAAAAAAGAGTATTTTTGTATGGGAGCTCTTTATAGTATATTTATTTTATTATGTTTTTAGTATTTGTTGATAAAGCGAAATACATTATCGGTGAAAATATCAACTGTCGAACTATGTCAAAAACGTGATCGTTCCAAGCTTTAAAGAGAATTAAAAGTTACATGGAGTTGCGAAGTTCGAAGCGAGCAATAGTATAGGTAGGCACCAAAGAAAGCAACGTTGTTAATTCGAGCTTTCAGAGTGAAAGTAACCTTTCATCCAATATTGTCTTTCCTTTCCGCCTAGAATTTTTGCCTTTTGTCCAAAATAGCTTTAAAATAATTGCAACGGAAAGAATATGATCTGGCCAATTGCGAGCTAATATCGCTCGCAAAGGATTTCTCACACTTGATGGAAGATCTTAAGTAAACAGACATCTTTCATCATCATGTTTGACTAGATATAAAGTACCTATCTGATTCTGATTGTAGCGTAGGCGTAAGTTGGCTTCTTGTTAACTTAGATAAAAGATTGAAGCAAAGAGAAAATCAATTATCACATTATTTCTTATATTATTTTGATAATTATGTGCCTAAACCTAAAAAAATTGAAATTTATTTTGTAATCCTAAAGAAATAAAGATTTTGATTTATTTACTGATTTACTGAAGTTAAATTGGCTAAATAGGACCCGTTGATTGAGTTTGGTGGATAATCTTTATAGTTTTGGTAGTTAGGTTCGTTGAGAGTGAAAAGTAGGTTTCTGGAACTGAGCTATAATTTATTGGTATACGTAATGCCCGCTCCACATTTTTTCGTCTAATTGTTTTAGGTCCTTCAAATTCGATAAACGTTTGTACTTGATAAATAAATGCTGAGTTTCCTCTGTATGCAATGTATTGTAATAAGTATATCAAGTCATCTGCTACCCACACAAGCTCTACTTAGCTGAATCTAGGTAGATGACTCTGTTTAGAATTATTTATTACTAGCAGCGCCCCGCGGTTTCAACCGCGTAATTCCCGTCCCCGTGGGAATTTCGGGATAAAATATATTATATGTGTTATTCCAGACCATAATCTATCTCTATGCCAAATTTCATCTATATCCGTTCTGTAATTTTTGCGTGAAAGAGTAACAAACATCCATGCTTACAAACTTTCGCGTTATATTAGTAGGATTATTTATTTATGTGCGGCATAGGTACATATTTGGTTCGAGTATTCCGGGTGTTCTTGGTGTTTTCTATGCATAATCAATTATATCTAGGTATTTAAGTGATGTATAGCCTGTATAGTTGGCACTATCAGTTATATAGTTAGTACCTACTCATAACATAAGCTTTGCTTAGCATGGTTCTAGATGATACTGTGTGGATCTGCCAGAATTATTATCACTCTCCCAGTAAAGGCGCTACGTTTACGTGATCGCGACGTGATCGTAAGTTATGTAGGGTGTGTGTAGTAAATAAGCAGAGACGTAGGTATAATTCAACAAGGAGGCAGATGATGGAAAGTTATTCGTCAGATAAACAACTTTCCAACAAATAATCAGCGAATTACATCCGAGTTTGCTATTAACATACTTACTGAAAGCAGATGTTTATGAAGTCATCCCGGATTTAAATGAAGTCAGAATCAGCGGAAACTGATCATAATATTAAATCGTAAATTATTTTCTCGATCAGAATTAATTTTGTTAGGTCAAAGTTGGAGATAGAAAATCTTCGCGTTTGTTCTTCTCTAATCCTTCTTCTACTGGTATACAAAAAATAATTGAACAGAAAATCTATTAAGAGATCTAGTCAAAGCGCATTGTATACAGTGGAGCAATGCAGTCAGCGTCTTGGGGACGCTTCCGACTCTATACCTAGATATGGATCAGTTTAGCTAGCATCTAGTTTATTTGAGTTGAACGAGTTGAGCAACGCTAAATTAAGCAGTTTATCAGGATTTCATGTAAAACTTATGGTCTTATTATAGTAGGTTTCACTACATCTTTCCCCTAGAGGCGTAGGTATAACTCTAGGTTTCATTGTGTTTTAATATACCTAATTGAGATCTAGAAAATAATAATATTTCAATATATCTGTGTCAAAGCCCTACAATTCAATACAATTCAATTCTTTGTTTATACATAAACAATTAACCCGCAATATATAATACACCCTAGCTTTGCACGGGTGTATTATACTTACACATAAACCTTCCTCTTGAATAACTCTATCTATATATCTATCTATATAAAAAAAACTTTGTTAAGTAAATAAAATATGTTGTCAAATAAATAAAATATATTTGAATGAGTTTCATATTTGACGACCAATGTGGCGCGGTGGGCGAAGGTCCGCCTGCGACGCAGGAGGTTGCGCGTTCGATTCCCGCCTCGGAACAAATTTGTGTACGATCTGCAGAAATTTGTTCCGTTGGTCTGGGTGTTTTCTATGTAGAGGTATAATAAAAAAAAATCTATCTATGTAATGTATTGTATTAAGTATATCAGTCATCTAGTACCCATAACACAAGCTCTGCTTAGCTTGGGGCTAGATGATGCTGTGTGGACTGTCCGGAAATATTTATCTATTTATTTATTTATAACACTCACTAAAAATACATCAATGCCATCATTGATGTATTTTTTGTCAAGCTCAGATTTAGGTAGGTATTTACTAAAAGCTTTTATGGATTTCACGCAAAATGTCTTTGATTTCTCGTTATTACTTGGAATTGTACAGATCTTTTCATGAAAAAACCAATAGGTACCATTCGTTTTTATTTAGTAAACGAGATCGAAACGTTGAAAAGGCATGTATCACATCTAAATCGTTGAATTTCCTCCGTAAAGCCGACAATTTATTCACATGAAATTCTGCGCAAGACAAATGCTTACACAGAAGCAGGAATTCAGAATAACGATAAAGCAGCGGTTTATATATTCTAAACTAGTTATGCCCCGTGGCTTCACCCGCATGGAATTTTAATTGTCAAATTTCAGAAATTTATTGCACAACCCCTAGCGGCCATTTTGTAAAAATAAAAACTACGTGTTTAATTATTTATTTTATAGTCTATTTATACCGAGTTTTGAGTAAATCGAACCAAGGAAAAATATTTTTCCATACAAACTTTACCACCCTATTTAACCCCCTCAGAGGCTAATTTTTGAAAATTTTATTAGCCTATGTGTTATAGTCCTTAACTATCTACATACCAAATTCCATCCAAATAACTAAGTAATTACGGAGATTACTTATAACAAACATTCATACAGACTTTCCTATTTATTATATAATAGTAAGACTCTTGCCTCAGTCTATTTGTATTGGATTTCCTTAGATGTCGTTTCCTCTTTTAGGATCCGTATTGTATGAATAGGTACCTTCCGTTTTAAAATGAATAAAATGGAATAAAAGTAGGTATTATTTATCTAAGGTAAACAGTAAAAGTAGTACTTTTTTTGATGACCAATGTGACGCGGTGGGCGTAGGTCCGCCTGCGACGCAGGAGATTGAGGGTTCGATTCCCGCCTTGGGACAATTGTTTGTTCGATCTGCAAATATTTGTTTTAAGGTTCTGGGTGCTATCTATCTTTGATTATAGTTTTGTTGCATACTGAAATTAAATAGAATAGTTAACAACAAAATAACTTAAAAACAAAAGCAAAAACTGGCAGTCTTAGCGCTCAAGAGCGATCTCTACCTGGAAACTTAATAATCAAAATATGGAAATTGAATAAATAGGATCATTAATGCGGGCGAAGCCTCGGGGCGCGACTAGTTTATAATATTTATAATATACAGGGTGTTAGTGTGAACAGCGTTCTCCTTGAAACCAGAGGTTCAGCATCATGAGTAGAATCCAAAACCGATGAGAAAAACTTAACACCTATTTTAGTTTTGCAAGATATTGATATTTCATGTCTTCGCTATGGTACACGATGCCATAGTCACTCTACATACTTTAAGTACCTACCTACGTAAGTACTTATACCCGCGCCTTACTTGGATCGTAACTTCATTACTTGTGCCCTTCAAAAGACTGGATATTCGCACAGCAGGTGATCCGACACTGAGGTGCACATGCCACGTGTCGCCTGGTCGAAGTACTTGTGTCACGTGTTTGTGAGCAAACGTTTAGTGTTTATAAAAATTTTCTTTAAAAAATGAGTAAAAAATAGAATCATTTTTTTCATCCGTTTTGGATTCTACTCATGATGCTGAACCTCTGGTTTCAAGGACAACGGTGTTCACACTAACATCCTGTATACTACACATAGATAACGCCTAGGTACACAGGGTACAAATAAATGCAAATTCCATTGCCTCTCCTCTATTTATTATTAAAATAAATAGCTTAGTAGTTAACAACCTATAGGTACTTATTTACTATACAGAATCATTTTAATGTTTAATCTGCGGTTTCCGGTTTCACCCAGATTAATTTTGTGTACAGTTAATTAATCCCTCCCTGATTTATTCCAATTGATTTGGATGAGTTAAGTGCTCGAGCAATTATTGCTGATTGTGTTGATTCATCATTGATATAGCATTATTATATGGGTCTTTTCACGTCATGGAAAGATAATTTGATTTAAATATAACGAAAATGTTTCAATGTAAATGTGCCCAAAAAGATAAAGCTCAAAATCCATTCTAAAGAACCTACCTAAAATGTATAAATTGTGTAAACTTTATTTAATAATTTTTAATAATAAGTTTACAAAGGATTAAACCACCACCGACTAGGTACATATGTATACTATACGACGATGGAATACATGATATACATAATATGTATAGTTTGACAAGACTGGGTGATTTAATTGTGGTGATTTCGGTCCGACTGAAATCCTCTAACTATTAAAAATTTAACAACATGGTACGTTCTGTTCACCTTCAGATCAATTTGGAATGAAAATAATCCTGGAGATTTTGCGCCAATATATTATCTTTTTTTATTTTAATGACTCCATAAGGGCAACTCAACTCAAAGTACGCATTTTACCGTGAATGGAAGAATCACCTTCTTTTATACACCTAATAATCACCAAGGAGGCGCTTTAAGTTCCATTTTCAAAAATAAATTAAAATGTTCTTTTGTGTGTTCTTTTTTTGAAGCATCAAAAAGTCGAGTCTTTAATCTTTAGTAATGTCTTAATCTCGACGTGCTGGCTGCTGATTTCATAAAAAAACAAGTTACTGCCTGCCCCTTCGCACTCGTTGTACCTAAACCTAAAAAAAAAAAAAATAAGTTCATTGGATCAGGGGCCGAATTCCTCTAATTTCAAAAGAAAAGTCTCAATAGTGCCATTCAATCAAGATGATTAAAATGACGTTTGTGCATTTGGTATTCAACTATTTTTTGCGCTTGAAGAGTGTTCACGCCTAGCAAGAAAATAGTAGCAACCTCCAGTGGGCTTCTGTATTTTTTGACACTTTTTCACTTCGATTCCAACTCGCGAGGCTAAACTATTGTTCCTCTGCCCTTTTTCCCTAAGCACTGTATAATTTTGAATACAAGCTATTTTGTGCATTTCGGGAGTTTCATTCGGGTACGATTGTGCCTGAACATCTGGCGACCGTGTCAATACGAGCTTGCGTAAGGAGAAATACGCAAAAATACCGAACGAGTACGCGCCGGCAGACGCCGCCATTGACGTCGGACTTTTGCCGGGCTATTGCGGCCGT
Organism: Eupithecia centaureata; assembly: GCA_944547425.1. Classification (NCBI taxonomy): domain Eukaryota; kingdom Metazoa; phylum Arthropoda; class Insecta; order Lepidoptera; family Geometridae; genus Eupithecia; species Eupithecia centaureata. The sequence continues at coordinate 4,276,567 of OX155694.1, forward strand.
TCCCATCTACAATTTCAAGATCCATTTGTTCAACGGAACACCTGAAGGTCCAGCCATTGGAGCCATTTGCAGTCCATCGGTCCAGCGAAAGCGTCGAGCTGCATTCATGTCAATGAAGCTAAGTGTCCCTTCCTAATTTTCCCAATTCAATTTCCATATCTAAATTCCCGAAATTATCCTATTTACATACATCAATCGGTCAATATTTGTGCAATCTTTCTATTTACAGTGTTTCTAAGACTCAATTATAAATCTATTTATAGTAATTTCAATCAAAAGGTCCCCTAATCAATTAATGGTTTGCTACCCTAAAGTTAAGAAAAAATAATAATCACCTAACTACCTGCAAAAGTTCCGTTCAAGATTTGATACGGGTTTCTATATGTCATTGACCTGCTTTTGTTTACAATTACGATAGTCAATTTTAGATAGGTAAATTATCCTCAGACTTGCCCCTGATTGGTGCCTAATTATCCTGTACGGTATATTCACCCATCTCGCCGAATATTCCAGGTTCAAGTTGCGTTATCGCACTTCCCTGCCAGCTTCTTTCGAGAGTTCGGCCAGCAGCGGCCCGCGCGTAGCGAGCTCTGCCCACGCGTGGAGTTTGGTGGACGAGTACCGGCTCACAGGTGACGCCTAAGTCGAGGAGCGTGAGATAATTTTCATTACCTTATCTAAAATCGTTTATTAACATAGCAGTTTTTTGCACTCAGTTTTTATTTGTTGTAACCTAAAGTCTATTTCTACTATTTTGCTGTATAATTTGTTACAATGGGAGGTGAAACTAGTGCAAGGGACTCTCAAACTTTATTTGATCTTTGTACAAGACGTAGTTCAATTAAGGGCCAAATTACCAAGTTTAAAAACTTTTTTCAACATGCTTGTACTAAGGAAAGGCTAACGCCCGATGAGTTAGCTGAATTGTCTCTTAGACTTGGTAAGTTTGAGTCACTTTCGGGTCGATTTGACGATTTGCAAAGTCAGATAGAGGTATTAAATTCTAATAATTTGAGCTCCGAGTTGGACGAGCGAGATGAGATTGAGCAGCTCTTCATCACTAACATTGCTTTGGCCCAAAGTTTAGTACAAAAACAGAACGCACAGTTGCGCCAAGATGAAAGCTTCAATTCAAGTCACTTGTCCTCGGCTCAAAGCCATATAGACCAAGAGTCTTTCGGTTTTAAATTACCGCAAATACAAATTGCTAAATTTGACGGATCATTCTTTCGCTGGCTTGAGTTTCGTGATACATTTTTATCAATCGTGCACAACAATGAGCGCATCTCATCAATTCATAAATTTCATTATCTAATTTCTTATCTAACGGGTGTTGCGGCACGCGTTATTTCTAATATTGAAGTTTCAAGCGCAAATTATAAAAATGCTTGGAAATTATTATGTGAACGTTATGACAATAAGCGTCAGTTGATAAATCATCATTTAAATTCGCTATTTAATCTCGAATCAGTTACACGCGACTTCGATAAATCGTTGAAAGGTCTAGTAGACAACGTCAGTAAGAACTTACGCGCGCTTCGCAGCTTAGGGCTGCCCACGGACCAGTGGGATGTTTTGATTGTCCACATGATGGCTTCTAAGCTCGATAATAATACTCGCGTGAAATGGGAAGAATGGCGTGGTACGCTAGATGAGTACCCTACTTTAAAACAATTTAATAAATTTTTAATCGATCGCGCTGACGTCCTCGCATCTATTCATCAGAACTCGAATGCTAAGCCAACTCCGTCGACTTCTAAGGCTTCTTCTAAGCAACAAACTAAATCTTTTGCCTGCGCTAGTGAAGATAAGCCAAACACAGCTAAGTCTGTTCCTGTTATGCAGTGCGTCATCTGCCATGAAGGGCATCGTATCTACGACTGTCCTACCTTCATGGCCAAGAGTGTAGAAGAGCGCATTGTCGAAGTTCGTAGGTTGAAGTTGTGCTTCAATTGTCTTCGCCCCGGACATTTTCCTCAAATGTGCCCGCGGGGCCCGTGTCGCGTTTGTAAAGGAAGACACAATAGTCTTATTCATAAAGTGGATAAGGTGTCCACTAACAATGCTTCTATTTCCAGCGCTGATGAGGCCACTCCTGATAGCGCTGACGATACTGCTGTCAATTTTACGAATCAAGGTTCTAACCAAGTTCTACTGTCCACTGCATTCATTGAGGTAGCCAATCCGCGGACGAAACAAGCCGAAAGGATTCGGTGCCTCTTAGACTGTGGCAGCCAATCGTCATTCATCACACAATCTCTCAAGGATAAGTTAGGCTTACCTTCTAATTCAAATCGCCTCGTCAATGTCCTCGGCATTGGCAATCAGAACTCTGGACAGGTCACGGAGTCCTGTGTGGCTCAATTGAAGTCTCTAGTCACCGGCTTCAAGGTCACATCAGGGTTCTTAGTTCTACCGCAAATCACCGGTGATTTGCCCAGATTTCCTATCGATGCTTCGAAGCTTCAAATAGCTAACCACATTAAACTTGCAGACCCCAAGTTTCACCAGCCAGCGCCGACTGATGTCCTCATCGGCGCCGATCTTTTCTGGGACATTCTCGGCCGCGAGCAGCAGTCTCTCGGCCCTAACAATCCAAAGCTCGTGAATTCCCAGTTTGGTTGGATTATATCTGGTCCTATTTCAGCAAGTATGCAAGAAACCCATATTCGATGCAATCATTCCATCATTTCAAGCACATTGAATGATGACGATATTCAAATGAATCGTGATCTCGCGAAGTTTTGGGAACTCGAAGAGGTCCCTCTAAGGTCGAAACATAGCGAGAGCGAGAAGGCATGTGAGGCTCATTTTATGGCTCACACTTTCTGCCTTGATACAGGTAGATTCTCTGTAGCTCTTCCACTCAAAGATTCTGCCGATTGTCTTGGACTATCCTATAATACAGCTAAAAAACGATTACTCAATTTAGAAAAACGATTTCGCAAACAACCCGATGTTAAATCGCAATACATTAAATTTATGCGCGAGTACTCTGACTTAGGTCATCTGTCAGAGTCTCCTATTGCTATTCCGCATACTTCTTATTTTCTATGTCATCACGCTGTCTTTAAGCACAGCAGTGAGTCCACGAAGATTAGAGTCGTGTTCGACGGTTCCTCTCCCACGTCATCTGGCTATTCCGTCAACGATATTCTATGGGTAGGACCCAACATGCAGGACTCGCTCTTCTCGATACTCATACGAGCTCGGTTTCACAAGTACCTCTTGACCGGCGACGTGGAGAAAATGTACCGCCAGGTCCTAATTCACGAGAAGGACCGAGACCTCCAGCTGGTGTTGTTTAGAGAAGATGAGTCACTGCCCATTAAAACTTATAGATTGAATACTATTACGTACGGAATGGCTAGAAGTAGCTACTTAAGCACCCGATGCCTATGGCAGCTAGGTGAGGAGTGCGAGGACCCAGCTATCAAGGATATAATCCAGCATGATTTCTATATCGACGATCTAATCACCGGCCCCGAAAACGAAGCGGATCTACGATACATACATCAAACAGTTTCCGCAGCTCTTCACAAAGGCTGCTTCAATCTCCGTAAGTTTAAAACTAATGTACCCGCGAGTTTAGATTCTGCACTAAACTCTAATGACAATTTAATCATCAGCGAGTCTTCCTCTACGTTGGGAATGGGTTGGAACCCATCTACTGATCAACTGCATTTTCCTTTCAACGTTCCGCCCCTATCTGATGGTCAAATTGTAACTAAAAGATTAATTCTTTCGTCGCTATTTAAAATATTCGATCCTTTAGGATTGCTCAGTCCCTGTGTCATAAAAGCGAAAATGCTACTGCAGCAGTTATGGTTGCAGAAACTAGGCTGGGACGATCCAATCCCTATTGCTATTCAAAAGGATTGGAATAAGTTTGCAAAGACTATACCAGCGTTGTTAGACCTAGAGGTTTCTAGACGAGTTCTATGCGATAATCCAGTTTCAATAGAACTGCATTCCTTCAGTGATGCGTCACAAAACGCTTACGGCGCCTGTATCTACTTGCGCACCGAAGACGCTGAAGGTAATGTGACTGTCAATCTTCTTTGTTCCAAATCGAAGGTTAGTCCTCTCAAGTCCACCACTATTCCCCGTCTTGAGCTTTCAGCCGCTGTTCTGGCAGCTAAACTATGTAAGGCTGTCAGAGAATCTATTCGATTCAAAATAAAAACACAAGTACATTGGTGCGATTCAACTATTGTACTTTGTTGGCTACGAAGCAGTTTCCAACACTTAAAAATGTTTGTTGCTAATCGTGTCTCCGAGATATGTGAACTAACTAACTATGCTGCGTGGCGTTACGTTCCTACGTCAGCTAACCCAGCTGATCTCATATCTCGCGGGATCAATCCCGATCTTTTAACCACCACTACGCTGTGGTGGTCAGGTCCGTCGTACCTAGCTGAGCCTGAAACTGAATGGCCCATTCTTAATTTCAAAAAAATTGACACACAAAATCTACCAGAATTAAAAACTAATCTACAGACAGATTTTATTACGACTAACCTTACAACGAATAAGGACGATACAATAATACATTTTAAAAACTATTCTAGTTTTCCTAAACTCAAACGAATATTTGCTTACATGTTGCGATTCATTCATAACTTAAGACACAAGCAAAACAAAAGAACCGGCTCGTTATCAGTCGACGAGCTTGATGCGTCATTCATTAATTTATGTCGCCTATCTCAACGTGAATCGTTTACACTTGAATTTAACTTGCTCACAAGTAAAAGATGTCTAAGCCCTAAATCTACGATTTTATCGTTGTCTCCGTTTGTGGATAACGATTGTGTAATACGTGTAGGAGGTCGCATTCAGGCTTCTGATTTTAATTACGACAAAAAACATCCTATTCTGCTAAAGGCGCATCATTTTACAAAGTTTTTATTCGAGTATGAACATAAACGCAATCTACACGCCGGCCCACAGCTGCTTCTAGCTATAGTTCGTGAGTACGTGTGGCCAGTCAACGGAAGGCACTTAGCCAGACGTACTGTCAGTAATTGTTTTAAATGTAGACGGCTGCAGGGTAAAACTATGAAACCTATGCAAGGTAATTTACCTTCTCAGCGCATTACGCCAAGCTTTCCATTTCAAGCTGTAGGCCTCGACTTTGGAGGTCCCTTTTTTATTGTTAATAAAAAAGGCCGAGGTGCTACGCTTTTAAAATGCTATCTTTGCCTTTTCGTATGTTTGCGCTACAAATGTGTGCATCTTGAATTAGTAAGTGATCTTTCAAAAGATGCCTTTGTTATGACGTTTCGCCGTTTTGTGTCACGAAGAGGCAAGCCAGCCGAAGTTTTTTGTGATAACGGCCGTAATTTTGTTGCGGGCGCTAAAGAAATCAATACATTTTTAAAGACAAACGCTCCTTCTTTATCTGAGTTTGCAAGCGAAGAAGGAATAAACTTTTTATTTTCTCCACCTTACGCTCCTCACTTCGGCGGCATTTTTGAAGCTGGCATAAAATCCGCCAAGTTCCATTTAAAACGCGTTATGGGAAATTCGTACTTAACGTTTGAAGAACTTTCTACACTATTCGCTCAAGTAGAGGCCGTATTGAACAGCCGTCCACTCTGTCCTCTATCGTCCTCTCCCGATGACTTCCTTTGCCTTACCCCTGGGAACTTTTTCATTGGTCGAGCACTCAACGCGCTGCCTTCGCCTACTCTGGAGGACTGTAGCCCTAACTCTCTGAATCGCTACGAAAGGCTGCAGCAAATTCACCAACACTTTTGGCGCCGATGGCAACGAGAGTATATTGCTGAACTTCAGCAACGCTATAAATGGAAAACCAAGTCCGCAAATCCAAAGATTGGAGACTTGGTGCTCATTCAAGAAGATGACGCTCCCCCGCTCTGCTGGAAACTCGGGCGAATCAGCAAGCTATTTTATGGTCCTGCCGACAACGTGGCACGAGTTGCTGATATAACTACAAGAGGAGGAAGCATACGCCGTCCCTTGGTTCGCCTGTGCCCCCTTCCAACTACTGAAGAACTAGAAGATTGAAAACCGAGTTTTTCAATGGGGGGAGGATGTTCACGCCTAGCAAGAAAATAGTAGCAACCTCCAGTGGGCTTCTGTATTTTTTGACACTTTTTCACTTCGATTCCAACTCGCGAGGCTAAACTATTGTTCCTCTGCCCTTTTTCCCTAAACACTGTATAATTTTGAATACAAGCTATTTTGTGCATTTCGGGAGTTTCATTCGGGTACGATTGTGCCTGAACAAAGAGACTTTCATAATTAGAATGTCAAATTGGTAGCTAAAAAGGTAAACGTCAGAGCTATGAATGAAACTTCGAAAAGTTTATGCTAGTAGAATACCAAAAAGGGTTTAACACTGGCATTTTGACACGATACTATTTAAATGGTGACGCGATATATTAAGTGGAATTCGGGCCTGATTTATGGACAAATAGTATCGTAAGTAAATGGTTAAACACAATATTCAATTGTTTTTTCTATTTTTCAAATCAATGCAAACTACACTAAAACTACACTAACTAATTTATTTAGTGTGTTTTTATTTTCTTTTAAGTTTTTTGGGGATTATAATTAATTACTATCACTACATAGTATAAAACAAAGTCGCTTTTTCTGTCTCTATGTCCCTATATCCCTTTGAATGCTTAAATCGTTAAAACTACGCAACGGATTTTGATGCGGTTTTTTTAATAGAGTGATTCAAGAGGAAGGTTTATACGTATAATAAAACCGTGCGTAGCCGGGATGGGTCGCTAGTACGAGTAAGTAATAAATTATACACAAAAAACATTTATACATGATTAATTAATTAATAATAATAAATAAATGATCCACAAAAAACAAAAAACCTTTCGCTTTTTAAATAAGTGTTGAATATGTTTGATGTTGCCTTGATATCAAACATATTACCTTGATAAATAACATAAGACCTTAATAGATGATTATTTAGTTAAATTAATGAAATTAACTTTAACAAACAACTTACAAATTGCCACTTAGCTGTAAATTAAAATGAACGCCCATACAAGTTTCGGTTACGTACCTACACCCTTTGCGTAGCGTAAGTAATATGCAAAATAGATGCCCTACATGTGCTGTACGGCATAGTCCATGAATTTCATCCCAAAGTCTAGTACAACGCCGTGCTGTAATAGTCTAAGGCAACGCTTTTCCAGTCAGTATTCGTGTTAGCTAGAGTCCGGTCGCGAATGATCGTGCTCTCGGAATTTAGACTCTGTAGCCGACAAACGAAGCGAAGCTTTACTTCTAATTAAATCCTCTCTTATTCTTTAATGTTTAAGTATTAAATTCTCCAATAATTGTTTAAGTGGTTGAGTTACACTCTTGTATTTTAGAGCTGTATTAATAACATAACTTTTCAAAAGTTTTCATCTCAACAGTGCCGCAATTTTTGATGTTTGTCAAAAGTTTCAGGATCATGTAGAAAAAGTTCTGTTATACTTTTATATCAGGTAAGTTTTAGATTATTAATTATAGTTAAAAATAACAAAATATCTACGTAATGAATGATGCCAAAAATATATAGTTTCGGACAAAATTAGGCTAAGAAGTTTCTACTGAATACTAACTAAATCGGTACCCAATAATTCCTATTCTACTTTCAACAGAGAATAAAAAATATTAGAATACTTATACAACACAGCAAAAAAAATACTATCAAATTGCTTATTAGGTACATGTTAAAGTAGGCATATAATTGTTTCAATTAAAAAAAGCAGACATCGTTCTGAAATTTCAAAACTGTGGTTTTTTGTTTATCTAAGCATATTATTACTGAGATTATTGCAAAAATAGGGCAATGTTCAGCCAATCCTGTGTTACATAAACAACTTTTACTTATACCCTTTGTCAGCAGTAGGTAGTAGTAGTACAGTACCTACTACCTTGTTATAAGTTTCAACTACAACTTAATATTAACCACAAATAAGATTCGTGGAAGTCAGTCCAAACTAGTCGAGACTACAATAGAATAATAGAAATATTTGAATACTTTCAAAACAAGGATAGTTAGAAAACAAATATAGTTTATGGTGGTTTCGAAAGGTTAGTTCGCTAAAATTAGATGGGTATATTTACAAAACAAAACATTTATTGTTAACGCTAGGTTATAAGTCTAGTAGGTACTACCTACAGTAGAATAGTAATTCGCTATTTTATAAAAAACGACACTAAAAACTATAAAATTATTATAAATTTACAATAAAACTATATCATCATCATCATCATCGCCTATATTAGTCCACTGCTGGACATAGGCCTCCCCTATAAAACTATATATTATATTAGAATTTTATAAATTTAATAATTATACAATTAAATTAACGAAATGGCAATTTAATAGCACACAATAAAACAATCTCCTCGAATTTCAAGATTCAGTTAAGAAACTTAAATGGCTAGAAATAGGACCCAATAAAGAGTTTTAGAAGTAAAAATTTAATATTGGGGTAAAATCTAGTGCCTGGTGTCTGCGTAAGTAGAAATATTAAAAGATAGACGCTTCCTTTTTTTTTATTTGGTAAAAATGACTAAATCACAACTCTTATTGGAATAAATTAACGCAAATGATCATAATATATCACAGGATTATTGAAGAGAGGGAATATGTAGAAATTACAATAGAATAATAAAATGCTATAATTGAATAGTTTGAAAACAAGAATAGTTAAATGCTTATGTGCGTGGCACTGAAAGGTTTACTTCGGATGGGTATCCATACCTAAACTATAATTTTTTTAGCATTTTAATAGCAAACAATAAAACCATCTCACTCCTCGAATTTCAAGTCTCAGTTAAGGAACTTAAACGGTAATAAAGACGAACCAATAAAGAGTTTTAGAAGTAAAATTTGATATCGGGGTAAAATCGAGTGTCTGGTTGTGTAGGTAGAAGTTACGTATTTCGCTTCTTTTTAATTTTATTTGGCTAAAAATAACTAAATCACAACGATTATAGAAGCAATTACTGCGCAAATTATTATATATCACATGATTATAGAAGAGAGAAAATATGTTACAGTACATTCCAGACGCGGATCTTACATTTAAACACTAGGGCCTTACCACAAAAAAAGAACTAAGAAAGACGACTTAGACACGTGTTTAACAGTTGTTTAATATGGTTTTGTAGGATGACTTTTGCTAAGCAACTGTTAAATACGTGTCTAAGTCGTAACTCTTTTTTTTGTGGTAAGGCCCTATGCATCTGTAATAGTTTTATTTGTCTATTTAACGAAGAAGTACCTACGAAAACAGAGTTTGGTGGCCACCAAGAACAATATCTCTTTCTAAAATTGACAAAATAAAACTACTTTAAACAGAGGTATTAAAAAAAGCTTTATTTAGGTATTTTGATTTTTTGAAATTCCTTTGTTTAACGTAATAACAATATACACATATGTAGTATAAAACAAAGTCGCTTTCTCTGTCCCTATATCCCTTTAAAACTACGCAACGGATTTTGAAGCGTTTTTTTTAATAGATAGAGTGAATCAAGAGAAAGATTTATACGTATAATAAAACCGTGCGAAGCCGGGGCGGGTCCCTGTTAATGATAAAATATCCAAGTGGCGGAGCTAGTCTACCGCTAGTTAGCGCCTGAACATGTTTTTAGATAATAGGAAGGTAGATAGATAATCCTTTTAAACATTTAGTACTTCATTATACGTATTCTATAGAAAGGCTATGGAATTGTCGGCCTCATCGCTTAAAGCAATTTCTTTCAGGCAGTGGCGATATCGGGGCTTATTCAAAACTAAAAAAATAAAAAAATATTATCTTAACAACCAAATACCAAAATATATACATAACAACATACCTAATAACATCCATACTTATATTTTAAACGTAAAGTTTGTGTGTGTTTGTTCCTTTTTCACGCAAAAGCTACTGAACGGATCGGGATTAATAAGTTTCCGTAGTTCTAGCCCTGGGATAACACATTATAGGTATAGGTTAAGTAGTTTCATCCCATAAATAACTTCCCATGAGATAGAAATCACCCTAAACGTTTCCATAGAAACAACTATTAGTATACAAATTAATACAATATTTAAGGAAGGTATCTTCATCCAGTACCACTTGTACGTTTAATGAAAGTTATGCCAAGGCATAACTTTCATTAAATGTACCCTTTGTTCTTATTTGTAAGGACTTAGAATCTGTTCCAAATAACTTCCACTCTCATGCCTCATTTAGAAACAGTGAGAGGAAAACTTCTCGCGAGATAAACCTACGGAGCACATAAGCCGACACTTGGAGACGCGATTTAGTACAGTTCTTAGTTCCCACTTTATACTGCCATGTAATTTTTCTGTAGGATTCAGTTTGAACCAACTTTTCTGCCCAAGGTAAAGTTGCGTGTGTAAAATTACTTAGGTGATAAAGTAAAACTTAGATCTTTATTAAAAATTAAATTATCAAACAAGGAATAGAAAGATTAAAACTAGTATTTCCAATTGAAACCATCGAGCTAACTGCTGACGGTTGCAAACAGTCTAAAGGTAGCTCAATTGATCCATGTCAATACCAGTCGGAAGCGTCCCCAAGACACTGACTGCATTACCACGCTGTATGGCAATGCTGATGCACTGAGCCAGATACTCACTCACCAGCTCTCGGGTCACGCGTCGCATCGACCAGACGCTCAGATAATTTTTAAAAACTCGGAGAGTCAGTCTCGGTACCCCACGGACCTAAAGTCATAAAGTAGGTAGCATTCTTGCTTACGTTTTCTGCAGAACGTATTTTTGGATATCGTAAAAAATGTGCTTAAATCGAATTTTATTTTAACGAGCTTTTAAAAGGAAAAGCTTGAAATCCCTGTTTGCTCTGATTTCCTTCTCTTAGAGTAAAACTAATCTTACTATCTTACTTCTTACTATTATAATAAATGGGAAAGACTGTGTGAATATTTGTCATAAGTAATCTCCGTAATTACTTAAGTTATTAAGATGAAATTTGGTACGTAGATACTTTGGGACCTAGGTTATGACAATGACATAGGCTATTAAAATTTGGAAATTTTAACCTCTGAGGGGTTTAAATAGGGTGGTAAAGTTTGCATGGAAAATAATTATTCCTTGGTTTGATTCACTCAAAACTTGGTATAAATAACGTATGAAATAAATAATTAAACAAGTATTTTTTTTAATTTTTACAAAATTACCCCTAGAGATTGAGTAATACATTTCTGAAATTTGTTTTAAAAAGTCTCTGGTTCGCGGGCGAACCCATGGTGGCCATCTAGTAATAAATAAATAAATAAATGGAGCTGGACAATTCTCATACCATCATAACCCCAAGCTAAGCAGAGCTTGTGTTATGGGCACTAGATCTCTTACATACTTAATACACTACACTTCATAGATATATATTTTTATATATAACATTAAAAAATAGGAATATAATAATAACTTTAAATAATCTTAGTACATTTTGAAAACACGTAGTTCTAGCTCTGGAATCACACATAGGATACTTTGCATCACATAAATCTGTTCCCATGGGATAAAAATAGCCTTGGAAAGTTTCCCGAGAAATAGTATGCGAAGCCGCGGGTTGAGACTAGTTCTATATCACTACATAGTATAAAACAAAGTCGCTTTCTCCGTCCCTATGTCCCTATGTATGCTTAAATCTTTAATACTACGCAACGGATTTTGATGCGTTTTTCTTAATAGATAGAGTGATTAAAGAGGAAGGTTTATACGTATAATAAAACCGTGCGAAGCCGGGGCTGGTCGCTAGTTATTTATATAAGGCTCCATCCATTCCAATTTGAGTTATTTGTTTAGTATTTTATCTCCAACTTCACGCGGTCTTTGTTTACTATGACTTTTGTCCTTGGATAAAATATAATGGCATTTCTATTGAAAACTCGAACTCAGGTTGATTACTCTCGCATTCAGAGAAGTCACGCAGTGTTTATTATTGTCAGTTGTGTTTTTGTTATTGGAGTTCCTATGGATTCCGTCCTTGTGAAATAAATAACAATGCGTCGCTTGTTAAGCGGCGTGAAATAGGAAGCTCCTTCCCCTAAATGTAATGTCCTCTAGGTCAGGACACGTTTGATAAAATCTATTCCTTGAATATTCAGGATATTATGAGACAAGTAGCAGTATCTGGCTCAGCACATCAGCATTGTCATGCAGCGTGGTAATGCAGACTGTCTTGGGGACGCTTCCGACTGGTATTGACCTGGATCAATTGAGCTAACTTTAGACTGTTTGCAACTGTCTGCAGTTAACTAAATGGTTTCAATCGTGTTTGTCTAATATTTTTTTTTTCTATTCCTTTATTGTAATTTTCGTTGTTAGTAAAGAAGTATTATTAGCAGTTTAGTCGGTTAACTAAGACGTAGAATAAATGAAAACTTCCTTCAAATTCCTCGCTCTCAGAAATAGTATACCAAATCTGTCAAAAACACTATGAAACCTGAATGGGAATAGATTATCAAAGGTTTCTTATCTTTTACGACAACTGACCCGCTCGGAATTTAATTCACTTGGGAGTTTAGTGATACCCCATTGACCCCATTTAACTAGGTACCTTAGATGGAATACGAATTTACAAAAATCAATCATTAAATCATTCAAAATTTTAGCTTCGTAGCGTTATCTCTAGATGAGTCATCCAGTTTTCTCTTTTATAATCCTTACAATTAAATACTAGAGTGCTTAGTATCGCGTAAAAAGAATTTCGCAGTTTGATAGCGGAACAAAATTCCATGCTTCCTTCTATTTTTGTTTCATACGAAGTCCGTTTTAATTTTTGAAAGGTGTTGAGATATGTAATGGGAAGCTATTTTCCCAGAATTTAATATTTTTTCTCATTCTGTATTTGTACCTAAGCGAGATAAAAGTGTAAGCTGTAATTAAGTCTATTGAGCTCCCGCTAACTTTAAATGTAGGTAGGTAGGTACCTAATCGAACCGTTTACACTGGTGGTAAGTACCTACTAATCGTACAGGGTTCTTAGCATGAGTGGTATCTTGAGCAAAATACTATAAATTCTAATTTGCTCATATTTGCAAAAAAAAAAAAAAAATAGGTATCCATTTAGCTATTCCGTAAAAATAGCTTCTGTCAATTCCCTTGAGTTGAAAAACCGGAGACTTTACTCATTAAAGCTTACCTATTTAGCTTTAGGTATTGGAGGAAAGCTATTTTTGCTAGCTAGCCTTGAAGACTGATGATGGATTCGACAAGCTTAAGGACAAGGCACTGCGGCGCTCATTAGGGAAGACTGACCAAAATAGGTTGAATCATCATCAACCTATTTTGTTCAGAGGATGATTATAGAAAGAGAAAAAAGGTTTATTCCAAACAAAGAAAATGGACTTACAAATTCAAAAACATGATTATGAGCAGTCAGGCGTAGGTAATTAAATAACAGGGTTTGTTAGCCGGTTTGTCGTTGCGAGTTGAGGCAGCATTTTCCTAATGCTTAAGTAGGTACCTTTTGCCAAGATTAATGCTTGAAACAAACAACACAGAGAGTTTCACTTCAAAATTGTCGCCTTGATGCAGTGTTTTATTTAAAATCACTCTAAGTGTACCAAAGTAACTTGAATTTAATGAATGCAGCTACGAAAAAACATTTTGCAAGTCAAAATTTGTGCTATTTTCCCCAGTGAACAATTAAGTGATTAAATTAAAAGATGTTACATTTTAGTGCCTCGGGAGAAATCAGAGGTAGTACGTAATTCTGATTTACAAAGCGCTTCTATCGGAATATTTATGATTTGCCTACTCTGTATGTGGAATATGTTCATTAATCGGAAATTTAAGATTTTAATTGGCGTATTTGACAGAAGTTTTCATTAATTTTATCTCTACGTTTACCGACTAAACTGCTAATTGTCCATGGTGGTGATAAACACCACCGTAGCAACTTCTAAAAACACAAAAACACGACTGGCTGAAAGAGATCGCTCGTCGCTTTTTATATTTCCTCTATTCTATGAATTTCTTCAGGTATTAATTATATTTCTTCTTCGTTTGGTATCATAAAACATTTTCTATCTAACTCAAGAAATAACATATGAACACGACTGGCTGGAAGAGATCGCTCGTCGCTTTTTATATTTCCTCTAGGTATTCTATGAATTTCTTCAGGTATTACTTATATTTCTTCTTCGTTTGGTATCATTAAATATTTTCTATCTAATTCAAGAAATGCGGTCGGCAACAAAAAAGCTGGCTTGGTTTCGTAATTTCAAAATCAAATCATGTACAGACAGCTTCACTAATTGGTATCCCCCTCACAGAATATGCAGTAGTGTGTATTCAGTAGCACGCAGGTTCAAACCTTTTAACATAAAAATAATTGATTATAGTTTACAAATTTCTCGATAATTTCGTGTTTTGTTTTGTTATAAATTTTATTCAATTACTTAATCAGAAAACTAAGATTTTTTCAATACCTTTCTTAATTTATATCGGTACGCACGAGTAACTATGCTAAATTTCGAGACATACTCATAAGTAATGTTGGTGTAGTGGTAGAAGTAGCCGAGTTAATCTTGCTTCTAATCGCAAGACCCGTGTTCGATCCCCGAGATTTATCGATTAGATGTCATTTTTATATTTACCATTTTTTATTTTTGTCTATTCTTATGAATAGTGAAGTCATTGTTTATTAGTATCAATATAATGATTGAAAAATAAAACACAATTTTAGGTAAGTAAACACACTTTTTCTATTTCAAAATTTATGACTACATAACAAAACAAAATAAACATAATTAGTAGCATAGATTGTTTGTTTGTCTTAGACATTTTTTATTTTATAATCAAGCTTATTTATAAGTAGTTCCCTATCCTGATAAATAATGTTCCATTTGCGATTTAGTACTCGAGAATACACATGTTTTCATTAGATTTTTGTTTACTTTTCTAATCTAATGAATTAAACAATTTGAATCTCCTGTAAATCGTGGAACATAGTTTAATCAGGTAGGTTTGAAAATATATATGAGGTCAAAGGGTGTTTTTCTATTATTTATTTTTTGTAGTCTGTTTCTCATCTGTGTAACCTCTTGCTCTAAGTTATGCTTGGACCTCAATTCATTCGAATGCCAATTTAAAACCATTTGACCCCACATATTTTCTCAGACTTAGGTCCGGACTTTTAGCTAGCTAGGAATAACAGTAATGTCTTCTTAAAAGTAAAATCATTCAGAAACCATTCGCGTACGATGCGCTGCACAACTATAATGGATAAAGTAAATTTGTCCCTCTGGATACACGATCCGCACAGAAAGTAACATGACTTCCTTCAACACTGTCAAATATTGTTCGCCATTCATACTCCCAGTCATTTCTTCTATTTTCCGGGAACCATAGAAGACCCCAATAACCTAAAAATAACAATTTAATCAATTGATGCTTGTTTTTAGGTGTGTGGGATAAAATACAAATAATTTATTTGCATTGGTCAAATACTATGTTGTTTGTTTGTTTTAAAAAGATAAGAATAAGATGAAATAATCTTTGATAAATGTAATTGGATTCGTTGAGAATTATCACTTACTTTTATAATTTATTCTGTTGTTACACTCCTGTTGTTTTTTCTGCCAATTCTTCTTACATTCACATCCCTCTCGGATTTAAATTTACGACCTCATAAGTGCAGGGTTTGAATCTGTAAGATAACAAATCAACAATATATTATGCAGTTAAAGATAACAAGGTTTTACTAAAAAGATATAAGTAGGAAATTTACCGTTATTCCAAGCTGACGAGCAATCTTCTTATTACTTATTTGCTGTTCGATAATAACCGGGATCTTAGTTCTCACAAAATTACTGATATGCAACATTTCCTTCAATATTCTTCAATTCCACCAAAAACATAAATAAAAACAACCAAGTAAACACTCGAATTGAGAATGGCAGTAACCTTTTCTTCGTTCACCAAGATTGTATTGAGATCTACCCTCATCTTTTTTCTTATCCAGATATCGTAAATAAAATCCGCTGCCGAACATAAATAACACAAAATTTCGAGCTTTCGATAACTAGTTCATTAGCTTAGTTGTTTAGTGAAGTGGTTAAATGTCATGCGAGCGATTGGATGCCTGGTTCGAACCCCACTTGATGATACAATTTTTGTTTCTTAGAATTTGAGTAAAAGATTAGTAAATCGGTCGGACGACAAATGTAAACTTTAGCTATTTGAGGGGTTACCAATTAGTGATTCTGTCTGTACCAAGCCAAGTGGCTGTACTCTTCTGCCTAATTATTGAAAATTCCGTGGTGTGATAAATATTTATCAAGCTCGATATTGGAGCTGCGATAGATATTTACCAAACAAACCTATGAAAGTGGAATAATCTGGGTTTAATTAAGTTTAGATAACGCCGTGTAGTAGGCAAGTAGGCTTTCATTAATTCTGTCATTTTCATAGATAAATTTAGATAACATTCACCTATGAATACATTGATAAATGATGGACACGTCATATTAATATCGGTCGCGTTAAATTGCGACATTTGACATAGCAAGCCTTCGCAGGTCCTTAGCGGAAAATTTGTTGTTACCATACCGTTTCTGTAGACCTTTAAAACTCACTTATAAACTAATAATATAAAGAGGAAAGATTTGGATTTTTGCATATCTGTATGTACTGTATGTAACGTATAAATTGCGAAATAACAAGAATATAAAAATCATAAGACTTCAATGAAAAATAATAATAAGAGCATAAAAGTGATCAGAATGCTGGTTTTATTTTGGTCAACGAGTGAAAATTGTCTTTCAGTGCAGCAATACTGACAGCATTATGGCCACCCTGCTTTTAAGTGATAATTAACGACTTTTTACTGGTTAATAACTAGAAGGTAATCTGGACCTTCTCACATTCTTAGGTTACTTTTAGACTGTTTGCAACCGTCTGCAGTTAGCTCAATGGTTTCAACTGTATATACTAGTTTTAATTTTATATTCTTTGTTTGTAATTTTCGTGGTTAATCAGTAAATTAAATACTAATTGTTAAAACTGTTTCTTATTTACTTATGTCTATTAGTTTTTTATTGAAATAAATAGTTGTCCTGTAATGAAAGAAACTTAAGGCTTTCCTGAGTACTGTTTGTCCTGCAAAAGTAACTTACTCAGGGACGGACCACGAATTCCTGGGGTTGGGGGATTATAGTGGCGGTCGGGGCCAAATATCTGATTATTTAGATGATAAAAAAGCTTGGGACGAGTTGTTTACTTTTCTAATCTAATGAATTAAACAATTTGAATCTCCTGTAAATCGTGGAACATAGTTTAATCAGGTAGGTTTGAAAATATATATGAGGTCAAAGGGTGTTTTTCTATTATTTATTTTTTGTAGTCTGTTTCTCATCTGTGTAACCTCTTGCTCTAAGTTATGCTTGGACCTCAATTCATTCGAATGCCAATTTAAAACCATTTGACCCCACATATTTTCTCAGACTTAGGTCCGGACTTTTAGCTAGCTAGGAATAACAGTAATGTCTTCTTAAAAGTAAAATCATTCAGAAACCATTCGCGTACGATGCGCTGCACAACTATAATGGATAAAGTAAATTTGTCCCTCTGGATACACGATCCGCACAGAAAGTAACATGACTTCCTTCAACACTGTCAAATATTGTTCGCCATTCATACTCCCAGTCATTTCTTCTATTTTCCGGGAACCATAGAAGACCCCAATAACCTAAAAATAACAATTTAATCAATTGATGCTTGTTTTTAGGTGTGTGGGATAAAATACAAATAATTTATTTGCATTGGTCAAATACTATGTTGTTTGTTTGTTTTAAAAAGATAAGAATAAGATGAAATAATCTTTGATAAATGTAATTGGATTCGTTGAGAATTATCACTTACTTTTATAATTTATTCTGTTGTTACACTCCTGTTGTTTTTTCTGCCAATTCTTCTTACATTCACATCCCTCTCGGATTTAAATTTACGACCTCATAAGTGCAGGGTTTGAATCTGTAAGATAACAAATCAACAATATATTATGCAGTTAAAGATAACAAGGTTTTACTAAAAAGATATAAGTAGGAAATTTACCGTTATTCCAAGCTGACGAGCAATCTTCTTATTACTTATTTGCTGTTCGATAATAACCGGGATCTTAGTTCTCACAAAATTACTGATATGCAACATTTCCTTCAATATTCTTCAATTCCACCAAAAACATAAATAAAAACAACCAAGTAAACACTCGAATTGAGAATGGCAGTAACCTTTTCTTCGTTCACCAAGATTGTATTGAGATCTACCCTCATCTTTTTTCTTATCCAGATATCGTAAATAAAATCCGCTGCCGAACATAAATAACACAAAATTTCGAGCTTTCGATAACTAGTTCATTAGCTTAGTTGTTTAGTGAAGTGGTTAAATGTCATGCGAGCGATTGGATGCCTGGTTCGAACCCCACTTGATGATACAATTTTTGTTTCTTAGAATTTGAGTAAAAGATTAGTAAATCGGTCGGACGACAAATGTAAACTTTAGCTATTTGAGGGGTTACCAATTAGTGATTCTGTCTGTACCAAGCCAAGTGGCTGTACTCTTCTGCCTAATTATTGAAAATTCCGTGGTGTGATAAATATTTATCAAGCTCGATATTGGAGCTGCGATAGATATTTACCAAACAAACCTATGAAAGTGGAATAATCTGGGTTTAATTAAGTTTAGATAACGCCGTGTAGTAGGCAAGTAGGCTTTCATTAATTCTGTCATTTTCATAGATAAATTTAGATAACATTCACCTATGAATACATTGATAAATGATGGACACGTCATATTAATATCGGTCGCGTTAAATTGCGACATTTGACATAGCAAGCCTTCGCAGGTCCTTAGCGGAAAATTTGTTGTTACCATACCGTTTCTGTAGACCTTTAAAACTCACTTATAAACTAATAATATAAAGAGGAAAGATTTGGATTTTTGCATATCTGTATGTACTGTATGTAACGTATAAATTGCGAAATAACAAGAATATAAAAATCATAAGACTTCAATGAAAAATAATAATAAGAGCATAAAAGTGATCAGAATGCTGGTTTTATTTTGGTCAACGAGTGAAAATTGTCTTTCAGTGCAGCAATACTGACAGCATTATGGCCACCCTGCTTTTAAGTGATAATTAACGACTTTTTACTGGTTAATAACTAGAAGGTAATCTGGACCTTCTCACATTCTTAGGTTACTTTTAGACTGTTTGCAACCGTCTGCAGTTAGCTCAATGGTTTCAACTGTATATACTAGTTTTAATTTTATATTCTTTGTTTGTAATTTTCGTGGTTAATCAGTAAATTAAATACTAATTGTTAAAACTGTTTCTTATTTACTTATGTCTATTAGTTTTTTATTGAAATAAATAGTTGTCCTGTAATGAAAGAAACTTAAGGCTTTCCTGAGTACTGTTTGTCCTGCAAAAGTAACTTACTCAGGGACGGACCACGAATTCCTGGGGTTGGGGGATTATAGTGGCGGTCGGGGCCAAAATCTGATTATTTAGATGATAAAAAAGCTTGGGACGAGTTTTGCTCCAACTCTAAAACTAACAACCTAACAAGGTAAAGGTTTCTTGTTCGCTTCTTTACTTTACCTAAATAGACCGAAGTGAACAATAATCAAAGTGAGCACTTTATTTCATAATTTCAATTATTTTTAACATGTACTTTATGACGTGTCCAAGTGTCCTGTAAGGTCTTAAGGAAATAAAGCACTTTGAATTTTGAATTTTGAATTTTGAATTTTGAAAGGGTTGAATCTTTATTCCGTTTTAAAGGGTTTTGTCCCCAAAGGGTAAAATGGGACCCTGTGACTAAAACTCCGTTGTCCGTTTCTCCTTCTGTCACATATTATTAGGTGAAAATTACACCTATCTATCTATCACAGCTCATGAGATACTGGTATAATATATTTATATATAGCCTGGTATAATATATTTCTGTTGCCGCTGTAACAAGAAATACTAAGCACCGATTTAAATAAATATTTAAGGGGCTTTCATACAATAGATATGATTAATTGCCGTTTTATACAAGGTACGGAACCCTTCATGCACGATTTCTACTCGCACTTGTTCGGTTTTTGTGATTTACGAGACCTTATGGCATGTGGAATGTCTTCTTCATTCCACATGCCATAAGGTCTTTTAAATCTTCTCGGTCAAGGTTCAAAGGAACAAACAAAAAGGTAAGAATGTTATCAACGAGCAAAGCTGCAAAAATATTAATTATTTTCGCGGTTTAAAGACTCCTCGGGGGATCGCTCGAGCCCAGGATTAGACGCACCGGTGGAGAAGAAAGTTATCAAGATTAACGTTTTAAATCAGATCAAAAAGGCGTCCTCCATAAATGATAATATCTATGTATAATAATAATTTATTTATTTAAGACAACTTATAGTCCAATATGTTAGTAAGCTTATAAATAGGGGTTAGTATTTAAACATAATTAATTATAATTATTATCTATGACGTTAAGCAGCAGGTACATTAGAGCCACCACTTATTTTTTCATTTCCAAAATTCACACGTTCAGTTTGTTAATACTTAACATTTTTATTAGTGCATCTGTAGTAGTTTAATTTTGTTTTTTTAGGAAGAGATACGTAAACAGAGTTTGGTGGCCACCAAGAGCATCTCCTTATCTCTCGTTGGGTATTTATAAAACAAGCATGTATTAGACAAAAATCTAAATTATACATAAACGTGCTACTGGTTTATTTCTCGCTTCTTCCACAAGTGGACAAAATAATTGAAGCAAAGAGAAAATCATGTACCTAGTTTAAAATTTGACTTGTCTTTGTACTTATTTTGTAGGCCTAAAGAAAAAGTTATTGATTTCAGAAACTAAAAATCCACTCATGGCGTTATCCGATGTTAATCAATAGGCACCGCGCTGGCTTCCATATTCCTCGGCTCAAACCTTTTTTATCAGTATCTACTGAAAAACGGCGGGAAGCAAAAGTCTTTAGCTTTGGGGAAGATTTTAAAGATTCAAAACCTCTTTAGACCTTACCCTCGTAAAGAAGGAAAGAACCCCATGGGGTGAAACGCAAGCGTAGTGAATATAAATAACATTCGCAAATAGTTTAAAATTTTCTAGGATGTGTTATTTGAGGACTGATGTGGCGCGGCGGTCAAAGATCCGCCTGCGGCGCAGGAGGTTGCCGGTTCGATAAAAAATACTTATTGTACGATCTGCAGATATTTGTTCATGGTGTTCTAGATACGTATGATAAAAAAAGTCTATCTATGTATTATAACTCTAATATATTAAGTATATCCCAACCCAAGTACTACATACACGTGGTATATGTAAGTACCCATAACACAAGCTATGCTTAGTTTGGGGCCAGATTAATGAATGAATGCCAGAGGATCGTCAGTAAATACAGAAAAGATGAGACTCTCTATATGGCTATGATATAATTTATCGTTTTGAACCCGCAGGAAGACGCTCACCTTCAACCCAAGCTTGTGGGTTCTTAGGCAGTAGTACCTACAACCTTTGATAAATGTTCCCTTCTGAATAATGTTCAATGTAATAATGAAATTGTGAAACGCTTCGTTGGCTTGGTATACATATATCTATCAATCAATCATCTATCTGGGCAGTGCATTAGCATTGCCATAAGCCAGAGCCATGCAGTCAACACCTTCGAGACTCTTCCGATTGGTTAATATTTGATATTGAGAAGTTGAGCTACTTACATCGAAATAGATTTTTTGTTGGCACTTCTCTCATTGCTACTAGTTTAAAAATAATAAAAATTCGAATAAATATAAGAATTTTTATTAATAAAGACTCAGTAAATTGAATCGTTACAATTATACCGCCAAGTTAAAATAGATTTAGGACTTCAAAACAAAACGACTATTTTTGATTTATAAAATTTTGCACAAAGCAAAAGCTAATTTAAGTGATAAAAAAGTAACTTATACCTTTTTTACAAAAGAAAACAAACAGTGAACTTCACGGTCAATATCTTTTTGATGTTGATCCCTTTGTATACTGGCCAGAACTTGTTTCCCGAGAATTTATCCCCCCGAGATCCTTTCGAAACAAATACAGGATCTCTATCCAAAAAAATGGATAAAGCAAACCTTGAAAAATTAAGAAATATCAAGAGACTCCAGGATTTTTCTAGGTCCTTCTTAGGTCACTATTTCAAATTATATTTATACTTAAGCTGGCGCACTATCAAATAAAGCTCGCTCCGCAAAACATGTTTAGCTTCGCGGTATATTTCTGTTTGAAATTTTTCATTATAATCATCAACCAGTTCGAGACATTTTTCCTCACATAAAAACTTAACTTTTTGGAACTCCTTGAAAAATAATTTCAATTTCAAATTATTTGAATGTATTTTTGAAAATGGAACTGAGAGCACCTTCTTGGTGATTGATTAATGTTGTTATAGATGTTTTTATAGGTAGGATGGGCTGACTCGGAGCTTACATAATTTTTTTTTTTTTTTTATTTATTTATTTAATACAAACAAGATACATTTTAAATTAAAATATGTACCATTTAAACCTAAGGAGGTTTGTCGAGGTACTTACATTCGTCTAAAATCTTACTACTAGGCTTATCTTATTACTGAAATCTTACTAATTAGTATCACAATAGTTTATCTACTCATGTGTTAGTATATTTCACTGTTTGCTATAATAAAATAATTTTTCTTTTTTTTTTAATTTTACATCAATTAAAAATAGGCACCAACCGTATTAATTGATTTCGAATTCAGCTGTAGCGCGACGGCCAAATCAATCTACCTATCATCGCCAACGAGGCGCGCCAATGTTTATTTGCCGAATCTCCTCTCCGCCGACCAGAATTCCTAACATACAGTTTTATAGCCACAGTTTTGTTTGCTTATTTTACCAGCGGAAAAAACTGACATAATGTTTTTAAACGGGCTATCACATGCAGTAAATGTTTTGGCAATGTTATTCACAGTTTTTAGCTGGGTGTGCTTTCAAGTGCTCCTTTTTACCAGTCTTGTGTCAGTAAAGTAAAACATAGAATTTTTACTAATATTAAATCTTTAGATGAATAATGCTTACTTACTTTTGTATAACAGAGACTCTAAAACAGAGAACAGTATTGTTTGAATTCTTGTTGTTCTTGAGTAGGCTTTAGTTTATCAATGAACTTTATTAACAACGTAAATTACAAGCAAGGAATAGAAAATTACAACTAGTATTTACAATTGAAACCATTGAGCTAACTGCAGACGGTTGCAAACAGTCTAAAGGTAGCTCAATTGATCCATGTCAATACCAGTCGGTATTATTTATCAATTAAATAATTTCATTGTTTAGTTAGTGGTAGGGATCTTCTTGCAAAACTGTTTTAGGAACCTACCGATAGTGAGCCGATACCTTATTGTGATTTAATCACTACATAGTATAAAACAAAGTATATTTCTCTGTCCCTATGTCCCATTGTATGCCTAAATCTTTAAAACTACGCAACGGATTTTGATGCGGTATTTTTTTAATAGATAGAGTGATTCAAGAGGAAGATTATACGTAAAATAAAACCGTGCGAAGTCGGGGCGGGTCGCTAGTAAAATTATAAACCTTTCTCTTAAATCATTATATCTATTAAAACAAACGCATAGAAATCTGTTGGAAAGTTTTTAAGTCTAAGCAAACATAGGAACAGACAGACAAACAGCGGGAGTGACGAAACAAATGAAAACTTATATAAAATATATTATTAAATTACTTGTTTGAAGTTACCTTATTACATTTCAGCACATATGGAGGGTGTTTACTTATTTACTTACTTAGTGATAATTGAATTCTATTTTACACTAGTCTGCTAAATCTTTATTTTACGATTAAAGTCTTTGGTTTTACGGTTGAAGTGGTTGGTTTAACGGTAGGTTAGCTTATAAAAACAAAGCTTACTTCTGAAACTAAAACTCTTATCCACAGTACGAACTGCGTCTCGGCATGCGGTGTAAAGCAAATTGAAATGAAACTTTTTTGAGATATGGTAAAGTCTGAACTTTTTTATTCTATTATTAAAATAAACATATTTCTGTCGGGTGAGTGGTCGACCAAAAAGAAAAAACAAACGATACCTACTGAACAATTTGTAACTCGATCGGGACCGATGTGTCCCAATTATGTTATTCATGTTAAGTCATGTTCATAAATAAAATTCTAAATTCTATATTGCAGAAATAAAACATATACAAGGAAAACTTAAAACTAGATAGGCATGGCAAAAGCGAGCTTAACCCTAAAAAGAGTTATCTTCCAGCAAACCTTAACGAGAGAGAAATCTTACTTTTTTAGCTCCATATTTTTTAATCCATTGGGTAGATAAAACAGCTCTATATCATGGTCTTTTCTTCGTAAAATTTTCAGAGAAGGAAAATGAAAATCACAAAAAGACATTTCAAAAGACAATGAACGACCTTATTCTTTAGAAGCGATCTACTAAGCACCTTTTGGGTGTTTGTTACATTACAGTCCAGAAATCTCTACCAAGAGCCTTTTCGATGATTGTTACGGTCCAGAAACTACCTTATAGCCGTTGCAACCCATATGTTACTTTCGGGCATTTGCAACACTTTGCAACGCGGCAAGTTCGTAAATTATGGACCACGGTCACTGGCTACGTGATGGCACGGCGGTAAATGTAGTGCGCTTCCTCCGAGGTTCACAAAAGAAACATTTGCATGCATAGATAATCTATATTGTCTTATAAGTAATACAAGTCGTGAGTGTACTGCAGTGTTTCAATGAAGAATAATATCGGTTAGCTAAAGAAATAACGAACAATAACAGTTATGCGTTAATAGTTCACGACGTTGGAAACAATAACGCAAAATACAGTCATAGACTTATTTAGAGAAACGTGTCATCAATTAAATAAGACTGTAATTTGTAAAAAGAGACTAAACTAATTAACACGTTATGTCTGTATTTTGATCCTATCTAATTATTTATAGTAAAAAAAACAGTTTTTCTCGGTTTTTTGGTATTTCTTATTTATTTATTATTTTAAGGGGACTTTTTCACTCAGCGAGCACATCGCCCTTGGTCTTTCTTAAAATAGTGGTGCTTACACCTCAACTATTTTATCGAAGAGTACCTGATAATATCTTAGCGTAGCTCAGGTTTTCAAAGCTAATACTTTAATGTTGAAAATTTTCGCGCGTAGATAGACGTTATCAATTTTTATTAGTACGAGTTTTGTCATTTTCTTATCAATTAAGTGTTGTAAATACTTCGAAAATATAATACAATACAAATAATATAAATAATATAAATACTTCAGCACCATATAAATGTCGAGGCTCTCCAGCTCCTCGAAATCACCGCATTTTTAGGTTAGATAAAATAAGAGAGTGCACGCGATTAACGTCTCTTTGCATTAACAAGATACGTAAGAAAAGTGTTATAGGCCACTTTCTTTTTATCAGTGTACTAAGCATTTTAAATTCTGTTTAAAGATGTGCTTTTTAGGTTAAATAGGTATTTAACTTAGTAGTATTTATCTAAAAACAATACCCGTTTCTCCTTCAAGTAGACTTTCGGTTTTAATTGAAGTACCATTCGGTAACCCACGGACCTAGAGTCTAAAGCAAACTAAATTAACACTTTACTACTTACCTAGTTTAACGCATTGTTCTACGACTTCTATCAACTATCCACCACTATTGTATCCCAAGTATTCCAAGCGTTTGTTAGTTTGTGTAAAAAACATTAAATTATTCAAGACCTAAATATTTAAACCCTTAAAAACGATTTATGACACAAAAACAGTTTGTAATAATAAACAGTAAACATCTCCTTAGGCCTGGAAAAAAAATAAAAAACATCAAACATATCAACACTAACAACCAAAAAGCACGATTTAAAATACAAAAATAAATATTAATAATAAACATTAAACATATTCTTAGGCCTGGAATAAAACGTAACTAAACAGAACCATTAAATTTTTTCCTTGTTTGTATAAATTTGTTGCAAGATAATGGAGAAAATTACTTACTCAAATAGCATTAGAATTCAATTTCGTACTCGTACACGTTTTTACAAACTTTGGTAACATGTCATTCTAGGTAGTACTGAGGTTTTTTTTTTTTGTCTCTTAGGGATATCAAACAAACACATAAACAATAAGTATAGGAAATCTTCATCATCATTATCAGCCTATATTAGTCCACTGCTGGACATAGGCCTCCCCTAATGAGAATAGGAAATCTTAAATAACCGTAATTGTAAAACTGTAGCCAGACCCGTTTTCCGCAGTTTAATTATAAGGTTGGTAAATTCATGCTGAATTCTCTGAATTTGGAGTAATTGACATTGTTTGCAAAGAAAATAATATGATCCAAAGTTGAAGTTTGTTATTTATTGATTAAAGTCACAAAAGCTTTTACTTCGCAATTTTATAACAAAATTTATAACAGCTGTATTTTTAGTTAGTCACCTTTATTCGGTTTTTTATGTCATTATGGTAAAATATAACATTTCATGAAAAAATACGAGGATTAAATTTCGACTGTTCTTTTTGTATGTTAGCGTGAGGAATAAATACCGTAAAAACTGCTAATCGCAACAACGCGACGTAACTTAATTGAGTTTCTATCGAATTTTCGAATTAAAGATTATTTTATTATTATATTTTTATTCAATAATAATATTACTATTTAAGTTTGTTTTATTTATGTCGAGTTATTGTTAAGGATTTATTGTAAGGAAAGGATGGGTATAAAGATGAAGTAAAATATAAAAATCAAGGACGAGGAAAATATTAATATAAGGCGATTGTTGAATATTCCCATTAATCACAGCTCTGTAGAGGGTCTACGTCGTAGAGGTTCTACGCCGTAGACGGACAAAACGGGGATTTTGATAATACAACATCAAAATGAGAGTTCTTCCTACTGCCTGAGTAGAGAGTTATTGGTAAAGTTACCATTATTCACAGCCCTTATTCATTCCTTCGTAATTGTTTTCCAAGATTTTCAATTTAATTGAAAATCGTTGTTAGTTAACAAACAGCTTACGACTTGAGTAAAACTTTTGTTTGATTTGCAAATCATTAGAAAATTGGGCATATAAAGAAGATATTACCTACGGTTTAACTATTTAGGGACCCAAGGTCAGAATGGAGCACCTTAATTTAAAAACTTGAGCCTAGTGTAGTTATGAAAGTTTCAAGACTTCATTTACGGTTGGTATTTTCCTTTTAGAAGTGCATAAAGAATTTTTATTAAAAATATACACGCTATGGGGGAAAATCTTAGGTTATAGTGTTATTTAAATTATTGCTTGATATTCGGTTCGGTTACAAACTGTTCGGATTGCCCTATCCTTGAATGTTGCGACGTCATTAAGAATCGACGATGACGATTACGATGAAGAATGAATGAAAATTATTATAATAATAGAATTAATGAAAATTATTATAATAATTCTAGATAATAGAATTACAGAAGATAGAAGACCAGGCCCCATCTGATTGAATATAAACAAAAGTAGTTAAACATAGACACGGGCAGTGGAAGTGGACTGACCATAATGCCCCTATATTTCATGGGACCTTTTAGTAAGCGTGGTAAAATAGTAATGCAACCAGTGTCTTGAGGACGCTTCTGACTGGTATTGACATTTATCAGTTAAGCTACCTTTAGACTGTTTGCAACCGTCTGCATTTAGCTGAATTATTTAGTAAAAAAAATTAGTTTCTTGTTTTAATTCTGTTTAATTCTTAATTGTAATTTTCGTTGTTAATAAAGGTTAGTACATGGAAGATATTTATCTACTAGCAAGATTTTGTAAACTTAAACATTTGCAGAATTTCTAGAATCCAGACCACTCAATGTATTTTAATGAACTCAACAACGTAAATACCAAGTCAAGTCAAGTTTTGAATAAACGTACTCCATTTTGGTCATGAAATCCTAAGTCAAGTTGAAACTTTTATAATAAGTTTTGCTTTGTACTAACATTTTGAAATCTGGCTTCATCGTAAAAAAGTTTGTTATAAGTGAAACATATTGTTGTCGTGCCTTCCTTTTACAAAATTTTTGAAAAAGCTTTAACAGTCATTTTTTTTGTAAGATAGATCTACATGTAAAATGATGACGATCTACTACTAACTGTTCTTGAAATTAAGAGTGGTTTAACACTCGACCCCTTTTCTAAACCCTTAGGTAAACAAATTATGAAAAATCTTTCCATAATACAACCTTACACTCAAAAAAAGTAAACACTCCTAATTTCGAGTTTCGTCTCAAGTCTCTCCGAGTTTCAAGCCTCTCTAAATAGGGGCAAAACTAAATTGATTCCTAAAAAATTTTTTAATTTTTTATTCAAATTTCAAAGTATTCCCATAGTAAAAGTAAGTTTGAAAGAGTAATAAATAAAAAAATATATATTTATGGCATAGATATATATGGAATCAAATCAAATCAAATGAATGAATAAGCCTTATTTCTGCACATTTTTTGGAATATTTCATGGCATAACGTTTGTTTTGCTATTTAAAGTTATAATATATCCAGAATAACTCTGTTCAGCTTAGAATGCAATGCATTGTATATTTCCAATTCATTTGAATATCGTGGGCTTAATTTATGCATGACAAATAAAGCTTTACGAATTATCATAAATAATTATTGCTGAGCGAACATATTACATAATCCTATTGATCTAATAGATGTGAAAATTCTATCTGAATGTTTGTTACCATGAATCTATTTGGTATTTAGATGGATATGTAGATAGTTTAAGTTCTTTTTTTTTTTTAATCTTCTTTATTTTAAGGACTTTTAACTTTTAAGATAGTATGTCAGTCCCATCATAACCTAAACTTACAGTAAACACACAAATAAAACAAGCAAAAAATAATTAACTAAATCAGACAAATTGTAGGGCTATTCAAAGGAAGTCACTGATGCAAAAAAATTTTAAAGAGTGAATTGGCCGCTAATGAATTTGGTTCTGCTAAAATGTCAATAAATGTTCCTAAATTTAGTCTATTTAAGTTAAGTTCAGTCATCAGTGCCTCCCTTCGATCTTTGAACTTGCACGGTGCATTCCATCAAAATGTGGTATACATCATCTAGGACTTCGCAAACATCACAGTTTGGAGAGTCCGTTTGTTCTAGAATAACACATAGCCTAGTCTAATTTTTTTAATATTTATCCGAGTGAGTTAAAAAGAGCTTTTTTTCTATTTTAGAAGATCTTTATTATTAAACTTAACTTATCAAAGTAATACAATCCAGTGTACACAGTTAAAAGAGTGATAAATTTTCCATGGATTTTTTTAAAGCCTCTTTACAATGAATTGTTCTGACAATTAATTTGAATTTGTTTACATTTTATTTGTCAGAGAAACATAATATAGCACAATTATAATACAATTTATAATAAGTCAATAAATTCCCGGCGCAAAGGTGCCCATATTTCTTGCAGCATTACTTCGCTGAATAGCGATGGCAATCTTTTGCACCAAGAAAAAAAATATATAAAATAGATTAGTGTGTTCTATCTATCATTATTTTAAACCCAACACGACACCTGCTTTCAGCAATAAAAAGCGATTACAAGCTCTTCTGTGATATAAGTTGATAATCGATTCCTCTTTGTCTTTCGCGTCTGTGCAATTTTGCTAGCAAAATTTTATTATCAACCATCGAGACATCTGTATTCTTACTCACGTCCTTGTGATTGAAATATATTTTCCTTTCGTACAATTTACAAAGAAGATTGGCGTAAATTGACCCAATAGTTTGAGGAACCGTACATGGTCAGAAATAGGAACATTAATTCCTTTGATTTTGATTTGAGCTTTTATACTTAAAAATTCATAATTTTTATAGCTGGATAGTTTTACTAGGACAGGCCATTGTTCTCCAAAAAAAGACTTAAAAAATACTCTTTCCAACAAAAAAATAATCAAAAAACATGCAATGCCCTCGTTGCCCATTATTTAAGTTATTTATAAAAGTATTTTAAATTAATAGCCAAAATTGTACTCTAAATTTCAATTATTACGGTTCGAAAAAATACAGTATTGACAAACAATAAAACGTTCACGTTTTTTATTCTACCTTTTTTTCATAATTAGGAACATATTTAGTAACAACCAAAATTATAATAAAAAGAATAGAAAAAATTAAATAAAACTAAATAGTATATACTCTATGAGTATAGAGGTATACAATGTGATTTTTCGAACCTTGATCAAACGAAATGTGCGGATAAACGACACATATTTATCGATAAAAACCGAGATAAAAAAAATTTTATGTTATTTTTTTTAAACACAAGTCAAGTACAGATATCAACAGGAATCTCAACTGATTTAATCTAAATGGCAGAAAGTACCTAATTTAAATGGTGAATAACATGACAACGGAAAGAGATAGACCCCTTTTTGAAGGATTTGTAGAATAAACTATGAAGTTTAATACAACATGCAAAAAAGTACACCCTTATTACTCAGTTTTAAAGTTACAGAGAAAAAATAAAATAAAAATCGTTTTTTTTGTCTTATTTCTAAAAAAATACTGTTTTTACTACGCTTATGTATCGTATTTGTATTTTTTATTTATTTTATTAGCTAGGTAAACTATCTAGCTTTCAAATGAGACTACTTCGAATAAAATACACCATTTACTCAAAAAGAAACGAAGAAAAAACCAGATGAAGTAGTCTTCATTTTAAAAAATATTAAAACTGCTTTGTTTTTGAGATAAATAACATATAATTTTTTTTATACCGATTTTTACCGATATATATGTGTCGTGTATCCGCACATTTCTTTTGATCAAGGTTCGAAAAATCACATTATATAATTGAAACCATTGAACTAACTGCAGACGACGGTTGCAAACAGTCTAAAGCCTTTCATATATATTTTTTTATTATTTAGTAACGAAGATAATTACAAGACCATTGGGCCATTTCTCTGCCACAAAGATCAAACTAGTTTATTAATTTTCTTTTGTTTTATTATTTTCTAGTGTTTAGCTTAGTTAAAGTTTTTGTGGATATTGAGAAATAAATAATTTTCATTTCAAAATAAACAAATTCAAACTAAGTATGAGTGGTTGGAAACAATCAGAATTAGTAGCTGAATTATTTATTGTTAGCGGCAAGAGAAATACACACTCTGTGAATATTTTAGCTGTCTAACCTTTTACGGTTCTTAAGCCTGCTGACAAACGGACGGACGGGAGGTTTAAAAAGGGACTCGTTTAGCGCTCTTTGGGTACGGAACCTAAAAACTACAAACGAAAATTACAATCAAGGAATAGAAAAAAATACAACTAGTATAGACAATTTAAACCATTGAGCTAACTGTAGACGGTTGCAAACAGACTAAAGGTAGCTCAATTGATCCATGTCAATACCAGTCGGAAGCGTCCCCAAGACACTGGCTGCATTACCACGCTGTATGGCAATGCTGATGCGCTGAGCCAGATACTCACCAGCTCTCGCGTCGCATCGACCAGACGACGCTGAGATAATTTTAAAAACCCGGCGAGCCTTGGTACCCCACGGACCTAGGGTCTCGACTCCTTTAAGAAAATTATATTCAACAAGCCACCAGTATAAGAAGCTCCGTCTAATTCCATATCGAACATAACCTAGATAATTAGTAATTTATAACAGGTACTAACTACATAGCGGAGATTACAGAGTATTAGTTTATACATATATTTATTTCCTTAAATGCTTTAATAATTACGCCGTCCATATTGTCATCTCGGATTTAATCTCTTTACTCTTGTGGCACAAGGCTCATAGTTAATTACAAAGATTACACAAAGCTTAGGGGTTTAAGAACTTCACAGACGATAGCTGTTATCTAGATATCAAAGCAATTTAGTCAAAGACAACTAATCCACATAATAGGCGCTTTAAATTTAATTGAATAAATGATTTATGGCTTTGATTTCAACATAATCGTTGATAGAAAATCACACTAATTATCAATGCACAAGTTTGGATAAATGGATGGATTGTAACGTACCTCTTCACGCCAAAACTACTGAACTGCAGAGTGATTGATTACGGTAAAATATCCCATCCAATAATTGACATAAGAAAGCCCTTTTTGTGGCCTTCACGATTCCCATCCATCCAATTGCAAATAAATTATCCATCGAAGGACAATTGTCAGTCCCAGCCGAAATTGAAGCCCATGAATGAACGAAATTAGTGTTTTTTGCAGTAAATAGAACGATGGGCCAGCATACCATTCCTATTTCCAAGTGTAAATTTGAAAGGGAAGGATAAACAATAATGTTTCAATTGATGAAGGAGTTTTAAGGACAATATTTAGGCAAAAACGATAATGTACATTCACTTTGACCATCCAGCCATAAAAATTGTGTAATTCAATTTGTCCCATCCACGGACTCAGAATTTTTACTACCCGGCCTCCCATCCATGGATCCATTGAGCGTTAAATTTTAACTAGGCTAAATTTTAGCTAGGCTAAATTTTTAAATAGACGTAGGTTTAGGCCCGGAACATAACATACTTTACATATTTTATATTTTTCATGAATTTTGACACAGCTTGTATTTAATAATGCGTGAAATTTAAAGTCGGTATAGTAAGTTTTTGCAATAACATCAAAGTATGTAAAAGTATTATTGTTTCATATAAAAATACCTACATTTATAAATACTAAAAACAGCAAAGACATACAGATATAACTG
This sequence comes from Eupithecia centaureata, assembly GCA_944547425.1. Lineage (NCBI taxonomy): Eukaryota > Metazoa > Arthropoda > Insecta > Lepidoptera > Geometridae > Eupithecia > Eupithecia centaureata. The sequence goes on from OX155694.1 coordinate 4,309,316, forward strand.
ATACCTAATACCTTTTCTAGTAGAATGAAAATGCTTATGGCTTCATATTATTCCCGTTGTCTAAAAGCCAAATCAAAAGTACGTTATTTTTTTAGAGCGGCATTTAATTTAATTTCTTGTCTATTGTATAGAGGCTAATAGCTCCATATTGTTCTCGCTATCTAAAGCCAAATAAATTTTCAAAAGCATCTTAATTTTTAAAAAGGGACTTTTTTATTTAGCCTTAATCCGTGAGTTACTCAAACACCGCCCAAATACCGCCGATAAACGTGAATCGAAGCATAAAACATAAACCGTTGGTTATTGGCCTGGCCTTATACAGGGTAAATAAGTGTGAGTTGAAGCAAGCACCAATGAATAATGTTTTATGTTGATTTGTATGGCTGAGTCTCAGTAGGAACTGTTGTGTGCCGAAGTCGTGACGAAACCTTTGAAGAGTAAGTGAATTTGTATAGGAATGAATATGAAAGAGGCTATTTAAACTAGTGGTGATGGATTTATAAAAAAATATATTTAGAAACAGGTGTTTTCTATCTATTGTATTTCTATTTTAAATTAGTAAGAGAAACAACGTCTTATTTTTAGATGGTTTTAAAATTCAAGATTGTACAATAACATTCAGGGCTAAAATTTCGCCTATTTATATGTATAGAAAATACGGCTATACGACCGAATTTCGTGTTTCTAGACACTAACGCTTAGAATTTTGAATGAGCCTAATTCCCTTGTGGTGAAGCTCTTAGAAAAGCTGATTATGCGATTCCGATTTGATTTATACAATGTTACGAAACAAACTAGGTATTCAATTTCGCGAGGTCCCCGATGTTCAACCCAATTCCTCAACTGTGTTAAGCATTTGATCACTCAAATGTTCAACACAGGAATCAAGGAATTGGTATCGTATGTACCTACGTTAACTATAAATTGTTTTTTCCCTTCTAGATTGAAAAAAGGCTTTTTTTATTTTATTTTATTTATTTGGGGTAACAATCAACCACACTCTTAGTCTAATTTAATGTTAAGTTATTCTAAATAGTAATCCCTTAAGTGGAGTTTTGTATGTAGGTACGTTGACTATAAATAATTTTACCCTTCTAGATTGGAAAAAGTTTTCATTTTATTTATTTAGAGTAACAAACAACCACACTCTTAGCCTTATTAAATGTAAAGTTATTCTAAATAGTAATCCTATAAGTGCAGTTTTGATTTAGATGAAGGATAATTAATTTATAAAGGACTGCAGACAAATGCTGGTATCTGTCTTCATGCCTGTCGTTAGTTTATTGTAGCCAGATGAGGCAAACTGATGACAGGGCGCTTTAGTACTTATTACGAGAGGCCTATTTCCAGCTGTGGCTAATAGGCTAATCATTGCTTTAAGGTAATTTGTAGCCATTTTGATGGAGAATCTGGGATAAATTGCTAGTCAGTTGTTCATCGTTATGTTTATTGTCTCGCTATAATCGTACAAAGGTGACATTTTGTCATCATCCCATTTAGTAACAAAATTGGTTGCCAGGGGAAGTCACGGTTGTCATCACTATCAAGTTTCTCTAAAGGTAGCTTTCCGACCTTAACACTTTCATATAAATCCTACTCCTACTAATATTATAAACGCGAAAGTTTGTATGGATGGATAGATGGACGGATGTTTGTTACTCTTTCACGCAAAAACTACTGAACGGATCTGAATGAATGGAATTTGGCACAGAGAGAGATTATAGTCTGAAATAACACATAGGCTGTTTTTTATCCCGGAATTCCCACGGGAACGTTAATTACGCGGGTGAAACCGCGAGGCGCTGCTTGTAAATACTAATGCTGGATAATCCATACAGCATATAACCCCAAGCTAAGCAGAGCTTGTGTTATGGGTACTAGATTACTGATTTATGTAATAAAATACCACATAGGTAGATTTTTTTTACAGAAAACACGCGCATAATTGAAAACCGTACAAAAATATTGTGTGTCAAGGAGGGGATCGAATTCACGCTTCCTCCTGCGTCGCAGGCGTCACATCGGTTGTCTATAGGTTTCAGCACAATACTACGGCCTTGTGTTCTCATATTCTCAAAAAAAACCTGAAGTAAAAAAGTTAATGTAGGTACCTCATGTTTATGATTGCCCCTAAAGAATAACAGCTCTTTTAAACAGTTATACTATACCTATGCCTACGTAAAATATTCATCAGCCACGTCATGGAACCGTACACAATTCAAATTAATGGCTCACCCTCGAAAACTGCCGTCTATTTTCGGCCCGCATTACAACTAGTCGTTTGTTATTTTTGTTTTAGTACTTATTCATGAGATAAGACAGTTAATGGTTTTTAAAAACTGATATCAAAGGTTTTGGAATCGAGTAGGTCAATGTAAACAAACTGTTTTCTTTAGGCGGATATGAGACGAAGACACAATCGTAGTTTTACGTTTTTAAGCCTGTACCAAAACATGATTATTCCAAGAAAACAGCATACTCCGCTTAACTTCACTTACAAAGGATTTACAGATAAGCTTTCAAAGGTACAACAGGACAACTGGTATTACATACTCTTTGAGTAAACCTTTGCGAATATTGTACCTTGTAGGCACAATATTCCCTTTGTTTTGTTTATTTATTTTCAGTCCAAAACCTGCGAGTTTAGACGGAAACGTTATCCAGCATTGCTCTGCTCGTGAATGTTTTCCCTGAATTTATGGAGGTTTTTATGGTTGTAAACATTATGACGGACATTATACGCCATTATTTTTGTACAGAGAGTATAAAATTACTTTGCACACATTAACGTTCCGTCACGGGAGGGAATTTTAGGATTTGTGTTTCGGCTTAGTGATTAGGAGCGGTAAATATTCGTAAAAGGAAGAGAGAATTGAAAAAATATACAAAAATGTAGAAGGAAAATGGTTCTTACATTCGAATCGGCGGACGACCGATCCAATACCATGACCCTTTTATGATTTTGACATATTATTTCTTAGAGGTCTCAAATCAAAGGTACCATTCCCTAGACACGTGAAACTTCTTATTTCGGGTTTCAAAGTGACCTACTTTTCTTATTAAAGTACCTCTAGTTTTGTATAGTTTGGTTACTCATTTGAATGAGGTATAGTACTACAAGAAACAGCTGCTCTTGACGTAAAAATAAATACTTTTGCTCCGGTTTCAAGATTTTATACGTTTTGTGAGTGAAACTTTTGTGGGTTTCGAAATAGTACCAATTTTTAGTAAGAATTTAACTACAGCCCTCGAGCGAGAACTAGTCATCATCATCATCAACTTAAAGTATCCTAAACATGAGGCCTGCCTCATGAAAGCCGAAATGCGAAATGCTTGCCGCATCCAGCATCTGCCTAAAAATTCTTCTTATAAGTTATTGAAAATTCCTGAAATACTTATTTTAATTTATGGTTAAATCAGTATACATATTGAACATTTCAGGCCACAAGCATGATGCAATAAAAAGTTCTAGACATTTAAAGATGGAGTCAACCTACAAATCTTATATGTATATTCAATACTAGCTGGTGCCCGCGACTTCGTCTGCGCATGATTAGTATTTCGAGTACTCGCTATTTTACTTGCGTAATTCCTTTCTCGTGGGATTTTCGGGATAAAATAAAGCCTATGTGTTATTCCAGCTTATAATCTATCTCTGTGCCAAATTTCATCCAGATCCGTTCAGCAGTTTTTGCGTGAAAGAGTAACAAACGTCCATCCATCTATCAATCTATCCATCCACCTATCCATTCATCCTTACAAACTTACGCGTTTATCAGTTCAATTCAGTTTGGTTCCCCTGGGCTATACGGGTTTTCAAAAAATTCTCACAGCATCTGAACGACGCGCGCGCGTCGTTCAAATGCTGTGAGAAATTTTGAAAACCCGTATAGGCCAGGGGAACCAAACTGAATTCCGCGTCGTTCAGATGCTGTGAGAATTTTTTGAAAACCCGTATAGCCCAGGGGAACCAAACTGAATTCCGGGATAAAATGTATCCCATGTCCAATCGTCCCGAGTTCCATTCGAATTCATTCACTTCCCTCGTGACCCAGGGGAACCTTACCGAATTCCGGGATAAAATGTATCCCATGTCCAATCGTCCCGAGTTCCATTCGAATTCATTCACTTCCTCGTGATGCGTGGTTAAAGAATTTTTCTTTCACCCTCTCTCCCAGGGGAACCTTAACGAATTCCGGGATAAAAAGTATCCCATGTCCTTCCTTGTAGTATGAACTCAAATCGTCCCAAGTTTCATTCCAAGTCATTCAGCAGTTTCGGCGTGATGCGCGGTAAAGGATTATTACTTTCATACCCTCTCCCATGGGAACCTTACTGAATTCCGGGATAAAAAGTATCCTATGTCCTTCCTCGTAGTATGACCTATAATCATGCCGAGTTTCATTTAAATCCATCAAGTAGTTTCGGCGTGATGCGCGTTTACGATACAGACAGACAGACAGACAGACAGACAGACAGACAGACAGACAGACAGACATAAATGAAAAAAATTACAGTTTTGGCTTGAGAATCGATATTAGAGTGCCCTCCAAAAAAAATTTTCAAAATATCTTCAATGTACAGATTTGGACCTGTTACAGTTTTATTATAAGTATAGATACCCGTTTTATTCCATTTTCATAGGGTTTCTTTAAATCCTGAAAAAATATATTTTTATATTGTTATTTTCTCTGTAAGTTTCAGGTGAATCGTACCACCAACCAGATAGAAAATACAAAAATAACCTTTAACCCCCTTTTTCCCACTTAGGGATCGAATATATTTCTTATCAATGTAGTAAGACCCTCCAAATTTCAGCTTTCTAGTTTCAGCGGTTTGGACTGGGTTTTCTCTCACAAAAACTCAAAATAACTTTTTCTTCATAGTAAGAATATAAAGGAAGAGGAATTGAAAATTTTACTATCTGACGATGACATGCACTTCTGGGCGTATTTTAATATTCGTTAACCTTGTGTAGCAGTGCAGCTTTTAAATTCTGCTAAAATACACGCGCTGAGTCATAAATAACTTATGTTTGAGATTAAAACTAGCATCCTATTTAGCTTTAAAGTTGAAAACACACAGAAGCCGAAGGCGGAGCGGAGCGGAGGCGAAAGCGTAGCGGTTTTTCCTATTGCACCGCGCTGCCACCGCCTGCGGTGTGCGTGTAGGCTTTCATATGATTCAATAGAATACAACTCGCACGCCGCCTTCGCCTTCGCCTCCGCTCCGCCTCCGGCTTCAGTGTGTCATTTCTGCGAATATCCATTTCGCGTTTAGCGGAATAGGGCATTCCTTTTAGATAAGGCGTAAGCGCAATAATTGAATTATTGTTTACAAATAAATAATTTTGTTTGTAATAGATATATTAGATTGATAGACAACTAAAAATAAAAAAATAACTCATAATTTTTTCAGGATTAAAAAAGTCCTGTAAATGGCATAAAACGGGTTATTGATATTTGAGAATTTTATAAAGTTAGTTGATAGATAGATAGATAGTTTGGCTCCATATTAAAATGTCTGTAACTTTTTTTGTATTATGATTGGGACCTGAAATATTCAATATGTATACTAAATAAATAAAAATAAATAATGCTGGACAATCCACACAGCACCATCTAGCCCCAAAGTAAGCTATTCAAAGCTTGTGTTATGCGGGTACTAGATAACTGATATATTTAATACATTATATACATAGATAGATACTTTTTATTATACATATTAAACACCCAGACCAACGAAACAAATTTCTGCAGATCGTGCATAAATTTGTTCCGAGGGAATCGAACCCGCAACCTCCTGCGTCGCAGGCGGACCTTCGCCCACCGCGTCACATCGGTCGTCCGAATTAAATATACTGATATAACCATGAATTAAATATCCTTTATTTTTATCCTTTATTGCAAGGTTTATTAATTTTTTTTTTGCCATTTGACCTCCTTTTACCAGGACAAAAATTAGCTTATGTAACTCTCCTTTCTTTCAACTAACACTATGTAAAAATCTAGTCTAGTCAAATGGTTCCTCAGGTTCCTCAGTTAGGGCGTGAAGAAATGACAAACAAACGAACATACTCACATTTATAAATTATGTTAGGATTTCATGAAAACCACCAACTTAATGAGAAACTGTCTGAGAGGAACCAAATAATTATTAAAACCTACTTATCAAGTCCTTTAAATAGACCGAAGATTGTTTTCAAATCAAATCAAAGAATATATTTTTTCTTTATTAATTATAAAGAAGTTTAGTCAAATTGACTAAGTCACTCTCATAGGCACCTAAGCTTATGAATTATTTATTAGTTACAATGAAATAAACAGTTAGGTACTTGATTAAATACTAATGGGTTGTAAAGGTTAATCCGCGGGGATCCCGTTATTACTAATCTAGGCGTAGTTGGAAAACCAAACCAAAGTTAGGTTATTACAGGCAATCTGTAAAATGCAGCGTCAGCATCAATAGGCTTTGCGGTCTTGCGGAGTTGCGCGATATTGTTATCTTGGTGTGGATTTCTAATGGCAATAAACTGAGTGAATGGAGAGATTTTCTTTGTGAAAAAACTCTTTAGAACGACTTCAGATAATTCATTTTGTAAGTGATCTTAAATTTATTTTGACTGTGGTATGTAATACGTTTTTGTCTATCTATTCAATTTTTAAATACCTGTCTGTAAGCTTCTATTAATCTCTTTGAAATTGAATTAAATAATTATAAAATTATTTTGTGATGCTACTGACAATACGATAACCTGTCTAATTAATACCTCTCATTTAGAAAGTGTCAAACAAAAAACCTTTTGTTCGAAAGACATTCATTTACCTAGTAGAAAGAAATTAATTTTGGTCGATGTGCATTATATGTTAATTATCAAAAAGACCTTTAGAGTAATGACCTGTCTGTCTAAAATTAATCGTTTATCTTATTGACGAAAATCAAAATTATTAAATTTTTCAATCGCTATGCTGCAAAATTCTACTAATATTATAAACAAGAAAGTTTGTAAGCATGGATGTTTGTTACTCTTTCACGCAAAAACTACTAAACGGATATGGATGAAATTTGGCACATAGATAGATTATAACCTGGAATAACACAAAGGCTACATTTTATCTCGGAATTCCCACGAGAACGGGAATTACCGCGGGTGAAACCACGAGGTTCTGCTAGTCCTTACATAATATGAAGTGAAGTTGTTGGCAGATGCTAGCCAAATGGGACAAATACGATTCAACGGAGTTTCCTTTTACGTACATTATGCTGTAGCACGTGCGTGGCACAAATTCTCTTTATGCTAAACTAGCGGCCCGTCCCAGCGTCGCACGGGTATTTAAAGGAAATATCAAAAATTATAAATTTTAACACATAGGTACACATTCAGGCCGAGAAGATTTCAAGCATTGACCTGACCCTTACCCCAGTGACGCCTACATCGCATAGGTCATCGAGCGGAGTGAAGAACACGCGACTTTTTTCTAATACTTATTATTTTTAAACTGAGTCGTGATTTCTTTCGAATACAATGTTCGAATTGAATAATTCAAAAATTAAGATCTATACTCGGGGATAATGTAGCATTGTAATGGTGAAAGAATTTTTGAAATCGGTCCATTTATTTTTGAGTTTATTCGTTACATGTACCTATGTAATACATACAAATCTTTCCTCTTCATAATATTAGTATAGATTCACAGCCGCATTTTTATGACGTCATAATAATTTATTTTCTACTTACATGAAAGGGTAGTCCAGATTCTACGAGTATTCAGTTGAAATTAAGAGAGAATCAATTATGTAAGGTACTTAATACTTCTATTTCTTATTTGTATAGTAAATTTACTTTATAATTTGACTTGTCGAAACTTATTTTGAAAGCATAAAGAAATTGAAATTGATTTCGATATCAAAATTTTGTACGGTCTTTGTTAGTTAGGAATCAGCTAAATTATTCGTAATTTGGTCGGAACCTTTCAATAATAATAAAAAGTATTACAACTCAGAAGGGTAAGAAATTTCGACGAATTTGATAAGTATCTGAAGGATTCAGATTATTATTCCACTAGATGCGCCCCGCGGCTTCGCCCACGTACCAGAGGTTTTTTCATTCAAATTTCAGAAATTTATTGCGCACCCCCTAGGGGTTATAGTGTAAAAATAAAAAGTATTTGTTTGATTATTCACTCCATAGATTATTTACACCGAGTTTTGAGTGAATCGAACCAAGGAAAAAATATTTTCCATACAAACTTTACCACCCTATTTAACCCCCTCAGAGGTTAAAATATCAAATTTTAATAGCTTATATCCTATTCAAGGTCTTAAACTATCCATATATTAATTAATTATTTTAATTAATTAGTACTTAACGCACCACCACAAACGGTCGTGACGTACGTACCAAGCTCGTGGCCTTCACTGAAAACCAGCGCTGGGTGGAGACACAAGTGTTCGTCCAGCACAATGCTGAGGGAAGGCCATGTTTGCCCTGAACTCTGCTGCGCATGAAATATGCCTAGTTTGGTTAAATCAGTATTAAGTCATTATATTATATTATATCATTATAGTGTGCGGTAGTTTTAAGAGTAAATAAAAATAATTTTCATTTTCATTTATTTTCATTTTCATATACCAAATTTCATTTAAATAACTTAAGTAGTTACAAAGATTACATAACAAACATTCACACAGACTTTCCCATTTATTATAATAGGACTTGTCTATTCTGTGATACTAATACTGATAATAGTAAGAAGTAAGATAGTAAGATACCAAACTCACACTGTACCTACCGATTTACAATTAAACTTACATGTTGCCTTTTTTGTTTCGATAATTGATGAAAAAATAAGGTTATTCCGTAAAAAAAACTCTTGTGTTCTATAAGAAATATCATTCAACCAACATAAACCACTGTCTAACTAGATAGTATCCCCAAACTCGTTTCAAATAGTATATAATAGCCCTAATTAGAACTAGACTAGAACTAATAGGCTACTATTTAGAAAAAGGCTACCTTGAGGTTAAATTACAACGTCATTTTGGATGTAGACTATTGTATTGTAGACCATTTAAAAAGTCTCTTTCAATTAAGACGATTTAGGTTTTGTAAAAACTTATTTCTTTCAAGTGTAGGACCCCCTCCGGCCAGGTGGGATGACGATCTGCGAATAACTTCTGGCAGATGCTGGATGCGGCAAGCTGAAGACAGGTCAATATGGCGCTCATTAGGGGAGGCCTATGTCCAGCTGTGGACTAATATAGGCTGATGATGATGATGTAGGACCAATATTCATGTAATTTCCATTCCGTTACGGAAAACATGACGAGGCTATTACTTGGTCTATTCATTTAATTTCAATTATTATTCAAGCGATTATTACTTAGCGAGGCGTAGATTTGAATGGAAGCTTTCCAGTAAATAGTTCATTGGAATTTCAAATGATTGATTAAATTTGGTAATAGTTAAGGCGCCTTTGAGGAATCAATAGCATTAGATACGGCTTAACACTTTTCCTATTTTCGAAACCGAACGTACTCTTTAAGATGTGTAGGTAGGAATCTCAGAATTTAATTAAGGCACTGAAAATTTGAAAATGACTATCTACGTAAGAGTGCTGGCAGATGCTAGATACGGCAACCTGAAGACGGGGCGTTATGGCGCTCATTAGAGACAGGGACCTTTTTGGCCCCTTATGTAAATAGCCTTAATTACTTTTCTTATTTTTGTGTTTCTTCTTCTTGTTTATTGTATGTGTTATTTATAAGTATTTAATATGGGCCAAATAAATGTATTTTCTTTCTTTCTTTCTTTCTTTCTTTCATTAGGAGAGCCTATGTCCAGCAGTGGACTAGTAAAAGTTGATGATGATGATGACTCAAAATTAAATTATCATTTTATTTGCATCCACACAGAGACATACCTGAAGATTTGATTGATTTGATTTAAAAGTAAAAAACCTAATTACTACGAAAGTAAGGATGAAATGATTTTAATATCGAAATGGTACATGTCCAGCAGTGAACTAATATGGGCTGATGATTATGATGATGGTGGTAAGTACATGAGTTACGAAAGCAAAAAAACTCACTCCGCTCTCTTTGGTTCATTAATTGGGTACATTGAATGCCGTTCAAACACGACCGCTCGAGTCCATCAGGTGCAATTTATTATAGAGTCCGTTTCGGGCGTAGAGCCCACCAGACGATAGCACGGTGCAGTCCAATCGATTGAGAGTTGGCCATATCAAACGTAAATCACCCTTGAAATCAAGCGGTCCGGAACCCATACGCGGTGCCACGGTATACAAGGTGGTACAAACGAACGTTATCTACCAGGGCAGATATCCAAACCATTAAATAAATCTAAAAAAAACAGTTCTTTATTTATATAAATAAGTAAATATACCAGTAGTTTTTTTTTAAATTCTACCTACGTAGGTATTTCGAAAAATGTTGATGACGTTATTCGGTAATCGAACTTATTAAAATATGAAAAATAACAACCGTCGTTTTTATAATATGGACTATTTAAAGTAAAACACGGTACATACACTTAGATTAAATCCGCATAATTAAAAAAAAATTGTGAATATATACAGGGTGTTAGTGTGAACAGCGTTCTCCTTGAAACCAGAGGTTCAGCATCATGAGCAGAATCCAAAACCGATGAGAAAAGCTTAACACCTATTTTAGTTTTGCAAGATTTTGATATTTCATGTCTTCGCTATCGTACACGATGCCATAGTCACTCTACATACTTTAAGTACCTACCTACGTAAGTACTTATACCCGCGCCTTCCTTGGATCGTAACTTCATTACTTGTGCCCTTCAAAAGACGGGATATTCGCACAGAAGGTGATCCGACACTGAGGTGCACATGCCACGTGTCGCCTGGTCGAAGTACTTGTGTCACGTGTTTGTGAGCAAACGTTTAGGGTGTATAAAAATTTTCTTTAAAAAATTAGTAAAAAATAGAATCATTTTTTTTCATCTGTTTTGGATTCTACTCATGATGCTGAACCTCTGGTTTCAAGTACAACGGTGTTCACACTAAAACCCTGTATAATAACAATAAATAACGTTTAATAGAATTCAAATACAGAAGGGAAACTTTTTTTTTTCAAAAATAATTCTCGTTTTCCATAAAATGATACAACCATAGTTGACCAAAAACCGTCGGCTTAGTTGGTACACATATTACGTGGCACCTTGTATAGTATTTCTGTGCTGGAAAATTCAACGCACGTAGGTAGCTATCTGCAAAAAATGTTGACGTTTGCGTATAATGTGAGAAATGGTATTTTCAAGAACGTGGCTGAACCTTACGGTAATGCTCAACGTATAGTCACGTATTACAGGATTCAATACCAATCAGATTATCATAACCTCAGCAGACGCTATTCTGTAAAATGCCTACCGAAAGCTCCTGAGAAACTTGGCTAAGTTAATATTAATTAACAAAGATTATGATAATAGATGTTCGTCTTCTTTTTTATCATTATAATCTATTTACGTGCAAAAAAACTTCAGAAGGAAAAAATGTTGATGTTTTTTAAAGATGGAACGCGAATATTTTTATAACTAAGGAGGCGCTGATCCTATACCTAGTTTCAACTTTTGTAGTAGGTAGTTTCTCAATTGTACCATAAACTATGTTCTGTTCCCACTAAATGTTTTTGTATTTTTTATGACCAAAATGATCCACAACCTCCTTCTATTTAGTGCTAAGGTAGTAGGTGCTTTTTTAAATTTGCCATGGCATGTAGAAATGTAGAACCTTCAAAGAATTATTCAGTAAAAGACAATGGGAAAATTAGGCATCTCCGTCGATTCACTTTGATATCAACTGTATGAAAACATCTATCAAATACGTCAACTAAAATCTAATTATCTTTTTGAAAATCACATGCCTATGGAGGTCAGGGTATTTGACAGGCATAGATATCAGCGTAAAGGGCTTACGATACCTCCTTAATGGTTCTACAAAACAGGGAATGCAGAAAGCAAGTAATCTTATTCAGACAACCCAAGCCTACCTAACTACCTACCTACCATCTAACCCACATGTATGTATCTGGCTGGATACATTGAGCGGGCTTCGAAATAATATTTTTGCTATCAATGCTGCCGTAACGTTCACAATGGATAAACACATTTCGGTGCTGCGTGATTGTTTCGAAATCAAAAAACTTTATTATAATAACTAGGGATAGGTACAGTTAGACAAACATTCTAATAATTAAACAGACATGAAAATAAAGTGATATTTTATATTCACGTCGTCGCCTCGGTATGACGACTCTCTCTGATATACACGTATTTATTTTCTTTTTGAAATCTCGTCGAGTGACAATCAATTAGGCTTTAGCGATTTGATTTTATATGACAATCGGATTTATCAATGAAGAAGCAGTTGTGATTTTTACTCAGATTTGGTATAATTTAAAGAAATAATAATTCAAAAAATAAATTTCAAGCCAAAATTTTAGGACGATTTGTTCAATAGTTAAGATTTTAAGAGTTAACAAACATCCATCCATCCAAACTTTCACATTCATTATATTAGTGTGAAACGATTTTCAGTCTTCATTCACTCACCTGTCAGCAATTAAGTCGGAAACATACTTCTAAAACGTGTCGCGACGCCGCCACAGCACATGTCAATGATAAAATTTAATACTTATTGCAACAAAGAGAATGAAAATAATTATACTCATAAAGTGTATCAAAATGTAAAATAATGTTGATTAATTTTTGTTCCAGAAAATGGACAGCGACTTTTTTACGAAAATGAAAACTACACCATGATTGACGAGACATCAGAAAATATGAGCGGGGTCAGGTTATTCATAGCAGCGGAGTTTAAACAGAGTCAATGGATGCTATACAACGAGACGGAATCCATCAATATTTCAGAAGATGTCGTCACAGCGACTACTTTCAATGATAGTGTACTTCCCGAAGATGATTACATTTTCGACCGTACTGATGTTAGAGCTATTTTCATAACGCTCTACACGCTAGTCTTCTGTTGTTGTTTTTTCGGTAAGTTATACGGTTTAAGTTTTTTGTTTCCTTTCTTTCTATTTTAACAGTAAATTAATTTATCTTATAAAATAAGTTTAGAGGCCACCAAGAGAACTGAATAAACTTCGTATCTCTTTTTATAATAGACAAAATAAAATTACAAACGCATAAAAGTATATGATAGGTAACAAACTGAACGTTTGATTTTAGAAAACGTAGGTACTATTAACGTTATGGCGGCGCTAGTCTGCCTTAATGTTTAAACCATTCTATCAATCTTTCCATGCAGTAGCATCGCCTGCACTACCTATCTAAAGTTTAGGTATTTCTTCTATCGATTATTCTGCTACGAAATTGTTGTCTTAGCTATCCGCGAGCAGAATTCATCCGCAGCCGTTGGAAGTGTAAATTAATTTGACAAGGTAATTAACTTCCCAGCTTTGGCTCCAAGCGTTGACACTTGGTTCATTATTATGCTTACAATAATTATACTCACTGGCTTGTTGGCCAACATAAAATCGAATAATTACCGATTCCGTTCACTGACGAGAGAAATGATGCAGGACCGGATGTGGGTGGTAATTACTGAATCAGTTGCCTGTTATTCATGAAACGCATAAACAAATGTACGAACTTAACTAATAAAATATGCGTTGAAAAACAAGAAAAACAGAAAGCAGATGTGTTTATAACAGTAATACAGCGAAATACTTAAATTATATGTGAACAGCGTAGGTAGAAGAAGCTAGGAAATTACGACTCGTTATAAATTTATTAAGTCAGTATTTGGGAATCGATGTAACAGCTGCCCAAGGCACAGTTATTACTTGAAACAAGTTTAATAATGTCAAAACTAGTGACTAGAAATCTTAGTTTGAATCTAGCTTTGTTGACACAGAATAGTAATTCGAACTTGGGATTTGTAGATTGTTATCACGGGTTGAATAAACGTTCTACATTGCGAAAATTCTGTTAGTTGAAGGAATTAATTTAAAGCCTATTTTATATTTCCATTTTATGACGATGTAACAATTTTTTAAACGACGACGAAAAAACAGAGGGCGTTCACAAGTCGACGCGTATATTTTTTTATGTATGAGTATGACTATGCATAACTTGAAACAGAGTAGGTAGTTCGATTTCGATAGTTATTTTTTTACTCGATAGGGTACACCTTAAAATGGGTTATAGATGCAAAAAAATCTCGCCTAAAGTGGGAAAACAGAGGTGATTAAGCATTTACTCACAATTACTTAGTTGTAGTTAAATTAGTTTAAGAACTTAGTTATTTAGATTAGTTACAACTCAAAATAATTACATGAATATATACTTAGTTTACCTATATGAGTTTAATGACTTAAATAAACTATTATTAAATAAAAAAGAGATTTAATTTTGTTTGAGGTTCAATAAAACTGTCTTACTTTAATTTTCAAAATTTACATAACATAGGTACTTTACTTACTTGCTTTGTCGATAACTTTTGTTCTCTGTCGGTTGTATTCGTTACGAATTCTATTCGATACGAAACTCCGAGCATAGCTCTTTCCATATCGAATAGGTATTTATGCTTATAAATTCATTACATATCTGACTGAACGAACATAAATCAAAATAAATAAATAATGCTGGATGCGCGAAGATAAGCAGAGCTTGTGTTATTATAAATGTGTAAACATTTGTCCCAATGCGTGAATCGAACCCGCAGCCTCCTGTGTCATAGGCGCACCTACATCCGCCGTGCCACATCGGTCTTCAAATATTTTTCCTTTTATAGGTTGAAAGAACTTTTACTTTATAACATAATAATATAGGTTTTGTTCTAATATTTGTATTTTATCATGAAAGACCTTTCTCTGAAAAAATGGGTATGATATTTTTCATTCCTTATGACGACGTTGATAAACCACGTTACCCGTCTATACAAAGGGTGATATTTCTGAATATTTTACTGAGTAAGCTTATTAAGGTAATTAATTATTGTAAATTTAAACCCCTAGAGGATCAAACTGTCTCATTGGCCCTTCACGTTCTTTCTGCCTTTAAGCGGGTCAATTGTTTCGATCATTTTTTTCTGTGTTTTTCTATGTATAATAAAAATATCTATGTTATGTATTATATTTGCTGTAACACAAGCTTTGAGTAGCTTACTTTGGGGCTAGGTGGTGCTGTGTGGATTGTCTAGTATTATTTATTATTAATTTATATAGAATATCCATCATCAAGTACTCATAACACAAGCTCTGTTTAGCTTGGGGCTAGATGATGCTGTGTGGATTGTCCAGCATTGTTTATTTATCTTTTAATACCCGGTCAGAGGTTCGTTCGCATAAGACATTTAAATAATATTTCAAAGATAGAA
Organism: Eupithecia centaureata; assembly: GCA_944547425.1. Taxonomy (NCBI): domain Eukaryota; kingdom Metazoa; phylum Arthropoda; class Insecta; order Lepidoptera; family Geometridae; genus Eupithecia; species Eupithecia centaureata. The sequence continues at coordinate 4,324,708 of OX155694.1, forward strand.
AGTAGTTGACCCTTATCACCAGCCATCAATAATATAATTATACTTGTTTATTTCCTTTCCGAATTGACGTTGACAAGAGATTAAATCATTGAATAGATTATTTTAAATCTATAAAATTTTTTTGTGTTCTTTTTGCATTTAGTATGTTATTTATCTAGTACCCATTACACAAGCTTTGCTAAGCTTGGGATTGGATTATGGTGTATGGATTTTCCAGCATTATTTATTAATTATTATATTTTTTTCTGATCGCGTAAGTTTAAGACAACTTTATTATTATTTTTTATTATTATTTAGTTATTTATAGATATTATGATACGACGGAGACATGTAAAACAGGTTTTTCAAAATCATTGAATATCTTTAAGCACAAAGATCATTGTTGATGTTGTAATTATGACACAGGTTTATTCTTCTACTAGGATAGCTTATATAGAGGTACATAAAGTGCCTCTTTTAGTCATCTACCTTAGCACCAATATAAGAGACGAATAAATGCGTTACCCTTACTAATACGCATACTAAACTTGAAATTTTTTATGTTTGGATATACCTATGTTACTCTTTCACGGAAAAAATACTGTTTGGATCGGGCTGAAATCGGGTCCTGTATAGACGTAGTTTTGGCCCTGTATAAACTAAGGCTACTTTTCATCCCAAAAATCAGTCCCATAATAGAGAGCATGAAATAGCCTTTAAACTTTTCCATACACACAACGCATGCAAAGCTGCGGGAGATAGTAGTTTATTTATGAATGTGATCAGCGAATGATGGATCAGATGCCAATAATCAAAAATTACCTTGAAAACTACTTATCTATGCCAAAACAAAGAAGACTGGCGAATTCTTTGAATCCCAGCCCCAACAATTTTATGCCACGTTCATGAACAAAATTAATCAACATTCGTACACCTTAGCAAGACAAACTAAATGATACTAGAATTTACCTCCTTAAAGTTGGGAATAAAAAAATATTATATGAACAATGAACGAAGTTAGGTTATAATAATATAGGTGAATATAGGTAACGAGTTATTGTCATTTCCTACAATAAACAACAAAAAACTATTTTGTGACCATTATCTTGACTCCCCAAGACTTTTACACCCTACAGTTAAGCCGCGTACAGATTGCTGTAACGTAACATGCAATGTATCACGCAATGAAAGAAATTGCCGTCCACACTGTCAAATGGCAATGTATCATACAATGTAACAGAAATCACACAGTGTGGACGCCTCGCGCGCACCAACAGAGCATTTTAACTCGTGCGCGCCGCGATCCGCCATTTGTCGGTTTTTTCGCCGAACACAAAGGAGCGCGCAGTGTGCGCGGAGCGCCAGTGTGGACGGGTTGTTTACTCGAACGCGCGCGAACGTTAGAAGAATGGAAGAAAACACAGCTACAGTAGAGCCGTTTATGTTACGTTTTTTTTCACATGATTGATGATAATCATTGAAGCATCGACAGTCATCGTAGCCAGTAATAATTGTATAATAAATTATCTCCGCGTGTTCTCGGCAGACTGAGCTATGTTCGCCGCGCGCATACCGGAAAAGATGCGAACACCTACGTGCTCAATTCGCGCGCGCGCTGCGTCCACACTTGTGAAATGCTCCTTTCATAGCTAATAAAATCAATTACTTTTGCTTTTCATGAAAAAGTGGTTCCCTTCTTTTATTTTTTACTAGGTATCTAGTTACTTTGTAAAGCTATACCTACCTATTTTTAACTAATTGACATTTTTATCTAAAAATCTAAATGTTGTGCAAATTCGACTCATTTTATCAAGATCCAATTGAAATAGATAACAAAATTAACATATTTATCATCTTTTAATTTAACATAAGAGTCATCGCTTTGAAGTTAAGTTAAAGTAAGTAGTTAAGTTAAAGTAAGTAGTAGTTAAGTTAAGTTAGTTAGTTAGTTATTTTTAAGTTCCTGTCCCATTTTAAGGCCCACGCCGCGCCGCCGCACGGGAGCTTTTTTAACGCCTGTTTAAAAAGCGTACTAATAGAACAAATGCTTGTCCAAGTACGTTTTCATACGACAGCGCTTTTAAAACGCGACGTTTTTTATCGAGCAGTGTTCCGTTTTGAGCGCTGGGCGTTGGGCATTAAAGGGAATAGGTACATCATAATTTATGAAACTTCATTAATTGTTTTACTTATCTCAATGCCAGTCGTTGTACAGTATAGGTGATATCGCGAACGCAGTACATAATTTAGAAGTATAACCACTTTGAAGTCGTCGTACGGAAGCGTTACGAAAGAAGCGTACGGAAATTAAACTTAACTAAGAGATTTACAAGCGCCCGTATGAAAAATAATTTCGAGAACGTTATAAAACCGCCAACGTTGGGATAGCTTTTAAAGCTCTCGTGCGAATGAGGCCTTAAATTATTCGAAAACAAAATTAAAGTGAAAACGTTGCACGCATGTCAACTGACTTTGCCATTTGAGACATAGTTTGACGTTTGAACTTTCCATTATTGGCACTTGTTTTATTTCTCTTGGTCATTTCATTGATTTCGTTTCGTTATTACATTTTTGAAAATATTAAAACGTTTATAAATTACGATTCCCAACTTTAAAAATTATGAGATTTTCAGATTAAAAGCCCCATAAACAAAAGAATGAATGTTCCAATTTCTGACCATGTACGTTTCCTCAAATTAGTGGGTCTATTTTCGCCAGTCTTCTTTATAACATCCGCGTAATAAATGTATAAAGCCCAAAGTAAACTGTGCAGTCTTTTTCAGTTTTAGTATATTGTTTTTTAATTCTGGACAATCCACACAGCATCATCTAGCCCCAAGCTAAGCAGAGCTTGTGTTATGGTTACTTGATGAATGACATACATTCAGTCAAAAAAGTATCGGGAATGGATGATTTGTTTATGGTTCCAAATTCAAATTTTTGTTTTTTTTGTTGTTGTTAGGTTGGCACAACTGTTTGCCATTTTGGCGCGGAGTTTGAGTTGCATCTGTTATTTATATTAAATACAGTGCTGTTTTTAGTTACATCATATCTAGTGTGTATTGCGAATTTCACAATGGACAAAAACATCGAACAAAGAGTTTGTCTTAAGTTATGCATCGCCAATGGAATTTCGTGTTCGGAGTCACTGAAAATGTTACAGAAGGCTTTCGGTGAATCGACTTTATCAAAAACACGTGCTTAAGAGTGGTACAAAGCGTTCAAAAGCGGTCGAGATGTGATGGAAGATTTGCCTCGCTCTGGTAGGCCATCAACGTCTGCAATTGAAGTTAACATCGCAAAAGTGAAGGAAACAGTGACTGAAAATTCTCATTCAACTTTGCGAGAGATAGCCGCCGAACTTTCTGTATCTCACGAGTCGATCCGTGCCATTTTAAATAATCACTTGGGTATGAATCATGCTGCCGCTCGACTAGTCCCAAAAGACCTGAATTTTCTCCAAAAACTCAATCGCATGAGAGTCGCTGAGGACATGCTAGAACGAGTCAATTCCGACCCAACATTCATGAAACGCATTATTACTGGTGACGAGACGTGGGTTTATGAGTTTGACATGCAAACTAGTCAACATGCTTCGGAGTGGCGCCTTCCAACTGAACCGAAACCGAAAAAACCACGCCAAAGTCGATCAAAAGTCAAAGTCATGTTGACTGTTTTCTTTGACTCTCGCGGTGTTGTGCACTCGGAATTCTTGCCGGAAGGTCAAACGGTAAATAAAGAATATTATTTGAGCGTTATGCGGCGTTTAAGAGAGCAAATTCGACGAAAAAGGCCAGATTTGTGGAAAGAAAATTCTTGGATTTTGCACCATGATAATGCGCCTTCGCACAAGGCCATCATTGTGACCGAATTTTTGACCAAACACTCAACAAATACCATCGAGCAACCACCATATTCACCAGATATGGCTCCGGCCGACTTCTTTCTTTTTCCTAAACTCAAATTACCACTTCGTGGCACCCGTTTTCAATCGGTACAAGACATAAAGGAGAATTCGCGGCGAGAACTGAACTCAATTCCGGAAACAGCGTTTAAAAAATGTTTTGATGATTGGATAATTCGTTGGCGTAAGTGTATCGTTTCTGAAGGAGCATACTTTGAAGGTGATAAAATAAATTTGGATGAATAACAAACATTTTGTGTATTATTGATCTTTTCCCGGTACTTTCTTGACAGAGTAGTACTTAATACAATACCATTACATAAATAGATATTTTTTATTAGGCATATAAAACACCCAGAACCCTGGAATAGACATTTGTAGATCATGCAAACATTTGTCTTAAGGCGGGAATCGAACCCGCAAACTCCTGCAGACCTTCGCCCACCACGCCACATCGGTCTTCATAAGTATTGTGTCTTACTCTATCTCTAAATAGGTAGATAGAGTTATTAAGGTGTACTCCATCCTTTTTTATTGGAAATTTACGAATTAGGCTTTGATGTTATTTCCTGTCATTTTCATCCATTCATTATTATCTATATCAAAAAGGTTTACGAGTATTCTTATGGTAATAATCCAGGATAATACCTTCTTGATTGAATAAGGAAATCATGTAAATATGGCTCGTATTTTCTTCGTTTATGATATTGCTTTTTCCATTAAGCAAACAGAACTAGCGCCACCACTTGTAGTATCTTGTAGTTTTATATTGTCTATTTAAGGAAGAGATAAGAAGTTACTCTTGGTGGCCACCAAACTCTGTTTTCGTATATATTCCTATAATAGACAAAAAAAAAACTACTACAGATGCATTAAAAAAAGCTTATGATAGATATAACAAACTGAACGTTTGATTTTTGGAATTTCCTTTGTTTAACGAAATTATATGATAAAATTAGTGGTGGCGCTAGTTTAGGTACCTCCTGTTTGCGCCTGTTTTAATCTACTCATAAATTAATCAATTAATTGATATTTATCAAAGAATTTACTCTCTCACTCTGTCTCTCTCTTGTGTCTCTGATATTTTAATATAGAAAATCAGCATGCTATCTATTTTTGGCTATATTAATTACTTGTTTTTCAAATAACTTGCGATAGTAGGAAAATATTGAGTTTCAAATTAAAGCTTAATAGAAAAAATACAGTCCTTTTTCCTGCGAAATAGCTTAGGGAATGAATGAAATAATGTCTTCAAATTATTCAAAATAAATTACGTATTTGAGTGGTTTCAATTGTACATATATATTAGTTGTAATTTTTTCGTTACCTTGATTGTAATTTTTGTTGTTAATAAAGATTATACCGTTTTTGAGTTGATTTCATTGGTGTGATGAATTTTTGTTATTACTTTGATTTGTTTCAGGTAATTTACTAGTTATCCTAGTAGTAACATTATCAAGACGACTCCGCTCAATAACGAACTTCTTTTTGGCGAATCTGGCGGTGGCAGATTTATGCGTCGGTGTGTTCTGCGTCTTCCAAAATCTAACCATTTATCTTATTCCGAGGTGAGTGGATTCTTAAACCTATTAACATTCGAGGCTAAATGCTAACGCCTGAAAAACTGTTCTTAAAATAACGATGTATTTCAGGGAACCGTATTTTTGTGGTTCTGTTATTTTTGCACATAATCTTAGCAGGTAGGTTTATACATTCAAGTAGCTATGAATAAAAAGAACCTAATTTATTGCCGTAACTTTATGTATTTTATACGAAAAAAAAAATAACAATAGAAACAAATGAAATCTAGTATATTCAATTAATACAACTGAGCTCACTGTTGACCGTTGCAAATAATCTAAGTGGCTGAACTGGGGCCGAATTCCACTAATTTCAAAACAAAGGTCTCAATAGTGTCATTCAATCAAGATGATTAAAATGACGTTTGTGTATTTAGTATTCTACTATTTTTTGCGCTTGAAGAGACTATCCTATTTAGAAAGTCAAATTGATAGATTAAAAAGGTAATCTTCACAGCTATGAATTAACCTCAAAAAGTTTGTACTAGTAGAATACCAAACAGAGTTTAACACTGTCAGTTTGACACGATACTATTGAAATGGTGAAGCGTTTTATTTAGTGGAATTCGGGCCCTGATCCATGCCAATACTATTTTAGTCGGAAGCGTCCGCAAGACGCTAGTTATAATTTAACATAATAATTAGATCGATTGGATAGGGCACGTAGCTTTATCTCTAGGGCGGCGGCGTATAGCAACGGCAAAGTCACGCCGAACGACGGAACATTTGGAATGTTAAATATTCCGTCATAATGAATAATGTAGTTAGCGTAAAATCCTGCTATACCTACTTTGCTAGGTGAAGCAAAATTCTCTAGGCGTAGACGCCTACTATCTGGCTGTACTTAAGTTGGGTAGATAGTCTATAATTAACTGAACAGCAGTATCTAATTTATTTTCACTGGATTTGCCCTATTACACCCATAAAATCTCAAGTGTTGTCCATTATTGCTGGATAAAGCCCAAATATTCCATTTATCTAATGATTGTACAACTGTAATTCTATTTTTGCTCGCAATTATTTGCTTTGGTTCTCCGCAAACATTTCGGTTGAGTTAGGTACTTTTGAAAGTGGAATGGTATTTAAATCTAAGAATTGCTAATTGTATCATAAAATTAATATGTTTTCGAATAAAGTTATCTAGAATTTATATCCTAAAAAATCAAATGAACCTACCTAAAGCACACAGTGTGGTTTGTTTTCATATTTTAGCAACTCAAAAACAAACCTTTATGCTACTTTTCATACATTAAATTATGTTAATTTTCTATACACTTTCACAGAAATTTTATTATTGTAGGTCAGTGTATTTTTGTTTACTTTGAGTGAACCAATTGTATCATAACCAGAGAGACGATTTACTAATGACTTTTTCAATTTTCAGCTGGGTCTTCGGTGATTTCCTGTGCAAAATGTACCAGTTTGTACATTCCTTGAGCTACACGGCTTCAATTTTCATCCTGGTTGTGATTTGTACCGAGCGATACTTTGCTATAATTCACCCCATCACCTGCAAACAAATTCTCACCTCTACGAGGCTCAGGGTAAGTTTTAATGAGAAAGGCGTCGTAAAAGTTTCTACAAGCGAATTCTCTTACACGATTTTGTATAAATCGGTTCTGTACGGTATACACAGTGTAGGTATGTGTAAAGTGTAATCAAACTATGTATACGAAAAAAGTCTTCGATAGCTGGATATACTTTAACTTCACGTAGTACAAAATATAAATAATAAATAAATATTGCTGAACAATCTACACAGCATCATCTAGCCCCAAGCTAAGCAGAGCTGGTGTTATGGGTGTACCAGATGACTGATATACTAAAACAATACATTACATTGTTAAATGTAAATTATTACTATTAAATAGTACTTAACTATAGGTAAATTTTACAGTTAAATATTTTATTACTTATACATAGAAAATAAAAAGGCCTACAAATTTCCGTAGAATAGTTTACGGCAACTCTGAGAAATCCGAAATTTAAAACCGTATGAACAGAGATTCTGTAGCCTACGAGAATTAAACTATTTAACCACAGTCAAACTACGAAAATTAGTTCCTCTCTATCCGATAGAACCGGTACAAATCGCCAAAATGTATAAAAAGACACGAAAACTTTTTTCATCATCGTAAACTAATGTACCTACAACCGGTACTAAGAGCTCTATTTTTACACCATATTTTCCTTACGATAAGAAATGGTTCGAATCTAAGGAGAAAAACAGATATTTTTGATACGAGTTTATGTTTAATCAATGTGATGAAACAGCTCTTGAGGGAACGTGTTCAATCCATCTTATCCAGTATTAACACAGTCTGCCCATCAGAAGTAATGACGTGGAACATCATCCCGTGAGTAGTACAGTCACCGGCGAAAAGTGTGGACGGTTTTGTTAAATACGGGATTTGATGATAATATCATACTATTATGCTCTGCTTATCTTTGGGCTACATGATGTTGTGTGGATTTTCCAGAATTTATTATCACTACATAGTTTAAAACAAAGTCGCTTTCTCTGTCCCTATGTCCCTTTGTATGCTTAAATCTTTAAAACTACGCAACGGATATTGATGCGGTTTTTTTTTAATAGATAGAGTGATTCAAGAGAAAGGTTTATACGTATAATAAAACCGTGCGAAGCCGGGGCGGGTCGCTAGTTATATTATAAGTGCGAAATTATGGATGGATGTTTGTTCTTTTCACATCAAAACTAAATACCGAAAGGATAGTAGGTTATGTGGTTCTAGGCTTGAAATAAAACATAGCTGTCACTTTTCATCGATATTCACGCGGGCGAAGCCGCGGGGCCAAACTAGTATTATACAAAAACAGGAATCAGAAATACTAAGAGTTGAGAAAGTATACAGGGCGTCCATATCACTATAAGCGATCTCTTCCGGACAACCTTAGGATAGACTTGATAATACCTAATACCTACATAAACAAAATTTTTTTACTCTTTTGTTACTCTTTCACGCAAAAACTACTGAACGGATCTGGCTGAAATTTGGCACAGGGATAGATTGTAGTCTGGATTTTATCCCGGAATTCCCACGGGAACGAGAATAACGCGGGTGAAATCGCAAGGTGAAATTCCACGCCACGCTAATATAAGCTACTCGAAATACTTATCCTGAGCAGACAAAGTCGCGGGTACCAGGTAGTTTAGAAATAAATTTAAAAAGATAGGATAAAATTTTATCCATTCTTTAAAATAATAAAGGTGTTTGATTCCCCCAGAAAATTCGTTGTGTAGTTTTAAAGATCTTAGCATACAATGGACAGACAGCTGGAAGCTACTTTTTATACTATGTAATAAATAAGGGTAAAGTTTCAACCGCATACAGACACCAATATATTTTACTTTTATTTTTACCTTTGAAATAGGAGTGGTTTAGGTTTTACCTTTGAAATAGATAGAGTGGTTCAAGAGGAAGGTTTAGTATAATACACCCGTGCGAAAAAGAGGCGGGTCGCCTAGTATTTTATATAGTTTTATTGATACCCTTGATACCTAAAATATTTTTAATTTGGAAGCCTATTACAGCCAAAACCAGCTAACCACAAGAATCCAAAAGCCGCTAAAACTTCTAAAATCTTTACCGGTTTCTGTGGCTTTGTGTGGCTTAGAGTCTTCGTCTGTGTATATCTTTTAGGCGGTGACTGTAACAATCTACTCGAGATTAGGCAACTTTCAAATTAAACGGCAAAAAGGTTCTCAAAGCAGAAACAATTCCCAGAGGCAAAAGCGAGATGTTTGAAAATTTTTGTTTCTTTGTTTCTAACTTTCTAAGCCTATCTAGTATAAACCCAAATAGATACCTTATGAAAATGATAAATGGAGTTATAATTGAACTGCATGTTACGATTTTTGTAAAATTGATGTAAATGTTGAGCTTCCTGTGCAACTTTTTGTTGAATTGTTTTGTATGTAAATAAATAAAATAAATAATGCTGGATCCACAAATAATCATCTAGCCCCAAGCTAAGCAGAGCTGGGTACTAGATGACTGATATACATACTTACTTAATACAATACATTACATAGATAGATATTTTTTATTATACATGGGAAACACCCAGAACCCCTGAACAAATATTTGCAGATCGTAAAAACATTTGTCCCAAGGCGGGACTCGAACCCGCAACCTCCTGTGTCGCAGGCGTACCTTCGCCCGCATAGCCATATCGTTTGTCGTACTATAGACAAAAATAATATGAAAAACTTTGGAATTTATGGTCAAAATAATAAAGAGAAATAATTTATTAAAAAAGTTAACTAATGATTCTATAAAACAATGTACATTATTATATAAAAATACTATTTATAATATATTATAAATAATATTACATTTACTTGAAATGTAAAAATTAAGCACTCAAACACTCAAACACCTTACACCTACAGAAATCTCCCGCGATTGAATTTTCCCGAAACTTGTATTACAATAGTACGTGTACAATTGTACATTTCCTCTAATTAATCAAACTCACTATTATTAAACGAAGGAACACTGTGTTGCCTTTAGATTCAACATCATCCCTAATTAAAGACCGGAGAGCTAATTAAGACCACTGTTCAAACTTAATTTTCTCTACTAATATATACATACATACTTAATTGATTGCTGTCGGAATTAATTAATACGTTTGAGTGCTTAATTTTGACAGTTTCATATTCATGATCCGTCGTTTATAATAAAGTGACAAATCTAATTTTTTGAATTTTAACAACTAGAAACTTATAAAAAACACACAAAAAAGGTCATATTTTACAAATAACATTTTAAAAATGCTGGTGCGTTTATCTTTTGCTTTTTCATACATGTAACTACGCTTACTTACTTTATAGATACCTACTCTAGACCAAACACTGCTTTAGAGGGTAGAACGAAACGAAAAATTATACACAGTGATGTAGGCCTCCAGTTCCAGTCTACGAAAAATAAAAGACGATCGCACCAACTTTGAGTATATACAGTGCAAAAGATATTCTCTTGACTTTAAATAGAGTTTAATATAACTAAAACAAACTTAAGAAAGCTATCTAAGCTAAGCTGGACAATACACGCAGCATCATCTAGCTTCAACCTAAGCAGAGCTTGTGATGATATTCAATATGGATCAGTTGATAGATCAATTTCAATTAACAGTTAAATTTTTGTTTGATTCATTGATAGTAATTTTCTTTGTTTATAAATTTAACTAGCGACCCGCCCCGGCTTTGCACGGTTTCCTAACCTTCCTAATCTTCATCTTGAATCAAAATCCGTTGCATAGTTTTAAATATTTAAGCATACTAAGGGACATTGGGATATAGGGACATAGGACAGAGAAAGCGACTTTGCTTTATATTATGTAGTGATTACAGATTATTTTTCTTTTTAGATGGTGATCATGGGTGTTTGGATCACAAGTGCAGCGTATAGCGCTCCGAAATTCATCTTTGTAGAAACGATCACCAACGACCTCGGAAACGGTCACATGGAAACAATTTGTATTCAACACAGAAGGAAGTTTGACTCAAAGCTGTTTGACATGGTGAACTTCGGTCTACTCTACGTGACCCCACTTTTTGTTATGACGGTAAGTCTGCTATTTATAATTATCATATAGTCTCGATACTATCGTCTCTATATACAATAGAGTCTCGATAAAATCGTATCTGTACTATCGTCTCTATACTATAATTTTACTTTATTTTTTTGACGATCGATGTGGCGCGGTGGGCGAAGGTCCGCCTGCGACGCAGGAGGTTGCGGGTTCGATTCGCGCCTCGGAACAAATATGTGTACGATCTGCAGAAATTTGTTCCGTTGGTCTGGGTGTTTTATATCTTATCTATACATATAATAAAATTGTAGAGGTCAAATTTCTGTACAATGAAAAAAAATGCCATAAACCGAGTCAGGGAGATGTAAGAAGTATAATAAAACTCATTTGGTGTTATTTGAATTTTTTTGTTTCTCTGTTTGTCTGTTTGTACGGGATAAACTCCGAAACTAATGGACCGATTGTTATGAAATTTTGTATGGTGGTAGCTTATATCCCTGGTCAACATATAGGATACTTTTTATCCCGATAAATTAAAGAGTTCCCGTGGGATAGCTAAAAAACTTTAATTGAGTAAGTACTGAATACTGATACTGCCATTATCATGTTATTTAATATTAACTTCTTTTTGCTAATCGCATATGAAAGTATACATACGGTAGGTACCTATACCAAGAGTGCTCAGTTCGGCGCTGAATATCACAAAGGCTGCCTGTCGCGCGGGCTCAGAACGCGCGAGCGGATGGCTCAATCCATGACTCAAAGATATTAAAAAATAATTTGTATTCTATTACATTACATATATATTACATATTACATATTATATTACATATTACATTACATATATAATAAAATTGTAGAGGTCAAATTTCTGTACAATGAAAAAAAATGCCATAAACCGAGTCAGGGAGATGTAAGAAGTATAATAAAACTCATTTGGTGTTATTTGAATTTTTTTGTTTCTCTGTTTGTCTGTTTGTACGGGATAAACTCCGAAACTAATGGACCGATTGTTATGAAATTTTGTATGGTGGTAGCTTATATCCCTGGTCAACATATAGGATACTTTTTATCCCGATAAATTAAAGAGTTCCCGTGGGATAGCTAAAAAACTTTAATTGAGTAAGTACTGAATACTGATACTGCCATTATCATGTTATTTAATATTAACTTCTTTTTGCTAATCGCATATGAAAGTATACATACGGTAGGTACCTATACCAAGAGTGCTCAGTTCGGCGCTGAATATCACAAAGGCTGCCTGTCGCGCGGGCTCAGAACGCGCGAGCGGATGGCTCAATCCATGACTCAAAGATATTAAAAAATAATTTGTATTCTATCAGTAAAAGCAATATTTTCTGTTGAATTCATCATCATCATCAGCCTATATTAGTCCACAGCTGGACATAGGCCTCCCCTAATGAGCACCATAGCGCCCTGTCTTCAGCTTGCCACATCCAGCATCTGCCAGCAATCTTTCGCAGATCGTCATCCCACCTGGCCAAAGAGCGTCCTACACTACGTTTGCCAAGTCATGGTTTCCACTCAAAAACACGTTTACCCCAACGGTTGTCGGTTTTTCGCGAGATATGGCCGGCCCACTGCAGTTTAGCTTGCTTATTCTTTGAGCTAAGTTGATAACTTTAGTTCTCTGTCGGATGTATTCATTACGAATCCTATCGTTCACAGAAACTTCGAGCATAGCTCTTTCCATAGCTCGCTGAGGGACTTTGAACGGGTGGTCCAGCCCTACTGTGAGAGTAAGATATGTATTACCAATCCAACAGGCCTAAGGAGCTGAGACGTGGACATCGTCTCAGCTCCGTAGGCCATTAGTTAATACATATCTTAAATTTAAATTATTTTCTTACGTTTTCTTTATTTTTGTATGTAAAAATAAAAAAAATCTTTGTTTAACAACGTAAGGTACACCATGCCTAGAAAAGGTCGAGTCGCTCTCAGTACTCAAGAGAAGCTATAAATTAAGGATGATTAGATCCCAAGAATCTAATGAATATCGTAGGACATGACTCTCTGCGGCTCGAAACGCGAGGCTACTGCCCGCAGCATGGAAAGTCCTTCTCAACGATAAGCCTAACTAACAGCTCATCTTGAACGCCAAACGTTGTCTCGGAAAGTAGTGGGGTAAGGATTACGCGATTGAGCGCTGACCGTGAGAGCCATAAGCTGTCTCGAGTCTCTGAAACATTCACTAGAAGAGAGGCCCAATTGAGCTCTCAGCGTAGCCACACAGCTGCATCTCATCTTCATCAACAACCTTAGTCCACTGCTGAACATAGGCCTCCCTTAATGAGCATCATAGTCTTCAGCTAGCCGCATCCAGTACCTGCCAACAGTATTTCGCAGATCGTTCCCACATGGCCGGGGGCGTCCTACGCTACGTTTGCCGAGTTGCGGTCTCCACTCAAACACATTTACTCCAATGGTTGTCGGTTCTTCGCTAGATATGGCCGGCCCACTGCCACTTTATCTTTATCACTGCTACTTCTTCGAACTCCGTCGGATGTATTCGTTACGAATCCTGTCATTCAAAAAAACTGCGAGCATAGCTCTTTCCATAACTCGCTGAGTGACTTTGAAATGGTGGACCAGCCCTACCGTAAGTGTCCACGGCTCAGGTCATTGCGGGAAGGACGCTCTATTGAAAACTTTAGTTTTCAAACATTCCGGTATAGATGACGGGAAGACCTGACGTAGTTTCCCAAATGCAGCCTAGCTGGATTTTCCTTTTGTCCTCCTTCTCAAAATTGTTTTTACCTAACTGCACAATCTGCCCAAGGGAAGTGTACTCGGAAACAATTTCAAGAAGGTGGCCATCTACGACGGTCGGTCCTGCAACAATTTGGGCATTGATCATGACTTTGGTTTTATCCAAATTCAAACTAAGACCGATGCATTGCGGGGCTGAGGCTAGGCCGTTCAGCATGTGGGTCAGCTCCTCTAGCGACTCCGCCATTACGATTATATCATCAGCCAAGAAAGAACTGTATGGCTTACAGGTGATTGAGAATGCCATAAGTTGTCATAAGTCTTATAGACCTTACTGAAAGACAGTCTCGCTTGAGCTCTCAGCGTTACTTTGGCGTCTGCCTCTAGATCACTGGAAACTAACCAGAAAGACATATGATGAGAATGGCTTACAGCTGCTCGAGAAGGCTATACGTTGTTTTAAGTCTCGAGAGACCTTTACTGAAAGAGAGTCTCGCTTAAGCTCTCAGCATAGCAGATCGGCTGCGTCTCGATCGCTTGAAACCAGCCATGAAAGGGATGTACGAGTTACAGCTCATCGAGAACGCCATAATTATGTTGTCACGAGTCTCAGAGACCTTTACTGAAAGAGAGTCTCGCTTGAGCTCTCAGCGTAGCTGCACGGCTGCGTCTCGATTGCTGAAAACCAGCCAAGAAAGAAAAACATGACTTACAGCTGATCGTGAGAGTTATTCATTATTACACCTCACAAACTTTATTCCAGCGTGAGGAGAAAAAGACCTGATGATCGACACCAGCACCGATAAGATTTAGCTAGGGATGGCTATGAACGCATACATCAGGAATGTGAGTATTTATTACTAAGAGAAAGGGAGAGAGTAAATAAAATACGACTGCAAGAAACCAAAGAACAACACTGCTCGATACTTGCTTTATAGAATATCGGTTTAATCTGAAGATTCAGATTATTTACAATACCCTGGATTGAAAAAGAGCGTTTACATATTATTCACCAAGGATTGACTATGCGTCATTTTCATTTATACTTTTTGTGAAGCTCTATGTTGGTTTCTCCCGTGTAAGTCGGCCAACCATTTTATGTCGAATGTTGTCTTTATAGAAGCATTAAAAGGTATTTCAATCTACAATTATATAATTGAAGGTATAAATAATACCACGCGGACGAAGTCGCGGGCATCAGCTAGTGTATAATAATATCTATCTATGTAATGTATTGTATTAAGTATATCAGTCATCTAGTACCCATAACACAAGCTCTGCTTATTTTGGGGCTAGATGATGCTGTGTGGACTGTCCGGAATTATTACTATTATTATATTATTATTATTACATTCTTTATACTATCGTCTCTTTACTATCGTCTCTATACCTAGTATCGTCTCTTTACTATAGTCTCCATAATATCGTCTCTATACCTCTACTATCGTCTCTGGGTGATTCTACGAAAACTCGTTTTTTGTCTGACTTCTGTGGCACATTTTTTTTTGTTGAAATTGCACATCATGGTAGTATATTCTAAATAAAGATTTAATTTTGAATTTTTTGGTAGTAAAGGGAACTTTATTGGCTTTATGGTTACGGAGTTATTCAATTTTAAAAATATGGTGTCCACGGAAATCAGAATTTATATCACCAAAATCAAATATGGGTTGGTTTATCGATAAAAATATGTGTTTTCGGTAGTAAGTAGATTATTAAGCTAAATACCAATTATTTGACGTTTGTAGTTTTAATCAGTTTTTACAAAAACACCTTTAAATCATTACTGTAAATACAAGTAACTTTTTACAAAAATCACACTAACAATGTTTATCTTTGTATTAAAAATATTATAATTATTCATTTTGTATTTATTATAAACTTTTATCCTAAAAAACATCATAAAAACTGTAAAAAAATATTATTGAGATGTTAATGAACCCGCAAAATCCACGGAAATCACACCACGGAAATCAAAAAAAAATAACAAAATCTTAGAAATTTTCTTAATTTGCTGGTTTATTTTACATTGAAATATGCAGTCGAAATTAGGAACACAAAAGGCATGAATTATCATCATTAATAAAACAATAGGATTAGCATAAACAAATTTATAGTCAACATGGTAATCAGAATTTCTAGATACCAAGCCACGGAAAGTGATTACGTACCGAAATAACAGAGTGACGTAAAGACATACACCTTTGTTGTACACACCACTGATGGGGCGTGACTGATAGTTTCTCTCAATCTAACAACTATTTACGCAGATATTAAAGTACAGTATTTATGAATAATTTAGTGCGCACCAGGGAAATCAGAGCTAAACGACGGACGCGAAGTTATCTCGTTGTAACTTGTCAACTAAAGCTTAGTTTTGCGTAGTAATAGCGTCAAATAAGCAAGTAACTATCTGGGTTATTGTGAACCTATGTAAATTAGTACCAGAGTTTGTAGGAAATGATATAAAAATTTATTAACACCGGAACATGAGGTCCGGACGCACCACGGAAGTCATAATTTCCAAGGATTTTATTTATTTTTACTTATTTAAAATAAGAATATTAAAAAACTAAAAAAGGCCTCCCCTATTATTTTTGTCTAATCTACTATCATAAAAAAAATCAAAGGGCTAGGGATACTTTTTGTATGATTTTTCGAGCCGGACATGTATTTTTGAAGCCCGGGAGAATCACCCCTCTACACTATCGTTTCTATCTGTCATTCATCCCTCAGAACTCATTGTTATGACTTTTTAACATTCATCATTTAGGTACTTATCCCATTTATTTCCCTGTTTTGCCCGACGCGACACTTTGACAGCTTTACGCAGTGTCCGATAAATACGAGATGACACGCCACACGAGGACATGACTATTTTCGAGGACCAAGGTAGTTACCAATAATACCGCCCACGCTTCGAAGTGGCGTTGACTTCACTACTCCACTCAACCAGTGACCACTAAAGTGTGGAAACATGTCAAAAATTCCTGGGAAAATAGGTAAAGAAACGAAATACCCGTCAGAAAAAATAATTTGACGTGTACGTATAAATTTCTGGAATATTGTGGAGTGGAGTAGGAGTTTAAAAGAATGGGCATGATTATTAATAAAACCGGCCAAGTGCGAGTCGGACTCGCATACAAAGGGTTCCGTACCATTATACGGGTAGTTCATTATCTATAAAAAATCATATGTTTTAATCCCCGTTTTAATTTTGCATACGGAATCCTAAGAATGAAGATATCAATCAACAATAAAGGATGAAATTCTAAACATGAACTCATGATTTAAAATTTTTATAACTCAATTTAGTTTTTATCATTTCAGATATTTTGCGAGGTCTGAATAATGATCCAATTCATTATTCTGCCAACGTTCACCCTCTCATTGGAGAGGCCATTTTTCGATATTTATATTATCGTACTAGATAGATAGATAGATAGATAACTTCTTACCTACTACCCTACTGTTTATATTTAAAACCAACCAATTCCAATCTAGTCTTAAATACCTACTGAAAAATCTTGGTACGTTATCATATGGGCGAGTCAAGCAAATATTTAACATGATTCTTAAATTATTCATATTTTTCATGATTCTCAAAAGCTTCAAGCTGCAAAAAAAGTTAGCGATTGTACGTCTTCGCATCTATTATTGTAGTTACGTTGTACTAAATGTATAAATGTGTAGGTATTTTTACGCTCATGTCTCAAAGTACCTATTCAATTGTGAATTTTCCACGTCCACAAACACAAAGGTTATATTGGATTTAGTTAGACCAATCCACAATGACGAAGATGATGTGATGGATTGATTCGATCTATGATGGATCTATTGAGATTTGATTTTCATTAGATTTAATTTGATTTTATGGATCTATCGACAACTAAACGGTAAATGTACATTTTATCAAAAATGATAGCCTAAATATGTAAAATCTTAGAAATGAATTATTTTTTACTAGCGACCCGCCCCGGCTGAGCACGGTTTTATTAACTATACGTATATATAAACCTTCTTCTTGAATCACTCTATTTATTAAAAAAACCGCATTAAAATCCATTGCGTAGTTTCAATGATTTAAGCATACTACTCTGTCAAGAAAGTACCGGGAAAAGATCAATAATACACAAAATGTTTGTTATTCATCCAAATTTATTTTATCACCTTCAAAGTATGCTCCTTCAGAAACGATACACTTACGCCAACGAATTATCCAATCATCAAAACATTTTTTAAACGCTGTTTCCGGAATTGAGTTCAGTTCTCGCCGCGAATTCTCCTTTATGTCTTGTACCGATTGAAAACGGGTGCCACGAAGTGGTAATTTGAGTTTAGGAAAAAGAAAGAAGTCGGCCGGAGCCATATCTGGTGAATATGGTGGTTGCTCGATGGTATTTGTTGAGTGTTTGGTCAAAAATTCGGTCACAATGATGGCCTTGTGCGAAGGCGCATTATCGTGGTGCAAAATCCAATAATTTTCTTTCCACAAATCTGGCCTTTTTCGTCGAATTTGCTCTCTTAAACGCCGCATAACGCTCAAATAATATTCTTTATTTACCTACCGTTTGACCTTCCGGCAAGAATTCCGAGTGCACAACACCGCGATGCGAACACTTTTGCGATGTTAACTTCAATTGCAGACGTTGATGGCCCGCCGCTCTGGTAGAGCGAGGCAAATCTTCCATCACATCTCGACCGCTTTTGAACGCTTTGTACCACTCATAAGCACGTGTTTTTGATAAAGTCGATTCACCGAAAGCCTTCTGTAACATTTTCAGTGACTCCGAACACGAAATTCCATTGGCGATGCAAAACTTAAGACAAACTCTTTGTTCGATGTTTTTGTCCATTGTGAAATTCGCAATACACACTAGATATGATGTAACTAAAAACAGCACTGTATTTAATATAAATAACAGATGCAACTCAAACTCCGCGCCAAAATGGCAAACAGTTGTGCCAACCTAACAACAACAAAAAAAACAAAAATTTGAATTTGGAACCATAAACAAATCATCCATTCCCGATACTTTTTTGACTGAATGTACATAGGGACAGAGAAAGCGACTTTGTTTTATACTATACTAGCGACCCGCCCCGACTTTGCACGGTTTTATTATACATATACCTTCCTCTTGAATCACTCTATCAATCTATATCTATTATCTATTAAAAAAAACCGCATCAAAATTCGTTGCGTAGTTTTAAAGATTTAAGCATTCAAAGGGATATAGGGACATAGGGACTGAAAAAGCGACTTTGTTTTATACTATGTAGTGATAGTGACACTCAAAAATTCAATAGTATATTTTCCTAGCACTATCTGCAGATTTTTTTGCATTAATTACGAGTATTATTTTCGTTTATGTATACTAACATTGTAATTGTAAGGTACAATACCTCCATAGAATGTTTAATCTATGTATCTACATTGAGGCTACTTTTCACTTTGAACTTTATTTCAGTCTCTTTAAGAGCAGTAGTTACAAATTACCTTCTGAAAATAGTTTTGGTGAAGCTTTGCCAAATGAATGAATTTTGGTCTGGTCTTCCCGAAACGTAATATGAGTCAGGTAAGGAATGTTGGGAATGGAATCCTACAGAGTAGGTATTTAACTTCACCAAGTTTCAGACCTTTCAACATCTCCTACAACAGAATGTTCATTGTTCATATCCTTAAACATAATGCTGAGACAGGGACCTTTTTGGCCCTTTACCTATGTAAATTTCTTTATTATGCCTTACTTACTCTTTTTGTTTTTGTTTTTTCTTGTTTCTGTATATGTTTTATGTGTTATTTATACGTTACCTATATGTTAATTATGGGCCAAATAAAAGGATTTTCTTTCTTTCTTTCTTTCTTAAACAGTGATTCTAGATGATCTATAAATACGACCTGTCTTACTAATATTAATGGGAAATTAACAATATCATAATAATTTTTTTTTCTATTATTTAAATCATCTTCTAAAAAGGAGTTTTTAACAAGAGCCTAATTTTATTCTGTTTTTAATCGTCTTCTAAAAAGGAGTTTTTTTTGTCCTGATTTTATGTAAATTTTTAATAGTTTTGACCATTAGGGCGCTTGTATACGTCCGTTTTTGGACCGGACCGTTTTTTTTGCCGGATTCGCGGTGTGCATCGGTCCGGCGAACAATTTACGCCGGATGCACCACCGCTTCCCCTCGGCGCGCCGGACACCGGTCCGGTGTAAGAAAGGCGGTCATCCACGCCAGTGTATTGGTGCGTGTTGACGCTGCCGGATGTATAGCCGGTTTTCTGACTACAAGTTTAAAACTGCCGTATATAGACGGCAGTCCATCCATCCGGTAAAAAAATGTATGTATACAAGGATAGCCGTTTATTGACGGTCCGTTGTCCGGTGAAAAAAACTGAATTTTAAGGCTGTTACGGTATCTTATATATATTTTTTTCTCTAAGCACAGCTCTAAGTAGCTTTCCTATCACTGTGGCCATGATAGACATATTGTTAACCCTTGAAGTTGCGGCGTTCATAATTTGCCATATCCTTGCAGCTTCTAGGAACTTAACTCTGAGCTTTTAGCTCTTTTGGGCTTTGAGATGATCCTACGTTTTTCATTAGTGCTCCGCACTATCCTAGCTCATGAGAAGTTGGGTTAAATGTAATACGCAATGTTGAATGATTTTAATTCAGTCTATATCATTCCACTGCTGGCAATAACTATTGAAATTATATTTATAAAAAATAAGTCTGACTCACCACGATATCTATGTAACTAGAGGTACAAGAGTTCCGCAGCTGAAATTTTGCGCGGATGTTCTTTTTAAGACGTAGGCATTACTAGGCATCCGCTAAAAACGGTTTATTGGAAATTTGTTTTCCATGTATTTAATTATATTACTAAAGTTCACGCGAAGGAAATCACGATCGGGTTAGCTAGTAATAAATAAAAATAATGCTTAGTAACGTAGAAACGGTTTAACATGGAAACAGAGTTTATGGTTGGGTGAAATCCAATAGAGATTTTCAGTTTAATGATCTTGAGGGTTGTCTATAAATTCAAACCTAAGATCAATTACTACGTCAAACAAAGGGAATTTACAATAAGTTGAAGCAATTTCCAATCAATTCCACAAGCAAACTATTAATGTAAGACCCTTCTACAACTTCACCAAATTTCCTTTATGGTAAACTCAAGTAGGCACCTACCCGAGGTAGGTATCGACTTTAATTAATGCCGATTCCTATTCCTACAACTTAACTATATTTACCTACTTTATGGGAAACTCAATTAGGTAAGAGATCACTCAAGTTCAGTTAGATAGGTATGTACTATACCTACTTGAGTGTTTGAGTATTCCTGCAATTTCACCAGATCCACTTTATGATAAACTCAAATAGGTCATTAAGTTTAAAACTCATAAAACCAAAAGCAGTAAAAGTTGTATAAACCTACTGTGCGTTGACGCGTTTGTCCAACGACAGCTTAATTCTTTTTTGACGTGGGTTAGATTATTAAAGTCGTTGGACTTGAAACTTTATCCTCCACCTCATTAAAGCTTAAAAAAATTACAAAAAAGTTGAGGACTTGGTGATTATGTGGTTTGTTGTTTGTTATGTGGGAGTTTGACGCTTAACTATTCTGAAGGACGTTCTACGTAATTAGGTCAAAGCTATAGAAAGAAGTATAAAACAATAAAATTGTTAGTGGAACCCATTTTCTGCCCCGTTGAGCGGGTAAACTGGGAAATCATTCAGGGCATGGCATTGAATACCAATAGGGTTACTATGCACTTTCCATGCACGATGTTCGGTTGTTTCAATTCCGTGAGCGTTTCTATGCAAACTTTTTAAATTCGTTTGGTAGTTTAAAACCTACCACGTGTTTTGTGCTATCATCTATCGAGATTCTGTAAACAAACGGGAATACCTCATAATTTAAACAGAAAAGTTCACCACATGCGAGCTAAAAAATATTTGCCCGTTTTATATCTTATCCCATACTTTATTAAAAAAACTATTTATACTCTTAGTTTGTATTTGAATATTCATTTGAATTCTAGTTTGTGTGTATTTTCATCACTATCACTACATAGTATAAAACAAAGTCGCTTTCTCTGTCCCTATGTCCCTATGTATGCTTAAATCTTTAAAACTACGCAACGGATTTCGATGCGGTTTTTTCAGTAGATAGAGTGATTCAAGAGGAAGGTTTATACGTATAATAATACCGTGTGAAGCCGGGGCGGGTCACTAATTTCTTTATAAATATATTGATTTTATTATATGGATATAATAAAATAAGTACATGTATGTAAGTATTGTAAATACACCACCGTTTATACGTGTAAAACTACATCGTGTTCACCCCAAGGCTGTCTGGAAGAGATCGCTCTTAGCGATAAGGCCTCCCATTGTGTAACTTTGTTATCTCTCTACTTTTTGTTTCTTGGTGTGCAATAAAGTAATGTATTGTATTAAAATTCTTTGGTCTATATTACGGTAGGTATTTATTTAATTAATTTTTATCAATGCAATAAAAATACATTGTAGTTATAACAATTGCGGTACCAATTTTGTATGAAGTAGGTAATAGAAAAAGATAGCAAAGCAATATCGTTCCTCATATCAGATGCCAATATCATAGCGCGGCCGGCACCATTTCCCAATAGGTCAGTACATTTATTGCTCGTTTGTCTTTATCAAGTACAACCCATCGGAGTATATTTGTGTAAAGTATCTATAAATGATAACGAACGCCGATGGTATGGGTCCCTTAAGAGGGCACCATAGTCGATTTATTTATCTAACTAGGCTTACATCTCCCTTCTCATTGAACCACCCAATTGGCACAGGGGAAAAGACTTGAAATTATAAAATAAACACTGCATTTTTTTAGTGTAAGCACGATTCAGAAAAAAAATACGGTAATACAATCAGGAAAGTTCTGCTTCATTCATTATCAAGATCTCGGGTACCCTGTGGTTTATTGAAGATTCTTATGTATTTATTCATAGTTATGTACTGTTACTAGGTTCTTCTGAGGCGGTTTCTTATAGTATCCTTCCTTATTTACGTACCTACGACCTCCCATTTACCTCCATTGACTTGATAGCTTCACCCAATTTAGTACTTAGTTTAGCTTTCTGATAAAAATAATAATTTATATTTATACCCCCCGCTCCGATGAATGCAAAATCATATTCCTATCCTTTCCATGCCGGCTGCAACGCGCCCTCTTAAAGGAGAAAATATACGATTTCGGTGTATCGTGAAGTGCGACGCCATGGCTAACTGCTTTTATAACTAAAATGCGGTTTCATCTCCATGTTTGTATTCTCATTTTTGCAGTTCCACAGATCATACTCTTCTTATTAAACTAAGATCAAGCATTACTACGTTCAAAACATCTTTGCTATTAAATTATTTTTATTTTTTCTTCACTACAAAGTAAAGTTTTCCCGCTTTCTGTCTGTCTGTCCCTATGTATGCTTATATCTTTAAATCTATGCAACGGATTTTGATGCAGTTTTTAAATAGATAGACTAATTCAAGAGGATGGTTTAAATAAGTAATTCCCAAAGTGGTCCAGGTGGACCCCCAGGGGTCCACGGGAGACTCGACGGGGGTCTACGTTAGGCGTGACAAAAAATGGGGGTCCACAACTTTAAGCGGGGGTGCATGAAAATTAATTTGGTTTCGATAGTGAAGAACTAAAATGTTGGCTTGACTGCCTTATCAATATAGGCAGATAATATTTATTTTAATCCACCATGGATAATAAATCCAATTTAATGAAACGAAAGTGGAGAATGTCATATTACAAGAGGAGCTACTCGAGCTTAGCACTAAAGAGGAGCTGAAAGTGACATTTAAAAGAGGGTTTCAAAAATTTTGGCTGCAGGCAGAAATACCCGAAAAGTATCCTGTACTGCGGGGAATTGTGCAAAAGCTTCTGATAGCGTTTCCCTCGTCATATCTTGTCGCAAAAAGTTTTAGTGTCGTTACAAACTTATTAACAAAAAAGGAGCAGATTGAATATCACAGAACGCGGAGATTTGCGGTGATTCCTTACAAAACTCGAACAAAATATTGATTATTTGCTGTCAATCCATAAAGTACAGTCCTGTCCTGTCATTAATTAATTCACGGACTTAATTTATTATTTTTAGTATTTAAGTTTGTGTTTTATTTCATAAATAAATTTCTTTATCTTTATCTTATCTTTTATCTCATTATGAACGAAAGTTTGTAAGTGTGGATGGATGGATAGATGGATGTTTACTCTTTCACGCAAAAACTACTGGACGGATCTGGGTGAAATTTGGCACAGAGATAGATTATAGTCTGCTATTATTTTATCCCGGAATTCCCACCGGAACGAAAATTACGCGGTTGAAACTGCGAGGCGCTGCTAGTACTTATTTAAATTACAATAAATATTAGTAGGATTTGAATAAATACCTACAACTACTATTTATTTCTTTCTAACAATCCGAACAGGACGTTTTTTAAATACAATTCGTGAGAATTGATTGGTTCTCATGCTGTGAGTCACTGTAGATTTCAAAGAAGGTAAAGTTGGATGTAATTGGAGTAAGTATCTTTTTCGATTGGCCAACTTTGGTTTTTAGACATCCACTCACAGCACAATCAATTAAAATGTAATAGAAACTTTTTTTCGTCGATTGTAACTATTTTTTCGAAAACTTTTAATTTGACCTTGAAACTCAGCGACGACGCAAGTTTCCATATATCCAATCATCACTTTTTTTCGAGATTCAGAGATTCGTAGTAATATAGCTGCAGGGGGTCCACCGGATTACGCAAAATTTTGAAAGTGGTCTATGATACAAAATAGTTTGGGAACCTCTGGTTTAAATATATAATATACCGTAACAGAATAACAGACCTCCTTATTGGTCTACCTTCATAGACAAAATAGATTAAGGCGCAAACAGGAGCTAAAGTAGCGCGCCACCTCTTATTTTATCATAATACTAGCGACCCGCCCAGGCTTCGCACGGTTATTATACGTATAAACCTTCCTCTTGAATCACTTTATCTATTAAAAAATCAAAATCGCATCAAAATCCGTTGCGTAGTTTTAAAGATTTAAGCATTCAAAGGGACATAGGGACAGAAAAAGCGACTTTGTTTTATACTATGAAGTGATTTACATTGAAATTGACAGTCACAAAGGAAGTCACGTTCTAAGCTTTGTATTGGCTACCATGAGTTCGCCCAAAATATAAATAATAATATATCTTGACTCCCAGCTTCTAAGAATGTAAATGATAGTCAGAAAAATCTATAAAAAAATAACAAACCTGGCAGTAGTTATAACATGTCTGCGCGGTCCATGTTTATTTTTAGTCGGGGTTGGTCGGGCTGCCTGACCAACCCCGACTAAACGGGCATTGCCATCCTTCTTTAGACGTTCAGTTTGTTAAACCTATCATAAGCTTTTTTAATGCATCTGTAATAGTTTCATTTTGTCTAGTTTAGGAAGAGATACGAAAAAAGAGTTTAGTGGCCACTAAAGGCTGTTTAACGTAATTTTATGATAAATTAAGTGGTGGTGCTACTTTAGCTCCTGTTTGCGCCTTAACAGCCTGTCCAGATAGGGGGCTTTACGCGCGAGTGCCCTCGCGCGTTTCAATTTATATTGCGTCCAGATGCGGCGTTTTACGCGCGCTCCAGTGTTCGCCCGAGTATTTCGACTCGCGCGTAGCACGCGCGAGTCGAGAGTCCAGCGCGTTACGCGCGTAAAGCGCCCTATCTGGACAGGCTGAGGCTAGGCAAATAGTCCAGTAGTCCAGTATATTTTTTTACAACACCAAGGTGGCAAACAAACAAACATGTATACTTTTGCTAAAATCTTTCTTCAGTGCAAGTTTCCACTTCCGCCATCCGTTATTATTCTCAAAATCGTTTTGGTTGCCTGGAATAAATCGATTTAAACCATAAGGCCGCCAATTCTTCTGCTCTCTTTTTTATGTTTAATAAAGTAAGTCCTGTTTCTTTTTTAAGCGATGCAAAAAAGCATTATCTATCGATCTTCTTTCCTCCATTGCTTTAAATTTCTAAAAAAGTTTCAGTTTACGTTAGGAATAAAACCAGACTGATACCATCTAAGCCAGATGAAACCCGGAACGGGAAAGTTAAATGAACGCAATAGACTCTAGCCGCGCGAGCAAATAAATAACAACCGAGGTCATCTGATTCTTTGAGTCAGTTGAACTTTATTGGGATTCGAAATACTCGGAAAATGCATGCAAGCAAAGTTAAGTTTTTTTATTTGTCAGAGTCAATCGAGGTTCTTCGGATTACTGAAGTTTTTTCAGACGTAAATAACCGAATGAATTTACCCGTTCCTTACGGTATGGCAATAATAATATACTTTTACGACCAACGTTATCTTTACCAAAGTTACAATTACAAGCAAAGTTAACTATTTATTCCAGCCATATCATATTCTTTGTTATATGAATGATAATTGAAGATTAACGAACGTAGCAAATTTATGAGCATGGTTTAAATGTATGATTTATTAGAGTTTTATGGGAGAAGTATGACGGTTGATAAAGATGTTGGACCGAAACGTGGACTCTGAGGTTAACAGGCTCCAATGATGTCAATGATTAAACAATGCAGGTATAACGGATTACATGTTTACTTTTTTTATTTCATTTCAAAAAAGTAGGAGGTTCTCAATTCGACTGTATCTTTATTATTTATATACTAGCGACCCGCCCCGGCTTCGCACGGTTTTATTATACGTATAAACCTTCCTCTTGAATCACTCTATCTATTAAAAACCGCATAAAAATCCGTTGCGTAGTTTTATAGATTTATGCAGTCAAAGGGACATAAGGAAATACGGACAGAAAAAGCGACTTTGTTTTATACTATGTAGTGATGTGTTTTCATTATATTTTTTTCTAGATTTTCTACATAATTTTAATGAGTAATTTTTATTTGAAAGCTCTTGCTTCTCGTAGAAGTAGTAGTAGTTTTGTAGTCCTCTATATATCTCTATAATAAATTTGATGAAGATCTGTTCAGCAGTTTTTGAGTTATCCATAGTAATAATGCGTTAAATTTGAAGTAGGTTGTTATTTTTTGTAAAAAACATCAAATTATTTAAATATCTGTGTGGATTGTTCAGCATTATTTATTTATTTTTTATCCATTGAGCTGCTCTACTGTACTCTACTGTCCGTTCAAGGCGGAGCGTTTGGAAGTCGACCATAAAAGAGACTAGTTTTAAATTAAAATTGTTCACTTCGGGAATACGGTCGCAAAGCGCACCAAGTCAGCTAGTTTAAACTTACGTATTTCACTTCATTCCGACTACTTGACTTGCAATGTGAAACGGTACCCATGGTAATGATTTAACAGCGATGGTTCTTATTAAAGTACCTGTAGCTCTAATTAAAGAATAAACCATCGCATTACTTCGTGGTTGTCTTGAATCCTAAAACTAAACAAGGCAAACAATAACCCTAATAACTTAATAAGGCCTTGATAAACAAGGCAAAGGTTTCTTGTCGCTTCTTTACTTAACCTTTAAAAATATTGAAGTGAACAAAAATGAAAGTGAGCACTTTTTTCCAAGTTTTAATTTTATATAACACTAGCGACCCGCCCCGGATTCGTACGTTGTATTATGCATTTAAACATTTCTCTTGAATCAATCTATGTATTAAAAAAATTACAACTAAATCCGTTGCGTAGTTTTAAAGATCTAAGTATACATAGTAGACAAACAGCGGGAAGCTACTTTGTTTTTATATAAGTGATGAATTTCATGACGTCCCCAAGAGTCCTTGTAAGGTCTAAAGGAAATAAAGCACTTTGAATTTGAATTTGAAATCAGATCCGTGCGTTACTCCGCCGTGTCAGTTCTGAGAAAACTTTCGTTTTAGCCATAGTACCTACATACTTCCGCAATAGGGTATTTTACGCTTTTTTTTTAAACTTGACAATCTTTAGTAACAATGAAAGCTAGCTTATGCATAAACCAGTCAGAAAATGTTGTAGGTATTTTACAAAAAAAAACAGATAATTTTGAATTTCAATTAGGTATTTTAGTTTTTTTCTGTTTCTAATCGAAATGTTATTACGCCATACGACTGTATAAACAAAAAAGTTTCAACTGATCAGCATGCCTTAGTTTATACTTTTATTTGTTTACACAGCCAACTGACGTTATAACCACAGAGCAGTAAATAGACGCATTGACCGCTATTACAGGTCACTGCGTCTATTGTGTGTTTTTTTTGTGGTTTATAGTAGCACAGAGTAATACAATAATTACAGATACTCTGAAATTATTGTATTACTTGATTCTTAGAATTTAATCCTAAAATGTTTTTCTGTCTTTATGGAATAAAATACAGTGTCATAACATAACATAAGTCTATCTTTAGCCTGTGAAAATTAGAAAAAAAATAGCATTAAAGTGTTCGTGTAAATTACCTACTTGAATGGCCGTATTTAAATCCACGACTTCGTGTAATATATTCTTTCAGACCCAAATTTATAGCCAAATATCCATAATGTGGAAATACTGTGCGATTACTACCAATTGAGGGTGGAAAACACACATTTTCCCGTTAATGACCTAATCACGATAATACGTTCCGAATACGTTCCGAATAGATTTCCTTACCAAATGGGTAATCCGATTAGTATTGGAAGGTTCTTTATTGTGTGTTTATAATAGGACCTCAACCTTAATTCAAGACATGTAGAACACCTTTTGGCCTGATGAGTTAATGACCTGCAAAAGACGCAGATGCTGGATACGGCAAGTTGAAGACAGGGCGCTATGGCACTCATTAGGCAAGGCATATGTCCAGCAGTGGAATAGTTCAGGTTTATGATGACTGAAATTCAAAGTAGGTATCTACTTTATTTGCGAATATGACTCATATAGATGTAGAGTACTTACCTAGTACAGAAGCACAACATATAAGTACATAAATAAATCTAGCTAGGGTATGAAAATATAGGTCATGGGTTTCTAAATAATTACAAATGAAATATATTGATATTCCTTTGCTTGTAATTTTCGTTGTTAATAAAGATGTATTATTATCAATAGAATACATAGAATAATGAATATATTTTATTCTTGGTAGGTATCACTAGTTAATAATTTTTTATGTCCATCACTACATAGTATAAAACAAAGTCCCTTTTTCTGTCCCTATTTCCCTATGTCCCTTTGACTGCTTAAATCTTTAAAAATGAGCAACGGATTTTGATACGTTTTTTTATAGATAGAGTGATTCAAGAGGAAGGTTTATACGTATAATAAAACCGTGCGAAGCCGGGGCGGGTCGCTAGTATCTAATAAAAGATCCCATTCAAATCTTTGTACAGGGTAACCCTTGACCTGGTTACTATGTATTAGACTATGGGATTTACCCTGTCCAGGGTAACCCACAGTTGTACTAAAACATCGTTGATGTATCTTGTACCTTTCTTAGATTAAAATGAACAGAGACATTACAGAGACGAAAAGTCGAATCGAGTTACTCCCAACAGTCTGTAATTTATAAAACCAACTTGGTACGACTGGGAATTGTATTTCCCGGGAATCCAGTATTCCAAGGAAGCACCGGAGACGGGTAAAGCCACATAATGATGCCCGAAAATCATTCTATAAAACATGAATATGAGTTCGCATTTTCGATTCAAATCAAATAGGACGTCATTATCATCATCATTATCAGCCTATATTAGGCCACAGCTGGACAAAGGCCTCCCATAATGAGCGCCATAATATTTAGTTAAAATTTTACTTGTCTAAGTGCTTATTTTGTAAGCCTAAAGAAATAAAGATATATTGTCTTCAGCTTGCCGCATCTGGCAGCAGTGGCAGCGGCCAGAGGGAATCCGATACTACGTTTGCCGACCCTTCCAAATCCTAAGCATTAAAGATAAATCTCGTAACATTTAAACGATTTTCAAAGTTCTCGATACTACTACTGAGATGCATTAGAAAGGCTTACAGAAATGATTGTTTCTAGTGATTGTATTGAAGGCTTTAGAGTCCTTAGTACTTTTTTTCATTAGTTTACGATGACGAAAAATGTTACAGTCTCTTTCCATACATTTGGTACCTTGCATCGCCTCAACCGGATAGAGAAGAACTAATTTTCGTAGTTTGGCATAAGTCGACTAGTTTTATACTCGGTAGACTAATAGAATCTAATAGAAGAATAGAATTGTTTTTAATTTTAGAGAGGTGTAGCGTTGAATATTATTCCTACAGCGATAAGTATCTAGAGCGCTCGATAACTTGAAGTTACAAATCAGTAGGGGCCGCCGCCCCGCGCTTGTGATACACGAACCGTACGTACCGATTTTATAAAATTTTTAAGATATTCTAGGAAGGTACTTTACCTACCCAGGTAACAAAGTAAAGGTATCTGATAAGTTTAGAATAAGCAGCCATTTTTCAATAGTTTTCTGTTATTTAAGATGCAATTGGTCACCAAACAAACGTGATTTTATACGCCCTATCAATAACGGTAGATAATTTATAAAATTGGATAATTTATGCTATCGTAAGCTATAAGTCTGTCTTAGACAGGGTGCTGTGACGCTCATTAGGGGAGGCCTATGTCCAGCAGTGGACTAATATGGGCTGATGATGATGATGAAGCGACAAGTCTGCAAACCTGTACCCTGGCAATCCGTTAAAATATATTTTAACACGTAACTCTATCGCTATCTCGTATATGTATATCCCTCTTCTCTGAGCTGAATTGCACTTTTTTGCTTCACAGCAAGAGTCGTTTTTTATATTACTTTCTGAAGTGCAGTTTCCTTAAATGTTTCTACTATTATCTATATCTGTACGATTCAGTGTCTAAAGCTTTCTGCAGTAACAGACTACAACACGCGATACAATTTGCGGTACCGGTTGCCCCAAATGTCATTTAAGTTCTCCGCAGTCCCCTAGGCACATAGCATGCTCCGTCCGAAACTATTGTGAACCTACATAGCTAGATATATCTTTTATCTTTGGAATAGCGATTTTCATTGACTTACGATTTATATTATTTGATATTGATTAGGTATTGTTGTAATGTTATTATTTGGTATTGATTAAGGGCTAGCGCTTACATACAACTGTTGCATCGACTAAACTGTTTCGTCGAGTTGTGTACTTTTCGTGATTTTTACTCAACTAAACAGTTTAGTTGATGGAAGTGTCGTAATAATTTTTTATATTACGCTTAAGACGAATTCCGATAGTTGGCAATTCGGTTCATCGGCACATCGGAGTTCTACTGTATCTACTTCTTTTAAGTCTTCTACATACTTCTCATGACCAATATGTTTATTTAGTTATCCTTAATTATCTTAAAAAACGCATGTATTTTATTGGCTGCAAGCATATTATAAATGTTCTCACTATTGTTTTTTCTCATACTACTCTTTTTTCTCACTATTGCTTTATGTATAGAATTAGGAGTCGACGTATTTTTATTTAAATAGGACAAATTATATCTTAACAAGACCGCTGGTTACCACTGTTGAGTAAAGCTTTACCGCATTAGATTTTTTCTTTTATTTACTGAAGCATTTGGCAGAAAATTAGTAGGATTATTAAAGAAAAAACAATTATTAAAAAAATTTACTTATGTATGTCGCAGATCGCTGCGTATCCAGACCTCATTTTATTTCATACTAGCGAGCCTTCGTTTTGATACCATGCATTTCATAGTCAAGAGTAATGATAACTTCTTGATATGTATTCGGTCTCTTTGCTCTATAGGCGGCTAGGCCATAGAACATGTGATTCAAGGACAACAGACTGTTGATGGACAAATGTCATAAAAGAAAAATAATTACTTTAGTTGAAATAATGACAGTGACCATCTCTTGCATTTTTCTAATTTATTATTTTGAGTTAAATCGCATGATTATCGTAGCTACGCTTTATTATTGCATGCGCTCGTGCACTGCATTAGTCCAGTAAAGATTGGTGTACCGGATAACACCTTGAGTGCGCTTTCCTGACAAAACCACATTGATGCTTGGTGATCCGGTTTTATGGAGATGATCATGAAGATGATCCTGTTTTCCCTCTAATTCGACATCAGAAGTGTGGATGTAACTTCTTGCCCACCTATTTATGAAAACGACCTTTCTACCAATGGTGATGCGTAATATTATTTTGATGGTATTTGTTGCTGCAACTATCTGTGAGTACTTTTGACTTTATTATGGAGACCAGAGGATAATTGCCTTAAGTAAGTCCTGATAAATTATTTCATTGCGAAAAATAAATTTGTCCTGAGGTCTTGTTATTTGCGTTGCCATGACAACCGACCTGTTGTCAATGTAAATTGACTACTAAGTCATAAGCCTTCAGGTATGGCTTAGAAAATAAATTCTTTCAAAATCAAAAGGCAATAGTACTGTGTCAAAGAGTATGCTAGAGCAAAGATTTTCTACATAGATACCATTTATGATATCGGTTATAGAACTTTTGACATTGGATTTGATGAAATAACGAAACAGAGTAAATTACTTTCTTAGTTTTGAACGCCTGTGTTTGCGAATTGCTATTTGCGTTGGATTGTACTGACATTTCACTCTTTGGTAACACTGGTTAAGTGCTACGCGTTAGCGCTGGTTAAGTGCTCTGGGTCTATTGCTGGTTAAGCATAGTGAAGCACTGGTTAAGTGCTGAGTGTTGAGTCAGGAACTTACCAACTGAATTTGAATGTGCGTTTTCTTGCTTGATGTTCTTTTGTTTCGTTATTTTTGATTTGATTTCATTTGTTATTTTGCACTGGTTAAGTGCAACAGCTTTACTTTACTTCCAAATTTTATTATGGTGACCTTTGCTCTATCATTTATTTCCTTTTGGCGTCAGAATAGCCGAGCGGAAGAAGCGTCAGTTTGTAGATCCTTTCTAAGTTCAGATATTGCCTCACACAGGAGTGTGAGAGGTCAGGATGGTCGTGTCGCAGATCGCTGCGTATCCAGACCTCATTTTATTTCATACTAGCGAGCCTTCGTTTTGATACCATGCATTTCATAGTCAAGAGTAATGATAACTTCTTGATATGTATTCGGTCTCTTTGCTCTATAGGCGGCTAGGCCATAGAACATGTGATTCAAGGACAACAGACTGTTGATGGACAAATGTCATAAAAGAAAAATAATTACTTTAGTTGAAATAATGACAGTGACCATCTCTTGCATTTTTCTAATTTATTATTTTGAGTTAAATCGCATGATTATCGTAGCTACGCTTTATTATTGCATGCGCTCGTGCACTGCATTAGTCCAGTAAAGATTGGTGTACCGGATAACACCTTGAGTGCGCTTTCCTGACAAAACCACATTGATGCTTGGTGATCCGGTTTTATGGAGATGATCATGAAGATGATCCTGTTTTCCCTCTAATTCGACATGTATTATAACTGCATACTATTGCAAATAATCTAGAGGTAATAGCTCAAACTATCGAAGAAAAGTATAGCAAAAATGTATCTCATATGATAATATAAGTAACTACTCATTACTTTACTCATTACTCAACGATATAGTAGGGTTTGATATTATCCATTTTATTATTACCCTACCTATGTGAACTTATTAGATGTAAACTGCTGGATTAGTTAGTCAAGTTTATACCTTGACTTGTTGATACTAATATGAAACGAACTTTAGTAAGTACCTATTTAACCAACAAACTTACCTAAATAAATATTTGTGGGAATGTATCTAAAGTTACACAGGTTAAAACAAATAGAGCCTACCTCATAACCTCTGTCCTACCCTACCTATACCAAGTGTGACAGGGTTAGATAGATAGATAGATAAGAATTTTATTTAAAGGGTTAATACTAGAGTTAAAATTAAACTTTAGGCCTAGCCTAACCAGAACTCGCTACGACGCGATTTTATTTCTACAATCTACCTACATCACTCAAACGATAGCGAAGTTCGATGGTTAGACATGTGACTTAGCGAAATCGCTTCTCAAAAGTAAGTACCACTTGGCTAGGCATTTCTATAAAAGTAAATCCTTGGTTTTTATCGATTCGATTTATGCCATCGAATTGTAAGATGTCTACCAATGATCTAAGTTCATAAATTTTTGGGCTCTTCTACAATATTTATCGTTAGAATCGAATGTTACATTGGTCTTCGCCCACTGAGCAATGAAATATTAAAATCTTCATACTTACTGAGAAGGGATACCAGTTAACTGTTCCGACGACAGTTCAAAATTATGTGTATCACTACATAGTATAAAATAAAGTCGCTTTCTCTGTCCCTATGTCAATATGTCCCTTTGAACGCTTAAGTCTTTAAAACTACGCAACGGATTTTGATGCGGTTTTTTTAATAGATAGAGTGATTCAAGAGGAAGGTTTATACGTATAATATAAAACCGTGCGAAGTCGGGGCGGATCGCTAGTATATTATAAAATTATCAGCAATTTATAATGTTTGTACGATCTGCAGATATTTGTTCTGGGAAATAAGGGTGTTTTCTATATATTTATAAAAATATCTATGTCGTGCATAAGTAAGTATATCAGTGCCGTGTGGTGCCGGCTTAGAATAGCACTACCCCAACTCTTCCCGTGGGTGTCGTAAGAGGCGACTAAGGGATATACCGGGGGGTGGGCAGCAGCACCCCTCTAGAACAACCCCACCATCAAACTGCGATCCCCAACCCGCATGCCCAGCGTGGGGATTATGGGCATTACCCCTTAATGAAAAACACAGCCAAAAATCGGCCCCTAGTTCCCGGCCGCCTCGCTATTCCTGGCCATGGTAGCGGTCATGGTAACGGCGGGGCAGGGGGTGCTAAGAATCACCGGTATTCAGGCTACCACACGCTTTCTAAAATGACCCTGGCAACGTTTAACGGACGCACTCTGAGGCTTGACCATCATCTAGCGCAGTTGGAAGTGGAGTTAGAGAACATTAAATGGCATGTTCTCGGGTTATGTGAAGTCCGTAGAGAGGGGGAGGACACCGTAACCCTAGACTCAGGCCATCTTCTCTACTTTCGTGAGGGTGATAAAACATCCCAGGGTGGAGTAGGTTTCCTCGTCAATAAGGCCCTCTCTAGCAACGTTCAAGAAATCTCCAGTGTGTCGACCAGGGTAGCGTACCTGATCCTTCGGCTTTCCAAGCGGTATAGCATGAAGGTAATTCAGGTCTACGCACCGACCTCGGCACACTCGGATGATGAAGTGGAGGATATGTACGAAGACATATCCAAAGCCTTACACAACACCACTAAGGCTCACTTCAACGTTGTTATGGGGGACTTTAACGGCAAGGTGGGAATCCAGACTGGCAATGAATCCCGAATAGGCCCGCATGGTTATGGAATCAGGAATCACAGGGGGCAAATGCTTGTCAACTTCCTTGAGAAAGAGGGACTGTTCTTAATGAACTCCTTCTTTAAGAAACAGCCTCAAAGGAAGTGGACGTGGCAAAGCCCCGACACTGTGACTAAAAATGAGATCGACTTCATCATGACGGATAGCAAGCACATATTCAGAGATGTCTCAGTGATCAACAGGTTCAATACCGGATCTGATCACCGAATGCTCCGAGGCACTCTGAATATCAACTTGAAGCTTGAAAGACACCGTCTGATGAAGTCCACGCTCCGACCAAATCCAATCCAAATCATGGCGGGCACCGAGAAGTTCGAGCACCTACTCGGAGACAGATTTGTTGCCTTGGAACCCACTGATGACGCTGACGAGAGCCTACACAATCTGGTCGAAACGTTGAGGGATGAGGGCATTAAGTTCTGCAAAAAACAGCGAACTGGCAAGAAGTCCAAACTCTCGGATGAGACTCTGGATCTGATGACAAGAAGACGGGAAACCACCCAAGTGTCTTCGGCAGAGAGGTCAGACCTGAACAAGCGAATTGCGAAGATGGTACGGCGCGACCTTCGGAGCTCCAACACACGCCTCATTGAAGAGGCGATAGAGCGAAACCGAGGGTCCAAAGTATTCACTCAGCAGCTTGGCAGGAGCCACCTAACGAAGATTAAAACGCGCGATGGGAGGACCGTACTGTCGAAACCGGAGATTTCAGCCGAGATAGAGGATTTTTATGGCCGTCTGTACACTGCACATGCCCCTCGTTCCCGACGAGATGACCTTGATTCTAGAGCCACCCTGACGCGCCACTACACCGACGAACTGCCAGACATCAGTCAAGACGAAATCGTGTTAGCTTTGAGGCAGCTTAAAAATGGAAAAAGGTGAGGTGAGGTGAGGACGGTATAACTTCAGAGCTTCTGAAGGCAGGAGGAGCCTCCGTTATACAGGAGCTACAACACCTCTTCAATACCGTCCTCCACAGTGGGAGAACTCCTAAGGCGTGGAGCGGGAGTTTGGTGGTGCTCTTTTTTAAGAAGGGTGATAAAACTCTCCTTAAAAATTACAGACCCATCACACTCCTGAGCCACATCTATAAGCTGTTCTCACGAGTGATCACGAATCGTCTCGCCAGGAGACTTGACGAGTTCCAGCCACCGGAACAGGCCGGGTTCCGCGGAGGATATGGCACCATAGACCACATACACACAGTGAGGCAGATTATACAGAAGTCCGAAGAGTATAATCAGCCCCTGTGTCTCGCTTTTGTGGACTATGAGAAAGCCTTTGACTCCGTCGAAACCTGGGCTGTTCTGGAATCCTTACAGCGATGCCAAGTAGACTATCGTTACATCGAAGTGCTGAGGTGTCTCTATGAAGCTGCCACTATGAGTGTCCAAGTACAGGACCAGCAGTCTAAACCTATCCAATTGCGCAGAGGAGTGAGACAGGGGGATGTCATATCCCCGAAACTGTTCACGAGCGCATTGGAAGATATGTTTAAGACGCTGGACTGGAAAGGTAAGGGCATTAACATAAACGGCGATTACATCTCACACCTGCGATTCGCTGATGACATAGTCGTAATGGCGGAGTCGCTAGAGGAGCTGACCCACATGCTGGACGGCCTAGCTTCAGCCTCGCGATGTATCGGTCTTGGCATGAATTTGGATAAAACCAAAGTCATGATCAATGGCCACATTGTTCCGGGACCGATCGTCGTAGATGGTCACCTTCTTGAAATTGTTTCCGAGTATACTTACCTTGGGCAGATTGTACAGCTAGGTAAAAACAATTTTGAGAAGGAGGCCAAGAGGAGGATCCAGCTAGGCTGGGCAGCATTTGGGAAACTACGTCAAGTCTTCTCTTCATCCATACCGCAATGTTTGAAAACGAAAGTTTTCAATCAGTGCGTCCTACCCGTAATGACCTACGGAGCTGAGACGTGGACACTCACGGTAGGGCTGGTCCATCAGTTCAAAGTCGCCCAGCGAGCTATGGAAAGAGCTATGCTCGGAGTCTCTCTGAAGGATAGAATTCGTAACGAATACATCCGACAGAGAACCAAAGTTATCGACATAGCTCAAAGAATTAGCAAGCTGAAGTGGCAATGGGCCGGCCATATCTCGCGAAGAACCGACAACCGTTGGGGTAAACGTGTTCTTGAGTGGAGACCGCGACTCGGTAAACGTAGCGTAGGACGCCCTCCGGCCAGGTGGGATGACGATCTGCGAAAGACTGCTGGCAGATGCTGGATGCGTCAAGCTGAAGACAGGGCGCTATGGCGCTCATTGGGGGAGGCCTATGTCCAGCAGTGGACTAATATAGGTTGATGATGATGATGAGGCATTAAAATTTTAATGTGTGAAGTAGATTTTTCAAACCCTATATTTTATTTAAATCTTTTTTACAAAAACTAACAAACTGCTTCAAATTTCACCCATTATTAAGAGGAATAATAAAAAACTGCTAGTCACCTCAACCACCTCGGGTTCTTTTTTCATTTTTTATACGATAAATATGCATGAAACCAGATCAAATTTAAATGGAACAACACGGAAAGCACAACCTTACAAATAAAAAAAATCTAAATCGCCATCGATCCTCGCCTTCCACCCTGAAAAAAGTTATCGGATGAAACATAAAACATCAGACGAATTGAAAACCTGCTCCTTTTTGTAGTCGGTTGAATAATTATTACAAAACGACAGATAAACTCCAATCTATTTTTCTTAGACTTTTAAAACTTTCTTTCTACAAGTTTTGGTTTATTAAGACTATTCCAAAATATACCTATCCTTTCATTTTATTTAAATTACTTGGGCAATTGGGAACCTTTCGTTAAAAGGGTTGAAGAGAAATGGACAGTAATCTTAAAAGTTGATAAAATCAAAAACCGTTTGAAGTCTTGACTTCACCCTTAAATTCAATTTAAGTTGCTTAAGCTTCTGTAAATAGAGTTACCAGGTTGAAAATTACCACGTCCGGGACAAGCTAAAAAAAAGCGATCTGGCAACGCTATCTGTAAATAAAATTAATAGATCTTACTTATTCAATTGCCTTAAGGTACACTTTAAATGTTAACAATGAATACAATTAAAATTACAGTCCAAATACGAACCTCCTTCTTTTTTGAAGTTGAAAAGGGTTCTATGTTCCTTTGGATGGGTATTATGTATTTTTACGGATTTCTCAGTAAATTGTGTGATTTTGATTGTTAATTTTGGTTGTGTATGATGAAACAGTAGTATACTAGTAGTATATAGGAAACAAAATACCGGGGTAGTAGTACCCTAGGGGTCCCAAACTAATATTTGCCCGGGGGATCATTTTATCCCACAAAACTATAAATTAAAGGAATTCGTAGTCGGTTTTTAATTTTTGTAATAATGTGATGTGTTTTCACTAAAACCAACCACCAACTTCACATTACACGCAATCTTTGAGTCTAGAAATTTCCAGAATTTTTTGAGTCAACCTTGATAATAAATTTTTAGTCATTAAGTCCTGGTAAGAGATTGATAAAATTTAAATGGAAATACAGAATTAGCATCAGAACTCAAATTAAGAAGAATCATCTAAATCGGTTGACCTAGAAAAAATACTATGATGATACAAAAAAAAACATAGATAAAAATAAATAGATGCGGTTCAAAAACATCGGATTGTAGCCTGTATATGTATATTGTATATACTTGCCATATTCGTTTATTGTTTTACGTAAGTACACTTTTCTCACATGTATCATATGTGGCTAGCACGCAGTTTCTTGTCTTCTCTACCTAGAATAGAGTGGAAAACTTTCTTGTCTTCGAAATTTGTCTCTTGCCCGAGCACACCGTTTCTCGGAACGAACCCTAGAAAACAGTTTCTTCGTAGACAAGCCCTTTCTATAGCAACGGGAACGAAACCACAGATAAATTATGAATTGTTGTAAAAAGCTCGTTCGTAGCGTTTCATTACCAAAATAATGTCTACAAGGAACAAGAAGTTTCGCAAATACGTAAATCGAAACGTTTAACTTCGACATTGATTTGACGTTCTAATGATTATGAAGTAAATTTACGTCATATCATTGACTTTGCCAATGTCATTAAATCATAGTCAAACCAGACGCAGAGCCATAATCAAGAAGTTGAAGTTGATTGTTTTTGTTTATAAACAAACATTATTTGATTTATTATTCATTGATTTAGATGATGGAGAGTTCGTCGGAGAATATCATGCTAAAAAGAACACTTTACAACTCTCTACTCCCAGACTTCTAACACTACCTACAGACACAGGCCACCAAAATTTTTATTTCAGCTCTGGACTGGAGCTTCAGAAGTATTTTGAAAGTTTCATGCTAATGCTCATTATGTTATGAGTACTAATTAATAGGTATATTGAAGAGGTTTATTTGCAGCAAGCAGTGGTCACTAATGCGCTGCAATGTTGTGAAAGTTTTGATGTTTTAATTATTGATAACTAACTTCATTAAATGCTCTTGTTTTAGGATCTAAACAACAACCTAAAAA
The DNA here is from genome assembly GCA_944547425.1 of Eupithecia centaureata. Lineage (NCBI taxonomy): Eukaryota > Metazoa > Arthropoda > Insecta > Lepidoptera > Geometridae > Eupithecia > Eupithecia centaureata. The sequence continues at coordinate 4,364,370 of OX155694.1, forward strand.
ACATGACTTGGAGAAGATACAGATGAGAAACTTCATGTAAAGTTTTATTCATAGGTGTCTAATTTATACAGAAAACAAAACATGTAGTTATCAATAACGGTTTCATGTTACATGTCATGGTTCTTATTTCTGATTAAATTAATAATTAGTTACTTTTTATAAATTCAAATATACATTGGCAAAAATTATAATTTATTAAATTCATACTAAATTATAAAATGTCGAAAAGTTCATTAAATGTATAATGACATTGCTCAATTAGCCAGAACTTTAGTTTCGTTTTGAAGGACTGCGTTGAGGAAGCACTGATGATTGTAGATGGGAAGCGGTTTTAGACAGCCAGCCCCATCACATGCACCAGCTTCGAGGACTTCATGAGGCGCCTCGGGAAAGCTCTCAGCTTGTGCGCATGACGAGTAGGCTACCTGTGACCCTCGCTGAACTTGGAGTATATCTACATATAGTACTGCTTGTATCATTGCTGGCATTTCTTGCTCCATACCTGGAAAATATAATAAATTAATGTTAATAATTACTTATTTCTTCTTATAGATTAACTTAAGTTATTATAAAAACATAATATTTCATACTGTGTTTTCACTCAATAAATAAATAGGTAGGTTACCTAGTCATTGAAATACTCCCTCACTAATCTGTTGTTTGTTCCGTCTCATGTGGATTGTGGGGATCAACTCTCACGACCCTGAAAAACAAAATTATTAATAACATGTCGGCATGTCTTAGGAGGTGACTACAAGTACTTGTATGTAATAGTGAGAACTTCTCAAACCAAATCAATCATGGTAAATAACCCATTTGAAATGATATTAGTGCTAATAACCATGACGATGTTGTTGGTTGTCATATTTATATTTAGTGTTTTGGTTTTAAACTGTGTGTGTGTGTATTATGTAGGTATATTTATAACTAGCTGGTGCCCGCGACTTCGTCTGCGCATGATTAGTATTTCGAGTACTCGCTATTTCATTGCGTAATTCCTTTCTCGTGGGATTTTCGGGATAAAATAAAGCCTATGTGTTATTTCAGCTTATAATCTATCTCTGTGCCAAATTTCATCCAGATCCGTTCAGCAGTTTTTGCGTGAAAGAGTAACAAACGTCCATCCATCTATCCATTCATCCTTACAAACTTACGCGTTTATCATTTCAATTCAGTTTGGTTCCCCTGGGCTATACGGGTTTTCAAAATTTTCTCACAGCATCTGAACGACGACGCGCGCGCGTCGTTCAAATACTGTGAGAAATTTTTGAAAACCCGTATAGCCCAGGGGAACCAAACTGAATTCCGGGATAAAATGTATCCCATGTTCAATCGTCCCGAGTTCCATTCGAATTCATTCACTTCCCTTGTGATGCGTGGTTAAAGTATTTTTCTTTCACCCTCTCTCCCAGGGGAACCTTACCGAATTCCGGGATAAAAAGTATCCCATGTCCTTCCTTGTAGTATGAACTCAAATCGTCCCAAGTTTCATTCCAAGTCATTAAAGAATTTTTCTTTCACCCTCTCTCCCAGGGGAACCTTACCGAATTCCGGGATAAAAAGTATCCCATGTCCTTCCTTGTAGAATGAACTCAAATCGTCCCAAGTTTCATTCCAAGTCATTCAGCAGTTTCGGCGTGATGAGCGGTAAAGGAATTTTACTTTCATACCCTCTCCCATGGGAACCTTACTGAATTCCGGGATAAAAAATATCCTATGTCCTTCCTCGAAGTATGACCTATAATCATGCCGAGTTTCATTTAAATCCATCAAGTAGTTTCGGCGTGATGCGCGTTTACGATACAGACAGACAGACAGACAGACAGACAGACAGACAGACAGACAGACAGACATGAATGAAAAAAATTACAGTTTTGGCTTGAGTATCGATAATAGAGTGCCCTCCAAAAAAAATTTTCAAAATATCTTCAATGTACAGATTTGGACCTGTTACAGTTTTATTATAAGTATAGATGCTAAAACACCTCTCTGGTAATGGCCAAAAATCAATAGGTACTTTGTGAACTTTGCTCCCGCAAATATAAAGGTGAAAATAAAATTATCAACCGGATAACCTATATATGGTTTTCATTAAACTTGCAATCAGACTTATGTATAATTTAGTAAGTAATTGACTAGGTTAGGTACTTACTTTTACGATTGTTGGGCAGTCTTGTTTTGTGTGAGGAGACAGCTCTTGGCACAAATATTATCCTTCATTATGAAATAAAATCTCCGAAACTAGGCCTTCGGCAAATCGAAAAGAGCTCTTGAACTGCGATTCTTTCTCTTCTTCGGTCATTTTTCTCCTCGTAGTGTCTAAGAACCCAATTCCTACCCCGTTTATAATAGCCTAAGACCATAATACTTTTACGAAATACGAGAGAAACGCTTGTCTAGGCCTCGAGAGGTGTAGAGAATTTTGGAAGAATACTTTCTATTCTCAAATGTCAAAAATAGAGTAAATTGATCGCCATGCTCGCAATGTGTAGACTCGTCTCTAGGGTAGAAAAGAAACCTTTCTATCCGCTCATTCTTTCGAACGCCGTGCTCGCAACCGAAGAAAGCTTTCTACTCTCTACACCCAAATGTCACTTTTATGTCATTTTTAGTCTTGTCTACCTAGACAAGAAAGCCCATGCTAGTCCTGCTGCCTACTGAAATATCAAGAATCTTTGTAATAGAATTTTTGAGCACGTGTTAGCATTATGAGTTTGCTTATAATGACAATTAATTATGTATTTCGCTAAAATTCTTCGCATTTTCAACTCACCCTTTCTAAATTATGGACGCACAATATTATCATGCGCATAACTCAGGCCTTTGTGAGGGGCTATAATTATTAGTATTCATAGGTATTTAATATTATTATATGACGAGATGTCTTCGTTTATTTTTTATTCTAAGCTTATTACCAAAAATAAATAAGTATATTGCCCTCTATTCCACACTGATCTACTGTGCTAATCTATCAGATTCGATGTTTTATCCACTCTAATTCATAGCCCGGGTATATTAAATTCCACTGCTTGATTCTATTTCTCAGTCATTCCTAATTCATAGCCTTAGGATTAAATTCCACAAATAACAAAACATATTATTCATCAAGTCTACATTAATCTTCTATCTCTATATTCTCTATTCTATTATTTTCACGCCTTACCAGGCTGATAGGCAAGGTTTTATATTACTTGATATTACGTAGTTAATATACAGTTATTCTGTGTTTGTACTTTCGAAATAACGTTCGGAAAAGGAATAAAAATATTCAGTAACGATTCTGCGCAAAATGTTCTCTGGTAAGATTCAATTTACTGTGTTATCAACGATTGGTGGATCATTGGCCATCACTCTCATTCTAGTTTTAATATAGGTATGAAATAAAAAAGAAACAAAATCTGTTTATTTGGTTCATTATACGGAAACACATTTTTTTTATTCCGGACAGTCCACACAATTACACTAATATTATCAATTAATTACGCCCCGCGCCTTCCCGCGTCATAATAGATGACAAATTGCCTTTAGGGTTTTATTCCATCCCTAGATAAGATACTATTCAATTTTAAGCCCCCCAAGTAATCCCCAACATTTATAGGTTGTAGATGAACGCCTAAATCTACTATTTACAACAATAATAATACCCAAACCATATCTGCTATTTATTTTCTATTGGTGGGATTTGAGGGCCTAGACAACCTAACATTCGAATAACGATAACGGCAGTAGAAAAGTTCAAAAAATAATAGATTTGACTTATTATAATGCCATGCATATGTCACGTGATTTGTTGTTAACGAAAAGATCATTGGTGGTGGATCATTGGCCATCAAGCGAATCGATATGACATCGAATGATTTTACTTCCATTCAAATGCCAAGCGGCTCTTTTGACAAGCGGATTCGCTAAGTCACTTGTCTATCAATCAAACTTCGCTTGTTTGAGCGATGACGTTTGTAGTAATATGGTGAATGCTGGTAGGCTAGGTCTATAGGTATCTAGGTCAATAGGAAGAGGGATAACTATTCCTGGGTAATGTGGGTAACTGGACGATCATAATACAGATCTAGTCTGGTTAGGTATCGAATGTTAAGACTGGAAATATAGGTATAACATTTCAATTGCTGATGTTAGGTTTTTTGGTGCTCTCGTTTTTACATTTTACTAGGCCTTAGTTGAAGGAAATGTTAATTGTGGCGTACGCACGATAAAAAAATTACTTAGCGCTTCTTTCTTACTTGTATATTTAATTTCCGTCAAACGCAGAGTAACGCGTAAACGTTACGGGTGTTAACTCTATAATAATTTAGTCAGTAACTTCTTCTGTTCCACGACACAATAAACGTTGGTACTTACTTGTTACCTATGTAAGATTGGTAAGTATGTAAGTAAAATAAACGATGTACTATAAAGGACAAAACCGCTAAACATTTTGAACCACTGCAATATAAAAACTGATATTCCGCTTCGGATACAAAAACCCAAAATGTTTTTTCAAGATCTCAGCATGGTCCAGTGACTAAAACGAAATCTGTACAAAATAAACAATATCAAATCCTTAATCTTAAAACATGATTGCCAATCTCTCCGACTTTGGAAGCTACATGTTATCCTTGAAGCTTACTTAATAAAAAAAACAATCCGTTAGACCCATTTTTATCATAATTGTATTTTTATTATTGCGACGACGATTTTTCGGCTTCGATCGGGACAATTATTTGTACGATCTGCATAAATTGCGTGTTGCTAGATATTTTCATTTAAAAAATAACTTCTATATTTAACGTATGATTCTCAGTTATATATATATATATTCTTCCTGGCCGATTTCGGCTACGGAGACTTGGCTTTGAGTTTTTTTATTTTTTTTTTTATTCTCAGTTATCTAGTAACCATAACACTAGATCTGCTTAGCTTGGGGCTAGATGACGCTGTGCGAATTATCCAGCGTTGTTTTATATCATTATATTAACCACGTAGAAGTTCCCAGTATGTTCAATGCTTTTCATAAACGAGTTTATTTTCTGAACGATTTTCAGGCAGAAAGCGATAAATGAGTTAGATTTTTACGACAGCGTTTATGGTTATTGCCCGACTAGCTGCGAAAAAGCTTGGAAAATAGATTATGTTGTCTACATGTTCTGTACCGATATCGTAAAACGTTGGAACCGCGAAACAAACCACCGACATCGACTTCTTGGCAGCTCACCAACACATAAAATATTAGACAATAGCTCAACTAAAGAGAAAAAGGCGTCAAAAAAACTTTTCGTCTCCCATTATGTCATCAGCTTCATTGTTCATACCAAACGCAAAGTTTTTCTTACCAAAAAGATAATTTAAGATTTTAGCAGTTTATCTTTTGTCCTATAGCTATTATATTAGACCAGAGTCCTTAGCCGTACCTGGTAAGGTACAACTGGTAAGTTGTGGATAAGCTAACGACGACTAGTTATCACCAAACGTATTTTTTTTTCATTTACTGCCTTATATCCCGGATAGAGAAGATTTTCGTTAAGTATTTAATTTTAATAGCAGCGGTAGAAAATTTTCATGCTCGAAGGCTAATCGAATCTTTGTTTGATATTTGGACGTAGTTATGCAAAAAGGAACCAACCCACAACTTGGTCAAAATGGAGTTAAGTGCACAGGGAGGTTCCTAAGCATGTATTCTATATGCTCAAAAAAGATCCTGGTCATCTAGCGGCTCTTAGCAAAGATATGACTATGTCACAATGGAACTAACCCACATTTCGACATTTCATATTTTACAATCAGGAACCATGCTGCGTGATTGACTATAATGAGCCGATTTAATATGTTAAATGGAACCATACCATATGGTACCCATAAACTTTGATATTTTAGATATTATAAACTAGAACCAAACCACAAGGACAAAAAGATTACCTGCAATAAAATTGCTAACAAGAACCGAGATGCTTGGTTCTGATTTGCATTAATAAAATTCTACAAATTCACAGATGCTAAGTGATTAGGTTCCAGTTTGCGTTATGAAAAATAAAATAAAATAAAGGGACTATGTTTTTTGGTACCAGTTTGTATAATAAAACACCCAAAGTCTACGGAGTCATGTGGGTTAGTTCTTGATTGCAAAGCAAAATTCCGAAACTCAACCAGTAGCCTGTAGGATGGTATTAGTTTGCAAATGGAAGTTTGGATTTTTTTATGCCACCATGTTCTATGGTTCCAAGAGTTTTTGTGAAAGTTCTGCCAGAATACACATATTTACGAAAATATTATTTTTATTCCGTGTTGCTACATTATTTATTTTGAATAAATTTTGAGTATTGTCGGCATGTTACATAATGTAGAAATTATTCAGTAATTATAAGTAGCAACCCTAAATTTGATCTGGCAATACTTCCTTACCTACTTATAAAGGATGTGCTACCATAATCAAATCAATAGTATCGACGTATCGACGTTTTTTTTCTGTAGTAAACGTAGGTAATCAAATCTTTATTACCAAGTAGGTAAGTACCTGAAGGTATTTGATTCCATGGGAAATTATTATTTAATGTACACTTATATACTTCATCATCATCATCATCATCATCAACCTATATTAGTCCACTGCTGGACATAGGCCTCCCCCAATGAGCGCCATAGCGCCCTGTCTTCAGCTTGACGCATCCAGCATCTGCCAGCAGTCTTTCGCAGATCGTCATCCCACCTGGCCGGAGGGCGTCCTACGCTACGTTTACCGAGTCGCGGTCTCCACTCAAGAACACGTTTACCCCAACGGTTATCGGTTCTTCGCGAGATATGGCCGGCCCATTGCCACTTCAGCTTGCTAATTCTTTGAGCTATGTCGATAACTTTGGTTCTCTGTCGGATGTATTCGTTACGAATTCTATCCTTCAGAGAGACTCCGAGCATAGCTCTTTCCATAGCTCGCTGGGCGACTTTGAACTGGTGGACCAGCCCTACCGTGAGCGTCCACGTCTCAGCTCCGTAGGTCATTACGGGTAGGACGCACTGATTGAAAACTTTCGTTTTCAAACATTGCGGTATGGATGAAGAGAAGACTTGACGTAGTTTCCCAAATGCTGCCCAGCCTAGCTGGATCCTCCTCTTGGCCTCCTTCTCAAAATTGTTTTTACCTAGCTGTACAATCTGCCCAAGGTAAGTATACTCGGAAACAATTTCAAGAAGGTGACCATCTACGACGATCGGTCCCGGAACAATGTGGCCATTGATCATGACTTTGGTTTTATCCAAATTCATGCCAAGACCGATACATCGCGAGGCTGAAGCTAGGCCGTCCAGCATGTGGGTCAGCTCCTCTAGCGACTCCGCCATTACGACTATGTCATCAGCGAATCGCAGGTGTGAGATGTAATCGCCGTTTATGTTAATGCCCTTACCTTTCCAGTCCAGCGTCTTAAACATATCTTCCAATGCGCTCGTGAACAGTTTCGGGGATATGACATCCCCCTGTCTCACTCCTCTGCGCAATTGGATAGGTTTAGACTGCTGGTCCTGTACTTGGACACTCATAGTGGCAGCTTCATAGAGACACCTCAGCACTTCGATGTAACGATAGTCTACTTGGCATCGCTGTAAGGATTCCAGAACAGCCTAGGTTTCAACGGAGTCAAAGGCTTTCTCATAGTCCACAAAAGCGAGACACAGGGGCTGATTATACTCTTCGGACTTCTGTATAATCTGCCTCACTGTGTGTATGTGGTCTATGGTGCCATATCCTCCGCGGAACCCGGCCTGTTCTGGTGGCTGGAACTCGTCAAGTCTCCTGGCGAGACGATTCGTGATCACTCGTGAGAACAGCTTATAGATGTGGCTCAGGAGTGTGATGGGTCTGTAATTTTTAAGGAGAGTTTTATCACCCTTCTAAAAAAAGAGCACCACCAACCTCCCGCTCCACGCCTTAGGAGTTCTCCCACTGTGGAGGACGGTATTGAAGAGGTGTTGTAGCTCCTGTATAACGGAGGCTCCTCCTGCCTTCAGAAGCTCTGAAGTTATACCGTCCTCACCGGGGGCTTTTCCATTTTTAAGCTGCCTCAAAGCTAACACGATTTCGTCTTGACTGATGTCTGGCAGTTCGTTCGACATGGCTCGATACAAAGGAAATAATGCTGAAAAAAGAAAATATGTTTTCAATTTTTATGAGAGAAGGCCTTAATAGTGAGTATTCTGAAGTGGATATAAAAAAAATATAAGATGTGGTCCTGTATCTCTGACAATAGGTGCAATGAGCCCGCTTTGGCCCAAAGGTAAAGACATACCAGAAGCGAAACTAAAAGATTTGAAAAGTCTTTTAAATCTTGTGCCGGAAGATGCCCAGTATTTTTACAAAAATCTAACTGGAAACGCAAATATTGAAGACGATATCGAAGGCTTCTCTGGAGAAAAGGACTTTATTTTAGAAGAAGTTGATCACGTAGATTAAAAAGTTTATTATTGGAGCTTTAAAGTGCTTCCAGATTAATAACAAGACGTTTTATAACACGTCCACATTATTAAACTTGTTGTTTAACATTGTTACTTATAAAAAGCACAGTATTAAAACTGTGGGATATAACAATGTCACAATACAACCGGCGTTATATAATATAGTAAATAACAATGTTATATAACGCCGGTCAGTATCCAATGTTAAAAAGAAATTAAAATAAGTCTTAACTAGTATTTTAACTTTGAATAACGTAAAAATAAGAAAACATGTTTAGCAAGTACCTGAATGAGAAGATTGTTTGTGCCACTTTACTTAGCTATGTTCAATATTTAGTTTGTAAGCATTTTTTTTTAATAAAACATGAATAAACATAATAATTTACTTTCATTTTTACACAATGTAACTAGAAAAACTTTTTGTAACAGGGAACCAACCCACAAAAACTGCGTTTGGCATTGGAACCAACTGCAATTTAATGTAAAAACAACTACTTGTGCCCAATAAAATCTTAACTATTTAGACTCTGTATAAAGCCCTCATTACCCCACACAAGACTGTAAAACAAATAAGCTAATAAAAGCTACCTAGACATTTCTACACAACTTAATTCTTTAAACTCAATTATCTCGAAAGTAACATTATGAGGGTTAGTTCCTTTTTGCATAACTACGTCCATTTGTTCCTTTGATCAGAGAGTATAATGATAAGCTATGAGGGCTTATATTCCGTAACCTTATAAACGCTCTCAGCTTATAAGCTTGTTTACCCGCAGGTGTCCTCGGTTTCGTGGACATTTTGTAATCAACGGTTCAAACTTTATGTTATAAAATTACTTGAACCATATTGTTTTTCCTATGGCTTTGAGAGGTTTGACAAAATGGTTGAATTCATGGAATATCTATTTTTTTTTATGTTAGTTTATTTACTTTCGTTTCATCACATGATTTGGGCTCATACATAAAATGAAGTAAGATAGATAAAAAACATTTGATTGCACACTTAAATAAAAATAACAATATCTATACTTATAATAAAACTGTAACAGGTCAAATTCTGTACATTGAAGATATTTAGAAAATTTTTTTTGGAGGGCACTCTATTATTGATACTCATGCCAAAACTGTATTTTTTTTCATTCATGTCTGTCTGTCGGTCTGTCTGTCTGTCTGTCTGTCTGTCTGTCTGTCTGTCTGTCTGTATCGTAAACGCGCATCACGCCGAAACTACTTGATGGATTGAAATGAAACTCGGCATGATTATAGGTTGGTGGTTATTTGTAGTAGCTGGTTCTTTACTAAACCACTCATAAATCACAGGATGATTCGGGATATTTTAAGTGGACTGTATCTGCGGTTTTAATAGGATTACGCAAGTATTTCCAGGAAGAGAAAAGCCTGCTGTCGTAGGGATGATGTGAGGACATACAGTAGACAGCAGTACTTATGGAAATAGGCTTGGACACATGCACTAACCTTCGTGGCGTCGGGGCGTCGTCGGCGATGGCTGCTGCAGCGTCAGAGTCTTTTCACAACACCGAGAAACACTTGCAACGGGGAGGTTCTTCAAAATCACTCAAAGTTAGGTGTACACACGTTAGATTTAGGTTATTTCATCAATATTCAGAACAAGGGTAATTTAATTGCGCGGTGGATGTCGTTAGCGTGATCCGGCGCGCGAGCGCAACTCAAGACTGTTCATTGTCTTCATACGAAGCCATCGGCCATTGTTAGAGCAGGATGGCGCTATTTGATATGTGCATGCGGGATAGGATAGGAGAGAGGGGTGGAGAAATAAGGATGGAAATACTTGCTTTACCTAAAACCTGGATTCAATATCCACCATATCCCCCCCCTTGAAGGGTTCCTTCAAAAAATGAAGAGAATAGCGTAGCGTAATATAATAATAATTTTAATGAGCGAATTTAATATAAAAAAGATGAATTAAAACAAAAATAAAACAATTTAGTATAAAAGTGAGAGGTAGGATAAAATATCCTTAAAATATGAGAGTTATGGTTACTCTACTGTATTGGAAGCGGCGACAATTTAACTGTCGGACGCACATACGAGTTTTCACCCGCAACCACTCTCGCGCAGCGAACTTGACCGTCTTTGCCTGGGAAAACTTCAGCAACTCTACCAAGTTTCCAGGACAAAGGAGGAGCGTTTTCATTATTAAGAAGAACTATTGTTCCTACAGTGAGAGGATTACTAGCGGTATTCCATTTTTCACGCATTTGTAAACTATGGAGGTATTCATTCTTGAATCTTTTCCAGAAAGTTTGAAAAATTGAGTCCAATAAGGAGTGACGCGTTAACAGATTTTCCCGTTCTTTGCTTACATCAGGAGCGGGTAAAAAGGCTAGAGGTTGCGTACAAAGAAAGTGCGATGGTGTAAGCGCGGTTGGTTCCGAGGGATCGGTACTCAGAACATACAAAGGTCGACTGTTCAGTACAGCTTCGACTTGATTAAGCACCGTAAGCATTTCTTCGTAAGTAAGAATTTGTTTACCTATCACTCGGAAAAGAAGCGTTTTAATGCATTTTATGTTAGCTTCCCAAATGCCACCGAAATGGCTTCCTAGGGGCGGTGACCTCTTCCAAGTGATTTGGTGTTTAGCGAGTTCATTACAAAAGAGCGAGTAGTACTCATCTGTTTCTAGGAATTTAAATAATTCGTTTAAGTACGATTGAGAAGAGACAAAATTAGTTCCGTTGTCACTATATAAAAACTTACAAGGACCGCGGCAAGATAGAAAGCGTTTGAAAGCGTTAAGAAACGTGGCAGAGCTAAGATCTGTAGCTAGCTCAATATGTACGGCCTTGGTTACTAAACACACAAAAACGCAGAGGTAAGCCTTTTGGCTATGTATACCTCGTTTCCTAGTGGGAGTGATTGTTAGAGGGCCTGCATAGTCAACACCAGTGTGTGTCAAGGCCTTAATACAAGGTTCCACACGACAACTGGGTAGAGCAGACATTGGAGGAAAGGTACCTTTTGGATTAAGTTTAAAACAGCGTAAACATTTATAGATGCGATTGCGTACTAAGCGTCTGGCGGATAAAAACCAATATTTCTGTCGTAATATTGACATGAGTAATTGCGGACCGGCGTGACTATTTTCACGATGGTAAAAATCAACAATTAATTCAGAAATGTGCCCGTTCTTAGGCATGAGAGCGGGGTGTTTATGATTATAATCCAGACTTGAGTATGAAAGTCGCCCTCCGACACGCATTATTCCATCAGACATGAATGGAGATAACTTCCGAAGAGCGGTGGAACAAGACTTATCCTTTTCGATGTTCCGTATATCATTAGCGAAACAGCTTCTCTGGACAGCTTGGATTATTTTGTTTTCAGCCACACTTAAATCCTCAGCAGTAATAACGTGATTGCGAGGAAGTACTCTTAAAAAACGGAGTACGATGACTGTGGACCTGAGGTACTTCAGCCAAGATGAAAACTTTGAACCTAAGGTGATTAGAAAATTCTCTTCCTCTGTTACGGTGACATGAGAAACATTTTTTTCTTCTGGTAGCTGAGTATGATTGGAAGAGAATTTAACTACCGGCCAGTTATCGACTGGTGAAGACAACCAAGGGGGGCCTTGAAGCCACAGTTCATTGTCTACAATCTGCGAGGGCAGCAAACCGCGAGACACAAAATCAGCGGGATTCTCCACTCCTGCGACGTGATATACGTTTTGAGAAGGAGAGATGCATTGAAAGTTTGAGATTCGGTTTGCCACATAAGTTTGAAAACGATGCGGGGAGGAAGTTACCCAGCAAAGAGCGACGGTCGAGTCTGAAAAGATGTAAACATCATCTATCTGACAACGTGCGGATAGCGAGCTATAAACAGCGCTGAGTAGCTTAGCAAGAAGCACTAAACCATTTAGCTCCAGCCGAGCTAACGTTACAGTGGGTTTAGCTGATGCGACGCGTGACTTGGAGCACAAGAGCGAAATGGATGGTGAACTATCACCATTAGATACGTGCAGGTAGATCACACAGCCGTATGCCCTTTCGCTTGCGTCCGAGAATGCGATGAGCGTGATTTTTGAATTATTCTCCTCAATTCCTACATGACGAGGAAATCTGAGTTGCGAAATAATCGGCAGCTCAGATAAATATATTTGCCATAAAGCAGCGATATCAAGGGGTAACTTGTCATCCCAATCGATGTGCAGAAGCCACAATTCTCTGATTAGCAGTTTGGCGTAAAGAATTACAGGTCCGACGAGTCCTAAGACATCGTACAGGCGTGCGGTTACGGATAGGACTGCCCTTTTAGTGAAGTCAGAAGGTGGAATCGAAGTTAAGAAACAAAACGTATCTGACGCGGGAAGCCAGCGAAGACCTAAAATCTTAAAAGCGTCATCGACATCGAATGAAATTGATTCCGATTGTCTATGCGATTCGGGTATGTGTTGTAGCAACTCAGGGGAGTTACTGGTCCACTTGACTAAATCAAACCCACCAGCCTTAAACATTTGAATCAATTCCAGCGCAGTTTTGACTGCATGATCAACTGTAGAGGCAGAAGATGCTAGATCGTCCATGTAAACGTCCCGTTCAATAACTTCAGCAGCTATTGGCCACCTTTGCCTTTCATCTTGAGCCAGTTGGCGCAGAGTCCTAAGTGCCAGCATAGGGCTAGACCGTAGACCAAAGGTGACGCGTTCAAATTGTAAGGTTTCAAGCGGAGCGTCTGAGGAAAAGCGCTATAAAATACGTTGATAACAACGATGAGCGGGGTGTGTATAAATACACAAATACATTTGCCTTACATCGGCAAAAAAGGCGATGCGATGTATGCGAACATTCAATAAAATGTTGAATATATCAGTTTGAAGATTAAAGACTTTATATAAAATGTCATTTAGAGACAGGCCGGAGTCAGTTACGGCACTGCCGTCTAGTACAATGCGAACTTTAGTCGTAGACTTGTCGTCACGAACTACAGGGTGATGCGGCAGGTAATAACCTGGAGAAGCACATTCGTTTGGAGATACGCGCGTTAAAATGCCTTTATCGAGATAGTCGGATATTATATTATTATACTTCTCATGTAAATCGGGTGAACGCAGAAGTTTATTTTCGAGAGACAAAAACCTCTTTTTTGCGTTTATGTAAGAGTTACCAAGCCTTTGAGGATCATCCTTAAAAGGAAGCATAACTACGTAACTACCATCCTCATTACGTGTCGTAGTGGAAGTATAAATTTCTTCACATCGTTTTTCATCGGGGCTTAAAAATACCTGAGATGGTGGTTCTTCGGTGTACCAAAACCTTTCCACCAGCTTGTGAAGCGGATCAGCGGTAAATGGGCAAACAGTGTGCAACGAAGAGCGCGGTGACACAATGGGTGCATTCCCCATAATTATGTAACCTAAAGTCGTTTCTAAGGCAACTGGCATGTTGGCAGATGTGACCTTGTTGAATAGGAGGATTTGACAGTACAAGTTCACACCTAAGAGAAGGTCTATCGGACCGGGTTCCGAAAAGTCATCATCAGCCATGGGTAGGTTACGTATGTGAGTAAGAGCGCTGACATCGACACGCGAGTCAGGTAGTTGTGACGTAACATAATCCACAACCATGGGCTCGATGTGATATTCATTGCCGTCGTCGAAGCGGGAAGAAAATCTAAGCGAGGTCACTCCCAGGATTTTCTGCGAGGCGCCTCCTATACCTTGAACCTTAGCGAAGCGGCTTTGTGTGCGAATGGGAAGCGACAAGCGCTTACTGCACTCGGCAGAGATGTACTCACTTTGAGAACCAGGATCAATCAGGCATCTCAAATAATGAGGGCGGTTAAATTTATCAATAAATTTTATTTTAGCGGTGGCCAATAACGCAGTTGTTATTGTGTGCGAATCGTGATCATATGACACAGTACAAACTGAAGTTGTATTCGGATCATTAGCGGGAGCGGGCAAGCAAGAGACGACCTTATGCGCAGAGGGCGCAAAGTCGGTAGCTGACGCGCACGTAATTTCCCCGGGCGAGGACATATTTACAGACGCAGCGGAGCGAGCGCCATGAGCGGGAGCGGGTGATTTATTATCAGCGGTAATTTTCGTAACATTTTTATTTTTATTTGCGGGTGAAGTAAAGTGCAAGAGTGAATGATGCTTAGCCGAGCAGTGGGAACAAGTATTTACGGAAGTACATGCCATTGATTTGTGCTTTACACTCAAACAGTTAGTACAAAATGAGTTATCTATACTTATAATAAAACTGTAACAGGTCCAATTCTGTACATTGAAGATATTTTGAAATTTTTTTTTGGAGGGCACTATAATATCGATACTCAAGCCAAAACTGTAATTTTTTTCATTCATATCTGTCTGTCTGTCTGTCTGTCTGTCTGTCTGTATTGTAAACGCGCATCACGCCGAAACTACTTGATGGATTGAAATGAAACTCGGCATGATTATAGGTCATACTACGAGAAAGGACATAGGATACTTTTTATTCCGGAATTCAGTAAGGTTCCCATGGGAGAGGGTATGAAAGTAAAATTCCTTTACCGCGCATGATGCCGAAACTGCTGAATGAGTTGGAATGAAACTCGGGACGATTTGAGTTCATACTACAAGGAAGGACATGGGATACTTTATCCCGGAATTCGGTAAGGTTCCCCTGGGAGAGAAGGTGAAAGAAAAATTCTTTAACCACGCATCACGACGGAAGTGAATGAATTCGACGATTGGACATGGGATACATTTTATCCCGGAATTCAGTTTAGTTTCCCTGGGCTATACGGGTTTTCAAAAATTTCTCACAGCATTTGAACGCGCGCGCGTCGTTCAGATGCTGTGAGAAATTTTTGAAAACCCGTATAGCCCAGGGGAACCAAACTGAATTGAACTGATAAACGCGAAAGTTTGTAAGTATGAATGGATCGATGGATGGATAGATTGATAGATGGATGGATGTTTGTTACTCTTTCACGCAAAAACTGCTGAACGGATCTGGATGAAATTTGGCACAGAGATAGATTATAAGCTGGAATAACACATAGGCATAGGTTATTTTATCCCGAAAATCCCACGGGAAAGGGAATTACGCAAGTAAAATCGCGAGTACTCGAAATACTAATCATGCGCAGACGAAGTCGCGGGCACCAGCTAGTCTTTTATAAATTTATATCTATCTTGAGGAGTCATTTTTCTAAAGGCAAAACAACGATAAAACTGATCGTGTTTATCGCGTTGGCATAAAGTGCATTTTGTCGCATCACTTGTGTCACTAGTGGTCTGGTCAGTGCCCACAAAAGATTTTGTTTGAGCGCTAGGCTTCGCACTAGGCGTAGGTATGTGAGCGCGCGACTTCTGCTGCGCTTGCGTTTTTGACGAAGTAACAGCTGACCGCGATAGTGCTTTGCTTTGTTCTTTGACAAACTCAATTAGATTTGAATAGGTTGGCATTTTATTTTTACGATAGGTTAGCTCAAATAATTTAACAGTCTCAGAGTCCAGTTTCTGGAGAGCGAGGTGCAGCAGAATAAATTCCGAGAGGTCACCAAGGCTCAATTGTCTAAGAGCTTCTACAGACGTGTCAAAACTATCCAAGAATAACTCCAAACCTGAAGCGCTGGTAGCGGTAAGCGATTTAAAAGATAACAGCTGATTGAGGTATTGACTAGCAAGTAGTCTGGGGTCATCGTACTTTTGGATTAGAGCCTCCCATATAATAGGATAATTTTCAGCGGTCGGAGGCAAACGAGCACAGACGGATGCTGCGGAACCAGTTAATTTACCAATCAGATAATACACCCTATCACTATCTGAAAGGGAAGTATTTTCGTGAACAGTACACTTGAACTGTTGGTAAAATAGTGGCCATGTTCGTACATCACCGTCAAAGCTTCGCAATTCTATCGGCGGAAGTTTAGGCCTAGGCCGATCACAGTGCGGGGAAGATTCAGTTTTAGCGGGTGGTGAATGAGTCACAATGACTTGTTTGATAAGGCAATACATTATGTCAAAGTTAGTCCATTCTTGGTACCTAACAGTGTGCTTAGGATTTAATTTAAGCGAAATGGCGTTATAAGAATCTAATATTTTCTCAAAATCTTTATGTAATTGATCGATATTGAACGCACTGTGTTGCAACGACTGTAACTTTGAAGAATCGCTTTGTGCTTTCTTAGCTAGGTCATAAATGCCTTGCATGCGAGCAAACAAAAGTTCGCGCTTGGCTTCCAGCATAGCAAGTTGACCTTTGTCCTCATCGTAACTTTCGTCAATATCAGAACCTTCCTTTTTATCTCTTCTACTCATGATGAATAATTAACAGAATAGACGCAGAAATAAAAACCTCCAATAACAAGTTAAACGAGTAAGGAAATGCAACAATAACAAAAATTCTAAATGCCTACAGAACACAGAATAGGCGGGAGAAAAATAGTTACTATTAAGCGTGTTACAAAACAGTTAGCGGTGCGGTCAGAGATTATTAAATAGTACGCTTGAGTTCTACGTTTGCGATACAATTCTCTGTATGAAGGTAGGAGCGAGCCGGGCGGGGCCGACCTAGCAGCGATGAACAGACAAAATAATTATCGTCGTTCGGAATTATTGCGGGTAGTTATTTAGTGAACGTATGCCGAGTTTAGACCTTTCTAGAAGAGTTCACTAAGTAGGTATTACCTATGTTACGAATTGCGATGCGTGAAATGAAATAACAGGTAGCAATAACTTGCAGATTACTAGGATTCCTAGACTGAATTAGCGAAGCGGGTGCGAATAAACTATAAAATCTATAAGTTGGCCTAACGAGAATGATTGCGGTTGAGAATAAATATATCTAGGACAACTCAGATAATTATAATCAGTTAGGAATAATAGCGTAAAAGTTATCTACCTAGTAGTGTAGTGTGAGAATGAGTGTGACACGACTTGGATTTTGAAATATTTGTTCTAACGGACCGAGGTAGGCTCGCGTCCGGGCGGGATTTAATACATTGAACAATAAAGAGACGGATAGATTTAAAGATTAACGAATCTAAAACATCCGTGCTCGTAGGACCAAAATTTATGGTGGTTATTTGTAGTAGCTGGTTCTTTACTAAACCACTCATAAATCACAGGATGATTCGGGATATTTTAAGTGGACTGTATCTGCGGTTTTAATAGGATTACGCAAGTATTTCCAGGAAGAGAAAAGCCTGCTGTCGTAGGGATGATGTGAGGACATACAGTAGACAGCAGTACTTATGGAAATAGGCTTGGACACATGCACTAACCTTCGTGGCGTCGGGGCGTCGTCGGCGATGGCTGCTGCAGCGTCAGAGTCTTTTCACAACACCGAGAAACACTTGCAACGGGGAGGTTCTTCAAAATCACTCAAAGTTAGGTGTACACATGTTAGATTTAGGTTATTTCATCAATATTCAGAACAAGGGTAATTTAATTGCGCGGTGGATGTCGTTAGCGTGATCCGGCGCGCGAGCGCAACTCAAGACTGTTCATTGTCTTAATACGAAGCCATCGGCCATCGTTAGAGCAGGATGGCGCTATTTGATATGTGCATGCGGGATAGGATAGGAGAGAGGGGTGGAGAAATAAGGATGGAAATACTTGCTTTACCTAAAACCTGGATTCAATATCCACCATAGGTCATACTACGAGGAAGGACATAGGATACTTTTTATCCCGGAATTCAGTAAGGTTCCCATGGGAGAGGGTATGGAAATAAAATTCCTTTACCGCGCATCACGCCGAAACTGCTGAATGAGTTGGAATGAAACTCGGGACGATTTGAGTTCATAGTACAAGGAAGGACATGGGATACTTTTTATCCCGGAATTCGGTAAGGTTCCCCTGGGAGAGAGGATGAAAGAAAAATTCTTTAACCATGCATCACGACGGAATTGAATGAATTCGAATGGAACTCGGGACGATTGGACATGGATACATTTTATCCCGGAATTCAGTTAGGTTCCCCTGGGCAATACGGGTTTTCAAAAATTTCTCACAGAAATTTCTCAGAGAAATTTTTGAAAACCCGTATAGCCCAGGGGAACCAAACTGAATTGAACTGATAAACGCGAAAGTTTGAAAGTATGAATGGATAGATGGATGGATGTTTGTTACTCTTTCACGCAAAAACTGCTGAACGGATCTGGATGAAATGGCACAGAGATAGATTATAAGCTGGAATAAGAAATAGGCTTTATTTTATCTCGAAAATCCCACGGGAAAGGGAATTACGCAAGTAAAATCGCGAGTACTCCAAATACTAATCATGCGCAGACGAAGTCGCGGGTACCAGCTAGTACCTACAATAAAATTACTTAGACCAAGTGACAATTATATAGGTCTTATCGCTTAAGTGCGATATTGTTGTATATTGTCCCCATATTTCCATTAAAATAAATAAAATTGGGCAGTTAACACAGCTTCATCAAGCCCTATAAATATACTTCTATCAGATTTGTCCTCTATATGTATTATCTATACTTATAATAAAACTGTAACAGGTCCAAATCTGTACATTGAAGATATTTTGAAAATTTTTTTTGGAGGGCACTCTATTATCGATACTCAAGCCAAAACTGTAATTTTTTTCTTTCATGTCTGTCTGTCTGTCTGTCTGTATCGTAAACGCGCATCACGCCGAAACTTCTTGATGGATTGAAATGAAACTCGGCATGATTATAGGTCATACTACGAGGAAGGACATAGGATACTTTTATCCCGGAATTCAGTAAGGTTCCCATGGGAGATGGTATGAAAGCAAAAATCCTTTACCGCGCATCACGCCGAAACTGCTGAATGAGTTGGAATGAAACTCGGGACGATTTGAGTTCATACTACAAGGAAAGACATGGGATACTTTTTATCCCGGAATTCGGTAAGGTTCCCCTGGGAGAGTGGGTGAAAGAAAAATGCTTTAACCACGCATCACGACGGAAGTGAATGAATTCGAATGGAACTCGGGACGATTGGACATGGGATACATTTTATCCCGGAATTCAGTTTGGTTCCCAAAAATTTCTCAAGCATCTGAACGACGCGTACACACGCGTCGTTCAGATGCTGTGAGAAATTTTTGAAAACCCGTTTAGCCCATGGGAACCAAACTGAATTGAACTGATAAACGCGTAAGTTTGTAAGTATGAATGGATAGATGGATGGATAGATTGATAGATGGATGGATGTTTGTTACTCTTTCACACAAAAACTGCTAAACGGATCTGGATGAAATTTGGCACAGAGATAGATTATAAGCTGTAATCACACATAGGCTTATTTTATCCCGAAAATCCCACGAGAAAGGGAATTACGCAAGTAAAATAGCGAGTACACGAAATACTAATCATGCGCAGATGAAGTCGCGGGCACCAGCTAGTATGAAATATATATATATTAACCTCTTTTCGCAGGTTCTGTACACAAGAATCGCGATAGGTCTATGGCAGAGCTCCCACACCCTACAGAGCATGGGCCGAGTGCAGTGCTGCGCCTCACAATGCCCCCGTCCGGAGAAACCTGCTCAGTATGAACCACAGAGAACGTTCATTGGCACGATGGAAGAAAAGGTAGAATATAACCTCACCAAAGAGGTCAGGGTTAAGGTCAAAAGTCTGAAAGTCTACTAACTAATCAAAAACAAAAGGAGGCGGTTTTCAATTCGGCTATTTATCACTTTTTATGTATGTATCATTTGGTTGTACTATTTTTTGTTAAGGCGCAAACACCGTACGATAAGCAAAGGAATTTTGGAAAACAGAGTTTGGCGGCCACCAAGAGCAACTTTGTATCTCTACCTAAAAAGACAAAATAAAACTACTACAGATGCATTAAAAAAGCTTATGATAGGTATAACAAACTAAGAGCAACTTTGTATCTCTACCTAAAAAGACAAAATAAAACTACTACAGATGCATTAAAAAAGCTTATGATAGGTATAACAAACTAAACGTTTGATTTTTAAATAATTAATATTTCCTGTTATGTAGGTAGGTACCTACTCGATAAACTCTTTTAACAAAGAAATTTATAATCAAAGAATAGATTATAATAAGAATCAGAATCATTTATTTGCATAAAATTAGACATAGAAACAAGTTAAAACTATAAAGTATTTACAATTGAAACAACTGATTTAACTCAAAAAATATATTCACAGATTTTATTTGACTTTTTGATTTTATTGTTTCTGTATAGAGAATAATGATTCCGAGGTGGTCTCATAAAAATATCCTGAGGTATTACAATTTGTCATTTTTGACTGAAAAAATCAGTATTAGATCAGACATTTTAAGTCGGCTATAAGTTTTTGTAAATTAACTTCGATTTACGACTCCCAGATAAGATTCTAATATCTTTTTTATTAATTTATTCCGAATATTTAATGAATTCTTCATTATTATTCAGTGTAAGGTTGTTTGAGTCATAAAAGCATTGTCAGAAGCTAACAAATGATAATTTATCATGAAAATTCTAAGTTATTCTGTGACCTAGTCGTACCTGCGAACTGTCACAAAATCATATCTTAAACTTTATGTAAATACAGTTGCGAAAGATGTTATTCGGAAATGAAATATAATTTATCATTTCGTTTCTTTTCAAACGATTTCATAAGATTTGAAACAATGACAGAGCCCCTTTCAAATTCAAAAAGCGTAAATTTTGGGGAACTTTCTTATCGTCCTATGCAACAATTCATTGATATTGCTTTTCGGAGTAGACGCCCAAACGATAACTTTGTTTTAAGGAAATGTACTATTAAGTATACAATATAGTATAATAGTTTATACCTAATTACCTAAAACTATGGAAAGCAGTTCAAAACTTTATGACTTAGGCTGATGTTTACCAAAAGAAAATCAGACAGTGGCAGCTTCGTAGGTAAACTTTGACGTTGAATAACAACTTGTGGCAAAACGTACAAACAGTGCTTCAAATTATAACAGAATAAAATATCATGATTTAACAGGACTAAGACAAAATTGTGACAAAAATAGTCAGCACTTGAGAACGTCGCATTTAAGCATCTCTTGTTGAACTTGGGTCTATATCAACTTTCTTAAAAAGTAACCGTATACAATACCCAAAGTAATAGCGACATATTATTTACAGAAAATGTTGACAACGCCTAAACCGGTGAAGAAGAAGCTGACACGTTTGGAGAAAGAATCTCGCAACTGTCACCACCTGAGCCACCTGTCACAGAACGTTCTGCGCGCGCGGCGCGGCGTCGTGCGAATGCTCATCGTGGTCGTCCTCACCTTCGCCGTCTGCAACCTGCCCTTCCACGCGCGCAAGATGTGGCAGTACTGGTCCAGCGGCTACGAAGGCTCCAGTGACTTCAGCACCTTACTCACTCCCCTCACTTTCCTCATCACTTATTTCAACTCCGGCATCAATCCCCTCCTCTATGCATTCCTCTCCAAGAACTTCAGGAAGGGCATGAAGGAGCTGCTCTTTTGCGCGTGGCAGAAGAGGAAAGGTGATACGTTGATAGCTCTGAACCCCGTGGGGGGAGTCGGCCTGCGGCGAAGCTCCACGCGGTCCACTCGCGCTAACTGTAGCACGGTCACGATGGCCCCTAATGGGGACTCATGAAATTTACGTCGGCGTCGTCTTCTCTACAGAATGGAGAACTTCGACGTTTCCTGATTGACGGAGAGCACGGATGAGGTGACCGACAGCAGTGGACTCTACACTATCTCCACCATTTCTAAAAAGGACTTGTACGACTAGGTCACTAGAAGTCGGTGCTCGTTAAAATTTGTGAAGAACATTTACTTACTAACTCTTGTACAAAGTTCGCGATCGCCGAGCCTAAACTTGATCGGGTGCCAGATGTGTTATAATGAACCGAGAGCTTAAACTTTGTGTGTTGTGATTGATTAAAATATCCTTGGAGTGTTACGAATGTAAATTAACATATCTTGTTGGAGTTCGGAGAACAAAGGAACCATCGACTTTTCAAACAAATATGTACATATTACCTATTTAGTCAGATAAAGCTTATTAGCGTATACCAGGAACAAGATGCATGCAAGTTACTTTTCAATAAATATGGAACCACCTTTTTCTGGTGAGTGACGTTTCATTTATATCAAAAGCAAGTCTTTTAGAAGTTTATTCACAGGAATTTCAATTTATCCGGAGGTAATTGTTAGGTAAGCATATCAAAGCCAACTGACTGTAAGTGTATTAATGGAAAATAGGGGGGCTTTTGATCACGGCATCGCTGCATATCGCTACTTGCTACGAAATGCCGTAGCATTTCGGTTTCGGTTTTTACGGTACTATGAAAACTTTGCAAAACCTATCCTGTTTGTAAGTCATTTTATGTAAAAAATACTACTGAAAAATGAATGAAAAATCAATTTTTATACATTGATTTGCATTGTAATTGCATAGGGCATCTCACATGAACCACATTCTTTAACGCAACGTTCAGTGATAAATAAACGTATGATCTCTTGAGATCTTAAACCGCGTTCGTTTTTGTGGATATAATATCTTTAAAATACTTGTCGTAGGATTTATACCACCACGTAGAAACCTGATTTTCCTATGTTATTGGTACAAAAAAACAAGATTTCATGAAAAATGGAGTTATAATTCTTTACCTCTGAGGTACAGAAATAACAAATACTTCAAACAAACAAAAACATTTGCTGCCAAGAGTTAGGGCCGCTACTGTAAGTGACGCAACTACCCAACCCTTATACCGCGCGTCATCAACGGCCAAGCCTGCCATTTATTTGTGTATCGATTGCCTTCATTCAACTTTATTTTCATAATAAACATCTATGAACGATCAATAAATATCCCAAGCTGTGGGTCTGACCGCTCCTTTTCTGCCATATTGGCTGTAAGTCATTGAGGATACAAGTTTATTTATCATGTTTCTGAATTTTTGCTTTTTTACGTAACGTTCAACAAACTTTAGGTAAATGAGTAGCTAGTTAGCTTCTCGAGAAACATCGTAATAAAAGTGGTCAAATTAAACTTTATGTAAATACAGTTGAATACCGAGAATACGATTTTTTGTGGTATTTTTGTAAAGGATAATCTAAATTGTGTAAGTGTAAAGTTAAGCCTTAGAGCATTATTCTGAGAAGAAATGTGAGCAATAGGTATTATTTTATAACATAATATATACAAATTTCTAGCCAAAGCTAAGTTCTTGAGGTTTGAGTATCTACCTCAAGATAGTTCTACAAAATAGTACTCGGACAATGTAGCTACACAGAAATTTAAGAGAGAAAACCCAAAAATGGCGAAATTTCACTCAAGACCCAATCCATCACCGACATCAGTCGACGTATAATCCTATGAATTATATACTATATTTTATTTCATGCTACATAAAGTACATAATTATATGCAACATTGTGCACTCTTTATCGCTATATGCTCATTAGGGCAGGCTTATGTACAACTGTGGAAATATTGATGGTGATGATGTCTATTAGCATTGCCTATTCTTGGACTACAGGCAGACATCAGGTCGTGCTAGTGTCGCATTGAATACCTACTAACTATGTATTTCTTTATTCAGATAAAAGAGTCCTAGATATTTTTAGAAAATAGAGTTGCACCCTAATATTACTACTATAACGATTATTTAGTATATTTTATATTTATTTTTTTGTTACATTTATATTTTAGTTATATGTATGTATATATTTTTTTAAGTTTGCAACAATCGTGGACACGGGGCGACGCGCGACGGGGGATGATGTTCTCGGAGTTTCAGCCAAGACGGCAGTAATATCCATTCTACCCTCAATTCGTCTTTAAAACCAGGAATGTCTAAATTTCAAAGAAATTTAAGTGTCAAATATATAAATAATAGTGAAAAATATATCATGAAACTCATCTTACGAAGATTTGTGATATCGCAGCAAATCGCAAAAGGTCGAAACTAGTTTTGTTTTTGAAAGTTTTCATTCATCCTAAATTATAATCTAATGTTGTATTTTTTTGCTGAGATTGTGCGTGCAACCATCCTTTGTTAAGTTATATTTTTGTTTTAAATAGAATTTCATATCTTTGTTACTTAAATTTTTTTACTTAAATATCTTAGATAGAATAGAAAAGGTAACGTGCGTACACATGATTATCTTCTTTCGTCGATCAGGCACTCATCATTAAGTGGCTCTTCTATTTGAACCTAAATTCCTAACGCTGTTTATAAGAAGCTACTTCAATGTAAATAGTGTTGTTAGACTATCTGTATAAAATTTATAAAAATGTTTCAAAATTATTCTTGTCATTTCTGGTTGTAAATAAAAGTCATTAAAATGTTCAAATGTATTTTTATTACACAACCCGACCCGTGAAAACAAAGCTCGGATTGATCCGTATCCTACTAAGATTAGAACATCATACTCAACATAACATAAAATTATAAACGGGAAAGTTCGTTTGGATGTATGGATGTTTGTTACTCTTTCACGCAAAAACTATTGAACAGATCGGGCTGAAATTTTAAAAGAAATAGTTCTAACCCTGGAATAACACATAGACTATTTTTACCCGTAAATCGATTCCCATGGGATAGAAATAGCCTTGAAACTTTTCCATAGAAACAAAGCGTGCGAAGTCGGGGACATACTAGTATTATTAGCATTATCGCTAGGACCTAGCCGCATTTAGGCTTCAAGGGTGAGTTTCATTACAGACGTCTTTCTATGTGAGCTAGACATTTAAAGTTACATATTAATAGAAAGCGAGGTGAGTATCTCTGAAACTACAAGAGCTGCGAAGCTGAAATTTTGGATGGAACCTCCATCTTTTAGGCGTAAGCACGCTTGATACGGAATTTTGCCTTGAAACACACAAAAGAAAACAAAAACAAAAATAAAATAGAAATTCCCTGTGTGCGAGGCATTACGCAGTATACAGAAGTCGATTAAAAGAAGATTTTTATCGGGATATTATGTAATATATAATATTCTTTTATCATTATTTTCTTTAAATTATAATCTCTTGTTTTTAACCATCCATATGGTTATGAACAAGAGAATGGTGGTCATTCTTCTTTCCAGCTTCCTTCCTGAAAAAAGGATTTACAAAAAAGTTTAAAATTAGATTAACTGCGAGTAAATAGCCCTTTACATGACGGTAACTAATCTCACTAATTATTGTGATGAAAAGCTCTTTGTGCCAGCGTACATAATCGGTTTATCGGACAAGCTTTTTTGAAGTTAATGAACAGAATTTTAGTCGGCGACGCTCTAACAAGGCCGGAACTAAAAAGTTTTTTATTCCTCTTTAATCTCATGTAAGCTGCATAAAAGCCTACGTGCTAGCCGTAGGTAATTGAATGATACAGCTTTTCAGGAGGAGATTATGGCAAATCTCTCCCCTCTTTCTTGGTGAGATATTTTCAGTAGTGGATACGCGCTGAGAAGATTTACAGCTTTTCAGGGCAAGTGACGTGCATAACATCGCCCCATCGTCGTCGGTCGTCTGTTATTATTTTATCTAGTCTGTTAGCGTAAGAATCTCATTTATTTACATAGGTTCGCGCATTTAGAATAATTCTATTTTTTTCAGAACCATTTTATTTGCAACTCAAAATGATTACATAGTATAAAACAAAGTCACTTCCCGCTGTCCCTATGTATACTTAGATCTTTAAAACTACCGTACGTAATGGATTTTAATGCGGTTTTTTAAGTATATAGAGTGATACAAGAGGAAGTTTTAAATGTATTATAAACCAGTGCGAAGCCGCCTTGGGTCGCTAGTAAACTATAAAATAAAAAAGTTAGTAAAGATACGCGTTTTTGCATTGAGTAACAATACAGTGTCTGTCTCAGCATGAGCTGATTATAAACTCATTACAGGCAACGCTGGTGATCTGACATAGTCGTTACATAACGTCACGGAAGAAATAACGAAGGTTACTAAGTAGTTGTGAGTGGGGTCTCGTAGAAATCTTTGTTATACGTATTATATATCTTTAGCTACGCAGCTACTTCGAGGCAACGTAGCATGTGCTACGAAGTGACTACGTCTACGAAGTCTTTGATTTATGAGGAAGGAAGTGAGAAAGGTAGACTATCGATTGTAAGTGAGAAATGACCAATCATTATTGCATTAATGCATCAGCATTGCCATACAGCGTGGTAATGCAGCCAGTGTCTTGGGGACGCTTCCGATTAGTATTGACATGGATCAATTGAGCTACCTTTAGACTGTTTGCAACCGTCTGTAGTTAGCTCAATGGTTTCAATGGTATATACCTACTAAAATGAACATCTGATATATCACAGAATCCTATACAATTATGAAAATCGCAACTCTCTACGACGTCTAGTTCAAAAGCTATGAGTAGTTTTCTGATCTTTCGCGCATGTGTCCACTCGCGCAAATGTCTATCGTGCAAGTGTCCATTCTCAAGTGATCTTTCACGTCTCTCGCACAAGTGTACGTACAGGATCTTGACTAGTACCTAGATCCATAAATGATTTTTAGCTTGATGACATTATCAATTATTAGCCACGTTCACCTTCAATTCAATTAAGTTAGTACTTAGTAGGTATTAAAAAATGTTCATACAGATTTCGGGCCTATAGTTACCAACTTTTTAATTGTTTTAATTATGTACGTTACGTACAATGTAAAGAAAGTACGCATTCTAACATGGAGAAAAACATCCTTGTTAAAAACATCCAACAATCAGCAACAAAGCGTTGTTAATTCCATTTTCAAAAGTAAATTCGAATGAAATATTATGATCTTCGTTTAACATCAAAGAGTCGAGGCTTTATCTAAGAGCACAATGTTCTTTACTGGCTGATGAGCAAGAAAAATTAAAATGGGAAAATACATTTTAACCGTAGGACATAAAATCCTTTTTTATTTTCTCTACACGACACCCACATATATCACACTTTACAAACAATATCTAAGAAGGTAATGTAGGGCGAGAATAACCTCATTAGAACGTTTTAAAAAAAGAATATCTGAAAAAGGTTGGTCGAAAAGAAGAGCCTCTTGATTTAGTACAAGTAGGTAATTTACCTTTTTCCTTATACACGATAAATCTCTGGTCAGAAAATGATGCAATAAGGACGGCTATATAGTCTTATCGCCTCTTCCAGAAGTCTTTTCGGAGACTTTGTCCTATCATATCAACAAGTATTCGACTTTTTTGAAGATAGTCGTATTTTATTTATTTTGTACTTTCATTTTAATTTATAACACCTTTCTTGAATACTTGTATAATACAGGTTGTTCAGACGATTACTTTTGAAGGGCCCGAGTTCTTTAACAGATAATCAGAAGATTTAAAAATTGTTGGAACGTTTGGCGTGTTTAAAAGCAAACTACAAAGGCATAAATCAAAGGATGTTACACTATTAGACTAAACATAAAAATACCTACTAAAATTAACATAATTTTAAGATTCTCATGTAAGTAACAATATTGTTGTAAATGAGAAAATAAAGATCTTTGACCTGATACGTACGACTAATCTCACGCAGTCTGAGCGCTTCTATAGTCAGTGGAAGAGGGAATTATTTGTGCATAATCGTACGTTTATGCACCAATCAAATCCGGAGTCCAGATTTGATTGATTTTGATTCATAATATATTTTAGTCTAATAGTGTTCAATATCCTGTATATAAATGCCTTGGCAATATCCTATGATAAATGCCTTGGTAATTTGCCTTTCAACACGCCAAACGTTCCAACAGCACCCGTAGCCTATTTTAGAACTGGGGTCCTTCGAAATCCGGACGTAAACGTATCCGTGAATGAGCTGAGGATTTTCCTACGTTTATCTTACGCAAAGTAACTGGAAATGCTGATATTTATGGTATCATCTGAAGATTAGGAGTAAAGCCCATATTTGAACGCTCATAATTTTAAGTGTAGAACAGCAGGCGAGTTTTGCCTCGTGAACGTTAGCATTCAAACATGTTCCAATCTTCGCAATGAGTTCTGGAGTTACTGAGCTCGTAGATAATAAAAGAACTTCCCTCAAGAAATATTTAACGGTTAAAATCATTCACAAGTTGTAGGAATCTGCTACTGAATATCTACATATTTGAAAATTAACTTTATTACAGAATAATGAACGCTTTTCTTATGACGTCCTATGCAATATGCCAAGAATTGTGAAATAGCTTATATCTTTGAAGGTAATTTTCGTTGTTAAATAAAATAAAATAAAAAATATGCCTAGGTAATTTTTTACTGTTCTTGGAAAAATCGACTCTTCAGTTTTGCGTGAAAGCAAAATCCACTATATCAATATAAAACTGCAGTAGGTAATAAAATTGCGACTTGTATTGAAATGGATCAGTTAAGCTACCTATTTATACAAAATTTGATTTATTTTATTGATAGTAAATAATACTTTATTAACAACGAAAATTACAAGCAAGGAATAGAAAAATTACAACTAGTAGGTATTTACAATTGAAACCATTGAGCTAACTGCAGACGATTGCAAACAGTGTAAAGGTAGCTCAATTGATCCATGTCAATACCAGTCGGAAGCGTCCTCAAGACACTGGCTGCATTTTATTGATACTTATAATAATGGTGGGTAATCCACACACAGCATCATCTATCATAGCTTTTGATAAGGGTACCTACTAGATGACTGATACTTATGCCTACTTGGTACAATACGTTACATAGATGGATATTTTTATTACACATAGAAAACAACAAAAACCCAAAAAAAAATTGCAGTTCGTGGAAACATTAGACTAGTATAATAAAATCTGTGCCCCAAGGTAGAAATGAACCCGTAATCTCCTGCAGTCGGACCTTTTATGAAAATTATAATGAAACCAATGTAAAACAGCAACATCAGCGAAGTGCCTCAAACGGCGTAAATACGCTAATCCTGACTATTTCAGCCAATTGGGGTGGAAACCCTTAGTCTTTGGGGTGCTGGGGCACACTCCATTTATAAAGATCCAAACTTCTCATAGATTTCACAACAGTAATGCTTCGAAATTGAAGCGAACGAAATAGAATTTCCATTCAACGTGGCAATGCTGCCCAAAGCCCTGCGTTCTGGTGACGGCTTAGATTTTCAAGATCTAATATAAAGTAAGTTTTGATATATCTAATTGTAATTTGTTATTTTGCTGTTTAACTAAATTAATAAACATTATTTCCATCCTAACCTAGATGAAGGACGTCGTCGGTGGGTGTGTAGTATCTTATTCATAAAACAAGAGAAGTAAGAAGATCACCCGCCTAAGTTATGGCACAAACAAAACATAAAGTTTACGTCATAATTAAAGCGGTAACTTTTCACACAGATCACTTGCCTGAAAACTACGTGAAAACGTTACGTTTACGGTACGTATGAAATGGTTTTGTTACCTTTATTTATAATAGAGAAAACCGGGTGACTCATGAAGAGACCTCTGTAAGAAAAAGAGCTACGAAGCCGACATTTTGCATGGAGGTTCCTTTTAGGACGGCTAAGAACGGATTTTTAGAAGTTCGTATTCTAATTATAATGGTGTTATAGTTACCCTATATTACTAAAGTCCACGCGAATGAAATCGCGCGCGGGTCAGTTAGTGTTAAATAAAATTGATATTTGATATCTACCTGTAACGTTTTCTAGACAGATCAGTCAATAATTCCTGGTGTATTTTTCTATATGATGACTTTTTCCTAAGGATGGATCAGGTATGTATACTAATAGTATAAACGTCATATTGAGTAAAAAATAATTTCGGGAGGGAAAAAACATGAGAAGTCGGACATTCGATCTTCAGATTTGGGAGCGAAATTAGCTCTTAAAATACTGGGCGAGATAAAAAGGAATTTAATCAAGGTGTAAAAAGTTTTGTTTTATTCATTCTTGGGGCCAATGAATCTGTTCACGATCAAATTTCAGGATCTCAAAATTTGGCCCGCATTTTGCCTTTATGTTTTTGCTAACTTCTGTCTCCTATCTTCTTTCTTTGACTTCATAAATCGTAAAAAGGCTTGATAGTTTTATCTTACCTGAACATAATGACGAAGGTAAAAAGCTTGAGTCATGTTACGACTGTGCCTACGTTCGCGTAAAATTATACGGTCACACCTAAAACCTCGATATATTTTAAAACCAACGAAATACCTTAAATCTTTGAACCTTTTTTGGACAACAATGACAAAATATGAAAAACAGGCCGTTTTTAAGCTGAATACTATGTATCTACCAGGTATTTTATGAGCATTTGCTTTCTATCAACGAAGATCATCTTACAATGTCATGCAATGTCCATTAGCGTCATTTGCAAGATATAGGTTGGCTTCAATTCACTCCAGAATAAACTAGTTTTGCCCACAGTGAGAATAAACAAAAATGTACATACCTGTCTTTCTATCTTTCAATGTATCCAACAAAAATCTGAGTGAATCGTAAAAATTTATCTGTAGGTAAATACCTCTAAATTCAAAAATATTGCCTAAACGTTTCTTTGGAAAAAGGCATACCTATCTACTATAAAATATCTGATTATCTTGAAGATACAAAAGCTTTTAACCGAGTTTCTCTGAATCTGGAAAACTAATAACTACAAAATAAAGCTTTATTATCCTTAAAAAGATTGAAGTGAACAAAATCAAAGTGATCCCTTTATTACCCATTGAAATAAGATATCTCGATTATATTACCTAGTTCAACTTATTAATATGTGGTTATGTAATTTGAATTTGAAAAGTCCTGTAAGGTCTAAAGGAAATAAACCTCTTTGACTTTGAGCTTGATTTGTTTGCAATTAGTTGGTACACCGACGATTTATCGATGTTGGCTCTCTCTCGGCTTAAAAGAACTCGATTGTGAGTAGGTAACTTACGAAGCGATACGATCTACAAGCAAGCTTGATCCACTCGCAGTGAAGAACATGTAAACTAGATACCGAAAGCATAGCAGAAAGTACTCTGAAATTATATTACTCAAATAAACTTCACAAAAATGGGGTTTCGGCTTGGTAAGTAGAGCATTAATTAGTAATCCGAGCATTAGTTTTATGCAATGGACTTGAGAAGGGTTATTTTTATTCGGTTTTTTTGTGGTAGATGTTAATAATAATAATAATAAATAATAATAATGCTGGACAATCCACACAGCACCATCTAGCCCAAGCCCGTTTATGCCCGGGG
The DNA here is from genome assembly GCA_944547425.1 of Eupithecia centaureata. Classification (NCBI taxonomy): domain Eukaryota; kingdom Metazoa; phylum Arthropoda; class Insecta; order Lepidoptera; family Geometridae; genus Eupithecia; species Eupithecia centaureata. The sequence continues at coordinate 4,395,933 of OX155694.1, forward strand.
TTTTCTCCCCTGCTTAAGCATTAAGTAAGCCAGTAAAATGGTAAAGCCGATAACTTAATGAAACTTTACCTTATCTTAAATACACAAAGGTCGAGAGATTCCCTGGCTGCCTTGATTTACACGGACTGAATTAATTTAAATACTTGCCGAATTGAAGATAGACACGGGCTGTCTTAAGCAATGTAAGAAGGTACAATAAAGAAATGGGAAGTATCTGAAAGGAAGTCAAAAATAGCTAGAAAAACATGTTTGTGTCGCCATTCACGTGCGGCCGTGCATGATTTCCCGATTTGATTTTCGAATTCGTTTCCCTTGAACAGAACTGAATGTGAAACTGAATAAAACCATTCCAAACGAGACGCTGCTGGCCCTTAAAAAGCCATCTACATCAGTAAATACCAGACAAATTAATAAACTCGCTTTGCCCACAACTTGATCAAACAAGGTTAATGTTCTTTCTAATTATGTGTATCTTTCAAAGGTTAATACAGCTTTCAAAAATGTAGGTATACGCTTCTACATTATTTGACTTGTCTCAACTCCAAGTGAGTTCCGAAAATTATCAGTTATTATTTTCGTACAAATTATCAAAAATAATCTTTGTATTCTGGCTAACTATAAAATATCAAATTAGGTGAGGATAAAATACTTGAGACAAGTTTTGCTCCAACTCGAAAACTAGCAACCTAACAAGGTAACTACCATAAGGTTTTTTACACACATGACATACCTACGGTACGGTATATACCTATATAAAATACGGTAGGTTCTTCTTTCTGCTGCCGGCGTGAAGGGTTTTTTCCCTAATCATATTCTAACTTGCGGCAATCAACTATCACTGATAAGTAAACCCCATTTTAAATTAAAAACAAATCAACTAAAAGATTCACGACCCTTTTTGACCACCTTATTCAAAGTTACTTACTTAGTAGGAAAGACAAAAATGGCCAAAAACATTTACCATTCTTATACTTAGGTTGTTTTTTTTATATTAGCCAGCTATCTTTACAGGCATACATACATACAAGCAATCCTTACAGATTAGGTACATTGCAGGCACTCGAGTGGTTTGGTGTTGTAAGAAAGTCATAGCAAATAGCTCAAGGAAATGCTATTACAATTTTGAAAGGCGTCTTTGCCGTGGCAGTTGTGGCGTAAGAAATCGACATCTCTCCATCGACGACCTGGGCGAAGGTCCTATACAGGAGATGGCAAGTTCGATTTCCACCTTGGGATAAATGTTTTTACGATAATGCTTATACTTGTTCCGGAATTGTGGATATTTTCTGTGTATATATTTGGAGTACATACATATATTTCTAGTGTATTGTATAAAGCATATCAGTCACCTGTACCCATAAGACAAGCACTGCTAAGCTTGGGGCTAGATGTTGTGTGAATTTCCCAGTGTTATTAACATTATTTTTGAATTATTAATTTAATTATTTTTTCGGAATAATTTATTACATTTATTACTATATTATTTATCTCTATTTCGAGGAAGAAGACGTCGTAGCGCGGATGCAGCATCCTTCTGGTATTTTAACACCTCAACTGTAACAACAAAGGTGTCAAAATATAAATAATTCCGGACAGCTCACACAGCATCCTCTAGCCCCAAACTAAGCAGAGCTTGTGTTATGGGATAATCTGCTTCAAAGATCCCAAATACCGAGAACCTCCAATTTATCAATGTACCTACCTATCAGACATTGAAGATTATTTATCCTTAGCTAACCTTTAATTGGATTGGTACTGGTACCATGTAATTAGTTTATTATCGTTGCGATAGTTACATTAACAGTGAATTTCGTTATCATCCAAGTTGTTTGAAATCCATTCGGTATTTTGTGTGAGATATTTTTACACTCAGGTACTCAAAATCATTGCAATTTTTTATGGTTTTACCTCGAAATAATCTGCAAAACTTAACCAGTTTTGAAGATTATTTTGATGTTCTCGAGGTAAAAGACCGATTCAAGATCATGGACATCGGTGAATAATTAATGTGAACATATTAAAATGCACTCAAAAAAGTAACGTACTGCATTTTTGTAAGTCGGAATAAGTAGAAAATTTCCTAATATGTATAACTTCTTTGCCAAAGAAAACCGGGGTAAACTATAATAGAAAGTACTATAGATACATTTTAAGAAAATTTCTACCTTGTATCTTAGTTCATCTATATTATGATTACCTATTATAATAAAACGGGAGTAGTGTATATACAAGTCACCGTCAGTAAGTATATAAGTCACCTATACATATAAGTCACAATAAGTAACAGTAGTAGGTATACTGTTTAGTACCTTATACCTCCATAATTATTAAAATTATTCATTTAGTTTGACTGTCTATTTCTTGACCGAGCATCACGCCTAAACTACTGAATGTATTCAAATTATATATATTATTTTATATATTATTATTTGAGTAGAAACACGATGATAAGGATAATTTTTATCCTTAAATTCTGCATAGATCCACTGGGAGAGGAGATTAAAGTCAAATTGTGTACTAAGTTGTAATATTCACGAGTTTATGTGGAGGGTTATCGGGTTTTATTACCTACTTACCTATTATTCCCACGCCAAATGAGTCAACAGGGTAAATTAACGACAATATCTACCTACCCATCAAAGTACCGTAAAACGGGGTGAATAGAAATGGACGAAATACTGGAGCAAGATATTACCTGACTGGTAGCAAGGAAGTATCCTTGGTCCATGAGTGTTCACCTTCTGGGTCAGTGGATCTATGTTTTTGCTCCAGTATTTCGTCCATTTCTATTCTCCCTTATAAGTAGACTAATAAGAGTGAATAGAAATGGTCAATCGGTTCCTTATAAGGAACACTAAAAAACAACGATGACGAGATCTCGCGGACTAGTTATCAACTTCATTTTTGGATTAGGTTACTGTTGTCATAAGAATAGACAAAGACTAGAAGGGAAACTTCGCTCCGAACGCGCTCAAGGTCACGATATTAGCCTACGCAATTCTGCACGTTAAACGGGCATTAGGGCTGTCACAGCCGGCGAGGCCGCACACGGATTTTAATATTTGTGTAGGTTAGGTACCTACCTCTATAATATGACGTCATGGTCAAGTTATTGTGGTGTGATCGGTTGTAACAATAAAAGATAATACATACTAAATGATAATACATTCCCTATGTAAGTAATATTTTCTAAATATTATTGTGTTTTAGTAGGTTCATAACTAACTACTTAGGTAGGTACCTAATCAAAGGAACATGAACATCGTTCGTTGACTTTTTCTCACTCGCCTCGCCTCGCGACGACGGCGCGGTGGCGGCGGGGCGCGGCGGTACAGTGCAGTAGCAACCCTGGCAAAACGCCTGGACGACAGAGGGGCGTAACGCGGTGAAGGGGGAAGTAGGTATATAAATGGCGGCGTTTGGGACTAGATCAAAGAAGAGTCCTTTCTACGTAGTTATTATTTATTCTTATGCTGTTGGTCCGAATCCAAAATCAAGAGAATTGAGATTCGGACGAGTTATACCCTAATTTAAAACTGAAGTAGACAACTCGTCCACGGTAGAGGTTTCATTCGGACTAGATGTACCCTAAACCCTCTATTCACCCCTTTTACTGTACCTACCTATTTGATTGTAATATGTTCATCACGTAGGTATAATTTTATAGCTCATAAGTTTATTATTAAGCATTATTATTTTCGTATGTCATACGCCATAACAATTACGCCACAATAATTATGAACTTGTGAGCTATAAAATTTATAATAAAATATCGTCCTCTTATTATCCATACGCCATGGAATTCATCATGTAATTCCATGTTCCCAGGCCTACGCCAATTGCCGGGTCAGAAGTCAGGCCGACAAACAAACTTGACCTTGGCAATAAAGTGTGGTTTATTTGAGCCAAGTCAAGTTCACTTCGATATCGCTTATAGCATTGTTTTTATGGATATCAAGCTAGACACATAAATAGGTGCCTATATTGACTAAGCTTAGGTCATCTCATCATCATCCTTATCCTTTACAAATATTACACACGCAAAATAAAACTTTTCACGTAAAAAGTACTGAACGTATCGGGTTTAAATTTTGAATAGTATAACTATACGTTCTAACCCTGAAATAAAACATCTAATTCTTTTTATCCCATAAATTAGCTCCCATGGGATAGAAATAACCTTGAAACGATTCCATGGAAACAACGCATGCGAAGTCGCGGGCAGATACAAGTCAATCTATATTAGTCAGCTAGACAAGGGCCCCTATTGAACGCCCTCGTGCCCTGTCTTTCGCAGATTGTCATCCGACTTTGCCGGAGGGCGTCCTACGCTACGTTTGCAAAGTTGCGATCTACACTTTTATCCCATACGGGTGTTATAGATCGTTTAATCTTGTAAAAACCGTGTTAGTGTCTAAGAATTACCACATTTGTTTTTTGATCCTGTTACCAAATCGAGGATCCGATGTATCCATAATACAAACCCCGTTTCCCGGCTTGACGTCCTTTTTGGACGCACTGAATAAATAAATAATATCTTACCTATTTCCTACAATTAGCCTTTGCTATCTCAATACAACAGTTTAGAAACTCAAGGCGTAGAAACTTATTAGGTACTTAATAATAATTGTATGTGAATTGGTGCATTATAATTAGCATGCCCAGTTTGTTTACAATAGAATATCCGACCGACAACAAGGCAGTCGAAGAGGATATTCCACGGTTTCTTCTGTGCCGCATTTAGATGCACGCTGGGATTTCCTTACATCTAATTCGGGTAAGGTATCAGGAAAACCCACCGTGGCCCATCATAACCTATGTCAACACATTGTTCAGACTTATCTCCCGATAATTATATAAGCCCTAACCGCTTCGAAGAAGAAAAGCTTTATCAAAGTAAAATATTTAAATATTAACAGTTTTATAACTCCTCTCGGATTAGTCACTTGACGTATACACAAGTTCGGTGTTCTTTTGAATATCAGAGCCGCCTCTTTAGCTACAGATTTTTACGCATTTATTTCACTTATTTAACACACTCACACCACCATGGCTCGTCTACCTTCGCACCCTTCGCATCGGCATCGCTATACCTTTTTGTTCCTTTTTAGACTTTTTTGAACCATTTTGTTCGCGGAATAAAGTTCATGAAGAGTTTTCCCAGATTGTGGAATGTTTTCCCTGCCAAGGTTTTTCCACAGGACTACAACATGGGGTTTTATAAAAATGGTTTTCTTAAACATTTATATAGGGTCGGCAACGCGTGTGTCATGTCCCTGATGATACTGGCGTCCATAGGCTACGGAAACAGCTTTCCGTCAGCCATACGGCATTCCCGTATGTCACCTTGGTGCAAAAAAATGCTGAACAATGATAAATTTATTGTTTTGTAGGGGAAGTACGCCCAAATCTATTGTCCTTATCAGTAAGTAGTTTTGGCCCTGATCCATATAGGTATAATTTTGTCCAAAAAGTATACTTAAGTTTAAGGAAGAATCTAAAGTTCAAATTTGAAAAGAAGTTAGTTATAGAGGTAAAGTAAAACTTTAGAAAATCGTTTTATATTTGAACGATTTTCTTAGTAGCGACCTACCTAACTACTGTTGTAGATCTGTACAAAATCAAAAAGTTCGATTGTCCATTTATTGTGTAGTTTTATAAGGTGATCTTGCTGTTACCTAATTCAATGTGCCTACTCCCAATCCCTCGACTTTACTGTCTTCGCGACAGTTTCTATGCATATACGTGGGTATGAATACCTCAGAAGAGCCTCTTTTACAAAGAAAAGTGAAAAAAATTCTAAATCCCACTGGTATTTTCAATTTAGTGTCGAGTGAAGCTTAGGAACAAGAGCTCCCACTAGTTTTATTCCAAATGAAATGAAAAAAGTTGAAGGCAAGGGCAGCGGAGTGTTTGCGCGACCGCATTGTGAGCTAACTCCACTCGGGAACTAGCATGTCGACTTGCTGCACAAGTAAGAACGAAAGCTAATAAGGTCTTCATTGAAAACATAGATAATAAGTTACATCTTTATTAACAACGAAAATTACAAGCAAGGAATAGAAAAATTACAATTAGTATTTACAATTGAAACCATTGAGCTAACTGCAGACGGTTGCAAACAGTCTAAAGGTAGCTCAATTGATCCATGTCAATACCAGTCGGAAGCGTCCCCAAGACACTGGCTGCATTACCACGCTGTATGGCAATGCTGATGCGCTGAGCCAGATATTCACCAGCTCTCGGGTCACGCGTCGCATCGAAACCCGGAGAGCCTCGGTACCCCACGGACCTAGGGTCTCGAATCCAAGGGGAGCAAATGCGTAGGTTCTGTCGAGACCTGCATATTTGCGCCTCTTGAGATCCTCGGCCAGATCTGCCGCCGCACCAGCCCTAGTGGATGTCCTTGAAAACCAAATTACAATCAAGAAATAGAATCAAGCTTATAAGGTACCTGAATCAGGTTCTTAAAAAAATATCTGAGCGTCTGGTCGATGCGACGCGTGACCCGAGAGCTGGTGAATATCTGCTCACTAGCCAGTGTCTTGGGGACGCTACCGACTGGTATTGACATGGACCAATTGAGCTACCTTTAAACTGTTTGCACAGTCTGCAGTTAGCTCAATGGTTTCAATTGTAAATACTAGTTGTAATTTTTTCTATTCCTTGCTTGTAATTTTCGTTGTTAATAAAAATGAATCAGAAATAGCCGCAATTGAAAGAAAAAACCATCAAACAAATTTTAAATCTATTGACAAGGCCATATAATTATAATTATTTTTGTTTTCAATTCCTTATAATATTCTGTAGTATCGATCCTCCGATGCGATCTCGGCGCGATTTTTTGAAGCCACTGAAACAAAATTTTTAGCGACGGCAACACCCTACTTGTGGAATAATCATTCGTTCTTTCGCGCGTTTCTCGGTGGTTGATAAATTTTACTAAGTTTTTGTTTTAAATTGAAAACTAATGATAAATAGCGGCTCGCGTTGATGTAAATCGTTGTGATGTGTTTGTGAAAAGCAAGGAGACAATACTCAATAGAAGTTATGGTGAAAAAGTTACTATTTTCGCTAAAGTTGGAAAAGTGTGCATAGGTTTGATTGAGAGTAAAGTAAAGAAGCTCTTGTACATGAATTATAGACTATAATATCATTGTCAGCGTGAAGCTGGTGTGAAGGATGTTTTTTCATCAAGATTTCAATCAAAAACCGACACAAATGAGGTTATCAACTTGTTATCAAATGAGATTGTTCTGACAAACAAAGTGCCTGGTGCTGATTTGAGTCGCACTCTTCTTTTCCAGTAAGTAGAAGATAATAACAATGTGTACCTTACTTCGTTGGAAAGGATCCGAGAAGCCTCCAATATGTTCTACCTGAAAAAACACTTGGCACTTATTCCATTGGCTTTTACGGGTCTAGGAGTTCTTCATAAGAAGCTTTCCTGGTAATTATCTATTTCTTCACAAGAAGTTGACCATGGCTAGTACATCTTAACTCTCCACGAGATTTTCATGTGTTCTATAGTAGAAGTGAGCTTTGACCTATTTTTACTTGTTGCGGTGCAATAATGTATTTATCCAATGGATTAACTCCCCGGTGGGGAGGATATAGGTACAATATAGCTCAAATCAAAAAAGCCTTAGCCATTGACCCTTACAGACCGACTTCAGGGAAGTAAAGTCTTATCTTACACATAGCCACTCTGTGTGGACCTCCCCGGTGGGGTGGATATAGATACAATGTAGCTCAGATCAAAAAAGCTTAAGCCATTGACCCTTACAGACCGACTTCAGGGAAGTAAAGTCTTACCTTATCTTACACATTGCCATGCTGTGTGTACCTCCCCGGTGGGGAGGATATAGGTACAATCTAGCTCAGATCAAAAAAGCCTAAGCCATTGTCCCTTACGACTTCAGGGAAGTAAAGTCTTACCTTATCTTACACATTGATAGAGATACAATGTTGCTTATATCAAAAAAGCCTAAGCCAGAGGCCCTTACAGACAGACTACAGGAGAAGTAAAGTCTTATACCTTATCTTACACTCTTCAAGACATTGTGTACCTCTCTGTTGGGATGGATAAAGATACAATCTTGCAGTTGGATGGAGAAACATGAAAAAGAACACATCAATTTAAATAACACTTTTACATTGTTGAGGCATGGAACTAAGCACCTGAGAGATATTCTTATTTTCTAAATGCAGAATGATGATCATACATCAGAATGATAGAGATACCCAAGTTCAAAGAAGAGCTTCCCTATTGATCCCAGAGATCTAGAGATAGGAAAAACTTTAACAAGGAAGACAACGCTCTGGGCCATCTACATTGTCCTTTACAATCTGACATCTACTCTCAGGCTAAATGAAAAAGTAATGAAAAGATGGGAAGGTATCATGTACACATTGTGAGTATAATAACATGTCATTCATTTAATCATGATGTTTTTGGATGAAACTTGTATTTAGTTGTACAAAAGCCTGTCTCAAGACAGATACCCATCTGAAAACTTTATATTGGTGTGATGCTGCCTAGCAGTACTTACCAGTCTTAAGCAATGGTTTCTTATACATGAGAGCCAGTAATTTAATGGTTATTTCAGTACCATTTTAAAAGACGAAGACAAAAGCAACAGGTAACAATTTTAGGCCAGCTAGCAAGGCAGCCCCTTCATTAGACCATGAATAGAAGTCACAGGACCTATTAGGACCTTAAATAATTCCAAACTTAACTTTTCAATCCTGTTGGTACCTACCCTGTTGGGAAGCAACCCTAATAATAAGTTGGTTTTGATTCAAGAATTCATTTGACAACTATGGTTATATATATATATATATATTCTGCATTATTTAAGACAAAGGCAATAAAGGATTATGTTATAAACATAAATAAATTGTGCAATGACTAATATAAATAAGAGGACAAATAGACAATTGATTTTCAAATAACTGTCTAAAGCAGATTTTAGATTGACATAATATAAGTTTATGTAAGGTATTTTAACTATAATAATTGAAAAGTCAACAAAAGATTGAAGGGTTTAGACATACAGTATTTTGGAAAGTAATTGTGCAGGAAATAATGACATTACATTATAGTGTATATTTCATCAAATTTGAATGTTCATATTCATATAAAATGAAACATGACAGTGTCTAAATGAAAAATAAGTTATTAGTTACCTACTAACAATATAATAAGATTGTAGTAGGCCTTTTTAAGCTTTACAATTAAAAACGTTAAACTTTAGGTATTTTCCATCACATAAAAAATAACTTACAATAACTTAACAGAGAATTATTAAAATAGGAAAATATTTGGTAGGTGTGCTATTGGCTATCAAAATTATGGCCTTATTTATCTATTTATATATAAATATATATTCATTCTGAGCTTTAAACGGAGGGGGGAAATGCTTAATGTAATTTGTGTAGGTCCCTATTACAATAATATATGGTGTTGATTATCAGGGCAAAATAAGAAGAAATTATTCATATTTCTTCATCAGATCTAAGTAGGTAAGTAATTTCATTAATACAAGATTTCCAAGAGAAGTTCTTATGATACCTTACTGTTTGGTTCCCTAACCAGAATTATCTTTGTTATTTTGTACCTATGTCCAAAACTTGAATTTCCCTAATACATTGGCTATGGTACTTAGCCTTTTTGAAATTGCATTTAATGAATGAGGCATCTAAAAGTCCAATAGAAACATAGATAAAGTCTCTGCCTGGCATATGTTATCAGCTTAAGTAGTTGCAATTGTTAAGGATGATAAAAATCGACCTTGGCAAGACTGTTTTTTATTGACATACTTGTTATTTTACAGACTTAAAGGGTTTCTTGCTGGATTATTTCATAAGCATTAATCTAGGTTGTGGTTTGGAATACCTTGGACATTGTAGATGTTTTGGACACAAAATGGTAGGAAAGACAAAGCTCGAGATATAAATTATTCTCAATAATAGATTTCTATCATGACAATAATTTACAGTAGGTACTAATGAGTGTACCAACATATATAATTGATGTAATAGCAAACTTAACCAGGCAGCATAGTTTTGTTATTGTTTGGTAACAGTTGAGCCGATGGCAGATTATTTGGTTTAGAAAGTGCTGTTTGTTCCTTCCAAAAATGTTTGTTTAATTTTATGATGGGGTACCTTATAGTGCTTATTTTAACTGGTAATTTGGACTTCTAATAAATCATAATACTTAAATGAAATATGAGTATGTGAGGATAGCTATCAAAAATGATATGTACCTACCTTATCATTAAGTACAAGGAGTTACTAAGTCTTAAGTCTAATTAAATACACATGTGGATAGATATTTATCTTGTGGGAATTGGCTATTTTGGTTGTTGTTATACAATTTCATGTCTACTCCCGGTTTAAAACTAAATATGGGGATGATTTTCAACTACTCTGAACATCTACAGAATATTATAAGGAATTGAAAACAAAAATAATTACAGGATTAAATGAACTCACCTGAGTGAGATTCTATCCTGATTATTTAAGTTTTCAATTCCTTATAAGTAGAAAGTCCCCCCCTCCCATCGCTATTTTTAAATATACATTTATACCTACATAGCTCAGGCCCTTGTACCTTATTAATCTCTGAACGTAATGATTATTCCACAAGTAGGGTGTTGCCGTCGCTAAAAATTTTGTTTCAGTGGCTTCAAAAAATCGCGCCGAGATCGCATCGGAGGATCGATACTACAGAATATTATAAGGAATTGAAAACTTAAATAATCAGGATAGAATCTCACTCAGGTGAGTTCATTTAATCCTGTAACTATGATTTAATAAACTCACAGAACACAATAATGAAGAAGTTCATTGGTGTTCATTGCTTGTTTACTCGTAGCTCTTTGTTTTTTACGATTCCTTTTTGCGCAAAATATTACAAATACGTACAAAAAAGATTTGCCTTATCTCTAAAAACTCAAGCTCAATCGAATCACGCAGAACCAGTTAAACTCTGTTAGGCTACTACCAGTCAGACAAAAAAATGCGCCAAAGTTATCCTATAGATAAGTACCTTAGCGATCGTTTTTATCTTGATTTGGTGGATATAGGGAAAAAGTAAGTTTTGATCAATAATGAATGACTCACAAATAGCATCAATCAACCGGCCTTGATAAGCAAATCGATTGCAGGTAGGCAAAGTTGCGATGACTTCTGTGACTAGTAGTGTTCGTTGACTATTTTTGGGATTACGAAGCGAACCATTTTCTATAAATAAACGGTGAAGAGGTTCTATAAATTTCTATAAATAACGTCAACGGTGAAGAATCCGTTGACGTTATTTACTGGTTCGTAGCAACTATGTAAAAACGTTGGTAAACTGTAGTAGAAAGGAATGAGTTAAACACCTAACGGGAAATTCGTGAAAAATATCAATGTTTTTCTTATTAATTTAATTTTGTTTGAGTAAGCAGTTGAATAGAATTATCAATATATCTTGGGTAATTTGTCCTAGTGTATCTTTGAGTAAAGTAACCTGTTGATAGAATCAACGAGTTTTACGGTAAAACGAAAACTGTTGACTTGTTAACTGTTAAAAAAACTGTGTAAGAAAAGGTTAAATGATTCAACACTCATTACTAATTGTGAATGGTCCTGACAAGCTAACATAACAATGAACTACGCTATACTATTAAGATACCTACCTACTGAGAAAAGTGCTCTCGGTCGTATACAAACCGGCGTTTTTAATATTAGTTGATAAACGCGAGCCGCGCGCGTCGCTCGTCTCACAACCACTCCTGCGCATTGCATTTCTTATCAGTTTCGTCCGTGTCGGTGTTGTTTGAATCAGAAATTCTTACCTGCTTTAACAAATAGGAACCCAGGAGTTTTATCTGTGCTAGTTGGATTGGTGTTACAAAGAAAGAAGATTACAGGAAAGAAGACATTTCTCTCAAAGTAAGTCAAATGTGTCTATGATTTACAAGTAGTTATGCATTATGTATTGGTGGCTAGGGTCGAATGCATCTATGAATAATATTTGTTGACTCCTCTGCAGAATAATTTCAAAAAGGCAGACCTACTAAGTAATGGATATCGTCCAGATACAGGGCAACTTGTTAGTGTACTTAAGTTACAAACAGTACTTTTCTTTAAATTTCAATTATATTATACTAGCAACCCGCCCCGGCTTCACACGGTTTTCTTATACGTATAAACATTTCTCTTGAATCACTTTATCTATGAAAAAATCGCATCAAAATCCGTTGCGTAGTTTTAAAGATTTAAGCATTCAAAGGGACATAGGGATATAGGGACAGAAAAAGCGACTTTGTTTTATACTATGTAGTGATTTTTTAAAAACCCACTTTGGCTCGCTCAGCCACAGGATTACTCCTGAAAGTATATTGATTTTTTGAAATAAAATTATATGTACTTATGAACTGCTTCGTCCGATTAGAATTTTATTTGTTTGCGCGGAACCCTCTTTTATGGTTATTATGCTACTCGATTGAGACCAATCATAAAAATCGGCTCAGCCGTGCTTGAGCTCAGTTCTTGAGATATCAATAAGTGGTTTAACTTACCCGACTTTTCATTTATTTCGTTATTGTATCAATCAAAAAGCTTGACATGTTATGTTGTAACTAACAACCCGCCCCGGCTTCGCACGGTTTTATTATACGTATAAACCTTCCCCTTGAATCGCTCTATCTATTAAAAAAAACCGCATCGAAATCTGTTGCGTAGTTTTAAAGATTTAAGCATTCAAAGGGACATAGGGACATAAGGACATAGGAACCGAGGAAGCGACTTTATTTTATACTATGTAGTGATAACGTAGGCAAGTAATAACGAAAAAACTGACTTTATTTTACACTAGCGACCCGCCCCGGCTTCGCACGGTTTTATTGTACATATAAACCTTCCTCTTGAATTACTCTATCTATTGAAAAAATCCACATCAAAATTCGTTGTGTAGTTTTAAATATTTAAGCATTCAAAGGGACATAAAGATATAGGGACATAGGGACAGAAAAAACGACTTTGTTTTATACTATGTAGTGATAATACCTACTAGCTGCACCCCTAGTGCAAGGCCTAGAATTACATCTTATCAATTTTCAGACCGATACGTTCAGCAGGTAGGTAGTTTTGGCGTGAGGAAGTAAAAAACATCCATCCATCCATCCAAACTTTCGCAATTGTAACATTAGTGTGATATATATTAGATCGCAAGCGGTAGTAGATATAATGAGCAAAAACCGAGGAAATTGACGAAATCAATTTTTATTTCGACGAAATCTATTTCCGTACTAAGTAGGTTTCTTATTCGTATCGTATCATAAAAGTAATAAACTTCTTCCAAATATTAACTGTTACTTTCGGGAACTTCCAAAAAATATGGTTAGATGAAGCTGTTTTACCTTTATTCGACTATACCTACTCATTTACAGCAGCTTTATGATTTTTCCTTGCCACTTTTAATATACTAGCGACCCGCCCCGGCTTTGCACGGTTTTATTTTAAGTATATAAACCTTCCTCTTGAATCACTCTATCTATTAAAGAAAACTGCATCAAAATCCGTTGATAGTTTTAAAGATTTAAGCATTCAAAGGGATAAAAGGACATAGGAACAGAGAAAGCGACATTGTTTTATACTATGTACCTAGTGATTTTTTATTTGTATTGTACAGGATTTTTTTATTTTACATCATTTATTTTGATTAATTTAGAACTTTTTGTTTTTAATAATTATTTTGAATATTATAGAAAATAATAAAATTAAGTGTAACGCGGGTGGAAATAAATGAAATATGAAAGAAAAATTGATGTTAACAGAGAACTGCAGTTAGCTCAATTGTTTCAATTGTATAATATTATACTAGTTTTAATTTGTTTCTATTCCTTGATTGTAATTTTTAGTAGTAAACAGAACTTATTTGATATAATAACTACCAACTTCGAACGCCCATTGTACCTAAATAAAACTACTACATGCATTAAAAATAAGATTTTGGAAATTCCTTTGTTTAACACCATGATATAATATTAAAACTAGCAGCGCCTCGCGGTTTCTCCCGCGTAATTCCCGTTCCCGTGGGAATTCCATGATAAAATATAGCCTATGTGTTATTCCAGACTAAAATCTATCTCTGTGCTAAATTTCATCCATATACGTTCAGTAGTTTTTGCGTGTAACAAACATCCATCCATCCATCCATCCATACTTACAAATATTCTTGTTTATAATATTAGTAGGATAAGTGGCGGCGCTACTGTACCTCTAGTTAGACTAGGTCTAAGAATTGTACTATTGCTAAGACCTTTTAAAAAAAAAACGTTTTCTCATTTAATTTCCTGAATAAGACTAATTGGATTTAATATTGAATCCGTGCAGTTTTCATTGCACCCTAAAAATAAATCAATCAAATCAACATATTTTTTGAAAATCGCTCAGATCACGTCACGGGTTACGATCCTGTTATGAGGCCGTAGTCAATCCATTAAACATACCCATCTATTAACAAGGAATAAGGGTAATGTAATTACGCATCTACTAGCCGCTTCGCTTGCGTCATTTCTATGGAAACGTTTCAAGGCTATTTCTAGCCCATGGAACTGATTTTTTGGCTGAAAAGCCCAAAAGTAGCCGTTGTGATATTCAGGTGCTAGAACTACGTCTATTCAAAATTTCAGCCAGATCCGTTCAGTAGTTTTTGCGTAAAAGAGGAACAAAGATCCATACATTCATATAAACTTTCGTATTAGTAAGGAGTAATGGTAAGCGTAAGCCCTCGCACTGCAAATTTTTACTATATTATTTAATTAGGGTTAAGAAACAAAACATAAACTTAATTTACGATATTATAGTTCGCTTCTAAATAGAAACTTTTTAAAGATTTATGTAAGTTGTTAAAATGCGCAGTCCCTCACACAAAGGATAATTTATATTAAATTAAATAACATCCCTAACCTTCCCTCAGTTAGGGAAGGGTACTGAGGCAAGCTTGCGGTTTCGTGTCCCCAAATATTTGTGTCCCTGGCATACCTAAAGGAGTTATTGTAAGTAAGTTATATTTGTACCAAACAATTTTATTGTATGTTATTTAAAATCTTATAAACTTACAAGTACCTAATTGTGATTGTGATATGCTGCACATTAATGGCACCCCTGAAAACCAGCACTGCATTAGCACCCGTACCATTATGTTGTCCAATCCATTTTTATTTTAATTTTACAACTAGCGACCCGCCCCGACTTTGCACACGTGCATCGTACATATAAAGCTTCTTCTTAAATCACTCTGTTTAATAAAGTATATGAATAAATAATAAATAAATAAAATATATAAATAAATAAAGATACAATGTAAAAATACTGTAATAAAAAAATAAATTACAGCAGCAAAAATATTGTGATGTAAATTCGAAATGCACATAAATATTTTTCTAATCTATTCTAAGTTTAACCTAGATAATTGAGTTTCAGCCAATAAGAAGCCTCAGGTACTTATACATTTTAAAATAGGTCACAGCACATTGTAAATTAAAATTAAATACATGTACAACTCTCGAAATGTTATTCATTCATAACTTTTAACTTAAAATTGCTTATCATTGTGTAAAAAAAAATGTAAACATTTATTTATTAATATTATTACAAACATTTTTTATAGTGTATTTAAAATGTAATTTAGCGTTTTAAATTATTTTTTAATCAAAGAACATTTGACGAAATCAGTTTAGTAAAAGATGAGTGCGCTAATATGAAAATATATTAAGTATAACAAACTAAAATATTACGAAACAGCGTGGTAATGCAGCCAGCGTATTGGGTATTCTTCTGACTAATATGGATAAGTTGAGCTACCTCTACACTGTTTGCCATCTGCAGCTAGCTCAATCGTAAATTCTAGTTCCTACAGTTCTACGGTTCTACAGTCGTGCCCCAGAATTCACACAAGTATCAAAGAACCATGTAAATAACTGTCCTTGCCTGTTCCTAATACATCGCGACTGAATAATTACCCGACTGCGATTATACTGACAAGTTCTCGTGAATCTTTCATTCCGGTGCGGAGTGGGTGCCGGGTGGCTCCAATGAGCTGTGACCTTTATTCCCCGAATCATTATTTGTGACATAGTCGGGTGATAGTATCTTGTTTTTTGTTTGTTTTTAGGGTTCCGGGCTCAAAAGGTGCTACACTATATTCTCTGTTACCAAAGAATTTAATATAAAGATAATTATTTAAACTTTTGTATAGAGAATAATTCCAATATTATATATTGCTGAGCGATCTGCGGGCCTAGCCAATCGGTAGTCGCTATGAACCGATTCTTTTTCTACAATCGTCATCGGCTCATCGCTCAAACGATAGCGAAAGTTCGATTGATAGACAAGTGACTCAGAAATTGCTTGTCAAAAGTGCCATTAGGCTATACATTTGTATGGACGTTAATAGGTACAGGTACCTATGCTAGATATTATCGATTCGCTTGATAGCATCGAAATGCTTGGACTTTTTCTAGAATAATCTATTCGCTAGATAAGAACAGATACACGTGATGATCTAATATATATTAGTCCACAGCTGGACATAGGCATTCCTTATAGAGCGCCATAGCACATGTGATATATCTATGGCATAAGTTAAATCCATACCTATCCATTTTTGAACTTTTCGATATACTTACTTAGTAATATTGTTTTCGTTAATATATGCCTAGGCCCTCTTAACTTGCAAAAAGTATCTGACTTCTGTAATGTATTCCATTCGCCTAGTAAAGTGACTGGTATGTGGAAGCATACAAAAAGTCGTAATCTTGTACAAGCATGGTTTGCAGGAATTTAGGCCGGTGCTTAAATATGGCTCTAACACTGATGTTTGTAGAAGCCAGAATTTAGTAATGCAATCTTAGTTACTCATTTTGAAATGTACCCAACTCTACTAATGTTATAAATATGAGAATTCTCCCCGAGTCCCCGTTTCCCGAGTCTCTTCAATACGAGAGTGAATAGATGTCTTCTAGACTTTCGTGATACATCTTCGGCCACGTCGTCACTTACCATCAGGTGAGATTGTGGTCAAAGGTCTATTGTTGATAGAAAAAATAAAAATAAAAGTTCGTGTGTTCGAATGTTTGTTACCATTACCACGTATCTTCGAAACCAATTTTGATGAAACTTGGAATATAGATACTTTAAGATTTGAAATTTGGCATACATGGTTATAATTCTAAAAGGTACTCTATTATATGAAGATAACTAGCGACCCGCCCCAGCTTCGCACGTTTTATTATACGTATAAACCTTCCTCTTGAATCACTCTATCTATTTAAAAAAAACCGCATCAAAATCCGTTGCAAAGGGATATAGGGAAATAGTCAAAGGGATATAGGGAAATAGGGACAGAAAAAGCGACTTTGTTTTATACCATGTAGTGATTATGATATATCTTCTATAGTAATAGTATCCCCAAGAGGGAATTTCTAGATTTACTCGAGCGCGTCATATTAAAGGGGGATTTCTTGCACCCTGTTGAGTACCTACCTCTAACAAATATAGAGCTCTTTATAGGGTCGCGCAACTAGGGTTGCCGATAAGAATAAGTACTAAAAATCGATCATTAGAAATACTCGAGCGCGTCGTCAGATTAAGGCAAGATAAGCTAATTAAACGCAGAAAAGGGTTAATATTTATAATAATGTGTTCTGATCGCGTAAGGGTTAATATTATCCAATAGATAATTATTTACTTTTGTAACTCATTTTTTCACAAAAATATCTTTGAAAAGAGAACCGAGTATACCTACATACATAGTAGATCTATACTTAAATATTTTTTGGGAAAGTAGAGTACCTTTTAGTACACTTAAGTACGCACGTAAAAATAAACAATATGACGGAAACCCCACGTTTTACTGCGAAGCCATTAAATAGCAATCACACGAAATAAACTACCTCGCGATCACGTACTATAATAAAATACTTTGTTATTATTGTTCTGGGCTTAAAGGGCATTATCAACGGAATGCTTACGAAGTATTTTCAAGAAGAGATTATCAAGTAAAGTAAGGTAATAATGCAAGCAAATTGCTTTCTTGTGCATGATGATTATGCTGGTCTTTTATCAGTTGCATTGACGAAGGCTGTTTTATGTAATATTGTATTTGTCTCATTCTTTTTTTGTGCGTTGAAGTGAAATAGAATTTAATGTTTATAGAGTTTTCGATAACTTTTTCCGTAATGAAACTGTGAAAACTAACAGGAGGAGAGTACATAAGAACTCGTCATTAATCTGTACAATAGTACTTACCTACTAACAAGTATAGTACAAGAGTTTAAAAGTTAAATTTGAAAATGCTTTATCTTTAATTTTTAATCTCCGACTTTAAATTCTATCACCCAAGAAAACAATAGTCCTCGAAAATAGCCTTCTTTATCCGTCGTTTGCAAAAGCTTGTATGGCTGGACGTTGTTACTTTGGGTCTATATTAATAAGTACATAAAAAATATGCCCCATGAAAAAAAATGTTGTATTGTAATACAGAAGCCATTATATTGTTTACAACTACATCTAATTATGATATTAATGAGTGCAATTAAACTGCATCATATAAATAGGTACTTAGGAATTTGCGATCATGTAAGAAAATCCTTATCCTTACTAACACTGTAAATGCGAAAGTTTGTATGTATGGATGTTTGTTACTCTCGTACGCGAATACTACTGAACGAATCGGGCTGAAATTTTGAAAAGACGTAGTTCTAGCCCTGGAATAATAAATATGACTTGTTTTTATCCCATCCATCCCTAATCAGTTCTCAGTAGATGGAAATAGCCTTGAAACCTTTCCTTATTAACAAAGCGTGTGAAGCCGCGGGCAGATACTTGTTTAATATATTTTATCACCAAAAAACGACAACTTTATTCATCATCGTAAAATAATGCATTGAATAATGCATAGAATTCGGAAGAAGACGACTGTATGATTTAATTAATAAAAAAGTTAGGATCTCAGAAGAAATATGAGCTTTTAAGATTCGAAAAGTTAGTACCGAACTGAACTAGAATTTTGATTTGAACACAATTCGTTTTAATAAGGATCTACTAGGATTAATATAAATCTTTCAAAGGATAAATCTTGCTTCAAGTAGTCTTGGTATTTTTATTCATTTTGCTAAGCTTGGCTTAGATGGATGGATGGACCCAAGACCCTTTTAGGCGATTATCAATTTGTCAGGGATATTTTGCTTTGAGTTTTAAGTCAAGCAACTAGATACTACCTAATTACCTTTGTAATTATTTAAATTTATGATGCAAGTCATCCATCCGTGGTAACAACTAAAGTGCTTGACAAGTGGTGATAAGACTTTGACATGAGTCGTAGTGACACAGGAAGTGTTAGACTGTCATTCAATACATTATGGTCATAAGCTATGCTATTTCTCCAAGCAAATAAAGAAATAAAGAATTCTGGACAATTCATCCAGGATTATCTAGCCCCTAGCTAATCAGAGCTTGCGTTATGAGTACTAGATACCTAGATTAAATAGTGAATCTATACTAGACTCTACATTGATAGGTGTATTTTACAAATACCTACCATCTACAAAATTTAAAACGAAAAAGAAATATATTTAAAGTCATTTCTTATACTCTAGCTAGAGGATAAAATGCTTAGGGTCTTGCTCCAACTCGAAAAATAACAACCAACAAACTAAAGATTTTCTCGTCGCTCTTTAACTTCACTTTCAACTTATAAAAAACTATTAAAAATGCTTTTCAATAAAGTAAAGCGTCGTGCCAAAGTGAATTGATGAACAAGTTTTTGAACTCTTCAAGTCTTTAAACTTTTATTTAGCTGAATATAGAATATCAATAACCTATTATTAAATGATCAAACGAACTTATCAAGTGAAGTTCGATCTTGATAGCAGGGCTACTTACTACTAAATATATATAAAATCTATTAGCCGAAGACAGGACAATACCATTGAAGTGTAGTTCAATTAGTTATTTGAATGTAGACGACATTTAAATTACTTTTTTAACGTGATTACATAATTGTTCTTTATTCTACTTGTGAGCTGCAAAGTCACCTTTCGAGCGAGAGGTGAAAAGGTTTTTCTACCATTAAACTTATGAGTCACACACATAATTTCTAAACGTCTTTCCGCTACAATGGTAGGTATATTTTACCATATAACCCTGTCGTATGAATATCGCGTGGTTTTAGATAGTTAATAGGTATTTATTTTGTTTTAGTACTTACCTATTTGTTTTTAGGTAAATATTATAATGGCGTATGTTATTAATAAATATTATTTATAAATTACCATAAGTGTGTCCCCTATCTTTCTTAAATTAACATAATTCTTTCCATCCAAAGGTTGCCTGGAAGAGATCGAATCATAGCGATAAGTACACCCATTGTACTTTTCTTATGAAATGTCCATTTGTAATGTTCTTTTCCTGGTGTTCAGTGATTTTTCTATTGTATTGTATATTTTTGCCTTACTATATAATTATAAACTGTCTTGGGGACGCTTCCGACTGGTATTTATTGACATGGAGCAATTGAACTACCTTTAGACTGTTTGCAACCGTCTGTAGTTAGCTCAATTGTATATACTTACTAAGTTTTATTTTTTTTCTATTCCATGATTGTAATTTTCGTTGTTAATAAAGATGTATTATGAAAAAAAAATTATCCTTACGATATAATATATCCTAGTGTAGCAGAGAGCTTGGCAAATTACGAGGCTACCAGTGCCACGACTGACGCCTCTTCGAAGCAGCATGGCGCATGGCGTAAACAATTTACACATAAAACAAAGAACAAAGCAATCTATTAGTAACCAACTGTCGATAATTTTAGACTTTTCAACAAGCTCAGCAATTACTTAGCATAAACAAAAACGGTTATTATTCTTTTGTTTCTTACAGAGGTCGTAACATTTTTTTAGCTGAGTGTGAATGGTCATTAGACTGAACAAAGCGTTCTAAGATGCTAACATGTGTAATTACCATACAATTATAATACATTTTTGTCTTGCACAATACTAATTTATTTTGGTGTAAGAATGGCATCTCCATAAAAATTTGTAAACATCCAATAATAAGTAATAACACAACAAGGAAACCACTAAAAATAAGGACAAAAACTTCAACTGCGCATAATTTTATCGACGCGCAAAAAGGTTTCATTTCGATTTATAAAACTGGCAACGAGAGGCTATTTCAATCTAATTGATTGAATTGAGCGTCCTTTCTAATTGAAATTATAAACTGTTACATCAAATTCTACGATTTACTCGAATAATACTAGTAGTGTCGCAAACTATTTTATGACTAGGTATGACTTTGAGATACTGCTAAAATTTAATTCATTCTTGAATTCCAAATTAGATTTTACACATATTGATTTTCAATCTATGTGCCACAATCACTATCACACTAATATAATAAATGAGAAAGTTTGGATGAGTGGATTTTTATCTCTTCACGCCAAACCTACTGAACGTATCGTGCTGAAATTTTGAATAGAAATAGTTCTAGGCTTGAAATAAAATAGGCTACTTTTCATCAATTTTCAGTCGGGTGAAACTGCGGGACTCCGCTAGTATATTAGAAAGGATTAACTGATTGGCTGATAGACAATATCCAGCCTGTATGTGTGCCTGTGTGTGTGTAAACTGTTATCCTTAGAAATTTGAAATAAGGAGTGTTTATTCATTTTAGAGTGGAAGGGTTAGTACACCCTAAAGGAATTTGAAAATTTGCTTGGATTCAATATACAGCTTTAATTTGAATCAGTAACAATAATTAGAAATGCATGTTCAAAATGGGCCACCTTTATTGAAAAATTTGATAACAGCATGATGTCATTGGCCACTGAAATCCTGAATATTCTCAGAGACATTAAATTTAGAGGGTAATTTCCTATGATGAATAAATTCTGTACTTATTAAGAAGAAAAATTGTGATCAATGCAACATTATGATTTAAAAAAAAAGCATTCTACGCGGACGAAGTCGGGTACTGCTAGTATGTAATGTGCTTCTATTTGTGACTATAAAAGTAATTAAGCACAAAGTTTACGGGCAGCGAAGCGGCTGCGGCGCCGTTTCAGTCTTTGAGACAATTAACGATCTCGATATTACTTTCTAAATTAATTAATGTTTAATAAGTATAGAACAGATATTATTGATCGTTATTAACAAAGAAACAATCAGAGAATAGAAACAAATGAAAACCAGTTAAGGGCTCAAACACAAAACTGCGAGCTCGCATCGCATCGCACCAAATCGCAGTTTTGTGTGGGAGCCCTAAATTGTGGAGATACCTAATGTTTTTAATTTTGTGAAGTTTACGTGAATTTATTTAAATTTTTCCTGAAAATTTAGTGTATTTTTTTTATATTTTCATTAATCTAAATGGTTCAATAATCTTTTTATTAAAATAAAAATGGTAATTAAGTACAATTGAAAAAACTGAGCTAACTGCAGATTGTTGCAAACAGTCTAGTGGTAGCTCAACTGATCCTAACCAATACCAGTCGAAAGCGTCGCTAAGACATTGGCTGCATTTCTCATGATTTTTTGCTGCGCCAGATAGTCACTATCTATGTATCTATAGATATAATGTATTAATATATCAGTTATCTAGTACCCATAACATAAGCTTTAAGTACGAGTAGCTTACCTGCGGGCTAGATGGTGCTGTGTCGATTGTCCAGCATTATTTATTTATTTATTTATTTGGGCCTTATTAGATCGTCAGCCAAATCTACCAACGCACTAGCCATCGTGGATGTCCTTGGAAGATGGGACGGTTAGAAAATTATCTGAAATACCTGACTAATTCGTATTTACGTACGCAAAGATGTGAGTGTAGTGTACCTGTATAATTTTATATGACATGTGATTGCTAAGGTCGTCCATAATGGCTATAATATCATGATAATCATACAATATTTATGGTTCTGTGGAAAATTTATTTCTACGTAATAATTTGTTGTTACATTACCTTACCTTTACATATGTACAGTAGCGTTCACTATTTGCTATACCCCTAATGTCTAAAATATTCGCCAACAATAATGTTGAAGAACTTCAAGCAATCTTAAACTAAGTGCAAAAACTTAACCATAGTTGAGATTCGAACCACGGCTTATCGCAGCGCAGTCGACCGTTCTTTCAATTCTGCTACCCGGTATGTTGACTCATAGTTCGAATTTTTAAGCCAGTAGTTTTCATCTTAACGGTGGACGTTGAATCAGTTGAATGCATTTATTAATTTTGTTCAAATAAATGAGGGTAGTTATAAGTTTATGTAACAAATGACAGTCAAGTAAGCGTTTCACCACCGCTAGAGAATAATTATTAGTAAACTGTGTTTACGTGTTAAAAAGTTTAAAATATCATAAATGAATAGCCATATAAGCAATTTTGTAAGAACAAAAACTATAAAAATTCACGAACAAAACGTTCCTTATAAAGCTATTGCAAGTCAGCTTGGGATAAGCGTAAGTGTATTTTTATTTTGTTTTGTATTAATTCGTCGTATTTATTGAGCATAGATAATTAAACTTTTTATTTAACTTTCAAGGAAATAACGGTTCAATTTTGAGTGAGGAGATACGCTTTGACTGGAGATGTAAAAGCAATGCGATCGGGTCCACGCCCATGGATTTTTACATCAGAACGCGATCGACAAACTGTGAATACTCACAGCCATGTCTGACATGGAGGGTCGGATAATACTATGGAGGAAACCAAACAAACGACTCCTACCACAAAATATACTACCTGTTCAAGCAAGTGGCAGAATTACCATAGGTAAGATGTGATTTAAATAATAAGTATTACCATGCAAATTCTGCTTCAAAATCAGTTTCTTTTACTAGAGACTAAATGATCTATCTAGTAAATTTCCAAGATCTTTTTTATTACAAATTAAATTGCCTGTCCAGTCAATTTTTAATTGAATATATACCCCTACCTACAAGTCTTGAGAAGTCAGTGTTTTCTTTCAGGTTATTGGGGCTGGATGTCATCCATGGGCCCAGGAGAACTCGTAGAAATTGGCGGCCGCTTGGGGAACCATATTTACAAGTGTTGAAAGAAGTTATGATACCACAGTGCTCGTTGCTTATCCAGTATCTCAAATGAAAAGTAGGCTAGAACAAAGTATACCAAGCGAGGGTTATCCAATTCGATATTAATTTTGAGTAAACAATAAATTAGTTTTGCTATGGTAGTTCTAGCATGCTTTTCATTTAGCGTATTGCATAATTATGCTCCAAATTTCTCTTAATGGGTAAATAATGGTCTGTTACACACGAGAGATCTAAATTGTTAATATTTATTAGATGCTGCCTATAACAAAGTAGACCTTACAGTATACTGTGGTATAGGTATTCTAATAATAACAAAACATGTTTGTTCTACTTGTGTGTTGACTTTTATTTACAAGGATTATAAAACAACATAGTTGTGTGAAAAGGAACCGAAAATGTAATAAATTTTCTTAATATTAGTTAATTTCATTGTAATGTAATTTATTATCTTCAGACTTTCTTTCTATTGTATTAATAAAATAACATCACATAAAATCTGAGATGTGTTTATTATATTCTAATCATACCCCATTTCATAAAAGTAAAAAAACAGATTATAGACAATTATTATGCTATAAAGTCATAGGTGAAAAAAAGCAAAAATAACATCGGTATAATGAATCGAACAGCCTACCCTAGAACACAAGCCCGACCCTTGAACCACTCATCCAGATTGTGATTGCTATTTAAGTCGAAATTAAAGATAGCTTTTACTTAAGCTAGCTCAAATGTTTTAAGTCTATCATTTTCATTACTTACCAGGTTATTTTTTTCTTTTAAAATAATAGAAGTAATTTTCTTTGCTATTTTAGTTACTAGTGCTTTGTCAAAAAAAGCAAAAAATTGTTTAAGTAAACCAGTAGGATTCGATCCTAGTATGTCTATTAGGGGGGTAAGCAAATAATGAACGCCTCTGTACTTAGGCATACTTACTTACCTACCCACTCCTTACGAAAACTAGCTAATACAATTTGAAAATTATTTTCTATTCCGTAATTGTAATTTTACACGATAATATTAATATTACGTTAGTATTAATTTAATTTATAATTTGATAAATTTTCCGTAAAGATCAAGTGAAACCACACTTGAACGATATAATTTTTAAAGTTGAGGGCGAAAATTGTAATTTATCAAAACAACACCAGTTGATTATTTTTATCCCATCTTGTAGGTAGAAATCTATGTACTTACACCAAACGTCATTTCCTACCTAGGTAAGCTATAATTTTGTTTCTGGAACTATTAAAATGCCAATTAAAAAACAATTAAGAATTGAAAAGTAGCTAATAGATTACGACATTGACTCATTTACTTATAACAGTTAAGTCATGGTAAACGTATAGTACAATCCCTATTTTTAACACCTAAAACTGTGGTTTCGAGTAATTAATTCGTTAATTTATTAAAATTGATAAATTACAACTTGTATTTTGTTAAACTACAAGTTGACTATGTGCAGATAACCGATCAATTGTCCTACGTAATCATAAATAGCTAAAGGTTTTAATAAAATATTGATTTCGGGTTTAAACATGAGTGATTGCGATGTGAACGAGAATAATTACGATTCCGCGAATTCCAGTGAGAATGAAAGTGATAATGAAATTCGTATCGTACGGAAATACAGAAGCATGTACCAGGTAAGCTATCAGACAGGAAATATTGTAAAACTAAATGAAAGATCGGAATCTAATTAGTACCTACTTACCTCTCAGACTTAATCATAAAAGTGGCATAGTTAATTTTTTAAAACCCAGTATAAAAAAGAACTACCTGACCTCACAGGCGTTTTCATGTCTTCTATAAATCATTCCAATACTTATAATATAATCCTACTAATAATATAAACGCGAAAGTTTTTAAGTACGTATGGATGTTTGTTACTCTTTCACGCAAAAACTACTGAACGGATATGGATGCAGAGAGATAGATTATAGTCTGGAATAACACATAGGCTATATTTTATCCATGAATTCCCACGGGAACGGAAATTACGCGGGTGAAACTGCGAGGCGCTGCTAGTTTTATATATTTAATATTATTAATGCGAAAGTAACTCTGTCTATCTCTGTCTGTCTTTATTTCAGTTTTTTAAAAATGACAAT
The DNA here is from genome assembly GCA_944547425.1 of Eupithecia centaureata. Taxonomy (NCBI): domain Eukaryota; kingdom Metazoa; phylum Arthropoda; class Insecta; order Lepidoptera; family Geometridae; genus Eupithecia; species Eupithecia centaureata. The sequence continues at coordinate 4,422,156 of OX155694.1, forward strand.
TTTTCTGCCATTTTTTTGTAAAAAAGTAAGGTAAATAAATATGTGTTTCTTATAATCTCATTCCCGATCTCAGCGAAAAAAAGAATCTGTATTACGAAGAATATAAATTGTCTAATCAGAATTTCTTTCATATAATTTTGATTCAAGAAAACGTGTGTACTCAAAAACTCCTATTACTTCTTGATACAAAAATATACCTAATAATATTATGTTTGGTTTAAGAATATTGCGATTTCAAGCCTTCCAAACGATTAAAGTCCTTTGGTACTGTCTGCTTAAGTCGAGGCTAGATGATGATGCGTGGATTTTCCAGAATTATTTATTCATTTTATTTTAGTAGGCATGCGTGGGGCCGAAACCATTATCAGAGGGTAGCAGACGGCTCTTTTTGAGATTTAAATAATTCTCTTTATTTTTAGCCAAGTGTTAAACAACAATCAGAGTGTATGGCGTCACAAAAATGTGTAATGTAAAACCAGACCTTCAATGAATAGGTTTCTCTGTTGACAATATAATATGGTTTCGTAGCAAGATGCTCGTTTACCAAACTCGATCTTTGGATCATTTAGTATTGTAAAAAAATTCAATGTAACACGGAGTTAAGTATTAAAAAAAAAAATACTGGACAATCCACACAGCATTATCTAGTCCCAAGCTAAACAGTAAGATTTTTTATATGTTCATAGAAAAAGATACTCGATTAGCGCGAATGATTTTTCAACCAGTTTCATACTAACAATTTATTCAAATTTAAAAATTGGAGTATTACAAATTATTGCTGCTGCCTGTACCAACGAAGACCGTAAGGCGTATATAAAGGGGGCGGGTGGGCCGTGCCCACCGCAGAGTAGCCTAGTGCCCACTCCAGGGTGAAGGACCTTGTTTTTTTAGGAGGCCCTAGCTCCACTCAAAAAACAACCTAAATATACGCCAAGGACTAAGAATTATCTTCAAATTCTAATTGAAACGCTTTGAATAGGTGGAGAGGTTAGAGTAGGTACCTTAAGTAATAGCATAAAAAGCAATTTACTCGCGCCCAAATAGACCATGATTTATTACTTGGGACACTTGGGAGTGTGTAATTTTTTTTGCGGCTGCCTGTACCAAATTAAATTAGTATCTTCAAATTCTAATTGAAATTTTATTTAAAGTGGAGAAATATAGTAGTTACCCAAGTATATAGTATAAAAAGCAATTTACACGCGTCGCCATAGACCATGATTTATTACATAATTATGAGTCTGATGCATAATGAGTTCTTATTATATTCAATAGTTAAGACACCCAATAGTCTCGTCTTTTTAAGGAATTCTTTACGATGCCACTAGGGTTTCTGATTTCTCGAACTATTTTCATTCTCGATGGACGAAAATTCTCGAGGCTAAATTCTCGAGTCTTCTCGAGTCTCGAGGCTTTCAAACAAAAACCAATAGTGGTTTAAAATTTAAAGAAAAATACTCCAAAAATTTTCTAAATCAAAAATAAATTTTTATTGCACCAACCAACTGCACTTACTAAAAAGAAACAAACGAAACATAAAAAAAACTTCGAACATACACAATTTAATAATCAAATCTTAATACTAATTAGAATTAAGAGAACTAACTAAGTGAGTAAAAATCTCCGTCTTAATGATCCAGACATCTATACCGTCTCGTTTTCAGTTGAAGTGGGCTTGACTGTCATTACAGCTTTGAATAGATTTTCGAGATTCGGTGTGCGTTTTCCTGTAGATTCGCGTAAAAACTTATGACAAATATTTTGAATTGGTGCCTCGAGAATCCTCGAGGCACGGTTTTATTTTTCTCGTCTCGAACCAAGGCGAATTTCTCGAGTCTTCTCGAGTTCGAGAATTCTCGAGCAGAAACCCTAGATGCCACTACTAATTTATGAAGCAGACGCCTTGTCATAATTAACTGTTGTAAAGTTCTGCCACAATGAGACCATTATGGTCCATTATTATCACAGCAAATAAATCAGAGTCATAACTTTTGCTCCATAGATCTCTATGTAGGTAGGTAGTTAGAGCAAATTGATCTACTCAGAAATATTATATTTATTACGTTTAGAAAACTGTTTTTATCTCTAGAGCGACAAAATCACAGAGATTAAGCTCGTAGGTAAGTAAAATAAATAGAGATAAAAAAACTTTTAAAAGAATAGAAACAATTACCTAAAGAACGTAGTACTTGATCTTAGCCTAAAACTAGTATTTTGGGTACTTCTGATTGGTTAGGCCTATTACGGTCTATGGAAACCACTTACAATAAACTAGTCGATGTAAATTTATGAAAATAAACAGGAATAGAGCTCCCAATGGATGTCGACCCTCATAGTGTATTCTGTCAGTAAAACGAGGTTGAATATTATCTATCTAATGCCTTTGAACTCGGATTTTTATCGTGTTAGAGACAGTTTCACAGTGGAGGTGAAACTTGGTCGACTCGGTAACTTTAATATGGAAAAAAATAATCCTGGAGGCCTTTGTAAAACAAAAATCGAAGTTTCTGATTCGATTTCATACAAAACCTAACCTTATATGTCACCTAAATAAGATAGTATTTGAGCAAAAACTAAATCGAAACTTCGATTTTCGTCACAGAAATCTGAATAATGAGATTTCTGTGATTTTCGTTTTTACGAGTACGAACCTAGCTCTCATAGCTAACAGACAACACTCTTGACACGGCGGGTGAAAGTCCGCCTGCGATGTAAGAGGTTGCAGGTTTGAATCCCGCCTCAGGACAAAGCTTGTACAATCTGCAGAAATTTGTTCATTTTAGAAAAGAAGGTTTCTACCTAGGCCACATATTCGCTTATACTGGATGGTATCCAATGTAATAGCTTAACCATCTCTCCCGTAAGAAAAAAACGGAGAATTAAATTCATGTTATCATCTCCCGTAGATAACTATTGTAGTATAACTATTGTAGTTAATGTTATTACTATTTATTGTTCTCTTGTGCCCATGTAATATATTCAGAAAATAACAATAGCGAACGTGACTATTTTACCCTTTAGCAGCCTTCTCAATGGAATTCTAGACAATCAGTTGGTAACACTAATCTTAATTTGAATAAACACAACAAAAAAGGGGCAAGTGCATGTCATAAACAAACAGTGTTGCTAAGAATAGTTAAGTACATTATTATACTTTATGGGGTTTTCCAGTTAATTTAAAATGTGACGTCAATAAGAATATGTAAAGTGCCACTTACTTTTTTTACAAAAACTCACAAGAGACTTAAAATTTCACGCACAGATAGATAGACCATTTATTTTAATAATTAAAACATTAATTACATAGCTAATTAGCACTGCATCAAAACTTGTTGCATTTTTGGGTCTAAAGAACTCCCAGAAAAAAGTATTGCATCAAGCATTAAAAAATACAATCGAATTGAGAACCTCCTCCTTTTTTTGAAAATGTCAAGGACCTCGACCAACCTATCAACCTTTTGTACCGTCGTCGGACGAAAAACAAAGGTAAATATTTGCTGCCACACTAGATGAGATGAAATTTGGAAGATGTCACGACTTGCGAATTTCCTCTCGTTCACAGACAATTTCATTTCGCAACGAAATAGTTTTATGAAAGAAAAGTAAATTGGTTTGAACAGAACGGAGTCTTTAGTTACCGGTTTTGCATTATTATACGATGACGAAGAAAGTTATCTTCCATACATTTTTGCGCCTTAAAATGCCTTTTTTAATGGTACCTATTTTCCAGTGCACCTAAGTAGAGTCGCTGTACAGTTGTCGAACCAATCATCTTTATCATCAACGTATAATAGTCCGTAGTTAAACTTAGCCAGGGTCAATTTGGAAAGCGTGTGGTAGCTTATTGTAGCCCGGAGATTCCTAGCATTCCCTTCCCCGGGTTTACTATTTCCGCGACTATGGCCAGGAACAGCAGCCCGTATCTGGGGCCAGTTATTATTGGCTGCGGTCATTAAAGGAAATGTCCATAATCCCCATTCTGGGCATGCGGGTTGAGGATCGCAGTTTAGTGGTGGAGGTTCTGCAGGGGCGATGCTGCCAGTTTTGTTTCTTGTGCTTTGGTTCTTAGTCTCCTCTTACGACTACGTACACACACACAGCAAGAGTTGTGATGATTCAATTCTAAACCAGCACCACACGGCTATTGTTCATCAGTTGTATGGTACGGTTTAGCTATAAGTATTTAACTTTTATCTAAGTAGGTAGGTACACAACTTTTTTTACAAAATACGCACACGTTAACTTTGAATATAAATTACACTTCCAACTAAAAGAATTAATCCCATAAAATGGCTTTCAAATGAAAACTTTTGAGTAAGTGGTTTTTGCGCACAGTTTCCTATGGTGTGCCAAAGAGTAAGCTTGTTTTTTAGATAAGTAATTTAGGAAATTAAAAAAAATAATTATAGTTAAGTAATCAAAGAATAAAAACAAATTTCAATTAAAACAAGTGAGCTAATCGCAGATTTTAATTAGTATCTACCTGTACGAAAAGAAATGGGCAAACATCGCCGCCAGAAACAATTTCTTTATTTGAGAATAAAAGTATGCAGATTGCATTTGATCTGAAATTCACAACAGCTGGTCCGCACTGCAGCATTCGACGCTCGGACATAAATGTCAACATGCTCCAATATTTTATAAAAGCCAATTTTTATGAATTTTCTGCCTAGGATTTGAGCCTTTTGATAGACAGATTTTATTACATCTCGGTAGTATAGTTGGCTCTGAACAGCGAATCTGCCTATAACAAAAAGGTTATTCGTTACTACAGTAAAAAGGTTGTAATGTTCGACTGGATGTTTTTTTTCTACGTGTATTAATTGACATTTTTGTCAATTGTAGATCGATATTTTAATGATATTTTGTATCATTTTATGAGTGAAATTTTTACTGCGGTAATTTCAATGCTTTCAGGTTTTTAGGAGAAATTTAAGACAGAATATGGTGTCAAAGAGTTCTTAAATAATATGTAAATAAAACCCCTAAGACAATACTTTTGTTATAATTATAATGATTTAATTATTAGTCACGAGATTGATAGTAGCGGATAATGTGTAATATAATGTTTACACTGTGTTTTCGGGACAGGTAGGTACTAATCTTTCGGGAATTATTTTATCATAGGTCAATTTGAAATCATTTACTATACCAAATCATCGATGGACACACATACACAAACACAGAGTAACTGACATCTATCTACATACATAAAAAACATGTACAAAATCGACATCACCTCCTTTTTAGAAGTCGTTTCAAGAAGCAATTCCTTTTATGTCGATAAATTACACCTAAATACGTGATATCTCACAAATTCATCTATAATGGCAGGTGTCTGTGTATTTATACAGCGTTTAAAGCACTTAACGCATTAATCGTAACATGGGATACCTTTTAGGTACAGGAAACAACTAAATTGTTCCGCCACTTATGTAACTAGGTATGTTCTAGGTACAGTCAGCGGCGAAAATTTGTATTACCCGAAGTTATTAATTTGAGTTTCTGTGTAGGTATCTTACTATTAAAATAATTAACTATGTGATTGTTTGTTATAGGTAATCTAAATCTCCGTAACTACTACAGTTATTTAGATGAAATTTGGTATCTATATAAATAAATTAGGACTTAGAAAAACATATAGGATAATAAAATTTTGAATAATTAACCTCTGAAGGGGTGTAATGGGGTGGTTTGTATGGAAAAAAAATCCTTGGTTCGATCCACTCAAAACTCGGTATTAATAAACTATGGAGTGAATAATTAAACATGATTTTATTTATTTTTACACAATTACCCCTAGGGGTGTGCAAAAAATTTCTAAAATTGGCATGATAAGAAAAACTAGTTCGCGGGCAAAACTGTGGGGTGCATCTCGTAATCTCTAAATAATTGCGTAATTTTTATACTGTATTCTAAGAAGTACTTACGATGAAGAAGTACTACTTTAGCTAGACATGCAATTCCTTATCAGTGAAACCTCCTTAAATTTTGATTATATTATTTATTAATTCTGATAAATTTACAAAGCAGCTTACAAACACATTTGTAGGTACATTATCAATAGAGTTACAGTAGTTAATCAAAATGTACCGCACATAACAATATCAAAAAATAAAAATTAACATACAATTTTTATTGCTACTCTATAGAACTAAAAGAAATAGACTAAAAGCTAAAAGAAAGAAAAAAATCTTAACAAACACAAAACTTTTCTATAGAGGTTTCGTCTATCTTTACATTATGGAAAGTGGCAATGACTCGCACGTTATCTATGTATTTTCGGCTGGACCGATAATCAGGTCAGTGACATCACTTGAAGGTTTTTTCCATAAAAAAGACAAAGAACAGAAGTGTGGGGTCTTCTAAAATTCAAAGATCATAGAAATCGTTCAGCCGTTCTTGAGTTATGAATGGTTTAAAAACCACTACTTTGATATGTCACTACATAGTACATATAAAACAAAGTCGCTTTCTCTGTCCCTATATCCCTATGTATGCTAAAATCTTTAAAACTACGCAACGGATTTTGAGGCGGTTTCTTTTAATAGATAGAGTGATTCAAGAAGAAGGTTTAAACGTATAGTAAAACCGTGCGAAGCCGGGGCGGGTCGCTAGTAGTAGATAATAGACTAGCTGTACCTACCCACTGCTTCGCTTTCTTTGAATTTATTTTTTGCTAGGAACTCTACCAATCTTTTTATGATGCGTTGTCGTAATGTCAAAAATAGTTCAACCAGACAGAAAAGAAGGCGTTGGAAATTAAATGGATTACGTCTGGTTCTAGACTATAGTGAATATTGTCTTCTAGACCTTGATCAGAAGAAAATGATGTCAAGTAAAGGTATATACGTTAGGTATGTACCAATATACGTTATACAGGGTTATAGGTGTTTAATATTTAACCTCAAAAAGGCGACTTGGGTAAATCAAAACTAACAACTTTTGTTCTACGGTTTTTTCAGATTCAATGATTTTTCTTCCCATACAAAAAAATATTGTAAGCAAATTTCCAGTTCTAATATTCTTAGCTCTGTCTAGGTGTCACAGATTGAAACATGTCGGTTCGGTACATGACCCTTATTCAACAAAAAAATTATCATCGAATTTCTTTGTTATCGCGTTTTGAATAGAAATTATTATGGCTTTTTACGTGGAACGTGATTGTGAGGTCTCATTTCCGTATAAGATTCGCGTAGTTCCTTCTCTGCGCGATAGAAGCGCGCTGTACCAAATTCCATAGTACACCGGCAAGTGTGTGTGCTATTACCTTTAAAACAGCAAAAATCGTGTTAAATTAAATATTAAAACATTTAAATAGTATATAATATTTAAATATGTTATTCTATTTTTTTAGTATTTGATGTTATAGCGGCAACAGAAATACCTTCATCATCTGTGAAAATTTCAACTGTATAACTATAACGTTTCATGATATACATACAAATTAATTACGTGTTAACGGTAGACTATAATGCTCGTATTAGATAGAACTTTTTAGATTATAATTAACTTTCTTTTTTCTAAATCTTTGTTACATTAATTTTGTTTGTAAATAATCTGTAACATTTGTTATAGAAGAGTGAGACACTCTAACACAAGTTTTATACTTAAATGGGGGCCTCCACAATGTGTTAAAAGATTGTAAACTGGTTACAGAAATAAATTTAATTTTATTTTATTTTTTATTTTTTTATACAGCCTGGGGCCGAATTCCACTAATTTCAAAACAAAGGCCTCAATGGTGCCATTCAATCAAGATGATTAAAATGACGTTTGTGCATTTGGTATTATACTATTTTTGCGCTTGAAGAGACTTTCATAATAAGAATGTCAAATTGGTAGCCATAAAAGTAATCTTTACCGCTAATGAATGAACCTCTCTAAAAGTTTTTGCTAGTAGAATACCGAAAAGAGTTTAACGCTGACAAATTGACACGATACTATTTAAATGGTGAAGCGATTTATTTAGTGGAATTCTGGACCTGGTGACAGACGGACAGCGGAGTTTTAATAATAGTCCCGTTTAACCCTTTGGGTACGAAACCCTAAAAAAGACGTCACGATAACTTTTCGATACTATCGTTGACCGGACTCAGGGCTTTGATCAGCTAAGTGCCTCCCTTTACATAAAATGCACCATCAACGGTGACCGCTTCGAACTGGCCGGTACCTGTTGCCCAATAATAACGATGCGACGCGTGTCATTTGTTTTATCATAATGTCCATAAGATAAGATAGGTTAGGTACCTACTTAGTAATGTAGGTAACGTTAAGAAGCGGGCCTAACAGGTTTGTTTTGTGAAACGAGGCTAAACTAGGTCTTAAAGCGGTATTACACTACACGATAATCGGGGCCCGGTAGTTAGGGCGATTAAGGAGCAAGGCTTGCCGGGTCCGTCCAGTCGCCGCCGCTCTAAAAGGCCTATTACACTTCACGGTTTACCGGAACGGTGCGCCGCGACGGCGGAAAGGACGTTCTGATTACACTGCACGGTCGCCGCCTTCCTAACTCAGTTGCCTGTCGAACGTAGTAGGAGTGTGGCGCCTTTGCTCTCAAAATTTCAAATAATTGGAATCGCCCTTGCCGCAACTGCGGCTGTAAATGTGAGAAGAAATAAAAAAAGAAAATGTTGGACCAAGCAATATCTTCTTTTATGAAACAAAATGTGTAATATGAACATCTTGCATTCGTTCCATAAGTTAGGCATGTCTTTATACAGTTCTAGAACATTGGACAATACATCCTTTCCCTTTTGGGAAGTCATTTTTGCACGCAAGGCTCGCTGATGCACGTCCGCTCACAATGAACGCCTCGCGCGACTGAGCGGCCGGTCTCTCTGAGCGCGAGCGATTACATTTGCCGGTGCACCGGCAGTTAGGAAGTTAGGACGGCCGGGAGCGCACGGTCTTCCGGTGTCGGCTTCCTTTCTTCCTAACAGCGATTATATAGGTCGCGTCACGTAAAAAGAGCGCTGGAAGAAAGTGGAAGGGGTATGTTCGCGCATGGGTACACTCGCGTTCGATAGTACTATGCCAATTTGCTTTGCCTATTTTTAACTAATAATACACTCGCGGCTTGGTGTTGGTTATTAGAAAATAATATTAGATAAAATTAAAAACAAGTTCGATTCAGTTTAGAATGTTTAATCTAATTACAAAAAAATAATGTAATCCCGCGTCCTCATCTGGTGGATGGAGTTGCTACCCATCCACCAGATGAGGACGCGGGATTGATACTGGAGGTGGCTATTTCATCATCGTCGCTGTCGTCACTTGAGCTTTCATCATTATTTGAGTCAGAATCATCATCCCTTACACGAATAATAAATGTTTCTGTAATCATATCTACCAAATGATCGCTTTTACAGTAATCGGTATCTACCTCTATTTCCTTTACCTTTGTGCATAATTTCCAAAAACCATTAAAATGTAAAACCATTTCGTAAACTTTTGTGCGCGATGGTATTTTGACAAGAAACGTGACGTGTGACAGCAAATGTCAACTGACGAACCAATAGCGCACCGGCAAGCATGCGGCGCATGACCCTTCCACCCCGCGCCCCACCGCCTACCTCCAGATAGACCCATAAATCGCCTTCTGCGCAGCTTTACCGCCAGCGTTCTTCTTACATGACGCGAACTATACCTTCCGTTTTAAGCTTCCTAACTCTTACCGTCGACGGTGCACCGTAAAGTGTAATCGAGCTTTAAATCTTATTACACCTCTCTTAGTTAGGGTAAGGGTCCCTAAATATCGTGTAGTGTAATACCCCTTTTAGTAGTATGATGTACTAGCAGCGCCTCGCGGTATCACCCGCATTATTCCCGTTCCCGTGGGAATTCAAGGATAAAATATAGCCTATGTGTTATTCCCGACTATAATATATCTCTATGCCAAATTTCATCCATATCCGCTCAGTAGCTTTTGCGTGAAAGAGTAACAAACATTCATCCATCCATCCATACTTAACTTTCGCGTAGCGCGCTTCTAATAGGTATGCGCCCCGCGGTTTCGCCTGCGTGGAAATTTATTTGTGAAAAATGAAGAACAAAATGAAGAACAATATGGATAACGAAGTCTGGGTATGAGAAGTTTGATTCTGAGATGGGGAGGGTTCGTTTTGGATTGAGAAAGTAAATAGGGGCTTTTGCATTTTAGAGCCGGCGGCGGCAGGGAGCGGACGCGCGGTCTGTTATCTATCTGTGGGTGGTTATTTGTTAGATTGAATCAAGTTAGTTATTATACTATTACTAGCGACCCGTCCCAGCTTCGCACATTTTTACTATACGTATAAACCTTCCTCTTGAATCACTCTATCTAATAAAAAAAACTGCATCAAAATCCGTTGCGTAGTTTTAAAGATTTAAGCATTCAAAGGGATATAGGGACATAAGGACATAGGGACATGTATAATACATTATGTAGGTGTTTCATTATTCACATAAAGGTTTATTTATTTCTTCCATGTTTGAGTGAATATAATTAATTATAATTAATTATAACACAATTTTATTCCGATTTGTCCAGAAGAAGGCACTTGAATTTTATAACCAGGATATATTTATTTTAAAAATCGTATTTAATTATTTACCTTCTTTATAGTTTATTTACTTTACAAAATGTTGAGTGAATCATACCAAGGAATATTAATTTTAAATAGAAACTTTATCACCCTTTGTAACCCACTCCGAGGTAAAATTTTCTAAATTAGATAGCCTATGTGTAATTTAATGTCCTAAACTATCGATATACCAAATTTCATCTAAATAAGTCAAGTAGATACATTATAACAAACATTCATACAGGTACAAACAACCTGTCTTGTTTATAATATTAGGAAGGATATCCACTTTGAATATTATATGTTTGTTACTTGTTTACTCATTAACTTTGTTTGACTTTATCATTATTTAAGCAATGAGCAACCCTTATTTATCGTTGACGCTATCGATAGCTATAAAATGAAGTATCTTCAATTTACACTCAATTCCATCGTTCTATTTTTCCGCTAGAAGTTAAATAAGGCTCATTAATTTGGTCCTTAGCTCCGTATAAATTGTTTACGATAAATCAAGAATTGTTTACAAAGTGGGTTCCTTTAATGAGTTCTATGTATATTAAAACATTTGAACTGGGCCAAATTCCACTAAGTAAATCGCTTCACCATTTAAATAGTAGGTATCGTGTCAAAATATCAGTGTTAAACTATTTTTGGTATTCTATTAGCACAAACTTTTTGAGGTTCATTCATAGCTGTGACGATTACCTTTATGACTACCAATTTGACATTATAATTATGAAAGTTTCTTCAAGCGCGAAAAATAGTAGAATACCAAATGCACAAACGTCATTTTAATCATCTTGATTGAATGGCACTATTGAGACCTTTGTTTTGACATTAATGGAATTCGGCCCCTGTTCATGCTTCTGAAGCACTAGGAACCTCAATCACATCTCACATGAAGTGTTACTCAGTCAGTCACTCAACATGAAGTATGATTCCACATTCGTACCGAAGAAGTTTGGTCTATTTTTAAAAATCTATAAAGCAGTGCATCAAAATTCGTTGCGTAGTTTTAAAGATACCTATAAGCATACGAAGGGACAGACAGACAGCAGGAAGCCCCTTTGTTTTATACTATGTGGTGACGAAAATTACAGTCAAGGAATAGAAACAACTAGTACAATTGAGCTAACTGCAGACGGTTGCAAGCAGTAGAGAGATAACTCAACTGATCCATATCAATATCAGTCGGAAATACTCATATACTCACCTCAGATAACTAAATACTCACCACCAGATCACATCGCATCGACCAGACTAGACAATTAGATAAAAAAAAACCCGGAAAGCCTCCATACCCTACGGACCTAGGGTCTTGACTCCAAGGGGAGCAAATGCATAGGCTCTGTCAAGACCTAAATAATAACAATTGAGATTCAATATCATCAGATATTCTGTACAAAAACAAAGAAACGAAATCCAATCCCTTTTTTACGTAGCTTATTAAATTATTAACGCAAAAAGTACTGATTCCACGGAAATAAAACGTGGGGGAATAAAATTAAGGGATCTCTATTTTTTCGAATCCTCTGAATTGGACCACACTGTTGGCGATATATTATATCGAGTATGATAAACATACATTAATAATAACTTTACAAGACGAAACGAGAACATTATATTGTTTTTTTATTTGATTTTTTTTGACTTGTCTATTGAGGTTCATATAAGAGTTACATTTAACAATGAATGGAAACTAGTATCATTGTGACAAAAAATACGAAATTACTCAATTTTTTCGGGTCTACCTTACTACGTAAATTCTCAGTTTTCTATAAACTACCTTCAAGATGCGCCACACTACCTGGTTAATAATAAACTACTTATATCTTCGAATGAAGTGACTCATATAATAGTGATCGAACTTCACTTTGCAAGTTCAATTGACACCTATTATTTGCACGAATGTAACATTCACTAGGGTCATCGATTAATGACCTAGGGAAATATATTTTTTTTATATTTATTCGCTGTTTCACTCCACCATTATTGTCTTGTCAATGAGCTTATTTATATTATATACTAATATAATACCACTTATAGGTAAACACTTTTTAAAGGCTTGAGCACATTCTACCACTTTGCCGACACAACCGGCTTCAAATTTAAGAATAATTAAAACATTAGAATAAAATAAATAAAATTTATTTGTTAAAGAAGACTTACGCATGACGTTCATAATAAACTCAGACTAAAATACAAAATGTAACTAATAAAATTACTACACATTATTATAAATAGCTCAAAAACTACTCATCTTGACCACCTCGGGATCATTCATTTATGTTATGTACAGACAGCTTCACTAATTGGTATCCCCCTCACAGAATATGCAGTAGTGTGTATTCAGTAGCACGCAGGTTCAAACCCCTTAACATAAAAATAATTGATTTAAGTTTACAAATTTCTCGATAATTTCGTATTTTGTTTTGTTATAAATTTTATTCAATTACTTAATCAGAAAACTAAGATTTTTTCAATACCTTTCTAAATTTCTATTGGTACGCACAAGTAACTGCTAAATTTCGAGACATAATCATAAGTAACGTTGGTGTAGTGGTAGAAGTAGCCGAGTTAATCTGGCTTCTAATCGCAAGACCCGTGTTCGATCCCCTTTATCGATTAGATGTCATTTTATATTTGCCATTTTTTATTTTTGTCTATTCTTGTGAATAGTGAAGTCATTGTTTATTAGTATCAATATAATGATTGAAAAATAAAACACAATTTTAGGTAAGTAAACACACTTTTTCTATTTCAAAATTTATGACTACATAACAAAACAAAATGAACATAATTAGCAGCATAGATTTTTTGTTTGTCTTAGACATTTTTTATTTTATAATCAAGCTTATTTATTATTTTAGTTCCCTATCCTGATAAATAATGTTCCATTTGCGATTTAGTACTCGAGAATACACATGTTTTCATTAGATTTTTGTTTACTTTTCTAATCTAATGAATTAAACAATTTGAATCTCCTGTAAATCGTGGAACATAGTTTAATCAGGTAGGTTTGAAAATAATTATGAGGTCAAAGGGTGTTTTTTTTATTATTTATTTTTTGTATTCTGTTTCTCATCTGTGTAACCTCTTGCTCTAAGTTATGCTTGGACCTCAATTAATTCGAATGCCAATTTAAAACCATTTGACCCCACATATTTTCTCAGACTTAGGTCCGGACTTTTAGCTAGCTAGGAATAACAGTAATGTCTGCTTAAAAATATAATCATTCAGAAACCATTCGCGTACGATGCACTGCACAATTATGATGGACAAAATAAAGTCCCTCTGGATACACGATCCGCACAGAAAGTAACATGACTTCCTTCAACACTGTCAAATATTGTTCGCCATTCATACTCCCAGTCATTTCTTCCATTTTCCGGGAACCATAGAAGACCCCAATAACCTAAAAATAATAATTTAATCAATTGGTGTTTGTTTTTAGGTGTGTGGGATAAAACACAAATAATTTATTTGCATTGGTCAAATACTATGTTGTTTGTTTTAAAAAGATAAGAATAAGATGAAATAATCTTTGATAAATGTAATTGGATTCGTTGAGAATTATCACTTACTTTTTTAATTTATTCTGTTGTTACACTCCTGTTGTTTTTTCTGCCAATTCTTCTTACATTTACATCCCCCCCTCATTTAAATTTACGACCTCATAAGCGCAGGGTTTGAATCTGTAAGATAACAAATCAACAATATATTATGCAGTTAAAGATAACAAGTTTTTGACTAAAAATATATAAGTAGGAAATTTACCGTTATTCCAAGCTGACGAGCAATCTTCTTATTACTTATTTGCTGTTCGATAATAACCGGGATCTTAGATCTCACAAAATTACTGATATGCAACATTTCCTTCAATATTCTTCAATTCCACCAAAAACATAAATAAAAATCAACCAAGTAAACACTCGAATTGAGAATGGCAGTAACCTTTTCTTCGTTCACCAAGATTGTATTTAGATCTATCCTCATCTTTTTTCATATCCAGATATCGTAAATAAAATCCGCTGCCGAACATAAATAACACAAAATTTCGAGCGTCTGATAACTAGTTCATTAGCTTAGTTGTTTAGTGAAGTGGTTAAATGTCATGCGAGCGTTTGGATGCCTGGTTCGAACCCCACTTGAAGATACTATTTTTGTTTCTTAGAATTTGAATAAAAGATTAGCAAATCGGTCGGACGACAAAAGTAAACTTTAGCTATTTGAGGGGTTACCAATTAATGATTCTGTCTGTACAAGACCAATACAAAAATTTAATGTACACCAGAAAAAGAACATTACATTAAGACATTACATAGGACAAGTACAATGGGCGGCCTTATCGCTTAGAAGCGATCTCTTCCATGCAACCTTTGGGAGGAAAGAGTTATGTTAAATTTAAGAAAGGCAGTGTAAAGTAAATGTAAAAGTAAAAAGTAAAATCATCTTTATTTTATAAACAAACTAAGTTCAAAACGAGAAAAAATAAAAGAGAAAAAATAAATGTATGTAAATATTACCTAAGTACCCATATTAGTCATCTAGTTCCCATTCCAAACAAACTCTGCTTCGCTAGATTATGTTGCATAGATTGTCCAGGATCATTGAGTTATTTACTATTTATATTCTCTATACAAATAACATGCATTATTATTTATTTACTGCTCAGACTACAATAAATGGCTTAAATTTAAATGGGACAAGAATTCACAAAATCAAACCACCCAAAAAATCGTTATGGTTATAACATAACGCATAAAAATGAGTGCTTACCCGTTCGACCCAAGATTTTTCTACCCAATATTATTTTTACCCGTTCAACCCAAAACATATGCTCCGTTCTACCCAAAGCAAAAATCTGAGTCACAGTGTATTCTAAATAGTGCAGACAATAAGTCAAATTATGAACATCCTCTTTTCTTTGAAGACGATTGTTTAAAAAGCGTCTCTTGTTTGACTCTGAGAGCTTGTTCAATCTGTAGCGACCATGGAACTCTAGTGTTGTTTAAGCAATCTCCTTGAAGTGAGACAACGGCAAGTGATTCGATTCAATCAGAACTTGGACACTTTTAGTCTAAAGTCAATTGCTCAGGCCTTCTAACAAAGCTGAGGATAATGCTGTTCCTAAGCCATGTAGGCTCTTTTGCATTTTATGACGACTGATGTGGCGCGGTGGGTGTAGGTCTGCTTGAGACTCAGAAGGTTGCGGGTTTGATTCTCGCCTTAGGATAAATGTTTGTTTGGTCTGCAATATTAGTTCTGGGGTTCCAGGTGTAATCTATGAATAATAAAAAAACACCTTCTATGTAATGTTTTGGTATTAGATAAGTATATTAGTCATCTAGTACCCATAAGACAGCTGCTTAGCTTGGGAATACATGATGCTGTGTGGATGGTACAGCATTATTTGTTTGATTATAAAAAAATAAAGTTAGTGTTGTAAAAGTTACTTACGGTTTTTCATCGGTACTCCAACCTATTTTTAACTAGAAGCAATAGAATAGAAGGTCATATTTTTAAAGCGACTTCTATGAGAACATCGTCAATGTAGTCTAAATCAATAAAATACGCATTATTAAAGATAACTCAGAACTCTGGTAAAATCTTGATCAAATTTATATGAGATCACATGAAAAGCACCAGCTTTCAAACTAAAAATAAATATATAAATCGTATAACCTAAAAAAAGTTCGATCGTTCTAAAAAATACAATCGAAACGAACCTCCATCGTTGGCGTTGGATCAAATCTAAAAATACCGATATTTGAGACCTTGTTCTGGAGGGGTATTTTAATTCATAGGGAAGGATTGGATATCGCAAAATTTTGACTATGATTTTTTTTTTAAAAGAGCGTATTCGAAAACTTTTGCTATTTGAATTTGGATCCTTAGTTTGGATATGAAATCAAAACAGCGTTCTAAGGGCTCCCACACAAAACTGCGATTTGGTGCGATGCGATGCGATGCGATGCGATGTGATGCGATGTCACACGAACTTGATTTGCGAATTTCTGCGATGCGAATTTGTGCGGCGAACCGTTTTGTAGGGTAACCATACCTTCAAGTTTAGTCAGCCGTATTGGACGTGTTTTTAGGAAGCGTAAGATGGATCCCAAAAAGATAATTGAACCGATTTAGGCAAAAATGATCCAACCCACACAAACCTCATTTCAAGACAATCGATATTTAAGTTTGTGGCGGTATTTCTCTAGCTTTGTAATACAAAATGTTGTATTTTTAATTTAATTTAATGCTATGTAAACTCAACTTTTTTGCTATAAATAATATAAAGAATAAATTGTAATAGTTTAGTAGATAATTGGGAAAACTTGCGCCTGGATCATTATTACAAAATAAATTTTGTATGGAAAGAGCTATGTGCAAGGGTGCAAAAATTAATATGCAAAAATGATTCAAATCCTATAAAAGCCTACACACACACCGCAGGCCGTGGCGAACGCGGTGCCATAGAAAAAACCGGCACGCCTTCGCCTCCGCCACGCCTCCGGCTTCTGTGTGTTTTGAACTTTATGGTTTATTTCGTTTACGTACTTAGATGGAATAGCAATTTCAAATATTAACTTGTCAAGGCTTAACTTGTTTTATTTCATCATCATCATAATCAACCTATATTAGTCCACTGCTGGACATAGGCCTCCCTTAATGAGCGCCATAGCTCCCTGTCTTCAGCTTGACGCATCCAGCATCTGCCAGCAGTCTTTTGCAGATCGTCATCCCACCTGGCCGGAGGGCGTCCTATACTACGTTTGCCAAGTCTCGGTCTCCACTCAAGAACACGTTTACCCCAACGGTTGTCGGTTCTTCGCGAGATATAGCTGGGCCACTGCCACCACTTCAGCTTGCTAATTATTTGAGCTATGTCGATAACTTTGGTTCTCTTTCGGATGTATTCTTTACGAATCCTATCCTTCAGAGAAACTCCGAGCATAGCTCTTTCTATAGCTTTCTAAGCTCTTTGAACTGATAGACCAGCTTAATATTAAAATTTGAATCATTGTAGCAAAATAGAACGGTTATATGTTAGGGTAACCAAAGCAACACAAAAATGATTCAAGTGGCATGAAACACTTATACATTTTAATAAATGGTCTTCGACATGACAGTTGTGGGTTGGATCATATGGATTTTCCACATTTGTGAACATAGAGGTGTGAGTTTTTGATATGTTAAAATATACCTTATACTGATTACATAGGTTAAAAAAGCTCGAAATTGACTAGGTTGTGGGTTGGATCATTTTTGCATAAATCGGTCCAATTGCACTGCTGTTATTGTTAAATAGATATAAAAGAAAAAGAAGATTCTGGATTCATCCATTTAATACGATTATGAACTGTAAAGGGAACTATTTTACTCGAACTTACTATGAGTTGAGAACTGAAGCAGTTTTTTTTTTACAACACAAAGAAGGCGGCTCAGGCGCCGCGCATCTTTCGCTAAAGTTGTCTCAGAGCGGACTAAAAGGGGGGTCACCAAGTATGACGTAATATGACAGGAATGTGCGATGCAAATGAGATCGGACGTTATCGTGCGAGCTCGCAGATATTTGCGATGCGATGCGAGCTCGCAGTTTTGTGTTTGAGCCCTAAAAGATCTGACGGTAATGGAATCAAATTTGAATTTGACGTTTCCGTTACGGAAACGAATCGAATGATTTAAAATACTCCTCCAGATTTCCTTTTTCTTATTTAAATATTGTTTAAGGATTCTTTGGCTGGAAAAAACCAAAGGTCTTCTGTCTGAACTGAGCAATTGTTTTCGCACTTCGAACTCCAATAAAGACCTATTATAATGTAGAGCAGATAAACAGTCTATAAATTAAAATGTTTACATGCCTATTGTTGAGTGTCGAAGGAGACACGTCTAATTTAGCCCGGAGTATTCGCTAGGTAGTTAGAGTTAATATTACTAGAAAATTAAATTAAATGTTTGATGCTAATTTACATCACACTTCACTACATAGTATAAAACTAAGTCGCTTTCTCTGCCCTATGTCCATATGTATGCTTCTTTATGCTCTTGTATGCTTCTGTATCTTTAAAACTACGCAACGGATTTTGATGCGGTTTTTTTAAATAGATAAGGTGATTCAAGAGGAATGTTTATACGTATAATAAAACCGTGCGAAGCCGGGTAGGGTCGCTAGTATATATAGTTATAAATGCATTAGTAATGGATGTTGCTTAACTCAACACGCCAAAAAAAAGGATCAGGCTGTATTCCCGAATAAACGTAGAAATATGTTTATTCGAAATTCTGAAAAAGCTTGGAAGAAAGCGTCGTCTTTTTACATAAATTTTCACGCTAAGGAAGCCTTTATTTAGCACAGATGTCATACCGCCGTTTGTAAGTTACTCGTTTCTCAGTAATGTATTTTTGTATAGTAGGTATGTTTCTTTGTGTGGTAGGTTATCTACACTAAAGACTACCTATCTGCCTTATTGAATATAGGAGCGCCTCCCGGTTTCAACCGCGTCATTCCCGTTGCCGTGGGAATTCCGGGATAAAATATAGCCTATGTGTTATTCCAGACTATAATCTATCTCTGTGCCCAATTTCATCCATATTTGTTCAGTTGTTTTTGCATGAAAGAGTAACAAATATCCATCCATCCATCCATACTACAAACTTTCGCGTTTATAATATTATTATTTTGATTAGTTTCAAAGGTCGCTTTACATAGTCCTTCTTTATAATTGCGGATAACTATTTGAAAACTGTTAAATAGCATACGGTCCTATGCCGCTGAAAACGCACAATACTAGTAAATTTTCAACCGACCTAAAAAAGGAGGAACTCCATTCGACTTTATTTTTATGTGTTATCACAAGACTGTTTAATTCGTGAATCGAATTTGAAAGCTGGAGCTTTTCGTGTGACCATATTAATTTGAACAAAATCTGACCAGTTGTTTTGGAGTTATCCATAATGTATGTAAAATTTTAAGTCCGTTGTAAGTTTTTGTAAAAAAAAACAATTTATATTCATACCTACACTAGCGACCCGCTTCGGCTTCGCACGGGTTTATTACACATATACAACTTCCTCTTGAATCAATCTATCTATTAAAAAACAACATCTAAATCCGTTGCGTCGTGTTTAAAATCCTAGCATAGATAAGGACGGACAGCAAGAAACAACTATGTTTTATACTATGTAGCGATACCTATAACAAAACTCTACTGACCCGGCCAACCACAAAGCTACGTCCCCTGGGACGAAACCCTGCCACCAACATAGTGCTATCCTGGTTATCATTTTACTGCATAAAATTTACTCTACTAGGCTATGCTAATCTTGAACGAGGTTACCTATTTGAGCCATTTGGGGTGGAAACCTTTGGTTTAAAGATCTTACGAAACTTCTCATAGAGTCCACAGGAGATCGGAATGCTGGCTTCTATTACGGTCAATGAATTAGCATTGCCATTCAACGTGGCAATGCTGCCAGTATTCTGGGTACTCTGCCTTCTGGTGACGGCTTAGATTTTTAAAAGTTTGTTATAATTGTATATACTATTCATAAAAGTTAAGTTTATTTTCTCTACTAGGCTAGCATAAAAAAAATTACCAGTGATAGGTACTCCAATTAACTCTATCTAATCAACTTCTACTGCTCTCCTGGTACTTTCAAAATCCCACTCCATTATATTGTTTACGATTCACGATCAGGGCGTCGACCCGCTTTCTTTGAAACGAAGGTTCGCAAACGAACGAATTTAAAACGAAGTTTCGGTGATGAACCTACTCTCTTTCATTTTCGGATACGCACACAAAGTTCGGATTCATAGACAATTTTCGTGAATGAAATTGAACGAATGATATGTGTAGGGTAAGCAGGGGCTATGCCGGTCATGGGGTTATGGCAGTCACTCAAAAAACTAACAAAATACAGTTCATAGAAATACGGTGCGCGGGCTGAAGGGAGGGGGGCGAGACGTAAAAGCAGGCAGCGATAAGTTTGGTCAGCCCGCTCGCTGCCCGTGAGAGAGAGGTGCGTATGTTTGTTTCTGGCCGCCCGGATCTAATTTTCGGCTGAGTGCGTTTGTCGGCAAGTACAGATTTATTTTACTCATTTAATGTTGCTATTCATTATCTTTGCGCTCAAACATTAAATTAAACAATATAGTAAACATTTCTTAATAATTGTATCTCTGTTTTGTTAAAATTCAGCTTGATTGCAAAACCGTCTTTTGGGGTTATACCGGTCAAGTCAAGGCAAAGAAAATTGGTAAAACCAAAGGAGCTGAGAAAACTAAACCTCAAGAAAAAGCTGTAAGAAATATGACAAGAAAGTCTTACAAACGCAAAGTTTTGCAAGAAAATCATCCTAACCTTTGCAACGACGATAGTTATGATGATATGGATGTAGGTAATGACGATGAAAGAAAAAAAATGCAATATTTGCAAAGAATTCGGACAAAACGATGAGATGTGGTATCGATGCACCACATACGGCCAATGGTCTCATGTAGTGTGTTCTGGATTCTGCTAAAGGATACATCTGTGATTTATGTACAGTAGCGTTCACTATTTGCTATACCCCTAATTTCTAAAATATTCGCCAACAATAATGTTGAAGAACTTCAAGCAATCTTAAACTTAGTGCAAAAACTTAACAATAGTTGAGATTCGAACCAGGGCTTATCGGATCGCAGTCGACCGTTCTTTCATTTCTGCTACCCGGTATGTTGACTCATAGTTCGAATTTTTAAGCCAGTAGTTTTATCTTAACGGTGGTAGTTGAATCGGTTGAATGCATTTATTAATTTTGTTCAAATGAATGAGGGTAGTTATAACTTTTATGTAACGAATGACAGTCAAGTAATCGTTTCACCACCGCTGGAGTATAATTATTGTTATGGCATTAGTAAACTGTGTTTGCGTGTTAAAAGTTTGAAATATCAAAAAAGAATAGCCATTTAAGCAATTTTGTAAGCACTAAAACTGTAAAAAATCACGAACAAAACGTTCCTAATAAAACTATTGCAAGTCAGCTTGGGATAAGCGTAAGTGCTTAGAATAATTCCTCTAAGCGTAAGTGTATTTTTATTTTGTTTTGTATTGATTCGTCGTATTTATTGAGCATAGATAATTAAAATTTTATTTAACTTTCAAGGAAATAACAGTTCAACTTTGGGTGAGGAGATACGCTTTGACTGAAGATGTAAAGGCAAAGCGATCGGGTCCACGCCCATGGGGTTTCACATCAGAACGCCATCGACAAATTGTGAATACTCACAGCCATGTCTGACATGGAGGGTCGGATAATACTATGGAGGAAACCAAACAAACGACTCCTACCACAAAATATACTACCTGTTCAAGCAAGTGGCAGAATTACCATAGGTAAGATGTGATATAAATAATAAGTATTACCATGCAAATTCTGCTACAAAATCAGTTTCTTTTACTAGAGACTAAATGACCTATCTAGTAAATTTCCAACATCTTTTTTATTACAAACTAAATTGCCTGTCCAGTCAATTTTTAATTGAATTTATACCCCTACCTACAAGTCTTAAGAAGTCAGTGTTTTTTTCAGGTTATTGGGGCTGGATGTCATCCATGGGCCCAGGAGAACTCGTAGAAATTGGCGGCCGCTTGGGGAACAATATTTACAAGTGTTGAAAAAAGTTATGATACCACAGTGCTCGTTGCTTATCCAGTATCTCAAATGAAAAGTAGGCTAGAACAAAGTATACCAAGCGAGGGTTATCCAATTCGATATTAATTTTGAGTAAACAATAAATTAGTTTTGCTATGGTAGTTCTAGCTTGCTTTTCATTTAGCGTATTGCACAATGATGCTCCAAATTTCTCTTAAATAATGGTCTGTTACACACGAGAGATCTAAATTGTTAATATTTATTAGATGCTGCCTATAACAAAGTAGACCTTACAGTATACTGTGGTATAGGTATTCTAATAATAACAAAACATGTTTGTTCTACTTGTGTGTTGACTTTTATTTACAAGGATTATAAAACAACATAGTTGTGTGAAAAGGAACCTCAAAATGTAATAAATTTTCATAATATAAGTTAATATCATTGTAATGTAATTTATTTTCTCTTTCTTTCTATTGTATTAATAAAATAACATCACATAAAATCTGAGATGTGTTTATTATATTCCAATCATACCCTATTTCTTATTAGTAAAAAAACAGATTATAGACAATTATTATGCTATAAAGTCATAGGTGAAAAAAAGCAAAAATAACATCGGTATAATGAATCGAACATCCTACCCTAGAACACAAGCCGGACCCTTGAACCATTCATCCAGATTGTGATTGCTAGTTTAGTCGAAATTAAAGATAGCTTTTATTTTAGCTAGCTCAATTGTTTTAAAAATCATTTTCATTACTTACCAGCTTATTTTTTTCTTTTACAATAATAGTAGTAATTTTCTTTGTTATTTTAGTTACTAGTGCTTTGTCAAAAAAAGCAAAAAATTGTTTAAGTTAAGCAGCAGGATTCGTTCCTGGTATGTCTGTTAGGGGGGGTAAGCAAATAATGAACGCCTCTGTACCTAAGATTAGATATCACATATTTTCATAGAAACATTTAATTCAGATTAGTCATTTATGCTCAAATATCATTGTAGTCTTTTAATAAGTTAAAGTAACGTTGATCTCATCATTATAATTAATCAAAATGGTTCTCCATTGTCATATATAAGCAAATAATTTTGATCGCCATTACCCCTTTGCATGACCGGCATTACCCATGCTCAGGGAGAATGACGGTCAAACCTATATTTTTTTGTACGAGTCCCTACCAATTTTGTGTGATAAATAGATAAGTGGTTTTAATGCATGTTGATTACTGGATAGTTTAACCAATGTTCCTTTGAAATGATGATGTTCTCTAAAATAAAACCTTTGTAAAAAAAAGTTATTGCAAATTTTCCTTAAGTGATCGCCATTCTCCCTGCTTCCCCTAGGTCTTTTAACATGCCAATTACGGATTTTTCTTTAATAAATAAAATGTTTCGCTTTGTTTTTAAATTTTACATCTATTCTGTAGTTTTATGACTATTTTCTGTTGTATCTAAGCAAAACATATAATTAAACAACTAGAATTTGACCAATTACTACTTTTGACGTAATTTACCCAAGACACTATAAAGAACTCGTTATAATGCGACAAATATGGTTTCTTTTACGCTCCAAACGTTCATCACGAAGAGCAGGTACAATTAAAAGTATTCTTTAATTCAGTTCAGTCAATTTTCTTTATCAAATCAGAAAAACGAAAATCAAAAGGTACCACTTTTGGTTTCGTCGATTTGAGGTTAAAACTCCGAACAAAGATCCGTCAAAATCAAATGTTCGTTTCGAACTTTCGTGAAACAGAGTAGGTTTAGAAAATTTAAATGTCAAACAATTTTCGGTCGATCGAAGTTTCGTAAAAAAATGAAACCGGAGTAGGAATTACGCGAACTTTCGATCGAAGGTTCGTTTTTCGTTGAAAAAAGTAGACCCCCAGAACACATTATTATTCATGGGTATTTCCGTTGATGTATAATAAAAAATATCTACCTATCGTTTTTCTTAATTAGGTAACTATACTATCTAGTTTTCAAATGAGACTACTTTGAGTAAATCAACATAAAAGTTATTTACAAAAAAAACTAATATAGTAAATTATACTATACAAATAATACTAATAATACTATATATATAATTAAAAAATCGTTAATTAGTTTTTTCTGATAGGACCCACATGTAATTTTCTATTTTTTAAGATATTTTTTTCCCGTCTCAATGGAAATTCACGTTTCATCAAGATTCGACAATAGAACATTGTTAGTAGATTTACCGTCGTTTGATTGCCCATTCTTTACGAAAAAATATACCTAGGTACTATATTTTTCAGGAACACCCTTTCATAACTCATGCTAAAATGAAACGCAATGTTTTGGAAATGTAAATAAAATACCTTTTCCTTATATCAAAGGTCGTGTCCACCAGAATATTTCACATTTCTCGGTTTCATTCAATTTCCGCTGTGTTGATCCGGGCTCAGACAATTTGATACAAGCACGTGTGAATAAAACAACAAAAAAAATGTTTTTGTCGAGAGGTATGAAATATGTTTTAACATTCTCTTTATAAGAAGGGAATTTTAAAAGCTTACTTTATAAACAGAAGCTCTCCTTTTTAAATTTGTGATAAACCCACATTTTCATCAATTTCGATGTCATTTTTGAATGAATTCTACACACAATATAATTACAAAATGACTTTGATCATACAAAAGTTTACCAACCTATAGATTTTTTAATGTATTAAATACAAAACAAAATCAAAAATGTCATGGATAAAATTTGGATAAGTTACATTATAAAGTTTCACATATCATATTACTTATAACAAATCGTAATAATGTTCATGGCCAAAAATGATGGTGCCAATAAGGACGGTGTCAATAAAACTTAGTACGATCACTAGATAATCCTCCTCCCCACTAGATACCCTCCCTAATGGGGAGGAGATAATATTGAATGTTCCAAATTGACACCGTCCTTATTGACCTTATTTCAATCGTCCAGATTTCATACGAACTTTCGAATAGTTTTGAAAGATTTAACAGAGGTTGTTATCACGTAATATTTTATTGCTTATTTATTATTATTTTATTGCTTTTTATTTTATTTATCTTTTTTGGTAGGTACGTGTAGTAAAAATGTGGGATTTAAAATCCCTTCCCCCTTTTGGGGATCTCGGCCGGGGTGAGACTTGAATGATTTTTAAGGATGATTTTTTTGTTTAGAATGACCAAAAAATTACTTGACACCTAGTGTTTTCGACTAAATCAAGGATTTACGTTACGAATAAAGGGTTCTAATTTTAAAGTTACAATATAAAAGATGGGAAAAAACTAGTTTATAGCCTAGTTTTTAAAATTAGAACCCTTTACTCGTAATCTAAAACCTCGATATTTAAATAAAGCCGATTTCATTTCGAGAGGTAATTCAAAGTATTCAAATTTTACAACCACACCGCGCCGTGTGGCTCTATCCTATTGTCATTCTTATTGTCTGTAGTAATAGGCAATACCTGCAAAACTAGAAAATTCACGTGTCGTTGTTATGACTAGATCTTATCTAGGGTATTACTTTTTAGTCCAGTCTCAGTCAAGAATTTTCAAATAGGAGTGGAAACTGCACGATAGTCCTTATTCAGATGAGTTCCACGTATTTAATCAGCTAGTCATTCATCCTCTTTTCTTCTAAAATTACCTAATTTACTTTGAAAACCACAATCTCTACTGGTAGTCAGTGAAGCTAGACAGCTGAATTTTGGAGGGAGGGCACCTTTTTGTTATCTACTAGATGCGCCCCGCGGCTTCGCCCGCGAACCAGAGTTTTTTTTCACTCTAATTTCAGAAATTTTTTGCACACCCCTAGGCGTTATTGAGTAAAAATTAAAAACTACTTAGTTAATTATTCACTCCATAGTTTATTTAGACCGAGTGAATCGAACCAAAGAAAAATTATTTTCCATACCAACTTTACCACCCTATTTAACCCCCTCAGAGGTTAAAATTTCCAAATTTTAATAGCCTATGTCCTATTCTGGTTCTAAACATCTACATACTAAATTTCATTTAAATAACTTAAGTAGTTATTACAAAGATTACTTATAACAAACATTCACAAAGACTTTCCCATTTATTATAATATTATCTATACTATACAAACCGATAAGAAACTGAAGAAAATTACTCAACACGTATTTAGAATTCTTCAAAAAACTTCGTGTAGGTACCTAGTGTTCGTAGTTAACCCGCTTACATACTTACTAATAGTTATTATGAACGCGAAAGTTTTATAAGAATACTTAACTTTCCTTAAATCACCTAAGAGTATTTAAATCTACTTAAAACAGTATAGATACTTGTTATACAGGTGAATTAAGTCTATGGCACCATCTTTAATCCTAGTATAGAAAAGTACAGATAAACATACCTTTGCATTGAGTCACAAAACGGTTTCTGTATTAGCATGAGATAATCTAAACTCTTAAAACCAACTGTGATCTTCCGACATACGCGTTAGGTGATGTCACGCAAGAAAAAACAGTTTACACAAAACAATCAAAAATTCACAATTAAATTATCTGAGGTGCTAGATGAAATATTTAAGTTTACAATTTAAATAAATCAACAAAGTTATACCTAAGTTGTTTATTTTACATTTGCAAGTGACGTTTGAAGTTTATTAACACATTGAGAAAGTTGAGCGTCTCAAAAACTTACGCAAATTCTATTTAAATTTTGATTGAAATACCGTTAAATTCAAATCAAATTGCTTTACTTCCTTTTGCTCTTACAGGACTCTTAAAGTCAAAAAAATCAAATCACACGAGTAGGTATAAGGATATTCCTAAGGATATTCGTTATTATAACAGAAATTGTTTTTAATTTTTTTGTTCACTCCAATCTTTTTTAAGTCTTTTGTGAAGAAGCGAACAAGAAACCTTTATCTTTAGGTTGTTAGTTTTCGTTTGAAGAAAAACACGCCCCAGGCTTTTTATTCCCTAGATAATCTTATATTTGCAGATTTTGCAGTAAGCCTTGTTACAGTTTTTACAAGGAATTGCTTTGACAATTTTGTTTGAATTTATAAACTAAGCATCTGACTGTCACCCGGGCTTCGGCCCACGAGAAAATGTACTTATGTGACAAGTAGAGAACACTAGGAATTAATTGCACACTCCCTATGGGTTATTTTGTAAAAATACTTATGTATTAATTATTTAGGAGGACCGTGTGGAGTGGCACAAAAGTTTGGAGGCCTATACCCAGCAGTGGGTGAAGTGGGGCTGCGGATGATGATGATGATGATTAATTATTTTCTTGCAGTTATTATTTATTTGTAGTATATTTTCTTAAGTTTATTTATACTTAGTTTTGATGAATTTTAATTTCCCATAGAAACTATACCACCCAGTTTAATCCCCTCATAGGTAATATTTATTCTTGTTCTAGGTCCTAAGCTACCTACATACCAAATTTCATCTAAATACCTAAATTAAGTAGTTACAGAAATATTTCATAACAAATAATTCATATAGACTATCACTACAGTATCTATGTGTCGGTACCTATATGCTTAGATCTTTAAAATTAAACGGATTTTGATGAGGTTTTTTTAATACATAGAGTGAATCAAGAGAAAGGTTTATTATGTATACTAGCGACCCGCACCGGCTTCGCACGGTTTTATTATACGTATTAACCTTCCTCTTGAATCACTCTATCTATTAAAAAACCGCATCAAGATCCGTTGCGTAGTTTTAAAGATTTAAGCATTCAAAGGGACATAGGGACAGAGAAAGTGACTTTGTTTGATAGGTACTATGTAGTGAAGAAACCCGTGCGAAGCCGGGGTGAGTTGCTTGTTTATTATATTAGAAGGAATATTTTTTCAACTCACTTGGAGTTTTGTTATAGACCTGCCATTGTACCGTGCCTATTTAAACCCATCGTTCGTAGCCTTGTCTGGCGAACCATATTGTAAGGACTTCCTTTTTCGCCTATCTTCGTTACTCATTTAAATTGAGGCACTCAATGTCATTTAAATGAGCAGGCGCGATACACATCTCACCTCCTTCACTAGGTCAGCGGTTTGTCGCTCCCTTGTCATCCTAATTTGGTATTCTGTCGAGCGAAGGTATTGGTACCATTGAAATGTGAATTAACATTACTGGCGCGATTCGTTCACGGTCGATTAGAGGCTGTACAAGTGTACATGTGTACCAACAGATTGTATTGATTGCGTAGATTAGCTATTCAATAGCTAAATGCCTAGCATAATAAAAAGTATTGGACCCATGGTTAGTTTTTGTTTACCGATTACGAAATGGCAAATTAAAACATGTAATTTGTGTCAGTCTAGAGGTAAGTAACTCAATTGTTTCAATTGAAAACTTCAATTTGTTTCTATTCTTTAATATGTTTACACCGATCTTTAAGCAATAGCAGCTAACGATATTACTATTATGTAGGTATATTTACAATTATATCAAACTCCTAAAAATCTAAGCCGTCACTGGCAGAGTGCCCTGAATGCTGGCAGCATTGCCACGTTGAATAGTACCTAATGCTTATTCGTTGACCGAAATAAAAGCCAGCATTCCGATCACCTGTGAGTGACCTCTATAGGAAGTTTGGTACTTATTCATAAATGATAGTAAATAAATAATGCTGAACAATTCACATAACATCATATCCTACTAATATATACGCGAAAGTTTGTAAGTAGGTATAGATGAATGGATGTTTGCTACTCTTTCACGCAAAAACTACTGAACGGAAATGGATGATATTTGACACAGAGATAGATTATAGTCTGGAATAACACATAGGCTCACACATATTTTATCCCGGAGTTCCTACGGGAACGGGAATTACGCGGGTCAAACCGCAACGCACTGCTAGTTTGGAATAAAAATTGACGGCAGCTTGTGTTAAAAATCGACATTGAAATAAATTCCACAGCTTGACTTCTCTCAGTACAATACGATCGTCTGATAATACAATCCATTCGTTACGGTTGTTACCTGCGAATTGATTTGTAGGTGGCTTGAAGTCAAATATCGAGTTACATTGGCGGTTTTGTAGGGTTTTTTCCTGTAGGAATCAGAATTTAATTTGTTTGTTTACGATGATAATTAATACTCGTAATACAAGATTTTTTTTTGACCGAAAATAAGTTTTTTTTGTCTCTATCGTCAAGAAGAATAAAACCGTCTATAGCACATTAAAAATAAAAGTGAATCCTAATACAGGTAGGTATCTAATTTCCGAACACATTATGTACTTAGTGAAATAAATATTTGAATTTTATTGCATTGAAAGTTTTATTATATAATTTAAAAATAACTTATATATCTAAACTTACATAAAAATGCCCAAATTGACGTCCAATTGAAGTTTTAAAAATATTTGAAATAATAAGGTTTGATTTTTTATTGTCTAATAAAGTTTCAGTAAAATAGCAGCTACGCATTAAAAAGTTTCATACAAAGGTTTTATCCATCCTTTTGACCCATCTAAGGGTTGAATTTTGAAATCCCGCCTTCGTGGGTGATTTTACTAGAAAAGGAAGCTCACAAATTTTAACTTTCTTGCTTCAGCGATTTCGGCTCTGTGATAATTAATCAGTTGGCTTAAGCTCTTTTATATAAAGTTACCATAGATATATTCTTATAGGCCATGACAGGTTTTTACACAAAATTTTATTCTGTTCGTAACATACCTCCTTTACCAAAACAATATTTCAAATTGTGTTCTCCGAATGTGAACCTAAAAAACGAAGAACGATGGAATTATATACAAGGTATAACATATTACCCCTACTAAGCCGAAGGGGGGGGTTTCAGGAACCCATGGTGATCAGTTGTGGGGGGGAGATAATTAAAAATTCCTATTTTCAGTTTCCCATACAAAAAGTTTTCATTTCCTAGTGCCAAAATAAAGTGACAACCCTATTCGCGCAACCTGTACTTACCTACTAACTTTACAGGTATGTAGGTAGGTATTTATCTTCGTAGATTTCAGCTATGGCGGGAGATTACTAGACGACCTAATAAATTCGTGATAATAATAAGATGCTAGTATGTAAGTTCCTAGGTAGTGTTGAGAAATTCTTAAAATGCTGAGTTAGGAAAGTTGTAAGTGTAGGTACAAGTTACAAACCTCATATTTTCTCGCTTGTCAGCTGTCTAGATGGCTTCTTACGAAGGGATTTATGTATGTTTTGGTAGGTCACTTGTAGGTACACAGTCACAGACAATTCACACACTTCAGCACAAGGTAGGTTTCTTTTTAGGCATTAACATGTCTCACTCACTTTAGCACTAGTTAGGTTAGTTAGTTAGTAAGTTACACATGCATGACGTAGGTATCGATACCTATGCATGTAAGTAAGGTTCGATATGCCTCCCTTCTTCCAAACAACACACATTTTATGGAAGTAAGCACACGCTTCCAACACACGCCTCTTCATCTCTTCAGCTCTGTGACACTCCGATGCATACACCACACCCTTAAGGTATTCTTAAGTCCTAGTTACTTGTTTTTTAGGCACGAAAGATAAAAATTGTAATTATAGCACTACACGGCACCGCGACGAAGGTCACACTAAAATAGTTCATCATTCATTCTTTTGATTTCGTTCGCCGAAAAGATGGATAATTTTTAGGGTTCATTTTCAATTTTAATAAATCCCTAGTTGGCAATATGAGTAGGAGGTATTAGGATCACAGTCGTGAAATAATAGGTATGTGGTAGAAAATTGTATGAATACGTAGGTAGGTACTGGTCTTATTTTACATAGGTATTTCACAATGTAGGTACCTACCTGCTACACACACATACACTTTGCGTGAATTCTGATAGTTGGTATACCTAATACAAAATCCCGTAGAAAACGGATTTAAGCTTTTTTTTTTTTGATTTTATGATTTTAAACAAACGAACTTCTTTAAATTTTGGTATTAAAAAAATTACGGAACCCGTATTAAAAAATATTTCAGCCCGCTTGGCAAATACAGCACCGCCATGTGGTGTATCCAGTGTTGCCAGATGGAATTTGAAAAAAACAGTAGAAAGTTCAGTAAAAAATCAGTAGATTGGAATAAAAATCAGTAGGTAGAAATTAACGACTGAAAATTCTAGAGGTACCATATGTATTTGTGTTTCGCGAGTATTTTGACTCGCATTTTGGCTGGCGACCTTTTTTTTTTTAGGTGCATTCGTAAAAAGGAAGCGATTCTTTGCATTTTTGCAGACAATTGCAGCTAAAAAAAAAAAAAGGTCGCCAAGTGGTTATTTAGTCACGGAGCTATAGGCGCGGGAAAATCAGGTAGATTTCACGAAATTTTAGAAGGCGCTCGGGACATCAGGTAGATTTCACTAAATTTTAGAAGGCGCTCGGGAAAATCAGGTAGATTTCACTAAATTTTAGAAGGCGCTCGGGAAAATCAGGTAGGTTTCACTAAATTTTTGAAATAAATCAGTAGATCGGTAGACGCCTAAAAAAGCAGGTAGATCTACTGCTAAATCGGTAGATCTGGCATCACTGGGTGTATCGCATGTTGATAGATGCCGACAGTCAATGAATGAATGAATGGTTCTCTAACTTGTCTATGATTGGCGGTTGGCTGGTTGCCATGGTTTTGCATAGTGCTACAGCCAATAAAATTTAGTCGCGTTCCTTTGTGGAAATACAAGTGTCAAAGATTAATGTAGGTACAGAACGGACAGATAAACTACATAATGACGGAAAGAGTAATTTGGTAAAGTTTTTAATTAAGTTAACCGACCCATGCGACTCAGCTCGTCGTATGTCGGATGTCGTAAAAGTCGACCAAGGGGCTTCGCCAAATGAAAGGCAGCATTTTTATTGTGTGAATTACTTATACCGTTTCTTTGATCAGCAATCCCCAGCCAAGTGATTATGGCAATACCCGCCAGATTCACAGCTCTTTTCAGTAGTGGACATCAATGTGTATTCAGTCAGTAGGTTATTATGATTAGATCAACACACAAGAAAGAACAAACAGTTAGAAAAAGACATAACTGTGTTAGCGTAGTTTAGTTCGTATGTTTAACTACACGTAACTCAACCTTCAAATTGAAATGTGATTTTAGCCATGACTTACGACAATTTGCCTCAATGATGCTGTAGGCGTTTTTCTATTTCAAGAATATGAATCTGTCACTCTTTTCTACATCTATTCTGTGACCATACTGAGGTCATCGTCGCAAGTATAAGAAACAGCAGATTTTAGGGTTGTCACTTCGTAAAAAATCAGCTGGCCATGTGAAAACTTTGTTTTAGTTTTTTCAGAGATACCAATCGAAATTAGAAAAGTCGTTGAACAAAAGTTGTTCCCCGGGGGGGTAGAAATACCCAGCTTTTCGCTTAGTACATGTATATTGTTACACCATGTAT
Organism: Eupithecia centaureata; assembly: GCA_944547425.1. Taxonomy (NCBI): domain Eukaryota; kingdom Metazoa; phylum Arthropoda; class Insecta; order Lepidoptera; family Geometridae; genus Eupithecia; species Eupithecia centaureata. Next base: position 4,454,721 of record OX155694.1, read on the forward strand.
ATGACGTCATGATATGCCTTATCGTAATGAAACTTGTGTACCTAAGAGGTACTTAAGTATAAATATAAGCCACAACCAAATTAAAGCCTACCAATTTCTCCGATTCAATTTCACGGCTCTCCGAAGGAATAAATTGGCAGGTTTTAGGTACGATGGAAAAGTACCTTTAACTGATAAAATAAATAAAAAATAATAATCTGGGCAATTCACACAGGAGTATCAGAAAAAAATGGTCTACACGGACATTCCTGAAACAATTTTAGTCTATCTCTCTCTCTCTTTGAAATTAAAAGCCCTTCCGACCTTTGGGTCTGGTTTATATTAAATTTTAAAACGACTGACCTGCTAGCTAAAAAACCTTTTTGTGAAAGCATTTTTAAATTGAATTTTCGATGCCAATCAAAAAAAAATTGGCTTATAAAACTCAATGATAGAGGCAGGGGGCCGAATTCCATTAATTTCAAAACCAAGGTCTCAATAGCGCCATACTATCAAGATGGCTAAAATGTCGTTTGTGCATTTGGTATTCTTCTATTTTTGCGATTGAAGAGATTTTCATTTTGAATACGAAAACTGTCAAATTGATAGTCATAAACGTAATCGTCACACACAGCCACAACACAACCCAACTATGAATGAACCTCAAAAAGCTGTTTGATGTGCTAGTAGAAGAAGTTTAACTCTATCATTTTAACACGATACTATTGTAATAGTGAAGCGATTTGGAATTCAGCCAGGGGCTTTATCCACCATGGAAAATCCAAACGTGTTACACAGATACGACAAGACAGCGCCGAGGAATCGTAAAAAACCGTATTTAGAGCACATTGTGACGTCACAAGGCTTGGGCGAGGAATCTCCCATGTCATATTGGATCAACCCCCCTTTGTTCATAATGCGCTAACGTGTTTTATGTGTAGGTACTTTAGTACTGTCCCTCTTAATTTCATGAGATCTTGAGTTATTCAGTGTCGGTCTCGGGCTCATTAGATCTTAGTCTCAGCGATAAAAAATATATTCCATCTGCGTGTTTATAAATAAATTATGTTGGTCCTGCATACATTATGTACATAACATACATACATACATTATGCGACGCGTGACCCGAGAGCTGGTGAATATCTGGCTCAGCGCATCAGCATTGCCATACAGGGTGGTAATGCAGCCAGTGTCTTGGGGACGCTTCCGACTGGTATTGACATGGAACAATTGAGCTACCTTTAGACTGTTTGCAACCGTCTGCAGTTAGCTCAATGGTTTCAATTGTAAATACTAGTTGTAATTTTTTTACATTATGTTCAACCTACTTCAATACGAGGAGGTCTCATCTGTATTTTATATAATTATTATATTATATAAATATATGTTTGTTAAAGCTATTGTTTTTTGTAAAAAGCTGTTCGATAAATGGTTCCATAATCCAGCATTTCACGCGATATTCACTGTCAAACAATTTGGTGTAGTGATTTAGCAAAACCACTTTGAAGCAAAATTCTGAATGAGATTGATTTCGTAAAACAGATCATATTCTATTTTGGAATTTTATGACACTCTGTCACTCACACTGGCAGATTCGTGAAGAAAAGAAAAATTCGCCGCTTCTTCTTAGATAATTGGACCTCCCATAGGAATTGGAATGGGGAATTTGATGTTTCAAAGCGCAAACAGCAGGCTCACTATTTTATCACATATTAATACGTTAAATAAAGGAATAAAAACGAAAATCCTACGTACAGTTTGTTGTACATAGGCACAACAAACTGTACGTAGTATTCTCACGCTAGCTTTAAAGCTAAGCTTTCTTTTGCATCTTTAGTAGTTTTATCACTACATAGTATAAAACAAAGTCGCTTTTTCTATCCCTATTTCCCTTTGACTAGGTACTTAAATCTTTAAAACTACTTAACGGATTTTGATGCGGTTTCTTTTTATAGATAAAGTGATTCAAGATAAAGGTTTATACGTGTAATAAAACCGTGCGAAGCCGGGGCGGGTCGCTAGTATTGTCTATTTTAGAAAGAGATACGAAGTTGCTCTTGTTGGCCACCTAAAGCTGTTTCCGTATCTCTTACAACAAGAACGAGAAATAGTAAAGTAAATACCCGTGCGAAGCTGGGGCGCAATGCTCATAGCTGGTAGGTATTATTTAAATAGGCTGCTGTTTTTTGCGGAGAGAAAAGGGTAAAGTCAAGCGCAGGGCCGTCTTAAACTAGGCTGGGGCCCTTGGGCACACAAGAATTCGCGGCCCTTTTGGAAAGTATAAAACATCTTTTACTAAGTATGACCATTTATTATAGGTAATCAAAATACAGTATGATATAATGTCATTAAGGATATTAAGATATGATATTAGAATGCTGCTGGTTTTTTGGTTACGATTACACTAACGGTTTCTTTCGGGATTTCTGTTGAGCAAAATCTTCTATTATATCCTTAAAGTCAATTTTTTGGAGGATATCACTTTCTATGCTCATAATTGACAAACTACTCAGTCGTTGTTCGCAATTCGTCTTTTATTCTCTTAAGCTGCGAAAATGACCGCTCTCCACTACAATTTGTAACCATTAGGCAAAGGAATATCCTTGTAGCAATTTCTACGTTTGGAAAAGTTTCTTCCAATTTATCTGATTTTATTAGGTTATGTAAGGTTGAGATATTTAAATCCGCTGATTGCTTGCTTCGCTAGGTTTATTAAATATTGGCTTAAATGAAAACATTCTGTTTTGAGCTCATCTGCATTAATGTCTTTATGATAAAATTCTGCAAATTCTTTGCATTTTTTGTCAACTCACGGGATTCGAGTGTTGTTAACTGACAAAGAAAACTAAATCGACTATTAATTTCATGGTATGCTGCCGCACGTTTTTTTAAATGTGTATTTAATGTATCAAATAAGGGAATGAAAGTATCTACACGAAACTTTTCCTTGCCTCTCAACTGTGCAGTCTCTGATGATCTGAATAAATGTGTAAGAGAAATTGTCGATCCTTCGGGGCCCCCTGAGAATGGGGGCCCTGGGCACGGGCCCCGTGTGCCCTTATGGTAAAGACGGTATTGGTCAAGCGTAGAAGCTAGTAGACATTAAACAAAACAATCTAGGTCCTAAAAGCTGTCAACGCAAGATAAACTCATACAAAATTAAACGTTAGCAAACGGTTTTTATTTGACTATGGTAGTGAGAGGAAACAAAGGACGCCATTTTTCATTACTCAGAGAGAAGCGAACTGAAAATGTTTCGTTTTCTTCGTACATTATTTTTTCAGGAGTTTGATTCGTCCACTTCCAGGCAAAGGCCTCCCCCAAAACTTAATTTTAAAAATATCAGAAATATTGTATTAATATCTAAATAAATAATACTGGATAATCCACACAGCATTATTGAGCCCCAAGCTAAGCAGAGCTTGTGTTATGGGTATTACATAGATGACTGATATACTTTATAGAATAACCGCCACCCCGGCTTCGCACGGTTACATTATACCTGTTACGTATAAACCTTCCTCTTGAATCTCTCAAAAAACGCATCAAAATCCGTTGCGTAGTTTCATAGATTTGAGCATACATAGGGACATAAGGACAGAGAAAAAACTTTGTTTTATACTATGTAGTGACTTTACACAGATAGATATTTTGGGAGGGATAAATAATTGAAAGATCTGCAGATATTTTTATTTCCGGTTGCTCAAGTTGTATTAAACTTAACTAGCTTTATAAAATGTTAAATAAAAGATATAAATAAGTTAAATAAAAAAAATATTCCGCTAAAAGACATCAAGACTGTAAAAATAGTGTGTTTTAAAAAACTCTAAACCGACTTCAAATTCTTTAAAGCTAAAATGAGAACATCTTCGATGTAGGTAGTCCAAGTCAATAAAATAGTCATTAAGATTCGCCCAGAAGTTTATGGGCTATCCCATAAACTACAGGCCAAATCTTGATCAAATACTGGCACCACATTAAAAGTACCAGCTTTCAAATAAAAAAAAGAATCAGCAAAATCTCATAGAATAAATTGAGGTCGATAAATAAATAATCTGAGGTCACACTGCACACAAAAAAAACTGGCAATTTGTGAAAATCCTCATTTTTTTGAAAATCGTTTGATAAGTGGGATCTCTGAATATTTCACCACAGCTTCTTGTAATCTACAGCTGTATCTTACCCGAATGGGAGCCTAAAGCTTAATTCCCACCTATTTGGCACTGTGACTCGAAAGCTTTGTTGTGCCTATGTAGAGTCCCTTGTAGTAATACACTTATTTATTTAGAATCAAGCGACTAGCTGAAGTGGAGATGCCTATTAAATTCTCTCAATATTCATTAATAAGAAAAACTTTATTTCTATAGGACTTGATTCTGACAAAAAAGGCCAAATGTAATACTATAAGTACTATATCAAATTAAAGGAAGAAATGAGCTCTGGGTACATTACACCTAAAAGCTTTACTTACATTCCTACTTGATGCGCCCCGCGGCTTCGCCCGCGAACCAGAGTTTTTTGTACATATTTCAGAAATTTATAACACTACCCCTAAGAAAAAATACACGGTTAATTATTTATTTTATAGTTTATTTATACCGAGGTTTAAGTACTTACCTAAATCGAACCAACAAGGAAAAATAGAAATTATTTTAAACTATCTACGTAACAAATTTAACTACCTAAATAACGTAAGTAATAACGAAGATTACTTTTAAAAAACTCGGTCGGATCAAAAACATAAAACTACCTATTACTTTTTAATTTTTGGTATCATTAGCCAGTATAAAAACATTGTTTACATAAAGACTCGACTTTTTCTTGTTCCATAAACATAGAACATTTTCCAACTTCAAAATTAACGACCTAACAAGAGATTTATTTTTCGCTTCTTTTCTTTAGTGAACAAAAATCACAGCGAGCACTTCTTTTCCTGGATTTAATAATTTTTATTTATTACTAGCTGGTACCCGCGACTTCGTCTGCGCATGATAAGTATTTCGAGTACTCGCGATTTCACTTGCGTAATTCCCTTTCCCGAGAGATTTTCGGGATAAAATAAGCCTATGTGTTATTCCAGCTTATAATCTATCTCTGTGCTAAATTTCATACAGATCCGTTCAGCAGTTTTTGCGTGAAAGAGTAACAAAAATCCATCCATCTATCAATCTATCCATCCATCTATCCATTCATACTTACAAACTTTCGCGTTTATCAGTTTAATTCAGCTTGGTTCCCCTGGGCTATACGGGTTTTCAAAAATTTCTCACAGCATCTGAACGACGCGCGCGCGTCGTTCAAATGCTGTGAGAAATTTTTGAAAACCCGTATAGCCCAGGGGAACCAAACTGAATTCCGGGATATAAGGTATCCCATGTCCAATCGTCCCGAGTTCCATTCGAATTCATTCACTTCCGTCGTGATGCGTGGTTTAAGAATTTTTCTTTCACCCTCTCTCCCAGGGGAACCTTACTGAATTCCGGGATAAAAAGTATCCCATGTCCTTCCTTGTAGTATGAACTCAAATCGTCCCGAGTTTCATTCCAACTCATTCAGCAGTTTCGGCGTGATGCGCGGTAAAGGAACTTTACTTTCATACCCTCTCCCATGGGAACCTTACTGAAATCCGGGATAAAAAGTATCCTATGTCCTTCCTCGTAGTATGACCTATAATCATGCCGAGTTTCATTTCAATCCATCAAGTAGTTTCGGCGTGATGCGCGTTTACGATACAGACAGACAGACAGACAGACAGACAGACAGACAGACATGAAAGAAAAAAATTACAGTTTTGGCTTGAGTATCGATAATAGAGTGCCCTCCAAAAAAAATTTTCAAAATATCTTCAATGTACAGAATTGGACCTGTTACAGTTTTATTATAAGTATAGATTGTGTCCAAAAGTCCTGTAAGGTCCAGAGAAAATAAAGCACTATGAGTATATGAGTTTTAATTGGGTTTATTTTTGAAAATAGAATTGAAAGCGCTTTCTTTCTTTTTTTTTTATTGTGTCTTCCTCCATGGTAGAATGTGTACATTACTTTGCGTTGCGCGTAAAAAAATATTAATTTATTTAATTATTAAATGGAGAATGTCGAAAAAATTCGATAATGGTTATGAAAATTGAACAGAAGGGCAACTAAATAATAAAAATGCGTATGTTGTGGTCAAAATCTATTTTACATTGCCTATTTTATCGAAGGTAAGTTGTGATTTTATTTTCGACTAGCTGGTACCCGCGACTTCGTCTGCGCATGATTAGTATTTCGAGTACTCGCGATTTTACTCGCGTAATTCCCTTTCCCGTGAGATTTTCGGAATAAAATAAGCCTATGTGTTATTCCAGCTTATAATCTATCTCTGTGCTAAATTTCATACAGATCCGTTCAGCAGTTTTTGCGTGAAAGAGTAACAAACATCCATCCATCTATCAATCTATCCATCCATCTATCCATTCATACTTACAAACTTTCGCGTTTATCAGTTTAATTCAGTTTGGTTCCCCTGGGCTATACGGGTTTTCAAAAATTTCTCACAGCATCTGAACGACGCGCGCGCGTCGTTCAAATGCTGTGAGAAATTTTTGAAAACCCGTATAGCCCAGGGGAACCAAACTGAATTCCGGGATAAAAGGTATCCCATGTCCAATCGTCCCGAGTTCCATTCGAATTCATTCACTTCCGTCGTGATGCGTGGTTTAAGAATTTTTCTTTCACCCTCTCTCCCAGGGGAACCTTACCGAATTCCGGGATAAAAAGTATCCCATGTCCTTCCTTGTAGTATGAACTCAAATCGTCCCGAGTTTCATTCCAACTCATTCAGCAGTTTCGGCGTGATGCGCGGTAAAGGAATTTTACTTTCATACCCTCTCCCATGGGAACCTTACTGAAATCCGGGATAAAAAGTATCCTATGTCCTTCCTCGTAGTATGACCTATAATCATGCCGAGTTTCAGTTCAATCCATCAAGTAGTTTCGGCGTGATGCGCGTTTACGATACAGACAGACAGACAGACAGACAGACAGACAGACAGACATGAAAGAAAAAAATTACAGTTTTGGCTTGAGTATCGATAATAGAGTGCCCTCCAAAAAAAATTTTCAAAATATCTTCAATGTACAGAATTGGACCTGTTACAGTTTTATTATAAGTATAGATCTTTCAACGTGATAAATATAGTGTAAAACTTGTTTTTATGTTCCTTTCTGGGGAGTATAACACCCTATCTATATTACTTTATATATTTGTGTATGTATATAACTATACTTCATGTATGTATTGTCACGTTACAGCCCACCCGGCTATCTATGAAAGGGCTGAACGTTGCAGTTAATAATTTAGAGAATTTAGACCTACTGGTTGAGAAGATAAAGGCTTGAAGTTTTTAACAAGTGTATTTAAATTAATAAAGTTTTGATATAAAAACAAAGTCTTTCCGATCGAGAAATCTAGTGCACAAGGTTAAAGTCCTTAACTGGCAGCTTGAGAGACGTGTAGATGTAGCGAGAGAACGCAGCCGCTAAGTCTCGCCTCAGCCTTGAGTAGTGACGGTTGAGGTGGTGACCGCCGACCGCTAGGACCCGGAGTCTGGAAAGCCGTGAAGTGGTACTGGTGTCGTGAGACCTGGAGCAACGGGAGATGTAAGAAGAGGAGTCACAGAGTAGAGTCTCCCGCAGAGGGACAAAGGGACAATCCCCGTAGCCCGAGATGAAAGCTTCAGTATCTGATAGAGGACAGGCTAGCCTCTGGCGGCGGTAGAGTGGCCAGCCAGGGTCGCCGACCTCCAGGAAGTCAGACACGAATTCGTCGAAGCAGCCTCGGGATCGGCTATTAGGGATGTCTTCTCCAGGCCCAGGATTCCAAGGTGGAGATGTTCTTCACCAAGCTTCGGGCTTCCAGGGATTGAGGTAGACCAGTCTTCAGGCTTCCAGGTAGAGCAGAAGGTTTTACAATACTTGATGTTACTTCGTTGACTTTTCGAATTCAACTCCCCGACTGTAGCGATGTTCTGCTATTTATATGAAATCTCGTCGAACAGTCGGAAATTTAAAAGTAGTCATAACGGCCAGGCTCAGCTAAGATTTTAACAAGAGGTTTGAACTAAAATCTATGCAAACTATGGCTAGTTTTACAAATATGAAGAAAATTTGACATGTCAAACGTATAAAAAATGACAAGACTGTCATAACAAACATGAATTTCTATGTGAAGCAGCTACATTACTAATAAAATAAAATAAGGATTTAGATCAGAAAAATCTGCTCTAACAAGTGAGGTGAAAATGTATTTTTAGGTAAAAATGCCGAAGTTCTGATATTTACGGCATAAATATCTAAGGCGAAGCCCTAAAATAGTGTTCAAAGAGTATACTAGAGCAGGATCCTCTGTTACACGTAAGTTTTTGTTATGAATACATGGTTAAATTCCCAAATTTAGGCAGGAAGAATAAGACGAGTTGAACTAAGGTTCAGAACTTCTCCTCTACACATTATGAGAGCTTTAAAAGTGGCCGAAGCTAAAGAGATAAGCTGTTCCTAACATATCTTACAAGTACTTACAAGCAGGTAAGTAATAATCCTTCAAAACAAGTAATAAACATTACATTTCAGGTTCACAACTTCCCAACACATTATGAGAGCTTTAAAGGTGACCTAAGCTAAATAAATAAGCAGTCCCTAATATATCGTACAAGTAATTACAAGCAAGTAAGTATTAATTTGTATAAAACAAGTAATAAACATTACAGTATATAATGGATAGTTATATTATACAGATAGAAGGATAGATATATTAGTTTCTTACAATAACAATCTAACATTGATAAAAATTGACGAAATGCCGGTAATAGCATCTTATGTGGGTTATTTATAGATGAATGTTTGAGAGAGATGGGTACGTAAAGTAAAAACAACAACACATGATATTAATATAGGAAATAAATTAATTTCTTAGATACGATAGAATATTCTGCATACCAGATAATTTTTGTATAAAAAGATCAATTTAATAAAGCTTTTGTATTACGATATGATTTTCCCTATCTATGTCATAACGTTTTACGCAGAAGACGGTTTAATTTGGTCTAAGTATCACTACATAGTATAAACAAAGTCGCTTTTTCTGTCCCTTTGTCCCTATATACCTATGTCCCTTTGAATGCTTAAATCTTTAAAACTACGAAACGGATTTTAATGCGGTTTTTTTTAATAGATAGAGTGATTCATGAGAAAGGTTTAAGCTAGCTAGCGACCCGCCCCGGTGCGAAGCCGGGGAGGGTCGCTAGTTAATATAAAATACTTATTCACAAAGGAAATAGAAACAAACCAGTATTTACAATTGAAATAATTGAGCTTATTGCAGACAGTTACAAACAGTCTAGAGGTAGCTCAACTGATCCATATCAATACTAGTCGGAAGCGTCCCGAAGACGCTAGCTGCTTAGCTGCTACGTTAGGTATATGGCAATGCTGATGCGCTGCGCCAGATACTCACCAGCCCTCGGGTCTCGCATCGCATCGACCAGACTGTTATATAATTTTCTAAGGAACTTAGAGCGTCTCGGTATCCCGCCGAACCTGGGTCTTGACTCCAATGGGAACAAATGCCTTGTTCCCATTGGATTTTTAAAGTTATGAGCAAACTTATGACCTGCATTTTTGCGCCAGACAAATTTCTTAATTGATGGTGCGTTAAAAATCTGCCAGAACTACTTTTAATCTTTTATTGCAATGTTTAAGGTCGATGCCGAATAAAACATTGTTTGTTTACGTAAGAGATTTTAAATTTTTGCTTTCATTCCGGATTTCGTAAGTAATAAAAAGTTTTCGCTATTTCAGCCTACACTACCCATTGCCCAGGGATAAGAAGTTTAGGCAAGATTACTTCCTAACTTTGACATTACATATGTACAACAACTAATATGTTGTCAGCGAAGTTTGTTCTGTGTTGTAGGTACTTAACTTGTCCCTTGGCAATACTAGGGGTATTGCTATAAGCTAAATAGGTGAAATGGGACCTTCGAACAATTTAAATGGTCGATGCGTGTGGGCCTGTTTGCTCCTCATGTTTTAAATTGATTAAAATTATTTGTGAATTTCTCATTTTGATTCTCAAATCAAGGTAATTTTAAGATGTACAGTAAAAACAACGCTATAAACAAACTTATGTAGTTGTGGTCACTTGTGATCCAATAGATACCGTCCCTTGAAAGGCCTAAACTTTACTTTAATTTCAGGTATAATCCGTAACATTAGTTTTTGTTTCATTTAAATGTTTACACAATGTAAGTACGTAAATTTAAATCAGAAATAATTGAGATGCAATAAAAGAACGTTCAGTTTACATTACAAACTATTTACATTAAATATAAAAATTAGAATAAGCTTACTTGTTCGTAAACTCTGAGAGTGCCAGTTGTTGTGCGCTACATAGCCTAATGCACAAATCTCGTTGAAGTCACCTACTTTTAAACTTTTGGACAGTTAATTCAATTTGAACTGAACTTCGTTCTCGTCTTTGTTGCAGACTTTCGTTGCAATAAATATGTAGGCAGGTACTTCGAGAACAGCTCGGACACTATAACTATATTAAGGGAAACCAGAGGTTTATAATTATCAGCCTTACACATAGATAAATAACAGTAAGCTTATTAAACGTTTTCATGTTTAATAGTAATTAATAAAAAAGACTATAAACATAATGTGACGTGTCTACATTTATCACCTGTATCTATAATATACATGTCTTGTTTAGTACTATTTATCAATGGTCAAAAGCTTTCAAGGAGGTATTCTAGAAAAATTTTGACAAGATACTATTGTGGTGGTGAAGCGATTTATTTTGTGGAATTCGGACCCTGATAGCCAACTTTCAACCGTCCAAGTTTTAGGCGAGATAAATCGAGCTTGGTTTTAGTTTTGCACTTCCTATTAAATCTGTTGCAGGGTCAACTCAATCGTCTAATCATAACAAACTTTTTGAGATTCATTCATAACTGAGACGATTACGTTTATGACTACCAATTTGACATTCTAATTATGAAAGTCTTTTCAAGCGTAAAAAATAGTAGAATACATGCCAAATACAGAAACGTCATTTTAGCCATCTTGATTGTATGACGCTATTAAGACCTTTGTTTGAAATTAGTGGAATACGGCCCCTGGATACGTGTTAGTTTGGATATTTTCACCATTCCGTCTCTTATTTTGTACCTCAGTGGTGTCCAAACGGTGACGTGTCATGTCACCAGGCTGACATGCTGTGTGTCCTTTCATATATTTGGCAAATGCTTTACCAAGCTTTTCGTAAAAGGCAAACGCCTACAAAATTAATCATATATCATGACACGACAAATAGATATACACCTATCCTCACGCATCAGCCTTATACAATCATAATTCATTTTTACTCGCGAGATAGGTTATGCTATTAATTTTGTAGCGTTATTAAAAATATGTGCCGAAAAAAGGAGTTGGATTGTTATGGTTTAATTAAATGTAACTCTTGTTGTTCCAGATAGGGCCGCTAACAGACTCGAGATGGCAAATCGGCGGCGGCGGGAAGGTGCAGGAGGATGGCATAGCCATCCACGTGACGGCTCCAGACGGGGAAGAAGACGACGAGTTCATGCCGACACCAGCGGTCAGGATGCGGAGGAAGTTGAGCACTCCGCTCAGCGCGCTGCCCGGCCTCTCTGATGGACTACTTGAACTGCAAAGTAAAGTATCACAAACTATACGTAGAGTCCTTTTCACGAAAGAAGTCCCCTAGACGCGGCGGCGCTGTAGTAGTACGACCGAATGAAGCCAGCAAGCATATGGCAATCTGCCGAATTTAGGTCCACCAGTTGCCGAGGGACTTTTTTCGTGAAAAGAACTCTATCTTAACTAAGGTTGAAGTGAACTTCTTTTGTTTTCGGTTGCGCTGTGTTCTTATACTCACTCAGGAGGCGTCGAATTCCACTAATTACAAAACATAGGTCTCAACAGAGTCATAATACCAAGATGGCTAAAATGAGGTTACAGAATTTGGTATTCTACTATTCTTTGCGCTTGAAGAGACTTTCATTATTAGAATATCAAATTGGTAGTCATAAACGTAATCGTCATAGCTATGAATGAACCTCAAAATGTTTGTGCTAGGAGAATACCAAAAGGAGTTTATCTACTGTCATTTTGACATTTCATTTATTGTAATGGTGAAGCGATTTATTACTGGAATTTGGGCCCCGGTCCAACTCGATAGATGATAATTGTAAGCATTGGCCCCATAGGTACTTAACATAAATAAAACATTATTTAATTTTTTAGTATAATTATACATTGAGAATGGCTCGACTATAAGTAGGCTTTGTAATCAGCTTCACTTCAATGAAAAAACAAAAAAAGATCGCGCCAGCTTTAATTAGGAAACCTAATTTCCTGCTGCCTTTTCGCACGCGCTTTTCTGGGACAAAATATAGGGTAGAGACCATTTACATGCCGAACATTGACATCCGTTCGATTCTCTATTTAAATAAGTAACAAGTTTTTCGCATTTATGAGATGGCAAATAGGAGAGAAGGCAAAGATGGCCAAGCCATCAACGTGACGCCTCTTTTGTTGGCGGCGATCCTCTTTTGTTTTTCTTGTTATTGAAATGCGAAACACCGGAAATCCAGAACAAGTAGAACTTCTCGCAATAGGAATCGATACCTCCTTAGAGCGTTTTCACATTATCCGATCCGATATCGGTGTCGGACGACGATAGCCGACATCCGATAGCCGACACCATGTGCTATTTTCACATATTTCCGACAAAATCGTTCCGATACGGCCATTTGCTCCATAGCTTAGTGCGGGCAGGTCATCATGGCAGACTAAAATAGAAAACTTTATTTGCTGTATCTATTATATTTGAGACGCAAAAAAAGATCTGTCGACAGACAGTATTGGATACATCCGATTGTGGAAGCTAGATATTCAGAGGGAGCATTTTATACTCTTTTTAGCAAGCTACAAAACGCACCTTGTAAGTTTTTTAACTACTTTCGTATGAGTGAATCCACATTCAATTATTTGTTAATTCATCTCACAAACAGTATCAAGAAACAAGACACACATTTTCGAATGGCTGTGGGGCCTAAAGAAATGCTGGCTGGCGCATCAGGCTCTACGCACACAGAGACAATTTAGATACACGTACAGCACTCATGCAAACATTATCGTCCGACGGCTCACGGGCGTCCGATGGTGCCGCCAGCGTATCGGTGTCGGCTCCGACATCCGATATCGGGCCGGACAATATGAAAGACAGGTACATATTTCATACATTTTGCTTGCCCCGATATCGTGTCGGCGTCCGACACCGATATCGGATCGGATAGTGTGAAAACGCTCTTATTGTAAGAGCGTTTTCACACTATCCGATCCGATATCGGCGTCGGACGCCGACACGATATCGGGGCAAGCAAAATGTATGAAATATGTACCTGTCTTTCATATTGTCCGGCCCGATATCGGATATCGGAGCCGACGCCGGTACGCTGGCGGCACCATCGGACGCCCGTGAGCCGTCGGACGATAATGTTTGCATGTGTGATGTACGTGTATCTAAATTGTCTCTGTGTGCGTAGAGCCTGATGCGCCAGCCAGCATTTCTTTAGGCCCCACAGCCATTCGAAAATGTGTGTCTTGTTTCTTGATACTGTTTGTGAGATGAATTAACAAATAATTGAATGTGTATTCACTCATACGAAAGTAGTTAAAAAACTTACTAGGTGGGTTTTGTAGCTTGCTAAAAAGAGTATAAAATGCTCCCTCTGAATATCTAGCTTCCACAATGGGATGTACCCAATACTGTCTGTGGACAGATCTTTTTTTGCGTCTCAAATATAATAGATACAGCAAATAAAGTTTTCTATTAAAGTCTGCCATGATGACCTGCCCGCACTAAGCTATGGAGCAAATGGCCGTATCGGAACGATTTTGTCGGAAATATGTGAAAATAGCACATGGTGTCGGCTATCGGATGTCGGCTATCGTCGTCCGACACCGATATCGGGGCAAGCAAAATGTATGAAATATGTACCTGTCTTTCATATTGTCCGGCCCGATATCGGATATCGGATCCGACACCGATACGCTGGCGGCACCATCGGACGCCCGTGAGCCGTCGGACGATAATGTTTGTATGTGTGCTGTACGTGTATCTAAATTGTCTCTGTGTGCGTAGAGCCTGATGCGCCAGCCAGCATTTCTTTAGGCCCTAGAGCCATTCGAAAATGTGTGTCTTGTTTCTTGATACTGTTTGTGAGATGAATTAACAAATAATTGAATGTGGATTCACTCATACGAAAGTAGTTAAAAAACTTACTAGGTGCGTTTTGTAGCTTGCTAAAAAGAGTATAAAATGCTCCCTCTGAATATCTAGCTTCCACAATGGGATGTATCCAATACTGTCTGTGGACAGATCTTTTTTTGCGTCTCAAATATAATAGATACAGCAAATAAAGTTTTCTATTATAGTCTGCCATGATGACCTGCCCGCACTAAGCTATGGAGCAAATGGCCGTATCGGAACGATTTTGTCGGAAATATGTGAAAATAGCACATGGTGTCGGCTATCGGATGTCGGCTATCGTCGTCCGACACCGATATCGGATCGGATAATGTGAAAACGCTCTAAGTCTCAAGCAGATCTTCGCTCACTGCGAGCGATGAAATAGAGGTAGAATCGCTTCGATCGACCGCTGATTGGCTAGGCCTACTGTTGTTTTCGCACGCGAATCACGATACGGCATTATTCATGTTTTTAAACATTATGTTAAATGTATGTTAGTCAACCGGCAAATACCTACTTCAATGATAAGTTACCTGGGTAAGGACCAAAATTTTTCACAACGGAAACGGAGCAAATGTAGCACAACAGAATTTGTTAAGGTGTTAAGGTATTTGTTAACATGGGTCTAGAAATGATCACACTGGTATAGATTATTTACATTCTTATTGTTTCTTAACCATTGAAAAATATATAAAGGTTTAGAAAAATATAGCAAATACAAATATGTTATACATTAATTTAATAACACGTATTATAAGACCTAAACCTGATTGAGAGTTAAAATCGTTAAGTAATGTTGTATACCTATCTTTACCAAATTCCATTGTAACACGTCACACAATTTCGTGACATTCGTCGCATACAGGAAAAAAAACCACATGACACAGCATTCAAAAATTAAACACCTTTATGAATACACATCAGAACTATTCAATAGTAGACAAAATAAGCTACTAGAATTAGTAGTAAAAAGTAAGAAAAGTTGACGCAAAACACTTTAAAAGTCTTACAGAAAATCCAAATTTATAATGGTGCACATGCACCTTCAACACGTTTTTGCAAATGAGCGAAAAACAACGTGGCGGAATTGGCCTGAATTTAGTCACAACTTAGATGACGGTGTAGCCTTTGCAACAAAACATTATTTGTTATCCTATCTTGCCATGTTCTCGATTTATGCTGTCGCACAACTGAGTGACACAACGGAACGAAATTTGGGACACGCTTTTAGATTAATATTATAAATTAACTATAAAGTTTAACGAGACCGTAATAATAAAAACGTGAAGATAAATTCATGGTGAATAAGTATAAATAAATCAAAAAGTCTTTGAAAAGTTTTTTAGTTTTAGAATAAAATTGCAAAAACCTGGAAGAGTCGGAGATGTGCCATTCACATTTTGTATGAAAAACGAAAATGGATTCAGTATCCTTATTTACATAAAATTAATTTTACAAAAACCTAGTGAAAGAATTTTAGATATGAATAAAGCACAGGGTGCAAAATAAATTCAGCTATAATAATCAAGTATTAATATTCACATAAGTTAACAATTTTTTTTATATGTTGATTTGAAAGTAATGTGCCATCGTACCCACGCAAAAAGTGCAAAAATTTTGGTCCTTACCCACCAACTTCTTTATCTAAAAATCTTAGCCGAATAATTTTGTGGAATAAAGGCCCTGTATGTGCGTGATTATATGTATAAGGAAAAATGTTGGATAAAGCGTCACAATCCAGTTAGGTTCCTGTCTTAATTAATATATCCAATTTTTCGCCTCCGAATAATATTAATTCTATGAGTCCCAAGCTCTTTCTTGTAATATCCTTGTTGTTGTAATAGCCTATTCCTAAAATCATTTTTCATACTATTTTAGTCTATGACTGTAGTGTTATTAAACATTCCACTTCCTCTCGTGGCTCGTTACCCTGCCGTTTTCATTTTTGATAGAATTTTTATTATTCGCCGAATATTATTGAAATCATAACCTACATATTCCCTTATCAGGTCCAACCTTTTGTGTAGGTTTAGGCGGTTTGTTTCTCTTATTCGCGTAGTTTGCTTTGATTTTTATTGGTCGATTATTACGTGAAAGTAATAAACTAAACTAGCGTTACAATTTATACCACACACAGCCCTACGCTTAGCTCAGCTTAGCTTGTTAGACTAGAAAACTGAAATACTTACTTTTACGATATCATTTTTTACATAGAAAACCCAGAATGCCTTGAAAAAATATTTTAAATAAATAAATAATACTGTACAATCCACACAGCATCATATAGCCCGAAATCGAAATATCTATAGCCAGAAAAATTTGCATATATCATAATGATATGTATATGCAAATTTCAAATTTCTCGTCCCTGCCAGACAGATATTAACACACACCTCATAGCCTCAACTGTGAACCATTCACACTCTGCAAACCATAGACATAAAATTTTACAAAAAAATCGTCTGCAACAATTCGGATATGCAAGGATAGTGAGTGAAGAGGCTGTTTGATTTTGGCAATAATAGCTTACCGAAAAAAAATAAGCAAGTAGGTAAGTAGCTAGTTATGCAGAGACAACTTTGAGTCAACAAAGCCCATAAATCTTGTTTTAGCCAATTTAAAGCACCCAAGTGGTTTGCCCAAAACAAATAACAAAGACGTGCAAAGTTCCAAGTGGAGATCTATCAAATGGAAAATACCCATTGCCACATCATTCAATTTGAGGCAAATTTGACATTGTGGTGTCGGATCGGACTAATTTGAACAATTACAACTTTTAGCTTGGCAATTAACTTGCAATGATTTCGTTGATTAGGCTGTAATCTATCTTTAAATTTAAGTGTTAAGTTAGGTAATTTAGGTTAGGTTTTGTATGTAAAGATTTAAAAAATGTCTATATTTATTAACATCTAGCGACCCGCCCCAGCTTCGCACGGTTTTATTATACGTATAAACCTTCCTGAATCACTCTGTCTATCAAAATCCGTTGCGTAGTTTTAAAGATTTAAGCATATACATAGAGACAAGAAAGCGACATTGTTTTATAGAGGAACTATGTAGGTAGTGAAGAACATAAAAATTTAAGAATATTAGAAACACATTATTCAAAATAGTAACTGAAAATGATCTAAGTATGTATTATTCCGGGCTATATATAATCTACTGTGCCAAAT
The DNA here is from genome assembly GCA_944547425.1 of Eupithecia centaureata. NCBI lineage: Eukaryota > Metazoa > Arthropoda > Insecta > Lepidoptera > Geometridae > Eupithecia > Eupithecia centaureata. The sequence goes on from OX155694.1 coordinate 4,472,192, forward strand.
TTCATCCATAGCCGTTCGGTAGTTTTTGCGTGAAAGAGCAACAAATATCCATCCATCCATCCGTCCATCCATACTTATAAACTTTTGCGTTTATAATATTAATAACAATAGAATAGAATAGAAAAAACATTTATTTGAACACAGGTACAATAAAAAACAGTACATAGAATTAACAAACAGTAACATAATAATAACATGGAGGTAATTAGGTGACACAGAATGGTGGTAGTTTTAAAATATGACCTCCATGACCCTGCGCCGAAATAGGGGTTGGCTCAGCTTGCGCTGTTTTTCAGCCAAAGACCTTAACTGATTGACGTTACGGATAAAGACTAAACAAGAACGCGAACGTGAGAAACCGCGGGCAGATACAAGTATGTAATAAGCAACTATTATAACCTGCTCCACAATTTAATCGCCGCTAATATCAAACTTACAAAAGGGTTTCACAATCTAGATTATCATAAGCAGTTAATCCTGTGATTCTGCGTAAGGTACGGTAGTAAAATAACAAAGCAAGCAACCCTTTCGGCTAACTGCTAAATTAAATGAAATTTAAATTCTGTTGGCATAGGAAAACACTTAAAATATCCCTGGTTTAATATCCCTGATTCAATTTAGGATCGAAATACAGCGAAAAGAAAATATGTATTGGTATCTATGAACCTCTGTTCGGTTTTGGTTTAATTCTGCTTGGAACATCTTTATTTACTGTATTTTACTATCAACTGTATTATTTTACACACATATAGATAGAGTAAGTTAGTTTAATGGTTGTCTTGAACCTCTCTTCCCAATTTTTAGAGCTAAAGCTGATAATAATAATAATAATTGAAAAATATTTGGCTCCTGAAACATTCTGGCTCCTGAAATACAGTTTTTAACTAGTTCAGGAGCCTTTGGACTCATTACTGTCTGTAAACCATTATTGTTGTGTCAATAAAAACCTTTTTTACTTTACTTTTTTACTTTCAGGGAGGCAAAGGTTCGACCACAGATTTTTTTTGAATATAAGTAACAGAAAAAAATTAAAACGAAATACCCGAATGAACTAGATTAATTTTATTATTGTTCAATGTGCCGACACGCAATAAAAAAAATCACAAAATTAAATTGAATTAATTAATATAATTAATAATTATAATTAAATGAACACTTGAAAAAATGCAAGCAAAGGTATATTTATATTTTTCACTCTCTTGCTCAAAAAGTATGTCATGATACTGCAGCAAAAACTGTACCACTACTAGTGAATAACAAACAATATAATGTACAACGTAGATCTTAGCTAATCCTCGAAGCTTCCTTATGAGTTCCAGGTTCCTGGAAAAGGAACTCATTTTGCTGCTGCGGCTTAGGTGGCAAAGTGCAATTAGAGTCGGTATGAATTATAGGTACGTTATTTTGTTAGTAAGTGTGCGAAAAAACAGACTAAGTGCTATTTGGGTAATGTGAGTACTTACACTTATATACTTCACACGAAAGTATGGTTTTGTTTCTCACCCAAACGGATGCCACCTAAATCATCTTTTGTAGATGTTTAAGAAATACAGAATTTATTCTAATACCTATCAATTATAAAATGTTATTCGCTTGTAAAAAAGCGAAAAAAATAAATTTTAGCTGAAGAATTGGACAACCGATGTGGAGCGGCGGGCGAAGTTTCGCCTGCGACGCAGGAGGTTTCAGGTTCCATTCAATTCCCGCCTTGGCTCGAATGTGGTTGAAACACTCCAATTTATCTAATAAGAAGTTGATAGCTATCTTTATGTATATTTGTTTGTGGAATTGATCTTAGTACTGTATAATAATATATACTAGTAGTAGTGGTACTCTATTTAGAGATGCCACGATTCGGCTACTATTCGGTATTCGGCCTATTCGATCACTTTTTTTGGTTATAAATTTCAAATTACAATATTTTAATAAGTAAAATTAATCAGCGGTAAGTTGTGATGGATAAAAACAAGCTTTTCAGCATTTGATGGTAGCAAACGATTACGCTTTTCATCGTAAATGATACCAGCTTCAGAAAACAACTTCTCACTATACACGCTTCTCCCGCCCGGGAGAAGAAAGATAAACTTAAAAAGAGAACTAATGAACTGTTCTACAAAATTGTAGGTGATGTTTTATTTTTATAATGATCTGAAAAAGCGTGGCGTGACGTGCTAACTCACAATAGAAACAATCAAATGGCCGCACGCCGCACGCCCTCCCGCGCTCGAGTGAGACAGGTCGCGACTCGATTTTGCGATCGACAAGCATGTACTTACTTAGTGCCGAATGTTCGGCGGCCGAATATTCGGCGCTTCGGCCGATAGCGTTGCAGAATTTTCGGTATTCGGCTAAATCACTATTCGTGGCAACTCTACTCTATATACTCTCTGATATATTTAAAATTTAGCTCGAACTCGATCCGTGTCAGTTTTATGGTCTAATTTAATGAAATTGCCTGTCAGAGGATTGTCGGACAGATACACAAATCGATATAACTGTTATTAATTGCTCTTAACTTTTTTAATCAAAAAAATAAATTGTTTGTTTCGTTTCATATCCCTGTGGCACAGTAAATTCCCCTATAGAATGAAGTCAGAATTGATGCCTCAGATTCGTGCCTCGTTGCTCAGATTCCGAAAAGCAAAATCTACTTACCACTTAGCCGATAAAATAATCAAAATTTTGAATCAATAAACTTAGGTGAGCAAATTTGCTACCGATCTTCAAGACCTTGATAAAGAAGCACTATTTTATATAAACATTTTATGTAAGTAAATATAATTTTTAGTACATAAAATGTTATGTCTGCATTATATTTAGATACATAATAAATATAGTCAATATTGTACGTACATATAAACCCATCCAACGATTCTATCCATCTAAGTTTGTCAGGTAGACATGGCTCTTGATTGATAAGACCTCCAAATGTAACGTTGTCTGAGTTATTTTATTAGAAAATGTTATATTTTATTCAAGAGTGCGATAAAGAATTTTCTATCTATCATATTCTATCGCTATTTTTCAAAGATATGATTTTGGCCAGTTGGGAACAAATCCCTACGGCGGCGCGGCGCCGCCGGGGGCAAATAACCGGACTTTACCGTAAACAAAAAAATACGTCATATTTGTTTAGTTTCTGTGTGTTTTTTGTTACGTACCTCCGTACGTAGCCCTCCGGTCACATGGGATGAAAGACTATAGGCAGATATTGAATGCGGCAAGCTGAAGACAGCTAGGGCTCTATGGCGTCATTAGGGGAGGCCTATGTCCAGCGGTGGACTAATGTGGGTTGCTGATGATGGAAAACTAACTATTATAAGTACTTGTCGGTCATCGTGTACCCTGAACTTCATAACTTACTTCTTAACTTAATTTGAGGGTAGATGATAGATTTGACAATGCCTAGCATTAGGTTAGTAATTATTTTTTTATTTACAACCTTCTTCAAAAACGAAGATATTGGAATGAGGATATGCAATTTTTTTGGTGAAGTTTTATCAACGGTCTTTTTTAATGTTTATAGCTTTTGCTTCTAGTGTTGTTCTTTTCAAATTTGATCAAGATATGACCAGTTTTTAGTTATAGTAAATAAATAATGCAGGACTGTCCGGAATTATTTATTTATTATTATATACCTACAATTGAAACCATTGAGCTAACTGCAGACGGTTGGAAACATTCTAGAGGTAGCTCAATTGATCCATGTAAATACCAGTGGGAAGGGTCCCCAAGACACTGGCTGCATTACCACGCTGTAAGGCAATGCGCTGAGCCAGATACTCACCAGCTAAGATAATCATCCCGAAATGGTCGAGGTGACCTAATAAAAATTTGAAAAAAGAATCAGTTGTAAAACCCTTCAAATCATTTTGTAGGTCGCAGATCTTCGCCCTCTCGCTCACTCTCGCCGCTCGACCGCACCAAGCGACGCTTCAGCACGATGGTATCCAGCGCCGCAGCCGCAGCCGTCTCCCGGCGCCTCTCCGCCACCATCGGCTGGTGCCTCGCCACCCCCACACAAGTGAAGCCGCAAATAGTACGACAAGGTCGAGCTCTATGTCTGCAGTACATCAAGGCACAGATAAGAAGATCGACATTGTGCTCGAAAAAGGTTTTTTTTATTTTTATCTTTTTATAACATGGAACTGATTTATGGGATGAAAAGAACTAGCCTATGTTTAATCCCAGGGTTTAGAACTACGTCCATTTAAAATTTCAGTCTGTTCATAACCACCCCTACACAAGTAAAGCCGCAAATAGTACGACAAGTTCGAGCTCTATGTCTGCAGTACATCAAGGCACAGATAAGAAGATCGACATTGTGCTCGAAAAAGGTTTTTTATTTTTACTAGTATATTCTGTGCTCTTGCCCTCTTGCCCGCTTGCTCCCGATTGCCTGCGGCTCACAAGCGTTGTTTATATTAAAAAAATCAAGGCTTATTTTTTTTATGAGAATCGATTTAAGGTTACATCAATGCACAGATAAAAAGATCGACCTTGTGCTCGAAAAAGGTTTTTTTAATCATTAGCTTCCGCGGCTTCACACGCATTATTTCAATAGAAAGGTTGTTTCTATCACGTTGGAAAATGATTTAAGAGGTGAAAAAAATCAGACCAGTCCGTTCAGTAGTTTTGGCGTGAAGAGGTAACAAACATCTATCCATCCATCCAATGTTACGCATTTAAAATATTAGTTTGAAGAACTTATAATGTGTACTTAAATGTAAAACATACACAAATTACCAAAGAAGTTTTATTTTCTACACAGCCGGCTGTAGTTGATAGAAATAGCAATAGTTTTCAGTTATAGATTAAATATCTATTTAAATTACATAAATTAATTTAATTTATTAAATTATCTAATTTAAATAAAGTTACTAAAAGTTGGTCAATTCAAGAGTAGGACGTTATATTAATTGATATGGAATTTGATAGATTTATTCTGATAGAAAAAAAGGATTTTTTTTAATTTATTCACTTTGTACAAGTTGTAGAATATTATCTTATCATATCCTTATAACAAGTTTCACACCATCGCACTATGTGGCCTAAGATGGAGCACACTTTCCCAGAAATAACTGGATTTCAAGAGTCCAGATTGTACTCTAACGGGAAAACAGACACAGGAAGCTCATTCCACTCTCTGGCCATTCTTATAAAAGTACAGCAGAACCTTTTTAGATCTACACTTTGAAATTATGTTTACCCGTTTACCTGAATCCGCGGCGAGCCCAAGCCACTCGAGTTTTGAATGTTTATGTTTATCTACTAACCCTTTCTGAACCTTTGACGGAATTATGGTTTTAGCAGGTTACTACGCGGCCGGTGTGAGTTACAGTAGTCTTATACGAGTATTATCAAACTCCGAAAGAGTTAAGTATTCCGGCGACAGCTTGGGAATTTATGTATCCACTTATCGCGTCTTGTCAGCCCTGATATATTCTAATGTGAGTCCCAAAAGCCCCCTCGGGAACCGACTTCAAAAATAATTGAGTGTATATTTTTACATATTAATATAAATTTTGGTGTAGCATATTAATATGTAAAAATGTACATTATCATTTAATAACAAAGAAAATTATAATCAAGGAATATAAACAAACTAGAATAAAAAATGTTTAATAACAAAGAAAATCACAACAGACATTCAGCCCGATCTTTTTAATAGTTTTTGCGTGAAAGAGGAACAAACATACCTATTCACACATCTATGATAAATCCATACACAAACTCATTTCATCCCATATGTTTATTGTTTGTAAATCAGGTAGTTTACAGTCAGTTTATATGACTTATTCTAGAACTCTGAATTCTGCCACTCGGACGTACAAACACGTTTCACGTTTAATAGTATAACTAATAGTAGTAAGATAGTATGGAAGTATGGATGTATAGCATATGTGTATTTTATGATGTACTAGCGACCCCCCCGGCTTCGCATGGTTTTATTATACGAATAAACCTTCCTCTTGAATCACTCTATCTTTTAAAAAAACCGCATCAAAATCCGTTGCGTAGTTTTAAAGATTTAAGCAGTCAAAGGGACATAAGGATATCGGGACATAGGGACAGAAAAAGCGACTTTGTTTTATACTATAGTGATGATGATGATATGATATTTTCTATATTTTCAGCAAATAGTAATGAAAAGGCTCCAGCGCATGGTGGAAACTGAATGCGGTGAAGAAGCGATCAGTAACGCAGACACTGGGGTGCTGACTGCTCTGAGGGCTCTCTGTGCAGCGCTGGAGAGGAAGCGACCTGATGCATTCAGGCATGTGGCGAGACAGGCCACCAGGTCTCCATCTGCCATGCTGCGCTCTGACACTGCGCTGGCCGAGCTCGCATTAGCACTGGCTAGGCGTATCACTAGAGAAAATATTACTTGGTCTAAGGTAAGATTATTAAAATGTACCAAAAATGTAAATTTACTGGCCCTTCGGCCTGGGGCCTTAAGCTGGCCATACACGCTACGGTCTACCGGAGAGGTATTCTGTGCAGGTATGCCTGCGCAGGTAGACCAGAATGTGTGTGGGAATAGACCTGTGCAGGTTTTTGAAACTGCGCAGGCGACCGTTGCAAGATCGAAAATCGATTCTTTCGAGTGACACCGTCCGTACGTACCTCCATTATTGTCTAACTCAACTGATAATCGAGATTGATTCAAGTTTGACATTTGAAACCTAGCCTCGATTGTACCACTGTTGACATTTGAACTGAACTGGTAATCGATTTCATGTTAGACAATAAGGCCCCAGGTGGGATGCAATCTGCGAAAGACTGCAGGCAAATTTCAGATCAAAATTCGTTAGTTAAGGCTAGATACTGGATGCGGCAAGCTGAAGACAAGGTGCTATGGCGCTCATTAGAGGAGGCATATGTCCAGCAGTGGACTAATATTGGTTGCTGACTCAGATCCATCCGGTCTCATAAGCTTTTCGACAAAATCGAGGTTTCAATTTTTTCCTAGTCCCACATAGTTTTGGTCATTTCAAATTATCTATAATGTCATTATAAAAACAACAATAAAAAGGGATATGATAAAGTAATAGGGTCCCGTTAGCATCCTTTTGGTACGGAACCCTAAAAGCTTGATCACGAAAATATTATTTCAAAATTAGTACAATCGTCTTGATATTAAATTAACCGAGGGTAAAGGAAATAAAGAAGCAGAGTAATAAAGAAAGCTATTTCGCCAAAAGAACTTCTGAGATATCTTTACACAAGCAAAAAAAATTATGTAGAATCCGCAATAAAAATCCGTTCTTTTTAATTAAAAGCCAAATCTTTTATTTTTGTGAGCCAAGTATAAATGTTTACTAACAAAATGCGTTTTATCGCTGATTGCTCGAGTTCGTTTCGAAGCCTCGCAAGGCTATGGAGTCTTCGTACCGATTCGTTACGTCATATTGCTGCATGCTACGGTATAGGTAAATTACTGAAAGCTGGCAATCATATTTATTCTTTATTTTAATTTGAACTTTCGTGTTTTTTGATCGTTACTCTAATAGAATGAAAAATGAAAACGGAAGTTTCGTGCAAAATTAGACTGCTTTTTAATTTTGGAATGTTGATAGTGGACGACGATGTACGTGTTTTGCGGGCGTACTTTGCGACTGTTGAAAGAACTACCAGTACAGATTATATTAGTTTCGACAGAAAAAAAAAGACTAAAAAGACAGACAAGAAAACAAATTGTGTCACATCACTAGAAACCACAGACCACACATAATTATTTCTAACATACTTAAAGTGTCTACACCATGTAAACTAAAATTTACTCAGCTTCATTTACATTCGCACCAGCTCTTCGTAACTCACCTGTATTATGCAGGTAGTACGTACTTGGTGAATGGAGAAGTAAAGTGCTCTTGATTATCGAGATTCCGATAATGTCATGCTTTGAAAGCTTTACGTTTTCTACCTATACATTATTCGTTGTTTGCTCCAGATTATACAAATGCTTGATAGGAGGTATCTGCCCGCGGTTTCGCACACGTTGTTTCTACTGAAACTTCTCAAGGTTATTTCTATCTCCTTTAAACTGATTAAAGGGATAAAAAGTAGTCTATGTGTTATTCCAGGCCTAGAACTACATATATTCATAATTTCAGTCCGATCCGTGAAGTAGTTTTGGCATCAATATTCATACATCTAAACTTTCACATTTATAGGGAGCACTTCAATTTTGCCGTTCTACTGTCACATTCAGGAATTTCATTTAGGATTCCTAGTATAATAATCGAGGAAAAGAAATTGGTAGATCCTTGGCGATCAAACTTTCACATACAATACATGGTTTAAGGTGATTTACATTACACCGGGTTGAGGCCGGGCCGGACTACAGCCGGGAGACAGTCAGATATAGTACTAGTGTATGCCCGCAGCTTCGTACGCAGTGTCTCTATGAAAACGTTTCAAGGCTATTTCTTATTTACTTAAAATTTAATCTATCCATTAGTATTTGCGTGAATGAGTAATATACAAATATTCGAGTTTATAATATACTAGCGACCCGCCCCGGCTTCGCACGGTTTTTTATACATATAAACCTTCCTCTTGAATCACTCTATCTATAAAAAAAACCGCATCAAAATCCGATGCTTAGTTTTAAATATTTAAGCATTCAAAGGGACATAGGGATATAGGGACATAGGGACAGAAAAAGCGACTTTGTTTTCTAAGTGAAGTAAAGATGCTTTTGTAATTAATGGTCGATCGTGTCCCATAGACAAACAATAGTATACCAATACCAACAGCTTACTTTGTAAGCGGGTTTACTACGAACCTAGTTTGTGTTGGAAGAACACCAACGTTAGACACTTCTTCGGGGTGAGTGCGGTTCTACTAATGAATTATTTGAAAGTTTTTTAACAAAAGCATCCTATAATGTGTAATATCATAATGAATTATTGTTTGAGTTATTTACTTTTTTGTTCTTTTATCCTATTATGTCTATTTGAATTTTTATTTAACTAACATATTGTAATACGCTTTACGTCTATACTTAGGTATGTAGATATAAACATAAAATTTTTGCGCAACCTAATGGATATTTGGACATAACTACATAGTTAATAAGCACTTTTGTACATACATTCATGGAGATACAATCTCATGATTATACATAGTATAACCACAGAGCAAAAACACTCCCTGAGTATGACATAGACACCGTCTATGTTATACTCACGGAGTGTTTTTGGCCGCGCGGACGGGTCCGGCTGGAGCGTGGTCCGGTCCCATCCCGCCACGGTGTCAATCACCCTTTACTGGTTCTCATTTACATTTGTTAATAAAAGTTTGTTTTTCGAACCTGATGACACGGGGATTATCGCACATAGGTACGTTAATTTCCATTGATAATTGGGTTCGGTCTCTTTAATGAATTTTCGGGAATGTGATAATAATTTTTGTAGAAAAGGGTCATTCCATTGTGACGGGTGGGACATTCTAACTCCTTTTTGCTCAAACTTCATGTAATTTCTCAGAAACTGCATTTGCAAGCGGCTTAAAAATAACAACAAATTGAAGCCAAATATTTGTTTCAAATGATAATATCAAGGGACAGACTCTAATATCTCATTTAGCGTAGAAAATTAACTTCTTGTAAGCGTGACGGGTGGGACACTCATGACACCCGCCTGTCTGAGTAGGTGGCTTCACATCCCAAAACAAGACAAACCATTAATATTTTGTTCAGCAGTATTCTCATATGTTATTTCTTAAAGAATAAGGTACTATTTATTGATAAAATTAAATTCATTCAACTAACAATTTTCGAAATAATGCGTCTTATAGTGTGTGACGGGTGGGACATCAATTCGTGACGGGCGGGACGAGTAACATTGAACAACATAAAAGTTCGTGAATTAAACATAAGAAACTGTTCGAAATGCAATTTATTTAGGGGACATGTATAAATCTAATTGGGGATGGTATAAATTTAATGCTAACACTGTTTTAGAGTAGAGAAAAGCTAAAAATGTCACCAGGTTTGTATCTCTTGAACCATGATAGTAAGAAAGGTGAATTTTCACAGATTATGTATTTCTGTTGCCGCTATAACAACAAATACTAAAATAACAGAATAAAATTAATATTTTAATACTTAATTATTAATTTAATTCTGTTTTTCTCCCATGAGACAGACATGATTTTTGTAGGAAACCCATCGCGCGCGAGCCCGTCTCACATTTGACCGGTTTTTTCTATAATTATTAGCTTTTAACTTCTCCTATACTTTCTCTGCCTTTTCGCGGGATTCATGGTCTGAAAAACAATTAATACCAATCCAAAATGAGCTTCAAAATCTTAATCATTATGGCAATCTACATACTACAGGTACATACGTACATTCAAGAAATAACGAACAAAAAGTAAGATTTTTGTCACCGAAGCCCATCATAAACGAAATGAATAAATAAATTAACAAAATAACACAGAAGAAACACAAATTCATACAATTTTTATAAGGTCCCTCATCTCCGTGACGGGTGGGACATCATTTCCATACCTAATATTTCCATGCGTAATTACTTTATCAATGTTCTTTTAAGCTAAAACTATAGCCCATCGCATAATTGTTACTTTTGCAAAGCTGGAAAACAATAGGTTTGATATTCCCAAGTCAGGCTAAAAAAATATATGTTTTGCCGTGACGGGTGGGACAGGAGGTAAGCATTTAGTTGAACCCCCACAACTTTTTACCAAAAATAAACTCTTGTGATATCTTAACGCTGTTTAAAACTGCACAAATTGCATTTTCTTTCTGGATAAACACTTTTTACAATGGCTAAATAAATGGCGTAAAAAAGTACTGCTAACTTAAGATAAAACTACAGTACAATAGACAACTGCACTACGGTTGGCTTCATGAACACTAAAAACTACGAAAATCGTAAAAAAAATATAAAAAATGGCCAGTTACTGTTGAATTAGTTCAATGGCTTTACTATAGTCATATATTCAAGTCTCAACTATGCAATTTATTTTTTTGATCTGGGGTGTCGTCTTCGCTGGAATGACCCAAAATTAGATAACGTCGCAAAATACACAAATATTAGAAGGGACCTTACTTTTAGTACATGTAGTTAAATTAATTATTAACAAAGCAAATTACAATGAAAAGATACAAATTACAACTGCATAGTTTCGACCTAACCAAATACTTTTACATTTGGTCACATGTGGAGTATCACACTAATATTAAAACGCGTAATGGATAAGTTTGGATGCATGCATGAGTGGATGTTTATTATATCGTCACACCAAAAGTCGGGCTGAAATTTTGAACAGATCTAACGTGAATAAAGAAAGGCCTAGAATAAAACATTGGCTATATTCATCAATGTCCACGAGAGTGAAGCCGTGGGGCGCAGCTAGTATTACATAAAACAAAAAGTTCGTTAATCTACGCAACAGATTATTGATAAAATGAAATCACAATTTACACAAAGTAGTTTTGGCCAAGCTTATTAAAAAAGTTCGTCCGATTTCATATAATAATACCACAGTACAAAAAGTTTTGGTCTAGATAAATGGCTTTCAGACACCCAGCTTAAAAGTACATTTGGGGCTAATATTGCTTTTACATAAAAGCTTAAACCTTATTTTCTTATTTTTACTAAGTACTATGTAAATATGATTTTAAATATTAAATTTTAACACGCCTCCATTATTTTAGACTACGACTAGTCAAATAGTTTAAACTGTAGAAACTGTTGTAAAGTTCACCATTATTCAGCACAAGTATTTCTCCGAGCTGGCTTATACTAAATCCTTTTATTAATAGGATTTAGAAATAATCCTGTATCACCAATTAGATAGGATTACTTACATAGATTTGTTGCTTTTGTATCCTTGTGGCTTTCAGTGGAAACGGAACGTAACCCTTGACTGATCATGAACATTGCTCTACTTATATACTACTCACTGTAATTAATTGATAAATATATAATTAAAATGCTTCACAATTCACACATCACCTAGCCCCAAGCTAAGCAGAGCTGAGGTTATGTATATCGTATACTACAGGGTACTAGATTGTTGATATACCTATTTAATAAATTCATAAATGGATATTTTATTTTCTACTAGAACTCCCTTCAAAAAAATCTGCAGATCGTACAGATATTTTTCACGGGGCAGGAATCGAACCCGCAACCCCGTGCGTCGCAGGCGGACTTTCGCCCGCAGCTCTACATCGGTCGTCCACCGTTAATAGTCTCTGTTATAAGATACACAAGCTGTTGTACACAGCCGAGTACGTGTTTTACTCAGTGTAGCCTAATATTATTTCAGCCCATAAGAGGCTAAACATTTGCACAAAAAACAGCTAAAATAAAGAAATACAATACAGTTAAACAAATAAATAAAAAAACGAAAATCACACCTTTAGGTAGGTGAGATAAAACTGTACAATATAACTACACAATTCTATGTCTATGCTTTTGACAGTGCTTTTATAAAAATATTTTGAACATCATTAAAAACATTTCTATAGTTAAAATTAGATAAATAAGAGTATCTGCCGTAGCTACCCTAATCAACCGAATTTCACAAACTTAACAACATTCTGGTAGGTACCATACATTCTACTCTCGCTTCCGCTGTAAATCACAAAGTTCTCGATGCTTGTTAGAAACTATCACAGATTGGGAACCTATTAGACTTGCGTCAAATGAAGTTAGACATTGAATAAAATACGACGGTATTGGTAAGGCATGGAGACGATTATGTAGGTTTTTTTGACAACCGATGTGGCGTGGTGGGCGAAGGTCCGCCTGCGACGCAGGAGGTTGCGGGTTCGATTCCCGCCTCGGAACAAATTTGTGTACGACCTGCAGAAATTTGTTCCGTTGGTCTGGGTGTTTTCTATGTATAATAAAAAATATCTATCTATGTAATGTTATTGTATTATGTATATCAGTCATCTAGTACCCATAACACAAGCTCATAGCTTGGGTTTGTTTTAGCAGCTGCTTAGCTTGGGGCTAGATGATGCTGTGTGGACTGTCCGGAATTATTTATTTATTTATTTTTTAAATAATATTCCTATGGACCATAAATAAAATTTTGGTATAAATCAGTAGGTAAATCAATATCTTTATTTCTTTAGGTTTACAAAATAAGCAATCAAATTCATAAAATTTTAAACGATAGGTAAATAATTATCAAAATAATATAAGAAATAAAGTTACAATTGATTTCCCCTTCGCTTCAATCTTCGACATTCTATCGACATCAGTGGCGCAGAGAACGATACTAAAATTAATTAATAAATATAAATTTATACACTATAAAGATTAAGTATAACAATAATAATATAAAGTAATATATAAAACTGTTATGAAAAAAAGTATAATGTCTGTCCCAGGACGTCTCAGCGTGAACAATATAAAATACCAACACCAAATTACAGTTTTTTTCAGTGGAATTGACAAAATATCTACAAAAGAATTTGGCTTAAAACATTTACTTTTTCCTAATGAACCAAATTCTTAAGACTAAAATGCACATCTAAATAACATCATTACAATATACTTACCCAATTTATTGTAAGATAGTAAAATAAAAGCCTCAACTCCAAAGGTATTTACATACCTTTTAAATTAGAGCTTTAACTCGCTTACAATAAATTAGGTATGTACTCGCTTGAATCTACTTATTGAATTAGTTAGATAAATATGTAACTACCTACCTCAATGAGTCAAATCAATGAAGCTTAAGTCTTTATTAACAACGAAAATTACAAGCAAAGGAATAATAGAAAATAGTAATAGTAAAAATTACAACTAGTATTTACAATTGAAACCATTGAGCTAACTGCATCAATGAATCAAATACATATATGAAAAGCTAAGTCACTTAACCGCTTAGAAAATGTACTTAAGAACAAAGATTCCATCGTAAGTAGTTACGTAAGCTTGTTCGCGAAGATTAGTACAAGGATATGAAACTTGTAATACAGCTAAAGGGATATTACATACGTGACACAAGGTTATAAGAACTTTTGCAGTATAATAAAAGCTCCTTATTCGCATGTTAAGCAATTTCAACTTGCTTCCGTACATATTCGTGGCTGAATATTCGCGGTACAGTCGATACATTCAATGCAAATTGGTGTCTTTAAATTGTTAAAAGTACGAGAAAATTATGGAATTCATAAAAATTGATCTTTATTAAATTATTTATTTTAGGGATCTTTGAACATTATCCCTTATATTCCTCTTCCTACACATTATTGTTCCATAACCTATATGTATGTAGGTAGGTATCTTCATACGCGTCATATTTTCGTAATTTTACCCCGCGAATAAGGATCTTTTACTGTATATAATAATATCAGATGTAGAGTATAAAGGAAGTAACAACTTATACACTGTTACTAAATAGCTCCTTTTTATCGTATTATATTATATTTTTTTCATGTATATTATTTGGAAATTTTGTTCAGAACGTGAGCAATTTTACGTGTCCGCACGAATCAAATTCGGAAGAATGCGTATCTAAAGTGAGCACGGCCTTAGAGTGACGTATCGGAACTAAACGTGCAAATATTACTTACTAGCGACCCGCCCCGGCTTCGCACGGTTTTATTATACGTATAAACCTTCCTCTTGAATCACTCTATCTATTAAAAAAACCGCATCAAAATCTGTCACGTAGTTTTTAAGATTTAAGCGTTCAAAGGGACACCATGACATAGGGACAGAAAAAGCGACTTTATTTTATACTATGTAGTGAAGTATACATACATACTATTACTTAAGTTCTGAATCCACGTGTTTTACAAAGTAGGTCATCTATTTATATGATCTACGCTATAGAAGACTATAATCTCGTAGACTATCTACGGCAACGCTCTACGTAATTCATCTTTTCGTAGGGCAATGTAGGAATAATGTGTAGAAGCCAATTTGAAGCGACTTCAAGAAGGTTTTTTCGACTATATTTATTTTGTGTTACATAAAAACTTTTTTCTAGGTGACCCGATTTTGATGATTATGTGTATTTCAAGCTGATGCTTTTTGTGTGGTAAATAAATTTGATTAAAATTGGCTATAACTTTTTCGGTTATCCTTGATATTGTATATTTTTAATATAAACAGAGCCATAGGTCGTCGAGGAGACCAGTGATTTTTGAGTTATCCTTAGTATTGCGAGAAATTTGAAGTTGGTTGTTAGGTTTTGTAAAACGTGAAATTATTGTAAAAATCATCAATATATTTAAACGTCAAATTAGGTAATAAATGTCAATATAGGGCAGTGTAGGCCGTGGTCTTTATTATCGTAGAAATTTACACCGATGCGCTATTATAATCTAGGCGGCCCATCTCTTCGTAGAATTACTACGCCGTAGAAGCTCTACGCCGTAGAGGACCTACGGACGCTTTTACAGAAGACGTTATTCAGAGAAAAGTCCATCAATCAACATTCTCATAATTTTTAAAAACAACGACTTCAAAACATTTATTCATTGATTTTTCAAAATTTTCCCTTTTGCTAAATTATAAAATAACGTTCAAATTATTCAATTAATGGTGTAGTCCACCGGATACTCTACATAGATACAACTACATAGCTACCTTTATAAACTTTGGGTTTCCCTGACTTTTTACGTGATAAATTCGTAAAAAAACAGAATAAACGAGAGGTACCTACATGTTATTAAATTCCAAATATTAGTTTGTGTGAAAGAATATTATGAGAGATCAATTTTCGTAACTAAATTAAATTGATATTTTGATATACCTACCTAATTATTTTTTAAGTTTGAATATTAATAAAGTTTTCTTTTTCACTTTATTTCTTATTTGATATAAAATTATTTTAGTGGTTGGTATGAAATAAATTTGAATTGTCTTAGTATATCTAAAAAATGTAGTTCTGTTTATTTTATTGTGTAAAGCCGCAAATAGGCCATTATCTCAGAACTGTTAGTTTACAAATCCTCTTAGTAAATCCCCTTTAGAGGATTTGAGGCCAAAGTACCTAATCCAATTGAGTGTTTGAGTGAGTGAAGATTTAGTTCGATGGCACGATTCTCTAACGGACTCTTGACTTGAATGGAACGACATTGTATTCGTAGAATATCTCATATTTTCCCGGCTGGATAGAGTAGAGAATATGAATTAATGTTTCAATACAAAAATTACTTTTAAAAAACATATATATAATAAATAATGCTAGACAATCCACACAGCACCATCTAGCCTCAAAGCAAGCTACTCAAAGCTTGTGTTATGGGTACTAAATAACTGATATCTTTAATACATTACCTATTATTATACATGAATAGATATTTTTATCATCCATAGGAAAAAACCCAGATCAACGAAACAAATTTCTGCAGACCGTACACAAATTTGTTCCGAGGTGGGAATCGAACCCGCAACCTCTTGCGCCGCAGGCGGACTCTCGCCCGCTGAGCGACTGAGGTCGTCGATATGATTTAAATTAAAAAGCATTCTGTGTGCATGTTTTATTTGAAAATCATACAAACAATCATCACTACATAGTATAAAACAAAGTCGCTTTTTCTGTTCCTATATCCCTTTGAATGCTTAAATCTTTAAAACTACGCAACGGATTTTGATGCGGTTTTTTTTAATATAGAATAATTCAAGCGGAAGGTTTATACGTACAATAAAACCGTGCGAAGCCGGGGCGTTTCGCTAGTAGTTAATAAATTGTTGGACTAAGATTTTGTACCAAAATAGTGTAATTGTTTTCAGATAGCAGCCGTGTACTGCGTTTGCGGAGCCCTAGCCAAGGAGGCAGCGGAGGCGGCTGACGGAGAGCCGCCTCTGGAGCTGGTGGCGGCTCCGGCAGCGGCCATCGCCGACCTGCTGCATGAGGAGCCAGGCTCTTGGGTGGCCGCGCATGGCGGATGGGTAAGCTCCTTTCATGAAAACACAAACAATGCCAAGGAGGCGGCGGAGGCGGCTGACGGTGAGCCGCCTCTGGAGCTGGTGGCGGCTCCGGCAGCGGCCATCGCCGACCTGCTGCATGAGGAGCCGGGCTCTTGGGTGGCCGCGCATGGCGGATGGGTAAGCTCCTTTCATGAAAACACAAACAATGCCAAGGAGGCGGCGGAGGCGGCTGACGGTGAGCCGCCTCTGGAGCTGGTGGCGGCTCCGGCAGCGGCCATCGCCGACCTGCTGCATGAGGAGCCGGGCTCTTGGGTGGCCGCGCATGGCGGATGGGTAAGCTCCTTTCATGAAAACAACAAAAAATCACAAATTCACTAGCTGCGCCCCGCGGCTTTGTCCGCGTGGAATTTATTTGTGAAATATCAGAAATTTATAGCACGCCTGGGGGAAGTTTCGTAAAAATAAAATATACGTGTTTAATTATTTACTTTGGAGTTTATTTATACCGAGTTTTGAGTGAACCAAGGAATAATAATTTTCCCTACAAACTTTTCCTAGTTTACCAACCCATTAGAGGTTAAAATTTCCAAATTTTAATATCCTATTATTCTGGGTCCTAAACTATCTACATACCAAATTTTATTTAAATAATAACTTAAGTATTAATTATTAGAAAGTTCCAACCTACTCAATTAAGTTACCCATTTATAACAAATTGGTTTAACAAAACCCTTTCTATTGATTCCGCCGTAGTCGAGAACGCTTTCACTTTTTTAAACAAACTAAACGAATATTTACCTCAGCAATCTAAAGTAACTCAGGGTCCGCTTAATATTAATTAACCACTTTTTTCTACTTAATGGGTAAAAGGGAACGCGCGTAAGCACGAAAAGACCCCTTCGCCCTTCGCTTTGTAACACAAAATTAAAATAAAATCAAGTTCGAGTATTTTTAGGAATAATTATTTAGTTGGTTCAGTCTTACTTCGAGATCGTTCTGTAATCTATCCAGGGGCGTGATTCACTATGACATACGATATTCCTTGCCCCAACCGTGTCACGTCACGACGACGTCCGATTTCACGCCTTTATCTTGTTTTAGGTGTGTAACATATGTCCACACTGTGTCTTTTTTTGTTCAATAAGGGCATGCGTTATAGCGCAGTCAACAGCGCACGTGAGGCATTGAGAGTTGAAAGCGAAAAGCGCACTGTGATTCACGTTTTCCGACTACGGGTGGATTTCTGTGTCCTATAGCGTTCAACAACAAGATGTAGGGAAGCAATTTCAAAAGTCGATCGAAATTTCTATACGCCTTGCGTAATTTTTTTACAAATAGTATCTTTATCTTCACTAGTTCACTCATAATTACGTTAATTCGATTATTTTATTAATCTCGTATCCAAAACTTTTTGTGGGTATTTTTTCCTGGAATTTCTTATAACCAAGTAAGCTGCACATATTCCACCAAGTAAAATATTCTCGTCACACGTGTTTCCAAAAGACAGACGAAACTACGACTCAACCATGGTGTTGCGTTCATTAATGCATTCGTTATTGAAAGCGTCAAACGAACGTTGAATAGAAAGATGAAGACGAAAGTTGAAGATGAAAATGCACAGCACACTGTGGACATAGCTATAGTGAATCACCCCAATAGTTTTGGATTTCTCCATACATACTTCTAGAAGAGAAAACTGAGTGACTCATCAATATATCTCTGAAACTACAAGAGCTACGAAGTTCAAATTTTGCATGAAGTTCCTTTTAAAACGTAGGCACACGCTAAGAAGCATTTTTGGAAATACGTATTCTAAGGTACTTAAAGGGGGTCAATGGTGTATCACCAAAGACCACGGCAATGAAAATCGTTAGCGGGTCAGCTAGTCCATAAAACTGCCTGACATGTAAAGTCTTTATAATTACCAAAAAAATATTACTTATCAAACATTGTGTATTGACACAACATAGGTATACCTATAATTATATATTACACAATCAAAACAACCAGAACCCTGGAACAAATATTAGCAGATAAGTAGCACAAACAGCTGTTGTCCCAAGGCGGTCGAACCCGCATCCTCCTGCGTCGCAGGCGGTCCTTTGCCCGCCGCGCCACATACGCCTGCCCACATACGTACGTCAAGTCATCATTTCAATATGAAACCGAAAAACCCATCGAAGATCCTAAGAAATTGTTTTTTTTTTTTCAGAATGGTCTAATAGAGAGGCTGCGTGCGAGCGAGCGCGACCAGCGATCTGAGAAAAACCTCCGTGTTATGATCTCCTTCTTCGTCCTAGCTTGCCTGACGCTACTGCTCTTCAGATGGGTCGTCCAGGCGCATCCCTCCTACACCTACAACGAATAGTATTATCACGAGACTTATTCTAAACAAATAACAATATTGTCTTACCTATAGATAGATTAATATTAGCATAGAATATCTTACTGTTGATAATTTATATAAAGTCTAGTTGAGTTCGATAAGTGGAAAAATAAACATATATTTTATTATAGGTATCTACTTATATTATATGTACTTTATACAACTGTTTCCGGCAAGTTAGCAGCCCCGCAATGGAATTCGGTGATTTATTTACTATGAACATTAGACATTACTTATATAGTGAACGGTTGCAAACAGTCTAAAGGTAGCTCAATTGATCCATGTCAATACCAGTCGGAAGCGTCCCCAAGACACTGGCTGCATTACCACGCTGTATGGCAATATTCACCAGCTCTCGGGTCACGCGTCGCATCGACCAGACGCTCAGATAATTTTTTAAAAACCCGGAGAGCCTCGGTACCCCACGGACCTAGGGTCTCGAATCCAAGGGGAGCAAATGCGTAGGTTCTGTCAAGACCTGCATATTACCGTCTGCAGTTAGCTCAATGGTTTCAATTGTAAATACTAGTTGTAATTTTTCTATTCCTTTGCTTGTAATTTTCGTTGTTAATAAAGCTTTCTTATATAGTGAACTGTGCAATAAATAGTGCCTTCTTCCTCACAATCTGATTCCGAGCGGTATACTATAATTGACATACACGCATCACTGCATCAGTACATTCGGCACACATAGTTTATTATTCAAATCTTGCTACGGTTTCGTCAGAATTAGCGAGGCTGCCAGCCTATCGTAAAGATAGAAGGCACAGTGAAATCCTAACTAATATTATAAACGCTAATATTTGCATGTATGTATGTGGTTCCTCTTTAAAATGTACTGAACTGATAGTAGTACTTACCTAAATATATCTTAAAGTACTGGCGGAATATTAAGCTTCAGTCACTGGAGCTACTGTTTATTATGATTACACAGTTAATTAAGCTGAAACAAAATTCCTTTGGCTGATAATTTGTTGGACACAACCACTTTACGGAAGTAGCTATAAGATAGAAACACTTTATGTTTTGGTTTCAAACTCCTTTTTTCCACCTTTAACGACCATTATAGGTACTGTTATTAAGAGCCCTCGTTCAAAGAAACTCTTCAATTTTAGGCAACTACTAAGTTCAACCCAGCTATATTTTGATCTTCGTTTTTCCATCACATTCGTTCATGGTCACCACTCCAATGGTTTCTTTATCATGGTGAAAGAAACTATGTTTCACTAATTTCTTTGACAGTCTCACCTTAGGAAGTTATTAAAACAGGTTGTACCTATAAAGTGGTTAGTATTTTAGTAGATACTACGTAGTATTATTTTAGTACCTACCTAACTCTTTCTAAATTATGAGATAGTCAAAATTAGTCGGCACCTAATTCTTTCTAAATTATGAGGTAGTCTTTTTGAAGTTAAAGGTGGAATTCCCCCAAATGTTTACTTACAGGAGAAGATCTTCCCTGTGCCGGGTCGGCCCATCTGGCCCACTTACTCGGTGTCTTTCGACCGTTGGAAAGTTCTATATAGGCCAGATGTTGTTGTAACCAACGTTTGCGCGATCTAGGATTATGGGTCACGTGATCTGCTTTTTGCACTCAGAATTTTTGTTATTTAATTTGTAGTTCAGCTCACATCATGTTAGAGGTCGCTACAGTCATAATTTAGAAAGAGTCTCATAATTTAGAAATTGTTAGGTTCTAAATAAAGATTTGGTGTCATAAACTCCTCGAGTGTCCAACCAAATGGTCGTTTACGCTATTGTAAATAAAAAACCAATTCACTCCATTATTGGCTTAATAACCTACTACTGTTTTAGATTTTAAGTTCTTATATTTATAATAAGTGACTGTTAGCAGTTTGATTGTTTGCAAATAAATATAATTTAATTTGAAGCAAAACTTTTCATTTATCCGGTCTATCTACCACAATGGATTGCTTTGTTTGAAAGTTTAAATTGCTTCTAATAGGTTTGGCGTGCTTACCAAAAACTTTAAATATTTTCCAACGGTCTTAGCTTAGACCTGCCTACCTACATACTAAAGTCGAGATAGAATGCCGGCACGGCACGGTGTGTCATTAAATCTTAAGTTTGGAATGTACAATAGGTACTTTATTTTCATACATCGATGCTTGGTATGCCATGTCATGCTTACTGTACGGGTTGCAGCACCCCGTGGGGGTATGGGGCTAATTGAAATAATGTTGAAACTAATGCAGGATGAAATAAAATAGCATAGCTGGACTAATAGTATAAAAACCTCAGTGACGCAACGAGTGAAGGTCCGCCTGCGACGCAGGAGGTTGAGGGTTCGATTCCTGCATTGGGAAAAATGTTCGTACGATATTGGGGTTTGTGTGTTTTAAATGTATATAATACAAATATTTTTCTATTTATGAAGTACTCATATCGATTACCTTCATGTAGCATAACTAAGCTCTGCTTAGGTTGGGGCTAGATGATGCTTTTAAACTAACTTGTCGGTGCAACGATCCAATTTCCTCTACATTTCTCTTTCCATACATTTCTATCTGTAACAATTCTCCGAAATGTATCCTACAAAAGATCGAGAGGCAAGCGACCATGCGGCGGTGTTCAAGAATCAACCCACAACCTAGTCAGCACAACCTAGTCAGTTGTGGGTTGGATAATTTTTGCGTAAATCGGTCCAATTTGGATCTTAATTTGCTCACGGTACCTATGTCTCGCCAGTATGTCTGAAAGCTCTACGTTCAATCGAAACTAGGGCCGCAAACTGATACTTAGCTGAGCCTTCCCAAACGTCTGCCACGTTTGGGAAGGCTCAGTATAGAAAACAAAAGGTCCGCCAACTGCGACTAATCTATGTACTATACAGACATATGCTTCCTAAAAAACGGTTTAAAGTATAGCATGAACCTTCTTTAGGATTCCTAGCATGACTGCTGTTTTTGCCTTCGACTCACCAAATTTCAGAGTTGGTGTGAACGTGACATCGAGCTCCAGATCCTAAACTCTCCACACACTGAAGCCGGAGGCGGAACGGAGGCGAAGGCGTAGCGGTTTTTCCTATGGAACCGCGTCGCCACCGCCTGCGGTGTGTGTGTAGGCTTTCATAGGATTCCATGGAATACAACTCGCACGCCTTCGCCTCCGCTCCGCCTCCGGCTTCAGTGTGTGGAGACTGGAGACCTTTAAAAGTACCGGTACATCTCTGAAATGACATTGAAATTGACCCGATTGGCCTCGCCTAACCCAAGACTACCTTCAGGGTCGAATTCAAGTGCTACCTACAGCCTATAGCATAATTTGTCTTTTCTGTACTCCCGTATCTATCTGATTCTGGCTGGCTCTGGCGTTAGACTGGTACCTCTCTACCACATACCACAGTAGTATTACTTACAGGCAGGGCTTGATACCGGTACCAATAATACCGGTACTTTTACGGTAGTAACGATACTTTCATTTCTTTAAAATACTTTTGAAATACCGGTACATTGCCTAAAAGTACCGGTATTCTAAGAGGTTCTCGCATCATCTCATTCGTCTTTTCTAATCAGTTTTCTCTCTCGCTTGCACAACATAAAATTGTTGATAAGTACCGGTACTTTCGAGCATAATTTCGGTAATTTTACCGACACTTATAAAAAATACCGATACTTTAGTACCGGTACCAATGAAAGTACCGATACCACACTAAGTTCAATTATACCGGTTCTCAAAAAGTACCGGTATAATTTGTATCGATACCAAAGAAGTACCGGTACCATGTCAAGGTCTGTAGAACCGGTATTCCAAGCCCTGCAGTTACAGGTACAATATAATCTATATATTAAATTCTAATTCTGTAATACTACTGTGGTTATTATATTAGGTCCTTACATATGAAATTGGCGTTTTTCGTACTGGCCACTTTAATCACAAATTTCTCCTCTTTGGTAAGGAATTCCAAATTCAAATTTGTACAGCTATAGACTCATGTATTTGTGCTTCGATGATCGTCATTCATTTGTTTTTTTTCTTCTGTTTTTTTCTGTTTGCGTCACTCATTTTACAAAATGGAAAACTTAAAATATCGCATTATTTACGAGTACGAGTTCCGCCGTGGCACTAGTGCTGCGGAAACAACTCGAAGGGTGAATGATGTGTATGGCGGTCGTGTTGCAAAAGAAAACACAGTTCGTTTTTGGTTCCAACGTTTTCGTTCTGGAAATTTCGACTTGCAGAACAAGCCCCGTGGACGGCCTGAGACTCAAGTTGATAATGAAGAGTTGAAGGCTATTGTGGAAGCGGATCCATCGCAAACCACGTCCGAGTTAGCTGCAGGCTGCGGTGTTAGTGATAAAACTGTTTTAATTCACTTGAAGCAAATTGGGAAGATTAAAAAGCTTGAAAGGATTCGTGAGGTACCCCTCACGAATTGACTGAAGCAAACCGGCAAACGCGCGTCGACTACTAAATTAGAAGAGCTTCAATTGGAAAGTCTAAGACATCCTCCGTACTCCCCGGACCTTGCTCCAACAGATTACCATTTTTTTCGAAATTTGGATAACTTCTTGCAAGGGAAAAAATTCAACTCCGATGGGGCAGTCCAAATCGCCTTCAAAGATTTTATTGATTCCCGTCCGACTGGTTTTTTTAGTAAAGGGATCAATGAACTACCTATAAGATGGCAAAAGTGCATAGAAAATAATGGTTCATACTTTGATTAATTAAATATATTATATTAAAAAATATTCGACTTTTTGTTCCTCCCATACAAAACGCCAATTTCATATGTAAGGACCTAATATTATATAATAGCCTAATAGGTCTTATATTAACTTACTGGTATCAAGTATGCAACCTTTTGCACTGACTTTGGGCACTGAAACATTTTGATATGCAGCATAAATACTTAGGTAGGTACGTACTTACAAATAACATAAATAAGTAATATTGTATTAGTTACGAAATTTAATATTATGTAGTAGAGTGAGTGGGGGCAAGATCGAACGGTTTTTTGATGAGATGACCAGTGTTGTTTTTGAATCCTTGTAGAAGATTAGATATTAACTTTAGCTAATATTAAATTAGACATATTTAAAGGATAAAGACTAGATTTTTATAATATGACAATAACAGCCTGATCAAGCTGTCCAAAAAGTAGAAAACTGTAATTAAAAATATTTTTTTACTTTATTGAAACAGGGGCACGCCCGGGGGGTGACGGGGTAAGATCGAAAAAAAATCTAAAATTGTGAAAACGTATCTTAGGCAAAGTTTATGCTCCTTAGTCTATAGGTAGTGTTAAGTAATTTAAAAAGTTGTAACTGACTGTAGTGCCAAAACACCTATTTTTAACAAAGATATAACAAATTTAAAAATATTAGGTATATGTTCTGAACTTACCCCACTGGGGGAAGATTGAAGTAGAGATTCTCAAACTTTGCAGCCAATTTGCATAACCTTGACTGAAGAAAAAAATATTATCTAGTACTTAATGAAAAATCAAATAAAAACTGAAATCTTTTTTTATTTCTCATGAAACCTATATGAATGTTCATCACCATTAAATAATTGTTTATTTTTTACTTTTGGCTTTGGAATTACTATAATAAACTAAAAACATTCAATAATAATTCACCTCCAATTCCTAGCCATTTGATGAACCCCGTTCCGGGCACTGGCACAGTAGATAGTGAAGTTTATTTAATTTTCAAATCGAATATCAGAACGAAAAATTTCAAACAGTTTCTGATGAAGCTGTTGGAAAGATTATTTTAAATATAAGAACCAATGCTTCTGGTTGCGACGGGCTTACCCAGTCCTGGATTTATAAACAGGCCGTAAAGGCCGCGGCCTAGGGGCGGCAGATTTCAGAAGACGGTCAGGTCCGGCAGACGATAAAAGTAAAAATTCCAATTCCAATTCAAACCAGAGAAACACGTTCTCTGGTTTGAATTGGAGCGATTTTGCAATTTTTATTGCTGTTATTTAATTGTTGGGTTCCATAGGCTTTGTTAAAGCAAAAAAGGAATTGAAGGATTCGAACCTAGTATGCCTACGGGGGGGGGGGGGGCTAATAATGAACGGCTCTGTACAGATCGTCATCCCACGCCGGAGGGGGTTCTACACAACCGATGATTTTTTTTCCGGTTGCGGTCTCCTCTCAAAATCACGTTTAGGTTACCTATTAACCCGTCACCAAACCGGTCAAACAGGGGTAGAAAATACGGACGAAATAATATCACCCGGCCGCACCGCGCGGTCTTCAAAATTGCGTCTCGCTTCAGAGAAATGCTCATAAAAAAATAACTAGGCCCCCTATCTAAGTTCTGTAAACGGTTTTAGCTTCCTAAACAATATATCTTTATGAGTTTATTACTTTTGTAAGCTTATATTTACTAACAATAACAAAAAAACATAATAAATGCGCGACTTTTTCAGAACCATATTTTGGCAACAAAACTAATCTTATTTACATGGAAATATAAAAGAATAGCATGAAGACAATCTATAAATAATATTTCAATGATAAATAAGAGCTGTGCTATGAAAAAATATTAAAAAATTTCGAAATGAAAATTACCACTCACGTTTTCACGCGCTGTAATGATGTGTTTTTACAATTTTATCGATATTTTTTGTTTCGATGCAAGTTTGAAAAATAAACAAAATAATCTATTTGTAATCATATTTTATAACAGTATTTCATTTTATTACTAGTTCTAAGTAAAATTCTTCGGAATTTCATGAAAACGGCGGTAATCTTGTGGCCGACTTTTGGGTTCAAAACAAGAAAAATGCAACGAAATTCACAAATCCTATCATGTAAGTAGCTTTATCGTACCCCAATTATTACAAAATACACTAGTTATTCCATAAAACTATGCATTTACCCTGAAAAATCGATAAAAACACACAACACAAAACACGTCATGAGCCCCAGATTTCTATTGTTTTTTGTATTATAGTTCGCGTCATGTAAGAAGAACGCTGGCGGTAAAGCTGCGCAGAAGGCGATTTATGGGTCTATTTGGAGGTAGGCGGTGGGGCGCGGGGTGGAAGGGTCATGCGCCGCATGCTTGCCGGTGCGCTATTGGTTCGTCAGTTGTCATTTGCTGTCACACGTCACGTTTCTTGTCAAAATACCATCGCGCAAGAAAGTTTACGAAATGGTTTTACATTTTAATGGTTTTTGGAAATTATGCACAAAGGTAAAGAAAATAGAGGTAGAGACCGATTACTGTAAAAGCGATCATTTGGTAGATATGATTACAGAAACATTTATTATTCGTGTAAGGGATGATGATTCTGACTCAAATAATGATGAAAGCTCAAGTGACGACAGCGACGATGATGAAATAGCCACCTCCAGTATCAATCCCGCGTCCTCATCTGGTTTTCACGTCACCCAAGACGACTTAATGGATGGAGTTGCTACATTACATTATTTTTTTGTAATTAGATTAAACATTCTAAACTGAATCGAACTTGTTTTTAATTTTATCTAATATTATTTTCTAATAACCAACACCAAGCCGCGAGTGTAATGTTAGTTAAAAATAGGCACAGCAAATTGGCATAGTACTATCGTACGCGAGTGTACCCATGCGCGAACATACCCCTTCCACTTTCTTCCAGCGCTCTTTTTACGTGACGCGACCTATACTGGATTGGCTTTTTGATATTTCAATGCATAGGAAAATAGTTAATCTTTGACACAGACAAAAGTTGTTCAAACAAATATAGACTGTAACATGCTGAAAAAAGGGATTGTAATCGCCTGAACGGTCCGGCCCGCCGGCGGGCTCGCGCCTGTCAACGACAAATCTTGTTACATTGTTGCCCGGCCCGCCGGCGGGCTCGCGCCAGTTTAAGAGTTAATAATTTTATTTGTAGTAGGTACCTAACATAAAAAGAGGGCATGAAAGTTTGTATGATATAAAATTATTGTATCATTCATTTTTTAATTTTAACACAGACAATAATCAGTGAAGTCGGTCGGACTAAAAGACCACACACACACAGTCGGATGGACCGTTATTGCATCTTCAAATCGGTACCTATAATTAGTATTGTCGATCCGTCAACGGTCCGTCAATGAATAATCAATCAGTAATAATCTGGACTACCGATATATAAATGAAACTTGGTTCGATTCTTGCTACCTTAGAGATAGCTGCTATTTCGCAACATTTAATGTGGAAGATCACTTGATGACCCATAGATACTCCCATGCATAAGGTATTTTTAACACTAAAGTCATTGAATACGGGATATTTAGTGACCAGTCAGTAGTAGGATATTTAGTCGCAGTGACCTCAGTTCTTTCGTGATCATGGCGCCTGAAACGGTGCCGAAATATCGAAAAATTCCAAAGAAAACAAATCATGGTAAATATCCCGTATTCAATGACTATAATGCTACGAACGAATACATTGAACTAAGCTTTGAGCAGACGTTTCTTCATCCCTGAGATTGTTGACTTTGAACATTGAGAGAGATTCAATCACAGAAATCTCAATAATAGTGCCTTTTATTAGTTAGATTTCTGTAGGTTAAATAATACTACATTATGGAATTAATGAATTTGAAAGGCAGAGTGATTTCTTTCGTCCAAATTGTTGAGCTCTCGTACAAGTACTCTCTTGTACTGAAGATTGTGTGACATGTCAATGTCATAGATCACAGAAATACGATGACAGATTTCAATGAATTGAAATCTGTCATGACTGATTTGTTGTAGAATTTTTACTAAAAATACTACGAATTTTGTATCAAAAACACTGAATGGTACACGATTTTGAACACTTTGTGATATTCCTAAATGCTTAAGAAAAGTTCCCTAGATATATTTCCTTCCAGTGTGAAAAGTGTTAGATGATGATACCATCACTCAAACACTGACCATTTTGTTACGATTGTTTACTGTTCCCTATTTTCAGATATAATGAGACTTTCATGTGTTTTCGCTACAACAAATGAACTGTGACGGAATCTCGGATACTATTTTTGTGTTTTGTTGGTGACACCACCCCACCGATGATGAAAAGTACTCTGCCAAAGGACAAACCTGGCAAGATGAGAATCAGGGCTTTTCCTGTAAGTCTATTCACACACACACATACACACATACCTACTATCTTTCACATTGTTGCCAATGGGTAATAATACTCAGATCTTTATAACTCTTACCAATAATTATGTTTATATCCTAGTTCAGATATTATAAAGCAAATAAACCTGATGTATGTAAGTATGAGAAACTTACATATTTTAAATTTTTTTATTATCGTAGATGTTAAAAAAATCCTTGTTCACTGAATGTACAAATTCTTAATTGGGTTAGAGATATTTGTAAGCTTCTCGACTAGTATAATATTTAAACTCTTCAGATGTTGAAGAAAACTCTTTTCTGCTTAAAAAGTGGCATCAAAATCTACATATCGCACCTTCGGGATCAGAGGGTCACTTCTGCATGTTTTCCAACTTTACAGGAGGAGCATTATAAAGTTTTTTTTTACGCAATTTTTTAATAACTTTGTGCTGTTTTAGAATATTAAGGTGTTTCTCATAGTCTTAGATTGGTTAGTTTTTCAGGTTTAATCGACGCTATTAAAAAACAAAAAACAAGAAGTCGTTTTTGAGAAACAAGTCGTAAGCTGAAGGAAGGGTACCAAAAGTGGCTTTTTGTTACAAATCGCTAACTGTAGTAATGCAGAAATGACATTTAAAAAATATTAATAAAATCATTAAAGTACGTATAACAACATGTTTGTGGATGCTGTAAGTTTATTTTTAGTAAATATGTATTTTATAAACTGAAACGAGCAAAACAAGGAGCATTATCGCTTAATTTAACTGTTAAATAGAGGATTATTAAATAAAATAGGTGATATTATCAAGCATTTTTATTTGAAATGCAAACGAATGGCACATAAATGAAAAACGATAGTAAACATTTCGAAATAAACTACTAAAAATGGCTTTCAACTTATAAAACCTTAGTTTATACTGTTAGTTATCACGACAGCGCACGCTGTTCTAGTATCTAAAGTCTTTATAAAAGTTAAAGTTGTACTTATCATTTAAAAAGGAATCAAATTAATCTCTAAAAGACATGTCTTAAGTGCATGGTATGTATAATCTAAACAAAATAGGCATAGTCTCATTTCAATTTAATAATCTATTTAAACTAGCATTTACAATCGAAATAGTTGAACTAACTTTAGACAGTTTGCAACAGAATGCAGTTAGCTCAATTGTTTCTATTGTAAAAACCAGTTTTATTATCTTAAAACTATAGTCAATAATCATCAGTCTTCTTAAGAAAGAAATCATCTTAAAGAACGAGAAAGGCGGACAAAATCGTAGAAGATATTAATAAATTCTATAATTGACACAACACTATTATTTTAATTCTATACAGTCTCACAATTACCTATAATACTTTAACATTTTATAAACGTTACTTTTTATCTAATTAGAAACTACAACTTTGGTAACAAAATTATAAAGAAAATCAGTACGAATGCTCTCAACACTCGCAAGTAGGAATACAAAACTGTTCATTGTTAAATTAGGATATTACTTCAAAATATTGAGTTGTATGTAGATTCATAAACCTTTGGTATTATGTTGGTTTCAATTAAGTTTTGAATATCTGCCTTCTTTCTCGCTGCTAAGGGAATTTTATCCTCATAAGCCTGTTTTAATGTTACTTCGTGAGGTTGTTGGACTCTTGTGCTTCGTGTTACTGTTTGATTACGATTGACTTCAATCCAATCGCCCTCGTATGAAGTTTTGAAGTAATAAACACCACTACCTTTAGTAAATTTCAGCTGACTTATTTCTGTTACTTTAACAGCTTGTCCATTTTTGGCTTTGGTTACATTCAAACTGATATCTTCGGTGAGACTCTTGAGATTATAAAAGTCAGTAAAATTCATTTCTTTTACATAGAAAGGATTACTTACCTGTCTTTTTTGCAGACCTTATCAGTTGACAATATTGGGCTGGGACGTAAATGGGGCCAGATTTTTTGGCCCGTCTAACAGCTTTCTCTATCACGGAATGGGCATTATCAGCCGCACTTTGTGTGTGCCCTCGAATGAAGAATTTGTGTTTGATGGAATTTATTTGCAGTGTATTTACTGCATAATAATACAGGTTAATCATAAATCTGAAATCAAAATAAAACTATTACTCAATAGGTTAGTTCCCACTCGATAATCAATCTATGTAATAATGTAATTAGAAATCTAGTGATGATTATTTAGACTTAACACCATTGAGGGATACCTTTGCTCAACAGTGAGAAGACGTCTTTAAGGTGAAATGATAAAATATACCAAGCATAAACTACACTTACTTGTTTTTTTGCTGTCCACAACAATTATCTGAGTAGAATATTACGTCGCAATTAGGATATTTCTGAGCCAATTCTTCCAGGAAGATGTAGACGCACGAGCCAATTTCATTTACTCCACGATTGCCTAAGCCTTCATGCCAAAAGAAACAGGAAGTCCTTTTGTCTTTGAAATCTGTCACCAAAAAAAAATTATAAAATGTTATTTCTGAACAATAGTGCTTGTTTGTTATCATCAAAATAACGAGAAATATTTTAACCAAAAACACACTTGTATACAAAAATAACATATGGTTACAATAAAAATGCTAATGATTTCAAAATTAATGTTACTTGTACACAGAAATGCCGTTTTGGTTCCAATGAAAACCAAAGTTTTATGCTATAATGTAATTTTTAAGTAGAAGTGCCGTTATGTTTACAGCAGACAAATGGCATAATTTGGTAACAAAACGTGAATTGTGTTTAGAAGTAACATTATTATTGCAAGAAGTGTGTAAACAAATATGTCATTACTTACCGTAGTGCCCCTCCGCCGCAAAAGCACAAGGTCATCCTTCGGCTGTCAACACTCTACTGACCGGTGAGACGTTTCGTTTCAAGCAAACGGGCCAATCACGCGAAATAACAGAACGTTCCTCCCGTCCTCAAAACGATGTTATTCATGCGATTGTCACCCATTTTGTTGAGTATATAAAGTCGATTATCGCGGTTCTTTCTGCATATTTAGGTTGTTTTTGTAAAATGTTGCAGAAGTGACACTCTGATCCCGAAGGTGCGATATCTATGAAATGACTCAATGTAAGGATTCAAAAATAGAATCAATACATTTCAATCATGTTTCTCTAAATTTTGTGTCGAATATGTCAACGTTGACAGCTTTGAAAATCAAAACAAACCTAATATTCAATTTATAATTGATCTTTTTGAAGTTTTGGATGCCTTGTTTTCATTTTATAAAATGCTTTTGTAAACCCGTTTGTAAATAATCAAATCAAGATGACAAGAAAATTTCAAGTGTGGAATTATTCTGAACCCTACTACCAAATGTACCCGGATGCATGGGTGAGAAAAAGAGGACCATAATCTGTATTCCGTACCTCCTCTCATTCCAATAGAAACCTCTCAAAATAATTTACTGGATCTTGCTAATGCAGGAGAAATAATAGAAATATGTTCAACACTCAAGTATTATTTTGTAAATACATAAACTATCCTGCTATACTTAACCTGAAAATAGTGTTGGTTTTAACTATTATACAATTTTTTTTGTTAGGGATCATTTTGCTTTGTAAAAATCACTGAATTTAGTACATATGCCAGCTATTGCTGGCTTATACAGATAATATTTGGTTCTGTTATGAAAAGATGCAATAGACAGTCAGATTATATTAGTTAAAAGACATACAGAAAAAAGAATAACCGAATAAATACTTTAAGAATTAACAAACTGTAAAGAGATTGTATAAATTAAATCAATGACTATAGGTAAGACTGAATATAATTGAGTAAAAACTAATGGCTTTAATCATGCCTTTTCAGATGACTATGGATGAGAAGTATGTGGAGAGTATATGGAGTCTTCTCAAAAATGCCATTCAGGAAATACAGAAGAAAAACAACTCTGGACTCTCATTCGAGGAGCTTTACCGCAATGCTTACACCATGGTGCTCCATAAACATGGTGAAAGATTATACACTGGATTGAAGGAGGTTGTCACCCAACATCTAGAAACAAAGGTTGGAGTTCTCATCCTCTGCTTTTCTTTACTACTCCAATAAACACATGTTGCTATCAAGAAGGAAGTCAAGTCAAGGTTAAACTAAAACTTTGGAACTTTTGGTCCAATTTTGATAATTATTTCACTGATTGGTTGTTCCCTGGTTCCTATAGAGTTTAGTTAGACTCTAAGTACCAAATGAGTAAACCTGCATACAAGTTGCCTGTAAGTTCATGGCGAACCTAAAAAAAATAGTAAACACCAGTATTGCCATCCTTTAATGAGGGAGTTCAGTCATAAACATCTCCATAAATCACCAAGTTTTTCTGTCCAAGGGAGTGGGGGTTAAACATTCCCAGAACTCAAAATGATTAATGGATAAACACCTTACTGTCTTTCGTGGCTCTCTGAATTTGTCAGTATTTATTATTGTAGGTCCGTGAAGATGTACTTCACTCTCTCCACAACGGCTTCCTTCAAACCCTGAACAATGCGTGGACTGACCACCAAACCAGCATGGTCATGATCCGCGATATACTCATGTACATGGACAGAGTTTATGTGCAACAGAATGAAGTTGATAATGTTTACAACCTTGGACTTATTATTTTTAGAGACCAGGTATGTTGATTATGTATAAATTATTTTTCCACTATGCACACCTTTTTAGAGTCCTGTACCTAAAGGAGGAAAACCCCTATTACTAAGACTTCGCTGTCTGTCTGTCTGTCTGTCTATCTGTCTCTAGGCTGCAACTCGAGAACCGCGATGGCTAAAATTTTCACAAATTATGTATTTATATTGATGCTATACCAAAAAATACTAAAACAAAATAATCCCCATACAACAAAAATTGTATATTTTGCCAGTTTCTTAATTCTATATTTGGCGAATGATGTGGGGATCCCCTTGTTAAGTTATGCCGGACGCAGTGAGTCATTGTTAATGGTAAAATCGTCTTTCAGTTAAATATTACCCAGTATTGATAATCAACTTCTATTTGTTAATAAAGCTATGTTTGTTCTGTGTGAATGTTGTGAGGATCAACTGTTGTTTATGTTGATATTTACTATTATCTCGATAAACGCGTTTACAATCAGCAGCGGCGGGACATTGTTAGAATTTTTGTTTTAGGCGCTAACAAGAGGTTCACTAGCGCAGCCACTCATTTTATCATATTATTTCATTTAATAAAGAAATTGCCGACTAGCTCTCTCCTTAGGAGTTCTCCCACTGTGAAGGACGGCATTAAAGAGGTTCTGTAGCTCCTGTATAATGGGGGCTCCTCCTGCCTTCAGAAGCTCTGAAGTAATACCATCCTCACCGGGGGCTTTTCCATTTTTAAGTTGCCTCAGAGCTAACACGATTTCATCTTGACTGAAGTCGGTACCTACCTCTAAAGTGGCGTGTCAGGGTGGCTCTAGAATCAGGGTCATCTCGTCGGTAATGAGGTGCATGTGCAGTGTAAAAAACGGCCATAGAAATCTTCTATCTCTGGCTTCGACAAAACGGTCCCTTCGTCGTGTGTTTTAAGTTTCGTCAGGTGGCTCCTGCCAAGCTGCTGAGTGAATACTTTGGACCCTCGGTTTCGCTCTATCGCCTCTTCAATGAGGCGTGTTTTGGAGCTCCGAAGGTTGCGCCGTACCATCTTCGCGATTCGCTTGTTCAGGTCTGACCTCTCTGACGAAGACACTTGGTGGTTTCCCGTCTTTTTGTCATCAGATACAGAGTCTCATCCGAGAGTTGGACTTCCTGCGAGTACCTCGCTTGCTGCAGAACTTAATGCCCTCGTCCCTCAAAGTTTCGACCAGATTGTCTCGTCAGCGTCATCAGTGAGTTCCAAGGCAGCAAATCTATCCCCGAGAAGCTGCTGAAATTTCTCGGTGCCTTCCATGATTTGGATTGGATTAGGTCGGAGCGTGGACTTCATCAGACGGTTTCTTTCAAGCTTTAAGTTGATATTCAGAGTGCCTCGGAGCATTCGGTGATCAGATCCGGTATTGAATCTGTTGATCACTGAGACATCTCTGAATATGTGCTTGCTATCCGTCATGATGAAGTCGATCTCATTTTTTGTCACAGTGTCGGGGCTTTGCCATGTCCTCTTCCGCTGGGGCTGTTTCTTAAGGAAGGACTTAAAGCCCCACTTTTATATCTTATGTGTTATTCTAGGTCCTACCCAACTAAACTATCTACATACCAAATTTCATCTAAATATCTTAAGTAGTAACGGAGATTCCTATAACAAACATTCACATAGAATTTCCCATTTATTATAATAGTAAGATGTAATAAAAAGATATATACAAATAACCAGGTGGTCCGCTACGGCTGCATCCGCGACCACCTCCGCCAAACTCTCCTGGAGATGGTGGCGCGCGAGCGGCGCGGCGAGGTGGTGGACCGGCTCGCCATCCGCAACGCCTGCCAGATGCTCATGGTGCTCGGCATCAACTGCCGCGCCGTCTACGAAGAGGACTTCGAGAAGCCCTTCCTGCATCAGTCTTCAGAGTTTTACAGAGTTAGTGCAACTTTATATTTGTTTAAAGGTATCTTCTTTTCCCGTTCCAATGCGCTCGTTTTTATTTATTTTATTTCTTAACAAAATCCACAGCTCTTAAAGACTTAATTAAAACCAATCGTTTAACCTACAGCTAATAAAGGAGTAACATTTTATGAGTTTAACCTATATTATGAACTATCACTAAATCTTCAATTAAATCTAAATAGTTTCATTTATTGTAAATGAACCAAAAAAATCATAAAAGTTCCTTTAAACACTTCGTACTGAATTAACTAAGTTAAAAAAAAACAGCAGAAATTACACTAATTACCCACCAAAGGTAAAAGAATCGTATATTACATTGATCCCACCTATGATGAATATAATTTTAATGATGAGTGTAAGAGTGTATAGCAGATCCAGATATTTTTACATAATTTTAATCATAAATGGAGTTTGAAAATTTATTGCAGTTAAATTTTAAGGCCTTTTTAATTTGGGATATTATTTAATTTCTTAAAAACTAGGTACACTACACACTATAATAACTAAAATGTTAAATAATTGAAGTAACGTTTCAGATGGAATCTCAGAAGTTTCTCGCTGAGAACAGTGCCGCTGTGTACATAAACCGCGTGGAGGCTCGCATCTCTGAGGAGGCGGAGCGCGCGAGGCACTACCTGGATGAGAGCACGGAGCCGCGCATCGTGGCCGTGCTCGAGCACGAGCTCATCGAGAGGCACATGAAGACTATCGTCGAGGTAACGTCACGTAGATAGATAGCAGTGTAGGTACATAGTCGATGTAATGTCACGCTCTTCAAAATGCTTATAGACAGGACATTATAATGTAGATTGTCGGTATGTTAGAATATTATTTTAATATAAATGTAATTTCTAGATGGAGAACAGCGGCGTAGTACACATGTTGATGCACACCCGTACCTCTGAACTCGCGTGCGTGTACAAGCTGCTGTCGCGCGTGGCGGAAGGACTGCGCACAGTGGCGGACGCCGTGTCGGCGCATCTTAGAGAACAGGGCCGCGCACTCGTCACCGACACGCATCATAATACTAACGCTATCGCCTTTGTGCAGGTAACTTTATATAATTTACAGAGTATTTTTTTTAATGGGACAGTAGGGGGGTCTGTAACCAGAGGATACATTTTATAAAATTTGACTGACTTCCGCTGCTCAAATTTTTTCATTCGCTACAGTAAAATGATAATTAAACTAAGAATGAGTCGACTAGCACAAAAAAAACATTGCCAACTTTATTCATTTTAAGGCCTACTCACGCATGACTAAAAAGCTGATGTTTTAAAAGAAACTGCATCTCCTCTGGTTATGGGTGCTCCCGTACGTGCACCGTACTGTCCCAGCTAAAAATAGCACTGATTAAATTATATGTTATTTCTTTACCAGTATAAAATTATAATACAGTGACCTTACCGACACGCATCATAATACTTACCCTATCGCCGAAACGCCTTTGTGCAGCCTATCATTTATGGACGTCTCAAACGACGAGTTTTCACAGATTTTTATTGAAATATCTAAAAAATTTAATGGTCAAAAATGTAATTTTTTGGCCGTTTTCTATAATTTTCTTTTCTATGCTTAAATCTAAGTGGCGTTTGAGTACCCGGGGTTTAAAGTCTTTGTTAGATTTAACTAGACCCTTTAAAAGGCCCCTTAAAAACCCTTTCGTAGCCACTAACAAAATACACAACGCTTTATTTTAACCTTGTCTTCTTTCCTTCTTTCAGAATCTGCTAGACCTGAAGGACCGTTTCGATCATTTCCTCCAGAACTCATTCAATAACGACAAGATTTTCAAGCACATGATCGCATCCGACTTTGAGTATTTCTTGAACCTCAACAACAAATCGCCCGAGTTCCTCTCGCTCTTCATTGACGGTAAACTGAAGAAGGGAGAGAAGGGGGTAAGTATCTTTCATCCAATTTAAAGTAATAATAAGTTATTTTCTCTAAAAAAATAGATTTACGCTCCAATGAGTCCTATGAGTGAGATAGTCGCCAAACGCTTTACCATTTGCCTACTTAAATCACTACACAGTATAAAACAAAGTCGCTTTTTCTGTCTCTATGTCCCTATGTCTTTATGTCCCTTTGAATGCTTTAATCTTTAAAACTACGCAACGGATTTTGATACGGTTTTTTTCAATAGATAGAGTGATTGAAGAGGAAGGTTTATATACCTACTTATAATACAACCGTGCGAAGCCGGGGCGGGTCGCTAGTTTACTATAAATAAATTACAACGAACGCTCTGCTCCGCAATATAAATTGATTAAACATTAATCAGTCATCCCGTGATCACGACAGAGTGTAAACCTGTTGAAACGTCGGGAAAAATACATAAATAAACGCAATAAATACTGTGAATACCGTGAATATTTATAATAATATGTTCTGATCGCGTAAGTTTAAAAACTTTAACACAATATATTTCAAAATAGGAAAAATCGTCTATAGAGGTAGAGTAAAAGCATATAATTTTATTTACATGCTAGTTATGTATTTTATTGAATTGAATAACGGCAACAGTAGCATTTTCATATCGTCAGGAATTTTACTAAAGAGCTTTTCTTGCTTACCTTGGGATATTTTTATACAACGTGTACCTATTCCTATACCAAAACTATACAAAATCGTAATCTTTACGCTGTTTTGACAGATGAGCGAGCAAGAAATAGAAGCGGTTCTTGACAAAACAATGGTTCTCTTCCGTTTCCTGCAAGAGAAGGATGTCTTCGAACGGTACTACAAGCAGCATTTGGCTAAACGACTTCTGCTCAACAAATCCGTTTCTGATGACAGCGAGAAGAACATGATCTCGAAACTGAAGGTAAGTCTAAAAAAAACTGAACAAAAGAATTGAGATTAGTAGTAAATGTGCCAGAATAATAGTATGTTTATAATGTTATACCTCAAGCTCAGAAAATACAATGATTTTTTTAACATTCGGGTTTCATCGTTAGATGATTTACTAGAAATTATACTTTACGGATTCGTACATACCATTGGCCGCAACAATGGCCCCGAGTATCTCAACTCGCAATGTATTCTTAAGTTCTTCGGGCACGGAATGAAGACTCGATGTAGCGCCTTGTAGTACAAGGCAGAATGGAGGGCAAAAGGTCCCGTGGTCGCTCTCCAACTTGATGTTCGGACCTCATCACCTCCCTAACACAGTCCACCATGACAGACTGCTCCCACAACGCAACCAATAGGGAGGGACGGCGACGCATTGCACGAGCAGCCGTTCATCAAGACCCATAACCTGACCACTCTGCCAAGAGTGCACGACTAACAAAAATCTCAACTCGCATTGTAAATTAGTAAATTTAGCTACTTAAATAATCTTCTATACCCTAAAATGAATGAGTTCAAAATGAAACTAATCGATTACGAAATTCGATCGTATAAAGGATTGATTGTTTTTCTGTAAGGTGCGTCTCTAGCCTAGACCACCGCCCCGCGCACCCTACTCATGCCACCATTTGGTTCCTAAAAAGTGTTGCTGCGCAGCCTTCCGTGCGTAGTTCGGACCTGCCAAGATAAATTGTCCTTACTATACACATGTTTTAAGCGCGAGTGAGGAAACGCATCTGACCGAGATGTACATATATAGCTCTAGTATATTGAGAATTTGCGAGTGCATTCGCGCGTAAAATGCCCATCTGGACAGCTTCTTAGCGGATCTTACAACATGAGACTGACTTGTAGGGGGTCGATAGGTAGGGCGACTTGTAGGGCGCTGTGCTGTGACTTATTTTTTATTAATCAACTCTATTTTTTCAGAAAAATTATCCTTAATATACAATAAAAATAAAATCTTAGTTATCTAAGAAAATGTCAAAATTAGCTAAAATTATACAATAGGTATAACA
Source organism: Eupithecia centaureata (assembly GCA_944547425.1). NCBI lineage: Eukaryota > Metazoa > Arthropoda > Insecta > Lepidoptera > Geometridae > Eupithecia > Eupithecia centaureata. Next base: position 4,510,928 of record OX155694.1, read on the forward strand.
ATAGTAATAGGTATTACATAGGTACAATTACAATTGCATAGACTTATGCCATTCAGTTTTCTTCTTAGGCCGCGGAAAACGCGCGGAAGCATCTGGACGGGATGGTATATATCGTGGTGTGTATGGTAATCGGATCTTACTTCATGAGGCTGATTGTAGGGCTCGATGCTTAGCTGCGATTTATCTATGGCCATTCAGTTTTCTTAGGTTATCGACTTAGGTTCTTATCATTTGCTTACAAAGTTGTCCTCACATTCCGCAGAAAGAAGGTATGATGAAAGACGTGGAGCCGCGCGACTTCCACTGTATAATCGGTGACGTCTCCCAAATAGAGAACCCTAACTGTGCTTAGTCTCGTCTCTTCGTCCCTGTGAACCTTTTCTACGTAAATCTGCAAAATTCTTTACCGATACCGATGACATTCCCTTTGTAAGTGTCCAGGGCCCTAATAAACCAATCGCTTCACTGTTCCTATGGTATCGTGCCATTGCCATCATAGACAGCCTTCTGGTATTCTACGTGGTGATTTTGCGACGATACTATTGTCATAGTGAAGCGTCTGGTTTAGATGAATGGGGTCTCAGTAACGTAGTTGGCAATCTTGCTTAAAGTCTTTGTCAGTCGTCGTTTCGGTTTCTTTGAATATTGTAAAGAATTTTGCAGATTCGTGAGACTTTAAGCAGGATTGTCCGGAGTTTCGTGTAGTTCAACGTAGCCGTTGTCAGTCATAATGTAGCTCCCTAAATCAGGATAGAGTTTGATAGAAAATATAGTGAATCTCACGGTATTTATAATCGAAAAGCTACAATTTGGATTTACAATATAGTACCTCACTACCGACTCATTCATCATTATCATCATTTTTAATGTAGGTTGATTTATATTAAGTTAGCTCGTCTTGAAACGCCCCAGCCGGTTTGTTAAATAAACTCAACCTAGATCTCTTATAAAACTCTTAATTAATAATTAACTAAGGGCTTGTTTCACGATCGAAAAGTAAGTTCCTTTTGATTTACTTGACAGATAACAGTATTGTCGTCGCGTACTGTCAATTTTAATATAAAAGAGACAGCACCATAGATATCTATCAGTTAATTTAACAGAAACTTAAATTGTTTATTGTGAAACAGGCCCTATAGGTACTTTTATAGTTTTCTAGAGATACATCATAATATGAATTTTTGAGCTTACGCCTTCCAAAAAAGGATGAAATGGCTGGAACGCGCCCTCTTTATCGTTTTCTTATATCTCAGTGGAGACTTATACCTACAGTAAAATCAAGTGTAACAAAGGTTGTTTGGAAGGTCTCTATATTCGAAAACTTCGAAAGCTATCCTTCGCTAGTCATGTACCTACACATAAAGAAGCATGAATGAATGAAATATTTACTATTGTATATATTTTTGCAGACTGAATGCGGTTGCCAGTTCACATCGAAGCTCGAAGGCATGTTCAAAGACATGACCGTTTCCAACACCATCATGGAAGAGTTCAAGGAACATGTGCTTTCTTCTGGGGTGAGTTTATTAAATAGCATTTCAGAAAAACTTAACTCTCTCTAATTGAGTCTCATCGAGTTCTGTCACAATAGATACAGGTAGTTGCACTTTGCGAAAACAATTATTTAAAAAGCCAATCTTGCTTCAACGCAACAAAGTACAATTCAGCGCTCCAAAGTACCGTGAAATTTACCTAAACATTGCCACTCTCTTCTTACGCGTAATTTTGTCCCTGTCTGGCGCGGATTGCCGCGGTACATGGTTGTCATCAAGTGGTCTTCAACATTTCGACTGTGTGAAATGCTAGTAAGAATCGAACTAAAGTTCATTTTTCTGGCGTCAACGTCGAGAGAAGCTTCTCTCGAGTCATGTGATGTCGCTCCGAGAGCCATGCAGGCTACTCGGAAGCTGTTCGTTAGCCGGTTGGCTACGATGGTCTGGGGAAAGGTCTTCCGAAAGCTCCACGAGCTCTCTGGGTAGGGGTCTCCAGCATGGTCTTACTTCCGGTGGTCTTGTGTGAAGAGGGGCGAGTCCGTTTAAATGTACGTGTCTAGAGTTGTCCGCACGGTCGTACATTTTTCGCGCTAGCTTCACAACAAACTCCTTTACAGGAGGTATCTGCAAATCACGTGCGATTACAGTGTTCCGCACGTATCGGCCTGCACCTGTACAAACTCTGAGGGCGATGTTTTGTTGAGCTTGGATTCTCTTCTGGTTGGTTGCGGAGCAAAGGGCTACGCTAGTGCTGCGTATGTGAGCCGGGAACGGATGTATGTTTTGTAAACTCCAAGCTTCGTTCGTAGCGGCAGTTTTGATGTCAGAACTGGTCGTAACATCGCTCTGGCGGCGCGTGTTTGTCTTAACGCGCGCTCCACCTGTGCGTTCATCGTCAAGGACCGTTCAATGTCAATACCCAGATAGCGAACAGAAGTTTGCCAATCCAAGGCATGACCTCGAAGCTCTAGTGTTGGTAGGACAGTGCGTCGACGAGACACTAGCATCGCTGCTGTTTTCCCCGCGTTGACCGCAATGCGCCATCTGTCTAACCAGGCTTAGGCAAGAGGTTTAGCAGGCGCTGCATTTGATGAGTAGCTATGACTGCATTGGGTGCAGAGGCAAAGTAAGCGCTATCATCCGCAAAGAGCGCTAGTGTGACGTCTTTTTCCCCGGGTAGAAGCTGATCCTCCAGTGTAGGGATGTCGTTTGTGTATAGTGCACATGGTTGTCGATTTGTACTTTACTCTAACTGACATAATGTTGTGTTTGCAGACGAATCTCCACGGCGTGGACCTGTCAGTGCGCGTGCTGACCACCGGCTTTTGGCCCACACAGAGCGCCACGCCCAAGTGCAACATACCCACTGCGCCCAGGAACGCCTTCGATGTCTTCAGAAGGTAACTCAAACTAATCGCTGCACTTCACATAATAATATACTTTAACAATAACACCTGGTCTATACTTCACTACATAGTATATAACTAAGTCGTTTTTTCTGTCCCTATGTCCCTTTGACTGCTTAAATCTTTAAAACTACGCAACGGATTTTGATGCAGTTTTTTTAATAGATAGAGTGATTCAAGAGGAAGGTTTATACGTATAATTAGACTACCTCAGTGGGCGAGAGTTCGCCTCCGACGCAAGAGGTTGTGGGTTCGATTCCCGCTTCGTTCGTGTACGATCTGCAGATTTTTTTTCTGTTGCTATGGGTGTTTTTATATATCTATGTTTATGATGTCCTACTAATATTATAAACGCGAAAGTTTGTAAGTATGGATGGTTGGATAAATGGATGTATGTTTGTTACTCTTTCATGCAAAAACTACTGAACAGACATGGATGAAATTTGGCACAGAGATAGATTATAGTCTGGAATACACATAGGCTAAAAACTATCCCGGAATTCCCACGGGAACGGGAAATACGCGGGTGAAACTGCGAGGTGTTGCTGGTTAACAATAAGCCACCTGGGGCCTTATTGTGTAACTCAACAATACCGAAAAAAATCTGACTGCGTCGACCACTGGTCTGGACATAAATCCATACAAATTTTCGCAATTATAATATTAATAAGGATCATTACTAATATTACAAACGAGAAAATTTGGATGAAAATGTATGGATAGATGTTTGTTCATCTTTCACGCAAAAACTACTGAACGAATCGGGTTGAATTGGAATAGACATAGTTTTAGCCCTGGAATACCAAATAAACTACTTTTGATCCCATAAATCAGTTCCCATGGGACAGAAATACGTTTCAATAGAAACAACGCGTGCGAAGCCGCCATATACAATCATACAAACTTTCCCATTTACAACATGATAAGAATATAGATAATAATAATTGGTAAAGTAATTGAATACGGGATATTTACCATGATTTGGTTTCTTTCAATGACTTTAGTGTTAAAAACCATGATAGTTTTTAAAAGTTATATAATAATAATTGGTCTTTCTTGTCTAAGTTTCTACCTAGCCAAGCACTCCGGGCGCCAGTTATCGCTCCAGCCGCAGCTGGGCTCTGCGGACCTGCACGCCACCTTCCGCGGAGCAGTCAGCACGTCGCCCAACCGCTCGCCGCCCGCGCACGTGCCGCCCCGCCGACACATCATACAGGTGTCCACCTTCCAGATGTGCGTGCTGCTGCTCTTCAACAAGAGGGACCGCCTCACGTACGAGGTAACTATCACTGGAGATCCTAGTTCCTAGCAGCTGTAAGAGTAAGGCACGCCACCTTCCGCGGAGCAGTCAGCACGTCGGTCAACCGCTCGCCGCCCGCGCACGTGCCGCCCCGCCGACACATCATACAGCATTAAAAGCTGGAAGGGTAAGAGGCGAGTTCTTAACGCCGCAGCTTCAGGGGGTAATATAAAATACACGTAGTAGTAAACATAGTAATTATCACAATAGGCCTATCATGGCAGCCGTGATACGAAAGTATCCAGCAATCGCAATAGGCCTGGCCACAGTAATACGAAAGTATCCAGCAATCGCAAAAATCCTGACCGCAGTGATAGAAAGAACCAGCAATCACAATAGGCCTGGACACGGTCATACAAAAGCAACCAGCAATCACAATAGGCTTATAATGGCTTCAATGTTACGAAGGCTACGAGCAATCACAATATCCTATCATGGCTGCAGAGTCATACGAAAGTATCCATCAATCACAATAGGCCTATCATGGCTGCAGAGTAATACGTAAGTATCCATCAATCACAATAGGCCTATCATGGCCGCAGTAATACGAAAACTACCAAAGGGATACAACCCGCACAACATCGCCTCCGGCCCGGCCACAGCTTCTATGTGGGACGGCTTTTAGACATTACCAACATAGATCTTTAAAAAGGTTCACAATTCGCAGGAAATCCTGAACGAAACGGACGTACCGGAGAAGGATCTAATCCGCGCTCTGCAGTCGCTAGCGATGGGCAAGGCGACGCAGCGAGTGCTCATCAAGCATCCCAAGACCAAGGAGATCGAGCCTTCCAACCAGTTCTACGTTAATGACTCATTCACCTCCAAGTTACATAGGTACGCTTGTCCAACTAGTTCTACGTTTATGACTCATTCACCTCCAAGTTACATAGGTACGCTTGTCCAACTAGTTCTACGTTTATGACTCATTCAACCTCCAAGTTACATAGGTACGCTTGTCCAACTAATTCTACGGTTATGACTCATTCAACCTCCAAGTTACATAGGTACGCTTGTCCAACCAGTTCTACGTTAATGATTCATTCACCTCCAAGTTACATAGGTACGCTTGTCCAACCAGTTCTACGTTAATGACTCATTCACCTCCAAGTTACATAGGTACGCTTCTCCAACCAGTTCTACGTTAATGACTCATTCACCTCCAAGTTACATAGGTATGCTTACTTTATTAACAAAGAAAATTACAATCAATTAAAAAAAAAAAAAACTAGTATGTACAATTGAGCTAACTGCAAACGGCTGCAAACAGTCTAAAGGTTGCTCCATGTCACAATAACAGTCGTCGCGTCCCCAAGACACTGGCTGCATTACCACGCTGTATGGCAATACTGATGCGCTGAGCCAGATACTCACCAGCTCTTGTGTCACGCATCGCATCGACCGGACGCGCAGATATTTTTTTAAAACCTGGAGACCCGGTACCCCACGAGCCTAGGGTCTTGGTAGGTATGCTTACTACAACATCGGGTTCTTCAAAAAGGGTCTTTAGACATTTCAATGTAGCAGGCATTCATAGCCTGCGGTAAACGCTTTCTATGATGCTATTTTGCCACCATGGTAGAATAAAAAAAAACAAGTTTTAGCGTTATACCAATGTTTTCTAATTTTTTGTATTTACTTACTTTTGGGGTCTAGCAAAAGTATGTTGATATAATTTGGAGTATTTAACGGCTTGCGGCAAGAACTTGAGTTCTTTAAAGCAAAAATGAGAACATCATCAATGTAGTCGAAGTAAATCGTACTTTATTGACAAGAATAACCCTAAAACTACAAGTCAGATCTTGATCATCAATTTATACGGGTAAACCTTTAAAGACAAAACTCGTCCACCGTGTCATTCACCTAACAAATGTGTATATACCCCTAGTCTTCCTTTCTTCGCCTTACAAATACTTGTGTTGTGCAGAGTTAAGATCCAGACAGTAGCAGCTAAAGGCGAGTCGGAGCCGGAGCGGCGCGAGACTCGCAACAAGGTGGACGAGGACCGCAAGCACGAGATAGAAGCGGCCATCGTGCGCATCATGAAGGCACGCAAGAAAATGGCGGTGAGAATACACTCATTGTTTATTTATTTTATGTTTTACGAGTTATTAGTCCACTGCTGGACATAGGCCTTCCCTTAATGAGCCCAATAGCGCCCTGTCTTCAGCTTGACGCATCCAGCATCCGCCAGCAGTCTTTCACAGATCGTCATCCCATCTAGCCGGAGGGCGTCCTACACGGGTTAGGAGCTTTAGGACGACATCTCAATACGACTAGACAGCAGGTATGACTAGATCGCTTTAAGACTAAATCTCGATATGACTACATCGCAATCGGGCTAAATAGCTGTCCGACCACATATGCATACGCCCTGATATCAGAATGACTAATAATCGATATGATGTACAATAGTATTTAAAAGTGGCACTTCCCCTCAAGTTCACTTCTTGGATAAAAACTATCTATTTCCCATGGAGTTCCGGAACGGAACCAAAGAATAAATTAAAACAATAGCCCCTTTGACGTTTTATTTTTAACTATAGGTTGTTTTTTCATGTTTACATAAAATTTTGAGATTTCTCTAATGTAAAATTTTGACATTGAACTTATGTTTTCAGTCAACATCTTAATATAGCGAAGTGACGTTAACAAAGATCGGTAAGACAGACTTTGCAAGCAGTAGTGGCTGACGAAAGTTCAATTGATTTCCTGTGCATATGAAAAACACAGGACAAATTAGATTAGTACACATAAAAATCAGAGCTAATACATATAATATACACACACACCGAGAAAAACTGAATACTAAATTACTAACATGCAAATTAACATATCTAATTATTTAAATATATATATTTACAAAATTTTATAAATAAGTAGATGTGTTTTTTTAATTGTTAATCGATGTAGAGTGTACTGCGCTCAACCCACAACGCTGATTTTCAGCATGCACCAAAGTAGAGATGACGTACCTACGATCTGAGATACGAAAATATAAAACGAATTCAGAAAACTTGAAAAACAGGAAATAACGTTTTTCTAAAACTTGTCAGTGATTTAAAACTTAAAAATAGGTAATTAAAATTTACTACAAATACTAAATGTAACAAATACTAAACTACTCAAGAGGCGCAAATATGCAGGTCTCGATAGAACCTACGCATTTGCTCCCCTTGGAGTCGAGACCCAAGATCCGTGGGGTACCGAGGCTCTCCGGGTTTTTAAAAAAATATCTGAGCGTCTGGTCGATGCGACGCGTGACCCGAGAGCTGGTGAATATCTGGCTCAGCATTGCCATACAGCGTGGTAATGCAGCCAGTGTATTGGGGACGCTACCGACTGGTATTGAAATGGATCAATTGAGCTACCTTTAGACTGTTTGTAACCGTCTGCAGTTAGCTCAATGGTTTCAATTGTAATTTTTTATATTCCTTGATTGTAATTTTCGTTGTTAATAAAGTTACTAATTTATTAAACAATTGAGAAAAAAAAACTGTTTGTTCTGATTTTCGACCTAACTGTACATTAGAAAACAAACGACAACTGAGTCGTTACGCTATCTGGTCTTTTGACGATTTAGTCCAAAAGCAATGTAACCTTAACGCGATTTAGTCATATCGAGATTTAGTCTTAAAGCGATCTAGTCATATCCGCTGTCTAGTCGTATTGAGATATAGTCCTAAAGCTCCTAACCCTCCTACACTACGTTTACCTAGTCGCGGTCTCCAGTCAAGAACACGTTTACCCCAACGGTTGTCGGTTCTTCGCGAGATATGGCCGGCCCACTGACACTTCAGCTTGCTAATTCGTTGAGCTATGTCGATAACTTTGGTGCTCTATCGGATGTATTCATTACGAATCCTATCCTTCAGAGAAACTCCGAGCATAGCTCTTTCCATAGCTCTCTGAGCGACTTTGAACTGATGGCCAGCCCTACCGTGAGTATCCATGTGTGTCGTGTGTTATGAATAAGTACTTATTTTGTTTTAGTAGCATATCTAAAACGTGATAAGCGTGATTCGGTTTGTCTGAAAGCCTCTTAGAGCAGTGTTCATCAAAGGACAATCAAACAGTTATATCCTAAATCTATATTTATAAAAGAGAAAAGTGGGTGACTCATCAAGATCTCTCTGAAACTATAAGAGGGGGCGTCACATGTTCAGTTTGTTATACCAAGAGCAACTTCGTGTCTCTTCCTAAACTAAACAAAATAAAAAAATCGATAATGGAAAGGAAGGCAGGCTTGCAGTGCAACATCGATAGTATATTAAAATGGAACCAATAAAAAGTTAATTAACTTGCCGTATTGTGCTGTGACTATACCGTATAGACCTATAGACTTTTTGTTTGAAACACACAAACAGCACAGGTAAAATTAACAAAAGAGAACCGAAACAAATTTTAATGCAAAGTTGGTACAGTAGAAAAGAAAACAGGTAGTTACTAATCTAACACAATTATAAAATAAAAAAACTAAAGAAAAAAACACGGTACAGTACGGTACGGTACAGTACGATATACCTGTGTATATAAATGTATATGTTGTTTCAGCACACATTGCTGGTGGCGGAAGTAACAGAACAACTGCGCGCTCGCTTCCTCCCCTCCCCCGTCGTGATCAAGAAGCGCATAGAGGGACTCATCGAACGCGAGTACCTGGCTCGTACGCCCGACGATCGCAAAGTCTACACTTACGTCGCATAGGTTCGTACTGAGTATCGCGGCGTTCGTATAAGTTCGTACACTATGTCTGCAAAGTGTACACTTACGTCGCATATGTTCGTACACTATGATGCCTGCAAAGTGTACACTTACGTCGCATAGGTTCGTACTGAGTATCGCGGCGTTCGTATAAGTTCGTACACTATGATGCCTGCAAAGTGTACACTTACGTCGCATAGGTTCGTACACTATGATGCCTGCAAAGTTCGTATAAGTTTGTACACTATGATTCCTGAAAAGTGTACACTTGCGTCGCATAGGTTCGTACTGAGTATCGTGACGTTCGTATAAGTTCGTACACTATGATACCTAAAAAGTGTACACTTACGTCGCATAAGTTCGTACTTAGTATCGCGGCATTTTTAAACTCTGATGCCCGTACGGAGTATCGCGGCGTTCGTATAAGTTCGTACACCACTGAACACCGTTCACCTACACAGTTGCAACAATTCGTACACTTCGATATCGCATAGATACGTACCAACGCGACGCGAGGTTCGTTCTTCGCAATAAGTTGCGAAATATACTCCAACGCTGTAAAGTCCCTGGTCGAAAAAGTTACTGATTTCCATGACGTATTGTAAGTTCGTACAAAGTGAGACGTCACATTGGTTCGTATGCTCCCACGAGAACGAAAATCGAAGTCTCGGTTTCATTTTATGCGCAAATGCTATCTTATGAAGGCGACATAAGAGTATGTTTAGTATGAAAACGAATATGAAACTTCCATTTTTGTTTTCCGAGTAATAGGTTCGTACCGACCGATCAGAGCGGAGTAAGATCTCGGCGTACTCTCTTATACGTACACAATGATTTACTGTTGCATGTGTGTTCAGTTTTATTCCTGCTGTTGTAAGTTGTTATGTCGATTAAAAGCTATGTCATGAATTGGCCACAAGGGTCTTACACATATTTGTATATATTATGATTAGATAAAATTTTCTTTAGCCATCTTTTTTCATGAGCCAATTTAATTGATATGGGAGAAAGATTGTAATGGATATAAGCACACCTTGACTTGTTAAAGAGGTGCATAAATTAACCGTATGGTTTCGACATTTTTACTTTTCTTTACTCATAGCGAAAAGAAAATTTTGAGTTTATAGTTCATTTTTAGATATAACCGGTTAACTTTGAAATAAAATCGAATGGCAGTTCCTTTTTAATAATTATATAACAATTTTATGTTTGCTTTATCCCCTGAGATATTAGTGTACATCCTTCTTGTTCAAACCTAGCATTGTCAGAAAATTAATATCTGGCTAATACTCGCATGTAATTTTAATTATTGTTATTCCCTATTTAGGGTCCTCTTGAAAACTTTCCAAATCGATTAACGTATTTGCTTGGTTTGGGACTAGTAATATGTTACAAAAGTTCACTTTTGTATGTTTAGTGTATAAATTATGATTATAAAACGTTTCATAGAAAATATTAAAAAAATCTCGTTCTACATATTTAATTGCATTATTGTCACGTTTGAAAATAATTGACATTATGGTCTCATATTCACTCGTATTTTCATTAAAAATATGATTTAAATTTAAACTTAAGCTATCTTAACTAGCTACAAAATATTTAATTAGATGTGAGAATGAGATCATTATGCATTTGAATAAATTCATTGTGTTTTACTTGTAAAAATATTGTAAATATCATAGCAAATCTAGTTTGTGCCGTGCGTATTGTTCTACGATTAGTTCTGTTGTCTATCATGAAAACAGATATATTAAAATTATATTCTTTATTACATCTTTTATTATCTTCGAAACTTCATCTTGTAAATACTATAGTGTAGTCCAACATGAGTCTAAAGTGGGTTTCATTTGCAGGCCGTCAGAATCCAGATCGTAAGGCCTTGAAGGGGATGCCAAGTTAGAAGTAATAGAAGTAACAAAAGTATTTAGTAAATTATTTCGAGATACTAATAAAATTATTAGTTAAATAAACAGTTATTTTATTTGAAGGCTAGAATTGGGATACATGAATACAGTATTAAACAAAACACATTTAAACTTACTACTGGAGATTCATTTGATGGAAATGGAAGAAAGAAATCATTAGGCAAATGAAAGTTTAAATTAGGACCATATTCAATTACATTAGGTCTGGTTACATCAACAAAACTCACATCGATAGTTACAACGCCAGATGGCTCATCAAGACTAAAACTAGCATTTCTCAAAGTTTTATCTAACTTGATATCTAAAATTCTGTTATTGCCATCTATCTCTATAAAACTGAAAATAAATGAGTATCTTGTGACTATATTATAGCAATGGAGTTTGGCTTGTTTCTTATTCAGCTCGCCATAAAGCAATGCCAAGTCTGTGAAGTTTTTCTCCAAAATAATCCAATCCTTGTCTTCGAGATCTTGTGGGTCTCCTAGCGGCGATACAGCAACCGTCTTCAACATTAACAAGTTATTGATTTTGTTTTGAATAATTTTGCACTGTTCAGTACTGTTGGACTGTTTTGTAAGACTTTGATTGTATCTGCATTTCATTCTTCTGTTATTTCCAAATAAAACCATGTTATTTGTTAAATGTGATGCAACACAAACTCCGTCTTTATGATCAGGCAAGAAGATATGATATTTGTTCTTGAACCGAGACGATTTGTTGTAAAAGGCATCTGTATAGTTACTTTCTGCGTATGAAACAATTATAGGCATGTTCTGAATGTACCCTGGATTTCCACTCAGTCTTAAGACTTCATCTATAGATTCATTGGTCAATAAAAAACTAACGGAAATTTCTTGTGTTAAAAAAGTTATTTGGACAGGTACATTCTCAACATGAAGCTTCAATGTTGCGTTAGTAATCTTAGAATCATGGTAATTGAAGATATATTCCAGCTTCAGGGCAAGTTTAGTGCAGATACTTTCATTGCAAACTGGTTCGTGCAAACTTTTGTTGTAATTTGTACAAATAAGGTCTTCACAAATGAGGAGTGTCCAATTCACACAGTGAAGATTTGAGCAGTTCTGTGAAAGAAAATCATATATTCAGAGCAGTCCGACGAAATATTGGTTTTTAACTTAGCAATAACTGTGCTCACCAAAACAGAAGCATTCATAGACAGGGATGTAGCGCTTATGACGATCGCCTCTTCAGTACTCTTCATAATTTGAAACATTTCTAGATCACTAATTTTGACCTGGCAACTCAATTTCTGGTCTTTTAAAAATTTAATTGCTTTTCTTCCCGCACAGTAGTTATTCATAATTGGTGATGGCAAATCTGTAAAAAGAACCTAATAAGAACTTGGAAAACTTAGTTAGTAGACTGATAATTTAAATAGGTACTAGAAATTGTACTGTTTGCCAACCTATGTAATAAATAGACCCATTTTTAAACAGCCATACAGGATCACCATTGCTATAGACTTTGTTTGTAAACTCATAGTGCAAATCAGGCTTTTTAAAACCTTGCCAGGTGAAGAAGTTTTTGCTTGTTAGTGGATAGATCTGAAACGTAAGTAATACTGCCAAATTAAAAAAAAACATGAATATTGAAGTTAATAATTGTTAGTCGGGATAACATCAGGGGGATCTAAGCATCAAGGGGAAATAGGCTGAGTAAAAAGTTACTTACGGTTTTCCTTGATACAGCTTGTTTATCAGGAAGATTAATTTTGACAATACAGAACCAATCGTTTAGCATTGTGTTTAGAGGAGTATCATGGCCGAAATAAAATAAGTAGTCATAGCAGACATCATTAAGCATTACTTCTGCTTTATCCTTGGCACAACTGAACATCTTTAAGTCATCTTCAGAACAATCTACGTCACAGCAACAGTCAATATCACAGGCTTCATACTGAAAACAGAGAATCAATGTGTTACTGGAAATAAATTGACAAATTACTATGGTGTTACTAACAGTAGTTTTAGACTGGTGTATATAACTTTTAAGCAAAGTCAAAATTGTTAACAAAAACTAAAAAAGCTTGTATTACTTACCAAAAAGTTACATTTGCAATTTCTATTGAACTTTTTCTTAGGTATAATAGGATTGGTTTTGTTAGTCTTTCCAAAAAATGTTACATTAGTAACATTTTCAAATTCAGTGCTAGTGTAAACTTCTTCGGTTGTAAACAATGTATCACCATCTGTTACCGATGATGTGCTGTCATCATAAAGGACTTCAAATGCAGCTGTCGTTGATTCCGTTGTTGTCAACAAATCAGGGAGAGATGTATTATCAAAAAGCTTTGCATTCTTTCCCATTTTATCAATTTGTGTCTGGTAATATAGTGCATGAGGCTTAGAACTCAAATCTTTTAACACATCTCTTATGTGTCTCTTCTGGCTTGTACCATTTAAACCTTCAATTAATTTTTCATCTTGCTGCATCAAAGTCTGAATAAAGTCTATAACACTGAACTGAATCAGTATTGAGAGCAGGGTAAAACCCAAATAAGTAACTATTCTCATTTTTACTTATATTCTACTCCAAACTGACTTAAATTTCTAAGAATAATATCAATTTGTACTTTTATAATACCCTTGGACTGGGTGTTTAGCTTGTATCTGTAAAATATCAATCAATTTAATTTCATAATAACAAACTTTTAAACTATAAAAAAGTAAATAATAAAACAAACTAGCTTCTGCTTGCTGCTTTGGACATGCTTTTTAAGTAGCCAATGTCTTGGGATACCATTTACCACCTTATCAAATTTAATTAAGATCAATTCAGCTGTGAAAAGTTTACAGACTTACTTTTGAGGGAGTGTACTACTTATTTTAGATTCAAGGAGACTAGTTAGGTAGATTACTTTCACTTTTAAAACATTAGTATGGATATAAAATAAATAATATCAAAAATTACTTACCTATCAGCTCCTAAATTAATAACATCACTCTGCATCAATTGGTGGGATCCACCAAGGAAGAACTGCCTTAATCTTTCTGTCAGTGAGGTGGGAGTCGGAGACCAACAAGGTACTTGTATGGAGTGAGCTCCTGGGACAGATGGCAAGCTGCAAACTCCATAACCAACCACCCAAGAGCGCCCAAATGAATCAATGCAAAATACCTGGAATATTAATTTTGGCCAACCTGTAAGTAATCAATCAATTACATTATTATGAAGGTAAGTTTAACTTAGATTTAACAGTTGACTGCAGTTATTGCATAACACACACTCTCACCTTGAATGCCCCTGGTTACAAAATGCACATCAAGGGGCTGTGACCATAATATTGATTTATTATAGTCAGGTTGCCCAGCAACTGTTTGGCCTTCCGGACACCCTGACACTACCGTCCAATTGGGGCCTACAATTTAAAACATACATGTCAAAACATAGGTTGGTAGAAAGGTTCTACCTACTCTGCAGCTTGGGTCTAGACTAGATGATGTTTTGTGAATAAAATTGTCCAGTGTTACTGTGTTTTTAAGTAGGTAGGTATTTTATTTTGATCAACTCGCTAGGCAAGATTATGGGTAAATTATTTATAAAATATATGAAACTACGCACCGTGCTGGAAAGAGTATCGACAAAACAAGCACAAATTTTCCGGAAAGCTTGATGCGCCTTGAATTTGTCCCAGTATGTGCAGCTCTGCCATGGAGCATTCGACTGAATTCTATACTATAGTTACCTATGCAAAAAGCAGACAGGCGATTCTATGCTCAGTGCTGAGCACCATTTTAAGTTATTTCAGGAAATTCGAAAATAGAAATACCTAAACGAAAATTCTATTCTACAATGTTTACATTGTCGTTGCCATAGCAACGGGTAAAATGACGCCATTCTTGACATGCCCGTTTTACTGTTTGTCAAGGTCAAAATTTGACCTTGACAAACAGTCAGTCAACAATTTAATGTCAACGAATCTACTGCAGTCAGAGCTACGGACGAAAGAAACCTACTTGGTTTTTTTTTATATGCAACTAGCAGCGCCCCGCGGCTTCGCCCGCTTCGATATTTTTTTGACAAAAATGGAGAACAATATCTCAACAATATGGATTTCAAAGATTGAGAATATAGAATTTGATTCTGTGGTGGGTGGGGCGGGCAAGTTTTGGACTTAATGCTTTAGATATGTGATGCATCCTGCCCTGCATATTGATGCAGTATACCTAGCTATGTACCTTCGTCATCTACATACGAAGAGGCGACTGCAGCACGCGAGCGCGCCACAGCACTGGGTGGCCCGCGCTATATTTACGTTCGCCATCCCCCTCGCACAGAACTAGCGCTGTCTCACGCACCGGCCTCGTCTGCATCAGAACAGAATATAAGCGCCCGCGCAACGAGCATCGTAATTGGTTAAAAATGTATTTCTTGCTCTTCACTAGGTAGCCTACTGAATGATTATAATTTAAGATAGTTATGTATAAATTAATTTCCCAATAAAAACAGATAAAAATAAAATTGACTTTTACTTCATAAATATAGTAGGCTAAACCCTTCCCACACATCGTTTGGGGGTTTATTTGGAACAACTGTCCTGTTGAGGGCCTCATGCAGAATAAACACTCGGAAGAGGAAGCGTATTGGCTTTTGGGTAGGAGAAACAATGTTAGTAACAGAATAGGTAAGTACCAACATGTTAGCTACCTAGGTACCTCCTAGAAATATGGCAATACTATTATCTGCCCGCGGCTTCGCACGCGTTGTTTTGTTTCTATCCAACTGGCAACTGATTTATGGGATGAAAAATAGCCTATGTTTTTCCAGGGCTAGAACTACGTCTATTTTAAATTTCAGCCCCACCCGTTAAGTAGTTTTAAAAATACAAATAAAATACACAAGTATAAAATAACCATTTATTTCTTAAAGTTACAAATAAAAAACAGACACTTCAAATTCAATAAATCACAATCAATATCATCATATGCTAAGTCAATTATTTGAATTATATTCCGTATAGTTTGTAGGAAATTAGTAGGTGGGTAATTAATTATTTATGTATATTATAAAAACTTATATAAAATAATGCTTTTGGCGACCTTTGGTACGTACCTGGGTTTTCTACAAAGTCTAGTAGTAACATGCGTTCATAGAATACGGTTTATGATTTGGCATACTACTACAGCTACTTTTTAGATACTAACTTTTATTCCTCATAGAACGCTTAAATTTATAAACCCCAAAAATATTTATTAGAATTTCACACGAATTTGAGTCCAATTCTGAGTCTGACCCAGAAATCTGATTATGATCTAATTACAATAGCCCTGCTTTTGCTTTTTTTTTCCAAAAAGTGCGTCGTCAACACTATGTACTCGTCGACAACACTATGTGTTAAACATATTATACGTAGTGCTAAAGTACCTACCTACATTTCTCCCGAGCCGGGAAACGAACATCGTAGCGTATTTGCGCATACTGCGCAGATTTAAAAATACGAAAATAGATATCGCCTGTTACAATATGTTCGTTTAGTTCTGTCTGTTTTCAGTTATTACTAGTTTTTTCGTTTAACATATTTAAGGTGGCTATGGAGCGACCTTGTATAGCCGGCACAGGTAGGTGTTGTCCGTGGCGCAAGTGACGTTAGCAAGTGTCACACGTTTAGGTAGAGTGATTTTCACGAAAGAAGTCCCCTAGACGCGGGGCTGTAGTAGTGCGACCGAATGAAGCCAGCAAGCATATGGCAATCTGTCAAATTTAGTTCCACCAGTTGCCGAGGGACTTTTTTCGTGAAAAGCACTCTATGTTATTAGCAGGTTCTTCTACAGATAGGGCTGCCAGCCCGGGAACAGCCGGCACAGGTTGGTGTTGTCCGTGGCGCACTGCAAGAGGCGCGCGACTTGCCCGGGGACCGCGACGCCGCCCGCCTGGCCGCCCTCAGTGCCCCCCAGCTTACTGCTCACAGCTAGTAGCGCTCGCTCGGCGAGGCAGCTGTTTGAACCAGGGATGCCTGAAATAAATTCATAACATGAAATAATACATAGTATAAAACAAAGTCGCTTTTTCTGTCCCTATGTCCCTATATCCTTGTCCTCTTGAATGCTTAAATCTTTAAAACTACGAAACGGATTTTGATGCGGTTTTTTTAATAGATAGAGTGATTCAAGAGGAAGGTTTATACGTATAATAACCGTGCGAAGCCGGGGCGGGTCGCTAGTAATTGTATAAATCATACTCTCAACACTATAGTGTAAAATACATTACCATGAACACTGGTATTCCTGTTAGGAACGTCTTGCTGGCCGGTTGTCACCGTCCAGGAATACAGAGGATCACAAAGTAGCACCTCCAATATAGTTAGCAACGTCTCAGAGTTGTCTCTTAGCAGCTGCATTGTCTTTTCACAGCACCTGGAATCATAAGAATAAATATTGAATTACACGCTATGACTTGTGTTAGGGGAGGCCTATGTCCAGCTGTGAACTAATATACGCAGATGATGATCATTTGTGTTTATCGTACTAATATTATGAACGCGAAAGTTTGTAAGTATGGATGGATGGATGTTTGTTACTCTTTCACGCGAAAATTACTGAACGGATAAGGATGGCACAGAGTTAGATTTATAGTCTGGAATAACACATAGGCTATACTTTATCCCGGAATTCTCACGGGAACGGGAATTAACGCGGGTGAAACCGCGAGGCGCTGCTAGTATCTTACTAAATGGCGCTTCAAATACAAAGATCTTTTAATAGTTAGGTATGTAATATTTGTTCTAGGTGGAGAATTTATTTATTAATCAAATTAAATTATTTTTACGAGGTGTCAACCTACCCTATGTATAAATTAAGAAGTCTATTACAAAATAAATAGCAGTGTAAAAGCTATTAGGATATAATACATAACTCCCAACGGTGTTGAGATCGCAGTTGGTTTAAGGAATTTCATTGACTCTATTTCTCATTTTGTTATTTATTTTATACGCTTAATTAATACTGAAATATTGATATCACTTGTCTAAATATTTTTATTTAAAAATATTTAGACTTCCTAGATTCTCAAATTCGTCTCAAAGTCAGAGTCGTAGTTTACCTTCTAAACATTCCTTCAACTCCGCTAGACCCGAAGCCAGCAATCATATCCTGGGTTAAACGAAAAGGCACCGTCTCTGGCGTGTGTAGGGTCTTTCCTTGATCAAATGCAATACCTGGAAATCATATAAAGGATGCGAATAAGTATTTTCCAGAAAATGAAATCATACTAATATGTAGATTATTATTAAATGCGAAAGATTGGATGTATGGATGTTTATTACTTCTTCACTACTTATGATCTCGAAGTTGGAGAAAATGCTCTCAGCGATAAGGCCACATTATTAATAAATAAATATATAAATAAAGTTTCATTCATTAATTCCAATACTACTGAATGAAACGGAATGAAATACCAAAAGTGTCGTCTCACATCCGGGTATCATTATAAGGCTCCTTCTATCACGGAAAAGTAATAAGTAGGTACAATGTTTATTTACCAAAATCTATGTGTATAACTTCTGCGGTTCTCTTGTCGATCAAAATGTTCTGAACATGTCTGTCGCCAAGCCCCATTATGTATCCAACCATAGACGTTGTTGCGACGCTAAAAAAATAATATAAAAATCAGTATCACATCGCAATATAATTCACGCGCCCACCGACGTATGAGTGCGAGCGATACCTTCGCTCGAGCATTTTATGATCTGCAGTGTAAATAACTAGATGTATAAAGAGACTTAAAAATCTTTAATGCAAAACCGTGAACATCTTCAATGTAGTCAAACTCAATAAACAGACGCATTATTAAAGATTTCTCCAAAACTACTGGTCAGATCTTGATGAAATTTATATACGACCAAATGAGAAGCCATAGCTTTTAATGTCATAATTATCAAAATTGCTTCGCCTAGAAAAATGTTCTAACATTCTAAACATAAAAAATGCTACCGGCTTCTTCCTCCTTTTTTTGAAATCGGTCAAATACAAATCGCTCAAATCATGTCGATTATTTATCATCTAAGAATTTAAAGAATTATAATAGTGTATGTAATATCGTATAAAATCCAAAAAACTCTTGTTTTCTTATGTTATCCTTTTATTTTTCTGAGCATGTGTGTATATGGCAGACTTAATACCATCGGCATGTCCACCATAAGTGTATTTCTTTTTATTGTATGCAATAAAGTATTAAATAAAATGTCTACCAATTCTAAGTAAAATGTCAGCTCCCAAGACATATTCACCAATTCTAAGCAAAGGATAAAGTTAAATTCTCACTTCTCAAAAGATCTAACCTTTTGGTGTAAGCCAGTCGCCTCTCGTACCACGTGACGGGGTCCAGATAGTGTTCCGTGAAGAAGAAGTGGAACACTGGGCGGAACTCCTTGAGTATTCTGTTGAAGACTTGAAGCTTCTCTTTGGTACTCTTCCTAGCTTCGTGGTATTCTGTTAGCTTCTTGCGAGCGACGCTGCAGGATATATCCTAGAAATGTCGTAGGGTTTGTTGTAAAAGAAGTAAAAATAATCATTACTAATAATTACAATAATAATTAAGGAATAGTAACAAATTATAACTAGGATTTACAATTGAGCGAACTGTGGAAGGTTGCAACAGTTACACAAAGGTGTTTAAAATTAACTAAAATACACACTACTCAGGTGAATAATGTTTATATCACCACTCAACTGATCAAATACATAAATTATGCAGGACAACTGGCCAACGAAAACGATTTTTGGAAGAGGTTGTGGGATACCTTTACCAAAACAATGGGACACCATAGGTGACACCGAATTGGAGATTCACTTATATTCACCAATTCGGTACACAATATTGATGAACCAATATAAAACTGTTAATATTCTGTACCGAATTGGACATTCACTGATATTCACCAACAATTCGGAGGTTCGGACACAATATTACCGGATTGTTGAAAATCCGTCAATATTCTTTACCGAATTACAGATTCACTGATATTCGCCAAATCGGTCCACGATATTGACGGACCGTTAACAAACCGTCAATAGAACTGATACTGGACTGTGAATTCACCTTTAGTCGCCTCTTCCGACACCTACTGGGTTATTTGGAGGCATCGATTTTACAGTACGGAGCCGCAATTTTCCACGCAAGCAACTTGGACCTGGAATAACCTATTATATGCTCTGTATCTGCAAAGAAGCTAGTCATAGATAACCCACCTGTGGTCGGTACCGCGCGTGCGCACCGTTGTTGCCAACTCCAACTCCGGTCAAGTACACACCCATTGGTAGCGTACCTTCGCACCATTCTAACACGCCGGATTGCTTAGACATTGGTACCACCTACATACAAAAATAAAATAAATACAAATAAAGAATCAGGGGTTGTGGCATTTCCCAATTACCTTCTATAACTATTGCTGTCAATATTAGTAAATTTGTCAACCAATTTATTTTATGAACTTTTATAATATTCATTGGCACAAGTAAACCCTATAGAATATAAGTTTTAATAATAACTATACTATGTTGTTGTTAAAGTTTTGTCCTAACATACTTTTAAATAAATTATTTATATTTGCGGTTCCAAATATTCCAACATGCAACAAATAAGTCATCACCTTTCTATCGGTAGGTAACCACGATATGTGACCTTAACCCTTAATTTATCTGTTAGGTCCCAGGGACTCCGCGCAAAGTTTCTTTTTGCTTTAAACACATAATATATGCGTTTTTTTTTTCGCGCGTCCCAGTACCTTCCTGAAGTAACGGCCCGAATGCAGGGTGAAGAGTACGTGCACCTAGTCGCGCTTTTAAAAGAATTATCGTGCCTATAGAGTTCGCTGAACCCCATGGGGACCATGTACGAATTTATTTTTTGTATAAAAGAGAGCCACTTTTTATTTAGTATTTTAAAGTTTATTATTTTTTTGAGCAGTTTTTGAAAGGAACAGTTTAAAATAATGATTTATTATATTACAGTTTCGATCCAAAGTTAGCATTGATTTTGTGTACTTATTTTTTGTCTTTTAGATTTTTTAACTATCACCAAAAAACAAACCCAGTAATAACGAAATTTGGTATAAAAGTATATAAGTATAATATTGCTAAGCAGAAAAAAATATATTTTGTTCATGTTTTGCTTTTATAATGACCAAAATCGTTGGTTTTTATGCAAGGAGTCCCATGGACTCCATAGGGTAAATTAAGTGATTTTATGTCACCAGGTTAACCAAGGGTTAATGTCGAGTAATTAAGCAATGCAAGCTCGCATTATAGCAACTATTATCAACCCACAAACCTTGTAAGTCCGTATGAGCAGTTTGTTCCGACTGGTAACGGGGTTCTTCTCAAGCAAAGTGTTCACGATAGCGAACACTTGCTGCATTACTGCGTCTTGCCTCATGTCATCTTCACCCTACAAATAAGGTACACGAATATAAAATTCTTTTATTTTAATAGGACAATCCAGACAATATCTAGACTACTCTAGACAATGATGATGATGATGATGTGTGGACTGTCCGGTTATTTATTTATTTATAATCCACACAATATGGGGTTATAGGTTATATATTTATATGGGGTTTTATGTTATAGGTTACAGGTATTTAATGATTAACCTTTTAAAGGCGACTTGTGTGAATCAAGACTAACAACTTTTGTTCCACGATTTTTTCTAATTCAATGTACTAACTAGCTTGTGTAGCAGAGCTATTGTTATGGGTACTAGATGACTGATATATTCAATACAATAAACTACATGTAGATTTATTGTTTATAATAGACTAGCGACCCGCCCCGGCTTCGCACTGTTTTATTATATGTATAAACCTTCCTCTTGAATCACTCTATCTATTAAAAAAACCGCATCAAAATCCGTTGCGTAGTTTTAAAGATTTAAGCGTTCAAAGGGACATAATGACATAGGGACAGAGAAAGTGACTTTATTTTATACTTTGTAGTGATATATTGGCAATGAGGCAACAATAAAAAACTAAAAAGGTGGCGCAATGACTAAATTTTACACTACGAGTCTACGATAAAGAAACATCAGTTACAGGTTGCTCTATTACAAATAAATAAATAAAATTACCTTTATAAGCAGAATTCTCTTGAGTCCAGTAGAATCTTTGCATGCCACTTTCTTTGGACAGTTGATCCCGCCCACAAGTTCAAAGTAGTTCTCAAATGAAATCAGGGCTGGAAAACAAAAAAGTACACATAATGTGTTGAAGATGCATGTGTCAAGGAATATGTGCGAGCAGGATATGATGATGTTATGTGTAGGATACATAATACATACTTTTCGGTTATAAGAGTGATATGTAAGAAGTGAGTGAGTGTGAGGTATATGTAAGAATAGTTGATTTATAAGTTTGTTATAATCAAAAAATGTATAATAACATTAGATCTAGAAGTAGTACCCCGTCTTTAATGTTTACATTATTACATTTAATTCAGAAGTTATCGTAAGAGGTTTTATAACGAAAACAACGATAGTGCATAAAGTGCAAAAACTTACGTTGGACTGTCTCCAGCTGTTGATTGTATTTACGAGTATCATAGTAAGGGTTCCAAACGGAAGTTGCATATTGCATTTTAAATTTATAAAAAAGAACTAACTTGGAAAGTCGCTATATTTGCAGTCTTGTCGCACTGGTATGGTCACGGTGGGTATCGGTATGGCATTCAAATTTTTCAGCTTCGTTAAAAGTTCCGCTGCTGGTATATCTTGTCTGTTGTCCTTCTTTTTTGGCTTGTAGTTTGCGAAGCTTATTGTTGCTGGAAAATGCAATCAAACTATGAATTATTGTTATTTCTTCACGCCAAAAGTTATATTTATCTACATATAACTTTTCGATAAATGTAGATTATAATTCAGATATTGAAAAAGTACCTAGTTATTCAAAAAACTGATGTGCGTGACAGACACTACAATACGTCACTCGCTGAGCGGATTCGACCAATCAAATTAAATGATATAAACATCACGTCATCCATCTGGTTCATGATTGGTCGATCTTGATTTTCGTAGGATATTGAATCCTATCACCATAGTGTAATGCACACTTTTCTACTAAGATTAAAAAATCGCGGGCATTCCGACGTACGCGCGCGAAGTTAACCTTCAAAACAATTTGTGCCATAATAGTGACGAGATACGGTTCAACCTATCAAATTTTTTATTAATTGTTGTAGATTCCGTTCTCATGTGCCATGACATTTTATTTTAGTTTATTCGGAGAACAAACAGTTGTACAAACAGAATACTTAAAAATAAATTTAAATAACTCTTAACTATTAACATGTCCTCGCATAGAGACATGACCCAAAGAGTTATTAAGGCTGTAGATGTTAAACTCACCATCACAAATCTTCTCCATCTGCTCTACAACAGTCTTCAACTCCTTAGTCTTAGCCAGTTCGTTGACTAGTGCCTCAGCGGCGATCGTCCTAGGCTCTTGAGAGCGGGACCTAGGCGTAGTGCCCACTGCACTCGCGTTTAGTATAACCCGGTCTTTGTCAGAGTTCTTTAGGGCGAATATTATAGGCAGCGTGTGATGTGGGTGTTCGGTGGCGCATCTTTCTGTAATATAATAATAAGGCTGGACAATCTACACAGCATCATCTAGCCCCAAGCTAAGTAGGTAGAGCTTGTGGGTACTAGGTGACTGATTTACTCTATACAATATATTACATCCTACTATAATATTATAAACGCATGTAAGTATGGATGGATGGACGGATGGATGTTTGTTACTCTTTCACTCAAAAACTACAGAACGGATATGAATGAAATTTGGTACAGAGATTATAGTCTGGAATAACAGTCTATAATTTATCCCGGAAATCCAACGCGAACGGTAATAAGCGCGGGTGAAACCGCGAGGCGCTGCTAGTCCTTACTAATATTATAATTATAAATGCGAAAGTTTGTATGGATGCATGTTTGTTCCTCTTTCACGCAAAGACTATTGAATGGATCGGGCTGAAATTTGGAGTAAACGTAGTTCTAGCCCCGGAATAACACATAGGCCTTTTCATCCAAGTTAAGACGTCGGTAGAATTCGAGGGCCAATTGAATGATTCAGTAAATATTGTCATCACTTTGTCTACTGTCACTTGTGTTTGCTACCCGCGCTTCACGTTGCGTAGTATGAAGAAAAAAATCAAAATCGTACAGCAACCGGAGTTTTATTCCCCTATTCACAAACAAACAAATCTTACGTCCTTTTAATTACTTTCTTAGCAGGATAAATATAAAAAAGCCTTACTCAATATCTTCCTTAAGTTTTCAGCCAATGGCGTATCTTCATTGCTAAGTCTCGGCGCCAACTGAGGTATCACTGTGATGAACTTTCTCGAAGGAATCGCGTGAAGCAGATCTTCAAACTTGCATTGCTCTGATTCTTCGAACTCGAATGTTGGGTTCTCGAGCCATAGCGATATCACTCTGAAGATCGAGAGGTTATTCTCTTCGCATTGCTTTAGTGATAGTAGGTAATATCTGAAAATAAATAACGTCGTTATACACATCCCCAGCTGAAGAAATGGCGCTATGGCGCTCATTAGGGAGGCCTATGTCCAGCAGTCTATGCCTAACTATCTAATTCATATGCGATCAAAACAATCCACCAAACTACCTATCATAATACTATCACACTAATAATAATTATTATATGTAATTGCGATGGTTAGATGGGTGGATGTTACCTCTTCACGCTAAAACTAATGACCGAATCGGGCTGAAATTTTGAATAGAGTAGTTCTAGGACTGGAATAAAACATAGACATTCATCCCACAAATATAAATACATCAATTTTCACGCAAGAGAAGCCGCGGGACGCAGATAGCCCTGGCCTCGGGTTAGTCAGAAAATGACATTGCAGGATAAAATAAACGTCAACGTACTTCATAGCTAAACGTAGGAAATTCTCTTTCTCAGATCTAGTGCTCGCAATCTCCACTTCGTCGAGAGCTTTGAAACGGTCATTCGTAAAGTATGCTTTTTTCTCTTCCCTGAAACAAAATAGAAATACGTAAAAGACAAATCTCGCAGATCTCGCTCATTAGATAAGAGATAGAATATAAAAAATAAATGAGAATTCGTTTGGGACTAGAAAACGCTGCGAGGAATTTTGTTTCTGTTTTTATTATTTATTAAGTTTACTTAGAAAACACCCAGAACACCGTGAACAAATATCTGCAGGTCGTTTCAACATTTGATTAAGGCGGGAATCGAATCCGCAACTGCCTGCGCCACTAAAGCCGTTGTAATGAGACATCCTCTACACTACAATATAGTAAAGTATCTGTCTAGTAATAAAACTTACTTAGTTAATGATTGCTGTGTAGACTTCAGAGACAGATTTGTAGCTGTTCCTTTCAAATTCTCCATTAGTTTTACCTTGTTTTCGAAAACAGCAGAGTTCATATATGTCACTACCTGCAAAATTCAAATTTATAATGTCGACTCCGTAAAAAAAAGTTAAGTTCTAGAACGAAGTTCTTTTGTCCGGGGGCCTACTCAGAAAAAAAATCTAATTATGAGCCCTGTTTCAGAGTTTTTAACGACCAACTGAAATGAATAATACTGAATGCCTATTAATTGCTTTCTGTCTCTGCTTTAAATTATATTGTAATAAGTTAAGCTGATGGGATCAGAAAAAATTAAATCCTTAAAAAGTATATAGAGGTAAACAGTCTAAATCAGAACCTCCTTCTTTATTGAAGTCGTATAAAATTTACCTGTTTGTATTCAGCGTCCGCAAACTTCGCAATATTATGGTAGACCTTCAATCGCGTTTCGACATTGTCGCTCTTATTTAGCACTTGCAGAGATTTCAACAGATATTTGTCAATGATGTCCCTCGCGTTGTCGCGTTTCGACTCTACCATCCATAGGGCGTATTGTCTGGAATACAAAATTGATGAATTGATTTACTTGTAAGTTGATGTTTTTACATACAATTTTAAGCATTATTAAGGATAGCTCAAAAACTACTGGTAGGTACTAGATCTTGATCTAATATATAATAGCACCACAACCAAGTAAATCAATACCTATCTTTATTTTTGTAGGCTTACAAAATAAGCACCAACAAGTCAATTTTTAAACTAAGTGAAAATTGCACGAACACGCAGAGTTTACAATTAGAATTTACTCGGAATGATTTTAATTTTACTAAAGATGATCTTCTTTTCTTTAATGTTGCACAATTGGCGGTCTCTCAAAAAGACGATGCCCGTTGAAATAGAAGCTGTTTCTACTGTGCACTTTGTATGTAGTATGTATACTGTATGTGTGGAGTGTATACTGAGCAGGGCTTGATACCGGTACCAATAATACCGGTACTTTTACGGTAGTAACGGTACTTTCATTTCGTTAAATTCGAGTATCGATACCTTTGAAGTACCGGTACTTTGCCTAAAAGTACCGGTATTCTAAGCGGTTCTCGCGACGTTGCCAGCTCTCCGGTCATAGCGTAGGTACCGACCAGTAATCAGTTTTCTCTCTCGTTTGCACAAAATAAAATTGTAAAAGTACCGGTACTTTCCGAGCATAATTTCGGTAATTTTACCGATACTTATAGAAAATACCGATACTTTCGTAACGGTACCGATGAAAGTACCGATACCACACTAAGTTCAATTATACCTGTTCTCAAAAAGTACCGGTATAATTTGTTTCGATACCAAAGAAGTACCGGTACCATGTCAAGGTCAGTCGAACCGGTATTTATAAATACCGGTATTCCAAGCCCTGATACTGAGTGTAGTGTGTGTGCTGAGTGCAATAAACTTTAAGATCATTATTTACCTCAAAGACCTGGCAGTAAGCTGCACATTTTCCGGTTGGTTGGACACAATGTTATTGCGAAGTAAGGAGAGAGCTATTTCTTTGTGCCCTTTAGCCCAAGAGATCTCGCTTTCTGCTAATGATATTTCTTCCGAGCATCTTATTTTCTTCACCACGGATAGTAGTCTCTGTGCCATTTGAACCCTGTTGTTTGATAAGCCTAGTCCTGTAAATGTAAGATAGGTTGTAGTAAATAATTCATGAGATCCAGGTCGTTTTCTATTGATATGGTGTAAGAGTAAAATAAGATGGATATATTTCTATCTAAGATAAATGAAGTCCACATGTCTATTTAAATTTACAGGACGAGTAATTTCACAAAGAGTAAAAGTGGTTAAAAAAAGTAAAAAGTAAGTAAGTAAAGTACCTAGTTAAATGCAAGTATAATCAGCGTCAAATCTAAGCCTAGCAAAATATATAGGTACCTTTAAAGTGTAAACACGATTGAGAAAAAAAACATGAAACTGATCACTGTTTCGTAGAAAACTTGATTTCTTGACCTATCTGGTCTCTCGGGAACCCTAAATCTATTGAAATCATTTATGTTTTGATTCGTAGGTTAGGTTACTAATTATTTGTATAGTTTTTGGTTGTTTATTTTCTTGTCATTAATAATTAATTTTTATGCGCGCCACTTCAAAAAAAGTATGTGCTGTATATATGCTCTGTCTTGCTTCTATGAATGGGAAATCCTATTCCCATTCGCACAAATGGCTGCGACACGTTTTCTTAAAATGCTTTGGTACATATGATGATTACAATGATAGCATATAAAAAATATTCTTCGACACTTTATGAAGCTGAAAGTACTAACTACTTACTGGCATACTGTATTTGCAGATCAACAATTTTGTCTTGAATGTTAGTAGCGGATTTAGCTGCATGATCCAGTATCAAAACGCGTTGCGATATCAAACTCTCCATGTGCTTGAAATCATTGAATGCGGGCAGTTTATCGACCTCCCATTTACTGAGAATATCATCGGTTCTGAGTCTATTTGTTCTTACTGAGAAATAGTCTTCAATATCGGTGAATAAATGCAGTTTTCCCACAACTTTGTATACATTTTGACAGTTTTCCATGTTGAGATTCAGACAGAGACGCGATACGGCTAACTTAGCCCTGTTTAGAGGTAGTAGAAGTTTGTTGTCTACGTCCGGTGTTATTTGAATGTTGAGGCAATCTTTGAGGCATGCGTAGTGGAATGCTTTTACAATGGAATGTGGGTTACAGTTTGGTTCTTTAGACTTTTCTTCTAAGTCTCGAGTGTCTACTATCTCGCTCCAGTCACCTGTAAATAAATAAATAATGCTAGTCAATTCACACTTTCACACAGCACCATCAAAACCCAATAGCTTGTGTTATGGGTATTAGATGACTGATATACTTAATACATTATGCCACATATATAGATATTTTTTACTTTACTACATAGAAAACACCAAAAATGAAATATTTAAGAAATGTAGTTAACTTTTTTTGCGAGAACGGACCAGCAACCCTCCTGCGTCTTCCACTTCGGTCGTCAATAATATTTTAAGAATACGAGTATGAAGAAATACATTAATTATGTAAATTATTACGTAAAAAATATTCGAAATTCGTAAAACAAACATTGGTCCCCTCGGGTAAAGAATCACTCCCTTTGTCTTAAGAATATGAACATGTGTACATCTTACATTACACTCTAAATATCTATAAAACTGACGCAAAGATATGAATGTTTCTATAGATTAACTAACACAATCACTTCAATGCTTACCTAGAAAAGACAAGCATTCGTACTTGATGTCATTCAATTCGTCGTTTTCAGGCAATGACTTGATGTACTGCAGAGCTAAATGGTGCATGCCAGATTTATGCAAAGATCTGAAATTACAATTTTCAAGTTTAATAGAGTGCCTCGAATATTCATTCATCCACCGAATTATGCGTAGACGTCTGAATAGCAGAGCGATTACGTTATTCTCAATGGATCCATGGATCTGGGTAATTACCATTTTGGTCATTTTGAATGAACATAAAGCGAACAAAGCGGATTCCCTACGTTTCGTGATCGTTTTAGCCTAAATCTTGTCTCTAAAGCTGTCCTGCATCAGTGTTTGTATCCTTCCTTTTCAAATTTACTTGGAAATGGGAATGATCTGCTGGCCCATCGTTCTATTCTAATCTGTAACGGTTAAAAACACGAATTTTGTTCATTCATGGGCTTCAATTTTCAAATCCAGGAAGGTCAAAAAGGCTTTCAAATGTCAAATATTGGAAGGGGGATTTTACTATAATCGCTTTGCTGGTCCCAGGACAACTTACGCCACCCAATTATGACTGTGACATATTTAATTCTGACTGATTTGAAGGTATTATACTAACTCTATATCTATCAAAATAGACGTTTACGCTTATTAATGGCTTTATACCTGACAGCACCACATTGGAGATCTAAATCCAACTGACCACCGCAAGAGAGCGCTATATCGTGCAGTAGAAGCGCATCAGAGAATTGTCCAGAATTTATGAGATGCTTCCGAGTCTCGCTCTCGTTCGTCAGATGGGCGGTGCCGCAGCCTTCGATTGCATCCATCTCTCCGATAGATACGTAGCACTGGAAGTAAGATAAGGATGGAAGACTTGTTTATGTAAGGAACATAACCGAAGCCAACACAAAGCTACAGACTAATCTTCTCTTTCTAATAAAAAAGAAGGGGCTAGAGTTTAGCTTTGTTTTAGTTTATATCTATTAATATATCTGAGTTCTTAGTAACGGTGTGCATTAGTTTACGATGATAATAAAAGTTTTCGTCTCTTTTCATACATTTGGCATCTTGGAGTGCTTTTACCGGATAGAGAGGAACTAGTTTTTGTAGTTTGATAGCGGTAAAATAAACGTCAGTGTAACATCAACCCTTCGTTCTATGAATCCCTTAGATTTTTTTTATTTTCAATGATGGGTTATAGTGGAAAATACTAACTATGCGTATTTATCGAGACATAGTCGTCATCGATAGTATCGTCAACCAAACTCAGCCTTAAATAGTAAAAGACTCAATTTTCGCCACGATCAAGGCAGACCCAACAAAAAAGAACAATAATCGCAAAGGGAAAAGAGCATCAAAATCAACTAACCTTCCTAAATATCTGCTGTATATTAGTTCCACCAGGTATGACGCTCGTGGCTTCAGGCGAAGACGGCGGGACTCCGTCGTTCTTTGAAACGGCCCACAGCTCTCCGTAGTAGATCGCGGCTAAGTTCTGGTCGGCCACCGCGGCTGCCCAAGCCACTTTGTCGTATTGCAGGCGAAGGTAGTTTAGGGTATCTACAGTGCGTGGACCAGTGTCCGGTCTGCAAAGTTTGAGAAACGTAAGGTTACCAGTGTCTTATGTATTTAAGCGACCACTTATTTTATCATATAATTTAAGTGTATTATTTAAAAGTAGATTATTTATTTTACAAGGGACTATAATCCATCCTATTGTAAACGAGGTTATTATACTATGGGGAAGACAACGCCCGACTGAAACTACTAAATCATGACCTGCGAAGACTTCATCAGGTTTTCGGTATTTTTGTTATAAGATCAATCAATCCATCAAAGAACTTATCTTGTTTGATTGTTTGAAACTTAAATATAAATAAATTAATGAAAATTATATTAAATTAATACCATTAGTTACTTAAAATATTATGGAAAAGATTGTGATAAAATTTACAATACTAATTAGTGTTCATCTTAGTTTAGCTACAAAATGGTCGCAACTCAGCTTATGCAGGTTTTAAAAGCCTACGCTAGTTTTCTATCCACGGAGTTCGGACCTATATGGGACCAAGGAATCACTAAAAATAATAGCGAAATCACTGATAGAGAAAAACTGGATTATCTTAAGTATATCTGATCATTAAGTATACCTAACAGTATATCTGATATACTGTTAGGTATATCAGAGCAGACCGATATACCTAACAGTAAACTGAGTACTAGTAGTTTGTACTAACTGTTTTAAATTATGAATAAGATGAGAAGATTATTACAGGTGTTGCTACTTACCTAAGCTTATAATAGTTCCGCTGCAGCCTTATAAAGTCCACGAGCTCAAGCATGTAAAGAATAACCATCTTCTGTCCAATATCCAAGGCACTGCTAATGCGAATATCAGTCTGGCTCGCGCCCGCATCGCATTGACTGGTGAATGTTTGCTCCCAGATATATGTGA
Source organism: Eupithecia centaureata (assembly GCA_944547425.1). NCBI lineage: Eukaryota > Metazoa > Arthropoda > Insecta > Lepidoptera > Geometridae > Eupithecia > Eupithecia centaureata. The sequence goes on from OX155694.1 coordinate 4,541,816, forward strand.
AGAAGTTATTGATTTGCTTGCTCAGTGTATCCACGTATTTTTCCGAGGAATAGCGGAGTATTAGGCCGAGCAGCGCTGGTAATAGTTTCTGGCAGATGTCTGACTGTAAATCAAAATGGTTTGGATTGGAATGTGCTCGATAGTAATGAAACTGAGTTTCTTAGGTTATGTTGTGTAGTAGTTTTAAGATAGGTACTTAGTAAGTTTCTAAAGTAAATTGGGTTCAATCGTTTATTAGTAACTTTTGAATGTTTTAATTGCACCCAAGATAGCGCGTATTAAAAAAATATAAGTAAGTCAACAGAAAGAATACGATTGGATAATCATTTTAGGGTTAAACGCGCGTTATATCTAATCTAATCTTTCTAGTTTTCAGTTATCCATGTAACTATATGTTTTATATGTGCAATAAAGAATGAAGAATTAAGTTCCTACCTTCACCAAGCAAACTTGCAGCAAGCTGTCCAAATAATTCATATCCGGATCCATCGTCTTAAGAAGTGTAGTCGTGACACATTTCAGCCAACCACAGTGATTTGTACTATCATTTGGATTCCAGTTTGCAGTCATTGCATTTATAAATATTCCATCGTTATTTTCAAAGCAGTACTTGTCAAAAGCTCTGCTGTTCATTTTGAAAACGCAAGCCGTGTCGTTGTTTGAGGCTAGAGGTTTTAGGACTTCATTGTCGACTTGTTCTAAATCTGTAATAAGCAACAATAATAATAAAATAGCAATAAAAATACGACCTTTTTGGCGCAGCGGGTGAAGGTTCGCCCGAGACGCAAGAGAGAGCGGATTTGATTCCCGTCATAGGACATGTTTGTGTACAGATATTAGTTGAGAGTTCAGTCTTTTCAATTACAATTTTTTTCTTTAAAATTTAGTGGTATTATCAGTTATCTAGTACACATAACATAACGCAAGCTCTGCTTAGCTTGAGGCTAGATAATGCTGTGTGAATTGTCCAGCATAATTTTATTTCTTTTGTTCGATGTTGGTGCTAGTTAACTTTTTGACAGCCCCAAACCCAGAAGTTAATGGATGAAACACGAAAACCGACTCTGATTCTGATAAATTAGCACGCATCAGATGGCGTTCATGGTTAATAAATTATGATATAGATTGTATGAAACAAAACAAAGTTTAAAGAGTATTTTGTTCCCTCGTTCCGTGGTGAACCTAATTTAGAAACAAAAAATCAAGCATAAAGCAACTTTAAGATGGAGAAAATTAAAAGAACTCTTAACCTTACCAAACGAACAAGAACAATAGAAATAAGTTTATATTATGAAATAAGGTTATATAGTCTCTGATTGAGAGCAACAAGAAATTTAAACAAAACAAAAAACCTTACCAAGCGCATCACTCCCCTCTCTATATTTCAGTAAGTTATTTAACGCATCAGCAACTTTTCCGGTCACTGCTGGATCCTCATCAAACATGAGATCTGAGAGCGACTTCACAGCCCTACACGCGACGTATTGGTTAGGGCTTAGGTCCACGATTTTCCTTGTATCAATCGGCGGTACAGTCACTAGGGTCTTCAAGTCGTAGGTACCGATTTCTGATAGGCAGTTGCAGGCTTCTATTGTTATCTGAAATTAGTAACTCAATAAGATTGATAAGATCTTATATTTACAACAAGATTCTATGGGGCGCGGTGGGCGAAGGTCTGCCTGTGTCGCCGGAGGTTGCGGGTTCGATTCCCGCCATGGGACAAATATTTATACGGTCTGCAAATATTTTTCCGGGGTTCTGGGAGCTTTCTATGTACTTAGTATGAGTTTTAAAATAATATCAGTCATCTAGTACCCACAACACAAGCTCTGTTTAGCTTGGGGCTAGATGAAGCTGTATGAATTGTCCCGCATTATTTATATTATTATTATTAATTCCCGGGTATTCGCACGCGTTGTTTCTATGGAAACGGTTCAAGGCTATTTCTATCTCAAGGGAACTGATTTTTGCGATGAAAAGTAGCCAATGTTTTATTCCAGGGCTAGACACTACGTTTATTCAAAATATCAACCCGATCGGTTTAGTAGAGTAGTGCATAAAAACTTTCACTTTTATAATATTAGTAAGGAAGTAAAAATTATATTTTCTAAACCAAAAAAGATGTTACCTTGTCGTCGTAATGCGTTGATTTCAGAATATTGTTCAGGGAATGTACAATTTGATGTACGTAGCTCGATCCGCAATCTTCAGAGAATCCCTTTTCACTCATTTTTCGATACAGAGCTTTCACGTAATGTTTGTTGGACGAGAGAAATTGACGCAGGTTCGACAACATATCGGGGCTAAAAACAAAAAAACAATTACGTTGCGTATTATAAGCTAGTTCTTATGTATATCACAACACTGTAGAAGACCACGATGGTCGTCGTAGACGCTTTCGTTGTATGGGAGCCCCCTTAAATATTGATTTTATCTTGTTTTTAGTACTTGTATAGCGCCAACATAAATACATAATTTTTGAAAATTTCAACTGTCTAGCTATCTTGGTTCTTGAGATACAGCCTGGTGAAAGACAGACGCACGGACAAACAGCGTGGTCTTAGAAATATGTTCCGTTCTTACCCTTTGGGTACGGAGCCCTAAAAAGATGTTATACAATAACGATATATAAAACCTTACCTTGGAGAGTTCAAACTTAATCGATGCGATTTCAGTTTAGCCAAAAATATCGTCCATGTGGAACAATCAACATTAGCAACCGTTCCTGGCTTCATTGTGGTAACAAAATCCACAACATCCTTGCTATCCGTCAAATAATGCTTCATATCGACCACCAGGTAATCGAACAGTGTTTCACATTCCTTTCCAAATCCTTCCTCCCTTTTGATCACCAAAACAGTCAGCAGTTCCGACACAGATTTCCGGATCAAATCAGCTCTATCAGGCAAGAAACGTTTTAAAACAATCTCAGCTCCTTGTAAATAAACATTTATTTCCTTTGAAGTTTTGCTATCATTGATGCCATGAGTGAAACTTTTGCATGTAAAATTGCAGACAAATGAATCAGCATCTGTACCGAAAGGTACGTAATCGAGAAAGGTTATAAAAGCATGTAGCGCTAGAACTTTTAGTTCAAACACATTTTCTTCCAAAACAGTTTTCCAAAGGGTAAATAGGACTTGGAACACTGCCAGTGGTTGGTTTTCGCAAAGGTATAGCATTATGTTTCCGTCTGTTAGATCCTGTAAAGTAAATAATAATAATGCTAGATAATTCACACAGCATCATCTAGGCTCAAGCTAATTAAATCGGACATGAAATATGGTATTCTCCGAATACTTCTATTCTCTTATTAATATTATAAAGATAATGCAAAAAAAAAAGATCTTCATCACTCTCGTCAGAAATTTTAACTATAATGCGACGCCTCGGCTCTGTGTCAACAAAACAGACACAGCGCCATTCTAAAACAAGTTGAAGTTGTATAAACATTTGTCCCAAGCCGGAACCGAATCAAACACCTGCGTCGCAGAGCCTCAAGTACCAATATGTTCAAAATACCTAGTAAGATTTGCATACCTACTTGAATACTACATCCTGGCACAAGTATGTTTTTCATGCTGAAAAGGATGTCCTAACAACTGTTTAGCATGTAGAGTGTAACATATTTTAAACAAATAAACAATTTTCTATACTCACTCCGATAAAGTCGAGTATAGCTGAGAAAACGTTCCTCGGATAATAATAGCTATGGGTCTGCTCAGGAAGTTTCACCCCAAATACGGTCTTCGCTTCGTCTCTGTCGCAAAGATGTGTGGCAGTCAATCGCACGAGCTCTCCCACGTGTTCCACAAACAAATTGGTCCATTTCTCGTTCTGAAGTATTTGCCCGGAGAGGTTGAACATTTTTTTTGCACTGGCCATGGATCGCTTGTGCGTGTTTGGATGTTCGATTCCTATGAAGTTTATGTGGTATTTTTCCATGGCTACATAAGGTAGACACAACATGATTATGTTGCAGAAACAAGTCTGAAATTCGAAATAAAGTATTTATGCTTCGTAATCATAGTAACTATGTAATATAAAAAATGCGAAAGTTTGGACGGATGAATGTTTGTTTAATCTTCACGCCAAAACTTCTGAACGAATCGGGCTGAAATTTCGATAATTCGATTGTAATGTTGTCAAAAAATGTTTGTTTGTCTGTTTATTTGAGATATTCTCTGAAACGGCTGGGCACATTTTGACGAGGCTTTCACTGGCAGATAGCTGATTTAATAGCAGGTAGCTTAGGTTACTTTTATTTTAATTAGGGGTCCCTTGAAAATGATAATCAACAAGGGCAAAGACACGAGCACAGCTTGTGTAAAATATCTATCAGTTTTACAAGGTTAATAATGACTTACCTCAATTATAGATGCAGCAGTTTGGTTCATATCTGAGCTTTTGATATCGCCCCCTTTCTGCCACAATATCTCAGTTGTCATCAACCATCGTTTGTGCTTTTCCAAAAACATGTCCAAACTTTCAAAGCCGAGCAAATCCGACTGGAAATCATTTAGGTTGTTGTCTCTTATCAACCAGCTATAGAGTATTGAAATTATATTTTTGTCGATATAATAATCGAAATCTTTTATTCCGGCCATGCCGACGATTTTGCGAAGTACTTTTTTGACTAGAATTTTGTCTAGTGATTTGTCTTTTTGTATTTGTAAGATACTTGTAATTGTTTTTTGTGTTAGCGGCGGTTTGGTCTCTGCGAAAGCCATGAAACAATGTAGCACTGTAGAAGTTCTGTTCGCAAATTCGTCTTTCACACAATGAGCTTGTTCCTCAGTAACCTGAAATTAAAAAAAAAAATCTTTTTACTTCGCGTATCTCTTGGGTACCTAGTTTTTTACAGGAAACATACTCTATTGTAAAAAAATGCTGGACAATCCTTACAGCATCATCTAGCTCCGACCTAAACAGAGCTTGTGTTATGGGTACTAGATGACTCATACATTTGATACAATACATTACATATATTGATATTTTTACTATAAATAGAAAACACCCAGAATCCCGGAACTAATGTGTTATTTATTGCATCGAACTTACATTGATAACAAATATTTCGAGCAGCTCTGCTAAAAAGAAGTCAGCTTCGTCTTCCGAATACTCTCCGATAAAGAACTTCAGCATATAACAGCAATAGAGTCGCAAGCTGTGTACATCACCTTTAATTTTCCTCATCAAGGCATTCTCAAACGTATTATCATTGCTGATGTTATATTTTCTATCAAGCATAGCCATTTTAGCGACGCATTCGTATATGAGTCCTGCGACACTTGGAGGATAGTGCAGTTTGTCCGAGCGTTGAACGTAACTCTTGATCATGATCAAACAATTCTGTTTCATCGTACTCTCGCTCGACCAAATAACGTCGAGCATTTTGATCAAATTGTTCAGTATGTGGTACGACGCTTTCGGATCTCTGTAAAGATCTCGGCACATGAACTGCATTAGTGTGAATAATAATTCTGAAAGAGAGAGAGAGAAATATAATATAGATTTAAGAATAGCAGGGCCAATAAACACGTGAGACTAAAGAGGCCGTCCGCAAAAATCAATAAATATGTCACAAAGTTTTAGTGAGACATAAAGTTTATTATTGTTTTCGTTGAGCGCGCGTTTTCTAAACCGTAGAGACTTATTTTTTTAACACGGTTCTTTTATAGATAAATTTAAAAATAATATTAGACAATTTTTTCATTTGTTTTTAATTGATTGTTTCTCAACAAAGTATCACTTCAAGATGTGGCCTAAAATCTCGCCACGCGTCACCGGAGGGAGGGGGGGATAAAAAGTTACAAAAATAAATAAGAATATTTGACGGCCCTAAGCTAAAATCTAACTATCATACGTAAGTAGTAAGATACCTGAAGGTGGCTCTTCCAAATTCCGATCATTTAGCAGTTCTAGACATTGGAACACGCACTGCGCGTCAGTTGTGAAATCATATATCTTAGGATCCAGGATAAAGTTCAACAATTCGCCTCTATAGTTCACATTCTTCCTGCAATAAGCTGCTAACACCAGCACACAGCTGTGTTTCAACGCAGTAGAGTCCATTTCTCTTTCATCTCCAGCGTAAACTAGTTCTTCATCGTCAGCTTTAACTTCAGTTATAAGAATCCGGTTCATGCACATAAAGAATTCCTTGTGGACACTGGAACGGACTTCAGTAGCCATGAATATCCCCAAATCCTCTACAAGCATACTTTTAAGCAATTTCAGTAACTCTATTTTTACCGAAATCTGGCTATCACTCTTCAAAACGCTCTCCAGTGAAATGTACATCTCTGATAAACACTTTTTCAGCAAACGATACATTTCTGACGTTTTGATCTCGTCATCTGAGTACACGGTGTTACATTTCAAAGTGATGTCCATGTAGGTAACTGCTATATTTGTGAACTTCACAAATTCTGTGAATGTTATGTTTTTCTTTTCGTATTTTTCCAAGCAGTTCGGAATTCTCTCTTTGAAATAATTATGCATTTGTCTGTCCATTTCGGTGTTTAATTCGAAAACTTCCTTTGAATCATTTTTAACTGTAGCTGGCTGTTTAACCTCCAATTGTAAAGCACTAAACAAAATGCATTTTTCATTTGAGTTGAATAAAGTATCATACAAATGATTTCTTCCTATGTCAGCATCTATATTGGCCAGGTTGATATTGTCATTTGATATGAGCCTTGATAACAGATTCTTCGTCAACTTTAAATCAACCGAGATGTAATCTCCGTTTATTAGCCACAAGAAGCATTTACTTCGAACATCGTCATAGCTATATTTGCTAAAGAATTTATGAAACAGCGTTATTAGTGTATTCACACTATGGTCGGTAACGGGCATTCCTTTCTCGATGTAGAATTTGAATAACGCCTGTGCGTTTTGGTATTTAATAACGTCCACGTTCAATAGGACTTCGATGATTTTGTGAATAGCTTTGTGGGCGCTGTTTGGCGTTATTGAACTCCTGTAAAGATGAGATGGCTTAAAATTATTTCTTAACCATGCAATATTCTTATCTTCTTGCAAGTTTATATAGCACTAGCGCCCCGCCCCGGCTTCGCACGGTTTTATTATACATTACTATACCCGAGACCTTTCCAACGAATGCAAAACCGTGGAAATCGGTTCGTGCGTTCTGGAGTTATAGCGTCAGGAAGGAAAAACCGACTTATTTTTATATAGTAGATCACAGGTTAATTTGACAAAGGGTCAGCCAAAATACTACTTAAACGGCCGAATTGAAAGGTAGTGCCATTAAAATCCGAAGCAGGTTCTTCTAAGACTCTAATTCAAGAATAGTGCCACGAACTTTATGACAATTCGTACAATTTGGTATACCCCACGTGTACACTATGTTGATGATAAATAAATAAATAAAGTTGATAAACAACTGGAAATTGTGTAACGGTTATTACAGCGCCGCCATTGTTCAAGTAACAAGAATTAAACAAACAACCCTCTCTCTCCATTCGGGCCGTTTAAAAGCTATCTGATAAATAATAATCAATTCAGACAAATTGAATCACAGTTAAATAAGCTTTTAAAATGAAATAAGTTCTTAATAATGCAAAAAAATTATGTATGTAAAATGTATATAACTAGGGTTCAATACCTAAAACATTATTTTTTGTTTTTGATCCTATTTATACCTAGAAATGATAATGACAGGGCGCTATGGTGCTCATAAGGAGAGGCCTATGCCCAGCTGTGGACCGATATAAGTTAATGATGACGAAGATAACTTGCCTGACACAAGAATTCCAGAGTACTAGAAGGTTCTTATCACAATCCTCTTTCCTGCAACTCTCGCGTGACGTCACGTTCTCCAATACCAAGCATGTTAGTGCTTCTACAATGTCCCAGTCTATAGCAGCGTTGTTTGTCACAAAGCTTTGGATCACTTTCGTCAAAGATATGTAATCATCTGTGGATATGACTGAGGAATTGTTTCTGACATACATGTATGTGATGCCTAACCTGTAAAATGATAGGTTTGATGAGAGAGATATTGAAATTTACTTCTTCCACCAGAGGATAAAGAATTTAAGTGATGAGAAAAACAATTAACTTATTGTTCTTATTACTTATTTGAAAATCACAGTTAAAATTGTCTTAAGGCTTACAGGAGTGCTTATTTTGTAAGTCCAAGAAATAAAGTTATTAAGTTTATTGTTTCATTTAATTTCATCATGGTAGTATATATCTGTGACTACAAGTAATCTAAAATTTTATTATTATTTATTAGGGCCTGTTTTACAAAATACAAAATGATTTATTCATCACAATCGGTGTCCGCACGAGGCAAGCCCGTATCGCGGGAAGAATGCTTACAATAGTAAAGTTAATTTAAACTTATGCAGGGCAAATAAAAAAAAAGTTAAAAATAGATTGCCGGTCATTGTAAGAATTTCTTCAACCGCCAGTTTTCATTAAGAGTATTCGGTAGTATGTACAACAACAATAGTCTACCTACCACGGTACGTGATTCTGCCGCAGCTCCTCAATAACATCATTGAAAGTCTTGTTCTTGTTGCAGCTAGACTTCAGGCGTTTGGAGGAACTCTCTTCTACATTTTCTGAAGATTCAGCTAGTGAGAAAACCTGTAAAGTATGAGATATGAATAGCTGCACCTCGCGGCTTCACTCTTGTGAAAATTTATGAAAAACCTATGTTTTGTTCTAGGCCTAAAACTACGTCTTTATAAAATTTCAGCCCGATCCGTTCAGTAATCTTGGCGTGAAGAGGTAACAAATATCCATCCATCCATTCACACAAACTGTCTCATGAATAATTTTGTTCTTTTTTTGGTCACAAGTGGAATTTAGAATATTATTCAACAGATTGAAAAAAAAGTAATTTTTATTTAGTTATTTTAGTTTTAGTTAGTAATTTAATTCTTCATTTTTATTTACAATTTTATCAAATACCTATCATACCATTAAACATTTAATTGGTATACAAATAAAAAATATTTTATTTTACTACAAACCTGAAAGTACACTACAGCAGCCATGTCACAAAAATGTTCAGATTGCTTGAGTATGTCATCGCTTGGCTTGCGTATTTTCTGCATATGAGCCGCTTCCAGGCAAACTATCTCCAGAAAGCTGTTCATGAGCTTATTCCAGGCATCCCAGTCCTCAGCTGTGCTGCCTTCCTGACCTCGAGATCTGCCTTGGGGGTGGTGCAGGACCACGGAGTGATGAAGAAGTTGAAACAGCATACACTGTGAAACATTTTGATATACATAGAGTGCCCATGACGTACATGACGATGTAGATAGTCAATAGTCTAAGCGCTTATTTCCTTGAGACCTTACAGGACAATTGGACATGTCACAAGAGGACTTGTGCAGAGGTGCGCCTCTAATCCCGGAATACTCAAACGAAACTCAGACTTAAGCACATCTCATGTATCGATCTTTTGTCAGTTATCCATAAAAAATTAAGAGGCATTTCATTTTAAGACATTTGAGTCACACTATCATAAGACGGTCATTGAAAGAACTGCGTCAAACCAGAAGCAGAGCCATTCTATAAGAAGTTGAAATTGAGTTGTGCTTAAATCTGAGTTTTGTTTGAGTATTTGAGGTAAAGCTAGCATTTTGTGTTAAAGTTAAACAAGGATAGAAATGGCTCGAGTAGGTCACTGATATAAAAATAATCATTTTAATTAATGAATCTCATACCTTTTTCTTGTGGTCCATATTTTGATCATAGAACTTAAGTGTCAGCCCCAAAACACTTTCAATGAAGCTGCATATAGCTAAGGGGCACTCGGCTGATAGCTGCGAAATAAATTATGCTTATATGAGTACAAGGTGTCTTTTTATAGTGGGAATTTACGGCTAATCTTCTAGATTAGACATAAATTACTATGAGAAATAGGAGAAAGTCGTACAAGGAGATGTATGATTTTCAATTAAATTGCTGAAACTTAAGAAAAACTATAAAATCCAGCTTACATAAATTTTACAAAATTAATAATTTATCAATTGAAACATTTTTTTCATCTCTTTACATAAATAATGAGTTTGAAAACTCAAATATAGATTTAAAAAAATACCTAACTAAATTATGTTACTTTGTTTTTAGAACTGAAAGTATCAGTTCTTAGCTAAATGACAAACAGAAATAGGAGTACATACAGTTTCAAGTAGCAGAATCATGATTTCTATTGTAACCTCCTGGGCTTTCTTGTCATAGGCAACTTTTTCGATACATTTCTTGAGTTTTATCAGTGACTCTCTCAGCGGTGTGACAAATTGGCAGTAATTCTTGGCACTCCTCATAATCAGCAGCACAAGTCTCAGCTTTGTGAAGTAGTCCAGCTTTGAAGAACTTGATAAACATGCTGATAGGCACACATCAAGAAGTTCTGTAAAATTTTTGATAGGTATATGTTTGTTCAATGGATAAAAAAAGAGGAGGTTCTTAATTCAACTGTATTTTATACAAACTTTATTCTGGGTGGACCAAAATTTATGAGTGTACTTGAAAGCTATTCTTGTGTGGTCTCATTTAATTATCATCAATATCTGACCTAGTCTAGTTGTCAAGCTATATGTTTTATATTCTTTATAATACATTTTTATTTAATTGAAAATTAAATAAGCTTGTTAATTTTTGTATAAAATATTAATTGTAAATTGTATTTAATAAAGAATGTGTTTCAGATTTGTGAAGAGTTTGATTAGCTGTAATTCGTATTAAAAATAAAATAACATACCTTCCCAAGTTGTAGGTGCAATAAATCCCAAAAAATATTCTGTTGGCAGTACATGTTTGTACAAGAGATTCAGATATGCGTCACCAATAGCCTTTCGAAGACGACTATCTCGGAGTATCAGAAGACATGCATCTGTGATCTTATCAACCTTTATGTAAGCTTTGCCTGCAAAATCAAAGTTATTCCTAAATTAATTAAATTATTACAAAGTTATGAGTATGTGGTTTAACCCTAGTGACCTAACCTTCCCAAATACCCCTTAAAACCTAACCATTAGTCGATTCGACGAGTATATTTCGAGCTCAAATATTTTATAAGTACTTACAGTTTCAGTTAGTTTTATCAATTGATTATAGGAACCTAGTATTATTGTTCTAAATAAAACAATAAACTTGTATTATAATGCGAAAATATTTCTTTTACACCATGTTTTGTAGAGCACCCGTTTTTAGAGACCAAATGAGACGCTTACATAAAAAAGAAAACATTTAAAAAAACAACACATAATAATCCCGATTTCTTTGAAGAACATACATTATAACGCTCTTTTCATCCTGAAAAACACATAAAACCTATTACTTAGAAGCGCATTTTATGCAAAAAACCAGTTTGTGTTCAACACAAATTACTGTTGCATTTTAGCAATACAAGTTAGTCATGCGCCTTTTTATATAAATATTATACCACGATATTATGAAAATCGCAGGGCAAAACTGGATAAGACTAGCGTAGGACCGTGTGGAGGCACAAAATTTTGAAGTTTTACCCAGCAGTGGGTGAAGTCGGAATGCGGATGATGATGATGATGATTATACCACAGACTTAGCGATTCTTCATATTTGGAGCCTATTCTGGTTGGAGGTCATAACGGGATGATGACTGACCTTCACCTTGACCTAGATCAGATTTTGTCTTTACATTGATTGTACAGGCATCGTACGAATTTTCAGCATGGTTTTGAGCCTGGTTCTTCTAACTGTTTATACAGAATAGGCGTAATTTTATGAAGATAATCCATAACATGCATCTTCTACGTAATATCACGACTAATCATTTATTGGTACAGCCATGGTATTCTGGCTATCCTCCTGATCGAAAGGTTCATCTTGAGTATCACTTTTAGCATCTTTCACCTCGATCATCTTATTCTTCATTATCAGTCAATTCATCCAAAGCACTACCGTCTTCCACTCTGAATAATAAACGCGTTTTAGAGACATCAGATAACAAACATTCAGAAGTCATGGTAATAGATGCAAAAAAAATATGCATGAGCTGTGAAAAAATTATACACAAAGCCTAACCATTCGTCGAAACGACGACTATTTTGGAAATATGTCCAAAACTAAGTTACTTACACGACGAACACAAACGCCTCCCGAAAAAGCTCAGCGAATACCGAGTTGACAAGAAACAACGTAAAGATTGGCAAATAAACAAAAAAAATATCGCCATATTTCTGTTGGGTATTCGTCGATTCGACGAAGGTTAGGTCTCTAGGGTTAATAATTCAAGATTTCTTCCATCCACAGAATGATTCATCATGCTAGCTGTCTGATCACTATTCCAATGTGATGGAACACATTCAATAACAATTATTTTTGCACAAATTCAATTATTTAATATTTAAAATAAATAATTATGATTTTATAAATTGTTGGAGGAGGTATATGTTGCAAGACACATTAAACTGAGAGACATTTTGTAGAAGCAATACAGAAAAGTTAGCATTTAATTTATTATACTTATATTCTATAATCTAGTTTAAGACTATATTTATTTTCTTCATTTATTCTTAGTCAGTTTTTGAAATAAAAGGCTACATAAATCATTCATTACTTTACAAATTATGTAATCAATTATTTTAGATTTCTTGCAAATTCATTGGCTTTGGTGATTAGAATCACTGATTCAAGTACCTTCTAATTTTGATAGTTATATAGCTATCTATCTGAGCTGGAATAACCCTGTAGCAACATTAACTTAGTAACAATGTAGATATATATTTTTACTATAGAAAACACCCAGAACAGAACAAATATCTGCAGATCTTACAAATACTTGTCCCAAGGTGAGAATCAAACCAATAACCTTGTGTTACAAATGCCCATAACCTGCTGCACCACAGAGGTTGTTGACATAAAAGGAGATAAATAATCTAGTTGAGAAGTAAGTAAGTAACCAGTTTTAAGCCTTTGACTGAAGCTATATATTATTTTAGGAGAAGTACAATGTCTGTTGATTTAAACTCACCTTTATTTGAACCAGCAACACATAAATGAAGCAAGCTAGTGCACAAAGGTCCAGTTACACTTTCATATGTCTTTGAGGTTTCATACTTTTCAGTTTCCTAAAATGAAAATAATGAATAATTTAAAAAAAAATGTTTACAAAAGAAACCAAGGAATAGAAGTTTTATATTGTAAAAGCAAAAGTTTGTTTTTTTGTAACTTCATCATGGCGTAAATACTGAACAAATTGAGCTAAAATGTCTAAGTTGTTGGTCTAGTAGAGAGTAGAATAATGCATAAGATACTTTTGCCCCATAACCCTTTGTCTGTTGACCGAACTTTAGAAGTCCGATTCCAAAAAGTGTACATCTGTGGAGAGACCATTTATCATAGTTGTCATGATATAAAATTAACCTTTAATCTTTTCCATAGAAACAAGTGTGTGTGAAGCTGTGGATAGAATCTAGTCATAGAATAAATACAAAATCGCTTTTTTTTGTACTTGTTCAAAGTTAAATTGTAGGGATTAGGCTGAAATTTTGTTCAGATTTGGTTCTATTAGGTACATACATGCTACTTTTTTATCCCAGATAACACAGGCAGAAGCTGTTTTATGATAATTTGTAGTGTTTAGAGTATAACAAAACATTTGTTGCTCAGTTATTATAGCAATAAATTAAGTCTCAGCTATAAACTGGTATTTAAAGTAAATAAACAAACAAGACCAAGTACATACTTTCAAAACTAGCTCATTTATATCTTCAAACAAGTTGTTCCATGTGTAACCTTTTTTTCTCAGGGTGTTTTCAGAAAGTAGTGAAGGTACCGCATTTCTTGTGAGGAATTCTTTGAGATTCTCGGCATTCTTTTTTCTATCAGTTACCCGTGATGACCGCAGGCCATCCGAAAGTTCTCGCAATGAAGTTTCCAAAGCCAATTGAGTGTGAGCCAGAGTGTTTACAAAGTTAGTTAGATATTTTACGAGAGAATACATCACTCAGACACAACACATCTGTTATCTTGAATAACAAGAATACAATACTCCGAGATCCTATACAGATTTTCTTAGTCCAGTGTTATTTTGAAAATTCTGCACCGGTCTAAATGGCGGTAAAGGTTATAGGTAACCAAAAAATCAGCACTTTCAAAGGCAGAGGAAAAGGAACCCAAACAATAGACAGAATGACACTGACAATAAATGACAACACCACCACATTCCATATTTTGTGTTTTTGGGTTTCCATCTCTTCTTCTTTGAAAACTATATTGACGACCTCATTGCGCAGCGGGCGAGTGTCCGCTTGCGACGCAAAAGGTTGCGGGTTCGATTCCCGCCTCGGAACAAATTTGTGTACGATCTGCAGAAATTTGTAACACAAGCTTTGAGTAGCTTATTTTGGGGCTTCAAAGTAGTAGTTACTAGTTATTTGATTATTTAAGTATATAGGTACATAATATATAGATATCTTTTTTGTAAGAAAACACTTAGACCAACGAAAAAACAGATGGTGCTGTGTGGATTGTCCAGTAGGTATTGCTTTAGTTACTTTATTTATTATTGATTTATCATTATAACCAGCGACCCGCCCCGACTTCACTCGGTTTTATTATAAACGTATTATAATACGTATAAACCTTCCTCTTGAATCACTCTATCTATTACAAAAACCGCATCAAAATCCATTGCGTAGTTTTAAAGATTTAAGCATACATACAAGGGACATAGGGATATAGGGAGGGACATAAGGACAGAGAAAGCGACTGTGTTCTAAACTATGTAGGGATTAGGTAGGTTATAATTACATCAAACTATTTAAGGAGGTTCGTCTGCAGCGCAAGGTTTGTTTGTACAATCTCTCATTATTAACATAGAAAATTGTAATCAAGAAGTAAAAAAAAATTAAAACTAGTCATGGGCGTAGCCAGGCATGGGCTCAGGGTGGGGTAGGGTAATATTATGAATTAATGTGTAACTAGCAAACTATACCTACACCGCGGTCTTACACCAGTTAATTTTTTCATACAAAAGTATCTGTATGAACTATTATTCGAATTATCCAAAACACTTTCTTATTGCTCACAATGCTCAACGACCTACTCCACGAAATCTTCTATCCAAAAATGTGTCTCTAACTTCAGCTGCTTAGGATGAGGGCGAATGCCAATTTGTTAATCAGCCAATTTAGAGGGTTCAGAGGATATTACTTTCAGGTAAAGTAAGTCAACAATTACACATATTCTATACCTGTACAGTATTCACGTGTTCATCCAAAAGTTGCCTGGAAGAAATCGATCTGAGCGGTAAGGCCGCTCATTGTGCAACTGCTTTAGTGTTAGTCTTTTTTGTTCTGTTTTTATTGTGCAATAAAGAGTATTTGTATTGTATAGGTAGGTATTAAAGGTTGTTTATTTATTTGGGTAGGTACTAGCTTCTCGCTCGCGGCTGCGCCTGAGAATTCTCTAAATTGGTTGATTGAACAGCAAAACAAATGTCGTGCTCGTGCTCTTCAATACGTTTTAATGTTTTTATGTCCGTAGGTACACGCTGCAAATTTCAGGTCATATGTAACTATCAACAAACTTTATTAACAACGAAAATTACAATCAAGGAATATAAAAAAAAACAACTAGGTAGCATATATAATACAATTGAAAACATTAAGCTTACTGCAGACGGTTGCAAACAGCTAAAGGTAGCTCAATTGATCCTAGTCAATGCCAGTCGGAAGCGTACCCAAGGAACTGGATGCATTACCACATTTACCACGCTCTGTAGGGCAATACTGATGCGCTGAGCCAGATACTCACTCACCAGCTATCATACATTAAAAAATTACAGACATTTCGATACGGAGCCAAACTGGGTGTCAAACCTGAACTGCTTTACCCCATTTTCAAGTTTTTTTATGAAAAAAATATTCTTGCTAAAGATATACAAAACACTAAAAAACTTCAACCCCCCGTAAAACTTTCACCCTCTTTGGCGTGAAATTTCCTAAAATTTATATCGAGCGTCTGTATAGTGAGACCCAACAAACATTTCGCACCCCTAGAACATGACAGCGCTAAGTCGAAAAACTACTTTTTTCAGAAACGACGAAAAACCGTTATCTGCTTTTGTATAAAAGTTATTGACAAAGTCTTGAATGTTTTATGTAACGTATCCGATGTGAATCATTATAATATGGTTCATTTCCCTCAATAAACGTCGAGCGAGCAATTACATGCATTTTTCGTTTTAATTCTCTTTTGTGTAATTATCTCATGAAATAAAAATGAAATATTTCCAGATACGTCCTTCTTACTGAATAATTATGAAATAATGTTCCATTTTTTTCCAGTTATTGGTTAAGTGTAAATATACAATAAGGAACTATTTGATTTTTTTTTTGAGGAATTTTCCTATTGTTTGTAAAATAAAAGATAAAATGACCAAAAGCAGATTTTCATTCAATTTTTTTTTAACAAAACCAATATCATTATTCAAAAACTAGTGATTATATAAACTTTAAACGACAAAAATAAAAAATATTGATGTCTCTTTTTGAAAGCAGTATACAAGTAAGAGCCCTAATTTTTGTAATGATGTGTACCTTTACATTGGCTAGATTTCTTGTGTACGCCTGACGATGTACTTCTCATTGCCGTTCTTGGGTGATCAGCTCCCAAAACTTTTTTAAATTTCCTTCCTGTGTGTTCCATCTATTTTTGCTATGCATCTCATTTATCGTCACAAGATTCTGACGTTCAGCAATCTGTTTTAAACAGTTTCATACAGTAACATACCTACGTCTTCTCCTATCTTCTATCGCTTATCGCTTAATAAGTAATGTGAGTTCAAGCCACAAGGATTTCATTTCATTTTTATTTTAAGAGGCGGATTGCTTGTTATCTCAGTGGTACTGGCACCAGGAGATTGTGCCTGTGTAGCAGAAGGTTGTATTGAAGTGGTGCAAGTGTTGCTGCTGCTTCTACTGGAGCTTGATGACAATGATGAACTCTGACTCTAATACACAATGTTAAGTAGAAGAAATTATTCTATTGACTACAAGGGGCCTATTGTTTTGTTTAGCAGGGAAAGTAAAACAAAGGTCTATAACTGAATCATCTATAAAATCCAATTCATCACTCGGGCTAAATAACGAATGAACCGGTATTTCTGTAATCTCCTTATTTTCTGACAAATCACTTCAATATTCTGCAATGACTATTATTTCAACCGCTGGTAATGCAATGTTTGATGCTGCCACAGTGGTGCGTTCAACATCCTTTCCATATCTATTTCTTGAACAGTTGACAATTGCCTCTATGGTTACCTACTCCAATTGGCTTTTCGAGCAGCAGCAGGTCGTGAGCCTTCATCATCTGCCATAAAATGAGATAAAACTAATTAATTCCAAAATAGAGCACTATCTGGAAAAAATGTTTTGGTAGTTCTATTATAACGAGAAAAATACAGCTTAAAAAAGTTTTGATTGATTATAACGACTATTAATATGAATTTAAATTAATTAAAATTGATTTAAACTGATTTTTGAATAAACTATAGCCAATTTTAAATATGCCATCAATAGGGCATTATTTAAGAAATTGTTAGTTAGTTAAACAATACGGAACTATTTTGGAATAATAAACAAAAATTTACATACCTTCGATAACAATACCGCCGTATTTCGGAATACTAGTAAAACGCCAACCAGGAAAATTCTCCAACACGGGATTATCACTAAATAACTCCCAGAATTTGTCTCAAAAATTTCAATGACACCAGAGTATTCCTTAATAATTTGCTCTTGCGTATGAGCAATACGATTTTTTAAGACGGTGGCCATGTTGCAACTAGACATAAATTCGTATTCGTGGTATGATTTTTCACCTATTTGTCACTAATAGCGACGTACATCTCCATTTCTTGGGCGTCTGTGTGAATATAAATAAGCCTGTCTAAGTGGTATACGCGTTAAAACTTTGCGGATTCAAATATGCAATAAAGTCAATTTTGAGATTTTTCGACATAATTCCGTGTTGTTCTAGGGGTGCGATTTCATGAGTTGCCACAACACTTGCCGATTCTAACTTTTGGTTTCAACTCTGGTAGTAAAGACGTCGCTATCACGTTATCACGACCCAAAAAAGGCCCATTTTATACGAATCCTCTCCAATTTTTGTTTTTTAAATGATTATTTAAATGTGATTCTCAAACTGCCTGGAGCATGTCAATGATTTTTGACTGTAATGTAACACATTTACGATCGGTTGAAGCAGTTTTTGAATCTGAGGCGACAAAAATGTAGCATTGTTCGCGCGCGCGCTTTTTGTTTTATCGTATTTTTTGTCGAGTGTATACTTTCTTACGGATATGAAATATTGTAAAAAACAACTATATAGGTAGGTTACCTAGTTATAATTGTTTTTTAGGTTTGGTTAGGTACCTTACAGATCAGAGCCAGGGCCTGCCCCACCGTGGCTACGCCCATGAAACTAATAATTAATTAAAATTTAAAAACAGAGCTAACTACAGACGGTTGCAAACAGTCTAGCTTGAGGTTGCTCGACTGATCCATATCAATATCAGTCGGAGGTATCCCCAAGACGATATTTTTTTGAATGGATGTGTTCTGGTTGTTTTTCTATATCAAATATATTTAAAAAACTAACTAATCTATTTCTATTTGATGCTAGTTTTCCAAAAAAACTAGAGTGAGTGGGGGGAAGATGAAAAAAGGGGTAAGACAAAAAGTCTTCAATAACACCAGATTTATAGTACTTATTACAGTGCTGGCAACATCGTTAGGGCCACCAATTTGTTACTTATCACAACTCAGTCAGTGGTTGCGGCTGAGAACGCCTGGTTGTGTGTAAAGTGCAATTTTCTAAGACAGTGTGTTTTTCAGGATTCACAAAAGTGATTTCATCTTGCCCCGTGTCTTGTAAATTAAATTACAAGGCAGGTACGAGTGTTTAATTGAAACATCTGCCTATTATTTTTTGTACATATTTATGTAATTATTACTAAATCTCTCTATTTCTCGTATTTTAGAATTTATTTCAACTTTTCATCTTTCCCCATTTACATTTAACGGGGTAAGACAAACATATCAAAGTCTTAATCTTGACCCTTTTTCAGATTTCATACTAAAAGCCAGATATCCTCAAACTGTACCTATCTTTGTGTAAGTTTCAGCAAGAAAAATAAGAAATAAAAAAAATTGCTGAAAGTAGTAAAACAAAAAATAACAAGAATAGGGTATGCTAAGAAATGTGAAATAAAATAAGAAATCCAATAGAAAAAGAAAATACTTTAAAAATTACAAAAGAAAAAAATAAAGAATTATTTATGGTGATAAAAAATAATATTCATACAGGTTTCATGTGAAATAAAAAAAGTTTTCAGTTTTCATATGATTTTTCATTAATAGAAATTTTTTTTTTTCTTCAGTCAAAACTTATGCAAATTGGCTGCAAAGTTTGAGAATCTCTTCTTCAATCTTCCCCCAGTGGGGTAAGTTCGGAATATATTATATTGTTAAATTTGTTATATCTTTGTTAAAAATAGCTATTTTGGCACTACAGTCAGTTACAACTTTTTAAATTACTTAACACTATAGACTTAGGACCATAAACTTTGCCTAAGACCTGCCTAAGACACGTTTTAACGATTTTTTGAGATTTTGAGATTTTTATTCGATCTTACCCCGTCACCTTTTCATCTTCCCCCTGTTTCAATTGAGTAAAAATAACATTTTTAATTACAGTTTTCTACTTTTTGGACAGCTTTATCAGGCTGTTATTGACATATTATAAAAATCTAGTCTTTACCCTTTAATTATGTCTAATTTACTTTTAGCTAAAGTTAATATCTATTCTTCTACATGGATTCAAAAACAACACTGACCATCTCATCAAAAAACCGTTCGATCTAGCCCCCACTCACTCTACCTTATTGTTTTTCAAAATCAATTTTTTTTTAATATTCGATTGCCTTATTATAAATCTACTAATATTATAAACACGAAAGTTTGTAAGTAGGTATGGATGGATGTTTGTTAGGTACTCTTTCATACAAAAACTTTTGAGTGGATCGGGCTGTAAATTGTAATATGTAAATTTTGAATATACGTAGTTCTAGCTTTCGAATAACACATAGGCTACTTCTCATCCCATAAATCAGTTTCCATGGGATAGAATTGCCTTGAGGGGTTTTCATAGGAGCAACGCGTGCAAAGCCGTGTGCAGGTATTAGTAACAAAACTGTCTGAGAGGGACTCAGCTAGCTAGGGCACTGCAAGACTAGTAAATAGGTACCATTAACAAGTATTGTTCCCCTCATAACGACAATGGATTAGATTCAACATCTTGTTCCACACAAATCCACCAATAGTCCCTCGTTCCTTCTTCATCAAGTAAGTGGGCAATTAATCGCTGTGCGGCATATCTTTTGGTTTCGCTGTCAAGCGCAAACTGACGCACACTCAGTTCGTCACCACTCTTTATGCCTAGCCTCGCGTTGAAATCTATCATCACAACACAAACTGCAGTGTGATTTTGAGGTATGCATGACCTGTGAAATATTAAAAGGGTATGTAAATGTAAGCTTGATGAACATTAGTGTTGGCAACACTCGAAATATGACCGTCGTCGTTGTCGTCGTCGTTTGGTCGTCGGTGGTCGTCGTCGCCGTTCGGGAGCGAGCGGGAGGGAGGCAAGGCGGGTGAAGCGAAATGTGAGTTGAGTGAGTGAGCGAGCAAGCGAAGTGAAGGAGTTCGCTTGACTGCGTGTCACGTTTGTTCTTTGGCGTAATAAATCTATCGCGTTCGATTTTCTTTTGCCATTTATTATGAACTGATAGTGCACTGATTAGTTTCTATATTTTAGTGCTTGTTATTAATTTAATGTTACGGATAAAAACCAGAACTTAAAATACAAAGTGCTACCAACAACAGTTTATCGACAAACGATACAAACTTGCTGTGCGACCGTGAAGGTTGAGAATGTTACGTCATTTTGCTTTTAGTGTGTGATCTAAACTTATTTATTTTGCTCTAATAAGAAAAAGTGTTAACAACTTCTTAAGTGTTTATAGCTGTGTACATTATAAGTTCGTGATAAACGTTGCAAATGCATTATAACGCAAATACACCGGCTGCTACGAGATGCCGCCATGTTATTTAGGTTTCGCAGTATTGCTGTCAACGACTGGTCGTGGTTATCCGTGTCCCTGATAAACCTGAACGGAGTCTTGGAGTTGTTTTTGTAACACTGGTAAGGACTGCATCATTCTATAAGCTTATCTTGTTAGATAAATCATGGCTTTCTTGGTAAATAATTTGAAATAGTAATCAACATTGAGCTAGAATCATGTTTACGGTGGTTTATTGACTGTCAGTGTCTAATGACGTCATTCTAAGTTTGTATTTTTCTACATTTTCTTTCTACGCACTGAGGTCTGAAAGAATTTACAGGATTTTGGTGACAAAATAAACTTGCTAAATTATTTCCAAACTGTTCAAAATAGTTTATTGCACATATATATTCATACACAAATTCTGTAAAACAAATTCTTGTTTTCTAATATCTTCAAGGTCTCTGTTTAGCCTTGATCACATAGTGTGCTAGGTTATTTTTTGTGCCCCAAACAATCTCAATATTCGCTTCATGTTTAAATTTTTGTATGGGTAGGTTACTGCTGTTATAATATTCTTTGATTGTGTAGTGTGCTATTTAATCTGTTTGTTTTATAACAATATGATAAAAACCTGATCAGTGGTCATTATGCTGTAATGATTGTCTAGAAGTAGGTATCAATTGC
This sequence comes from Eupithecia centaureata, assembly GCA_944547425.1. NCBI lineage: Eukaryota > Metazoa > Arthropoda > Insecta > Lepidoptera > Geometridae > Eupithecia > Eupithecia centaureata. Next base: position 4,563,606 of record OX155694.1, read on the forward strand.
AGCATATAATTAAGCAAAAAGTGTATTTCATAAAATTTTCTCTATTTTGGATCTTTATTTCTTTAAATATTATTAAATTTGCCGCGCTAGAATGTACTTCTGTAGTGCCAAGCCCTCTATCCCTTTATATGCGTTCAAAATGTGTGTTACCTTACCAAACTCTATAGAATTATGAAATATAATATCATATTTTATTTATGTAAATACATATTTTCACTCACTAAACTTTATTTAGATTTAAACAGCTATCTTTTTTTACACACCAGCATCGACACTTAATTGATAACTTCTTGTACATCCTAAGGTTGCCTGGGAGAGATCGCTTGCCGCCCATGAGCTGTTATTGTTTTTTATTTTTTTTATTTATTTGGTGTGCAATAATGTATTATTGTATTGTAATTGTGTTAAGACAGATCTGGGTGCCTTATCTATACCAAAAAAGTGGTTCTAATATACAATTGGGCTACTCCGATGACTGTGATGGAACATTTTCAGGCCTTTTTGCTTGAGCTTCAATAATTTTCACTAAAATTAATAATCCTATATTAAATAATTTAAAAGAATTATTTTTTTGGAGCTCTGTTCAATAAATGTTTAATCAATTATATTCATAACTAGCGACCGGACCCGGCTTCGCACGGTTTTATTTTACGTTTGATACATACCTTGCACTTAAATCATTCTATCGATTAAAAAAACTGCAACAAAATCCATTGCGTAGTTTTAAAGATTTAAGCCTTCAAAGTGACATAGGGACATAGGACAGAGAAAGCGACTTTGTTTTATACGATGTAGTGAAGTGTAATTGTTTGTTATCCCTAAGAAATAAATAGTACACATTTATTTCTTAGGGATAACAAATAATTACACTTCACTGTACTGATTACTACGAAGAACTACAATGATTAGGTTAAATTTTTATGAAAAGTAAAATTATCAAATAATGCCTAGCGCAGTAGTAGTTTTTTTTTTGTATTTTGTAGCTTTTGTTTGACATTTGTTATAGAAAAAAACCTTCCCTAATTAGTTTAATACCCATCGTAAAAAGACCATGAACAGGTATTTCTCACGTTTATGTGCCATTATCCAAGTGTAAACCTGTAGAAAAATTTTAAAAATATAAAAAATTCAATAAATAACCATAGGTCATATGTCCTGTACCTGTGTGGAATTAACCTGAGTTGATAATCTACAATCCTCAGATAATGATGAAGATGTTTAAATCCTTGGATTTCAAAATCGTGAAAACGGACTTACCTATATGTTAATATAAGTTTAAAACTGTTTATTTGTAGAATCATAATGCAGTTTTTGGTTTCTGACGAGTATCCCATTTAGTAGGTAATCACTTATTAGGTCACTCTTACTGTAGAGGTGGGATAGAGATCTCAATATTTCTATACATATTTACTTGTGTCCCATTAGGCCAAACCATTACATAATTGTAATTTGCAAAACCTAAAAGACAGAATAACATTTTTAAGTCAGGATAAAAAAGAGTGTTTTGCTGTGTTAGGTCGGATACCAGAGATAGCATTTCATTGATGCATTGTTGAGTTGGTTCTACTTTTATGAATAAGTTCCAGATCAAATAAAAGTTAAAAAATAAAGCTAATGTGCATTATTATATTATTATTAGTATACTACTGCATACATAGACTGCATCACATGTCTATAAAGGTCCCTATATTTTTAATAGAAGCTGATAAAGAAAACTCCTGGTTCATTTATACTTGGAACCATCATACACATGGTTTATCTCTGCTATTTAAATCCATCCATTGTACATCAAGGGAGTCTAGTGACTTTAAAATCTTATCTGTTTTGTTCACTTTGAAACAGGGTTGATAAAAATCATGATTATTATAAAAAAATCAAAAAAATCAGATTAATTTGATTTAAATCAGATTTATTTGATTTTAATCTGATTTTTTTAACTTTCTGATCGTTTTCAGTATGAAAATCAGTTATTTATTGAATAAAACAACATATTTTGTGTTAAGTATATCAAAATAATGAAGTCATTCTTTTATTTAAAAAATGAAGTAACATATTTATTTGCCTTTTTAACAAAAAATATTGAATCAAATTTATAAAAACTGACATTAACGAAAATCAACAAACGTTTTATTCTTCTAAACTTCATTTGTTTTATTCTTATAGGGAGACTAATTTGGAACCCCCGAACCATATAGTGGTATAGGCATATTAAATTAACGATACATACTTATGTGTGACCTGTAGTTTATGTCAGTGGTTGCAAAGGATTGATTTAAATCAACGATTTTTTTTTTAAAATCACTTGATTTTAATCGCGATTAAAATCACTGATTTTAATCAAATGATTTAAATCGTATCATCCCTGCTTTGAAACATTGTATGTAATGAAATTATCGAGAAGGCAATGTAGATACTTTAAATTAAATTGCTCAAGATAATGCGAGACCTTATGTCATTCACTGCTCATGTGCTGTCTGATCTTCAGTCTGTAGTAAAGTTAGTTGTTATGAAATCACAATATTTTTTTAACATTGCAGGGAATCCCATAAAAGTGTAAATACATAGTTATTGGGATACTGCAGTATACAGTGACAAACACAGTGCAGTATACAGTGAAAAACACAGTGTGGATCAAGATACTTAGTCAAATTTTATGGTGTTCCTTTAATTTGCATGCAATTTTATTAGACATTTTTTTCTTATATGATTTACAATATATACATATATATATTTATTTGTGCAAACAAACCGTTATTTAAAGTATGTTATTTTAAATTTATAAGTAGTAGTTATATAATTTATTAGCAGTGAGGATTTTATTACTGGACAAGAAAAGTCATTGACTTGACTAAAAAAGTGAAAAAATTAAAACTGATAAAGATTTGTTGAAAAAAGTGTGTTTTAGTACTTGCTCTGCACATTCCATTTACTGAAATTACTTATATTTATTAACATAAATATTTCACATCGATAATTTTTATTTATAAAATAATTTAAAAAATCGAGTACTTACAAATAAAAAAAAAACAGCACAAAAACAAAGGTTTTTCTTCTGCTTTGTTAAGAGATTTATGTGAAAATCAAAATTAAATTTCTTGGATGTTATTTCTTTGTGAATTCAATTAAATACCCTGTTGAGCTCTACATTTACTAGTTAAGCGTCTTAATGGAAGAATGGAGATAAATTGCATTAGATCCATGTGAAGATTTCTTAAGTACATTTTAAAATAGCTTTAACTAATTAAGAACGCATTTGTGAAAAGCCTTGTCACACAAAGTTACATACCTATAAACATTACCAAAACTAGATCCTTAATAGCTGAAAAATATAATGTTGTGAAGGTCTTCTTGGTCATTTCTTTTATATACACGGTGCGGTTCTTAATCAAATCATAAATCGACACGAGTGTAAACTGAGATTTGGACTTAATGTAAACTAGTTGTGCCCGTGACTTCGTCCGTAAGGAACTTGACTTTGGGCAGTCACATGCCCTCTTAAGGGCACTGTTAATCATTGAATATCATATGTAATCATAAGCCTATAAAATAAGTTTCTAGCTACAAAAATGATGAAACTGGAAACTTTCACCCTGTATTTCAACCCCTGTATTGCAACCCCTTAACAACCCTTTTTTCGCATTAAAAAGTAGCCTAGGTATGTCCTTTCTCATAAAATCCATTCATTAGTTTAGACATTAAAGCGTAACAGACAAACAGATAGAGTTACTTTCGCATTTAATATTAGTAGGGATTAGCCCTAAAGAGCTTTTAACCAAGGATGTAAAATACGAGTCGCATAATGAAATCGCAATTTATTTAGTATACCGTTCCAAGGATACAATTAAAAATCATGCAACTAACCAAATAAAATTCCCTTTAAACCAAATAAAAATGTGATCGAGAGTGACAAAACCTTGCATACTACTAGTAGTTTTTATAAATGAACTAGCGACCCGCCCCGGCTTCGCACGGTTTTATTATACGTATAAACCTTCCTCTTGAATCAATCTATCTATTAAAAAAAATCGCATCAAAATCCGTTGCGTAGTTTTAAAGATTTAAGCGTTCAAAGGGACATAATGACATAGGGACAGAGAAAGCGACTTTATTTTATACTATGTAGTGATTGTCTTAAATATTAATTTATTTAGAACAACTATACATTTGTCAAACAAAAAAATATTTAAAGGCAACATTTTTGGTATTTAAGAAACTGAATAAATCGTAAATCAGCGACTGTGACACTAGACCTAATGTCCTAACATTAGGTTTAACAGGGAAATGAAGACCACCGAGAAATTGTGTCCTTCATAATACCAAACGCCCTGTATTCAGTAAATAAAAATAACAAACAAATAGATAATTCTAACGGTACATGCGTTATCTTATCAAATAAAAATAATGAAAACGTAGTTAATTGTTTTATACTTTTAACACTTCTGGCGAAGGTTACATTCTAATGGAAGGCTGTATTCAATAGAAGTAATTTTTATACAGCTTAATTATCACTGACCGCTCACGAAACACATGCAGAACTAACACTGTGTGTGCCTGCGCCGCAGAGCTTCCAAATCCCTGTTTAAATATAGAATAGAAATTTCATTTATTTTAATGTTTCCCATGCAATGAGGCTCTGATCTTCTAAATAAGTCCACAACTTATAAGGTACATTTGATAAAATGACCGATTTTCGGAAAGAAAAAATATATCTTTATATGTGTAAAAATATAAAAGGAGAAGCCTTGGATCATAAAACACAGCCTAGGCTAGTTTAGGACCCTAAGGATTCAATATGTAACTGTGTGTCAAAATAAATGATTTATTATTATTATTTTGGAAAATAACTGGAACATATTTGCCTCCTTTTACCTACTCAATCTAGTTATCTTTGCATAGTTTCAACATGAGTCTTTTGCTGTTTAATTTAAAACTTCTGTGATTTATGACTTTAGACCTCTTAAGCAGCCTTTGCTTAATCTCAGGCTGTATGTAGTTGATAGCCAGTCTTTTACCTAATGTTCTCAGAGTTGAAAAAAGTATAAACTATACTTGTTGTTACAGAAATCACTCGTAGCAGGCCAGCTTCAAATCGGACATCGCCACGGATCGACCGAGTAAGGCGCTGACAGGCGCCATCGATATCAATGACTTATACATGCCTGTTTTGGCCATCGAAGATGCAAGGTATGTATTTTATCTTAAGTATTTAAATTAAAACTTCTTTCATGAGCGGATCACCGAGCAATACAAGAAGATCTAAATAAACTGTTTTGATACGAGTTAAATAACATCGACCCTTTATGTCACCTTTAGTAGACGTGCCGATCGATCGTTTTAAACACGTCATAACCATTATCCTACGGTAAGTAACATGTTGACTGGGTACCTTGTAGTAACAATTATTTATCGGGTATTTATCGCGTACCTTGTGCTTCCCCGTGGAATCCTATGAATAATAAGTGTGCGCGTCGTGATCCGACTGTACTGCAGTTGGAGACGGTTGGTGTAGTGTGTCGCACTGAGAACTCTGACATATTCTCAAGACGAATTGAGGGTAGTCGTGGATATTGCCGTCAATTCTTAGGTGTAACTCCGAAACCATTCAATCGCTCGTGACCACGATCGCTGCAACGCGATGCGCGATGGAAATGTAGGGGAAATATTAACACGGGAAATATAGGTAATACGTGATAATTACCCAAAATAATTCTTTAAAAAATCACGGAAGTTTAAAGAGATTTAACGGTAAGTACCATGTGTTATGTTCTAGAATAGGGTTCATCGGGTAAATCTATAGTTACTTCGAATTGAATTACAATGTTGAAGACTCGTGATAAGTGCGATACTTTAGCAATGTGGTTAGCGAATAGTGCTGAATCATGTTGAATATCGTCTCACCATTATCGATAGCCAGGTGTTGCCTAGACAAGGATAAAATGATTATGCGGTCACCAAACCACATTTTCTAGTTGGAATTTCATCGGATCTTAATCTTGATAAAACACGAATGTTAGGCATATTGTTGCGAGCCATTGTTGTAAAGAAATGACGACCATTCTCCGATTACCGCAAACAGTGGGATGTTGACCGTTCTAAGCTGATTTTTAACGAGTTCACGTGTTGACTTTTGAGCTATCATATTCTGTTAGACGATCCATCTACCTTTGATACTTCGACGTCCATGGATTGATACCACCTTATACAGGATGTCCCGAAACTCAACGTCATGCCGAACAGAGGACAGGTGGGTTCAGGACGACCTAGAAAAAAACAAACGTCTAACATAAGATACCATTTTGAAGTCTAAGATAACTGCGCCAACTTTTTACAGAACATGCCGTCCTATACTTTTTTTTAAGTAGGTATGACGCATCAAAGTTAACTGATTGACTTCAATAAATTAATGTGTTATTGACTTTGTAATACAAAAATAAAAATTACTAGGTATGGCGCCGCCGCCGGACAGAGAATTTGATTTTCATTAATAATACTATAATTCGGAAACCATTGAACATAGACCCAGGATTTTGATATTGTTCTGGTCATGAACCTACTACCCACCTGTCCTCTGTTTTCGGCGGGAGTTTCGGGACATCCTGTATAAAAGAAATTCTTTGATACACGTTGTGCGCTGTAGACCTACGAAATAATGTGATTTTCTCTTTAAAAAAGTAACCTCGTTAAATTGTGATGAGTGTGGTGTTATAAAGACATAATATCTTGGTGAATTGAACATTCAGATCAACTTGATTGATGAAAACCGCCTGATGGATATCCTTGTAGGATATGTAAATAGCTTTTTATCCGACCCTTGTGTAAATATCGTGTTTTAATTACTTAGGTTATTAGAGGTTTAATTAAACAATAAGTTTCAATTTGTTTGTTTCTGTTTGTCTATCTTCTTTCGTGTTTTATGGGTGATGTTATCGCTAAGCGATAAAACTGTTAAATAAAATATAAAACGAATCGTTACTGTCATCTATATTTGCAGGGAATTTCGGTATGATGATCGATTCAATAAAACTACGAGCTGTATTGATTCAGTCTTAGTCATTGAGTCATACGCAATATTATATGTTTTGTTTCCCTCCCACGATAAGAAATGTGACAAAGAGAGATGTAGCTCTTTGTTGAGTCCGCTCGAAAAGTAATAGCCAAGTAAATGGAATAAAAGATCTTAAATACGCATTCGGGTAGTTGATTGTAGCACACTTACTGTGCTTATGCTAGCATATAATATACAGTTATTTATTTTAGGAACGAAGATATTTCTTTTGTATCTTGAATAGAAATGATTAGGTACTAAATCTAAATTTAAAGTTTATACAAAGAAATTAAAGGGACACGAAGGTTTTCTAAAAACAATTTGGATCCAATACTGCCAAGAAAGAAATGGCCTTCACGTACAAATTGCTGACAATATGCCAACTTGTTCGTTAAATTAATTTCAAAAGAGATTTTCTCGGTATCGTGAGTTCTGGGTTCTGTGGACATTGATTTCGGTAGAATATCAGCCGGGGATTGCCATGGCGACGCCGGAGACGCGCCACATGCCTCCGACCACTCCGCCAGCGATCAATCGCAGAGGAAGCCTGGGGCCCTACTCCTAAAAACTCAAATCGATGTTTCTGTTTTGTCTTACGCAAATGCTATCTTATTTACGTGGTATAAGAGTAGGTTTCGCTTGAAAATGAATCCAGAAACTTCGATTTTTGTTTTCCGAGTAGGTCCCCTTCTCTGGCGCCGCCCTCATCTTAGTTACGTACCTCGCGTAGTTACGGAGTACCTTGTTTATCTCTCATGCTTTAGTTCAAGCTTCATCCCTAAGAAGGAAATTGTGCGCAGTTTTTAACATTTGTTCTTTAGAACTTTGATAACAATCATAAGCTTTGTACATGAGGCTTGGTTATATGGCTAACTGGTAGCTGTGCGTTTATCGCAAGGCCGACTTTTCAGTATTTATTTAGCCTTATTATAAAATCACCTATTCAACCTAATAAACGGTGTTTCGTGGCTTGGCAAAGCCATTTAAAATGTAATGGTTTCAGACCGGAAAAGATAAGGCTGGAAATGTTTTAACAAAACTTATGGGTCTAACATGTCTACGAAACTATTAAGTTTATTCCTATAAAAGTGAATTCGAAAAATAATAGTTTTTAAGCTACTAGCTTCTATCCGCAATTTCGCACACGTTTGTTTGGGTTAAAAACTTGCTTATGTCATTCCCCGGGAAACCATCTATTCTCTTGATATATTTCATAATGTTCCGGTCAGCCGTTTAGGTACCATACAAAATTACTTTCATATTTATAACAGCTGGGGTGTACCCATACTGTAGCAGTAGTACCCATACTGATTGTAGATTATCAGGCACCCCGATAATCTGCGATCCTTGTAATGGATGAAACCATATCTAAGATGTTAGACGTAAACTAATAAGTTGCATGTTTTAATTGTTTCGCCTCATTGGGTTTTAATGAAACCTTGTGAAGTATCCTTAAAATTATACAGGTAGCTCAATGTTGTATCCGAAAACTTTATAAGTACCTATTCGTAAATAATAGTATACAGCAAAGTATTAGAATGTGTTCCCCAAAAACAAATAATGTAATATTTTTTTTTAAAGTGCATCATGTTTAAAATTGCTGAGCGATCATTGGATTGGGTTGTTAAAGATATAAATAACAATATTAATTGAAATAACAATTTTCTTTGTTCTATGAGAAAGTAACACATCAGATAAAAATAACAAATATTTTACATTAACACAACGTTTAAAGACTGTTTACTATGTTAATATTTCCCAGTCATAATACTAGAGGTATGTTTCAACCGATATATCTAATCTTGTACCTAAATTTCTCTAACTAGTATTTATAAGTAGGGTCAGGTCTGGCTCATCATAAGCTAACAGTATTTAATGACTGCCTTGTCCATGATATAACGAACATTTTAGTACACGTTCAGTACACGTAACGTGACCTTGACCCTAGAACACAGGCCTAACCTGCCCCAAAAGCGTTGAAAAGTTTCTGGTCGATATGGAGACTGAGCGTTCGCGCATGCGCCGCACCAGCCGCCCCACACGATCGACCCGCCCGCCCACGTGACGCAACAACGTATTTGCGGGGATTCCTTGCGGATAAAATACTTCTAACATTTATATCAAACGACAAAGGGAAAATTAAAATAATGTTTTAATTTTCTGTTCTTATAATTTAAATGCCCTACTTAACAGTATATTTGCCGAGTCGAGCTTTCTGAAACTTCATTTTATAGTCTTCTGTAATCCTTTGTCTGAATATTCCTCATCATATTCTTAGAAACTTGAGTTGATTGGTTCAGTGAAAGCTTTCAGCTCTCAGTTCTCATCATCGAATTGAATTAAATTACCTACTTCTAAGAATGTGGAGGAAAAAAGAATTATGTCCGTAATAAAAATAACGAGACTATTTTCATAGAAAATAACCCTTTGGATAAAGTACCTTTTTAATAAATAAATCATTAAGCTGGACAATTCACACAGCATTATCTAGCCCCAAGTTAAGCAGAGCTTGTGTTATGGGTACTCGATAACTGTAGTATATTGTCTAAATTATCCATCATTTATTAAAAAATCTGAAGATTGTACAAGAATTTGTCTCAAGACGCGAATCTACAATCATCTTCATCATAATGTACATTGAACATTCTGATATAATGTGAGGACTCTATCGACAGACTGATATGCTAGACCATCTAAAAGCTTTCCCTTAGTGCCAAATTATTATACACACAATTGACGAGACTTTGATTGTGTGAGGAATCCCTCTGATAATTAAATCAATTAATTCTAACTCTGTTGAAATGTACGTATTGATCACAGTGCTTGCCCTTAAATTTATAGCTACTGAATATATCTAAAATGTTGGGTCAGAGAACTCTTGCATTATGAAGGTTGCGAACTTTTGACAGGTTATAACGTTATAAGCCTAGGGTTTAGAAGAGCACACTTGTTCCTTACAATGCGATCTTCCAGTGCTGTTCGCCATTTTGTCACAGTGTTGTCTTAGTCCTGTTAAATCATGATAGTCCTGTTAATTTAGGTACCGGAGTTTTACAGATTTATAAAGCTCCTCACTACCTAGGTACTGAAGGTTTATAGATGTCATATCATAAATAGAACCTTTTGATGTTTTTTTAAATCATTACTACAATAAATCCGCATTGGTCTCTGGTGGTGACCATTAATTTAATTTTTTTAAAGCATATTAAAAACTGTCAGAGTAGTCGATGCAGCGATGTCAATAAAATAAGATTATTTTTGTATAACTCAAAAACTACTGGTCGAATCTTGAATACATTTCTATGGTAGGTTAGGTAAGCACCTGAGAAGCACTGACATACAAATATAAAAATAATATCATAATGGGTTCACCTAGAAAAAAGTTCCGAGTTTAGGTTTTTTTGTTTCATGTGTGTTAATACAGATACGTTCTTACTTTTTTAAATCTGTTACAAACAAAACATACGAGGGGAGGTCCAAAAGTCCGCGGAACGGGGGGGAAGGGACGCAGGTAGCTACCTTTTTTTGGTATGTCGCTAATTGGATACTCATTAAAGGTGTACATGTTAAATTTTAGCCCTTTGACATCATTCGTTTACGAGATATCGCCCTGCACACAAGTCAATCCGGAAAAAAATGCTCACGCCGCTGCACAAGGAACAAAGAATCGAAGCGTCAAAGCACTTTTTGGAGCTGTGTAGAGAAGAATCTACCCCTATTTTGGAGCGGATTGTTACCGGTGATGAAACTTGGGTTCATCACTTTGAACCTGAGTCCAAACGGGAGTCGATGCAGTGGCATGAAAAGGGCACACCACCCCCTAAGAAGTTTAAGGTGTCGGAGTCGGCCGGAAAGATTATGGGCTACGATGTTTTGGGATTGTGAAGGAATCCTGTTGATCGACTACAAAGAAAAGGGTGTTGACATTACCGGAGAATATTACGCAAGAATACTAGAGCAATTAAAGGAAGCCATCAAAAACAAAAGGCGGGGAAAACTGTCAAGCGGTGTGTTGCTTTTGCAAGACAACGCACCAGTTCACAAGAGTAAAGTTGCGATGGCTGCTCTAGACCGGTGCGGCTTTGAATCACTCGTCCACCCACCTTACAGCCTGGACCTGGCCCCCAGCGATTATTATTTATTTCCAAATTTGAAAAAAGATCTAAGGGAAAAAAAATTCAAGACGATGGAGAAGTTAAGGCGGCGATTTTGGCTCATTTTGAGGGCAAAGAAAAAAATATTTTTTGATGGTATACATAAGCTAATTTCTAGATCTGAAAAATGTATTAAGGTGATTTCGCGTCCAGGACTAAGCATAGCTCCGCTACTAGATGGCGATGATTTTCAATTTTGATGTTTTTCACTATTTTCTAATTAAATTGTTCATAATTGTTTAATGGTAATATATTTGCCGCAAATGGTATGTTGTTTTTTATGTACCAAGCAATTTTTCAAGTGTTGAAAGCATTTAGGGAGCTTGTATTTGGGAAGAGCAAAAAAGATCTTGCCTGTGTGAGTGATCGGCCGCTACGAGTCACTCACACAAAAAAAGATCTTGCCTGTGTGAGTGATCGGCCGCTACGAGTCACTCACACAGGCAAACCTTACAATTCAGTGGAAATAAAATAACTAGGTACTGTTCGAAAAATAACAGAGATAGTTGGAGACGCCTTAGGACTAAATATTTTTCGGACCAATATTTCCGTTTTCGGGACATAACTAAATTACATCTAAAATTAATTCAATAAAACCACTAGTTAACGAACTAATTTACGACTGTTATTTTTTTTAAGAAAAAAAACAGGCTCTATATACATTTAAAAAAAAATTGGAGGTAATTTCCTTTTTGATTTTGAACAATTTAAGTAAAAAGGCGCAGAGGGTAATGTTATTTACAAACTAGCTTATTAGCTAAAGAATATCTTACAAATAAATAAATTATAGGTAAAAAAAAATACTTTTCATGCTATTTATTAATTTCGTTAAATCATTGGAAATTGACAAATAATTTTAATAAGTTCACAATAACAATCATTAGTTTTAAATGTACTCACTGTGAAAGTTGTTCCAATTTTATAATAACATAACAATAAAATTCTTAGCGTAAGGAAGTCTCCACTTTTTTTTGACTCTGTTCTTTGTGTACTTAGGTATCTTAGCTCCGATTTTACGACCACTTATAAAAGATTAAAAGTAATATAAATTTTCACCGTATTTCAATAACTCACTTTGGACTAGCGGTTCGAACAGTCGGGTGGGTGCGACGATGTATAGTCGTACCTGGGTTCGAAACCACTGAAAAATTGATTTACTTTTTGCTTTTTGATAATAAAATATCCACAAAATTTTGATACATCCCGTTAGTACGGGCTCGAATCCCTTCAACACTACCAAAATTTTTGATTTTTATAATTTTTATTCTTTATGTTTTGAACAATGTCATAGACCTAGTACAAACAAATTCATGTTTGTCATAAATTACTTATTGTAAGCCTTCCTAAGTCTATTTTATTATAATATAAAACTTTGGTAGACTGTTCTGCGTACATCCCACAAAGGGTCCTGACCTCGTTTCTAACGGTATGACAAAAATAAAATTAAACAATTATGTACTATCAACACCAACTGATTTTTATTTTATTTTAGCTCTTTACGCCAGCTAATGTTCAGGCATTTTTACAAATCGCTCATTGAATGCAAAACGGCCACATTTCAAAAAATTTAGAAAATGGTTTTATTTCTTATAAAGTATATTTTCTTTTGAAAACATTTCATTTAAATATTTATTTCTTTTTATTGGGATAATTATCTTAACTTTGCTTCAAAATTTGAATGCAAAAAGGGCTTTTGTAGTTTTTATCAAGTTGGGTCATAGCTATAACAGCGACCATTATTTTAAAAAATAGAGCAAAAAATTACGAAAACAATGATGTTTTAATATTAAAAAAGAAAAACTTTAACTTTTCAAAAAAATCATGTTCAAAATTTTGTTTTCGCTCTCTGTAAAAAGTTACGATTAGTCCAATTAAAAAAAATATATATAATTCCGGACAGTCCACACAGCATCATCTAGCCCCAAGGTGAGCAAAGCTCGTATTAGGTATGGGTACTAGTTGACTGATTACAATACATTACATAGATAGATATTTTTTTTATAAATACATAGAAAACACCCAGACCAACGGAACAATTTCATGTTCAATTTCTGTAGATCAAACACAATTTTTTCCGACACGGGAATCGAACCCACAACCGGTCGCAGGCGGATCTTCGCCCACTGCGCCACATCGGTCGTCGCTGATGAATGATCGAAATGCTTTGCATACAATCTGACACGTCTGATGCTGGGGCCACACTACCGTGATATGCCGATAATTATTTTAATTATAACTTATACAACACCTAGGTGTAACCACGATTTATGGCCATAATTTTACAATGCCAATCAATATGGCAAATGGCGGTAGACAATAGCTCCGGCGGCGGTCTTTTTTCGCACATCAAAGAAGATAACCGCAGTAATTAATGCGTTTGTGGCCACTACCGTTTGTCCAGTGTGCAATATGAGCTCACCGGCGACGCACGTGATATTTTTACCGCCTTATTTATTGACATATCTAGGTAAACTCTAGTGTAACCACACCAGGTCATGCAGTAATTTAAACGGTAATTTAATGTCATAATTATTGCGGTAACAGCCCGGTAGACGGTAAGGTAGTGTGGCCCCAGCGTAAAACTCTCTAAACTGGTATCTATAAGCAAACATTTTATCTGTTTACATAGTGTCATTTATTGTTGTCATGGAAACGGAACGTAGGCTTCCTAGATCTTATTTGACATGCAGCAAAAATAGATAGGAATAAATACTTGGACGATGGAAAAACCCTTTGAGAACGGTAGACTATGGTATTATTAGATGATTCTTTAGATAGCACAGAGATGGCGATTCCGTCGCCGCCGTCACACTCACAAGTTCAAGTAAGCGGGCGTACAACATTATCCGTGTTCACTCACACATTGATAAAAATGGCCTAAAAGTTTCACGTTATTTCTAATTATACCGAGTGTTTTCATGAATCAAACACAATTTGCCGCAAATAATGACCAATAACAAAGCCAAAAACAGTTATTTATTTGTTAAATTATGTCCACATCGCTCATATTTGGGAAAATACAAACGTATGACAATCGGATCACCTTAAGCTCAAAGGTAATATTGAAAAGGAAAAATAGTTTCGTTGTTTTAATTTCATTACAACTCCTCCATTCCGCGGACTTTTGGACCTCCCCTCGTATTTAAAGTTCTAGAAAAGCGATTGATATTTTTTATTGGTTTAAAATCATAAGATGTCACTCACGTCTTCGGAGACGCGACCAAGTAAGAGATGGGTATGTTTTAAGGTGTGCGGTTCTCGCAAAATTGATTTATTTGCACATAGTAACTCTACTTAAATGGAAAGCACACTAGTTTTTCATCAACATAAGAGTTGACACAAATGCCCTAAGGGGGGCCATTCCGGCAGAGACGAACAAAAAAAAACCTAGTTAGTAAGTACCTACTTGAATATGTGATTGAATAAAGCAAAGCCAATGAATTTATTATTTCATCGACACATTGAATATTTTACTAACTGGATTTTATTATTTATTTATTCATAAAACAGCTGTAGTTATACGCCCCGGCTTTGCACGGGTGTACAGGAATATTTCCCTTTGATCAAAAAAATAAGTTGTGTTAGTGTGTCAGGTCAACCTGTACAGGGTCTGCCATTCATTTTAATACCAAACTAAACTTTTCAAACAAGTCCATTAGTTTTATGTCCATATAGTTTTTCGAAAACTCCTCAATGTACTTTGTTCTTCAATACTGTCCATTCCATACTAAAAATATTTTACATCACGTTTTTTAACAATGTAGGATAAAAATAAAAGGATAGCAAATTTTATGTTCCTCTAAAATATCTCTGCCTGAGACCGTTTAATCGCCAGATTTTTTATATTTATAATTCGAAGTGTTTATTTATTATTAGACATATTCAACCGGAAATTGGACAATGATTTATCAGTTACCGTTATCGGTAAAGGTGCTGGGTTGTGCTGAAATATGACGTAATTTGAGCGCAATGTGCTCGCGAAATGATAAGTGGACCTCACTCAATACTATAACAGCTATTTTAGAATGACAGTCTCAATCAACTTAGGCTGTGTCCCCAGTAGGCAAACGGTGAGCAGCCGACTGAGTTTGCGGCGTATCAATTCAGTAGGCCCTTCCATATATTTTAAATTCAGTGTTCACAGTTTGCTAGTTTGCGCTCACTGTACGCAGTGTGCAGCGATACGCGCGCCGACTGTCTCAGTTAGCGGCCGACTCGCAGGTTCCAATGCTTGCGATACGCACGTAAACTGATCTGAGTTTGTAGCTGTTCGCCACAAACTTGCGGCTCACTCAGTCGGCCGCTCACAGTTTGCCTACTGGGGACACAGCCTAAGAGGCACAGCGTTCTAGCTGATTTGTTAATCAAACTAGACTCAGGATAGTACTCATGGGATTACAAAGGTTACCTATACCTAAAACTTGAATTAGGTACATAAAATTGTACATTATATAAAATTGTATCTATAATGTCATAATTGCGGATGAACCAATCATCCAATTTGAATAAGATCTCAAAAAAATTTGTCTTTGTATCTACTCGGTTCCAGGAACCTGGTCTATATTGAAATGTAACTCATTTCAATAGAGTTGTGGTCTGATTCGCAAGTTATTTTTTACTAACTATTTGGTCCCTTTAAGCCATTTTATTCATTAATTGAGTAATTTTCTTGAAATAAACAATAATTTGAATTTTGTTTATGAAATGAATCCTATGACGAATTCGAAACTTTTCCTATCTTTTACGATAAAAAGATTTTCAAATTTGGGTCTATCAAAATCTAAAAAATAAACTATCTTCCCCCATTGTTGCTGCAATATCAATAAAGTTACATCAGTTTAATAATATTCAGCCGTATATACTCTACTGCAATAAATTATTACGAAAAAGAGGCAATATTAACTACGCATCGGTTAATTAATAACCATTACCTAGTTCTAATTGAATTGTTGCTGTGCTAAGCAATGTGAGTTGCATTGAATAGGAGAGCTATTCATTAAAAATGCTCTATAGACTAGAGTCAAGTCTAATCAATCTTTCAGTTGGATCATTTCGGTAGGAAATTTAGTTAGGTTTTTTACATCTTCGCTATTCATTAAAAATGCTCTACCTATGACTATAGAGTCAAGTATCTTCAGTTGGAGTCATTTCGGTAGGGAGTTTAGTTATGTTATTTACATCTTCGCTATTCATTAAAAATGCTCTATAGACTAGAGTCAAGTATATTGCAGTTGGAGTCATTTCGGTATGAAGTTTAATAGGATTTTACATCTTCGCTATTCATTAAAAATGCTCTATAGACTATAGAGTCAAATATCTTGCAGTTGGAATCATTTTGGTAGGAAGTTAAGTTAAGTTTTTTTACATGTTCGAGTTGAATAACTAGCCGAAATTAGATACGAATAGAATAAAATAATAAATATTTATTAATCAATTAATAAAAGTTTCTATTATTTTTAACAATGTTGCACCTTTAAACCCATGTTGGTTTGTATTAGTGCTCATACTTGTCTTATCCACTCACACGTCCAGCCGAGCCGCAAAAACATGGGTCTAACGTCCGTGTCGCGCGGCAGCGATTCACGGCGCCGCGAGTGCGTCCCATTTTTAACATAAATGGTTATATCTTGCTAACTACTACAGCTACGCTCGAAGAAAAAATACCATAAAAAAGCTAAAACTATACGGAATCGATATATCTATTGACTTAAGTCTTAGAAATAATCATATGGTCTCAAAAAGATGCCTAAACTTGAGAAATTAGTCGAAATTCATAAAAAATTTATTTCTTACTTGCATTTATACTTTAATTTGCAGTTCTACCTAATCCTGCATATATATTATTAAACTAGAAGATACAAGCTATTTTTTGATATCAATCAGTCACTACCTTCTCTTACAATAATTACCAGAATAAACCAAAACAATCCACCTCTCCACATTCATGAATGAATCTCGCTCTGCCTTGCGAAGTCGGCAAGATGGCGGCGTTTAAGGTTTGAATACACAATTTTCATCATCATCATCAGCTCGTCATTCAACCCAGAGTTCTTTTTCTGACTAGCTTCTGACCCACAATAGGCTGATGATGATAATATTAAATAAAAAGGATAAGTACTTAAGCATTTTTTTGTTAATACACGCTCCAAAAAACCCAATGATAAAAATATATACATATATTCAAACGAAAATATATTAATATAATAAAAATTATGAGTGAACCACAATAGATTGATGATGATAATGTTAAATAAAAAGTAATTTTTTTTGGTTAGTAGGTACATGCTGTAAAAAAACCATCACAAAAACATACGACCAAACCACATTCTTGCGTGTACAAACCCTTACTAATCACGTTTCGAGTTCCGTCCATGGATACTACATTATCCATGATGAAAGACCTGTAGAATGTATTGAGTTTAACGTGAAATCTTAGATAAATCGAGTATATTTCCACTTAAAAGGCTAAGGAGGCAGATAATTAATAACTGTTGTTCATTATTTACATAATATTTCATTAAATAAAACAATATTCTAAAAGAATTTACAAATTCTAGCCACCACTGTTGTCGTACGAGCAACATGTCGAAATTTGATGTTTTGTTTGCCATCTCTAAGTGAAACTTTATCTTATAATCCATACTTAATCGTACAGTAAAGGAATTCAAGATCATTTTGATGTATAATAAACCCAGAGTTATATTAATAATTGTATAATACTTACGACATTGTTAGCGGAGCTCCGTATGCACAACACAGTTTGACAGCGCGCACTGCTAGTACTAATTTCTGAATTTTTTCTTCACTAGAGGTCGCACTTCACAATGACACCTATGTGTTTTTACGGTAAACTATTTCATTGAGAAGCCATCTCTCAAGTGAATTCGTTTAAAAAGTACCTCCTTAGATCGCTAGATGGTGTTTTTTCCAATTCGGTGCTTTGGACGGTTTAGTATCCACGGACGTAAGACGCGACTTTTTTTTTGGATACTCCTGTATCCACGGACGGCTGAGTGGTTATAGGTACTTCGGTGTATATATTGCATTTGCATCAAGAAGACAATGGACGAAACAAAACTCATTTGAGATTCTACAAAAGGTAGGTAAATTATTGTTAGGTAGGTATATTATGACAGCTTATACTTTCTTAGCAGATTCAATGCGCAGGTAGTGTTATAGTACCTAGACAAACAAACCTCAAACATAATCCGTTCAAGGTTTTGTAAATAAGACTAGAAAAGTTAACAAAAAATGATAATATACCTAACTGAAAACAATATGGCAACCAACAATAACTCATTTAAGCACATTCACAGTGAAAATTAGCAAATTAGACTTCGAAAACGGACGAGAGACTTCATAATTCAATAATCACGCCAATATTATAAACGAGAAAGTTTGGATGGATGGATGTTTGTTACCTCATGCCAAAACTGCTGACTGAAACTACAGCTATCTGGCTGAAATTTTGAATAGACGTATAAAACATACTTTTTATCAATTTTCACGCGGGTGAAGCCGCATAGCTTACCTAGTCATTTAATAGTTATGCAAATTATCAAAATCAAATATTGTCTCGAAGCGATTGCTTCATAATACCTACGTCGAGCGTCGTGAAAAATATCCCTCCAATGCATACCCTTTGTGTACAAAAATATAACTAGAATTCTAGAATCCAATGTAGACGAAGCCATTTAATAGAGATACTCCATCGCGTCTAGCGCAGTAAACGTCTCTCGTTGTGACGTAAACATTTACAAAAAAACTTTCGCGTTAGTTACGAAAGTGAAAGCGAAAACGAAAGTTCAAAATCATGCAATAACGCTTGTGCGAAATTGAAAGCGAATACAGGATACGTTACAGGAATGTGATGAAATTATTTATGAAAACATTTTGCTCACGTAATGGGGTTTATTTTATGGAAAAAAACTGTTCTTATTTTAGTCTCTGAGAGCCTGGTAAAAAAGAGTTTCACAATTTTTTTAATGCGTGTATTAATTAAGAAATCCTGTAAAAATCTTACCAAATAAATATTTTTGTTAGCCCATATACGTAATACATTAATGGAACATATTTTGATCTCATTTCAAAGCTATAGCTATAAAATATACTTCAGAAATGGTAATGACTTGATAATTGAATTTTTCTCTATTTTTTATGAAAATGTACGTAGCTAAGTGTAAGTAGAACAGTATTAGATTTAAAATTTTGGAAAGGTTAAAAAATATCAAAGAAAAGGTATCAGTTTGTACATTCCATACTTTCTGAAAAATTTAAACGAGTCAAAGAATTGACCATTACCGCCTAATCTCCAAAGTTTACAGTCTATCCATACGAAATGTATGTACAGAGGGTAGCAGTAGTATGAGGGTAGTAGTATATTTGATAATCATTGGGCTTTAACGTTTACACTTTTACCGACACCGATCGGATACCTGTTGATGATGCCCCCTGTACCAACTGTTTTTAGATATTCATCTAGCAAATTGTCAAACTGGTATAGTATGTGTGTACCTAATTAATTGACCTAAGTTCGAAACCCTCGATGGCAATGAAACTCGCACTTGACAGATCTTTTTTCAATTTGCAGCTACTTCGATAGAACTAAACAAATTACCCAATCGATAGCCTAAGGACGTTTCGGAGAAAGTAGGTCATCGTCATGTATTTTCCCATTCGTTCCAGCTCCAGATATAAGTACTCTTAATAAAGAATTCAGTAGAACTAGAATTGAATTTGACATATCACGTTATAATCTACCACGATATCACCACACAGGGGGTGTAGTTTCCGATAACTTCGCCGAGATTGCTTTTTGTATCGATTTTATATGGATGAAGCAACAACACAAGTTGGCCAAAAGGGAGGTTGCTGTCCCCATCCAATATATTACGCCATTTATATTCTCATTAGTAGTTTCATTTGATCAAATTACTTGAGTCCCTTGGGGAGGCGCCTCATCATTTCTTGGTAAACATGAAACATCATGTTTACAACTTTAAACGAAGTCAACTCGCAACAGTGAGCTGGATTCGTTTAAAGTTATTGGTCTGTAAAATCGTTTGAAAATGCGAAATTTCGAAACTGCTGAAAATCTGGTTAAAACTTTTCATTAAAATGATATGCCTTACTACATTTTGTTTAGTATAAAAAAAGTATTTAATTATTGTTTCCTATGCAAAACAGCACCGCCTTAACATTAAACCCACGATAATGTAATGAACTTGAACTTGTCCAGAACTGAGTGCTTCTTATATTACTCTACATTTTCTTTAAATGTTCATATAACCAACATGCTTATTTATAAACTTGTGAATGAAGGCCTTCATATAAAACTAAGACAACGCCAATTATAGGATGAATATAATCCACAAGTGCAAGTTATACCATTTCTTTGAACGTTGAATTTTTCCTATTGGAAGAACCTCTCATAGAATACTCGAGTTATCGCATTCGCTTGAATGAGACCAGTCTTCGGTACTCATATGATTCACTCGGTCAATGTCAACAATATACCCAACTATAACGCGTATAGACACTAGCAATTACGGAGTATTCGGTGCTGCACATGGGTTCTATTTAATGTAACGTGCCTATCTTAATCTGTGGGGATTGAAGTTATAAATTAGATGATAATGTGCTAGCGTACAGGTGAGCAAATAGTATAGAACCGGAGCTGAGAAGCGGAATTAGAATGAACTGCGCGCCACGAGTCGCGGGCGGCCGTGTGCCACGTCATTGCCGTGACCCACTGACACAGATCCGCGGCACCGCGGGGCCGCCGCCTGCAACGATATCTGCACGCGCCGCACTCTTCCTCGACTGCCCCTGCCCCTGCCCCTGCTACCCATATTCGGATTTACTCCTAATTAACTCACTTCCACTGAATATTGACGGTTACTCACGATTTATGACCTACTTTTTGTATGAATACGGGTAAATCATCATGCTATTACGTCCTTTCCTTCTATTCAATCAATTTTGATAACAATGCCATTCGATATCTGAATGTTAGCATTGTCACATGTATCTGTTATGTAACTCAACATTCGATATAAAATAGGGATAAATGCATTTTATTTTTGACCCACAAAGCAAGCAATTAAGTAAGGCAACTGTTTAGATCATTTTATTGGATATTGCAATAAAATGACCTTGTTATCTAAATTGTGCACTTGACACGAATACAGAACCATTTCACTTTCATACATACGTCACCGGTGTTACAGCGGTGCCGGTGTGCGTGGAGCCGAGTGAGATTGCGCCCAGTTATGTTGGGGACGATACTTTTTGGACGGAATTCATATTACGTTGTTACATCAATCTGCTTGATCGTGAATCATTTGTAACAATTAGAGCAGACGGAGACTGCCAAGGTTGGGATTGCGATGGCATTTTTATCTGAGTGTCGGGAAGTTGTTGGTCACTGATGAAAAGACCTGTGCAATATTTCAACAGCTTAGGAGGAAGGGTCATGAAAATTCAGTGATTGATTTAATAACCAATAAAGTTAAAATAGAAAGAGAAAATGAAAATAAATATTTATAGAAAAGTAAGACCCTCGAGAGGCCCACCCAATAGAAATGGGAACCGAAAATGCAACCATAAGACGATTTTGACTTTTTTATTGTCACATAATTAACTAATTGTAGGTAACTATTATGTGCGAATGTGATTCGCTAGATGAACATTGTCATTATAATCTTCCAGTCATGTAAGATTATAAAAGACAGAGAAAGCTTGCGTTGCAATTAGTTGTACATGCGATGCTGTTCTTATCTCAATTACATTGCTCGCAGATACAAACTTGTAAATATTTTCTCTCTGGAAATCAAACGACAGTAAATATCTATGTGTCAGTAATAATTGTGTTCATATTTCTAGAAAAATTATCGTCCCAGGCATCTCCAAATAAATAAATGGGGCACTAGATTTGCATGCAATCCCAGAGTGTAAATCAAGACTAATATTCGCTCCTCAATCCATAACAAACAGAGCGCTAATCAAATATCAAACATTTTTAATTTATAATTAATTTTATACGTCGTGGTATTTCGGCTATCATCGGTTTTATTCGCCAACGAAGTTAAAGTATATTCGTAATAGTGAGCGAGACCGCAAGCGATCTGGCTAAGTTAGGAGTGAAGTAGGTGCGAGTGTGGCAGCTAACGTATTGTTCAGGCAGGCTTCAAGTCTCCGGCTGGGTGAGCTAGCTCGCTGGCCGTGTCTCGTCGCTCTCCGTCACCATGAATCGTCGTCTCGGAGCTAGCGTTGTTCTGCGTCGTGTCGCGTCGCGCCGCCGCGCCGCGCCGCCCTGACTCCCTCCGTGTTGATAATTTGTTAGCGGTGAACGAAAAGGATGTGTGTATATCTACGTCTCGTCTTTCAGTTGACTTTCATCGTCGTTTCGTAGCGAACGTTTCGCACGGCTATCGATAGGAAATTGCACTCCCACTACGTAATAAAGTTATTGCATGCTGATCTTAATGAACATTACGGTTTTGGACACGTAATAAAGTGTTTGGTGCTGAATTTCATATTTTTTATTTCGTGTTGTGCGTGATTGTCTGAAAACCATATTATAAAATAGCGTCGCGACGACCGTGGCGCAATGCAGTGTATGTTCGAGTGCGGATATAAACATTGTTGTTTTAATTTAATTTGTGGAGACAATCGTCTCAGGATCTTTGCCGGCGTGGACTGGCGTGCACTGTAGCCATGCTTCCAACAGTGCAAACAGAACCCATACTCTTCAACTGCGGGGCCCACTCGGTCAATGCGGCTACTACGCCGCCGGCTAACTTGCCCCCTTCCCTTACACCTGATTCGGATGTTGATGAATTTGTTGACATCTTCTTCGGCGTCGACGTTACTGCAAGCACTTATCCCAGGTAAAAATGCTATTTAGATATTTTGGCATGTTCCCTATTAGGTGAATCGCGTCGCGTGGGAATATATGGAGCCCTATTGAAACAGAACCGGGTCCAGTCTGGAATGAGATGTAAGACATCCACCCACCTACATTTCATCACAGAATACAAGCAGACCTGCGGATTGAAGCTAGTTTTGTATACGTTGATTAATTTGCAATGTCTCGATATAATTGGAACTTCTTTCCCTTTATGGGCATAAGCAACTGAGTAATGTGGGCCGACACGGGAAATGATTATTACATCTTATAAATCCCAATAGAGCCCGACTAATTTAAACGGCCGCTGCAAAATCAAATAATTATGTTAATCATAAGAGAAAGATTTAATACTTAAGTATTATCAGTTTGAAGCAACAAAACAGAACCAATGACATGAAACAGTGACACCAAGAATGTCCACAGGTCACTTATTGCAGATAAATTTAGTAAATATAAATGATAAGAACTACATAAATCAATTCAACTCTTGCAAATCCTTACGTTTGATGGTTTGCCTGTTGCAAATAATACATTTGATTTTATTTCTCAACAAAGGTATTCACTTGATATTTGTTATTTTAATTGACTTATATGAAAAGCGAATTACGCAACATGAAGAAATTGTGTGATACTGGTACCGATGCGACACCCCAAAAGATACAAATCAAATGGCAAAAAGGTTTTTGTTGTAAGCTGTTGCCCTCACCATGAAATTTCATAATATCATGAATTGATGATTCCAAACAATCTGCGGATATTCTAAAACAAAATGATTCCTCGAGACAGCTTGCAATAGTTGCAATCAAATCAAAAGTGTATGGAAGCTTACTGGAGATAAAGAGATCATCTCTAAAGGCGAGGATAGTGCGGTGAAGTACCGTACGTCATGACTAATTAAAACTAAATTCTACAGGTGGCTTTTTGAGATGGGAGTGTATGGCCAAATACTAAATTATGAGAGTAGTGAAAGAACGTGGAAGAAGTCATGGGATTAACGTATGAGAAAACAAAAAGGCGTGCTTGTTTTATTTTTCAGTATTTTTTAATTATACGTCAAATCCAGATTACGTATCCTGGCTAGCGCAAGTTAGAGGATACACCAGTTGTTTGAATTTATAAATCAAATAAATCTCAGAATGTTTCTTAGACTAAACTAAAATGGTAAAAAAATAGAAATTTCCTTTCATTGTTAATAATGATTTTCATTGCAATGCCTGATCCTTATTAGCAACCGAATCCGTTGGTGCAAAAATACAGGGTGTCGTATTTTTTGAATAATCATTCATTTCGATTTGTTTTTGTTTCCTTGTAGATCGAAGTCATGAACCCTTTCAGGACCTTTGTCTTACTCTCATGGTTTAGGCCATCCACTCCTAAACCAAAAAGCCACTTTGTATAACAACAGCCTCTGTAAAAGCGTGCCTTCACATGGCATTGAAATCTTCGCGACGTTATTGCTTGTGATGGGAAACAAGCTTTATTTCCATAAACAGATCTATCATTGATCTAATCTAAGAATGAAAAAAAATGTCGAAAGAAATATAGACCTCAGATAGATAGACCTTATAACTGGATTTTATGGGCATTAAAAGTCTATAAAATCTATCATGGATATAGTCCATGGATCAAACAAGAGTCCTTTTGTCGTTTATATTATACAAGTTCTAGGCTAGATAATATTTGGGTTTCCTCGTGAAGTTTTCCTTCAACGTTCAAGTACTTACGTGTTATCACCCACTAGCAAGGTCAAGATAGTTCTCGAATAGACAAAGCTTTGCAAAAGTTAGTCTTTGCAAAGCTTGTTCTACTATTCGAGAATTTTTCGTCTGTATCATGATCATCATGTATAATGAGCTTTTCCGGAGTATTCTGATTTCTTTTCTACATCTCTAGCTGAAGTCGTACTATTTTTAGCATACCCACCATGACCGAGAGCATCCTTTTTTTTTCTTTTATGTGGATATTCGCATCAATTTCTGATTTGCGAGGTCACATGCCTACCTTTTTGCCTATTGCTCATTTAACATCGTAAACATATAAATAAATAAGTCTTGATATACAGGATAAATTTTAATGTTTACCAAAAATAATGACGCAGATTTATCCTGCAAGAGGCATAGTCATCAACATTTCTTTGTATACTGTGAAGGACTCTATGTAAACAAGTTTATGCAAGGCCAGATAACACAGGGAAAATAATGTGAAGAATTAAAACTTAACAAAGAAAACTACAATTAGAGAAATGAAACATCAAATCAAAACGAATACCTTTTTACAATTTGAAATAATTGAGTTAACTGCATACTGTTGCAAATGATCTAGTGGTAGCTTAAATTATTCATATGTTAGAGAACCTATGCCTTAAATTATGTGACCACTATGGTCTGTGCTTGACTGTTAATTATAAAGTCGGCCAAGTTAGAGTTGATTCGCACATGAATGTTTCAGTATCACCGTAAAAAACCTTTTTTAATCAAAATTAATAACACCCAGTCGAAATTTCAACTGTCTACAGTTAAATTTGAACGAAAAATGTCCAATTTAACACATTTTTACAAAGGATCCCCGTAATTACCTATTATATTTATTTTCATTTAGGAGTTAAGTTAAGCCCCAAAAAATATACTATGTGAAAATTACAACCGTGTATCTTTTACGTTGTATTAGATACTTACAGCTCGCTGACAGTCAGACAGCAGCGGCGGCTTAGTACCTACTACCCCTCTGGGTACGGAACACTAAACACATTTAGAGACACGTGTTTAAATAAGAATGAGGGTGGTGCAGTAATGCTAATGAAAATACATGAAATTTACTCAACTAGCATGATTTAAAACACCCTTATAATTAACTAGAAGGGGACTGTCGTAGATGATTCAATTTAAGTATTTTAATTAAATTCAAGCTTTATTTTAAATATAAAATTAATATAAAAAAATAAGTATAAAAAATCTTTATCTTGTAATATTATGTTCCTTTGACTTAAAACTATTATTAATTTGGCAATCAATCAATAAATAAATTAATTCGCACATTTGAAAATACCTAAAGAAAACAATTTCCAATAAAATAACTTAAACTAAGTCACAATTAGCGGTCTTATCGCTCAATAGTGATATACGGTTGACAAATTTTGAATTCCACTCTACCTTGATTAGATCACGATGACGTGATTGGAAATTTTATCGATGAGATTTGTCTATAAAGTTAGTTAGTTACGCATATATTATTAAACTTAAAATTTAATATCTGTAGGTTGACTGACAACCTTAACCACTTTTCGAAGTATTTAATCATTTAAATATGATTTAAAAAATGTAGGACCAGGAATTTATATTTCCGGCTAAATATTTTATGGTTAATGTAAAAATATTTTTGCAATTTGAGCGTGGTATTAGGTGTTACATAAGTTTGATTTGATAAATTTCAATCAAGCATGTCCATGACGAAAGCCTTTAGTGCTTGTTTCTTTGTTGGATAATTGCCTGGGATTGCATGACGTCACAAAATACGTTAAAACTAGCTGGATTGCTAAGATTAATTTGATATTATTCGATATTACTAGGTACGGCAGCCACAAAACTCTGCGAGTAAGCGAATGTTCTTATTGTTTAGATGTATCGTAGTTTTGTCGTGCTTAGCCCACAGTCGGATCGAAATCGCATTCAAGGACAGCAACAGGTTCTCCGGAAACAAGCAGAGCAGCTAATTGTGTTGCTCCTAAACTAAAGCGTTCACTTCACTCTGATTCACTGGTTCCTGCGGAGTTATGGATTAGTATTTCGTATTATTTTAACTATTAGTCTTACCAGTATTTGTTTTTTTACTGTAGCTTTAGTTTTGCAAATTATCTGCTAACCACACCTTTTATGTCACAAACATCAATCATGTTTATTCACTTGTGCACAGATAAGTAACATAACAGGTTAATAAATGAATGACTATTAATTAAAGACTAAACACTGCCATGTCTGTTTAATATGCTCGCATATATCTATGTGTCGTCGTCACTAGCGATGAAATATGCGATGTTGTCTTGTCAAAAATGGTCATTATCACCCCTTAATATCAAATGCCTGTTGTTGCCACCTGTTTATTTTTCGACCCTGAACCGTTCGTCACAAAAAATGTTAGCAGGCTTCATTAAACTTATAAAAAAGACGCGATTTAAATAACTATATTATAACAGTTCGTCAAAATTCGAAACTGGAGTACTAGTTCTGATAATAATCAAATTAACACCATAAATATAAATATGTACCACTATTAGTACCCTGCAATATGCTTTAGATTATATAATTTCATCATAAAAACCACTCTAAATAGATACCTCACGTCGTTACATAAATATACGATTCTTAAATATAAATCTGTATTATGTATCAAAAAGTTGTATTAAATATACAAGCATACCTTCGTAACAAGGACGGCGGGTTGCTTTTAACATCCTGTAACTCACGATAAAGTTAAACCGACGTAAAACATTACTCGCCTTGGGATAGTAAGTAGCATAATGTGCATAGATAAAGCGACCTCTCAATGACATTGTAAAGACATCAATATCATTTACTAACGAGTGTAAGTGCACGTACTTGATTGTCTGAAGTCTATACCACAAAAGTTAAGCACGCACGAAGCTATCCTCTTTTCCTATCCATAAGATTTACTGATACCAACGCGCGGCAAAGCTTGCCATGTGCTCTACAATATTTTTATTAATTGCGATGTAAAACCATAGTACCTATTCATCTCTCAAACGATTACCAACTATTTAAAAACAATCATGGGTAGCTTTTTATATTTTGGTTAGCATATTTTTACAGCCTCTACCGAGTCATAAATATTTAGCATTCTCGGTGACGAATACTTGTTAAGTAACGATTGAAAAAGCGGAACCTTCGGTAGCGATACCGCTGACAATGCTCAAACTTTCACCTCTGGATCTCAAGTGCAAAATTAAAATTATTGAGGTGTATGGTTCGTATGTAATACGTGTTGTGTCACCGCAAGCGCAACCTTTATTTGCCAAAGCTAATAATAAATATCTTATCAGTTACCGTTAAGGCAAAAAATTATGAATATCATCTTTATAACTCCCCTAATCGTATGTGCCAAAAATGTATAGAGCGAAACCGGCAGGATGTAGACTATAGGAACTGGATAGAGGCTTCAAACATTTTGGAGAATTATTTATTATAGTATTTCTGGTCACGCTTGCGGCTCGGCGCGTTGTTGTTATTCCGAACATTATTATTTCAAGGTTGTGTGGCCGTCGCAGTGAGGTTGCGTAGTGGGGCTCCTCGGTAGGCGTCGTTCCACTCGTATCTCCGTCCCTCTTTTGCACTAAGGTTCAGCTTGCTCTGTACTTGGCATTTCATATCAGACGACTCAATGTGAACTATTCCTTGATACTGACTTTACATAGGTAGACATCCTTACCTGTTGATATCAATACGCTTAAAACCTGAGTAAATACCTGACATACTATGAACTGTAACTTTGCAACTTTAGAAACAATATCCAACATGACTCATACATAGAAGCTACACTGTTTTAATTACCGTGTGTGGTTAGATAGAGCTTGAAGTTATATAATTTCGGATAAAATGGTTAACACTGCCAAATTGCTTCCTTTATCGATTTTATAGACGTAGAGTTATTTTTTTTACATATTAAATTTGATCATCACACTACCGACTCGCAAAATGCAAACTCATTCATTTCTCGAACATATTCGGGGTCCATTGTAGATTTATAAAGATTATTATGTTAATCATCATTTTATTA
Organism: Eupithecia centaureata; assembly: GCA_944547425.1. NCBI lineage: Eukaryota > Metazoa > Arthropoda > Insecta > Lepidoptera > Geometridae > Eupithecia > Eupithecia centaureata. The sequence continues at coordinate 4,592,503 of OX155694.1, forward strand.
TCCTTTTAATATGATTTGAAGCCTCAATATACTTTATTAAAAAGTTTATTTTGTTTGCTGCTTCTGTAGAATTGAATCCTGTGACCTCCAACTGGGAGACACATGGGGCATGCAAGGCAAGATGAGCGTGACTGCGCCGGAAAAGAAGATTAGAAAAAAGTCTGACCATAAGCCGCAATCTCAAATGTACGTATCATGCGCTTGGAATGTTTTTAGACGTGAACAATTTGCTCAGATTTCCGTGACTCAGGTTGATTGTATTATAAACGATATTCTAACTAATCATTCGTTTGAAACTATTCGTTCTATAGATATTGGTTGATCAATATTTTGCGGATAGGTAACCAGAGCAGCAAAAAATGTTTGGATCTTTGAAATTTTACGTCGTATTTAATCAATGGGGTTACAATTATAATGCAGATACACAAGTTTTTAAAACCTTTCTTAGGGACAATAATTAAAATAGCTCGGTTGGCAAAATGACATGCAGATATTATATTTCGCACTTAATCGTTGTGTCATATTCATCTACTCGTACTGTGATGAAGAACTACAAAAGACTTAAGTTCTAGGTTATACAAAGTTATAGAGCAAGCGATCCCTTGAAAATTGTACGTGATAGAGATATTTATAGTAAACAAGAAATTTATTCAACATTTAATTAAACACACGAGGTATCAACAAGTTAAAAACTGAAAACCTAAACATAAATTTAAAAAAATGCATAATTACGTAAAGGAGCACATTCGAATACGAAAATGGACCAGAGAGGAATGAAACCAAACAAATACATATTTTTTCGAACTTAAAAAATTAGCTGTCATGATGTCTCACCATGATATAATCCACCATTATGTTTAGTTACTCCTTGTGTACAAAAATATGTTGGGTCCGTTTCAATTCTCTTAATATATCACATTCGATTTTGATAGTTGAGATTCTGTTTTAGTGAGTTTCAGCATGACGTTTTAGAATTTTCCGTCTACTTCGATTTTGATGATGATAAGCGTCTATCTGATAACTTATTCTTTAAAATGATTAGAAAACTTCCTCCTTATATTTAATCCTAAACCTATTGATATTGTATCCCTAAAAATTGACAAATTGTTTTTATTGTGTATATTTAGATATAATTAATCCATTGTCCATTTCATATGCATAAAAATATCGCACTTCATGCTTTCTCATTATTTTATTTTACCTGACTCATGTTCTGGGGTTTTCTGTACTGAAATTGTAAAATGATGTGCTTATTATATTATTAATTGGTACTATTTATCTACTATGTGTTTCAATAAACTTATTGTTAAGAATTTTATCGCTTAACCTGCCATTACCATAAAGCAGTACTTATTGGCTGGATAAATACTTACTTAATGTTGTTTCTTCGGACACTGTTCTAATACAAATTCGCTTAACATAGTTTCTGTTCATTTATATTCTTGAATAAATCATGTTGGTATTGTTTTCTGATGTTTTTGTCTTTGTTGATAAGATTATCTGCTTATTTCTTCTACCATCTCCCTCCATGGTAAAAACATAGCAACTGCCTTCCTACAGTAATTTTAGGATGGTGTTCACCAAAAGATAATCGAACAATTAGGCAGCTTGATCGGTTAACCTTGACGTTTAATGTAAGAAAACTTGTATCAAAAACGTCCTATCAACTGTTTAAAATTTTACCATCTGTTGGTGAACTTGGGTCTTTCAGATTCAGTTTCTTATTATGAAACAGTTTATTTACATTATTGTTGTAACAAAGGTTGTTATTGAATAGCAAATCGTTTCAGCTATCAATTTGCTGAGGCTGCTGAAAAGAAAATCTGCTAAAAGCACCATTTTGTAAATACCTTTGAAACTTGACATGTCTTAAGTAACCGGCTTAGAAATCTAAAACTAATTGACATACCTAACTTTATTTAGGTACCTACTAACGATTGTTTAGTGAATATACCAGAGTGCTTATGCAGATGCTATCTGTAGCTTTGTTTGTTGTGGTCCTGAAAGAAATGCATGCGTGTTTCAAACATGAACGACTTGTATGTGTGTCAATTTTAGAATTCATTGTAAACATCGCATCGCTGGTATTAATGTGTATGTAGTATTGTTGAATGTTGACTGTTCGTTTTTATTTATAAGCATATTCTACGTATTGCACTATTATTATAGCTAATTTATAATTAAACGCAGTTTCTTCTTTTTCAGAAATAAGTGCCACAACGAAAAGAAGCGTCGCGAACTCGAGAACGAGACCATAAACCAGCTCGAAGAGTTATTGGGGACTTGTCTCGCTGAGGTGAGGCAGCCGGACAAGAACGGCATCGTCCGGGAGGCGACGCGTCAGATCGAGGAGGTCTTGAAGCGGAGGAAGGCCTGTCCTGAAGAGTGTCCAGTGCGTGCTGCGCAGTGTCTCTCCCCCGTCCAGGCCGGCGAGGTCAGCTCCACGCAGCAGCAGCCTCCGGGCCTTCAATATACGGAGCTCACTTCTCTCATTGAGGTAATTGAGGTATATGGATTTGTAATTAGTATTTGAGGTTTATTGATTGTAGTTTAAATAAATTTGTTAACTTTTTTTATCTATTAAATATGAAGGCTAATATTATCACACTAATATATTAGGTCCTTACATATGAAATTGGCGTTTTGTATGGGAGGAACAAAAAGTCGAATATTTTTTAATATAATATATTTAATTAATCAAAGTATGAACCATTATTTTCTATGCACTTTTGCCATCTTATAGGTAGTTCATTGATCCCTTTACTAAAAAAACCAGTCGGACGGGAATCAATAAAATCTTTGAAGGCGATTTGGACTGCCCCATCGGAGTTGAATTTTTTCCCTTGCAAGAAGTTATCCAAATTTCGAAAAAAATGGTAATCTGTTGGAGCAAGGTCCGGGGAGTACGGAGGATGTCTTAGACTTTCCAATTGAAGCTCTTCTAATTTAGTAGTCGACGCGCGTTTGCCGGTTTGCTTCAGTCAATTCGTGAGGTACCCACCTTTCAAGCTTTTTAATCTTCCCAATTTGCTTCAAGTGAATTAAAACAGTTTTATCACTAACACCGCAGCCTGCAGCTAACTCGGACGTGGTTTGCGATGGATCCGCTTCCACAATAGCCTTCAACTCTTCATTATCAACTTGAGTCTCAGGCCGTCCACGGGGCTTGTTCTGCAAGTCGAAATTTCCAGAACGAAAACGTTGGAACCAAAATCGAACTGTGTTTTCTTTTGCAACACGACCGCCATACACATCATTCACCCTTCGAGTTGTTTCCGCAGCACTAGTGCCACGGCGGAACTCGTACTCGTAAATAATGCGATATAATAAGTTTTCCATTTTGTAAAATGAGTGACGCAAACAGAAAAAAACAGAAGAAAAAAAACAAATGAATGACGATCATCGAAGCACAAATACATGAGTCTATAGCTGTACAAATTTGAATTTGGAATTCCTTACCAAAGAGGAGAAATTTGTGATTAAAGTGGCCAGTACGAAAAACGCCAATTTCATATGTAAGGACCTAATAATATTATAAATTCAAAAGTTTGAATGGATGTTTGTTTGTCTCGGACCCGTCACACCAAAACCACTCATCGGAAAGACCTAAAATTTTGAAAAGATGTAGGCTATTTTTTATAATTTTTAACGCGGGTGGAGCCGCGGCGCGTGGCTTATAGAAAATACAGCTTCGTATTCTTATTAATATTCATGGTTTCCAGGCGTTGAAGCACTATACAGGCAGCCTGGGGTGGATTCTTCTTGAGATCAACTCAAAGGGCGAAATCGAGTGCGTAACAGAAAATATAAAAGATCTCATTCTGCGGGACAGAACTGAACTTTACAACAAGTCGATATACTCACTCGTACATGTGAAAGATCACGCGAAACTGAGGCCCTTGCTCAGGTGCGTGCAGACTTACAACTGGAGCTCCGGCGACATTGAGAAGTTTCAAGCCATTCGGGCGGGGCTAGTTGTTGAAACTGATGGGACTGAATCTCCTAGGTAAGTCATGTAAATATGAGTCATAAGTCATAACGCAATCAGATTATAATGAAAAATCGATTCTAAATTAATGTAGCTAGTTAGTTCCATTAGAAGGTATTGATAGTTTTAATACAGTATGCATTGATAACGGTGTTTTGCGATTTCATCATGATAACTGATCGTGACGTTCATACGATAAGCGGCCGATTACACCTACATCTACGTATTCGCAGTTTGCTTCTGTATTACAATAAGTAATGTTTTGAAATAATTCCTATCGCATTATATCAAATCTTTTGAAATAACCAAGAAGTTTCCAACCCATACGTTTCACCACGTGGTTGTTTTTTTCTAAAACCTTCAACGGTGTCTGTGACCAATTGGTAAACATGCAAAGGTTGGTTCAATAAGGTTTTATTGATTGAATGATAAATTATTTAGTTAAAAAAATATAACACCATAACATACCCGTATTTTTATCCCTATCGCGATGATACATAAGTAGAATACGAAGAAGTACCTAAGAGTAGAAGAAGTACGTACTTCAAATAATATCAATACACAAATAACAAATTGACTTAAATCTATAACTACTGGTCAGATCTTGATTAAATTTATACACGAGAAGACTACATTAGCTTTCAAATAAAAAATAATCATTAAAATCCTGGAAAAAAGTTTGTAATAATCTAAAAAAAATATTATTTCAAAAAGCAGTTTTTTTTATTATTAGGTACTCTTAAAAAACAAAATGTTGACTTAAAACCTAGATTCTTAATCTAAAATATAACTACACAGAATAAAATAATTAAAAGATAAAAGAAAAGAAAAAGTCAGTTTCGTTTCTAAGCTTATTCATTCGCTCCACCAGTAGAATTTCGTAACAATCTCGTCAAGGATAAAATCACGCATTTGCAGTCGGAATTCCCCGCTCTTTAGTTTTTTTTAACTTTATGAGAGATGTAGGCCGAATCACGTATTCCACATAGTCATGTCTAGTTTTCGTAACCGCGGATGAAGGTTCGCAAATATTTTATCTCATTTCTTTTAAACCAGTTTGTGACGCTTTGATCTATAAAATTATGCAATAAACATGGTAAGTTGTAATAAAGCTAAAGGCTTGGCAGTGGAAACATATGTCAATATAATGTGAATTTAAAATAAACCGGTACATATGACAAGGATGAAGTGAGACATATAAACCTAGAAGATAAGCTTGCGCAACCGGCTATCTTGGTTTAATGCATGTTGATGAATTCTGCGAAACAAATGGAATCTATGAAAAATATTCTAGAACGTGATGAGTATAATAATAATGTTGGACAATCCATACAGCATCATCTAGCCACAAGCTAAGCGGAGACCGTTTTGGGTACTAGATGACTGATACTTAATACATTATAGAATACATATTATAGATCAGATCTTGATCAAGTTCATTTAGGATCACATAATTAGAACCAACTTTCAAAAAAAAAAAACGATCAAAATCGGTTTACCTAGAAACAAGTACTGAGGAACAAAAAAACTTGCAGTCGAATTGATAATAATTTTTTGAAGTCTGTTACAAGTAAATGGATCAGTCATGGATCACATGGATCAATAACGGATTGACTGTTGTATTGAAATATCAACAATTTATCAAAATACATAATAGGTTTAGTCTAATATTATCGAATGGATTTATAAAAAAATCCTGGAGATCGTACAAACATTCGTTCCGAGCCGCTTTTGTCACTATTGACCCGCTGTGTCACTAAGTTATAGGACCTTAGTGTATAGTTACATAATATTAAATATTTTTTCAATAAAACTATGGATAAGAAACCGAAATTCGACCTCTCGTCTACCACCCTATAAGTCGCTCATGTACAATGATTCAGCAGTGTTGCACAATGTTGTTTATGAATTTTTTACGAGCCTTTATCTACCTTGATTCTCCCTAACTTGTACATTCTTGTAACGTGTCATATGTTCTGTAAACGGAAATTTTATGAACATGAGAGTTGTCCCCCACCATGAGGCCTGGCGACCTTACATCGTACGTTTGTAACAAGAGTATTATAGTATTACTAGTATCTGCCCTCGGTTTCGCACGTGTTGTTTTTATGGTAATTTCAAGGCTATTTCTATTCCATAGGAACTGATTTCGGGATTAAAAAAGCCTTTGTTTTATTCCAGGGCTAGAACTACGTCTGTTCAATGTCAGCACTATCCGTTAAGTAGTTTTTGCATGAAAGTGTAACAAACATCCATACATCCATAATGAATGATCCTTGATTAGTTGGGTTTGTCTTCGTACCGAATATCAGAATAATGAAAAAGTTAGGATTCCGCGAAAAAAAAAATCTACGAGGGCGAATCCGAGGCCACAGTTATTAAATGAATAAAAAATCAGCACCTCGATGTGAAACTTAAAAAGATCACGTTACCTGTTACGTCATCGTCACATGTCGCTTTATTACGTCAACACGGGAAAGCGTCATAGTTATGGTTCTTTTCACACTTCAGTAAATGAAACTGCCGAGACCAATTTTTCAATTTTTTTTGAGGTAGGAGGCAAAAATAGTACGTCATGCATTCTTCGAGCTGAGTTAAAGCATTACCGAGGCACACTAGCGACGCCATCTATTTTATTTTATTATTAAGAAAGTATTTTCTTTAAATATCAAGCTCTAAGTAACCACCAAACGTTTGTCTTCCTAAACAATCTATACTTATAATAAAACTGTAACAGGTCAAATTCTGTACATTGAAGATATTTTGAAATTTTTTTTTGGAGGGCACTCTATTATCGATACTCAAGCCAAAACTGTAATTTTTTTCATTCATGTCTGTCTGTCTGTCTGTCTGTCTGTCTGTCTGTCTGTCTGTATCGTAAACGCGCATCACGCCGAAACTACTTGATGGATTGAAATGAAACTCGGCATGATTATAGGTCATACTACGAGGAAGGACATAGGATACTTTTTATCCCGGAATTCAGTAAGGTTCCCCTGGGAGAGAGGGTGAAAGAAAACTTCTTTAACCACGCATCACGCCGAAACTGCTGAATGAGTTGGCTTGAAACTCGGGACGATTTGAGTTCGTAGTACAAGGAAGGACATGGGATACTTTTTATCCCGGAATTCGGTAAGGTTCCCCTGGGAGAGAGGGTGAAAGAAAAATTCTTTAACCACGCATCACGACGGAATTGAATGAATTCGAATGGAACTCTGGACGATTGGACATGGGATACATTTTATCCCGGAATTCAGTTTGGTTCCCCTGGGCTATACGGGTTTTCAAAAATTTCTCACAGCATCTGAACGACGCGTCGTTCAGATGCTTTGAGATTTTTGAAAACCCGTATAGCCCAGGGGAACCAAACTGAATTGAACTGATAAACGCGAAAGTTTGTAAGTATGAATGGATAGATGGATGGACAGATTGATAGATGGATAGATGTTTGTTACTCTTTCACGCAAAAACTGCTGAACGGATCTGGATGAAATTTGGCAAAGAGATAGATTATAAGCTGGAATAACACATAGGATTTATTTTATCCCGAAAATCTCACGGGAAAAGGAATTACGCAAGTAAAATCGCGAGTACTCGAAATACTTATCATGCGCAGACGAAGTCGCGGGTACCAGCTAGTACAAAATAAAACTATAACAGAGGCATTAAAACAAACTTATGATAGGTAGTACTCATAACAACAGTACTATTGATATTTTAAAATATCCTTTGTTAAACGTAAAAAAGATAAAATAGGTGGCGTCGCTAGTGTCCCTTGGATTAATTTCATCTTTTCATTCTGCCCGGACATTCGTTCCTCAACAGTTACCAATGTTGAACGTACCTCCCAAACGGTGGTAGGGGGTTTACTACAATCATCACACTGTTTCTGTGTATTTAAACAACTCCACTGTGGTCCTCCAGCCCTTCCTCTCTTAAGTTCTTACTAAACCTATGTAAGTACTATTAAACAGAGATTTTCACATTAAAGGCAAAATTCACTTTACTTTCCCAAGGTCTTTCCAATCTTGTAGTTATACCGATCGAAAGCGATGAGCCACTCAGGTGACTCACGTCTACAAATCCTACGTTCTTTGTCCACCTTCCCCTTTCTCAGGCATCCCACATAACAGACTTTATTCCTAGTACTGATCTGTGTTCCCCTCCTCCCTTTGCGATCGATAGCGTGCTGTCCTCAGCGCAAACCTTTTATTTGAAGCTCGTCCCAATTTAATTCATTGCTCTACGTCTGCGCGATAAATGTGATAAGAAATTAGTCCCTCAACGTCCGGCCTCTCGAATTATTATGCTAACTGGAATACTACGTGGAATACGTACGCAATGGACAGTTTCACAGTGATCACGTGTTCCGCAACATTAAAGAGACGCCGAATGGTGTTCACCTGACACCAAAGTGCCCAGGAATTTTAAGTGCTTCTCATGTGGTCCCATTGAAATCTGATCAAGACCTGACCAGTACTTTTTGAGTTATCCTTAGGCTGTGTCCCCAATAGGCAACCGAGTTTGCGGCGTATCAGTTCAGTACGCCCTTCCATATATTTTAAATTGAGTGTCCACAGTTTGCTAGTTTGCGCTCACTTTTTGCAGCGATACGTGCGCCGATTGTCTCAGTTAGCGGCCGACTCGCAGGTTCCAGTGCACGCAAACTGATCTGAGTTTGTAGCTGTTCACCACAAATTTGCGGCTTACTCAGTCGGCCGCTCAGTTTGCCTACGGGGGACACAGCCTTAATATACCTCATCTATAAATTTGGCATAGAGGTGATCCTGAGGTGGTCGAGGTTACCGGTAGTTTTTGTTCTATGACACTAATGTTATAAATGCGAAAATTTGTATGTATGGATGGATATTTGTCACCTCTTTACGTCAAAACTACTGAAGCTGAAATTTTGAATAGATAATTCTAGGCCTGGCATAAAACAAGACTTTCATCAATTTGCACGTGTGTGAAGCCGCGGGGCGCAGAGTCCTTAGTGGAAATTGAAGAGCATTTGAAGGCTTTTGTAATCATCAACCTAGCCTACTGCTGAACACAGGCCTCCCCTGATGACTGCTATAGCGTCCTGTCACCAGAATGCTGGAGCCAGCATCTTCCTGCAGTCTTTCGCAGATCGTCATCCCACCTGACCGTAGGGCGTCCACACTCAAGAACACGTTTACTCCAACGGTTGTCAGGTCTTTGCGAGATATGTCTGGCCCACTGCCACTTCAGCTTGCTAATTCTTTGAGCTATGGCGATAACCTTGATTCTTTGTCGGACGCATTCATTACGAATACTATCCTTCAGAGAAACTCATAGTCAAACATAGTTCAAACTTTGCGGTATGGATGTTGAGAAGACTCGACGTAGTTCTCGAACGCTGCCTAGCCTAGCTAGATCCTCCTCTTGGCCTCCTCAAAATTCTTCCTTCTCTCTGGCTGTGCGTTTGATAGTGTTGTTCTAATTCTAAGTGGGGGAACTGTGATCTGCACTGACATCTCGCATAGGAGTGTATTGTGCATTATCCCCCTGCCTAACCAGCCCAGCTCCTTGAAAAACCGGAGCAGTTCCGGATTTATATTTTTTATGAGCGAACGCCACTTTTTTCCGCCGCCCTAGTACAGAGCCGTTCATTATTAGCCCCCCCCCCCCCCAGGCATACAAGGTTCGAATCCTGCAATTGGCAATAAAAAGCATAAGGAACCCAAAAATGAAATAACAGCAATAAAAATTGCAAAATCGCTCCAATTCAACCAGAGAACGTGTTTGACTTTTATCGTCTGCAATCGAGTGACCGTCCTCTGAAATCTGCCGCCCCCCTAGGCCGCGGCCTGTACGGCCTATTTATAAATCCAGGACTGAACCGGAGCAGGACTTTTGGTGATGAGTGTTGTTGTTTCAAGTGTGGTGGAGGCAGTGATCTACGCGTCGCCGGTGCGCGGCTCGTCGGAGGAGGCCGGCTCCGTCATGTGCGTCATCCGGCGCTGCGAGGACGCGTCGGCCGCTCTCATCCCCGTCGGCGGCGGCCCGCCCGCCATCGCCGCCAAACCGCAGGACCAGATCGTCTTCAGGCTCGATTGTAACTTCTCTATACTATGTATGTATCGCTCACTTCACAAAGAAATAAAAAAATATAGTTTATTTACCATAATAACATGACACACTGAAAAACATTGAGGTACAGATTACAATTAGTTAAAATAGGGGCCAACGAGTGGCAGCATTATGCCGGTACAAGCCGCAGTTAATAGCGGCACTGAGTTTCAGGTAGATCCTGTTGTGGAGTTACAAAGGTGGCAGAATATTTATATTCATACACAAAGATACAAGAGTAGGTACTACATAACAAGATAGGAAACACTTCAGCAATCATTATTCTTCTACTAGTATTGGTGGGTACGCTCAAAAAGCTGGTGTACTGCAATGGAACCGAGTGCTCTGCCCTCGCGGTAGCTAGTTGAGATGGTGGGACGAACTGGACGCCATTGGGAAGGATGAGTGCAGAAGGTCTTTCCCCGCAGAGGGCCTTTGCCCTGCAGTGGGATGATGCAGGCTAATAAATAAAATAAATTCTTTTTAAACTGCCGTCTAATCAATGATTTGTTTTGCAGCTTGTGATTTAAGTGGAGTGGAAAACTTTTCGAACTCTCCTGTGTCTCTCGTGGGTACCCGGTACCTGGATCTAGTGGAAAGCAGTGACCGCGCGCGCGTCGCGAGCCACCTGAGCGAGGCCACGAGCCTGCCCGCGCCGCCCGCCATCAGCGAGCCCTTCCGGCTGCGCGTCGCCGCCGACCGCCCGCTCATCCGCGTGAGCGCGCGCACGCGTCTCTGGCGCGCCAAGCCCTCCTCCGGCGAGGCAGACTTCATTATGTCGACACATTCGGTGCTCGGGGACGACGAGATGGAGCTCATCGAGTCCGGCGGACGCACGCCCCCGCTCGGCGGACCGATGATGCCCTCCGTCGCGAACGGGGAGCCCTCCGCGCACGAGCGCGACCGCTACCGCCCGCCGATGAGCCCCGGCGTGCCTCAGTTCCCGATCGACGACTTCGACCTCGATCCCTGGACCTCGTCCATCCTCGGCGACATGGCGGCCGAGGAGCCGCGCGACCGCAAGCCGGACACGGACGGCGGCAGCGGGAGCGGCGCGTCGCGGCCTCCCTCCGCGCCCGCCGCCACCCCTCCCCCGCACCACGAGGAGACGAACCGCCTACGGAACGCGCTGCTCAGCAAGAAGCAGGAGCCGAACCGCATCCTGATCGATCTACTGAAGCAGGAGGACGAGGAGGCGACGGGCAGCGAGACGTCCGCCCCGCACACCCCGCACACGCCGCACACCCCCCACACCCCGGCGCTCTCCCCGCTGCACTCCCGGCCCTCCCCGCTGCCGGGGCTGGGCCACATGCAGGCGCACGCCTCGCACCAGATGCCGCCGCAGGTCTCGCAACATTCGCACATGTCGCCCGCGCCGCAAGCCTCGCATTCACACCAACAGGGACACACCAACTTGTTGAGTAAGGTAAGATGTTCCAACCACTACGGGTAATCCGTGTCAAAAGTTTGCTCAAAATTAGTCGCTATGCACAAGAGTGAATGAATAGGTGTCTTAGCGACTTTCTTGGTACATTGTCGGCTGCATTGTCACTTCCCCACCGGTGACTCAAGATTGTGGTCTAACTAATATCTATTCACTTTGTACAATCACAATAAAAAAACTGATTTACTTAATTTGAAGGCCAAGGGCCTAGTATGATCCTTGATAGCCGGCTACGTTGGTGTGCTTGGGCAAGCGCCCAAGCAGCTGCTTTTTTCGGATTTGTAACTCTAGTTCGAATTCTAAAACAGACAGCTTCGAGAATAGCTAGGCTAGACGTTGTCTGATGTCTCAGAACGATTGTTTTCGGATTTTGATTTTTAACCAAGCCTAGCTACTAACGAAGCAACACCATGTGGCCTTGATCTGACATTGCTCTAAAATATAACATCTACTCACATCAAACCTCCTATCCAGATGCTGAGTGAAAAAACAGATGACGACGCCGAAGACAGCCGGAGAAAGTCGAGCGAGAATCGTGCGGTGCAGCAGTCTAGCGTACTTTCGGAGTTGCTATCGAATAGCAATGGGCCCAACAACGGACGGTCGCAAGACGCCAACGACAGATATCTGGAGCGGATAGGTGGGATCAAGCGCAAGTTTGACGAAGCTAAGGGGATGGCGCTCAATGCGAAGCGGACAACACCTGAAAACCAACAGGTATTTATATTTTTTATATAATATTGTACCTTGATTATGTTGGAAATAATCTAAATCCCGGAGGTATCCCGGCGACACAGTATTTTAAATAGGCATCTTTATTAACAACGAAAATTACAATCAAGGAATAGAAAAATTACAACTAGTATTTACAATTGAAATCATTGAGCTAACTGCAGACGGTTGCAAACAGTCTAAAGGTAGCTCAATTGATCCATGTCAATACCAGTCGGGAGCGTCGACACAGTATTTTTACTTCTGCAGGTCGCATCGCTTCCTATTTATGTTTTTATATCCTTGTTAATGATCCAAAATAAAGACTTATTTACTTTTCTTGTATTTGATCAAGGTGATATTATACGATATCGTATCACTGCGGCCATGAGAGGCCTATTGTGATCGCTACTTGAACTTGAACCAATAGGCAAGAATGAAAACATTTCGCTGTCATTGTACAACAACGCAACAATTTTAACTAGCATCTGCCCGCGGCTTTGCTCTCTTTGTTTCTATGGAAATGTGTCAAGGCTATTTCTATCACATGGTAACTGATTTATGGAAAAGTATATACATGTTATTCCAGAGCTAGAACTACGTTTATTCCAAATTTCAGATCTGTTCAGTAGTTTTTGCGTGAAAGAAGAACAAACATCCATGCATACAAACTTTCGCATTTATATTAGTAAGAATACATTTTATATTATAAGAAAACATTGACGATCGATGTGGCGCGGTGGGCGAAGGTCTGCCTGCGATGCAGGAGGTTGCGGGTTCGATTCCCGCCTCGGAACAAGTTTGTGTACGATCTGTAGAAATTAGTTCCGTTGGTCTGGGTGTTTTCTATGTATGATAAAAATATCTAGATATCTAAAAATATCTATCTTTAAAATGTCATCACTCGAAAAACGTCGTATTCAGCTAGACCTCATATTTCTATTTAAACTCCTAAACAACCAAATAAATTGTCCTCCGCTCATTGGTAAAATTCGCTTCAAAGTCCCTCGTAGAATTCCCCGTAAGCCAATCCCTACCCTCGACCTGCCACACCGCTCAACAGTCCTTGGTAAAAACTCACCTATTCCTAGAATCAGTAAAGAACTCAATAATTATTGCGCCCAGATTGATATTTTCTCAACAAAGTTACCTATTTTCCGCAAGTTCTTATCTGAGAACTTGTCAAACAATTCTACATAAGTCACTTCCCAATTATGTCTTATTCATTTATGTACCTACTTAAACTTAACATAGACTTAACTTAAACTTATCTTAAACTTAACTTAACATTACCTTAAACTAAACTTAACTTAACATTACCTTAAACTAAACTTAACTTAACATTACCTTAAACTTAACTTAAACTGAATTTGTTGTTACTCTGTTAACCTACTATTTGGGATGCAGTGTCCACCTATAACTGGTTGTGCAATTAGCTTTAGCTATGAAGAATGTATATTATTTGTAAGAATGATTGTAACACCCACTGGTAGACCAAATAAATAAATAAATAAATAAATAAATCTTGCGATGTATTGTATAAGTACATCAGTCACCTAGTACCCAACACACAAGCTCTGCTTATCATGTGGCTAGATCAGTAATTCCCAAAGTGGTCCAGGTGGACCCCCAGAGGTCCACGGGAGACTCGACGGGGTCTATGTCAGGCGTGACAAAAAATGGGGGTCCACTATCGTAAGCATGAGAATTAATTTGATTTTGATAGTGAAGAACTAAAATGCAGGCATGACTTTGATTATCAGTATAGGCAGATAATATTTTATTTTAATACCACCATGGATTATAAATCCATTTGATGAAACGGAAGTGGAGAATGTGATATTAAGGTGATTTCGCGTCCAGGACTAGGCATAGCTCCGCTACTAGATGGCGATGATTTTCAATTTTGATGTTTTTCACTATTTTCTAATTAAATTGTTCATAATTGTTTAATGGTAATGTATTTGCCGCAAATGGTATGTTGTTTTTTATGTACCAAGCAATTTTTCAAGTGTTGAAAGCATTTAGGGAGCTTGTATTTGGGAAGAGCAAAAAAGATCTTGCCTGTGTGAGTGATCGGCCGCTACGAGTCACTCACACAAAAAAGATCTTGCCTGTGTGAGTGATCGGCCGCTACGAGTCACTCACACAGGCAAACCCTATAAATTCAGTGGAACTAAAATAACTACTGTTCGAAAAATAACAGAGATAATTGGAGACGCCTTAGGACTAAATATTTTTCGGACCAATATTTCCGTTTTCGGGACATTACTAAATTACATCTAAAATTAATTCAATAAAACCACTAGTTAACGAACTAATTTTCGACTCTTGTTTTTTTTAAGAATAAAAACAGGCTCTATTTACATTTAAAAAAAAAAAATTGGAGGTAATTTTCTTTTATCGTTTTGAACAATAGGCGCAGAGGGTAATGTTATTTACAAACTAGCTTATTAGCTAAAGAATATCTTACAAATCATAGGTAAAAAAAAATACTTTTCATGCTGTTTATTAATTTCGTTAAATCATTGGAATTGACAAATAAATTGAATAAGTTCACAATAACAATCATTAATTTTAAATGTACTCACTGTGAAAGTTGTTCCAATTTTATAATTAAAATTATTAGCGTAAGGAAGTCTCCACTTTTTTTGACTCTGTTCTATGTGTACTTAGGTATTTTAGCTCCGATTTTACGACCACTTATAAAAGATTAAAAGTAATACAAATTTTCACAGTATTTCAATAACTCACTTTGGACTAGCGGTTTGAACAGTCGGGTGGGTGCGACGATGTATAGTCGTACCTGGGTTCGAAACCACCGAAAATTTAATTTACTTTTTGCTTTTTGAAAATGAAATATCCACAAAATTTTGATACATCCCGTTAGTACGGGCTCG
The DNA here is from genome assembly GCA_944547425.1 of Eupithecia centaureata. Classification (NCBI taxonomy): domain Eukaryota; kingdom Metazoa; phylum Arthropoda; class Insecta; order Lepidoptera; family Geometridae; genus Eupithecia; species Eupithecia centaureata. The sequence continues at coordinate 4,607,639 of OX155694.1, forward strand.
AATCCCTTCAACACTACCAAAATTTTTGATTTTTATCATTTTTATTCTTTATATTTTAAACAATGTCATAGACCTAGTACAAACAAATTCATATTTGTCATAAATTACTTATTGTAAGCCTTCCTAAGTCTATTTGATTGTTATATAAAACTTTGGTAGACTGTTCTGCGTAGGTACATCCCACAAAGGGTCCTGACCTCGTTTCTAACGGTATGACAAAAATAAAAAGAAACAATTATGTACTATCAACACCAACTGATTTTTATTTTATTTTAGCTCTTACGCCAGCTAAGTTCAGGCATTTTTACAAATCGCTCATTGAATGCAAAACGGCCACATTTCAAAAATTTAGAAAATGGTTTTATTTCTGATAAAGTATATTTTCTTTTGAGAACATAATTTCATAAAGCTAGTTTAATTTAAATATTTATTTCTTTTTATTGGGATCTTAACTTTGCTTCAAAATTTTAATGCAAAATGGGCTTTTGTAGTTTTTATCAAGTTGGGTGATAGCTATAACAGCGACCATTATTTTGAAAAATAGAGCAAAAAATTACGAAAACAATGATGTTTTAATATTAAAAAAGAAAAACTTTCACTTTTCAAAAAAATCATGTTCAAAATTTTGTTTTGGCTCTCTGTAAAAAGTTACGATTAGTCCAATAAAAAAAATATATATATAATTCCGGACAGTCCACACAGCATCATCTAGCCCCAAGGTGAGCAAAGCTCGTATTATGGGTACTAGTTGACTGATAAACTTAATACAATACATTACATAGATAGATATTTTTTTATAAATACATAGAAAACACCCAGACCAACGGAACAATTTCATGTTCAATTTCTGTAGATCGCACACAATTTTTTCCGATACGGGAATCGAACCCACAACCGGTCGCAGGCGGACCTTCGCCCACTGCGCCACATCGGTCGTCACTGATGAATGATCGAAATGCTTTGCATACAATCTGACACGTCTGATGCTGGGGCCACACTACCGTGATATGCCGATAATTATTTTAATTATAACTTATACAACACCTAGGTGTAACCACGATTTATGGCCATAATTTTACAATGCCAATCAATATGGCAAATGGCGGTAGACAATAGCTCCGGCGGCGGTCTTTTTTCGCACATCAAAGAAGATTACCGCAGTAATTAATGCGTTTGTGGCCACTACCGTTTGTCCAGTGTGCAATATGAGCTCACCGGCGACGCACGTGATATTTTTACCGCCTTATTTATTGACATATCTAGGTAAACTCTAGTGTAACCACACCAGGTCATGCAGTAATTTAAACGGTAATTTAATGTCATAATTATTGCGGTAACAGCCCGGTAGACGGTAAGGTAGTGTGGCCCCAGCGTAAAACTCTCTAAACTGGTATCTATAAGCAAACATTTTATCTGTTTACATAGTGTCATTTATTGTTGTCATGGAAACGGAACGTAGGCTTCCTAGATCTTATTTGACATGCAGCAAAAATAGATAGGAATAAATACTTGGACGATGGAAAAACCCTTTGAGAACGGTAGACTATGGTATTATTAGATGATTCTTTAGATAGCACACAGATGGCGATTCCGTCGCCGCCATCACACTCACATGTTCAAGTAAGCGGGCGTACGACACTATCCGTGTTCACTCACGCATTGATAGAAATGGCCTAAAATTTTCACGTTATTTCTAATTATTCCGAGTGTTTTCATGAATCAAACACAATTTGCCGCAAATAATGACGAATAACAAAGCCAAAAACAGTTATTTATTTGTTAAATTATGTCCACATCGCTCATATTTGGGAAAATACAAACGTATGTAAATCGGATCACCTTAAAAGAGGAGGTTTTAGTGCCATTACAAACTTATTAACAGAGAAGGAGCATATTGAATATCACAGAGCGGGAGATTTGCGCTTAATTCTTACAAAACTCAAGCTAAATATTGATATGTTTCTGTCAATTCATCAAGTACATCCCTCTCATAATATTTTTTTGTAATTACCATTGTAAAAGTTTAATTTATAAGTGTTTAATTTTGATTATATTACGACTGTTATTTATTTATTTTATTTAATTTATTTATACAAAATAATAATTTATATGAGTATTTGAATAAATACCTACAACACAAGGAAATATAGTAGGTATATTTCTGTCTACCAATCCGAATGGGACGTTTTTTAAATAAATTTTGTGAGAATTGATTGGTTTTTGTGCTGTGAGCCACTGCAGATTTCAAAAAAGTAAAGTTGGATGGAGTCTCTTTAGATTTGCCAACTTTGCTTTTTAGACATCCACTCACAGCACAATCAATTAATATGAAATTGAAAATTTGTTAACCCGACTTTATCATCAAATACTTAACCCTATCTATAAAGCATCAATTGTCACTTTTTTTTATGAAAACCTTTAATTCGTCGTTGAAACTTAGCTATAACGCAAGTTTCCATAGATCTAATTTTCACTTCCTTTTTTCTTTCCTAATTTTCGAGTTTGAGAGATACGTAGCTGCAGGAGGTCCACCGGATCCAGAAAAAAATTGAAAGTGGTCTATGAAACAAAAGTGTTTGGGAACCTCTGGGCTAGATGATGCTATGTGTATAATCCAGCATTATATATTTCTATATTCCAGCAGGTATCTTCGAGCGCCGCCTCCGTAGCGTCATCATCCGCATCCTCGGGTGTCGCCAGCCCCGCCACCAGCAGCAGCCCCGGCATGAGCCAGCTCTGCCAGAAGAACCAAATACTAGTCTCTCTGTTGGCGAAGGAGCAGACTACGCCCACTACGCCGCTACCTCTGCCCAATCTCAGGTGACTTTATACTAATCTCTTTGTTGGCGAAGGAGCAGACTACGCCCACTACGCCGCTACCTCTGCCCAATCTCAGGTGACTTTATACTAGTCTCTCTGTTGGCGAAGGAGCAGACTACGCCCACTACGCCGCTACCTCTGCCCAATCTCAGGTGACTTTATACTAATCTCTTTGTTGGCGAAGGAGCAGACTACGCCCACTACGCCGCTACCTCTGCCCAATCTCAGGTGACTTTATACTAGTCTCTCTGTTGGCGAAGGAGCAGACTACGCCCACTACGCCGCTACCTCTGCCCAATCTCAGGTGACTTTATACTAATCTCTTTGTTGGCGAAGGAGCAGACTACGACCACTACGCCGCTACCTCTGCCCAATCTCAGGTGACTTTATACTAATCTCTTTGTTGGCGAAGGAGCAGACTACGACCACTACGCCGCTACCTCTGCCCAATCTCAGGTGACTTTATACTAGTCTCTCTGTTGGCGAAGGAGCAGACTACGCTCACTACGCCGCTACCTCTTCCCAATCTCGGGTGACTCTATTCTATTCGACTTCTGTCAATTCTAATTCAAGTTCGAGTTCGAAATCTCAACCAAATTACAGTTCTACTATATCAAACGCCAGTTCTAATCGAATCAAGTAGAAACTGAAAACCTAAGATGGTTAAGAGTTAAGATGGAGCATTGGATCCGGCTAAATAATGTGTATTATTGGACCATCATTGACATTTTTTCTACAAACCTCTAGTTCTTTTCTTTCAAGTTCTGCTGTATATATCAACTGCTATCTAACCGAAGAGCTAATACAAAACGAGAGCCATTCTCGCACATGATCTTTGGCAAACAAGTCATCAACTCTTGGCCCATAGAAATGAAACTTAACCGTATGTTCTTGGTACAGTTTGCGCGCTCTCCCGCCTCGCCCGCGCGCGCCCGCGCCGGCGCTGCACGCGCAGCACCCGCAGCATCAAGCGCCGCAGCACCAGTCGCCGCAGAGGATGCACCATTCCACGCTCTCCAATATACTCTCCTCCAATAACCAGTGAGTTCCATATCTATAGCTCTATAAGTATGCTAGGCACCAAGTAAGGAACGATGGAGCCAACAAATGTCACTATTTGTCTAGCGAAAGCGTAGAAATCATTTTGGGCGAGGATCTCACTTCACTCAATATCTTTGCGTCGATAGTGCGAAGTAGTCACCATAACTGATTTCATTCTTAATCTGATTTCTCATACTTTTTTCATGTAATTATGGATCCGTAGAATCCCGCTATCACCTTTAAATTCTCGAGAAAAAAACCTCCCGAGAGGAGTAAATTAAAAATCAGCTCGGCATTCATCCTCTAAATCTTTCCACTGTTACTAAACAGTTACTAACCATTCTGGACCAGTTAGTTTCCTCAAATCGTCTTGCCATCTATTTGTCTGCCTTCCTCTATTTCTTTTACTTTCTCTGGGGCACCACACAGTTATAATTCTAGTCCATTTTTCTTCATTTTCTTTCAACCTATTTATTAATTTGTAACAGCTATCACAGGCCAAAGACTCGGTCTTTAATCGTGTCATGTGTAGCTGAAACATGATAGGAGTTATTATGACCTCTTTCCTTGAAGTTCTTGACACAAATGATAATGTTGCATTGTGTTACCTGACCCTTAGTATGGAGACAAATAAGGGGTACAGCTGTTTGCAGGCTGCTTATTGGTGGCTACTTCGGCTTGCTGCATGCACATCGTTAAATTACGCTACTAAAATCTTGGCTATGCCCCCCATCCATGCGTTTATTTTCTTTCCTACAGCTGTTTGGATTTTAAAATAATATTATTCTTTCGAATTCGAAGAAAAAATAAAGGAAATATGAACATTTTACTTCTAAGCAATCTAATGTGTCTAAACGTGAAAATCTTTAATTGGCTCTCTGATTGTAAAACTCAATTTCATTAAGTTTGTTAGTTTTTTTCCAATAAATAAATAAACAAATCTAGGAAACTATGTCAAAGAAAATACAATGCCTACGTTGCTCTCGCGAGCACCATCGCGTATATGAATTAAACAAACTCGTAAAGGGGTGTGCAAACGGCTTTACTTATATTACGTAGTTCCCAGAGCTTTGCGAATAAAAGCGTTCATACACGATTAACAGTATAATAAACATACAAAAGGACAGAGGTAAAAATAAAACAAAACTCAATCAATACACGTGAATAGTAAAATAACTGTTAAAAATCTTGTAAAAAATAAAACAAAACACAATCAATACACGTTAATAGTACAAGAACGGTAAAAAGTTCCTATTAAAAATATAATTCTGTACCATCCCAACAGCCGACCAGCCAACGTGAACGGCGGCACAAGCGGCAGTGAAATGCAGCAGTTTGGCAGCCACCTGCAAATGGTGTTACAACAGGGGAGCATGCAAGGCGCGCGGTACCCGCCGCCGCCGCATTACCCCAACGCAGCGCCGCAGCACTATGCGCACGCGCAGTCTGCGCCCGCGTGAGTACTTACATACATTCTATATTCATATCTATATATACATATATACTGCGAAAGATTGCAGGCAAGATGCTGGATGCGGGAAGCTGACGCCTTGTCGCTATGGCGCTTATTAGTGGAGGTCTATGTCCAGCTGTACACTTCTATAGATGTTTCAACTTTCCTTCTATCTAATTTGACGACCGATGTGGCGCGGTGGGAGAAGGTCCGCCTGCGACGCAGAGGTTGCGGGTTCGATTCCCGCCTCGGAACAAATTTGTGTACGATCAGCAGAACCTCTTCGCGCACAAAGGGTTTAGCTTTTCGCAGCCATAGACATCGGAAACTAAAGATAATTCAATTATCTGCGTAAGTACTTCATAAATCCTCCGCTAGTCAACAACATATTTTCTGACTTATAGACTTACTTATAGACATACCCGATATCAACTGTCGGGTATGTAGTTATAAGGCCGCGGCCGTTATCCTCAATACTGGGCCGACCCATCTAGCTTGTAACAATTTGTGAGTAAGTATACTACATTTATCTCCCATTAAATCATTATACTTGGTAGAGAAAAGAAAGCGAGATAACTATATTTGTTTTTTGCCCTTCAGTAATACTAATATTATAAACCAAGGTTTTAAATAAGATGTTTTTCTTTTCCAGAAGTGGGACGCGCCAAGTGGCTATCCCCGGCGGTGGCGGCGAATTACCGAGCGATCAGCTGCTATCGGACCTATTGGATGATGTAGTCAACAGCATGCCTGATTCTGATGCATCTGCCAATTTGCGGGTAAGCACGCTTTGTCATCGCTCAAAACATACTCGTTTTAATAACAATAATCAATAAACGTCTTTAAGAATAAACTCGACACAGGTTACGAGGTGATAATTACAAAATGAAAAAGTAATGACTAAATTCAATACTGCTAGATAAATAAAAAATGTTACCAACAATATTAAAAAATCTGACTTACAGTAGATTTGCAAATCAATATTTATCAGTTATATTAAATAATGCGTGAAATTTGAAGTCAGCAGTTCGTAAAATAAAAAAAAATTTAGTCTGTTATGTTGTCTCGTAACCAGTTGTAGAGTTTATTCTTGATGGCTTTTTTGTTGTGACTTATGTTTCTACTAATAGTTTAGAATTATGTTCATCAAAATTACAATTTTCTGTAATTGTTTACATTAGAGTTACAGTATATTTTCATATATTGTTTTTTTCGCCTCTAGAGGCATCCATTCTTTCGATACTAATAATGTGTTTCTTGTAGGGTACAAACCAAAAGGACATAGTCAATGCGATTAGGCAAAGCCTAATGCAATGTGAAACGGTGAACCCCGCCGTGACGAGTCCTGGCGCACCGCCCGTGTATTCCGTTCAAAGTCCGGTAAGTTATTTACTTCACTGAAGTAGAATTATCATAAAATATATAGAATATCAAAGAATTGACCTCTGGCGGAGTGGTCAAAGGTCCACCTGCGACCGAGTAGGTTCCAAGTTCGATTCCCGCCGCAGGACCAATGATTGTATGATCTGCAGATGTTTGTTGTGATTTTATTCTATGTTTATAAAAAACCCATTATAATGTATTAAATCAATAAATTAACTCAAAAAGTATTAGTAAAAGTAATATAAAAGAATTGCACAACCATTGCTAAGCTAAAACAAATATAAATAATGCTGGACAATCCACACAGCATAACCTAGTCCAAAGCTAAGCAGAGCTTGTGTTATGGGTACTAAATGATTGATATGCTCAATGCATTAGAAGTATAGTTATTTTTTTATTTAACACAGCTTTGGGCTAGATGATGTCCAACATTGTGTATTTATTTTATTTGTTATGTGTTATTATCAGGGTTCAATGACAATGTCTCCCGGCCAGAGCTCAATGTACGCGAGCCGCGCCGCGTCCGCCGCCGCGGGCATCGTCGCGGAGCAGCAGCGGCGCCTCATGCAGATGCGGAACCAGCAGATGATGGGCTCCTCTGAGGTAATAATGAACAGGGTTCAATGACAATGTCTCCGGCCAGAGCTCAATGTACGCGAGCCGCGCCGCGTCCGCCGCCGCGGGCATCGTCGCGGAGCAGCAGCGGCGCCTCATGCAGATGCGGAACCAGCAGATGATGGGCTCCTCTGAGGTAATAATGAACAGGGTTCAATGACAATGTCTCCGGCCAGAGCTCAATGTACGCGAGCCGCGCCGCGTCCGCCGCCGCGGGCATCGTCGCGGAGCAGCAGCGGCGCCTCATGCAGATGCGGAACCAGCAGATGATGGGCTCCTCTGAGGTAATAATGAACAGGGTTCAATGACAATGTCTCCGGCCAGAGCTCAATGTACGCGAGCCGCGCCGCGTCCGCCGCCGCGGGCATCGTCGCGGAGCAGCAGCGGCGCCTCATGCAGATGCGGAACCTCAGAGGCTCCTCTGAGGTACCATATATAAATACATAACAATATGATACATTTATATAGTAGAATAAAATTAAGTACATAAGCGGCCAGAATGGTCCCGGTCTCAGCATTATGCTACAAAATAGATAGAAGTTGCACTTCGCGAAATTAATTATTAAAAAAGCTAATCCTGCTAAAACTCTGTCCCTGTCTGGCGCGGATTGCCACGGCGGCACATGGTTGTCGACTTATCGCTTACGAGTCACGTGTCGTAGTGTAAGTACAGCGTGTACTCAAAGCGCGGGGCGGCCCCTACTGATTTACAACTTCAAGTTGCCGAGCGCTGTATGGGCTTATCGCAGTAGGTAATAGTCGAGTGACGGAGGTCTGATTATGCCGGCATAAGCTACAGGTTCGACGCTGATTTAGTTTTAAATTTTCAGCTTGTAGATAAAACTATAAGTACCTTCTTTTTTGTTGATCAGGTTGCGTCAGCAAAGCCGACGTCGCACCCCAACGGCTCGGACGATATGCAGCAACGCGCGCGGTTGCTGCAAATGCAACGGCAGCAACAGATGCTGGTTTCACCTGAGGTAACACAAAACTGCTGGATCATCATCATCAGCCCATATTAGTCCACTGCTGCACATAGGCCTTCCCTAATGAGCGCCATAGCGCCCTGTCTTCAGCTTGACGCAAAAAAAACAGCTGGATATCATACTAATAATGCGAAAGTTTGGATGAATGAATGGACGGATGGATAGATGTTTGTTTCTTCTTCACGCCCCAATACTGAACGTATCGGGCAGAAATTTTGAATAGTACCAAGTTCTAGGCCTGGAATAAAACATAGGCTACTTTTCATCAACATCAACACGGCTGAAGCCTCGTTGCACAGCGAGTATATAATAAATCTATCAAACAGCCAGAGTGTGGAAGGAGCAAATCCACAGTGAATAATTCGGTTCTGGAAAAGCGTGCTCCTTCTTAGACCACATCTTCACTTTAAGTGCGATAGCGGCAAAATGCTCTACCAATTCCAACAAAAAACACTATCAATGCTAATAAATCGGCCTGTGTCTGTTACCATACCGCGCCTAAGGACTTTAGATGACTCCCGGGACTCCTTTTAGATGACGACCTTCATTGTAACAGAGTTGCCCAGACACTGAAACTTAAAAACTCCATTTTACGCCCTATTAAAATCAACCTTATCCACATTGCAATAGAGTTGAAATCAGATTTTATTTAGTTTTCATCATCACATTCGCTTAGTCATAAAAACTTGGTATATACATATAAAGTAATGTGTTTTGTAAACTGTACGTTTGTTTTTCCAGGCTGCCGAGCAACCCCAACCCGACTTGGGGTCAACAATAAACGCACTTGTCTCTGAAACGCCGCCTAACGTCACCCTCACGCGGGGTGACTATTCACATCATAATTTATATCAAGGAAGTTAGTATTCGTCTTCTAAATTATTCACTAACTTAAAATATAAGGTTCTCAAAAAATATTAAAATATTTTTTTTTTTAATTTTTTTGTAATTTGGGTAACTTGATTTTTGGGTAGACCGATTTTTATTATTTATTTGTTTGAAAGCTGGTATTTGTCGTGTGATCTCATTTAAATTTGATATAGATCTGACCAGTAATTTTTGAGTTATTGTAGAAAAAGTATTAAAAAGATATGTGAAATACAATTTTTTTCTATTCTCTAATTGTAATGTTCTTCGTAAATAATAAAATCTAAATCTATAGAACAAAAAGTCTGCTTAGTAATAAGCTGAATAGTCTGCTAACCTAGAATATTGTTATTACTCACGCTGTTTTCTTATATTGACTAATATAATTGATTTCAACTCCAGAGTAGTCCAGAGTGAGAAATAACACTACTTAGCAACATTTATGAATAAGGGACTCATAGTATATCTTGAATGTTTCAGATCAAGTGGGTTCAAATTACGGTACAATAAAAATTGCAGCCACGCAACAAAACCCAATGCTGAGTCGACAACTTAGCGTAAGTATTCAATCTTATTATAAACTTTTCAATTACTATAGATATTTTAATCTTATTTACTCGATATCAAGCCGACTTGGTAGTTCACGTAAGAAATTGTGAACATTATGTAATTTCGTATTATTATATATGAATATATTCATAGTTAATTCTCCATTTTATTAATTCAACCCTATTTCTAAGTTTTCTGTTAACTTGATATAAATCTAGGTACAATAATTCCCAAGCTATAGAGCGTTTATTCGGTCATAAAGATTCAATAATTCCCAGGTTGTCATGTTCTATGGATAGTCTATTCCATTTTAATATGACAGCTCCCAGGACAGCGAAACACCCTATTTCTAGTTTGGTCGAACTATTTTAAAAATAAAACGCAATATTATGAACCTTGTTTTCTCAAGCATTCGATTCATAATTGACACACACAATGCCACATCCTTTTGTTTTTTCCCATTTGTTTTCAAAATTAGAATGTACATTGTTGATTTGTTTTCCGCAAAATTGACACATACACTGCTACATTCTTTTGTTTTTTCCCATTCGTTTTTCAAAATTAGAACATACATTTGTTTTCTGCAGGTGGGCGGTTCGGGCGGCTACGTGCATAGTGGGGGCGTGTCAACGCACACAGCTGCGGCACTCCACACGCCGATGACTCCGCAGCCGTACCACCGCGCGCCTCGCCCGCACCTAGGTGAACTACCTAATGAAATCGCTAACTTTATATTCACCTACCAGTATCAGTGAACTAGCTGTCTTTTATCAGCTGCGACACCGATGGTTGTTCAAATAATACTGTGCGGTAGGATGTGTCGAGCTCTTATAGAGACTGAAAATAAGATTTGGTTTTAAATCTAACTCTGTCTAGTGCATGCACTAGGAAACTTCTTGAATTGTGACTACTATTTTTAGATAAATCTATGCTTTATTTCCTTATAATATTTATTAATTTTATTATACTTAGATTTAAAATAATTCTGTATATAGGGATGATGCAATTTTATTATAAGTAAGGATTAATTTCTCGATCCGAATGGTTTTGAATGGTACTTTTTGGCTTTGAAATACTAAAATTTCCTCAGTAAGGTAGAATAGAATAGATTTCAATTTGACAATCGACGCATGACTTTTGAGAGGAATTCTTAGCATGTCCCGTAGTCGAATAGATTGCCGCTGCCGGTTTCGGGATTAAGGTTATAGCTGAAAATTAACTAATTGCATGTTACGGCCACAAACACTGAGAATTCAAGTCTAAATGCGCGAGATTCCACGTCGAGGCGCGTCAGGCGCCGGCGTTGAACTTTAAAAGCCGCCACACTGAAGCCGTGGCCGGGCCGGAGGCGAAAGCGTGCCGGTTTTTCCTATTGCACCGCACCGCCTCCGCCTCCGGTGAATGTGTAGTCTTTCATATGATTCAATAGGATACAACTCGCACGCCTTCGCCTCCGCTCCGCCTCCGGCTTCTGTGTGTGGAGACTTTAAAAGAGATGACATAGAGGCTACATCACTCAGTGTCAAGTAGAGATATATAAAAGAGAGAGATAGAAGATAGATTCGACGCCGACGCCTGTCCGGCGCGCGCCTTGGTCCAGCGGTTAGGTAGGTGAGGGCGGGAGCCGGCCCGCACTAACGGCCTGTGTGTCAGTGGGCGGTTACTACGAGGAGGGCGCCGGCGGCCAGCCTGCCGCCTTCTGCGGAGAGTGCGCGCGCTTCGGACCGCACCCGCACCCGCCGCACACGCCGCATCCGCACCACCCGCCCCACCCGACCCACGACCATCAGATGCAGTGTGAGTACTATACAGGACAAAACCAATGCCAAGCGCAAGCTAGTTGTCGGTACGCGTTTACATCACGGAGAGAATCATCGGACATTACCAGCGGTCGATTATGGAGCACGAGGGTGGTGCTCGATAGGGATCGATTATCACTTTGTCTGTGGTGTCGAAAAAATTCTACAAACACAGTGACATACCTAATTTTATCGACAACAGAGACAGAATCGGTGTTTAGACCCTTATCGATGATCGTTCGTATACCTGTTGGCTCTAAATCTAAACTATTTTGTCAGAACGAAAACTGCCGCTTTCGTTTTTGGTGGTATCACATACATTTTTAGTGTTAACGAAATTTACACCAATATCTTTCGAGTAACAAAAATACTTTTACCTCGCGTTTGTAGTATTGGTAATATTTGATAGTGAACTTCGTGATGTAAGCACGACACGATAATTAGTTTCTGTTTGGGATACAGAACACACTTACAACTACGATTGCGACCGATGAGTTCACACGTTTAGAACACGAAACTTCAAATTCCACTAGCCCTTTGGCTCATTAACCGACTGGTATACGAGGTGAGGTTTTGCTTAGTATTTACAATTTTCCCCGGAAATAGCCCCGTCCCCTATTAACTCTATCGCTGTGCATGTTCCCTCTGCATTCTGCGCTCGAAAACTTCGCTTTTATGATCCGTAGAACGCAGTCGTACAAGTGACGGTGCGATATTTTGTATACAAGTATTTACGCATATTCGCATGTTGGATACGGTAACTATACAGAGTGATTTGGAACCTTAGGGCCCTCTATGTGAACGTTTAGAGTTTAAAATCGAGTTGTGAAGAGTATGTGCGTTACAGGCACGGGTAACGGGAGTCCAGCAGTGGGAGTGGGCAACTCGGGCGGTACTTCCGAGTACGTTCGCAATGAGCTGCGAGCCGTGGTCGGCGCGCGCTCGGCCCGCCCCGACTTACATCCTTTGCAGCCGCCAGACATGGACAACCTAATGAGCTACGACATGTCTGCTCCCGGTAAGTTACTCGCATTTACACTCAATTTATCACGATACAAACGGTAAATGTATCGCAAGTTTACAATGTGAGTAACGATATATCAATATGAAACAGTCGCCTCTTTAAAACCCCCTAAAACGTCACAAAAACATCTTGACGAAGGCTAAGTTCCTAACTTAATTCTTGTTAAACCACACTCGGAATCTTTAAATGAATGTGACTTGTTAACTAACTGGTAGTTGAATTGGTACTCTTGGCTGGGTGTTGACGAACATTGTCAGTGTAAGGGTGGCCACTGCCAATGTATACGTGTGTGCGTACGTAGGTGGCGGCAGTGTGGTGGGGGGCAGAGCGCCGGCGGCGGCTGGCTCGTGGGAGTCGCAACAGAGCACCGCGGTAAGCCTCGGACGACTGCGACTTCAAATCATCTAGTCACTTCACTACTTTATCGGTTTTCATTATTTTTGTAGACCTTTAAAACTACGTATTGAGTCTGCTCTGCTGCGTTTGCTGTCAGTCGATCATCTTGATACTTAGACGCTGATTTAGAGAAATGTACCCGGCAATGCCTCATTTACTAAACTGCGACTCTCGATGTCCATAAGGAGGTTGATTCTTCATTGAGGAGCAGTATCTTGCTTGCTGCATGGAGGCTATTGTTGGTACATTCCTGAATTGAGAAGCTTTTTGTGATGTGATGTCTAATTTCTTCATAGTGGAAACGATTTTTTACAAGATCTTGAGTACTTTTTACGTAGATAAACCGATTGATTCGTCTTGAACGTTAACGGGCTTGGTAGGTCTCATAATTTGTGGGCGGCTCCGAAGCTTCAAGTCTTGGGGGAAAGTCGCATGCGCAGACGGATGTGTGGTGAAGGTTTTGTGACTTTAGTATGAGAAAAGCGTTATAATTTTGCCATAGTTAGACTGCTTCTTGTACGCTTCCATAAAGTTGATAAAGTACAGTAATATCGGTTATTCAGTTTTGTAGATTTACGATTCGAGAAATTGCATGATGACTTCTGTAGCCAAACTGAAATCTTAGAAAATGGCGAGTAGTGATCAAAACCTGAGTAGGTTTCAAACGGACAACAATTAACTAAAATTTACAGATTTTGATTAAACTTTGGAAAAAAATTGTTCACAATCATAGCCATAAAAAGAAAAATATGCGTGTTTTACTCCACTTCACGGTTTTATAACATAATCACATCCATTTGAGTTGTTGTTAATGTTACACTAGATCATTTGAGCTTTTTCCACTGACACATAAAAAAAGTTTTGATCTCTCCTCGTGACGAAAAATAGTCAAAAAAAATCTCGCTTTTCATTCGGTAAACATAGTTTTCTTAAAAAAAATATCGTTAAAAGCCTCGTAGACTGAACAAATCATTTCAATTCAAGTTATACTGGTAATATTCCAGACAATAAAAAACTGAAACGTCATCAATTCTACTTGCACTTGTCTGTCCGAAAGCCATGACACGCGTAAAGTCAGTTGAAAGCTGTAATAGCTGTAATGGAGTGATCTGTCTGCTTTTTCTTCTTACTATCGATGCGCCTGTTGCAGTACAGATACTGTGGTTCGTGGTAGTGATTGTGCGCTTGTATGATACAGAGTACTACGGAAGCGGCCTCGGCGGAGGCCCCGGCGGGGGGCGGTGATGCGACGGGCGGGGCGGGGACCACCTCGGCCTCTAACTCGCTGCTACAGAAGCTCCTCTCGCAGTGAACGGCGCCGGCCACGCGACCCGCTCACACTTGCATTTATTACATTCTCGCTGTTTCGACTGGACGATCGAATACAGATTCCATCGTAACGGACGCTCGTACAAAGTTACGGTTTACGTTGTACCTCTGCGGCTGTAAATCTCACTATCGTGGGAATAATATTAACACGTATTTATAAACGTCTCTTCTGTAGTATAGTAGTGCTAGAGATATTTTCGAGTTGTAAAAATTGTTTCGTTGATATTTTATTTCTTAAATATGATTAGGTTCGTTAAAAAAAACTATTTTTATGTACTGTTATATTTTAAACGATATACGATTCGACACGAAATCAGTTGGTAGCTTCCTATTTTGAAAATAGTGGTTTACGTATGTATGTGATTGACTGGTACGCATTAGAATACATACACAATGTACAATAGAATTATACCGCGTGCAATATTGTATAGGTAGATTATACCATATTTTGGCGTTGTGAACGTTATGTAATATAGTATGAAAGTCAAATGTTACCTGTTATGACAAAGTAATTTGTATTATACCTAGATTAAGATAAGTTTGTGTGTCGTCGAATGCGAGGTTTCTCAGTTGGAGAAAATAATTTTTACTTGTAAATAATATTATGTTGTTAAATTATGATAGCTTTATTGTAAAAATTTTGTTAAAAATTTCATTGCGTTACATGTATGACATATTTTTTTTATTATTTTCGACCGTTTTTTTGATATTTATTTATGATTTACAAAGCTTGTTTTGCTAATAATTTCAAATATTTATAAATTCATAAACCTTTTTGACAAACTCTGTAAAACACTATTGAGTAGAGTAACATACTTGTTGCACTACTTTTTAGTGAAAAGGAACCAGTATGCATGAGACTAGTGTGAAACCCCCTTTTGAAATTAATGTTTTTGACATAATTTGTGTAATTTAACATTTTACCTTGACGCTATTACCACTGTAGCATTAGTACTTGCTTTATAATCGTTGATATTACTGAGTATCAGGTTTAATAGATGTGTGTGTGCAGGTAACATATACTCTATAGAATTGTGTGTGCAAGTAACATAAACTCTATAGATGTGTGTGTGCAGGTAACATAAAAATCTATATATTTAGTATTATTGGGAGTGTGATAATGTTTTACACCTTAAGGGCTACTACATGTGTTTGCTTAAACAAAATAACATCCAGATTCTTTTCACTCGAATCTCACTTTATGCTCACATGAGTTAATTTTCCTCGAAATCCAGAATCCGAATGAGTTACAGTAGTAAAATACAAACCTTATTAAAATATTTTTCAATAGATACGACGTTGGACTAGTTTCGAAACTTGATGAATAGGAGGTAGCAAATTATCTTTATTGTGCAAATGTGAATTACATCTATGTTGAATGTCATTAGTAATGTACAAAATTTAGATACCACAACGGTTGACGTGGCGACGAATTAAACAGTTCAAATACTTGAGTGAAGGAAAAAGTAGATTTTACTGTTCAATACAATCGCAGATGCAACAGTAGCATCGCACAATATTAGTAATTCTATATAAAATAATTGATGTGGTGTGTTATTATCGGTATTTTGTATTACCTAATATAAATTGGTTTAAGGTGTTTAAGCATGATGGATGACGCTGCTATATCTCCCCAACTCTACACTTGGGACCATTACATACGCCTGATACCTTCTACATCAATGAACAAATAATATGGCACACAGTGGAACTAGGCACTCCTATTGTGATTTGCAAAGAAATCCATAATAAATCTCTTCAAGGGAAAAAATTAAGTACTTAAACAATTTAGGGCTTAGGGGGTTCGCTCACTTTAGTTATTCTTAAAAATAAGCTATAATAATTCATATTTTTTCGTTTAACATTCTCCAACCATAAATTATACCTATAGCTCTAGTAAATGAGTAAATTGTGATGACTAATTTACCTAAATAATGAACGTACAAATATGATAGAGTACCCATAAACCATTAAATTAATATAAACTTACAAAAAATACATACTATAAATATTTTTGTACCATTACGAAATAAATAGTTCACGCGTAGTCATTGACCAAATTGATCGTCATTGTTATTTTTAAATAAACGATGAAATTGTTCTTAAATAAAATAGTGAGATACGAATAGCTTTACAAAGTCGTAAAACCATACTAATTATATTCATTCCATTTCAGTTGTAAAGTAGACTTGTGTCTCCATTCTTTGTTAAATAATTCAAATTAAATAAGTACAAGCGATGGCCTTGATGTGAAATAAAAGCAAATAGTCGAAAGTAGCCAGACCTATAGCTAGCATACTACATTATATTGGAAATTATTTATCGAGTCGCTAGTTGATCAGCATTAAATGCCGTCACTAAGTTACAACGTATCTATGACGATTAAATGTACAACACAAAGGTTATATTTTTTGCAGATTTACGATAAATATAAAAACTAGTATGTAACCAAGACTATGAATAAAGTTTGAAACACGTCCATTGCATGAGTAGATTGGAATTACCATTAATGTAAAATTAATAGCGAAGTCATGCCGTAACAATGCATAGGTGCCTCAAACATAGATGAAAATATTTTTCAATGCCATCTTTATAAAACAGTAATACTTAAAATTATTGTAATGATACTTAGTATGTACCTATGGATAAGTAACACTTAACTAAGTCAAATCGTCGGAGGATTTTGAAAGTTTCCGGAAAAAAAATTAATAAATTTTCAAACTCTGAATATTTAATCTCGGTTTATATACGATTATAAGGTTAACTTAAAATTGGGCTGCACCTACCGGAGCAAACTAATAAATATTGTCTTCCAACACAAATCTATCGACTGCAATGATGCCTATTTGAATACATACTGCCTAACATAATAATCGTGCCATCACTTTCTGAACATCATATTTCCTCAGTTTGCTCAATTCTATAACATTCGCTTTCTTGTAAAAAGGTTACAAGATTTCATGCGAAATAATACTACCTCATTTTCGTGTGTTTGAAATTACTGTAAACTCGATGGTACGATAAACGATGTAGTATACTATAAAAACTTAATTAATATCGATGTATTACAAAACTGGGCCTTTTCAAGATCTAATGCTATAATCGAAGTCCGTAGTAACGTTAAATTATGAGCCAAGAACAGCTAAAGTAATTTCAAAAATATAGCTTGCGCCTTTGAATGCTGCTATTAAGTGAACGGAAAATGTTGAAATCTAAAGTCTAATAAATAACACGATCAACGAAAGGATATTTCCTTAGTTATATTTAAAAATAAAATTTAACTTTTTATAGGCTTTTGAATGGATATTACGAGTATTTGTACGCAAATCAAAGCTAGAGATATCATATTCGCCTCGATGTAATGAATTTTAATTATGGTGTAATTCAGACGAAAGTGAATAGTTGTACAAAACTACTACAGTATGTGTGGATTTAAGATTATTACAAAATATTAGTGTGTGCTATATGTACCTACATATAGGTATATTTTCAGTGTTTACTTATAGTATTTAGGAATTGGGCTGGCCAATTCTAAATTTGTTTAACTTTAAATTTTTCGGGATTATTGATAACGCTAATTTAAGGCATCATAGATTTTACATGTAAAAGAATTCAGGAGAAATTGGAAGGTATATTAAAAGTGTTACATATAATTTTGAATTCTATTAAGGATATGAAAAATGAATGTATTAGTAAGAAAATTACTCGATGTCACAGAGTAAGGCGAGCAAAATAAAAATTCAATTAATAGGGTCCAAAATTCCATCCAGTTAACTCCCAGAAAAAATATAATTGGACTGCTAACAATGTGATATAAACAAAGTAAATAGAAAGTATTTTTTTACCAATCTTGATATTACTCTGTGACAGGGAATGAACAACACTTTGCATTTTGAGAAGGTAAACATGGATGTGTACGGGAATCTTTGTTTCGAAAGAAAAACATAATTAGTTCATTGTTTTGTTATTTTAATATATTAAACAAACAAAGTTATTGTTATTCCTTAGTGAAAGTAAAAAGGGTTTTTCATAAATGCCTCTGTAGAGAGGCGATACTTGTGATAAAATATTTATTTATTCTTGGATGACAGTAGCTAACACAGGAGACATTCCCGTACAATGGATTTTATTTTGTGTATAAAATCGTGCATCTTGTCTTGGCCTGTCGTCCGTTATCGAGGGTATGTTATTGTGTGAATACATAGGATTAACGTTCTCTTTTAGACGCTATACAACTAATTATGTTTTTCTTAAATGCATAAGTGATTTAAGTAGTAGATATTGGTCACTCGCAAAAAGGATGTTTGAGATATTTATTACCTTTGTATGGTACGGGTATTCTTCCCTGTTGTAATAAGTTGAAATATTTAACTTGTTTGTTTTGTATTGATTATGCCAAATTATTCACAAGACCGTTTGAGGACACATTCTGTGGATATGTTTGATAAATAGAACTAGTCTGAGCTTCCTGCATTACATCTTTTATGTGGGTGGCCGCTATGTCTGTGTTATTAAGTTCTTCGGATATCTAGCTGATAGGCCTTTTGTGTTGCTGTGCATTTCTAAGCATTGTATGTATCTATGTTTATATATTGTAAATAGCTAAATACGTTATATTTTTACGAATAGAATACACAACCAAAGTTGTTAAGAAGTGATGGTTGATTAAATGATAATTTTACTATAGGTCGTTATGTTTATTTTGAAAAGATACAAATAGAATGTGTAGCATTATGGGTACTTCCGATTGAAGACTTCACACAACCGCCCTGATATTAGCAAAGTCGAATTTATTATGTTTGGCAAAGAGTTGGATATTACAAAATTATGATTATATAATTATGATTATTCATAGAATAAAACAGACATGGGTAACTTACAGGGGCGCGAGTGTGGCTTGTGCCCTTATCGTTCCTAATACCTTGTTCTGGGTCATTTACCGAAGGGTATTTGTCAATTAATAGAACAAACACCTCTTGTAATCACACCTAATGTCTCCGATATAATTCAAATGTTACCTAAATTTTTATTCATCGAAAATCAGGCATAAATGAGTACATAACATTTAAGTTGTATTTTTTGTACATTTTAGATTCGGAAAATATATTAATATCGAATAAATAGTGTTTTTATTCTAAACTTAATTTAGATAATTATTTGAGTAAACTAAACCTTGCAAGCAGGTAGGCATATTAATAGAGACTTCTACGGTATGATAAAGAAATATTACATAGATACAGTTCCTTTAGACAAGATCAATGTCATCATCAGCCCATATTAGTCCACTGCTGGACATAAGCCTCCCCTAATGAGCACCATAGCGCCCTGTCTTCAGCTTGACGCATCCAGCATCGCCAGTAGTCTTTCGGCAGGCCCACTGCTAATTCAGCTTGGTAATTCTTTGAGCTATGTCGATGTCGTGTATGTCGAACTTTGGTTTTAGAGAAGATATCAAAATGAAAGTTGTCTGTCTGTATGTTACGTTTTTACGCCTAAACTTCTAAACCGTATCAAATGAAATTTGATACAGAGATAGTGTATGTAGAGCCTGAGAAAAGAACTTATTTTTTAGGCTTTTCAATCAAAAGCCTAAAAAATAAGTTTCAAGTTTCTAACTTCAGTTTTTAACTGAGGTATCAAATAGTATTGAAAAGGTATTGTAATTTGATAGTTTCCAAATATAAAATATCGCACTTGGTCCAGGGGTCCTGACGCTAACTCAAAAATTACGGAATTTCCATACAAACTTTCATCCCCTACTTCAACCCCTTTCAACCTTTTTTCGCGTTGGTAAGTAGATCCCCTTTCTCAGGCTCTTTTTTTGATTAGATAATAATTATTACTTAGCAAAGCGTTAGTAAAGTTCGTAGATTTTCCCCTTAAAATAAAAATAGGGTATGAAAGTTTGTATTGCAATAAGTAAGGTTTATGTGACTGCCCAAAGTCACTATTCCACGTGTACAAAGTCGTGGGCACAGCTAAGTAGAATATACAAGCTACTTTTACATACAACCTACATAGGTATACATTCCTACTTACTGTTCTAATTCCGCATACAAATGCTGCTCATCAAACGTATGTTAATTTACCTAAATTAACAACTCTCCACTGGCCTCTGGTCCATCCTCATTCTGTTCGAATAATTGCTACGGTGTTCAGTAAAAACTGTTAGATACGAAATAACGAAAGTATTTCAGCTATTTTCAGCTGAAAAATGATATATTTGACGACAATCTATATCGTAACGGTATTTAGTTTTGTTGTATTTGTGATCAGTGTTGTGTTTTTTGGAAAATTTATTAATATGAAGTGGCCATGGAAGAAACGAGATGAGCTACAGCTATGTCTTATAGAGGTGAGTGCATTTATACTTTTATATTTATACTAGCGACCCGCCTCGGCTTCGCACGCTTTTATTATACGTATAAACGTTCCTCTTGAATCACTCTATCTATTAAAAAAAACCGCATCAAAATCCGTTGCGTAGTTTTAAAGATTTAAGCATACATAGGGACAGAGAAAGCGACTTTGTTTTATACTATGTAGTGATAGTGATACCGATTAAAAAGAACATTACAAAGAAAACGTAGGTATATTAATAGTAGGTTTATATACAGGGTTACAGGAAAAGTCGTGCTAGATCCGTTAAGGGCGTGGAGTACCCATCATTCCTGACATATTTCACTATGAAACACCCTACCCTAAACTTAACTCTTTTCGAGATATTCGACTTTGAATTTTTTTATTGAAAATTGCCAATTTTTAGGCAATTAAATTTATTTTTGGTTATTTTGTGTATCTTATTATTATTATTATTGCATTTTTACATGTGTAATGAGATGCTTTAGGACGTCGATTATTAAAAAAGTGCATAAGTTAATTGAATAGACCGTAGTAGACAAATGAAAGTTAAGAAATAAGAATAAATATTAGAAAGTTTCTTTTTCTCTAAGGTATATCTAAAAAAAATATTATGGAAATTGTTCGGCAGATTTTTTTTAAAATATCTACGTTTCATCAGCTATCTAACGAGGTATAATAATCTAGGGTTTTATTCAAATGCATTGAAAAAAAATTAGTTTTATAGCCCACAGGGGAGAAGCAAAATTTATACTTAGCCCTAAAAAGTAAAATAAAACAATAGGTTAGCATGAAATGTCATTTATTCAAGGTTTTCACACAACTTTTTCTTATTCTACAGTTTTTGATGTTCAACATGGCCGCCTCTATTTCTGATACATTGTCGCATCCTTCTACGAAGACCAGTCTTCACTACTCCAGTGGTCAACGTGGTCCTCATTTTATTTGCTGCATCCACAATCCTTTCTCTTAAGTCTTCCACAGACGAAATTGGATTCGGCTCGCTGTACAAAAGACTTTTCATGCACCCCCACACATGAAAATCCATGGGGATTAGGTCCGAACTTCTTGCTGGTCATGGCAACGGCCCACCTCGTCCTATCCATTTGTTTGGATAACCCCCATGGATTTTCATGTGTGGGGGTGCATGTAAAGTCTTGTGTGCAGCTTTTGGACATAGGCCTCCCCTAATGAGCGCCTCAGCGCTCATTAGGGGAGGCCGTTGCCATGACCAGCAAGAAGTTCGGACCTAATCCCCATGGATTTTCATGTGTGGGGGTGCATGAAAAGTCTTTTGTACAGCGAGCCGAATCCAATTTCGTCTGTGGAAGACTTAAGAGAAAGGATTGTGGATGCAGCAAATAAAATGAGGACCACGTTGACCACTGGAGTAGTGAAGACTGGTCTTCGTAGAAGGATGCGACAATGTATCAGAAATAGAGGCGGCCATGTTGAACATCAAAAACTGTAGAATAAGAAAAAGTTGTGTGAAAACCTTGAATAAATGACATTTCATGCTAACCTATTGTTTTATTTTACTTTTTAGGGCTAAGTATAAATTTTGCTTCTCCCCTGTGGGCTATAAAACTAATTTTTTTTCAATGCATTTGAATAAAACCCTAGATTATTATACCTCGTTAGATAGCTGATGAAACGTAGATATTTTTAAAAAAATCTGCCGAACAATTTCCATAATATTTTTTTTAGATATACCTTAGAGAAAAAGAAACTTTCTAATATTTATTCTTATTTCTTAACTTTCATTTGTCTACTACGGTCTATTCAATTAACTTATGCACTTTTTTAATAATCGACGTCCTAAAGCATCTCATTACACATGTAAAAATGCAATAATAATAATAATAAGATACACAAAATAACCAAAAATAAATTTAATTGCCTAAAAATTGGCAATTTTCAATAAAAAAATTCAAAGTCGAATATCTCGAAAAGAGTTAAGTTTAGGGTAGGGTGTTTCATAGTGAAATATGTCAGGAATGATGGGTACTCCACGCCCTTAACGGATCTAGCACGACTTTTCCTGTAACCCTGTATATAGTACCTACTAAGTAAATCGCAGAGATTTTTATAGAAGTGTTATTAGCGAGTCAGTAAAGTACCTAACTATTACTGTTGACGCGGCGGGCGAAGTTCTGCCTGCGACGCAGGTTAGGTGCGGGTTCGATTCCCGCCTAGGGACAAATGTTTGTACGATCTGCGAAAAATGTTTTAGGGTTCTGGGTGTTCATGTAAGTAAAAAAATGCCTAATGTATTGTCTTAAGTATATCAGTCATCTAGTAGGTATCCATAACACAAGCTCCGTGTAGCTTGGGGCAGGATTATGCTGTGTACCTACACAGGCAGGACATCTGTCCAGCATTATCCAGAATTATTACTGTTCTATACTTACATAGTCTTACTCTGGTGGATCCTCGGATAAAAAGTAGCAAAGATAATAATTTAATTAAAAGTTAGAATGGCCTGGGCCCGGAATTTAAAGCGGGGAAATATTGCAAGAAATTTCCTTTCAATGGAACTAGTTACTGATTTTGAAAGTGAGTTAAGAAGGTCTGATCTGAAATTAAGACAGCGGCGCCGATCTTTGCTAGTGTTTATACCTACCTACCCATTCTAGATACTCTTGTATAGGTAGGTACTGTTTGTGTCTACAGTCTACAGGCAAAAATTAAAGGAAGGGTAACGTAAACGCTAATTTTGAATAATTATCATTCTAGTAGGTACTTTGGCATCACAAATGAAGCGATGATCAACTGTATGAGGTCAGATAAATTTGCACTAAATTGCCGTTATTGCCACAAATTAGGTTAGATCGCAAAGTAAGGCCCGTGGTTAGGTCATGTAGGTCCTGCGGCACATAAATCGTAGAGATAACGCAGACCTTGTATGTTCTACCTAGAATTAATAGAAAAGTCTAGAATTACCTACCTACTCTAGTCATAATCATATGTTTCATGCAATTTACCAAGTAGAAATACAATGCTCAGCTTCAATAAAATAGCAAATCAAAATAAACGCTGAAGCAAAAGGCGCGCACATTTCATTAAGATCGTTCCCATATTTATTTTACCTAGAGACGATTTGCCCGTCGCGGCGGGGGGCGCGCGCCTTCAAGTCGGGAACGTCAGGACTTGGGAATGGAACACAGAATAAGTTACTGCGTAGCAAGAAGGTACTGTAAGTTATTCTGTGCCAGGGGTATGGTTCCCGGGATCCAGAAAGGCCTAGTGTAGAGTCGCGCGCCCGACCGCTTACACGCATGCGTCCCTGTGTCTTTTATCCTGTTGCATTACGCACTTCGCTGTCTACTCACGAACGAAACATTCGTCACATAAACACATTAACTCCGGGAGAAGATTGTTGCGCGTATCAACTGTCAATGTCATAAAATATTTATAGGTATAATGATGTGGAGAAATGTATGAAGTGTGGGAAGTTCCGTAGTTCTGAAAGTACTGAAAGGTCAGAAGTGCAAAGCCGGTGGGATGTCTTGGTACTGCCCGTGGTCGCGCGACCGCGTGAGGCCGCCTGTGGTTTCCGCGCCTCTACACTTGATACCCCAGGTCAGTGCTATCTTTTGAATTAACCATTTATTTACAACTAGCAGCGCCTCGCGGTTTCACCCGCGGTAATTCTCGTTCCCGTGGGAATTCCGGGATAAAATATAGGCTTCTGTTATTCCAGACTATAATCTATCTCTGTGCTAAATATCATCCATATCCGTTCAGTAGTTTTTGCGTGATAGAGTAACAAACATCCATCCATCTATACTTACAAACTTTCGCGTTTATGATATTAGTAGGATACAATAAAAATATACCTACTACAAAAAATGCTTATATTATAATTTATCATGGATTTGGGATGGATTGGTTTGATAGATTTTGATGATTTGTTTTATTTGAAAGCTTCTCATCATGTATATCTATAAATTTGATCAAGATCTGACCAGCCGGGTGATTACGCATTCAATTTCATTTTTGAAAAAAATGATTTTGCGTAATCACGTGGCAGTAGTTTTGAATTATCTGTACTAATGCGTATTTTATTCACTGAGACTTCATTGATAACGTTCTTATTTTTCTTAAAAGAATTTGAAGTACGTTAATAGTGTTTTGAAAAACGCCAAATTATTATTTAATGACTCATCTTGTATAATATATTAAACATAAACTATGTTTTTTTAATGGGTTTGTTCACTATCGATAGGTAAGTGCTTAACCCTTTTTAGAGTTATAGAACAATTCGAACACGATAATGTTGGTAGCCGACATAATCCCCGCTATGCTTTAATGGGTTTAAAGTGTTGTATCGGTTGTATGCCATTAATGTCATATCCATAAAAATGTTCTGATTCTGATAAGCAATAAGAGCATCACGCATGATGACCATTTTAAAACAATTTGTTGTGTTGTATTTATGCACTTAGTTATGGTTATAGATAGATATTTACTGAAACAAACCTTTTTTTTTAATAATTATATTAAAAGTTAAAACAGACTAAGGTACTTAAAATGGAAAAGTGGAATGGAAATACAAACGACGTCTTCTTTCGAACGCATAGGCATTTTTGTTCCAAATGAAAAACCTACATGTGGTTTATTAAATTTTTACTGCAGACCTCCCATGAAAAGAGAGGTAGAAAACTATAAAAAGCTATTCAAATTAAAAGTTTATTGCTTAGCAGTAAAACCAGCATTTAGAAAAAAAATACTAATAAAGGTGAAATACAAGTTGCAATAGTAGTCGGAAGTTGCAAAATGTTCATTTTAAGATGGATATTTCAATGTTACAGCCCCCTGCTGCTATATTGAAGTCCCCATCTTCCGGAATCCTTGATATTTTTGTCTGAAATGTTTTGTTACAATTTTCGGAACACCGTTGGTGATTTTTGCACGATGTCTTATCCATCATAGTAAAAAAAATAAGTTTATGGGCTAATCTATCATTCATGCTACCGATGTTACTTTACATGGAAATAAGAATCAGCTTCTCTATTGTTTTGTAAATTCGATTTGGAATTTCACCTTGGTCGTTACTAGCTAGTAACAGGTAACAAACTAGGTAAAATTCTATGATAACAGAAGGTCGGTACTTCTGCCTATCTACGTCAAATGTATAAATTTCACACCTGTTTAAATTATGCGTACTTATAGTCAATAGCTGAAAACTTACTCTACATTACTTAGTGTAGGTATTAAGGGACTCACTATCATCAATGAAGTTATACATAGTTACATTTAAGTACTAAAATTTCATTTAGTGCTCATAACTTATCACTACTCTCACATAATATCATCCAGTAATAATTTTGTCTAGCGCTACATTTGCGGACTCCCTTTGCTAAAATTTGGTAAAACTTGTAAGTAACAGATACATTAAATTTAATTATACTTCAGATAAATGGTAGGTAACATAATATACAAGTGAGCACAATCAAATCTCTGTACCACTATCGTTGGTAAGTCGTGCTGAAATCTGAAAACACCTGGTACTGGTACAGACGACGTGCTATCAGTTGTCCGGGCTCAGTCGCAAGCCGCCGGCTCCCGGAGCCACCCGCGTGTTGCTTCGCAGCATGAGTACGCGTACTGTGAACATGGACTAACATGCCGTGGAACTGCCTCTGGGGGTACGAGCCCCCGACGCCGACATGTAGGGTTAGTGGCCCGCTGCACCTAGCTTTACAGGTAGGTCTTATTTAATAAGTGAAAAAAACATTGAAGTAATAATTAAAAAATTAGGTTTTTACTTAAACTGTAAAAAAATATAATAACTTAATTTATTTTCTTATAAAAAAAAATATAATATTAACTTATAGTGAAAAAAATATTTTGATTTTATAACAAATGCCAATAGATAAAAATTAAATATTAGCTTATAGTGAAAAAAATATTTTGATTTTATTACAGATGCCAATCGATAGTAGAGTTTTGAAGGTTGATGAGATTTGTTTGTTTTTTGCTGTCTGATTGATTTGACGCATGCGTAGGTATGCTGTTAATCACTCTAATTTAATAAATGCGAAAGTTTGGATTGGTGGATGGATATTTATTTTCCCTTCACGTCAAAACTACTGAACAGATACGGCTGAATTTTTTAAAAGTCGAAGTAGTTCTAGGCCTGGAAATAAGCATAAATTTTATTTAAAGCTTTTCATAAATTTTGTCGCGGGTGAATCCGTAGTTAGTGGCTAGTTTTACATTTACGATTTAATTAAACCTTTGGACTTGTCCGGCGTTAATTAAAGTTTGAAATATCCGCGCAGCTCATAATTTCGAATATGTAATCAACTCTACAATATTCAAATCATTCTAACATTTTTAAGTGGTAAAATGTTAAGTTACTTGGGGTGTTCCCTAACATACCTACGACAAAATCTTTTTTTTAGTATTATGAACTCAGTTCTTATCTTATACCTACCTAAAGAAGTTTCTTCCTCATAGTATCACCTTGTGTATAATATTCTGAAATTTGCTCGTAAATGGCTGAAAAAAATTATCTAATAGAGTCCTATAAACTCTAACATAGTTTAGGTAGTGTCTAACCGAAATAGCTATAGCGGAAAACTAGGTAAGTGTCTTACGATCTAAACTGCAATAAAACTATCGTTAAACTTACCAACTTCCCGGTAGTTTTATTACAGTTCTTGCAGTTACAGCCCTAAAGACAGTTTTCAGTGGAAACCCCATGTTGGTGATAATTGAAGCAACCTAGATCGTTTTAACGTGATATACTGCGACTTTAAAGTTCTCTTAGATCTTGAAACATCACTAAACTGGAGATAAATACTTGGACTAGGGACCTAGGTAGGTGGAATGCTTGTTTTGTCGCGCATAGAGCTTCGCCTTCGAATTCCTACGGGATGACGGAATTGAATCTACATGAATTCACTTTAGCTATTTACGACCACAACTACCTTTGTAACTTTTTAAATTTCTCGATTTGTTAACATTATAACGATTATTGAGTCTCGCCTTGACTACGATCTTTGCGATAGAAACGTAAGGGAAATATAAACAAAAGCTACGAGCTAAGTACTCCATAATTATATATTGTTTGGCGCACATTAGCGGAGGCCTATGCCCAGCTGTAGACTACTATAGGTTGCTGATGATGATGATGATGACGATATAATGTAGTTAATCCTTCCCAAAAACATCGAAGTCTGTAAATCACAGGTCAGTCAAATTGAAAACAAAGGCCAAATGATGCAACCCAGTACCATTTTCATCCGTTAATTAACGCTAACTGGGCCCTAGGACGCATATTAATTAGGCTGTTATTCGCTTGCCTATCAACTTCGTTAGGTATTGTTGAACAGTGGCTTAGAATAGTAATCAGAGGGTACTTGGCCAAGTTGGTCAGTGTCGCATATAATGTTCTTACTTACCTACTATGTACTTAAACCTAAGCGACCATGTTCTATTATCTATGTCTTAAAATCTGTTATGTTTGTAGGTCAATTGTTTGTCTTAAAATCTACGTTAAACAGAGTGCGTAAAATTGACTTGTCTTAGTGCTTATTTCGTAAGCTTTAAGAAACAAAAGAAAGTTACCATTATAAATAAAAAAACTTCATGGAATTTTTTTTCAAATCAAATTAAGCGAATGAAATAGCGTGCACTATTATTTTAAGGAGTTATTTGATAAATAGGTAGAAGTTATAAATCCTAACTCGGTTGAAAAAAAACCTAGTACTTATTAGCTTTTATCTGATTGTATTGTTTTTCAATTTTGTATGTTTGTATGTCTCTCCTATGTCTGAAATGGATAAAATTGTTATGACCAAATTTATTTTAAATCATTTCCTAGTAGTTATTTACGGCAAATATTTTCTTATTTATAACAAAGTTATTGATATCAGATTTCTGATTTCTAGCAATGTAGAGTAATGAAACTATTGCTCGTAAGTTGACTAATTCAAAGCCATTGTCTAGCAACATAGAAAGGGTTTTCGGGCTTGATTAACCGTAATTACTCTACATTTAGGTAGAGTTAACGGTACAATGGTAATGTGTCAGCATTGTCGCACGCTGGGCCACAGGCAACAAGCTGCCTCTGTAGCGTAGCGTCCAACAGATGCGCTTGCGCAAGAACGAGTGCCGCCCACACGAGCGCAGCAAATATCCCGCAAGTTCATTGTCACCTATTTCCGAGGGGAAATTTGGAAATTTAGAAAGCATGACCATATATGCCAATGACATTCCTATTGCGTTTATTATAATTATAAAGCAAGAAAATTCGTTTATTTAGCTCTTTTTAATATAAATGACATATTTAATAGAATGTTAGAGTAACAGAGTGTTATAATTTTATTATGAATGTCAGGTATTCATTATTGTGGGCACTAGTTAAGTTACTTGTACTTATCTTGTGGTGCTTATTAATATTGTATAGGTGCCCCATACATAAAAAAACAAAATACGTATAACTACTCTACATTTGCTTACCTCTCATGAAAACTAGAATTCGAAAATTACATTTTTTTCGATATTTTAAAGTTACGTTTACAATGTGATAACATTGTAAACGTACCGCTCAAAAAACTGAATGATCTTTGCATGAATTCATTTATGAGTTAGGTATCTTTTGATGAGAATTTTGGTGTGACCTAATCTTAATATGTTTTGTTGACAGACGTGATAATTAAAGGCCAAACAATTTATTTCTTTAGAAATTGTATGATAAAAAATATAAATGGTAAGAGACTTTGCACCATAAATAAAATGATATCATCGAGCATTTAACCGTTCTAAAGAACGAAATAAATGGCCTACTGTTTACGAAATTCTTTATAATATTTCGTAGATGGCGCGTAGAGGGTCTACGCAATTTATGTGCGAATACAAAGGTGGTATTTTGGAGAGTAAAAATAATACAGGGTTTTGTGAAGCTGTAAACCGGAAAATATACCGTTTCAGTACCTAGCGAAAAAACCCAATTTTCACGAAGGTACTCGTAAACTTTGGTAGATAAATGTATGAACCTTATGTGTTCTCAGAGGGTCAGCATCGTTTGGATTATACAAGGTGTCACGTAATGTGTAAAGCCCGAGGGTTCAATAAAATTATGTTCTGGGATTTTTATTCTTTTTTCAATTAAAGACTTCATAGTCATAGTCTTGTTTGCAACTTTGTTTCGAATTTCATAAGAAGATAAACCCGCAGGGTCTGAAATGCACATGTTACATGTCACCCTGTATACACCTACAGGTTATGATGAATATGATATCGCTACATAGTAAAAAACAAAGTCGCTTTCTCTGTCCCTTTGTATGCTTAGATATATGCTTATATCTTTAAAACTACGCAACGGATTTTGATGCCGTTTTAATAGATATAAGATTCAAGAGGAAGTTTATACATATAGTAAAACCGTGCGAAGCCGAGGCGGGTCGCTAGTGATATGATAAATGAATGATGCAATATTGTTAAACGAATGCACAGATAAAAGTTAATTCAGAAACCATGCAATACCGAGACCTAATTAACTTATACTGGAGCAGTGGAGCTAACTTTAAAACAGGCACAAATAATGTTGCCGTACCATCCGTTGCGCGGAACAAGGCCGGCATCAATTGAGGGGGTTCCAATTAGATAAACGGCAGATTATTCAGAACAGAATGTTGCCATGCCTGTGCTTGATCCGGGGGTTAATAGAATTAGGATCGCTGCGGGTTCGTAATTGATTAATAATGTTCTGAGAATATACTTTACTCGATAGCATTTGCAGTTGTTATGTTCTTAACAAACACTAGAAACTATGAAGGTATTTACATTCTCGCGTGAGTTTTTACTAAACTAAAACGACGTTAAAAGGCAAGGGCTTGTTATGATGACCAATTAAAGTAGCAGAGAACGAGTTAATAATTGTGAGATGTGTTGACAAAACGTGCCATAAATAGATGTTCTAGGCTACGTCTTCTAGGAGAAACAGATAAGCTGATATCTGACTACTTTGAGGAGTCTACTTTAGGACTTCCCTAATCGAAAACGTAAAATTCATTTTTGTTAATACTGCTTGAGGGGAAATTACTTTGAAGGAATTAAATGTATCGTAAGTATTAACAGAAAATGTGGAATAAATAAAATCAATACGGTGCGGGTAGTAAAGGCATCATAGCAATAGTGGTCACTGTGTGCGAGCACTTGCGTGTTATCTGTAGCTCCAGATTAAATAATTACAGTTTACTGTACGTTTGTAAGTTAATTAGGAGCATATGGGGCTGCGTGTCTGATGTACTATCTCAGACAATAAAACCTTTGAGAGGCGGTCCCTTTGATTCTGCCCTTTGCTATAGAAGTCTATTATAAATGTGCGTGACTTTGGATCTTGTGTCATTGTTTTACGCACAGTGTTGGCTTTCAAGAGGGTTCACCAGTTCATCCTTTTGAATAATTTATTTGTTTTGGTCCCAATCTTGGACAGTTTTAGATAGTGATTACATTGGTCCATTTACGTTTCCTTTCACAGTAATGTCTTTCAATAATTCGTTAAGTAAATGAAACTTTATGTCTGTTTTCGTGCGCATTTACATTGTTTTCTTTCTTTTCATTTCATGGCTGATAAATCTGAATGTCCAGACTTTAAGTGGGTACTTGAAAACAGTAGGAGCCAAGACCCAAGTACACACTTGACTTGCTGAGTGGCTTGTTCGTTCATTGTGTTTTTATTTCATGTTTTTATTAAGAAGTGCTTACGTTCGTTGCTAATTCAATTGCCTGACTAATAGTTAGCCGGTTTAGAAGGATCGAACTCCTTGGCTTTATATCAAACTCAAAGGGTGACCACTGTTATAGGTTTTGTTTATAAAAGTCTGTTTCAGATTGCTTTCAATTCCTAACAAATCTCTTCTTGCAGATGCGCTTATGAATTTTATTGATATATGCACAAATTTCGTCGTAATTATTATAAACGCCAAAGTCTGTATATATTGTGGATGTTTGTTATTCTTTCACGTAAAACTTATAAACTAATCTGGCTCAAATACTTAAAAGAAAAGTAGGTTACTTACATTTCATCTCATAAATCAGTTTGCATGGGATAGCTGAATCCGCGGGCAGATAGTATTTTTTAAAAGAACTATGTTGTCTTAAATCCTATTTTAAGATATATCTACACATTAGGCTCTCAGTATTCAATATTTGGTTGCTTGACAAAAATATAACAGATTTTAGTTAGTATGGTATTCATGTAAGTACTCTGTCGGCAACAGATCTTAATCTACGGCTGTAGATTTCATTCCATGAGTTTTTTGCTTACTATACTCGCTAGTGACTAGTTAAAAAATTAATGAAAATTTGAACAGCGCCTGTTGCGGATAGTTGGGTACTAAATATGCACGTAAAAAAGCTATCTGCGTATTTACGTAACTACTATAGTAAAGTCGGGCGATTGTAATGTCAAAACTCATGGTAGAGGTACAGCTTATGATTACGTACAACGTAATCGATATTGTGGGAATAATTTCCACCAAGTTGGCTCTAGAATTTCGGCTGTCATTCATTGTATCGAATTCAAAACGCGTTGTTTCGCGCGAGTGAATGCAATTTGATCGGATTGACAACTCACCGTACACACAAAAACGTGGATGAAGATTTACCAACGATCGCGAAAGCAATACTGAATTGTAATGTTGCTGTTTCAGGATTTTTCAAAAAACTGAAAATTAGGTAAAACGGCTTTTTAAAGTTTGAGATTCGCATTTTGGCTCCGTATTGAAAGTGTCTGTAACTTTTTAATGTAGGATGCTTTGCTTATGACCTGAAGTTATCAGTTTGTAATGAAAAAACAAATAAAATAAAATAAATTGTACTTAAATATTTAAGAATTAAAAAAAAAACGAACAAAAATAGTTATATTGGTAGATTGAAGAGCAGGACAAATCGTATCGTTTAAAGTCATAAAGCTAGTACATACATATTTCACCATACGTAGAGCAAATACTGGTATACGATACGCAATACCTATAAATTCTCTGATTCTCACAAACAACCCGCATATAATATGGAATGTTTAATACGGCTATTCCATAAGTAAATTAAGTTTAAACGTGTGAACATATGGAAGAATGAATGGATTGTCAGTGGCATTCGGGCGTCCATGACAAGAGTGAATGTCATCATCATAAACCAAGGTCTTTCATGTGTTTACTTAAAGGCCGCCACAAATTATGACGAACTGTGAACCTTGTTTGTATCTGAGTAAAAAACGTATACTATTATGATGTCATTTATGGCGTTACCCGAATCGTATTACTACGTAATATATATTTATTAATTGAAATAATAAGAAAAAAACTACTAATTACAACTAATATTTATAATTACAACAAATTCCTAAAAATCAAGCCAACGCCAGAAGGCAGAGTGCTCAGAATGCTGGCAGTATTGCCACGTTGAAAGGCAATGCTAATTCTCCGAACGAAATAGAAGACAGAATTCCGATCAACTGTGGACTCTACTACGTTTTTTACTACGTCTAAAAAAGGAATTGTCAAATATTCATCGGGACTGAAGTCAGAGATGCGGAAACAGATCAAAACAGATACACTCGTTTTGCTTACAACTAAGCAAACAAAAAAAATGTTAGACGTATTTTTCACAAACCTAACTCTTCTACAATAAAACTCCAAGTGAGTTCCAAAAATAATCAATACATTCTAACGAACTGACAAAACTTTCTAAAATGGGTTACTATAAAATATTAAATCATTTAATAGTTAAAAACAGTTAGGAACAAAATTTTCTCCAACTCTAAAACTAACAACCTAAAAAGGTAAAGATTTCGTGTTCTCTTCGTTACTTACCTTAAGGTGATGTGAGTCCCAAAAACCACGTTTTGACTCCACGGAAAATCAATTTTAAGGCCAAAAAACATCATTTTTTTAATTTATTTTTGATGACAATAAAAAGTTTAGGATTCTCGTTAGGGACTTATGGGAGTCGAAACACGATTGACTAAACTTGACTCGATAGAAAAAAATCGCAAAGTTACCTCTAAATCTTAATTTGTACAGTGGTACTTCTACGGAAGAACCAGTTTCATTTGCTGGTTAATTAACATATTTCAATGAAACTTCGTCTACGTGTTCCCTAATTTATACTTTAGAGGATTATGGTTTTACATTATTGCGAAAGAATATAATTTTGTAGCAAAAACAAATTTAAAAATAACTACTAGTGAAATTGCGCGCGGGCCGGCCATAATGCGGCTCTCGCCTTCCATCAGTCGGCCGCAGCGCCTCGTCGAGAGCACCCGTGTACAACTTTTGCGACCCCTTGCCCCCCCGCTGCCGCCTACGCAACTAATATTGTACGAGACAGAAAAATGGGCAATAAGAAGTGTAATAAAACAAAAAAATATTCGCGATTGAAGCTCAAGAAACTCAAATTGATGAACTTGAACAGGTAAGTAAGTTTTTATTGATCATCTTACAACTAATAAGTATCGACCTAGATAGGTAGATACTTACACTTACATATTTTATTTAGATCGTAGGTAGGTAAGGTATATATATACCTTACCTACCTACGCTACGATCTAAATAAAATATGTATCTAACCTACCTAATCGTTTGAACATTTTTCCCTCAATAGTTATTTAGTAGGTAGGAAAGTAGGTAGGTAATTACCTATTTGTGAAATAGCTAGGTACCTACTTACATAATTTTACTATCTACTATGTATATTTTTACAGAACTCTTGTCAGTCCTAATCCCGCACCTGACATTGTTGGGCTGGCGGCTGAGCAGTCACAGGGAACAAGTAAAGACGACACATTACCACAACTGCCAGAAACATCGAGTGTGGCCCTAGCAGAACTTCAATCGGTGTCACCTAGATTTTTTGAGTAAGCTACCTGACGCAACTAATTTTTTATCTGTTACTAGCTTCTGTCAGTGGCTTCGCTCGCGTTTTTCCAGGAATAAAAGTAAGCTATTATTTAATTTATTCCAGGTTACAACAAAGAAAAATTTCAGCTCGATCCGTCAGTAGTTTTGACGTGAAGAGATAAGTAACAAACATAACATTATGATTGACATTCAAACTTTCGCTTATAATAATTATGTGTTACTATAACTATAATAGATAGGTACCTACTTGCCAATATATAAAACCATATTAGGTACCTAAATATAAACGTCTGTTCTGAATAAGGTACCTGACCCAAAGATGGGCCCGGTGCCTAAGATGGCCCACTTTTGAAAAACTTATTTCCGCTGAAATAATTAAAATTTCCCGGGAATGTGTTACAATCATAGTGCATCTATAATGTAGTGGAGCATCTTATGAGCTTCGACAAGGTTCCTTAGATAACCCAAAATATAATTCGAAAAATACCTAGGTACCGATTGTGATGTAATCCTGATAATACCACTATTACCTACATAATATATAACCTGTTTATCTGTTTCGAACAAGATATTGACCCTAAGATGGCCCGCTGCCTTAGATGGCCCACTTTCAAAAAACGTATTTCCACCGATACAAACCTAGGTTCTTCAAATGGCTTTAGCCGTTAGTAAATCTAATTGCACGGAATTATAGCGATTTGCAGAATAGTGGGCTATTTTAGGGTCACATCACATGAATCACAACATCTTAGGTTCACTACCTTATTTCTTCAGTTAGTGGATAGTAGTGGTTAGTTTAGTACCCCGAATTAGTACGCACACTTTGACTCTACACGCCTATTTGCTTTCTATATTACATTTATGCTTACCTTGATTGTTTCAGTACTTCAGAAAATCTTCGAGATACTGAAGGATTTACTGAACAAGTATCACCACAAGTGCATGAAATATCGGAAGTTGCACTATTAGACCTTCAATCAGTGTCAGTCACACCCCAGCCTTGTGTATCTGAGTAAGTAAAATCATAGTACTATAAACAAGTATCCAAGATTTTGGTCACAAATTAGTTTTTAGTCACGTATTTGTTCACAAATATAACATCACGTATTTCAATTGTTTCAGCGAACCAGAAGACCTGCCATACATAGTAGAAGAAGAGTGCGAGACAAACACGAGGAAAGAAATTACCGGTCGCAGAATTGTTGATATAACATATTTTTTAAACCAATTACAACAGTTTAATCACAATTCTCTTTTTCGGTGTGATTTTAGCTGCTTGGTTTTAGAAACGGAAAAGCGTTTTGGACTAGTTTCACACTTCAATTTTAAATGCAGGCTGTGTAACAAGACTTTCAAGGTGTGTACTGACGACCCGGGTAGTGTAAATAATGTGGATATTAACACAGCAGCCGTATCAGGCATAGTAGCTTCCGGGATTGGATACTCTCAATTTGAAGAGACTATGTCTG
Organism: Eupithecia centaureata; assembly: GCA_944547425.1. Classification (NCBI taxonomy): domain Eukaryota; kingdom Metazoa; phylum Arthropoda; class Insecta; order Lepidoptera; family Geometridae; genus Eupithecia; species Eupithecia centaureata. Next base: position 4,643,607 of record OX155694.1, read on the forward strand.
CTATGGACATACCTATTTTTCGTGAAAAGTATTATGCAAAAATTCAAGACCACTTGTTCAATGAATGGGAGGCTACAGCAGTGGAGCAAATGGAACGAGCTGCTGCCATTGAACGCGAAGCGGCAATTCAAGAAGGGAGAGAGTTTTTAATGGCATACCTGTGATAGATGTGTTTGCAGACGGTGCGTGGTGCAAACGATCTTATGGTAATAACTATAAGGCAATGTCTGGTGTTGCTGCCATTGTGGGACGAAAATTTGGAGAAGTTCTCTTCATTGGAGTAAAAAATAAATATTGCTTAATATGTTCAAGAGCAGAGAAGCGGAAAGAAACACCCCAAGAACACGTGTGCTATAAAAATTATGAAGGACCATCAAGCGGAATGGAAGCAGCTATTATATGCGAGGGTTTTAAGAAATCGATCAGCATGTATGGGCTCATATACGGCAACATTGTGGCCGACGGTGATTCCGCAACCTACGCTAAGATATTGGCATCAAATCCATACGCAGGCTACGTAGTTTCAAAAATAGAATGCCGGAATCATGTCCTAAGAAATATGTGCAACAAGCTTCGTGCACTAGGTAAAGATACCAAATACCCGAATGCACAGAGAAAACACATCACCGACATAAAAGTTATGGGCATGAGAAAAGTCGTCACAACATCTATTGAACATAATAAAAGAATTCCTAAGGATATTGCTATAAAGCAAATTTACGAAGACATCACCAATTCACTGAACCACGTTTACGGTGACCACAGGCACTGTAAAGATTATTGTTGCAACAAAGATAAAGCCATTTTGGCTTCAACTGTAGCAGAGCTTGAACACTCATCTCTTTGGTTCCGACTGAAAGTCATATTGAATTCAGTGGCCTCAAAATCTCGAAGCTTGCTAGAAGATGTTGACACCAATGCTGTCGAGCGGTTCAACAGCGTAATAGCTAAATTTGTTGGAGGCAAAAGAATCAATTTTGCATCTAGACGATCATATCAATCTAGATGTTCTGCTGCTGTTGTTTCCTACAACACCAAAAGGCCTCTTTACACTTTGCATAAAAAAATATTGGGAAAAAGTCCAAGAAACCAAGTAAAAAAACTAGAAGAAAGAAGAGCGCAAAAGAGAAAACAATCTAATGCAGTCAAAAGAAAAAAAAACAGAGTAATAAATTTTGAAAAGCAAAATGACTATGGTGCACAGGTAGCTGCACCAGACATGTCTCCCGACGAGTACAATGCAGCATCTGAAGATTTTATAACAAATCTAAAGATACTTGTGAGTGATCGCGAGGGAATACAAAAGCGCACCACGCAGCAACGCGAAAGCTCTGAATGGCTTCAAATAAGAAGATTAATGATAACTGCCTCAAATTTTGGGGCGATAATCAAGCGAAAAAAAAACTTCGCCAATCTGGTTAATAACATATTGTACAAATCGAACATATCGTCAGTCGCATCAGTCGCACATGGCCTTCACAATGAGAAATTCGCGCTCCAGCAACTGGGAGAGCAAGAAAGCTTACATATTGAGGATTGCGGACTTTTTGTAGACCCGGAATTCCCATACATTGGTGCCACACCAGACGGAGTCGTTGAAGAAAATATCGTTGTTGAGGTTAAATGCCCTGTCGCTGCCTTTAAAACTGGCATGGAAACTGCGATAAAACAAAACAAGATCCAAATTCTGAGATATAATAAAAAGAGTGACCAGGTGACAATAAATAAAAATAGTAACTGGTATTTTCAGGCCCAGGGGCAGCTTCGGGTAACAGGAAAACAAAGATGTATTTTTGGGATATGGGCAGGAGAAAATCAAAAGATGGAAATTTTATACATACAAAAAGATGACGATTTTTGGAAAAATAAAATGGAGCCTAAACTCGTGGGCTTTTACCAAACACATATTCTACCAGAGTTGGTAGATTCTCGTAGAGCCCGTGGCATGCCATTGAGAGGTTCAGAAAATTCAAATCAAAATCCATTGCAGAATGCCCGAATTGTAGAACGGAATTGAAAATTCTCATTGAGGCATCAACTGAGGCGATGATGATGATGAGTATACTCATATTTTTTATAAATACAGCAAACCATGAAACAAAAATCATGCAGATAAGTTTTTCTAAAAGTGGGCCATCTTAGGCACCGGGCCAGTTTACCTACTAGGTATGTCTAGGGATGAAAAAACAAAAGATGACATTTTGCCCGACTTTATAAGAAACGTAGGTACCTTGCTTATCTAATTCAGTATTGGTAGACTTATCACTATAGGCAAATGTGGGTTTTTTATATAGGTCGGTAAGAAATAAAACAAACTACGTAATCATAAAAATACTTAGATACCTACCTACATAGTACCTACCTACAGCCGAAAAGAGAATATCTTCCTTTTTACAAGTCTGTTTATAAAATTACCTACTCGCGCATGTAACCTACATAAATATCCTCAATAAATAAAAAAATAGGAATACATTATACATACCTTCATAATGAGTCTTAGGTATAGGTACATTTCCATAAATTATCGGAAATTATTTATAAATAAATCTTTTCTATCAAATATACATAATTGTACGTAAACCTATAGGTGTACTTACCTACCTATTTAGTATTAGTACTCGTAGTTTAGCTAGCTATAGGGAGTGCGCGGCGCGGCGCGGCGGACCCCGCGCCGCGCCGCCTCGCGGGACGTTCGCTCGTTGCATAGCTGCGAAATCACGATCTCACGTCGCCTTAAAAAGATGAAGTGAACAAAAATGGCATAAAAAGGTTACATACAGTCATACCTTAACTCTCGCTTTATAACAGTTGTAAGGATATGATTTGTTTTGAGTTTTTCGATATTTCGGCACCGTATCAAGCGTGATGATCACGAAAGAACTGAGAAGAACAGAGATCTCAAATCATGGTAAATATCCCGTCATAAATGACTTTAGTGTTAGAAACCATAATAGTTTTAAAGGTTATATTAGTTAGGATATTCAGTTTTCTTTCATCTTAGAGAGCCGTTGAGTAGAACACGACTCTACCCTACGAAATAACTCTTTCGATGACAGCTCGATACGAACAATATATCCCGATCTCTATATTGGATGATTTACAGCACATTCCTCACTTCAGCCACAGATTATAAGTTAGTGCGCCTGCGCTGGGAACGGGATTACTCTCACACATTCAATCGATGACAGCCAGAGCTTTTTATCATGACATTGTTTTTGACGTTACGACTGGACTTTGAAGTGCATGTGTCATTTACAACTCACAAGAATGGCTAAGACAAGATCATTACTCGTGATTTAATTATGGTAACGTGGGTAGCATTGCGTGAGCTAACCTTTTCAAACTGCAGAAGTATCGATCGATTTAAACTGCGGGAATGAAACTCCAAATTGTAAGTAACGGCGCTGTAGTAAAGTTTGCCTTCTGTTAAAAGTCCGCCGAGAGAAATGAGCCGATACAAGCTTTGGGAGTGAAGCATCAATCATTTTGTTCCTAATTTAAATTCATAATTTGAATTGTAAGCGGAAGTTTGCGCAAGAGCACCAAACAGTTTGACCGGAAGCGCGGTCCCAGTGGGTTCTACAGGTACTGGTGGTTCTATTATGAAGCGCACTTCATTATCGATAATACTCGTGGAACAACGACGAATTAGGACATTGACTACCATAATTACGGTACGCTGGCTTGCGCAAAGCACCTACGGGGGTAATTCATACTTAGGCCCTACTAGGCCGGTATTTCCAGATAATTTACCTAGGTAGGTTGTATTACAATTTATGCATCTGGTTACAGTGATTTATTGTGCATGGAGTACAATAACCGTTTAGTTTACCAGGGTCTCAAATACCAAATAGATATCCAACTATACCTATGTAGTTAGACAAATAAGGCTACTTACTACACACAAACCAGATAAAACCACTCATCCACTTTTTACCTGCCTAATTAGATAACTACAAATAATTACCTACTCAAGTATAATTTAACTATGTTTTATTTTGATATCAACTGCATCATTCAAGTACCTTCAGACTTTTTGGAGGTCACTGTCGTAAAAAGAGCGTTTCGAGTTGCTTCAGGTAGGTATACAGTTTCTGTGCTGAAAATAAACCCGTGCAAATACGGCCACATAAAAACATGACACGGTTGGCAGAACAAACTGCCAGCTGTCTGGCGTCTGTTACCCTTTAGATAACCGCCAAGTGTGAGTTCATTTATGGCCTCCAATGTTTTGACCATACCTCAAAGTTTAAACAATTCGAATTCTCGATAAGCTTTGTATTTATTTGAAAAGCAAACGGCTAACCCAAAAAGCGTGTGTGTTTGTATTTCACACTCTCCGAGCGACGCCGTCGCCGCCGCCGTTGTGTTACCTATTTATTATTTTTACCGCCGCTAGCGCAAACTGGGCACCTACAGTATAAATACACTTATTGCTATTGGTCCTTGCTATGAATCAAGTATGAATGGAAAGCCATAAAATAAATTTTATTCCTTATTCATAGGTACTTACAGTTTAAAAATAGCTTCGGCCACCTGGTGCATTCTCGACTTACTTCGGGGAGAGTGATTTATAGGCCCCGTAGCCATGAACCACACAATGCAACCGCAAAATAACCCTTGACTATTTCTAGTGACTGCTGATTGAAGTGGTTATGTTTACTGTTTCACATAACTTGAAAAAAAATTTAACGCATTGACGCACCCTAGCTAAAGCAATAAATTAATTTATCTCCGTCAAAAAACATTGAAACATGAGACGGCTCAACAAACAATGCTTTGTTGATATCCATTGTATCCATGACCCGCTGGGACTGCGCCTTCCTAATTCCTAATCCTTCGACATCTTCGATATTTGGAATATTCTCTAATTAATATTTTTCAAACAAAATAGATTCATTATTCCGACCGAAGTGAATACTCTCGTTAATTTAATTGTTCACTATCTAAGTTATTCACAGACGAATGAAGGATTATTATCCCAAATTGTAGACGAACGATGTGAATTAAACTGTAAGCAAGTTTTGTAATGCAAAGTTGAAGCTACGTGGGAGGTCTTGTACATATATAAGTGTTAGATGAATATCGACCAGCTTCGGTTCCATAATACTGATTGACCGTTCGTCTATCAGCCTCGCTTCGCTATCTTCTAATTATATTTAGATTGGCGGTGTACCATGTTAGGAAATAAAAGCCATAGAAGAACAAGTTAATTCACAATTTTGTTCGTTCACACGGATGAACTAGCATGGTCATAAAAACGTTTTTATGCTCTTGTACGATGTCCGCTATCGAAAACGTTGATGGTTATTCCCGAATAGGTAGAGTAGGTACTCGAAGGGTGAATGTAGCTCAATAGCACGAAAGGTGAATTTTATCTCTTTTCCTCTCATTCGAGACTAATCGAGTCGGAATTCTAAGCTTGAAATACCAGTTTCTTTCTAATCAATAATTATTTCTCACGGTTTTTGTGGCTAAAAGAACGTAGGCCGAAGTTAATCGCGTAAATTCAAATAACAACACGTCTCTACATTATAATGAATGAATAGGAGAAACTACTTCTTGCAGAGAAACGATAGGGTTTCTATACAACAAAAGGGTGTTCAAAGACATTGCTCTTTTGTCACCTGAAAGGCTTCGTTACCTGGTAAGGGTAAGTGACGAATTTCAAATTAGGGTAAATTGCGAGGTTGACTTTTGTATTTCGTTCAGCACTACACTACCTTAGGTACTATTTTTTTAAAACGATAATTATGTTTAAAAGGCACGTAGTTCGCAAAAAAACCCTTGATAACAATATTTTTGGACGATTTTTTTGCAAATTATATTAAATGAATAAAGTACATTATTTATTTAAAACAATTTGCATAACTATCTAACCCAATAGGAAATACTAGTCTTAATTTGTTTCTATTCATTTGATCTCGTTTTTTTAAATAAAGAAAATAAAAAATCATATTACTTATTAGTTTCAATGTTTAGCAGAGATCTGAGGTTTCCACAAATAAAATGTAGAGTCCAAGTGTTTATAGACTACTTTGTTTTTGTTGGTATTTGGTCGCTAACCTGTTGGAACAACAACGCTAGACCAAATCGAGATAAAATCTGTGTTGGCGTCGAATTTGGACAAGCAATTATTTTGAGATTTATACAAACGTGAATGGACGGACAAAGTGATGAATTTGCCTAAAATATTGTCGTGTAGATTATAGGCAAGCGTGAGAATGCTATGCCTAGGGATATACCTAACCCTACAACCCTAGCTGGGTTAAGTACACTAAGTAGGTACGCACTCCGACGTGATCTAGGTACGCATAAGTGATTTAAATTCAAAAAGCTTTACCTTCGTCGCTTACCTATACCTAATCTGAATACAAAACGTGCTTCAAGTTAAATCCCTGTTTTTATCGAACCACTTGCGCCGAAATAACCTTTAAAACGTCCCGTTGAACCCTCCTTTTTAATCTCCGTCCATCGCACGCTCTGAAAATCAATTAAGTTATTTTTTTAAAGTAATTTATTTACTTTGTCGTCTGTAACGGCAATGACTGACGGCGGTTATGAAGCGGGGCTTGCCCCTAGACCCTTCACTCGTTGGCATGTCATGCTATTAACTTGTCACTTTGTAGCATCAACGCACACACTTAGCTCTCCACACCTATTACTCATGCCAACATTCTAGCGAAATCAGCGTAAGTACCGGTACAGTGTTGCCATCATCATCATCAATCTATATAATTTATCTATTATTTGGACATAGACCTCCCTTAATGAGCGCCAAAACGCCCTCCCTGTCTTCAGCTGTGTAGGCATGCATTGAACCTTTTTTCGATATTTCCAGACCTGCGTATTTTATAGGAGTCAATATTTGTACTTACCTACTCTATACATATATAATCCAGCCATGTTCGAGCTAAAATGTTTATAAACAAACCTTAGCAATTAATCCAGAATTGTCATTGCGTAGGGTTTCAGATATTATTGTCCATTGCAATATTTAGTGAAGTAAAGATGTTATAAACATCTTTACTTATATGATTAGCGTATTATTTTATACGCAAATCATATAAAGTAAAATATAATGTTTATAACATCTCTACTGTACATGGCACATAAGTGAGGTTAAGCCTAGGTAGTTTGTTTAAAAATATATCACATTTAATAAGGCTGAAATAATCAATATCAATAAAGAAATCTTGATTGCTCCGAAATGCTTGCACTGTTAAATTCTGCGATTTCTTTCTACAAAAATGAATAACTAGGTATAGTATAAGTACCTAGCTTAGTCCGAAGTAAATTTTTGCGTTCTTATCTCTGCCTACCAAACACGGTTGATTGAAACTGAAATTGCTTTCCGAAAAAGGTAAAACGTCTGGGAGTAAAAAAAGTTAAATTAACTTGCGCCCTAAATGGAGTCAGGCTCGCCACATTTGTCTGAAATTAGACAAAAGAATACCTGATACCTACCAACCTAAATAAAACAAAGTAAAACTATATACCTAAGTACCTAGGTAGGTATATAAAACAAAGTCTGGTTAGTTACACCATAATAACTCAAAATCAGCTGTAGGTACCAATTTTAATGATCTTTTTATAAATTATATACAAGCGAAAGTACTTCTGTCTATAACCTTAACACGTCTAAACGGCTAAATGTATCGTTATGAAATTTTACAGGGAGGAAAACGGTATAAAGGCTTGAAAAGCGCTTGCAAAGCCGCGGGCAGAAGCTAGTTCTACACAGCGTCAATTCCCTTACTACAGTAAATAAATATTTACGATTTAAATTGCGTTGAATAAAAGGTACGTAAGAGTTACCTAAGGTCCTGGTTAAGCATTAGTTGATGACGGAAGAATAAAAAAAAAATCTTTTTCCATACTTTTGACGCCTTGCAGCGCCTCTTCCAGATAGAGGTACTTGTTAATTGTTGCAGTTTGACAGTGGGAGAATAGTTTCATGCTAGTAGGTTACTAGAATCTTTGTTTCATATGAACTCTGTTTGATTTTCGAATGGTTTTCAGACATCTGACTATTTTCTCGGAATATTGTATTTTTCTCATTCCTTTTTTGCGATTGTAAGCGAGATAGAAGATAATGTCTATCGAGTTTTAACTTTTCTGTTATCAAACTGTGTAAAGTGGTACTTATGAAGTACATTTAAAGTAAGCAATATGAATCTAAAAATCATGTGCTACTTTCCTACAACCAGTAACTTCCAGATAAATAATAAACCAGCCTCGTTTGTTACCTATAATAAAGTGCCATTGTTGCCTACTTGATTTATGTAGCCTGTAGGTCTACGTACTATTCACATACAAGACTCTTGACAATATAAAGTGGACTACTAAGATGAATAAATAAAATACTTACAATGAATTGTCTTGCATTATTTATTTATTTTATCAGCGTCATCTAGCAGTTAGCACCAAGCTAAGCAGAGCTTGCGTTGTAGGTTTAAGATAACTGGATGTGCTTAATGCACTATAAACCGCATAGATAGAAATTTTTTATCTAATAGAAAACGCCCTAAACAAATATCTGCAGATTGTACAAACATTTGTCCTAAGAGGAATCGAACCCGCAACCTCCTGAGTCGCAGGCGGACCTTCACCCAATGCGCAAAAGAGGTTGCCTTTCCAGTAAATACATGAGCAAGTAGGTAAACACACAGATACGGTATTAAACTGACGTCGTCGTATAGAATTACAACATCAGAGCAAACAGACGCGAGCTACGCTGTGCTCATTTCACCAGTAAGCTGATGTACTTATATGTACCCCAATCAGGTCACAAAATATGTATATTCGGGATATAAACTTTTTAAGATAAATTCTGCTTTTTGATAACTATAAAGTAAGTCCGTAACCGAAGTCATATTTGTATATGTATAATAAAACCTTAATATCTATGTATATGTATTCCGTCTAGTACCCATAACCATACTCCGTGCCCATAACACAAGTTCTGCTTGGCTTGGGGTTCGATGATTAAATTAATTCAAAATCAGATTATTCAGGATTTTGGATTGTACGTATTTTTTTTAAGTGTGGTGTGTTACAAATGGTAGGCAGGAAGTTTAGAAATGAAAGTTTTGGAGATATGAAAATAAATACTAAAAAATAGAGAATAAAATGATCTCTTTATCACCATTCTTTTGTATGAATTGAATCGAATTCCTATTAAAATGTTGTACACTCGACTCCGCGCACGTTCGTTAGCGCAATTGTACCATATTCAAAGATATTCATTCCATACTAAATTTAATTAAAGGGACTTCTCGGCGGACATCTCAACGAAGATTTATAGACTTTTCATTGATATTTTCTAAGAGACCATGACAGAACCTGATTAAATATCGTGACCTCTTTATTAAATTAACGCTCGAATTTAGAGAGATTTCAAAAAGGGTTCTTATGTTACGTGTTACGTAGTTCATATAATCTATCCCTACTTCCTTACTAATATTATAAACGTGAAAAGTATGGATGTTCGTTCCTCTTTTACGCAAAAACTACTGAACGGATCGGTTTGAAAATTTGAATAGACGTACTTTTAGCCCTGGAATGACACATGCTACTTTTCGTGACAAAATCAGTTCCCATGGGATATTAATAGCCTTGAAGCGTTTCTATGGGAACAACGCGTGCGAAGCCTCGGACAGATGCTAGTATATTATAAAACCGAGGTAAAGTGGGAGGTGAGTTCTAGCATAAGAATAAATATTATGGTTCTAGTTACACCATTCTAAGTATTTTTAAATAGTTTAAAATAATATTAATTTATTAGTGTCCTGAACTCTGCTGCGCATGAAAGAAAATCATCTTTACAAAGATTTAAAAAAGTCGTAAGTCACTATACTGTGCGATAGATTAAAGCGTAAATAAATAAATATAATTTTATTTCATTTCATTATAACTCCTTAACTGCAGAACCGACTTTTATAACCTTTGCTCGATAATCCACTAAGCATCATCTAGCCCTAAGCTCCAAGCCAGAGCTTGTGTTATGGGTACCAGATGACTGATAGGTACATAGATTTTTAATCAACATAGAAAACACTTAGAATCCCGGCACAAATATTGTCAGATCGTAAAAATATTAGTCCCAAGGTGAGAATTGAACCCGCAACCTCCTGCGTCGCAGGCAGACCTTTACCCGCGTGCCACCTCGTTTGTGATCATCGGACAATCATCATGAAATGCATAATTTAGGATCGGTCTAGCAACAATGTTTATGATTGGAAACCACAACTAAGTTGTGCCGACCTATGCATCCGTAGCCATATTTAACATAATGATATTGAGATGGATCATCAGGACATTCGCGCGAAAGACACTTGCGCGTGTGTCACTTGCAGGCGAGATATGTGCACGAGAAGCCATTTGAACGAGTGTACATTTGCGCGAAAAATCACAAATCTCTTAATATCTTTTGAAATAGACGTCGCAGATAATTTTTAAAAGCATTTTCTGTGTCCACTCGCGCAAGTGGTCACTCTCGGAAGTTTCTTTCGCGCAAGTGTACAATACCCCGGCTATAGTATTCTAGCACGCCCTTTTACCATCTAGGTACTTCTTGTATACAGCCAGTGTCTTGGGGACTCTTCCGACTGGTATTGATATGGATCAGTTGAGCTACCTCTAGACTGTTTGCAACCGTTTGCAGTTTGCTCAATTGTTTCAATTGTAAAACAGTTTTAATTTGTCTCTAGATTGTATATTTCATTCTTAATAAAGCATTTATTTTTAACCTACTCGTCGTATTTGATTTTTAAATTCTTCACAAAAAGAAAATTGCAAATAAGGCGGAGAAACAGATAAAACTAACTAGCTTTTATTAGCCATATAATAGATTGCTACATAACAGGCAAATTGAAGGTCTTGTATGCTTCTCCATTAAACTTTACGATATTATTCACGAGTATTTAATAAATAATTCTGGACGACTCACGCAGCATGATCTAGCCCCAAGCTAAGCAGATCTTGTGTCATAGTTAGGTACATATCTGATATTACTACATACATAGATAGATACTTTTAAAAATACAAAACACCCTTAACATCCTTAACAATCATCTGCAGATCCTACAAATATTTAGACCGAAACGGGAATCGAATCCAAAACCTCCAGCGTCGCAGGCTGATTCTCGCCCGCTGAGACACAGAGGTCATCGTATTAAGATAAATAATTTAATAACGTTGGAAAATCCACACAATATCATCTAGGCCCAAGCTAAGCAGATATTTACCTCGATTAATTTGATAGATGTGAAGAAATTTACAAGTCTAAACCCAACATACCCAACATGAACGTTTGTATTTAAAACTGTGAAAAGCAACTATTTAGACTTTAGTGTTGAATGCAAAAGTAACACGAAATGCATGAAAGGAAGTACCTACACATGCATTATCCACGGTGTGGGTGGTCGTGAACTTACTGACAATTAGCGGAAGAAGATTTATGGATTTCATGCACCGGCATTTTCCAACGAAAAGGTGCTTCGTGTATTTTCACAGTTGTGTGATGAAAGTTTTAGGGCATAAAAATGTATACACTTACAACACTACTGACCTACATATTATGCTAAGTAAATTATGATTAAACTAGTATATGACCGTGGCTTCGCATGCGTTGTTTCTATTTCCAGGCTGTTTCTAACGTATGGGAACTGATTTATGAGATGAAAAGTCTTTGTGGTATTCATGGACTACAACTACGACTTTTTAAAATTTCAGCCGGATTACAAACATTATATGAACCTGATCCTAGTAAGGATGGCAAAAAAATGATGTTGAACTTGGGAACTTCATGATTCTATCTTTAACGTTTTTATTTTGAAAATCAGCTCTTTTTTTGAGATTTTCTCTATTTTCTGTTTCAAAGATGATTGAAACAGAAAATGATGATTAGTAGAACCCTTCATCATATTGTTATGAAACCCATTGCCAAGTTTGTAGAGCCCTTTAAACGTTCAATTCAATTCCATTCGCGAGCTTTTCGTAGAAGTTTAATCCAAGAATCAGTTTACAAAGGGCAATAAAGGGAAAAGGCAATTACAAAGTTCCAAGTGCTGTTGCTGCTATCGATCCGTCTAGAACAAACATTGAAGATCCTTAATTAATTAATTTTATTATTTTTAAATTGAATATCCGGTATTGAGTTCGTAATTTTTTACTTTAAATTTCCCAGCTTTGATCCATAATTTTGCGTTGTGTACTTAATTTAATATTTATATGTGTATAATTCAATATCTTTTTATTGTATTTGTATAATTCCGATATGCGTTTGAATTTTAACTGTTTGCCTTATAAATAAGATAATAATTTACTATGATATATTATCTATCATGCATGTACAATGCAATAATGTAATTTGACCTGCCCGCGTTATTTAAGGAAAAATAAATAAATTAGGATAGTATGAGCTCAGTTACATAAAAATATCAATTGCATAGAAATCTTCGATCCAAACCATAGGTAGGTACTTTGCTTGGTCACGCCCTATACTCAATTTGAGCATTTATTACATCAACACAATACTGTAAGTGAAGTTCCGAACAATGATTTCTTTTCATCGTTCTGGACAATCCACCCAATATAATCTAGCCCCAAGCTAAGCAGAGCTTCTGTTATGGGTACTAGAAGACTAATATACTTAATACAATACATTACATAGACAAATATTTTTTTATATTATATAAGTGAACAACACCCCGGATTAAAAATTTGCCAATCGTACTAACACTTATCCTGAGACCGAAATCGAACCCGCAACCTCCTGCGTCACAGGCGAACCTCCGCCCGCCACGCCAAATCGGTCGTCAATCATGTTTTACCTATGAACAGCAAAATTAATACCTCTTACGTAGCTTGGACTGTACTAAAAAAATTAAATCTGTTTGGAAAAGCAAAAGAATTTTCGAACAGTAAGTGCTCTAAATTTACAAACGCATTGCACAAATAGGAAATGCATCATAATCCGGAAATGATACCCTCAATACTGCTCTCAAGAAGAGCTATTCAGGTCACAGAATGTACAGAATAACCGATTGCAGTCAGACATTCGTTTCCAAAGCAATGTTTATTCCATTTGATATCATAAGAGATATAACCGCCGTATTAGGTCTCACGTAGCAATTCTATTTAATTAATGGAATTTCATTTCTCTATGCCTTGCCAGTCTTTGAAGCAAGAGAAACTGTGAATAAGTTAGTGTAAGTTGCTACTAGATTTTAACTTATTGATTGAATTTCCCCGCTGAATAAGGGTCATGAATAAATTTGGGTTTGTTCGCGTTGACTTTGCGGACTTCGTAGACCCTTATGAAATATTCTGAAGGAATCAGTAGGGAGATAGGGCTCGTGCAATATTCTGGTTTGTTTAAGCTTGACATAGACACAGCAATAAATTTAACCCAATATTTGTTGAGAGTCAAACTAGGTATAATGCTGTAGGAAGTATGCTAGAAATAATAATACATAAAAATATAAAATAAAAATTACTTAATTTAGATGGTAGGTTGAACGAGGAGACCACAAAGGGACCAAAATCTGGAGCGTAGTTTCCTCGTTCCTATAAATTATTTAAGTAGCATACAAAACAATAGAAAAATAAAAGGCTAAGTACCTACAGATACAAAAATAAATGACTGATCAAGAACTATTTTTAAATTAAATCTTGGTATTATTAACTGAGTTATGCAAAACATTTAGAAACAAAGTTTTTTGGATCTATGGTAATTATAGCGAGTATATACAGTTACCCAAAATACAATCTCTGCTTAGTATTAGGCCAGATACTAGGAGTTATAATTGTCCAGCATTATTAATTATTTTTTACTCATACATGATGTTCTGTTTCTTTTAGAATAAGTATGATTATTTTAGAAAATAATTGTTGCACCACACCTAGCTTTAGTTAGTTAGGGTTCTAATCGGAAAGTAAATTGTCGGAAATTCGATAATTCGCGCTTTATTGGTTGGGGGAGCCTCCGCGGGGAGTCGACATGCATACAGACAGATAGGTTCGTTGTACTTTTGATATGTTTATAGAGGTAGTAGGATCTGCCCGCGGCTTCGCACCCGTTGTTTCTACGGAAAGGTTTTACGACTATTTCTATCATATGAGAACTGATTCATGGAATGAAAAGTAGCTCTTGTTCTATTCCAGGTCTAGAACTACGTAAATAAAAAAAATCAACCCGATCCGTTCAGTAGTTTTTGCATGAAAGTGCTACAAACATCCCTGATTATTAACATATTCACTGCCTCTGTAAGGACCTGGAGATTTTGATATGCATCATAAGTCAAAAAAGTTTAAGTAAAGTAGTATAAGTATATATGGTAGAGCATAAACCAGGATTTACCAGGAAATACCAGGATTTTTGTATTAATACATCCATTAAGTATAAATCGAACTACATTTTTCCGCTACAAAATAAATAAATTAGGTAATAATGCTGGACAATCAATACAGCATTAACTAGCCCCAATCTGATTTTTTGTTATACTTAGGAAAAAAATCCAGAACCTCGAACAAATATCTGTAGGTCAGTCTACACAGCCGATAGTTGATATAAGATCAATATTTACTATTTTATTGCGCACATATTTGTAACAGGATCTTAAAATTAAAGAAGTCTAACAAGCACCCTGATCTTTCGCAAAGAAATAAATATTCTCCAGATGAGTGTCGAGAGTATTGATTCACTTTTTTAAGACTCATAACAATGCTAAACGTATTAATCAAGTACTTATCTACTTAGTGATTTAATTTCATTAATGGCGAATTGATAACGCTAAGATATATTATTGATGATATTGGAGCAACTGCAATCTTTGCGACGTGTTTATAATGCACCCACTGATAGTCAGTTCAAAAGTTATCAACCAAAATGCTTTTACGCAATAGTTCGTTAAAACATTTTAAGCTAATATTATTTTCACCTTTCGTGGCCCCTGTGAAGGGTGAATCTCTATTTACGAGGGTGTGTTGGGTCATCATCATCGCTCAGGTTAGGGGAAAGGAATACTTTATAACACTAGTAATAAATCTAATGACACGCAACTTTCGATCGTTTTAACTTTTTATGATGATTAAAAAAAAATCAACAAGAAATACCAAAAAACTCAAAATAAAAAGCAAAAAGTACTTAGCAGAGCGTGGTTTCGATCCACGGACCTCTGGGTTATGGGCCCAGCACGCTTCCACTGCGCCACTCTGCTACATGTGCACAAACCGAAATTTCAAATCTATTGCTCCGCGCTCAGTTATGTAGGTACTATGCAGGAATCTGTGGCAAGATAACTCCGACCGAACCACTGAGCGTAGTACCTACAGTTGAGAAAACAGGAACATAATGTATTGTCATATTGAATGTAGAGTTTTCAGCTTTAAGTAAGAGTTGTATTAATAAAAAAGTATTATAAGACCAAATAGAAAAAGTGGTTTGGCAGTAGTTTTTATAATAAACTAGCGACTCGCCCCGGCTTCGCACGGTTGTATTATAAGAATATAAACCTACCTCTTGAATCACTCTGTGTATTAAAAAAAATCCGTTGCGTAGTTTTAAAGATTTAAGCATTCAAAGGGACATAAGGACGTTACATGTACTTAGTGATGAATACAATATGGACCTACAATAGGTACCTATAAATTAAAAAATATCTACCAAGCATAGCTTCGTACCTATTCATTTTATACGTGAAACATTTAGGTATATTAAAATAGCACTATTATCAGAATCACCGACCATGCGCACAAATTGGTACATTATTTATGTAGATAGATAACTATTACCTAGCTAGGTATGAAAAGATAAAGAGCAGTTACTACATAATATAACATAAATAGCTCGTTACATAACACGAAGGTTATGGTGGAATACCTACGTAATAAAATAATTGCACTAGAAAAAAAACCGCATAATACATACAGCAGCTACGAACGATTTAAAGTTATAGTAACAGCATAAAATACCTGTCCAGGAATGTGAGTATTACTTGTACTTCACAAACTAAGCTGTGATAATGTATCTACATAGGTATTATAGAATGTAGAGACATTTCGAGAGAGATAGAGTGTTCTTACTACTGCGAGGAAAAATTCGATGAAAAATACTTTTTAGATTAAAAAACTTAGATTAAATACATTTATTGCATCATTATTATCTCTATCATTGGAGCGAAAAATGGGTGGCCTTATTGCTTAAAGTATCGTTTTAAGCGATAAGGCTTCCAATTTCTTCCAGGGAACAAAAACGACTGAGAAAAGTAAAGGAAGACGATAAAATAAATTTTCAAACAGTTAATACTATTATACAAAATCGCTAATAAAATATTATACTACACAAATTAGTTAAAGTGACTCTAACTATAAAACAAAGTCGCTTTTTCTGTCCCTACGTCCCTATATCGCTATGTCCCTTTGAATGCTTAAATCTTTAAAACTACGCAACGGATTTTGATGCGGTTTTTGTAATGGAAGAGGAAGGTTTATACGTATAATAAAAACGTGCAAAGCCGGGGCGGGTCGCTAGTGCTAAATAATCTAGTCGTTCGTGACATATAAATAAAATTTATATTTGTTAAAATCGTGATGTGCTGTAGCCCTAACTTTCAGTGGTAACTCTTTTTTTTAAACTTTATGAACAGAGAAAGGAAGGAATCCCCAAAAATGTCGAAGTAATGTAGCTCTACAAAAAAAGTCACCGCAAAAAATGAGTATCATTCGTCTTCCACATAAAACTAAAACGAATATAATTTGGTTCTTGGAAGATATTAAATGTGCATGCAAATTGGTAACTTGAAAAGGTGCCTAGCTTCTATCAGAGTGTCGCTACCGGGTGTGACCACGTAGCTAGGCGTGAAACTATTTGATATATAAGCCTTGCCCATGGTTGTGTGTGCATACCTACATATACATACGCATATTACATATGGCATTGCATTCTAAATTCGAGTTTTATTTCAAAGGGTCACAAATAAAATGTAAATAATAAACAAAACACGGTGCGGTCGATGCATACAATGTCTGTTTTAACTCCGTTCTAGAACATAAAATCCTAACTGATATTATAAACGCGAAAGTTTGTATGGATGGATATTTGTACCTCTTTCACGCAAAAACTACCGAATGCATCAGGCTGAAATTTGGAACAGTCGTAGTGTTAGCCTGGAGTAGAACATGGCTACTTTTCATGCATAAATGAGTTCCCTTGGGATACACATAGCCTACGTTTCTATAGAAACACCGAGTACCTCGACCTGCGAGCCATGGGTTGATAGTAGTAACCCGCCTCAGGGTTTTCCTTTGCGAAACTGTTCAAATTCAAATGATTGTAATCTAAGTACGACTGTCTGTGGTGACCAAAAATAGAATGCTGAAATGCACGATGAATGCATTGATTCGTTGAAATTTGCTGGACGATAAGTCAATCATCCGTGTCGAACATATAAACAATATTGCTTAAAGCAAACTACCTGAAATTTAATACAGTAAAACAGATATTTTACTGGCTATAGCTGTATATAGCACTTGGTATCAAACAGTAGCGTCTTAGCGGATGTCACGTACAAAGCGCGAGAAAGCGACGCCGCCGACAGATGGCAAACGAAGCCCCAAAATTGTAATTGTCAACCTGCATGACTAACGGGTTAGTGGCCCCAAGCAAAACATGTGTTGGGTAGTTCAGTAGCAGATTCATTACTCTGAAAACAACTTATAATTATGTGGTGACTCACTTAAGATGTTCCACAGATCTTTCCATATGGCCGCTATAAATAAGTTCGAGTGGTTTGCAATTAGAGCTTAAAATGCCTTAAGATTAATTCTTATTATCTTTAAGATTCTGCGTGATCTCCATCTTTTTAAAATAATCCTTCTGTGTTAGGACACCGAGCTCTAAGCTCCTTGCGAAAGACGGTCAGACAGATAACAAGAAAAATGGAACAAGTGATGTCGCTTATCAAACTGTTTTACCTTAAATTACACAAAAAACGGGCCTTAGCATTGTAAAGTTACGTTCAGGAAAATTAAACAAAAGCTACCTTATCTCTAACAATGGAATGGAAGCATGGCTAATTATTATTTACGCCCGCCGTTTATTCATAGACAATTAATTTTGTTTGTCTACTTGTGAAACATTGAATATGGAAATTCATAGACAGTTTCTCGAGAAATATGCTCCTTGCAATTAAAGTAGAATTACATATTACCAAGTCGTGACTTGTCCCTTGATCGTAGGTGAACTGCACCATCTAAAGAACCATGCACTATTACTTAGACATTGTTTGAACTTGTTCATTGTTATCTATGCGCATCACGACATTCTGTGCTCTGTCTTTTCGGTAAATCAAGTATTCATTACAAAACAATGGAGGTTAATATCAAAGCACCGCGTTGTGATTTATAGGTTCGTTCCGCTATTGCGCCCTTTTGTCTTCACATCACAGTTCAATCAACGTCCCTATGATCAAAAGGCAACTGTCCGATTCCAATGAATTTCAATTCTGTTGCGCTTTATTGAATTCCATTGACGTATAGCCAGTCCCTGGGCTTTATCCATTTTGTATTTTCAATTTCTATAAGGAAACTGGAAAGGGCCCCATATTTCACTCGAACAGCTTAACGAAACCGGTATAAGTTGGATTAAAAAACACCTACCCCAATCAACCCTAACATGCCTACAAACCTCCTTTTTTATAAAAACACCGAAGGTGGAGGTACCTCAAGTAGATTCGTCGGATGAAATAACTCAAACCCTATAGGGACGTTTGAAAAACTTTGTTGTTACAAAGCTCCAGCGAGGAAGTTGAAATTGTTGTCATCAACACATTTCAAGGAGGGTTAATCACAATTAATGGTTTTCGTTCGGCTTTTGTTTTCTTTACCAACAATATGTAACTTTATAAGCCCGACACATCCCTTCCTGGGGTCCGAAGCACCCTTCGAAGTTTTGGGTGTGGCGCAGAGTTTATGTAATTACCACAGGGATAGACCAAATTACTACGAATACGATTCGAGGAATTTAGGACGGGCTCCACTCAATGACTTGTTGTAACTCTACATTTTGATACTGCGTCTATTCATTTCAGAGTCTGTTATCTTAACTGCCCAACTCCCTATCTCTATTGCACCAAATATTGCCTTACACGCGTAACTTTAAAGCAACATGCGTCCATCATTAACAGGATGGGATGGATGGAGATATATCTATTTGTCAGGACAGTTGGATGTCTCATTGTTCGAAAGTGCATACAGCTGTTCAATGAAATTTGATTCAGTGAGTTAATGGAGCGTATGTAACGGCTTTATTGTCAAAATTTCGATTCTAGTATAGTATTGTTGTTTTTTGTTGGCACGGGCGAAGGCTTGTGTCGGGATTTCTGCTCGCGAGCACCTGCATTCGGCCACGTGTTGAAATCGGACGTGTGCGTGCGTTTTTATAGATGCGCGGGCGCACGCTGCATGTGTGATGTTATCTGAGCCTATTTATGCGCATTCTAAACATTTTTCGGAATAGACGCAATGAAAACTGGTTTCGTAATGTATTCACGTTTAAAATATCTTATTTTCATTTTGATGGGTTCTATGAAGACTGTTGTTTACTTTTGGTTTATTGCATCAGGTTTGCTGAGAAGTATGCCTGGACTTACGACCACTTACGACTCTTTCCAGTAGATACACCTAGTCTGCTCTACCTCAGTTTATTAATTGTTTTCCTGATATATATCAGCCGAATCAGCACCCGGAACTAATTGTACCGAGTAATTTTGAGTGATGAGCTTTATTACCATCTCTAATTGCGGTGAGATTCATTCCTCCTATTACTTGCTACTGTTATTAGAGCCACTTGAGCATATGGCACGGTGGTTGATAAGAAAACAGGTCGGTTTATTTTGAACTTCCATTTGTAATACAATGGCAGACAACGGGCACTATCATGTGCGTGGCAAATGTGGCGCCAATCTCCGTGGAGCCTGGCGTCTGCGCAGCCCGTGACGTCACAGATACATTTATAATCAGAACAGCTCTTAGCACAAAGAACATACAACTGATTCACAATCGATTGCTGTTGTAATTGCGTCAAGTTATAGGTATGTAGGAAACGTTATAAAGTTATTAGGTAGAAACTAAGGAACATGATGACAGCAATCGCGACTGTAAATTAAGACGCAATACAATCGCGAATCAGCCCACGGGATTACAATCGTACAGTGTAGATATGGCTGCGCTGCGCTGACGCAAAATGCCTATCACAAGAGGTCGAGCGATGAAGTTCCGACGTAAAACCAGAAAGCTCGTAACGAGATCTGATTTATAGCTGTCAGATACAATTTGCTAACGAGTGTAAAACATGTCAGGCCTCATAGATAAAGATCAATGCCATCGACTTGCATTATTGAATGCAAATCACATCTAGAAAGACAAGCTTCGTGCTGAAGATTGAATAGAAACTAATTATTTAGTCACGCATTGTCCTGTCAACGGCTCTGTGTTCTGTTTGTAAATAGAAATCCTTTTAGCGTAGATCAAATTGACTGTTTCTTTGAAAGTGTTGAGCTTGGAAGAAAGTTATTTAAATGTGGTTCGAGGTCTTATACGATTCTTGAATTTTATTTGAGGTGATAGATATTGTTTTGGACGACTTTGTCTCTCTCCTTATTACGTCTAGAAATCGTTTTATTTTCTGTAAGCCACAGAACCACAACAGAGCTTAAAATAAAAAAAAAAACAAAGCTTACAATACTTCTTACTTTCTTCGTTGTGTTTATTTGAACTGCAACAAAGGTTACATGAATTTTGTTGTATTTTGAACTGTAAAAGTAAATTCATGCTCAAAGTCTAATAACGAAAAAAGAAATCTGCATTCAATCCCACAATAGACCCTCGTGGGCTCAGCTCGTGCTGAACAGACCGCGCTGGGCTATTGTAGGCGCGCGCGCAGGTACTGGTGGTCGCCCATAAATCGCCTGGAGCCGCATTGCTTACATCCTCCTTGCATAGATCTAGGACAATGGACCTCATTTCACGCGCTCGTGTTAAGCGGAATACACAGTTCCCGGTTGTTACATTGTACAATGCATTCCTCGACCAATAAATGCAAAGGAACTTCTACCTTCCTTCAATTCATTGGTGGTCAACAAGTGACGCTCTACGACGTAGAGCGTATACCTACTGGTACTTTTATCGTTTATGCCTACACGTAATAAAAAAAAATATTAGAAAATAAAAAAAAAAATCTAGAACCGATTTCGTATAAACATAGATTCTTGTACATAGTCAAAATACTATTACCGCTATCAAACTAAGAAACTTGTTTCCTCTGTAGCCGGTAAAGACACAGCAAGACCCAAATCTATGAAAACAGACGATAACTTCTTTCGTCATCGTAAACTAACGCACAACTGTTACTAAGGCCTCGGATAAACTTAAGCTAACACAACACAAACGAACGAAAAAACACTGCAAAGGTTCCGAATCCAAAGCCACATTTCTGTAAAAATGCATTATGTATGTGCACCAAATTCATACTGGTCTAGTGGACACCTTTTACACTGCATAGGTGCCATAGCAAGACCGGAAAGTGTGCCACAGCCCGCGGCTGTTTGTTCGCGTTGACCTGTGGGAAAGTAAGCGAGACGAGGAAGCGCTAAAACACGCCTTTTGTTTAAAGGCATCACAATAAAATGCTAAATATTGTCAATTCAGCCAGTACCCTTACCAACTTTAAAATTAGTTAAACAACAGTTTTAAATTAAGTTTCTATTCTACGATTATTTTTTATTAAATTTAGTCATTGTCCTAGTCATGTGTGCTCGCATCATTCTATGTAAGTAATGTATTGTACTAAGTATATCAGTCATCTAGTACCCTTAACACAAGCTCGGCTTAGCTTGGGGCTAGATGATGTTGGGTGGACTGTACGGAATTTTAATTTTTTTAATTATTGAAATAATCAAGATCTTAACCTTATTTCTAAAAGCTCCTTCCATTTTCTATGTCATTATGGCATGTTTTGTGCGTATCATAAATTAAAAAAATGAAGCCTTTTAGACCGCAAGTTGTGAGCTTCTTGTTACAGCGTCCCTTCGAGATTCACTGATGTGGCTGGACAGTGAACGGGTTATTTTAAAAGTTTGTTTTTTGTTGCAGAAAGAAGGAGTGGGCCAAACACACGCGTTCCGTACCAAATCGTTTCGGAAGCCGCGGCCATGCCACTGGTGCCACCAGCCGGTTCAGAACCAAGGGTCGTGCTGCCGAGGTTAGTAAAAGCTTTTTTATACCACTGAGGTGGCAAACTGCAATGGTGGATGCTGCAAGCTGAAGACAGGGGGATATGGCGCTCATTAGGGGAGACCTATGTCCAGCAGTGGACTAGTAGGTAGTTGATGATAATGATGAAGGTGGTAAACATGCATGCGACCCGCCTGATGGTAAGCGGTTACCGCAGCCTTTAGACGCCTGCAATATCAGGGGCATTACACGCGCGTTGCCGACACTTTAAATGTCTTGGAAAAACTTTATGAAGAACCCCGTGTTGTATCTATTCCTGGGGTCCTGGGCAGTGCATTGGAATTGGCTCGGTAGCTTATTCTCAGGAACAAAATTTCCAGCAAGCCTATAGAGACAGAAAGTAACCTTGTAAATATTAATTTTATTGTTAATTTTTATTCATACTTTTAAGTTGGAACACAAATATTTTGTTAAAGAAGGCTCTGAATCAGCTACACAGCTTTTTGATTTTTGTGGTATCTAGTCAGCCCTCAATTGTACCAAAAACATAGGTTCTGTTCCTAATAAAGAGTTGTGTATAGTTATTCTGCATGACAAAAATTAACTCATGGTTACCCAACATTTTCTCTCGAGTTATTTTAGAGCTTTGAAATTTTATCGAAGGGATACGTAGTTGGGACAAGTTACTTAACTAATCTGAATATCGGGCAAAGTTTGAGAGATATGACAAGTTTGTCCTCTAGTTTGTTTGCGTCGAGGATATTGAAAGCCACGTTTATTCAGAAACTTCCCGAGCTCACGAGCTGAAAGCACCAGAATCTTATAACCTACAAGTTTAGAGCTTTGAAATTCTTGTTACCTACAAGTAAGTTACCTACAATAATTTTGTTCCCTACTAGTTATGACTAGATGTAACGCTATTGCATTGGGTGTCCCTGTGATAAAAATAAATAAATTAAAGTTTGTCGAAAAGTCTTACTTATTTATCAATCGATATCCGTGATAAAAACCATAGAACATTGGATCAACGAACTTTTTTTTCAACTGTTTTTAAAAAATAACAATTTTTTATTTGGAGTTTGTTTAACAAAGTTAATAAGTTAAAAGCATAGTTTCTTCTCTTATAGTTTACGATTTTAAAATCTATTGAAGAAAATACTTAACTGGTATTTCAACTAGTTGACCGTTTAGAGAGTTTAACTCTAAACGATCAATCTAGCCTAGGTTACCGATACGAAACCTAGGTTTCGGTAATGTCGAAATTGTCTACCCCACACGATTAAATGTGGTTGGAAGGGTACAATGAAATGCTGAAATGTACATAAGTTGAAGGACCCGATAGCTGATTCAGATATTTGGCCAGATAATGCTAGTATTGACTTCAACTAAATTGTATGTTACGTTCAAATATCGCATGACAGGAATTCTAAATTCTGGCTCATGCTTACTGCAGTGATTTGAGGCTAACGACCCCTGTTGCAGTATTCAAGTTTTATCAAACTTTGGCATCTAGTTTATGTGTTTGTTTTGTTTCAGTTTGCAAATACGTTTGCCATCAAGCATGCGAGAGCAAGGTAAGAATTTATTACTTTTTTAATTGTAAGTTCTGTAGCGACCTCTGGTTATCGCATTTGTAACTACTATAAATGATTAACCATCGTGGGCAGGGCACTGCGCGTGCTCAATCTTTTCATTTGATGTTTATTGAAGCTACTAGATGGCGCTGCAATCCGTACAGTTTTGACAGTAGAGTAAAAATAAGAGCTCTCGCGACTATACCAAAAACAGAATAATTTTATATAACTGTAGTAGTTAAGTACTACGTACCAAAAGTAATGATGTTCCACGGTCCCAATCTGAGTTCCTAAAGAGTAAGTAGATTATGCTTATATAAAGGCGTATTTTTTTAATGAGATTCAACCCGAGAGATTTTGGTCTGAGTTTTCGTTTCTTCTTACATGATGCCTAAATTTAATGTTGATTAGTAATAACTTTTCCTTCATATTAAAATGCAAATGTAACGCAGTAGGTTTTTCATTCATATTTTCTGGAGCAAAGTTTCATAAATTCTCAATTACTACCCCTCTGATTTAGGGCAAAGATAAGGTAGAAGTATAAAAACAAAGTGTGCAGAAATCATTGTTATTCCTGTCGCCAGCCGTCCGCCTATTAGTTTACCCGCTGGATGATATCACTGACAATCGTGACAACGGCTCTACCTAACTTGGACAAAGCTCAGCTCACACAGAAAGCAGGAATCGGCGCCGGTTCTGGAGCTCGTGCCTGGTACCAAATAGCATCCAGGTTAATGAATTCTCTCTACTGACACTAGAGTTTTTTTTGGGGGCGCTAGTTTATCTACTGTTTGAGCCTTAATGAACTGTGTTAGAATAAGTAATCAATTACTTAATTTCTTTAGAATAACCAAATAAGCTTCAGTTTCAGTTTATTTATTGATAACGTTTTTTGTTACATGTCAGCAATCAGACAAGTCAAATTTAAAAATAATCTAAGCTAGTGTCCTCAAAAATATATTTTTCAACGTTGTTTATTTTTGAAATTTGTATCAGAAACAGGCCAAGTTAAAACAAGCGCTGACCAGGCCCGCTTTCTTCATAAACGGAGCTTTGAACTTCAGCTAAGCATATTCAGAATATGGTTAGAGTGGGCTTCCTAGTCCGTGTTTGAACAGCGATGGCGATCGTCATGCTCCCATTGTTCCACGTCTCCAAATTGCCCACTTTACACCAAACAAAGCACTCCTATTATGAGAACATTTCTTAACGAAGTTGGTTCAATTTGAGGGTGAATGCACACTGGTTATTGAATTGTAACCTTTTTTTTGATGTCAATTTAGGTTAACCTAATGGAGGAGATCATTGACCCTATTGTGTGTTAAACTTTAATTTTGTAATTGGTATATTTGTATTTTATGTTCTCTAAATGAGTACATAAAGTACCATTATGTTGAATAAATGTTATAGGTAAACATGCTTAGGTAGAATATTTTTAGAATTTGTTTGTTCAATAACATTGATTAGGTTGGATTGCAAATTATAAATAATTATTAGCTTCTGCACGCGGCTTCAGATGCGTTTTTCCAGGATAAAAACATAGTCGACTAGATGATAATCCAGGCCGTGAACTAAGCTCTGCAAAATTTCAGCACGACTTGTTCAGCAGTTTTGGCATGAAGAGGTAAGAAACATCCAAACTATACAATTTTATGGATTGTAAATAAATAAATAAATAAATAAATAAATAATTCTGGACAGTCCACACAGCATCATCTAGCCCCAAGCTAAGCAGAGCTTGTGTTATGGGTACTAGATAAATGTTCATGATATATAATTTTTTTAACACAAGCCATACCAAGCTTGGGGCTAGATAATATTATATGGATAATAATGATAATATGTAGGGGATTATCGAAAATTATTTGTGTTTATCAGAAATCATCTTACCAGGACCAACATAACACATTAATTACACAAATGGTTGCGTAACGGATTGGCTTCTTAACTTTAATTTATGGCTGTCAAATTTAATTAAGATCGCCGGAGATATACTATTGAAATTGAGGCGATTCTCGTTGCCGACGGAAATAAATAAATTCATCGAAGATTTGTCTTCGATGAATTCGATGTTTTTCTTTAAGTTGGGTAATTTACGATTTTACCAATAATGAAATGGAAAATGTGTGTGAGTGAATGAGAATGAGTGTAGCCATTACACTACTTATTTATTAACTGGTCAATAATTAAAGTAAACTAAAATCAAAGAAATACTTATACTATAACAGAAAAGAAAAAAAATAGAACGGTCTATATTAACAAAGAAAAGAAATTTCAAATCATGTAAAAGATACAAAATAGAACTACATAGTTACAATTGAAACAATTGAACCAACTGAAAACCGTTTCTAACAATCTAGAGGCCCATAAACGGCAGTCTAGTGCTAGATTGACAATGATAAATCGCATGTAAATATTTCCTACTGAGCTAAGTAATCGAATAGATTTAATTGCGGAAACCTTTGGATTTTATTTATCAAACTGGCTGAGCATCCTATAGGTTAACAACTAAAGGTTGAAGCACACATAGACCGCTGTCGCACATACTGCTAACATCTCCGCCTCGAATCATGCTGTACTGACTGGACGCTGTCCACGCGATGACAGCTATCAAGCTTTTCGTCCACGCATGGCTGGCAAAGGAGCTGATCACTATTATATTTTCTTAGTCGTATTTTACACAATTAGTCTTCATTGTTGATAATGATGCTGATGATAAACTAAATGTTTATCTTCATTCTAGTGGTATACTGATACAGGATTTTTTAAATTAGATATAAGTTTTTAATTTAACTTGTCCAAGTCCTTATTTAATAAGCCTAAAGAAATAAAGTTATAGATTTCTAATTTTAATGTAAAATTATATAAAAAAAAATCTTTAGTATAATTAAGAGTTAATTAATTAATTCATTCATTTTATGTACCTACTCTTTTAGAAAAACATATGGCAATTTGGTTCACTTAGGGTTATTAATAAACACCAAAGAAATCTTCCAATTTCCCGCAAAATCTGCAAATTACAGTAATATCCCTTCTCAAATCCACCCTCATCCGAATTTATTATTAATCCGACAGCTCGACGAGATAAACGCGAATTAAACAATCTCATCCCGTTAATAACTTCCCGTTAATAAGCTCAGGTTAATTTAGAGGCATCTTGCTCGTAATTTCTGAGCTCTTAAGAGGGTGCAAAGATTTTGCTCAAGAAATATAGCTCAAGGTAGGAAGGTAATCTATTTTCTAGTTATGCTACTTTAGTACTAGATTCTGAATTATTCTACGTTTGATCCCATTATTATATATAACGTTTGATCCCATTATTTATCAAAGCAACGCTTTGTTATTGCATGCGCTTATGCACTGAATTAAACCTGCCGAATAACACCTTGAGTGCTTTCCTGACATAGCACATTGATGCTTGGTAGTCCGGTTTTATGGAGATGAATATGATGATATCATCTGACATATCATCCCATCCATCATCATCCCGATGACATTCATAATGAAATATGGGTTTTTTTTTTTCTGATGGAATAAAATGAAACAGTCTGAAAACGAGGGTAATGGGTTAACATTGATAGATGGATAGAAAATTCTTTGTTACACACTTAGATATTATTTACAGAAAATAAAACAAATCAGAGAAGGTATGTCACAATTGGCGATCTTATCGCTCAAGAGTAATCTCTACCAGACAACCGTGGATGGATAGAAACGTTGGATTGTACATGGGGATCCGTATGCACTATAATGAAGAACAATGTTAAATAAAAATACTTTCTTAAAAATATTTTTATATTAATGAAATACTTACATATAACATACATTTTATATGTACATATTACCTATATACATACATATTATATAAATACCTACCTACATATCTACTTTGTATAAAGGGAAACATTGAAGATGTAATCACGGTCCTTTGCGGGAACACGGTACTTCACTGGAAGCCTGCGGCGATTCGCGTAGCTCTTAGTGCCTTTGATAAGCGCCTCGATGGTACAGCGACGAAATCATGTCAATGTTTAGTAACCTACCCACTATACAACGATCCAAAACCTTAGATATTTTTTGTAAATATTACCTACGAGTTACCTACGAGTAAAATATAAAAATATTGAACAAATATTGGTGTTACAAAATTTTCGACTTTTGTATCATCATAGTAAGCTACAGAAATTCCTAACAATTCCTGGTTTTGACAGCTTTCATTCATTTCATTGGTCTCTTTCGTTATCGAATTCGGACTTTCATCTTTTTCGCTGCTCTGTACATGCGTTATTGAAGTTTTTCCACACATATCAGTGTACATAATATTAAACTGAGATTTCACTGATATGTATGAATCGGCTTTTACAAAGGGCGCAGTATTCAGCTTACGCATTTCAGTAGTTAAGTCTGTCTCGCTTAAAATATAAATTTTGAGTTTCTACAAGGAGACATTTCCTTCTGAAACTGTTAATCTGCATTGCTAATGCAACATCCGGCTGATGTCACCTTCTATTTACTTACAATGTTTTTTGAATGTTTAAATTTCTGTACCAACTGAATATTTAAATTTCTGTACCAACAACTTGGTAACAACAATAGGTACTGTTCAGTTACTTTGCTGATATAATCGCACGCGTGGATCTTGTAACTAGATATAGCGTACTTAAAGAATAGGATTGAGAATGATGTTATCTCATTGTTTGGCTAGATTGGACTTGAACAGAGCAGGATAGCATCAGTGATATGAGTTGTAAAAATATCGGTAGATAAGTTCAAACGAATTATAACTAGGATTATAAATGGTCACTTTGAGTTGTAAAAGGCTTATTTGGTAACCCAAAATTATCAAGAATATAAAAGTTAATGGCCGGTTTTGCTCCTAAGCACAAACAACCGACCTATGTAAACGTTTCTTGTCCTCTTCTATAGTGTTGCTTAAAAAAGATTGAAATGAATAAAGAATTGAAGTGATCATTTTATTTCCTAGTTTTCTTATAGTTATATATCAATTTCGTAAAAATCTAATCCATATCCAGAAGACAGAGTAGCCAGAATGCAGGCAGCATTGCCACGTTGAACGGCAATGCTAATTCGTTGACTGAAATAGAAGCCAGCATTCCGATCAACTGTAGACTCTACTAAGTTTTTTACTACGTTATGTCCGATTAAATGTAAACTCAAGTTTGCTAAGAACTTCATAAATTGAATATGTATGTCATCATCACTACATTGTATAAAACAAAGTCGCTTTCTCTGTCCCTATGTATGCTTAAATCTTTAAAACTACGCAACGGATTTTGATGCGGTTTTTTTTAATCGATAGAGTGATTCAAGAGGCTACTACAAACCTTCATACGTATAATAAAACCGTGCGAAGCCGGGGCGGAGTCGCTAGTCTATTATAAAGGTTATTTTATTCTTTAAAGTATTAATAGCTCTATCTAAGCTCTATCATAATGTCACAAGGTCCGTGAATTTATCATACGATGTGTACCAAATTACATTTTACGACTTGTAAAATGATAATAAACATTTTTATTACTGTATTTGAAGTTCTAACATCTTCCTATCAGTCATGTGGCGTCTGACCAACGCATCGTATCTCGGTACTGAAATTGAACTTTAACTTACTGTTGTAAAAGTGAGAGTGAACATAAAATACTTAAGTATATAGATAAATTGGTGAGTAGGTAGGAAGTATGCACAATTATCAAATTTGTCAAATTATGTACAGTCATAAACGAAACAGAGATCAATTGGAAACCGTTACTCGTACCTTTTAAATGTAAATTGAATCGTAAAAGCAACGTTTGGGAAGCGTAGGAGTCAATAATACTTTAAGTACTTTATTTTATTTGAAAAGTTATGTACTTCGAGCTCACATTTTAATTTTCACAATCATCATCATCATCATCATCAGCCTATATTAGTCCACTGCTGGACATAGGCCTCCCCTAATTTTCACAATAAATTGTATCAAATAGATCAAACATACAATAAGGAGACGAAAATATTATATATAGTAGATAGATAGACATTAAACTAACTGAATAACTTATAGAAACCTTTTTATTCTAAATTTTAATTTTTATGTTATGTTCATGTTGACTTGATGTTTATATTTTTAATTTTTATCTCCTATAATTTTCAACATTTTATTTGTTAATAAATTTTGTATTTTAGTCCTAGGAAAACCTAAATTTGCATGCCCTAGACTAAGGCAAAACATGTATGGTACTAACTATTCTCTAACCACCACCTTTGTGACCCTTGTTTGCAAATAAACGATTGTATTGTATTGTATTGTATAGTCTCTTCGATAAATGATATATATTTTTTTAAATTAGGTATAGACACAAACCATCAAGTATATGACCGATCACTAAAAGAGGCCGCACTTAAAAGTTGTTTGTGTACTTCACGCAAATTTTATAAATGCGAAAGTTTGGATGTTTAGATGTATGGATGGATGTTTGTTAACCGCCAAAACTAATGAACCGGTCTGGTAGAATTTTTTGTAATCATACATATGCGTATGGTAAAAAACAGAGACTTTATCCCACTAATCAGTTTCCATGGGACAGAAATAACCCGTTTCCTATAGAAATATAGAAAAACCCGTGCAAAGCCGCGGGCAAACTGGTATACATACAATAATATAGTAAAATCAAAGTGACTCAAGTAAAGACAGCCGTAACTGGAATGATGCGTATCGCTCGCAATCGGCAATATCAATAAAATATTTCTTCATTTATATCTGTTTCGCGCTACTTTTTGTTCTTGTGTTTTGTAGCGGCACACGTCCGACATTGATTTTATGTGCGATAAATTTTAATCCCACCAAAAATATAAATGTAAAAACTCGCCAAGTTTATTTAGATTGTGACTACACAGATAAAAGAGAGAGATAACAGTGTTTCTTCTTATTTTGTTTTGTAATAATTGTGTAATAATTATCTCACTGAAGTTGGTAGATACCTATTGTTTGACTTGCCTCTTTTCAGACTTTGATAACTCACAAAACTCTGTAATTTACGTCTAAAAATTGGATTTTTTTACTCTGTTCGTAGGTCTTACTTGAACTTGAGCTCCAACTCTACATTTTTAAGTACTTTCAGACTGCAATGAGCTTTCAGATTAATATCGTTATTATAATGAAAGTTTGTATTTATAGATGTAAATATTTCTTACTCCTTCACACTTAAACGGCTGAACGGATTTCAATGATATTTGGTCCCAAGAGAGATTATATTCTGGATGAACGCGAAATTTTGATTTCGAAAACTGCAGTTTTACTGTGGGTACAAACTTATTCACCGCTGGTGCAGTTAGTTAACTTTAAACAATATGTATATGACAGTATCAACTTACCTAAGTTACCGAGACTATAATCACTATGTACCTACCTTTTTTTTTTTTTTTTTTATTTGAAATAAACATCTTTATTAACAACGAAAATTACAAGCAAAGGAATAGAAAAATTACAACTAGTATTTACAATTGAAACCATTGAGCTAACTGCAGACGGTTGCAAACAGTCTAAAGGTAGCTCAATTGATCCATGTCAATACCAGTCGGAAGCGTCCCCAAGACACTGGCTGCATTACCACGCTGTATGGCAATGCTGATGCGCTGAGCCAGATATTCACCAGCTCTCGGGTCACGCGTCGCATCGACCAGACGCTCAAATAATTTTTTAAAAACCCGGAGAGCCTCGGTACCCCACGGACCTAGGGTCTCGAATCCAAGGGGAGCAAATGCGTAGGTTCTGTCGAGACCTGCATATTTGCGCCTCTTGAGATCCTCGGCCAGATCTTATGATCCTTTTTAATTAACTTTTCCTTAATAGAATTAAGATCTTATTTTCAAGATATTAATCTTTTCTTTAACAAGTGAGAGTGGACATTTATTTTAATGTGTTCTTTAATTAGGCTCATTTAAAAGGAGGTGCTATTTTACAGACGATTAAAAAGTTAACATCAGAATTGCGTGCTGATAGTGAATGTAAATGTGTTTATTCTCAGAATCGCAAAAGGCGAAACAAAATTGACATAAAGCGAGATTACGGTCACACATCAAAAATAAAAATAAGAGCAGAGGTTAAAATATATATTAAATTACTAAGGTAATTAAAATTCATGTTTAACGTTCTTGAATATTAAAATATTACCAAGAGGCCAGAAAAGGCTCAAACGAGAAAATTTTGCGCATTTAAATATTTTGTTTAAAACTAAACGAATATTATGTTAATCCTCCGTGGGCTAAAACCAGGATTTAACCTTTCATTAACAAAAAAAAATTGCACTCACACAAACTGGTAAAGTATATAGGTATTTTTAAATTAATGTATAAAGTCCAGTCCTTGGTTATGTATCACTCACTACATGCGTCACGCGGCGTCACCCTTTTTAAAACTGATGAGAAGTATTCTTTGTTATATTCGTCTTTTCAAAATTTCAGACCGATCTTTTCAGGAATTTTAGGCATGAAGAAGTAACAAACATCCATCCATCCATTCAAACTTTCTTATTTATGACATAAGTGTGATGATTAAAATCCCGTTACTGCGCAGCCAACCAAACGGCAAAACAGTGACATCATCATCGAACATTTGTATAAACAGACGCATATCCAATCGAGACACCCAGTAACTTACAGTGTTGACAACAGTATAGCTCTATCTCTTGTCTATGTCTAATGTAGGTGACCTACATCAGACATACTACACTAGACAACTAGCGAGTTAACCTACTATCGAGAGATGGCTATGTTACTTTTGATTAAGGTGCATAGCTTTTCCGGCGCTTAAATCTAGTTTAACCACCGGTTTAAACTAGATCTAAACGCCGGAATTATTAACTTTATATAAATTTATTAAAACTAACAGTTACTTAAATATAGGTTTATAAATAGATCCATAACTCTTATACTAATGACCTTACAAAATTTTAAAAAAGAAAAAAGTGTAGATGTTTACCTCTATTTAATAATTAAAATAGAATCAATGAATAAAAAGAAAATAAAACTAGGAATTATGATCTAAACAATTGAGCTAACTGCAGTAAATAATTTTGAGATAGCTCAACTGATAATTACGATAGTTAGTTATGATCCTATAAAAACAAAAGCATAGGTGCAACAAAAATTGTTACTTTGGAATTATTTTGACTCATTGACCATAGGTACTCGTAGTAGTGTACGGTTAAATGATATGAAAAAAAGATTTTTCTTTATTTCCTATATATCAAATGATTGCATTAGGCTATTAGATAACATAATCCTTTTTAAATTGTAGCTTGCTAGAATAAAAGATATCTACGATGTATTTTATGTCTATAAATATGTTTCATGTTCCTTGGATACCATATTTTTAATGATTCCGTTTGATTTTGACACAAAATTTGTCTGCCCTGTTATTTATTAGTCAATTAATTGCTCTTTGAACTGCTAAAAAAATGTTGAAATTACTTACTTGAAATATGTTCTTTGAAATTATTATGGTGTGTTGTGTTAATTGCATTGCCATCAAGTCAATAACCTGCTAGTTAGTCTGAAGAGAAAACTTTCATCTTAGGAGAAAATAGACTAGGTAGCATGATGGCGTTGATGAGGCGTTGTCATGTCACATTTCCTTGAGAGCTTGAGAGCTTTGACAGCGTGGTACGGGGCGCGTGAGTGAAACGCCGGGTGCGCGCGCGCAGCATGCAAATGACTCGGCACCGGTTAGTTAGCGCTAGGCGAACGAGCCTGAGAATTCTCAAATCGATAGTGGGAATATAGACGCAAAAATACCAGTCTAGCATGTCTTGAGAAAAATAAATGATGCGAGAAACTCGAAAAGAAACACAAAATAGGTCGGTCTAGACTTGTTTATAAGAAAAATTTAAATCCAAGGAAAAGCAAGGACAAAGCAAGATAAGTACAAGGCAGTTTTTAAATCTTTATTAAAATACAAAATAATTAAAACAGTGATTTATCAGAAACACTCCATGGAAAACTTACTATGGAATTACTTACAAGTTTTCAATTTAATTAGTGGGAGGAATAAGATCCTTAACATATGGTCAAGATAAGAAGCTATACAAAGCAAAAAAGTGCTATCACGCATTTCGAAGTCAATAAAAGCCCTTGAACTTTAAAACCTCCATAACCGTTCAACCAATCAAGCGATAGCCTCAGTTATCGATGGCATGGGGAAGTGAATGCGTATTACGTGGAAGTATGGTGTCACTGCGGATGTTTCCCCTAATGGGATGCTGTGGGTGAAGTGGAAGGTCCAGTATGCGCGGGCATCAGGTGCAGTGCAACGGTCTCGCCAACCCACCGGCCACAGTACCGCCGCGCCCGCCGACGGGCCCACGCGCACGCGAATATCACTTTCACGATACGCATTCGCGAATTCACTCCATTTTAAGACAAATCAAACTCTTCAAGCACCACCACACTCTCTATAAATAGCCCTCGCAACGTGACTACGCTTTTCCTTCAAAATCTGTGCAAATTCTTTGTCACTGAGTTAGATTTCATCCCAATAAGGACTCTAAGCGGTGCTGGAGCATACATGGTGATTATAAATACCTTCATACTTGTAAGATGAATTCCTATGTACAGGTATATTTTTGTCGGCGTAACGTAGTTTAGATGTAGAGATGTCGAAAGATAGGTAGAGCCGGCAAAATTTCAGTTGTGTCAACTGATTAACATACCATTCCATGTTATCTTCTACCGTTGTTCTTGCGATGAGTATCAAATTATATTGGTTCTTGCGGGGCGTAAGTAACATGCTGTAAAACAGCAGGAAATTGAAAACGTCTACATGATCGCGACCTGCTGTGACATTACTTCAGCCACTACCGGTTCTATTGTTGTGGTTTGCTTTGATTTATGTCCTCTCTCGATTCCAATGTGATTCCAACAGCCTTTTCGATTAGCTCAGCTTTATCGGCGCTATTATGCGACGTGATTTATGGGCCATGCAATCATAGCATAGCAAGGACGCCATTGAATAGATGATTGCTATACGCCGCTTAATTGTAAACTTACTTCTTACCTAAACACTCTCTGGCTATAAAATGAATCACGTTTATCGGAGCAATCTTAATTCAAATCATTTTGCATATTTTTCATACCATTTATTCACCGATAATGTTTATATTCACGTTGTGGTCACATGTAGACGTTTCACGTTTTTAGAGGTAGATAAGCTTCCCGGAAATAGTGGGCCATAAACTAAAACGAATTAGATATGCGAAGCCTCCAAACTACACGTTCAAGGTGAAGCCATTATCAAACAAAAATATCCAAATATCTGTAACTGACGATTGTGAGCGATAAAACTGTTGTGCTGTATGTTATCATTTACCTGCCACTTGAGTCACGTATGCCATTGCTCAACGCGCAGGTGTTCTGGCCTGTATTTACCTCTATTTGAAATCCAGCATTTCTTAATTAATTAAATAATTTTGATCTAAAGTCTTGCCTCTACAATCCCTTATAGATGATTATTTTCCATTCAGAAGATGAGAGTCTAGATGAAGTCCTCTGTAGATAGTTACGCAAAAGTACCTGTATGTTAATGACTGCTAAATGAAATAGAAAGTAAAGTGAGTGTGAATCTTCCAGTGATAAGTGAGTGTTGAAAAGTGAGCAGTTTTGACAGCATGTATCACAATCAGAACTCACATCAAATGCACCGATTGGATAGCACCAGTACATCGTCAGGCAGCTCGGATTTGAGGGTAAATATCTATAAATATATATATAACTTTACTTATGTTTCAATTACTTATTAGATTTATTTTCTTGGCTATGTTGATAATTGATAAGATATAAACTAAGGCATGTTGGCGATCTAAAAACTGGAACTTGCGAGTACTTGCGAGTAGTTATTTTATTCTGTCTTCGGTCAATGAAGGCCACTTAAAAGCATAGACAGATAGAGTTTTCTGGTTCCTTGGAACAACATAATAAAAAACAAAATATAAACTTACATCAGTATCAAACAGTTTGAATCAGTTACCTCATTCCAATTTTATTAACTGAATTTTCACAACAAATATATTGTATTTTAGAAATTAAGCGGTCTATATAATGTCAATCCTATTACTATAGTACGTATATAGTCACTCGGCTGACTCTAAAACACTCTATCACAAACCTCGGTGGTTTGCTAAGTTATTAATAAGTATGCTTTTCATGACAATATTATTCTAAGTTGGTAAACTTAGGAGCTTAAAAAGCTTAGTGTCGTAGGCAACAACTACAAGCTATATCTACGTTTCTCAGTATGTACTATTACGTAATCAACAGAAATGAATGCATCCGAGGTTATCAAAACATTGACGTCGGTGTATCCGTTTTTTCGATCGAAAGTGTGCCAGTGGATATATTAACCCATATCCAAGACTGAAGCGTGTAGCTGATCACGACTGCTCAGGTCAAAGATGCCGAGACAATGATACGATGCATCCCTCATGTGGAAATGCTATCTCTTTGATACTTTCTAAAGCCTTGGGTTTTACACGTTATCTTAGGTCTTAGTAGTGGCGATCACAATAGGCCGTCATATGGCCGCAGTGATACGAGTACGATAGCCTCCTTGCGCAAATAAAAAAAAGGTCTTAAGATTCCCAATAGTTTAAAAGATCTGTAGTTAGATATTTTTTTCGGGTGGTCAGGGTGTTTTTAAGTACTTATTAGTAATATATATGTAATTTATAAAGTTGTTTTAAATGTAAAATAATATTACATTAAAAAATAAACTCTCTATGTTGCAGGTATAATGTTTTAAGTAGGTATCATTGTACTCATGAATCAAGATCTATTTAGCTTTAGATGCGGTTTGAATTGTCCAGGATTATTTTTATTTAATTTAATTAGTACCTATCTTAATTTGCAGAAAGTCCAGTGTGAAGAATTTAATACTTTATTAAGAACGAAAATTACAAGCAAGGAATAGAAAAATTACAACTAGTATTTACAATTGAAACCATTGAGCTAACTGCAGACGGTTGCAAACATTCTAAAGGTAGCTCAATTGATCCATGTTAATACCAGTCGGAAGCGTCCCCAAGACACTGGCTGCATTACCACGCTGTATGGCAATGCTGATGCGCTGAGCCAGATATTCACCAGCTCTCGGGTCACGCGTCGCATCGACCAGACGCGAGAATTTAATTAAAGAATAGACTTGTCTTATCCATTGAAGCTCAAAGAGTCCTTAGTACCGTTTGTGCGTTGATTTAAGAGGATGAAAAATGTTTTGTCTCTTTCAATACATTTGACTATACCGGTCACACAGAGGAAAAAGAAATCGTATTTTGATAGCAGTAGAAAAGCTTGATCTACTAAAATATTTGTTACATACTCGTATAAACTCGAATATAGTTTTCAAATAGTTTTCCGAGATTTGACGTAGGCCATTTGCTTGGAATATTGAATTTGTTTCTTTTTTCCGTCCAGATTGAAGATTGGGCTATTGGGCTCCTTAAATTTTTTTGGTAATTATACTGTGCACTGTTACAGTGTACAAAATCTTGACAGGTCGTATTACTTTATCATGGTTAAGGTTCCTAATTAGCAGACGTGGAACTTGGCATATGTAATCTTACGAGAATTTCGCTGTCTCATTAAAGTAAAAATAATCATGCCGTTTTAACTTCAACTACTAGAGTATGGAAGTAAATCAAATTTACTCTCTACAAAAGTTCGCTCTCAGACGATGTTAAAATTCAGTAGAGCACTGATAAACCTTGAGCACAACTTCTGCAAGTTGTTTTTTACTTTCCTCATCTTTTGTACAACCTTCTCTATAGTAGATAGAATATCTGATCTTCAGAGTTGTTAGGAATATAGGTTTATACTTGCAGCGTCTCGCGGTTTCACCCGCGGTAATATCTGTTCCCTTGGGAATCCCGGGATAAAATATAGCCTGTGCTATTTCAGACTATAATCTATCTCTGTGCTAAATTTCGTCCATATCCGTTTAGTGGTTTTTGCGTGAAAGAGTACCAAACATCCATCCATCCACCCCTCCATCCATCCATTCATACTTACAAACTTTCGCGTTTATTATATCAGTAGGAGTACTATGTAAGTACCAACAAGATCACAGCTGTGGTTACAACCAATGTCAATTACAATGTAATAAAATTTCTAACGGATTACCAGTACTAAGGTAATGGTTTTGCTTTAGTTGACGATGACAAAAACAGTTTTCGTCCCTGCATACATTTGGCACCTTGCAGCGGCTCTATCAAATATAAAGGAACTAATTTACTTAGTTAGATCGGTAGAATAGTTTCATGCTCGTAAGCTACTAGAATGTTTGTTTGTTTCATGCGTATGTATCGAGTTCGTACTCAATTTTAGTTTTCGAATGATTTTGAAGCTAAAGCTTTTGACAACTTTTGTTCCTGATCAAACTGTGATGGTACTGTTTGTTTACTAAAAACACCCAATATTTTTTTCTTTTATCTATAGGTACATGTGAAACTTTTTAATAAAACTTGCTTGAACTCATAAACTAAATGGATATACATTTAAACGTCCAGGTCTGAATGAGTTATTTAAATAGACCAAAACGTGTACTCATATTGCATTTCATGTCGTGTTCGCTAGCAAAGGATTTCGCCGAACAAATAAAATTGCAAAACCTGGAGTGGTTCGGCTTGCCTTTGAAATACGCGGGTCATACTCGCGTGGCATTGACATAGGTTACATGGCTTAGATGAATAACTCGCGGTCTGGAGAAATAGCTAGGTTGTTGACATTGAATTGTTGCTTTAATAAGTCCAGTGGAGAGTTATGTGTTACGAATTAGCTTTGCCATTTAACGTGGCAATACTGTCAGCATTCAGGGCATTAGTCAATAGTCGATATTCAATTCAAGGCAATGATCAAGAGATTACGCTTGCAAACCTGTCGCGAGATTCGTAATCAGCCTGTAGAAGTGTATTTTGTTCTCCGTTATGAGAAGTGGCCGTTTTTCTTTACCCCGAGCAGCTTCCCGCCAACCCTTGCTTATAGTTCACGAAGTAATTTTTTTTTAATCGGACCATTCCTTCTAGATAAAACTGACTGAAAATCGCCGAGCATTCAATTCAAATTTAGAACCGCTAGTAGATGCCACAATTTAAAATTCGTATTTGGAATCTTTTCTGAAGGATTTAGGTCCTTTCGCTCTTGTTTTGTGATAAGAAGCGGTAAAAAGATTTTTCATTGACATAAATGGGAAAATAATAATTGTATGTACCTGTTTTATATGTATGTATTGTAGCAAACTGTTTTACAATATTCCAATAGACGAATGACTTTTCGAAAGACGAATGAAAACTAAAAAACTAATATTATGATATAAAAATGAATTTCATTTCATGAAATTTAAATTAGTTACTCCAAATAATTAAAATATTTTAGATTTAGAATATTTTAATTATCTGATGACTCTTAAAAACAAACTTCCAAGCAAAAGCTGTATCCCTATAAAATATTAGTAAAGTATAGATCTATAAAGTATTGAGGCTTTCTAAGTTCTATGAATATACATGAGCAAGAGATATGATTCAGGCAAACACTATGCAGCTCGAGACGCCTAAGGGCGATCGGTGCAATACCGCCCGCTAAAACTCCCATTACACATTTATTTACCGCTGCCCTAATAATCGGTTTAAGTAACAATTTGTATGAATAATTACCAGCTTTCGAAACAACCCGTATCACCATAAATCTGTATTTGAGTGCGTCTATAACAAGGAGGTACCCTGCCTTGTTGAATATAACCTTATGCAGTTGGGAATTAATGATAGGCATTATACATACATGATGTACATTATTATGATGATGATAAGTTTTTCTTTAAAATATGTTATTAGGTTATTATCTATAAAATAGTATGTAGTTATGTATAAGTCGGTATTTGTATTTTGAATTTAAGAAGTTATTACTCAAATACATACTAGTGACCTACTCCGGCTTTGTACGGGTGTATTATACTGAATTATAAAACTTTCTGTTGAATCACTATATCTATTAAAAAAACTGGAAAAAAATCTGAAAAGATCTAATAATCATACATAGGGACAGACAGACAGAGGAAAGCGACTTTGTTTTATAATATGTATGCAAGATTTTTACATCTTTTTACTTTTGTTTTTTAACTTTCTTAGTAGAACTAGTATGCAGTAAATAATTTTCTAACCTTCTGTTAAACCCCTACGAAGTTCAATGTATTCAAATTGGTCAGTAGATTGTCTTAACGATTTGTGAACGAATTGATTGTATTGTAGGCGGGTTGTTAGGTCCAGTTTATATAATAGACTACAGTATATTTAACAGACTAAGCATGTTACATTGTAAAGTTCATCACTACATAGTATAAAACAAAGTCGCTTTTTCTGTCCCTATGTCCCTATATCCTTATGTCCCTTTGAAAGCTTAAATCTTTAAAACTACGCAACGAATTTTGAAGCGGTTTTTTTTAATAGATAGAGTGATTCAAGAGGAAGGTTTATACGTATAATACCGAACCCAGGCGGGTCGCTAGTTATATATAAAGTTATATGTTCATTGTAAAGTTCATTTCAGTCAGTACAATGTTATGTATGTGTGTAAAACGCTCAGCGGAGGATACATGTGATCGCACACACTCATTGAGGAGATGGTTGTCTCCTGCTGATAAGAATCGTATCCTGTTTTGTATAAGTTTTGCTATTTTCTCTAGATGTATCTGTTGGTGCTAGACGGTTTGACATGGACTGGCTAGACAATTTTTTCATTTTATCTTTAAAGGAATAAGTCACAATTGAAAATGATAATTTATAGATGATGTAGGTTATAAGTCACGACTCTCTGACTTTCGTGAGATGTTTATGTGACACGTTGATACAAGGTTCGTTTTCGTGAGACGTTGGGAATGCTTTAAGAGAGGCGTTGGCAATGAGCACGTCTCAAGCGAGACGTTGGGAATGACCCAAGTTCGCTTACAATACAGACAATCCTATCCATAAAGGTGCTCTAGCAAAGTTCTCTCTTGTGCTATGTATAAGACTGGCAATTGTCGCTTATATTTTAATTGTCACTGTTGTTTTTTAGTGTTAAATATGCATGAATTTGTCAATGTTTCAAATTTCTATCATTCTTTCAATCGAACAAGCAGTACCCAAATTTAATAAGAGTGGCATCCATTTTTATTGTGATAATTAAATTTAAAGGAGGCCCTTACAGGAAACATCATCTGGATCTGCTGCTCAGTCAAGTTGTTTCATGCCAATCACGTTGTGCCCAAATTGCCAAATTCCTGTCGTTATAAGGCTATGCCTGAAATAAGGCAACAGCTGAAAATATCGGAGACGCGGATGTTGGTTATGACCGAAGTAATAAACTTGTTTTAAAATACGCAGAGTTCAAAATAAAGTATTATAAAGGATCAAATCATAGGTATCTACTTAGATACTTTCTACACGTATAGCTACATAAATTTTAGATTTCCGAACCGTTCTTAATGATAACATACGTTCATAAATAAGTATCTATGTATTTATATTTGATGATTGTGTATTGTATATATATATATATATTGCAAAACAGTAGTATCATAGACCCTTTACAAAGTAAATTTAACGTCCATGTTGTAGGAAAATGGCGATCATTTTGTTAAGGCCGGTTACGTTTATGACTTCCTTGTGCTGTAATCGTGGCTATGATAAGCATTCGCCTATTTGCGTAGACTGGCGAGATTGATTGACATGAATGTGGCTGCATGGTAGACGCACCCAGGTTCCTACTTGAGGGAGGGGGAAAGGAGTAACTCCCCTGACAGAGATAGAGTCGTATGGTAGGATAAAGCCCCGTCTGTACATTTGTATCTCATGCGTAAATATTGAGTATTTTTAGTTAAAAAATAAAAACAAAACCACTTTTTTATTTTTTTTATTTGTGAGTGCTTGTCTTATAAGCCTAAAGAAATAAAGCTAGTACTAAAATCAAATCAAATCAAAGAAGTTTATTTGTAACTTATCTACTTAAACTTATGAAATATTAATTACAAGGAAATTAAAGACTAATGAGTTAAAATACGGTAATTTCGGTTTTAACCTAATAGAGTTACAAAATGGTCCCAACTCAGCATTTGCAGGTTTTATTATTATAAAACCGGCATTGGTTTTTCGTTGGACCGAGTTATGGATAATAATAAATAAAATAGAGCGAAGTGTTAACAATAAAAAATAACAAGAATTAATAACTACTAGATTACTAATAGATTTCGGATTTCTGATTTTTATAAAAGGACAAACCTGTGTATTCAGAATTAAGTTTGTCAAACGCCTGC
Source organism: Eupithecia centaureata (assembly GCA_944547425.1). Classification (NCBI taxonomy): domain Eukaryota; kingdom Metazoa; phylum Arthropoda; class Insecta; order Lepidoptera; family Geometridae; genus Eupithecia; species Eupithecia centaureata. The sequence goes on from OX155694.1 coordinate 4,685,742, forward strand.
CCCCTGCTTAAGTTACGGATCCTAGCTCCGTCCACCCATAGTGCTTACGTAACGGTTACCGCAAGGCTCCTTCGTCGGTAAAGCTCACTGCAACCGATGACTGATAGCACCGACTCAACTACCCCGTTGGTTCAATTGTCGATTTTTGCATAAATATACATACGCCGATATGAAGACGAGATTGGCAGGTATTGATAGAAATATCTGCTAAAAAGTTATTCTTCCGGTTCGTATAAGCTCATAAGGTAATAAACTCATGCAATTCAATAAATTGTCTCCATTTATACTTCAATTGACGACCGATGTGGAGCGGCTGGTGATGGCTCGCCTGCAACGCAGGAGGTTGCGGGTTTGATTGCCTTGGAACGATGCAAAATATACATAGATTTTTTCCGGGGTTCTGAGTGTTTTCTATGTATAATAAAAAAACGATCTAATGTAATTAGCACCCTTAACAAAAGCACTGCTTAGCTTGGGTCTTGATGAAGCTGTGCAGATTGTCCAGCATTATTTCTTTATGTCTTCAAAACATTCAACAGAGTAACACAACCTTATCACGTACTGAATCTAATACTAACTTCGACTGATATTGACTTTAAATGTCACCCAGTTTCCGGGGCCATTGCTCTTCAGCCCTTGATGATTAAATGCGGCATGAACCGCTCATGACGTTAAGCGCATACCCACACATCATACCAGCTTTACTATTCCTCCATACATCTATAATGAGATCTATAATCATCTCCATGTAATCCTGGTCTTGGAAGTGGTACCAGCAGGTGTGATTACATCGGCTATACAGCTTAGAGTAAGTGCCTCGAAGATCTTGATAAAAAAGCCAGATGTAGCTTTGGCTTTACGTGCAAATAAATCTTTATTGCGGCTTAAGATCGGGTGAGGTATGTAGCTTTAACTACACGTACGTACTATTTATTTTGTGTACTGACCGGCTAATCCGGCTATAAGCTTGTGATGATCGTTTATTTTAGCGTAACGGGAATAAAGTTTGCGGTAATAGAAAGTAATGATTGTTACTCGTCACAACATAATATAAAAATAAAGACGCTTCCCGGTATCTCTCTGGCTGTCCCTATGTAGGTATGCTTAGATCTTTTTTAAATGAGGTTTTTAAATACATAGTGATTAATTGGAAATTTTATAATATGTATAACCACATTTATATGTATTATATGTACACCCGTGCAAACCCGGGGCGGTTCGCTAATATAGAAATATAATATAGTACAGGTAAAGAAGTATTTAGGGATGATTAAAGTCTTGAAAAGCTTTTGCCAAAGATTAAGCTACGCCATTCCATAAAGTATCTAATCCACTTTGTTTAAAACTCTTGGACGAAGATTTACTGCCAAGTTTGTTTTACTGTACGTATGCGAAGCTTGGTTAGAAAAATAAGTTTTAGAGTTATCAAACATGCATATCAACCGACTTCAGTTACAATTAACACTATAACTTAACAAAATAGACATCTAATCTCGACGTTGATAATTAGTAAAAAAAAATATTTCGATGATTAGTTAAGTAGTTATAATTAAGTTTAGGTACTATGTCCGAAACTCTATAACGTACAGTACTTAGTTTTAATTTAAAAACAAATAAAACACAAAAATACAAACAAAAACACTCACAATGCAAGGTCATCTCGTCTCGGTTTCGGAGGAATTCGAGTTGCCTACGATGAAATTCGCTTCAAAATACATAAAGGGAAAGTTGCATCGGATCACATGAAATATTTGAGATAAATCAGACCAACATCTGTGTATTTATACTGCGGTATTCGGTTTTGCGTTAGTTTATTTTTCAGGAGGGGCGCCTGTGTTATGGACGCGACTGTACAGAATGCTTGGCATTTTTGCCATCCCTGTCTACGAGTGGACCGTGTTCATTCTAATTAGAACGGATGTAGTCAGCTTTTCCAACTTTGACAGGAGTGAATAAATAAATGAATGAACACTTATAAAAGAAAATATCATAGAGTTAAAAAAGTTTTAATAAACAAAAGGCGGCTATTATCGCTGAAAGCGATTTCTCCCAGACAACCTTATAGAGGAGACAAAGATGTAAGAAGAATCAGGTAGGTAGTGGACAGATAGTAAAAAAAGATAAATGAATAACATAAAACACCTAACTTGAACGAACTTTACGAAAAAGAAGAAGTTTCACGAATTTGCAGATATATGTTTCAAAGAACTCAGACTCAATATCGTTATTTCTTTAGACTTAATACAAACAAAATAAGCACGTTAAATTTTAAACTATGTTATTATCAGTTAAGAAATAAAGTATTTAAGTATTACACTCCATAATGATGATGCCCTGCTCTAAATTCTCACCTCTATAATTATTTAAAAAAAAAATAGATGGTGAGTATTAATATTATTTTATTAAAAAGTTAATTGATTATAATAAACTAGCGACCCGCCCCGGCTTCGCACGGTTTTATTACACTTATAAACCTTCCTCTTGAATCACTATAAAAAAAACCGCATCAAAATCCGTTGCGTGGTTTGAAGATTTCAACAGTCAAAAGGGACACAGGGAAATAGGGACAGAAAAAGCGACTTTGTTTTATATTATGTAGTGATGATGTAGTGATACACAACAAGCTTAAAAAAATATACCTGCCTTATCTATCTAAATTATAATATTTTGAGACTAATCTACACAATCATAGAAATTATCAAGAAGATGAGAAATTACAAACAATTTCTTGTCATATCCCTGTAAATATAATCTTATTACATTTGCAGATATGCTTTTTAGGTGTAGATATATTATATCTATCGTGGGGATGTTCTGATACAATAAATTCTTACCGCTCTAGCAAACTTGGCTCTCCCGTCCCCACGTTAATCTTGGTTTGGGCTCACAGCAAAGTTATTATAGCTATTGTATTTAAAGTGTTCGATAATTAAGTTATAACCAAGCTAATACTGTGGCTCGTTAACCTTAGCTTGCCTCTATTGGAATTCATAGTGCCTAACGGGTTTGGCATGCAACCTATCTTCGGGAATGGCTAATAAAATTAAACGACCTCCTTGTTTTCGCTAATGAAAAGGCACTATTCGCTGATCAGTTTAGGAAAACATACCTTAAATTCCATTTAAATTACAGTATGAATAAACTTTCGTTGAAATGTGTGGTAAGATGTTTTTAAGCCTACGCTCTTGTCTTTTACAACCTCTTTATTGGTTACTATTCAACCAAGAAACAAAAGACGACGCGTTTATCTGATGTTATGTTTGGAAAGAACGATAAAAAAGTTCTTATTACATTTTATTTTAGCCTAAATTGTAAACAAAAACCGATCGTGTTTGCCATATTTAAAAACAATACTATAAAACGTAGAAAACTGAACCCGAATTTAGTTTCTCGATAAAATCTTAAAAATGTATTTTTTATATACCTTGGTACTTAGTGTTCCAGCTTTTGGCTACTATCATACGAAGTAAGTGAAGATCTAAATCATACGTGCTTCATCTTAGGCTACACTAAGATGAAGCACGCTTTCCCAGAAGGAACTTATTCACTCTAGATTTAAAGACTCCAAGATCGTACTCTAGCAAGAAAACAGACGCAGGAAGCTTATTCCACCGTCGTGCTTATTTTTAAGGTTGAGCAGAATTTTTTGGATCGACATTGTGGAATTTCGACCAGATACGGGTGGTATAACGCAGTTCTATATTCGACAGCAAAGGCGCTGTACCAAAACCTGTACAATAATGTAAGGTCTCGATTACTGATATTGACTTGTCGATACCATCAAGAAACTAGACTCAGGGCTGTCTACTCGCTAATCTACTCGTAGTTGCTGGGTTTAAATGAATATCGCTGGTCCATCTGTAGTCTTATTGTAAACAATGGCCAGTTCATATCTGTGCCGTTTGTAATTGCGACCCGCTACAAAACATCAATCGGGCCGAATGACCCGGAACTCGCACATCTCTGCTTTACCGAATAAAACATGGCCACAATAAATTGTGATTCATTTGTCTGTGGGTTCAGTATGTAAAATATGGACAATATCTTCTTATATATACCAATATGATCCGATGGCTTTGCGCGCTTTTTCCCAGGATGCATTTGTGTTATTCACAGTCTTTAATTACGCCTGTGTTAAATTTCAGAGTAATATATTCAGTAGTTTTGTTCATTTCACGCAGCATCATCTAGCCCCAAGCTAATCAGAGCTTGTGTTATGTGTTATGATAACGATATACTTATTACATTAAACATCTATAGATATTTTCTATTATAAGGTCGAGCGGGGCTATTCCGACTAAAAAAACACTGACTTAAACTTCAAAAGTTTGCACTCTCGTTTGTGATAACGATAAGGTAGATTGGATGAATGTATTATCAAAAGGCTTGATTTGAGATCATTTTTCACCTATCACTTAGACAAAATACCCATTTTGTATGTTCAAAAGAACGAAGTTTCTCAAAAAAGGCAGAAATAGTTGAAATTACCCCTCGGTGGGGTAACTCCAACTATGGCACATATATATCCTGCTTATGCGAATATTGCGATAAAATTATCTGCTGGTCTATAATAATGGCATCTTTCAATCAAATTCGTATGTTACAACTGCGTAAGAAGGCTCAGTGTTGCAAAAAAACACTTTAACCGTTTTGGAGGGGTAATTTCAACTATTTTTCATAGATATAGGGCTGCGCGGTCGATCAACGTAGTCGATAAATTGGATCAAACTAAAATAACTAAATATAAACATTTGCTAGCCCTTACCTACTGAACAAGAAATGAAAATAAGTTTCTTACATATTTAAATTAAATTTATACAAATAATAAAACTAAAATAATAAGTACCTATAGTAAATAGCTAAAAATGTTTTTCTTTTTATTTAACTTCCTCAAAGAGGCGTGCAATAAATTTCTGAAATTTTTAGGTCTTCGATACCTATTGTTCTGCATTTGACAAATAATTTACTACGAGGGCGAAGCCGCGGGGCGCAGCTATTTATAAAAAAGTATCGATATATGGGACATCACTAGTGGTTTTCAACACCATACAAAACTAAGCGGGGTAATTACAACTTGAGGTTAGTTGGAATTACCCCACTTTACTATTTTGGCGGGGTAATTCCAACTATTCAAAAATCTCTTCAAAAACGTACCTTTTCTTAGAACAAATAAATGAATAACAACTAATAGTTTATATTTTCTTCACTCGCAATGTATTATCTAGAAAACAAGCGTTCAAAACACAACTTTCACGAAAAATGTAACGAGCGTCTTGGCTGTCACTGTTGCGCAAAATGACGTCTGACAAAAAGTGCCTATAACTAAGACAGTTTATGCCTTAGAAGAGCCATCTATGAAGCATTGTCGAATTTACCTGTTCACCTACTTGAATCTAGATGGCGTTTTGAGTAAATATAAGTAAAATAAAAGTTATTGTCATTAGTTGGAATAACCCCATAGTCGGAATTGCCCCGCTCGATGTTACATAGAAAACCCCAGAAAGTCCTAAAGAAATATCTGCAGATCGTACAAATGTATGTCACGAGGCGGGAATCAAACCCACAAACTTCGCCCGCTGCACCTAATAAATCACATAAATCTTTCGATCTTTTTTATGTAAGGGCATGCAAATCCCTTTGAATGCAAAATTTGCAGATGGCAAAAAGCAAAGTAAAAAATGGTTTGCTAATCTTAAGCCGACATGCTTATCAAGAAACTTAGTTCTACTTTATCCGCGTTTATCTTATTCATGTTGTTAACCATCCTATGACAAGCAAATTTTTGCAAAGACCGAGCAAACTATGGACTCTAATACTTTACATATCTAGAGCAATATCTAAATCTTTCATTGACGGTTTAAGGGCTCAAACACAAAACTGCGAGCTCGCATCGCATCGTAAATATCTGCGAGCTCGCACGATAACGTCAGATCTCATTTGCATCGCGTATTCCTGTCATATTACGTCATACTTGGTGACCCCCCTTTTAGTCCGCTCTGAGACAACTTTAGCGAAAGAGCGCGGCGCCTGAGCCGCCTTCTTTGTGTTGTAAAAAAAAACTGCTTCAGTTCTCAACTCATAGTAATTTCGAGTAAAATAGTTCCCTTCAGAGTTCATAATCGTATTAAATGGATGAATCCAGAATCTTCTTTTTCTTTTATATCTATTTAACAATAACAGCAGTGCAATTGGACCGATTTATGCAAAAATGATCCAACCCACAACCTAGTCAATTTCGAGTTTTTTTAACCAATGTAATCAGAATAAGGTATATTTTAACATATCAAAGACTCACACCTCTATGTTCACAAATGTGGAAAATCCATATGATCCAACCCACAACTGTCATGTCGAAGACCATTTTTTAAAATGTATGTGTTTCATGCCACTTGAATCATTTTTGTGTTGCTTTTGTTACCCTAACATATAACCGTTCTAATTTGCTACAATGATTCAAACTATAATATTAAGCTGGTCCATCAGTTCAAAGAGCTCAGAAAGCTATAGAAAGAGCTATGCTCGGAGTTTCTCTGAAGGATAGGATTCGTAAAGAATACATCCGAAAGAGAACCAAAGTTATCGACATAGCTCAAATAATTAGCAAGCTGAAGTGGTGGCAGTGAGCCGGCTATATCTCGCGAAGAACCGACAACCGTTGGGGTAAACGTGTTCTTGAGTGGAGACCGAGACTTGGCAAACGTAGTATAGGACGCCCTCCGGCCAGGTGGGATGACGATCTGCGAAAGACTGCTGGCAGATGCTGGATGCCAAGCTGAAGACAGGGAGCTATGGCGCTCATTAAGGGAGGCCTATGTCCAGCAGTGGACTAATATAGGTTGATTATGATGATGATGATATAAAACAAGTTAAGATTTGACAAGTTAATATTTAAAATTGCTATTTCATCTAAGTACGTAAACGAAATAAAGTATATAAAGTTCAAAACACACAGAAGCCGGAGGAGTGGCGAAGGCGAAGGCGTGCCGGTTTTTCCTATGCACGGCACCGCGTTCGCCACGGCCTGCGGTGTGTGTGTAGGCTTTCATAGGATTCCATAGAATACAACTCGCACGCCTTTGCCTCCGCCACGCCTCCGGCTTCTATGTGTTTCGTACTTTAACGAAAAATAAATAAATAAAATAAAATAAGTACAGGGCCAGCAGATCTAATATTAGATACCAGATGATTGCATTGATTAATTTAAGAAACCGAAGGGAAGCTGCAATAATAGACGATGTAGATGGTTTATGTGATGAACCTTATTCTGATTTGGACGAGGAGTAGGGCCAATTTTGTTTGTTTTGTCTTTTAAAACACAAAAATGATTACTAATTTTTAACACACTTTGAATCATTTTTGCATTTTAATTTTTGCACCCTACATAGCTCTTTCCATACAAAATTAATTTTGTAATAATGATCCAGGCGCAAGTTTTCCCAATTATCTACTAAACTATTACAATTTATTCTTTATATTATTTATAGCAAAAAAGTTGAGTTTACATAGCATTAAATTAAATTAAAATAACAACATTTTGTATTACAAAGCTAGAGAAATACCGCCACAAACTTAAATATCGATTATCTCGAAATGAGGTTTGTGTGGGTTGGATCATTTTTGCTTAAATCGGTTCAATTATCTTTTTGGGATCCATCTTACGCTTCCTAAAACACGTCCAATACGGCGGACTAAACTTGAAGATATGGTTACCCTACAAAACGGTTCGCCGCACAAATTCGCATCGCAGAAATTCGCAAATCAAGTTCGTGTGACATCGCATCAAATCGCATCAAATCGCATCGCATCGCACCAAATCGCAGTTTTGTGTGGGAGCCCTAAATTCTAATTCCGGCACGATTTCATCTAAAAAGTGATAATCGATTTCTTGTTAGCAACTTTTTTTATAAACTTTTATACACGGTAGAAAATGTCTGCTTAGTCGTACCTAGATTAGAATCATGAAACTGCTTTTAATTTTTTTGAAATTACTTACAACTACCAGCGCCTCACGGTTTCACCCGCGGTAATTGCCGTTCCCGTGGGAATTCCGGGATGACTTATAGCCTATGCGTTATTCCAGGCTATATTCTATCTTTGTGCCAAATTTCATCCATATCCGTTCAGTAGCTTTTGCGTGAAAGAGTAACAAAGAGTATCCATCCATACCTACAACTTTCGCGTTTATAATATTAGTAGGATTATTTCAATAGGTACCTGTATATTGTATTTACCAATAACATTATTACGTTTTAAAGACTAGGTCAAGCATTCCTATTTTGCCATGAAATTTTATTTTTTATAACATTAACAATGTATTTTTATGTTCCAATCAAACGTAGTTATTAAGGCGGCTGTGTTAAAATGACAATAGAATTAAAAAAAGTTAATTTAGACAAACTAGTTTAGAGTTCCCATACCTACCTTCTTGGTCATTAAAAAAGAAGATTAATTTCAATGGCCCATAACTAGGTCATAGGGTTTAATTCTGACCCAAAGCCGGAGCTAACTTTAATAACTAAAAATAATGATGAGATTTTTCATTTCATAACATAAAGTTCTTATTTTATGAACTTACTAGGGTTCTTAGAGATAAGTACTATAAAACAACATCATCATAACAGCTCAATTATTTCATTTGTACATATGCACCTACTAGTTTTAGTTAGTTTCTATGTTTCGATTGTATTTTTCAACAGTTTACAAATATTGATGTTTTTGTACAAAAACTAACAAGCGACTGTAAATTTTTTAAACACCATATTATCTTTAGACAGATAAGTAGTCATTTAAATCTTTGTAAAAAAATCCTACTTATGTGTACAATATTTATATTTAACCTTTTGAAATACGGAAGAAAAATAATGCATCGATAAAAAGTGACTCACATACATTAAAAAAAAAAATTTAGGAAGTAACTTAACTAGCCTACCCTAATGTGTACTGCGGCACATCTAATAGGCTATGGCTCTGAGAAAATACTTTTTTTACTTTAAATAAAATGCAATATCTTTATTCTCATCATAATTTGTTCAATCCCTTCACAACAGCAAGTGAATGTAAAAGCCGCCTCAACCGTCTTTTCATTTCGACTTACCTCAATCCGAAGTGACAGCGATGTCATCTCACAATTGAGACATACCGCCAGTTATTGCACGAAAACAACGTAAACATACAATTTAATATCACGCATTTCCACTTAAATTATACGGTAAATATTTTCTGAGGCGGCTCACACGCAGTTTAATATCGGAGCATGATACAACCGCAGAAGTATGGTATTATTGGTAATACATTCAGAATTTCAGACACGAGAAAGTACTTAGGACAGTGTCGGAGCGGGGGTCTGTGAAAAAATTTATGGTAAGATTTTCTTTTAAGTTCTAGAACTTGACTGTCTCCCAATAAGGTTTGCTGGAAAAGAACTATTTTTAGATCGCCTGTGCCATAATTTATCTAGTTTTAAGATGTTCTTGTATGTATTTTTAATTTGTGCATTAAAGGATTAAAGAACTTTCAAGTTCGCTGACTACTGAAAACGCATACATCAAACTAACCAAACCTGGAGCTACAAATATGACCCGTTTTCACCAAACTTCGGGCGCATTCACTGCCCCGCTCCTAAAACAAATATTAGAACTGAGTATGCCATAGTCTAATCTGTGATAATAATAGTGCCCTATGAGAACAAGTCCTTCTGAGCAGGTACATAATTAGAGTCTGTATTTTTACAGTGGTCTAAATATATATAATTATATTCTCTAAACGAGTAAAAGCAGCAGTCAAGTAACCATTTATAAGTACTTAAATAAGCGAATTCAAACTTTGTGCATGTTGTTTGCGTAAAGGTTTAAACTTACAACACATAGAGTTAAGATTTTAGTGTGTTATGAGTTACTGTCAACGGCAAAATGTCTTCAGTCATAGTTATGCCATGTGTCATAGTTTACAGTACACAGTTTGCTGTTATACAGTTTTGTAAGCAGCTATTAAAACTTCATATTAACCTAGGTCCGTGAGGTACCGAGACTTTCCAGGTTTTTTTATTATCTAAGCGTCAGGTCGATGCGACGCGTGACCCCAGAGAGACGGTTAGAATCTAGCGCAGCGCATTGCCGTTTGCCATACAGCGGGGCAATGCTGTCTTGAGTATCCAATGTATTGATACGGGTCAGCTGAGACTGTGACTTCCTCTAGACTATTAGAAACCGTCTGCAGTTTATAGTTTAATTACAAATATATATTAAACTTTATGAGAAATACCAGCTTTCGAATAAGAAAATACTAATCACAATCGGTTCATCTCGTAATGAGTTCTGAGGTAAACGGCTAAAAATTAAAACTTTCGCGTTGTAGGTAAAGCCGGGAAAGAAGATTATCTTCTCATTCTGTGTTGAAATATGCAGAAGACCCGCCTTAGTTACATACAAATTGTGTTTCGAAATTGTTTTGTCAGAGTCTTGCCGTCAGACCACCGAGCTCGTAAATACCTAATTAATAAGATAGGTAATAACAGAGACAGAGTATGAACAAACAAGGCAGTGGATGAGGTATGAACCAAAAATGTCTGAAAATTCATGATACAGATGGCTAACCTTTGCCTTGTAAAGTTGTTTTAGCAAGTTTTCGAATTGGATCAAAACTCATTTCAAGCTTTTATATCGGTATTCTCTAGATAATCTGATATTTTGTAGAAAGACTTTCACAAAGAATTGTTAGTATATTTACCTACAGAATTATTAAAAATACTTACTTTAAAAAAACCACGCCGGATATATTTCCACTTCACTTTTTAAAACATGGAAAATAATTGAGTATGAACAAGCTAAGCCCTACGAAAAGACTGGACACTTTCATAAAAATAAAAATCACAATGTGTACCTACAATGTTAGCATAATAAGGCATATCGTAGTAATTTCAAATTCTTCTTTCGTCAATTCGTCTTTGGTTTGCTCATAGCCCTCCGACCAATAATATACGATCACGAAATGCAGGTTCAAAATCAAAGTAAACTTATTTTGTAAGATTTCAACGTAGCGAAAATTATACACCGGTCAAGCTGTCCAACAAAGATTGACTTAATTTGAATAAGTTAAGTCGAATGACGGAGCATTTACTTATTCGGAATATTCAAAAGAAGCCGTTGTTGATTACAATTTCAAGATGCAAATGAGAGATCTTGGAGTAAAAATAAACGTTTCGAAGTTTCCTGCCTGATTGACCTATAAACATGGCTAAGTGTAGGTCTGGTCTCGATCAGTTCAGCAAATGAGGCCGATTGCGACTTTAGGGAGTGCCGCTTATTTTTACAGCAGTGCGCCATTGAAGTTTGATTATTTTTTCAAATAAATAATCCTTAGTCTTGCTAAATTCAAATCTGATCTATCATAGAAAGAACTTGAATTTAGATCAATTTTAGCCTCTTGTGAATATTTTCGTACGAGTTCCAATTTCAAACTTGTTTTCAGGCATGTTTTATGATTTTAAAACCAATGAACTTTTCTATGAAATGAGAACCTACAATACAAATCTATACTTAGACAGATTGAAGGCATCAAAGGCATTTATAACAACTAATTAAAAAACACATAATTATTAAAGCAATTTTATTAATTAAAAATAATAATCGCTTAACATAAAATAAACAAATGACAGTCATTTCCCCTCAATATTTTTTCGATAAGCTTGTAAACAATGCACCAATTAGTAGGTAACGAAGAACGAAAAGAACAAAAGCTCATTAGTAGGGAGAATGAGAAATGATCAGCTCCCGGTGACCGATGTCCAACATTTGTTACCACCTGACAGATTGACTACCCGTGATTTGGCTTGCACAGGAATGGATTTAGGAAATATAATTGTTATTCCGTTTAATACCGTAAGGAGTTTCAAAAGCCTAATTCTTAAATTTTTATATACCGAAAAGGTTTTCGGTGGCCAACTTGACTCTGTAAGCTGTTAAAGAGTTCGATTTACACGTTCTCTAACAGTGTAGAGCGGCATTGGTATGAATGAACCCATCAAGTTAAACGCATTTCTACTAGAACTAAACTTGCTGAAAGAGCTGACTCAATAAAATAAAATCTAAGGCTTCGCACATCTGAGTTGATCTAGATTAAGTACTTATGCGATAAAAAATCAATATAAAATAAACCAATGAATTCTAATCAATCCGATGTAATGATACCAGCTATGTTTTAAGTCATCTTTCTGCCCCATAAATTTCACTATTGAAGATGCGATTGTAGGCTATACCCCACTTCCAAAGCCCTAACATCGCACGCTGTATATGATGAATTCCGGAGGCTAATGGTAAGTAAGGAATGATGGGCTTGCCGCGGCATCGGCATGGGAAGGAAATTAGGCTTATCTAGAGAGGGTTAGCCTATTTGGAAACCGGAAGCTTTTAGTTCGAAAAGGCTTCTCACTATTTTCCAATCTTTTCCTATTATAACGAGGTTAATGAAAATAAGTTGAACACATTGTTTGCTTTATTTTAATAAGAGCTAGGTAATCTTTATATGTCTTAATCTAAAATTAATTAACTAAATATGAGAGATTAATTAACTAAACGAGCCTGCTTAGCCAAGAAATCGGATATCAGAAATGTATTTAATCTTTACTTCTCTAGGCATTCAAAATAAACACTTAGACAAGTCAAATTATAACTATAAATGATAATCAAAATAATAAGTATAGGAAATCATGTGTTAAATTATTTCTCTTCACTTCATTATTTGTTCACGAAAGAAGAAAACTAGGAGCAAGAAGCGTTGAGTATTTTCCAACAAAACCTCTTTCAGAAAATCTTCGTACCTATTTGGTGCCTGTCGCAAAGTGCATTCTAAGCACAGGCTCCTATAGTATTATATTAACTGTGGCACAGGCACCCGGAACAAAATATGCTTACAGTGTAAAACGAAAGGCTCATAGTGTCGTTGTTTATGAATTTTAACTCGAGGTCATGCAAAATAGCATTCCCAAGTACCGTTTAACCATAGGTTCAACGAAAACGTGATTTCCCATATTCATAAACATCTGCATTTCACCTGAGAGAATGTGCTCTTTGGTTGAGTTCATGAGGTCTAAGCTCTTGCTAATTTCGTAATTTATTCTGAGTATGTCGTCAGGATTTTGAACGGGTAAATAAGGTGGGTTTGGTTAATCTTCTTGATTTGGGATTAAAATCGCAGTTTTGTGTGGGAGCCCTTAGGGCACATCGCATCGCATCAAATCGCAGTTTTGTGTGGGAACAAAACTGCGATTTGATGCGATGCGATGTGATGCGATGTCACACGAACTTGAGATGCGAATTTCTGCGATGCGATTTTGTGCGGCGAACCGTTTGGTAGGGTAACTATACCTTCAAGTTTAGTCAGCCGTATTGGACGTGTTTTTAGGAAGCGTAAGATGGATCGCAAAAAGATAATTGCACTGCTGTTATTGTTAAATAGATAGAAAAGAAAAAGAAGATTCTGGGTTCATCCATTTATTACGACTATGAACTCTGAAGGGAACTATTTTACTCGAAATGACTAAGGGTTGAGAACTGAAGCAGATATTTTTTTTACAACACTAAGGCGGCTCAGGCGCCGCGCCTCTTTCTCTAAAGTTGTCTCAGAGCGGACTAAAAGGGGGGTCACCATGTATGACGTAATATGGCAGGAATGCGCGATGCAAATGAGATCGGACGTTATCGTGCGAGCTCGTAGATATTTGCGATGCGATGCGAGTTCGCAGTTTTGTGTGGGAGCCCTAAGGACGACATAATCAAAAATAGCTTACTTAGAAAGAAGAAAGAAATTTATTAATGAATATACCTTTGCTTGTAATTTTCGTTGTTAATAAAGTTTAGGTCGAAAAAAAAAAGAAAGAAAATTGTTTATTAGACACACATAACTAAAAAATAACAATTATGACTACTTTACAATAAATATAAACTAACAAGTTGTTCCACTTTTTTATTGGTTGTCTAATCTCTATATATATTGTTAAGAGAAAAAATCATATTCTTATAATCTGGCAGCGTACTGAAGAATCGAATGTTTCCAAACATAAATATATCGACAACCTTGGTTGTCTGTCGGGTGCGACATGGTTCAAAGAATTAGCAAGTTGAAACGTCAGTGGGTCGGCTATATCTCGCGAAGAACAGACCAATGCTGGGGTTTACGTGTTTTTAAGTGAAGACCGCAACTCAGCAAATGTAGGACACCTTCCGGTTAGGTAGGATGACGATCTGTGAAAGACTGCTGGCAGATGCTGGATGCGGCAAGCTGAAGACAGGTCGCTATGGCGCTCATTAGGGATTTATGTACATCATGAGCATCTCCTTAAGTATTTCGCAGCTCGTCATCCTATCTGGTCAGTAAGCTTCCTAAACTACGTTCGCCGAGTCGCAATCTCTACTCAAGAACACGATGATGGATTTTATGATGGTTTATGGTGATGATTACAAACATAATGTAGTTTCCACGATGACACCAAACAGTGTTCTATATACCTACGATGAGTATCGTAATCTTGAGTGCTTTACCAGACAATGGTTTCAAATTGTCGCCCAGAGCGATTTGATTCGCTTGCACAGAGAACGTAAACACTGCACGGATAATCTGGCCTGATGTCCATTTATGAACCATTTCCCACTTCCACTCGATGGGCCATTAAAGGGCTTTCCCTTGACTTAGTGTAGAAATCTCTCCATGTGAACAATGGAATAGATTCTTTTGTTAGAATATTGACACTACAGTTCACAAATATAATAATTGTTTCAAGACACAGACGCAGCTTTATCTTTGTTGAAACTAATCTCTTACAATTGTTAATACTATTTCTAATTTAATCTATTTCTATTCTGTGATTGCAATGTTTATTGTTTAATTCTATTTCGTCGCATCGTCGTGTTAAGATTAGTTTGTTGCATCGAAATCTTCACTAGTAATTTCTCAAGGATTTTACCATCTGTAAAATCATGACAGTACAGCCGCGACTTATTTCTATACGACACGTATATATATTACAGGCTAATTTTTTAAGATTTTTTGCTGATTTTTTAAGATTGTTACCTGACACCAAAACTACAGAGATTTTGCAAATTCTGCATATATGTAGTTCTAGCCATGATAAACGTACAAGCTTTTGATTCAGGAAAAAATGTGCGAAATCGCGGTCAGAATCTAGTTGGTTCTTAATTTTATAGAAAGTCACAAAATCCTGACACAAAGGAAATAACCTCAAGAAATATTTTGTAATGTCTCGCGAGACAAACATAAAAATCCAAGACAATTTTAATAAGTTTTATTTCGGGTTATTTTCCCAGGTCCCCGGGATATTGTAAAAGCAGACGCTCTTTCTAACTTATGTTACGAGCACTGCGACGTAACCTTGTTTTCCACCTGGGGACCTTGTGTCTCGGCTAGTTATATCTTTAATACTTGACTACAGTGCTTTAGTGAGTCGTAATAAGTAAAGTTGGTAGATAAATCTTATCGCTTCATTGAATTAAACTCACCTTTTCTTATAAATTTCAGTCATCAGTTTAACATCTTTCATCGTGGAATCGATTTCAGTCTAGATTAGGGTAGAGAGTAGGGTAGACCTTTGATTGATGATAGCGAAGATTTTTCAGGTTTTTTTATACTGATAATAATATTCATATATATGTGCTAGTGGTATCTTTTTAACTTCTACCACTACTGGTACAAACAATGAGAAAATCAATTACGTAACACTATATTTAGTAATTATTTATCAATAAATGTAGGTATCTAGTCAGTTAAAACTTGCCTGTGTGCATATTTATCAAGCCTGAAGAAATAAAGTACTCAGTTCTCCTTCAATAAATAAACATAGGTCTATCAATTTGATTGATCAAACCAAATGCTATGTTGGTTTATAAACGCCCAGTGGTTTTGGCAAGGTGAGTCGTAATCGCGAAACGGACGGTCCAACTACCAAGGTACTTTCCAAGGTCGATGCGGTTAACAACTCTTTCTATAGCTCGTACGTGATGCAGATAAATTTGATAAAACAAATACAAACAACAAAACAAACTTGAACATTGTTTCAAAATCTTAGCCACTGAAGGTAATTGTTGCTTGAGGCTGTAATAAATTCAACTTACAATAAACCAAAAGACAAGTTTGAGAAACGATTTGATTAGTTTCTGGTTATGAATTCAGATACAATTGGACGCTTTAATAAATCAAACAGCCAATGGAAAAGCAAATAAGTATTTGTGCGAGTTGTTTTCGTAGAATAAAATCAGAGAACTGCGGCGGTTTGCCCGGCCTGTTCCCGAGGGAATTCGGGTAGCAATTGACCCACTTAATGGAGGAATGTTTGTTGCAGGTAGCCAACGCGGTGGAGCTCACGGATCCCGCAAACACAGCACAGCTACTGGCACAGCTACAAAATGCAGTAAGTTGTTCAATAAAATTCAATAAATTTAATTACAAGGTCTATGAAACAACCAATGACACCGTCAAAGCATACCGTTTTATGACTTACTCTGGGAGTAGGAACAAGTTATAAAACCGTGTGTAGTTGATAATTAAATTTGAATGAAAACAACAGTAAACACTTTAGTACCTGCCTGTACCTATTACGTAAAAAGGTCTTATCAAAAAGAGTCTCATAATTTTATGTTTATGGGTAGGTAAATGAATTTACAGCAATTACGTTCAGAGTCTTCTTTGGACGACGATCATTAACTTTCGCATGGCCTGCAACGAGCCGCGAGATATGGCTGATATAAGAGGCTGTTTGTCGCTGAAAATTGTCGGAATTACTTCCCATTATGATTATAGGACGACAAGAAACTGGCATTGAAAGGGACGGCGTGGCGCACGCTGCTATTCAGTGTGATTTTCACGCCATTTTGTCAATTTTCAGAAAATAATGGTCAGATTTAAACTGAGTTATTGTGATGCGTCACGATCTGAGAATATTCATACCACGTATGCGGTAGGTATAGTTTGTCCTTCGATGTAAAAATAACAAAACTAATCGATCGATAAAACATCTGGTGCACTCGATTCTGTGGAATGCAATAAACAACGTCAAACGCCAAATTTATGATAATCACCTAGAGAGGTCATTTCGTTTGTTTGTGGTTATGGTAAATAAAAGATTATATTAAAAGTTTGAGTGTTGGGGTCAGTGTAAGTCATGGCAAAGGTTTAGAAAGCTCTAACGACAGTACAAATATGAAAAGGCTCGCACCATAAGCGCTACATTCCGAGCTCTATCTACATTCCCCTTTCCGGTTTAGATTCTTACTGCAAACAAAAGGGCTACATCTCTCAAGGATTATTTTATTTGTAAACGCTTAGAAAGAGATTTTGATGAGATCAATCATTTGGACTTCAATCTTGGCAGATAGTCTACATTTGCCGATAGTTTCGCAATGGAACTATTGTTCTCAGACTACTCGAGCAGTGGTAACATTGCTCGGACTGCACTGATGTCATGAAATTGCCAATATCAAAATATTGGCAATTCATGACAAACTGTGACAAATTAAGTGAAACAAACGGCGACCGTTCAAGCCATAATACACAGCCAAATTGCAACCAATTGACAATAATAAGATGATTGAGTCACGCTCACGACCAAGTATTTTACGAACCGTTTGCAGTAAATAAAACGGCACCTTTATCACATTACTGGTATCAAAGAGTAATGGAATTTCGTGAGATTATTTTGTGATTAAATTCTGTTTACGCCTGCCCTGCCGGTTTAATTGACATGTGTCAAACAGTCGCCAACTCTCTAGGCATCCAATTTTAGCGGGGCTTGTTTATGGTAACAGTGCAGCGGATGCTGAATCAACTCACGCGCAAATGCTACTTCTAGAAGTTATAACACATAACGGATATTTCGATAACTGTTTACCATCTTTCGCAAAATAACTTGAATAAACATATACCTTGTTTTCTGACGTGTCCTGAATCAGGAAAAGCCGTAATAAACGCAATTGAAAAATTATAAATGAACATCACTCTGACATTAAAAGATTGCAAAATTGCTTAGACACTTTAAATGATAGAGTAATTATTATTATGATCATTAAACTGCCGCAATTAAGGAGGAACCAGTACGTGCTGATGAAGCAGCGTTTACGCTAGATTACATATCTGGTGAAAGGCCGTGTGATATATTGCGACGGTAGGCGTAAAGGTGCTATGTAGTTTTACGCGGCGATTTATCAAGGGATTTAATAGCGGTTGATGATGATTGATGAAGGGATATTGAGGGGCGGGTACACTGACGCCCTGCCTGCGAAGGTGAGGGCCGCTGAGCCGGCGAGCGGAGGCAGCGGCAGCGGATGAGCGGACAGTGTGCGAGGCGCTAGCGGCCCGGTCGCACCGCACCATGCGTTTCTAACGCGTGACCACTTATTTATGGCGCGAATATATTCCCGTGGTTTTGGTTATAAAATCGCGGGCAATTTACCAGTGTCCCCCCAGTGTGACTTTTAGATAAGTGTACTGAAATGGAAGATTGAAAGTGATTGACGATGAGGTTGTTCAAAAGGAGGTTGTCCTTCAGCTCTGATAAGAAGCGAGTTCCGCCGGAAGATCCCTTTGCAAACGAGGTACTCACTAAAAATTTCAGGTTGCATTTTTTCATTGTAAACCTGTAAAGTCTATAAAATTCTTCGAAATTCTTCGAAATTCTGCTGATAAGAATCGTAAAGGCGTGCATAAAATCATTAATTTCCTCTTGAAACTTTACATAGCACTTAGACGTCAAAATTAGATAAGCATGTGTACAATGTTTGCTTCAAGCTTTTACAATATGGTATCATTAAAATTAAAGATTTATCCGTCATGGCTTCGTCTATAGTTAAGTTTTTTAATTCAATGGTTTTTTACTATTTAAGTAATTCAAAGAAAGGTTTGTTTCTAAGATCAATTGGTAACAACAATCTCAAAATGCTTGTTCATCTTAATGGAGATCTTGTGTTTTGCGCGTTCGATGTTTTCCCGCCGCATCCAGATAAAATGAAGTTCAGTTGATAACCATTTTGACCGCTAAATAACGAGTGTCACCACTGCTTTAGTAACAAAAATAAATACCGTGGAGCATTGATAAGCATCCTATTAACACGTTTGCGACTTAGCAAAGCAAATTGAAAGGCAAGGTTATCTTATCAGTCGGGGGCCGCCAGCGATCGTTCTACATTCGCTACTTCAGTTTATGCTAGCCAAATGTGATGTAAACTCTATTGTGTCAATATTTATTTAGGTAGATAGATGTTTTGTATCTAGTTTAATCACTAAGGTTCAGGCATCCATAATATACACATAGGTACCAACTTTTTAATTCTAAGTAAATAAATAATTCTGTTAAATCCGGTTAGACTAGGATTAGGTCGAGTTTTGGAAATCTCTTTGAATCTCTTAGAAGATGAAAAAGCTTGGGACGAATTTTTCTCCAACTCGAAAACTAACCACCTAACGAGGAAAAGGTTTCTTGTGTTCACTTGTTTTGAAGTGAATAAAAATCAAATTGAGCAGTTTATTTCCTACTTTTAATTATTTATAAATATTTTATGACTTGCGTGTTCAACAGTCTTGTAAGGCCTAAAGCACAATTTATTTAAATTTAAATAAATTTTGTCCAATTAGCCCATAAAACCAAACTGCCATAGACCCGTGATCTTAGTTTTGATATCCGGCCAAACAGACACATTCCTAGGAATCAGTCAAGTTTAAAAATTCGCTATTGTTGTTGCAAAAAAACAACATTGTCGATCGCGGAAGCATTTCAAAAAGTTCTAAATCTGTTTTTGTAATACAGAATATGTAAATATATTATAGGAGTTAAGGTTTTATATTATTTACTTTTATCTTAATTTTTATTATAAAAGGAAAAATAAAAAATTTACCCAAAAAGATAAAAATATTTAGGGCTTAAATAATTACAACAATATTTATAAACATACAAGATACATTAGGGAAGTAAGGATGGCATAACTGCTGTAGTTTCACTTTTAAGTCTAAATTTATTTATTTACCAAAGATTTGCAAACTCAATTCCCATTTCAAACGTACAAAAAATACCATAATGTGCTTAACAAAGTTGCGTAACCGCCAACCATTCGTTCACCTCTAATGGTCTTTTGTCCGCGGAGAGATGACATAAGGATAAAAGAAACGCGAAGGAGCGGAACCACGACAAGCGACTGGAATGCCATATATCTGAGAGCCATCGACTTGCTAATGTCTCTCTGAGAAATTGAATTGCCTCCACTTGGTAAGGTCGTCTGTTGTCGACATTGCTCAAAGAATTAGCAAGCTGAAGTAGCTGTGGGCCGGCTATATCTCGTTAAGAATCGACAACCACTGGTTCTGGAGACCGCGAATCGGCAAGCGTTGTTTGGGACGCCCGCATTTAGGTGCTATGTGGGTACTATGGCGCTCATTGTGATGGATGTCTATGTCCAGCATTAGAATACTATATGTACAAGTTTATGATGATGATGGTCGTTTACAATTTAAAGTACTACATACCAGATGCATAGCAATGTACCTACCTGCCACTGAGAAATACGGAGGGCTTTTCTTAGGTCTCTATTCTTTTTTACCTTATTTTATTGGGTACATACCTTTTTTCTTTTTCTATTGATTTTGGGTTAATTTTAGATTTAGTACCTACCCTGTCTTTTAGGACTAGTCTTGATTACTTTGTGGCTATATGCTGTGTGGATTGTCTTGGAATAAATAATTATTTGAAAATGGGTACACTACACGCACCTATGTGGGTAGTAGTACCCACAATAATGGAAAAGTACTGAATGAAGGTCGATTTAACAGATGGCTATATAGAAAGTTGGTTTATCGTGCCAAAAGGGACTGGAGCTACTGTTTAAATTATTGAATTGTTGGTAGTATTGTTATATCACTACATACATAGTATAAAACAAAGTCGCTATCTCTGTGCCTTTGTCCCTATGTATGCTTAAATCCTTAAAACTACGCAACGGACTGTGATGCGTTTTTTTTTAATAGATAGAGTGATGATTCAAGAGGAAGGTTTATTGATTAAATGAGAGTGATTCACGAAGAAGGTTTATACGTTTAATAAAACCCTGCGAAGCCGGGGCGGGTCGCTAGTAATTAAATAAGTATAGATCCCTACCGAAGTCAAGATCAAATAAGATAAAGTCGATTTAACTACAACATTATAGACAATTAGAGCTCGGATGAAATTAGCTTCGCAAATAATATTAACATCTTAATAACGTTTATTATTATGTATTTCTATAGCAGTGGCCTTGTGTGTCACAAACAAAACTGTTGTAGACAGTTATAGCGATTGTAGTCAGTATAAATTAGTTTAACATCAGAATATCTATAATCTGCATTGTGTCTTTGATAGTGATTTGTTTGTTTTATAGGGAACCTTGAAAGTTACTGTTTATTGTGGTAACATGGTTTACAATCTTGGCTTTATCAAGAATTGTTTTAAAGTAAACAAACAGTCATTTTTATGAACTGAAAACGGTCAGTAGAATGCTGTTTTATATTTATCTGTTATAGTTTGATTTCCTTACCGTAGTAGGTAGCTAGAATCAGTGTACCAGTCATTACGAGTCGAATGGTTAAGTTTGTAATAAAACCTTATCTTTACGTTATCATCAATTTGCATTTGACGATC
This sequence comes from Eupithecia centaureata, assembly GCA_944547425.1. Lineage (NCBI taxonomy): Eukaryota > Metazoa > Arthropoda > Insecta > Lepidoptera > Geometridae > Eupithecia > Eupithecia centaureata. The sequence continues at coordinate 4,707,406 of OX155694.1, forward strand.
ACCTATCTTTTTATACTCCAGCTGTTCATAGAGCATTGGAAATACGTCCTTATTTATTTCTCGCTTAAGGAACTACACAAACCATTCGTTCTCTACAAAGTAATACCAGAATAACATAGCCTAGCCTCTGACTTTTCGTACAAGCCATAAAGATGCGACATGTCATGGCCCGGTGTTTCACACGCCGATAAAAGTTAAACAGCTAAAGTTAATTATCACCTAGCAAGCCGTTCATGAGGGCCTGGATATCTTTATTAATCCCTTGTATCTCACCGGTACGTGTTGGAAGTAACGAAAGGCTGAGTGTATCCACCCACGCAACTACAGATCATCCTATATCTCGTGGATACAACGCCTTACTTGCCCGATCCTACGGTAATGTACCTATCTCTGTGTGCTTATCTTATCTAATACCTGATGGTTAATCCGCTGTGCTATTTTCGATGTAGAACGGATTTTGAAACAGCGTGGTTTACGAGGCACCGTTTACAGCATATAAAAACCTGGTTACATTATACAAGACCGTTATCGCTCCCCTACAAACTGTTTAGACAAAGTTGTGCACGTTAGTGTTTACTTATGTAAATTGAATATTTATTATAGCCATGACTTCTGAGATCATCGCCGTAAGGTCAAAACTTTGATCTTTTCCAACTAACTCTAGAATTATAATTAGCTAGAACACATGTTTGGAGAACGTGTTTACTTTATAAGCAACTGTTATCAGCAATATATCAATAAATCTCTATAATTTTCACTTACGGAAAGCGGTCGGGGCGTTATCAAACGTATCATTATTCAATTTCATAGCAATTATGAAAGATTGAATCTTTGTGCGTTCGGTTCATAAATCAAGATTCTGTGATGGAACTGAGAATGATTGGCAAAATGATTGCGAATATTCTGAACAACATTTACAGATTTTTACTGCTTTTAGTTAATTGATACTCAGGATAGTTTTAAATTTACTTTGTAAGTTTTGGATTTGGATTTGGATCTACTAATACTCTTTACTCTGAAAGGCTCTGGCACTATTTGAATGAACTGCGACTAGCCAAACGGAGTTGAAACAAAACGATTCCAGCCCAATTAAAAAGTTTCTAATTAAAATTCGGTGCTAGTCTTGAAACAGAAGGCTAAGTCGTAAAACGTAGCTTGCTTGATTGCTTTCGTATCAGGATGCCTAACTTGCTACTAGCCCCGTGCCTTTTTCGAAAGTTATAGTTTATGTATCCTGCATTATTGCGGTTTGTGTTACAAAGATGTCCAGCTGAGACGTTTGAGACGTGATGAGAATATGAGAAGCTGTTGATTACAGAAGACCTACTTGGAAACACAAAATACGAAGATTCGGACGTCAGATCATACTAACCGTATCAGTGAGGGCGACCAGGCGGCGGTGGTTGAGGGGTGAATTATTTGGTGTGAATGATTTGAGTTAAGCTTGGCCTTATTCCATGATTAAAATGTACTTTTACATAGAGTTGCTGAGATTGATTATAGATACATAGATTGATTAGTCATAGTCATAAATGTTCAAAACCTGTTAAATTATACTAGTTTTCTGTTATTAATCGAGAAAACCTTCGATAATGTTACTGGTATATATTATTTTTATTTTTGTTAAGTTGGATATACTATAAGCTTCTGGTTTTCCTTGTAATAAATAAACACTGAATGAAAAACTTTACGCTACAACCACGTTGCTTTGATGGACGTGTCACCTTGATTTAAATATATTTTAAAAAATACATAAATAAATGACCTGAATAAGTACTAAATAATAACTAAATAATTAATTAAATTAAATCCTAACCAAGAAAAAATATATAGAGGAATTCCGTCGTTTTGTGCAAAATGTCACCCGCCAACTTCGTAATTCGTTTTTCAAAGTAGACCTCCTGAGTATCTAGGTTGGCATTTACCTACAAGTCGAGGCTATAATGTTTCCTTAAAACTGATAATGATTTTTGTTTATTCAGGGTATTTAAACAATCTGCGAAGATATCAGTTTGACATCCATCATTTTGTAGGGCTTTTTCCGAGATTTTTGTATCCTTATACATTTCTTTTTACAAGTGGCTAGATTACTAGGTAAGTATGTTTCAATCCAAGCTCCTACCTTACACGTTTTCAAACTAATTACTGCCCCCAACTGTTTGCGTTCTGACTTCATTCAAACTAAATTGAGTGCGTGTCGGATACAAATGAACGAGAGAGCAAAAAGCAGCAGTCATTATCATTTCAAGCCGGATCTGCAAGCTGATGAGTCTTACAGAATGGACCATCCACCTGTTCAAAGCGTGGCCAATGTTGTATTTCGCTTACGCTACGCCTAACTAAATTAGTAACACCCTGTTGTGTGACATCTTTTCTAGAACTCTCTCCCTCTCTGAATAAATAAAATGGTTTAGCTACTGTACTGAGTTCTAGTGGTCGTTTAATTGAGAATTCCATTTGTTTCAATCTAAAAGGTGTGTCATGATCAGATGAGTATAACCTCTTCTAAATTGAAAACAAACTCTAGAAGCAACGGCTAAATAATAATCCTTACCTATTAGTAGGTAATATAATGAATGACCAAGTTTGTATGTATGGATGTTTGTTACTCTTTCACACAAAAACTACTATACGGATCGGGCTAAAATTTTGAATAGATGTAGCTCTAGCCCAGCATATCCATCTTACGCGGCACTAAGACTACTATTTTAAATGGGGCTTCGATCCGATTTCAATCAGATTGATTGACAGGAAAACACACGGCTTAAAATTCGATTGAACCGCTGAAATTCCAATCAAGAGTATATTCTATTGTCAACAGGATAGAGCCCGTTTCTCCGACACCAGCTGGCAGATCCACCGGACGTGGGCCCGCAATGGCGACCCGTTGCCATTGTCGCCGCCTCCAGGTCGCTCCATGCTGTCCACCATACCTTCGGAGTCAGTCACCACCTCGGCACCGCAGAGATCTGACCAGAACGGCATTTACGACACTATCACGGTTACGGTGAGTTCTTTTTTGAAATTCTATAGCTAAGAAGAAGCTAGAAATAAAATCCATTTACTCGGCGCATTTTTCCTAGTTCATATAAAAGAAACACAAAATAGTTTCACAAGTAACATATAAAATATGCAGAATAAATATACCTTTACCACTATTTACAAACCTAGATATTTTTTGTCAAAATTTTTTTGTAAATAAAAACATATCGGTGTAGCATATTTTATAACACTGGACACATATACATATTATAATACAGATATTGTATTATGCATAACAGTCATAGTTATAAAAGTCTAGTACCCATAAGACATGTCATGATTGGCTCGGGGCTAGTTGATGATGTGATTGTCAAGCATTATGTATGTATAGCATTATATATTTGAATTTGATGAGAAGCTTCAATTGAATTCAATTACTTTAAAACCTTGTCGATTCTGCGATTAATTAATGTCCATTCCAACTAATGGCTATTATCAATCTTTAGATAACCGTTTATCTGATTCATTTGTTTTGTCCAGATTAACATTATTTCCCTGGTGTTTCATAATAAACATTATTAGATACGTATATTATCTAGTTACAACCATTAAATGCTAAAACGATAAAGCTGTTTTATTGGATTTCGCTGAGATAGTATCATGTATTTTATCTCAAATTGAATAAATAAAATACGACAGACCAGACACGGGGTTCCCGTTTATAGTTCTCTTAAATCTTCATTAATAACAAAGAAAATAATGATCAAAGATCAAAAGAAAATTGGAGCTAGTATTGTTGCGAACAGTCTAGAGGTAGCTTTCGTGACTTATATACCAAAGTCCGAAGAATTTTCCCTATTTTTCTTGTTTTAGAGTATTTCTACTTAATTAAGTGAAGTAGGTAAATAATAGGCCATCCCAAGTGGTTTATTTGATGGTATACTATATTTCAATGGCGACAAAGAAATATAACGTTGATGATTACTTGCCAAGGCATGATATTGACGGATGTGAGAGCAATTTGAAAGCGTTTTAGATAATTGACTGAAATAACTCTGGTTCAAGACGTAGAATTAAACCGTCAAGCTCGTGTCGAGTAATATTTAATCTGTGTTTGCGCACGGGTTGGATCACATTCGCGTAGAAAACCACCGGCTTTCCAGCCATAGATTTGCATTAACCGGCAGTAAATCAAAATCCTGCCCAAGGCTTGGACTGCGGAAAATACAGCCGTATGCTAATGCAAAGTGTAAAAACTGCGTTATTAATTTCCTGCCAGAGAGTCAAAGCGTTGATAAAGTGACTCTTTACCATAGTGCATAAAAATAAACAAATGAATATCAGAATTTTTCGGAATGGCGATTGTGTTTTGAAATAGTCGAACGCAAAAGATAACTAATCTGGGACCGAATTCTACTAATCAATCAATTAAAGTATTTGCCCCCCTTCGAGACCCTAGGGCCGTGGGATACCGAGGCTCTCGGGGTTTATAAAAGTATCTGAGCGTCTGATCGATGCGACGCGTGACCCGAGAGTTGGTGAGGATCTGGCAAAGCGCATCAGCAATGCCATCATCATCATATTTATCATCAACCTATACTAGTCCACAACTGGACTTGTTGGAGCATTGCTCACAGATTCTCCTCTACAGATTTTCAATTCAACTGAATATATTTTGTTTGTTACTTTTTATTTTTTATTACTTATTGGATCAAGTAAGATCTAAACAATAACTTTAGATTCAGATTCAGATTCTTTATTGGCAACATTGTTACAAGTCTCTTCTTTAAGTACCTACTCCTTAAAATAATAAGTGATATTTGAGGGTCATTCGTCAACTCACACCACAAATATTGTCCCAACTGGTGTGAGTTGGCGAATAAGTCGTTTATTAGTTTTTGTGAACAAACATCAAATTATTTTAAATACGGATAAATATAAAAAAATATATATTTTATATACGGTTTTCTTACTTATTAGTGAATAATGACTAGCACTGACGGAAGTATGAAACTCATAACTAACTTCAGGCCGCTACAGTTTAACCATAGCTAGCTATGGCTCAGTACTTAAATTGTAAGGATATTTCCGTCGCGAAATGGCTTTCCGTTCAGGTATTTGCGAACACGGCTGCGCAAGCGCTGCGGCTTGTAGACATTTCTGTTGTTCTCTTACATAAGTGCAGTCCTGTTTGTTTGACGCCTATAAACTAGAGGTGACTGACCTAGGCAGTGTACCTGAATAGTGTACCTAGGTAGGTAGTGTATCTAGGTACTTCATCTGATTTCACAGGACATTCTGCCTTCTGGTGACGGCTTGAATGGAGTTTCATATAATGTTACGTGTACTTAGCCGTTTTGTCGAATAGGTACAATTTTTACTTAATCGACTTATTAAACGTTTCATAGCAACTTGGAAGTTTATTTTCAGTTACTTTAAAAGTTCACATAGAAGATACCTTACGATACACTTGTCCCTATGTACGCTGAAATCTTTAAAATACGCAACGGAATTCAAGTTTTTTTTATAGGTAGCGCGATTCAAGAGCAAGGTTTATAAGTATAATACACCCGTGCAAATCCGAAACGGGTCGCTCGTATACTTATCGCGTAATATTGATATCTCAAACCTGATATTTATTGTTTGATAAGGGTTAGAAATTACTGCAATGGCGGCAAAGGGCCGAGAGCACTGGGCCGGAAGTTAAAGCAATTTGTGCAATGTCGGGACCATGGTACTAGTACATGGCCATTTCTATAGCAATAAACATGAGCACCCACGCGCGTTCCGAACCCACGGGTGAAGCCATCGATACCGTACTTTCTTTCGCACTTATCATGTCTTTCAAAAGGTTTTGGATATTGTGTAGGTTTGAATTAATCTCTATAGTTAATAGTCGTAGAACGTAGGTACTAGTTGAGAATAATGAACTTTTTATTCATAATTTAAATACAATAATTTCCAAAGGTTGTCTGGAAGAGTTCACTTATAAGCAATATAGCCGCCCATTTTACTAGTGTTATGTAAGTAATGTTTTTTCTGGTGTACAATAAAGCATTTTTTATCGTATTATATTGTTTTTATATAGGTAACTAACAAACAACCTCAAATTTTATTAAAAATTAAGGATGGCTGTAAAATATGTTAGTAATATTATTAGTGCAAGATATGATGTCATCACAATTCACAATGCTCTCTCACATGCATAATTATAATTTAATATTTTAAAACAATGAACATTAACAATATACTGTAATGTATGTTATGAACAATGCTTTGTTCTAGCTAAAAGGTCAAGAATGTAAAGAGGTACACAAAGAAAGGCCGATTGTGCATACTTAAACTATTTAGGTCGGAAAGTTAAAAAAATAAGCAGCAGCTGATTCCGGCAATATAAAACTCAGGAAATCAAAAAATCGTATAAACGTCACTCATGGTTGAATTCTGTGACTATACCCTTGTCATAGTTAATCATTTGTTACTATGACAATGGTATGGCCGCAGAAACGTCCATAGATGAAAGAAACTTCAGATAGAGCGGGAGGGATACTTTATTAACAACGAAAATTAAAAATAAATAAAAACAAATTAAACTAGTTTATTTTGTTTATACAATTGAAACGATTGAGGTTATCACGCGTGGTGATAAACAGTTATATCCACACACTCCCTACGATCCAGTTTTGAAACGATGCTGTTCAAATCTCTCCCATGACTAACTCTGTGGCGCGGTGGACATAGGGCTCCCACACAAAACTGCGAACTCGCATCGCATCGTCGTCGATAACGCCGATCTCATTTGCATCGCGCATTCCTGCCATATTACGGCATACTTGGTGACCCCCCTTTTAGTCCGCTCTGAGACAACTTTAGAGAAAGACGCGCGGCGCCTGAGCCGCCTTCTTTGAGTTGAAAAAATTATCTTCTTCAGTTCTCAACCCATAGTACTTTCGAGTAACATAGTTCCCATCAGAGTTCATAATCGTAATAAATGGATGAACCCAGAATCTTCTTTTTCTTTTATATCTATTTAAAATTACAGCGGTGCAATAATCTTTTTGCGATCTATCTTACGCTTCCTAAAAACACGTCCAATATGGCTGACTAAACTTGAAGGTATGGTTACCCTACCAAACGGTTTGCCGCACAAAATCGCATCGCAGAAATTCGCATCTCAAGTTCCTGTGACATCGCATCACATCGCATCGCATCGCGTCGCAGTTTTGTGTGGGAGCCCTTAGATCCGTCAGCAACGCAGGAGGTTGCGGGTTCGATTCCCACGTTGAGACTAATGTTTGTTCGATCTGATCTCGATGAAGCTTATGTTTATTGTTCAATTAAAATAAGAAATTTGCACTTAAAATCACGAAAATTAAGAGTCCGATTAAAAACCAAATTACAAATAGCAGGGTTCAAAATTAATCGTCGGTTATAACGAGGGTGCAAAATGTCAGCGTAACCTAGAAAGCACATAAAGGTCGTTATGACAATTTCCGATTTCGCAGAGTACGGCCGGAAGACGCCAAGTTCGATCAAATAGAGTAGGTAATTGTACTGAACCGATGATGGGCCATCAACTGCTTCCGATCTGGTAATGGTTCGAATTAATGTTCATAACCGATCGGTACCACGGCTGGGACTTACCTAACTGTTAAGACTAGAGATAGATTTTTATAATAATATTATTGTGATATTATATTAAAATTATAAAAATATAGTATTTATTTATAAAAATATAATATCTATTTATTTTACTTATTTATTGTGTTATTTAATTAAAAAAGAGATGGAGTGACTTTACATATTCCATCTAATTTAGGAACGTTTATCCCCCGTGACTTGACACAACTGCCCGATATAACCAAATCCAGTGATACGATCACACGTATAGGCTTATTGCAATAATTCCCTGCCTTTGGATCAGGACCAAAAGTATAGAAATCTTCCAGATAATAAAGGAGACACTCAGGGACTTTTTGGACAATAATTCCAGAAGTCCCCTAGTCAAGGTATTCAGTATTCTGTGAGGTTACCTAATAAATAATAATAATTAATAAATAAATATCTTGGATAATTCACCATCACCATCTAGCCCCAAAGTAATCTTATTTCCATACTTTAAAATTGCCTCATAAAGAAAGATTACAATTGAATCTTAATCCACATTTGTGCCAAAGAAGAAGTTCTATTCTCTGAAAACCTCACGGTCTCAAATGATCTTGCAAATTACATTACCTATGTATCTGCCCTCCAAACTTCAATTACCAAACCTTACCTTCTTGTGACGGCCTACGACCTAAAATCGTTTGCTACTAACGTTCCCTGGCTCTTTGCTCCCGATTTCAAGGCTTTTAAATAAAAACGCAGGTAAAACTGGTAATGTTTAAAGCTACCTATTCACCGGTAAGTATAAATATACTTACTCCGTATCGCGTTTATGTAACCAAATAGACTAGAAATTGCGTGATAAACTATGTGGTATGTAAAAGATAAGATAAGAGCGATATTACCTGAAGCATTGGGCATGTGTTTTGCTTCACTATTTAACTATTAAACTTCTATGTTATTAACACTTTCAAGGTCTACGACAAACAAGTCCAGATCCGCGGGAGCTCGCTTATGCATGAATGCGATACGGGATAGGTCGAGACGGGGAACTTTTAGGCTCCTTTAGTAACTAATTTTTTGTTTTTTTATGCTATAACCGCGCCACCCGCGTGAATATTGAACATAAGAACCATTGGTTTTATTCCAGGGGCCGAATTCCACTAATTTCAAAACAAAGGTCTCAACAGTGCCATTCAATCAAGATGATTAAAATGACGTTTGTGCATTTGTTATTCTACTATTTTGCGCTTGAAGAGACTTTCATAATTTGATTGTCAAATTGGTAGTTATAGAGGTACAGCTATGAATGAACCTCGAAAAGTTTGTGCTTGTAGAATACCAAAAAGAGTTTTTGACACGATACTATGTAAATGATGAAGCGATTTATTTAGTGGAATTCGGGCCCAGTATATTTGTCTAGAACTAAGTCCAATTTCAGTCCGATGTGTTCAGTATTTCTGGCGTGAAGAGGTAACAAATATCCAACCATCCATCCAACTTTCGCGTTTATAATATACTAGGACCCACCCCGGCTATGCACGGTTTTATTATACGTATAATAAACCTTCCTCTGAAACACTCTATCTATTAAAAAAACCACATCAAAATCCGTTGCGTAGTTTTAAAGATTTAAGCATACATAGGGACAGAGAAATCGACTTGGTTTTACGATGTAGTGAATTTAAGTTAGATTAAAATATGTGATTCTTGTATCTAACAATGTTTTTACATATTGTTATTGGGGTCAAATAAATTTTCTTGATCTTTTTCTTTGCTATATAGGAATGACAATGGAAGTTTAATAAAAGGATCAAAATAAAACCTATGTTAGTTTCAAAGAGATTCAAGTTGCTTACGGCATTTATCTAGTAAAATTGTGTTCCTCCGAACTCTATAAAACCGAACATGATCTATGGAAGCTGGAGAGAGCTAAGCATTTCTCAGTAACAAAGGCATAAAATAAAGGGAACCTGTAGCATGATTTGTGTACGATACTCGCTGTGAATTAAATCGCGAAGGAAATCACACCATCCTATGAATAATGCATGTGTTCAAGGAAAGGATACGCAGATGAGATCGTATTTTAGCTCCCGGAATGAATTATTTAGAACGAGGAGAGGTTCTCTTTAAAGGTACACGACACAACGATACTTTATTTACGGCCCATTTTCTTTAATTGATTTTGGAAAATTCTTTCTACAATAGACGAACTCAGTGGTGCAAGCGGACGCTTGCGACACATGAGGTTGCAGATTCGATTTCCGTCTCAGGAGAAATTTTTGTATGATCTGTAGAAACTTGTTCCTGTTCTGGGTGTTTTCTTAATATGTAAAAAATATCTATCTATATAATGGATTGTAATAAGTACCTATCAGTCATCTAATACCTACATAACACAAGCTCTGCTTAGCTAGATGATGCTGATTGAATTTGCCAAAATTATTTATTAATTAATATCTGCAATTTGAGTCAAAGTTAACCAAAAAAAAACTCAAACTCATTTAATACATTTGGAGAAAATCGTCTTAACGTAGACTAGCCATATGGCAAGCCATAGGTATTATGTAGTGCATAAGTGTGTCTACAAACACAAATGCATTATTTGCTTGCCCTCACTATTTGCTTCACGGATAGTAAAATTGAAATTAGCAGCCAGATCAGAGATACTCGTAGAGCAAACTCTACTAAGCCTTTTGGAAAGCCTAGGTAACACATTTGAGTATGTTTCGCATATGCTAACTTTAGCCTCGCAAATTAGTACTTTGCTTCAGAAGCCTGTTAGTATAGGCTTGCATATGCATTACGAAACATACATTATCTATTCAACGTGAATGAGTGTTGGACTAGTGTTTATAGAATTTTAATGTGTTTTGCATAAGGTCACATCACAATATGTATGTTCTAATGACGCAAGTTAAAGTGTTTGGTCTATGTTAAGTAGGTATCTAGACTGTTAGATGATATATCTTGTATTTATGTAGTACCTAAGCCCATACTACCAATAAGTGGCTCTGGCGAAAGACCAGGGGCCGAATTCCATTAATGTCAAAACAAAGGTCTCAATAGTGCCATTCAATCAAGATGATTAAAATGACGTTTTAATCGTTAATTTTTGTATTCCTTTGCTTGTAATTTTCGTTGTTAATAAAGATTTTAAAAACAAAAAAATGACGTTTGTGCATTTGGTATTCTACTATTTTTAGCGCTTGAAGAAACTTTCATAATTAGAACGTCAAATTGGTAGTCATAAAGGTAATCGTCACAGCTATGAATGAACCTCGAAAAGTTTGTGCTAATAGAATACCAAAAAGAGTTTAACACTGATATTTTGACACGATACTATCGATTTATTTAATGGAATCTGGGCCCAGTGTTGGTTGCTATCTTGCTAGTCAACCAACTTATGCTGAGTAGGAGCCATTTCGTTACTAGATTTATACTTCGTATTATAGTATAATTTCATTATTTACTTGCTATGTTGGTGCCCACAATATATTGTTCTAGACCATTAAGACTTTGCCATACCATACTATACCCAAGAGCGTTTACAGGTTAAACACGGCTGTCGAGTTATTCATATTTATATAAGTACCTACTTATCGAAGTCAACTAGGTATATCTAAGTAGTAAGTTGTTATCAGAAGAGGTTTAAAGGTGTCATTAAGTTTTGTACATCCTAGCTCACACTGCAGAATCATAGATCACTTTGGTTTGAATAAATAACACAATAAAACGTAGATTTACCTTCCGCATGTTGACCTTGAAATTATACCTAATATGTACCTACTTATTAAATTTTTAATGCGCTTGACTACGTTCAAGCGATGCAAAATTGCGTCATTATTGAGGAATGCTGTTAAGATTTATTTGCAATGTGATGTCATCTTGAGTGCCTAGCCCAGCCTAGGTAACATCGAGAATAGACCGTACAAAGGTTTATGGAGTACAATAAACTTGTCCAATAAGACATTCGTCGTTGAAGTAATCATCCACACATCCTACGAATCTTGACAATAAACATTATAAGAATGACAAAGCATTTATTTCGTTTGTTAATCAAGATCAAAATACCTATAACTAAAATGATACGCCTGAATTAAGATTGGTTATGATCAAATAAGACACATGCTTTAGACAGATATACTCAAACTGCGGCCCGCGGGTGGCATGCGGCCCGACTTTTGTTGTGGGCCCATAAAAGTGGAAATTATAAGGACTTTTTTACATACGTCATGTCAGTTTTTATGAGAATAAACGATTCGAGAATATTTTTACAGCAAAAGTTTTAAAGAAATAAAAAAGAAATGGGAATTTCGAGCCTTGATTTCCTAAAGTCATAGAACACCTCTAATCACGAAAACCAAAAATAATCAGTGACAGTGACCCAAATTATTGTATTTTTTTGCGGCCGCGACACTATCGCTCATAGCGATAAGGCCGCCCATTGTACAACCTATTATTTGTTTTTTTCCTGTCCTGTGTTAAATGTTTCTGGTGTGCAATAAAGAGTTTTGTATTGTATTGTATTGTATGCCTAACTCTTTTTTGTAGCCCTTCTAACAAAAAGATTGACTACCGATGATTTAAGAAGGTAGATTATCCTTTGGCGAGGTGAGGACCACCCGCTGGCAGATAAAGATCGGCGGCATCAGGTGTCTGGGCTTAGGCCATCACGGGCCTACTCGCGTCGTCGTAAATAAAATTCGACACTTAAACAATGAGCACGGCGGATCCGACGCTCAGACCCCCAATCGCTCGATATCGGCCAGCAATCACAACATTTCGAATTAGACAACCTGTCTGAGCTGCCGACTCAGAAACCCGTAACCCGATACCTTCGATTCAAACATCAGCTATCTCTCTTATCTAACACCGTGACACCCTCAATTTATCATTGTGCATCTGATTGAATACTTTATTCGGATAATTGACAGACCGAACTGCGGTCCGATAGTGTAATTAATACAAATTGCTGTTGGCTATAACTGGTGGTCAAAGAGACCGCAGGGTCGGGATTAATGTTGGATAGGCGATGGGCGGTGATCGCGAAACTTTCTCACGATAAGTATTGAGATAGCGAATCGCCCGCGGCTCACCTCCTGCATCGGGACTTGACGGGATCACGATGCTTCCTTCTTTACACTTCTTGGAAATATTTATCTTGTGAATTATTCTGTTGTTTTCAATATACCGTAATAAGGCAAAGCTATAATGTTTATAGCATAAATGTGTGCCAAGGTGGAAATAATACTTTACTTTAAAATAAAACCTTTACTTAAGACATGTCAGTGGTGGTCCATATAAAATATAGGAACTATATGTAACAAAGCTCTGAATAACTGATTTATTTTAACTAAGCTTTATAAGAGCATGACTCGTTTTGCATTAAGTTATAAGAAGATACCTACCTACCTAAGATCTCGTTAAGATAAGCAAATTCTTACACAATCCTTAAGATATCTTCAACAGGAATTACGTTTTCGTCTTTAAAACCATCTGGTTTTAAAAACTGAAGTCGTGTACGTTTTCTGTTATTGCACTTGATTTTATTTACCTATGAGTATTTTTATATGTAGTTGGAAAATCGCAGCTTCCTGGTTTTTGTTTACGTTAGAAGTAATCGCTGATAGCATCCAAACCAGAACCAGAAGTTCATTCTATTACAGACACAGGTTCTATAAAATAAATATTTGCATCCAGTTAATTTTTCAAAAGAAACAGACGCTTGCGTCGAGTGAAAGTTAATTTACAAATGAAATGTGTAAATAGAGTCGTGGTGTAAATATTTGGACTTGCGTTGCCGGTGGACGTTACGCTTGCTTTAGTTGCTTTTAAACGGTGGGCATTAGGCAATATTTGCTTATTTGGGCAGTCAGTGGCCGGCTTTCAACGCGTTTTTGTCATTAGTATACCAATGAGGCAGTGCATTGTTAGTAGGAAGTCTATTTTCTTGTTTTTGGTAATGGCGTCTTGCGTTGTGTACCACGATAATACATCAATAAATAGTAATGTAATATCATCTATACTCGGAATTAACTAGAATCCTTCATGTTTTATATAAACCAAAGAGTTACAAAACCAAAGAAATATTGTTAAAAATATTTTACGATACTTTAATCTAGTACCTAACCTAACATGCTAGCAAAAATATTTATTAGTTATTTATTTTAAATATCTATTTGATGTTACCGTGTTTTTTTCTGTAATAATTTTCAGTTTTTGTTTAGATTTCTTACGTTATGGTTCTGGGAAAATATATATATCGTATTGTATTAAGTATATCAAATTATCTAGGTCGCATAACACAAACTCGGCTTAGCTGGGGCTAGATGATGCTGTGTGGATTGTCCAGCATTATTTTTTATGTCTTTGTCTTGTTTACGTATAATATGTTGGATTCTAAAAAAGAGTACGTATAGTAAGGTACAGACTTCAATAACAATATATATATATGGACGTGACCACCCTCTAATATAAGCCAATCAATCCACTGTTTATATTCGCAAGCTTAACGGTATAAGAAGTAATAAATTTGCTAGATTTTCAACGCTAAGCAAATGTGAAGCAACCCAGCAAAGGGATAATTTATTCTAAAGACAACAAGAACACAAGCACAAAGTGTCTCAGTTTAAATTAAAATTCCTCTTCCCGATGCTTCTATACGTAATTAAATGTTCCTAAGAAAACATTCTAAGTTGAGTTTATTGGCAAAAACTTCAGTTGTCTCGTCTTTTATTTGGTGTTTTTAAAGTTTATGTTAAGTAACTTTGACTAAAATAAAAGTTATAATAGTTGACAGCATAAGTAAAACAGAATGGTGAAGTAAATATCAGTAGAATACACAGTGTATAGATTCATTACATATTGTAAATTGTTATCTTTTACCATTAACCAAAAGAATAGACAAAAACAGTGCCATAACCCAAGCTCTGCTTAGGTTGGATTTAGATCTGTGGTCTAGATCTGTGTGAATTGTCCTGCAATAATGGCTGAAGTATATTTGTAAAGTTACCAGACAAGTTGTGAAGCGATTTTACGCAGGTAACGCTACTATATTGAATAGAAATGCTTCCTTTTCTCTATCACGTTATTCACTAACAAGTCAATAAAAATATTTTTTTAAACTTTCTTGAACTCATCATCATCTCAATCTCCAAATTTTACACATCAGTCAGAATGTACACTAACTTTAAAAAGAAACTATAAGATTTTGAGGAAAACATTATCAATCACCAAAGTCGTAACCAAAGTTATAAGGAAAATCAAAGTTACCCTTATAGATTGAAACTAAAATCCTTCTAAAAACAGGCAAGTATTTAAAGAAAAACTAATCGAAATACCAGGAGGCCAGAAGTACAAGAAGGTGCATGCACCGTGTTCGTTCGTGTAAATGTCGGCACGCGCGTGTTTACGGAAGCGCAGCGCCGCCCGCCCTCGCCGCCGCCCAGTCTGTAAACATGAATGAACCAACTAATTACGTCAGCTGCTTCCATAATTTGTCGCTATAATTAAATACGGAGATTGTTTTGTTTCTTTTTATTACATGTCGGTCAGGATCTTTTTTTTTATTATATTTGTTTCGAATCGTTGATTAAGAAAATTAGGAAGGTACTTTAATTAGATTTTAAGAAACAATAATTAAAATTTTTCACCACAAATCAGTCATAATGATAGTTAAAATTCCGTATAAATCAATTTTAATGGGACCTCATAATTTTAGTTTTATGAAATCGTCACCTCATATGTCACCCCACCCCACCCATTCTTAGATTATTTTCATTGCCTCAGCACCCTCCTAAAAGTAGAGCCGCATGGGCCATAAGTACAGTCGGACTCACAGATTAGTAGCTTCCTTCCGGGTCTTGTCATGTTTACAAATCATCCAATGAATGCCGACTAGCGTCGTCGCGTCGTTAAATGTACTAACCAAAATCTAAAAACCCCGTGCTTATGATATGTTGGATGCAGATCAAATGAAATATATTTAACAGGTATAGGAAACACCGTTTATCTACTTTATTGTATGTAAAAAATATCAACTTACTATAAAATTATATGGATGTGAGCGTTATTTTTATACCCATCACCTGAACCGTTGAATCAACCACCAGAAAGGAGTACATTGAAAAACACCACTGCTTGTACTTTAATGCATTCATCATTATCATCAAAATACTTAGTCCACAGCTAGACACTCGTTTAGCGAGTATAAATAGGTAGTTCTTATTGAATGATCTTTTGTTAAGAATGTTTTTGAAGCGCACTGTACACAGGGCGAGTGCGTTGCCTAGCAACGAGCGTCGCCAGCGAGGCGACTGCGGATGCTGCGGTGAGCCGGCGCCAAAGTTTAGTTTCACTTCAGTACGTGTGCGTAACGCTGCGGTAGAAACTATTCACTGAAAAAGCCTGTAAATCGTCTAAGTGCCTTCATACATGTAACATAGACAAGTGAAGAAGTTTTTAATCTCACAAAACCATTTAAAAAAATGTGCAGTGTGCGTGTGTGAGCGCTCATTTTAAAGAGTATGGATGTTGAATTCGGTTTTTAAAAATTTGAAAGTGATGTGAAAGTGTTTTTCTTGTTTGTGGTTCTCTATTTGAGTTGTTATGCGTCTAACAGCCAATAAACAGTATTGCATGGGTACTTAATTAGTAACTAGGTGTAATAAAAAAGATATTTATGTACCTTACAAAATATTAGAATTTGAAGATACCGTAAAGAATTAACAGACAATATAATGTCTGCTTGTAGGTAGTTTACTCTACTGATAAGAAATTTCCATTGTCTTCCATTTGTAGCTTTAATCTCAACAATAACTAAGAAGTGGGTGGTAGGTAGATAACCAAATGGCACTGATAGTATCAAAAGAGATGCTAGTTATATTATACGCAGAAATACAATACTTATTCACGAATATGAGTTTTTATCTACCTATTACCTACTTATAAAAAACAATAAAAAACATAGACTGCTCTATCAAAACTTTCCAATGCGACATGCAACCATACTCTACAATCCACATATTGAAACTTTTCAAAAGAAAAATGGTGCATTGTGATGAATAGCTGTCTAGTCGTGACTTCGGAACATGTGACGGTCTTTTATCTAAACGATCACACCCCCGGGGTCATTCACCCGCCTCCATCTTTCTAGCGTTTTACGATGAAGGTCAGGGTTATAGCTGCAGTTTTGCTGTCGATCTTTTTTGAATCCATGAAAGAGGTTGAATGACATAAATAGGCAGAACACAGTTAAAATACATACTACCACAAAACAAAACTAAGAAAAAAAAACATGGGCTCTACTATAAAACCATTCTCATTTTAAAAAAAACATTAAATCCTTCTTTAGCCATACTGAAATTCTGAATTGAAATTCTTTTTGTGATAATATTTCAAACTCGATTCACGGTGACTGGCAGAACAGAAATAATAGAAAAATCTAAATAAAAGAATTCCACATTTAAAAATTTAAAAACAACTTATCCGGCTAGACGACACAATTTTTCATTTTATAACTTTGAGGTCGAAAGTTATTCAGCACGTTTGATTGACATTCTTTTTGTATCAACAGAACGAATTAATTATTAAATCAATCAATTAGTGTCCGTAAAGTATAGAAATTCCTTTAATTAGTGTCTCAAGCTTTTTAGAAAAACGGTATTTATTTTTTGCGATTTGATTCATCACTCGTTCGTAACTGAACATTGTTAGGTATGTGTGAGGCATGGCGCAGTGCAGGGCTCCCGCCCTAGGGCATAGCAGCGTACAGTCCACTCATCGTTTCAGCTTTTTACTAGCAGCAAGCACACTCATAAGCATCCTTTGTTTTTGTTGACACGACTGCGGAAGTTTTGAAAGGCATCCATTCACCTCAGGTATTTTCTTGTTACATCCATATATCCTACACTTTCTTAGTTTGTTAGTTATCTTATGGCTCTAGAACTTGTCTAACATGGAAAAGGTATTAGCAATGGATAAATAATGGTTCTGTTCTAAGATTCGGCCTACGCAGTAGGCTTATCACGATTAATTATGGTAGCTAAGATGATGTCTGTTTTATTTTACCTTGTTTTTACCTAAAGCGGTAATAGATGTAGGTACAAAATTCTTTAAAATGAGAAGCAAATAGGTAATCTTAAAGTATAAAGGAACAAGCTTTTTTTGAAGACAACACCTAGCTCAAACCGCTGAAGCAAGAAAGCTGAAATTTGTTTGTAATATACAGACAGAAAAGAAGGGATTTTTGGAAATTCCACCCATTAAGGTTGTTAAAAGGTTCATGATTTTTTGGTGTTTTTTTACTCCTTAACTAGTGGCCCCATTTGGTTCAAATTTATAGAGAATACACTAAAAACATTAAATTACTGAACACGTGTGTCAGGATATATTTAAAAATTTCTTAAAAATGCGGTAAAACAGGTTGATTAAGTTCATGTTTCTACAAAGATATGTAGTTATATTCGATTGAAGAGAAATAGTCTATGCGAGCGAATACGCAAGCTGATTTGTGATAAGTGCGTACGATGCGTGGTCGGGTCCGTCGCGTGTCCGGTGCGGACGCTGCCCGTTCGCTGCACAGGCTTGCATTCGCACTGTGGCGAGCTGTGTTCTACCTGCAGAGAGGCAGGGTGCGTTGCCATCGCTCCAGGAGCCTCGTCATCAGACCAAGGACTCACGTCACGGTAGGTTTCGACACATTCTCACCTTCTAAGCTTGGGGCTGATGATGCTGAGTGAATGGTCCAGTTTTGTTGTTAGATAGCGCGTTATCTACGAAATCTTTTTGATTGATGTTTTGTTCAAAAAGGGTTAATTTAATGCTAAGAATTAATAAATTATTATGCCTTGGGGTCTCGCACTCGACTTGAACCCGCGACCCTCCCTCTGTACAGGATGGGCCAAGTGCGCTACGAAGTCATGTATCGAAAATCTTTGCGACCTTCTACGGACTCTAGAGCCGTCAGCTCCACCTTGAAAGTGGAGCTGACGGCTCTAAAGTTAGATCAGTCAGATCATTAAAGTTTCTTTTCAATCCTTTTCAAAGACTTAAGTTTGGTGGATTTAGTTCGTTGAGAGGAATGACATGACTTTGTGGCGCAGTTGGCAGGACATCCCGTACTAAGGGAAGGTCAAGGTTTCAAGTCCGGCCGAGACAGATTTTTTTGCGAAGTTATTTAATATCTTAATTTTATGCTGATGATGATGTCTTCCAATTTTATGCAAATTACCACCCAAATCGACACCTACGCAATTCCGATTCCGCATCGTAAAAGTTTTAGTAATATGATCTAGGTAAGTGTCAGATTATATCGAGTTAAATTGATAAAGCTTTTAAGCTGTGCTCGTATTCCCATATCATTAAGGTTCGGCCCGTTGTGCAAGTCACTTTTAAGTAATGCGGAAAATCATTAGCAACAGCTTATCTAGCCGACAAAAGCTGCAGTAATCACTAAAGCCCCACCTTATTCAGCTTTATTTTTCAACTTAATGAATACGATCGAGATAGCTCATGATGAATCTTGACAGACTTAAAATTCTTGTATTTTGACGTGATTGTATCTACTCTGTACCCTTGTAAGGATTTTTTCATGTTTATTAGTACATAAAATATTTACAACTAACCTAGATATAAACAGCAGCCTAAGTAACAAGCCACTGAAAGCTCGGAGAGAAAGCACTAACTTAAAAGCATAGAAAGTAATCAACTTACCTAGCAAATCAAATTTCCTGTGCATAAAGCAAAACTATAATAAACTTCTAAGGCGTCATTAAATTCACATCAAAGCTCTAGTGAAATGGGATCCAGAATGAAATTCCATACGCGAGGCACGGTCGAACGCCGTCATTCAGAACAGAATACTTACGTACAAGGATTTAAATTACAACTTTTGATTTCATTTTAATGACAGGCTGACCTCGTGGAGGCCAGCTTCTCAAGCATATGTATCTATTGTCGTGCAAATAAAATAAAGACCTGTTTTCGTGATATAACTTTGGACGCCACAATAATGATTGTGTTTTGTTTCAGACCCGAGCAATTAGCGCTCCCTCGACACCTGCTACAACGACATTTGGTAGAGAGCCGGTAAGTTACTCAAACGACTTGAGTTAAATGCCTACTTGGTACATAATTATCTCGCAGTTCAGTAAGAGCAGACCGGAATTGAGGTTTTACTGAAGCTCAAACCGTCCATTATTTCTTACGTGCAACGTAGGTAAAATCCGAGGTGATTTACAGTTTCCGCAATCACGTTAAATCATCTATAATGAGCAATTTGCTGGCTGGCGGTCTACATAAATGCATGTCTTTATGCTCAAATGAGTCTTATTCTTCACTTAAGTAAGCAAAGCATATTGTCGAGCGCACTGATCTGATTACCTGCCAAGTAAGAATAGCTTTCATGGTCCCTACGAGCTGCGCCTACGCAACTTGTGACACTTTCTCGGTTATGTATGGCGCGCCTACGGTTTTATGTTTGATCTGACATCAATATGCTAAGGCAAATCAGGGATTTTTCACTCTTCACCATATCAAAGCTTAAAAATCTTGTTTACTTACATATTTTATGATGTCCACTTTCAACCAGTTATTGTAACATGACATGAATCGTTAAGTTTACGACCGTGATCGGCTTTGTAAAACTTATTAGGGCTTTTAAAGTTGAGTGCATCGGATTAGCTACTTATAGACTCCATAACGTGTAATTTTCTTTTATTGCATGAGCATATCAGAGGTATAAATAATGATTATTTGTTTGTTTAGGGCCCTTAAAATAAATTTATGAAATCCAGTCTGGTTTAACTATGTGAATCAATAAATTTTGATAGGTCGTAATAGTCGAGAGGGTAAGATTTAAGATTTCCAGTAGCACTTTAATGCGAGCATAGGATCTACAATTGATGTATGTTTTCCGTTAACTCCAGAATGGCAGCCGATCAGCAAGTTACCCCAGCGGGCCAGCATCCCGACTGGATCTTTGCTATGTCGCCGAGCGCATGCTGGCCTTACACCTGCCAAACAGAGATGCACATGCGGAGGCACAAACTGCGCATATGCTCAACAACAAGCATGGAGAACATTTCATGGTAAGAACTTGACCTCATCACAGTTATCTAATTTTAATTGAACGTGGGGGAACTGAGATCTGTAGCTCTGAAATGACATCGCGCCCATGCGCAGTTAACAGGGGTTAAATGCACGTTACACTACACTACCATTAGTGTAGTGTAACGTGCATTTAACCCCTGCCTTACCAAGCTTTACTTAGCCCAACTCCTTAAAGAACCGGAGCAGGACTTTTGGTGACTGACAGATTTCGGTTCACCATTTTTGTAGATTCTTCAATGAGACTTTCAAATTCCGTCTTTTATCAGGTCTCCACTGCTCCACCAGGACGATCAAAGTCATTACACAATAATGTATATATACATATATAAACCTTACATAAAATTAACAACAAAATTCCGTAATTAGCACATCTTCCGCCCTTTTTGCATGTTCGACGACGTGGGAGGGCCCCATCGCGCATGTGATTTTCACTTTCCCTTTCATTATTGCCATTCGAGAACCTATTTAGTTCTTATGGCCTGGGTATCGGGTTCTGTAATCGAAGTAAGCTTGTATAAAAAGTTTTATTTGGTTTTATAATGTTTATAATATATATTATTTATAATGTTTTCATGTCAATTAATAGTTATCATAACAATGGTATAGTCTCAGAAAGGCACATTTTGGCATTGTAAATTAAATTAAAGAAGAAACAGATGGAGGGTGGCGTATGAAGGTTCAGTTCAAACCATTCTATAAATCTCTTCGTGCAAATATCTAGGGTTTTATTAATCTATGGATGATTCTGCGACGTTACTATTGTCATATTGAAGCGATTGGTTTGCTGAATTCGTCCCCTATACCGTCAATATAAATTCCTAGATATTTTTTAACTAAACTTCTGAGATCAGTTTTACGAACTAGTACCAACCTTCCTTCAAAATCGTGATGTGTCTTTCCTCCATAGTTCATTACGTATTTATTCTAGGCAAACTGTCTTATATCTTCAAACGTTCCTCAAGATCTTTAGAGGTGAGATAACTTGGTACAATAAGTAGTAACACCAATCAGTGTTTGCAGAAACTCTAGCCTGTCGAATAAAACCTGAAGCGGTCATTAAACAGTCGATCATAAAAATTATTATTGAATCGGTCCTTCGATCGATTGCTATAAACCGAACTCTGAAATAAAATCTCTGTCTAACATAGAATTTCTATAAATTGCTTAAGTTTTATAGGCACTAAAATTAAATTTAAATGAAGGTGAAGTAAAGAAGACAAATTTATAGAAAAGTTGATAGTCTAAGTGAGAATAGGCCAAATAATAGTAGTTTACTCGCGCGAGAGCAAGTCCGCCTGCCTGCGGGATACGATAAAGATATAGTAGGTAGATACAGAATAAAAATAATGAGTACAATTTATAGAACAGTCGATAGTCTAAGTGAGCCCAAGTCATAGGAGTATGCTCACGCGAGAGCTAGTTTGCCGCCGTCCTCCATATACTGAATACAATAAAGATTAGTACACTACTGACGGGGTCTGTAATGACTGCAGTCTTGCTGGTTGCGATGATGTTTGCCGAAAGCACAGCAAAGTGTATCGAAACGCAGGTCTAGGCCATCACAGCGCGATCAGTATTGCAGCTCTTGATGGACAATCTAATAAATTGAACTTTCTGAACTTATGGAATACTTTTCGTGAGACGTTAATAAACGGCACGTCTCACTGGAGACTTTTTGAATAAATCCGCCGAAATGGCCAGTATTTTGTCTACAAATTGATACCACATTCAATGTAGCATTGATTTACATTTCTTTGTATTTCCAAGTGTTATTCAAAATATCACTGATACATCATTGTTTTACCTATTTCTAAGTGTTATTCAACATATCACTGATTTCCCTTTACTTTTATTTCTAGGTGTTCGAAGTAAGCTGCGCCGAGGGTGCTGCGGAAGGGCATACGGCGAGGAGTGTCTTCGGAAGGGCGCGATCGCTCGGCTGGGCGGGAGACCTGGCACCGCCTCTAGAGCGGCTCTGCGCCGCCTGCAAGCACATAGAGAGCTGGTTAGCTGCACATCCAAAGAACGTCGCTATTCTCTTGGCATGGTGAGTGGTATTTGCGGTCTTCTTACAAAAATACTAATGCACAGTACTTCTTACTATTAAAGTTTGCATGTGTGGATGTATGTCATATCAGTTTCACCACCGTCAATTTCATGAATTAACCGATCCGTCCATTCGCTGTTAACGATGAGGCCGCCGATTCCACCAGTACCATTTTAAAAGTATTTATTACTAGCGACCCGCTCCGGCTTCGCACGGTTTTATTATACGTATAAACCTTTCTCTTGAATCACTCTTTCTATTAAAAAAACCGCATCAAAATCTGTTGCGTAGTTTTAAATATTTAAGCATTCAAAGGGACATAGGAACAGAAAAAGGGACTTTGTTTTATACTATGTAGTGATTAAGCTGTTACATATTTTGATGGTGCAATAAATACATTATCTTTTTATCTATCTATGTTTGTTACTCTTTCACACAAAAACTGCTGAAAGGATCGAACTTAAATTGAATAGACGTAGACCAGTACATTATTTACATCATGAACTGAAATGTTTCATTCAGCAGAATGGGACTTTTTTAACGCAATGGACTTAAAAATACCGATAGAATTGCAAAAACAATACAACTAACAATGGAAGTTAAGTTCATTACTCTTTTTTAAATTGTTACAAAATGAGAATTCCCGTTGCGACTATATTTTACCGAGCAACTGAAAAGAAAAGCTACGGGTATGACCTAGAATCTCCAGAGAGGTCCTTAATTAGAAGCTTTTCAACGGATCCACCCCTTTTTCCTGAGGGGACCAAATTGAGCTCACAGTTTTTTACTCGTTTAATCTTGCGATAGCAGAACCACTTGCTTTTGTGGGAGCTTTATCATTACATCTTTCGAGCTATCGCACTGTTGAGAAAAGCAGCGATAGTGAATTATGCCATGTCTGAATTTTCTTTCATCTTTTGAAGGGTTGTGTAGATAAGCAACTTCTTTCGGAAAATATTAGTTCTAATTTCAAATTTTTTGATTGAAATTTTCTTTGTCAGTTGCTCTCTTTTTTCTTTTTTTAATTTAATTTCTTTGTCAATCTCTCTAATACTAATGCGAAAGTTTGGATGGATGTTTGTTACCTTTTCAAGCCAAAAATACTGAACAAATCTGGCTTAAATTTTGAATAAACTTAGTTCTAGGCCTGGAATAAACCATTGGTTTTTCATTAATTTCACGCATGTCAAGCTGCAGTGTACAGTTTCTGTTATAAGATTACTGTTCTGATGCTCTGAAAATGATGCTTGATACAAGATAATCTAGCTCCAAAGTAAGCAGAGCTTGTGTTACTCTAATGAAAGGAACCTGAATGTTGACACTGGGTTTTAGAGTGTTTTCTTTCTTTTTGCAGGGGCAACCGAGAAAGGCTAGGCGTACTAGTCGCGGCCTATATGCACTACTCGGCGATATGCGGCGCGCCGGAGAACGCACTCGACAGATACGCGATGAGGCGATACCTCGACGATAGAGTTCCAGTCTTCCACTTACCTTCGAACAAACGGTAATTTGATTATTTGGTATATCATTTAACACTTATATACTTAGTCCTTTTTTTAAGGGTTAACAAGGTGCGTTTTTCTAACAAAATGAAATAGAGACATCGCAAACGTTTATTGTAATGACAGATTCAACAGTCTGAACAAACCTAGACTTCCCCTGACCGAAATGATGACGGATTATGACTAGGGAATGCAATCTCGTACGAGATTTCCACCTAGCGAGATCTCGCGAGACTCAAAACCCAGTCTCTCGAGATCTCGCAAATTACGGGATCTCGCGAGATTGGGAAAATCGCATTTAAAACATATGCAAATGCTTGTTTTAAGAACTAGTAATTGATATGATATGTAATTAAATAGAAACTGCGTTGCTTAGTTATCAAAATATGTAAGTTTTATTTTAAAAATCAACAGAGTACTTATTATTTTGTCTCTAACTCTAATAACATTTGTTTATGTCTATAATTATTATACCTACTGTAGCTAATCAGTTCAAATTCTTACAATATTGGTAACAAAACAATAATTATCTATATTTAGTCTTTTGTAAATTATTACTTAAGTTTCAATAATTAAGAGTAATAGGACCATTACTTATGGTAAATAAAAACAACAAAACAAAAACTTAACTTCACAAGTTCTTAAGTAAATGTTGTGAGATCGTATTAATCAAATAAAAGAAGTTTAAAGTAGAAGTCAGATGAAGTTATCAAGGTACGGAAAGGCAAGTTAGTTTATCTGAAAATGGCTTCTCAAAAAACACATCATGTCGAGAGTATCATCTGACAGATGACTTCTGATTTTGCATGCCAAATACCCTGCTGCTGAAAAAGCTCGTTCTGCCTCAACACTTGTGGGAACCACAGTTGAGAGGCAGTTATGTACGAAGTTTAATAGTTCCCCTCTTACTTCACAAGCTTCGTACAAATTCATTTCTTTTTTATTAAAATACACATCTCGTTATCTCGCGAGATCTCGTACGAAATTTGACGAGATACAATCTCGTAAAATATGGCCGGGATCTCGCGAGATCGGGATCTCGGCGAGACGAGATTGCATTCCCTAATTATGACAACCCCACGTTGGATGCCAAATGTTTTTCCAAACCAAAAATGTTTTATTTAATACCCTTCAATTCATCAATTCCATAAGAAACAAGTCCAGAATAATATAAACCTTTTTATAAAAAGAATGAGAAAACCAGATCTGTAGATATCAATTATTTTGGTTGTTCTGGAAGTTTTCTATGTTTATTAAAAAATATCTTCCAAGGTATATGCAGTAAAATGTATTAGATTTATCTCATCTAGTACCCATAACACAAGCTCTGCTTAGCTTGTGGCTAGATGATGCTGTGTGAATTGTCCAGCATTATTTAAATTTTTATTTATTAAACCGTTATTAAACCTTACATGAAGATTGGTAAGGTTTGATAACGAAAATATGATTAATTAATAATGAAAGAAGAAATAAAAAAATTATCAATGAATGAAGAATGTGAAATCTTCCACAGATACATAGACACATTCGCGGGTCTCCTGGCCGGTCAGATCAGAGTGAACGCGTCGCCTCTTCACCTGACGCACGTGAGCGTGGCTGGCTCCTTAGCGTCCCCCGCCACACCTACCATCGCATTCCTCAAGATTTACGAGAACTTCATTTGTGTCTATACCTCAGGTAATCTATTTTAATGTTCAACTAAATCTGTGAATGACAGATAGTGAGTTAGGTGTTGCCAAGCCTTGACAAGTTTGTGTATTTTACCAGGAATGTATGATATCAGGTGAGAAACCTTGTGGATATCATGGAGATGTTTTTAATTAGAAATTTGATACTGGATACCTAGTAGAGATTGCAGTGGAAATCATGCGATGCTAATGTGTATATCACGCATGTGTGTATGCATGATATTCACTAGGAACCCCACTGAATATCATTAAAAACTCCTCAAGACTGTTAGCAGTAAAACCCCTTCTCTTCATGATTATGAGCTATTACTAAGGGGTTTCGATCACGACTGGTGATGCCTTATGCGTCACCCACTCATAACAGTAGTCTTCTTACATGGTCATTTCAGAAATAAGATAACGATACTCGTCCTTCGTGTCGTATCATACAATAGTGGACTTAACACTTAGCGGCGAGCGATATGTATCTCAGACTGTGTAACTCAGACCCGCTATGCGACATACAGGTGGCCGCTTCTTCGTCTAGTCTTGTACATTAATGTAAAAAAAAAATGAATAAGCTCTAGGTATAGGTAATAGAGATGACATCACTAACTTCAACTTCCTCCAGGTCTGTACATGGTGAACGGCGGCGGCTGGACCGTCGGAGTCGGCAGACTGGCGCTCCGCGGCGACGTGTTGGTCCGCGCGTACCGGCGGCCGGCGCACGCGCACGCCTCACAGAGACACCTCGTGTTCGCGTGCCAGTTCCACACGTGCGCTGTCGCCGATCACACGCTCTCCTTCACTAAGCAGCAGCTCGACCATGCAGCACATGGTAAGACTTTAGAAAATTATAAAGCGAACATAAAATCAAGCGAAATAACTAAAATTACAATCAAGGAATTGAAAAAAATGTAACTAGGATATTCAATTGAAACAATTGAGCTAACGGCAGACGGTTGCAAACAGTCTCAAGGTAGCTCTACCGATCCATCTCAGAAGCGTCCCCAAGAAACTGGTTGCATTACCACTCTGTAAGACAATGCTGATGGGCTGAGCCAGATACTCACCAGCTCTCAGGTCACGCTTTGCATCTACCAGACGCTCAGATAATTGAATAGGTACATTGAAAAGTATGGATTCTTCAATGTATTTATATGTGTGCTGCTAACTAACAAAAAGGCGCCCAGCGTATCATCATCATCATCATCATCATCAACCTATATTAGTCCACTGCTGGACATAGGCCTCCCCCAATGAGCGCCATAGCGCCCTGTCTTCAGCTTGACGCATCCAGCATCTGCCAGCAGTCTTTCGCAGATCGTCATCCCACCTGGCCGGAGGGCGTCCTACGCTACGTTTACCGAGTCGCGGTCTCCACTCAAGAACACGTTTACCCCAACGGTTGTCGGTTCTTCGCGAGATATGGCCGGCCCATTGCCACTTCAGCTTGCTAATTCTTTGAGCTATGTCGATAACTTTGGTTCTCTGTCGGATGTATTCGTTACGAATTCTATCCTTCAGAGAGACTCCGAGCATAGCTCTTTCCATAGCTCGCTGGGCGACTTTGAACTGATGGACCAGCCCTACCGTGAGTGTCCACGTCTCAGCTCCGTAGGTCATTACGGGTAGGGCCCAGCGTATAGCTTTGCTCAAAGAGCAAACACAGATTTTTGCCTTGGATGGTAGCTGATTATTGATGTACCTATGATAAATCTTTTAACGGTTAAAGGATTTAAATGAAAGACACATTAAAGGGCATCTATATTGTAGCAAGCAATGAATGAAATCAGACTGATGACATTGGTAGCTAGGTTGTATATGATTTGTTTTAGACTTGAACTACGCATTTTGTCCCTAGATCCATCATTCCCGAGCGACGGCGCTGTAGAACTAGTATTCGCACGGGGGGAAGGCTCGGGGGGCGCGGCGCCGGCCCCCACGCCCGCGGCCCCCCTCCGCGCAGCCCCCGACGCGCTCGCCAGAGCAGACTCTCTTGAACACCTGAGACCGCTGTCCACGCTCACTGATGATGACCCTGGTAAGTTTACAACACTATCATACGCTAAAGCCTCATTGTATAGCTAGTGATCGCTTAGAGGGAAGGTAAGGGGGGCGCGGCGCCGGCCCCCACGCCCGCGGCCCCCCTCCGCGCAGCCCCCGACGCACTCGCCAGAGCAGACTCTCTGGAACACCTGCGACCGCTGTCCACGCTCACTGATGATGACCCTGGTAAGTTAACAACACTACCCTACGCTAAAGCCTCACTATTAGCTAGTCATTCCTTAGAGAGAAGGTTCATGGGGCGTGCGTGGCAATACCCTCCACGCTCACTGAGGATGACCCCGGGTAAGTTTTGGCCCTACCTCACCGAGATGCCATGGCGACGGCTACGGCGTGGCATGGTTACCTCTGGCTACCTTCGGTTGCCAATTGGAGTAGCCAGTGGCGACCATCTATCTGTAGAGCTGTAGAGCAAACAGCGTTGTCAACATCTAACAGATGGCGCTACATGTTAAGCTATACGAGATAGGTAAGGTAATAAGTGCTTACGGGGTATTTTCTTCAATAACCGCTATTAGACGAAAACGCCATTACACTAAATTTGTTAACTTTAAATACTTATATTGGTGTATCTAACGAAACTAACGCAAACAAAAGAATCCCTTTGATATTAACTATATAGATATACCTAATAGGTAGGTACATACACAACTCGGCACGTGCGACGTGCGTGCTTTTCATGTTGATTAGCTGTTGTTGAATTTGTGAGATTTTTTAACTATCGCCGTTATTTCAACGTTTTATGGCTGGAACTGTACGCATGCATAGTCTACTCAATGTGTCTGCAACTTTTAAAACGACGAAAGAATGTAACTAGATAGTTACAAATGATTTTCACAGATGGCGCTTCTATTATTAGTGGGCAGATTAAGGCGGGTTTTTAAATTTTAAAAGTTATCGATAAATTGTATTTCTTCATGATAAAGCTGTAGGTGTGTATATTAGTTGTGGAACTGAGAGAGTTTATGACAGTTTTTAAAGCAAATATCTATAGTGCGTAGCTTTTTAGTAGATCTATTCAGAAGGGGAGATTATACCCGAACATCTGAAAGTCGTTATCAACAATGTTCACCTCAGTGCAAACTAACTGCCAATAGAAGTTGTTAATGAACATCCTGCGTTAAAATACATGAGGCAATTCCTGTTACTACTAACCATACTTTACATATTCATATCTGCAACCTCTAGGTAAAACAACTTGCAGTGAGTCATTCCAAGGTTTTCATAATTTTACCTCGAATCCAATCTGTGGAAACAGATGGTTTTATCAGGTGTAAACACACAGATGTTAAAATAAATTATACTGTAGCAACTTTATTCCACTGTTCCGAAGATAAAATGAGCTATTCAGACGATAATAAAAAATATCTAAAATTAATCTATATCCACTTTGTTTTATCGTTTTAACTCCGTTGAGTATTGTTCCTTGTTCTGCTAATGGGTTTTTATGAGCATAAAATACTTGAGAACAGAGGCAGACTTGTCTTCACAGGAAGTGAATGTTTCCTGTAAAGTAATAACGTATCGTGAATGTTGACAAAGCGTCAAACTGGAGCAGTTAGCGGGCAGGTCGCGGTTTCTGTGGCGTTTCAGGTGTGCTTCTATTTCGGGGCGAGTTTGGTTTCTGCCCGCCTGGCCGCGCCGCCCGCCCAGTCTCTACCTAACTTACCGACCGACACACACGCGTATTATTTTAAAGACCATTGTCACGTCTGTTTCTTACCAGTGATAATAGTTGAATGAAAAAATCCTTAAAAACTTGAATAAAATGTTGCAAAGACGACAAGAATTTAAAAGTTTGAACGAGATGGAATTGTAGCTATTGGGTAAGTGGAGCAATACAAGTCTTTGGCCGCAATATTATCTAGCCAGCTCGTTAGTGATATTTTTCGACACTCGTCGTTATTCTTTTTGTAGTTTTCTCGGTCGCTAAATAAGATTTTAACAAAGATAAGAACTGTCTCTTTTTACGTTTAGTTGCTCGTCATATATCAGAGGCGAGAGCTTACCTATTTTAAATTAACATTTGCCGGACGCGAAGGGGTCAAAAGTTAAAGGTTCCATTCGTTTTATTATTCCGACAAAGTAAACGAACAATACTCTTCGCTTTCAACCAAATAAAAAAGTTAAACTCAAACCAATAAACAAGATAAAAGTAAAGTCAAAACATGCATAGATCTTCATTCATAACAATAGAGGTACCGGCTCATGAAGCGAACAATAGTATGCATTAGCTGGCGACAAACTGGGTTCGTTTCGGCTGTGGTAATTGACCTACGCGGCGAATCGCTGATGGATGTCCACCGCTCGCTCCGGCGACAGACATGCCCTTAGGGCCAACTCGATCCGACACACTTCAACTTAATTTGAACGAATGGAGACCATTGACTCACCTAGCATGTCTGCAAGTCATGAGGAATAGATCAATGAATGTGAGATTAGATTTGAACCGGCCGGCCCTACGAATGAAACATCGCGTTATTAATTTGATTTATTTCACTTTCGATCAAACGAAAGTGAAATGACTGCGACTAGCCAAATGAGCGACGAAGCTAATCGGGGTTAACACATTGATTAATTCAAGAGTAAAGTGATTTAATTACAAATTATGATTAGGATTAAATTTACTAGCACCGATTTGTCATTATTTTGGTTGTGGCGGGCGTAGGTTCGCCTGCGAGGCAGGAGGTTGTGGGTTCGATTCCTTGGGATAAAGTTTGTACAATCTGTAGAGTATTCTAAGGGTATTTTAGGTGTTTTCTATGTATTTTAAAATATATAAATATCTGTAATAGTGCAATATAGCTATATTAAGTATATCGGTGATCTAGTAGGTATGCATAACACAAGTTTTGTTTAGCTTGAGTCTACATGATGCTATGTGAATTGTCCAGCATTACTAGTCTCGAAATCTTAAAATATAAAGGTATTTAAAAAAGACTAATGAGATTACGACCTTGTAGCCCCAAGAGAGGCTTTACGTTTCTTATTTGGAACACGTCCGCTATCGAAGCCTTGGCTAATGATTTTAGATTCTCACGCAAGGATCCTCTGACGTCATGTTTACACAATTTAAACGCCTGCGGACCCGCAAAACTCGTCTTAATTACTTCAATCTAGCCTTTCGCGTGTCCGTCCGAAATAAAGCTCAATTAAATGTTTCTCAGACATACCAATCTTCGTCGAACAGGCTGGTAGAGAACCTAATAACACATCTTTGGATGATTTAGCTCTACATTTTAGAGTTAATATACTCTCCGAGGTAAATGAATATAATAACCTGCTAGACTGGTAGATTGTGTGTGGTCCTAGTTATCGAAACATACGAACAGACAGTTTAATTCATGATCCTTCCTCCCAGTATCTAGGCATCAGCAATAATTTATCGCGCGTGCTTTCAATTTGATGGGCAGTCAATAACGCGGGTGTACTTCATGTGGACGTGTGTTTGTGTCGTTAATCTAGATATAAACCGTTACGTTACCGCGGGCGCCGCTTTCTATGTGAGTTACTTAATGAACACAGCAAAATGCGCTTAAAACTACTTACTTTTAAAGTGTTAAATCCTATAGAGAAAATTTAAATAACCACCAAAGCGTTCTTGGAAGGAAAAATAAGTAAAAAGAGCCAAAACAGGTTACAATTTGGAGCTAAAGTTGAATAACGATAACCAAACGAGCAGAGCTGAATAATAATGTGGTTGAGCTTAGAGTTTCGCAGAAACCCAAGGTAGAGCCGTGATGACATCACACTACCCGCCTCACGCGACCTCACCTTCACACAAAACCTACCTAACTTCATATACCTTTCCTGTTCAACTGTCCTCAACACTATCCAATAAACTTTCATACATTATACGTATTCATGATAAGCTCTACGCCCTAAATTCTAAATTTCTAAACTATTATATTTAGTTAATAGTAAGTTATTGGTAAATAGTTTGTAAAGGATCGTACCTATAAGATAAATCAAAAAGCTTAGAAACGATTACTTGTTCATTAGTAGATAGAAAACACTTAACTAAGAAACAGTTTGCAAAAACAATTTATACTTAAGCTACAATTGGCAGTCTTATCACTCAAGAGCGAGCCCCTAAAGTTTCTATTACATCTATTTAGTATTTCGATATAAACAATACCTAATAAAAAAGTTCGGTAAAATTGCCTTCTTATAGGAAACTTAAAAAAGATAGATCTATAATTTTATATAATATTAAATATGTAAATAGCATGCATATAAATGAAGTCATTAGAGAAAATAATAGACATAAAGAAAAAATAATACAATTTATTTGAAATAAAGATGGATTCCAAAAGTTAGAGGAACAAGAAATTAAATAAAAAAAGCACTAAATATCCGGAAACGTTTTCTAATTTCTCCATCTGTGTTTTAGTGAGCATGACATACGAGTGTCGGATTCAAACTCAGCATCACGGTCACGCTCATTTTCTTTAGTTAACGAACTAAAGGCTTATCCTCCGAGTTATTGTGACGTTTGAGTCGTTAACATTGAGAGTTCTGTGAGCTCGCACACGCGTCTGCTTTACGATTATGAACACCTTATCTCATATACAATACAGCTGCTTAAAATAGACCGGTTATACCTAAACAAAGCTTAACCAAAAAGAAAGCCATTGCTTATGGTAAACATAAGCAATGGCTTTCTTTTTGACTAAATGGTGTATTTTATTCAAAGTAGTCTCATTTGAAAGCTAGATAGTTTATCTAGCTAAGAAAATAAATCAAAAAACAATATCGGTACATAATTGTAGAGAATAATATTTTTCTAGAAATTAGACAAAAAAACGGTTTTTGTTTTATTTTTTTTCTGTAACTTTAAAACTGGGTTATTGAGGTGTACTTTTTTGCATGTTGTAATAAATGTCATAATTTATTCTACAAATCCTCCAAAAACTGGGGCTCTATCTCTTTTCGTTGTCATGTTATTCACCATTTAAATTAGGTACTTTCTGCCATGTACAAATATACAAAAAATTATGAGATAAAACAAGGCAAGATAAGATGAAACGGAGCGAAGCCTTTACCCAGCAGTGGTATAGTAATGGCGGATTAAGATAGGTAAAGTAAAAAAAAATTTAGTTTGTTGTATGTTTTTACATTGCTCATCATTGATTCAGTCACGAAAATAGAGACTGATTCTAACGCCATCCAATTGTTATAAATAAATCAAAAGACTATTAAATTTTGTGATGTTTAATGATGCATGAGTGGATGGTAGTTAAGCGATAGAGTAAGCGCGACGGTGCGTTGGGCACATCCTCTTCCTGCGCAGACGCAGTTTCGTAAGACTAGCCCTCGAGCCAGCGCGTTATTTTCGTTGACAACACAGAAATAACTACATCTTCCTTAACAGAGACCGAAGCCGACGGTCACCAGACTGACGTTGATTTCTTTACACTAATTGCGTTATTGACAACACATTTAGTTCTGTTACGAAATTTAAGCTCGAAATCGGTCGACACAGATGTGTCTGTATGACAATAGCCAGAACCCATTTTTACTGTTGTTTTTGATCATATAGAAAGAAAGATATTTGGTTTATTGGTTCACTACATACTTGAGACTGTTAATAACATCATTACCAACTTAAAATTACTTAAAATTATAATAAGCTATACTGCAGCAAACAAATAGGTCCTGTCTTAGCATAATGTTGCTACACATATAGTTGAGCAACACTGGTTTTCTTTGACTCGTGTTAGCATGGACGACCGACAGAAAATATACAATATACTTACCTACATAAAATTTATTATAGAAAAATTAGAAAATTAAATGTAAAATAGGTAACATACTTTTTGTTAAACAGAGAAAACACCCAAAACCCAGTTTTACCGATGGGCTTCTATAGACAAAGTCCACAGATGCTCCTAGAGTTTAGAATTTAGCTTCTTCATTATGCAAATGAGACGTGACAGTGCCGCTATTTCTTATTTGCAATAAGTATTTACACATTTGGTAGTTTCGAGCTTTGCTTGAACAGTTAGCTGTATTATTTGTGTAAAATATCACAGTGATATTTGCATACTTCGTTCGCTTAGGTGACAAAGTATAGATGGTTAAAGTACGGAAAGTAGTAATTCGTGCTCTACTGTCAAAACCCTATACACTGTAAATAGCAATAAAGTATTTATTTATTCAAAATTAGGCTTATTTTTCGGTCTATAAAGGTAGCAAATTGATTGGTAGTTTCGGAAGTTGGGTTTTTGACAGAGGGGTAGGAATCAGTCCTTGTTCATCAATCCGGACCCTAGACAGTGAGGAAACGATTTAAAAGTACATACACATATACAAAATACAAGATCAACTACATAACACAAGATTCAAAAACCAATATCATATCCTAGGCCCAAGAACCTTTATAGTGAATCGGCATTTCATTAAAAGCGACAGAATTGTAGATGACTACCTTTATAACCAGAGGTCACTTCCTTATTGGGTTCATACCTTGAACTACCAAACTGCGGGGTATCGTTATAATGCGGACCGTCTCTTATTTCAATTTATATTTATGGATAACAATAAACTATGAAACAACGGTAAAATAAGCACATTTATTTTTTAAGCATAACCAACAAATTATAACTAGTAACAACTATATCAATTTCATAAATATCTCGCTGTCACCCGAAAGCAGAGTCCCAAAATGCTGACAGTATTGCCAATCAAGTGATTGGAAATGCTAATTTGTTAACCGAAATAGAATTCAGTATTCCTATCATCTTTGGACTCTATACCCGTAAAATTAAGTAAATTGGATCCATAAGTAATTCATTTCCTTAAGGCTGCTTTTCCCAAAAATCAACATTTTCACGATCTTTGAGATCCTACTGCTCTTCAAATATGAAACCTAGGATTCTGAGACTCATACACCTAAGATTCTATTTCATTCTGTACAGAAGCGCCAAGATAGTTTTTTGATCAGTTCCATGTGTTAGATAAAAAAAATCATTTAAAATATCTCAATTTTGATACATATTTGCCTTCTTCTCCGAAACGATATAACTTATTGACTTGGTTTATATACTGAAAAATAAAGTAAAAGAAGGGTTACAGATTCGCCAAAATATTTTTTTGATTACTTGAACAGTATTCTTTTAATTAGAAGAAATCTATTTGGCGCTTACGACTTTTACTTCCGAGTATCTGCGGGGCCCTTGCGCGGTGCGCGGTACGAGCCGTCAGTGCCGCTCATGCTTTCCTGGACGACGGACCTATGCTGCTCGTGACTCCGTGACCCTACCAAACTATCATAAATTATTTTCTAGTAACGTGACATAAAATAATAGCGATTATAGAATTGAAAAATGATTACCATGCCACGAAAATAGGACAATATTTACGTGAGCTTGTCGCCAAAATGAGAGAGAAGAAAAGATAATTTGTGTATTATTTATTACGTAAAACAATTACAACTAGTAAATACAAGTACATATAATAGATTTATATTTACACTTACATCAAATTCTAAATTATTGTCATACCTACCTACTTATGTTTCTTGTCCCAATTTATTACTTATATATATACTTATTAGTCGTATTTTAGGAGTTTTTATCGCCGTAAGTGTCACCGTTCGTTCATATAAGTACCTACCTACCTACCTATGTATAAGAATAAAAAATTAATCGAATAAGTAAATATCCTACCTACCTATCTTCCTACTTACTAGTAAATTTTAGAAAGTCAAATGTTCAAGGATGAAGTAGGTAGGTACCTACCTACCTAATCAAGTAGCATATCAGTAGAAATAGCAAAACTTATGGAGATACCACTTGCCAATCTCAATGTAGAACGTTTGGAAATAGACCACTAAGTACATCTCACTATTAGAATGAACTAGTTGCGCCCCGCGGCTTCGCCCGCATGGAAATTTATTTATCAAATTTCAGAAATTTATAGCACGCCTCCTAGGGGTAGTTTCGTAAAAATAAATAATTTAATTAAATAGTTTGATTATTTACTTTGTAGTATAACTATACCGAGTTTTGAGTCAATTGAACCAAGGAAAAATAATTTTTCATACAAACTTTATCACCCTATTTAACCTCTTCAGAGGTTTACAGAAGTTTTCAGGGGTATTTAACTTCTTCAGAGGTTAAAATTTCCAAATTTTAATAGCGTATGTCCTATTCTAGGTCCTAAACTATCTACGTACTAAATTTCATCTAAATAACTTTAGTAGTTACGGAGATTACCTATAACAAACATTCACACAGGCTTTCCCATTTATTATAATAGTAAGAAGTAAGATAGTAAGATTATAATAGTACGATAGTAAGAAGTAAGATAGTAGGTATATAAATAGAAAAAGTCGCATACTTGACAAGTAGGTACCTAGGAAGGTACCTATTGTAAATTTCAATTGAAAAGACGCGGCAATCAAATTAATTTTAGGGGCGGTTTGTATTAGGTAAACACCTACGAAAAAATATTTCATCAATTTTGTATAGTATATAGGGAGTCTGGGTACCTACAAGTGGGCAGTATCTACAGACAGTAAGTACAGTGTGTGCGCTAAGAGCTTCTTCAACTCGCTTGGCTTTCGTCAACTCGTACCATAAATCTTGTCCCAACTGGTGTGAGTTGACGAATTCATGAATATTATTTTTTCGATTTTTACTAGGAATAGTATATTCTACTACTCTAATAGTAGCCTTTGAAAAGGTTTAGATAAACTTCAATGTTTCCCCTGTAGGTGGAGCTAACGGTGCTAAAGTACGAAATGTTTCGTTAACTTATTATATTTTCGTAGAAAATATTTAGATTGTTTTACTTTTGAATATTTAATATTTTAGACTGCCAGAGTTATAGCCATACCAACCAACATAAACTCCTCAAATTCAAACTACAATTACTACTGAAAATTATATAAACTTTGCAGTTACTAAAAATACCGAAGAAGTATGTTGATATTAAATATTATAACAATGCGATTTGAACACATGACTATTAACAACTATTTAGCAGATATTTTAGTCATCACTTGACCACGACAGTGTGTACACTGTACACCTGTTGAATAGAAGGGAATAGGAAAGAAATAGGAAAATAAATGCAATATATACCCGTGAAACAGTACCTACTAATAATTATTGTTGTAAGTATTTTGGCGAAAGGCGGAAAAAAATATTTATTTGGCTGTCCGTCTGTCTCACACACTTATTTTCATAAGTGGTTATCATTATCATTATCATCAACCTAAAGGGTATCTCAGCAAGAACTTGAATTTTGAATTGGGCGTCATTTTCTACTGTCAATTGTTGAGTCAGCCATATTTTGAGTTTGTTTAATTAAAACATAGACATTTACGAAAATGATACGTGACAGCTTGGAAGAACGTTTATGAAAAACGGTAATTTTTACTGTGAACCTTCGCAAGTTTCGGCGTGCGTAATCGACCGTCGCGGCCCACTATTAAGAATTTGATCTAACAATTTTTTGACTGCCACCTGACCGGATGGCGTCCTGCTCTACGTTTGGACTTACTTCGGAGAGACACCTTAGCACCTCGATATAACGATAGTCTACTTGGTATCGCTATAAGGATTCCAGAACAGACGAAATTTTGATAGAGTCAAACGTTTTCTCATAGTCCATAAAAGGGCTGAGGGGCTGATTATACTCTTCGGACTTCTGTATACTGCCTCAATGTGCGAATATAGTCTATGGTGCCATATCCTCCGCGGAACTCGGCCTATTCCGGTGGCTGGAACTCGTCAAATCTTGTGTCCACTCGTGAGAACAGCTTATAGATGTGGCACAGGAGTGTGATGACTTTGTAATTTTTAAGGAGAGTTTTATCACCCTTCTTAAAAAAAGAGCACCACCAAACTACGGCTCCACACTTTAGGAGTTCTCCCACTGTGGAGGACGGTATTAATGATGTTCTGTAGCTCCTGCATAATGGAGGCTCCTTCTGCCTTCAGAAGCTTTGAAGTAATACCGTAAAAATATATTATTACGATAAATAAAAAAAATTAAATAAAGAAAATATTGAGAAAGAGGTCAGGGAAACAAAGAGATAAATCATAGAAAATACAAACTTCGGTGTAAAATTCATATCCTGAAAGATAATGATAATGTAACACCTAACTTTCCAAATACTGTATACTTATGGTGAAATAAGTGATGGTGAAGAAGTACCACAACAAAAAGAAAAAAATTGCTTGCGAAAGTAAATTAAATTTTAATTCGTTTAGAAATATGGGTTCCCGCGTGAAAGTTAAAGATTGTTTATTAATTAAATAGTTTAATTTTTCATCAAACACTTGTGATATCGTCGCTGTAGTTGGAAAATTGAGTAAATAACACAATTTGTAATCGTCTTACTTGTATTTTCATAGTCTAATTCAAGTTGCATGTTTCTGTAAAAAGGAAGATTTGGCTTTAAAAAACAGAAAGTCTGAAGGCTATGGTGGAATAAACACAGTGATAATAATAAAAAAGCATTCCTGAAATAGTAGCTGTATTGACATTTCTAATTAACCTATCCTTTTCAACAGCTACTTTCCCTGATGCCTTAAAACTGTCGATGGTCAAATCATTATTTAAAAAGGGCGAACGGACAGAGATAGATAACTATCGAGCAATAACGCTAATACTTATCTTCTCAAAAATATGTGAAAAATTTATAAATTTCAGACTGATAAATTATTGCGACAAACAAAAATTATAAGGAAATAAATAAAGTAAAGTTTGTATGGAAAATTATTTCTCCTTGGTTCAATTTACTCAAAACTCGGTATAAACAAACTACAAAGTAAATAATTATACACGTATTTTTTATTTTAACGAAACTACCCTAGGAAGCGTGCAATAAATTTCTGAAATTTGACAAAGAAATTTCCATGCGGGCGAAGCCGCGGGGCGCAACTAGTACAAACCTATTTAAAAAG
This sequence comes from Eupithecia centaureata, assembly GCA_944547425.1. Taxonomy (NCBI): domain Eukaryota; kingdom Metazoa; phylum Arthropoda; class Insecta; order Lepidoptera; family Geometridae; genus Eupithecia; species Eupithecia centaureata. Next base: position 4,746,308 of record OX155694.1, read on the forward strand.
TTTGTGACAAACACCCTAGACAATGTAGAGACCCCAAATAGACTCATATTGAAGGATACTCCGAATTCAGCGAAAATCATGAATAGCTGTTTTACTACTGTCTATGTATATATTTATAGTAATGATAACAAGTGAAATTAAAATTATCTAAATTATTTAAAGTAAAATTGGTTGGGTGACTTAATGACATGATATTTGATAATACCACTTATCAATATTTTTTTAAATGCTTATGTAATCCTAATTAGTTGTATTATATGCTAAATTCTAATTAGTTATTCAGTTATACCACCTTTATAACATGTTTGACGCAATAAATAGCTTTGAATCTGTAAAAGTAAATAAATCGATAACAAAAAATAGGTAAAACTTTGTAACTATGAAAGCGAAAAAAATGAATAATGTCTACTGTCCCTGAACTCATTTATGACGTTCTAGAACCACGCAGTATTAAATATACACTCACACTTTTGTTAGTCGTTCGTCAACTCGAACCATAAATCTTGTCCCAAATGGTGTGAGATGACAAAATGAAAAATATTATTATTTTGATTCTTAGACCCGCACACGCTTATTCCCAGTTGTTCTGTGCACACTGCGACTGATACAAAGGTGGTCCCATTTGTTCAGTGCAACAAAAAACATTACAAAAATTTCAGCCAATGAAATTCCAGGAATGTCAAAATGAAAGAGAAAAACATGTAATAAGTATGCATATAATATTGGATTTTTTGAATACTAGATGCGCCCCGCAGCTTCGCCCGCGAACCAGAGTTTTTGTCATACAAATTCCAGAAATTTATTGCTTTCTCCCTAGGGGTTATTGTGTAAAAATAAAAATACGAGTTTAATTATTCACTCCATAGTTTATTTATACCGAGTTTTGAGCGAATCAAACCAAGGAAAAAATATTTTCCATGCAAGCTTTACCACCCTGTTTCAGCCCCTCAGAGGTTAAAACTTCCCAATTTTAATAGCCTATGTCCTATTCTAGGTCCTAAACTATCTACATACCAAATTTCATTTAAATAACTTAAGTAGGTAGTTAAAGATTACTTATAACAAACATTACTATTAACAACATACTTATAGTAAACACCTACGAAAAAATACTTCATCAATTTTGTATAGTATATAGGGAGTCTGGGTACCTACAAGTGGGCAGTATCTACAGACAGTAAGTACAGTGTGTGCGCTAAGACCTTCTTCAACTCGCTTGGCTTTCGTCAACTCGTACCATAAATCTTGTCCCAACTGGGGACTCCCTAGGGGTTATTGTGTAAAATAAAAATACGAGTTTAATTATTCACTCCATAGTTTATTTATACCGAGTTTTGAGCGAATCAAACCAAGGAAAAAATATTTTCCATGCAAGCTTTACCGCCCTGTTTCAGCCCCTCAGAGGTTAAACTTTCCAAATTTTAATAGCCTTTGTCCTATTCTAGGTCCTAAACTATCTACATACCAAATTTCATTTAAATAACTCAAGTAGGTAGTTAAAGATTACTTATAACAAACATTCACACAGACTTTCCCATTTATTATAATACTAGTTGCGCCCCGCGGCCTCGCCTATAGAAAGTTATTTTGTAAAATTTCAGAAATTTATTGCAAGCCTCCTAGAGGTTGTTTCGTAAAAATAAAAAATACGTGTTTAATTATATACTTTGTAGTTTATTTATACCGAGTTTTGAGTAAATTGAACTAAGGAAAAATAATTTTCCATACAAACTTTATCACCCTATTTAACCCCTTCAGAGGTTAAAATTTCGAAATTTTAATAGCCTATGTCCTATTCTAGGTCTTAAACTATCTACGTACCAAATTTCATTTAAATAACTTAAGTAGTTACGGAGATTACCTATAACAAACATTCACACAGACTTTCCCATTTATTATAATAGTAAGATAGTAAGAAGTAAGATCTACTATTAGGTAGAATAGTTTTAGCATTTATGATGTAAAACTAGGCAAGTCCTTCTTATTTCAACATTGCGAATAATCGCGAAGCGCGACCGCTTCCCATGAGCGGAGGCTGCGGTCTGCGTGCGGAAAAATGTAGCGGGGGTTAGCGGTTGGCGCGGGGAAAAATTTTGACTCCGCCGGAATCTTCAAGGCCGTTGGCGTATACACCAACCTTAAACCGTACCACAGTCAGAAGTCGAGTTGATGAAAAGCTGTGATCGTAAATAGGAATAGTTCTCCGTATTCCGTCATAAAACGGTGTCATGACACTCGGCCGATAACGGGGATCGGGAGACCGGGAGCTTACAGAGTCCTTTTTAGGATGTAGCCGCAAGGGAGCCGGTTCAGTACCTACTACGGAATACTTTATGGGAACTTAGTCTTAAAGATCTGTCGTAACTAACTGCATTCTAATTTAAATCGACTTGAATTATCTTCTATTTTAAATCCCGCCCGAGACGAGATATCGCTTGCAATTTTCATAATAACAGCCATGTTTTCAACTGACTTCAAAATAGGAGGAGATTCTTAATAACAATTATTCGTCTGTACTTTTTTAAAGTAAACCGTTTTCGATGATTCTTTTTTTATTTGACAGCTAGTGATTCTCATGTGGTCCGATATTTTGACCAAGATATGACTAGTAGTATAAATTAGCCATTATAATGAGTTTTTTGTGACTGCGGCTGTATTTATTTTGTTTATTTGTGATGATGAATATTTATGTATGTATCGTAGTATTAAATTTGACTTGTCTAAGTGCTTATTTTGTAAGCCTAAAGATATAAAGAAATTGATTTATTGATTTATTATTATGATAAAAAATTTGAAGAAATATTTTCAAAACACGCCAAATTATAAGCATGTTTTAGAAATGTTCTAGAAAAATCTGATACGTTCACTAACTAATTAATTCGGGAATTCCTGGATGTAGAGCAGCAGTAAATTACACGAATTTCAGCTCGGAGCGGGGCCTCGTCGGTTATTGGGGCGAATCGAATCCAATTTAAAAGCAATTTGCAATTAAACCGACGCTAAACACATCACCTACGGAGAGGCCGGAGTTAAATCGCTCGGTTAGTTTGATGCCAGTTAGATTACAGAACTGCTACAGAAGATTATAAATCATCTTAATTCAACTAAACCTAAGACAAAAATGTATTTCTCATGTTGTTGTAAGTTTTCAAAGTAACCCTGGAACAAATATTTTCAGATCGTACAAATATTTCTTCCAAGGCAGGAATTGTACCAGCAAACTCCTGCGTTGCAGGCGGACCTTCGCCCACTACACTAAAAGTTCCCGCTGCTTTGAAGTGCCTTTCATCACAATCCTCTAAAGGCTAAAGAAACATCATTATTCTAAGCTCTCTTTTGTTTTAGGTGAGCACAACGGGAGCGCGGAAGGATCCGGCTCCGGGGGTGAAGGGGCGGAGGGAGCTGAAAGCGCGCACACATTCGGTCCCCTAGACGGGTCCATCTACGCGACCGTGGTCCGAGGCGGGCCGTCCTCCCCTCTGACCGCTAGCATGGACTCGGGGATATCATCGGCGGGGCGCCGCGCCGCGCCCAGCCCTCCCGACGAGCTAGACGCACTGCTCGGCGACATGCTGAGGACAGTGAGCGCGCTGCCCGACCCACCTGCGACTAATGCACAGTCGCCATCGGTCCGTCCGCCTGACATACCGTACCACGCGCGCGCTGACTCCGCGCCCTTCACGTACGGAGCGGCCGGCGTCCGTCCCGGCATGCTACGCGCGCCGCACCGCCTCGCCAGCCCCGAGCTGGTGCGTCGGGCCCTCGGCTCCAACACCAACTACCAGACGATAGAGGACGACGATGTCACCCCCGAGCCTTCCCCCCGCACACCACTCGCCCCCGCCACCCCCAAGACTACCCGCAAGCTGACGCATGAGGACCTCACTGTCACCACCACAGTTCCACCGACCGCTTCCCCTGTCACAAACGGAAGGTAAGATTTTTATTATAATTACTCCTATCGATATTTCAAAACTAAAGCCTAGCCGCGCGTAAAGTTAGTAAATAAATCAGTTTCCCGGTAAATGAATGATGATTTTGAGAGTAACTAGTAGGAACATAATAGAGAAACAAGTAAAAGTGCTTGGGGATGCTTCCGATTGACATGGATCAGTTGAGCTACCTTTAGATTATTTGCAACACTATGCAGATACATTGACTGCTTTGATCGTAATGTTACTTTCTTATTTAATTTGTTATCTTGGCAAAAGTTATGATTTTTATCCAAAATATTATTCTGCCCGCATTTTGAGAAAGGAAGTTGATTTGCTTAAATTTAAATGGAAATAAGGACTTGCTAAATAAAAGTGATCTTGCAAAACCAGTTTCAAATCCAGATACCGGAGCTAAATTAAGTCGTTTCAATGTAAAAGCTTTGAAGGCAACAAATTGATTCCATTTCTTGGGTTTGCCTTCTGTATAAATAATAAACATATGTTCTGTATTTATAAACGGTTTAACCGAGATTTATTAAATTACGTCAAAGGGACCACAATATTGGGTACTCATCTGTCGATGACAAGCGGAATGATGCAGGCTCAAATCCCGGCTTTTGTGTCTGTTTTATGTCTAACGTAGTGTAGGACGTCCTCTGGCCAGGGGTTTTATTGTTCTAACTCAACTGATAATCGAGATCGATTCATTTTTGACATTTAAAACCTAGCCTGGACTTCGGTTGTACCAAGGTAATCTATTTGATTTTAACTGAAAATTATCAATTTCAAGTTAGACAATAAGGTGGGATGACTTTCTGCGAAAGACTGCAGGCAGATGCTGGATGGGGCAAACTGAAGACAGGGCGTTGTGGCACTCATTAGTGGGCCTTTGCCCAGCTGTGGATTTAAAATGGGTTGATGATGATGTTGTCTAATTTCTTCTCTAATGATGATTATGGGTACCGATGAAACAAAGACGAATCACACGAGTAATTATAGTTCAAAAACTGACTTTATTCTTCCGGTGGCGTGTCAACAAGAGGAAACGAATTCACAACAAAACTAAGATATAAAGCCATTAAAAGAGGGGATCTGGTCCTCCAAGTAAACACATGTTCTTAGATTGTGGGAGTTGAGGACGCCGCCCACTGCCACATGCTGGTGTTTACGTTCTCGACCGAACCATTTACGATATTCTTAGCAACAAATAACTCGGTGTTGCCGTTTGACCTTCGAGTGTCGATTTTGTATTTTAGAGGAACAAGTCAATCCGCGATAAGCTAACTAAACAAACGTGATGATGCAGTGTGAGAAATATTTTATTTGAAGAGGAGAAAATGAAAGATTTATGTAATCCTGCCTTTACGGACTCATTTTGAAGCTATGGTTTCAATAATCCATTTTAATACGATTATTGTACAACATGTAAACACGCGTAAAAAACATCATAACTTTTACTTACATAATAAACTTATTTACAAAGACATACAACTAAAACTAGAACTGTTGCAAATAATCTTAGAGTTTAGAAGCTATTGAATTAAGGTAGATTTGAAGAAATGAAATCCATTTAGAAGATTTAAACCAATTTAATAGTTTCTTATGGTTTTCCACCACAAATCAGTGAATTAAATCATACCAACTTCAATATCTTTAACAGCATAATAGTCAAACCAACTATGAATCTTATTTCTTAGCAACCTATTCCAGTCGTTGGCACAATTTCCTAGTCCTTTATTTACACATCAAAGTAACGAGCTTTTACAAATTCATCGACACTAGAAGTGGTCGTTTTCTCCGTCGTCCCTTTAATTTATATATCGTTGTGACCCAGTTCACAGAACCATAAAGTAGTCCATTTCAATCGCACTACACAAACCCTTCCTTATGGGTTGATTGAATTGCCCATAAACGAACACTATCAAACTTAACAAGCAACTGTATTACCTATACTCTGATTTAAATTCAAAACAATTTATTTCAGACGGTAATACATCCATAGAAAAATTATACATACACAATAAATCACAATAAAATCAATTTAGAATCAAAGATGTTTTTTGTTAACAAAGAAAGTAACAACAATTACAGACATTAGGGTAACAGGTTACAACTAAAAAACCAAAACTAAAATTTCGACAACGTATATTTGCACAAGCACAATGGAAAAAATGCGAAGAGTTTGAAAACAAATGAGGGCTAACGGAATGATGAGTGAATGTTGTGTAAACCACGAATTGTTTCGAGCTACTGCAGCTTGCTCTGATATTACTCGTACCAACACCAATATTTCTTTAATTTTATAATTCTACATAGTATTTGTTTACAAAAAACTCACATGCTCACTTAGAGCTAGAATTACCATTGCTGTTTTATGGACCTACGTACTGCCAACCAAGATTAACAGGATACCTTTCTGAACCAATGAATTCTTCAGCATTATTAATTTGTGTATCTGCAGTTTTAAAATTCTTGAAGGAACATGTAAGAAACAACATTGCGCTATGGAAAAAAGTAATACCTACTTATGTAGTTAAATAAAATTTGTTACAACATTAAAAATACACAAATACAAAAAGAAATAAATATAAACAGATAAATATGACTAAGATACAGGAAAAGCCTAAAGGTATCAAATCACTGAATAACTATACAGTAGGCAGATAATAATAGGCATTAATTCCAGTTCCAAGGCATTGGCTGCAGTTTTTTTCTCGATCTAGTTGTGGATTGAAATTATTATAGAGCGTAGGAGCAACCGTCGGACAAAGTGGTCTCGTGGGTGTTAATTGGTACAGAACACCAGCTTAATAAATATGCTTTACAAAACAACAAAGGAATTTAACAATATCAGGTACACTCAACAAAAAAACACCGAGGCATCAGAAAGTTATCGTATTTATCGAGGCTTCATAAAATATCTACCACAATACCATCCAATAAACTTTAAAGCTTCTAATATTGATAGAGTGTAATTATTCAACGCTTAATTGCTTGTCAACTGCAAACTTAACGAGAAGCTAATTACTGTTATTAAACCACTATTTAAACGTCAAAACATAGAGTTATACAACAAGGTACAGTTACTGTAATCGTGATATTAACTGTGCCTCTCGATATATTACGAACTAAACAAATTGCCATAAGGTATGCAATAAACAATAGGGTCTTTGTTATAAGTGTCAACATAAACTATGTAATGACGTTCTTAGAATGCATAGCTTACATTTATCACAAAGTCGTGGTGGTCTGTTCTCAGATAAAAGGTAGTACCTACAGAGTCTTGGCATAAAGTATAGAAGCAAGTATGTTCGCTATACCTATACATATTCCAGCATTACATATAGCGAACATACTTGTTTATATGCCTAGTAGGTAGAGTCTGCTCTATCTTGATATAAATCTATTGATATGAGGCAAGTTCGTACATTTCAAATAAAGAAGATTATAAGTTATCAACAGAAGCATACTATGTTGGCTACATAGTGAAATAGACGTACCTATACTGTGCTCTGCAAACATACTAACAGTATTTCGTAAGAGATTTCAAAAGTTTGGACTTCTAAACCGGGAAAAAATCACTTCCACTCCTACAAAAAGCTGTGTACATGTACTCATAGATAAACAATAAACACATGCTACTATCCCATTGTAAAGCCCCTGTCAGATTTGATCGACACCAAGATAAATGGCACGTCACAGATCCAGCTGATATAGGTCTTGTCAATCACGCAGATTTAATGCATTGTGTTCGTACACTTATATAGTGCCTCTTTTGTGCTGGTAACATTTTGTAATCAAGGTACATTGAGCCAGGGCGTTCCCTTTAGTATGAAGTTACATTTCAATGTCACTTTATTATCGTAATGAACTTGCACGGCAATAAATAGCCAGATGCTTGACACCTCTAAAGATCTTTAGATTAAACAGCACGGTCACGTTGTATGAAACAGAATTTGCATGAAATATATGCACTTAAGTATTTTGAATATCATCGGCCAAGAATTGATGGCCATATAAAAAATAAACAGATAAGATTCGGTTTTGCTCTCTAACTTTACTAATAATGAAATTGGGCAGTAGGTCCAGTAGACCTATTCAAAATGTAATTTACAATACAATACAATACAAAAATCCTTTATTGTACACCAGAACAAGAACATTACATGAGGACATTACATAAGACAAGTACAATGGGCGGCCTTATCGCTTAGAAGCGATCTCTTCGAGGCAACCTTTGGATGGAAAGAATTATGTTAAATTTAAGAAAGGCAGGGGTGTACAGTGTTATATAAAAATAAATATTTATATTACATATAATTTAACCTACGAATAAATTCTTAGTAAAACTATAGAATACAATAATAATATAATAACCTAGTAAAAACTAAAATAAATAATAATAAATTAAAATAAATACTATAATTATTCATATACTAAGATACTTACATAGATAAATAAAAAGTAAGTACCAATATTCAATTTATGACAGGAAAAACTCCTTCACACGAGCTTTGAAAACAGGTAATTTGGTTGAGTGAGTCCATTTCGAGCGAGTCTAGTTGACCAGAGATTATATGACTACTTTTCAATTTGTATGACAATTTTAAAGGAATTGCACAGTACAAGTTAGTACATTCCATTCAGCAAACACAGAAACGGAAGCATTAACGTCCTTGATTGAGCGAAGATAGGCGTGGGCCGGGAACGAATCAGTAGGTATAGCTACCGGTCCGCCCGTTCCGCAACATTACTTGCACACATGGGCCCTACTAGGTACTTCTTAACATAAACAGCCTATTGCAAATTATTTATGCGGCGCCTACCGAATGAATGGCGTCTAAAGTTCCCAGTCAAATTACTGACTCGACGTGACCATTCTCGGAACTGACTAACGATAATTTATTGCTTGTAAACGGCGACTGAAAGTCCTTTCTAAACAGCCCATGTTTGGCAGTAGATTGCTCGTAATATCTTTTTAACTAACGCATTCAATTAGGTACACACATCGATATGTCGTCGGCTGTTGTAACCAGTTCTGCTTGTCAGAAGTGCCAGTTGTCCGACTCGGAAGGCGATGGCTTGCAATTCTGGGATTGATTTGGACCGATGGCAAGTGATTGCGTCGCGCCATGACCCAAACAAGTTACTATTTCGAGATAAACGCCGCCATAAACGGTCGGTCAACCGGGCCACGACACTGCGACGCCGACCGCCGCACATGTTCTACTGTTACTTTCTAATAAACGCCGGCAGAGTTTTTGTAACTCTTGTCTATTTACTGTAATATCTCTATTTCCAATCTACATTACAATTCTCAAGCAGATTATTATATGTCTCACTAAGTATGCAAATTGGCTTTGCATTCCATTAACGACGGAAGACCTTTAGAATCAATATCCTAATTAATCTTGAGTAATCACGAGGCATCCGCACGGAACACCCACTACCCGAGGACACACGCGGCTCAGTCAATAAAATTCCACACATTGTTTAACATGCCATAATAGGTTATCTCCCAAACCTTCGATACCTACGCGCGATGTCAAAACCTGACAAAGATAACACTTGAGCAAACGGAGTAAAAACATCGGAAAATAATTGCGTTGTACGCATAATTTCCAGAGCACCTTATAAACGAAACGCTTTAAATCTAGTGTTTTGTCAACAGATGGTTGAATGGCGAGGTGGAGTGGGCGGAACGGGTGAGGAAGCCGGTAGAGAATGGGAGTTGGCGGTCGAACAGCACGCTGGGATGGCACGAGACGGCGCGGGCTCGGGAGCCGCGCCGCTCTGACAGCGGGCTGGACAGCTCCGGCGCCGGGCTGACCTGGCTGCAGCGGCAGCAGCAGAAACTGAGGGAGAGGAAGGAGGCCAGGGAACGGGTCGCTCGACTACCGCTCGAGTGGGACACCGCTACTTCCCGACATGTTCGCCGCTCAGCTAGTCATCGGTAAGACCTTCATGCTTTTAAGTTTTGCTTCCAACGACGCACATGTAGTTCTGACGAGCACTACTAGCTGGCTGGGCTATACTAACCCTTTCATTGCCAAAGACGCACGTAAGTCCAGACAGACAGACATTAGACAGTGATCATATGTTAATAACTGCTGAAATTGAACACTCCAGGTAACAACAACTATTGGATTATAAAACTAACAAAAAAATTGTCTTGGGGACGCTTCCGATTGGTATTTAAAAGAATCAGATAAATATAACTTGATTGCACCATAAGAAAAATTAAACAGCTTTCCTTGTAATAGTAGAGAATACAAAAAATAAAAAAGCATGTGTTTCAGAATTTTTAATTGTTTACTCTTCAAAATGGGATAAAAAGGGTTATTTGATTTAGATTCGTTAAAGTCGAGAGAATTGTTTCAGATTGAAATATCTGTTAATTTTAAATGTAGAATGCTTATGACCTGCTTTTTTTAATAAGTGTTGATACAACAATTAAATTAATAAACAATTTTATCATCACAAAAGTATCATTAGAATAAGCGAAAGTGTTCCTTCCAGTGTGGACGGCTACACCAGCGACACGACCGCGTTCGCCGACGACGACGATGACTTCAGCGTGCCTCTCCACGTCAACACCCGCACTGCGCTGAGGAACGACAGCGTCAGTCCACAGGCCCCAGACAGGTACTAAGGGGAAATATACACTGGCTTGCAAAACCAAGTTAAAAAAACAATTGAAAAAAAAATAATGCTGGACAATCCACACAGAATATCTAGCCCTATAAGCAGAGCTTAGCTTAGCTTGTGTTATGCATACTAGATGACTGATATGCTTAATGCAATAGGTACATAGATAGATATATTTTCTTATACAAAGGAAAACCCGAGAACACCTTTGAAAATTTATAATATTCGTTAATAATAATTTTCAAATGTTGAGTATAGTCTATTACAGTGTTAAAGAAAGCTGATAAAATTTTGATATAAGTAACATTTTTATCTTAAATCTGTAACTTATGTTTTAGGTAGGCAGAAAAAAGCCTTTTGTTTTGTAGTACTTTACTCTAATACAATAAAGTTTTAAATAAATAATCTTCATAACTATCTTGTCCACAGAACCTCATCTAGGAAATTCATGTTTGAAAAGATGACGATGCGCGAATGGAGTACAACGGCCAGCCCGCCGACTCCTGCGCCTGGTCTACTGTCGCTAGCGGAGCCCGTCAACGCTGATACCATTGTAAGTGTAGTACGTACAATTCTGATAGGTAAAGCTATGAGAATTTGACGTACTTAAACCTAATCTACACTTATACTACGTTGTAGGTAGCTATGTATTTACCTCCTACAGAATTACATGGAACAAGATGATCCATACGCATCCAGATGTATGCCATACATCTGGATGCGTATGTATGTATGTATATTGGATAAAATAGGTGCTAAAGCCGAAATTATGTCTTGTATTGGTGAGTTCGGCAAATCTAGAATCCAAGACCCATTAATTTTGACTAGAAAATAACAACTACTAATTTGTTGTTTTCGTTACTAGAGTAGGGTGTGAAAATAACAAGAGTAGAAATCAAAGGGATCATTCAATGTTCATGCCACTTACTCCACAATTTGAAAACACCAGCTAAAATCTAAGAAATCTCTTCCACTGTCGTGCTGATCAAGAATGCTATTTGTCGCATATTTTTGTCAGATTAACCAAAATTTTTGCCATTATCTGTCAAAATTTAAATACTTAAGCAACTTTAATTGTCTTATCAGGACCGAGCTGAAACCTGGTCCCGAGCGGAGTCCCGCACCGAGTCCCGGACGGAGTCCCGCGCAGGCACGCCCGCGTTCCCGACGCACCCTCGGACTCCCTACCCGCCCACGCCCACGCCTTCGCTCAGCGCCAGACCTCCGCGCTCCCCCACGGTTATCAGGTAAAACAGAAACTCTTTTAGGAAAACACATTGACAAATCTATAAGTATATCAATTGGATATTCTCTTGGAGTTCAGATATAAATATAGATTGTAGCATTTATGTCAGCTTTTAATCAAGCAGAGTGCCTGATGGCCATCCGACTCCACTGAATCGGCAGCGTAGTCAGATGTGCGAATACTCAAAAACCACCCATCCATAATTTGGCCTCCTCAAAAGTCAATATTTTTTTTTGTTTACATATAACATAATCACATTGACTTAATATTATTCTTATTTTTGCTAATTATATACAGACTAATAATGGTGATTTCACTTTGATCTCTACACTAGGATACCCTGTGCTGTAGAGATCAAAAAGCAGTTGTGTTTATAATTTAAAATGACATAAACAGTACTAAATAAATGCTCGGAACATAGTAGTTACTTCGATATCTTCTTTGATTATAATTGTAGATGATTTGTGCGTAATTTCTCAGTAGATCAAGGACTTTTAACCCCTAACGCAAAAAAAGTGTCATAAGTGTTCCCGAATGTAGAATGTCAATTGTATCAAAAAGTTTACTTTTTAATTCATCTTTGCCCTACAGAAAAGAACGTGAAAACAGCCCCGAATCAGAGTACCGAGCATTCAACGGCAATGGAAGTCTGACGTCACGCAGATCCAGCGTGAGCGGCAGCGCTGAGCCGGCCCACGTGGCGCCGGACCGAGTGCGGTTCGCAAGAGACACCAGCCACTACTGGTACAAGCCTAACATCTCCAGAGACGACGGTAAGAAGACTCACCATCTACTTTAAGGTCTCCACACACGGAAGCCGGAGGCGAAGCGGAGGCGAAGGCGTGCGAGTTGTATTCTATTCAATCATATGAAAGCGTACGTGTGTGTACGCTGGCGGTGGCGGCGCGGTGCCATAAGAAAAACCGGCACGCCTACGCCTCCGCTCCGCCTCTGGCTTCAGTGTGTGGACACTTTTAGTGATTCAATGGCAGCCTGAGGTTACGACAGTGCAGTGTTGCAGTATGGGTCTCCAGAGACACCAGCCACTACCTAAATCAATGGATGGTCCCTCTAAAACATCTCCAAAGTGAGAAGCTTCAGCATCAGCTGCTTTATCTATATCTGATATATTCTGATCTGATGTGATATGCTATATCTAGCCGTGGTTGAAGAAATCCAAGAGTATACAGGTATTGTTTTAAAATGTTCTTGAAAATTGCCTTAGAATAATGACTATTATTAACGTACGTAAAACATAGTACCTACCTACAGGTGGAGTTATAAATAAGGTTTCACTAAGATAGAGCATGCAATTACATAATTACGATTTACGATTAATAAATCTTAAAAGTAGGTAAGTAATCCTATCATCCATACCCGCCCACTCCACTTAGCAGCCTTATTTCTATGATCATCAAACTAATGCATATTTTATTCCACAGCAATATCCGCCCTACTATCACTGGAAGAAGGTTCATTCATAGTGCGAGACTCCAACTCCTTCCCTGGAGCCTTTGGCCTCGCGGTTCGCGCGGGCTCGGCGAGCGGCGTCAGACATTTCCTCATAGAGCCCGCCTCGAGAGGCGTCAGACTGAGGGGCTGCGCTGACGAGCCGGTGTTCAGCTCGCTGTCAGCGCTTGTTTACCAGCATACGGTCACGCCTCTGGCATTGCCGGTGCCGTTGCGGCTGCCTGACAGGTGAGTTGTAAGCTAGCGATGAAACAGTACTAGAATATTAGAATTTTTGAGGTGAGGTATAGTCACAGAGCAAACACGAAGGGCACTTATAGGTAGTATTTAAAAAAGCCGAGGCGACATTTCTAAATTTTGTCTTGTCTTCTTCACCGGTGAGGATATTTTTCTACCGACTTTATTAAAATATAGATGACTTCTTTCTGGGTAGATTTTGATGATCCAGTTTTTATTTAAATGTTGATACTTTAAAATTGTCGTGCCCATTAAAATTCGATCAAGATCTAACAAGTGTTGAGTAAAAAAAATGCATTTTCTTATATAAGGAATAATCCGGAGGTCGTCGAGGTAACCAATAGCTTTTGAGAAGTAGTTACGTAACTTAACAATGCGAGAAATTGGTAGTCGATTGTTAGTTTTCGTAAAGAATATAAAAAGTACTATACACTCGTTTATTATCTATCCTTCAGTTATCTCAAAAAAGCCGTTATAGAAACCATTAAATTCCAAATAAAATGACTTCTCCTCTAACATCTCGTTTACTATCGTATAATAAATCTATACCAGGGACCCGTGGGCGGGCGGTAACCCGAGCGCGGCGGCGCGCGCGCTGCTGGCGACGGGCGCCGCCTGCCACGTGCTGCTCCTCGGCTCCGAGAACACGGAGGCGCTCACCGGACCAGCAGCTGTGAAGAGAGCCGTCACCAGCTTACTACACAAGAAGGTACTCAACCTTAACCCTTAACCGTTTTCCATCAGGCGGGCCGCATGCTTGTTTGCCACCTTGGTGGTATATAAAAAAAAAACCTAAACTACCTATCTACTAGATACATAAAAGTTGTACACACCTGTTTGATAATAATAGTGATAAATAAAATAAAAACGGGCAGATTATTTGTGAAAAAGTGAAACTTGGATTTTGTGTTAGCTGCAGCTGCATTTGAGAGAAAAATGTATACTTGGCACTTGATTGTTTGATACCAAGTCTGTTTTACCTTTAAAGCTTGCTTATTTAGAACACAGAAATACAGGCCCACTATAAATAAATAACAGGAATTGACTTAGGACAAATGTTTGTACGATCTGAAAGTATTTGTTCCGGGGTTCTGTTCTGGGTCTTTTCTATGTTAAATACAAAAATAAAAGCCAAAACAAAAAAATTGCAAAATCCTCATGGACATCTTACAAACATTGGTTCAGGAATAAAACTCTGTGCCTGTGTATCTGTCTTTTGCGTCGCAGCCGCAGGACCATCGCCTACTGCGCCTGCCGCAGAGGTTATTTGTTTAGCGATGTGGTAAACATTGCCATTGAGTGGACAGAACGCAACTCTGTGTAACTGTTTCCTTTAAATTTAAATTAAATTCTTTATGAAAACACAACAGCATGTACAAACTTATTTACCTGGTTGGTAATATGCGATCAATTTCTTGTCAAGTTCACAAAAAAATAAAATTAAAAAACAATTTCATCTGTTTATTTTGTTTTAGAATAATCAGTCCATCCAGATAAATAACTTAATTATATTAATGTTCTTATCTATTATATTGTGTAGGTACAATTTTTTTTGCTGTGTTATTTTTGTTGTTGTTGTGATGTTTTTTGTGCTGCAATAAACTGATTTTATTTCATTTATTTCAGGGTCCAGCCCACATGGTGCACTTCAAAGTGTTCGGAGGAGGAATAACATTGACAGATTCAGCGCGGAAGCTGTTCTTCAGACGGCACTACCCTGCTAGCGGCGTCTCGTACGCCGGGATAGACCCCGACGAGAGGCGCTTCGCGTACGTCGATAACGGGACTAAGAGCGAAAAGTTAGTACAGGTTGAATCTACTTTTTTGAATTTATCTTACTAGCTGGTCCGAGCGGCTGTAACAGCGTGAAAAATGATGAAAAGAATAATATTTACAGCCATAAGTATTATGTAAATATGTAAGTATATTTTTACTATACATGGCCATATTTGTCCCGACGACGCCAACGCGGCATTCTCTACTTAGAAATGAATGCTCAATGTGGAATGCTCTACTTCATAGTTTCAGATAAACTGTAATGTACTATGTTTATATTGATTCTTTTTGCAATAATCTATTACGATGAGTATATGATGAATCTATCAAGAGATTGCGGGTTCGATTCCCGCCTCTGAACAAATTTGTGCACGAATTACAGAATTTTTTTCCGTCGGTCTGGTTGTTTTCTATGTATAGTAAAAAAATATCTGTCTAAGTATATATAATGAACCGTTCACGGTAATGGTTGATCCAGTACGATTTCTTAAGAAATGTTGATCCACCTTTTTCATGTGTACATTCGACTCTGGACCTAGTAAACAGATATACTTCGATCCGAATTTCAAAAGCACATGGCAACACTGGATCTGCATTGACTCGTTTTCAATATACTCGCGTTAGAAAATCCTCAAAATACACCAATTTTGTTGATCTTCTAACGGTCAAAAAAATTACACCCAAACGTCATTTTTACATCCGGTACTATATATCTATGCGCCACATTCGCTTAGACAATGTTGATCTGCAGTCTCTGGAGCCACAAATTACTACTTCGTCTGTTTTCAAAGCGGCAACGCCGCACGCGCGGTAGTGGGGGACTTTTCCAGACTTACATAATCGAAGTTAATAGACTTGAAAGCGTTCGTTCTTAGAAATTTCCTTCGGATAGTCGAATAGAATAGAGTAGAAATAGCTAAAATTCACTGACCAAGCACATTACATTTATAAAATAATATTTTTGTGTAGGTATGTGTATTTTTGAAATCTACTATAGCTCACAAAAAATAAATGAACTCTTTAGCAACCAGGTCATGTTCTTCTTCGACATGTGCCTTAGGTATGAGAAGTTGGTAAAAAGGTTTTTTTGGTAACAGAACCGTTAAATTCTAATGAAATTTCCCTTTATTTTTAACTAAGAACCTAGAGAGAAGCTGCTTCAGAGTTCAATTCTACAGCAATCTAAGTATGCCAGAACGGACTACACGTCAAACGAAAATATAAAGAGAAAGATTTTAGAATGTTTCCTATATTTTAGACTCAAATGAAATCCTACAACTACCACGTCTATAAATCCCGCTTCCCAAATGAAGGTAGGAGTGTGCTGTTAACTGAATTTTCATTCACCTCACGAAACTGTGTAGTGGGCAACATTATCATTATTTTAGGACGACATTAGTCCACTGCTGGACATAGGCTTCCCGTAATGAGCGCCATAGCGCTGTCGCGTCCAGCATCTACCATCAATCATTCGCAGATCGTCATCTCAACTGGCCGGAGGGCGGGGCGTCCTACACTACGTTTGCCAAGTCGCAGTCTCCACTGAAGAACACGTTAACCCCAACGGTTGCCGATTCTCCGCGAGATAAAGCCTAGTTTAAAGAATTAGCAAGCTAAAATGACAGTGGGCCGGGCATATCTTGCGAAAAACTGACAACCGCTGGGGTAAACGTACTCTTGAGTGAAGACCACGTCTCGGTAAACGTAGTGTATGGTGTCCTCTAGTCAAGTGGGTATTTATATGGGAAAGCATGTTTCCAGCAGTGGACAATGGTTGGCGACGAAGATGATGATTATGATGAGACCCGTTAGGTAGTTTACTAAAACATTTTTATGATCAGTAACTACCAACGATACGTTTAGGGTAATTTGCAAATCTTACTTTTATAATAAATGGGAAAGTCTGTGTGAATGTTTGTTATAAGTAATCTCCGTAACTACTTATTTATTTATTTATTTATTTATTTTAGGGAAACCATCAGCACATTAAACTTAAGTTATCGATACAGTAGAAATTGATAGGCTATTTAAAGGAATCCACTGATAGATTCATAGTAATTTTACTTAAAGGTACTAAATGAAATAAAGAACTTAATGAAACTAGTTATCACTACTTGCTATAAAGTTGTTACGTAATTATCTATTATAGTATATTCTACTCTATTCTAATTACGATGACGCATTATATACAACAAAAAAAGAACTAGAAGACAGTTTATAGAAATCGAGGCAAGATAAGATGTCACTCACATTCACATTATGATCCAAAAAGTCAAATAGAAAGGAAATCTTGAAAAAAAATAAAATTTAAATCAGTAAATCAGTAAGTCAATATCCTTATTTCTTTAGGCTTCCAAAATAGGCACTTAGATAAGTCAAATTTAATAGTACTATAGGTACATAATTATCAAAATATAAGAAACAAAGTAATAATTGATTTACAGTTCGCTTCAGTCTTTTGATTTAGTATAATCATTCACATCCAAATGGGAAAACAATATAAAAACGCGTAGCTATAATTTATTTTGAAAAAAATAAGCCATTGAGTTTGATTCTAAGGGTGGAAGTAGAATAATGAAAAAGATCAAGGTTGCAATCCTTGCTCAACAGATTAAATTTCCTGCAGGTCCGATAAATAAATGAATGCTGACGATAATTTGTGCTTGAATATGGCAGATAGAACAAGTCACTGCTTCTTGTAAAGCGCGAAGGAGTGGAAAATTTGATTTTTGAGAGTAATTCAGGGCAATCAATTGAAGATTTGAGGATTCGCGATAAGTAAATTAAGTCAGCATAGTCTCGTCTCATATTCAGCGGCAGGAGGTGGTGCCTGGCACACTTCACATGGTAGTCTTCATGGGGTATTTTCATTTTATAATAGAGAAAGCGCAGAAACTTGCGTTGTATGCGTTCCAGTCTATCAATGTAGATAGAGTAAGACGGGTTCCACACCTGTGAGGCGTATTCAAGATGACATCTGACAAACGTGCTATACAAAATTTTAAATGTTTTAATGTTCTTAAAGTCCTTTGATGAGCGCATTAGAAATCCGAGTGCTTTAGAGGCTTTTTTAACCGATGAAGATATATGTGCATCAAAAATGAGCTTAGAATCGTGTATTACACCCAAGTCCCTAATCTCACTCACTCTTTGTAAAATGTGACCCTTGAGTGAATAATTGAAATTGATTACATTCTTCTTCCTTGTAAATGTTATAACATTGCATTTGGCAACATTCAGATCTAGTTTATTTAGTGTGCAGTAGGCATCCAAGCGTCTAAGGTCGTCTTGAAGAAGTAATGCATCATCAAAACACGTGATAGGTCTTAAAATTTTCATGTCATCTGCGAACGTAAGTACTGTTGAGTTCATGAAGCATGAATCGATGTCGGAGACAAAAATAAGGAACAGCAGAGGTCCCAGCAGTGAACCTTGAGGAACACCACTAGGAACGCTCATCCACCTTGATGTATAATTACCTAGGACAACAACTTGACTTCTGTTGTGAATGTAGGAGGTGAACCACCTCAGTAGGTCGCCCCTGATTCCAACCGAAAAAAGTTTGAAAATCAGACGTTTGTGGTCTATACGATCAAATGCTTTACTATAGTCAGTATAGACCACATCCGTCTGATGCCCGCTATCCATAGTTTCGGTGAGTGTTTCATTTAATAGTAGTAAGTTTGAGACAGTTGACCGTCCCCTAAGAAATCCATGCTGTGACTTAGGAAGAGTATTTTTAATAGAACTGTATACCTGCTCATAAATGATTTGCTCCAGAACCTTAGCTATAATGCAAAGCTTTGATATTGGTCGATAATTGGTAACTACATCCTTAGGCCCTTTCTTGTGCACAGGTGTAATAAACGCAGATTTCCATAAAGATGGAACAGTACCCTCCGAAAGAGATTTACTAAAAATATTGCATAAAGGCGCAGCTAACTCACTTGCGCAATTGATTAGTAGCAAGGGGGAGATAGAATCTGGGCCTGCAGATTTTGATTTGTCAAGCTTCAGAAGCTTATTTTCAATCATAGGGGCACTTAGTTCTATACTCGATAAGTTACAGTCTACGTTACTAGATACCGTGGGTTGGGAAACAGCCGTGGAGACGTCAGATAAACTTGGAGACAAAAATGTTGAATGAAAGTACTCGGAGAATAAGTTGCAGATATCTGTCCCTGAGCTAGAGCTTTCATTATCATAAGTCATTGTATTAGGCAAGGATGTTGTTGCAGATAGTGATTTTAAAAATGACCAGAAATACTTCGGATTCTCTTTGATTGATTGTTCGACACTAGTTATGTAGTTACTATAACAGCTTTCTTCCAGCCTCTTAGCTCTCTTTTTAAGACAATCGATAGACAGCGCGTCAGCACGCATGCCGTAGCGTTTGAACTTTTTATAATATTTGTATTTCTCTTTAAGGACTTTTTTTAATGCAGGAGAATACCATGGCGGAAATAAGTTTTGGCGTACGATTTTAGTAGGTACGTACTTGTCACGCAGAGAATGTAGCTTGGCATAAAAACATTCAGTTGCCGAATCTATCGATTTATTATTTAGTAGGCCATTCCAATCAATCAATGACAATTCTTTATTAATAGCAATATAGTTAGCTTTATTATAACAATATTTTAGCCTAGGCGCTGGTTTTAAGTGCTCTTTAATTGAAATATCTATTATAATGTCCAGCGCCTTGTGATGAGCATCTAACGGTACAAGAGGTGAATTGCAATCCTGCACTGAGATGTTAAGGTTCGACAGAATTAAATCGAGTATTTTACCGTGCATATTTCTAATATGATTATATTGTCGCAGGTCAGTGACATCGAGCTCATCCAACAATTCAGTCTCCAGCCTACCTAGTCCGAGCGTAGTGATCGGCTGCAAGTAACTCAGTCCGTCGCCATGTCCCCATTGGATAGAACCTAAATTAAAATCACCCATTATAACAAATCGGTCTTGGGGATGAGCTGTCATAATATCCCGTAGGCTATTTAAATAATTAGTTAACTGTTGGGCAAAACTCAAGCCATTATTTTGCTTACATAAATAAAGAATACCAATATGAACATATCTTAAAATGTCGTTATTATTACTATTAATAGGTTGAGATTGAATTGATAACCAAAGGTCCTCAGCAGTTGAGCACCACTCTGGCCTAGAAGTCACGTGATAGTCCTTACGAACTGCTAACAACACTCCACCACCCAGCGACTGTTCGGTTAAATCATACCTACGATCTCGCCGCCACACCATGTACCTATCATCGAAGAGTTCCGCGTCCGCAATTCCATCCAGTAGCCACGTCTCCGTAAGACCTAAAACATCGTAATTACTTAACCGCAGATTTCGCCGAAACACAGAAGTTTTGGTTCGTAGGCCACGTACGTTTTGGTAGTAGCAATTAAGGTGTTTACTATACATTTTGATTGTTACACAATAACATTCTTAAAATAAACCAATTAATGAAATAGTTAAACTTATTTAACATTATCTGTAGGTAATGTAAATCGTGCGAAAACAATTGAATATGCATCTTGCGGTATTTAATAAAACTTTTTAAAGCTACGACTTGACACTGATAGTGTAATAGATAAGGCATGACCTTGACCGTGCAGTCAGCTGGGTAGGTGCATTCCATTAGCGCTGGGTTACTAGTAGCATTGTATTGTTTAAGATAATCAAACCGTAGATATGTTATACAGCTACTTCGATTGCAGATATAACAATAATCAAAAATTGTGTTTTTGTCTATGGACCCGGATTGGTGTGAATGAAAATATAAAAAAAGATTAGAAAAATAAACAGTTGTAATGCATTTGCTATTGTGCATCGTATGATCTATAAATGTGAATGTGAGTGTTACAAAAATAATATTAAAGTTACAGTTTATATTTAGATACGGCAGATAGTAAATAAATTGTGATACGAAATGAATATGGCACATAAATATATGAGAAATGTGAACGATTAACACCTTAGTTAGGTGTAAGTACACTCGCGACCGGATATTAAAAATAAAGTTCAATAAAAGTACACAAGTTACGATACAATTTACACTAATTTGTTTAAATCGGCCTCGGATTTGATGGTGATCACGGGTGATGAATCATCTTTTCTTACATGGATTTTCGAAAACTTAATCCAAGTAAATTGATACTCTTTTTCTTTGGCCAAATGTTTTACTTGCGTGAGAAGTTTCTTATATTCAGGCGAGAGGTGATCATTTACGTAGATCTTCTGGTTTAACTTAAGTTATTTAATACTAGATGTGCCCCGCGGCTTCACCCGCCAACCTGTGTTTTTTAAACAAATTTCAGAAATTTATTACACAACCCCTGGGGGTTATTTTGGTAAAATAAAAAATACGTGTTTAATAATTTCATACTTTATTTATAGGTACCGAGTTTTAAGTAAATCAAACCAAGGAAAAATACTTTACTCTATTTAACGCCCTCAGAGGTTAATTTTTGATAATTTTATTAGCCTATGTCTTATTCTAGGTCCTACTATCTACTTACCAAATGTCCTCTAAATAACTAAAGTTAATACGGAGATTACTTATAACAAACATTCACACAGACTTTTCCATTTATTATAATAGTAAGATAGATAAGATTTGAGTCTGACTGAACTCTGAAGAACACTGACCCTAGTCTCTATATAATATGAAAGGATCCTGTTTACCTATGGGAGGTAGCTAGGTACTTTACAGAATTATTTGTGAAGATCCTTGCTAGCAATTCGCATATTGGGTAATTTAAAACTATAATCTTATTAACTTTAACTAAACAACGGTAGGCTGAACCAGCTGCTAGTGACTTAAAAATCGGTACAAATAAACTGCGAAATGAATAATTAAACAAGTATTTTTTATTTTTACGGAACTACCCATAGGAGGCGTGCAGTAAATTTCTGTAATATGACAAATAAATTTTCATGTGGGCGGAGCCGCGGGGTGTAACGAGTCTAAAATAATTGACGTTTAATTAAACATCAATAGATCGAGGCATTGACACTAGTTATTTTTTTAAGTCGGTTAACCATAAGGTAGGCAACTACTAGAGTTCTCCAAAATAATTTGAGGTAGCAGGTTATTTTTTGTAACAATAATAACGATAGGCAATTATCTATTCTACTCGGGCCACTACCGTGACCCCTGATGTGTAGTTTTTTAGTTTAAAATAAATAACTAGATTAATAATGCTGGACAATCCACACAGCCTCATCTAGCCCAAAGCTAAGGAGAGCTTGTGTTATGATGGGTACGAGATGACAAATATCTGTAACTTAATACAAAATATTACAAAGATTGAGAAATTTATTACACTTAGAAAACACCCAGAACCCCGTAGAAATATTTACATGTCGTACAAACATTTATTGTTCCAAGGTGGGAATCGAACCCGTAACCTCATGTGCCGTGTACCTTCGGCCGCCCACATTTATTGTCAATCCATATAGTTTCAAAAATGAATTAAAAATAATAATAATTAATTTGACACGATACTCAATAATTAAAAAAATCTATTAAAGTAAACGCAAGGAACGTCATATTAAGGAAAAAAGTGCCACTTTTTCGGTTTTAGTTTTCAGGTATAAAGAAAAATCAAAAAATAGAAAAGTTCTTAGTTATCGTTAAAAAAATATCGATGGATCAACATTTGTCCGTAGAAAAGTATTCGCAATGGATTTTTGGTTTCTAAATAAAATTATTCAGTAAATGAGTATCATTATTTCTTTAGACTTACAAAAAAACACTCAATCAAGTCAAATTTTAATAATTGGTACATAATTATCAAACTAATAATAAAAGGACTAGGTAACGCGATGTCATAAATAATAAATGTCATAGAACATAGCGTTACCCTGTCATTTCGTTTCCACACGTGTGGTCATCGACCTCCACGACTCCCGCACGAAGCGGCAACGTCGCTGTCAGTTTCGACCAATGCTGCGTTCTGATTGGTTCATTTGAATCGGATCAACTTGTGTAAAATGGATTTGTATATCGGATCAACAAATGGTATTACAATGCCAAAGGCCCCGTGAGGTCAATTGTTGATCTGGTCGGAGCAACATTTGTTACTGAAAATTTATAATAGATCAACAAAAGAGGCTCGGATCAACAAGTGTTTTCGGATCAACAAAGTGCTCGCTGTGAGTCGCGCCTGATCAACAATTGCCGGAATGGTATCTCTATATATATATATATATATGTATGAAATATATCAGTTATATCAAGTACTCAGAACACAAGCTGTGAGAGTAGCTTACTTTGTGGCTAGATGGTGTTGTGTGGATTGTCCAGCATTATTATGTACCTTTATTCTAAGATTATGTATATTTTTACTATACACAGCCACGAACATCCAAACAAATATTTGCCGTACAAAAATTTGTCTCGACGCCAACGCGGGATTCAAACCCGTCGAAGGAAGACCTTAGCCCATTGCGCCACAGAGGTCGTCATAGGCACTACATAATGAGATAACAATGTTAATGTTACATTCTTCATTAACAATGAAAATTACAATCAAGGAATAGAAAAGGTTGGCAACGCGCGAGTAATGTCTCTGATATTGCAGGCGTCCACAGGCTGCGGTAACCGTTTTCCATCAGGCGGGCCGCATGCTTGTTTGCCACCTTGGTGGTATATAAACATTATAGTACATTGTTACCCAAGGGTTGAAAGTAACTTATCTAGTCCCGAGACGGGGTTTGGCGCCCGAGTGTAACGAGGGCGCCAATAGTTCGAGGGACTAAATAAGTTACTTTCACCCGAGGTAAACACTGTGCTTTTCATTACGAAAACAAGGAAATATAAATAAATCATGAGAAAACAAATTAATCAAATTGCCGCTAATTTTTTTTTTATAAATGTATCCATCTATGTTTCCATCTATGACAGGCGAAAGCCATAAGGCCATACTGCCTTGTCTTTCGTATTTTTTGAATTCAGTGAATTGTCGCTAAGGCGATTTTTTTAAGCTTTAGCATTTATTCTGCCATTATCATGGTTCAATAGTAACGTTATAGCTGTCCCTTGAAAACGATTCTCCCTAGGGCTGAAAAGTATCACTTTCAACCCGCTCTTTAGGCAACTTCAGACCTACTTTCCGAGTATGAGTAATGAACAAAAATAAAGTAGTATTTAAGTATAAGTAATGTTGTTGTTATTTCCAGGAGAATATTCGCGTTCGTGGCGCGCTCGTCCTCTGGTGCAGACAACCAGTGCCACGTGTTCGCGGAGCTCGAGCCGGAACAACCCGCTACTGCTATCGTCAACTTTGTCAATAAGGTACGCACAGGTTTTCAACATTTATGATGAAACATACACTTACAAATGTATGCCTGTGTCGCGTTTCAAAAGTGGCGCTACAATTATCGAGTTACAAATGTATGCCTGGTGTGCGGCCTGCTTTAGTAATTTAACACGGGGTATTTACCATGATTTGAAGTGTTAGAAACCATGATGTTATGTTCACTAGTTTTATGTGTATAAATGTTTACAGTGAAGACTTTACTGGTCTATGTATATTCTCTTCTTATTGTAATTATATCTTTTACTTTCAAATATAAATGTCTTCCAAAGATATAAAAATATAAAATAAAACGATAGTTTTAAAAGATATATAGTAATGAAACATATATCTAAAAATAATTTTAAAAAAATTGTCATACCTATACAGTTCTATTAGTGTATTCTTTTTATTATATGGCAGTTTATTGAAATAAAGGCACTACCTAGGTGAAAATGGTGTCGTATGTTTTCGTAAAACTGTTTTGTGGTACATTTTACCGTTTTTTTTGCTCGCTGACGTCATTTTTTGTACACAGTAGTTGAATAATAATAAACAAAACACTAACTAAATAGCTTCATTCATACTGAACATAAAAACATAACACTTGTGAGTCTTATCATAACAACTTGAGGCACAATGAATGGTTCTGTGAAACCCGAGCCGCGCGGCGGGGGAGCGGGGCAGGTATAAAAAATTACGGTCAATGCGCGGTTGTGCGCTGGCGGCCAACTGGCAAGTCAGCGGTTAATGACAAAAATTATATAAAGCTGTAGCTCAGTATCAAGAATTTTAAGAGAGACGCAAACTTCCTTAAACAAGTTGCAAGCATAACTAGCCTGACTGGTATATAGGATGATGATTGAAAATGTCAGCGATTCTTGCTTGATGACTAGGTACTCGTATTATCCGCGAATGGAAATTAGCAAACTCGAAATTCGTTGAGAAACAGTTGAGGAAGAAAACTTGTCGTTCTTTCCACTGGTATAGGTATCTTTCTTTCCCCTTTGAAGATCTACGTAGCACGTGCTACGAAGCTACGGTGCACAGCGCGTAGCATACAAAAGACTCCAACGTGCACCAACATTTCTTCTACAAATTAAATTCTTCGTGTGTACGAAATTTGTAAACCTAACCATAATGAAAACCGTAAGTTTACACTGTGGCGCGACACGCCCCAGCTTCGCACGGGTGTTTTATAAATATAAATCTTCATCTAGATAAAAAAACCGCCTCATAATCCGTTGCAGGATTTTAAAGACCTAAGTATTAATAGGAACAGACAGACAGAGGAAGCAACTTTGTTTTATACTATGAAGTAAGGTCTTCTACTATGTATTGAAGCTCTTGTTCTCAACTTACAATACCTTACATACCCCTCCCTTCCCAATAGTTATATGTGTTATTTAATGATGATGATTAATTTAAGAGTGATGTGAAGATACCTAAACATGCTTTACATTATTTTATTTTGTTCTCAGGCTCTACTTGGCAGCACACAGAAAAAGGACATCATATAAGAAGAGATTTGTATCGAAATACTCACTGAAGTGTGTATGTGTATCTAACATTCGAAAATTCACGGGAATATTTTCATTTGTACATTCATAAATTATCTTATCGTATTCTATAACATTCTATGCAACAGACGACATGTTTGACGTAGCGGGTGAAGGTCCGCCTGCGACGCAGGAGGTTGCGGGTTCGGTGTCTACCTAAGGACAAATGTTCTAGATATTTTCAATGTTTTATATAAAATATTGTAATCTATGAAATGTATGTAATGTATTAAATATCTATTTCATTTTCATAGTACCTACCCATAATACAAGCTCTGCTTAGCTTGGGCGTAGATGATTTTGTGGGACTCGTCGACAATTATTTATTATATTATTGTATTCTTTATTATTGGTAGATCCTATTTATGTTGATCTTGATTGTGTAAAAATAAATTACTTCAAAGATAAAATTTCCAATACGCTTCATTCTCACCAAGTACAATTAACCACTTATGTGTGCTAAAATCAAATAAATATATAATTAGAACAATAAATTATAACTTAGGATAGGAAAGAACTAACTAGTCTCATATTGGTTAATATAGAGTAGTGATATTATGTGTGCCTAATGTTGTATAAGATTATCTTAACGTGAAATAGAGTCTCAGGAAATAGCTAAACAGTAAAACGCAGTTATTGTGTATTTAAATGTTAAAGATAAAGTACAACGAAAAAATAAGACCAAGTCACTCAAAAACGAAATTGGGTAAATTATGCAAAACAAAGATGACAGGAGGCAAATATAAAAATGCCTTGAATATAAATAATCCTCAGGATAAAGGAAATTATGTGTAAGGAGGGACGTACAGAAAATATTAAGTTTTAAAATGTAGCTATTAAAAAGCGTAAACAATGCCTTAACAATACCTACGTAGTAAGTGTAAATTATACCAGTTCATCACGAAAATAAATCATAATGCATTGCTGCAATAAAATAACTATTGTAAAATGTATTTATTATAATATTACATTCATATAAATACAACCGAAGTTTCATTGGCCAGCCTAAAACCCTTCCCTTCCTTTAGAAAATAAGTATAGGTATGTAGTTACAGACTAAGAATTTCAACAAAATGTTATATGTAAAGATGTGAAATATAAATCTTCCAGCCGTAGATTTCTATATTTCACGTACTATAAAGATCGATTTACACTTCCATAGTAGGTAATTAAACAATACTTTCAGTATAGTCCTTAGTGTCTAGTTTACTATAACAACCAAAGTTTTCGTC
This sequence comes from Eupithecia centaureata, assembly GCA_944547425.1. Taxonomy (NCBI): domain Eukaryota; kingdom Metazoa; phylum Arthropoda; class Insecta; order Lepidoptera; family Geometridae; genus Eupithecia; species Eupithecia centaureata. The sequence goes on from OX155694.1 coordinate 4,773,719, forward strand.
TCTTTCCATACATTTGGCACCTTACAGTGCCTCTTCCGGTTAGAGTGGAACTAATTTTTGAGTTTACAGTGGTAGAATAGTTACATGCTCGTAGGCTACTAGAATCTTTATCTCATACGAAAATGATTTTAGTTTTCGAATGGTGTTGCCAGATTTGACAGAGGCTATTTTCATGAAATCTCATATTTTTTTAACGAGTAAGCGAAATAGAAGTTAAGTCTATCGAGCTCTCTAAAATTTTAACTCTATTAAACAGCATGGATGCTCATTTGGTCACATGTTATCCTTTATTTCAAAAGTTGAATCAAGAACATTGCCAACATTAAAACAAAAAATATCATGGACGTGTAAATCTCCCTTTATCTATTCTTACAATTCTCGGTCAGATCAAACATTTCTATTAGCCGTTGTTCTACATCTTCCATTTCTGCGTCGAGACCTCAACTTCATTAACCGTCAGTCAGATCTTCCATATCTCAAATGTCCATAATCATCGAATACATCTTCATTTCTGATGACCTTCCTCACAAGGCCATAGTCGCGGTACATGATTCGACCTCTGTACTCTTCGTCATCGTCAGGCATGGTGAAGTCCACAGTTGCTGATTCACAGTGGAGGAAAAGGGCTATGGATAGGGCAGCCAGTGCGAATGTTGTCACGGCGTTCATGCTGTAGAATTCTGGAAAACATAATGTGCAAGTACATACATTATAAAATATCCAGGTCAAAATTACGGTTATCTACCGTAATGTTGACCTGGATATTTTATAATGGTACCTACTTACTACTCGTAAAAGTATACCGACTATGTATGCACCTACTTCTGTGGTATGCACTTACCCCCTATTCATAAAGGTCTGTTAACTTAAAATGGTGGCTGAGCAGTAATATTTCTCAGTCTAACTTATGTGAATAGAAGACAAAGCTTTAAATTAACAGACTATTATGAAAAAAGGGGTTCATTCATACGGATGGACATTTTTATGATCAACTAGCTGGTGCCCGCGACTTCGTCTGCGCAGGATTAGTATTTCGAGTATCCCGTTCCGTTTAAAATATAACCTATGTTATTCCAGACTATAATCCATCTCTGTGCCAAATTTCATCCAGATCCTTTCAGTAATTTTTCGTGAAAGAGTAACAAACATCCATATGTACAAACTTTCGCGTTTATAATATTAGTAGGATTACCTATGTACTTGCGAACCTGTACCTACTTAATAATTATGTAATAGTCTCTTATCTCCAATACACTTCAGGACTTCAGGTAATCCGGAGGCATTTATGTACTTCAGTAAATTAATCTAAGTAAATCAATGGACACTTAAAATTAAAATTTGTTCACTTTTTCACCCTACGTTACATTAATTCTAATGACCTTGATGGTTTTAGTGAGGAACTCTGCTAAAATATTGCCGTCTTGGCATTTTAAGTTAATCTGATCAAAATCACCTTTTACACGTGTGCCAGTTGATGAAAAACAATAAATAAAATCGGAAGGTGCCAACTCGCGCGCACTCGCGATTTTCACGGACGCGAGTTGACGAATAAGTCTTATAAATCCGTTGCAAAATCATAGGTCGCTAGTTATAGGTGTGAATTTAAATATACTTTGTATGAAAAATCAAACAGGTAACCCCTATCATTTTAAATTTCTTAAAATTTTAGTGCCCTCTGCGTTTCACTATGATTCCCGTCACTAAGACGTATCACACAAATAGTACATTTGTGTATTTTGTACTAAACCAGCTCAAGTATATTAAAGTATCTGCTAGAGACTCTAAATAAAAAGAAATTACTATAAATAAATTTAATATGTATTATCTCACCAAGCCGTCTTCCAGTTCCCAAGAAAGCAGCAAGAATGGAAAATTAAAATAATAACCAGCTTTTTATAGTCCTGATTTCCACCCACTGGAAAACATCCCTCCCCGATTAAATATTCCCCTCGCGGTCTGTTCATCTCGCCAGCTTCAATAAATTGACACATTTCAAATTGTTTCTCCGACAAATAAATCTTCTTAGCAATCGAGTTATCATTGATGTTATTTTCAAAGATTAGCTCCACTGTTTTATTTTCCCTGGCAAGTAGATGAATTAATTTTAAGAAATCCTCTTTAGATTACAATTTAGTTTTTTTATGTAGCAACACTAAATAGCTGGCTGAAAATATTATAAGAAAAATAAAAACTTCCCGCGTAAAACAGCAGCAACGTTCTTTTTTTAAATGTGAGATTTTGTTTTGATTATTATTTGTGCACCTTGTTAGTGGTACTAAATTGAAATAAAGCAATAGTAAACTAAATAAAACAATGGGTGTGAGCACTGAATTTGAGTACTTGGAGCAACAGTTGTTGGAACTTATTGGAGAAATTCGCACTTTAATGGTGAGTTTATTTTATGAACAATTTTGCTGTTTCCCATTTCAAGAAAACAGTAGCTAGATGTTATGGCATGGACAATGTAACTGAACATTGTCACCAGTTAGAAAATAGCATCTCACTATCCGTGATAGTTTACTAGTTTCCAGCCTAATAAGCGATGTTTCTATGAAAACATTTGAAGGTTCTTTATATGGGATGGGAACTGAACGACTATAAGGTATGTATTCAAGATACATATTTAGCTTATAATATTATATGAGAAAAAAAAATCTTTCTGAGGTATATCTGTTACATTATGTGATAAAACGTAGGTACCTATGTTGATGCCTATGGTTGATTTCGGGTTTAGAACTACAACGATGCAATCTTTCATCTCAATCTATTCAGTAGCCATGAAGAAATAACTAACATCAATTTATCCATCCAACCAAACTTTCACATTAGTAAACTATAGTATTTATTTCCTATAGTCTGATGGTACCTACTCTAAGTTTGGATGATAAAATGTGTGTTGTTACCTCTTCATAATGATTTCTGAACATACCTGGAATCAAACATGGTATCAATATATCTATATTATAGGTATGTATATGTATATTAAATGTGTTAAACAAAGATATTTTTTTAACTCTTATAGAAACAATGCATCAAGAGCTCCGTATTCAAGAATACGGAGCTAAAATTTTACATAGGTACTTAATGTAGTTCTAGATTAGAAGTGAAATATAAGCTACTCTGAAACCCGAAAAATGAATGAGAAGCCGCTTGCAGAAGCTAGTCATAAATAGGAATGAAATGAACATAATTTATCAGACTTCTGAAAGCCGTCTTCGTGAGGCGGTCCGTACCGAAGCAACAAGGGCGGAGGCCGCTGAGGCCGCTTGCGCGTCCGCTCAGCGAGCGGCAGCGGAGGCTCAGAATGGAGCTGTAGCGGCCACGGCGGGGGCTACGCAAGCCGCTAGCGAACTGTCAAGAGCTTTGGAGCAAATCACAGGCCTCAAAAACCAGTTTGAAATCGCGGTAAACATTTGTTACCTTAAGGTAGAGCAAGACTTCGGACGCAAAACGCTTTATATAAAAAAAAATACGCAAGTAATAAACAAATAATGCTTGACAATTTACACAGTTTAACAATTTCATCATCATCATCAGCCTATATTAGTCCATTGCTGGACATAGGCCTGCCCAATGAGCGCCATAGCGCCCTGCTATTTTGATAAAACAATAATTTCGAGGCGGGATTCGAATCCGCTATCTTCTCGTTCGTAGGCGGTCTACGCCCACTGCGCCACTATCAGGCCAGGCTATACTAAATCTTCAAATATTTCGTGGAATTCAACAAGGAAAATTGCGTTCAAAGAATTGAAACAGATTAATATAACTCTATTGATTGCTATTAGAAAATTAATAATTAAAAGTAGCCTATGTGTTATTTCAGTGCTAGAACCACGTCGTCTATTCAAAATTTTTGCCCAATCCAGTCAGTATTTTTTGCGTGAAAGAGGAACAAACATCCATCCATCTATACATCATTACATCCATAAAAACTTTCGCTTTTATAATATTAGTTAGGATAAAGATTTTCCTCATGTCTGTTTGTAGGATCGCCAGAAGAATATATTCGAAGAGAAATGCATTGAGATGTCCAGTCAAATAAGCGCTCTAGAAAGGGAAATCCAACAATTGCGTCCCTTGCAATCAGTCCAAGCAGCCTTACAAAGGCAGTACACAGAGTTGCAAGAACGAATTTTGACTATGACTGAAGAAACTCGCAAGTAAGAATAAAAAGACTGAGTAGGTTTTTGAATAAAAAAAATTAATTTCAATCGTCTTTTATTATCATGTTTTAAATAATTATGTGACACTTAAGAATGAAGTTAAGTAAGTCAGTTAGGTAAGTCAGATTCTAATCTATTTTTCATAGCTGCACGGTAGGTATAAAATAAAATTTTCTTGCATTTTCATGCGTAGACAGTAATTAACAAACAATGCAATCGGAACTATCCACCTATCGCAACGTAGGCTAGGCATACTAGAATCTTTGCCATTTCATGACATGGAATCGCGCTGAATTAGAATCACACCAAGACAATAACATCAGAATAATCCTGCTTGTTCAAAAGCTTATCCGCCTTAGCTCGCATAGCTAAACTAAATTAAGTTATGTGGAATGAAAAACTGCATGTGAGCTAAGTTCGTCGCGACCCGGGTATTCTAAGCGGAATTTACCAACTTTTCAGTAGGAGCGCGTTTAAGTCTTTTGTATGAGACCACACATCAAAAACCAAAATTTATCAGATAACCAGATTTCTCATATATTCAGGGAGTCATCACGTTTAGAAGCAGAACAGCGTAGAGTGGAAAGGTGTGCAGCGGGTGGGTCGGAGATACGCGAGCGTGCGCGCTTGGCGGCGGCAGCGCATGCGCGGGAGAGACGCCTGGCTGCAGCCGAGCTGCAACACACCGCTAGGGAGCTGCATACAGCTAATGGTGAGCTTACACACGCAGATAATTACAAGCGACTTCTCTATATTTACCTACGCCATTCCTTCCGGTAAACTGCATTGGTCATCAGAGGTTTTATAGCTCCCTATCATATGAAAAGGTACCGAGTACTACGAAGCTTTTATCATTTTAGGTCTTAGTTCTAGGCTCTATATATAGCTGGTGATTATGATGATATGAAAAGTGATTAGGGGTGATTCTACGAAAACTCGTTTTTTGTCTGACTTCTGTGGCACATTTTTTTTTGTTGAAATTGCACATCATGATAGTATATTCTAAATAAAGATTTAATTTTGAATTTTTTGGTAGTGAAGGGAACTTTATTGGCTTTATGGTTACGGAGTTATTCAATTTTAAAAATATGGTGTCCACGGAAATCAGAATTTATATCACCAAAATCAAATATGGGTTGGTTTATCGATAAAAATATGTGTTTTCGGTAGTAAGTAGATTATTAAGCTAAGGACCAATTATTTGACGTTTGTAGTTTTAATCAGTTTTTACAAAAATACCTTTAAATCATTACTGTAAATACAAGTAACTTTTTACAAAAATCACACTAACAATGTTTATCTTTGTATTAAAAATATTATAATTATTCATTTTGTATTTATTATAAACTTTTATCCTAAAAAACATCATAAAAACTGTAAAAAAATATTATTGAGATGTTAATGAACCCGCAAAATCCACGGAAATCACACCACGGAAATCAAAAATAATAACAAAATCTTAGAAATTTTCTTAATTTGCTGGTTTATTTTACATTGAAATATGCAGTCGAAATTAGGAACACAAAAGGCATGAATTATCATCATTAATAAAACAATAGGATTAGCATAAACAAATTTATAGTCAACATAGTAATCAGAATTTCTAGATACCAAGCCACGGAAAGTGATTACGTACTGAAATAACAGAGTGACGTGGAGACTTACACACTTGTTGTACACACCACTGATGGGGCGTGACTGATAGTTTCTCTCGATCTAACAACAATTTACGCAGATGTTAAAGTACAGCATTTATGAATGAATTAGTGCGCACCAGGGGAATCAGAGCTAAACGACGGACGCGAAGTTATCTCGTTGTAACTTGTCAACTAAAGCTTAGTTTTGCGTAGTAATAGCGTCAAATAAGCAAGTAACTATCTGGGTTATTGTGAACCTATGTAAATTAGTACTAGTGTTTTCAGAAAATGATATAAAAATTTATTAACACAGGAACATGAGGTCCGGACGCACCACGGAAGTCAGAATTTCCAAGGATTTTATTTATTTTTACTTATTTAAAATAAGATTATTAAAAAACTAAAAAAGGCCTCCCCTATTATCTTTGTCTAATCTACTATCATAAAAAAAATCAAAGGGCTAGGGGATACTTTTTGTATGTTTTTCGAGCCGGACATGTTTTTTTCCACCCTGGGAGAATCACCCTTAGGTTAGACTGGTGAGAGTATCAAAAGCAACGCTAAATTATTACAAAATGAAGTTTAACAAACACTGTTCTATTATATCTAGAGACTAGCGACCCGCCCCGGCTTCGCACAGTTTTATTTTACGTATAAACCTTCCTCTTGAATCACTCTATCTATTAAAAAAAACCGCACCAAAATCCGTTGCGTAGTTTTAAAGATTTAAGCATTCAAAGGGATGTAAGTTTAAACCAGATTTTAAAATCCAACATTTTCTTACAGTTGAAATATCAAGGCTCTCGTCATTAGTGGCCGAACTGCAACTTCGATTGGCTCATGAAAATACATCCAAACCACAAACCCCGGTCGATCCCGACAAGGAATCTCTAGCTGAACTAAGAGAAGCCTTACAAGTTGAAAGGGCGGGAACAGAGAAGCTGGAAAAGGCTTTATCTGCTGCTGTAGCCGATAATGCAGCTTTAGCAGCTCAGATTCGAGCCAAGGAGATGACTCTGAGCCAAGTCCAAGCTCCTACCCCTCCGAGCTCTACGTCTAATATTTTTCCTATTGATTCTTTTTTAGCTGATTAAATAATTCCACTATACATTTCTTTCTTTCTAAGAATTATTAATTCTCTTTACCTAAACGGACATGTTTTTTCTTATAATTGAAACTAACCAATAAAACCAACTAAACTAACTTCTCATAAAAACAATAAAAACACATTGTAAAAAAATAATTGGAAATGCGGGAGAACCCGTTGTGCAGTTTTAGGAATATTAAACAGGTTTTATGGCATCTTTGCCTTTGGCCAAAACTCGAGGTCATAATAGTATTCATGAGTGGTGGTTCATAAATATTTTCTTTTGTGTAAGTTCGTAATGATATTTAAACACTGAATAAGTAGGTAAAGTTATTAAGTCGAAAATATTAAAGATGACCTTTTATTGCTACGTGAGTTTAATATTACAGTATGTACCTACCTACTACGTCTACAAATTGAGTCTTTCAACCTGCTAATGAAACCAAATGAAAAAAATATTTTACAATTACATTTTAATTCACAAAATAACTTTTCATTGTTAGTTCAAGCTAGGCCCGACGCGCGGCAGATTGTGCTAAAACAGGTTCATAGGAATGCAAGCTTCAAGTATCTTATATCAACCATCGCTGATGCGCGCAACACGTACGATAGACAAGCCAACCAGTTTCTTACAACAGACCAGTGCTGCTCTACATCAGAGAAACGTAGCCATCAACACGTTTTTATATTGTTGCTTGAATTTAAACATACTGCTCCATGTATTTTGCAAACGCTCATGTAGAAATCAGGTAAAGCAGGATTTAAAAAAAAAATCATTCATATTTGTATCCATAAAATGTAGTGTAAAATGTAGAAAATCAACAATATTAAAAAAGGGAAAGTGTGTTTGTTTCCTATTTTTTTTTCTTCATGCCCTAAGTTAGCAACTAATCGCCTTGACTTTTAGCATAGAGTTAGTTGAAAGGATGGAGAGTTTGGAGAGTAGCATATTTTTTGTCGTGGTAAAACATCAAATTCCCATGGAAAATCAAATTATGAAAATCACTGAACGCGGGTGAAACCACGGGGAACAGCATACTATTTGACAATAATTTATACTTTAAAATTTTACTTCAATCAAAGTGCTGTTAAAGTTTTTTTCATAATATGAAAATAAAATAAGTTATTAGGTATTTGGTCCTGATTTCTAATGCAGTTAAAAGGATTTTCCTCATGACTTGAATTTTCCTTGACTATTAATTTACAAACCAGATCTTAATTAGATACTTAGTTAGCTCATGCATATTGCAATGGAATATACAGACAATTAGTAAACAATAATCACGCAAGAGCACAAAATAAATGACAGTATCGACTTATGCCAAGCGGATAGATGTTGTCATGAATTTCTTTTGTAATTTAATGCATGTTGTTATTAAGAACAATTGGATATCAGACAATCGAAAATACATAAGGAACGATGTGTACCTACCTATAGGCGATCTGTGTTATTTACGCATATACATATGTAACATTAGTCAGTTCAGCAGAATCTGTGGCATTGTTTGCCTGCGGCAGGTTTTCGCAAGGCTTCGCGGGGCGCCCCACTTGCGCAGGCGCCGCCAGTGTGACCAGATTCAGTATTTTAATACTTTTTCAGTATATTTTGTCGATTATTTTGAATATGAGTATTTTTGTAGGTATATTGCCGGAAGTCGGTATTTTTGGGTATATTTTGGTAATGAAGTCGGTAGCACTGTAAGCAGTGGTCCTCGAACCAATGTTCGGGGAATCCCGTGAATATCGACTATCTAAATAAACCCCGGATTCAGTTTACCTTAATGATCGATATTCATCGATGGTGAATAAACATCTGTGTTAGTTAGAAAACATCGATATCATCGGATTCAATATTACACTTAAATAATTAAACAATGTTGGACGATTCACACTGCATTATCTAGCCCCAAGCTAAGTATAGCTTGTATTATGGGTAGATACTAGATAACTGATATACTTAATAGAATACACTACATAGATCGATTTTTTATTAAAAATTGAAAAAATCCAGAACAATCTAAACAAATATCTGCAGAAGAAGACATTTGTACCGGGAATCGAACCCGCAACCTTCTGCGTCGGAGGCGGACCTTCGCCCGTCACGCCACAGAGGTCGTCATCGATGTTAAAATTGAAAAAAGTATATCTATATTATATTTATAATATTGGTAAACGTCATTAGGTACTCTTTTGATCGCCAATATCTCCATCTAGCGTCTAGCATTGGATGTACTAGGTTTAACTATCAAGTTAGATAGTCATTAGATCAATATCGAATTCAACTATTTTCCACTAGATGACACGACTCGACACTTGACATGACTCTTTGGAGTAAGTTTTTTGTTATTTTGAACAGACCAAAGAGAAAACACCTGTCAAAGATATTTTTTACAGTGTAAGAAAAAAATACTGGGAATTTTGTTTTTTTTTTGTCATTTTAATTTCATAAATTTATTACACTAATTTATTTGATACTGAAAACATTCATCAATTTTAATCCTTCGAAAAGATCGTTAAAATATTTATAACTCCAAAATTTATAGCGATGATTGATGATGATTATTACAAAAAATATGTTATGAGAATCAGTATTTTTATTGGTATATTTGCCCTGCATAGGTCAGTATATTTCCGTATTTTTTGGAGGTGCCTCGGTATTTTCGCAAAAAATAATCTGGTCACACTGGGCGCCGCCGCGGCCACCAGTCCGCTCCGACAGTGCACCGCGAGCGCACGTATCGCGTCTACAATATGTGCACCCGAATGTAACGATCTGTGATATAGTGTTAAGTTTCATGCAATTAGTGTTTTATATAACTGCGAAGTGTCTGACAGGTAAGGTCGGATATATGAAGATCATAAGCTGTAACCAGACGTAATCTCTATTTATAAATTCACGAAACTTGATTAATAACACCAGTTTCGGTGCGATCTAAGTTACTTAAGACGTTGTAAATATTATTTACATGATTTAGTTTAAATAGTTTTCGAATTTTTTTATTTTTGATTTAACGAACCTTAAATTCCACATTCCTTGGTAGAGCGGTGATTGTTCTGTACAAAGAAACATTACGCGCAAGTAGCTTTATATGCTTCTAGAGAAAGTTACTACAGTTTACTTACTTTCGTGCTTCTTGCTGTCTCATGAGTTTCCTGCATTAAAATCTGTATTCAGCCTAGTCTTCTATACCATTCATGCAATCAGAATTTTATCTTAAGGTTCCAATGTTGTTTTACCATATTGAGCTGAAAAGGCCTTTCCGCCTACACGATATATTGACACAGTGAGTCAGACATAAATACTTAGTACTAACATACAAGGACAGTAAGACGTGTTGGTAAATAAAGGAACATCCATCCTTAATGCTGCACCCACGATTTTAAATAAATGTGAATCAAGTGCAAGGATTTTTTTCAGCTTAGGTTACACTTTTCCACTTCAGTATCAGTTTGGAAAGCGTATAACTATGCTTATTATAATTTATCATTTTGTTTAAACAAGAACAGGAAGAACAAACAATAATTAAAATTCATAAAGCAGGTAGTAAGCAAATTATTAATAAAACAACGTAACGGCTGCTATATAGAGCATGACTATTTAGAAGGCCGCTAAGACTCCCTTTCATGAATGGAAATGTAAACAAGTATATTTACCTGCCTGCATGTTTTATTCAACACATACTGCATCTTGTGAATATCTAATTTAAAACCGTATGCCTTAACTTAAAACACTTGAAGATTCCATTGAATTTGTAGTTGACTTTAACTATTTGGATGCACTAATATTAATGTGCATATATTATTGTTGTTGCAGAAAGATGATTCGCAAAACAGCTATCTGCTGCTTCGTATTTTTTTTCATCTTGTCCACCGTAAAAAGGTATTTCCTCTTCTGTTATTTTATTATTTAATTCCATGATAAATGTACCTATACTACCTTTTTAATTTAATTTCACAGTATCTCAGTAGTAGGCCCTCGGGTGCTTCGCCCCCATGGTTCGTATCGAGTAGCCATCGCTGGAGGCTCCCGGGCCTACACGCTGTATGTGGCAGTGGAAGGACAGAGGGATAATGGAGAACAGTTCACGCAAGGAAGGCAGATCCAGGTGCCAGCTGCTGCCTCCAGAATACTAGAACTCGATGTAAGTTCTAAAAAGCTCCTCTATTTTGCGAATATTATGTCATTTTTTTGTGGTCGATGCAAGGCTTTACACGAGAGCTGGCGAGTATCTGGTGCAGCGCATCAGCATTGCCATACAGCGTGTTATGTTAATGCAGCCAGTATCTTGGGGAAGTTTCTGACTGGTATTGATATGGATCAGTTGAGCTACCTTTAGACTGTTTGCAACCGTCTGCAGTTAGCTCAATTGTTTCAATTGTATATACTATTTTTAATTTGTTTCTATTCCTAGATTATAATTTTCGTTGTTAATAAAGAATTTTCTTGAAAACATGTGACCACCTACGGAAGTACGAAAGAGCTAGAAATTATAAACTGCAAGATAATAGGTCAATTTACTTCTTAATTGACCCACAAAAATGATCAAACATGAACGGATAGAATGCTTAAAGGAAATTGTTCAAGGTATAGAAACTATACAATACAATTTACCCAGAAAAGTGGCAACTAACCTTATTGCAACAGACAATCGTGACGGTCTACCGCAAATCACTCCCATTCGCGTTAGAATACCTAACCCAATATCTCTACAAGTAAAACCGATTTAGTAAGCAATCATTTGGAAAACAATACTAATTTGTATCTGGCCTATTCAAGTTGCAAAAGCACAAAAAAGCATAATCATAGTTCATATGTTTGCCTAGTTTTATTACGTTTATTGTTTAAAGTCCAAATAAGTTCAAAGTATAATGTATCTATCTATACAGGGTGTCCCATAATGAGTGGATAACCTGAAAGGTGCTTATGCGGCAAGTCAAGGCCTATCAGAAACAGTTTTTATTTTTTTTCTAATGTGACCCGTTCGGAAAATATTTAATATTTTATAAATTTTAAAAATTTGTATCTTTGTTCACATTTTTGGACTTTGTGCCTACAATTTTAACAATTTTTTTATTTTTGTTTTTGGAATATACCAAAGAAAAATAGCTTTTTTGAACACCGTTTGAAATATTTTGGTTACTAGGACCAGTAATTTTCAAGGCAGGTTTAAAATAGAAAATTCTAATTTTTTAAATTATTATGCAAAGTTTGAGCTGCTGTGGTTAAAAAAAAAGATAAGGAAATCCAAGATGCCAGCTACTTTAAAAACATGTCCATTTCAAGAGCATCCTAAAATGATAATAAACGTTGAAATTTTGTAGGGTAAAAAACCGAGATATTGCTACTTTTGTGCCAAAAGGGGCCAATGCTACTAAAAATAAAATTGAACCAACACATCAAACAAATATCTTTTTCGCCATTCTCGTTCTAAAACGGTTACTTTGCTTCTAAAAAACAGTGAGTGAAATCTCATCATCCATACAGCAATGTTTGAAAACGAAAGTTTTCAAACATCCTATCCTCCTATCCTCCTACCCCTGATGATCTACGGAGCTGAGACGTGGACGGACACTCACGGTAGGGCTGCTCCACCAGTTCTAAGTCGCTCAGCGAGCTATGGAAAGGGCTATGTGAGGAGTTTCTCTGAAGGATAGGATTCGTAATGAATACATCCGACAGAGAACCAAAGTTATCGACATAACTCAAAGAATTAGCAAGCTGAAGTGGCAGTGGGCCGGCCATATCTCATGAAGAACCGATAACCGTTGGGGTAAACGTGTTCTTCAGTGGAGACCGCGACTTAGCAAACTTAGTGTTGAACGACCTCCGGCCAGGTGAGATGACGATCTGCGAAAGCCTGCTGGCAGATGCTGGATACGTCAAGCTGAAGACAGGGCGCTCATTAGGGGAGACTTATGTCCAGCTGCTATGTGATATGGGCTGATGATGGTGATGATGATGATGAAATATTCAAATTGATGTCCTCCAACTGTGATGCAGGCTCTGCATCTTTTTAATAAAGGATTTTTTAGCTTACTTTCGTAATTGCAGTCCTTAATATTTTCCGGATCGTTTTGAACTTGACGTCGAAGTTATATTAAGTTATAATAAATAAAATGAAATTTAGTTATAGTATTTAGGGAATAGGTTTCTTGTACACCAGTTCCTTCAAGTTGCCCCAGTAAATGAAATCCAATGGGTTCAAGTCCAGCGACCGCGCTGGCCACTGGGAAGCGCCACCACGCGTAATTCATCTGTTTGGATACGCTGAATCTAAATAACGCCGTTCCTGAACGGCTTAGTGTACTGGACACCCGTCCTTCTGTAGTTTGAATCTTCTTTCCAAATTCATACCACCAAATTCGTACTCATAGCACAAACTCTCTTTACTTTCGGCTAGATTATTGTTTATTATTTATTAACATATTTCCTATTTTCCAGCATGAATCAGCAAAAATAGATTTCACTCACTGTTTTTAAGTAGCAAAGTAACCGTTTTAGAACGAGAATGGCGAAAAAGATATTTTTTTGATGTGTTGGTTCAATATTATTTTTAGTAGCGTTGGCCCCTTTTGGCACAAAAGTAGCAATATCTCAGTTTTTTACCCTCCAAAATTTCAACGTTCATTATCATTTTAGGATGCTCTTGAAATGGACATGTTTTTAAAGTAGCTGGCATCTTAGGTTTCCTTATCTTTTTTTTTAACCACAGCGGCTCAAACTTTGCATAATAATTTGAAAAATTAAAATTTTCTACTTTAAACCTGCCTTGAAAATGACTGGTCCTAGTTACCAAAATATTTCAAACGGTGTTCAAAAAAGCTGTTTTTCTTTAGTATATTCCAAAAACAAAAATAAAAAATTTATTAAAATTGTAGGCACAATGTCCAAAAATGTGAACAAAGATACAAATTTTTCCAAATTTACAAAATATTAAATATTTTCCGAACGGGTCAAATTAGAAAAAAAATAAAAACTGTTTCTGATAGGCCTTGATTTGCCGCATAAGCACTTTTCAGGTTATCCACTCATTATGGGACACCCTGTATATAAACTTTCTGACCTGACGTTCCAAGAGTCATGTGAGGTCTAAAAGAAACAAAGCTCTTCGAATTGAATTTGAAAGAAGAACACTTTTCAGACACCCCAATACCTTAGTTGTTCTTTCTACAAGCTCAGCTTATCTTGGTGCTAGTTGATGCTGTGTTAATTGTCCAGCATTGGTAATTTGTAGATCAGCGATCCAGGACCGGGCCAGTACACTCTCGTAGCGCGGTCGACCTCAGGCCCGCTATTCTCATCATCCGCGCCATTAGCCTACCAACCGCGGAGCTTCTGCATCTTCGTGCAGACTGACAAGCGGGTCTACCAACCTGGTGACACCATTCACTTCAGGGTCATCGCCTTGGACAAGTGAGTGATAAGCTTCATTGATTCTTGTTGCAAAAAATGCATGGTAATTCGCATATTCGTGTCCATGTTTAAAACCTTCTTGCGAAATGAATACTTCAAGTGCATCCCAACATAGCTATGGTTGAAGGCTTATGGTGACACTTTACAGTAGGTAGCAACGTGACTATTGAGTCACTAGTTAACTACTCACTATGACTCAATTTCTATGTAATGTTATGTAGGTACATTTATCAATAGCAAAACATCTATGGGGCCTTTAATTATCTTCTGATTGGCTCACGTATTGAGTGAAACGAATTGTAAGTCAACTGCGCCAAGATCAGAAGTAAAGACACTTTCGATTTCGATACCATCACCGATACGAGTCGGGTTCGTGCGCGTAAGATTACGTGTGATTACGACTCGGTCGTTCACCTCTTATGAAGGTAGGTACTCTAGACTTACGCACTTTCCTAGTCGAAGACTTTGTGAGAACATTGTGAGAACCTTCTCTTGTGCACGCTTTGAATAACTTTCATTAATAACAACCGGAAAATTAAACCTATGATGACCACAAAAAATATGGTGATCTCTGACATTTAAATAGCCTTGAGCTTTTCTTTGGTAGAGTCAATTTAAAAATTGGTTTCACAAGTCGCTTTTGACCAAATTCGGATTTGATTACTTTAATAATCGAACGTTAGGTAAACAACAAGTTAGGAAAGAAAATTCGAATTGTTGTTTTCGGAATTTTGACAAACGACGCACATATTGACTGGTAAGTTTTAAGGGATAAAAGCTATAGGTAAATATCGTTTCAGGTATCTGTTGCCTCTGCCAGGGGTGGTAGACATCAGCATATTAGACGCAGGTGGATCTCCCATCAGGCAATGGGTGGGAGTGGCCTTGGACCGAGGACTGATCACGGATAAGCTGATTCTAGCTGACGAACCTGGTTTGGGAGAATGGACTATACGGGTACGTAGATAGTTAAAAAATATCTCAATTTTAACTCTAGTAATAATGCGGGGCTATTTATAGTATCATCTAGCCCCGAGCTAAGCAGAACTTGAGTTATGGGTACGTAACTGCTATGCTTATTACATTATACTGCATATCGGTATTTTTATCGTACATAGAAAACACCCCGAAAATGAATATGAGAAACGATAGTTAATTAATTGCAAAAATATATTGAAGAGAATGTCGCATGCAAATCTAAATTTAGCAATATGAGTTCAAAATTTATGCAGATAAATGTATATCTGCAGATCGTATAAACATTCGTCCAGGGGCGGGAATCGAACTCTCAACCTCCTGCGTCACAAGCGGACCGCTAGTCACAGAGGTCGTCAGTATGACGAGCTCTGTGCAGCCACGACAACGAATATTTTTAGATATGACAATATCTTAATTGTAAATATAGATAGAAAATATCTTAGTTAATTTTGGATACTAAAATTTTTAAAACAGTTTCAGTTTATTTATTTATACTATAGGAACATACAGAACACTTGGTATAGACAAGTTTACAGTAAATCATTATTATAAAAACACTGTTTGAATCAAATTGCAAAAAAAAACCTTCTGGAGCTTTTCCTATAAATAACCCTTTGGCTTCCCTTATAAAAACTCAATTCTTGGAACAAAAAAGTAATTATCCGGAAACAGGCACCAGCAGCCTCGAGATATTCATCACAACACAAGCACCCACTACCGATGACCTCAGACCATTTCAAAGTTGCATAATTATTGGTCTCTACGAAACATATGCAAAAAGCCTTGTGGGCGAACTTCGAGTAGTCTCTACTCACGGGACATCTACGTATAATGTGCTAGTTGTGCCCGCGACTTCGTCCGCGTGGAATAGTGACTTTTTGGGCAGTTAGAAAAACCTTACATATTTCCATACAAACTTTAATCCCTTAATTATTGTACCTCCTATTTTTACAATCTTTAACCCTTTAGAATAACCTTTTTTTCTTATCTTGGAATGTCATAGGTCTTTATTTATATCTAAGAAAAAGCCTAAAAAATAGGTTTCAAGCTTCTAGTTACAAAATGAAAAAACTTCATCCCCTATTTTAACCCCTTACAACCCTTGTTTCAAATTAAAAATCTCAAGCTCTACACTGTCTCGGTGCCAAATTTCAATTAAGTATATAGACTTGAAAACGTGTCAGACAGACAGAGTTACTTTCGTATTTATGTATAGTAGTGTAATATTAGTAGGTACGTACTACTTAAATTAGGTAAGTTTTTCTAACCATTTTAATTGAATTTCAGGTGGAGGCTCACGGGCAGACCTATTCGAAGACTGTCATGGTGGCAGATTATGTGATGCCTAAGTTCCAAATGGAGATGAGCATTCCTAAAGAAGTGCTGTTTAGCGATGAAAGATTCCACATCAATGTAACTGCTAAGTAAGTACATAAGTTACCAACAGTTATTCTACCTAACCCGTACATCTGTTTTTAAATATTTTTTTTCATTCAGATACGTGATGTGATGACTTGGAAGAACCAATATTTCTTATTTTATGATTATTGCTATTGTAATAACAACGACTGAAGCTAGAAAATATTTCTTTGCCGCGTTTTCTTAAACCAATTTAAATCAATCGAATAAATAAGCATCGATTGTAACATCTGCTAATGGTTTTCCCAAGGCTTGAAGAAATGAGTTATTCTTTGAAATAATCGAAGAGAAAGCTGCTGTTATTTCCATTCACAAAACTCATTACTGACTTCACAATGTTATTACGCTTTGCGCAAAAACAATATTCTTCAGAGGGCGTCAGCGGGGTAAAGCCTTGTCAGTTTTTATTATCCACTTTATCGACAGCACCGACTTTAAAAATAGGATAGGATTATAGAGCATTTTTTACTGCGCAGTATTATAGCCCTCGCATCTGTATTTAAAACCGTTCTTATAAGATTGTCATCAGTTTGAGCACTAATTAACTAGTTGTTATATATAACTACGTATATCTTCACCCTCTGTGAGCTTGCTGTAAACTAGATAAACCTAACATAGGATTTAAGATACTACTAAACAAAATATGTATATTTTCTGTCAATAAATTATCTCTATCTATCTATCTAAACGTATTTATTTCTTACAGACATTTCAACGGCTTACCGGTCGAAGGAGAACTCACCATTTCATCGTATGCCGTTTTCTTCTCCGGCCTTCTCCAACCCGTGGTTTCATCACCAGCTCGGAAGGTTGTGGCATTCGATGGCCAAGCTGAAGTTATTTTCGACCTTAAGAAGGACTTAGATCTCGCTGAAGATGCGGCTAGGCCTCTGGTGGTGGAAGCTGTCTTGGAAGAACGGAATACTCTGATCAGACAGAACGTCTCTTCAAGGATACTTCTCCTCAGGACTCCGTATAGATTGAAGGTCACAGCTCCCAGCTATTTCAAGCCCACTTTACCGTTCAAAGTACAGGTATGTCATTAGTTTTAATGATCGCAGTGATCGATCGTGCTCTGAGTAGTAATGTCATAGTGATAATTTTATGCGAGATTTAGTAGTGAGAAATTCATCTTAGATCATTTTCAGAGCATTTACCGGTTGGTACTCATACAGTGACATTTCTTATGTTGTGTCTTATGTAAATACCCAAGTATTACCTAAGTACTATCTTCTACCCGCCGCTTCGCACGTGTTTTTCCGTAACAAAGCATTGGTTTTCCGTTATACCTATGCATATGATAAATGTAGTTTTGGATTACATCTATACCTTGCTATAATACAGGTCCAGAATTACATTTATGCCCGTGCCATTCGAAGTTCTGACGTGAAGTGGTACAAACAGTTAAACTTTCGTATTTATTTTATTTTATAAAGTGTGATTTCTACGTTTTAGATTGAGCTAGTGGACCCATCTGGGCAGATCTTAGAAATGGATGGCCCCCTGACGGTGGAACGTTTGTGGGACGACGGAGCTCCTGTGAATGTTACAACCCTGAACTTTGATAAGGGCCTTGCTTCTTATGTTTACGTACCTGATGCTGCACACGTTAATTCTACACTCAATTTAGTGGTATGATATTTTTCCGTATTTTGTTCCTCTATGTTTGGGGAGGCCTATAAATCAACCCAAAAAAGCTAAAATTACAGACTTGAAACATAAAAACAAAACCACCTTTATCCCGACTTTAAGGGATAATGGTGATTTTATTTTTATGTTATGCCAAACCAAACCAAAATGCTGCAGCAGTGGACTAATATAGGTTGATAATGATGATGATTATATTGTTCTCCGATAATTAACGTCTCAGTCGCGATTTGATCCTCCAACCCTCGACTCTGTACGGGAATGGGGATACCAACTACACCACCAAGTCACCAACCACTAACTAGTCCAATATACTTAGTACGTTTAATTCAACGTCTCTGGGAAAATTAAATTGTTTAATCTATCTTAATAGAGTATCATAGTACCTACTTCTATAACTACAGTAGGTATTGATTATCAATGGTGGATCACTTATTTTTGAACTAAGACTAAATTGTCTGTCCAAACCTACTAATTATAATACGATTTCAGATAAAGTACAAAAACGTTACAGAAAGAGTAGTAAACGTTCAAAGAAGCGAATACTCGAGCGGTCAGTTCCTGACGATAGAAATAACATCTCAACCAGGAGCAGAGGAGATGAAGGCACGAATCACAGCCACGGAACCTATGGACCTATTGCACTATGTCGTGATTGGACGAGGAGATATATTGGTAGCGAAGACTTTAGAGGTAAACACAAACTAAAGATGTAGGAAGCTCACGTGAGCTCATTCTCTGAGTAAAGTTACAGTCGAATTACATCACATTGACGGCAAATATTTAATGGTCATAATCAGTCAGTCTACCTTCAGCGATTGCTGGGTATAAGCGTTCACAGAAAATTCGTACCCATCAGACTAACGTTAAAATAATCTACAACAGATACCTACTATCTTTGTCATATCAACTTGTCTTTTCCAGCTATCCCCTGCCCTTCGCGCGGTAGACATCACAGAGCCAGTAACGCCGCGCATGGCTCCAGGCTGCGTACTGCTCGCGTGGTACCCTCGCCTGGACCCGGCTAAAAACACTGTGCTCTCAGCAGCCTTGTATGCGCCTCAACACAATCTATTGCAGAATAAGGTAGATATGATAGGTACATCACAGAGCCAGTAACGCCGCGCATGTCTCTAGGCGGCTTGCTGTAGGTATGCGTTACCCTCGCTGGATATGGTAAGGAACACTGTGCTCTCTGCAGCCTTGTATGTATGCGCCTCAACACAATCTATTTCAGAATAAGGTACCACATACACTAAAATGAGCGTCGTTTATCAGGCTGATGGACAAGAGCTTTCTCATGTTCCGCATATCCGATCTTCTACCAATACCTTACTTAAGCAAAATCTCTGCTTACATTGGAACTCAGCTGAAACTTCCGGCTTATTTTTTTGCTACAGAAACTCTACGATTTATTATGAAGGTCAGGGTAAATGAGGCTTTAGACGCGATCCACATCCCTGCGAGTATGAAAGCTCGTAGTGCACTATAATTTAGCATAATAGATTCGTCAAATTACGAGTTTTTATTACTTTACAATATATCAAATGTTACAGGTTTCCATCTCCCCAATAGGAGAGTCTGGTCCCTCTCCAAAACCGAACAGCCCTATTGAGCTAAAAGTGAACGGAGAGCCAGGGTCAATTGTAGCTGTGTTTGGGCAAGACACCAACGCTATCAAAGCCGGTCTGGCGGGAGCGGACGGGCTTGGAAGCGGATTTGATATGCACACGGTAAGAGAACAGAACTAGATTGTCAAAGAAGACGGAGGATAAAATTCACAAAAGATGAACTTGTTAGGGCTTGGGCAGGGCAAGACCTAATACACTATTATGGTAAATGTCAGAGCAAATCAAATTTCCATGTAGAATAATCGGAGAATATTAGAGAAACATTTGGAGCAACAACAATCCTGTAAATATTCCTATGTAATGCGTTTGTTTCCTTCAGATTGAAAGAGAAGTGGAACACTTCAACGGACTGATGTATTCAATGTTCAAAAACGAAGACCATCTTCCTGGGATGGGCATCGACTTGGGAGGATACTCCTCACAAGACGTTTTCAAGGTAAGCCTAAAAATCTCTCGTAGGTATGCATAAGCGCTACAAAATCCCTTTATTTGACCAATGCTTTTGTTTGCAGAATGCTGGTGTTGTGATTTTGACTGATGGTGTATTAGCCAAGAGCAATAAAGGTAATATTACTTCTAAATTAGATAATCGTGGTTCAAATATATAATATACCTACTACTACAACACAAATAAAAGTACAATTACATGTAGAATTTACTAGGAGGTCCGGTCCCAAAGTTCATCTTGGCCATCAGATACCGGACTGGACACTGTTGGACATATGACTCCCCTAATGACTTTGGTTTTATCAAAATTCACATTAAGACCTATGCATTGCGAGGCTAGGCCGTCCAGCATCTGGTTCACCTCCTCTGCTACTAATGGAGCCGCTCCACCTTTAATACTATACCATCAACAAATTGCATGGTGTGAGATGTAATCGACGTTTATGTGAATGCTCTTACCTTTCAGACAGTTGTAATTTTTCTTATTCCTACCAATAGTAAGTGGGTCATTTTTTTTAGACGTCCCAGCACCGCACTTATTCGAAACAGGAACAAGGCCACCTCTGGCTGGTCCATACGCATTTAGTCGTTTACCATCACCACCCTCACCCCGACACTACTTGTCTGTGGCTCCTCAAAACACATGGATGATCTCCAACTTCTCTATCAGGTATGAAAACTACAGGTTTTATTTAAATTAAACTCAAAAATGAAATATAGCCCAGTAAAACTAATCGTGTTCGTCATCACTTAAGCAAAAATTTCCCTTTCAGTTCTGACGGTAAAGGTATCAAAGAACGTTGGACTCCGGCAGTACAAGGAGACCTCTCACTGGGAGCATTTGCGATCCACCCAACCCTCGGCCTGGGCGTAGCAGAACCAGAGAAGTTCACCACATCTATCCCTCTATCCATCACAGCGGAAATACCAGCAACATTGCAGAAAGGCGAAACTTTGGCAGCGATTGTTATTCTGAAGAACAGTCTCTCTGTTGACGCTTCAGTCGAAGTCACGTTTTATAATACTGATCAATATTTCGAATTCGAACCTTTGGAGAATACCTTGGACTCTGCGAAAAGTAAATATTCGAATTTCTATGCAAATGTTAGCCTCCATGATTCATGCTAAAACAGTGTATAATGACAATTTGAACTTATTTTAGAAATCGAACTTTTCCGCCGAGAACACGTGAAAGTGCCAGCTAAAGGGTCAGCCAGCACAGCATTCTTAGTAACAGTTATTCGCTCCGGTTCCGCACCAGTTATCGTGGAAGCCAACGGCAGTGGGGTTTCAGACTCGCTGATTAGAACCATCGATGTCCAGGTACCAAAACATTCTTGACCCTTCTGACTTCTTTTGTTTCATATGATAATCATTATCACCCCGCAACCTGAATTTTTCCTCCTGTCAAGGGTATAATATGTTATGTTGTATACTTTTAACGGTTCTGCGCTAGCCGCAAACTGACATGCTCTTAATGATGACATATTTCCAGGATGGTTATGAAGAAAACCTCTGGTCTTGGAGCTTGCTAGACGCCCGCCGCGTCGTGGCTCGAGCCAATGTCACTTTGAGCCCACCAGCCGGCATCAAGCCTGGACCAATATCTTTGTTGGTGACTGGAGACCTTGTGGCTAGTGCCTTGCAGTCTACCAGGTTACCGCCTACCGCGGCAGGGGATCCGACTCATGCTGTGCGGCCGTTGGCGCAAGCCTGCGTTCTGCTCGATTATTTGCAGGTTTGTTTATATATCCCGTTAATAAATATAAAGTTCTTGTACCAGTACGTATTAATACGGAACATATAGATCAACATTTTGGGACTTTTATTCTTTGTATGGCTATGATGTATTGGTGTCACATCGTCTAGGATAGACCTATCTATTATGATCTCCATATGATGTGTTATGTCATGTTCACTCTTGAAGCTGTGTAATCTTGGTTTGGGGAATGCATTAAAATCCTAATTGCTTGCAGACAACAGAACAAGAAGCGACGCCTACTGTTATTAGCCAAGCACGCTCACTAGCAGCAATAGGATACCAGCGGCTCATGGCTTACCGGAAAGCTGACGGCTCTTTCAAGGCGGTTACGGATGATAGTGCAGAAGGCGATGTTTGGTAAGCACCCTCATTTCTGAAGCTTGTATAATACGCATTTGTGTTTTACCCAGTCAGTGTTAATCAAACAACCTACAGCTGGCTGGTCTTCATCGAGACATTCAAAGACATATCAGACCAGCAACTAAACAAAAGTATAGTGCCGTATTGCAAGGAATGGAATCTCAGAAACAATTCATGGCTATGAATATCGTTCCATCCAGACTTGTCGTAATTGTCCTCTCGTTATATAGGCTACTAAACTTTTTCTAACCGATACCCAAAAACCATTCACCAACCAAAGTCCCCTCCCAACCTTTGCAATGTTTTTTGTAACCTATGCCACTGGCCACCGTCGTCCGACAGGTTAACGGTCGTTTACATAATTAAAATTTGGTACCTTTTAGGATGACATCAGTAGCTATGCGCTGGTTGACCCGTTGCGCTCGCTACTTGGACGTGTCTCCTGTGGCCAGTACGAACGCGGCAGTCTGGCTCGCGAAGCAGCAGTTGCCTGGAGGCAGTTGGCGCGCGCCCCCACCCTCTGAACGGACTGATCCTAGAGCACAGGCGCCGTTGCCCCTCACTGCGTATGCGCTTATCGCGTTAGTGCAAACTAAGGTAACTTGCAGCTAAAGTTTCTCTAAGATGAGATATAACCTAGTATGGCTCGCGAAGCAGCCCCACACAAACTCTCAATATTGTTGTTATCAAAACAAACTCAAAAGATGACCAGAACCAGATATTCATTTTTGTTTTCAGTTCAGCGACGTAGTCTACAAAGAAAATATCGTCAGCGCGCAAAAATATCTAACAGATAACTTAGATCCATCGCTAGACGCTTACACCCTGGGCGTCATAAGCGGAGCTTTGGCAGCTGCGGGAAACACGCAATCTGCCGTCGCGTTAGAGATGATGGACAAATACGCTAATACTACTGGTTAGTACTTCTATCTACCAAGATAAAAGATTTTTATAGGTATTATGCTATATTCAAAAGAACGTAGGTCAGGTATGTACGACATGTAAAGTGTAGGAATGTCGCCTCTTTTGCCTTTGACTATTGCAGCTGCACCTTCGTTTTAAGACGGAGAGACGTCCATGGTTTTCCCTTCAGATCTTCAGTTTTCTCTCTTAATCTATATTTTTAGGCTCCACACTGTTCTGGTCCCGCCACCTTTCCAAGTCTGAATGGCGCAACTCTTGGCTGAAAGGCAACAGTCTGGAAGCCACGACAGCAGCGTGGGCGCTACGAGGCATGCTGGCAGCTAGATTGGTGGAGGAAGCTGTGCCGGTTGTTAGATACATGCTGCAAGCGTATAGTCCCGTGGATCCTGACCCTGAAGTGGTAAGCTTTTGGAACTTTTCTGCATTGGAGTTTTTGTAAGTTTCAAGTTTTAAAATTGAGATCTAAAAAATAGATTCCCCAGAAAAATCTTAGTCGCACTTTATCTTCTTGAGTCCAGAATAAGAATGATTAGGAAGTTCTGAACATCTACCAGGGTTTTTTCCTAAGACAAGCTTCAAACTTTGCAGGTGGACGCCTTAGCACATTTCGCAGCAACCGTAAGAATTTCAAGATCATCGTCGAGACTTCGAATCTCAGTCAACGTGACCGGTTCCGAAGAAAGCCGGCAGTTCCAGATCTATGACACAAACTCTCTCATGATACAATCTTTGCCGGTAAGTTTTACATCCGTAAAGCAAAATAGCTCTTTTTTTAAGTAGGTACTAGTTTCAGCAGAACTTCTATACCATACTTTTACATTTTCGGATACCATGTCTTTTCACAGGTCCGAAATAGCAAAGCAGCAAGCGCGATGACAGAAGGTCGAGGTCTGGCGATAGTTGGCATGTCTGCCAAGGGTAATACCAACGTTACTGCCGCCTGGCCGAGGTATACTCTCGACCCCCGAGTAGACCAAGTTTCTACTAAGGATAGACTGCAGCTTTCCATTTGCTACGGGTGAGACACATTCCTTTACATCATACATTTTTTTATTGGTCTGTGTAGGTATAATTTAGTCTGTGTTTCGAGACTCATTAAATACAATAAAGATCACGGCTTTTACAGATTTGTTTCGCAAGGAAATGAGACTGAAAGCGGCCTTGTTCTTCTGACTGTGCAGTTGCCTTCTGGTTATTTGGCTGATATCAATACATTGACTGAACTTACGGTAAGTGTTTATTAATGCTTTATGGATTAAAGTAATCAAAAATTGTAATATCGTATATATACTTTTATACGGCCAGGTGGGATGACGCGAAAGACTGCTGGCAGATGCTGGACGCGGCAAGCTGAAGACATTATTATATAGGCGCTCATTAGGGGAGGCCTATGTCTAGCAGTGGACTAATATAGGTTGATGATGATATAACTTTTGGTAACTAATGTTTTGTGTGAGCAGTCAGTCCGCCACGTGCTATCAGCTCGGCTGCAGCTGGGCGGCGCGCGGGTGGTCGCATGGGTGCGGGCGACGCGGGGCGAGCGCTGCGCCACGCTGGCGGCGCCGCGAGCCTTGCCCACTGCGCGGCAGCGCCCCGGCTGGGCCACCTTACAGGACCTCTACGACTCCAGTGAGTATGGCACGAGATATCTTACTTCCAATGGGGTCTGTATTTAGTTGATAATGATACCTTACAGGACCTCTACGACTCCAGTCAGTATAGCACGGAACTAATGGGGCTATATTTGGTTGATAATGATAACTTATTCCCAATTGTGTCTGTTGGGTACTAGATGACCGATATAGGTACTTAATACAATACATGACATAGAAAGATATTTTTCCCTACATGGAAACCGAACCCTCCTGCGTCGCAGGCAGACCTTTGCCTACCGCTCATCGGTCGTCACAGCTTATAATACATGTGTGAAATGAGGAATGTTAACTCAGCTATATCAACAATCTTTTTACATAATCCCATATCTACTACAAATTCTGATGGTGCAATAGCAATAAAGAAGATATCTATCTTTGGGGCTAGATGGTGCTGTGTGGATTGTCCAACATCTTTATATTTATTTATTATTATCTTCCAGGTCACAGAGCCCGCCAGTTCTTCCAGCCAGTGTCGAGCACAGCATGCGACGTGTGCCGCCTCTGGCAGTCGTGTGCCAAGGCCTGCGGCGCCGCGGCCTTGCAGCGCGCGCCTGACAACGTCAAGCCTACCTCCAAATCTGATGCGACCGCATTCACTATCACTCCTGTTTTAGCTATTCTTGCTACTGCTGTTCTATTTATAAACTATTGAAAGTGATGGATTTTCTAGCGTACGACAGCAGTTGGAAATTTTTATTTTGAATCTTTAAGATTGCAACTCCTGTCTTATTTTTAAGCTATTCTGCAACTAACTAGTCAAATTAATATTTATGAAATCTTAGATCTATTAATCTTCTATTATTAATATAATGTAGATTTAGTACTTCTGTATTTATAATGGATGAAATTCATCACATTTATTCATATTTTCTTATGCATACAAATTAAGCTACATTAGCGATCTGCATTATTCTGTATACAGAAACTCTGTTACCTAATTTATTTGTAAGTAGGCAAATAAAAAACATTAATAACTACTAAGAAAAAATCCGTAATCTCATAAGTTCAGATGATTAAATAAATATAAGTAAATATTTATGAGGTAATTACTTAAATTAAGTATGAGAATAAAAGTAAATATCTGAAACAGTAACTTATCTGTGTTTCTATTCAGTATTAAATTTATTTTAATAATTATTCATTATTCCTCAGGAGATTAAAAAAAATAGTTAACAATTTCATTTGATTAATTTTTTTATTAAAATTCCAACATATTTATTTGCACACAAAATAAAATTAAAAAGTGACTAAAAATACGCACATAGTAAGTAGGTCTTCAAATCTCCATTTTCCGCATCATCCAATGGAAGAAGCCGAGAATTGAGAACGACATCGTCAGAGGCACTGCTGAAGCCTTGATCCACGCCCAGAGACTGAAATAAAAACAATTTTATTAATAAGGTGCTTGGTTCAGCTTTGAATCTTTAGGTTTTTGTTTTGCTTTCTTCTATACAGAGTTATAGGTGTTTAATGATTAACCTCGAAAAGGCGACTTGGGTAGATCAAGACTAACAACTTTTGTTCTACGATTTTTTCTAATTCAATGATTTTTTTTCCTATACAAAAAAAATATTAGTATCAAATTTCCAGTTCTAATCTTCATATCTCTATCTAGGCGTCGCAGATTGAGACATGTCGGTTTGGTACATGACCTATATGTCGTATACATAATCTAGTAGGGAAAGAAAGTGGTTGCGGTGAGGCGAGCGGGGGTTGAAAGAAATGCCCGCCAAAACTAAAAAAAATTAAAACTGGAGACGTATTACGTTTTGGCAAAAGTCATAGAACAAAAGTTGTTAGTCTTGATTTACCCAAGTCGCCTTTAAGAGGTTAATCATTAGATACCTATAACCCTGTATAAAAAACCAATTTCATATGTAAAAATTCCTCTCTGTCACGGTATTATTATATGCCTGTCATCTCGTCACATTATCAAGAGAAAACTGGATAAAATTATTAGATTATGGATTACCTATAACTTAAAGACTACCGTAAATTCGTAAGGATAGTACATTTAGACAAGCCTAGGTCAAATCAGCACCGGACATATAGTAATCCATTGGTCCACAGCTGGACATAGACCTAACCTTATGAGCGGCTTAGCGTGGACTTTTCAGTTAGACGTATCCAGAATATGTCTGTAGAGTCGAAGGCAAATAATCAAATCAAATAATTTATTGGTACCATACGTTATTTAAAACTAAAACAATCCAACGATACTGACGTTAAAAGCTTAAAACTGTGTCGCGTACGGTATAGTCCTCCCCTGGACAGAGTGGAAATTAAAAACTTTACGATTAACATGAGAGTATATAGCCTATGTTATCCTTGGTAATCTGCAAGAATATGCACATGTGTACGTGTGCATATTATATTATAACTGAACTCTCAATGATGTTTGCTGGAAGAGAACTCTTATTCAAGGGTTAAGCACGCCTGTGCCATAACTTATCTAGTTTTAAGATTTTCTTGTCATGTTTTTATTTGTGCAATAAAGAATTATGAACTACAAGAATCTGCCCGCGGCTTCGCGCGCTTTATTTCTTTGGAAACGTTATAAGGCTATTTCTGTCCCATGGGAACTGATTTATGGGACGAAAACTAGCCTATGTGTTATTCCAGAGCTAGAACTACGTCTATTCCAAATTTCAGCCGGATCCGTTTAGTAGTTTTTGCGTTAAAGAGTAACAAACATCCATCCATCTACACTTACAAACTTTCGCGTTTATAATATTACTAGGATAACATACTCATAAGGGTCGTCGGATATGTAGAAGGGCTGTGGGGTTGGCAGCAGGCCGCAATCGGCGATGTGGGCGCGCACTGTCGGCCGGTCGTCCACGTCTGTCGGCGTGTGTTCCAGCATGTGCACCACGTTCTGACCTTCCACCACCTGGATATAATATTTTATTATAATATTAGAAATTAAAAAACATCGCAAAAAAAATCGATTTCGGCGGAACTTGACACCGCGACCCTACGGTAAGGACAAATTTTCTTGGCAGGTCCGAACTACGCGCGGAAGGCTGCGCAGCAACACTTTTTAGGAACCAAATGGTGGCATGAGTAGGGCGCGCGGGGCGGTGGTCTAGGCTAGAGACGCACCTTACATAAAAACAATCAATCCTTTATACGATCGAATTTCGTAATCGATTAGTTTCATTTTGAACTCATTCATTTTAGGGTATAGAAGATTATTTAAGTAGCTAAATTTAATAATAAATTGAATTTACTCATTTTTAAAGGATTAAAAAAAAAGCTTGTTAATACTAATATGTTTTCTTTTTTAAAAGACATGATTTAACTACTTAAATTTTAGAAATCTATTAAATACTATTTGAGTAACGACTGTTTGAGAACATTTAAAACCTCATTATAAAATCGGATACAAACATTTTTTATCACTCAATTTCAATCGATTTAAATAATAATCGATTAAACAACACCCACAAGTACGCACATTGCACATCTCTTTTATCTTGACTTTTGTTAACTTCGATCTTTATCGGCAATACTCGTTACGAGGTATTTGTCTCTGTCACACGTCAGCATTGGTTTGGTGTTTGTGACGCTATCTCTGTCTTGACCACAGTTGGGTACAAAAGTGTTCGTTGTGTTTTTGTTCGTTTTTATAAATAAAAAAACAAATTTAGAGGATAAATATTGAGATATAATACAATTTAAAGATTAAAAAAAACAAACACTGAATAATAATATATAATTAATCAGTACTTTCTCCCTGTATTAGATATTTTCTGATCGTTTATTTGTTTATCTGGCAATAACAGTTTTCTTCGCGACTGTGTATGCGCAAAAGTTCGCAGAGCCTATGTTCAGAACTGCCAAGAAAATTTGTCCTTACTGTACCTCAGTACGTGATGCGTTAACCAACTGCGCCTCGAAACTACCTCAACCACCTTATCGAAAATTTTTGCGACGTTCTACGGACCTAGAGTCCGTAGAACGTCGCAAAAATTTACGCCGTTAATTATAATCTTAATCTTCGATATCCATAGTTCTCTGTTTGACACATAAAATTACACGTGGTCGCCCACGTCCACGTGTAAAAAGGTATGGGAATTAATAAATGTGTAATTATAACAGTGAACAATTTCTGGGGTTTTTAATACCTATAATTTTAAAAGAAATAAACCTGCAAATAATTTATATGTTCAAAAGATTATTTTTAATTGTCCTTTATGTGAACATCCCCATTCAATATAGGTAGGCACTACTATGATGCTTTTAACGACACTATAATCTGTTGTCACGACATAAAAGGAAGGGAACGCGCCCTTACTTTAAGAAAAACAAGTGAACTTAACATGAGCATTTCATTGTCTAGAAGTAAAATACTTAGTAATTAATGTTAGCAAGTAAATACAGATTCAGGATTATGTATTACATGTTTTCAGTAAATTTCAGTAATAGCTCAAGAGATCACGACGACGCGACATTCTCTTTTCACAAAATTAGATTAAGTCCAGTGGTTACTAAAATAAACTTCAAGTACAGTGCCTAACGCTTTGTTGACAGCATGGGTCCGTTTAATAATTCTAGAATCAATAATTTAGAACAGAAAGAAAACTCACCCTTCCTATAACAGTATGTAGTTTGTCCAGCCAAGGAGTACCAGTAGTTGTTATTAGAAATTGACATCCATTTGTATCTTTCCCTGTAAAAAGAAATTACAACATTGTGATACAAAACATATATTTATTTATTTATTAAAACGGTTTATTTGAGCAAATACACAGGTATAGTAGGTTACATGATGAACGAAGAGACCACAAAAGTTAAAAACTAACGCGTAGTTTCCTCGCCTCCTGATATCAAAAGATAATAAATTAGATCTTAGTGAGAAAATTATTTAGTTAAAATGTATACAACAATCATTATAATCGTGACTAAGTAATTTTATTGTAAATTGTTATTTTTATTTAAGTGTGCAATAAATTATTTTCTATCTGTCTACATAAAATATAAGTTACTAGCGACCCGCCCCGGCTTCGCACGGTTTTATTATACTTATAAACCTTCCTCTTGAATCACTCTATCTATTAAAAAAAACCGCATCAATATCCGTTGTGTAGTTTTTAAGATTTAAGCGTTCAAAGGGACACCATGACATAGGGACAGAAAAAGCGACTTTATTTTATACTATGTAGTGATGCATTAGCAATCTAGAAAAAATTTCGTTGCTTATACTTTTAAAGTACCATAATAGTTACCTTTGTTGGCCATTGAAACGAATCCCGCCATAGTATGCTGTGTATCCAAATTTTCGTCTTCGAATGTTTCGCCATAAATGCTGATGGATCCCAACCCATTATCGGAAACAACATCACCTCCTACACAAATAAATAAATTAAATAATGACATATGTAACATAAAAGATATTTTATTAAATACTTACCTACATTGATTTGTCATACAGAACATAAAAATTTTTTGCGAATTGTTGGAATCAGTTTAGCACCATATGTGGTAAATTGTGGTAGATTAGTGCAGGTGGAGTAAAGCATAAAATACAACTACTTCCTTATTCTGAGGGTAGCAGGGTTGTTAATGTAAAGTCAATCCAAATTCGCATTCATTGCCCTGGGTGACTGGCGCGCTACCACATAAAGGACCACAAAGACCTATAGATGGACTGTGCGTCGATTGGGCAATGTTCATTTTAATTTTGTCAACTGGGAAACTCAAATTACTGGGGCTTATAGACTCAGCTTGAAGTACACTTTTTTGATTCCTTACCTTGCACCATGAACCTCTTAATAATTCGATTGAATGATGTCCCTTTGTAGGACTTTCCTTTCACACCTTTAGTAGCCAGCACTTTGAAGTTCTTAACAGCTTTGGGGGCAAGATCGCCGAATAGGCCAATTACAACTCTTCCTAATGGCTTGTCATCTCTGTGGATATCCAAAAACACTTGATCCGTGACACGAAACTGCCGCGCCTGAAATATTTTAATTAAATAAATAACTTACTCCATTATGATGACTAGGTAAACACTTTAGGACAAACGTAAACAACACAAAAACTTGGGTTAAAATTAGTAGCACTGATTCACAGGGTTTTGAACTAAATGAAATGTAGCTCCTAGTCTTATTTCAACGAAATTAATTTAACTTACACCAGCAAAATAAAAACAGTTGGAAACAAAAGTGAGTAAAAATATTAAAGAGAAATGCATAATTGTACATCAAATTACACGAAATAGTACAAAGTTGTTGCATCAGCTGTGTTGAACAGACTGCAATACAATACAGTTGAAGACAGCCTATGATAGCTAATTAAATAAGAGCCCATGAGGAGAATCCTTGCAAGTGAGCTTGAACTTTGCTGTCAGGTAGGGTATTACTCCGGATCTCTGTGGTATTTACTATTTAAGGCGCCGGCGACGTTTTTTATGCTCATACAAACGTAATGCCAAATTCATTTCTAATTTGAGCAAGTTATTTTTTGTACTCTATATTCATAAGTCCTTGATTACCTACATTTTTTTTTTGTACTTCACTACATAGTATCATGGACGAATTATATAGTATAAAACAAAGTAGCTTTCTCTGTCCCTATATCCCTATGCTTATATACGCTTAAATATTTATAACTACGCAACGGATTTTGATGCGGTTTTTTTAATATGTATAGAGTGATTCAAGAGGAAGGTTTATACATAATATAAAAAATCCGTGCGAAGCCAGGGCGGGTCGATAGTATCTAAATAAAACGTTAATCGTATTTTGCATCTTCTCATGTAAAAGTGACTTTTTCATCCCATTCCTATGGTAATAAAAACCATAAATATCTTGTGTTGTTTGATTGAGCTTTTTAGTCTTGTTACAGAATTGACACTTAGTAGAGACTAATAGTAAATGTTTGTACAAATTACAAAAAGTCATAATTTTTGGTTTTGAACATAATACTTACAACAAACAATTTTTAACTATAAATCTAACTGGTTACTCATACTATCACGCATCACGCCCAGTGCCGGATTTATATTTTTTATGAGTGTAGGCCACTTTTTTTGCCTTGCACTTTATTTTAGCTTACCCCCCCCCCCCCCCCGTAGGCATACAAGGTTCGAATCATAACATCTCTTTTAAGGAACCCAAAAATTAAATAACAGCAATAAAAATTGCAAAATCAGCCCTATTCAAACCAGTGAACATTTTTGACTTATCGTCTGCAATCTAAATATGTGACCGTCCGCGTCCTCTGAAATCTGCCGCCCCCCTAGGACGCTGCCGCCCCCCTAGGACGCTGCCGCCCCTAGGCCGCGGCCTATACGGCCTGTTTACAAATCCAGGACTGATCACGCCTGTATCAGCTAAACAGAGATAGCAATATTCTGACCAATATTGCACACACCTTGCCCACACATGGTTCACCGGAACCTTAAAGGATGATGCAAAAAACTTACTTGTTACATCCATATGGTAATGATCCATAATCAAATTGCGTCCAGTTTCATAGTATTTTCAAGAGTATAAACATTATCTTCAATATTGGCAGTAACAATTTCAGTATTTTTCTGTTCATTTTCATTATTAATTATCTTATTTCTATGGCTCTTCAAATGAAGCTTAAGTTTATCTCTCCTACTGAATAGTTTCATGCAATTCAACATATCTTTATAAGGGCATGGGAACCATTTACTTGAGTTGTGTTTTTGCATGTGCCTTTTCAGGATATCTATCCTATTGAACATACTATTACAAATAGAGCATTTGTGTTGTTTCTCTCCATGTTTTAGCATATGTGAGTTCAAGTATTTCTTCATGTGGAAGCTTTTTTGACAAATACTGCATTGGTATGGTTTAAGATCTCTGTGTGTCTGTAAGTGAAGGCGCAGCCTCTTATCACTTGCAAATGTTTTATTACAGTGAATACAATGTTTTTGATGATTTTCTGTGAGCATGTGCAATGACAATTTATCAGGTTTCGTGAAAACTGCATCACAGAGAGAACACTTGAACTGCTTTGCTCGGATTTGCGTTTCAGTATCAGTGTGATTCATTTCATGGTTTGCAATGCTTTGCAGTGAGTCAAATTGTTCACTGCAAACATAACAAGTATAAATTTGTGTTATGTGGAAACCGGCAACATGATGTAATAACATTTCATAGGTGTCATAGAAGTTCTTACAATCACCCTGTATACACTTGTACTTTTTGAAAGATTGATGATTTTTTAGGTGTGATCTATACATGGCATAAGTAGAAAATACCGTCATACAGTATGGGCATGAATAGCTAAGTAGCTCTACTTCCGAGCACTTGGGCGTTGTTTCACTAAGGCCCTCCGGCCATACTCTGTGACATAGCTTATGTCTTCGTAAATGTGAATTCTGATTGAAACTTCTACCACATACAAGGCATTGGTAAGATTTAGCATTGTGTGTTTTGGTATGAGCTAAAAACCCTTTTCTCGTTTTAAATGTCTTTTTACAAATATTACAAGTATTTATCATCAAATCTTCACAGGGTGCATCTGATGATACATAACTTGGATCAAAAGTTGGAGTATTAAGATGACATTCAGTTGGAGTTGCAGGAGGTATAATCTCTTGTGGTTCATTGCTCCCAGGATCTCCAAGAACACATTTATTTCTTTTATGGTCCACAAACAGTTCTATGCTATTGAAAACTGATTTACACTTGCCGCAAACGAATATATCTTCGTTTACCGAATCGAGAACTAAAACATGCGCCATTGTTTATCCATTCAGAAACTAAATTCAAATTAAAAATAAAAGCAACCAAATCTGAAAAGAATAGGCTTATATTGCACTTAGGTACTAGTATAAATAGGAAGTTAAAATATGATGAAAATAAACCATGTAATTATTTTTGTAAATAAATGATTTCAACTTCTTGTAGAACGGCTCTGTCTGCATCTGCCCTTATTTTATCTTGAGCTAAACAACCAGTTGTTAAACAAAGAAGTTGAAGTTGAAACTGCACGTGACATGACATTCACTTCAGTCAGTCACCTTTTCTATCACTGTCGTCTGTCAGTATTAATTGTTGGGAACTCGGAGTGTCTGTCTGTCTGTGGTTGGGTAACAGTTTGTAAATAAAAAGTATGTCTGTCTACTTTGTTTTGATGAAATATTATTCCCTCTGACACTATTATTGTTGTAGAACTACTACCTACCTACTTAAAGTCGACATCGAATCAAAATATACAAGGTACATAACAAAGAGAATATAAATACTACGTAAATACCTACATGAAGCAGTGTTTTCTGACATTTTCCAGCATTTTCCACGCTTGGCTCGTTTCTGCTCGTGTGTTCCTCAGTTCGATAGGTACACACGGAATTATTTAGCTACATAGTCAAGCAGGTCAGAAGTTCCCGTAATATATATTTTACCCTTTTTACAACCTTAATATTCCTGTGTATTTTACAGACAAAATGACAGTAAACAATACCATAGCACACCAACGGATGGTTCTGACTGGTGATAGAGAAAGGTACTTTCTTTTTATCCCATCAATATATATATATTTTTTCAAATACAATTTCTCTAATTTAAATTTAATGCAGTTAGCTTAGCTCTATTGTACTAGTTCTAATTTGTTTCTATTAATTGTTATTTTATTTGATTAATAGATTTCACTTTATTAATCACATTGTCTTCAAGTCTAGGTTATAAGTGTTTATTTTTCTTTTCAGATTCAAAGAATTGTTGCGAAGAAGACTTATTGAATGCGGATGGAGGGATCAAGTGAGAATGTTGTGTCGCGAAATTGTTAAGGAACATGAAACAAACCATATAAATTTTGATATCCTAGTTACAAAAGTAACTCCGAAAGCTCGTGCTTTGGTTCCAGATACAGTTAAGAAAGAATTGCTTCAGAAAATAAAAACACATCTTCTCACTGCTCAAAAGGAACAGTGACCTGGTATTTGTGTTAGCTCAAAAATTTAGTTTACATACATTTATTTAGATTTTAAATGAAAATAAATATGTATATAATAATTGCTTTAATACTGCCATAATCTATTTCTTCAATTACATTACTTATGGGACTTAGAAGATATTGCTGTATTTGAGTCAATGACAGACAAAATGTAAATTAGAGATTTTGTTTCAATAAATAACATCTTAGTACATAATAAATACATAACAAGGCATTACTTTAGCTACATTATATTTTTGAGAAACAATACACTTGTTTACTTCCAGCATTTAGGCATGTTTAAGAGAGCTGTACTAAGGTTTTAAATAATATAATTGAGCTTTGCAACCTTTATGCATGTCATGTTTTAAAAGAAAGATCTAGTATAGCTCATCATAGTTAAACTGTCTTATATGCTGTGAAATTTATTTGAGCAAATACATACATACTTTTATAAATTATACCTAAACTCTAAACAGAGACATTCAAAACTACCATTTTACCCCAGCCAGTTTGTATTAGTACTTTTTTCAATAAAATTGCAAGATAAAAAATATAACTAGGGCCTACTCTTTTGTATGAAAATACTTCCACATTCACAGAATTTATATTATGCTTATGGTTATAATTAATGTTGATTAAAAATAGCTAATTAAAAGCAAGAGAACAAAATCTAAATGCAAGTGTTAAATTAAATTGAAAAATACAAATCAAAGCTATGCTTATGAGCAATTAATTTACAACATCCTTAAAGCTCATCATTAATTTAAATATATTCTGATAGTATTCTCTAATTTACCCTCTACATACAAATCAAATTATTTACTTATTTACAATTGGAATGTAATTTGGACTTGGTTATACCTTTGATCAAATATAATTTAATTTTTTAACTTAATAAAATAAGCTATTAACAATATTCAGTACTCTCTTAAATATTTAGAATTACAACTAACTACATTTGAACAGAGTTCTGCTTACACCAAGTAATTGATCAATTCTTTTACAATACTGCTGTTCAATGAGCAATACAAGTATACACTGTGAGTACATATATACATACTATCTAATATTTACACAACATCAGTAGTCTATTTAAAATGCAGGTATTGGAAACGTTATACAATCATTGGAATTAATGTAATAAATGTTCTCATCGCTGCCACCAGATATACATATAACTCACAAATCACAAGAGATTCTTTAATAGGAACATTTAACTTACAGCATAACTCAGGTATAAATATTATGTAACTCAGTTGAGTTTGTTACAACTCCTAAAAACGTAACAAATAGACAAAATACATAGCTTATAATTTGCTTTCTATATACATATAAAAACATAAACTCTAGTAACATGGTTTCATAAAATTTTGAAATAAACAACAGAACTTTCAGGCAAGTCACAACCAACAACCGTTAATTTTGATTAGGTAGGTACTTTGGCTCATTGCATGCAAAATATCATTGATTCTTTTACTTATTCGTATTCTCTAGGTTCTGCAAGTTATATAGCTAGCAGATAAGTAGTAATTTTTTGACCATTTTTAAACATAGAAATTTGCTATGAAACTATGGTGAAATAAGCATTGTTAAAAAGTTTGTTTCAGTATAATTTTTTTAAAGGTTTTAAGTTGAATCAAGTAAGAAAATCTTTTACATGTTGATGGACTTCAAAAGTTTTATTCTTTATAAGATAAGGTATTATAGGTTAATCGCAAATGGTTAACATTATATACAGTAGTCTCAAAACCTCTTATCTCAAGGTACAATATTACTCGCAAAACCGTGAAAAACTAATAACCAGTTTTTTTTAATTTCTTGATGCTTTAGAACATTTCGCCGAGTCAATATTTACTGTATAGTCAAAATATTTACAATGGAATCAACATCTCATCAGGGTAGGACTACATTATTGCTGTATTCAAAATGGCGGCACTACAAATACAAGGTTTACAGTCATTGCTAGGTATAATAGCCATTAGATTCAAAAGGAAAGGCTTACAATTAATAAATAAAAGTGGGTAGGTAATAAAAATTTTCTGAGATTTTTTATTGATTATTTTCGGCTAATCAATGTACCTATGGCACTCTTGTCATGGTTATGACTCAATACCATTTTTTTGTAACTAACTGCCAATAATGAGCAAAAATCATTGTCCTACGTATCATATTAAAACGCGTAAATATTCCTTTTTTAGTTTAAGATTGCTATATTATCACTTGTTACTTACTTTAGACGGATTATGGGGATTCCCAAATATATTTTTGCACTGGACATTTAAAACTAAAATAACACCTAGGTTCCGATTCATGCAATGATTCACTTTACCATAAGTTATTGCTAATTCTTTAAAATATCGCTTCAGTGCCACGTAATATGTAACTCGTTAAAATTTTAAATTTTCAGTCGATAAATGGGACGAAATAAGCTCAGAAAAAAAAGGTATAAATTCTCTGGAACACAAATTATGTAACGATTAAATTAATTAAATTTTACTTTTTAGACGAATACGTGATTCCGTTACGAAGAAAACTTATTATTAGGTACTTTCATTAGATATCTGATAAAATACGCATCAACCGAACCTGCAGTCAAGTGCAATACACCGACAGTTCATTTAGCAGTGAAGTAAATAGTAATCTATTGCTATCTAAAAAATCTTACGTGGACAATACTCCATAGCCCACAACTTTTTATTTTAACTCTTTTGTATTTTGTATAGGCAATTATAGTCTTTTTCACATAGGAAGCGTTCCCTGACAGATGGAATGCGTTTCATTTCAATTCACTAGGATTCTGGCAAATTGAAATTTCGAAAATTCAAACAATTTTTATTTCATCTCAAACATATGAATTAAGCTATAGAAGTATAGCACGACACACAAATTATCCAAAAATAAATTTATTTTAGCCTCCACGCGTAATAAAAAATAGAAATCAATAATTTTATGAAATCCGAGGCAATTTGTTTTGCGTAGAACAGAACGTAATAGAGTTGAGGCAAACAAATGTTATTCCAGTAAATCTATAAATCGATTATCGCAAATTAAAATCGTAACTTTCAACATCATCATTTTAAAATTTTATCACGCAAGTACATACCTATGATTATTGTTGGTTATTTGTTATTGATTTTTAATTACCTACTTATCTGCTGATATTATTACCGTCCTATTTCTAGGTTATGACGCATTACCTATTGGAAATGTGGATTTTTACTATTGTTTTTATTTATATAGACCTAATTTAATGTTTTACTTTGTTAAACGTCATTTAGTGTAGTCATTTAAAATTAATGAAAATATTTTACGAATAATCGATTTTCGTTACTAAATCAAGTCAAAAATCGAGTCAATTTTTTACGATTACACTTAGCTCATTTCTATAACTGTCAAACTGAAACGTCACGGAACGCTTCCTAAGTGAAAAAGACTATAATGTGTTAACATTGATGCTACATCACGGCTTTTCGGGCCCGCACCGTCCCGGACATTTGTGTACAACTATAAATAAAAATCACCAAGTTCCATTCACTGTTGTTACGTGGGTAAGCACTATACTTATGTGTGAGCCGCTAGCCTGGCGAGGGGGGGTGGTCTTCTGGCGCGGGGTCGCGGGGCGGGGGCTCGGGACACCAGTACGAGGGAGGAGCCAAGCGCGAGACGCACTGGGGCGGTACTGCCGCCGGGGAGTCTGCAACAGAACTTTAAGTTGTAGTCTAACAGGGCCTTTAGTATTTCTTTATGTACCTACCTTCTTATTTACGTATGTGCCGTTTCTTGGTCAAATAAATATCTTTATCTTTAAGAAGCGCTTATACGTCCATTAAACAATAGAAATTAACACTGGCCCTGTTGAGCCATCATTGTCGTTGACTCGTGCTAGTGACCATCACTGTCACCACTGCGAATGCACGCTTTACCATGTCTTGTGTCTAATGGGGTGA
The DNA here is from genome assembly GCA_944547425.1 of Eupithecia centaureata. NCBI lineage: Eukaryota > Metazoa > Arthropoda > Insecta > Lepidoptera > Geometridae > Eupithecia > Eupithecia centaureata. The sequence continues at coordinate 4,812,711 of OX155694.1, forward strand.
TTGCAATGTTCTTACCTAACTAACACGGTAGTGACAGCGGCCCGCGCGTCAGCCGTGGGCTCTATAGCAATAGGCCTGAGGTCGGGCGCGCGACTCCGTCGCCCGCCGCCCGCCGCCCGCCGACATCGTGCCAGTGACCATCACTGTCACCGCTGCGAATGAACGCGTTACCATGTCTTGTGCCTAATGGGGTAATTGTGATGTTCTTACCTGACTAACACAGTAGTGACGGCGGCCCGCGCGTCAGCCGTGGGCTCTATAGCAATAGGCCTGAGGTCGGGCGCGCGCCTCCGTCGCCCGCCGCCCGCTGACATCGTGCCAGTGACCATCACTGTCACCGCTGCGAACGGACACGTTACCATGTCTTGTGTCTTATGGGGTGATTGTGATGTTCTTACCTAACTAACACAGTAGTGACAGCGGCCCGCGCGTCAGCCGTGGGCTCTATAGCAATAGGCCTGAGGTCGGGCGCGCGCCTCCGTCGCCCGCCGCCCGCCGACATCGTGCCAGTGACCATCACTGTCACCGCTGCGAATGGACGCTTTGCCATGTGCAGCATCTGAAATTAATGGATTATGATCAAGCTCATATGACATTCATTCGAACAATGGATAACATAACGATCTCATCTTCAGCATTATCGTTCTAGCCCAGGTTTGAAAATGGACGCTTACGCCCTTAGCACACCGACGCATTCGTATGCGGCAACGAACGAAACGAAAAAACTGCAACGCTATGTCATATGACTAAATGAAATAGTTGCGAAATTACGCAGAAGTTTGGCATGCGAATGCGTGGGTGTACTAGAGACGTTATAGACGAAGGTTAAGTCAAAGTGCTTTATTTCCTTTGGACCTTACAGGACTCTTGGACACGTCAGAGTTTTTTTATCCTTAAGATAATCTGATACTTGACAGTAACAAAGAATATTTTTACTTTATTTGATTTCTTATACTTTAATATCTTACCTCAACAACATGTCTTCTCCGAGCTCGCCTCACATCAGCGGCTTGCTTCGCTTTCCAAGCGACCACACAAGCCGCAAGAAAGAGAAAGAAGCACGAGAAAAACACCGAGAAGAACACGAACAGATCTATGTGTAGCTGGTCCTGCCTGAAGAAAACCACGCCGAAGCTAGCAGCGCCCTCTGTGTGCCTCGCGCGTATTATTATGTAGAACTTAGTGTGGGTAAGTTCGTGTATATTCTGAGGTAAAGTGAGAACCAATCGGTGGCGTAGCTTCCTCACTCTTAGCACTATATTCCTTCTATCAACCGTCACGTATGTTGCCAAGTCTTTGGCTGTGTAATCAGCGAAAGTGTACTCTGTTTTGTCGAAGTATAATGTCAATCGTCTTTTGTCTGGCACTTGATCGTCAAAGGTCGGCATTTTCCGGTAAGGTTGTTTGTAGTACGAAGGGTCCAGTTCCACGTTGTGTGATCCAGTGCTTCCGTTGACTGAGACAACGAATGCGCTGGAAATGTAATTAGGTATTAGTTATTAGCATTTTTTTATGTCCCGAAATAATAAACTAAATAAAAACATAGATACTACCCTGACGTCAAATTATGTGATGTTTTTCTTACAAAAAAGTAGAACACATTTCAAATTCCAAGCATTATGAAGGACTAGCTGCGGTCCACGGCTTCAACCGAGTGAAAATTAAGAACTTTAATCAAGAATTAAGAAAAGTGGAGTGTGAGTCTATTTCAGGGCTAGAACTATTCAAAATTTCAGCCAGATCAGTTCAGTAGTTTTTGCGTGAAAGAGTAATAAACATCCATCCATACATCAATGCCTCAGTTATTATTATTTCTTGTTTTGTAAAAAAAATCACTATATGGACTATGTATCTAAATTGTATGTAGGTACTGTATGAAATAAATGATTTGAATTGAATGCATGCAAACATTCGCATTTGTATTATTCATATGATTATTATTTATAAAATATTTTAAAAAGTTTAAAGAGAATCATATATGTAATAAGTATATGATAAGTAACCTGTCATTCGGGCTTAGGAACAGGTCGACAGCGCCTTGAGTGACGTCGACAATGACTCGTATGTCCACGTTCATGTACCGAGGGTTAACCGCGACGAAGACTGTCTGGCCGGGGTACAGCGGCCGGGGCTTTATTTGACACTCATCTGCAAGTCAACATTCATTTGAACTAACTATAGCGCGATTCAAAAACAGGTATTTTTTGTAAACAAATGAGGAACTAAATCAGAGGAATATTGGTGCAACATATTTTACGACACTGGTATCATCAGAGCAAGCTGCAGGAGCTCCAAACAATTCGTGGTTTTGATAGTTTTGATTCATCATTCCATTGGTATTTTAATCGGTTACGAACCCGAACTTGCATCTTTTTCGCTGTTCTTGAGCAATTATGCGTTGTTGAAGATTTTGTTTTGGTTTTTATTTGTTAGCTTGATGTTACCCTGCTATTGTCTGTTATTTTGTTAAGTTTTCATTCATAAATATCAATGTTTACAAAAAATATCTAGGATTCTAAATCAGAGTATAAACTAACTTCACAAAATGTATTTTTATCGTGTAAGGCGGCGGGCGAGGCGACTATGAAACAGTTTTTAACTTTTGTGGTCTCCTCGTTCAACATGTAACGTATCATACCTTTTAATTTGTCCCAGTAAACTTTTTTGTATTTGTTGATAAAAGTCAACAAATACAAAAAAGTGAATACCATGACTTCCTTCAACTTACTTTACTTTACTTTCTGTCCCACACAGATTTCATGTGTTATATGTATTTACATAAATGTTCAAATTTTACTCATCAAAAATAATGATCCCGAGGCCGAGGATCACTAGGTCCCCTCGACCGCCTAGGGATCATTCTCTTAAAAAAATATACAAAATATATGCATTATTAAGGCCAACTCAAAAAATTCTGGTCAAATCATGATCATATTTTAATTTGAAAAGGATCATCATGATTTCATGATTTAACAGGTCTAAGACGACACTGTGTCTTCCAATTATACGCAACACTAAGACTGTTCAAATTTATATGGGAACCCCCAAGAAGCACCAAGGCTTTCAAATAATAAAAGAAACACCAAAATCAGATCGCCTCATAAAAATTTGAAGTAACACGTAACAAAAAATCTAATTCAGAAACCCCTTTCCACCTTTTTGAAATGAAATTATAAATAAACAATGAAAATTAACTTACCAATAGACTTTCCATCAAAGCACAGTTTATTCTCAATATTAATAGTCTTGTAGCACTGGTGTCCGTTCCTAGGGTCTCCCATATAGAGGTCTTTACACTTGACGCACTGGTAGCGCCAGCACTCCTGCGCTGAGTTCTTGCTGGAGCTGCTCGTTTGACAGGAGACGTCACTTTCCGTGTTGTTACCGCAGTTGCACTTCTCTCCCGTTACCGGGTCACATGTGTCTCCGTGACCGTGGCATTCGCATCTAAGAGGATGGATTGTTGGTGAATTAATTATTGTAGAACAAATATTATATCCGGGATGTAATATAATATTTGTTCTTAAAATTTTATTCATTGATGACTTAAAATTTCACGTATTATTAAGGATAACTCAAAATCTAGGAGTCAACTCGACCAACTCGGGGTATTTCTCTATACAAAAAATGAGCAGTATTATTAAGAGCAACTCAAAAACAACTGTTGACCTCGACCAACTCAGGATCGTTCTCTTTATAAAACAAAAACTCAAAAACTTCCGGTCATCTCGACCATCTTATGATCATTTCCTTTCCAAAAAAATATGCATTATTATTAAGATGAACTCAAAAACATGTCATTTTGTTGATCAAATGTATATGAAACGAGAAGCACCAGCTATCAATAAAAAAGTTGATATCATCAAATCTGTCCAAAAATATGCCGTACGGCATATTTTTGGACAATTTTTTGTAATTTCTTATCTGTGTGTGATAAGAAATTACAGTCGAATAGAGAACTTCTTTTACTACTACATTTACTATAATATAGGTTGTTATGTTGAAGTTAATGAAAAAAACACTCACGGCCGACAAGGATCCCTAAAGTCCTCCGATCCTCTGAAATACCCGTCGATACACTTCTCACACCGCGGCCCGTCCGTGTTATTAGCGCACCGCACGCATCTGGCTTTGGTCGCCGTCCCATAGATGTCCTCTACGTCCGGCGCGGATACGTCCCGGCTCGTCGACGGCCCGTCGAGGTCGCTGGTGCATATCGTGGTGTGTCCGTAGCAGTAGGAGGAGCAAGGCACGCACTGGACGTTGTTCGTTGGGTCGCCGACGAAGTTGGGCTTGCATTTCTCGCATTGATTTCCCTGTGAGGGTTTTTAATTAGAGTGAATAGGTGTCTTCTAGACTTTCGTGATACATCTTTGGCCACGTCGTCACTTACCATCAGGTGAGATTGTGGTCAAATGAAGGTCTATATTGTTTATAAAAAAGGTATTGTTAGGGACTAGTTGACTTAACTACTTTGGCAATAGTATTAAGAGAAAAGATGGTAATTACTTTAATATACCACACAAATACAGAAAACAGTACAGACAGATTATTTTTAGTTATTTATATCGCTATGAGCGCTTCCTGGTTACCTTTGGAAAGAGTACACAATAAAGATGGAGGTTGTTGACTAAATCAAGGTAGATTTAAAAAAATGCATTACATACCTACCATAATACAACATAAAATCACCTAAATAAAAAATTTTATGGATGTCTCACTTTTAAAAATTAATTAGTATCATTATTTTTTAATATACACATACACACATACGATTTTAGTTAATCCATGGCAAGCAACTGTTTGTACGAGACAGAAACTACCTCTTTCTTATTCACTCTCTCTCTCTCAAAGTAAGTAGTACTTACCATGGTGTTATTGTGACATTCAATACATTTGTCCAGTTTGTCAGGTCCCTCGCAGTGCGAATGTCCGTTGCACTGACATTGTATGGTACAGTTTGCGCCGACATACCTGTCAGAATAAAACTTGAATAAGCTCTCATCTAGCAGTGCATATACCCTAGTAATAAAACTAAATAACACGATGAAATGAGGCACTAGTAGTAACAGATCTTTTGTTAGTAAAGAAAAATATATATTGATACTGATGCAACTACGCACTTAATTATATTTAATCCTTACTAATACATATTTTTTGTGTATAGATGTATGCTACTCTTTCACGCAAAAACGAATGAACGGATCGCGCTGAAATTTTGAACAGACGTAGTTGTAAACCTGAAATAAAACATAGGCTACTTTCCATCAATTTTCAAGCGGGTGAAGCAGTGGCAAGCTGAAGACAGGGCGCTTTGGCGCTCATTAGTACAAGTCGTCGTTGATGATGATGTTAAAGCCGTGGGGCGCAGCTAGTTATGTAATAACAGACTGCCAATTGTCTCTGAGTCTAAGTAGTTTTATCGTATTTTGTTATTTTTATTTAAGTGTGCAATAAAGTGTTATCTATCATCTAATAGTTATTTTACTGACCCAAACTCGCAGCGACACACATCTGGCTGCGTACAGACGCCACGCACGCATCCCTGCGAACAGACGGCTGCGCAGGCGCCGCCCGCGACGCGCTTGTGGCCCGCGCCGCACTGGCACTCGTACCCTTCCGGTAGGTCGCGGCACACCTGACAACAAACCATGTTCAAGCAAACCATTCATTAGTCTAAAGTCCACAGCTGGACATGTGCTAACAATAAAACTAACGCGCTTAGCCGATCACAGAGTTCTGGCGAACCCGAATTTCAACTCGAGGCGCGTGCATAAATCGCCGAATATAGCTATCTCTGTGTGACATTTACTACTCTATTCTATGGATCTTTGTGTGTCTGATAGTAGCCGTTCATAATTAGTTGTGTTTCATATCAAAAGACTGAAAAATTGTATAAAGTGCTGAATAAATTAATTAAATACTATTAAAATAATTCACAAATAAATAAAAAACTGAACACAGGATGTTATGGCACATGGCACTAGCCTCTTTCCAGCAAAGAACTCATATAGATGAGTCCACAAATAAAACAACCCACCTCAGAATCAGCCTTGCACTGATGATGATGATTATCGCACTCATTCTCCGGCGGACACCTCGTATAATGCCACGAAAACGTATCATTGGTATTATTGGTCTGATGCACGTTCTCATACACGGCAGCACAAGTCGTTCTCGTCGTATAATCAAGTGGCGTGTCTATAGATCCTTCCGTACAAACGCCTTCACCGTTAGCGCCCTCTAGGGCACACCAGCCGCAATGAGAGTGGTGTAAGCACTCCGAGCATTGCTCGAATGTTCCACAAGGCGCTGGGCATTTGTTTTTATCCGCTTTCATTAGCACTAGGCCGCAGACACCGCCTGCGCAGTAAACAGGCTGATACGCCGGAGATATGCATTTCCCTAGATAAGTGGCCCAGTGGCATTCTGAGAAACCGCCTTCCGCGCCATCTGTGTTCAAACAAGATGTGCAGTCGTTGTTGAGGTGACAGCGACTGGGGCATTCCTCTTTAGTTGTTGGTCGTAAGCTGACTCGACCGGGTTCTTCTATTTGAGCGCACGTCCAGTTGAACTGTTCTGTTATGTCTTCTGCTAGACGAGTCAATTGACCTGTAAAAATATTTAAATAAAAAATCTGGACTATCTACACAGCATCATCTAGTCCCAAGCTAAATAGAGCTTGTATTATGGCTACTAGATGACTGATACACCTTTACTATAGATAGAAAGCACAGATTTAAATGTAGATATCCCCATTTAAATCCAACAATTCACCCGTGGTTGTCTGGTAGGCGATAACTTGATATGGCACGTACCTGTCACAGAAAAATGATCTCTAACATATTGGATCAGAGTTGAAACTTCACTAACCTTCTCTCTTAGCATGTCTAGTCCAAGTGCACTGGTTAGATACACATTTCTCGCAGTCCGAAGCAACGCATCTCAACTCAGGGCATTGCCCGACGTCGCTTATGTAGGTGGTTCCCGCATTGCATTTCATACTCGTGCAAGATTCGTCAGTTGGTACGCACTCGCCTGAAAGATATAAAAATCAAATTAGATTAGCAAGTAAAGATAAACAGTATTAAACTGTAGCTAAAATTATTACAAGATAAGCGAAATTAGTTGTTATTAATCAACACTTTGTTGTTATTAAGACACTTCACACAACATCATCTAGCCCCAATCTAATCGCTTGAGTTTGATCGCCTATTCCGCCTTTTTCCGCCTTGACCTCTTACGAGTTAAAGTCAGTTTCCGACGTAAGAGTTTATATAGGTTCGATTCACGCCCTGGGTCAATTTTTTATACGATCTGCAGATATTTGAGTGTTCTGAACATTTATGTATAGTAATACATAATTATCTATTTAGTGTAAAAAGATGCAACTTCCATCATGATATATAAAAAAAAGATTAAGGAAATGGCTCTTGGAGAGTACGTTTTACTCTGTAGACGAGTTCTACGATCTACCTATTATATAATGTTTAAATTTTCAATTAATTAACATATATAATTAATTAAATATATATTTATTTACATGAATATACTATTTAAAGTTATTTTTCATGATAAATTATGTTGTTGACTTGTAACTTGGTGTTATGAATAAAGAATTGTATTGTATTGTATTGTAATGTATTTAAGTATATCAGTTATCAAGTATCCATAACACAAGCTCTACTAAGCTTGCGGCCAGATAATTTGGATTAAACAGCATTATTATTATAATATTAAACTCACCAACAGCAGCAGCGCAAGACTCGCACCATCTACAGGCAGGTTTCTCTTCAGTGTACAACGGCCAAGCCGCCAAGCACGAGGAGCAAGTAGTAAAGTTCTCACAAGACCGTCTAGCGACCAATTCCGCATCGCACGCCGATCCAGAATTAGTAGAAACACGGTCGCTGCCTTCACAACCGGGTTTATCCACCGAGAAGCATTTAGTATAGTTCCCTGTACTGCAAAAACTACAGCCCATATGACTGCGGCATTCCAGTTTGCTAGAGCTCCAAAGAGAGCAGAGGTCTTCGGGGAGTGATATTCGAGTGACTTGGCAATGCGCGCTTCCGGTCCATCCGCCTATTATGTAGATGTAGCCGTCGTTTTCGTTTTCCATGTCTATTGCCATTGCGTGGGCGATCGTCGGTGGGGGCGGGTGTCCTATTATGCTTACACCTGAAAAAATACATGATTTATATTCATTGGAAAAATAAATATAGTTAAAGCTGGCATACATTTTATTTTACATAGTATGTGTGTTTTAATGTTTGTTACCTCTTCACATCAAAACCACGAAACGGATTAATATGTAGACTATTTTTTATTCCGGAATAACGCATGCGACCCGCAGCCAAAAGCTTGTACTATAGATACGAAAGTAAGGACAGATGTTTGTTTCGTCAAAAGAACTAAACGGATCGGCCTAAAATTTTGCATGCATATAAATTTAGACCTGGAGTAATAAAACTTTTCATAAAACCGAAAAAATCATACGAAGCTGTGGGCTTATAAATTAAAAATAACTGACCTTTTACAAGTCTGACCCATTGATTGCAGCTGTAAATATACGCAATAAGCGTGTCCGATCTATGATCCGGCTCAGATCTTCCTCCAAATACAATCATGTAATCGTTAGTCGTAACAGCCGAGTGCAAGTATGTAGCTTGAGGCAGATTGTCGTAATAATGGTTCAAGTTAGGGAATGTTGGCAACTCGCTCCATTTCTTAGTGGGATAGTGAAATGCGAAAAGTTTGTTGGATAACGACGTCCCGTTGTAGGAATAAAGGATTCCACCGTAGATGTATAAACTCTGTGATGGTGCGTGGTATACCGTACTGTGGCCTATAATACCAGCCGGAACCGCCCCTTCGCAGCTCAATTTCACCCACTTTTCGTTATCAAGGTCAAATTCCCAAGTGTCAGCCATAAAACCTTTTTCCAATGAGAAACCTCCAATCAAAACTAAGCTTTCATAGTCTTGATACCGCTGCAAAGTTATAGTGTGACCAGCTAATGGAGGCGGATGTTGTTCTTTGCTTTTGATATTATCCCATCGCTTGTCTTTCAAGCTAAATTGCCAGAAGTCACCTAAAGTTTTGTTCGTGCCACTTTTCTCTTGTAAACTGAGACCTCCGAAAATATAGATGTTTTGTTTGGAGTGGTATATCTCAGCTGCGTGGAAGTATCTTCCTTCAGGCATGTTCGCGTCAGGCGTAGCTTCAACAGCGACGTTGACTTGCTCCCAGGTGTTATTCTTTGTGTCGAAAAATCGGATATCGTTCAAAGGTCCGTGGGAAAGCGAGTAACCGCCAAACATCCACAGACCGCGCCTGTCTGCGACCAAAGTGTGACCAAATCGAGGCAGCTGGGATCTTAGATGGTCCAATCCGTCAGTAAGGTATTCGGAGTTGAATAGCTCTGTGAATACCAGTTGCGTTTTGTCTAGTCTGATTGAGCAATCGTCACCTCCATAGCCGTCATTGCAAAGACATCGGCCATAGCTGTTGTCGCATATACCAGCGTCGATCGTTTTGCTGCAATTGTTTCTGCAGATTTCTGTCTCACAATCCGGTCCTGCATAGCCTTCTTGACAAGCGCAATGTCTCTTATTGCAAACTCTAGGTGGAGCGCAATAACCCTCACAAGCGAGAACTTTGTAAACTCCCTCAAAACCCTGATCTGGTTGTCCTTGCTTGTAATGCACAGTCAGGTTTCCACTTCTGGCTTCAACTACCCCTGAAGATGCGCCGTTGCAAAATACTCCCAACAGCTGACTTTGCTGGTTGTTACTGATATCCGGAACACCGCCCAAGCCGTCATAAACGTAGACAGCGTTTTCGTCACATGGCACGTCAAACGTCGAAGAGTTTATTGTGAATTGAATTATTGCATCCTTTATGTCCTCAGCGGATATGATCCAAAGACATTCTTTGGACGGCCCAATAGATTTGATGTCAGGATCCGATTTATATGAGCCTATGCCTTCTGTTTGCGACGCTACAAGCATTCCCCTCGGCTCGCACTGATAGTAACATTTCCCACCATGTCTCGGATCGCCGTAGAACTTAGGTTTACATCGCTCGCAGTTCTGTCCTTCCGTATTATCTTTGCAAATACATTCACCAGTGGTCACGTCACAGAAGCCTCGACTTTCATCGCCGTGATCGTTGCAGTCACATCGTCGACAGCCTTGGCTGGTGGTCGCGTTGCCATGACTACCAGGTTTGCAGGACTCGCAGAATTTTCCTTCGGTCCAATCTTGACACTCGTCGCAACGTCCAACGCCGCCTTTGCAGGTGGAATGGTTGTGGCATCCACAGTTGATGGAGCAATCGGCGCCCGTCCATCCTAAGTCACAGTTGCACATGTACTGAGGCGCGCCGAGACAGTACCCATGGATGCAGTTGTTGAAGCAAGTTCTCATACAGCTTTTCCTTCCATCGCCGATGTACCCCTGTTTACATTTGCAGGTGTAGGAGCCGTGCGTGTTGTTACAGTCGGCATGTTCGTGACAGTCGTGCAAGCCGAGACCGCATTCATCCACGTCCGGGCACTGCGCGTACGCCCACCCAGCGTCTATAGAAGTCACGTTTAGTAGCGACGCGCAGTCTAGATGGGAGCGAGTGAAGTCTCCTTCTGTGCACGCTCCGACGATGGGGTTAGCGAAGGAGTGGCACCAGCCGCAGCCCATGCTCCGAAGACAGGTCGCGCATTGGGTATGCCGCGAGCACGCTTTGCACTGACCACCGCGTCGAGCCGCTTCCGGATCTCCTGTAGCAACAGCAGTCGACGGCGCTGAGGCTCGATCTAACCACTCCCTACACATTCCGAACTGATATTCACTTGTGTAGACGCTAAAACTGAAGCACTGTCGGGTTGCTTCGCACCATACGCATCTGCCGCGCTCGTCGAGGCAATGCTCGCAGTCGAGTCGAAGCCGGCACGGGGCGGGACACTCGGAGGCGTCTAACACTGCTCCGCTGGCCCTGCCGCGTCTCGCACAGCGGGCTTCATCCGCCCACCACTCGCAGTAATCCCCGCCCACACATCTCTCGCAGCTGATGTAGTTGGAACAGTTCGGGCAGGCCGCTGGTTGTAACGTGAGATACCGCCATTCTCCTTCGTTGGAGCACACGCTCTGTTCGTCGACGCTGCGTGACTCGCAATGCTCGGTCAACTCGCACCAGCCGCACGCTGCGTCAGCGAGGCACAGGAGACAGTTGTCGTAGTTGGAGCATTGGCCTCCTGAGTACGGTTCTAGGAACTCGAACGTGAAAACCTGAAAAAAAAATGATCATATAATTAACTATAATAATAATAATCTCCTAATATATTCAAGAGGATAATATAAACTGATTCGAAAACCATTTGAAGTGTTTTATGTTGAAAAATATTTTACTACCTAAAAGGCAGTATTCTGATAACTGTTCAAAAGATATTCGGAGCTTAATTTTTTAAAATTATAATATTGCTGTGTCCTTACAGGGTTCATATTGGAATTATATAACTTTAAGAACCTGTTACACATATTAACGCAAAAAATATACAGAATTTATACCCCTTAATCGATTCTTAAGGCTATGTAAGAAAGTTACATTTAATCTTGAAATTGTATCTTACCTTCGCACTCTCCTGTGATTTATTATGCAACAGCTCCATTTTCGCGTGATGATGCGACGGATACAGCCCCGTATGCAGCGAATCATTCGCATGCATATCAACAGACAACCGCCCAGGGAACAACGAAGGCCAATCAACAAGCGAACACGCTGACGGCTGTGCAGTCAAATTAGCGATGGACTCCGCGCTTTCACCGAGCCCTAGAGATATATTCGAGTATCCAGCGCAAATGTGCAGCGTTTCACCAGTTCCATTCCAGGATTGGGGGATGTGGAGCCAGCCGCGGAGTCGTGCTTCGCTTGGTCCGCTGAATATGTGGGTACTGCCGCCTCCCGTGCCCCAATCTACAGTGGTAGCGTTAACCACTGAGACGGCATCGGGATGGTTCCAATCCGCGGGTTGTTGGTAGCGTAGGAAGGTGAGGCCGGGCCGTTTGTCGAGGATCCTGCATTCGTCGGGGGTTGTCACTTCGGTGCCGGTTGTCCCCCACCAGCCGGGGTTTTCTGAGGGCGTGTCCTCGCCACATACGCCGTAGTTATCTGTAAAAATGTTACTTGGTTATCATAAACGTTAACATAACTATTATTTGTGAAAAGGCTAATATAAAACAACAGTTAAGAAGATTTGACTCAGTAAAATAAATTTAAAAAGTAATTTAATAAATATTTAAAAACAAAAATATCTCCTCAATATATTTTTTTTTTAAATATGGGTAGCACCAGCTTACAAATAAAAAGAATCATCAAAATTGTTAAACCCAAAAAAAGTTCACAAACATTTAAAATGCGAACTGAGAAACTTCTTTTTGTTTTTTTTTTTTTAAATAACATAATTTGTATTACATACTAAATATTGATAAAACAAATGTTATATTAAAAGGTGTCTTGTAGACTCACCATCTTTATGATGACACCTTGCATTCTGCACACACCAGTTACATTGCTGCAAGCCCAGCTTACTGCTGACCGACGGTATAGGCGTCCGAGTGCTGTTCGGTTTGTCCAGCGGTGGGCCGTGGATGAGACACGAGTGGCAGTCGCCTAGCGCAGGACAAATACCACCGCAGCGGATCGATTGCAGGTTGGTAGTGCAGTTGGACCCTATCGTGCGGCCGTAGCAAATCTGAAACGTACATGAAGGATTAAGAGCCACTTCGCACTAGCGTTTCTCCAGCATAGAAGTTTGATGAACGTATGCGCAGCGCAGACTGCAAAGGATTTTTTCTACAGTAAGGCCTCCCCCCACCGTACTATCGTCTCCGGTTACGCGTCGACGAAGACGCCTCTTAGGCCCGGCGCCCATTATCGGCATCGGCACGCATGAGGATTTTAGGTGGCAAATAGCAATATACATTAACATAATGGCAATAAAGTAGAAATTGCCGAGTATAACGTCGTAATAACAAAAAATACCGCTTCGGTATGCTTGAGGACCATATACACGGCAATTTCTACTTTATTGCCATTATGTTAATGTATATTGCTATTTGCCACCTAAAATCCTTTTCCTTGCCGATGCCGATAATGGGCGCCGGGCTTTAATGTCACATCGGAGATGGGCATGAGCTACTTTTTATGACGGTAAAGGGCGAAATCGCGATGAAAGCTAGTAATAGTATAGTTTTTATTTGTGATAACGAAAGCTTTGGTTAATCTGTAGAATAGTATCAACCTTAACCTATATTATATATGGCGCTCATTTAGAGACATATGATGGAGATAGGCCTCTCTAAATGAGCGTCAAATCGACCTGAAATCAGCTTGCCGCATGCAACCTCTGCCTACAGTCTTTATGACATCGTCATTCCACCTGGCCGGAGGGCGTCCTACACTACGTTTTTCGAGTCCGCGTCTCTACTGAAGAACACGTTTACTGCGGTTATATTATATTATTGGTTCATAGTTCGATATGGCGACTACTACTTCAGTTAGCTAATTCTTTGAGCTATATCGATAACTTTGGTTCTCTGTCAGATGTATTCATTAAAAATCCTATCCTAATAATCTAATATTTTTCACATTTCTTTGCAGCGATTTTCTGTACTGTTATCGTTTCACTTCAGCTGACATATCACTTACATCGTCAGCAGAACACCACCCACACTCTGGATCCGCCAGACATTCTGGTTGGGAGTTGTGTCTTTGGCATGAAGACTCAGGATGGCTATTGGTTATTCCTGCTTGCCAACTTGGCACCACATATGCTAACAAATCACCTGAAATTGAAAAATGTTGCATTCTATAGATTATTACAAAAAATACATACATATAATCAAAATATAGAAACGTAAAATCAGTATTTACAATTTAAACAATTGTCCTAAATACAGACTATGCAAACAAACTTGAAGTAAAAATATAAAAAATTTTTTTTTCAATTCTCATTCATTATTTATAATTTTCTTAATTTTTATTTTTATACCCTGGTGTATCAACCATAGATATTTTTTTCGAACAAAGGTTGTTACCATATCAAAAAAACTTATAAAATTAAGATTACTTTCCCAAATAAATAAATATTTTTATAAGGTTTAGTGCACCTGTTATAAACATATTTAAAATAGTCTAGTTTGTTCATTTTTTTTACACTTAGATTCAGACTTTATTATGTATAATGTTCCTGTAAATAAATATATGACTACACTAGTATCTGCCCGCGGCTTCGCATGCGTTGTTTCTATAGAAACGTTCAAAGGCTATTTCTATCCCATGGGAACTAATTTATGGGATGAAAAGCCATGCTTAGCCGTGTTTTATTGCAGGACTAGGACTAAGTCAATTCAAAATTTCACCATGATCCATTCAGTAGTTTTTGCGTGAAAGATTAACCAACATCCATACATACCTTATAAAATTATTAAGTATTTACCGTTTACGTTTCCATGATACCCTCCTACTATCAGCAAAGTTGAAGGTGGTTTCAGTGCTGCTGCGTGAGCGAAGACTCCCTGCTTTTTGGGGTAAAACTTGCGTGTTTTCCCCAGCACGTCCAAAGAGATCCAAGCATGGCAACCAAGGTGGTACAGATACATCTGACCATCGTAGCAAATCTCTTCGCGGTTGTGCCGGTGAGAGTAACCACCGAAAACCACGAGATAATTTCCTGAAAAGAGGTACTATTATTATCAAACTAGCTCCGGCTTCGCACGGGTACGGGTGATTCAATAGGAAATTTTATATGTATAATACATATAAAAATTTCCTATTGAATCACTAATTAAAAAAAACCTCATCAAAATCCGTTACGTAGTGTTAAAGATCTAAGCATACATAGGGACCGACAGACAGCGGGAAGCTATTTTTTTTATACTATGCAGTGAAGGTTTTTATTGTCAGTTCAATTTATCAAAATTCAAAGTACAGACGACCGATGCGACGACTTAGCGGTTGTCTGGTTAGGTTCGGTTCGATTCCCGACTTTAAAAATTATGTCTTTTAATAAATTAAATTAATAATTTTCATCGCTCAAGGTGGCAGATGTGGCCCTTACCAATAACAGTAGATGTGTGAAAGGCTCTTTCCCTCGGAACATACGTGTCCCGTAAATGCGCCCTTGGATAATGTATTTCACTCCAATGCTTGTAATCGATATCAAAAGCAAACATTCGGTCAGAAAGCTTCGAGAACCTGTTGAAAACAAGTATTTAACATTATAAATAGCAGAGTTGAAAGATCGATGTTGTATTGATTATACTGAGAAGGTCACACAAAACAAGACAGCCGAATTTTATGTTTATCAGTAAATACTTTTAACAAAAACAAGAGAAGGTAAGTCCTTTGATTCTATTTTAGCTCAGGTATAAATATGTATGTAACCTTATTTAAATATGTATGTTTTTGTATTACCTTGCTACACTTGCAACGACCCCGCCATAGACTAGTATAGAGTTAGTATACGAGTGGTAAACAGCTGTGTGTGCCACAACTCTGACGTCCAATTCCTTGCCGCCTCTCACTTGGACTTTCTCCCAGGACTCTGTACTCGCGTCGGTTAGTTTTATTTTGTACATACTGTAAGGAAGATTCAATATATAATACTGGAAGGAAGTACAATCGATAATGAACCTTATAATCTTTTCTACATACCTAGATGAGAACTCCCCATCAACGGTGCTGCCACCGAACAAATAAAGTTCATCTTTGACCGCTGTAAGCGTATGTCTCGTTACCCCAGGAGGTATCAAACTTGAGTTAACAGCCCGTAAAGTCCATCGGTTCAGCACCGCGTCATAGAACCAGAGTTCCGAAGACAAACTCCCGTCGGATAGCTTCCCTCCATATAAAACAAAGCCGCTTCCATACTCGCAAGCCGCATGCCCATATCTAGGCTCAGGTTTTGTCGTATTCGTCTTAGCTCCGCTGATGAACTCTGGCTGCTCGGTAAAGTGGAGGTAGCTTTCTGAGTAGGGATTTGCGTGATGTGTGTGCATTACAGGGACGCCTATAGGAGTCCTATCGTTGGAGACAGAGGACAGTAATAAATTGAATAGAGAGCTTCTGTTTCCTATTTGCCAGCTGCCATCATTATTTCCCTAAAATGATGAATAATTATGAGTTTAATAATAAGTTTATTTACAATGAAAATAACATCCCAAGAACAGAAACAAATTAAAAATATCTTTAGTATTGAAAAAATTTAGTAATAATCAATTAATTGAGCTAACTTCAGACTGTTACAAACACTATAGAGGTATCTCAACTGCTCCATATCAATACCAGTCGTCGCGTCCCAAAGACACTGGCTGCATTGCCGCACTGTATTCTAATACGCTGCGCCACATACTAACCATTTCTCATAACGAGTTGACTAAAACACTCGATAATTTATATTGCACGCGAAAAAGTACAGCCTAGACTAGACCTTGAAACTATCCTCCACTTAGCGATAACATTGAAAACTAGAGTGACAATAGTTTAAAACTGAAACAGTAAGTTTTTATGGCGTGACTGTGGCAATCAATTATACAAATGCTTACCTTGGTGAACAAAGACAATACGGATTTATCTATTTCTTCAATAGTTGGATATCTTATGAGAACTTTTCCGTTTTCATCATACCATTGACTAGTTGAAAACCTGTCAAGAAATTTTATATTTAAAAAGAGAAAGATATATTTGCCTTAATAATGCTAAGTAACACGCTATCCTAAGCTAATTCTTATTGTTTTTCTAGACAAATTACACGTTCAAGGACATTACAAGTACATTGACTAGTAATAATATCTTATTTTGCTAGATATTGTTGTTTATTACTACACAATCTAGTCATTAAATACAATGTATGACCGTGTAATGTAAATAAATAAAGTATGATATAATTTAAAAAAAGAAAACACTTTATTATTAAATTATCAGCAGCAACAAATCTTATTTCTTACTATTATAATAAATGGGAAAGTCTGTGTGAATGTTTGTTATTAGTAATCTTTGTAACTACCTACTTAAGTTATTTAAATTAAATTTGGTATGTAGATAGTTTAGGACCTAGAATAAGACATAGGCTATAAAAATTTGGAAATTTTAACCTCTGATGGGGTTAATAGGGTGGTAAAGTTTGTATGGAAAATATTTTTTCCTTGGTTCGATTCACTCAAAACACGGTATAAATAAATTATGGAGTGAATAATTAAACACGTATTTTTTATTTTTACACAATACCACTGGGTGGGCAATAAATTTCTGAAATTTGTATGAAGGCATGTAACAGCCATTTGTGCGAATATTTCTCATTCATAGTAGCGGGATGTATTCTTTTTTTGAATGAAATCCGAACGAAATAATCAGTACTAAAACACGGCAGGAGTCTTTAGATATTGACCAAATTATGTGCCTAACTGCGCTCTTTCATTATTATTTAACGTTTTTCTCAATCGATTTTCGCTAGAAGAATCAAAAAAATAATATTAAATAAATAAATAAATAAATAATTCCGGACAGTCCACACAGCATCATCTAGCCCCAAGCTAAGCAGAGCTTGTGTTATGGGTACTAGATGACTGATATACATTGAATGGGTATATGATATACATTAACAACGTTTAAAACTCGAAAATCACGTGGGAATGAAACCTAGGCCTTATTTAACAAAGCAAAGGGATAAAAGCCTGCTTCTTAAAACAATGATACATGATGTCAGACAGATAAAATTTGACTTGTCTAGTTGCTTATTTTGTAAGCCAAAAGAAATAAAATTAAAGATTTACAGACCATAAATTACAATTCCTGACATAGTAGGTTGTTGGAAGACTAGGTACTTGGGTAGGTAGGTATGAAGCTGGTACGTGGCAATTTAAAATGAATGTAATAGATATCTGGCCTAATAGGTGGTTGTGAAGGAAGGCCCTTGTCACATGTCATGATCTACCTAGCCAATTACATACTAGATTGATATTTTATGTGATGTTATCGCTTGGAGACACAGAGATTAGTTCTAAAACTAAAACTATTATTTCTCTTATCTTCTTTCTATAAAGTCGAATACATTTTATCCTGGAAAAGTGTGCATTTTAGTTGCCCCCTCTTTTTCCCCTTTACGTCAGCGCACATTTGGCCACTTCTGAACATGCTTTACTCAAAAAGGTTTTGTCATTTCACCACATCTCCGCAGATTGGTGATAGCAGTAGCGGTGTTAAATTTCTCATTGTAAAGTATTATTTGCTTATGCATATGAAAAAATACATATCGAGGTTTCCCTGGCTCTGGTAATTCATTTATGATTCCAAAAATATTACAGTTTTATCATAGGACTTATTTTAGATTGTTGGTGGACAGTATTGAATACTTACTTATAAACTTCGAGCAAGCCCAGTACTTTATTCAGATCATATCCTCCAAATACATATAGAGAGTCAGTGTGGTTTACGTAGACGGCTGTGTGAGCTGCCCTTTTTGTCATGCCACTTTCTGTGTGAGAGAGCCAGTGCCAGCTATTCCCTTCTTTGTCATTATTTCTCAATGAGCATGATTCACCTGAATACCTGTGGAGGTGATTTTGCAATTGTATTATGTCTTTATGAATGAATGAACACTTTATTGTTCTTAGAAAAATACCGAGACAAAAAAATATCTTAAAACTAAACAGTAACAAAGGCAATGCAAAAAAGTTTGTGACTTATTATCAACTCTTTTCTCAATTTCAGCAATATGACATTGTTTTTTTAACAATTTGTTTGTTAAACAGTCTCAAGTGATTTATAGAGCTCCAGATACACTTGCTGCTAATTTATAGGTACCCTCTTTAGATGCAAGAAGCGTTTGGATTGTATGTAGATATATTGAATTTCATTTTTTAAGGAATCTAAAATATTGGACATTACATTCATTTAAAATATGGTATCATAGAATATTATACATGAAAAGACTGTGTTGAAACTGTAAAGAATTCTCCACTTCATCTTCCCAGCAGAAAGGCCCATAGCAGACAACCAAACAATGTGTGTATAAGTAGCACTGAGACAAATACAGTGGTTGCACAAGGGTAGGATGGTGAGGTTTGGATTAGAGGCTTTCCAATTAGCTGCAGGTTCGGATTATCAAGGCCCTGCTTTATATGCCACTTTATCTAGACAATAAACTAAATATCCTTACCCTTTCTTACACAAACATCTATCTCTTTTACACTGTCCATTGCCAGAACAGCTGTTAGGACAGAGTTCGACACTACAGTCGGAACCACCCCAGTTTCCATAACAGAAACATTTGTTAGTCATACATAGCCCTCTCCCTGTGCAATTGTTCGGGCAATTGTGTATTGCATATGTTGCTCGAAAACCATCCAGTACATAATTTGTATCACTGTACAGAAGTATCAACATCTGCAAATAAATAATTTATTATTAGTTGTTATGCGGCTGGTTATTTTGCTGTCTTACTAAATATTACATTATGGTCATCAACAACCCAATTTAACTCAGACAAGATACTTACATATCCACTAGTGGCCGTAACATTTTGCGGCTCAGTTTTTCCACTGAAACTTCCCAGGAGTGGTGCATCAAATGAGTCTCCATCATACACAAATACATAATCATATGAGCACTCTGTGCCCATGCGAATAAAGCTCAGAGTTATGTATTGGCTTTTGTTTGCTGCTTTTATGAGCCATTCACAATGGGAGTCCTAAAACAATAGAGAATATCCTGATAAGCAACTAAAAGCAGATATTTATCTTGAATCAGGACTAATGCGAGAGCATATCAAATTTTGTTATTTGATGTTACTGACCTGTGTATAGTTAGAGTTACTAGGTCCGTCTGTGATGATGCCGCTTTGATCCGTGAATACTCTCCGGGTTTTATCGCAGGGTGCCGTGAAGGCAGCACACAGAACAACCAAGTAAGTCCAGCTGACAACAACTAAACCAGCGCTTTTCTCCCGAATGCGTGGGTAAGACATGCCTCTTCCGGAGTGATGTTAAACATAAGTCAAATAACAAAGCCATATAATCGTGAATTCGCAACCAATCTCACTAAAATGTAAAATAAACAACACTCATGTAGGCTAATACGTGACATCTACTTCAAGGCTAACCACTTTACGGAATAATAGCACGCTGAAATATTGAACACACTAATTTATTACATTCAAGCGAAGATGCTGAATGATATTAGCTTTTCATACTTTCTTTTTGTTAGTTTCTAAAGGATTTCTATTGATTTTTTATCAAACAAACAAACAAATTCACAACACAAATCCAGCTTATTTTGACAATTTTGACATTTAGATTTTTGACGACCGACTGACTGACTGATTGACTGATTGATTGTTTCGACCACAGACAATATTTAATTTCGTTCTAAAATTAAGACCACTTCACTACGATTGTTTAGTCGGTGTTCCAGATCCAGACCACGGGGTTGAGCTTCTCAAAGGTGATTTCAAAAATTAAAAAGAAAAATATATTCAATACTTTAGTTTAGCATTGCATCAAGAATCAATAAATTTAATAAAAATCAACATCAACATCAACATGGACCATAGAGCAAGGAAATGACAACAAACTAAAAAGGGCGGCAAAATGAAAGAGGCGGCTGTTTTAGATTTGTTTGTACCGCTACATACCTACAATTTCTTGTGCTTAGTGGAGAAGTACTTTGATAGATTTAGGTCTCTGTGCTACTTAAGTGTAATCTCAGTTATTTATATTTAATCCATCCATCAATCCATCGAATTTCATAAAACTAAAACACTAAAAATAACTTTTTTTCTGCGTTCCTATTTATTTGTACTTGCATAAAATGAAGTACTAAAAGAATCATATTGAAACTGAATGACGTAAGTAGCTTTTAATATTTTAAAATATAATCAGGTCAAATGCGGTAAAATATGTTACCTAATTCCTGCCCATTTTCGTTAGGTATCATAAAAAGATAGTTCCTGTGCCATACATAGTGCGAGTACGTGCAAGCTGATAATGAGGATTTGTGAGTATAAAATGTCATCGACACTTTAATCAGGTACCTACTTATTCCGAATGTATGGACCAAAAGTGAGAGCACGGGGCACTTGGGAATAAATCCTAAAGACATGACAGTATGTGATTCCTTTTTAAAGGATAAAACTAAAAATTAAAATGGAGTTGGTAAAACCAAGAAAGGCAAAATTGCAATGTAGGTAAGGTACCTAAATGAAATACTTAGTAAAGTTGTTTTATAAAAAAAACAGAAGTAAAGGTATGTAAGTACCTACTTAAACATCATTATTGTCATTAAACTTCTGAACATAACATGACCACATTATTCTTATTTTATTATGCTTTTGGGCAAGGTTTCTAAGTCTAACTCGCTTCTCTTGTTGCTTATTTCTTCTTTTTAAAATTGGAAATTGATTAAACTGGAGATAAACTGTATTATAAGTTGGTCCTTCTAAGTTCAATGGTATTGAATAGGCTCTTCACTTTAGGTCCCCTAATTGCAGTGACAAAGAACAAAAGGGCTTCGAGCAGACAGACGAGATGCGTGCCGCTAGCTAGGCTATCGATCGCGCGCCTTGCTGACTCTGCAATCCTGGCGAACTCTGCCAGCCTCCCAGCCTTGGGGAGCTTGTGTACTTCTATCAGCTGAACAGGGAGGTGCGATCAAACAATACACCAAAACTAAAAATAACAAGCTGCCGAAATATGCTTCTAATTAGTCTTTTTTAAATCGGAAATGGATTAAACTGGATCAAACCTGTGGTAGGTATCTTAACGTCATATTTTTCATATCAGAGGTACTTACCTACTTATCAACAAAAGCAATATACAATCAACATAATCAATCAGGTATTATGCTTTGCTTTTGCTGTACATAGTATTAGATGGGTAGGTATGTACCTCTTCCTGCAATTAGGAACCTGTATTTTGAGTTTATATAGGTTTAGTTAGTTTGATAATTAGATAGGCAACCCAACAAACTGAGTATAGAAACCTAGATATTAAAAATAAATATTTCATTTCATTTCATTTCATAGATATTCTTGTGTTTGTTTGTACCTATAGGTACCTAGAAGACTTCTAAAGAGATGGTACTTAGCAGCTCATTATTTATGTGTCCAACATATTTATGAAGGTAGGAATGAATAAATCAAAAGGAGCACGTGAGAGTCAGAGGGCTGTTGAAGTTTTTTCATCCGGAATGAAGTGATAACCGCTAATGACTCACCGAAGTGCCAACTCATCCGCGCGCCATCGGAAGTAAATTAAAATTTTGTAGATTATAATATAATCCTTACTACGTAATATTATGAACGCGAAAGTTTGGATGGATGGAAGTGTGTTCCTCTTTTACGCAAAAAGTTATTGGCTCGTATTGGGACGGGAAAAGTTACGGATCGGGCTGTATAGAAGTAGGTAGTTCTTAGCCCTGGAATAACACAAAGGCTACCGCTACGGTACTTTTCATCCCATAACGTCTCAAGCCTTGGAACGTTTCCGTAGAAACAAAACATTTTTATTAACATAGAAGATTGCAATCAAAGAAAAAAATTAAAATAGTTAGTACTTACCTAATATTTATAATGGAATCAATTGACTTATTGCAGACAATTGCAAACAGTCTAGAAGTAGCTTAACTGATCCATCACGCATCGCACCGACCAAACACTCAGACAGTTTTCAAAAACCCGGACTGTTTCAGCACTCTACGGCCTGAAACTCTCTCGATCGAATCTCATGGGAGTAAATGCGTGGGATCTGTCGAATCCTATTTGCGCCTCTTGGGATCTTCAGCCGAATCTGCCGCTGCACCACCCCTCGCGGATGACCTTGGAAGGTGGGAAAGCGCAGTTTATTGACGTAGTATGTATTGTCCTACACCATGGGCCAAGAAAATAAGTAAGAACCTAATATTTATAGTACCTAGTTATCGAAAAATTATATTATTAGAGCACTCAACATAAGTGGATTATCTTAGACCAAATGCGGGTTCGATTCCCGCCTCGGAACAAATTCCTGTACGATCTGCAGAAATTTGTTCCGTTGGTCTGGGTGTTTTCTATGTATAATATAAAAATATCTATCTATGTAATGTATTGTATTAAGTATATCAGTCATCTGGTACCCATAACACAAGATCTGCTTAGCTTGGGGCTAGATGATGCTATGTGGACTGTCCGGAATTATTTATTATTATTATTATAAATAACCGGAACTTATAACCCCACTAGGGCCTACAATATTTCTTTCACAAAATGGATTACTTCACTAAAGAGAATAAACATGTTAGTTTAATGAAATTCCGCTAAAATTACTTTATTCTGCAGAAGAGGAAGAGATCTCGTTTTAAGACTTCAAATACATTTTCACAGGTAATTGCCATAACCTGTCTACCTCTAGTTTTAGAGGTATTTGATTTTAGTGAGCAAAAAAATAATAATAATGAGAGTTTATTTCTTCATAATATTTATTTATTTTTATTACTCACGAAAAACTGGGAAAAGTATGAACAAAAAACCCAAATTATGTAAAACTACAAACATAAAATAACATGAGTTATAAATATAAATAAAAAAACTATAGTAGAAAGAGAGTCTAATAAAAAGTCGTAAAACTAAATCGGGTAGTTTAGTTACACCACATATCAGTATTTTTTATATAATAGTAAAAAGTTTAATTAGGTAGGTAATCTATTCTTTGAACGAAAATACAATCTTAATTACAAAATTATAAAACTTTAGGTATCTAAAAATATACTCGTGACCACTCACTCTACCATTCTACTACCGTTCGATCTTGCCCGTGGGGGCAAGATTATGAAGTGAAGAGGTTTTTTGATGAGATGGTCAGTGTTGTTTTTGAATCCTTGTAGAAGAATATATAATAGCCTAATAACAGCCTGATAAAGCTTTCCAAAAAGTAGAAAACTGTAATTAAAAATATGATTTTCACTAAACTGAAACAGGGGGAAGATGGAAAGGTGACGGGGTAAGATCTAAAAAAAATCTAAAATCGTTAAAACGTGTCTTAGGCAAAGTTTATGGTCCTTCCTTAGTCTATAGTGTTAAGTAATTCAAAAAGTTTTAACCGACTGTAGGGCCAAAATACATGTTTTTAACAAGGATAAAACAGATTTTTAGAATCTTGTATTCCGAACTTACCCCACTGGGGGAAGATTGAAGTATAGGTTCTCAAACTTTACCGCCAATTTGCTTAAGTTTTGACTGAAGCAAAAATCTATCAATCAAAAAATGTTTTTATTTCACATGAAATCTATATGAATATTCTTTTTTATCACCATAAATTAATTGTATTTTTTTTCTTTTGTGGTAAGTTTTTAACGTATTTTCTTTTATGTTGGCCTTCTTTTTTATCTCATATTTCTTAGCATGCCTAGTTCTTGTTTCTTTATTAGTTTCAGCAATTTTTTATTTATTTTCTTATTTTTCTTGCTGAAATTTTATCGTAGCGATGGCAGTGGTATTGGGTATATGGGTAATGGTATATGAGTAATGTTTTTTAATCGCTGGAACAAAACAATAATATATTATTTTTATTAATTATTTGTATTTATTTCTACCCATGTACTAACTACTTATTCACAACAGTTAATTTATTCATTTAATATGCCAAATTGACTGAATTAAAAATCAGAATATCTAAATTAAGTAAACACAAAATTTAACTTCGTTAATACTTAATTCCTTTAATTAAAAAATAAAAAGTGAACTTCGATAATCAGTCACGGAGTAAATTTTCAAAAATGTGACCTGCCTTCCTGCCTTCCACAAACACAAACATACAGTTTGAGAATATCTGGCTTTTAGTGTGAAATCTGAAAAAGGGTCAAGATTAAAACTTTTATATGTTCGTCTTACCCCTTTAAATGAAAACGGGGAAAGACGAAAAGTTGAAATAAATTCCAAAATCCGAGAGATAGATAGATTTAGAGGTAATTACATAAATATCTACAAAAAGTAATAGCAGTTATTTCAATTAAACACTCGTAACTACCTTGTAATTGAATTTACAAG
This sequence comes from Eupithecia centaureata, assembly GCA_944547425.1. NCBI lineage: Eukaryota > Metazoa > Arthropoda > Insecta > Lepidoptera > Geometridae > Eupithecia > Eupithecia centaureata. The sequence continues at coordinate 4,837,783 of OX155694.1, forward strand.
CCACGGGGCAAGATGAAATCACTTTTGTGGCTCCCGAAAAATACACTGTCTGAGAAAATTGCACTTTACACACAACCCGGCCTTCTCAGCCGCAACCGCTGTCTGAGGTGTGTTATGTAAGAAATTGGTGGCCCCGATGATGTTGCCAGCACTTCAATAAGTACTATAAGTCTGGTGTTATTGAAGACTTTTTATCTTACATTTTTTCATCTTCCCCCCACTCACTCACTCTACGCTAGAATAGGTACGTCTCATAAAGGTAGGTACCTACATTCTGAATTTAAGGATATTCTAGCTTAGATTAACAAATTTTTGGTAACAAAACCTAGTTTATTGCAAAGAAACCTGTGATTTCCACGGTCCATTATTTCACCAGAGTTTACATTCTGTAATGGGTCTCCTGAGCGAGTGACCGCGCGTGTCGGCACATTCTAAGCGCACATTTGCGATGCAAATTAACTGACCTCCACTGTACATTTTTTTAGCAACAAACACTGCTATTGTTTGCACTCATCCGATCCAGTCACATGGACGACGCGATGTTTTTTGCAAGAGCATAGACTTATAATTTAAATTATATCCCATAAAATAATGACCTCGACGGAACTTAAACCCGCAATCTTCAAAGAATGTACGGAAATGGGAAAGCGACGCCACATGCCACCCACTATTCGAAAATCATTGGGACCTTTTAAAGACTTTAAGCAAAAGCAATATAAAAACAAAAAACCATGGACCATACATGGTTCTAGATATTATGCAAGGGCGGTATTGTAAAATGTAATTCTCAGGACTTCTTGGACCTCTATCAAAAATGTTTTCAAGTTAATGTTGGGCTCCTGTTTTTTGACATATAATAATGATAAAAAATCATGTTCACACATGTTATTATTTTGCAGCGCCGACGGAACTCAAACTTAACAAGAATGCTTGTATGTATCTTGAGTTCCATCAGTGTGTTTGACAAAATGGATTCAGAATATTAAAAGAAGTGCACTTATTACCTTACATTCAAATAATCATAGTAAAAAGTTTTTACTCTTAAATATGTAAAAGTTACGCGGTAAATATCCAAATTCGATTTTTTGCTAAATATTTAAAAGCGGACTGATAATTACCTAAAGCAATATCAAAATTAGGATTTTCAATGACCAATTAGGACCTTTCACACCATTTCAGCAGTCAGCGAACGTTAAGATGCGTAGGCTGACACGACCAGCAGTTTGAGGTGACGTTACGTTCATGTGAGGACATTTAAAAGGGGGTCTCGCAGCCGGCATCATACAAATGGCACATTAGCGGCCCGTCCCAACCGGACGCACCTTATCTGCCTCTCAAACTCTCAACTATATTTGTTCTGCACCGGATTACCAGAGATTTACCACGGTCACCGAACGTTAACAGCCGATTAAACGTCCTCTGCAAAGAGAGCCGAATTTAATACTACGGTTTGACCCGTTTGAATTTTAAAACAGCTGCTAAAATTTTGATATCGACATGACACCCTGCCAACTTTTGCGGAATTTCAAAGGGGCTAAACTTCGTTTATGACGGTATTAAAAAACATTTAAAACGATTTATTTAATAGTTATAGGTAGTTGTTTCACATTAAAATTAAACAATTTGTCCTATTCGTGACCCCATGTCCCACGTCTTTCTAGTGAGGTGCCATAGGACAGGATAGAAGCGGGTGCGATAGCGCGGGTCCGCTATAAATCAGGTCCTGTCGATGCGGGGCCGCCCCATTGCAGCTCGCGGGTTGATTTGTCGCGTCCATCGTATACCAATGTTTTGGCTAGTGATGTCCTAATCAAACTTCTTACTTTTGTGTAAGAAAAAAGATTATAAATTGATTCGATAGTATTAATTCAAACTATTAATAAAAAATATATATAAAAAGTTTTAAAAGATTCATTATGACTCACTTGGTTCATTCAATAATCAATTTGAAGTTATTGAAAGAGAAGCTCTCAATAATTCAAATCATTATTATGTATACCTCCACATAAAAACACGTAGCACAGTCGTAGCGCCGTAGCACCTCGTAGAGGCCACACATTTCATCGATATCGATAATCTTTTGGCACAGGCCTATTGACAGTCATCCAATAAACCGTTCGGAGTCTTCCCTATTCGGTCAAGAATATCTTAACTATTATTGTGGCTCTTGCATAATCACTATGCCCGTTTCGCAATAAAACTCCCTTCTTGGTTCCTCCCAATCTAGATGGCATTTGTTTTCCTTGAGATTTCATTATTATTGTATGTATGTTTATAGATTGGACCAGATATATTTGTATAACTTTTAATTTCTTTCAGTATAGAAATTATCAATGGAATAAAAGGATAATAAAACATGCTCATACTGATGTTTCCGTGTTAATATAATAAATACTATAGTAATTCTGTCTATTCATCTGAACTGAAATTATCAAGGACGTAGACGTTATTCCGGAAAAGGATATTATGCCAGTTTTGATCCATAAGAAAAGGTGAGTGAAGCTGCGGGGCTAATAAATTATAGTTTACATAACATCGAGAATTGTTCAGTTCAACTGTTTATCGATATTTCAAATTAAGGTGACTATGTCACAAGGTAAATGATGTCACACCATCTACCCGAGCGAACACTGACCCTTACTTAACATCACGGTGTTAACTGCGACCTAATTTCAGATTAATACGCTTAACGGAAACCTCACTAAGCAGGTTCAAATGGCACGGGAACGTTTGCCTCATTACAGCGCGATCGCTCAATCGATAACTACGCAATCACTAATGTTTATTTAACTTTGTTGATACTTCCCTATTAGGCAAGTTTTGCTAGTAAGTAGATTTATTACTTTCCGCCCCGTTCATTATCTGTATTGAACGTTGAAGGCCGAAGGAGTCGGCCGGACACGCAGCATAAATCTGATCCGGAACGTAAATAGCTGCTTGGAAAAAGTTTTCGCAACTTTGATGTTGATTTTCTCTACTATTAAAATAACAGATTTTATTCAAAAATGAAGCTGAGGTAGATACCTACTTGAAGCTATAATAGACGAAAATAGAATTTTTCATTTGTTTTATAATTCAATCGTAGATAAGTTAGTTAATACTACCATTATTAGGTCTACTGTATAAAGTCGTAGATTATATATAATTATTTTTGCCGTAAGACGTACCTATTTAAATCCTAGGTAATGCTTTATGCAAACTCACAGTTTGGGGTTGGAGATTAGCACATATTTATTTAAATTACATACCGTAGGTATGTAACTGTATCTATTTATTGATCACCTCGTCGCAAACAACATCTATAATCCGTACTAGATATCCTTATTTTATTTACCCCAAGCCAAATTCACCTCAACATTCGCTAACGAAATCGACCACCACCAATGGTCACCCCAAATAAAAGAAATATAGCGGAAACCATAACCCGTCCTATGCCAATTCTTTTAGTTCTGCTTCCTAAATTATTCAGTTTTTCTGTTTGTTGGCATTTTTCGTGCAGTTAAGAAAAACAAGAACGCTATAACTCTCGTGCCGGCTGATCAGATAGCGTCGTAATGGCTGTAATGGATCCTGGTCAGCCGCCCGCATGCAAATAAATCTGCGGCCCGATGCAATGATGTGTGGAAAATGGGCCTCACCCCTTGCCTGTGACCGCTGCCCTTGCCTTGTTCTCCTGTAATAAAATAATCGCGGAACATGCCGATTTCTTTGGGGATCGAGAAAATGAAACAAATACACCCATTTCACATTTGATAGAGAAATAGTATTGGTGAAATAAAGTTTCAAAAGTTTAAAAATGTAAATTGAATTACTGGTTATTGTGCAGAGGCAATTGCCACCCCGCAATAAAAACGAGAGCATTATTTTATTGCAATATTATAAAGTTGAATTTTAATGGAAAATTTGCGCCAAATGTTAAAACTGGGTTTTATTTTCCAGTGACGATACAGAGTTCAGTAACGTAATGGCAATACTGATTGAAGTGAGGGGAATCCGATATGAGTATCTCGGACGTTCTACCTGTCGTTGTTTTATCCTGGATGTAGGCAGCGATAAAAGTCAGAGCAAATGGCAGTCAATAAAATAAATAGCGCCGGCAGGGTGTTCTGTAAATAACTTGGTACTCTGGCTCGGGGCGACGATCGCCTTTTTTATTGGAGCCTCGATTGTTCTCGAAACAACGAGTGTGAAGCGTCGCAGGCGGGCGCATATTGCACTGTCGCGCTGACTCCGCAGATTTCGCTCTCAGATTAGAAACAGAATTTCTATGCTGTGTTGTAGACAACAATATGAAAAGAGAACCTTATCTTCATTTCATAAATTGTTGTAAGTCTTCACGATTGCTTTTAAAATATAGAGTAGGTACAGACCTACATAAAAACCAGTTCTTACATCCTTAAACAGGGCTTTTTTGGCTTTCTTGAATCATTACGCAGGTTTTTTTTTCGTAATAGGGTAAAACAGTTCCTCTATTTTATCATTCATGAGGGAAACCAAACCTGTCATTTCCATTGAAAACGAACGAATCCCCGGACCTCTCAGGGTCAATCCAAAGAATTACATTAGCCTGGACATAATAAAGTATTCCACACGTATCGCAGTCGGTCGCGACGCTTTCCCAGATAGATGTATTAATTTGTAAGAATTTGTCCCGTAGACCCTCACCCTACGAGAATTCCAATCACGCACAACAAGCTCCGTAATTGCACCTAATAATTTCTTTAAATAGTTTCACTGGACACGGCCACTGAGAAATATTTATCGACTGGAAGGAATAAAAATAAAAAGATCGATGTTTATTACCGGTATCATCTAAAGAATAATAAAAACAGAGCAATTTCGTTAAGTTTTATGACGTCCCTTTCTAGCTTTTTATATGTTTAAGCAGTGGTGTTATTAGTATCGTCAGTGTCATCGCATCGCCGTGAGCTTTAAGTGTCAGGCCGAGGGTCGAGGTCCCATGGGGCTCGTCAACGCTGGACAAACCTAATCCAATCACAGGCAATCGAGTGTGATCACGCCTACGCTCCGCCGTAACACGTGCTACGCCGTAGATCTACACGTAGATGTTATCAAGCTGTTTGTTACGAAATCTAACGCATCATATCGCTAAAACAAAAGAAACCTATTATATTTGTGTAGTTTGCTTTTGTTTTTACTATTATTGTAATTACAGTCTATAGAATCTATCTATACATAGTATTTTAATACAAAGTCGGGTAAGCTAGATCGCTGAACGGCTGAACCCATTTTTATGACCGTTGAAAAAATCTAAGCGAGCAAATCCATGGGCTTAGTTTGTATTTATACATAGTACTCCAAAATTTTACGAACAGTTAATACCTATTTTATCACTGGTTTAACATATAAATCTTACAAATTAGTATTACTTAATTCAACAAAATTACACATAAAAAATAATTTGTACATTTTAATAATTACCTCATCATAATTGAGTGAGTTTTTATTGGTCTCAATAAAGATATCGCAGTTGCTACACCGTAGCGCTACGAGTACGACCGTAGCAGTCGCGGGACGGAAACTCCTCTTAATTTAGCTAAGCATCTTACCGCTATCTACTTTGCGCTCGCGCCGCAGCTTATGCTAATGGCGTCTTGTAATTCTCTTATCAACTTGTCCACCGGCACAATAGTATTTAAACAATTAATATTAATAGGCACTAACAAGCAAGGCATCTAGCTTGACAAAGTACCCTCCATAAGCGCAGACTTACAACGCCTACGCTCAATTTGTCCTGAAACGAATAGTGTGACTGTAAGGAATGATGAGGTGTATTAGAGGTACGGTTATTAGGAAGTCCCTGAGGCCGTGAGGTAATGGGCGACGAGGGGACCGCCAATAAGTCACGGAGACCATCCGATAGAAGCGAATCAATGACCACCCCGATATGATACATGGGATTAACCAGCGTTTATAGTTTTATCTCTAGCAAATTAATACGGCGGAAATTTTATCATTAATTTTTGTGGGATGTTGTTTTTACCAAACAGTGGGAATCAGAATAGAATAGGTATATTTATTTAGCTAAGCACAGACATATAGGTAAGGAAAATAGTAAGTATAGTTGAGTGTAAGTGAGTATAGGTGATAGGTAAGTAAAATTAAGGAGTTTTATGCGTGAATACAGTAGAAGGAAAAGAATAGAAACTTCAGCAGTATACAAATAATTACTTATATCATTAATATTTAAAGGACACAGAATTGAAATAAATATCCTATCATCGAAAGATGAAATTGTAACATCAAATTAGGTAATTTTTCTACGTAATTCCACTCATATGTTTTAATGATTGAACCTAGGTATTTTCAACTAATAAAAAAGGTGGAGGTTCTCAATTCGACTGATTTTCCATGATTTATTTTTATGTGTAGGTACACCATCACTTTTTTCTGGGTGAACCAATATCGTTGACTTTTTTTATTTGGTGGTTTTCGTTTGGTCTCATAATGGCCACTCATATCAAGATCTGACCAGGACTTTTGAGTTATCCTTATATTGCGTGAAATTTAAAAAAACAGTTTTTTTTAATCATTAAATTATGATTAGGTGACTAATAATCCGCTATTATTTTAAATCAAAGGTAAGCAGTAACGCGGTAGTTAAACAGCTGTGTTGCCATTATCAGAATAAAAGCAGTGGACAGCTGTCAAACGCAAAGCTGTCAAATTTCATTGCAGGGATGTACTAAGGGCCTGTCAGTTCAGGTCCGTGTTTTAGAGGCGCAAGGGGTGCTTCTTAAGCGAACGTGCCGCGGCGCCGCCGGTAAACACGTGGGTAGATAACAATCCGTTTGGATTGCCTCTATATTTCATTTTCCCCGTGTGCCCGCTAACTAGATAGAACGTCACATGGATGGAATAAAAGGAAATACGGGCTCGTTTCTTTTCAAAAGGAATTGATGCTTGCTGATACCCATATCATAAAATTAGGTAAACGGTTCCGATGTTTTCCTGTTTGCAGTGTTTTCAAACAATTCTTGAACGTCTCTATAATCTATATTATCTGTCCTCGTTCTTTTGATGCTTTCGTTTTAAGACACCTTTAATGCCAGTTTACTAAAAGAACCTCACTTAATTTTATTTCTCATTTTTAGATAGATTCGCGCTATGTAGGTACATTGTTAATATGGATAACAAACCTAACGATAATATTTATATTCTTTGTTTCTATTCTTTTATTGAATCTTTTTTGAAATAAAAAATATGTATCTAAGTAGTATAATGTACTCAAAACACATACTCTGCTTGGAGTATGATGCTGTGTGTATTGTCCAGAATTTTCATTATTTATTTATTCTTTGCACACCGTACGTGAAAAGGTTTATTTATAAAAGCTTCCCGTCACAAAAGGCGAGAAGAGATCTTCTGGTTAGTTAATTCTTGTTGACAAGAGCCGATCCTTTGGTCAGCCGATGACTTTCGCAAACAACAACCCGTGTCACTATTGTAACTAAATCACGGGGTACGTGAATTGAATTGTTTATGTATCTGTGTCTCTAGAATTAAAATTTGTAACAGTGGATGCTGTAATGTTTATTACTTGTTTTATACAAATTAATACTTACTTGCTTGTAATTACTTGTAAGATATATTAGGGACTGCTTATCTCTTTAGCTTAGGCCACTTTTAAAACAAGGACTTTAACATTGTGCACTAGATTTCGCGACCGGAAAGACTTTGTTTTTGTATAATTTGTAACTTCAATACACTTGTTAAAAACTTTAAGCCTTTTTCTTCTCAACCAGTAGGTCTAAATTCTCTCAAAATTATTAACTGCAACGTTCAGCCCTTTCATAGATAGCCGGGTGGGCTGTAACGCGACAGTTTTAAATGTAATGTTTATTACTTGTTTTATACAAATTAATACTTACTTGCTTGTAATTACTTGTAAGATATATTAGGGACTGCTTATTTCTTTAGCTTAGGTCACTTTTAAAGCTCTCATAATGTGTTGGGAAGTTGTGAACCTGAAATGTAATGTTTATTACTTGTTTTGAAGGATTATTACTTACCTGCTTGTAAGTACTTGTAAGATATGTGAGAACAGCTTATCTCTTTAGCTTAGGCCACTTTTAAAGCCCTCATAATGTGTTGAGGAGAAGTTCTGAACCTTAGTTCAACTCGTCTTATTCTACCTAGCTACCTAAATTTGGGAATTTAACCACGTATTCATAACAAAAACTTACGTGTAACAGAGAATCCTGCTCTAGTATACTCTTTGAACACTATTTTAGGGCTTCGCCTTAGATATTTATGCCATAAAATCAGAATTTCGGCATTTTTACCTAAAAATACATTTTCACCTCACTTGATAGAGCAGATTTTTCTGATCTAAATCCTTATTTTATTTTATTTGTAATGTAGCTGCTTCACATAGAAATTCATGTTTTTGTTATGACATCCTTGACATTTTTATACGTTTGACATGTCAAATTTTCTTCATATTTGTAAAACTAGCCATAGTTTGCATAGATTTTAGTTCAAACCTCTTGCTAAAATCTTAGCTGAGCCTGGCCGTTATGACCACTTTTAAAATTGCCGACTGTTCGATGAAATTTCATATAAATAGGAGAACATCGCTACAGTCGGGGAGTTCAACTTGAAGAGCCAATGAAGTAACATGAACTAACGTAAAACCTTCTGCCTGAAGACTGGTCGACCCCGACCCCTAGAGGCCCGAAGCTTGGTGAAGAACATCTCCACCTTGGAATCCTGGGCCTGGAGAAGACATCCCTAGTAGACGATCCCGAGGCTGCTTCGACGACTTCGTGTCTGGCTTCCTGGAGGTCGGCGACCCTGGCTGGCCACTCTACCACCGCCAGAGGCTAGCCTGTCCTCTACCAGATACGGAAGCTATCATCTCGGGCTAAGGGGATTGTCCCTCAGCGGGAGACTCTACTCTGTGACTCCTCTTCTTACATCTCCCGTTGCTCCAGGTCTCACGGCATCAGCACTACCTCGCGGCGTTCCAGATTCCTGGTCCTAGCGGTCGGCGGTCACCACCTAGACCGCCGCTATTCAAGGCGGAGGCGAGACTTTGCGGTTGCGTTCTCTCACTACGTCTACACGTCTCAATAGCTGCCAGTTAAGGACTTTAATCTTGTGCACTAGATTTCGCGACCGGAAAGACTTTGTTTTTGTATAATTTGTAACTTCAATACACTTGTTAAAAACTTTAAGCCTTTTTCTTCTCAACCAGTAGGTCTAAATTCTCTAAATTATCAACTGCAACGTTCAGCCCTTTCATAGATAGCCGGGTGGGCTGTAACGTGACAATGCAATTTTTCGATATTCGGTATTTATTGAAACTTTGGTTCAATTCGTGTTCTCATTTTCACATTGTTTAAATGGCTAATCACTTCCGTTGTGTCCGTTGTGCTAAATCATTCCGATTTCAAATTTAAACAAAAGTGTACGGGCATTCACTTTGACAGGGTTCCATAGGTACTTTAATATTTAGTGATAATAATCATGAATGAATAGCCCCCAAAGGCAAAATCTTAGGTATCTCTCAAAACCATTCGAAAACTAAAATCAAGTTCGTCTGAAACAAAGATTCTAGTAGCCTACGAGCATGAAACTATTACCGCTATATAACTACTAAAATTAATAAATAAACAATTCTGGACTATTCACACAGAATCATCTAGCCCCAAGCTAAGCAGAACTTGTGTAATGGGTACTAGATTTACGTAATCTACAATATAGGTAAAAAGTTTTTTTTTTTATTGTAGATAAAAAATAGACTCTACATTTATAGTTTCTTTCTATTCCATAGAGGCGCTACAATGCGCTAAATGTATGAAAATCTACGAAAACTTTTTCCCATCGTCAACTAATGCACAGTTTAACCGATACAATTAAGGACTCCGATCATACACGGATAAAACCAATAATGGTTAGCACTAACCGCTTGTTAATCAATCAGTACACTTGATCCTTGTGCATTGATGTCCTGTTCTATAAAAACCGGATACATTATACTCTCAGAGGGCCATTGAATAAAACTTCAATGCAGAAGCGTTTCCGAAAAAGCGATATTCAGGAAGGTACATACTCGCTACTGTTTGAAGGGGTTTTATTATTTTTAAAGCATGCGCTCGTTTGCACGCGAATGGGCCACTTAGCCACGGAGAGAATCTCCCTATACTTGGTTCTAGATTCGTAGATTGTTTTTGTTAACAAAGGAATAATTGTCAGGAATGTTATTTTTATCTTTTAATCTACCTACCAATTAATAATCTAATTAATCTAAAAATTTACATACCTACCGTAGGCATAAACTATAAACCTATCCCTTTCCCACTTATAAGTTTGAATTTTCATTTGCATCTTGAGTTTATGTACTTACATATATTATTTTTGGATTTCCTATTTATTCTCTATCGATTTACATGAGCTTATATTTTCTACTGTTTAATGTTTACTGTATAAGTATGTCGTTCTAAAGCATTTGTTTCCCCAAAATATATAAATATTAAAATCAAAGAAATATTCATGAGAAATATTACAAAACTGTATAAATGGTTTCATCATCGGAGCAAATCGCAGAAGTTTAAAAAAAATGGTTTTGAAAGCGACTATCTTGCTTCATTCGTCTGTCTTCTGTTTTCCAATTCGCTTTTTTCGGTGCGCTTTTGGCAATTTTTTTTGTGTTGTTGCAGTTTTATTTATTTAATTTTGGGGAAACAATGGTTCAATAGTATCTAATTAAACACAGTATTTAGGACTAGGGTGACCATTAATAGATTCCCACAAATATCAACACAGTTTGGGTACTTATTGTTTCAAGTGACAATAGCAGAAATGTGATAGCAAAGTGATTTACTGTAACTTTTGTTATTGTTCAATATTCTAAAGGCACTTAGTTTAAGAATCCATATTATTTATTATCTTTAGACTATCACTCTTCGTTAATTTTTATTCCTTTGTTCACGTAAAATATCTTGGATTCTTAAACTGAGTATAGAGCGTACCACTACCACCGAGAATATTTCCCATACTAACAGCATTAGCTATCTTTATGTTGAGGATAATAGTTCCGCCACGCTTTTTACATGTTTTTTCTGAAGTAATAAAGACAGATCTGACGATCTCGATTGTGAATACAAATACGACCGTCGATAAAAGGATTAATAGCTTTTGTAACAACAAAACTGCTTTAGGGCTAATAAAATCAACGCGACGAGTTTATAAGTGCAAATAGCCAATAGACTACTGATTTGAGCACGGTATCGGAAGTAGATGTTACTGAAGAACACCTAAATCATTCGTACCGCTAAGGATTGGAATGCGCTGCCTGCCTGTCAAAACTACAACCCGAGCTGCTCGGGTTGTAGTTTTTATTGTACCTATTTAGGTGTCTTCTAGTGCTTCGTGATACATCTTCGGCCACGTCGTTACTTAAGTGAGATTGTAGTCAAACGAAGCCCTATTGTTGATTTAAAAAAGATGATGTCCTCCAAGCCGATTTCGGCAACTGTTTGCCTGGTCAAGCCTTGACTTGGATAAATTTTCACTCGTTAGGGCTTTGGTTTTCTGCCTTTTTGTGTGCTCGCTCGTGGCTTGATTACTCAAACTTGTTAACATTATATTGAAATAAATAAAAGATATGTACCTGTTTTGAACAGGATTGTTATTTTCAATTAAATTTATAATCGCAGAAAAATAATGCATATTATGTACCTAATGTTGTATAATGAAACAACTAGCTTTAATACCTAAAACTACGTTCATCATAAACTATAAAAAACAAAACAAATCACTCTCAAACGACATACCAATAAGTCATTATTATGGTTTGATGTGTATTTATCTACCGTTAAAATGCGAATTCACAGCAGAATCACTAATTTGCAACCCCTCCGATGCGGTTTGTGTCGTGTGGTTCCGCGGCCATAGTATACGCTCAAATAGAAGCGCATGTTTCGTCGCTGGCATTTGTTTTTTTATTGTATCATCTTAACCCTTATCAAAGGTTGAACTGATACAATATTGATATTATTCACCGCCAACTATGTCACTACTAACTATTAGAGGTTAGTAATTACACATTGTAGGTTCAGTAAATTTATTAAAAAAAAAATTTTTATGTCTTGTATGCATATCTTTAAGCCTATAAATAAGTATTACAACATTGAAAAAAAAGTAATGGAATTAAGAAAAAAAAATTAAAATTGAAAGCAATATCATCGTATTCTTCTTTTATGCTAACATAATAACTTTTATGTAGCACATACATTAGTAGTTCTTAGATAGTAGGTAGATTTAATAATCTGATTAAGTATATCATCTTCCCTATATAAAAGCTTCGTCTTAAAAAAAATTAAATATTATATAAACTTTTCTAAAATAAACGAAATTTATTATCATTCTAAACAGGATATAATTGGGTTTAAATTATATGAAACAACAACAAAGCTACAAAGAAGTAGCAGTGCCCCGACATTATCTAGCCAAGAACCGACAATAGCTGGGGTAAACATGTTCTTGAGTTGAGACCGCGACTCGACACTCTCTGGCCATATGGGAAGGCGATCTGCGAAGGATTGCAGGCTGGATGCGGCAAGCTGATGACAGGGCACAAAGGACCTATGTCCAGGAGTAGGCTAAAATAAAATATAAAATAATTTATTCAAAATTACTTAGGACTAAAGGAGTACAAAAGAACACAGCACTTTCTACCTGTATCTCAGGTAGAAAGTGCTGTGATGATTATTATGAACAACTGTTGTCCTCTACTATGCGCACGGCAGCGTGTGAGCGACAAAAGCGCATTTTGATTCTTATTCATAGCGATAGGGTCGCGTCGACCGCGGCCTAACGATTTGATAATGTATTCACTTGATAAAGCGGAAGGTGGTACTTCGCGAGTACCGCATTAAAAAACCAATTACAGCGTGCCGAAATCGCACGACGCTCCCATCTATTTGTCAGGGATAAAGTGTATTCTAAATTTAATTTCACGCAATTTTTAAAATTGGGGGACATCCGATTCTTTATTTTTTATTGTACGCTGGTTAGAAGTTTATTAAAGGGATATCAAATCTTGCTTTATGTTGGGGGAGTTTAGTAAGTTACAAGTTGATTCTTTAATTTCTCCAAAAATAAACGGTATGCAGTTTTTGTGTTTTTAACTTTTGCGGTCTCTTCTTTCAACATTTAACCTATTACGACATCAGTGGCGCGGTGGACGAAGATCCGCCTAGGACGCAGGAGATTGCTGGTTCCATTCCCGCTTTAGGACAATTGTTTGTACGATCTGCAGAATTTTGTTCTAGTGCGCACAATGCAAACTCTGCATAGCTGGCTATATGTATAAATACAGATTATCGAATCTCTTTATTTCTCCATAAAAAAGGGTTTTCTTTCATGATTAAACCTTAGGCCCGCTAGCTAATATAACATCATTAGGATAGGAAGCTAGGTACTCGTAGATAAGGGTATGATTCTTTGTCTCAGGGGAGATGTTTTCTCCCCTTCAAGCAATTCCTGTTTCAGCACTCACTTAATTACCGCTAATATTGCAGACTACCCACAAATATATGAATTTTCTTGTATTAGATTGCTATACAATTTATAAAAACTCTTTAACACTAATAAATTATGAGTAGGTAGTTAAAAAAAACTTTAGTACTAGGATTATTTAATTTAAAAATAAAAAAATGTATAAATACAAATAGGCTGCCCAGAAAAAGACATCGTGCGGAGTTCCGACCGAGTATTTTTTCCGTGAAGTTTCTTTACTTCTAAAATATCTAGATATTGACGATTCAGTAACTTACAACCGCCCTAATACAATAACGGCCGGAACAAACTGCGCCATAAAATATCACCAGTGAATAAATCAGTTTTGCCGTGATGCGCCCCACCCCTACCTTCTGTAACTATGGACGATTTATGCTCATCCTATATTATATTGAAGATAAAATAATAATTGACTTGACCTTAAACCTAGCAATAGCATAGCAATACAAACAAAGAAAGATTTCGTTTAATGTTATCGATTTGGATAACATTTAAAAATCCTGTAACTTACAGGCAAACTTAGATATGGAGCTAAGAAATGTTTGGACCTAATTTATAGAAAACTTTCGTAGCAGTGCTACGCCGTAGACCGTAGACATTCCATAGGGTACCAATCAAATTAATTACGTATATACATAGGTACTTTAAACTATAGACTATATAACGTAGGTAGTTTAAACTATAGAGGCAGTGTTGTTGAAAGGGATATCCGAGCAATTGAATTTTAATTCACTTTTTTGACGGAAAAAACCTAACTTAAAGCTTCAAAGTTAATCTCGACGAAGCTGCCTCAATGTCCGATAATCTTTTTGTGAACACCAGTCTTAACTTAACACATGAAAACTTGCATCAAAAACGTCTAAACAAAAATTAACAAAAAACCGTTTAAAATTTGACTAACTTCGTTTTAGTTAAGCTTTAGAATTAAATAAATATTTATAAAACAAAAACAAATAACATTCGTAGGCCTCGATCACAATTTTTTTTTTGAGTATGAAACGGTACACATTCAAAGCAACATGATAAGATGCATAAGATATTCTGTGCAGCAACCGTGAAAGTGACGCAGTGCTGCGTGCCGCAGCCACGCAGCTTTGGGCCCGCACGCCTCACGCCCCAGCTCTGATTGAGCTGCGACAAGTTAAACGATTTGAAACAATTTAATAGAGATCAAAAATTCAGTACCCCACGACACCCGCACTAACTTTTGAAGTTTTTCCCTCGCTAAAGGGATTATCGGTGAGCGTAAGCTCAGGGGGATATTTTATGGGTTTTGTGGATTTTCTTTCATATTTTCCTAATAGGTATGGGCTGGTTGCTGTAAGTCCCAATCAATTACTGCTTTAAACCAGTTATTTGTGGAGTTTTATCGACAAGGGAACGTGGTGTAAAGTTTCATTGAATGACTTTTTTTTGTCGTTTCTTTGTTTTTTAGTTTCTTTTTAACGTCACCATACGTATTTTAGGGGAGGCCTATGTCGATGATGATGATATGTGTTTTAACGAAACTTTTCGTTTCCTATTTATTTGATAGGTATAAGATTTAGCATGGTTACCAAGACATTGCCAATAATAATACATTTATCGAAGAAATAACGAGAGCTTTAGGTTATTATACTCCCTGATCGAGTTCACGTATCTACTTCACTTCTCTGCTGGAAGGCTATCAACGTAAATATCTGCAGATTTTACCACTTTACTTCCACATGGTCCTACGGTCCGCTTTCATCAGAAATATGACTTTATCAGTAGCATATAAGGTTGATAGTTCGTTTGATGATGTAGTTGGAACGTTTTCAGAGTAAGTTTTGTGAAATGCGATTGCGTTATGATAGGATCAGGGTTCACCGAAGCGTGGTCCGTACAGAGAGGCGCTTCAAGCTACGGCTCCCGAGCACGTCTCCGTATGACACTAATGTCATTTTAAACGTGGCGAACTCTTTGTACCCTTTTACAATTTATATTTTATGGTGATTGATTTTGACGTAACCCACATCAGAGGATCAGAAAACTGAACTCACGTCACTGGAGATGAAGGATACTCGCTCATAACAAACCCATAATTGTTTTCTTAACATATTCTATCAAGATTTATCCAGATGTTTTATTTTTTACTTGCGCAAGGTGGCTTTCGCATCACCTCGACCATGATGGGTGGGGATTTTTCTGATCGCCACTTAATGTGAAGATGCGACCTTCGAAAATCGCCCCTTACTTACAGCTACTACGGTAGGAACTGTCGGATTTTCTTCCAAATGCTGAGTTTTTAATAAGTTTCTACACCTGAGCAAGAAAAGGCATATTTTCTGAGGATTAAGGAGTAAAATGGAGCAGAACGGTATCTTCCCCAATCTCTTCATCCGATAAACACAATCGACCGGAACGTACTCCCCTATTCGCATCAATCGCACTATTGATTGTCTCAAAGTTTATGTTTTTAAAAATCTAAACCACATTCTTCAAAAAGAAAATGGTCCGTCAACCTAAGACCATAAAGACGAGAATGTCAGAAATACTTAACCATGCTAACTTACAACTTTGTAAAGTATAGATCAGAATTGGATTCTAAAATTAAATATCTTCAAGAGTAGGTGGAATGAGACACAATATCAACAATACTGTGAATCGTATTGTACGAATCCAAGGTGTCGTATTGCATTTCGCAACTCTGCAGTTTGCAAAAGTTTCCTGTTGCACACATCGGTATTTTGTCCTGCTATCTTGTACCTAAACATGCCATAAAATTCACGTCAGGTGAGATTATTTATTTTCTATATAGTCTTTAAGTACTGGTTGTGCATTCGTTTACGATGATTATAAATTTTTTTTGTCTCATAATCTTACTTCTTACTATCTTACTATTATAATAGGTAAATAGGAAAGTCTGTGTGAATGTTTGTTATAAGTAATCTCCGTAATTACTTAAGTTATTTAGATGACATTTGGTACAAAGATAGTTTAGGGCCTAGAATAAGAGATAGGCTAATAAAATTTTCAAAAATTAACCACTGAGGGGGTTAAATAGGGTGGTAAAGTTTGTATGGAAAAATATTTTTCCTTGGTTCGATTCACTCAAAACTCGGCATAAATAAACTATGGAGTGAATAATTAAGCCCTTTTTTATTTTTACACAATAACCCCTAGGGGGTGTGCAATAAATTTCTGAAATTTGTACGAGAAAAAACTCTGGTTCGCGGGCGAAGCCGCAAGGCGCATCTAGTAAATCATAAGGCGCGTCGCGGCGCCTCTACCCCATAGAGAAGAACAAATTTTTGTTGATTGATACCGGAAAGTAGAATAGTTTCATCATAGAATCATTGTTTCATACGAACTCGATGTTAGTTTTTAAACGGTTTCAGATATTTTGTAGGAGCTATTTTTACGGAATATTGTATTAGTCTCATTATTTTTTGTACGTGTAAGCGTGGTAGATGTTAAAGTTTCGAGCTTTTAAAAACCTTTTTCATTACCATTAAGTACACATACCATATACAATGCTACAAATGCACAGGATTCATAACGTACCCATTAACATAAAATAATATTTACTTATACGTTTCGCCAGCAATTAATTCCAATTCTAAAGCTCAAACGATTCCAACTGAAGGAAAATAATCCTTTAGATTAATACCTTAGAACTACTTCTCAGACTGATTCAATTTCTGTAAAACCCTGCAAAGTCCGAAGACGTTTATAATGACATCTTTTGATGAATCTCATATCCCTTTCAATCGTAGACCGTCCCGTTTTCGGTTCAGTAGCGCTTACTGAAGCGGTACGTAGTGGATTATATTTTTATAATACAACAAACACAATCAGGACTAATCGGATCTCGGCAAATAGCCGGTCATTTGGAGAACGATCGAAGTCCGAGAATGTCCAGTGACTATCTAAAGTATTGAGATAATAGGTGCAGGGGCCAAGCCGCCGCAGCCACCCCTGGGGCTGTAAGGAATAATGTAAGTGTCCGGGGCGACATTTGCACCGAACTGCCGACGACCTCGCCTCTTACTTATGCGGTTTTTAATATTTTTATTGTAATAGCTTTGGTCAGTCTAGCACAGGAAAACTGTAGAGATTTTTCTTGGTGCTTGGTGTTATGACTTGCTTCTGCTCTACAATTAACACGTAAAACTAAGACAATTGACTACCTCAGGCATCACAGTCACCAGGGAAGACCAGCGCTATAGCTTAATAAACTCGGTCACAGCACACGATGAGTGGGAACCCTTTTTGTCATCTCTCCTTTTATTTCCAAAACTGTGTATGATTTGTATTGTATGTGACAAAATAATTATTTTTTTACTTTTTCTTTACTTAACGAAGTCAAAAAATTATCGCTATAGGTACGTACAGCAGACACCCTCGAGATTTTAGATCCTACATTTGGTATTTTGCACATGTTCTGAAATCACACCTGGTAGGTTATTCTTTTTGTCCTGCTTTACCTTCAAAAGTAAACATAGAAACTTACTAACCTCCCTATTTTGGAACTAAGATTATTTATCGTTGTTTTTTCCTGGCTTTTTGGGTTAAAAATATGAGGTAGAGAAAAACTACTAAAACTATCTATGATCTCTATTAGAAAAGAAAATAACAATCAAAGAAGAAAAGAAACAAATTAAACCTTGTATATTTACAATTGAAGCAACTGATCTATCCGCAAGCAAGAAGTAGCTCAACTGGTCCATTCATCTAACTGGTATTGGAGTCGGAAATGTCTTCAAGATGCTGGTTGCATTGAACTGCTGTATACATGACAATGCTGTGCCACTAGATACACACCGGCTTTAGCATCTTTAATATAACATGACAATGAGACTCAACCAAGTCTTCGGTTTTCATAATTCCTACGACCTGAGGTAAAGGTTGTGGAAAACGTGTAAAAAACAGATGCGGCATGTCCCCAACCCCCTCGTGGTCACCATTATTGTTGGCGGCGATCGCCGTAAAACTGCCCATAAACTATCCTCGGCCGTCGCGCCTTCGATACATATCTACGCACTTATTGAAACTGCCCATTTCCCAGTCAAAATAAATTAATTTGATATCTTCCGCAAGAGGAAGATTCTCAGAACTTTTCTAAAACTGTTTTGAGTAACCTTTCGCAAATCCTTAAGATTCTCAAATCAATGTAGGTGTCTAATGCTTTGCAGAGAAAAGGACTCTGACTAATATTCATTTCATTTTCAGGAACCTGTAAAAAACTTCATGAACCAGAGGTAAGGAACAATAAAAATCCCCGTGGAAGACTGGATATTATATGAGCTGAAATAAAATCTGTCAGTGACCATTTATAGCTCGGAGTCCCTGTTATTAAAATGTAGCGGAGCGAGCGGGGTCGGCGGCGGCGACTGTGCGCCGGGTGCGGCCGCGACACGATCTGATTTATGCCCGAACCAGCAGTATTTTATTCGACGGGCGCCTCAAGAAAACTATAAGTTTCCGTTCGGCAGGACCAGGGGAGTAGCCCACTAAATATTGTCTCCGCTCGCTCCGCCGATACAAACAGATATCTGTATTTATTGTCCTCCTTTGAGATAATTTGGTAATGGATTGGGATCATTACTTTTATATTGCGAATAAATCTTTTTCGTACGCAAACTATCTGTTATCTCTAACAATATTAGTTTTATTCACGTTCCAACACACGGGTGTCGGAGGTGACATTATAAACGAAGGCAATTTTATAGTCGCAACGCTGGAGGCGTTTTACGCTATTGTGTAGGATTGAACATCCTGTCTACCACGTAGGTACATGAAGAGAAGTAACTCGGTAGATTTCGCATGATAAATGCATTTTACGTAGATAAGAGAAGAAAAACCTCCCTGAAAATAATAGTGCCTGTCATCTAAGATAATAATGCTGTTATCACTACATAGTATAAAATAAAGTCGCTTTCTCTGTCCCTATGTCATTATGTCCCTTTGAACGCTTAAATCTTTAAAACTACGCAACGGATTTTGACGCGGTTTTTTTTTAATAGATAGAGTGATTCAAGAGAGGTTTATACGTATAATAAAACCGTGCGAAGCCGGGGCGGGTCGCTAGTAAAAAATAATTCACAAATGAATTCACGCAAACTCATCTAACCCCAAGTAATGCGGAACTTGTTTTATGGATACTAGATGTCTGATATACTTGATTGATACATTATATTTTAAATTATAAGGTATTATTGTTATTTAGTGCACTTATGTTTTGTCTTTCTACGAGTTTCTTTGAATATACATACCTATTTATATTTTAGTATTGTTAACTCATTACCTACTAAATAAGATAGATAAGTATTTTTCATTCTAAATACATAGAAAACACAAAGAACATCCTGAAGTTTTAAATTTCTGCGATCTTTGCAACCTTGAGATGAACTTTGAAACCCTGAAATTTTAACGATCATCGTACAAACATTTGTGGCGAGATTCGACCCCGCAACCTCTGCGTGTCGCAGGCGGACTTTCATTAACTAGGCTCTCCAGAAGTCGTAAAAAAAGTTGTGGTTTTCACTGTTAACAAACACGATGTAAGGTTCTAGGAACATAGTGATAGGATTTCTTTATGCATTTTTTGTTCGGGTTTTCCTTATCCTACGTCATCGAGCCAACGTAGACTAACAGCGAATAAATGATAACTCAAATAGACTAAAATACGAAATTGTAATAAATTCAGCTAACTATCACATCACAGTTCTTGACACTAACGACTCTTCAACGTCCTGGCCTCCACGCCTCTACGCCCCTCGCCATCTAGCCTGATTGACGGGACAATCTCAATGCGATAATTTATCTAATTACTGTGTATTGGTGACTTTACATCTATAACTCAACAGTCAGTACTTTATTTTCATAAGAATTTACAGGGACTTCTATTAAATGCCAAATTTCTTCCTAGAGCCACTGAATACTTACTTCCTTACTAATATTATAAACGTGGATATTTTCATGGATATTTCAATCTCTTTTTTGGTTTGGGCTGTAATTTTGAATAGACTTAGTTCTAGCCCTGGTATAAAACATGTGCTACTTTTACACGCAGACGTGAAGAAAAGTCAACGGTAACATCATATTAAGATCAATCCCTACATTTAGAAGAAGAACAATTTCCTACATTTAGAGTGCGAGTCGAAAATTCTTGGTACTTCCTACGGACTCTAGCGCCGCCGCGCCGCGTCCCGCTTACATACATTCGTATTATTATAGTATATTATAGTATTGATAAACTTCAATGTTTCCCAGTCTTTATTTTATTCAAGGTCCAGAACCTTATAACGAACTGCAAAATTTCAACCCGAACCGTAAGTACCTAGGTTTGACTTAGCGGTGTCTTTAAGAAAATAATTGATCTGATAGAACGGAAAAACAATAAAAATTACTATGTATCAAAGAATGAAAATGAGATTACCAATGAAAATTATTTTGTAATTACTAATTGAGCAGTTGCGAAAAATCTATAGGTAATTAACTGATCCGTATTCAACCAGTTCGAAGCGTCGTCGTCTCCAAGACGCTGGCAAGAAAAACATAATCTTCATGCATATTGTCTGCCCATCTGGTCATTTACCCCATGAGCGATATCCATCGACTGTCTATGCCTAAGTCCAATTACGTGATTGGATTATCCGTCGTTGGCGTTGGCTCAACGCCTGTATATTAGTCTGTGTATCAACTCACGCAGTTCATTCCGTTTCCTATTGAATTATAATTTTCTGCCTGTAGTAAATGAGTTATTTTGTCAGTAGAGTATCAGTAGTCATCAGCCCGCGGCTACGCAAGTTTTGTTTCTATGGAAACATTTCAAGGTTATTTCTACCCCACGCGAACTGATTCATGGGATAAAAAATAGCCTATGTTTTTAACTAGAGCTAGTAGAGTAGGTATGTCTATTCAAAATTAAATTTCGGCCCGATAAGTACCTACGTTTGTGGTTTTGCGTGAAAACGTAACAGCATACCTACAAACTTTTGTAAGAACTTATAAATTAATTTTCTACGTATGATTAGATTATAATTGCAAATAATAAGAAATGTTAGTTTCATTACTTTCTAAAATAAGTTCAAGAATCTACTAGTCTAGTATCTGTACTCATTCAGTAATTGCTAACTCTACCAAACAATTATGAGTATGTTTATGTTTACGTACAAGTTGATAGAATCCACCCCATATGAGCATCCGCCAATCAGTCGATCATTAGAGGTGATTGTTTTGACTTTGTGCGACGGCATTTATCCAGTGAACCTGCGATTATCGCCCGCGCCGTCTGACCACACATTGATTGAACGATTGTTTCATAGTGATTTGTGTTAGGACCTATTGTGGTGGGAAGTAAATTGAGATAAATCCTGAAAATTCATCAAATTATTTAAACACCTACATAGTCATGCTGAAAATCTGATATAGACCGCCGACATACTTAATAGTAGCTGTGCCCTGTGATATGAGTGATATCCAATTTGAAAAAACAGCCGAGATTCATATGGAAAAAGTTCGCAACCTTTTTACACTACCTTATTATGACGCTATGATAGATATATAAAAGCTATGACGAAGAGAGGCAAAAATATGAAAAACATTTTGAACAAAGCAGATTTTTCGCTCTTTTTATGACAAAACACAAGGAAGTAAAACTAAGCATGGTAATATCGCTAAGAGATTCAAGACAAAATGTGATACTTAAAACTAACCTGTCTTCTATTCATGTAGGTATGCCCAATAGGGTATCTACACATTGTGTTACTTAAACTTAACTCTTTATAATAAGTACCTACTAACAATGTGAAACAATAAATATATTGAGTACCTATTGAGTAGGTATATGTATAGGTACCTACTTAACTAAATAAATAATTATAATATATATAATTATAAAATATATAATTATTAGATGCAATGAAGGAAATATGACCACCAAAGTACCGAGGTAACATTGGATCACAGCATACATATTGAAACACTGACATTGTAAACAGGGCGAGTACCTACAACATAATACAAGGATTCCAATGGTGTCAATGTTATGAAACGCCAACCTTGAGCGTTTGGAACTTGATCCGCCGACATTGTGACACGATGGCTTCGCGTTACGATTGTTTGTGTAACTGCTATTGATGGTAATGTAATAAATCAAAGTATACTTATTCTATTATAATATAAAACTAGCTTAGATAAAATGTGAAAGCTTGGATGTTTGTTGCCTCTTCAGCTCTTCACGCTGAATATACTGAACGAATCAAGCTGAAATATATTTGACACATATTTCATTACATTATTAAAATATTAACAGGAAATAAAAATATTGAGGAACAGAGCCTAACTTAAGGTAGTTACCTACTTTCCATTGACATTTTACTTGTAACTTAAGACAATGTACCTCTGCACTGTTTTTTTTTAAATAAAGATTAATTTTTATTATTATTCATTTATTTATTAACACTGCATGTGACAAAGTCAAAATTAGCTGCTGTTAAAATATATTTTTCTTTTACTTGTATAAGTACCTAATTAACCTTTTCTCTTACAGGGACAATAATAAAATAATGGTTTTCTGATATTCTTACCTTTTTTGATTTTCTTTAAAATCTAAAATCTGAAAAATATAAATGACCATCAAACTACTAGTTTCATTTTATTGAATCTCAAACATTTTTGTCGGAATAGTAACATAGAACATAATCTTAAAAAACAGTATTAAGAATAAAACTAAAATACACCTAAAAATTTATAGAATACGGAAAATCAATTAAATTAAAACACAAATTAGTAGAAACTTTACATTCCTTAGTAAAAAAAAATAACACAAAAATACCTAGGTAAAACTTGCTTTAAGAAAACGTAACATTGATTAATTACATTTAAATCATACCTTTGAATGTCTTGGTTATCATCAATATGTAGACTAGTATGGAATATAATAGTCTACATATTTATGATAAAAATAAAGTTTAGATGGACACTACTAAAAACAGTCGTAATTAATAACGCAAATCTATTTATTGTACTCGAACACGTTAAATAAATGTAAAGGCGTGAATTAATGACACCTTATAAAAGACCGGATTTATAAAGCTTTTTTCTTATACAGTTTATCACATACTAGATGCGCCCCACGGCTTCGCCCGCATGGAAATTTATTTGGCAAATTTCAGAAATTTATTGCACGCCTACTAGGGGTAGTTTCATACAAATAAGAAGTATTAAAGAATAAGAAGTGTTAAATTAATTACTTTGCAGTTTATTTATACCGAATTTTGAGTGAATCAAATCAAGTTTCCACCAAACCGAGCCACCAAATTTACATACAAACATTAGCACCTTAAGGATCTTCTCTCGGACGAGTTGTCCACTTCACTTTTGGTTTGGGGTACAACTGGTCCGAATCTAAAATCAGCAGTTTTAGGACTCGGACGAGTTGTACCCCAATCTAAAACTGAAGAAGACATCTCGTCCTCGGACAATTTTTCATTCGGACGAGATGTACCCTAACCCATTTAACCTCCGAGAAGGTTAAAATTTCTAAATTTGAATATCCTGTGTTAGTCTAGGTCCTAGACTATCCACATACCAAATTTCATCAAAATAACTTAAGTAGTTACGGATATTACTTATAACAAACATTCACTCAGATTATCCCATTTATTATAATTCAAACAAAACACCCCTATTTAGCTTGAACGTGGAGTTTGATAAGCCTGAACATAATAATATCACCTAAATTCACAGGAATCGGCTTCAAAGTAAGCAGGCACCTAGTTGAAATCCTATGTGAAAACAATATACAATGTACAAAGCAATAGCAACATTGTAAGCTAAGGACTAAGGTATCGGATTGCAGACGACATCCTGTTTGCTCCACTATTACTTAGAATCGTGAGCGATAAGTTAAGTCTGAGCTTGATTTTAAATAATAGTGCCCTTTTACACCCAATCCGTACCTGGAATACGTAGTGTTAACTAAGTATTATAACTACATAGTATAAAAAAAAACAAAGTCGCTTTCTCTGTCTATGTAGGGATAGTAGGGACGTAGCGCTTTGGATCGTCCGGTGTGGATCGGGCTAATCACTCTATAGGTATATTAAAAAAACCGCATCAAAATCCGTTGCTTATTTCTAAAGATTTAAGCATACATCCCTCTAATTATGTATGCTTAAATCTAAGCAACGGATTTTGATGCGGTTTTTTTAAAATACCTATAGAATGAAGAGGAAGGTTTATACGTATAATAAATAAAACCATGCGAAGCCGGGGCGGGTCGCTAGTATTGTATATAAGTAGGTAGTAGCGTATTTAATCCGTGGAGTGGGAGCACTGGAGACTTATCTACACTACAGTTATAGGTATTTCAAAACCTGAATCAGGCTACAACCTCTCAATCGCTCGGTTTCGCATCTCCAACTATGATAATAGTGCAATTAAATTCTCTTTATTGACGTTTGAGATAGACAAACCTAAGTGAGTCACATTATAGGTAAATTACCTTTCTACCATGAAAGTGCTTGTTTCATAAAGATCAACATAAAATCTCTGTCAATCCACTTGACGTGACAAATCCCACCTTCCGGCTGGCCTCGGCATCGATTAGAACGACAACAATCGTCTCTGTTCCAATCAAAGAGACTCTTTACCTACCTAAGTACCTACCTACCTATATAGGCACCCACCTACCTACATACGATAGGTACTTGACACGTTTGGTCTGGTTTAATTCTCAAATAGATCTGAGAGCACGCTCTTCGATATGTTTGTTTTGGTTTATGATATTTTGGTTTGGGATTCTTTTATCTGCTTGTAATTGAGCCGAGAGATGGTTATAACTTGTTTTGAGTTTATGGGTACTGGGTTTAATAAGAGTAATGCTGTTGTAACTCGAGTTTGATGTTTATTTAGAGAAATGAGAGTTTAAACTTCGTCAAATAACATACCTAACAAATTTCCAATTAAAATAAAACCGCACTTAAAAACAATATACTCGTAGATGGCACAAAATTTTGAAGACCTCTGTGGCGCAGCGTGCGAAGGTCCGCCTGCGACGCAGGAGGTTGTCGCTTCGATTCCCGTCGCGGGACAAATATTTGCATTATATGATTATATGCAGATATTTGTTCAGGGTGTTCTGGCTGTTTTCTATATCTATAATAAACCATCTATTTAGTTTAATTTATTCAGTTGAGCTACCTTTAGACTGTTTGCAACCGTCTGCTTGATTGTAATTTTCGTTGTTGGTAAAGTATTTATTAAATACCTATATCAGTCAGTACCTCCGTCGTTAGTACCCATAACACAAGCTCTACCAAGCTTGGAGGCTAGATCATCAAAATACTGCATTTCTGAAGTCGTACTTAAGTATTTCCATAAAGTTTTATATGAAAAGGGACATAGATACCAACATACTTGCTCATACAAAAGAAGTTGAAGTGCGTCATACCGTCACAAACATGTCGACAGGTGCGGACTAACAGCATGTTCGTCGGTTCGTTTGTCCACAATCGCGTCGGATACCCGCGGCGTCTCGCACCCCGTGAATCCATGATGCATGCTATGACGCTCTTTTAGCATGGAACTGGAAATATTTCGCGTTTCTAACACAGATAATTCATTTTAAAACCATTTCAGTTTGGGAGTCAATAAAGTCTTAGATACTTCTTCTAATAATGCATGATGTAAGTATGAGTACCTAAGTGTTTTGTGTAGCTTTAATTTGATCGTAGATAGTTACTAAGTAGGTTAAGTTTTACTTAAACAGTAATTAAGAACCAAGTTATTAGAGTTAGGTTTCGTTAGCCAATAGTTTTGCCACTTTTTTGTATTTTATGAATGTTTATGTTATTATGGGTGATGTTATCACTAAACGATAAAACCCTGAAACAAATTTTAAAAAGGAGGAATATAATAATTGTAAAGAATTATTCGATTAAAAATTCTACCCAAAAACGTCTCTTATCTGAATGCAAGGCAGCCTCCACACTTAACAACATCATCAAAAATCAGTGTCTTTGATGCGGCTCCCGCGACGCGTTAAACAAGGCGCTGGCGGGGCGTCGAGGGTGGCATAATTCACTTAATTCATGCTTAAACCACCTTCAACCAAGCTCAAATCACGCACGTATTCAAAGTGCTTCCCTAAGGCGACGACGGCCGCACTGCAAAATGGGAGCTTGGATGGTGGAAGGAAGATATGAAACAAAAAGGTGCAAATGTACGGAACCTGCCATACTGCTACAAGTCTAGCTTAGCGCCTGGATTCGTCATTGCGATGACAGTTTTTCATGTTTCAATCATTTATTGCTTACATGTTGCTACATAAAGATCTTATAAAATAGTTATTACCCAAAATGAACACTGTAAGGGTTTTGTAACATACTAGGTAAGCCTAGGGATGCTTAACTTATTTATTTACAAAGACAAACAAAAAAACATATAACAGAAAAACCTAAATAAGACCTAAAATACGAACAAAGACGATTCATTTTTTTCTGAATTCCATGTTCGGTTCAATGGCCAGACCAAATAGATATTGATACCTATGTAGATGCACACTTCTAAGCTCCGTGCCTATCTACCATCAAATCAATCAAAGCTACCATCTTACAGTGAAGCCGTGGCCACCAAAGGAACCCACTTCGTTGACGTCTTGTTGACAGGTAAAAGAGATTAGGAGCTTGACAAAAATTTAACCTTATTAGTGCTCAGTCTTGACCAGTTTGGGTAATCGATTCTAATTGAGTTATGATGGTCTTAAATTTGTATCGTGTTAGCTTAAACACATTTTAACTAGCTACCCACATACGTATTCGTAATTCATACGTATAGGTATTCCTAAGGATAATATGGATTGAGAAATAGCAAACCATAAAATCATAATCTAAATAAGACAAGTAAAGGATTCCTGCAAGCAGCAAAACAAAAAACTCATAACAGTAAAACAATGACACAAATATTATTGACTTGATCCAAAAATCCAGCAAATAAAATTCCAATAACGACAGGGACATATTCGGTTTGCACAAATCCTTAAAACGTCATCCAGATATCCATTACATGTCTATTAAATCTTACGACATATATTTGCGGGGCTCAGCAGAGCTTTCCCCTCGCAAACAGCGCGCCGATTACAAGCTCGACCGACCGGAGTAAACGAATATAAAACACACGGGAAAGACGAATGTAGAATGTACTCGTCAAGATTTTGCATAGGTAAACAGTGGTAACCCCTTCCACCCATCCGCCGGTAACTGTCAATATTTGGTGGAATCGAAAGCCATAAGCGGTATGGAGATGATCTTTTGTGAATCGGAATGAGTAGGTTTACTAAATTTTGGTAAGTTCAAATGTGTAATGTTGTTTTTAATTTACCTACCTACTTTCCGCAAGGAGATTTCAGGTTTCTGTCCGCCTTAGTGTATTTTGCGTGGTAAACTAATTTTTCTTCTAAAATAAACGTAGCTGGTGAATCAGCTTTCTGACAGTGAATGTACTATGAAAGTTGTTAGAGCCGTTTTGGAAATAGGCTCAAACAAACACTGAAAATCAATATAATAATTAAAAAGACATAACAAACGGACACTTCCATTTAATTTAAGTATACTTAAGGAATAGGTTAGGGTTTGAATTTGTCTCTTCCTTGACGTTACAAGTTTACAACCGATCGATAATTTAGGATTTGAGCTTTTACCGCCAAAGTATATATTCATTATATGCATAAACCTAGTGGTTTCTTTATAATTAAATGCATAAACCACTAGGTTATTAAATGCATAAGTATTTAATTAATAGTAGTCTTTGCTAGCTATCTTAAGTGAAAGTCTGCTGAGCAAGCAGTCTGTAGCATATCTAATGACGACTGGCGACTCATTTCCATGAACCAGCTGATAAAGGCGCTAGTTGCACCCACAGACATAACCAAAACAGGTTTCTAAGAAATACTAAAAATATTTTTGTTTAAACTTTATTAACAACGAAAATTACAAGCAAGGAATAGAAAAATTACAACTAGTATTTATAATTGAAACCATTGAACTAACTGCAGACGGTTGCAAACAGTCTAAAGGTAGCTCAATTGATCCATGTCAATACCAGTCGGAAGCGTCCCCAAGACAGTTTTTAGTATTTTTGATCCTACGAATACCTACATAAAAATTTAAAGTCGAGTTGAGAAGGTCCTCCTTTTTTAAAGCCGGGTAAAAATTAGGCGAACATGTACAACAATATCCGAATAGTATATAATAATAGATAATAGACATGGTACTTTTAACACAAGTAGGGCTTGCAAAGTCGTAGGCAAAAGCTAGTTATGTTATATTGAATGTCTGCCTTTTACAATCGGAAATAGGTAGACCGTTAGGATAATAAAATGAAAATAAATCTATTTCATTTCAGACAGCCAACACAAGTCCATATTTGACGACCTCAGTGGCATAGCAGGTGAAGATCCGCCTGCGACGCTAGAGGTTGCGTGTTCTATTCCTGTCTCAGGAAAATGTTTGTACGATCTGCAAAAATTTGTTCTAGGGTTATGGGTGTTTTCTATATATAAATATCTACCTATGTATTGCATAAAGTAAGTATATCAGTCATCTAGGACCCATAACCTAAGCTCTGCTTCGCTTGGGGCTAGACGATGCTGTGTGCATTGTCTATAATTATTTATTTCATCTATTTGATAGTATGTACCGAGATGCTTTTAATCACACACATGTAAACAAAAAACAGAAAAATAGAATAGTACAGACACTGTGACAATGGGCCAAGAACAATCAATCACGGAAATAGCTTCCTTCATTGAATACCCTCACACTACACGTTGGGACTCTAATTGCAGAGTGGAGATGATAGACACTCTGCCAGGACTCTGGATCTGGAGATTCAGGATGCTGTTGCGACTGTCCTGCACTCTCAATAAAACGGCTGCATGGATGGTTTTGTTTGACAAGGAGAAAGTTCTTGTAGCCTTAATGATTCAACATTGACAGCTGTGTTGCTTAACTACGACAAACTAAGTGCTACTAAATACATTGCAAATCTTACACATTTATATGTAGTAAGCTAACTTAATGACTACAAAGTGAGTTTGTAGAAAGTGCTAAACGCAGCATGTTATGTGTTAAACAGCTGCTACGCGATATGTCGTAGTTTCTCTGAAGGATAGGATTCGTAATGAATACATCCGACAGAGAACCAAAGTTATCGACATAGCTCAAAGAATTAGCAAGCTGAAGTGGCAGTGGGCCGGCCATATCGCGCGAAGAACCGACAACCGTTGGGGTAAACGTGTTCTTGAGTGGAGACCGCGACTCGGCAAACGTAGTGTAGGACGCACTCCAGCCAGGTGGGATGACGATCTGCGAAGGACTGCTGGCAGATGCTGGATGCGGCAAGCTGAAGACAGGGCGCTATGGCGCTCATTAGGGGAGGCCTATGTCCAGCAGTGGACTAATATAGGCTGATGATGATGATGATGACGCGATATGTACCAAGAATTACGCGTTGATTACCAGTGCCACAAGGTCGTAGAGAGTGCTACATGAAACGTGGTAGTTGCTACACAGCTACTACGCGATATGTAGCAAGGTTACGCATTGATACAAGTGCTACGAGTACGAAGAGAGAGCTACATGAAACGTGTTACGTGCTACACAGCAGCTGCGCGATATGTAGCAAGGTTACGCATTGATACAAGTGCTACGAATTCGTAGAGAGTGCTACATAAAACGTGCTACGTTACGTGCTAGACAGCTGCTACGCGATATATAGCAAAGTTACGCATTGATACAAGTGCTACGAGTTACAAGGAGAGAGCAACATGTAGCGTGTTACACACTACACAGCTGCTACACGATATGTAGCAAGCGTTTTGAGTTGACAAAGACTTTTTGTTAATCACCAGTGTTAAGAGTTCGTAGCGAGTGCTACAAGAAGCGTGTTAAATGTTACATAGCTGCTACGCCATAAGTAGCACGCTCTACGCATTTTTTTCTAGTGCTACGAGTTACAGGGCAAGTGCTACAAGAAGCATGTTACATACTACACAAGAGCTACAGGATATGTAGCAAACGTATGTTATGAGTTGACAAAGACTTTTTGTTAATCATCACTGCTAGAAGAAGTTCGTAGTAGGTGCTAAAAGTAGTGTGTTACTTACTAAACCGCTGCTACCCGACATACAGCAAGCGTTATGCATTTATCACCAGTGCTTCGAGTTGGTAGAGAATGCTACATGAAGCGTGTTACATGTTACACAGCTGCTACGCCACATGTAGCACGCTCTACGCATTGATTTCAACTACTACGAGTTACGGGGCTATGAGTAAATGTTACGAAAAGGAAAGTACTGGACAAAAATTTTAGTCTCAGTATTGGAAACATTTGCCAAGCTGTTTCAAGCGAGTGCTTCTACCAATTGTAAATTTAATTCAAGACTTTTAAAATCCGGCAGGTGGTCGTACTAAGACAAGACTGTCGTGTCAACAACAACACGTGGAGCCAAAACCTGACCTACAAAGCTAATTTGAAGGACATCGAGAAAAGGAGAGTGACCTGACGTAGCAGCATCTAAAGTGATGAGTCGCGCGTGTCCAGCCAGGGCGGGCGGCGGCCGCCCAGCTCAAGTAACGACCTATCGATTGGCAATACTGCCTAGTTAGCGATTCGAGCCCGCCCGCCCGCTCCCCTCCCGCCTTAGCTCGCTAGATCTCTATGGTAAGTGGAACTTTTCTAATTTATTCATTGGGTTTAACAGCAATTTCGGATTCCGTTGGAAGTTTGGACTTAGCTGCTGAAATATTGCTAAAAGATTATGACTCTGTAACTATAAATTGTCTTATTTTTTGTTTGGGTTGCGCAAATACATGAATATAACCCAATAATAGTAATAATAATGCAAAATTTAAAAAAGATAGATGCAAGAAATTGAAAAAAAAAAATTTACGGATAAGAATGAAATTTTGCATAGATGTAGTTCTATATTTAGCTGCGAGTAAAAGCTAGTTATATCCTGATGTGGACAATCAAGCATACGTCAATGTATCTAGACATTTGATGAGATTTTGCTATTACCTATCTACTAACCATTATAGGTTCAATACATAGTATAGGGGAAGCCTACATATATCCAGCAGTGGTCTAGTATGCTGCTGATGATGATGATGATTCAAGTATCCTGCCTCGTGCGCCACCAGAAAAGTGTATCATAATAATTTAATAGAAAATAGATAAATTTGTTTTTGTCCTTTCAGGTCTTAAGGAAATAAAGCAATTTGACTTTGAAAAAAAATAGTTTCAAAACTTGTAAAAACGTAAATGTTTTAAGAAAAACTGAAAAGGAAAGTTTTTTCAAATTGAGAATTCAGAAGCAATACTACATTTGTAAAATTGCGAGTATATTATTTACCAACATACCGGTAAAGTATTGTAATAGTAACAGTGTGTGTTTCCTTCGTCGGTACTTCCGTGACCCTGCACCGACGGCGTTTCCCACCCAGCGTCAGCCCTCGTCAGCTCTAGTCAGCGGCGAGTCGGGGATTTACAGTCAGCTGACTTTTCAGCTGATCCTATGAAGTATTTTAATAGTAACAGTGTGTGTTTTCTTCGTCGGTACTTCCGTGACCCTGCACCGACGGCGTTTCCCACCCACCGTCAGCCCTCGTCAGCTCTAGTCAGCGGCGAGCCGGGGATTTACAGTCAGCTGACTTTTCAGCTGATCTTATTAGGAGACTTTGACGGCAAACAAACTTTACTTGTTTACTTTTCTCTTGTAACCTATCCTAAATTGAGCTACCTTTAGACTGTTTGCAACCGTCTGCAGTTAGCTCAATGGTTTCAATTGTAAATACTAGTTGTAATTTTTCTATTCCTTGCTTGTAATTTTCGTTGTTAATAAAGTATATTAATCCTAAACCTAATCTGACACGAAGGTGGGCGTTGCGAGCTGAAACACATAATTTTAACTGCTTTTCTGCTAGTTGCATCGTTTTTCATCAATATGTATATTGTTTTAAGTTTATCAGTCATCTTAGTTCCCATAATACAAGCTCTGCTTAACTGGGGGATAGGTGTTGCTGTATGGATTATCATTGAATAACATACATAGTTATATATTTTTATGGTACATAGAAAATACTAAGAACCCCGCAACAAATATTTGGAGATCGTACAAACATTTATCCGAAGGCGGGAATCGAACTCGCAACCTCCATCCTTCGGACCAACCTGCTGCGTCGCAGGAGAACCTTCGCCCGCCGCGTCACATCGGTGGTCATTATCCACGAGTGTTAGAATTCAGAACTTAATATGTATCTTTATTTCTTTAGGCTTACAAGATAAGCATTAAGACAGTTCAAATTTAAAATGACATAAATCATCATCAGCCCATATTAGTCCACAGCTAGACATAGGCCTTCCCTAATGAGCGCCATAGCGCCCTGTCTTCAGCTTGACGCATCCGGCATCTGCCAGCAGTCTTTCGCAGATTGTCATCCCACCTGGCCAAAGGGCGTCCTACACTACATTTTCCAAGTCGCGGTCTCCACTCAAGAACACGTCTACCCCAACGGTTGTCGGTTCTTCGCGAGATATGGCCGCCCCACTGTCACTTCAGCTTGTTAATTCTTTGAGCTATGTCGATAACTTTAGTTCTCTGTCGGATGTATTCATTACGAATCCTATCCTTCAGAGAAACTCCGAGCATAGCTCTTTCCATAGCTCGCTGAGCGACATTGAATTGATTGACCAGCCCTATCTTGAGTGTCCAGTCCACGTCTCAGCCTCAAACAGTCTCAGCTTAAAACTACAAACATTACTATCAAATAGTATCTAACAAACGCGTTAATTGTCTATTTATTTCATTTCATGTGTTTATTCCAATTATTTTTTAGTTCTACAAATATTAAGTAATTATATCGGACGACCGATGTGGCGCGGTGGGCGAAGGTCCGCCTGCGACGCAGGAGGTTGCGGGTTCGATTCCCGCCTCGGAACAAATTTGTGCACGATCTGCAGAAATTTGTTTCGTTGGTCTGGGTGTTTAATATGTATAATAAAAAATATCTATCTACATATGTATATAATGTATTAAATATTATATCAGTTATCTAGTACAAACAACACAAGCTTTGAGTAGCTTACTTTGGGGCTAGATGGTGCTGTGTGGATTGTCCAGCATTATTTATTTATTTATCTATATAGGATGCGATGTAAGAAAATTGTCAATATTTCAATCTGTGATTTCAGTACAAAAAAATACAAAATAATTCATTTTGTAAGTATAAATTGCCAAAGATAAGTAGAGTACAACAATTAACGTTGAAGCGGCTAAAGTTAAAAACTGAGGAGCGACCTCATCACCGGCCTCCTAGGCACAACGTAAATTATGTGATGAAATTTTACAGTTACTAAAGTAAATTAACTAATTAAATTAAATGAATAGCTAATATATAATAGAATTTCTTAAAAACTAGTCGGTGAGGAACTGAGCGACATTTATAGAAGCATTTACTTGGTTGATGCAATCACTGTAATCATCGACGTGATTGAAGATTTTGGTAAGTTAGGCTATGTACCAGCCAGCTATCGAGTGAGCAAAGCCGGGAGATACATCTAGCTACTTGAAGTGAAATCTTTGTAGTTCACATTTTATGCTGACGGTTTCTTAAGCAAAATTCAATTATTATTTCTTTCGGTCGTTGTTCCAGTTACGTAAGTGTAAAGAATAACACTTAATTGTTTTGTAATTTACTTTTAATTTATAAAATCGTGTTATTTATAAATTGCTTACAAGGTAAAATAAATTAAATACGAAACCACCTACATTTGCTTGCAAAATCCGCGATTTGGCATTTTTTGCACGTGTCTCGCCGCATGACTACCTACAGGGCCCTGTAAAACTGTAGGTTTGTATCATAAGTAGGTACCTAGACTTACAAAAAATAACTTAAAAACTTGTCACTTTCATCTTTACGAGAAGTAGTTCATTTAATTAAATAAAAAACCAGTCAAGTGCCGGTAGGACTCGCGCATACCATTTAAAAAAAAACTGCAAAAAAACTCAGAGATAACGTATACGTTGTGTTTTGTTATTCAATCTACATTTAAATTTAAACAAAGAACTTTACTTTCTTCGCTCTTAAAAAAGTCTTGTCCAACTAAATCCTCCTTTGCACTAAAAGTGTTGCAAACTCCTTGTTATTTAATTTGATGGTGAGTTCCACACTGCTCCACACCTGTTTTGCTCCGCGGCAGTAAGGGCTGGGAGCGCGCTCTCAGCGCTGAGCAAGCACTTTGTAGCAGGGTCGCCGGTCGATACTCCCTCACTGGGTCGCTCTTTTCTATGGAAGATATTTTGTTAGGAGGAAATATTTTCTGGAAGGTGATTCTAATTCTGATCAGAACACTAATTTCATAAATGCGAAAGTTTGGATGGATGGATGTTCATTACCTCTTCACGCCAAAGCTACTGAACAGATTGGGCTAAAATTTTTAATAGACGTAGTTCTAGGCCTAGAATAAAACATAGGCTAGGTACTTTCATCAATTTGCACGCGGGTGGGCCACGGGGCGCAGCTGAAAATGCAAACTGTAAAATAAATAATGAATGGGTCACGTTTTTTATTTAAAAAAAAAACACCTTTTAAGAGTGTAAGACAGGGTGGTTTCTTTGAAAAATTTTATTCATAAGCTTTTTGAGCTTATGAATAAACATGACTTCAAATATTTTTTACATTTCATTAATTTTCACGCAGGCGAAGCCACGTATGAATCGTGACTAGTAATAAATAATTATATAACTTCTTTAACTACAACTCTATATAACTTTTGTGCAACCACTATCATTACTACTATACATGAAGAGAGGTTCAAATTTAAATCTAAAATAAATCTGAGATTCGATTTCAGCCTTGCCGCCCTACCAGGTAAATGTAAGATGCTCAGCTTACAGCTTAGCTCATGTCATTCTTTTAACACTATGTGCCATCTCCTTACTTGACCAGACAAACCTCAAACCTGAAGCCTGGCACACCCATACCAGGAATAAGGATTGACCTTTGGAAGAAAAACCTTAAAAACGAACTTTTTAATCAGCTAATAATGAAATTAGTTTACTTTCAAGTACCTACACATTTATAGAAGCTTTCAAAACAGTACACAAAAATACATTACTTATTAGAAAAATTAACATTACAAAAAGACTTTACACAAGAAAAGTACAATGTGCAGCCTCTCTTTCTCTTCCACCTTTGGATGAAAATACATATTTGAATTTAAGAAAGGCAGGGTCTACTGATGATAATTTAAAGTTATACCCATCTCTCCGGATGAAAAATTCAGCTGTCTCTTTTAGATAAGATATTTGCTTACCTTCCCAAATCTAGTTCATTAAAAACCTCTGAAAACAGAAAGTATAACCACATAATGGTGACGTCACCGAGCGACCTTGCCACTAGAAAAATGTGCCGCGTCGTGGCGCCGCCAGCTCATCACCCGCTGCCTCAGCACTGATGCGGGCAATGCTCCCCTTTGTTGTCATTCTGGACTGGAAACGGTGTACTCTGGATTTGTACTCCATCCAAATTCGATCTGTTTCTAAACAAACTGACTCATTTGTTTTTGGAATCCGTATCTGTCAAAACTGTCAAAAATTGTGTACTTTTCAGGTAACACTGACTTTTCACAACACGCCTCCTCATTTTAAAAAAAAACAAAAATTCATTTCGTTGTATTTATTTTATGAACAACTTTAATATTCCTTATGTGTTGTTCAACTTTAATATTCCTTATGTTAATTTTATATAATTCTTAAAATTATGTCTGTAACTCAAGGAGCATTTAATTTTGT
The DNA here is from genome assembly GCA_944547425.1 of Eupithecia centaureata. Classification (NCBI taxonomy): domain Eukaryota; kingdom Metazoa; phylum Arthropoda; class Insecta; order Lepidoptera; family Geometridae; genus Eupithecia; species Eupithecia centaureata. The sequence continues at coordinate 4,874,153 of OX155694.1, forward strand.
GCAATTCATCTTTCGTAGTTTCTTTACAAACATTTCATATCGAATTTGTCTGGAGTATATATAGAAAGATAGTTGAAACGCAAGGAACATTTAGACAATTCAGTTTTTTTCTGTGGTTTCTTTACTAACATTTCATATCGAATTTGACTGGAGTATATGTAATATACCTATAATTGATATTAGAGAATACAATTGTCCTAGATCTCGTTGACGGTAAGCTTAGAATATTATTTTTAAATTCATATAGGTATTTTAATGGAGTTTTGTCACATAGTCACAGATTACACATATGTGACTATGTCACTCAGTTAAGAATATAAAAGCAACTTCATAACACAAGCTCTGCTTAGCTTGGGACTAAATAAGAATGTGTGAATTTTCTAGCATTATTTATCTATTAAATCCGACTCTCCTTTAAATCCGAAACTGCTACCACCAGCTTTTCTCATAGACCAAGAAAACTGCTGATCCAATACCCATAACTCCGTGTAAAGTATATTTACATAAGTACAACATAAACCGGTCAGAAATGCAGTGGAATGGCATCCTAGAAATAATTGTGCCATACATTACGATGATATACGCCTACAAAATGGCCCATTATAAAGCCAGGCCGCTGTAACAATGGCCATAATTCACCTCGACTTCATTAACAGAGCTCCATTTGCATGACAACGCCAACCTATATACAACTACAACTATAGCAAGAGAGGATGGTGGATTTACTTAGGATATACCAGTAGGTTCTCTACAATCTGGCAAAACTAGTTCAAGAACTCAGAGCCATGGAATATTCTGCCTTATTTCGTTCTAATAGGAATGTGGTTGGAGTATTTTGAAGGTAAGTATATTTTGGGTGATGCTGCGTCGGTGGGAGGTGCGAGATCGTCTCTCAGCGGGCGTGGCTACGCAGGACACGCCCCTCGCTTTCCGCCGTTTTCCTGTATTCGCTACGAAACCTACGTTCGCTACGAGCTACGGTTTACGATTTGTTTTTGTTTTGCTTGTAATTGATTTTACTATGAAAACGATTTTGGCTTAGATTTATGTTGACAATTTCATTGCTTTAGCTTCATTGCATATTTAGAATTTTTAATTCCAAGACTTGGAATAAAATACTTATAACTATAGGTAACCAGTGACCCGCCCCGGCTTCGCACGGATGTATTATACATATAAACTATCCTCTTGAATCACTCTATCTATTAACTTATTTTAAATAAAACCATATCAAAATCAGTTGCGTGGTTTTAAAGATCTAAGCATATATTATACGGACAGTCAGACAGTGGGAAGCGACTTTGTTTTATAGTCTGTGGTGTGGTGATAGGTACCTAACAAAAACATTACCAATGGGAATGAAAATAATAACTAGTTTTTTTTAATAAAATAAAATGCCTTAACTCGCTGTTAGTGTTAGCGTTAGTGTTAGTCGGAGTTTAGTTTTAAAGAAATACCTATTGACTTACGCTTAGCAACCATACGAAAATTTTAGAAAAGTTACACTAATACATATTATTAACGCGAAAGTTTGGATGGATGGATGCATTTTTGTTTTTGTTTCTACCTTGTGTGATTGGCAGCCTAGGTAGATAATGTCATCGGTTTTATGCCCACCATTTGTATACATTTGCAAACTAATAATAGTAATGTAATAAAGCATGATATAAATAAATAAAATATGCCGCTTTACGCCAAATATACAAAACGGACAGGCTGAAATTTGAATAGACGTATTTCTAGGAATAAAACATTAATACTTTACTACTTTCATCGATTTTCATGCGGGTGGAGCCGCGGGTAAACATAAAGTGAAAGATGTAAGGACCTAGTTAAAACCTGAATTACAGTCCTCAGAAACATCACATAGGTACTTATGTCCTAGAATCCTAGATATTTTTAGTAAAAGAAGGGTTTACAAAACCAAAGATATAAATCATCAGGACAAATAGCAAAAATTTTTAAAAATTTTTGGTTTTGACAGTTTTCATTCATCATTTCCTTTGTCGTGAGTTCGTTATCGAATTCGAATCTACACTTTTTTAGCTGTGCGTTTCCTATTTGCTACATTCAAAAAGCTGCAATCAAAAACTAGCACGGAATAAGTTACAATAGCATCAATATCAAAGTTCCCAAGAAGTGGGCAACAATGTTGCCATCCTGTTTACACTTAGATTATTTCTTGCGCGCGATTATGTTACAAATTAATAGTAATCCGGCGATAGTGACTAATGTAATAAAACATTCTCATACAATCGTACAGTCAACCTCAACAATTACTGTAAAACATTATACCTAACATTGCCAATAATGAAAACTATAGTTTGGCCAAACTCAATATGGAATGTTGGTAAACATTGCCACTCTTAACATCACTCAGACTCATCACTAATCTATTTCAATTTCAAATTTTATTATTACACATGCGAAAGTTTGGATGAATGGATGGATGGATGCTTTTCACTTCTTCACGCCAAAACTACAGATCGGGCTGAAATTTTGAAATCAGAGAGTTCTTTATTAGTTGTACGTGGGTACATACAACGCAACGAAAGAGTTTGATTTTGAGTTTGTAAACGGACGTCAAACAAAGAACTTACGGACATAGATAAAGAATTAAACAGAGAAAAAACCAGAATTCTACTGTGAAGAGCTAAGTCAATCGAATCGAATGAATGAAATGCCTGGAAAAGGGCAGCACATTAGTTCTGTCCTTTTAACACCTTTTCTGCTATCAAAAATCCTCTGCGGCGTGGTGGCTTTAGAATGCGGTTGAGGATGCCCTTTACATTGCATATCTTCCGAAATGTTCGCGAATACGTTGAAAGGTGAGTACGACTATTCGGAAGCGACTAGAATCATGAACGGAGTGAGAAGAAATGGCAACAACATTCGAAAAAATAACAAATAAGTACGATTGTCCCTTCAACACTGGGAAAAACGAATAAGAAAGAAACCCTTATAAATGCCAAAAAGAGAAAAAATACTGTCTCCCGAGGCTTTCCGCACGATCTCCTTGGATAAAAAGTAGCCGTAGCCCTTTCCCAAGGTTGGGAAATACCTTTAGGAAGGGATAAGGCTATTTTTTAACTTTTTAGTTATAATTTAGATACCCTTAATTTATTACAACTGGTCTGTCATTAGTATCTGACTAAGTAATCTCAAGAGGCGCAAATATGCAGGTCTCAACAGAACCTGCGCATTTGCTCCCATTGTAGTCGAGACCCTAGGTCCGTGGGGTACCGAGGCTCTCCGAGTTTTACAAAAAAATATCTGAGCGTCTGGTCAATGCGACGCTGGTGAGTATCCCGTACAGCACATTGGCATACAGCGTAGTAATGCAGTCTGTATCTTAGGGAGGCTTCCGACTGGTTTGACATGAATCAGTTGAGCTACCTTTAGACTGTTTGCAATCATCTGCAGCTAGTTCAATGTTTCAATTGTATATAGGGTTATTAGATTAGGGTTAGGTACTAGTTTTATTTTATCAATTCCTAGATTGTAACCTTCGTAGTTAATAAAGTACCTGTATGTTTTGTGGTCATAAATAAATAAAAAGTTATTTAATAAAATAAAATTCAATAAACAATACCAACCATGTTCTTATCGACTTTGATCGTGGATCGAAGACGACCTCGTTATTTGCAAGTGTTGAGCAACCGAGGCGATGCTGAGCTTGCGTTCTCCGACATTCGGTCAATGGACTCAAACTGTGACACCGGAACAAAACCTCATTATTCAGTTTAACTTTTTATTTACCCTATTCTGTAACTAGACAAGCTTACATTTGCGGCTTTGTTCACGCGGTACCAGGAAAAAGGAGAATGTAGCTTTCAATTAGCTAGTGAAAGATTTCTTTAACTGATCTGAATTTATTTTATGTAATCAAATCAAATCAGATCACCATCTTTATAAATAGGTACCATACCTACCTACTCAACATCCCCTAATTATCATCAATATCAACAATAAATGAACTAATTTTACCTATAATTACTTTCTTAGTAGGTAAATAATAATGCAGCCAGTGTCTTGGAGATGCTTTCGACTAGTATAGTTATGAATAATTTGAGCTACTTATCTCTAGACTGTTTTGCAACCGTCTGCAGTTAGCTTAATTACTTCAATTGTATATACTGAGGGCTACTAGTAGGTACAACCAGTTTTAATTTGTTGTTTTCCATGATTGTCATTTTCGTGTTTAATAAAGTACCTTTAGGAACCTACCTAACTTTCAGAATTCTTGTTTTGGATAAACAAACAACGTGTCAACGGCGTCTCTTGACGCGCGCGTCGCTCTGTAGAATAGGTACCTAATGCTGGACAATACACACAGCATAGATTACAGATAACTAAAACCTGTACAAACTGCTTTACATATTTATAAGTAGATTTTCATAATTAGTAATAGAAACGAAAAAATGTCCAACGCATGTGTTGGAATTTTTTTTCGTAAGGTAAGGGATCCTAGGAAGATGAAATACTTACTGACTAAAAATAGGAAGGTTTTTATACTAATATATATTTTTATAGCCAATGAAATCGAAACTAGGTACCGGGTTGGCATATATTGTATTATTATTTTGCTTACAAACTATAATAAAAAAAAATGCAACGAATAAAGATGTAGTAATTTTTATAGTTTGCTTGGAATACTGACAATTATGCATCCGTAATGTTAATCTCATATCAATGTTATAATGCTTACCAGAATCTAAAGTTGACCATTTTTAAAATAGAGTAAAAAAAATTGACTTTGAAACATTAGCAAAAATAAACTTCAAAATGCTTATATTAAGGTAAAGCATGTTAAATGTAAGTAGGTAAGTACCAAGAGAAACCAAGCTTTTCACATGGTTGATAAAAAAATATTAGAATATCAGAATTGAAGGTAGTTAAAAAAAATGTTTTCCAACGACCTTCATTGTATTTTGTTGGTGTTAGTAATCGTTCGAGTTCTATTTGGTCGAGTAGTAGTATAGTAAATACCTATAGGAGTCTTCGTTGAAATGAAAGTCTAAGTATTTTTACATATTTTATTAGGAAAACACAAATCTTCCTATGTATATAAGACAATGTAACTATTTACATTACGAGATAAATGTTATTTTGAGTCATAGTCATCTTACGGATAAGGTTTTAAATTTAATAATACATAGAGTAACGAAGCTTATCATATATCTTACGACACAACCATATACTTATTCAACACGGTGTCCGAGCCGTTCCTGCCGGAATCGAACCCGTATTGTTCCACCATAATAGACGTAAACTATAGAACTGGAACTGATGAATTTCAAACTTAACAAAAAAATCACTTGAACTGCAGCTGCAGGGCCGGTGTCGGGCCGGAGACAGCGGCGTCGGGCGGCGGCGGCGGCGGCGCGGGCCTAGTAGCGCTGCCAGGCGCAGGAGGAGACGCGCGGCGCCGCGCCCTGCCGTCACAGCTCCGAGTAGAACTCCGGCGAGGAGTGCGGCGTGAGCGGCGCGTGGTGCGGCACCGCGTGCTCGCGCCCCGCCAGCGCCGCGCGCTGCTTCAGCACGTCGCGCTCGTGCGTGACGCGCGCCAGCTGCAGCTGCAGCATGTGCAGCTCGTCCTGCAGCGAGCGGTTCGTCAGCTCCAGCTCCTGCCGCTGCTGCAGCCGCTTGCTGCGGCAGTTCTGCGCGTACCCGCGGTTCTTGAGCGTGCGCCGCTTCTGCTTCATGCGCGTCACGTCATCGCGCGGGAACCCGTGCAGCCGCTTGTTGAGCTCGCGCACGCTCAGCGTCATCAGCAGGTCGTCGCTGATGAGGTCGTCGCCGACGGACGAGGGGTTGTAGGCGTGCATGCCGCCGCGAGGGGACATGGCCGAGCAGGAGCTGGAGGGCCGCATGCCGACCTGTTGCATGTGCGTCTCGTCGCGCCAGTCGCGGCGGTCCCACTCCTCGAAGCTGCCGCAGGGCACGGTCCGCATGTCGAGAGGCTCCCGCATGTGCGGCAGCCACAGCACGTCGTCGACGAGCGCGGCGCGGCAGGGGGAGCGCGCGAGCGGCGCGGGCGGCGTCTCGGGCGGCGTGCTGGGGTCCACGGCGACCGCGAGGTGCGGCTGCGGGTAGGGCCCCGCGTCGGGCCAGGGCCGGCAGGCGCGCGCGCACGCGGGGCCCGGCTCCACGGAGTCGTGCCATGCGGTGCGCAGCAGCGGCGGCTCGCGCTTCACGGGGCTGTTGTGGTCCTCGAGGTGGTCGAGCTCGAAGTTCTGCACGTACTCGTCTGCGAGGTGGTCCTCGTCCTCTTGCGGCGGCAGGGTCTGCATCGTGGGGCGGGCGAGCTCGTGCTGCACCATGGGCCGTGCGAGGCGCACGCCGGTCGGGCTGGGACTGCGGCCGCGGCGGCTCGCGGGGCGGCGCGCGCTCCGCCCTCCGGCCCAATGGCGACGTGCGACGCGCGCACGCCACACGCTAGCCTTTATTTTCAGCAACATAAGTTCGCTAACACTCGGATAATATCGTAATACAATATAATCACAACATGACACACATTACGAAACAAACACATACGAAGTTCATTATGTGCTTACGCTAGCAGTTTCGCGCTGTCTTATGCTGCATGTTACAAATGGTACTTGCAATTAGTATTAATCGAGTTCACATGTAATAATAACAGAATAGTAAATTATTGAAGTTATGAAATGCATAGGTCCTGCCTGAGACCAAAATATTTTGATTTAATTCAAAGTATCTTACCTACCTGAATCTTTTGATAAGCTTTTGGACAGAGCATAAAACAGGAAGCACCAAAATCAGAATAGGCCGTTACTGCAATGTCAGAAAGACTTGACAATAACTTCATAGTTTGGTCGTTATTAACTCTTTGTTTGTTATAGGTATACATTTACCACAATAAGAAAGAAAATAATAAATAGGTACCATACAATAGACTAAGTATAAAGGGCGGCCTTATCGGTAGAAATGATCGCTTCCAGGCAACCTTAGGATGAAATTCAATTTTAAAAAATATCAATCTTTTGAAATTTAAATAGACAAAATATTAATAACCTTTCAAAGACATGTTCCTTTTCTACGTCAAATGTACATTGCTACGTAGCAGTGCTACGCATTTCGTAGCACTGCAAAAACCTCCAAACCTATAGACATTACACCAAAAATCCTAGTTAATAATCTGTGTCTTGGGGACGCTTCCGACTGGTATTGACATGGATCAATTGAGCTACCTTTAGACTTTGCACCGTCTGCAATTAGCTCAATGGTTTCAATTGTAAATACTAGTTGTAATTTTTCCATCACTTGATTGTAATTTCGTTGTTAATAAAGTACATCATTAATAATGATGTATGGTCGGTATAATAAATAAACAGAACAATAAATCAAACCCGACTGTAAGGTGGCTAACTGTAGAACAAAGTGATTTCACGCGCCACCGCGCGAGGGTTACAATTCAGCATAATTCAGATTACATTTAATAACGGGATGGGGTCTCAACAAGCCTTGTTAACCCTAAATAATTGAAATGATTTGCCTGTTAGTGCTGGATTGGAGTATACAATGAAGTCAATCTGGATAGATTTATGTTCTGGAGGTTTACAGCTAACTTCACTACATAGTATAAAACAAAGTCGCTTTCTCTGTCCCTATGTATGCTTACATTTTGGTAACATGTCGTGATACATTTTGCTTGTCCACACGGTCGCAGGACTGATGTCGCAGGAAGTTCTGTCTCGCGAGCCAAAACATGGAACCTGTTCTGCGACACGTAGATGTCGCTGTATAGTCGCGTGCGACGTCGCAGAACAGAGCGCGACGTCGCGGCGACACGTAGACGACATGTGCTTAGACAGGTTCTGCGACGATTTGTCGCCTAGTGAATACGAGGCTTTAATATTTAAAACAACGCAAGGGATTTTTGAATAGGTTTATAGGTACGCGTATAATAAAACCGTGCGAAGCCGGGGCAGGTCGCAAGTTATAAGTAAATGTAAGAGATTAAGGTCCTGAAATGTTATTGAAAATGTTCACAAGAAGCAACTGAAAGTAATTGTTTAATTATTCAGTTATTCGGGACGGGAACGAACTTAACAAATGAAAGATCATTAAAATCGGTTTAGCCGTTCTTGAGTTAAAACCAAAGGTAGTTAGATATAGGTATGTTATAATGAACGTAAAATAATCTGTTTTGGTGAATAAATTTTGTTTTAAAATGAAACAAACTGACTTTCCTTGTAGAAGTTAGGTAAAAATGGTAATCTATACTTATTCTAAGAATAATAAAATTACTTGACTCGAGTACTCGCGAGGACTGGATAGGTTATGGATGATGGTGATGAAGTATATTTTATGTAGCAAGTTTTAAATTTCCATATCTACTTCATCATCATCATCAACCGATACTAGCCCACTGCTGGACATAGGCCTCCCCTAATGAGTGCCATAGCGCCCTGTCTTCGCATCCAACATCTGCCTGCTTTCACAAAACTGCGTCATCCAACCAGGCCAGAAGACATCCTACACTACGTTCGCCGTGTCGCGGCCTCCACTCAAGAACACGTACCATATCTACTTAGTAACATAACTTTATCTAAGCTAACATTAGGTATTTATAATCACTACATAGTATAAAACAAAGTCGCTTTCTCTGTCCCTATGTAGTGTGTATTCTTAAATCATTAACACTACGCAACGGGTTTTGAAGCGGATTTTTTTAATAGATAGAATGATTCAAGAGAAAGGTTTATACTTATAATAAAACCTTGCGAAGCCGGAGCGGGTCGCTAGTAAAGATTATTTTTCTTTTTGGTTTACCTCGATGTTCATTTTAATTACCCTACCTATCCGCGGTTCAGATTGTTTGGTTAAAACAATAGATGTGCGCTTTGTAAGCGACCAATTAACAAAGGCACTCCAAACAAGTGGGATACGTGTCGGGTAATCATTGTGATATCTGGTGGAAAGAGGAGAGGAGTCAATGTTGCCAGCTAAAATGAGGTCGGTTGGCTATATTTAATTCTACAAAAGCGATATGGAATCACGGATGATCAGGAAGCTGGTTAGGTAAAGAAAGGGGAACCATGTTGACTTAGCTTTTCTTCTACTTATACAGTCATAACATATTCGTATTTTTTATATTCGAGTAGATAATCTTTCATAAAGTGTTGATATAATTTGAAGTTGTTAGTATTTGTCTCAGGTTTTTGTGTAAAAGAGCAAATAATTGTAAAGAACATACCTACATTACCTTTCTCTGTACTAATAAATATACATAAAAAAAATCTTTTGCAAAATCCATCATCTAGCCCCAAGCTATATCGCTATGATGACTACTAATAAAGAACATCATTTCTACTACCTGGTTGTAGGCAGGTACCGTCTTACGTGTAATGTATCGGAAGCGGTGTAAGCGGGCAACACAGTGGGGTTGCTACTTTGGTAGGAAGGCGCGCTAACAATGTTGACCGGCGGCAAACAGCGGCGGCTGCGTCAGGCCACGGGTCGCCGCACTGCGAATACTGCGATGCCCAACCCTTCCCAACAAACCAAATATCCGCTGATATTTTGATCAACTATGGTAATCTCTCGACAATCAAACAGACATTGTGATTCACAGAAAAGCGAAGCGAGGATTGCTTCATTTAGATGGCGATTGAGTCAGGTTCTGCGAAATCCAGATTTAAACCTTGAACTTAGGTATACCTACCTAAATATAAAATATAAATTATCTCCCATTCCCAGGAATCGTAAAAATCTCCTATATAGCTTTGCCCCACTCAGGCTGACATTGAATCTGTGTGCTTATCAGTATGTAGGTGCCTTTGTAACCTAAACCTATAAATATATAAAAATAAATAAAAATAAAACTATAAAGTATATAAAAAAACTTTCGAATGACAAACGAATCGTTTAAAGTTTTAATTTCTCCACGACGACAGATTTTTCCTACACTTAACTAGGTAACAGATTATTTTTAATACTACAGCGTACAAACGCCTATAAGCCACCAGCTAAAAGATAAGTCACGACCTCATCCTTATCCATTGGTATCAGAACATTTGCGCGAAAGACACTTGCGCGAGTGATACTTGAGCGAGGGACATATGCGCGAGAAGTCATTTGCGCGAGCGGACACTTGAGCGAAAAATCATAAATCTCTTAATATCTCTGGAAAAGAGGTCATAGAGAGTTGCGGATTTCGCTATTATGTAGATAATTTTGCTCTCTTTGATCTGACTTTCCCATACTCCTTCCCCTTTTTACCCCATAACGAGAAACATATTTTAACGTAGACCTTCGTAGCACGTGCTACGGTGCTACGATGGTGCCGTGTAGCATACAAAAGATTTCAACGAGACCCCACATTTCTTACTACATTCTATAATTCTTCGTGGCTTTGAAACTACCATAGCCTGCAGAGTTGCACTCTTCAGTATGATTAATAAGAGCTTTTGCCCTTTATTTTAAATAAACTGGCCGATTCTTACCCTCTAATGAGAATTACATTTTGACGTAGACCTTTGTAGCACTTTGTGCGACGAAGGCGCCGAGTAGCAAACAAAAGACATCAACGCGACCTCAGTTTTTTTTATTCACTTTATAGTTCCTCGTAGCTTCGAAACTACTAAAACCTACACTACACGTTATTTATTATTTATTTATAAGGCAAACATGTATTAGACACATAAGTTTTACACATGCTAGTGGTTTCTATTTCGCCTCTTCCACTAGTGGACAAAAAATTGAGGCGAATTAAATTAAATTTGACTTGTCTAAGTGCTTATTTTGTAAGCCTAAAGAAATAAAGATATTGATTATTTGATTATTCAGGGACCCTAACCCTAACTAAGAGTGGTGTAATAAGATTTAGAGTCCCTAAGGGATGGAACTGGCAAGCCTTGCTCCCTAATCGACCTAACTACCGGGCCGTGAATAACATGTAGTGTAATACCCCTTTTAGGCTTTTCACGTTTAGATAAATATGAGCTCTTGGCCTTTATTTTTAATTTACTAGCTTTATCTTACCCTCTCCCTCACCCTCTCTTCCCAATAGATTAATAAATATGGTATGTCGTAGACCTTCATAGCATCGTAGCAGGTGCTACGATGTTCTGAGAAATGGTATAATTATGTACATATGTACAGGGTGTCCCATAATGAGTGGATAACCTGAAAGGTGCTTATGCGCCAAGTCAAGGCCAATCAGAAACATTTTTTAATTTTTTTCTAACTTGACCCGTTCGGAAAATATTAAATATTTTGTAAATTTGGAAAAATTTGTACCTTGGTTCACATTTTTGGACTTTGTGCCTATAATTTAAATAATTTTTTAATTTTTATTTTTGGAATATACTAAGGAAAAACAGTTTTTTTGAACACCGTAAGAAATATTTTGGTAACTAGGACCAGTAATTTTCAAGGCAGGCTAAAAGTAGAAAATTTAAATTTTTCATATTTTTATTCAAAGTTTGAGCTGCTGTGGTTAAAAAAAAAGATAAGGAAACCTAAGATGCCGGGTACTTTAAAAACATGTCCATTTCAAGAGCATCCTAAAATTATAATAAACGTTGAAATTTTGTAGGGTAAAAAACTGAGATATTGCTACTTTTGTGCCAAAGCTAGTAAAAATAATATTGAACCAACTAGGAGTGGGTCGTTAACAGATCTTCTATTCACTTAACGAAACTATCTAATGGTCAACGATAACCGTTAAAATAACTATCTATCGTTAAGAGTCGTTAAAAACTAGGACGTTGAGAATTTCACGAGAGATGTAGCTAAACGCGTAAATGTTGACGTTAAGGCTACGTTAAAAAACTTTATAAAACGAGATTGTGACGATAAGCTAACGTTAACATTCACTTTACGCTTCCACTCCATGGCCATCCAAAAAGGTTGCCTGGAAGAAATCGCTCATAGCGATAAGGCCACCCATTGTACAACTTACTATTTGTTTTTTCCTGTTCTGTTTTTATATTTTTAGGCAGGTATTTATTTTTCACTCAACAATCAAATTTATAGTCGCTCAACCAATAAACAGTGGTTTACAAAATAAACTTAATTCACGTGTTCGGTTCACTCACTCGTTCGCTCACAAACCAAAATTTAACGATACGCTTATATTCACTCACTCGCTATTTCACTGGTTTTGATTTCACGATCCGTTTAGCGTCTTCGCGAACGTTGTGGTGCACGCACGTCTCCGTTTCGTTGAAATTCGTTATTGTAGTCGTAGATCGTTAAGGAGTTTATAGATAGTTATTGAATCGTGGCTTAACGCTATCGTTGTGGAATCCTGTTAACGGTTTATTTAACCATCTAGTGAAATAACGACACACTCCTAGAACCAACACATCAATAAAATATCTTTTTCGTCTTACTCGTTCTAAAATGGTTACTTTGCTTCTTAAAAATAATGAGGGAAATCTATTTTTGCTGATTCATACTGGAAAATAGGAAATATTTTGATAAATAATAAACAATAATCTAGCCGAAAGTAAAGAGAGTTTGTGTTATGAGTACGAATTTGGTGGTATGAATTTGGAAAGAAGATTCCAACTGCATTCAAACTACAGAATGACGGGTGTCCAGTACACTAAGCCGTTCAGGAACGGCGTTATTTAGATTCAGCGTATCCAAACAGATGGGTTACGCGTGGTGGCGCTTCCCAGTGGCCAGCGCGGTAGCTGGACTTGAACCCATTGGATTTCTTTTACTGGGGCAACTTGAAGGAACTGGTGTACAAAAAACCTATTCCCTAAATACTATAACTTAATTTAATTTAATTTATTATAACTTAATATAACTTCGACGTCGAGTCTAAACCGATGCGGAAAAAATTAACCCATATTAGTCCACTGCTGGACATAAGTCTCCCCTAATGAGCGCCATAGCGCCCTGTCTTCAGCTTCACGTATCCAGCATCTGCCAGCAGGCTTTCGCAGATCATCATCCTACTTGGCCGGAGGTCGTTCTACACTACGTTTGCCAAGTCGCGGTCTCCACTGAAGAACACGTTTACCTCAACGGTTGTCGGTTCTTCATGAGATATAGCCGGCCCACTGCCAGTTCAGCTTGCTAATTCTTTGAGCTATGTCGATAACTTTGGTTCTCTGTCGGATGTATTCATAACGAATTCTATCCTTCAGAGAAACTCCGAGCATAGCTCCTTCCATAGCTCGCTGAGCGACTTTGAACTGGTGGAACAGTGAGTGTCCACGTCTCAGCTCCGTAGGTCATCAGGGGTAGGACGCACTGATTGACAACTTTCGTTTTCAAACATTGCTGTATGGGTGATGAGATTTCACTCACTGTTCTTAAGTAGCAAAGTAACCGTTTTAGAACGAGAATGGCGAAAAAGATATTTTTTTGATGTGTTGGTTCAATATTATTTTTAGTAGCTTTGGCCCCTTTTGGCACAAAAGTAGCAATATCTCAGTTTTTTACCCTACAAAATTTCAACGTTTATTATCATTTTAGGATGCTCTTAAAATGGACATGTTTTTAAAGTACCCGGCATCTTAGGTTTCCTTATCTTTTTTTTTAACCACAGCAGCTCAAACTTCGCATAAAAATATGAAAAATTTAAATTTTCTACTTTAAACCTGCCTTGAAAATTACTGGTCCTAGTTACCAAAATATTTCTTACGGTGTTCAAAAAAGCTGTTTTTCTTTAGTATATACCAAAAATAAAAATTAAAAAAATATTAAAATTGTAGGCACAAAGTCCAAAAATGTGAACAAAGGTACAAATTTTTCCAAATTTACAAAATATTAAATATTTTCCGAACGGGTCAAGTTAGAAAAAAAAAGAAATGTTTCTCATTGGCCTTGATTTGGCGCATAAGCACCTTTCAGGTTATCCACTCATTATGGGACACCCTGTATAATGCTGTGTAGCATACAAAAGGCTAACGCGTATTTTCTACTTCTACACATAAAATTAGAAAACCTAACGATTTGCGATTTTAGTGTGATAAACAACAGCTCTTCCTTTTTTTATTCACTGACATTTCCTTACCCCTCACCCTTCCTCATAGTCGATAATCATTATTTTATTTCATAGACCTTTGCAGCGTGTGCTACGATGCTAGGGCAGACTAGCGGAATATTTATTTCCGAGCGCTAAAATAAAAAAGCCACTCTAAAGTTTTTAAATTATACGTGATCAGTTTTGAAATCCCAGAAGGCGCCCACGTTTTCAATAGTGTTCATGCGTATGATTTTTTACTAAGTCAAGGATGTAGGATTTCGTATTTGAATATTTCGTAGCAATTTTCGTATAAATTGGATCAAAGGACTTCCCCATTTGACTACGCAATTTGTCTAATTAGAGTCAATGGGAATAGTAATGGGAATGGATCAATTAATCATACTGAAGAGTGCAACTCTTCGGGTTATGGTAGCACAGCACTTGCGCAAGTGGAACTTGCGCAAGTGATATCTCGCGCAAGTATCTTTCGTTAAAGTTTTATTCGCTCAAGTTTCTACTCGCGCAAGTGGTCACTCGCGCAAATGGTCACTCGCGAAGTGTCTTTCCGCGCAAATGTCCTTCGCGCAAATGTTCCAGACCCTTATCCATTGACGACCTTCTGTGACGCAGGGAGCGAAGGGCCGCCTTCGTCCTTTCTCGATTTGGGAATCGAACCCGCAAGCTTCTGCATAATGGACAAATACGATCGGTAGATGTTTGTTCTGAGCGTTTTCTTTGTATCTTTATTAAAAACAACTATATTATATCTACAATTAGAATACATTATCTAGTTCCCTTTTTTATTATTATTTGCACAAGGTGGCTATCATATCACTGCAGACATATGAGGCCTATTGTGATCGCCACGTAGTGTGTTCACCCTTGAAGATGCGGCGTTCATAATTCACCACTTATACTTGCAACTGCTAGGAACTGTAGGATTTCCTTCGGGGTGATTTCTCTTAGCTCTTCTGGGCTTAATAGGTGTTTGCCCAGACTAATGCTTCGTTTTTTATTTAGTACCCATCATACAATCTCAGTTCATACAAGCTCACTAAATGATGATATGGGAATTGTCGAGCATTTTTATTGTTATCATTAAATTTCTAGAAGATTTTTAACAAATTCTAGTAAAAAGCGTATCGTATTGTTCGTCAAACAATGCGCAGCGATAAGGCAGGGCAGCCGATCCATAGACACGTTCGGGACCTATCAGAGCCTCTTCATCAATCGAGCCGTGCCCTACTTGTACTTTCCTTCTCGTACGGACGTTCGCACCGGAGCAAGTGTGGCTGGGCTGCGATCTTTCACACCCCTATTAGGTGGTACCTACTTTCAAACTCGTTTTTAATGAGATTATGTGCTAGGAGTATCCATGTGATAGCCATGCGATAGCCATGCGATACCCATAAGATAGCTAACATTATTAAACATAATAGGGTAGTCGTCTTTGTATGGTAGACTACTCAAAGACCAGGGGGCGTAGGCCGCTCCCCACTGTACACCGAACGATTGCTAACCTATATCCATGCCATGTAAATACATGTGTTGGCAACGCTCACTAGATATAGGATATTAGATATTTAGTGTTGTTAGAATCTTGTATATACTTAGGATAGTTAAGGTTAGAATTTTGTGTAGGATTAAGTTAAACTGTTGTAAATAAACGTAAAATAGGTATTAAAGGATTGGAAACACAAGTTCTAGTCGGTAGACAGATAATTAGGCCTAGAGAAACTATCCTAAGTTAAGAAAATTGTATATAAAAATGATTGTAACTTTTGTAGTAATAAAGATAGGAAAATGGGCGTTACATCGCCATAAAGGTTACATAATTGCACACATTTTGGTATATAAAACATGTAAATAAGATGACAAATAAAAGAGATATAAGCCGATAAACCCCCAAAGCATAGTGAAAAATAGGAACAAAATGTATGCGAAATAGAGCCGTCCTCTACACGGTAAAGCTTGGGGGTGGATAAGCTAGTAGAATGCGTGCTGCGTCACGCTGCAAGAAAGTCGTCAAGAATAAATAAATAGAAGAAAGAAGAAGTCTTTCACTCCTCAAGAAACCCCCCTCAAAGGAAGCAGAAGCGGACCTGAACAGAATCCCCTCCAGCCGGCGTCTTCTGGGAATCGGCGGGCTACCCAGCCCAGTACATCGTTGGCTAACCTACCCAGGGGCACCAACATTTTTTGGTCCTTCGAGCGCCGGATAAGAAGAAGATGCCAGGCAACAGGTCCAGATCACCGCGCTCCCGCTCCGGAAGAGGGGAGGGAAGCTCCGACGAGGCAGAGACGACGGACTGGTCGCTGGAGACCCCAGCGACGAGCACGACGACAAGCGAGGGGACGGAACCCCCCGCTACCCCCGCGGCTCCCGCGAACTCTGCGCCCGGCACGTCTCTGGGCCAGACGACTCGCGGGTTGGCGGACGCGAACCCTGCGCCCGGCATACCGCCGGGACAGAAGACTCGCGCCGCATCGACGCCCGCCGCTCGGGATGCAGCCGTCAACAGGAAGACAAGAAGCGCCGCCGCCGCCGCCGCCGCCGAGACATCCGCAAGATCGACGCCGTCAACGAGTACACTGCGGGCCGCGCCGCCCGCACGACCCGCGACCCCCGCGCACCCCGCGCCCGCGCCCGCGCCGCCCGCGCCCGCGCCGCCCGCGCTCGCGCACCCCGCGCCGCCCGCGCCCGCGCACCCCGCGCGCCCCGCGCGCCCCGCGCACGCACCGAACGACGCCGCCGCCACGACTGTTCGCGCGCCCGCTGTGCGCAACACGACCGTGGCGCCGGTCGTATTCGCGACGCCCGCCGCGCCGCGCCCCACCGATACGAGGTCGCAGTCGAGAAGAACAGAAAGGATGGCATTCATCGAACTACAGCGGAGAAAATTGGAAGAAGCTCAACTGGCAACAGCGCTGGCGCAGTCTGAATATGAGATGGCACTGGAGTGCGCATCTGAAGAAGAGGACTTCGACAAGTCCACCCAGGTCGAGCGTTGGTTGAATGAAACGACAATGATTGAAGCACCGCGCCCGCCCATGGAAGAAGAGATCCAGCCACCACCGGAACCGCAGAGATACCTGCCGCAGCAGCAACCAGAGAAGGAAGAGAGTGTCCTGAACCACATCAGGGCGCTGGCCGACGCCATCACGCTACGACAAGGTGACACCCCTCGTAACTTTTGGCCTCTTCCAGATTTCGACGGCACTGCGGAGGAGTGGCTGCCCTTCATGAAGACATACAACGAGAGCGCAGCAGCACACACCGATGTGCAGAATACGGCGCGCCTTAGGAAGGCGCTGAAAGGAGTCGCCAGGGAAGCGGTCCGAAGTCTTCTCTACGTAGCAGACGATCCAGGTCTCATCATGAAGACGCTCGAGAGAAGATTCGGCCGCCCAGACGACATCGTGGAAATGGAGCTGCAGAAGCTGAAGGCGCACCCGAAACCTGGCGACAACCCAAGAGATGTGGTCATCCTCGCCAGCCGCCTGAGCAATGCGGTCGCCACGATACAGGCGCTCAAGAAGCCGTTCCTGCTGCACTCTCCGGAAGTGGGTAAGACAGTGATCGAAAAGTTTTCCCAATTGATGAAATACAGGTGGTACGATTTCAGCGCTACCACACCTGAGGAGGAGCCAATCCTGAAGAAGCTGGAAAGGTTCCTGAACAGAGAGGCTGACATCTGTGGGTCTGCAGCATTACCCGAGAAGCCCCAGAGGAAGGGGAAGCAGATCGTCCACGCCAGCCAAGAAGAGGAAGAAAATGAAGAGCAAGCTGCCAGCACCACCGCGCCGGGCTGCCGCGTGTGCAACGGGGCACACTACAGCAAAGACTGCGAGAAACTCAAGAAAGCGACAGTCGACGCGCGCTGGGAGATAGCAAAAGATAAGAAGTTATGTTTCAAGTGCCTAAAAGGTAAGCACACTGGATTTATTTGTAAAGCGCGACCGTGTCCGAAGTGCAGACGGCCACATGATGTGCTGCTTCATAAAGAGAGGCCAGCCGCGCCGCAGCACGTGCAACAGAAAGAAGAGGCCACAGTGAAGACGGAGCCCGCAGGACCGAAAGACGTAGTGACCAACGTCTACGCAGCGACCACCGGAACGAAAGCCTACCTGAAGATGGTGCCGGTGGAAGTGTACGGACCAGAAGGATCGACCCGAGTCCTCGCTCTCCTGGACGAAGGGTCAACAGTGACTCTCCTGGAAGCAAGAATAGCTGAGAAAATTGGTGCTACAGGAAAGGAAGAGAAACTGGTCCTGCAGACGGTTGGAGGTAAGGTCACTAAGTGTGATTCACAGAGAATGGACCTGCGGCTGAAAGGGACTCACAGAAGAGACAAGCACGTACTGCGCGGCGCACGCACGGTGGAAGATTTGAAGTTATCTGCGCAGCACATCGATGAAGATGCCCTGGAAAACTGCAGCCACTTGAAAGAAATTAAGGAGGAGCTGCTCTACAGCAGCGAACGCCCAGCTCTACTCATCGGTCAAGACAACTGGGACCTCATCGTGTCAAGAAAGATATTGAAGGGTAAGGCTAACGAACCTGTCGCTTCTCTCACCAGCTTAGGATGGGTGCTCCATGGAAGAGCCACCGCAGCAGCCGAGGCGGTAAACTTCCTCTACCATTGCCGGCTCGCCGAAGAAGAGAAGATGGACGAGATGATGAAGCAACACTTCGATCTGGAAGCAATTGGAATACAGCCGCAACGCCCGAGCAACGACGCCGATGGGAGAGCTTTGGAGGTGCTGAAGAAAACGACGAAGAGACTACCGGAAGGACACTTCGAGTCTGGACTCTTATGGAAAAGTGATGGTGAGTCGTTGCCGCATAATTATAAACAGGCCTACAACCGACTAGTGGGCATCGAGAAGAAACTCAAAAAGGACGCAACGCTCAAAGCAGAGTACCAGAAGCAGATTAAGAACCTGCTAGACAGCGGATACGCAGAAGAAGCTCCGGTCACCTCCACTCCGAACAGAACATTCTACTTGCCGCACTTCGCAGTAGTACACCCAGTGAAGAAAAAGGTACGTCTTGTGTTCGACGCTGCTGCAAAGTTCGAAGGAAAGAGTTTAAACGACGCGCTGCTGCCAGGACCCGATCTACTCCAATCCCTCTTCGGAGTCTTGCTGAGGTTCCGAGAGGGACCGGTCGCAGTCGTCGCAGACATCAAGGAAATGTTCCTACAGATAAGAATACGCAAGGAAGATCGAGACAGTCTACGGTTTCTGTGGCGAGATGACACTGCAGCGCAGCCGAAAGAGTTTCGGATGAAGTCAGTAATATTCGGCGCTGCATCATCACCTTCTACGGCGATCTTCGTGAAGAACAAGAATGCGGAGGAACATGCGGAAACCTTTCCCGAAGCCGCTCGAGCAATCCAGCGGCACCATTATATGGATGATTACTTACAGAGTTTCAACAGCGTCGAAGAAGCAGCGAAGATAGCGGAACAAGTGTCAAGAATCCACAAGGCAGCAGGGTTCGAGCTGCGACAATGGGCCAGCAATCGGGAGGAGATGCTGATGAAGATCGAACACACCGCAGTGAATGAAAAATCGCTTGGAGAAGAGAAAACGCTGGGCATGCGATGGCTGGTCGACGAAGACGCCTTGGCCTACAACGTCGGGCTGAGGACTACGCCGCCGGAAGTGACAGATGGAAGCCGCTTCCCCACCAAGAGAGAAGTAACCGCCGCGGTCATGTCCACCTTTGACCCTATGGGACTCATCGCGCCGGTACTGTTACAGGGCAAAAGACTGGTGCAGGAACTGTGGCGAGCCGGCGTCCAATGGGATGAAGAAGTCAGCGACCAGCACAACACCGCCTGGCGCGAGTACCTGGAGAAGATAGAGGCACTGCGCGAACTGAAGATACCAAGATGCTTGGCGCCGGACGGAACGAGGACTGGCGAGCTCCACACATTCGTCGACGCGAGCGAGACAGCATACGCAGCCGCCGTGTACTGGAAGACAACGACGGCCGAAGGAACCCGCGTCACCCTCATGGCAGGAAAAGCAAGAGTGGCGCCAGTCAAGATAACATCGATCCCGCGAATGGAAGTCCAGGCTGCACTTCTGGGAGCCCGACTAGCAGACAGCATCTGCAGGGAGACAGAATTTGAGGTAACATCTAAAACTTATTGGTCGGACTCCACGACGGTGCTGCAGTGGTTGAAGGCGGATCCACGGCGCTTCAAGACATTCGTCGCGCACCGACTGGCAGGAATTGAAGAACTGTCTAAGCCAAGCGAATGGAGGTGGGTACCTACAAAGGAGAATCCAGCTGACGACGCCACAAGAAATGGGCCTGCGAACTTTGGAAGTACATCGAGATGGTTCGTCGGGCCAGCATTCCTCTACCAACCCGAAACAGAATGGCCAGAGAAGAAATTGAAATACAAAGAAGAACCCTGCGAAGAGATGAAAAAGGATACATGCTGTGCAACGAGTACAGTCCCTCAACCGAGCCTGCCAAATCCCTGTAGGTTCAGTAGTTGGACGAAATTGCTTCGTGCTACTGCCAGAATATTTATGTTTATGGATTTGTGCCGCCGCAAGATCAGCCCGAACGAGTACATTGAAGCGGCGGAAAAAGAAGGAATGATCTGGAAATTCATTCCTCCTGGTGCACCCCACATGGGGGGAGCATGGGAACGCTTGGTGAGATCCGTGAAGACCGCGCTCATTGCAGTCCTGGGAGAAAGAAGTCCTCCGGAAGAAGTCCTGCACACCTACCTCACAGAAGTGGAGCACACGATCAACTCTCGGCCGCTTACTCATCTCAGCGCCGACCCGAGCGACGAAGAAAGCCTCACGCCTAATCACTTTTTAATTGGCAGATCCTGTGGGGCGGCCGTGCTGGGAGCGTTCAATGACCGAACGCTCGTTGGCACGCCAAATTGGAAAACCGCTCAGCGCCTGGCAGACCACTTCTGGGCGCGCTGGCTGAGGGAGTACGTACCCACTCTCATGCCGAGGGCCGTGAGAACAAGACAACGAGGGGCAGAACTACGGCAAGGCGACGTCGTCATCATCGCCGACGCCACCTTCCCGCGCAACACATGGCCGCGCGGAGTCATCGAGAAGATCTACCCAGGACCGGACGGCAGAGTGAGGATCGTCGACGTGAGGACCAGAGGCGGCATCATCAGGCGTCCCGTATCAAGACTGATAGTTATAGCGTTGTCCCCAAGAGATGGAGTGCCAGGAACACCGGGCACTCGGGGGGAGACTGTTGGCAACGCTCACTAGATATAGGATATTAGATATTTAGTGTTGTTAGAATCTTGTATATACTTAGGATAGTTAAGGTTAGAATTTTGTGTAGGATTAAGTTAAACTGTTGTAAATAAACGTAAAATAGGTATTAAAGGATTGGAAACACAAGTTCTAGTCGGTAGACAGATAATTAGGCCTAGAGAAACTATCCTAAGTTAAGAAAATTGTATATAAAAATGATTGTAACTTTTGTAGTAATAAAGATAGGAAAATGGGCGTTACATCGCCATAAAGGTTACATAATTGCACACATTTTGGTATATAAAACATGTAAATAAGATGACAAATAAAAGAGATATAAGCCGATAAACCCCCAAAGCATAGTGAAAAATAGGAACAAAATGTATGCGAAATAGAGCCGTCCTCTACACGGTAAAGCTTGGGGGTGGATAAGCTAGTAGAATGCGTGCTGCGTCACGCTGCAAGAAAGTCGTCAAGAATAAATAAATAGAAGAAAGAAGAAGTCTTTCACTCCTCAAGAAACCCCCCTCAAAGGAAGCAGAAGCGGACCTGAACAGAATCCCCTCCAGCCGGCGTCTTCTGGGAATCGGCGGGCTACCCAGCCCAGTACATCGTTGGCTAACCTACCCAGGGGCACCAACAACATGCGATAGCCATCCCATAGCCCTGCGATAGCCATGAGACAACGATGCGATAGCCATGCGATGGCACTGCGATAGAACTGCGAAAGCAAAGCGACAGCCATGAGACAACGATGCGATAGCCATGCGATCACTATGAGATAGCCCTGCGATAGCCATGCAATAGCCCTGCAGTAGCAACGCGATAGCCATATGATAGCAAGGCGATAGCGATGCGACAGCGATGTGATTGCGATAGCGAAGCCATAGCGACGTCATAGCGACGCGATAGCGATTCGATAGCCCTGCGATAGCAAAGCGACAGCCTTGAGACAACGATAGCCATGCGATCACCATGCGATCGCTCTGCGATAACAGTGCGACAGTGAAGCGATAGCCATGCGATAGCAAAGCCGTAATCATGCGATAGACATGAGATAGCTATGCGGTAGCCAAGCTATAGTTATGCGATCGCCCTACGATAGCGATGCGATAGCCATGCGATAACCCTACGGTAGCCATGCGATAGTCCTGCAGTAGCGCAACAGCCATGAGATAGCAAGGCGATAGCGATGCGACAGCCAAGCGATAGCGATGTCATAGCGATAGCAGTGCCATAGCGACGTGATTGCGACGCGATAGTGACGCGATTGCGACGCGATAGCGATGCGATAGCGAAGCGATAGCGAAGCGATAGCGTTGCCATAGCGAAGCGATAGCGTTGCCATAGCGAAGCGATAGCGATGCCATAGCGAAGCGATAGCGATGCCATAGCGATGCCATAGCGATGCCATACAAATGCCATAGCGATGCCATACCGATGCCATAGCCCTGCGATAGCCATGAGACAGCGATGCGATAGAACTGCGAAAGCAAAGCGACAGCCATGAGACAACGATGCGATAGCCATGCGATCACCATGCGATCGCCCTGCGATAGCAGTGCGACAGCGAAGCGATAGCAGTGCGACAGCGAAGCGATAGCAGTGCGACAGCGAAGCGATAGCAGTGCGACAGCGAAGCGATAGCAGTGCGACAGCGAAGCGATAGCAGTGCGACAGCGAAGCGATAGCCATGCGATAGACATGAGATAGCCCTGCGATAGCCATGCGATAGCCATGCAATAGCCCTGCAGTAGCAACGCGATAGCCATATGAGAGCAAGGCGATAGCGATGCGACAGCGATGCTATTGCGATAGCGAAGCCATAGCGACGTCATAGCGACGCGATAGCGATTCGATAGCCTTGCAAAGCGACAGCCATAAGACAACGATAGCCATGCGATAGCCATGCGATCACCATGCGATCGCTCTGCGATAACAGTGCGACAGTGAAGCGATAGCCATGCGATAGCAAAGCCATGCGATAGACATGAGATAGCTATGCGGTAGCCAAGCTACAGCTACGATAGCGATGCGATAGCCATGCGATAACCCTGCGGTAGCCATGCGATAGCCCTGCACTAGCGGAACAGCCGTGAGTTAGCAAGGCGATAGCGATGCGACAGCCATGCGATAGCGATGTCATAGCGATAGCAGTGCCATAGCGACGTGATTGCGACGCGATAGTGATATGCGATAGCGATGCGGTAGCGATGCGATAGCGACGCAATAGCTATGCGATAGCGCCGCCATAGCTATGCGATAGCGACGCGATAGCGACGCAATAGCGACGCGATATCGATGCCATAGCGATGCCATACCGATGTCATACCGATGCCATAGCCCTGCGATAGCCATGAGACAGCGATGCGATAGCCATTCGATAGCCAAGCCATAGCCATGCGATAGCCATGAGAGTAGAAATGCGACAGCCATGTGACAGCGAGGCTATAGCCATGCGATAAACATGCGATCTCCCTGCGATAGCCATGCGATAAACATGCGATCGCCCTGCGATAGCCATGCGATAAACATGCGATAGCGATGCGATGCGATAGCCATGCGATAGCCAAGCCATAGTCATGAGACAGCGACGCGATAACCATGCGATAGCCATGAGATAGCGATGCGAGATATGCCACTTCAGCTTGCTAATTCGTTACGAATTCTATCCTTCAGAGAGACTCCGAGCTCTCTCTCCGACTCTTTCCATAGCTCACTGAGCGACTCTGAAGTGGTGGACCAGCCCTACCGTGAGTGTCCTGTCCATGTCTCAGCTCCGGAGGTCATTACGGGTAGGACTCATTGATTGTAAACTTTCGTTTTCAATTTTAGATTGATGATTTAGATGATTAGATTTATTTTTTAGATTGTAATTTTCGTTTTTAATAAAGTTATTAATAAGGAACTGATTTATGGGATGAAATGCCTGTGATACTCGTATAAATCTCTATCGGCTAGAACTATTAAAAAATTCGGCCAGATCCTATCAATACCTAGTTGTTGCATGAAAGAGAAACGTACGTTCAAACTTTTGCGTTTATAATATTAGCAAGACTAAGGATAAAGCAATTTTGAAATATTATATTTTAATACTAGCGCCGCCCCCCCGCCCCCGCCCCAGCTTCGCACATTTTTATTATACGTATAAACCTTCCTCTTGAATCATTTTAAATAATTTTAATCATCTATTAAAAAAACCGTATCAAAATCCGTTGCGTAATTTTAAAGATTTAAGCATACATAGGGACAGAGAAAGCGACTTTGTTTTATACTATGTAATAGTGATTATCATACAATACAATCTAGATAGGAAGTGTTCAGATAAGCCTGCATTAAAGCGGAAGCGCAAGTCGGAACGGGGGTTTTTGACTGCTTTCAATGGAAATTAAGTAAATAAATATAAATAAATAATGCTGGACAATCCATCTAGCCCCAAAGTTAGCTACTCAAATCTTTTGCAAAGAAAAGATCTTTGAATTTCCTCTTAAAAAATGTGAAATCCATACTCGGTTTTTATTCAGAAAAGACTTTGAAGACTCATTTACAATTCTAAAAGGTAGATAGATACCAACCAAAAACTATATAATAGTATGCTTTAGTAGGTGTCTTTTTTCAACCTTCACTAGCGACCCACCCCGGCTTCACCCTGGTGTTTATAACCTACCTATAAAGTTACCATCACAAGAATCGATTTTCTATCGAATGCGGAAACACTGAGCTCATGTGTGAAAAACGATACAGTGTAAGCAAAATCACTTAGGTAGGTCATAGGACAGTTCAATAATCCACAGCATTACGTAATACACGTGTAGATAAGACGAAGGCAATCAGATAAGGGATCGATGAACCCTGCACAAGTCTTCGAGATGTCAGAGGTGCACAGGATCTAATCTTCGGAGTCATGGTCATCTTGTCTGACAGTCAGCGGATAGTTTGAGATATACTCAAAATATCCGTGACTATGTAGGTAAGTAGGTACCTGCATTCAAGGAAGTGGATCACTCTTTGCCAAGTTATTATTTTTTCCTGTCTACTATTTAAGAATTTTTCCTATCTATAGCTACCTAAGGACCGCCTTCGTACTGTTGTTCGTACTTGTTACTTACCTACCTACTTGTTTCTGGACTGGTTTCCGTATCTAGGCCACTGGTGGGCCCTTTTTGCGTATCGGGTGGGGGGCTGCTAGTCTAACCACCCGATATCCTCCAGGAAAGCCAGCAGCTCGCTGACGCCGGTGCATGGTAGGTACCCTAGGCAGGATATCGCAGGATATTGTGGGTTTCAGTCTTGAGATTATAGATGTAAGGCCGGTTTAAACCAATTAAACCAATCCGTTAAAAATGAAAAAAAAACCTTTTTAAACCGAATTAAACCATTTTTTCGGTTTAGAACTCTTGGTGTTGATGACTATGTTTTTCTTTATTTAAACTATTTTTTTATTTTTGCCGATGTATAACATAAAAACTGTATATAAATTTGTTAATGCGGCATATACTGATATTGATAACCTTATTTAAATAAGCAAATTGGATTGGTTTAAAATGGTTTAAAACCAAACTCACACACTACACTCTCGTGGCCGTCTCTCGTTTATACTCTCGAGTGGGATTGTGTGAGTTTGATTTTAAACAGAATGGTGGGTTTTGACGCAAAGTTTTACGTGAGTTTTTAACCGTTTAAAACGATTTATTTGCTGTTTAAAACGGCGAAATTTGGTTTAAAACGTTTTAAATCGGTTGATTTACATCTTCTTGAGATAAATGTTAGTACGATCTGCATAACCCAACTAAATTTATAAACGCGGAAGTTTGTAGGGATGGAAGCGTAGGTAGATGTATTGATGATTGTTACACTTAATACTACTGCAATTTTGAGTAGAAGTAGTTAGTTCTAGCCCTGCAATAAAACATAGGCTGGCATAGGCTTTTTATCTACATACTTTTCATAGCCCTAATTTTATTCCAGGCCAAGAACCACGTCTATTTCAAATTTCAGTCTGATCCGTTTAGGTAGTAGTTTTGACTTAGAGGTTAGATAGGTAAAAAACATCTATCCATCCAACTTTCACATTTAGGTATAACTAGCTGCACTTTGCGGCTTGACCCGCATGGAATTTTTTTGGCGAATTTCAGAAATTTATTTCACGCCTAATTATTTAACTTTGCAGCTTATTTACGCCGAGTTTTGAGTGAATCAAACCAAGAAATAATAATTTTCCATACAAGCTTTTACCACGCTATTTAACCCCGTCACAGTTTAAAATTACCAAATTTTATTATTATTTTATTCTGTTCTAACAAAACCATCTACTACATAACAAATTTCACTTAAATAACTTGAGTAGTTACGGAGATTACCTACTTACAACAAATATTGACACAGACTTTCCCATTTATTATATTAGTAAGATATTAATGTGATATTGATAATGGTCACAAGTTGTGATCGTGATGTATCCCTTTTCTATATTGATGATTTGTTACAGCTTCTCTATCGTGTACAGGGAACTACGTAAATCTCGTACAAAAACGTGACGTCATGGTCACGTCTGAATGTTTTCGTAAACCGGACTCAGGGTTCTAATTAGAGTACTTATATCTAGAGGTATTGTTTGAATTGCGCAAATAAACAGGCGGGGAAGAGATTTTTATTCACCATGCCTACCGAATTATTCCTCTTTTAGATCTAAGTAATTAACCCGACACGAGAAGAGTTTAAAAGCTCTGCTGGCCTATACTTAAAATTAAAAGTAGGTAGAGGTTAAATAAAAATTTTCAACAACACAAAATAGACGTTAGTAGGTATTATTAAATCTGTGACAACTGCAGTGAGAAACAAACTTAAAAATAGGTCTACTATAAACGTCGTTGAGGTAGAGGTGATTTTGGGATCTTACAAAATTAAAAGATAATTAAAATTTCACATTATTTATTATTTCATTTGAACACATCAGAATGAGTAGCAAAATAGACTTATAATAAAGATAACCGTTATAAAATCTCTTGTAGACATGAATAACATTGGTAAATTAAAATAATTCTCATAAGTTTACCTAATTTATATCCATTACGACTTACAAACAAATAACCTAAAACATTGTTACATGTAGTAAACTTCGTAAGGCGTCATCAAAAATTTGATCGCGCAAATAAATATGACGCTTCATAAATTACTCATCATCATCATCATCATCACCAGCCTATAATAGTCCACTGCTGGACATAGGCCTCTCCTAATGAGCGCCATATATGGCATCATTATGTGGGGGTTATTGCCCATAATCCCCACGCTGGGCATGCGGGTTGGTTGCATAAATTACTCATGTACATGTAAACGAATTCATCATTGAAATTATTTGTACATTTTAGTAGTTACAAAAAAATAACTAAGTAATAAAAAAATAAAATACCTAGTTATTATAAAAGTACTTAATTCTGTCTTGTTATAAAAAATTTAAAACGAAATGTGTAATTTTATTATATAAAATCGATGTAACATAATTAAAAAGTTATTAAAATATAATGCCGGCAATACACACCCGCCGAGACATATTGTATGCACTCGGACGCTCGCTCGCTCAACGAAAGGCATTACAAACTCCTGAGTACAGGTTGAGCATTAATTTACGATATCGAAAAAGTTTTCGTTTCTTTCTATAGATTTTGCCTTGAAGCGTCTATACCGGATATAGAGAGATGAACTTATTATCGTAATTTGATAGCGGAAGAATAGTTTGAATCTCGTGGGCTATTAGAATCTTGATGTCATACAAACTCGATTTTAGTTTTCGAATGGTTTTGTCTCATTATTTTTTGTATGTTTAAACGAGATAGAAGTTCCAGTCTATCGAGTTTTCGAAAACTTCTTCGTAATTCAACTACTCGTATGTACAGTGGTACGAAAATTGATTTCAGTTTGTCTGAATGCCGACAAGTGACGGAGATACATATGAATAAGAGCGACTAGTCGTGCTCGGTTCGACTCGTGGTGTCTCGACGAGTTTACACTATACATATTTCATAAAATATTGCAGAAATGTGACATGGATTTATTATCACAATTTGATCAATTATTCAGTCTTCATATTATAACTTTGTGACTTTGCATAAACATTGCATAATCATATGATAACAATTTTAAGATATTTAGATATCCGCACCATATAATTGTATAAAAGGTATATAATAAATGCATTTAAAATAATGGCAGAGTACTTATACGTAAAAAATTCAAGGTACCATTTATAAATTACTAATTATTTAAATTATTAACATATATTAATTCATAACAATAATATAAATTCATGAATTATTTAATGAATTTCCCATAATTTAAATTTTGTATTATTATTGCCTTATTTCCTAATTTGTAAAGATTATTTGGTATAATTTATTAGGGATCGTTCGAATACTTAAAATTAAGATTTATTACACTTTGTTCATTAATAAAATATCGTTAACGAATTTCTATTACCTACAAACAAACAACCCCATACGCAAGCAAATGATAGAAACAATCTTCTTAAAAAATGTATACTACAAGTACATCAAAATTTCAATAAATGATAGCACTTTTGAAAGCTCATTAATATTAAACATAACTTGATATACAAAATACAGACTACAATACAATTCTTTTCAGCCTTGTATTACCAACCATATTGTATTACCTTGTATTACCACAAACTCATAAAATTCAAATGAATTCATTGCACTTACATAAATTAAAGGGGCAACCATTATTTATGTGAGGCGTTTATTTGGTCGAGCCTCATCAAAAATCATCAATCTCAAGTGATATTAGGGGGGAAGGGGAAAGAAGGGGGTAAGGAAGAACACAATCTCACGACATCTCGCCAAGGGGAGAAATGTGTCTCGACAATATCACATATTTTTTTCCACGAATTTAAGTAATTCCTGCTTAAGTGTTTTAGTAAATTACTGGCAAATGGAATGGAATGAAAATGGTTAGATTTCATTCTAAGAAGTGTTAACACCAAGTTTATATCTAGTCTTAAATAAAAACCTGTTTTTTTTATCTAGTACAGTTTAACTGATATACAGGGTGTTAGTGTGAACACCGTTGTCCTTGAAACCAGAGGTTCAGCATCATGAGTAGAATCCAAAACCGATGAGAAAAGCTTAACACCTATTTTAGTTTCGCAAGATTTTGATATTTCATGTCTTCGCTATTGTACACGATGCCATAGTCACTCTACATACTTTAAGTACCTATCTACGTAAGTACTTATACCCGCGCCTTACTTGGATCGTAACTTCATTACTTGTGCCCTTCAAAAGACGGGATATTCGCACAGAAGGTGATTCGACACTGAGGTGCACATGCCACGTGTCGCCTGGTCGAAGTACTTGTGTCACGTGTTTGTGAGCAAACGTTTAGTGTTTATAAAAAATTTCTTTAAAAAATGAGTAAAAAATAGAATCATTTTTTTTCATCCGTTTTGGATTCTACTCATGATGCTGAACCTCTGGTTTCAAGGACAACGGTGTTCACACTAACACCCTGTATATATAAAAACGCATTTTAAAGTGTCACTTAAAATTCGGGAAGGGTTAAAATCACAACATCTCACCAAGGCAAGAGGGGTTTCGAAAAATCAAATCGCCAGGACAAAAAGGACATTAATGCACCCTAAGGCGTTCGAAATATCGGTTAACATAGAATATTAAGGTAAAACCCTTGATTCTGCTTTGTATGGAAGCTTTTTCGCTACATCTGTAGTTTTTAATTGGTTTGTTATAAGAACAAAACAATTAAAAAAACATATATTTTTACTTTTGCTATTGGTCGACGACCGGCGAGCTCTAGACTATGATGTTTACCAAGCGGTGGATCACACAGAACATCTATACAGTTTTCTAACCAACATCCAAGCAATTTTTTTCTCGAAATTATCTTACATTTCTTTCATCATCTAAATTTGTCAACCCTTCATGTATTCTATTATGTGCATTCTTAAATCTACGATCATAAAATTTTGTAAGCCGGTTATTAATCTAGTTGTTAAAATTCAGCAACCAATCGAAAGTCTTCATTATTATACAAAGAGGCCGACCGATGATCATTGGTTTTAATCTACATATTATTACGATTACTAAAATTAATGTTTATAGAAAATGACCGGAAGCACAGGTATTTAAAGGAATCGCCTGATTAAAAAAAAATATAGCCTGTCCAGTTATATAGTATTTAGTTGAAATTCAACAACCAAAGTAGATTTAATTATATAAACTTTCGTTTTTTGACGAATTAATTATGACTGTAAGCGGGTTACCTACGAACCTATACTTTGATTTTTTTCATATTTATTTACTTCTAACACTAACAAGGTTCATAGTCAACCCGCTTTAAGTCATAATGAACCATAGTAGAGGCTCGCCGATGACCAGAAGCTTCAGACTTTGATATTTACTTAGGCTTAGGGGGCGTACTATGGACATTAACAGTCAATGTACAGGCCATTGTATCCGAAAATTTAATTGACTGGATACTAAACTTGCGTGGTCGCAATTGTATTGTAAGAGCTCGGTACATTTATCAAGCGATAGCTATAGCACTACGCTAGCGGAGTGGATACAGCCAATATGCAATTATAGAGGCCATTGTATCCATAAATTTAATTGCCTGGATACTAAACTTGAGTAGTAAGTCGCAATGGTAATGTAAAAGCTCATTCCATTTACCAAGCAATGGCATAGCCGAACGTGCATCCACGTCCAAAGTACAGGCGTTGGCAAAATTAATTACCTGGATTCTTAAATTGCGTAGAAAGTAGCAATTGTAATGTAAGAGCTCTATACATTTACCAAACGATGGCTTAGCGAAACGTACGTCCACATCCTATGTATAGGCATTGTATCCGTAAATTTAATTACCTGGATACTAAAATTATGCATTACACCCCCAGTAGAAATTTAAGCCTTCATTTTAGTATCTAGTTGTGACATTTTAAGCCGGCATTGTATCCGTACATTTAATTACCTGGATACTAAAATTGTTTAGTACACCCCCAGTAGAAATTTAAGCCTTAATTTTAGTATCTAGTTGTTGAAATTCAGCAGCGCATAGTCGTGATAATACATCATGATGCAGAGAGGCTGGCCGATGACCAGGGAGCTCCAGACGATAATGTTGCCCCAGCGGGGGCCTAGCTCCAGTTCCACGCTACGGGAGATCACGCCTAAGGGAGGCTGCGCCATCATGCCGAGGAAGGCCCAGATGCGGAACATTTGGAGGGGGACACTTATCTGTAACAGTTATTTGAAGGTTCATTCGACGTACTCGACTGTAGGTATATATTTTACGAGCGGCTGCGTGCGAATTGTTTCTATGAAAACGTTTCAAGGCTGTTTATATCGCAAGGGAACGATTTAGGGGGTGAAAAGTAGCGTACAAAAGATTGAAGCGAACTGAAAATCAATTATCACTTTCTTTTATTTTCTTATATTATTTTGATAATTATGTACCTATAGTATTAAATTTGACTTGACTAAGTGCTTATTTTGTAAGCCTAAGGAAATTTATTTATTTATTTATTTATTTATTAAGAAAAAAGTAGTCAGCTCACAGTTACTTACAACCAAAACGCTAACTACACTAAATATACCTAACAAAACATAACTAGAAGAATATAATCAAATAATATGGGTGGAAAATAATTTAGAATAACATTAAAATTAATAAATAATCAGATTTCACATTAACATACATTACATAAAGCAACAGATTTCATTTAAAAGTAAGAAATGATCTTAAGCATAAATATATATAATTTATATTATCGTTGAATATGTCGACATGTTGGAATTTCTGTAGGAAAGCATTTAAAAGTACGACAGCTCTGAGTGTGGGTGCGTTATTGGCGTGACATGTGCGTGCTGGTGGCTGTGCGAAAAGCCGGTGAAACCTGCGTCCGGTTCTGCAGTAGTTGTTTGGGACGTATAAATTAACTCTACTCAGTATCTCCGGGTTGTCCACTCTGCCGCGAAGAATGAAGCAGTAGTGCATAGCTAGTTGTAATTTTCGTCTTAACTCTAAGGTGTCCAAGCCTACCATACCCGTCACAAACAGAGAGGGAAAAAGATACGGGTAGTAACCGTAGGTTCGTTTATAAAGATACCTTGCAAACTTTCGTTGTAATCTTTCGATCATTAAGGTATATTTTGCCTCGCGTGGATCCCAACTGATTGCACTGAACTCAAGTTTGCTCCTGACGAACGCGTTGTACAACATGATTGCTATACCTATGTTATTGAAATGCGAAGCTGTCCTCATGATGAAACCTAGAGTTCTATTCGCAGCCTTGCACATAGAGACAATATGTTGACGGCAGTTGAGTTGCGCATCCTCGACCAACCCCAGATCGCGAATAGATTCAACTCTTTCCAGTACACTGGTTCCCAGAGAGTAATTGTAAATTCTGGGATCTTTGAGTCTGGTGAAAGTCATCACCTTGCACTTCGCCACATTAAATTCCAGTTTATTTTGCCGGCTCCAACTGTCCAATGAGTCAATGTCCTGCTGCAGTGCCACACAATCAGACATTTCGACGACTGACGTGTACAATTTCAAGTCATCGGCAAACATCAAACACCTTGAATTGTGTAGAACTGCAGGAAGGTCATTTATCATGGCTAGAAAAAGGGTGGGGCCGAGTGTACTGCCTTGACTCACTCCTGATCTAGTGTAGAACTCTTGGGATTGAAAGTTAGTTAGTTTAACGTATTGTTTTCGTTCATTCAGATAGTCTGCAAAAAATCTTAACAAACGGGGAGAAAAACCTATTGCAGAGAGTTTGACCAACAAGATGTCGTTATGAACAGTGTCAAATGCACGCCGAAAGTCTAGATATACAGCATCTACTTGTCTACCATAATCCATTTCATTCGAAATAAAATCAATGTATACTGTGTGATTTGTAGACGTGGATCTGGCTGCACGGAAGCCATGCTGCGAGTCATCTAACGAGCGATTTATTTGACGAGTAATGTGTGAATTCAAAACCGACTCGAACACCTTAGCAAATACGGACAGGACAGCTATTGGTCGAAAGTTGCTCACCTCAGTGGAATCATTGGTCTTCGGGACAGGTGTTACTCTTGACACTTTCCAGCGTGCTGGATAGAGACAACTGGACAAAGAGATATTATAAAGATAGAGCAGCGGTTCCACAAAAGCATGCAAACAATCCTTAACCACAAAGGGTGGGACACCATCAGGTCCTGCTGCAGACGATACTTTTAGGCGACGTATTGCTCGATTTAAGTCAGTTGCAGTCAGGGAGTCCACGGATATTAGGCTCACGTCACTGGTGTCATGATGGACCTTCTTCTCCGCCTCATCAGCATCTAACTTTGGGACATCGGCGAGGAACACGGAGCTGAAATAATCAGCAAACGCAGCCACGGCAACCTGTCCGGAGACTTCGTTACCATTGACCAAGAAAGTGTTAGAATTGGTTCTGTTAGTACGTCTGTCTTTTACGTATCGCCAGAACTGAGCGGGATCACGACCAATATTGTTGCCTACTACGCCAATGTAATTCGAATACGCGTCGTTAATGAGACTTTTAATGTGGCCTCGGTAGTACCTATACACCTCAAAGTTGAACTCGAGCCTTAATTCCTTGTATTTACGAAGGTGAAAGTACTTAACTTTGAGCTTACGAATAATTTCAGACGTAAACCAGGGAGGATATTTACGATTGTGTGTAGAAGGCGGTTTCCGGACCGGTACATGATCGTGTATTACGTCGGACAGCTTGTTATAGAACAGATCAGTTGCTAGATTGATATCTTGTTCAGCAAGTACGTCACTCCAATCAATGGAAAATATGCTCGAATACAGACCGTTAAAATCAGCTTTACGAAAGTTCCACTCGTTAGTTAGTGGATTGCTATGAACCTGAGGTAGGTGACAGCTATCTGAAATTCTAGTGCTACGAGATAAAGATAATTTGATCTCTAACGGGGGGTGATATTTTTCAGCCTTCACCAGGGGGACCACATCACCACACACAGACAGACCACCGGCACCAAATTCAGTAGATAATACAAGATCCAACATGCGACTATCCGAATTTAATATAACATTATGTTGTTTCAACTTACAGAATTCGAGAAAGGAGTCAAAATGCGATCTCAAATTTTGACTGAATGAATTCAGATTAAAGTCACCAACTATTATAATTTCATATAGTGAAAATTGACAAACAGTATTTTCCAGGCACTCCAGTACATTCATATATTCATGATCATTATAGCTAGGTGGTATATAAACAACACATAAGATAAACTTTATATTTCTCCAAACAATTTTTGCCAAAAGTAACTCTTTATCATTAGTCAATCCATCAACATCTGTAATTAACGTAGGTGTCATATAATCGCGCACTGCTATCAAAGTTCCACCGTAACCAACATCACCAGCTCTGTCCCTGCGAAGCACCACGTAGCCCGGAGGAAACAGTTCGGCGTCAAATACCGAACTGTTTAAGAAAGTCTCAGTGAGGGTTATCACATCCAGGGAGCAGGAAGACGACGTGTTATTATAGAACTCCACTGTTTTTGATCTTAGGCCACGGACGTTCTGGTAGTATATTTTGATGTCCTTGCTATTTCTTTGCTTCTTGGCCTTCTTTGGTTGACGAACGAAAGGGCTGCTTCCAAGGCTTGATGCAGATACCCTCAGGCCAGCTCTCCGGAGATAAAATAATATCTGCATACCTCGAAGAAACATCTAATTTAAAGGACGCATAATTACCTCGCGCCTTTAATTCCTCGACTGCGCAGGTCTCGTCGCCACAGATGGAGTGTAGGTGATCGTGCACGTTAGCCACGCTCGTGCCGACCCTTAGGTAGTAAATATGTATCTGCCTTCGCCTTTCAGCTGCCTCCAACCGGCTGGAGCCAGGTGTAGCGACGCCCCTTACAACCCCGACAGGAGCCTTACGAGGCCTCTTCGTACCTTCGTTCCAACCAGCAAAACTTGCAGTAGAGTGGTTGGCTTTTAATGTGGCGTTAAGTGTAGGCTCATCAAGAGGTATCTTAGATTGGTCACGCGTATCTGACTGGACCCAGTTGGTTTTCGGTCTTACAGGAATCTGTATTGAAGCTTTAGGAAGCGACTGAGAGCTCGGGGGTGGTGTATTGGGCACTGAGTATTCATGCAGGCCCCCAGTCAATGACTTCAGCTTTCTCTCCAACGTAACAACTCTGTCAGTGAGTTCTGCAATGACTTTGTAGATGGGTAAAGTTACCTGTTCAGTGACTACTTTTGAGATGAGGATAGTCACGAATCAAGTCAAGAAATAAAGATATTGATTAACTGATTTATTGTTATTCCAGGGCTAGAACTAGGTCTATAAAAAAATCAGCAGTAGTTTATGCGAGTAAGAGTAACAAACATCCACTATAACTTTAGATTTTTTATATTAGCAAGGATTCTAGTAGGAATACTGCCTCAGATGCCCCTTTAAAATTGAATTAATTTTAACTTATTATAAATATTTATGTACGGGTATTTATCGCGTTCATTTACCTATTTTTCCCGACGTTTCGACAGGTTTACACACTGCCGTGGTCACGGGATGACTGGAGTAACTGGAGCTACCGCCTCTGCGAAACGGGGTCAGCTGTTCCGTCCGGCGACTCGAGCAAGAATGAACCCCGAATGAATACCCGTACATAAATATTTATAATAATGTGTTCTGATCGCGTAAGCTTAAAAAACTTAATTTTAACTTACTGTATTTTCGAACCTTGTTCAAATGAGATGTACACGTATTTACTTATCTTATATCTCTTTTTAAGTAATGATGTATTTTAATGTAATCTCATTTGACAGCCAGATAAGTCTCCCAAGTTAAAAAATATTACGAAAAATACTTACCAAATACTCATGGAAAAACGCAGAAACGAAGAACACAGCTAGCCCAGCCACTGTCTTGCTATACCCCATATCAGTAATAGGAAAGTACAGGTGACGTAATGCCCAGACGTGGACGGGCGTGTTCCAAGAACTCCAGAACGTCTTCATGTTGGTTGCGTTCCACCAGTCACCGTAGAACTTTCGGTCGGCGAACTGCATCACTTCGCCCATTAAGTTAAGGAATGAGTGGAAGTTCAGGTAGAAGAAACATAGCCAGATTAAATGGTTTGGTACCTGAAAAAATACATAATAGAAAATGTTAATTTATTAATATTTTAGCAGCTAGATTAATAAACATGTCCTAATTTAAAAAGGAAAGTATTATTTTGCTACAAACTGTATTAATATAAGTGTTAAGTATGACGTTATGAACATTGAATGTTATATTTTTTCTATTATTTACTTGATTTTTATTTTTGACAATTATTGTTTAAATAACTAGCGACCCGCCCCAGCTTCGCACGGGTGTATTATACATATAAACCTTACTCTTGAATCACTACAAACCACATCAAAATCGGTAGCGTAGTTTTATAGATCTAAGCATACTTTACGATAGACGGACAGACAAGAAGCGACTTTATTTTATACTATGTAAGTAGTCATTTTCTCATTATTTGATTCCATATATCATTCAACTCCAGAAATAATCAGTGTACATACAGCCAGTTTCAAAAGGCGCTCTGTAATCCTCATCACATCCATGCTGGAGAATGTCTCCAAAGAGTTGGTGATGGAAGGCACCATCCATTGCTGCAGTAGCGCGAATATCAGGTTGATACCGACCACGAGCTCTAGCAATCTTCTTAGCACGAAACGCTTTCGAATACTGAAAATAAATATCATAATAATCCGTGAAGTTTGAGAGATGGACGTCTGTTGTTACTATCTCAGAAAAAAAAATGGACGAATCAAGCTGAAATTTGATATTTTTAATATACATCATTCTAGCTCTTGAATAAAACATAGGGTATTTTTCTGAAACTAATTTACTATTACTAATTTTCAGATACTAATAAATAAATAAACATACTAATACTAACCGAGCAGTTCTAGGGTAATTCAGCTCATAACAAAGTGTGGGCGCCAGCATGAAGTAAGCCAAATCTTTGAGGTTCAGATTATCAGGGTACTTCACGAGACGCGCGGCAGCGATAGAACCATTCTTGTCTTCGTCGAAACTCTCTGTGGGTTCAAAACACGTTATAAATTACATGAGTCATTAAAATACCTATAGTTAACACAAAACACCTAAAGCAAAGACTCGTCGTCTATAGAATACAAAAAACTTTAGACGCATAAGTAATCTCCGAAACCAGGAAGAAAGTTATCACGCCAATAATTCACCTTGAAATGTTAGATTTGTGCAATACAATAAAGTTAATCGAAATATCGACCCATAACAATTTTAAACAGAATTCGAAATTATTAGGCCTTGGGAAGAGTTTTACTCCAACTCAAAAACGAACAGCCTAACAAAGTAAAGGTTTCTTGTTCGCTTCTTTATTTTACCTTAAAATAGTTTAAGTTGAATAAAATCAAAGTGAGCTATTTAGTTTTAATTGTTTAACTTAAAAATAAATAGTTCACTTTAATTTTTATCTAGTTTTAGTTTGAAACAAATTCAAAATGTTGGTGTATCTATAAGGGCTCCCACACAAAACTGCGATTTGGTGCGATGCGATGCGATTTCATGCGATTTCATGCGATGTCACACGAACTTGATTTGCGAATTTCTGCGATGCGAATTTCTGCGGCGAACCGTTTTGTAGGGTAACCATACCTTCAAGTTTAGTCAGCCGTATTGGACGTGTTTTTAGGAAGCGTAAGATGGATCCCAAAAAGATAATTGAACCGATTTAAGCAAAAATGATCCAACCCACACAAACCTCATTTCGAGATAATCGATATTTAAGTTTGTGGCGGTATTTCTCTAGCTTTGTAATACAAAATGTTGTTATTTTAATTTAATTTAATGCTATGTAAACTCAACTTTTTTGCTATAAATAATATAAAGAATAAATTGTAATAGTTTAGTAGATAATTGGGAAAACTTGCGCCTGGATCATTATTACAAAATTAATTTTGTATGGAAAGAGCTATGTAGGGTGCAAAAATTAAAATGCAAAAATGATTCAAAGTGTGATAAAAATTAGTAATCATTTTTGTTTTTTAAACAAAACAAACAAAATTGGCCCTACTCCTCGTCCAAATCAGAATAAGGTTCATCACATAAACCATCTACATCGTCTATTATTGCAGCTTCCCTTCGGTTTCTTAAATTAATCAATGCAATCATCTGGTATCTAATATTAGATCTGCTGGCCCTGTACTTATTTTATTATATTTATTTATTTTTCGTTAAAGTACGAAACACACAGAAGCCGGAGGCGTGGCGGAGGCGAAGGCGTGCGAGTTGTATTCTATGGAATCCTATGAAAGCCTACACACACACCGCAGGCCGTGGCGAACGCGGTGCCATAGGAAAAACCGGCACGCCTTCGCCTCCGCCACGCCTCCGGCTTCTGTGTGTTTTGAACTTTATGGTTTATTTCGTTTACGTACTTAGATGGAATAGCAATTTCAAATATTAACTTGTCAAAGCTTAACTTGTTTTATATCATCATCATCATAATCAACCTATATTAGTCCACTGCTGGACATAGGCCTCCCTTAATGAGCGCCATAGCTCCCTGTCTACAGCTTGACGCATCCAGCATCTGCCAGCAGTCTTTCGCAGATCGTCATCCCACCTGGCCGGAGGGCGTCCTATACTACGTTTGCCAAGTCTCGGTCTCCACTCAAGAACACGTTTACCCCAACGGTTGTCGGTTCTTCGCGAGATATAGCTGGCCCACTGCCACCACTTCAGCTTGCTAATTATTTGAGCTATGTCGATAACTTTGGTTCTCTTTCGGATGTATTCTTTACGAATTCTATCCTTCAGAGAAACTCCGAGCATAGCTCTTTCTATAGCTTTCTGAGCTCTTTGAACTGATGGACCAGCTTAATATTATAGTTTGAATCATTGTAGCAAAATAGAACGGTTATATGTTAGGGTAACCAAAGCAACACAAAAATGATTCAAGTGGCATGAATAAATAAATAAATAAATAACAATTGTGAACATAGAGGTGTGAGTCTTTGATATGTTAAAATATACCTTATACTGATTACATAGGTTAAAAAAACTCGAAATTGACTAGGTTGTGGGTTGGATCATTTTTGCATAAATCGGTCCAATTGCACTGCTGTTATTGTTAAATAGATATAAAAGAAAAAGAAGATTCTGGATTCATCCATTTAATACGATTATGAACACTGAAGGGAACTATTTTACTCTAAATTACTATGAGTTGTGAACTGAAGCAGTTTTTTTTTTTACAACACAAAGAAGGCGGCTCAGGCGCCGCGCATCTTTCGCTTAAGTTGTCTCAGAGCGGACTAAAATGGGGGTCACCAAGTATGACGTAATATGACAGGAATGCGCGATGCAAATGAGATCTGACGTTATCGTGCGAGCTCGGAGATATTTGCGATGCGATGCGAGCTCGCAGTTTTGTGTTTGAGCCCTAAATAGGAAAATCTGTTTAACCCCGCTATTATTATAAACCCTCGGTGAGCGATCACATACCCGAGAGTTGATTGAAATCAGCGCCGATCGATCCTCGCATACAACATTAGGTTGAATCTACTCCTTTTGCCAATGCTTATATTTAAGTATAATTATTGTAATGTTTTTTGGCAATAAACGATATTTTTTCTTTTTATGGACCCGATTTACATTAACACTAGAAAATACAGTGCAAAGCAACGCGTGCAACCAAGCAAAGCATTTGATGTCCAAGCTAGAAAATAATGTATTGTAACAAACCACATAAAATAACTCAAACCTAGTTCGCCAAAAGATAACTAGATGTCGCCACTAGTAAAATTAGCAGGCGCAAACGAAGCGTTCCGGGTTCTGACGACTTCGAGAACCATTATTGACGAAATGTAATTAGTTCCTAAAAAATATAACTAGATGTCACCACTGGAAAATTAACAGGCGCAAACGAAGCGTTCGCGCCATATGAAGACTTCAGAACCCAAAATTTGTAAAAATTATCTCTCTCAGCTGCTTACTACTCCGACGTTGTAAAGCGCTACTTCCACCTTGTTGGGATAGTGTTTGAATGCGCCCGGAACTTGTATCAGCTCAAGTTGTTAATAAACCAATACTCCTTCATAATACATTGGTGTTTATCTTCTCTCGCCATCCCCCCCCCGCTCCTCCGCTACAGTATTGTTTTTATTATTAAATTGTATTATTTTTGTTTAAGTAATGTGTAATAACGTATTTTCTATTTATCTATTCTAGCTTAGACAAAAACCGCTATGCTGGAAGGGCAAATCTAAAAAACAAAGAGAAATAGAAAACAGAAGAGTCGAAAGAGGAAACAAAACTTCGAATCAATACAAAGCGAAAGAAGATCAAGCGTCAAAGAAACAAACAAGTGAACGCCATTTTGACTTACGCTCTTGTTCGGCGTGCATAAGTTCGTCTGGAAACAAATTATTTACGTCAATATAAGCTTCAAATACCTATAATATCCGCATTTTAGGAAAGTTCCGATTTCAGTATACAATGTGATTTTTCGAACCTTGATCAAACGAAATGTGCGGATACACGACACATATTTATCGATAAAAACCGAGATAAAAAAAATTTAATGTAATTTTTTTTAAACACAAGTCAAGTACAGATATCAACAGGAATCTCAACTGATTTAATCTAAATGGCAGAAAGTACCTAATTTAAATGGTGAATAACATGACAACGGAAAGAGATAGACCCCCAGTTTTTTTGAAGGATTTGTAGAATAAATTATGAAGTTTAATGCAACATGCAAAAAAGTACACCTTAATTACCCAGTTTTAAAGTTACAGAGAAAAAATAAAATAAAAATCGTTTTTTTTGTCTTATTTCTAAAAAAATACTGTTTTTACTACGCTTATGTATCGTATTTGTATTTTTTATTTATTTTATTAGCGAGGTAAAATATCTAGCTTTCAAATGAGACTACTTCGAATAAAATACACCATTTACTCAAAAAGAAACGAAGAAAAAACCAGATGAAGTAGTCTTCATTTAAAAAAATATTAAAACTGCTTTGTTTTTGAGATAAATAACATATAATTTTTTTTATCCCGATTTTTACCGATAAATATGTGTCGTGTATCCGCACAATTCTTTTGATCAAGGTTCGAAAAATCACATTGTATAAAGATAAATAAGTTTTGTCTAATTTTCATACTATACAATGTGATTTGTAATTCACCTACATCTACATGGCAGAAAGTACCTAATTTAAATGGTGAATAACATAACAACGGAAGGAGATAGACCCCCAGTTTTTGGAGCATTTGTAGAATAAATTATGAAATTTAATACAACATGCAAAAAAGTACAACTCAATAATCCATTTTTAAAGTTAC
Organism: Eupithecia centaureata; assembly: GCA_944547425.1. Taxonomy (NCBI): domain Eukaryota; kingdom Metazoa; phylum Arthropoda; class Insecta; order Lepidoptera; family Geometridae; genus Eupithecia; species Eupithecia centaureata. The sequence continues at coordinate 4,915,797 of OX155694.1, forward strand.
AGAGAAAAAATAAAATAGTTTGTACTTCGTCTATTTTCTACATAAATATTATTTTTCTACGCTTATGTACCGAATTTGTATTTTTTATTAATTTATTATCATTAACTCAAAAAGAAACGAAGAAAAAACCAGATGAAGTAGTCTTCATTTAAAAAAAAAAATTAAAACAGCTTTGTTTTTGAGATAAATAACATATATTTTTTTTATCCAGTTTTTTATCGATAAATATGTGTCGTGTATCCGCACATTTCGTTTGATCAAGGTTCGACAAATCACATTGTATAAAAAGTGATAAATTTTATTCAAATTAAAATTAAATTGTAACTATTAATTTGAATAAAACTTACCAGTTTCTGAGTTAATCGGTTACCTACCTAGTAAGTATGGGAGCTACTTTCTTATAATATTATAGTTATAAATAATTCTGGACAATTCGCACATAATCATCTAGATGATACTAGGAGCTTGTGCTATGGGTATGCTTAATACAAACAATTATATAGGCATTTTTGACTACAGAGAGAAAACACCCAGAATCCTTCGAAAAAATTACAGTTTGAATAGTCCAGTATTATTTAAATCATAGTTTTTACGGAGGTATAAGCCACGAGTCACTTATACTTCCTCGTAAACTATGATTGTACCTAATTATTACATCAACATATTAGGTATAATTTAAGAACTTACTCCAATTCGGCGCCGATAGGCTCTGACGCCTCAGCGCTGACTGGCGAGCTTTATCCTTAGCTTTCCCAGAACGGCACCAGAAATTGGTCTGCACATAGCTCCATAGCTTCAGGAATATTAACAAATAATTGAAGCAGATCACAGTCATTCCCACTGAAAATTAATAATACTTTATTAATAATACTTTATTAATAATTTAGGGTGTGTTAGAAAACTATAAACCGACTTCAAATTATTTAAAACTAGCGACCCGGCCCGGCTTCGCACGGTTTTATTATACGTATAGACCTTCCTCTTGAATCACTCTATCTATTAAAAAAACCGCATCAAAATCCGTTGCGTAGTTTTAAAGATTTAAGCAGTCAAAGGGACATAGGGAAGTAGGGACAGAAAAAGCGACTTCGTTTTATACTATGTAGTGATAATAACATCATCAATGTAATTAATTAAATATGAATCAAAAACTACTGATAAAATCTAGATCAAATTTATATGGGACCACATGAAAAGCATCATCTTTTAAATAAAAGAATTGGTTACCCTAGAATAAAGTTCAGAAAAATACTCGAATAGAGAACCTCCTCATTTTTGAAGTCAGTTTAAAATGGAACTTCCAGACTAAAGTTAACACATGTCACTCTTTAATATCATGTGCTGATTTAAGTTTATTCAAGCTTTTTTGGATAAGTTACACCAGCATCTTTAGTGAATAATGTCATGTTATGGCTAATACTTTTCCCTTCGAAAGAAGAAGAAAAGGGTAAGGGGTAAGTGATGGGTTGAAGAGAGGGGCAACTGGTGTTTTACAGCTAATTACAATTATACAAGTACAATTATTTCTTGGCGTCAACACTAACACCCATATCTTTAGTCGTTTCTTTACATCGACCTCGAACAAATGCGTCTCGTTAGGTATGCTTGAATGTAAAATAAAATAAAAATAAACTCACAATATTTCCTTATACGAGTTGTCATCTCAAGGTACGTAAGGTACAGCAAAACAAGTTTAATAGCGTTTAGTAGCATTCAAGGTAGGTCGCCCCTACCTTGAACTCTACTAAAAGACTTTCTTTTGTTTATTCTCAGGGATTTGAAGACTATCTTGATCATATTTAAAGCGGTATTCCACCTCACGATATTAAGGGCCCGGTAGTTAGGGCGATTAGGGAGCAAGGCTTGCTGGGTCAGTCCTATCGCCGCGCGCCGACGCTCTAAACCTATTACACCTCTCTTAGTTAGGGTAAGGGTCCCTGAATATCGTGTAGTGGAATACCGCTTTTACAATGACGATCTTCACCTCTTTTCAGCATTAAGGCTGTTACACACAGAAGCCGTGGCCGGGCCGGAGGCGAAGGCATGCGAGTTGTATCCTATTGAATCATATGAAAGACTAAACATACACCGGAGGCGGTGGCGGTGCGGTACCAATAGGGTACAACGCACGCCTTCGCGGTCAAGGCATCAGTGTGTGGCGGCTTTTATACATAAGAGACGATAAAAACGCTTTAGAGGTTTACGATATGATGTTGAGGAGTTGTGATTTAAAAAATAAAGACTAGGCATACCAAACTCGAGTCAACCATCCACCGAGGCTGCCCGAACACTGCCAGCGATGAATAGAGAGTAACTTATCTACGTAAGTGCATTTATTGGTTATTTTTGAATTTTATAAATCCGAGTAATGTTACACTCGGCCTCGGGTCAAACTCCTACGAATTTATAGTGTTATAATTTTATTACTATTACTAGTTATTAGATTTTTAAAGAAAAAATAAAACAAAAGAGTATGTTTTGGAGGAACGCTCTGGGTCTTCTCGGGCGAGTTTGAATGGAGGATTAATTGAAGAATATTCTAAAGATGGGTACTTAGTACTTACTTATAAGAAACGAACAAAAATACAATAGCAAATACATACTACTACTAAAAAGTAATGAAAATAAATACCTGAGCTAAATGTGTTTCCTCTAAAATGCATTGATATAACAGGCAGTGCGATTACAAACACTATGTTGGATATTTGCAAACCAAGACCAATCCTCTCAGGAATCAAATTCTAAAACAAGATTATACTTCTATGTGAACTATGCATACATATGTTATAAACATATAGACAAATTATACATAAATGAATTAGTCATACAATTTTTACATTGAGATAACTTTACTATGTTAGTTTGTCTTTTAGCTCAATGCTTGGATCAATCAATTTAACAAACCATTAAAATAAAATAGGTACTAGCATTCACTACATAGAATACAAATCAATTATAGCTTTCAGCTAAAGCAAACAAAGGAGAATTACACTAAATACCACAACCAAAAAGTATCATAAATTCATAATAATGATTATTTATCGGGTATTCACCGCGTAGGTCCCTTTTGTCTTTATTTCACCTAATTTTGCAATTTGCATCGCGTAACAGCAATCATTGCCACGGGGCGACTATGTATATACATATAAATAAACACCCGACATATAATCGTTATGATGTCGAATATACGAAAATTTTAAAGTATTAGTAAATATTCAGCTAACTTACCAGTGCAATTAATTTTTCAAATAGCAGAGCTACAACCACAGGCACCACTGAAACTGAAATGAAAATTAAATATTAAACACTCCGAGTACCAAATACTTAGGAGATTTAGTGTTAGTTTTATACCTAAGAAATATTTTCGCTAGAGACTGAAGAAAATAGGAGTTGGAGGAGGCTTTTACCGCTGAAGCAGTAAGCACTTAGATATAGTTAAATATAATGTAGTTATTTGAAGCGCGATATACGTACCAAAATATGCTAATTTTTTCTGTCTATCACTACATAGTATAAAACAAAGTCGCTTTCTCTGTCCCTATGTCCTTATGTCCCTATGTCCCTTTGAATGCTTAAATCTTTAAAACTACGCAATGGATTTTGATGCGGATTTTTTAAATAAATAGAGTGAGGTTCAAGAGGAAGGTTTATACGTATAATAAAACCGTGCGAAGCTGGGGCGGGTCGCTAGTAAAAAATATATCTATCCCCCGGTAGACAAAAAAATTTTACTCACATATTATTAAAATCAGTGAAGGATACTGATACTTCTCCCCTTCGTTGTAACCAGTCAATACAATGATCCATTCAATTGGATTGACACGAAATCCATACCTGAAAATTCAGTTTCAAATTAATCAAACAGGAAATACATTAAAATAAAATTTACCTTATTGGCGCGCCGGCGATCCCTGCTTTGCAGGAGGACGTTTGGATGGGTTGAAATATCAATCCATCATAGGCCACCCCAAAGGTAAATGTTAAGCAGTTTCATAGTCCACAGATGAGCTTAGAATAATCTCCACTATCGCAGATAAAGCTACTTATGTAATAATAAAAATACTGGACAATCCACACTGCATCATCTAGCCCTATAATATACAATAGACTAATACAAGTTTTTTTTTATATTTAAATACTTAATTTTCAGCCAAGTTAAGAGCTTTTGTAGCCTTATATCTCTGATTTTGAATTGGCTTTAGAACAGCAAAATTATCTTTACCAGCCTTTATGGCAATACAAGTGATACAATATTATTTTTAGAATGAACTCACTTTAAGATATTTTCAAGGAACAGCCGTACTCCACCAATGAAGAGCATAAGAAATCCCCAGTTGACCAAACCGGTGAAGTTAGTGAACTCTGAACTCCATGTAAACAAGGAATCTCTTGGTTTGTGGCATCTGAAACCATAAAATTAATTTTACAATTACACCATTCTAAGGCTGACAAGTTAATTAATGTTTTAATTTATGTATGCATGTAGAAATGAATCTTTTTTCAGCCTTTGGCATATTATACATTACATCACTTTTTTGGATAAATCTTTGGAAATTTAATTGGAAAATTGGAATTTTGAACTTTTCACTAAGTATTATAAAAAATAAAGAAACTTAAGAACAAAAAGTATAACCAAAAAGATGAAATCAGTCAAGTCTTTATTAATTTATAAGAAGTAGGTCAACCTATATGCACACCAAGACTTCGATCTTTTTTCAGCCTTAAAATTAGCATTGCATTTATTTTTGATGAAAAAACATAATAACCAATCATATAATATCCTGAGATAATATCCAACATACCTAAATGCTCTTTGACCCCATAATACCTGTTATGATAAGTTGTTTAGATTAAAAGCAGCTAAAAAGGCCAGTAATACCTACCTGATAAATATAATATAAACTGATAATCTACCTAAATGGACTTACGGTTTATCCAGCTGTGATTTCCTGGCCTTCTTTTCATTTTCTGTAATTTCCTCAGCTCTTGTAACGCTTTGTGCTCTTCTATACCGAAGTGTTTTCTCTTCCGATTCACTCGTCATGGTAATCAGTTTCAAATGTGTTGTGAACAGTGAAAATAGTAGCTATTATAGATAGACGTTTAGTACTTTTAATCTTATCTTATCAGCGAGCAGTGCACGCTGTGCACGCCAATATCAATCTGCAATAAAAAAACTGTAATTACGTATGGTCGATCAAACATAATGATGAATTCACGCGGACGTGCTTTTCCAGAACGAAAAAATGCGTTTAGCGTTTACCTCGTTTTTAACAATGTCTTGTGAATTTGTAATTTCCTTCCTTCGTAAAATAATGTAATAATATTAAAATGTTATTAATTTACTCTTTGGCACCTATGTAGGTAATATTTAATGAATTTCTGCTGCGTTTGGCTGACTGTACCAAACAAACCCAGATAATCTATGTAGTAGGTACTAAATGGCCAGGTAGGTACCAAAAAACGGCTCGGCAACCGCCTGATGGATGCCGGTTTCTTTGTGATTGTGAGTGACAGTTTTTTTAGACTGTCTGTCACACTATCACTGTCAAATTTGATAAATCATCATCAGTGGTCTTCAACATTTATCTATCGACTATCGAAATGCGGGTAAGAATCAAACTAAAGTTTTTTCTTTTGGCTTCAACATCGAGTGAATCGTCATTCGAGTCTTGTGTTTTCGCTCTGGGAGTCTAGCAGGCTATTCAAAAGCTGTTCAGTTGCCGATTCGCTGTGATGGTCTTCTTCGTGAATGGGAGCGTCAAAAAAGGATTCCAGCAATTCCTGGGGGAGTGGTCCCCACGAAGATTTTGCATCTAGCGGCCTTGTGTGCAAGGGAGCGTAGTCCAGTCATTTAAGCTTAATTTGGTAAGAATCTCGGAATTCGAGATACCCAGCTGTAAGTCAGTAAATATTTGTATATTGGCACCCTAAAAGTTGTCTCAAAACCTACATATGGTAGGGTGTGCGCAACTATTATATTTCAAGGTCAAAGGTCACAAAAATCAGTTTTCTGCGCTTTTTTTGTAAATATCTCATTTCCCATGGGTTTTTTGCTATTTGTACTTATTATCAATATTGAAGAATACAAAATTCTCTACAAATTTTGGTAAAATATTTTTTTTTATACGTGAACCGTTTTCGAGATAGAGGGCGGAGAACGCGCGGTCACATCACTTCAGGTCAACCGATGCCTACCCGGTCAAAAACGCGCCCTATAGCGTTGACTAGTTGCGCTCCGCGGCTTCGCCCGCATGGAAATTTCAGAAATTTATTGAACGCCTCCTAGGGGTAGTTTCGTCAAAATAAAAAATACGTGTTCAATTATTTATTTTTTAGTTTATTTATACCGAGTTTTCAGTAAATTGAACCAAGTTAAAATTATTTTCCATACAAACTTTACTACCCTATTTAACTCCTTCAGAGGTTAAAATTTCCAAGTTTTAATAGCCTATATCCTATTCTAGGTTTTAAGCTATCTACGTACCAAATTTCATCTAAATAACTGAAGCGGTTACGGAGATTACCTATAACAAACATTCACACAGACTTTCCTATTTATTATAATAATAAGATAAGCCAATAAGGTTGACCTGAAGTGATGTGACCGCGCACTCTCCGCCCTCTATCTCGAAAACGGTCCACCGTATAAAAATTTTTTCAAAACAAAATTTGTAGATTTTTGTATTCTACAATATTGATAATAAGTTCAAATAGCAAAAAACCCATAGGAAATGAAATATTTACAAAAATTCGATTTTTGTGACACTTGACCTTGAAATTTAATAGTTGCGCACACCCTACCATATGTAGGTTTCGAGACAACTTTTAGGGTGCCAATATACAAGTATTTACAGACTTACAGCTGGGTATCTCGAATTCCGAGGTGAAAGTACTAAAATGACTGGACTAGCGAGTCCGTTGAGGTTTACGCGGCGACAGTTTTCCACGCGACCGTGCATTCCACACACCAGCTTTATCACAAACTCCATTATTGAGGGCATTTACAGGTCACGTGCGATGACCGTGTTTCGCACATAAAGGTCAGCGCCTGTACCTACAGACTCTGAGAGCGATAGATTGTTGGGCTTGAATCCTTTTCTGGTTGGTTTTAGAGCACAGAGAACATGCCGACGTTGCATATTAAAGACGTGAGTATATGCAGGTTTTATAGACCCCAATCTTTGTTCGTAGCGGCGCCAGTTTAGATGTCAGGAGTGGTCGTAGTATGGCTTGGGCGGCACGTGTTTGCCTTAATGAGCGCTCTAACTGTGCGTTCATCGTCAACGACCTGTCTATATCTACGCCAAGATATCGGACTGAAGATATCTTAGCTCCAGTGGACAGTCCTGGATTTGTAAACAGGCCGTATAGGCCTCGGCCTAGGGGCGGCGGCGTCCTAGGGGGGCGGCAGCGTCCTAGGGGGGCGGCAGATTTCAGAGGACGGTCACTCGATTGCAGACAATCAAATTGTATGTCTACCGGGGGGGGGGTGTGCGCCAGCTAATAATGAACGGCTCAGTACATGGGGCGGCGGGACAAAGTGGCCTACACTCATGAAAAATATAAATCCGGCACTGCCAGTGGAGGTGGTGTAGTGCCGTCGTGAAACGAGCAGAGCCGCCGCCGTTTTCCCCGCGTTGACTACAGTACGCCATCTGTCTAGCCACGCTGGTAGAAGACTTGATGAGGAAGAGAAGTAGGCTAGGCACTGTCATCTGCATAGAGTGCTAGTGTTACGTCGTCTTCTCCAGGTAACAGTTGATCTTCCAGAGTTGGAATATCATTTTCGTGTAGAGCGCGTACAGTACTGTAGAAAATCAGCTCTCTTGCGGTACCGCAGGCCCAGCTGTGATTTCTTGGGACTGTGATTTTGTTTCTTCAACTGCAATGTATAAAACTACGTCCTCGGAGAAAAAACGCAACCACCTGGATGATTGGTGCTGGTGTGGAGGAGGCAATCAGCTTGAGAATTATCCTGCCTGGGTGCCACACTCGATGCCATTGTATGGTACTAATCAACGAAGTAGAAGGCTCTCAAAGAAATCGGCGATCTTTTTCGAGTTTTGGCACTAGTAGTAGTAGTACAGTAGTAGTAGTACCTACGATAGCGTTTCCAACCTTCCAGACATCAGGGAAACAGGGCCGGAGGCCGGAGCTCAAAATGGCGTTAAAGATTATAGTAAGAGCGGCTATGCCTCTTCGAGGTAAATGGCGAAGAGCGTTTGGAAGCCCATCGTCTCCTGTAGCTTTCCGTTTTAGCAGACGGAGTATCGTTCTTCATACTTCAAGCTGGCGAGATGAACTCTCTCCGCTGAGTTTTGGAGTTGGCCGCGCAAAGAAGTGACTTACTGTGGTCTCGACGATATCGTAGTGAGCCAGGAGTTCCTCGGTAGCGTTGGCTGGATCGGGTGTGGTGAGTATTGCGTCTCCAGATGATTTGCCAGGATTTCTGCGCGGTCGGCTGATGCAAATTTCGTTCGCATCAGTCGACCTTGTTCGATTAGAAGTGGGTACATTGGTCAGCTGTCGATTGAGAGCGTGCAAATTTGTGTCTTTTTCTGCTGCGTCGTCAATCCTCGCTTCCCAAGTACCTATATCCTCGCCAGGCATCTACTAGTCCTGTCCTGCTACTTTAGCAGTAATTTTGTTGAGCTGGGTGTTTAGGATCGGGCATCTGCTTCGGGACCAAAATCGGCATATGGTTCTCTTTTTCCTGATAATTTTATTTCGTACCTATGGATCGGACTGAAAAGTGAGAAGTTCTGCGATTTTCTTCGTTGGTTGACCCATGTAGATTTCAACTTCAACTTCTTTTTATTTAGTACATACAAACATGGATTGACTACATGACATATTACAATCAATCAAAGTTGACGTTTTTCGAAACAATCACCTTCAAGTGTGAGTGATCTGTGCTGTGCTGCTTACTCTGCTGCTCTGCCTGCTCTGCTCGCTCTTTCTGCCGTTTGTCAGTGGGGTGTGATTGTGAGATGGGCGTGCTTGTGGTAAATGTGCAATGCTGAAGAAATAAACCTCAGCTGTAATCAAATGAGACAAGTATTCTCTCATCTATTCAATAAATAGTGTAGTATTTAGATAACCATGAAGATTTGGACTTCAGAGCACACCTTCAAGTAAGCGGAGAACTTCCACTATGACGCAACTTTCAATTAGTAAATACCAAGAATAATCAATTGTAACGCACAAAATCTTTCATTTTAGTCACCCGTGGGAGACCGTTGCTCAGGCAGCATGGAGAAAATACCCCAACCCTATGAACCCGGCAGTAATTGGAACTGACGTTGTTGAGCGAAAGGTCACTGATGGAGTCCTAATTACGCACAGACTTGTCAGTTCAAAGTGGTTTTTTCCGCGCTGGGCACAAGCAGTAAGTATAAAATTATATACATAGTTCATATGCAAGTATGTAATAACTACATATACCTACCTACTTTCTAATCAAATCAAATTTAAAATCATGATCCTATTTGCCCTAATATGAATTATTATCGTGGAAGTGCTTATATTTTAAGCCTAAAGAAATTAAGGAGTTTAGTATTATTAAAATATAAATATATTTTTTTAATATATATAGAAATTTTAGTATTATTAGAGTTCTTGGAAACTCATCAAAGGTGAGATGACACTAAAGACCCCCATACTAATCCAAAAATCCTTTCTAAAGATCAAGTAATTCATTTGATGATCATTGGTATCTGAAACACTCATCCAATTATTAGAATGGTAGACATGCATGCAAAAATATTCCTTTGTTCTATTTATATCTTTAAACATAGGAATGGATAGTATCTAAACTCATGTGACATTATTATTTTATCTACTGAGAATATATTTGCATGTTTGGTAATGATTGCCAAAAAATATAAACTATAAAAAACTTGGGAGTTGATTGAAAATTATTATTTTGTTCTAGCTTATTGGATCAGCTAAAATTTGCTATGCCACTGAAAAGTCTGAAGTGAACCCAAATGAACGACAAATGACTTTGAAAACAAGAAACCTCACATTCTGCAACTTCATAGCAGTTGATGAAACAGTGAAGTACACACCGCATCCTTCAGATTCATCAAAAACATTGCTGAAACAGGAAGCAGTGGTCACAGTTCAGGTATGTTTTGCCAACTACAAGAGCTAACTAATAGAATACCTTTCCTTAACTTTTTTTTAAAAACCCATTTCAATGTTTCAGGGAGTACCACTAAGCAACTACATGGAAGACTTACTAGCCAACAGAATATCTTTGAATGCTGGCAAAGGAAGACAAGCCATAGAATGGGTCATAGGAAAATTTGATGCAGAAATCAAAGAACTTGCTAACTCTGCTTGCAAAAGTACAGATGAACTATTGTCACATACCAAAAAATCTATTGACGATATTACAACCACTGCAAGAAGATCTATGGACGATATATCAACGAAAGCCAAAAGGTCACTAGATGATATAGAGAAATTCACTAAAGCGAACGCAAATCAACGTAGCTGAAAAGAGGAGTAATCGGTTGGACTAACTCTACAAAACACTTGAAAGTGCATGTAGTATGAGTAGGTCATGCTGTTGTGAATTATATTTTGTTAGAGAACAAAAAATGGCTTATAGTTTATTACCAACAAAGTTTTTTTGATAGAACTGCTTGCTTTTAAAGCATAATTTACAAATGGTTTACCACTTTCTTTCTTGTATAGCAAATAAATATTAAAGACAAGTAAAATGGGATGGGTGCCAAAAATGATGAACTGAACATCATTTTTGGAATATGTAAGTCTCCATTAAATACCCAAGTGAAAATAAAAATGTATTTGCTGAGGTTTCTTCTTGTATAATATTAGAATTAAAAAGTTTATTTTGTAATTTCCTGAATTTTTGATAGTTGCTTAAAGTTGTAAATATTTTTTGCTTATACTTAGCACCACTTTGTTCATTAAAACAAAATTTTGTGAGATATGAGTCCACTTAATCCAAATTGTTAATTTGCAGTGCTGATATTGAATCAGGTTTTGTAGTGTTATCTATTTATTTTTTTACTTATTATCTTATCTTTTGTAGGCATGTGATAAATGTTTAGTAGGTTTGTATTGTACATTAAAATTTCACATTTTAAAGAAATGTACCTGAAATATTATTGTTATGTGCATTAATCCAACCTTCATGCATAAGAATAAATAATAACTGGGTGTAATAATAACTCTGTTTTTACTTATTCTTATGCTTCATGTACCAATATCACCCAAAATCTTAAGATTTCAATATAAATGTGATGTAATTTATTTCACAAACTATTATCTAAGAATAAGGATTGGTCTGGTATCGATTTGGGTCATTTTGAAATGTGTATTTCATTATGCTTAATATCCACTAGTTTAATTTTATTATGCAATCACCTGGAACAATAAATTATTTTCAAGCATCATTATAGTTTTTTATTTCCATTCGGTGATGTTACCAATTAATGCTTAATAGTAATATAATATAGTAATATAATGTAATATAGCATGTTTAAAAATCTATAAACTTCCGAAAAAAATGTAAATACAACACTCATTATTATTTATAACCCAAAAACTACAAGGTAGTCAAGATCTTAGAAAATTTATAGGGCTCACATGAGTAGCACCAGCTTTAAAATAAAAAATCATTTCACATACAAACCTCTGTGACCTCTCAAGTCCTCCTTTTCATGTCTGTTAAAAAGACTGAATTTGTTGGATTTAAAAGATTAAAAGGAACACAAATAACTGAAACTAATTTATTTATTTATTCCGCGCATCTAAAAACGGAAGAGATTTCACAGTTTGAAATCAAAAATGAAACAAATATAAAGTGTAACACTGATACAAATTGGTAAAGAAAATTTGTTTGAAAGTTATATCTTATGTGCTAGTCCCTGATGATGTCATATTGCCATTTGGTATATTCCCAGGCTGTGTCCGTGTAGTCGCAGCCAGATGAGATGCCTTCAAACGGTCCAGTTCGTTGACCCATGAGCGAACATGCTCCAGACGATGCCAGGCCATCTGCAGCACTTTTTGAGAGGCATAACCTGAGCCCTCATGAGGTTGGCCTGTAGATACTTGAGTGAGATAATTGATTTGGTCACTTAGTTTGGATTCCACTTGACTTAAAGTTCTTAGAAACTGTGTGGTGTTTGCTTCTGCTTGTTTCTGACCAGATTTTTCTTTACTAAGCTCCAGTAGGGCTTGAGCTGCAATCATATTGGAAATGTTTTAACATTTTGTACCAAAGTTATGCTAAGCCTGATAGATAATATTGGGTAGGTATGATTACTATATGTTTTAGATATATAGAGTAGGTACTCAGGTAAGAGAGAGAGAATAAGATAAAAATAAACAGGAGTGAGAGTGCTCAACATTGTCTCTACCTACTCTAACATAGGTGGTAGGTACCTGAGCATTGAAGACAAGTGATGATATCTTTTTCGATGTCGTCTAGAACTTGAATTCTTTCCATTGGTGCAGCCATTTCGAATTCTTCACCGACTTATCGCAGTTAAAGCTCTCTTTGATCTCAAACTTGAAAATCACTTGGTTTGTACTACCAAAATTCTCCTTTGTTTTGTTTGACTTCCAATGCATAGGTCACTTTCGTCGAATTCGGTCAGAGTGGACTTTTCTGAAAAGAGTCTAGTTTAGATACATACAACATTTTAGGATATTCTGTTACAGACAGACATTGGTATATATTTGTAAATTATACCTAACCATACATAAATAATAAAATGATATTGCTTCTCTTTGTGTAAGTAAAACTTTGGTTAAACGAGACGCAGAGTCATTTAGAAGTCGTTGAGGAAGAAGATGAAGTTCATTTTTCCGGCTTCTTCGTAGATTTATAATTTACTATAAATTATACCTAGGTAATACTAGCGACCCGCCCCGGCTTCGCACGGTTTTATTATACGTGTAAACCTTCCTCTTGAATCACTCTATCTATTAAAAAAAACCGCATCAAAATCCGTTGCGTAGTTTTTTTAAAGATATACAAAGGGACATAGGGATTTATTTAGTTATACCTATAGGGATTTAGGGATACAGAGGGACATGGGGACAGAGAAAGCGACTTTGTTTTAAACTAAGTAGTGTGAAGTGATAGGTACCTACCTTTCTATACAACTTACAAATTATTAAAATTCCCAATCCCCACTATTATCCACATATTCAACCAAATCAAATAGAAATAAAAGCTTTTTCCTTTCGCACTTTGACAGAATTAAACTTCTTTTGTAGGGTTTAGTACTGGGCGTTTTTTTTACAACAGTTTCATGAAACGCTTTTTCTATGTGAAACGAAAAAACGCTTTCTCGTTCAATCTTAAAACGCTTTTTTAAAAAACTGTCAAACGTCACAAACTAATGCTGACTGAAACCAGACTGCTAAACGAACAAAATGAACGTTTCTAATAAAACGCTTTTTGAACAAACGAAATGATTGGAAGGAATGGCGCGCCAAAACAGTTTCAAATCTGTCTGACAGGTGCGAACGATAATGAACTCTAATGTTATTTAGATAAAATATAAAATAAAAAAGAGCTTAGTGTCTTCTCGAAAACGTTTTTATACAAGACAGGCAGGAACAGACAAAACAGATCCTTATTTTATAAAACATAATGTTTTGATTGCTGTGGGATTACAGAAAAAGCTTTTTTGAAGAAACTAGTTGCGAAGTGCGCCTACGTATGTCGTTTTTGGATAAAATAGTGAACTCTATTGTGATAATGGTAAGATACAAAATGACCAAATTTGCATTATAATAACACTTGACACGTGCGTCCGTCATTTGTGTTTTGTGCATTGCTTTCGCTCAAGTTGCAATTATTCGGTGTTTTTGGATCTTCGGGTCAATTTGATAGTACTTCTGTTCTGTTCTGTGACTTCAAGTAAGCCTGGGTGAAGTATGAAGGAGTTCATTTTAAGTGACGATGACTGTTGAACAAAAAAGCGTTTTTAAAAAAACTGTTTCATGAAACTGTTTTTAGTCTTAAAATAAGCGTCTCGTTTCGTTTGACGGGAAATGGAAAACTTCCCAGGTCTAGTAGGGTTCCGTAGCCAAATATTTCGAAACCAATGTGGACGTAGGCAACCCAGATATGGTATCGAAACAAAATGTATCGATACTATACTCATGAGTAATATCGCAACAAAGATAATCGATACCGGTATCGTACTCGTATCAAAAGTATCGAGTTACTCAGGTATCGAGTTCTTTTTAATTTTTGATTAAGCGTGAATGAAAACACGAAAAATAGTACATATAAGTGGTTTATTAAATTAAAATTATGTTTATAACAATCCAAAGTCATCTCCCGTGCAATCTTTACCGCCTGTTCGGAATAGCGACCAGCACACATTACATTAAGACAGGCAAGAACTTTGTCATCAATCTAAGATTTTGGAGGAGGTATCATGTACTCTATGTTACTTACATTAAACTTTCGAAGTTTCGGTATAATTCCGTGATTTAGAACGGGGACTTCCCCTAGTAATAGTAGCAGCATTAGCCAGAGTCCATAAACAATAGTCAAGAAGAACGGTAATAGGGATGGATACAATGATAAAGTATCGAGTACGGTGAAAAGTATCGATTCTTACTCAGTATGTATCGTATTAAATAGTATCGACTTCTAAATTACTCGGTATCGTAACCAAAGCATCGAGTATACTCAGGTATCGATACTACTTTTTGCGGATCCACACAGGTTAATTCATGCATCACCTGACACATAAAACTGAGGTTATTGAGGCGACGAAGCGACGACGTCGACGCGTTCAAGAGGCTCGAGGCACCCAGCCGCGTGATCTACGCGTTCATAAAACTGTTAGATCACCGGGCGTGGCTTATCTGAAAAAGTGTCTAAGTTGGGTGACGTGCGTGACGACGACACTTCTACCTCGACGGGCAGTATGCAGGAAAATTATTATTAAATTCATGTAGAACGGAACTCTTCACTAGCGAGTGGTTATACTTGCTTGGCCGTTACTTTCAGTTCAGTGTGATGGTGACATAAACGAAACGCTGACTGACAGTGACACGCTAGAATCTAGAAAATAGTCTCACTGACAGTTTTGTGTCTTTCTGACAATGACATTCTCGTTCTATATTTAACTCATTCTTTCGTTCCGGGTTGGATAATAGCTCGTACAGACGCTCCGATTTGGTTGGTGCCAGCCATATCGGAACCGACATAGCAACCATTCCAACATTGCTACAGATTGTCCGACGGTTGGCCTTCCAGCCGTCAGTTGACTTTGCTATGAAGTAGTGAATGGACGTCTTGCCACCTGATGCCATGATATTTTTCAACGTTTTTAAAGTAGCCGCACTGTCTATTTTTCTTAAAACGTCCAGCATAATCAAATACGCTTGATTTCTGGCATCTCTATTGGCGTAATCTTTGTGACTTAAGTCCCACAAACAGAGAAAGTCTTTATAAAGTTCAAGTAACTTTATTAGTGACGACCTATGTGGCGCGGTGGGCGAAGATCCGCCTGCGACGCAGGAGGTTGCGGGTTCGATTCCCGCCTCGGAACAAATTTGTGTACGATCTGCAGAAATTTGTTCCGTTGGTCTGGGTGTTTTCTATGTATAATAAAAAAATATCTATCTATGTAATGTATTGTATTAAGTATATCAGTCATCTTAGTACCCATAACACAAGCTCTGCTTGGCTTGGGGCTAGATGGTGCTGTGTGAATTGTCCAAGATATGTATTATTATTATTATGTCACGTTCGGTGACCGTAACTCCCTCGGCGTTCATGTTGACGTCCTACAACGGCGGCGTTGTAGGACGTCAACGACCGCTCTCCTCACGTTCCGATTTGGTCGTGGTCGGATG
Source organism: Eupithecia centaureata (assembly GCA_944547425.1). Classification (NCBI taxonomy): domain Eukaryota; kingdom Metazoa; phylum Arthropoda; class Insecta; order Lepidoptera; family Geometridae; genus Eupithecia; species Eupithecia centaureata. Next base: position 4,931,670 of record OX155694.1, read on the forward strand.
GTTGGCTCCAACCGAATCGGAGCGTCTGTACCAGCTATAAGCTCCGTGAAGTTGGCCACCCCCCATTTTTTTAACCTAAATGCCAGAAAGGGCGGAAACATATTTACGTGTCCCGGCGTGTCGCGATGCTTACTGTCGCGGCGGTGAGTGTGCACACTATCGTGTCGCGACACGAGGTATCATGGCCCAGTGTTGCCATATATACAGATTTATATCTGTTGAGAATTTTGACCACAAATACAGATTACAGAATAAGCCAAATCTGTAAAACTTTTATTCAGATTAATACATATCACATAGTCTATGATGAAATAATTGAATACTTTAGTTTATTTTTGTTTTTGCGCCAAGATTTCTTGCCAACCTACTAATTTTAATGTATTTCAGGAACCTGTTTGTGTTGTCAACGTCATGTGATATATTTCCGCCTTTAAAGGTGGAAATATATTTGCGTGTCCTGGCCTTTAAAGGCGGAAGGAAACATACTTGCGTGTCGTGGCGTGTCGTGACGCGCCAGAAGCATATCGGCATGGTTAGGGACATATTTTATGTTCCTAACCATAATTCTAATATAAAACGCGTCAGAAGCAAATCGGCTTCATACATTTAATAATATTATACGCCACGACACGCAAGTATGTTTCCGCCATAGTGGAGCATTGAGCACGTCTGTACGTATCTTTATTTATCCGCTTCACGTCATTCATTGAAGTCGATCGTTCATCGTTCAGTTAACTTGTGTTTCTTGTTCAACTCGGCCATTTTTGTTGCGAGTGTCTTCAGACATGGTTAGTTTCTGCAATTCATAAATCCAATTTTATTCAGAACATCATGGTAAATTTTATAACTTCACTTTAAACGTAGTGCGTATCACATGCGAAATAAGACTTCCATAATCCTATTTCTATGATGTGAGATAGTAACAATATTGTGAACGTGTTTTTCTGAATCCATATCAAAGTGTTCCAAGAAGTTCAGGTCTCTGCATGCTATGCCCGTGTTATCATAACATGTCAGTAACCACTATGTGTGTTTTCCGTAGTCGCACAGGAAGTTCTCAGCACCTCGCCATGGGTCGATGGGATTCTACCCCAAGAAGAGGTCCCGTCGCCATCGTGGTAAGGTGAAGGCCTTCCCTAAAGATGATGCCACCAAGCCAGTGCATCTCACCGCTTTTATCGGCTACAAGGCCGGTATGACCCACGTGGTTCGTGAACCTGACCGTCCTGGATCAAGTAAGTACCATCCTTACTTCCTAACCTCACTTATATGCTTTTCGAGTTCAGTGCGGTTATATTAACCATGGCATGTCCGCACACGGCTAGTCTTCGTTGTTACTTACCGCTGTGGCTGAAATGTGGCTAGGAGAAAGTCAAATGTCTTTTGAAGTAGGTACTGACACATTACATCCACTTTCCAGAGATCAACAAGAAGGAGATTGTGGAGGCTGTGACCGTTATTGAGACTCCTCCCATGGTCTGCGTTGGTGTTGTCGGCTACATCAACACTCCTCATGGTCTCCGTGCCCTGCTGACCGTGTGGGCTGAGCACATGAGCGATGACTGCCGTCGTCGATTCTACAAGAACTGGTAAGAATTTGCACTAACAGGTGCTTCTAAGTACCATGGCTAGACTAGTCATTACAAATTGTTGATTCTACTTTCTGTAAATCTTGACTAATAAACTATAACAGCTCTCCTCTCACTGAAAGAGGGCTTGCACCTACCAGATGTGGACAAAGCACATCATCACCTAGTGGTCTCCGCTCAACGATGAGGCTGCCAGGTTTTTGTTACAGCACCACCTGATGTATAATCTGTTACAAAAATAAGGTACAAATGCAAGAAGAAGGCATTCACCAAGTCCAGCAAGAAATGGCAAGATGAGCTTGGAAAGAAATCGCTTGAGAAGGACTTCAAGAAAATGATCCGTTACTGCAGTGTAGTCAGGATCATTGCTCACACGCAGATGAAGCTCCTCAAGCAGCGCCAGAAGAAGGCTCACATTATGGAGATCCAGGTCAACGGTGGCTCTATTGAAGACAAGGTCAAATGGGCCAGGGAGCACTTAGAAAAGCCTATCCCCATTGACTCTGTGTTTGCTCCTGATGAGATGATTGACTGCATTGGTGTCACCAAGGGCAAGGGATACAAAGGTGCGTTTTTATATCATACTACTCTCTGAATCTCTTAATAATCCTCTTATATGATGATACAAACTAGAATTATAAATACGGTTAGAACCTGAGTTCTTGTGAAGATTTTCTAGGGCGGACTGATTTACCAACTCAGTAAAATTATTTAAGTTTTGTTGAAGATTGTCGATTGCAACTAGTTTAACTTCTAGGTGTAACTTCCCGTTGGCACACAAAGAAACTCCCCCGCAAGACTCACAAGGGTCTCCGCAAGGTAGCCTGTATTGGAGCGTGGCATCCTTCGAGAGTCTCGTTCACCGTAGCCCGTGCTGGTCAAAAGGGCTACCATCACAGGACAGAAATGAACAAGAAAATCTACAGAATTGGACAAGGTAAGTTTTGAGTAGTAATTGTCAAAAATAAAAAAAAACTTATATAAAATTATACTGTCAAATCAAAGTGTTCTACTCTGAACTCCTTATATTTGTCCTTCTTCCTTCTAATTTTTTCTTATAATTTTTGCCTTATTTCCTTGCAGGTATCCATACCAAGGATGGCAAGGTTGTCAAGAACAATGCCTCTACCGAGTATGATCTGTCTGAAAAATCCATCACCCCCATGGGAGGCTTCCCCCACTATGGTGAGGTCAACAATGACTTCATCATGATCAAGGGATGCTGCATGGGACCTAAGAAGCGTGTTATCACTTTGAGAAAGGTACATAATTACCACTGGCCCAAACACAGAACTACACAGTTGGTTGAAATTTTATTCCATCCCTCTGCCGAGTATGTCGGCGGGTTCGATATGTAGATTCCATGACTAAAACTAGCAAATTTCGTTTTCAGTCCTTGATTGTCCACACGAAGAGGGCAGCCCTTGAGAAGATCAACCTGAAGTTCATCGACACGTCTTCCAAGTTCGGTCACGGTCGCTTCCAGACGCCGGCTGACAAGGCTGCGTTCATGGGAACGCTCAAGAAGGACCGCCTTCGCGAGGACGCCGCGGCCACTGCTGCCGCGCCCGCTGCTGCCCCTGTGGCGCCAGCACAGTCATAAAACATCTTTTGACGAAAATAAACTAAAAATCTAATTTTGCGTATTATTTCTTCCATACTTTTACTAGGAATTAGGATTGTAGTTAGGTAGCTGTGGGTTAAAAATAATTAGGCGGCAATTTATATTGCCGGGGAATGTCACAGAAGTGATTTTTTTTAAATGCATACAAGCAGCATTAGTTGGGGTAATTTTGTAAAATTGGGATCTCATGGGGCCAAAGCTGTGCTGTTGTAGATGAGAAAAGTATTTTTAAATCCTATGGCTAGCTGATTTATTTTAGGCTGAGGCCAAACGAGCATAATTTTGTGAGTGATTTTTAGAATTTCGTTCGCAGAAATTCTGCTGCATTCGGTTTCATACAAAAGTCCTGTTTCATTCACACGGCGACGCAAAATGAGTTGTCTGCCGACTCACGCATTATTCGGACCGAATTGAGTTTGCGAGGGGTGAGGAGGCCGACGCGGGCCGGGCAAAGCGTCAGTCAGGTATCTACATTTTGCGTGAGAGTCTACACGTATTTTTACTCGATAGTAACTGAATAAAAATGCGCTCGTCTGGCATCCCAACAGAATTTCTGCGACTCACGCACGACTCACAAAATTACGCTCGTTTGGCCTCAGCCTAACAGCCTGTCCAGATAGGGCGCTTTACGCGCGAGTGCCCTCGCGCGTTTCAATTTATATTGCGTCCAGATGCGGCGTTTTACGCGCGCTCCACTGTTCGCCCGAGTATTTCGACTCGCGCGTAGCACGCGCGAAACGCGCGAGGGCACTCGCGCGTAAATGCGGCGTTTTACGCGCGCTCCACTGTTCGCCCGAGTATTTCGACTCGCGCGTAGCACGCTCGTAGCACGCGCGAGTCGAGAGTCCAGCGCTTTACGCGCGTAAAGCGCCCTATCTGGACAGGCTGTTATGGTGCTTTGTTTAGTTAGCACAAGGGTACAGAATGGTTGCTCTGCATGTCGCGTTCTCTGAGAGCATGCGATGCATATGCTTGGTAGAAAAATACACTTGTTATTGTACCTACCTACTTTTGTTAGGATACAAATAAAAATATTAAATACGCAGGATATAAAAATAAAGCCTCCTTTATATTAAAATTCTATCTATAAATTAATTATGATGGACATCTGATATATTTAATACATTTTGTACATCGATATTTTTTTTTACTATAGGTACTTAGAAAAGACCCAACCAACCAGGATCGAACCCGCAACCTTTGACTTTGCCCACCGCGCCACATCGGTAGTCAAATTAATGAAAGTACTTTCCTATATTACAACAGTTGTTATTTGGATAATTTTTAGGTATTAAATAATTATGAATGATGTAATGTAATGATCGAATAAAAAGTGTTTTGCAATAGGAGAACATATTCATATCTACCAAAAACTTCACAATACCATATGTCCAACTATTCCTGCAAATCAGTAAATAGCTATCTTATTTCTTTAGGCTTAAAAAATAAGCACTTAGACAAGTCAAATTTAATACTAAAGGTACAAAATTATCAAAATAATGTAAGAAATAAAGTGATAATTGATTTTCAGTTCGCTTCAATCTTTTCTCCACTATTGGAAGAAGTGAAATATAAGAATTAGTTGGTTGTACAAAAGTCAGTTGTTTTTAAAATATTTAAAAAAAAATTACAACCCGTGCGAAGCCGGCAGAGGACGCTAGTTAGGTAGAGGTAGTTACAATTTGTTTCTTATTTGTACTGCCTCCGAAATAAGTAGAACTTAACCATGTCAAAAAACTGATGAAAGTTATTTTAGTTAAAGTACGTCCCTGTTGCCTCCTACACTTGTGACATCTAATGTGAAGTAGTCAAAATATGAAGAATGTTAGTAGTTTTGCTATTGACCGGTAGATAGAAAATAAAAAAGTGGGCGAGGTTACGCATAGTGACATCTAACGTGAAGAAGTCATAATATGTAGTTACTTAGAAACAGAATGTATAGTTTTGCTATTCACCGGTAGATGGAAAATAAAAGTGGGCGGGGTCTAATACCCCTCACCCCGGAAAATGTGCACTCTTTGTTACATTAGGGAAATCTAATTACCAGTCCTGGATTTGTAAACAGGCCGTAATTGTGCTAATTACAACATCTCTTCGTTTTTGCTCCGTGGATGGAACACGCTCAGAGCATGCTTTTCTGGCGAACATCTAGATGGCGCTGTGTGACGTTTTTGAAAAGCAGTAGAAGATCTCGGTTCGAGAAGGCCGTAGGTAGGAACTACGTCATCATCATCAGCCTTATCAGGGTCATCACACCCAAAATTTTAATTTTACTGTACTTCTATACTAAAAGGAATCTGTGTAGTCTGCAAACAAGGGCTAGGTAAATGTATTTACCCTAGAGTGCTGTGAATATTAAAATCAGGGAGTCTCTGAAATAGGGAATTCATTTGAAACGGCAAGGTACAACTCACCTTTATTTTAATGAGCTAAGAATAATTAGACTAGATTAGCATTAATTACTTAAGTGGATTTGTCAAAGAAGTTGTGTTTTATTATGTATCTTACACACTGAAGAACTTTATTCCGTTCCTGTTTCATTTCTTTTGATAAAAGTTTGTAAATTAGAGTTGATGGCATTTTTGGTTTAGGTTTTCTGTAAATGGGTTTCTTCTTTACAAAATTTACATTTTTCTTAATGTGTTTGTTCTTAGCATTATCACTAATATTTGGTGCTTCACCATGTTTTTCTACCTTCATTTCTTCTGGACCACTGTCATCATCACAATTTTCGACATTACCCGCTAATTTATCTATACTACCTGAAGGTATGTCAGGTTTACCTATATCAGCAGAATTATTTTTATTTTCTTCTGACATGGTATCACTCTCGTCATTGAAGGTCTTAATAACTGGTCTTTTAGTTACTTTTTCTAGTTTTAAATCATTCACATTTGTGTTCACACATTTAGAAAGTGTTTGCATACTTCTGTTTTCTTTACCAAAAGAAGTGTTAGTGTCTAAAACTTTTGATGAATCTCTACATGCCCCTTTTATTTGAGTTGAATCAACATGTGATAATTTGTGTTTGGTAGAATCATCTTTCTCTGATGCTTGTATAACTCCCAATTTTTTATTATTTGGTTTTTGTTTACTATCTTCAATTTCTTCATCATCAGATGTTTCATAGTCGCACATGAGCATTGACAAGGCACCGCAGACCACTGGTTTACCATTATTTATTTTCTCATCTTGACTAGCTATGATATCAGTGTTTACTATGTCATCATCTTCTATCAAATTGTTGCTGCTTATGTCTTCATCATTATCCTCCTCTTCATCATCAGTGTCCATTGCTAATGCTTGTATACCAGGGAATGGTAAAAGTGATCTGTTTTCTTCAGGAGTAGGAAGAACTTTAGGCTTCTTGGCTGCATTCCTTTTGTTAGGTTTTCGAGGTTCAAATTCCGGTTGATTATTATAGCTTCTCTTCGGCCCTTGTCCTGTAAATTCAACAATAGGTATGATATTTACAGGTAGTGTTGAAGGAAGTACAAGAATACATAAAATTCTGAATTAAAAAGAAGGTTGATGATAGAAGCAAGAAAAATTTGGCAGAAATATGTTAAGCAGGTTTACTGTTTATCTAATTAGTAAAGCTAATTTAGCAGTATCCTTCCTCCTAACTTAATATCATCTACTTACCGGAAACATCTTTTTTGACCCACTCTTTTTTCCCAAGACCCATCTTTTCTCCTCTATTTATTTTCTCTTTTAATTCGGCAGCTTTTTTGTCGATATTAACTTTAGTTGGGTATTTTTTTCTCCTTTCTTCCCTCCATCTCTCTATTTCTTCAGGATTGTTAAGTTTAGCAATCTTTTTGAAGAGTCCTGATGAGTGCTGCATTTGGATGTGTTTGGTAATTACTTTTGGATGTGCTACAAACTGGCAGCCATCTATGTTGCATTTCTGAAAATAAATATATAAATGATCATCTTCTATGGATTGTTGATTTAAGTCAGCAATGGATGGATGATAGTAACCATCTGCATAAGAACAACTTAAATAAAATTTCAGTTTTAAAATTAGTCAACCCATTTGTTATGGGGCAAACTTAATATTTTTTGATACTTTTACATAAAGTTTATTTGATTTAATCATTGCTGAATGAATACCTGGTGTTGTTGTTTATGATCGTTGAGTAGTTGTTCAGTTCGAAACCCTCTGTCACACGTTTCACACCAATGTTCTTGGTTGCCATCGTGACTCTGATTGTGAAATGCCTGTTGTGGTCTGTGATTGTGGAAGCCCTGGTTTCTGGGTCTGAATGGAGCACGTGGCCCATGGTAGGGCATTCTTTGAGGATTGTGCGGTGCACGATAGCCATTCCACTGTACATGGTTCGGTAAACGAGGGTGTGGATTATCGAACATTGGATCTCGGAATAGTATCTATAGAATTTAGTAATAACAACCTGCAAATAATAAACATGTGCGTTCGTGTGTTCTGTTCTGAATTTGTAAACAAAACACACAACACCAGTGTGACCAGATTTGAATTGACAAATCTACTGTAACATAGGGTGAAAAATTACCGAAATCTACTTATAATAAGCTGGAGTCTACTAAAAATCTACTATAAAATTAACTGGGTTATCAATCAATTTAACATCAGGAATTCAGTCACAATAGGTAGGTTTTATTCTCAATGAAGGTTCATTTATCACAATTACATAAATCAAACAAAAAAATCAAATAAATTAAACATCAGAGTTTTTCATTCAGGCACGGCGGGCGATGGTCCACGGTTGCCCTTGTAGCGACATAATGACCCGCCTAAAAGTCGCTATAAATTTTTTTCTCGCTAAACGTGGCATTTTGTTCGCTAAACATTCATAAAATCCCCTAGTTCTAGCAACAAAGTCGCTAGAACGGCAACACTGGAATTTATAATGAATGAAAATAGATTGAACAATTATTTACCTTCGGGGGAAGCCCCGGCTAGGCTTTGAGTGTTTGTTCTTTGAGTACGTGTGTTTAGAAAGAGATAGACTGATTCCGATTCACATAATGGGGGAATTCCCATAAAAGAATAGATTATAGAAGAGAGTTGCCATCTTCTTTCGAAAAAATACTACCAATATACCAAAAAATTGCAAATTCTACCAAAATATACTGATATTTTTTTTCCTACTAGCAGCTGTTGCAAGTTCCTCAAAATCTACCGAAAAAGTAGAAATCTACTAACTTTGGTCACACTGCACAACACACCATAATTGTCATTATTTTGCCATCATAAAGTTGTATGTCAGTGTCAACCAAACACATTTCTTTGAAAAAAAAACTTCTTGCAAGTGGCCCTCGGAGCAATAGCACATGACATGCATGACTGTACCAAAATTGAAAAGGTATAAAAAATTTAGGATTTTGAGTGAGTTGAGTTGTTTTCATTTTCAGATTTTGTTTGTTTTTTGATCAATGAGATTAGAAGTACATACTCGGCTCCGCTATCAGTGTTTCCACTTTTAGGGATTTCGCCCTTTTTTAGGGCGAAACTACTTAGTTTATGTTCGATTTAGGGTAATTATTATTGCGACAGGGATTTAGGGAATTTTAGGGCAAAAACATCTTGATGTGGTAACCCTTTTTATTCTATGCTCTATGGCTCTACCTATTAAGTGACTCCCCAAATTATCTTCGTATTATAAGCCGACAAATTTTGGTGAACCTTTTGGGCAGTACCTTTGTTGCAAAGGATATCAGAAATTAATTAGTTTTTGCTTCCCATTATTTTCGTTTGTACATATTCTAAATTATGATCGATATAATTGATGGGTGGAAACCCGTATTTCACACTAAGTCAGGAATGCTGGCTAACAACTGCTCAATTTTGGAGCCTACGAGTGCCATGTTCAATGCCGCGAAAGCCTGCAGAAGCAATGCTTCGGCGGCGTCTGAGTCGTTCAATTGATTAGTTATGTTCAATTTATTTACTGTCTTATTAAAATCCCAACAGGATGTGTTTTTATTCTACATGCGCCCTAAATTAGGGAATTTTGAAAAAAATATAGGGATTTTTAGGGATAATTTTCGAAAAATTTAGGGCAAAACCGAAATCCTCTGTGGAAACACTGTCCGCTATAACAAATTAATGAAACGATTACATACGATATGATAGCTACAAAATTACAAATAAATAGAGCACTGACCATTGCGCATGAAATAGAGATGTAGTATTTAAATTCTCTAATAGAGATTGTTTATTACAAAACTTGAGACGTCTTGTCAATGGAATATGCGATACCATCCCTAAATCTGTGAATGGAATGAAGAACAATAAAGAGGAGAAAGCAAAAGCAAATCGCAACAACACAGCTATGAATAACTCTGCAGCAAAGGTAACTTTAATTTTGAATATCACGACGACTGCCCTACAATACCTTCACTAACTCATGGTCACCGACTCTCATTGCAGGTTGGCGAGATCTTTACTGAAGCTGGAGCAGCTTTCAACAAACTTGCTGAAATGACTATGCTGTTACATCCCATCACTGAAACTCCTACAAGGTAACTACCTACTTGCTCAAAAATGTAAATTAATGACCATAACATTGATCCTTCCACAATTTTAAATATGCAGTGATCAGACTACTTTCAATAGAGTGGTACTCTGTAATAATTCTTGTAACAACTGTTTCATATCAATTGAATAAAATCATACAATATCATCTCATAATTTTTTCATTTGCTTTATATTTACGTAGGTATCTTATACTCAAGCCATTCTCAAGTTTACCTACATAATTTCTGAAAATTAATGTTTCTGTCTGTAGTTCAATCATAGTAGGTAATTGAAATTACTAAACATGACAGGCTTTAAGCACATAACTAAACTGTTTTATTGAGCGAAGAGCTTTGATGGTGAGAGCAAATATGTTGGCCCGCAGGTTTGCTCGATGTTCTGACTATGTCAAATAAAGTTTATTTACAGCATATTGTCAGTCTTTTCACACGAGTAGTCTGTGGTTCAACTGCACTGAGAAAGCCGTCAACACTCTTTGCGTCCAATACAACAATACCTTCAGCATGCTGTTAGGACTCCCGCGGTTCTGTAGCGCATCCGGCATGTTTGCCAATGCGCGCGTGGACTGCTTCGCCGCCTGCATGCGCAAAAAACAGCCTCACTTTTGAGCGGAGCTGCCAGTCCACTAACAGCATCCTGATGATGATAGCGGATAAGCTAGATGGGCTGCTATACAAACACAGCATTGCTGTATTAATAAAATGACATTTGTGTAATTAATCAGCTGAGATAAACTAACATAAATTATTAAGAATTGTTACTAACTATTTATGGATTTTAATTAGGTATCTGAAATAAATGACTGTTCTGTTATTGCAGTTTACAGAAAACCCCAGTAAAGAGAAAGATGGCAGAAGAGAGATCAGCATCTGGAAGCATCCCAACTCATCACAACATAACACATTCAGCACCAATATCTCAACAGGTTTCTGAATTTAAAAGTCCCTGCACAAAGATATACTAGTAGTACCCATGTAAAAAGTAGCTTACCCTTCTGTCTGAAGGTTAATGTAGTTATATTAAAGACATTATAACACCTGACTTTACTGCTAGCTATAGCTGCCTGCCCACTAACTGTGACCCACAGCTTCACCTGATGGAAAATTGATGAAAAAGGTGCCTATGAAAACATATGCACATTTGCCTGTGTTTCAAAATTTCAGTTAGATCCATTCTGTATTTTTGGTGTGAAGAGGTTAAAAATCTCCCTCCATCCATCTAAGCTCATTAAATTATAGGTGTGATGATTAGGCAGCATTGTCAGTTAACCTTGACACTTAGACCTAAGTGAGTGAGAGTAACAAACAGATGGTTAAAAATTAACTATCTGTTGGTGCCCTGAAATTATCTGGGATATCTCTCAGAGTAAATTAATACAACTATCCTTATTTAGAATTTTAATTCCAGCCATGAGTGTTAATGGACTAACACTAATAATTAGACTAATTCTAAAATGCAACTCAGATTTCATGTCTCAAGATATGATTTTTAACAGTTTTACTGAAAATTTGTCAAAAATAACCAAATTTTGTTTTATTATTCCAATCAGATATTTGTAGGCAAAAATAAAAATACTAACTATAATAACAACTTATATTTCAGGTTACACTTAACATGTTGAACGCCCATGAGTCTGAGATGGATGTGGAAAATGTTGGCAGCAATGTAAAACTAGATTTTGCTGCAACCACAGATGAAGATACTTCTTAGAAAGCTTTGGTAGAATTATAGTCAAATAGGTACAATAAGTTAGTAGTAAATTAGTTAAGTTATAAGTTTTGTAATTCAATTATAAAAATTTTAATGAATAAGCTTGTCCATCTAGTATTGCCAGTTGAAAACATTTATTTTGTAATGAAAAACAGTAAAAGACAAATACCAACATGATTATAATTTTTCATAAACTTTAATAAAATTAATCTTCACTAAAACTACATAGACCTTGCAGAATAATGAAAAAATGAATTTTGTTACAGTTGTCTAAGCTAATTGTATTTTCCTACTTTAAAAATAAATTGATGTATTATTTTATCACTTAAAATATAGAAAATAAACAATATTGTATGCATGAATTAATGTTTCATTAAATTGCAGATTAATGAAAACCTGATTTATATTACACCAATCTAATCAAATAGTATTTTCCTAAGATCAATTCTTACATTTATATTATAACTTAAAATAGTTATAGAAAATTATACATATATTGTATCATAGGCATTGTATGAATGAATTAATGTTTCATTACTTGCACGATAGCATCGCACTGTTCTTCCCCATTTTGTCTGTACAGACTGAAAAATCTTAGTAAAGTTGCCTTCTAAAATAGTGTTTTCAATATAATTCTCGACATTCCCTCTGATCTTCAATGTGTCAAAGTTTTCAAATGAACTTTGAGCTCTTTTAAGCCTCTTCTGAGCAGCCTTGTAGCATTTCCACTGCTGTGGTTCAATTATGATGGAAGTAGATACACTTTGAATATACCTTAAGAAATCTGTTAATCCATTATCACCATGGTTGAGATGTATCCACATTGTAACAGAGAAACAGAACGTAAAATCGAAGCTCTCTCTATCGTGTTTGGCAAGAAACTCTTGCACTAAGGTTTTACCATCTTCATTCATTATATCACCTACTTCAAAGTGTAAGTAATCCAGACTAACATTTATAGCTTTAGCTGTAGCAATCAGATCAGGATCGAGATCAATGGCTAGTATCTCAATGGAAGAATCACCATACCTTTCCCACATGTAATGATGTAAAGCAGCAGTCAGATCACCAGAATTACATCCCACGTCAAGAACAAGGATTTTATCAGTTTCGGTCATTGGAAACATTTTATGATGCAGATGATCTAAGCGGCTTTGAACACAGTTGAAAGAATAATAATTGATAAAGTTCCCATGTTTCACTGCTCCAGGATCCTTGCATAGGAACTTAAGTTCAGGTTTTTTTATGATCATGATTGTAAATAGATTTCCTGTTTATTTGAATTGCATTCACGTTATAATTCTTCAATGTGGTTCAATGCAATGTTATTGATCCATTCCATTTCTGATATGCAGATGCACAGCTGGTAGGATAATAGTGTTTTCATTTTCTTTCTTGCCAACTCACTAAGCTGAATTTGATTGTTTTCAAAACACGTCTCCAATGTGACGACGCGACGACGACGATGCTTCTGTTTGCAAAAAAAAACGTAAGAAGATCGCTATAACCATGGACGAAATGCTATAACTATGAAACTACTTTACTATAGTAATCAGAAAAAAGAATAGAGAAGTTAGCTTTTGTATTTTTTTAATGTTAAGGTACCAATTCTTACAATTACAATATATTTAATGACTAGATGCGCCCCGCGGCTTCGCCCGCGAACCACACTTATATTTTCATAAAAAAATCAGAAATTTATTGCACACCCCCTAGAGGTTATTGTGCAAAAATACAAAATACTTGCTTCATTATTTCCTTTGTAGTTTATTTAAAACAAGTTTTAAGTAAATCGAACCAAGGACAAATAATTTTCCATAAAATCTTTATCACTCTATTTAAACCCATCGGAGGTTAATTTTTGAAAATTTTATTATCCTTTATGTTATTCTAGGTCTTATACTATCTACATACCAAATAATATCTTCTAAATAACTAACGAAGATACGGAGATTACTTATTACAAACATTCACACCAAGGGCGTCGCCAAGGGGAGGCAGAGAGGGGCAGCTGCCCCCCCCCTTAGAGATTCTAAAAAAGTTGCCAAATATAATGCAACCAAAGTCCTAAGTCTTTGAGTTGATTTGCTTGAAGTTCAAGCCTTGAACAATCATTCCCGTACGTCGAAACTCGAATGAATTCACCAATTCCACTCCTAATATTTCGTACGCTCAACTACGCCTGCTCTACTCTATCGTTGAAGCGGGAGAGGGGTAGTGGGGAAGCACTGCAGGTAACCGCGCGGCGCCCGCGCGGTTACGTGTTGAATCGCCGAAAATTATGTTTTAATTAACCTAATATAAACAAACAACGACCACTGTATTATTAAAATCTGGTAATTTAAAAAAAATACGCTGTACGCTGTACACTTATTCAAATTCAAACTCCTTTTTATTCTAGTTTTCTAATAAATGTTATTATAACTTATTTACAAGTTTTTTATTGCATAGTCAAGAGCTCGTGCTCGTGTAGCTTTACACATTGGACTCTGTACTGTCACAGCATATATATGTATATAGTACTAAGATACTGTTGTTATTACAATCGCTGTAGATGTAAGGCTCGTAGTACAAGTGAAAAGCTTCATGGGCATGACTTTACCTACAATTCGTACCTACTTTTCTCATTCATAGAGAATGAGAAAAAAATTAACTGTAGTAGGTAAAGTCAACTTGCCCCCCCCCCCCTGCGCCATCGACTGGCGACGCCCTTGATTCACACAGACTTTCCCATTATTATAATAGGAAGATATAATTGAGAACATTATTTTCTCACATAGTTAAGTATGAATAAAAAAGCCGAAAAAGTTCAGTAATGGACTTAAAAGTTCGGTAATGGACTCAGTACCACCACCAAACTTTTTCGGTTATTGTGCGACGCCGCGACGACGAACGACGTGTTCCTTCAAGAGCTGTTCGCCTCGCCTTTTTTATCATAGTGATTTAGTCCTGTTAGATGCATCATGATGTGAAATCATTAAATAGTGGTGGCCTTGTTTCGACTATTTCAATATTTAAGTACTCATGTATGTCCTTGTGTTGTTATGTTTACTAGTTATGAGTATCAATTTAGTGCATAATTATTATTAGCCTCTGTCGTCTGGCTTTTCTCACGTATACTTTTGAAATACATAAGCAAAGCAATTTAAATTTGGCTCTCATTTTCCCCTGCTGAAGAATTTGAAAGTCAGGTTTTTTTTTACACGGTTATTTGGACCACTCTGAGTGAGCGACGAGTAGGTATGTAATGTTTTTCCTTCTCACTCGTTGATTTTACGAACGAGTGCCCTCAACCATTAAATTTGTTGTTTGTCGAAACAAGTCCTCGTTCGTTAATTGTCGAATCTTAGCTTTAGAGTATACGTTTGTTTGCTACGTTTGCAATAAGTGGATATTTTGACTGTTTACATGTTTTGACAGTTTTAGCCATATTCATAGAGTGGATTTATTGCCAGAATTGCCGATTGTCTGCTGTCTAGGCGTTCGGAACATTATTTGTGAGATCTATCACAAAAAGTATTTCGTTGGCAACTCCAAGTTATTTGACAAGACGTGGCACATCAATAAATCACCAAATGTCACTGTCGTAAATTTAAAATATTGCTGCCATAGAATTCTTATATTTTATACATCTATGCTTAAACCAGACGTAGAGCCTAATTAAAGTAGTCCTAATAAAGAAGTAGAATTTTTGCTGCAGCTCTGTCTGAAACTGACTGAGAGCTACTTAATTTCTATTTTTTTTTCTAAAATTTCCATCTAGAAATTCTAGATTCATTTTCTAGAGTCCGTTTCACGAAAACGTTAGTTAGCACTACTACAGCGCGCCGCGTCTAGGGGACTTCTTTCGTGAAAATCACTCTACGCCACTACTTCTGCCCGCCCTCTATTTCCAAATACATTCCATGTGGTTTGTACAGATGGCGTTGTACTTAGTTTTCTTATTCGAAAATATTTAACAATTTTTTCACTTTTGTAGAGTCAGACAACATAAGATTAATATGGATTTGATTACAATACCTCCGGCAGGTGAATAACCGAATCCATGTTAGTATTCTGTTTTCTTTGAATGATTGATTTGTTCTTTATTGACTGTAAGAAATAGTCTGTTGTAGTACCTAGTACCTATAATCTGAGCCTAGTATTTACCTACCTATACGAAGAGATACGAAGTTGCTCTTGGTGGCCACCAAACTCTGTTTTCATCACTCTTCCTATAGTTAGGAAATAAATCCATTGCAGAAGCATTCAAAAATAGCTAATGATAAAGTAGATAACAAACTGTCTCGGTCTGGGTGTTTTCTATGTACCAATAGTAAAAAAAATCTATCTATGTATATAATGTATTAAATGTATCAGTTATCTAGTAGGTAGTACTCATAACACAAGCTTTTCGTAGCTTACTTTGGGAAGAGATGGTGCTATGTGTATTGTCACAAAAAAAACGGCCCGTTTTAAATTTTGAAAATTCATCGTAGCTACCTGATAATAAGATTACATAGGTACATATCATAAAGTTTTTTAATGTATCTGTAGTAGTTTTGTCTATAATAGGAAGAGATACGAAAACAGAGTTTGGAGGACGCCAAGAGCAACTTCGTATTTCCAGTGGCGTAGCGAGGCTTTTCGCCGCCCGGGGCCGACCGGAAATCTGCCGCCCCCTATTTTAATTAGGTACTATAAGTCATTTTAAGTATAAATTTATATTACATTGAATGGACCATTGGAGGATTTGTAATAAGTTTTTTTTTCTTAATAATGCAATGTAGTATTTTCGTTATATTCCTTATCCGCCGCCCCCTTTCATATGCCGCCCGGGGCCATGGCCCCCCCTGCACCCCCCACGCTACGCCACTGCGTATTTCTTCCTAAAATAGACAAAATAAAACTACCTACCTACTATAGATGCATTAAAAATAGCTTATATATAGGTCATACATACCTACTACAAATTGAAAGATTGTTTTTTAAATAATTCATTTGTTCGTAATAATATGACAAGTGGCAGCGCATTGTAGGTAGGGTTACCATATCTCCGGAATCGTCCTGAGATCTCCGGAATTTTAGACCAATCTCCGGAGCTCCGGAATTGTCTTGTGATCTCCGGAATTTAGGAATTTTCAATAAAACCGAGCATATCATCAATATATTATTATTAAAAACTAAGAAATCAAACAGTTAGCAGTTTTTTTTTAAACTAAGAGATCAACTAAAATTACAAATAAAATCAACACTAAGGCTGCCTGTCCATTGGCGCGGAGAGAGGCGGCGGAGCGGAGAAACGAGGAAATATTAACCAATAGGGTTGCCATGAAATTTCTCTCCGCTTTTTCATGCAATACTATTGGTTAATATAAAATTTGACTTGTCTAAGTGCTTATTTTGTAAGCCTAAAGAAATAAAGATATTGATTATTGATTATTATTGATTATGTTAATATTTCCTCGTTTCTCCGCTCCGCCAGGTCGCTCCGCTCCAATGGACAGGCACCCTAAGGCAGGCTAGGTCTAGTTCGTTCGTGTAAACTCTCCAGTAAAAGGTTGACCGAAGGCAGCGCATACGCATTAGTCTCTCTGACCAATATTGTGTGACTTCAATCTAAGGTAAACGTCCTGACTGAGGGACGGCGGGAGGTGGACGCGTTGCGTGTATGTGGTGAGGTGATGAAAGAAATTATAAAATTTTGACTTTTTATTGTAAAAATAGGTTGTAGAGTTCCATTACATTTGAATTGAAATTACGACTAAATCTCAGGAATTTCCAATACAAATCTGGCATAATCTCAGGAATTTTCATTTTTCCATATGGTAACCCTAATTGTAGGTAACTCTTGTTATATAGCATCTTAAACAGTAGATTATCTTTCCGCCCGCGACTTCGCTCGCAATTTTTCCTAAGTAGTATTGTACTAGATATAACTAAATGTCGTTGTATAGAAACAATCATAACAGTAAAATTAAATAGATACGTTTATAATACGGTGCCAAACTACGAATCTCAAACTCTAATACTTAACCCGTTTTTTTTACAAATCAAAATTACAGACTTTTTACGAATCTTAAACTCCCATTTTAAGTAGTTTTTTTTTAAAAGTCCCCCCGGTCAGTCGAGTCGAGCTGGCGTTACCTTCAAAAAATTGCCTTATCCTCCCAATATTTAAAATTGAAAAAATAAAATTGAAAAATTTAAAATTATTTTATAAAATTGTACTTCAAAATCAAATACTAGGTATCGGCCGTATTATTCACATCTTGATTTTTCGTTGTCATACCAATGTGAAACATACCAATGTGTCATCATAACTTTACTGTTTTTTGGGTGAATCGATTTTCATGTTTCCTTTTGTACCTAATTGAAAGACAGTATAAAGTTATGATGACACATTGGTATAAAATACAGTCGACTAACTCTCGTTATGCCTAAATTGTGCTATGACTTAGGCATAACGCGAGTTAGTTGTACTGCGTAATAGGTAGGGATACACCGCGTAAAGGGAGTAGAGAACATCCTCCTTCTTGAAGGTGGTTGATAAATATTAAAAAACTTTACAGGTTAGTTTACTTTTGGCACTTAGTCTTGGGTGCGTTACTGAGATTTATTTAGTGAGATGGTGGCGCACAACCATTAACAAACCATTTAAATTTATATAGTTTTTAAACAATATAAAACTACTTCTACTTCACTACTTCTTGGACCTATGTAGTCTGAAATAAATAAATTTATTATTATTATTATTTCACTTTATTTATTTTAAAACTCGTTATTATTAAACCAAAACAAAAAGGAACACCGTTTGTATTAAAGAATAGGTGCCTATTCTATTTTTATTATCTAGGTACTAGCTGCGCCCCGCAGCGTCGCCCGCGGGGAAATTTATTTATTTGTAAATATCATATTTTTATACATAATATGCCATTCCCGACGAAGAAAAATTCAAAAACACAAAAATCATAAAATCGGTCCAGCCGTTCTCGAGTTATAAGTGTTGTAACAAACACGACTTTCTTTTATTATAGGTAGATTAGATATAGGTGTAGATAGAAGCATGCAGGCACAAAACAAAGTTTTAACCCTAGAAGGGGTGATTTCGTCCGTTCACGGCTTATTCTTATTGCTTACGTTACCTGATGCTGACTGCACTTTGTCGGCATAAAAGAAAATGATGGCAAATCCCCACTAAGAATAAGTATTAAAATATTTTGAGCGATGGCAAATCACCACTACTTCTTTTGCAATGACGAATCACTACGATGGCGAATACCCACTACTCTCTATCTTATCAGTAGGTACATTTTTATAATCTTCGTGTACCTACACCAGTTTGCGTGTCGAATATATTGATATACCTACATAGATTTATAATCTTACTTTTACCTGTCTATTCTGTGCTTTTACGTACCTACCAAATTATTACTAGTAAATCATTGATGAATCTGATACTTAACTTTTGAGTCCTGTAGGTACTAATCGGGCTCACTTAAAGGCGTTTCCGTATAGTGTAGCACTTCGACTTAACTGCAGTAACTTTCCACTTCTGGAAGGCCTGTTGTAGGTAAGTAATTTGTTACATACCTACTCGTAAAACTGTCACTTTGACTACCTACCTAACTAAAGCTTAGTTTAGTAGGTTAGTGAGTAAAGTCATGATAATAGTTTTTGTTGAGTTAAGCCATGCAGCTGAGATCACTTATGAATTTGAGAGTAGGAAAATGCAGTCTTGCTCTACTTTTATTAAACACGCAATGTGGACGCAGAAAGCGAATGTAAATGACATTCAGACTGCATAGAAACGTCGTATGATTTAAGTAATATATTAGAGTTGACTGGGTATCGTAAGAAATAGTCATTCCTTGAAAGTCTTGCTTTTCCAAAACAATGAACCTACGTTAAACAACACAAAAAATCTTTACTGTACTATTTATCTACGAGCGGAGAATCCGCTCACTTATCCATCTAATATAAAATGAACCATTATGTAGTTTAATAATACTTATTAAATTTATTACCTACGCAAGTAAGCTGTTATTTAACCTTTTATCTATTTTTCGGTATCTTTTAGTATGACGATGATAATGAAGACCAAAGTGAAGTTGTAGACTACACATACGCTAGGCTTCATAATCATCTTTAGGTACCAGTGCCGGATTTACATTTTTTATAAGTGTAGGCCCCTTTTTTCTGCCGCCCCATGTACGGAGCCGTTCATTATTAGCTGCACACCCCCCCCCCCCGTAGACATACAAGCGGCCTCTACGGCCTATTTACAAATCCAGGACTGTTAGGTACAAATATTATAAACGCGAAAGTTTGTATGAACTTTTGTTCCTCTTTTATGGAAAAACTACTGAACGGAGCTGGCAGAAAATAGGCTAGATTGCGTTCATCAATTTTCACGCGGGTGAAACCGCGGGACGCACTTGATAGATCTTTTATTTTTTATCTCTACCAGGTCATCTATAGGTGCATTATTATTATTTTAAATTTCAAGTTAAAGCTTGTTTTTGCTGAGATATTCAAGAGTGCAAAAGAGACATAGTGAGTTGTTCTCGCTCTTTGAAAACCATGACAGCTAAAGAAAAGTCTTGGAAGAAATCACGGGCTCAATTTATAAGAAAACAAAACTGAGTAATAAACTAAGTTTATTTACCTAGGTACTTTTGTCAGATTTTTTCAATAAATTTTACATATTCAGCGGTCTTTTCAGACGTTTTGGCGTGTAGAGGTAAGAAACATCCATCCATTCAAACTTTCGCATTTATAATATTAACTAGCGACCCGCCCCGGCTTCGCACGGTTTTATTATAAGTATATAAACCTTCCTCATGAATCACTTTATCTATTAAAAAAAACCGCATCAAAATCCGTTGCGTAGTTTTAAAGATTTAAGCATTCAAAGGGACATAATGACATAAGGACAGAAAAAGCGACTTTGTTTTATACTATGTAGTGATGATGAGACTAAAGGTATCTTACATTCTTCAACTCTTTATAGGTATCTGTAGGTAGTCCTTAATATCGCTCGGGATTCAATAATTTCCGTACCGTAGAAATTATCTTGGAAAAAATCCGACCTTTGCATTTCTTGCTGTAACGGGATACACGAAGAAATCCGAAGATTCTTCTGTTAACCTTCTGTTAACGAATAAGTAGGCACTTATCTACTTACAAACTACCCACAAAAACAAAACTACATGGCACTACTGCGATACGGTCCGATACAATTTTACTTTCCTGTAATTGTAGATATACGTGATTCCGCATACAGTGACGCTAAGTCTATATCCTGAGGCGTGGGTCGCTGCAGGCCCGAACTTGCACTTCATGCAACACTGGCGCCGGCGCACCTTGAACTCTCCTGCGCAGCGATAGAGACCTTATTACCAACACTGCTTTTAATGTAAAGCCAGTAACTCCGCAATACCGACTGAAATCCACCGAGTGAAATGTACAAGTCTGAACAGTCTTCACCATGCACGCATAGTCACCTGTAATTGCGCTTTTCCACACACGTAAACTAAAACGGAGCTGGTACAGCACAAGCAAACCACAACCGATATACTGCAATGGTAACAGATATTTGTCTTGCTTTTTGCCGTACATTTTATTGGAGAAATTCACTTGGAAAATGGCTCTCGATCATTTTCAAGTTCAGTTACATAAGTGCGCGTGCGGCGAATTGGTGCGGAATAGCGGATGTTTGGTGGTGCTCGACGGCGAAGTGGCGCACGGTTATAAGCCCTCACCCGCACCACCGCCCGTCAGTAGCCGCCGGACCACCCTCATACACGTCCATTTTAGTGTTTAGTGCTGTGTGTGAAATCATCAAAATGTGTAGCGCATTCCGGATATACATCGTATCGGCCATCTGTGTCGCCATCGCCTCCGGCAATGTCCACGGTCGGAGATCCCGCAGGATGGACGACCTCGAACAGAACGAGATCGACAGCGGACGGGCCGAGGAGAGCTGGTGGCCCTCGGCGGAGTTCACTATCCTGCAGAAAGTTTACGACGACTGCAGTTCACAGAAGCACATGTCGATGTGTCTGAAAGGCAAGGCTCTGTCAGCGCTCACGAGGGCCGTGGAACAGGTGAAGCAAGTTCAAGTGTTGTGCTGTTAGTAGTGCCGGTTTAGTGTGGTGTTTATTAATTTGTATTGTGTTGTACAGGAGAGTGTACAGCTAACCGATGGCCTGATGTTGGTGAAGGCGGCGGACGCACCCTCGGCGGTGTCGGAGCCCCGCTTCTTCCCTGGGATGTCCACTGAAGACAAACTCGACACCATGTTGCGCAGCAAATTTGAGCAGCTGATGAGCACACACACTGTCTCCATGGACCTGGCTGAAGGCAGGGGTAGAGGTTAGTATCTAGCAAGTTTGAGCAACTTTTTATTGTTTTTGATGGTGATATATTACAGACATTTTATATTTCAACAGGCAAAAAGACCCTTCCCTACCTGCTGCTCGGTATCTTCACCACCATGAGTATCGTTGGAGGCATGGCGCTGAAGACCCTCGCAGCTATCGCTGGAAAAGCTCTCATCGCCAGTAAGGTGGCGCTTACCATTGCTGGTATCATCGCTTTGAAGAAACTGTTCAGTCACGATGGAGCCACTGGAGAGACCACCTTCCAAGTTCACGCAGATGGTCACCATAGGTAAGAAGACAACTCTAAGTAATAATGCCAACGAGATGCTGCTTGATGGCTTGTTAGAAAATGTTTTTTTTGCGTCTAATTCGGATAATTGATAGCATGAGCTTGTGTTCTAACATTCTTTCTATTTTAATTCTAGTCTTTAATTCGAAGGCGGAATCTATATGTGGTGAGGCCAGCGAAATCAGGCGCGGTGGATCCTTACACTTACGGTGCTCCGACGACGACGCCTGCGACTGCGTAGCTGGCACTGAGACCTCCACCGAGCCCCCAGCCTTGCAGCCCCGTGGCCCCCTCGGACCTCCTGGTCCCTGGCCTCAAAGACCACGAGGCGTAACCCCCCGCGCCCACACACAAACAACCTCAAACCAAAGTACCGTCCGTGTGGACGTTCTCAGACGAATCGGTCGTCCACTTTCGTTCTCAAATCTATGTCAGTAAATTATTTAATGTAATTTATTTATTTGTGACTACGGTTGTATGTTTAAAGTTTACGTGTAACGTTTAGCGTAAATTAATTTAAAGTGATGTAAGAGATAATAAAAAAGGTAACACTCAATCTGGTTTCATTTTCCAAAATGTTAGAACCTTATATTTGTAATAAAATGCAGAATGATCACAACACGTGTAACCTACGAGAGTAAAGATTTATGGCACACATAAACAAACTTTAATGAATACATAAGGAGATCATATGAAAACACTCATATTGAAACTCATTAAACCGAAAAGTACGTAACAAAGCCAGGTCAAATATAGAAATACGAAAGTACGTGGATAAAGGAAACAAACAAACCGATGCATAAAACATAGAAATCACAAAGTAGATATGCATTTCATGTCCGGCAAATTATAAATTCAATGAACATTATCCACTTGTCTTATACATATTAACTGACCGTGTTTCATGCCGTGGTATTTTAAACCGTAGGTAGGTGACGTTAAACAAATCCAGTTAGTTTCGATTAATTTCATTCATCTACTTATGCCTATGCAACTAAACTAATTAAATCTCCTAAATAATGCATCCCGATGCACGTGCGTGTGCTTATTAAATATAAAATGAATAAATGAACGCTAAACCGCTTTCTTTATTCGCTCTAGTGGAGAAGAGTCTGAGAAATGCACCGAGATTTTCCGTTAATTTGAGTGCTATGCCACATGTGGAAAGTAGAAAGTTCTGATCGATGCACTACGCTGCACATGCATCACGAATCATGTTAGAAATAGGTGCATCTACCCACTCGTGTTTCTATTTTAATTTTGCGCGTGATTTAATTTGTATCACGAGAAATAAATGGAACTATTAATTTGATGCTTCATCAGCTTGCAAGACAGGATGTAGAGGCTTACTTATTTACGAAATCAATCATAATGAACTCACGCTATCAAATTACTCGTTCAAAGATGCTTCGGCACCCGGATCTCTATGCTTGATACTGTTTTATATTCTGATAAAACTATCATAAAAGCCATTCAGTTGTAGCAATTGCTCATTTTTACAAAGCTCAGTTTTACAAATACCCAAAAAGCGGGGTTGAATCAAAGTTAGTCCGTCAAAATTGCTGGATAGTTCTAATGTAACGTTAGATTGCAAGGGTAGTTGTGCAGGTCGTTGCCAGCAGCCATTTTGCTAGGATAGTGGCGTGGCGTTTGTTCGTCTGCGGAAGTAGGAAGGTCAGCTCGTTGATTAGCCGTGCGCCGCCGGTAAAGGCCGACCACATGCGCGTTTGTGAGCCCCGCTCCTGTTTATAATGCAGATATGTGTTTGCCCAATCGGTGCACGCTACGCTGGCTATATGGCATCGTTAATGCGGCTACGTCTCTTTGCATACGCAAATATAGGGCGGGCGGACCGACGCTGATTAAGCGGTGGCCTGCCGTTGACGTTGGCTTCATTTCTGCTCTAGGAATTGCGTGTCAGTTGATTAGTTTTGCGACGTGTAAATAGCTGATTTACAGCTGAGGAAATGCGCGCAAGCATTTCTTTGATTAGAGTAACTGGTTTATTATTCATGTTTGCGTTTAACTTTTTGTTCGAATAAAGCATTCGATACCAATGATTGATTGGTTTTACATTGTTTCTGTTCTGTTTTTTGTCGTTTTTACTGTACAGATTCAAATCGATTGAATTCGTTTATTCAGGGTCCAATCAATACTAGTCTTTAATGTACCAGATTTAGATTATAATGTATTCTGTGGCTTCCCTATGGATCGGCCATCGGCAATGCAAGGTCTCAGGAGGTTAGCTGGTGTCCATCCAGCTAATACTATCTCCTTACCATCGATTCAGATGTCAATCCGCCTTCAATATTTGATGACTGCTTGCGTCTCTAGGCGATGTCAACATATATAGTAGCATTATTGCCTCTATTCTTGCTAAATTTAGAGATATAGCAGTGGATGCAATAGCATTTTCCCGAAGATACAGATTTATCCTAGTTTGAGGACCAACCCAAAGGTGAAGTTTAGTTTAGCTCTTAAATCTTTTACCTACAATAAACATTGTTTATTGTGCTATTCGAAAAACTTTTTTGAGACATAAATACGTCTTTTAACATAGTCTTTATGACATACAGACTAACTAAAACAAACTTGTGATACAGCTAAGTTTTGTTCTGAATGTTCTGAAACGTTAGTACCCCAGTTTGGTAGTGATGTACGTATAGTATAGACTCTCTACTATGAAGTTAGATTACGTACGAGTCAAACATTTTACTATCATGTTAGTTAATAATCTATCGATATTAGCATAAGAAAAAATATATACAATACTTAAACAACACTTTGTTTTGTGACAAACAAATCTTTTACTTACTTAAAAACACAACACAAAAAAATAAAGTTTT
The DNA here is from genome assembly GCA_944547425.1 of Eupithecia centaureata. NCBI lineage: Eukaryota > Metazoa > Arthropoda > Insecta > Lepidoptera > Geometridae > Eupithecia > Eupithecia centaureata. Next base: position 4,956,615 of record OX155694.1, read on the forward strand.
GTGTTAATTATTACTGTAATTAAAAAAATTCGGAGATTACTCTACCGACTACGAATTCGTAGACAAAAATTCGTAGACCTTTGTAGAGAAGGTCTACGATCTTATATATACGATCTTATTAATTATCACACCCTATGGTTTTCTTCCATATAGTGGGATTTTTTTTATAATAAACCCTTTTGTAATTTGAATATAGTTATATAACATTTAGTTTTTTAGGTTTCTATTTTATCTTATTGTATTTCGTATATTTTGTTCTCTTTGATAGAAAATGTGCTAGAAAATTCGTTCAGAATACGTATTAGAGATTTAATTTTTTTATATATTTTAATTGGAATTTATTTTCTATTAATCCTTAATTATATTTAACTTTATTAAATATTATGATTAAGAAATAAAATAAATGTATTACTATTAATAATTAAGGTATTACCATAATTATTTAAAAGTTAGTGCAATGCAACAAGCAATTTTCACAATTTGTAGCTCTGGAGTTTTGAGAAAACTAATTTTACTAAAAGATTTCACGTCTCTAATATTTTCGTTCTTATTCGATTTTCAAACTTCATTTTAATGAACAGACTCCCATCCCAACCGCCGAAGCTCATACATACTGGTACAGCAAAGTTAGTTCACGGACGAATGGTCAAAGTATCCGACATAAACCTATTTTGTTCTTATATTGAATGTGCCCCCTTCTTCGCTAGCCGGTCGACTCCGCTTTGCCGACCGTTGTCCGTCCAGGGTTGCCAACTCGATGAAAAATTAATGGCTTCTTTAAGTTTAAGTAAACGATTTTATATGATCTAAATATTTACTTTTGCAAGCAAACGATTTTATATGATCTAAATATTTACTTTTGCAAGCAAACGATTTTAAACACTAACTTAAACACTTACACTTAAACATATATTAGACATAAAATCCTTTAACATAATATAATTGCCATTCAACGTGGCAATGCTGCCAGCATTCTGGGTACTTTGCCTTCTGGTGACGGCTTAGATTTTTAAGAGTTTGTTAATTGTATATACTAGTGAGCTATGTGATCTAATTATATTATTTATGTAAGTATTTAAGTATGTAAATTGTATGGTTTGACAAGTTAAATGTTGTAAAGCAAAAAGGTTGATTATTTATAGCGGGATTTACTTGCTGAGTAAGTATAGGAATTTTTATATCATGCTAAAACAATAAAACAAATTGGGTATGGTTTGAAAATTCACTAATACTGATTATTAAAAGATAAGTAAATGTAGGCATCAAAGCTGTAAAAACAAAACTGTACGAAACTGGTTGTTGATCAAATTACCTAATGTTATGAAATTACTAGCGTCTTCGCACGGTTTTTATTATACGTATAAACCTTCCTCTTGAATCACTCTATCTATTAAAAAAAACGCATCAAAATCTGTTGCGTAGTTTAAACGATTTAAGCATACATAGGGACAGAAAAAGAGACTTTGTTTTATACTATGTAGTCATAGTCATGGTGATTTCAGTATCATACACAGATTTGTGTGCATGCGAATGAAATGGATATTTATCGAGCAAAAATGAAATGAATCATTTGCTTTACAGTTCATTTAATTATCCTATTACATTACCATTATATAACCCAGTATTTGAAGAATTAATATTTTATTCATTGTGTTAATCTACACCCAATATTTCATATCTGATAATGTCCATAATTTATTGTGCATTTGCGCTGGCAATTGCAATTAAGTCGTTATCTATGGTACTGCTCGGTAAGTTGTTTGTAACAACGCGATATCATATTTCGATCGACAATCTCACTTTCATTCGGTTTCTCTACTATGAACATGTTATTTATTAGGTTGTTTATAACCATGCTAGGCATGGGATAGTTGTACTCGAATAAATGTCATACCATAACTAGCAGTATAATGTTTTCATTATTCGTTATCAAATTAACAGATAGCAAAATAACAGTAACTACGTTGTACAGCATTTACAGATCTCAATTCGTATATTTTTTAATAAATTTTAATGTTGTTATCTTCATAACTTTTTTGTGTTTGAAACGATTTTGTTTTTGATGCGCTACACCACCGCACCGGCCCGAATTCCACTTAATAAATGGCTTCATCCTTAGTCTTCACCATTATAATAGAGGTAGTACCGTGTCAAAATGACAGTGTTAAACTCTTTTTCATTTGACGTAGCATCTCTTCACGTACCCACTTAGTTAACTACACAACCATTAAAAAGATTAGAAGAGCAAAATAGATGTAGCTGCCAATAATGAAATAATTAATTTCTAAGAACTCGCCTGGAAACCTGTGATTATGATTTGTTCAATTGATATTAAATAATAAGCAGTAGCTAGATGATTGCATGGTATGATATCACGTTGTTTGTAACAACGCGATATCATATTTCGATCGACAATCTCACTTTCATTCGGTTTCTCTACTATGAACATGTTATTTATTAGGTTGTTTATAACCATGCTAGGCATGGGATAGTTGTACTCGAATAAATGTCATACCATAACTAGCAGTATAATGTTTTCATTATTCGTTATCAAATTAACAGATAGCAAAATAACAGTAACTACGTTGTACAGCATTTACAGATCTCAATTCGTATATTTTTTAATAAATTTTAATGTTGTTATCTTCATAACTTTTTTGTGTTTGAAACGATTTTGTTTTTGATGCGCTACACCACCGCACCGGCCCGAATTCCACTTAATAAATGGCTTCATCCTTAGTCTTCACCATTATAATAGAGGTAGTACCGTGTCAAAATGACAGTGTTAAACTCTTTTTCATTTGACGTAGCATCTCTTCACGTACCCACTTAGTTAACTACACAACCATTAAAAAGATTAGAAGAGCAAAATAGATGTAGCTGCCAATAATGAAATAATTAATTTCTAAGAACTCGCCTGGAAACCTGTGATTATGATTTGTTCAATTGATATTAAATAATAAGCAGTAGCTAGATGATTGCATGGTAGGTTTATACTTGCGTATAGGTACAGATTGAAAAATAATATCTAAAATGAATAAGCATGGAGCATGGACGTAACGTGATTCCAATCCAAGAATTTAAGGATAAGTTAGGTAAGCATAAAGAATACTTTATACTTCAATAATAAGGGTTCTCAGATAATTTCGACTTTATTTTTATGTCATTATGTTTTTCCGTTATAAGTTTGTGTAAGTTTTTGTAAGAAAAACATCCAATTATGTTTTAATATTTTATTTCTAACTATGAAGTACCTAGTTATATCATAACATCAAGTACCCAAAACATAAGGTCTGCATAGCTTGGGATTAGATGAAACTCTGTGGATTATCCCAGCGTCATATATTTATTTGTTTATAAAACGCAAAAAATGTGAATGATGTTAAAGCAACCCTGCTGTATCTACATCGGGCTATGTAGGAAGTTTTGGTACGTGCCAAAGCCATTATTGGTGCGAGAAAAGTTCATCAATTTCATTTCTGGATCCGTTCACGTCCCACTCACCTACCACCGTTCCCGTTCCACTTCGAAATCCCCTCCTAATATAAAAACATCATGAATAAGCCTGTTATAGAAAAGAAAATTCTCAAAAGAAAACAATATTTGGAATTTATAGAAATTACGTACAGTACCTCTACCATGAGTTTGGACATTACAATCACCTGACTTTACTATAGTAGTTACGTAAATACGCAGATAGCTTTTTTACGCGCATTTTTAGTACCCAACTATCCACAAGAGGCGCTGTTCAATTTTTCATACATTTTTAACTACAGTCGCTAGCGAGCAAAAACTCATGGTAGACATACAGTACGTCGTAGAGTATTTCAGTACGTCATCGCGTAAGATGATAAGCTATCACAGGATCTTTGGCCAGATATATTACAAAGGTTTATTGATTTATTTATTTAAGAGGCACACTTAGAAATGACTGTTTGTTCATTAACTTCCTAACTTATTTCCAAGAAGTATTCGTGTTTCTAACTGTTGGTACTTAGTGTTCATTGCAATCGAAGTAACGAGTGAACTGAGCGAAAGTAATGTTCCGTGTGCATGCACAGTGGAATTAATGGAATAATCAAAGCATTTCCAATTTTAGAAACAGAAGGAATGTAGAATGTTACTCGAGTTAAGGTATTCATGTAGTAAGTACCTATGTATTTGAGTAAACTTCATAGAATAGAATTTTGAAAATCGAAATTATAATATTTATCACGAAAACCTAAACTGGTACGTATATGTTACCTACGTTATTAAATAACCTTACTAACCGTTCAACCAAAGGAGATAGATGGAATATATATTAAGATAGATTAGATAGTACATAATATTTATAAAACTTGCATAATTAAACCACAAAAGATATCTAGGCACTTCAATTTCATAAAATTATTACCTAAAATGATTTTTTGTAACATATTTAAGGATAACATAATCATCAATGTAATATCACTACATACATAGTATAAATAAAACAAAGTCGTTTTCTCTGTCCCTTTGTCCCTATGTATGCTTAAATCTTTAAAACTACGCAATGGATTTTGATGAGGTTTTTTAATAGATAGAGTGATTCAAGAGGAAGGTTTATACGTATAATAAAACCGTGCGAAGCCGGCGCGGGTCGCTAGTATTTAGGTACATATATTGTGTTTCTTTACTCAAATCAAATCATTATTTCATATTTTATTGAATTACGTATTGAACTTACAAGTTTACTTAAAAATTATGTTTCATCCACAGAGATCGGTCCCCTAATCCACCTGTTAACGGTAGCGCGCTACCGTCCGTTATTTTCCGCGTACGTGCGCCGACGCATCTATAATTTCATATCTAATCAGTGCAGTGGGCCACACTGCACGGCCTGCGTGTTCTACCATGAGTGTAGTTTTTTATGAGGGAAAGTGTTTTTCTAACGACGGAATAAATAGTCCGGAAAAACTGGTGTCTTAGAGGTAATTTTGCGATGATTTAGGATATGGATCACATGACATAGACTAACGTTTATCAATAAATCAGTATTTTTATTTCTGTAGGCTTACAACATAAGCACTTAGACAAGTCAAACACAAAATAGACAAAATTATCAAAATATCTAAAAAATAAAGTGATAATTTATTTCCCCTTCGCTTCACTTTTTCACTTATTTGATGCTTATGCAGTACAAATAGGAGGTTTTAATATAATAGCATAGAATATAATAGCCTTAGTAATGTTGTAAAAGTTTGTATGGATGTTTGTTCCTCTTTCACACAAAAACTACTGAACGGATCGGGCTGAAATTTCAAACAGACGTATGTAGTTCTAGCTGAAATAACACACGGGATACTTTTCATCCGACAAATCAGTTCCCATGGGATAAAAATAACCTTGAAACGTTTCCATAGAAACAAGGCATAAGAAGCCGCGGGTAGATACTGGTTGAGAATCACTACATAGTATAAAACAAAGTCGCTTTCTATGTCCCTATGTCCCTTTGAATCCTTTTGAATGATTCTTTAAATCTACGCAACGTATTTTGATGCGGTTTTTTTAAAAAGATATAGTGATTCAAGAGAGTGATTCAAGAGGAAATAATAAAACCGTGCGAAGCCGGGGCGGGTCGCTAGTATTATAAAAGTTTAAATATAAACAGATAAAGCTTATACGATTATTATTAAAGCTTGGGATTATGATTTTGTGTGGAATGTACAGCATTATTTTCCTTAAGATTACGTGCATGGTATTAAGGCAAACCATGCAGGTTAAATCAGAATATGTTACTACTTCCAAGGACCTTAATTAGCTTGACGGGCGGTCAGGTGGTCATCGCCTGTAGACCAGGGTGGATAACTACCAGACCTTGACTGATTTATACATTCACCTATGCCTTAAAGTCTCGTAACAAGATCTATAATGGCATAGCCAGTTGTTCTGAGCTTGGGAAGCCACCCCAAGCTTCCAGTACAGCCGTCATTATGTGTCATTAGTTTTGCGACACTGACCAAATGACTAGCCTGCTATCGAATGACTCATTCCAAGGAATTATCGACGGGCAGCGTTTATTGGTGCTTAGTAATTTGAGACAAATGAGAGATTTTCCTGAAGACGTTAAGAAGGATTAGGTTAGTTTTCATAATAAGACCAATTATTATTATATTCCTAATCTTCCTATTGGAAGAGACGGTAAATTTTTCACGTTCGAAAATCACTTTATATTTCCTAATTTCTGATGAAGACTTAATAACTACATAACTTATAATATAATGAATTGCAATTCTGATCTATTGAAGAATTGTGATTGATGAGTAGAAGTAAAAATAATAAATGTCATGTGTAAAATGTCATGTGTAGTTAATCAATAAAGACTTGGATGGTTAATCCATTTTATAATATGTAATAATAAATATATAACCTGATCATTTGCTAGTATACAATTTAATATACCTACTATACTGTACACACAGCGCAACCTAATTTCAATTATTGTTAGTAAAAAATCTTTGCTTTTATTTTACTACTTGGGTTTTATTTTTATATTTTACTTTGAGTACATTAAGTCATACCAAATTATATTAAGTACAGTAAGTGACATGCTAACTTTATGGTCTTTAAACGCGATATAGTCTCACTACGAATTAGGTATACCAAGAAGAAGCGTTTAAAATGAATTAACTGCAATCAAAGGTCCTAACTCGTTGCAGCTAAACCAAAATACCGCAGCCTGTTTAGTCATAGAGAATTTTGATTGGTGCTTTGTCGTTTGTTTGCAGAACTGGCTCTACCTCAAATGTTAATTTGCTAGGCTCACTAAGTGTAATATTGGCTTTCTGGGGTAAAAGCTATACCGGTAGATAGATAGATAAGTTATTTATAAACTTCTGCAACATACAATACAATATCACAATAAAAATTAACATCACAATCATAACAAAAGAAAATTAAGAATTATAGGAATAATCACAAAAAAAGGATTGATTCGAAGGAAAAAATCGATAAAATGGTCGTTACCGTTAAAATCATCCATGCTGACGTAAATACCTTAGATGAGATCAGAGTTTAAGTAGTTATATTGTGAATATTGCGATTTCGTTTTATATTAAGCTAAACTTTTATCTACCGAATGTTACCGCATCAATTTTAATTCCATAGGAACAAACTAATCTACGGTCCGTTACTTATGTGATCAACGAACGCGGGCCGCCCTAATAAACCCATAAATTTCACTTAGCTAGATTAATGAGATGTTATTGGAAATTTGCCATTAGTTACAGTTAAATATTACAGGACCTTCCGGATAGTCAGAGTTTTCCGAATGGTGATGAAAGAAAGAAAGAAAGAAAATATTTTTATTTACCTTAAGACTATGTACACAACAAAAAAAAAACTTATTCTAACAAACTTAACTAAAATGACACAATTTTTCTAGAGGTATTGTGTGCGCAACAGAGTCCAAGGCAAATATGGCCTCCACTCAGCGTTGTGCTGGATACACACTGATGTGTCTACCCAGCGCTTTTCAGTGGAGACCAAGGCGGTGAAACGCCACGACCGCCGAGGGTGGTTTTTATAAATGAAAGTGCTTCATAATATAAAGAGATGCTTATACATATGAACTTCAGGCAGGACAGGCATACTTATGTGATTAGCATCAGTACCGTAGCATCATTATCAACCAGTATAAATCAGTATAAGACTTGTACAAATGTACATCCCTTAACTAGCGCCATAGAATCCTGTCTTCAATTTGCCGTAACCAGCAGATGCAGGTTGTCCTGTACTTCGTTTGCCGAATCGTGGATCCACTCAAGAACACGTTTCGTCAGCGGTCAAATATAAAAACAAAAATAAACTAAAAATTTCAACTTAAGATTTGTTTATTAAAGCATTTTTCTCGGGTTATAGATAGTCGAGTTTTCTATTTATTTTTGTCTAAGTAGATCTAGTGAAATTATCACATAGGCCACTTTTTATCCTGGTAAAACATCAAATTCCCATGTGAATGAAATTCAAATTTAACGTGAGTGAAATCACCGGGAACAGCTAGTAAAAGATATAAAAATCAAACAAACACACCATACAGATGTCCATCTAATCAAAGCCTCCCTAAAAACAGTAGGCAATTACACGCACGGCTAACGAGAGCGACGGGCGGCGGCCAGTCGGATCCGCAGCCTTCTTCCCCCGCGGACGAAGGAAAACGCTTCATTCCCAGCGGAATATAATCGACCGCTCGTAATTTATATTGTCTGCTGCAGAGGCGAGGCCCGCTGCACATTCATTTATTTTATGTGCCATTTACAATTGTCGATGGTCAAGGGAGGAGGGGGGAGACTTCGTATTATAAAAGCGTGCGGTCATCTGCGCATCCGAAGGAATCTGTAATGACGACCAGGCATGCCTGATGGCTCGGATTAGATTGATGCCGTTCGCATTATAAGAGATTTTTACTGTTGGTCATTCAGTCAGGCAATAGTTAGCAAACTATATCAAGTTCTGAAATTAAATGAACCTCTTTACAAAGCAATAAGCATTCAGTAGAGAAGAAAAGTCATAAAAGAACTTAATGAAATAAAAGGAAAAAGTTAGTTCCATTCTTCTTTTGAATTTAATTGTCAGTCGTTGCATTTTTCGCATGAAGTCGAACGAAGAACGGCGGAGGCTGAGTGGCTCTGTATTCTTTTGTTTTTTAATTATAACGCCACCGTGTCCGGGGGTGGTGGACCCCGTGCCAAGTTCTGCTGGAGGTGGTTTCTTGTTAAGCAACGGGCGCTCGCCTCCTACGTGCCTCGGCCATTCATTTCGTAGAAACTTATAACCTGACCCGCGTACTTATGAGCGTCGCCAATAAATATAGCGATGACCGGAGGTGCGGTCCCTGTCGGGCCCGGCGCGCTCGGCGGGCGGCGGAGCGGGACGGCGGCGGGCTGCGGGGTGGCGAGCCATTGTTAGCTAAATATCTAGGTGGTCAGTCGGTGGGTCGGCGGCTGCGCCCCCGGCGGGCGGCTGAAGACGGGGGCGGGCGGCGGACGTGCCGACCCGGCGCCGCCGATGTATTGAGCGCGTATTGCAGACGCGGTCACGCGCTGCAATATTGCGTTCGCTTTGCGATATTGCCCCTCGGTAACTCAATTTGATAAATTGTGCAAAGTTCGCCCGCACCGCATTGCCATCAGCTCTATCGACGTATTGTCCCCTATCGGTATGTTTGGAACCGATCTGTAATTCCGGCAACCTAGCGAGCTTATTTTGAGGAACATTTCGTTCGAATGGAAAATTCATGGAATAGGAAAAGCTGGTTACAATTGCGATGTCATAAATAAACATTCTAAATAGTAAAAGCAAACTGTTTGACGCCGCAATGTTACTAAATTGAATACGAAACAGAGCGTTTGTTATTCAAGCAACAGGAAACAGAGTATGGAAATTAAATAACAGCAAATACCAAAGCGGAAATCCAGGCGTTCTAGGGAAATACGAAATTTGCACGCATATGCCCCGTGCACACGACCAAGATATTTTTTACGTAAACACATCTATAGTGTAGCCTCGGGTCAGATGGGATGACGATCTGCATGGTGCTCATTAGGGTAGGCTTTTGTCCAGCTGTGGACTAATATAGGTTGATGATGATGATCCAGCAGCATATTCTTTCCAATTCATTTCAATAAAGTTATAATTGAATCAATTAATTATCATAGAAGTAGGAAGTCTTTTGACTTATGAAAAAGAAGGCGATGAGTTCTATATCTTAATTAACTCTCCAGAAAGGGGTACGTACTACTCCGAAAAGAAAACTATTAATTCATGCAAAACAAATAGGCAGAACAGCAAACAAAATAAAGGCTAATATGGCATACAATAAATCGGGATAAAGGTGTGAACACAGTGTAGCGGCGGGCGCGCGGGCAGTGAGGTCAGCCACGAAGGCCGGAGCCGCGGCTTCATCCGGGAAATGATTTATATTGTTTGTACTCGCAGGGGGAGCCTCCTCAAGCAATCCCGTCCACTGCAGATATAACCGAGTATTATTATCGATCCGACGGGCGGCATTTCTACCGCTCATACACCCCCACCCGGCATATTTATTGAGGTCGCCGTATATGGACGTGAAACCTTCTAGCTTCCTAGTGCAACAACCTTTCGTGGATTCCGGATTTCCCGGAGGGTCGCGAACGCCTCGGCCAATGGCTGTGGGTTATGATATTATATCAACTCATAATGGCCAATCACCGCCCGTTATGATATTGTAGGCGGGCGGCGCGGTGAGCCCCGTGAATTTTCCGCGTAGGGCGGGCGGTTTATGATATGGTTATGATTATAATAGGGTGCGGTTTATGTTCTTTGTTTTTATATGTTATGTGGGTAATATATTAGGGTGTTTATAGAAGTGTACAATTGGTTTAACCAATACACTAGGTATCTGTGAGGAATTCATTTATGAAGGTTCATAGATTTTTCAATCGATTTCAAAAATAGAGGAAGTTCTCAGTTCTATTGTTTTTTTATGTGAGAATAAATCATGATTTTCTTTTATTTGGAAGCTGGTACTTCTTGTGTGGTCTCATTAAAAGTTGATTTAGATCAGACTCCTGTTTTTGAATCATACTTAATAATGCGTGATATTGAAGTCGATTGTTAGTTCTTAATAAAAACATTAAATGATCAATATCCTTATCCAACTGTTTGTTTGTTTGTCGTTCCTTCACGCCCTAACTAAGCAACCAATCGACTTGTTTTGTACCATAGTTAGTAGAAATAATGGAGAGTAACATAGGCTTTTTATACTGCTAAAACAACACATTCCCATGCGAGTTCAAATTATGAAATGAGAATTTAACACGGGTGAAACTGCGGGGAACAACTATTTTACAATAAAGTGGATAAGGCAATTTAGCGTCTGCGAAAATATCTTCAAAGAACAACGTTGCAAAATAATGTATGTGCCCCGCTCGCGATTCGAGTCTTATGATGACATTTCAGGGTTTTCTATCCAATATCACATTTTCCATTTGGATTGCGAGCGACGGAACGTTTGATTTTATTTTCGTCGATTTTGCAGAATCGTGACCTGAAACTCGAATAAGGATTTGTTGCGCAACTTTCATCTTACACTTTATCGAACCTAGCTTTTGATTTACCTACTGCTGCTAGGTGTCTTGTTTCTATCAATATTGTTGTTTAATAATAATCAAGTACCTTATTAACAACGAAAATTACAAGCAAAGGAATAGAAAAATTACAACTAGTATTTACAATTGAAACCATTGAGCTAACTGCAGACGGTTGCAAACAGTCTAAAGGTACCTTTAGAATCATTGCACTACATTTTTGTTTTTGTTAAAAATGTGAAAGGAAATTAAATTATGTTGTATTTATTTCAATAGAAAGGAAGAAAAAATATTTTAATGTACAATCTTAAATACAAAGAAAATCATAATCAAGGAATACTAGTACCTAGGTATATATAAAATATATTGAAACAATTGACCTAACTGCAGAGGGTTGCAAACAGTCTAGATGTAGCTCAACTGATCCGTATTAATAACAATCGGAAGCATCTCCAAGACTCTATCTGCATTACAACGCTGTATGGCAATAATAATAAAAATATAATAAATAATATGCTCATATAATACTAGTAAGAAAATTAGTAATAAAGGTTCCTTTTTTACAATAATAATTCTAAAATAAGTACTCCGAGTATCCCAACCGTGGGAAACAAATAAATGTCCACTAACACTGTCATTGATGTCGTAGGGAATAAAAGTTATGTGGCATTCAAAATTAAACCCATAAAATACTTCAATTATCCTTTAAAGTATTTTAAGTACTAAGCGGCCTTGTTCAGCGAACGCGATGATAATAAAGGGATATAAACAAGCACCTTTGTAACAAACTATAACAGATCTGTAATTGCTTCCACGATACCTCCTCGCGTTATTACGCCTTTTACGACGCAGTATGGAGCGAATAAAACAATTTTACGAGGGGCCATGGGCATACATATCCATACAATACATCCAACCATAGGTATTTTATACGTACGAGAATGTCCGCCTGCGCCAATATTAGGTGTATTGACACGTTTGACAAAATAATACCTAATTGTAGAGATTCTATAAACAAAAACATTAATTTGTTTATTATTTTCAATAAACAACTGACGATCCGATAAAAGTACTTATTTGAACTAACGTTAGCTAAGTTCCTTTTATGAAAATTTACGAGCATGATTGTTTTTGGGTTCGAGCAGGAAATATAGAGACGTCCAAGATTACGAAGTTTCGCAAAGTTATTTTATTACATTGAGATAATTCAATAGAAGAAGGAAGTAGGAAGATGCGTCCCTTTGCCGTGCACGGGTGGACACATGGCTCCGGTCACTCAAATAGATTGCGTCATACTAGTGCGCGCTCTCCACCCCACCGGTCCCAGAGCACAAAGCAATTATACACAAAATAAATAAAGTATCAGCCGCCCGTCGCGATTCACTACACATGTCTTTCTAATCCACCGTACAAAAGTAATGCACATTTCTTGAGTTGAGTGATACAATTTTATACACATTTTTGTGTTTTTTAGGTACTCTGGGGACACTTTTTCGACCCTCGTCCGAGCGGTCTCTTTGAAAAGTGGACATCGGAACGCGGGGGAAGCAGCCCCCGAGGACTGGGACCGAAATGCGTTGTAAACATAGCGACTACATTCAATTTCCCGTCATTTTTCAAACTGATAAATAATTCTGTCATCGAACGCTCGGACAGGGGTCGCTATGAAGTGATTGCCGATGGAAGGACGGCGACTCCGCCGTAAAAAATAGTGGCCGATGAGACTCGGCCTCCGCCTGGCCCAGTGTGTGCGATAAATTTCTTTTTTATTATCAGATATCGAGGGACTCGGGAATCGAATAAAGCGCTCATATTTAATTCATAGGATACCGGCCATATAGCACCGGCCCGACTATTTTATTTAAGATGTTGAAAGATTACGGACACTGGCTTCATACTCATTTCTGAACTATCCTTTTCTTTTCCTTTGATGTCTGCTTCTACGAGAGAATCTAAAGGAATTGAATTTGCGAAAAGACCTTCGAAATTGTGGTTATTTTAGAGCAGATTATTTTTCCGTTAAAAAAGCAGGGATACATAAAAGTCCTCGGGCAAGCAGTAAGAATTCACATTTGACAGATTGAATTGGTTTGCGGATTTTCATGTGCATGTAGCAATACCAATCAAACGAGATTCATTTAAATTCTTGTATTTATTGCGCTGTGAGAGTCGGACCGTCGCGTCGGTCCGGCAGATGCGTTCGATACTTTCAGCGTCCACGGCAAGACAGGGCTGGGGTCAGTCGCAGTATTAAATAACTCTCCGACAGCTAAATGAGTAGGGGACGCGAAACGGCCAGCGGGCGTATTCTCAACGTGCGAAAGACTTTTATGATGATAAACGTTTTTTTCTGCAGTAAGTATTCTTTTCTGTTTCTTTTAACACAGGTATTACTATACTTAAAAGGGGGCTTCCAAAGTAATTATAAGATTTTGTATAGATTAAGTTAGAGCAGAATGATGAATGTGGGGATTATGGGCAATAACCCCCACATAATGATGCCATATATGGCGCTCATTAGGAGAGGCCTATGTCCAGCAGTGGACTATTATAGGCTGGTGATGATGATGATGAAGTTAGAGCAAATGAACTATTTTTTTTTATTATTTTAGGATTAATTTTAGCTGACATACAATTTAAATTAGTACTTAATACTGTATAATGAAAAGAAAAAATGAAAATTTAAAACAGACATCAGTTTATTTATTTATTTTACCCCTTAAATCGTCATATTTCAGGACAATGCTAAATAAAATATTAGAGACTAGTAGCGCCACGCGGTTTCACCCGTGGTAATTGACATAAACAATCAACTGATTAACTGTTTGTTTTTACATACCTATAGCATACCCATGAAATAATTATTCAAAAACGGTATTTAAATCCTAAAGTTTTTTAAGCTTCACTTTATCTTCAAAACCAATTGCAAACAGGGTATAGAATCATAATATATTAAAACTAGTAATTATTATTGAAAAAATCGAGCTAACAGCAGTCTCCTGTTTGTTGTCTAGAGGTAGCTGAACTGTTAAAGGCCGTTTCACTATTATTTGCTACAAAATATAAACAGAGTGTATAATGTACCGAATTGTACTGGAGATTCATTAGTATTTAACTGTGACTTTAGTAATGTGTGTAAATTAAATAAGAAACATAAGGGAGATTTCGGAGTTGTTACGAATGACCGCAATCTTACCATACAAAAATTAAATTTTTCGATGTAATAAAATGTAGAATTCGTTGAGAATAACACCGCCCGTAACTGCCCGTCGTCGCGGTGAGGAACAATAAAGAAAATTACGAGACCAACCTACCTATAGCAGCACATTTATTAGTACCATGTACTTTATTGAGGTTATTTTCAGTTTTATGTTGCTGTATTGTTTATGTTTTATATACCTGCTAATCAAATCATGACAAAGAGGGGTTGGGAAATTAAACATAGCGTTTATAATTAAATGTGGTCTACATTTAATTATAAACGATATGATTAATTTAATTAATTTCCCAACATATATAATCCCAACATACCATAACTTTCATAGAATATGTTTTATGATATAATATTATATTATGTATATTATAAGGCATGCAATTAGTTTATTTTGCGAACTCTACGTAATATAATGTTTCTTTTTGGAGCTTTGTTCAACTAATAACTTATCAAAACCAACATAAGATAGTAAAATACCTAGATAATAATAATATACTTATATTGTTCTCACCTAAATCTAAACATATTATATAAATCAATTGGTACCTATAACATAAAGTTAAGTTAACTTAAGTAATCATTTTGTATTTAAATTATTTTATACTTGTATTTTTATAAGAATTCTATGCATCTATAGTAAAATTTCATTCCAGTGATTTCAAAAACAAGCAATCCCTTCCAAAATGTATAAAATAGAGCTATAGCGAAACAAGTCTGATAGGATCTCAGTTTATATTTTATTCATACATTGTATTGTTGGAATATCAATTGGCTCGCCCGGTGGTAGGTAAAGGGTACATTTCCAATCCGCACGGGATTCACTTAGATTTGAAGGAAAATAGATTTCGATTTCCAAAGCTGCGACAAAGCAATCCGATATATTTTTCAGACAGATATTGCCAGCGATTTCTTTTGAGCTTTGAAATATCAGGGAGGGATTTTAAGAAATCTCATGTATTTGCTTCTGCATTGAGCGTACTTTTATGGAAGTTAGTGAACTATAAAACTGTTTTGGTACGTAGAAACGTACCTACTCCGACGTAAGTTTGAACTATTCCGCGTGCTTAGAAGATGTGAAAACCTTTATGGCTCTTTCAAATGTTTCCTTCAAATGTAATTTTTAAATTTGACAAGTCATCTTTCGGAACTAGATGTAATATTCTACTAAGTATCAATAGGATTTGAATGTACATAGCTTGTTTTAGGTTCCAGCCTAGGACTTAGTTAGTGTTAGACTTGTTAAAGCCTAGAAATTTAGCACATAGATTTTAAGTCCAATTTAACGTGATTCTTTTGTTTGTTTTCCAAAATAAATAAATAAATAAAGATTTCTTTCACTGTATGAAAATCATCGAGCGTCGTGCATCTTTTTAGACAAAAAAAAAATGACCCAAGCAGACAAAATGAGTAGGTAGGTAGTAGAATACGCTAAAAGGTCATCGTCGTCGTTTACCGTAGACGGACCATTTACGTTTCCTCTTTTTAATTTTGGCAGGCAGACAATGCAAGGAAAACATTAAAGGGGAAAGCGACCCTCCTGAAGCTGATTAATTTATTATGTTCTTTGTTTCTGTTTTGATTTGGTTACTAAGCTGGTGGAAGTTAGAGGGAATCATTTTGCCATTATTGCTGTTTCTTTTCTTCTTGTATGAGCTTATTCGGTTAAACAGGATCAAACGAAGGTCTATAGTTGATAAAAAAAAAAAACGATCTTTTAAGTTTTACTATCACTTTTAATTTAGCTCTAGATAACTTACCTTACATTAAGATTTTAAAGTTTTAAATACCTTCCCGTATAATAAAATGTACCTATTATTTTGTCGTTAATGTTTTCGGTATATACTGAATGCAATAAAAAGAAAGATATAAGTTATGTATCAAACCCGTAAAAGTATCACTCGTGCAATATAAAAGTTAACGACACAAGAAAACGCGTTTTCCACAACATTAAAGATAACAACAATACGGGGGCGAGCAAGTGTAGAGCCTCCCGCGGGGTGGCGGGAGGGGGGGTCGAGAAAAATTCAATATTAATATGAAGGAGGTGCAAGGGAGAGATTCCCTCCGTCTTGCTCGCGCGGCCAATGGCGAGCCTCGACGACGCCGCGATATGATGAATTTATGGATGTAATAAAAGCGAGGTACGCTATTGGCGGAGCGCGGTCAGGGAGAGCTTATTTTCTTTATTTTCATATTTGGAATGTCGGTCTTGAGTCGCTTGCACCGGTTTATGGACGTCAGACGTTTCATTACTGAAGATATTACGAGGATAACACCACTCCCACTGCGTTGGATTCAATTTATTTTCCTCTTCATTTCGTCTTATTTCAGCCAATCTATTTTCAAATTCATACTTCATTTCCGAATAAAATATTCCTAATATCAAGCTTTGATCTTTCTAACGTAGTACAAAAGCGCACTGATTCAGGTAATGGAGAGCTGAAGTTTGTGTGGTGAGAGGGCTTTCAAAGGCCGTAACGGGCTGTTGATTGAGGCGTACGGAACGACGATCGACCGCCGGCGGGTTTCTTTCTTGATTTCACTCGAGTGGCCGAACGACACTTGTATTTGCATGAACCGGTCCAAGGAATTTGTACAGGACTTGCTATTGGTACTTCCAAGACGTGACTTGGTTAAATTTCTAGTTCACCTGGCAGAAACCTAGACGTTTCAGAATGTTCCTTTTCATGTGTTTATTGTTCCACCTATTTTGTTCAGCAGGGTAAAGTTCTGTAAATTTTGCATAAAAATCTTCCTGTTTATCGACGTAGAAATGGTATTGAGTTCATCGCACATCACGTACAATACTTTAATTGAAAGAGTAAGTAGGTACATTATTGAGATTAGGTACTTTACTGCCCAAAAACATTTTCATAACATAAACATTCAAAGAATAAAGGTATACCTATGATGTTATTGATTCTTATGTAATCCATTTTACCTAGGTAATTATAAATAAATAATTGTTTACAATAAACTATTTTAGTATTTTTGTTCATCAGAGTGACTTAGGAATGACAGTGGCAAAACTGAAAACCATTTTGTAAACAAATCATATAACTTCCAAACAAACGGCTCAGTTTTTCCTTCTCATCATTCCAAGTATATCTTCCTCCACTCACGGCACAAGAAGCAATCATTTTCTTGATCGCACAGTAAGCTCACGTAAGGCGCTTATAGACTAGTCGGCGCAGAATTGATACCTTCGATATAATGCGATCGTGTGATGGAGCCCGCGCAAAACCCGGCCCTGACAACAGAGACAACGCAGACAAGATAAATAAACATTGGGGTTGCCATACACAAAATTATATTTCACCGGTTATTGTAGTTTTAGGATCTATCGGATAAAATTTACCTACATATTATGCAGATTTTAAGTTGTGTGAGCTTTGTAAGGTCTGGCAATGTGTACAGAATAGACATGATAAGCAAACAAGGCACTATAACGATTAAAGAGGTAAAAGAAAACACAAAAAGCAAGTAAGTAATTGGGCGTTTAACTAATAGCGTACAGATTAGGAAATAGCAAAGATTTACCTTACCAACTACTTTTTATCCTGATAGATAAATCTCGAATAAATCCATAAATCTCCGTACCATCTACGTAAGTATACCTACGTTGTAACACCGAACTTAGAGATCAAGAATACCTATTCATGATATCTAAGATTAGTGTTAGGTACGTCATTTTATAACTTCATCAGAAGAAAAATTTAGACAATTTTTTGTTACAGACAGAAATGTACGATTGAATTCGAAGGAAAAACGAAAAAATAGCTTTATTTGTATTGTAGCTAGCAACACCGAAGGCAGCGAATCAGCGAAGCGGAAGTATTGGAGCTCCTCAGTTTTGAAGTCCAATTATATCGCAGGTGGCGCCGCGGGCCGCCGACGCACCCGCTCGGAAACCCTCAATATTGGAAGCTGCACTTGCCATTGATGGGTAGGATATATCTTCAGCGGTTTTATGGTTCAAACCTCTTTTGAAATAGGAATAACTTTTTATGTTGTTCTCCTTGTTTAGAAAAACAAAACATACAAGTATGTATGAGTGATTCTCTAAAGATCATTTATTAAAATATTATTTTAGTAAAAAATGTACATGTACATACAAACCTCAGATATTGGAAGGTGCAGATGCCATTGATTTTTTCAGCTCTTTTATACTTAAAGTTACTTTCGATACGTGGAGAAACTGTACTGTTGTTCTTTTAAAAACATAGTCTTGTAGAGATACAGAGAAAATTGATAGTTTTCTTCTTTAGTAGAGACCAAATTTTAGTAAAATTTGAGTACGTATCCTCAAATTTTGTTAGCTTGTAGTTGCGATTTATGGATGGGTTTTATGGTTTTCTAAACCCTTTGTTTGTATGGCTTTCAATTTTCCTTTAATTTGTTTTGTTCTCAAAAAATGATTTAGTGAGTTAATAGCGTACAGATGAACTTATTACCGCACCCAAGAGTTTAGTAGTTATTTTGATTTTTAGTTAAACATTATAATTTTTTTCTAAATCAAGCATATTCTGACATGTTTCAAGCTCATCAAAAAGTAACATTCATCATTAAGATCGACTGAACAATCTACTTAAATATTACATCCTTGTAACTATTCGTTTTCCGTAATGAACTTGATGTGAAAAACTACGACAAAACCAGAAGTTTCCTCATATTTCACGTAGACGTGAGTAGTTTAGTTTCCCCCAATCGATAGAACCTCCACCAAATTAATTTACCATTATCGTACCACTCCAATACAAGTTTTTCGTATAAATATTTATCTATAAAGAGCGTACTCCACCGGAACAGAGAGCTAGTGGTGGGGTAAAGCATTTGCAAGCCGCTTCATCGAATATTGTTCACTTGCTTGATTTACTTTAATTATTGTTTGTACATAAAAGTTTCTTTCTATCGTGCCGTATATTTTTAGTACGTTTTAATCCATAAATGTTTTGGCGAAATCTATTATGGAAATATTGCCTTGTCTTAAGTATATTCGATTCTCTTGAAGTTAGTGTAAAAATACTCATTTGTTCAACGATTTTCTTATGTTTTTACCCTATTGCCTAGATTTAATCTAATTTCCTTTTTATTTGGGTGAAAATGTTGCGTGACACTAATTTTATACCTACTTACTAAAAAAATCGTATCATAATTTTAAAAATAACAATATTTTTTACTAGTCTATAAAATGTCGAACAGAAACTTACCTTACACTCATAAATACTAGCGACTGCCTCCCCCTTAAAAATTATAATCATACTAGCGACCTGTCCCGGCTGCGCAAGGTTTTATTATAAGTACATACGTACGTACAAACCTTTCTCTTGAATCACTCTATCTATTTAAAAAAACCGCATCAAAATCCGTTGCGTAGTTTTAAAGATTTAATACATACATAGCGACATAGGGACAGAGAAAACGACTTTGTTTTATACTATGTAGTGATATCCCAATCTCTCCAAAAATTGAAACTCACCATAACAATGGAATAAAGCAACTTACATACCCATGTACACGAATCCTGAAACAGGCAATACCAATATTATTTTCGGCACCAAGTAGGTACCTAACACAAACCATAGGCGAAGAGTGTTTTTGAAAAAGATTGTCGTGAAACTGACTATCGATCAATATTGATTTAAGAAAATATTTATAACGGCAAGCGGTAATTTCGTCCAAGCAACCTTCAAGTAAGTCGATAATCATTCTTATTGTCGATAAAACATGTCGAAATACTCTTCGTTTTATCGAAACAAGCAGAGATCACCCCATCACTAGCAGGTACTACTGGGCGCACAAAAGGCGAAGTTTTCCCGCAGCACAGATTCCTTTTTCTTTGTTTGGTGTATTTATTGTAAATCTACTCATAGCAGCCTTCGCGAACGTTAGAAGTATTTCACATAACTTTTGCCTCGAGTACTGTATCGCTGTTTCAAATGTACGCTTTCGATGAATGTGATGTGCTTTTGTTTTCCTTTGTGTGTGGTTTTATTGAAATACATTTTATTTGTGATTTTATGTTGAAATATTATTAAACAATTCAGTGTTTGCTTGAAATATATTTCTCTGTAAAAATATACAATCGAAATCAAAGAATGCAAATTAATTAGTATTTATAATTGAGATTATTGCAGAATGTTCAAAAAGTCTAGAAGTAGCTCTACTGTTACCAAGACGCTGACTGAATTTAATGTAATTATGGTAAAATATGTATAAACTAAGATGGTTAAAATAAATGGAGTTTTTGAAATTAAACTCTCATACAAAAATCAACAACCTAAAGGTATAATAGTGTAGGTATCTACTTTTATGCAACCAAAACCCATACTCTAGACTGCATAATCTAGCTCCAAAAGAAATCTTGTCACAAGCCAGTCCTTTCATAAACTCTCCAGTTTCCAAGTTATTTATGAAAGTACCTACTCCAAGCTCCAACTGAGTTATGAAAGTGCATCGCTGAAGGCATTCAGAGTGCCTCGTCCAGTTAGTTACCTCTAACTCGGGAATTAGCACAGTAGCAGAGCGTCCTAGTTAATATGATTTGCAGGCTGCGCTCCCTGCAGCGTAATAAAGTACTGCAGTTACGTCTCTATTTTGCTTTTTTATATACTTTAGAAACGGAAATGAAGAATAAAACCTGAGTAAGTTATATAGGTTTTACTTTAGATATATTTGGTACTGGTAAATGGCATGTTTTTTAAAAGAACGTTCTTTTTATGACTTTTTGGATGTACATCCAAAAGAAATCTTAATAAAATATTATATTAAGAAATCTTAATAGGTCTCTACTTTACTTTACATCTAGAGATGTTGTTACATCTAGAGATGATATTCTGAAAAGATGATATCTTAAAAGGTATGTTGCGATAAAAAGCTAGTAGAAAAATAAATTATGTTAAATGGGTTTGGAAGAAATTAAAACTCAAACAATGTTTACATCTGCAAATATTTGTATCGGGGTTCTGGGTGTTTTCTATGTATAGTAAAAATATATAGGTAAGTATATAAGATATTGTATTAAGTATATCAGTCATCCAGAACCCATAACAATAATTCAAGGCTAGATGATTCTATGTAGCATTTATTATCAAGCATTATTTTTTTTTAAACATAAGTAGGTACTTACTCATCGATGTGTGAAATCAGTATATGTACTATTTCATATTTATATGAAATAGTGCATGACTCCTCAATATATGAAAATACTTAAGTTTATTGTCCTAAACTCGAACGTAGTTACGTATAGATACAACCTAACTATAAATTCATCTTACGTGAACATAGAAGACTAGTTCGTCTCAAGTTAGCAGTAAACCTGTGGTTGGATGCAGTTTAGTCCACAACTGCTCGAATAGCGTTTACTAAACGCTATAGATCACACTTAGCTCTTCGATTCAGAATTGGCAACCTGAGATTATAAAGACTTGCTTGAGACTCGCAATCAACCTCTATCTGGGACAATAACTGTTGACAGGTTTTAACCTTTTTAGTTTAGTTTTTTAGTTATTGCTACTTTATTAGTATTTACAATAGGCATTGATGATAGTGTTAAGAGTCAAAAAAACGAACGCAATTTGATAACACATTTTTGATTAAATGCAATATAAGAATAATAAACACTTAACTGATTTGTTGGCAAAGATGATAAAAGTACAAAAGTATTGTCCTTTTTATGATAAAAATTTATTGTCAAAGTGTATCGGTGTATTGATCGATGTATCGATGTACCTGTAGTGGAGCACTATTTTACGATAGGGTCTTTTAATAAATTCATTTATTTACCCAAAACGAGAATACAAGAATAAGAAATTAAATAAAGAACCTAGAAAAACCATGCATAAATAACCATGCATAATTTTAACGAGAAGTTATTCAAATCAAATCAATTTCAAAACAAATCAAAAAAAATCAAATCAATTTATTCAGGAATAATATTTCACAAGCTCATAAATACATATGAAACGTTGACACTACCGAAGCTTTACAACTCTGTGGTAGTGTCAGCGCCCATCTCCGAGACAGGTACAATTCTGAATAACATAACTAGGTAAGACTTTTATTCTATAAGTATCTAAGATGTTAAATCTATAGGTAATAACTGTAATATACTAAATTTTAAATATATAAGAAAGTACATACCTACCAATTTCGAAAAACGTCTTCAACATAGTAATAATAATAGAAACGTCCCTTTACAACATAACATAAAGGCCCATTAGAGTCCGATGCGGCTTCGGGAAGTGCTCCAGAAGACGTGTAGTGGGCAGGGGGAGGTCCAGTCTTCAAGACGAGGGGGGCGCCCCACCCCACCCCTCCCGGCGCCGGACGACTTGGTTATTCTATCAGCCGTGACACGTGTGTGCGTGTCCATCGACACACACATGCAAGCCGCATTATACGGCCGGCCACCACTCCACTATGTCAATACAATACGCTCTTCCACTGGACTTAGATTATTTAGAAAGCACTTGTAACGCTCATAAGAAGCGCCGAAGACGCATTCGACGTCACAATGGCCGGTACGTGTCGGCGAGGGCCGAGCCGGGATACACGGAAAAGATTACGATCCTAAAAAAACAGTTTCCACTAGAATATACTTAAAATCCTTTCGAAGATTGACTTAGGTTGGCGGTGTAGTGGCGTTCTGTTTCGCTCCATTATTGGGTTTCATGCGTTTGAATTAGTGTTGTCATGTTTCACATGAGGGTTTTTATATTCGATTTCATTTAAATGAAACATACAAATGAAATTTTCTAAAATTAAATGATTTCTTATTAAATCGGCATTGTGCTCCCAGGGCAGAGGGGACATAATCACACACATTGAAAATGTATTAACCTATGCAGATGTATAAAATGCAATAAACATGACAAGGAAAGGGCATCAGAGTAATATCGGGGCGGGCGGCGTGAGACAACACGACTGGACGCGGATTATCCGCTACGCGGCTACGGCGTAGCACTTTGCGTAGCATTACCTCGTGTAAAGATCTACGAGGCTACGAGATTATTCTTCCACGGTCGAACAACTTAACCGCTCAAATTCGATTGAAATAACCCCAAAACTATCTTAGACACTGTAAAATTTAATGATCCTTTAAATTAATAAGTGTCAAAGTTTACCGACCGCCCGTCGGTGTGTATCCAAGGCGTCGGTACACGTGTGTGCGGGTGGAGACATAGTCCCATGTGTGGGTACTTTCATAAATCTGTAGGGAGATATATGAGAGCGCAATTTCCGGTATCCGGCCATTAGCGCCGAGCTTTTATAAGCTTAAAGCTTAGGTTAAAGATTTTCTGGGTAGTTTAATGCGAATCTTGTAATAGGTACTATAAATTTTGTATAACGAATGTGATTGCATATTAGGTGTCGATTCGGGAACTTTTAATGTGTGTAACTTGGCCTAATGTGTGTTTGCGGTGTCGCCACGGCGTAGTTAATGAAAATGTTCGTTCGGGGAATCGAGACCTATGGATATGTGTAGAAAAACACTTGTACGGTTAAGAATGCGAGGTACCTACCGGCGGAGAAATGAGCAGTGAGGTCACGGGGCGGGGGAGGAAGCTCCGGTCACTTATTATTTTTATCGACCGTAAAAAGGTGCCGGACCCCGAATGGACCCTTTCTGGACTCCTCGGCGAGATTACAATTATTTACGGATATTTTGTTTTAAATCCTGAAAAATACAGGCAATAAAATGTTTCGTGCTTACATAACTCACGAGGAAACATTAGCTTAAGTCGATAAGTGATTAAGCAGAACCTGTTTCACTTAACTGATTAGGTATTTAGTGGCCGACCTAGATTTGTTCAATTTAAGGGTACATTGTTGGTGATTTGAATAATTGATAGAGATAATGAATAAAATTGTGTCCATTTGTTCCGCTTGTCCCCGGGACGGCTGACAGGACGCTGCAGCTGCATTGCTAACCCTCGCCTGTCGCGGCCCACTCAATAATGCAACGCCGACCCATTGTTACACTCCAAACTCTACAATCCAAAACAAACTTACAGCTTTAAACTCGCTCAAAAAATCTATTCACAATTAAGGCGACAATCTTCATAAATCAATTTCCCCCGAATTGAATGTCAATAAGTAGGGACGCTTGTCAAACGACGCGCTCTGAAATAAAACTTTCCGGAGGGCGGAAAGTTCCGGTAAAAAGAATATTTACATTAATTCACTTCATTATGTTTTGAGGAATAATCATGGGCACCGACTCCCATTCTACTCTCTCGATTGAGTTTTTATTTGAATATTTTTTGCCGTCGGTAGGAGCGGGTCCTTCCCTGCGCGACAAAAGGAAGTTTTTATTAGCATCTTAATGATTTTACGGCGAGTCCCCGGTTACAACAGCCTTTATGTCGTCAGATTTTCTTAAGTATTTTTTGTCGAGTTTTTTGCATCTTACATTATTAAAGTTTTCATTCTGGCGCTTAATGAAGCTCATTTCTTCTGTTCGTCCGGGCCTTGATTGCCTTTGTTTTGCATAAATGCAAGATTTCTATAGGTTTCTTTCTAGCGAATTGAGCAAGTTCGAAGACTTGAAATTTGTTCTCGGAAAAAGGCAATTAATTGTTTTTCTACGGATACTTCTTTCCTCTTGTATTTTCCTGGATTCTTAAGTCCCGTTTATATTAGAGCTTTATAATAAAACTAACTCAGTAGAGAGCTACTTAACAAGAAACTGTTTCTTCACTTACTTAAAACCAGACTCTACTTTTGGCTTTACAGATAAATGAATTTATAATATTTGTCAACGAACTTTTTTAGCCATGTTAACGTTAATTCGGTGGACACTCATTATGACGCGAGTGAGTGCTCTGAGATAGTAGACACAAACGTCTTGAGAAGGTGGCACCAGCATCCCTGCTAGGGTCGATCTAGTTTGTCCCGCCGTGCGTGGTAATTACATTCATCTCTGTTCCAGACTGATTTACGCTGCTCCTGCTCGCCTTCGGCCTCCGTCCTGTCATTAACTACTTTTCCGGGTCTATCTTACGCACCACAAAATGATAATCGTCCGGAAAATCGGCGCAGGCTGTATGTAATGTTATGAGAGGAAGGCCGGTCGTTTCTCCGCTCACAATCGAGTCCGAGATCTTGCTTTCTTTTTAATTTCCCTGCGGCCTCTTAATGAGGTCCCTGCGGCGCGGCGGCTCGCCGTTATCTATGATATTCTTGAGGTTGATGCTTATTGTGCGTGTCACTGATGGCTTCCCTTTTTATTATCCTCTCGAACACGATTTCGAGGCCGCCCAAATGAGTTCTTCTCATTTGCTTCGCTCTCTTTATTTCTCTAGGCGGCAGTTTGTCTTGTGTCGCGACTTAACTTTCTTTTAATTTTAATGAAACGGCCACAGTGTCTGGCGTTCTTTTTATTTAATTTTGTTCTCGAGACACATAGACCTTTGTGAACAATAACAGTATAAAATACATTTGCTCTTGTTCGGACTATTATAGTGTAATTTTGGGAGGTTGAACAAACAGAGCGCTCGAGCGGTGCGCTAACAAATCACGCGACTCCGCCTACTTATCTATTAAAATGAGAGCTTATAGTCGGCTCATAGAATACGGGTGCAATAAGTCCGGTGTTATTTTCACTGGATTGTCCAATATTGTCACAATCTGTATGGGAGGGCAATTAGAGACGTGTCGCGCGTGGCGGGCACGTGGCGAGGCTCGGGCCGGAGCGGAGCGCACGAGTCTGTGCCCTCATTTACAGCACAATGTTTATCCTGCGCACAGCACGATGACGCTCCGAAAACGATATGTGTAAACATAAATCCCTCTCATAACATTGCTGAATATTTATGAAGCAATAAAACATTGACTCATCTTGCTTTAGTAGCTCAAGACAGTGTTGCAACTCCATTGTAACACATTTTTTTGAATAAATAAATAAATAATAATTCCGGACAGTCCACACAGCATCATCTAGCCCCAAGCTAAGCAGAGCTAATAAGGTATTGTATTTTGAATTAAAGATTATTTCTAATTCTTAAAGAAATTGAAAGTATTATCATCATCATCATAAGCCTATATTAGTCCAGTAATATAACAACGCTGAATTTTTTACATAACAAAAATCCCCAGGAATTTACTTAATTTAAATAACGCATTTTTCTTGAAGATTATACGTTACGACAGCCATAAAAGAAAACAGGATCCGCCCTCGATAAGCGACGACCCAGAGGAATTTTTTATTCCTCTCAAATCTCTCCTGACATAGGTATATTTTTGCGAAATCGCCTTGAGATTTTAATACCCGATTTTATTTAAATTCGTTTAGGTGGAGTCGCCCGCCCCAGACATTTATCGCGAGGGCGTGATTGTATTTATAAGCAGAAGGAATTCTGCAACTCCCGGCAGCTCCTTCAAAACGTTGAGATACTTTGAACGATAAATCTTTTGAAGGTATCAGTGGATCGGAGCCCCTATAATCACCGCATGGATCCCCATATGATTCGATTTTATCGTGTTTTTTAGCTCATCCATCTTAGCGAACCGACGTTCGATAATGTGACGGCTCAACTAACATCATTTTATTTTTTTCTGCTTCATACTTTTCTATAGCGCCACCAGTATATACCTATTCTAAGCCCATACCTTTCTGAGGTAACTTATTGGTATACATACAGAATATAATTTGGTGTGTTTTTTTGTTTATGTGGTTTGTATAGTTTCTCAGAGAAAGTAACTATTTACTCTAATCTGACAGAATATACTTTATTTCTTGCTCCTTTTCTTAGGAGCAAAAAGCAAAAAATATTTTCAAGACAACCTGTTTTTCAGAATGTTTCAACCGGTTTTCGTTTAAATAACCTACTAAATAAACTAGAGTTGCTTTAAGTTTCGCAGCGTCA
This sequence comes from Eupithecia centaureata, assembly GCA_944547425.1. Classification (NCBI taxonomy): domain Eukaryota; kingdom Metazoa; phylum Arthropoda; class Insecta; order Lepidoptera; family Geometridae; genus Eupithecia; species Eupithecia centaureata. The sequence goes on from OX155694.1 coordinate 4,983,785, forward strand.
TCATTCACTTAGTGCGACGTGTCATACGCCCTGGCTGCACCTCCTTGCCCCCCGCACCCCGCTCCCCGCCCCCGGCCCCGCTGCACCCCGCGCCCTCCACGACCGCTGTGACTGTACCGAGGTGATCACTCTTCATTTGTCCCATCACAGCTCGATCATCCACTTGACCGCATCTACCACATTTATTACCAGCAAAATACGATTTCTACAAGATTATACAAACCCCTAAAACGTCTTTGTTTTCAGTTTCACACTTTTTTTGTAACTTGAGCCGGAAAAATGAGTGTAATATCTCACGCCGCTTTTGCTTGCGCCATCTCGATGAATTTTACCGCAAAATTTTCCTCGCCATTTGTTAGCATCGCACAAGATCTTCGTATGAGGCGAGTTTCGCGTTAATATATATTCCCGGAATACCGTGGCCATATATTACGCCGACCTCTGCCGGACCGGACATAACAATCCTCGATTTTGCTATAATATCGGTGCTACGTCCCTGTCTGGGCAAGCGGTCAGTGGCAGGAGCGAGCGAGGCGGCACAGAGCGCCTGAAACGCGGGGTGGTGTACGTGCCGCGTATAATAAGCATTTCATGCACGGGGTGCGGGCTGCGGCGGGTCGAGGCTACATATTCGTAGGTACCTATTCCCGTAAGTCGTCTACCTAACCGGACCGTACATTATGAGCCGAGGGTCAGCCTGCTGCCGTCTCTGTCCCGCTCGCCCCTGAAACGCAGCCCAAGCATAATTTCCTGTGATATATCGTATACGCTTGGGTCGTCGTGATGGACCTCTATGAAAATCCTAGTACGCTCGCAGATACAGGGTGTAATGTATTCGGAGGAAATAGCAGCGCATTAGTTTGCTTTATTACTATTGTATTAGAAGATTGGATCTTCCTTTGGCAATATAAAGTACGAGTATGTTAGCAATTTATACGAGGGAAATACATAAAATATGTAAAGGTATCACCGAAAGTGCGCGATATAAAAGGAGCGGTCGCAATAGCACGGAATTCATCTTCTATCTGTACAATTTATACACGAGGAGGCCGTAAAACGGAACAATAAAAACCCAAAACAGCAATAAATTTCAAGCAATAGAGGCAAAGGTTCGAGCGCCTTATCAATTCCCTCCACGCATGGGACCAGAATCGCACAATAAACTTATGACGTAACCTATACGGAGGTACAGGCGGCGATAGGGAGGAGACTTCTAGAATGAAGAAACATTACGTAACCGAGCTATTTCGAGGAATGGACAGGTCAACTGTTATAGTTGATTAGATGATCGCTATCTACCCATCTGTAGGCTACATCGTAAGTTGGCTCAGGCACTTGAAGGCCCAAAAACCGAATATGGAAACCTCACCAACTTATTCAAACAAGACACGCTGTTTACAAGCAATCAACACTTAGTGGACAATTGCGAGAGGGTTTCAGGTAGGCAAAACAAACAATGGACAAGTCCTCCGCCTCTTGAGGGGAGGGTCATCTTAAAGGACGAGGAAATGCGGTCGCCGCGACCATAGCAGCATTGTCTTTATGAATTAGTAATGCCTACTAATTGAAAGAGAATTATAGAGATGACCATCGGACTAATCTCGAATTCAAAGCACTTAGCAATATAATATCCTATTGCTGTTGTTCCTTAGTCCTTAATGTATATTTAAGATTACGGAAATTCCAATTTAATGGGCAGGACTTGTGTATTGTGTGTATAGGGCTATTAATAATTCGTGAGTGCGGTCCGGCGCTCTTACAGCTTCGATTCATTATCGTTACGGTCTCGCCCGACGGAAGATCTACGATATAGCTCCCTGATTGACCCCACATTTAAAATTACATACAAACAGAGGAAGCGGACGCTAATAATGACCCGTACTTTCTTTGTTTCGATTGGTTTCCGAGAATGATAAAACATTTACGGGCGATATGGATCGATGCGATTGCGGCAAGCATTTATAACGTGATTGTACGTAAGAAGCGTTCAGGTTGTTTAATGGCTCCTTTGATTCGTTAGGTTAATTCGGTCGGGGAGCAGCGTCGTGGTCGCCGGAGGGTCGAATAAATATGTCCCAAAGAGTTAAGTGGAAGCGAAGTGTGGAGCGGAGACCGCGTCCGACGTTTGCTCTTCCACTCGTGTTGTTGCACCACTTATTACACACAAAGTTCTGTTAAAGTTTTCTCCGACACTCGAGCGAGTTTAATTTACTCGATAGTGTAAATAAAGTGGGCGAAGTGGGAAGTTGCTCGCCCGAGGCTGCGGTCCAGTGATAATAACGTACCCCAAATAGGACTTCCTTATTAATCGAGAACGACAAATTTTAACGACAAGAATTAATGAATCTCGTTACTCGGGTTAATCCCTTGCTCGTAAAGTGTTGAGGCAGAGGTGGAGTCACACATCTACATTACGCATTCGTTTGTCTTTACCTTTCAAGACTCGAAGATGTCATGTTAGTGAAGGTAATTCCTAGAAGAAAAAGGAAATTGTGCTTGAAGACTCAACATAGGTAAGCAAATTTAAAAAATAGTCATCAGAGAAGCAAGAAATATAAACAATCACACTTATATTATAAATTCGAAAGTAAGGATGGATGTATATGATTTTTTTTTAACTCTTCACGCCCTAACTACTGAACGGATCAGGCTGAAATTAACTGGCAGAAACTAGTTCTAGGCCTGGAGTAAATTATAGGCTACTTTTCAACAATTTTCACGCCGAGGAAGACGCGAGGATTACTAGTAGATAATAAATATATGATTTTTTCCGATGTTACATAGGTAATATTTATGTGTCGGCATATAAGACAATACAAGTGTAAATGGCTTTGACGAGGGCATCCAAGATATATCGTCCAGTTAACGACCATGTGCGAATGGAACTTTATTGTAATTGCCTTTTGTAAGATCGGAGCGGGTCATTACGCCGTCCTTACAACGACGACCCCATGTACCTACTACAAAACTTTCCTTGAGTGTTCATTTGTAGGCCGGGACTATTTAGACCACTTTGAGGTTTAGAATAAATATGCCCCGAACAAGCATCAAGAAATAAACTGTAGCTTGCGGCTGTGTGAGTAAAACGTGTTAGAATTTAATTTGTTGCCGTGTTATTGAATTCAATCAAGCCGTAGATGTGTGCGTGACTATTCATCAGATGAAGAGCCGCGCGGCACATTAGGGGTGAAGCCGCCTCAAAGCCAGAAGACTGATTATGTCTATCCGCAATTTCTCTCCGGCCCTATTCTCACGAACGAAAACTAGCGAGTTTTACACCGCGCTATTAAGCGGTCGCTTTCACATTTGTCCTTATAATGGAAAATGTGCTACTAATTAATTTAGAGCGAAACTCATTTATGTCGAAATGCGTGTCTATTAAGCGATGATGGGATGAGCGTTTCGGGTTTCCGTACGAATCTATACAGTCGCTCTAATTATTTTTCCTGAATAGTGTTAGTGTTTGTGGATATTATACGATTTCAAGTTACAAGCGCTCACCCCATTAAGTAGAGACGAGCTCATTCTCGGTAAGACTAATCAAATAACCGGCGCCCCCGAGGGTGGCCAGCGGTCATCTATCGATTGTGTGGGAGATCGTGTACGGAATGCGATATTTCCCAGATATCGCCACACATTGTAAGATACAATCTTATACGAAATACTGGCTGGATTTCTGGGTCTACTTTGTGCTACTGTTTTATTCTAGAACTTTCGATGTCCACTGCATAACGCAAAATTTAAAAACAAAACAGAAAGAGCTATGTTTCCAAACATAACTTTCTGTGTAAAGTGTGAAACATAGCTTTTTCTGATTTTCTTCCAATAAAAAATAATATAGGACAATCTTGACGACTTAAGTGACGCAACGGGCGAAGGTTCGCCTGCGACGCAGGGTGGTTGCGGGTTCGATTCTCTTCCAATTAGGGCTAGATGATGCTGAGTGGATGGTCCAGAATTATTATTTTTAATCTACACGAATAGTAGCCCGAGCCCAAAAAAGAAGTAAAGCCTGGTAAATTTTATGGATACTAGACGATTTTTCAGTTTTCACTCCATTATGTTTTATTGGAAAAAAATCCAAGATGAGAGCTTTGCACGACTCTATACCAAATTCGATATTCCGTGACACCCTGGTTCTAACACCAGCTCAAATGATCCAGGTCAAGGGAGTACAATCATGTTTCGGTGTAATTGATTTTCCAAGGATTGACTTTGTGGATATTTATTATTCCTATGCTCTTTAATTCATATGTGAAAAAAATTACAGCCTGAGACTTTGTTACAGGACATTGTGAAACTGTAAATTTATTTTTTCAATAAAAAGTATTTCTGTTATAAGTGCGTAGGTGCGTAAGCCCTCGTAATCTGGATGTTTTCTAAAAAAACCGAAAATGTTCGTCTTCGGTGGGATTTAAACCAGCGACCTTCCCTCGGACGCGCTAACCAACTGTGAAACAAAGTCAAGTTCAATCCAAAATAAGAGATTTTTCGTAAATTATAAATTTTATCGCAATCTATAGAGTTCTTTGATAGATAAACAATATGTAGTAAATAATAGTCAAAAATAGAACTGTAACTCATAACAAAACTTTAGAACGCAGCAGTGAATTGCAGTAGTTTCATTAGGGTAGCGGCCAGCGGACATGAACAGAGTTCCGCTATGTAATTCTAATGAGTGTTAGTGTAGTGTGTCTGGTTCGTTCCTCACGGCATAAGCCCCGTATTTCGGCGACGGTAATACGATTGTTTCAATGTACGTTAGAACCGATAGGTGCTTATGGTTGGACGTAGAGCAATAAAGGAATTTGCTGGTGGGTTGTTTTGAAGGCATTCACTTTGTTGCGTCCGTAGTAAATGGACGTACAATTGTCTAAGCACTGACCGCTGGATTTAGGGTTTACACTTTGTTGGAACGCTGTTTGATGAATACGAATTGATGTTGGTAAACTTACTAAGAATTCCTTCTGCTTGTATTTTGTTAATTCATATAATGCCCGCTGCAAAGACCGGACATGAGCGTCGCGTGAAACTGTTAATGTAACCGGAGCTTGGTAGATATGCTTTATTAAAGATTGATAAAGAACTATTGTAGTTCATAAAACCTATTAATATTTCGGCCTGCCAATAAATAAATAAAATAATGCTAGACAATCCACTACATAAAGTATGGATATCTTTATACTTGTAGGAACGAATTATATTAGTTCCGCTAGTAAAATTAGTTCCTATTGAAATGTTTGAAACTCAAAATCAAAGTATAATTGGATGTTTTATTTCTTCAGGCCTTATAGTTGACCACGGCAGAAATGAAATTTTTTCAAGTAAGACTAGGAATCACTTTGATTTTCGTTCACATTAATCTTTTTTAATTTTTTTTAACAACTGAAAAAGGAACATTTAAATATCTTGTTAGGTTGTTAGTTTTTTTTATCCAAGCTTTTTAACTTTTTATAAGTAGTTGTCATATGTGAACTAAGAATAAAGACACCGTTATTTTAATATAATATATTAGTGATAATATATATCTTTATCTATATTTTGATTTTGGGTAAACATTTATCCAAACGTAAGAAATGTGTTTTAATTAATACCGAATTGACGTTTGTTTACCCATCAGATACTTTTCATTAGTAAGTGATTGGCTTAGCTGAAGGCTCAGTATAAGCTGTGATACGGTAGACGAAAATGGACGGCGTCAGCCTGCTTTACGTGATGGTGACAGTTAAGGTGGCCAGGTCACGTCTGGAGAAAACAGAGCTTGAACGGTGACAGTGATACCAACAATTTATGTTTTTAAATTCCGGACAGTCCACACAGCATCATCTAGCCCCAAGCTAAGCAGAGCTAATTTTGTTCCATGCGAACTAAGAATAAAGACACCGTTTCTTTAATATTATATAATAATAAATATATATCTTTATTTGAATGTCGGGTAAACGTTTATCCAAACATAAGAAATGTAATTTAATTAATACCGAATTGACGTTTGTTTACCCATCAGATATTCATTAGTAAGTGAGTGGCTTTGCTGAAGGCTCAGCAAAAGCTGAGATATGGTAGACAGAAGTGGCCGGCGTCAGCCTGCTGTACGTGATGGTGACAGTTGAGGTGGCCAGATCGAAGGTGACGGTTGGAGAAAACACAGCTCGAACAGTGACAGTGATACCAACAATGTCATCCTGAGGAACCTATAAAAAATAAAAATATTCAAACATTAATTTCTTAGTATGTTGGATTGAATGTATTATTTTCTCTTTTAGCGTGGTAGGTATAATTATAATAAAGAGTTTTCTATTCTATTCTTATTTTTACGACCAACGTGGCGGCGTTGATGGTTGATGGTTGATGGCAGTTGATGGTTTATTCCCGTTTAGGGGTTCTGGGTGTTATCTTTGTATTAATAAATATCTATCTATGATTACACACTCGATGACTGATAGGTATTAAGTTTATCAGTCAAAAGTCATAACACAAGGTCTGCTTATATACATTTGTTTATAATATTTCATGACAAAACACTAGTTTAGCTTAATAAAATAAAAATTGAATATTCATCCTATGTTAATTAAATAAAATAATACAAGAAAATAGGCGAAAGAGTGCACAGGAGATCAGAATGCTGGCTTAGTAGCCATGGTAATGCTAATTCGTTGACCGAAATAGATTTCGGTCAACGAATTAGCATTACCATTCAACGTGGCAATGCTGACAGCATTCTGAGTAGTACTTTGCATTCTGGTGACTGCTTAGATTTTTAAGAGTTTTCATTGGACCTTATTCCTTCATCAACAATAAATTATATACAACTACCACCAACACTTTGTAATACTCACAGGAATTGAAACTTTCGTCGTGGTTTGAAATGGAAGGATCTTATCAGTTTTACTGAAGACTTCCTTAGATTGCAAAGTATTGGGAGAACCTGAAAAATAAAATAATAATTAATTATGTTTCTGTAAAATAATAAGTAGGTCTACTGCCCCCCTTGCTTGCCCTCGTTTCTTACAGGCATTACCCATTGCGCATTCGGTAATGTACAGAATACCTAGGTTAATAAAATATTAATATTCATTTTAATATTTTTTATTTAATTTTGATAATTAATATTCATGCATTAATTAATTATATTATTTATTAATTTTACTAAATAATATTTATACAACACTTAATTTTACTATTTATTAATTTTAATAATTAATATTCATACATTACCTACATACACTTTTTAGGTGTTTTATACATTTAACTAGGAATATAGTATAGTTACCTATATTATACAGGAAAGAATAATATATCATCAATCCAGATTCTGCTGGCAGATGCTGGATGCGTCAACAGGGCGCTATGGCGCTCATTAGGGGAGGCCTATGTCCAGCAGTGGACTAATATAGGCTGATGATGATGATATTATACAGGTTTTCGGAACAAAACAATAGAACATATTTGTGTAAAAACAAAAGTCTTTGCAGAAAATTCAAAAATTAATATCTTACCAAAAACAAATGTAAAATCTTGACAAAAGAAGCAAAGTTTGCCTAGCAGATCAACATTGATTAAAGAACCAAGTGCCTGATTGGCCAACAGCAAAACAAATAAATACTTGATGTTAGACATGATTGCGTCTTTCTAATACCACCCAAATCCGAATAATGATTTATATTCTTTAAATTCTTAAAGTAGTGTAGCTCCTAATTATAGGAAAGTAGGTGAACTAATCAAGTATTTATGATGGTATATTTAATGCCAATTTACTATTCGATATGGTTCATGGCAATTAAATAATCAACACGTGCATGAAACTTTAGGTAGGTATAACGAAATAAAGTATATAAAATAAATATTACTCATTAACTGAAAAAATGGACGGTAAGGCTGGTCCACCATTTCAAAGTCGCTCATCGAGTTTTGGAAAGACCTATGTTCAGAGTTTCTCTGAAAGGAAAGGATTCGTTATGAATACATCTGACAGAGAATCAAAGTTATCGACATAGCTCAAAGAATTAACAAGCTAAAGTGTAGCTATTAAAATTAAAAAATAATATTATATAATGCAGTAATAATAATATAATAGTGGCAATAATATAATTATATTATATTATTAAAACAATATTAAAAGCTATTAAAATTTATAATATTATGTAATACAGCCTAGCTTTCCACCTAGCCATTAGCTTTCCGCGTAACCTTACGTTTTGTCCTGCTTTTCAATCTAGTAGAACGTCGATGTTACATCCTGCATTAAAAAGAAAATACGTTTATTAGAATAGGAAAATAATGAAATATGTTTTAATGGTTAAATTGGCACAAACTGAAAATTACCGGTCATGATAAATTAAACATTCAGATATTTCTCCAGTGCGTGTGTATAATGCTGTGTGGGTTGTCCAGTATTATTTACTGGACAACCCACACAGCATTATATAATATATATATCTATATTTTGGTGACTGTGTAAAGGAACCTTTTATCGAGATTATAATACTAGTTATTAAGTTAATTATTTCGGAAACTATGCACAACCCAGAGTATGGACTCTAGGTTGATGTTGTAAATTTCGGAAAATTAAATGTATTTCTAAATTTTCCATCTGAGGATTTCTACACAAAAGTAAAATAATCATCAAAGTTTGACATCAATTGGCGAATACATCAAATAACACATAATAAAAAAGCTACAGGCGACGTGAGAACCGCCTCTATTATTTTTCAACGGTTGAAAATGACAGCATTTCTTATGCTATTCCACTGCAATTATGTTTGATCAATCAATTTTGGGCTAACATAAATAATATAGGGACGGAGCTAAACTACTCTAATACGAAGCCTGTACCGACATCAAAGTTATTTTTTAGTTGAAATAAATTTATATTGAAAAGATACACTCAATATTTTTTCTATTATTATAGAATCAATTATAGAATCAAAAAATAATATTTTTTCTATTATTATAGAAAAAATAAGAAAAAAAACGCTTGTGCTAAAAGTCTGTTTAATATTTTACACGGTTGTTTTAGGAATTAATCACTGTGCATTAATTTCATCCTAGTTTTAAAAGGTCTCATGTATGAGTAGTACACGCATGCGATATTTTCTCAATGCTCACACTATTTCAGGTGAGATAGCATAGGTACATTTAGTCTTCTGTCGACGACTTGAAGCCATTCACCTACCTAAATGAAAAGTGGCTTTCCATAAAAAACACATTGATCGATGGACAATTTTAAACAAATACTACCCACTTCTTATAAATAATATTATTCCTTTAGTAGGTAGACAGTAGACGGTAGGTACCAGGTACTTGACAGGTCAAATAGCTAGTTAACCTTAAAAGCTTAAGGCTCAAATAGGAGCTAAACTAGCGCCACTACTTATTTTATCATCTAATTACGTTCTAAGGGACCCTAGGTACCCGTTAGACCCTAGGTCCGTGGGGTACCGAGGCTCTCCGGGTTTTTAAAAAAATATCTGAGCGTCTGGTCGATGCGACGCGTGACCCGAGAGCTGGTGAATATCTGGCTCAGCGCATCAGCATTGCCATACAGCGTGGTAATGCAGCCAGTGTCTTGGGGACGCTTCCGACTGGTATTGACATGGATCAATTGAGCTACCTTTAGACTGTTTGCAACCGTCTGCAGTTAGCTCAATGGTTTCAATTGTAAATACTAGTTGTAATTTTTCTATTCCTTTGCTTGTAATTTTCGTTGTTAATAAAGGATTGTTAAAGTTAAAAAAAAAAAAGATTACGTTATTCTATTTCTATTATCATAAAATAAGTTTGCGTTTTGATGCAACATTTTAACTGTCCATATGCTACATATCAAAGTGATTGCCACTACCCAATTCAATAAAATAGTTAACACGTTGGCGTTAGGAAGCGGTTGCATCGCCAATCGCACCTCCAGTGAGCTGTGAAAATGATTTTGATTTGACCCTTTAAGGGCGACTCTACCGCAAAATTACATTTCCATATGTGCCTGTATCTGTATGACAGCCCTTAATGTGACAGTATAACCCTCTATTGAGAGTAGATTCAATTAGTATTAGTGAGAAAATACTTAGTACTTACTCTTAATGCTTAGTGACTCGTAGTGGATAATATTATTGATATAATAAACTAGCGACCCCCCAGCTCCGCACGGTTTTATTATAAATAAAATAAAATAAAATAAATACAATTTTTATTCAAAAACTTGTAAAACTATAAAACAAGAGATACACTTATTATCTAAATATAAAGCTAGTATAACAATTAAGCCTGAACTAGGTAGTCCTGTGTTTCAGGCGAAAAAGTTCTTAAACCAAACATTGAGTAATAATTAACTATGATATTTTACAGATATTGCAGACGAGTGTATAAAATATAAGGAACTTAATTTACAGTTGAATAGAACTATGTGTATCACTATTTTAACTAGGATAGTCATGAATTAAACTTACAATTTACTTGTTTATTTCTAAAAGTTTCTCTGTGCCTTCGTAGGATAAACTTTAACTTTACTTATAATAGATTTTTTACAGTTACTATAGTTAAGTGCGTATAAATTAGACATTTTGTTAAGTCTGTTGTAGAGGAACGACCAAGAAATAAATAAAATTTGTTTACAAAGGCAAATTTTAAGGTGATTGGTTGAGGGCAAACTTTATCATTCCGTCTCTTGTTAGTATTTTCAGTGCTGTAGGGAAGGTCTGCGTGTTGTTTTAGTACCGTGTTCATTATAAAAAGTTGCCGAACTGATAACACATCACAGGACTCATATAGAAGATTAGTGGGAAAAATGAAAGGGCGAAAAGTTGCAACTTTAAGTATTGCTCTTTGGGCTCTTTCTAGTGTTAGTAACAAAGTTTTTCCCGCTCCACCCCATGTGGTAATACAATAAGTTATGATTGATTGACATAAAGCAAAATATACTTGTCTTATAATATTTTTGTCTGCAATATGGCGCAATTTTTTAAAGATAAATATTAACTTACGCACTCTTCCACATAAGAGTTTTATGTGGGGTTTAAACGAAAGAGTATTATCTAGTATTACGCCTAAGTATTTTATTTTATCTGTACTGTTAATTACGGGGCACATGCATTGGGTGCTATTTGGGTTATAGCAATGATGTGCGTATAGGTTAGTATTATATAACGGTTGTGAACGCATCGAAAACTTGGTATAGGTGGTCTTCTCAGCATTTAGTGTTAGTAGGTTGTGCTGTAGCCATTTGTTGACTACATTAAAACCATTTTGCGCAATCTCAAAAGCTTCTTCAACGGAATCAGCGGAAAAAAGGAGGGCAGTATCATCGGCGTATGATATAATTTTGCCGTGGTCTAGTTTTAAGTTACATAGGTCATTATTATAAATTAAAAATAGGGTGGGGCCCAAAATACTGCCCTGGGGGACGCCAAAGGACGTATTTTCCTGGACGTCACTCAAAACACTACCTATTCTCACACATTAATAAATAATAAATAAATAAAATCATTTATTTCAGGCATCATAAAAATAGTCAAGATGGTAAATACTAATTCTAAGGCCCATATAAATAAATACCTTACAGTCTAACATACATAAAAATATCATAACTAAATATAAAGTAGATACACGTTTTTGCGCAATCACGGTGTCAGCTGCCGACGATGCCCGGCGGTGTCTCCTTTCAGGCGGCCGATGAACCGACGGAACTTGACACCCTTCGGCCAAAACTCTTCGCTCATGTACGTCGAAAGATGTTGAGTTGGAACTCTCACCATAAATGAATTGAAGCTCACATTATGGCGAGAGTCCAGCTTTTCGACATTGAGTGCGTTGTTGTAGGTAGCTTGTAAAGAGCTTAAGCTGAATACCTCTGATTCCTATACATTCCAGCTTACGCAACAGAATAGGTATAGACACAGTATCAAAAGCTTTAGCTAGATCGAGAAAAATTCCTATAGTATGCTTACCTTTATCGAGTTCTTGAACGAGATGGTTAGTCAAGTGATGTACAGCATCTGCTGTGGACAATTTAGGTCGAAATCCAAATTGAGTCTTCGATAAAATTAATTTTTCCTCCAGCTAAGTTACAAGTCTTTTATTTATATTTTTTTCTAATACCTTTGATAAAGAGGACAGTAAAGAAATAGGTCTATAATTAGTAACTTGGTCTCTGTTGCCAGCTTTGTAGACCGGGACAACCACGGCTTTTTTCAAACATGCAGGAAAAACACCAGTTGATAGACATTTGTTAAAATTGTGTGTTAGCGGTGGGATTAAAATGTGCCGAAGTTGTTTTAGTATTTTAGTAGAGATATTGTCCCATCCGACTGCACAATCTTCTTTAAGGCTCAAGATCGTCCTTTCTACCTCCGCTTCATCAGTCTCAAGTAACACAAATGAGGTTAGAATAGTTTGACCCATAAAATATGTTTGAGTTTGTGCTTGGCCTTGAACTCGTTTTGTATTAAACGTATATAAACCTTCCTCTTGAATCACTCTATCTACAAAAAAAATCGCATCAAAATCCGTTGCGTAGTTTCAAAGATTTAAGCGTTCAAAGGGACATAGGGATAATTATAGGGACATATGAACGGAGAAAGAGACTTTGTTTTACTATGTAGTGATGATAAATAATGCTGGAAAATCCACACAGGACCATCTAGCCCCAAAGTAAGCAACTCAAAGCTTGTGTTATGGGTACTAGATAACTGATATATTTAATACATACTTACATAGGTAGATATTTGATATGGACAAAATACTGAACAGTATGCGAAAAATTTGTGTCTACTATGATTAAGTACATTTACTATTATATTGTATTTAGTTATATAAGTAGGTAAGGTTTATTATTATCTGTCTGTTGCCCGTGCTAACACGCGCCAAAGGCCCTGTCAGAAAACCAGCGTTGCTCAACTATTTGTGGAGCAACATTATGCTGAGACAGGACCTGGTTTGCTAGCATCACATGTTTATATCTTAGTTATATTTAGTACTTACAGTTTTTTGATGTTGGTAAACTAATAAAAATATTTTCTTTCTTTCTAATATTACAAGCTTTAGGCTCGTGGCTTCGCTCGCGTAGACTATACAATTTGTCCTTCTCTTCAATCTCATAGAACTACAAACCTTTGTATTATAGACATGAACTTCGCATAGTTATTCAACAACAAAATACTATTCATTTATATACCTACAAACCTTAACAAGCCCTATTAATCTATTGGTCCTTACATATGAAATTGGCGTTTTTCGTACTGGCCACTTTAATCACAAATTTCTCCTCTTTGGTAAGGAATTCCAAATTCAAATTTGTACAGCTATAGACTCATGTATTTGTGCTTCGATGATCGTCATTCATTTGTTTTTTTTCTTCTGTTTTTTTCTGTTTGCGTCACTCATTTTACAAAATGGAAAACTTAAAATATCGCATTATTTACGAGTACGAGTTCCGCCGTGGCACTAGTGCTGCGGAAACAACTCGAAGGGTGAATGATGTGTATGGCGGTCGTGTTGCAAAAGAAAACACAGTTCGTTTTTGGTTCCAACGTTTTCGTTCTGGAAATTTCGACTTGCAGAACAAGCCCCGTGGACGGCCTGAGACTCAAGTTGATAATGAAGAGTTGAAGGCTATTGTGGAAGCGGATCCATCGCAAACCACGTCCGAGTTAGCTGCAGGCTGCGGTGTTAGTGATAAAACTGTTTTAATTCACTTGAAGCAAATTGGGAAGATTAAAAAGCTTGAAAGGTGGGTACCTCACGAATTGACTGAAGCAAACCGGCAAACGCGCGTCGACTGCTGCGTTACATTACTAAACCGGCACAATAATGAAGGTATTTTAAACCGAATCATTACCTGTGATGAAAAATGGGTTCTTTACGATAATCGGAAGCGCTCAGCGCAATGGTTGGATCCTGGCCAGCCAGCCAAATCCTGCCCCAAGCGAAAATTAACCCCAAAAAAGTTACTTGTAAGCGTTTGGTGGACTAGAGCCGGTATTGTTCATTACAGTTTTCTCAAATCTGGCCAGACTATTACGGCTGATGTCTATTGTCAGCAATTGCAAACCATGATGGAAAAGCTAGCGGCTAAACAACCTAGGCTGGTCAATCGCTCCACGCCACTGCTGCTTCACGACAACGCTAGACCACACACTGCGCAACAGACGGCTACTAAATTAGAAGAGCTTCAATTGGAAAGTCTAAGACATCCTCCGTACTCCCCGGACCTTGCTCCAACAGATTACCATTTTTTTCGAAATTTCGATAATTTCTTGCAAGGGAAAAAATTCAACTCCGATGGGGCAGTCCAAATCGCCTTCAAAGATTTTATTGATTCCCGTCCGACTGGTTTTTTTAGTAAAGGGAACTACCTATAAGATGGCAAAAGTGCATAGAAAATAATGGTTCATACTTTGATTAATTAAATATATTAAATTAAAAAATATTCGACTTTTTGTTCCTCCCATACAAAACGCCAATTTCATATGAAAGGACCTAATATTTTCAGGAATATGTTGTAAAATTCTCTATATTCTGTGTGAGTTTCATACAAATTGAGCCACTGGTTCAAGTTCCAAAAAAACCCACTATGTCAAGCCCCATTTTATCTCTTTCTATGGTTTTTTTGAAAATTGGTGAAACACATAATATTTAAATTTATGGTCAAACCAGTTCCTACTAAAACTTTCAGGTCATTCAAATCCTATGTTAAAAAGTTACGTAGACATTTCAATACGGAGCCAGACTAAGAATCTCGAAATTTTAAAACCGGTTTTACCCCATGTTCTGGACTTTTGAAAAATCCTTAATATTAATTTTATATTTCTATCTATGTTATGTATTGTATTAAGTATATCAGTCATCTAGTAACCATAAAACAAGATGATGCTCGCAGTGCCCTTTTCTAGGACCAATATACTTCAGTTTGCCCCCATGTTACTCGCTCAATATTTGGTCAAACAGCGTGGATATTTAACAATAACATGCTGAAACCTCCCTAATAGCACAGGTATTTAATGCAACAAAATCTTTAAATTAGTACTATATATTTAGTTTTATATAACACAATAAACTCATACATAATAACACTTATACACAATAAAAATATAATAAGGCTTTGAAATAAAGAATTATATATCTATCTATCTATCTTTAAACATAATATATCTAAATACATTTATATAACATAATTCAGTCTTTATTATAAAGCAAATTACAAAAATAAAGATCTTCTGTTTAGGCGCTACCCTGAAGTACAGTAGCCAGTTATTTTATCATTATTACGTTTACACAAAGGAATTTTCCAGAAAGGGATACGAAAATAGAGTTTGGAGGCCACTAAAAGCAACTTCGTATCTCTTCCTAAAGTAGTACCAATAAAACAACAAAAGCCTATGACAAGTATAAAAAATTGAACGCTGCTGCTGAACGTACGATTTTTGTAAATGACTTTGTTTGACGTAATAATACTATGATAAAATAAGATTTATGCAAGTACCTTAAAGTCGAATGGTAGAAAAACACGTTGCTAGTAGAAAGTTTGTATTTTTTTTATTCATGTTATCTTGTTAACATCGTAGAACATGGTTGAAACGAATATAGAAATACAAGGTACGTTATAAGGAGCCGAAAAATCAACTTATCATGTAATTATCTCAAAAGATCAATTGAAATTGCAGTAGGTAAGAGGTGAAGTTGTAGAACGAAGGTGTAGATTTAGTAGGCTTTGTACACTAACGTAGTTGTAGTTGGTGTAGTAGTGGGTTCTGTTGTAGTGGATTCTGTTGTGGTAGGTTCTGTTGTGGTGGGTTCTGTTGTAGTAGGTTCTGTTGTAGTGGGTTCTGTTGTGGTGGGTTCTGTTGTGCTGGGCGTAGTAGTGGTAGGTTTAGTTGGAGCGGGTGTAGTTGTAGTGGGTTCTGTTGTGGTAGTGGTAGGTGTAGTTGGAGAGGGTTTAGTTGGAATGGGTTTAGTTGGAGTGGGTTTAGTTAGAGTGGGTTTAGTTGGAGTGGTTTTAGTTGGAGTGGGTTTAGTTGGAGTGGGTTTAGTTGGAGTGGGTTTAGTTGGAGTGGGTTTAGTTGTAGTGGGTTCTGTTGTGGTGGGTTCTATTGTTGTGGGTGTAGTTGTAGTGGGTTCTAATGTAGTGGGTTCTGTTGTGGTGGGTTCTGTTGTGGTAGTGGTAGGTGTAGTTGGAGAGGGTTTAGTTGGAGTGGGTTTAGTTGGAGTGGGTTTAGTTGGAGTGGGTTTAGTTGTAGTGGGTTCTGTTGTGGTGGGTTCTGTTGTGGTAGTGGTAGGTGTAGTTGGAGGGGGTTTAGTTGGAGTGGGTTTAGTTGGAGTGGGTTTAGTTGTAGTGGGTTCCGTTGTGGTGGGTTCTGTTGTGGTAGTGGTAGGTGTAGTTGGAGAGGGTTTAGTTGGAGTGGGTTTAGTTGGAGTGGGTTTAGTTGGAGTGGGTTTAGTTGTAGTGGGTTCTGTTGTGGTGGGTTCTGTTGTGGTAGTGGTAGGTGTAGTGGGAGAGGGTTTAGTTGGAGTGGGTTTAGTTGGAGTGGGTTTAGTTGGAGTGGGTTTAGTTGGAGTGGGTTGAGTTGTAGTGGGTTCTATTGTAGTGGGTGTAGTTGTAGTGGGTTCTAATGTAGTGGGTTCTATTGTAGTGGGTTCTGTTGTGGTCGGCGTAGTAGTGGTAGGTTTAGTTGGAGCGGGTGTAGTTGTAGTGGGTTCTGTTGTAGTGTTTGTAGTTGTCGTAGATTCAGTTGTAATTATTGTTTTCGGTATACCATAAACTTTAATTTTATATGTAGAATGAGAGAGGCTTTTGAGTCTTATATTAACTTGTCTCTTTGCGAAATCATAGTTAACCACAGGATTATGACGAGTACGTACTTGAACTGCGACAAATACTATTTCCCATTCTGGTAATTCCTGTGAAAATAATAAAGATTTTAATGATAATACAATATAATTATTTAATTAAGAAGGAAAATAAAATCAAGGAATAAAAAAAATAAAACTAGTATATACAATTAAATACGCATAAATGCAGACGGTTGCAAATATTCTAAAGGTAGCTCAAATGATCCATGGCTAACACGCTTAATTTTTCAGAATAATTAATTAGTCATTGCAGATCAATGTAGCTGGCGTCTTGGGGATGCTTACGGCTGGTATTGATATGGATCAGTTGAGCTACCTTTAGAGTGATTGCAAAAGTCTGCAGTTGGCTCAATTAATGCTTTTGTAAATACAAGATTTACTTTTTTTCTATCCTTAAAAGATATCTTTATTAACAACGAAAATTACAATCAAGGAATATAATAAATTACAACTAGTAGATACAATTGAAACCATTGAGCTAACTGCGGACGGTTGCAAACAGTGTAAAGGTAGCTTTATTGATTCATGTCAATACCAGTCGGAAGCGTCCCCAAGACACTGGCTGTATTACCACGCTGTATGGCAGTGCAGCATTTTTCTATTGTTTGATTGTAACTTCATAAAATCATAAAAATATAATCTCTTTGTTCTACACATACTTACAGGAATTTGAACGGTTTTCGAGCGGAATTCATAAGTAACTCCGAATATCTCTTCTTTCTTCTCAAAGATGATTTCAGAATTCTTATCTGCTACGCCTTTGGAAACAAAAAAACATAACTATTAACATGATAAGTATAACACATATTAAAGTACCTATATATTCCTAATAAGACTTGCACATTATTAATCGAAGCCATCCTACTAATATTATAAACGCGAAAGTTTGTAAGTATGGATGGATAGATGGATGGATGGATAGACGGATAAATGGATGGATAGATGGATGGATGTTTGTAACTCTTTCACGCAAAAACTGCTGATGAAATTTGGCACAGGGATAGATTATTAGTCTGGAATAACACATAGGCTATATTTTATCCCGGAATTCCCACGAGAACGGGAACTACACGGGTGAAACCGTGAGGCGTTGCTAGTAGTTAAAAAGTTTTTTAAATTTTCTTAGAATACTTCTTTAGTAACGGTAGCACTTATGCAAAAACGAAGCATTCAATTATGAAAAAAAAACCTACTTAACCCAAAATAGCTAAGAGACATCACTCCGAAGAAAATCCTACACTTCCTAGCAGATGCAAGGGTAAGTGGCGAATTATGAACGCCGCATCTTCAAGGGTGAACACAATAAGCCTATCATAGACATGACACGAAAGCCATCTTGCACCTAAAAGTTAAGTTGCTTATGTTTATATATCTATAGGGGAAGATGTATAGATATAGATTACTTATAGACTAAATGAATGTATCTTACCAAAATCAAATGAAAAATTTCGACAAAAAATGCAACTTTCGATTGCATAAGCAAATACCAATACAATAAATACAACTTTAAAGGAAACCATGATTCCGTCTTTCCTACCACTTTTGTTTAAAGACTAAGTGCTGTATAATTACTCGTTTTTAATATAGTCACAAATGTACGTAGGCATATCAAACTAGAAATAATGAAGTGTGACATATCAATTTGGTCTCGGGGAAATATTATTTTAGTCATAGATAAAAAAAAAACAATGGTATATCGAATTATATTAATTGCTAAGCATTAATCTGAGAAAGTAGTTAAGAAAGCATGTTAAATTTAAGTACGTTGGTGAATTTATGCAGGTATGTGAAGATACATTATAAGATATATTAAGCTGATAACCCCAATGTCATTTCATCCTTATAGGTAATCGAAGCTATAAAAATATCACTCATTCAGCCACGCTGGCATATTGAGCGATATTTTTGATGATTTCGTGCTTATAAGGATTCAGTGACCAATGACCACAGAGAACACGGTCGAATCAAAATCGAAATCGAAAAAATGCAATCGGACTGTGTCCATGACATTTGTCAGCAATAAAAAAATCAAAAAGCAGCGATTTATTTAGTAGATTAATTCCACTAATTAAATCGCTTCACCATTTATATAGTATCGTGTGAAAATATCAGTGTCTTTTTGGTATTCTACTAGCACAAACTTTTTGAGGTTCATACATAGCTGTGACGATTACCTTTACAGCTACCAATTTGACATTCTAATTATGACAGTCTCTTCAAGCGCAAAAATAGTAGAATACCAAATGCACAAACGTCATTTTAATCATCTTGATTGAATGGCTCTATTGAGACCTTTATTTGAAATTAGTGGAATTCGGCTCCTGTTTAGACGACTTGGTCAATGAGCGCAGTATGGCGGCGGTAAGTCGGTTCCGGGAGCGCGTGGCGTACGAGTGCTGCCTAGCGTCGTCGTGTATGCCTCATGACGTTTTCTGACGTACATTGCCACCTGGTATAGAACCTGACATGGGAATGAATGAATGAATGAAAACTCTTTATTATACTTAAACCTACCACACAAATAAAGAAAATAATGTAAGTATACCAAGAGCTTTGAAGTATAAAGACCCTGTACTACTCTGATAGTCATCGTTTCGAAAGGTAGACAGCGCTGCGCCTGCGGCTTAAATACAAATAAACTATTTACGTCCAATAACATGACAATGCCTGTAGTATAGTCATTACACTGCCCAATAAATAAACACTTATTCGCCCTAGGAGCTATGGATAGCCCTTTCTGTAGATGATGCCTCTGCGAATAAGCTGCTAACACATAGTATTGGAATCCAAGGGAGTTTAAAACTTGCCGTGGTCAATCTGTGAATATCCCAGAGAGTTTCTGGACGGAGAAACAATAATGCATAATGAACCGAATTGTGTCCATTGTTCTGGGTGTTTTCTATGCATAAGAAAAAAATGTCTTTATGTGTATTGTGTAAAGTATATCAGTCATCTAGTAGGTACCTATAACACAAGCTCTATATATTTACATGTCATCATATTTTAGGTACAGACGGATCTGTTTGTGTTAGTGATCTGCGGTTGTGTATGTGCACAGTTTTGTTATCGTGTGTTTATTATAAAACTTGTATTTGTTAAACTTGTATTAAATACAAGCTCAATTATTTTAAGCGTAAATATTAACTAATCTAACTGCAGACGATTGCAAAACAGTCTGAGGTAGCTCAACCTGCTCCAAAAACGAAAGTTGAATTTCCGAAAATGACATTCGAAATGACATTGACACTCGAAATCAGATTTGAAGTCCCGAATGGAGGGTGTCAAAGCGCGGCTCTTTATCAGCAACTGTGGCGCTCGCGGTAGATAATTTTATTCCGAGTGTATCTCCTCACTGCTGATATATTCAACAGAATATTCCCATATGTGCGTAATTCTGCGGAATGGCAAAAAAGGTCTGTTTGAGGGGAGAAATATGTAAATTTATTGTCTTGGGCCGCCCCGGCGGAGCGCCCCCGTCATACGCCAACACGGAGGATAAAGGAAATGTTAATGCTTGCCAATTTATGTGCTTTTCTATGATTTTGCTGAATCGAGACAGACATATTCGCCTTAGAGTACCGCCAGTTCTCAGTAACCAGTAAGCATATTGTTCATGAGTTTTTTTCACATGAGCATTCTTTGAACGAAGCATTGGTGCTTAACAATTACAAAGTACAGAGTGAGAATATAAACTTAGATAATAATTAAGTGTGTTTAAGAAAAACTAATTCATTAAATCATAAATTAGAACATCGCCAATGTGATCAATAAAATACGCTTAAATAGTTTGACGACCAATGTGGCGCGGTGGGCGAAGGTCCGCCTGCGACGCAGGAGGTTGCGGGTTCGATTCCCGCCTCGGAACAAATTTGTGTACGATCTGCAGAAATTTGGTCCGTTGGTCTGGGTGTTTTCTTTGTATAATAAAAAATATCTGTCTATGTTATGTATTGTATTAAGTATATCAGTCATCTAGTACCCATAACACAAGCTCTGCTTAGCTTGAGGCTAGATGATGCTGTGTGGACTGTCCGGAAATATTTATTATTATTATTATTTATTATTATAGTTATTACTCAAAATTACTGGTCAGATCTTAACCAAATTTATAAAAACTTACATGAGAAACAAGTCAAATTAAAAAGCAATTGAATTTATAACTTCCTCTTTTTTTTAAGTTATCAATAGTTTTGTTACCTAGAGCTTTCAAAATTATCATCATAATAGGTATGGAATGGGTCATCTAGTGCCCATAACACAAACTCTGCTTATTTTGGGGCTAGGTGATGCTGTGTAGATTGTTCAGTTTTATTAATTAATTTATAAAGACAGCCTCAAATTACGTCACAACATAAAATAATTCCGTCTCCTTATAATCAAGGAACATGTGGACACTTTCAGAAACAAATTGCTTTATTATACACAGTATAATAAATCCATACTGATTCACTCGAGTTATTAACATTACTGACAAACACCCAATCTCGTTCCCCCAGCGATGCTCTGTACCGACTAATTCACAAAGGCCAAATGTGACATAATACCGGCATAATTCAATGTTTTGCTCACCATATTGTATTTTATTTATGAGTTATGCTCTGTTGAGTGTTGTGCGTCTCTTTTTGGCTGGTCAGAGGGGTATTGGTATCTCTGTCGCAAGGGTGTACAGTTGGCAGTGAGAACGGATGGTTAAATAGTACGAGTTAAGTTACACCGCATCCGCTACGCGTCATTTGGGGGTGCTATGGACGGTGTTATTCTTCTCATTATTATTTTTTAACATGATTTTTAAAATTTCAAGTTTGAATACCGTTCCATAATATTATAAGAATCTATTTAGTTATATTCAGGTATGTTGACTGCCAGCTAATGCGTACATAATATAAAGTCAACTAGTTAAATTCACCGATATACGTAAAGCTAAATTTTTCTGAGTTTTCAGAGGCCAATAACAATATGTATGTGTATGTGTAGTGATAGTCCTAAATATTTGTTTCTTTAATATTAGTTTCATTTAAAATCTATGAAATATAGAAAATGAATAACTTTCATTACTCATAAAGTTTTGTGGTTCAATAAAAAAATACTGGTCGTGATCAACCATCTGCATAAACCCATCCCCATAGACAGTAGCTTAGTTCCAAAACGTCAGATGTCTCAACAAACCAGTGCTCAATATCATCGTTTCGACTTGAAGGTAGCTTGGAGTATTTTTCAGACGGGCGCTCATTTCATTTAGAAGGGTCGCTTGTCGATATTTAAATTTTTAAACGTCGCCCTGACTGAGGGATATGGAACCAAACCCAATTTGTTTTGACAAATTCGACAGACTTGTAGCTGGCTAGTATGATTTGCTTTACGTTTGGAATAATTACTGTTTTTTTTTAATGTATATATTTTGTAAACTTTTATGACTGTTTTTCTATTAACCCTTCTGGCTACTATGGTGAATAGAGGACAATGGCTGACAAAATATTATTTATTTAAATTGTTTTTTTAAACACTGATATTGATGAACTCTGAGGCGCAGCTGGTAAAAGTTCCGCCTGCGACGTCGGAGGAATGTGGGTTTGATTCTCGCCTTGAGACAAATGTTTGTTTGTTTGTGTTTGTAGTATTGATTTGAGTTTATTAGTAATTTTTGAAAACTTATTTTTATTTGTCTATTTCTTAAAATAAGGTCATGTTTGAAAAAGTCCAGTATTAATTATTTTTTGTTATTTTGTGTTGATAGCTTGAATTTACTTACATTTAATAAATAAGTTTTTAAGGCAAGGCCAACAATTAAAGGTTTTCAAAAGACAACCTTTCTATTAATCATTTCAAGTTTGGAAACAGGGCTGATAATGTGGTTAAAAAGTGACAGATGATAGAAACAGACGAAAAATCTGTCAAATCGACCACATGTCAGCAATGAAAATAATAAATTTGATAAAGAGATGCGTCTGCGCAGCGGGACGTCTATGCTTTTAGCGTGTGGTGGAACATTGTACAGTAATTTAATAATCAACTTTAAGAATATGCAACTCATGTGAATATACTTTGTCATGCTGTAATAAATACATAACATTTCAAGTTTTTTGTGTTTTACTATCAGATTAATAGTAAGTCTTGGGGTCGCTTCCAACTGGTATTGGCATGGATCAGTTGAGCTACCTCTAGACTTTTTGCAACCGTCTGCAGTTAGCTCAATTGTTTCAGTTTTATAAACTTGTTTTAGATTGTTTCTATTCCTTGTGTGTAATTTTCGTTGTTAATAAAGCGTTAAGTATTAATGTGGATGGAAATGCCAAAACTACTGAACGGATCGAATTTTGGCTGAAATTTTGAATAGAAGTAATTATAGGCCTGGAATAAAACATACGATACCATTCATCTAATTCATGCTGGTGAAGCCGCGGGGCACAGCTAGTAAAATATAATTTACTAGCGACCCGCCCTGACTTCGCAAGGTTTTATTATACTTATAAACCTTCCTCTTGAATCACTCTATCTATTAAAAAAAACCGCATCTAAATCCGTTGCGTAGTTTTAAAGATTTAAGCGTTCACAGGGACTTAATGACATAGGGACAGAGAAAGCGACTTTATTTTATACTATGTAGTGATGTAGTGATACAAGTGCCACCGTCTATATTCTTCTTTCAAGTCCAATCCATCCCAGGGTTGCCTTATTACTAATTGGAATGGAAGTTTTTGATATTTTGTTGAATATTTAACTATGCAGCTATGTGTCCTCCTAGTTTATATTAAGTACTATATTTTATATTATACTATACTATACTATACAATTGAGCTTCCTTTAGACTGTTTGCAACCGTCTGCAGTTAGCTCAATGGTTTCAATTGTAAATACTAGTTGTAATTTTTCCATTTCTTGCTTGTAATTTTCGTTGTTAAAAAAGACCACAGTACTATACGAGTATAATTTACCTCTGGTAAACGCGTGTAAATTAGCCTGTTTTCATTCTGGTAGAACTTTTGGTTTTTTAGAAGTCGCTGTATCTATTTAATGAGAGAATAGAGTTCTGTTTGATGCTATTTTGATCGGCAACGGTTCTATTTGAATGAAGTTTTGAAAGACTTGCTTCGTATCATTTTTACTCTGACTTTTTAAATAGTGACAAGGTTTTCTTTGCGACTTTGTTCTATAACAAGACTTTGGGTATCTTGGAATGAAAATATGAATACCTCCTTAGGCAATATAGAATGTAGGGTTATTGTAAAAGTATAAGAAACACGTAAATGGCATAACACTCAAATGACCCGTCTGATTAGGGAGGATGTCGTACTGTCGCATCCCACCAGAGGGGTGTAAATGCAAATTGTGGCTTTACCGTTATGCCGATTGCTATCTGCCAACGTTGGGATTTACTGCCTCATGATTTATACCAACCCCGCTGTGATATTAGCCGCATCCGTATGAGATTGTTTGTATCTAATCTCGCCATATTGCGGACTTTGTTTTGAATCGTGTTACGCCATTAGATATTTATCTTAAAACGGATCCAGAGTTGGATGCGAATTAATGTGAATATTTTCGAGGTTTCAAAGGATTCAACCCTTATAACCCAAAGGGATAAAAGGTCATGTCAAGTGCTCGAGTGTTTTGCTTCCGGGATATGCAAGAAACCCTTCTCACCTCCCATGTTCCGAGTTCATGCATCCAACAAATATCAACAATGTTTTCGCATAAATAAATAATTAAGGAAGTTGGTAAATAAGCGTGCGGCCTCATTTATTATTCTTTATAAGGAAACAAAGGCGAGGGTTAGCCGTAATAAGGCTCCGCCACCTCGCCGGCTTATCTTTATTGCCTCCAACCCACGTAGAATAATAAATCGTTTTCATCAAAAACAAATACTCGACAGTTTTTGTCGGAGTCGAGCGAACGGGAGGAAGGGTGGCAATTTTCCACCCCCATAATACAATATTTTCCGACATTTTCCACGGGAATACAGCTTCGAATCGCTCGCTCGCTGCGGCAGGTTCCTTTAATGTGTATTTTTCGTCCAATCAGAGGACGGCGAGAGTCTCGATATTACCTCAACTGTCACATATAAAGTGGAAAATATGGTCGTGCGATGTGGGGGGTAGGAGTGCGCGGGACGGGGCGGGGGCGCGAGGGGGGAGCGTGCTTGGCAGTCGGCGCGCGTACGCGACGCTCCGGCGCGCCCGGAGAAACGAACAGGTTTATAGCTTTTCTTTCAGCTCCACTCAGGTACGGGCCGTATCATAACAGGGAATAGCGGCGCGTGATGTGAACCCGTGATAAAATAAACGTCGAGATAGGCTTATGTATTGTACTGTTTATCTTAATAATGGCCGCCGCGAGATTTTCTTCGAAGAAACTTTCGATTTAACTTTTTGTGCCAGTTTCCTGTTACTCTTTGACTTTAGGAGGGGTGGTTGGAAGAGTATCTATAATATTTTAATAAGATTAATATTTTTAGAAATTATGACTTTGATTTTATTCTTATGACTATGTCCAAAGAAATAACTAGCGTCAAGAATCGTAGACAAATGTAGCTCGGGAAGTCGTGGGCGGGACCGCGCGAGCGCGGAAAACCCGCGCGGATATAAATCGTGAATCATTTCTCATCGCAACTTTTTGCAGCTTCTTATCTGTTAGACTTCACTTTTCATCATCCGAGGGGATTTATGTAATGCCTAGTCATTTCTCGGCGTCGGGCGCGGCTTATCGGCGGAGCGAGAACTCTCTTGATTGATGAGCGCGCAAAAATAAATGTTCAGTTAAATTATTCGATAAGTTGGAAACGGAAGTTAAACGGGAATTATCTTTGTCTTGGCGGGAAGATTTCACGGCTGGAAGTGTTATGCGGCGGTGATTGATCGATTGCAGCTTAAACCCGTACTCAAGGCTTCGGATGATTTATTGATACTAATCTCCACAGGTTTCAACTAATCGTTTTAAGGCAAGACCAAAATAAAGTTCAGTCTGAATCTAAAATTATACAAAATTATTACCTACTAATACACCTAAATAGTTTTTTTAAAGTCGCCTTATGCTATCTAAAAGCCTGTTTCCTTATATTTTACCTCAATATATAAATATACATTTATTTCATCAATAAACAGCGCAGACAAAGCAAGTCCTTAGGAACCTACTTAAGTAATAGGTTTTACATTTAGCAAAATATAAACAGTCAAAAGGTAGGCAGGTTAGCATCTTTATATTTATACGTTTAATATAAGTAGCTCTAATTACTACTAAATTTAAAACTATCCTATGCATAGATACATTTGTAAAAATCTACTGACATAACAAAGAAAGTAACTATAAGCTAATCTACTAACCCTGTATTGTTCCCCCTTCGTATGCAATAAATGAATACTTTATTAATAAATTGACCACAATGGAAGAAACGTCGACGTGAAATTAGCCATGAAGGCTAATGCTATAATTGAGGGCAATCAGCGCACCCTCCTATGATTTATGGAATCGTAGAGGCGCTTCGTAGCACCGCTACGCCGTAGCCTCGTAGAGGAAGGGAACTTCATATACCGTTCAACCTTCGACCTTTAAATCAATGAGTACTATAAACTAATTTATAGATCTCTATTCAGTGCTATAAATTAATTTATTGAACTCATTTATAAATAATATAGTTAGTAGCTTAGCATATTAAAAAAACCGTAGAACTTTTAGATCCAGCAAGCGTTTGCAATCCATTTGCAAAGCCGTAGACGAACACTGAGACAGTAATTGTCGAAACTGTGTTCTGGATTCTTAAATTGCATGCGAGACTGCAGTTAGTCCACTTGGTCCACTTAAAAAGAGCATTGCGGCTAATCTCGAGCGACACATGTACAAACAAAGTTTAATTGTACGCGGTGCGCCGCCCGCCGCCCCGGGCAAAACCGATTACAGTCTTAAAGCACTCACCTTCGATTCCTGCGCCCCCCCACCCACACATATTCAATTCCAATCAATCCGCCACACATATTTATATGTAGGAGCCAGGCACGTGTTTTTATTGCGGCCTGCATCGAATGACGGCCGCAAACATTGCATCCTCCTCCCTCTCGTCGGAAAAAACCTTTTATTTTTAATTTCGATTTTGATTTTTTCCGAGCGCACCGTATCGTTCCACTTTTATTTTGTTTCATTTCATAGCGCGGGGTGGGTGCGCGACAGATCGGAATTTCAGATATGTACAATTTAAAATCGTGTAAGTACGGTCAGCGTGCGAGCGGCGGGCGGCGCGCGGGGCAGGGCGGGCCGCCCTCTCTCGGTAGACTGACGCCTGTCGGTTTGTTTTCTTTGCTTTTTCACGAATTCTATTTTCATTTGATTGCATTTGAATTTGTGCCGCCAATATCCGCTAACTAAACACGATTAATGCGGAGCGGACGGACAGGCGCGGCGCGGGCGCCGGGGCCGCCCCGTCACAAGAACGTCGGGCTTTTGTCGTTTTATATTAGAAACCAGCTAATTTATTGCAAACTGTGCACAGGGAATCCTCTTACAGCATCCACTGGCTCGATATTACTTACATTATTTACTCAGACCGATTTAGAATATTAATGGGACATTGAAATAACATTGCAATATTTTCGTGTTGGAGTGGAACAATTTTAGCTCTCTGAAATTGGATCTTGAGAAGTTGTTGGAGTAGAGTTGTTGTTACTTGAAGCCAATACGATGTTCATTATTAAAAATTGGTCAAGTGCGAGTCAGACTCACGTACGAAGGGTTCCATACCATTGTCTATATTTATTAAATATGATGTAACTTAAAATTAATGATTTTCGCAATTGTTCCTATGTCTACGATCTAGTAAGTTACTTCGTACCTAATTTCAAGATTCTGATTCAAATGGAAGTACCGTGTAACTTAAGATTCCCTTGCGAATGTCAAAAATTTGCTGCACAAACGGCTTTATCTTTTTATTGCGAAGTTTGATTTTTACACAGCTCCAAGGGTCGGTAGACCTGAGTATTTGATATGAACTTCAGCTAGATCAATTATCTATCTATTTAGATACCCCACGCGTTCCTGACAAACTAACAGACAGACAACAACTGGGTTCCTTTTTTTTTTGATGTACGGAACCCTAAAAAGTATGTAGATAACATTTTTTATTATAAAAGTTCAGTTCCCAACAGGTTTTCGTCTAACTTCGTCGCTGTCCATAAAGTAGAATTTAATGCAGAAACACGGTCCAGAGCGGATCGATGGCGATCCGTTATTGGAGAACTTATCCGCAACACGGCCCTTGATTAAAAGTATGCAAATTTTATTACATCCTACAGGGCCCCCGGCCCTCTCTATAGGGATCAAATAAATTTCTATAATGTAAATAATTGTCGTCAATCTCTTCACGTTGTAGGTGTTGGATTTAAATCTTTTGTGCGGGGATAGCGGGGCTGGGCTTTATTCAATGATTTAATGATGACGCGAACATTTCTTACCCTTTTAAATGTTTGTGGATAACTTTCAGTGATCATTAGATTGTTATGGCACCTTGCTTTAACTAACTAATGATCATAATTATCATAATTTTAAACCCTTTAGATTAATTCTTTGTAATACAAAGGGCCTATGTGCTGCAAAGTGACAAAGTGGCTGTCCATTCCCTGCTTATTTTTCTTAAATACTATTCCTATTAATATTTACATGCGCGCTGATTATGGTAAGAATGTTGAAGACCCCTTTCAATCAATAACAAGCTTATCTAGTACCTATCCATTTGCAGAAGTTTTTAGTTGAGTAAACTTAAGTAAAAAGTGAATGCGAGCTCCAATACAACGCTGGTTTAATGGTGCAATATTAAATAAAATATGTACACTTTTATGTGTGCAAAATGCTATTTAAAAAAATTATATGTGCTACTTAAATATATCTTTGAATTTTTATTATATTCTATTTCTATTAAACATTGAAAAAACCCGGAATAAACATCTGCCGATCGTAAAAATTTTGTCCCGGAGCGGGAATTGAACCTAGAACCTCCTGCGTCGAGGCAGACCTTTGAGGACGCGCCACATCGTTCGTAAATACATAATTTAATAAAAAAACTCTTGGACAACTATAAAACAAGAGGTGCACTTAGGTATTATCTAAATACAGCTAGCTTGACTATCTAACCTGAACTTAGGTTAATAATGTCCTCGGTCCAAGAGACCTACTATGTTTGTTTTGAGTACTGTACTCAAATCAATTTCAAATGGCAAACCAACGTACTGTAGTCACCTACAACATAAACAGATCGGCATTTGTTATAAATAATTCGCAGCTCCGTGTAGGTACAGGGGTTTTGTCAAATTGTAATTTATCGGTTACTCGAGTCTTGGATATTGCAGACTGCCCCGCCTCCTCCCGTCCGATGAAAATTTTATATTATCTACAAACGTGGATGCAATCACATGGAAAACTGTTAGATTTCAAGATATAGGAGAATCAAGACCTTTGTTTCAGTATCGAAAGTGGTATTTAAAAGATTATTTTTCGCGTACCTTCTTTTTTGGTATGGCTAAAAATCGCATAAACTTTCAATTCTATACAAACGACAGTAGGACCTTTTAGGAACAACATAGTGTCTATGCATGGATCGCGAGCGCCTTCATCCGCTCTCACCCAAGATAAAACACCGGTCTTCTTCCAACACTAACTAGGTTCATAGTGAACTCTCTTGCGGTCGTAATGAATAACGTAGTCCTGGCTCTAAAGCAGAGCTAGTTTAGGGTAAGCTAGAAAACACAAACCTCCGGTACCTAGTGTGGTATGTCGATGCAGGGCAGAAAACTGGCAAACCCGCTTTCTGTGTAAAGTTCCCTATCGTTACGTCACGTCATCCTGTTTTTTTCCCGGCTAAGCGATCTTTTGATTAAATTAAGGGAGCAGGGAATTTTTACACTGATGGATAGGTTGACAAAGCGTTTTAAAGAACAACGGTGGAATTTATATTGGCTAATAAGTGATTGAGCGTAAATTTAGTATAATTTATACAGTTAATAAATATTGGATTTGACCACCCCTGGTGTGAACGAGACTTTAAATGTTATTTGTCTAGAACGATTTTTAATCGTCGAACGGTGCTGGGATATGGTATAAATTATTTCCTTAGATATATTACTCAACAACTAAAAAAATTTTGAATCAATTCAAAACATAGATGTTATCTTCTTCAATAATAAGAGTTGAAGAACCCGAATAAATGCGAAGTGCCTTTTTGAAGTATTCACAAAACATTCAAGTGGTACATTAACAATATTGATGATAATAATCAGAGTTGATAGTGTGTACATCGCCGGGACCAAAATACAAGGACAGGGGTCGAATGCCCCCTCGCAATGTGCCAGTGTCAAAATACAAGCACCCTAATCATTTACATTTCTGTCACGCATTTTTGTAGCAATAAACTGTTCATACAGTCACTTGTTTTTGGGATTTTCTGACTATATTATGTCAGCGAAACAGCATTACTTTTTAAATCTTAACATTTACCAATACGAATTATCGTTAATAGCTTTAATAAAAATTTATAGGCTGAGTAATGTTACTAAAACGTGTTCATGTACATTTTATGTTTAGTTTTCTCTATATAAGCAACAAATGTCTATCTATATCTAAAATCTAATTCTAAAGCCCATATCAAATACCATATGTTTATTGACTTAAATACATACCTACTAAATAACGTGCTAAAGCTAAGCTTTTCTTTCGTATGTACGCGTTTTAATTTCCGCGATGAACCATAAAACTTCGTTGGTAAATGAAGAAGAATGATTTCGATTCCGGAAAGAAGGGTGACCACTATAGACATTAAACTTTACAAAAAACATTTAAGAAAATGAAATAAACTTCAAACACAGCAATATGGCCGTAATGGCTTTCACCTTTTCAAAAAAAATGGACAAACTAAAAAAAAGAATGATGAGTGAATGAAATTACACGTGAATGAACAGTTTTTTTGTTAGCCACGTTAAATTTGATATGTGTTTCAGTCTGCAGCGAAGCGATGCTCCTCTTTTAATCCGCAGTGACCCGCGGGTCACCACTCCGCTGATAAGCAGTAAATTGCTTTTCTTTCCATTTCTTAAATAACCAGCCCCCAGAGGGTGGCTACCCCCACCACTAGCCACCCACAAGGTGCGCTCGCATCTCACAATATTCTTTTACAACTCCCAGCAAAAGTTTAATTACAAACCTGCTCAAAAGGGAACAGTCGCGTTATGTTCTAATTATTGTACGGACAATAAAAATACGCAAACGAGTGTATTATACAATTAGACACTTCTCCCCGATCGTTAAAAGGGAAATTTAAATGGAATTTTTATGTCCAGCAATTAAGGATAACGTCGCCGTACTAGACATTTTTGTAATTACAAAAATAAGATTCTTGGAATGTAGCGTGAAAAAGAATTAGGGTGAAGGTTCGCGGAAACAGTTCGGCCGCTATGCCAGCCTGAGAGGGATAACCGAGAAATGAAATCCGGTAACCTTATTCAAATACCTATACCTACTAAAGTCCTGAAAATTAAAGTTCTCGGACGAGAATGGTGGTTTAACGAGCCAGCTTGCGAAAATACAAATGCTAGGTCGTATTTTATATGGACCGAGATATTTCAGATATAAAACAGAAGTTATTCTTACTAATTCTTGCTAATATTATAAACTCTAAAGTTTGTATGGTTGGATGTTTGTTCCTCTTTCACGCAAAAACTACTAAACGGCTAGCCTAGTAAGGCCTGAAATTTTGAATAGACGTAGTTCTAGCTCTGGAATAACATAAAAGCTACTTTTCATCTCATAAATCATCTCCCATGGGATAGTAATAGCCTTGAGACATTTCCAAAGAAACAACGCGTGCGAAGCCGCAAGCAGATACTAGGCTGCTAATCATATAGTTACCTACCTAAGTTATTATATTCTTTTTTTATATATCATAGTGTAGTATCGTCTAATTTAAGTATGTTCCGTCTCGATCGAAATAAACTATATTCATTTCATTTAATTTCAGAATAGACGCAGCGAATGCCTAAATTCTAGACTTGCATATTAAAGTAGTGGAAGAGGACTATTTCTTAAATAGGATTAGCGATACCAAAGCACGATGCATGTTTGTGAGCGAGTCACTCGGGCATTCAGCAGCCGGTGCGAGACGCGCGGCGCAGGGGTTAAGGCACAAACACCAGTACTTTAGCGACAGCACTTATCCTACTAATATTATAAACGCGAAAATTTGTAAGTATGGATGGATGTTTGTTACTCTTTCACGCAAAAACTACTGAACGGATATTGATGAAATTTGGCACAGAGATAGATTATAGTTTGGAATAGCACATAGGCTATATTTTATCCCGGTGTTCCCACGGAAACGGGAGTTATCACGGGTGAAACCGCGAGGTGCTGCTAGTTTTATCACATTAATTACGTTAAAAATAGGAATTTCCAAAATTTCAACACGTTCAGTTTGTAACTTATATGATAAAATGTGGTGTCGCTAGTGAACCTCCTGGTTGCGCCTTAAGGTAAGGTCTGGAGCCCTAGGGAGGTCGGATTTATCGCCGCAGCGAAGCGCCCGCTTCTTCACATTTAAATTTCCAAACTGTCTAAGCTGCTCTTAACGTCGACCATATTATCTCATTCGATCGACTATAAATTTTATGAGCTGACTCGCCTTTGTCGCTTAGCTTTGCTTGAATTAATAGTCAGGAGGGATTGTGTTTTTTGTTTTTGTAAGATTTTCCGTTACGTAAGTATGTACGAGTATTACCATATCCTTAATCTTATAGTACCTACCTATTACAAAACTGTTGATACAAACTACCTGCCTGGAGAAATAGTAGTAAAGGTATCATCATTTTTAACCTTGAATAGTCCACTGTAGCTGGACAAAGCTCCCCCTTTTGAGTGCCATATCCCCTTCTATCTATCTTCTATTTTCCGTATCCAGCAAGCCTGCAGACTTTGCAACCTGACCAGAAGGCCAAAACAATGTTTGCCGAGACGCGGTCTCTGTTCAAGAACACGTTTACCCCGGCAGTTGTCGGTTCTTCGCGAGATATGGCCAGCCCACTGCCACTTCAGCTTCTCTTTCAGCTAGAACAATAAAATTCAGCCTGATCCGTTCAGTAGTTTTTTTTGTGAAAGAGGAACGAACATCCATACAACTTTCTTAACAATATTTGTGAGGATAAGGATAGTAAGGATTAAAATTAGTAATTCTGTGAGTGACACCGATGTTTGCAGAAGTGTGTCGACCAACATTCCCGTGTACCACGAGACCCCAGCGGTTGATATCGCCGCCGCCTCTGCACATTCCTAGCGATAACTCCCCGCGATTAAATCTTCGCGACAATCTTGGTACGGAATCCATCGCAACCCCTCATAATTTAGTTTCAAACTTTTTAATTAGCTTTATATTTGTGTTTGCAGATTGAGACTTCTTCGTTTAGTTAGTCATTCGGGTGAGTGAGGTTAAGAAGTTGTATTAATAATAATGGAGTTGGCTTACTTTGATGTTTTTGAATTTATTTATTAAGGTCATCGTCATTACTGTCGCCGATGTGAGCCTGCGAGTGAACAGAGATATTGAATTGTGGTTTTCTTTGTTTTCATAAGTTTTATTTGTTTATAATCTTCAAGAACTATTTTAAAATAAAATAAAAAAAAAAATCAGCTAAATCCACACAGCGTCTTATAGCCCTAAGCTAAGCAGAGCTTGTGTTATGGGTAATAGATGACTGTATATACATACTTTTTGCTATACATTTATGGCGGGAATCAAACCTGTAACCTCCTGCATGCGGACCTTGGCCCGAGGCACCATTGACGTCAATAATCTATTTAATATTTTTGATAAAAACTGAAAGTTATTCGCAAGCTGTCCAACAATTTAGTGACAACTTTAAAGTTTAAGTTTGAATTGACAAAGCTTATAACGAACACTGTCTATAATTTTAAACTGACTCTTTGATTAAACTTTTTGCCTTTGGCATTTGTTAACCAAAGATATTGATAGATAGATAGATAGATAGATAACTTCTTTATTGCACCATCAAAATTTGTAGTAACATATAAGCTTAAACACTAATAACTACATCTGAAGTGGTACAATTGATGATTGAATATTTGATATTATGTTATTCAATGTTTCTATGCTCAAGTGGCAGAATCTGGAGATCTAGAATAGCTGAATGTAATGTATATAAGGTACCTAATGCACAAACAATAAGAAATTACTGAATAAATAGTAATGAATAGTTTATAATAGTCAGACAGAACATATTTCGCATAGAAAAACCCCAAAGTACAATGGCCTACCGCGCCGCTGGCAATTCCTCAACAAAGTTCAAAGTTTCCGTAACTTATCACAGACTCACACGAACAAAATCTAATTATTATGTCACCCATGTGTGGGTATTTCGGCAGCTTAATTCAGAACAGCACACGACTTGAATTTGATTCCATTCGAACCAAATTCCATCAGACAAATATAACCTGGCCTTCTTGTTACAGAGTTAATGTAATTTAAGACGGCCAACACAAATATTGGTATACGTCTAGTTGGCATGAGAATCTGATTAGCTAGCCCTGGATTATATTCCAACTGAATAGTAATGAATACCTCCGATTGGATCAGGTCACACAAAGCCACAGGGCTCTATGGATTTCGAATGAGAATTTGCGAACATTTTTTTGTCAACTTGGTAGATTTTTCTCGGGTTCAATTCTTTTTATGGTCATAATAGCTGCGCTCCGCGGTTTCAAAGAAAATTAATAAAAGTAGCCCATATTTTAAAACAGGTTGTTCGATCTTTGCTCAGTGTAGTTTTGATTAGTGATGGCATCAGCCGTTTCTTCCTACCCTCTGTTGGGAAATTGGTGAACGAGTGCAGTGACCTCACCAACAAACAAAGGAACGGTTAGCCTCTCTGTTATAACTCAAACACCGTACGAAAAAGACATAATCCAGTTTAATTTTGGAAAGTGGAATATCAAATTGCTTCACTGTTATTTGCCGTGCAATAAATAACTGATATTAAAACATTTATTTTACTATCTAGTGAGTGTATCTAGTGCTGTGTTCTGAAGCTGAGATCCTGGTATGGTGTGGAGAATCTAGTCAGTGCCTAGCTATTCTGCCCTGTGTATAACGAGCAAAGATCTTTTCTTTTTAGGTATTTTCGTTAGGTACCTACAGCATTAGGTACTAAATACAAACTCAAATCTAAGGTCCTTCGATTTTTTTAAATTTTACCAGCCCCTACTGTTCATATCCCACACAGGTACTAGTACTACGTCTATTTAAATAATATAATAATTTAAGCTCAAACTGTTCAGTATCTTTTTGCGCGAAGAGGTAACAAACATCCATCTACTCCATCCAAACTATCGCATTTATATAAGTGTGATGCCTTTTATTCCAATTACAATCTTTCCAAGAAGATCTTGAATTCTAAAAGGATAATCTTCGCATAGGACAATATTATTAAATCTAATAATGTTAAAATAAGAAAAAGTTCTCCTTATTAGATATAATTTATATTATATAATCCGTCTCACATTTTCATTTTAGGTATTTCTGATTAAATAATGAATTATTCTGTACCATACCATCAGAATTCAAATTTCATTAGATCCAGTCATAGCTGAACGATCACAGAATATTGTAGTAATTTATTAAGCGGGTAGATAAGCAAATGTTTAGGGTGCGCGGGTGTGTATCATTTGGGGATGACTTCATGCACGAGCGGGTTGTTTGCGCAATATGCGAGATGAGACTGATACGTGTGAAATTGATATCTTTTTATTGAATCACAGCGTCAAATTATACAGAACCGTGAAGGGAAATTCAATTTGCAAAGTGTTCTATTTGTAGCATATTGCTTGCCTATAACCCGATAAACGTGCGAATTTCAATATTTTAAATCCCACCTAAATTCAAACAAGAATAGAAAATTTTGCGGAAAACTTCACAGAAAAAAAACTACATTTTACGATGCTGTTGAAAAAAATCCTTGAAGGTAGAAACTTAAAAAAAATACACCTAGTTTAGACGAACCTCAGCGATTAAGCGCCTTTCAAGAAAATCGCAGCAATCGTCAAATGTGAACCTGGTTCGTAAAACTTTAACTTTAGTGCAAGGTAACAGATGTGGTAGAATATAGAAATAATGAAATATTGGCCTAAAGGTACCTGTAGCTTTAAAGTGATCTCGTTTCTATGGTTTTACTTTACGGTCACCTTCAGAGGACCGCCATTAAAGAACATTTCAAGCCCCTAAAGGCATTAACTTTTTCTAGAACACAACAATTGACTGCACGAGCAATTAGACATTCCCAGTAAGTATTGGATGAAATTAATCGAAGTTCGGCTTACTGGTGGGGCTTAATCTCAGAGTGTATCTGGGCGCGGAGTTGCTATCTGCTTAATGTCTGGTAAACAAGAGGATCAAGGGATAAGGAACGTCCTTCCATACGCTGCCCTCGGGTGCGGATTACGAGTTCTACGAAGATTGCTAGCACATCCGCTGACGGATCTCCTCTTGTCCATCATTTGGGATTTTTCATAAATTACTTCTAAGAGACAATCAGTTCAGGATTTGTCGGGTAAACGGGACAGTAACTCCTGAACTTTTGCTACACCTACAGTCTACACCTAATAGAGAGTAGACGGTAAGTGTAGCAAGCCTTGTCAATGAGGCATATTTGAATATATCATGAAGATATAGAATAAGGTACCTATTGGAAGCAAACATCTAGATCCCATGCAGTCCACTTAGTAGATAATCCGGAGGTAAGTCGGGCGGTTACCGCCGCATCGCCGCCGGGACCGCGCGTCTCAATCGACACCGACTTAAGACTCCATGCAAATTCAATTTCGTGCCCAAGCGAAGCCCGAGCTACACGTAAGGCCAACCGAACATATTATTGCTGGATTTATCTTTATTGCAGCCATAGAACACTCCAACTAACTTCGACTGTCGAACTTGCGCCATTAGTGAAGACACCGAGATACAGGATTGTTTTGGTAGGGGCGGAGTTGTAAGTCTTATTGCTTTTAGTAGCGCCCTAGGGCTGGATTGTTTAATCTAAGGTGTGGATTTGGGCTTCAATTGACCGATATTATTGTAGCGGTTAGGAATGTGCTTCAATTGAATCACGAAACGGCACAGAGAACGTGTCTGTAACCTACCCATTTACAAGTGTTCATTAGGAATGGGCTTTTGGAGTCTTTTATGGAAATTCGAATTGCATTAGTACCTACATCATTTATCTATCATTATTTATCTTAAAGTTAAAAGCATATTGTTCTAGTTTTATAACCCTTATCCTAAATCTTATTATATATGATGCCTCAAACCTTATAATAGGTATATGAAATTTAATCGGAGGAGAGCCGTTAATGCTCTTGCACAAAAGACAGGATGTTTACGACGATTGTCAACGTAGGATTCAATTTGGGATAAACAGGCCGACAAAAAGCACGACGAGTGCTTGTCTGTTATGACATAATACGCGCAAATACCAAACCATAATGCCAGGAACAGATAAAAAGACATCGCTGCCGGCGGCTCAAAAAGATATCACAGGACAATCCACCCGTAAAATGTCCCAAATCTGTACAACAAGCGACCGACAAAAGTGTTGTTGTATAAACTTAAAATGAAATTTAATAAACATCGAACAAAAGATTGGGCTGTAGATATTTTGGAGAAGATTCAGATAGTGAATGGGAGATAAGCTGGCAAAAGGTTTGCGCGTATGTTTGATGTCACAGTCGCCTCTCGTCGCCGGAGCGTGAACGGTTTAAGAGCAAAATTGCACGAACGCCATTGCCATCTGTTTAGTGCACTCGCTACAAATAGATACTTTTTAATTTGCAGATGGAATGTCATTCAACTTTAGTCACTATAAAAAACAACGAATAGTGAATACTTATATCTAAAAAGAAACAGATCTTTTCAGCAATAAAAGTAGCTAGTAGGTAACTTTCTAGTCTTTCGTGTGAGGTTTAGCATACAAAGACTCATAACTAATGGAACTAATTAAGTTGGCGGATTTGGTCCTAAAATCTTATGAATGACGACCGATGGCGCGGCGGGCGAAAGTCCGTCTGCGATGCAGGTGGATGCGAATGGGTTCGAGTCCCGACTTGGGACAAATGTTTGTACGATGTGATAATATAATATATGGTCCAGGGATCTGGGTATTTTCTACGTATAATAAAAATCTATGAAATGGATTGTATTAAGTATTTCAGTTATCTAGTACCCATCATAACACAAGCTTTGCTTAGCTGGCTTTTTGTTTCCCAGGTCTCCTAAATGTGCCAAACTGGCCATCATCGGTTGCAGTTTTTTAAGACTTAAGTAATTAAAACACGAAATCACATAAATAAGTATATTACTATAAGTTGTAGACAATTCCCAAAAGCAGATCCGGACATTAATTAAAATTCAAATGTTACGATGTTTTAGTTATTTAGATCTAAGGAAATTAAATAATTTAGGTTGGATCGCGCAATCATCCCAGAAGTGTATTATAAGATAAGTATCAAACGTTTCTATTTAACTTCTCTCGGAGAGGCGGAAATTCCCCAAGCGCCATATTGAAATGTTTATAATTAAATTACATAAAGACGAAGAAAATTAATTTCTGCGCGAAGTGGCGAGCGCGGCAGAGGCTGCGAACAAAAGCGAAGCGCCTCAAAGTGCCTCAAAGCGAAACGAGAGGCGCTGGCATCGCTTCAATTTTCCATTTTCAAAATGTTTCAGAGGCGCAGTTGAATAATAACGTTATAACTTAACGAAATTAAATTTTATACGTTAAAGTGTTAATATTTCATTTCCAAGTTTAATTTAATTAATTCCAAAGTTAAGAGTCTAGAAATAGCGAAGGAGATGTTGATTCGGAGATATGTCTTGCGATAAGCTGTAATCCTTTTAAAATCTTTGTATGATATGAAGATCTGAATGGTAAAAGTATTTTCTTAATAATAAACAGATTATTTAAAAAAAACAAGATTTAAAGCCCATCTCAACACCATAATTTCTTGTTGATCGGGGTAATTTCTATGTATAATAAAAATATCTATCTATATATGTATACCTAACGTATTATATATGTATGTCAGTTCTTTAGTAGCCATAACACAAGCTTTGAGTAGCTTACTTGTCCAGCGTTATTTATTTATTTTTTACCCAAGATATCTTTAGCCCTATCGTTAGATATTATACCGTGTGGGCTTAAATCTTCAGAACGGCACGCGGCAGCCAGCTAAGATACAAATTGATGTACCCAAATAATTATTAATGCCTCACGAAATTTAATTGGAAAAGTTGAATTTGTATCGCGCTCACGGCGTAGGTGAGCGATTTGAGCGAGCGCGCCGGCTCCGACTGTTTACGAGATAATTAATCTCAAAGTATTTACTGCTTAAATCGAGGCCTCGGTAGAGTTGTCTATGCTAGGGGACCTTTATGCTGCAAAAATATACAAACTCAGATTTAAATGCACAAATCCTATGTATGAGGAAAATAGAAGATTTTTCAACCCTTGACGACTTAAATATTCAGCGACTTTTAAGCATTAACAATATAAAAGACAATGAAACACCAAAAATTAAACAATCGAAAAGCGATTTGTGTAGAAATAGAAGCCAGCTTTCCAATCACCTGTGGACTCTATGAAAAGTTTGGTAAGGTATTCAGAGATTATCATCCTTTTAGTTCACAGACTGTAAGGTTCATGAGGAATTTCCTTCCGCGAACTCTCAGGTTGTGGAATGATGATGTCGAGGTTTTCCCCTAGGACTACGACATGGGGTTCTTCAAAAAGGGTCTTTTAAAACATTTAATGGGTCGGCAACGCGCGTGTAATGCCTCTGATGTTGCAGGCGTCCATAGGCTGCGGTAACCTGTTCAATCAGGCGGACCTAATGCTTGTTTGCCACCTTGGTTGTAAAAAAATATAACACACCAAAACCTTGTATGATAATGATTCTCCCACTGTTGGTGATGAGTGCATGTGACAACAATGTGAGGACGAGAGTGCAAGCATCATCAAGCCTCGTAAGCCACGTCATGATAACGGACACTCGGGACATTTAGAAACGAAATAAAACTTTATGTTCTAAGCGTTTGGGTTTATTGTGTCTATTATTATTGAAATTAGAAACTAAAATTTTCCGGTTTTTCGTAGCTTTCTTCGTCCCAACTCTATTCGAGTGCCTGATGGGGAGCGAATAACTCTCGTATGTAATAACGTCGCCTCTCCACTATGTCGATTCGAACATTTTAGCGAGTCGCTATGAGTGTGCATAATGAGTTCAAATTGCGTTATTTTGTTGCCAAATTAATTATTTGTTTCGGTGTGGGGTTAATTTATATCTATGTATATGTGTGTAGGTAATGATTGGGTAACTTACGTATGTATTCATGTAGTATGCGTCATTAAAAAGCTTTGTGATTATGCTCTACGATGATAAATGTATTTCTCACTAGTTTAAGTGGGCTACATTTTACGCACGAAGATTTTCTCACTGAAAATAAATGTACTCGTTTTCTATTTATTGATAAATACTTTTTATTCTCTATACATAACAGAAGTTTTAGAATCTTGAAGCTACTCTACAACTTTACTTTTATTCTATTCGCCAACAGATGGCGCTACTTGTCTGTGAAGGCGTAAAAATATCCCATTATTAATAGTTCCGCTATTTGCCGCTGCGGGGCTGGCACGGCGCTGTGTGTTCATTGTTTGATATTTGTATTTCTCTTGGAACATGTAGTTTGAGGCTTTGTTACAAACAATCCTTTGAAAAATAAAAGTTATATTAATGTACTTGTATGCAAAATATGTGAAGTAAAGTACTCGGGAACTTCAAAAAAACCGTGATAATAAATTTTATAGGCTCTATCTACCACATGGCTCTATCAAATGAATGTGAATGAAATTATTTTAACCTTTATCACGCCGTGCAAACAATACAAAATGAAACAAAATAGCTATCTTTACCAAGTATATGCAGATAACAAAGAATACGTGAATTACACTTGTTGCGAGGTGATTTCATGATAGAACAGGCCAGTAGAGTCGCACCGCTCCACTCGCCCAGAGGCCGGTAAGCTAATTAACAATAGATCGAACCGAATGCAGCAACAATGAAAAACGAAGAATAAATGTCAATTTCACAAACGGCGAGGAGGGTTCGGCTTTAAATCGAATTCCGTTTAATAATAGTACCATTTGAGTTGAACGCACTCGGTAGTCCGATAGTTTATTGCATTTTAAAACGGCTAATGTTGGCTATTATGCGGCATGATAGCTACATTCAATCGATAATATCGATAATGTTGT
The DNA here is from genome assembly GCA_944547425.1 of Eupithecia centaureata. Lineage (NCBI taxonomy): Eukaryota > Metazoa > Arthropoda > Insecta > Lepidoptera > Geometridae > Eupithecia > Eupithecia centaureata. The sequence continues at coordinate 5,024,952 of OX155694.1, forward strand.
AAAAAGTGGAGAGCTTGAATGTTTAGATGATTTCTATGTGGATGCAGGCACCTACCACCCACCGAGCTGCTTTTTGTTGCTGCTTAAGTAGGTTTTGAATCGATGGCAAAAGAGAACTTTGAAAATATTCTACGTTTGGTCATGACCATTACATGTTTTTAATAAATAAATGATTCTGGACAATCCACACATCATTATCTAGCCTCAAGTTAAGCAGAGCTTGTGTTATGGGTACTAACAATACTGGAATGTCAGATTACTAATATACTTAATACATTCACCACATAGGTACATTTATTTTTTTATTAAGGTAAGTAAACACCCACAACCCCGGAACAAAACATTTGCAGATCGTGAAACATTAAGTAATCAATTATCATACTATATTTCAAATATAAATAAGAATAATAGGAAACGTCGAGTCATTTATTATTAAATGAATTATTAATAGGAAACGTCTAGTAGTTACTTGACTCTTGATCATTTTCTTTATTTTAAAACTTTCAAATGACCCTGTCTAACTTTACGAGAAATAGTGTCCACTATAATCCGCTTCATTCTAAACCCAACATTGTAGATGTAGATTGTATAAGTAACATTAAACTTAACACGGTCGGTACAACGAGAATAATTATCAGGGTCGGAGGGTATGTTCGCACGAATGACTCTAGTATGAGGAACGGACCACCCCCCTGAACCCCCGTTGACCACTGCCACCCCGTTGCTAGGCGACCGACCACCTAATCATCATAAACAGATAACTCGCCAGCGCCATCTTTGATAATGTTACAATGAAATTCATTAGATACGTGTGAACTACTGGTTTCTTAGATTTGAATTGATGGAGAGATAGAAAATAATAATAATAATAATAAAGTATTTATTTTCTCAACACAAAAATATACATAACTTAGGCAGATATACCTACTTATATAGTTTCAAAGGTTTTTGTCAATCCTTACGACTAACTAGATTTTATTTTATGATAGTATTTTTTGTAGCAAATAACCCAAAAATGAAGACCTTAACCTAAGCCAAATGAAAAGGGATATTTTGTCATTAGCTGAGCGAGTTCCAGCTGTGATTTTCATCGGTTTCACATTCCACAAATTCCTCGCGGCGAAGAATAGATTTAAATCTAGCGAGAACAAAATCGATTAATATCTTATATAATAATTAATAATAGTTAAAATGAGACTTATCTATGTGCTTATTTTATCTCAAGAAGCCTCAAGAAATAAAATAATTGACTTCTGATAAAAAAAACCACTATGCCACTGTTAATTATAATAATAAAGTATCTAATCCGTTTAGGCATTTAAAAGTTACTGGTGGAATTAAGAAACTCACAAATATTCCCACCTACATAAAGTCACATACACTCCTTATTAAACAGTCGTATAATAAAAACAATAAGCGATAATTTAAACAATAATTTGAACAATAATTTAAATCGTAAAAGAAATCCCAAAACAGAAAGAAATCCTTTCACTGATCGTTTAACCCCCATTTAAAGTTAAAGTCGGCTGAATTTTTAATAAATTTAAAAGATGTCAATGGAGTGTTTTATTTTGCATAGGGCTTATCGTCGTTGGGGAGAGCGAGTACATTTCGATGTTAGTCATTTGTTTGCACGCCCTTCGAATGTTGCACTATTGCACTTAGTTTTGACAGAATATCAAATGATATTTGATTGAGCTTAGAGAGTGCATTTATGGTGATAATTGAAGATAATTGTTCAATTAGTAGCTTCATAACTTACATGATTGTTATGAAGCTGATGAAAAATGAGGATATCATATGACTTTTAATGTGTGAATTTTTTGCCTTGAATTAATAATTAAGTTGTGTTTTTGCCTTGAATTAAAAAGTAAGTGTAATTTTGAGAACTTTATTCTTTTTAATTTCGAAGGAGGGCGATTTCGTCGGTACCATAGTGTCTTAAAATTTTGCAGTTGGCATCGCTTTCACTTTTCAACCGTAAAACCATTGTTATTGTTCCATAATAAACGATTTATTGATTTAAAACTTCTATCAATAAATTTTATTTTTTTTCTTTATAGAAGAAAACATGAAAAAAAAATAAGACATTGTCTTAGATAGTGATAGATAGATTCAGAAAAGAAAGGGTAATTCACATAAGGGGCTGGTTTTCAAAACCTGCGCAGGAGAATCCAGGTTTGATTCCCGTCCCGGGACAAATGTTTTTACGATCTGTACATGAATGTGTTCCAGGTTTTCTGGGTGTTTTCCATGTATAATAAAAAGCTATATGTTTAATGTAGTATAAATTAAGTATATCAGACATCTTGTACCCATAACACAAGCTTGGCTTAGCTCAGGGCTAGATTATGCTGTATGAAAAAACCTACAAACTAAACGAAGCTACAACCCTTACATTATTAAAACAAAGAGAAACTAAACAACAACAATGTAAATAATTTCGTGCATTAACAGTTATTGTCGTAATTATAAAACTACAAGACATGGCCTGACGTGACTGAAATACGAAACACAATGTTTACCCGATCGAAGATCGTTCATTATCGAGGACTATACAAAGGGCATCAGTCGGCTTAAAAAGGGTAATAGATGCATGTCTTGTCTGGCTATTGTCTTAGTCCAATCGCTTCCGTGAGAGTACATCTGACAATTTTAATTTGTAAATACGCCGCTATGACCACCCCGTAGCTACAATTCTCACGGGTTTTGGAAGTTTTAACTAATTATTATTTTAGTTTTTCTTACCTTGCAGTAAACAATCGTGCATCGTGAGTGTAATACTAAATAGATTCGTGAGCTTTCTAATGTCTCTGCATTCTATAGCGTTCACATGTCATGGCTTGGTTTATTAATTAGATGATTTAATAATGTAGATGTAATTACGTTGTTAAACATACTGACATAGGAATACTGATTTGAAGTTAGCGACAAAGGAAATTCTTACTCATTTAAAAGTCTCTTCGTTAACGAAGACAGTTACAATAAATAATAGAAACAAGTGAACGACTAGTATTAGTTATTGAAATAGTTTAGTTACCTGAAGACTGTCACGCAGTCTAGAGGTAGCTCAACAGATCTACATATATCTATACTAGCCGGAAGCATTCCAAAGACTCTGACTGCATTAAACCACTATACCAATGCTGATGCGCTGCCCTAAATACTCACAAGCTCTCTGACCAGATGCTTTGATAACTAAAGAGTAAAGTTTTGAGAAGTTTAGCTCTCTCTGACCATCTCTGGATTGTCCAGATCATAAGGATATTATAATCATCTTCCGTTACTTTGTGATCGTCTAAAAGGAGCATAAATATGTGCATAAAGTGAATGAATGAACAAATCTCGCATAGGAAATGCTGGTGGCAGGGCACACTTCACCGCCTATTCAGGATGTAGGTACCTTCGGTTATGGCAAGGATCTAATGACAGTATCCCACTTTGGAAGTATTGAAATGCAGCTTTTTGTTATTCTTCTTGCACAGTATGATGCCTGACGCGAACGGGACGTCATATAACGGCGATAACTGGAATTCAGTTTTATAATCTTAATCAATTTAATTTTTTGCTCGGATTCAGTCGGCCAATTCTAAACAGCTACGTTTGGTAGAGTTATGCGAGTTGATTTAAGTCCTAATTTAGAAAGCAGGATTTTTATAATAATTTGGAGAGCTTCGAAGATAATTATGTTTTGTGTGGTTTGGTTGAAATGTATTTTATAAATGACAATAAGTATTCCACCTGTAACTATGTGAAACTGCTTGTAGTTTTTTAGGTTTTTTAAAAGACTTTCGATTAGTTTTATTTGTGTGTAAGGAATATGTTAGGACTATTCTGAGTGAACCTCAGACATAGGCAATCCTGAAAATTTCGATGTTTCTTTTTTATCTAAAAGCTGGTGGTCTCATAGGCCATATAAATTTGATCAAGATCTGACCCGTAATTTTGTGTTATCCCTTATAATGCCTAAGTATTTTATTGACTTCGATAACATTGATTTATGTTTTCATTTTTGCGGTATGGAATTTGAAGTTGATTTAAATTTTTGAAATCGCCACTTTATAATAGCGTATTCTTAGATCTCTCCCTGTTAATAGATCTGTTTGGTTTCAAGAATATTGACACATAAAGTTATTTACATTAAAAACTTTAGAACATATGCAAAAATACGGGATACTCATAACGTTATAGCGACACATTAGCTGATTAAAAGTCCTTCTTGCATTCATTACGTCGACTTCATATGGTCATATGGTAAAATATGTGGTTGGACTGGCTCAGGCTGGCTCCGTATGATTTTCAGAATTGGCTTATAGGTAAGGATCCAATATTTTTATGCGGTACGTTTTCCTAAGCAGTTTTTATGGACACTACTGCGTCTAAAGTAGGAAAATCGTTGAGATGCCACATTCTAATGATGGTGTGCGAGCGAACGCGTGCGCAGGTACTTAATGTCACGGCAGGGTTGTCAAGATATAAAGTTAATTAAAGTTTATTTCCTAAATATTACTAAAAAAAGCGAAACTCTACTCACGCATAATCTTGATCTAAATTATGATATAAAGTATCCAATCAAATCTCAAAATATCATGGGTTGCAAATAGTTTTCGAATAACTCGGAATTTTAGACAGCCAGTTTTGGAATCCTAGCTAATGATTTATTCAAAGCATATTTTTTCAAATTCATAGTAGGTAGGTAGGCACTTTCATAATTTGATCGATAAGATAGATAGATAGACTACACTTTATTATACCAGTCAAATACAATAGGATAGAATAGGAGACAGAAATGTTGAGAATAGAGGAACTATAAAAGGCGGCCTTATCGTGATCTCTTCTAGGCAAGGATGCCCAGAATCTACTTTCATCATTATTGTAGTCATCATTTTATTTTATTTTTATTTTATTTATTTGGGGTAACAAACAACAACACTCTTAGCCTAATTAAATGTAAAGTTATTCTAATAAGTAATCCTATAAGTGCAGTCAGCACCGTTACCCTCATACAAAGCTATAAAAATGAAAACAGGGCAAAGATGGTTTGACCGCGTTCAAGTAGGTATATAATATTATGTTATAAAAGTAAGTATGTAGGTACCAAAATTACCATACAAAAGTATTATATACCTACCTATGCACATTATAATTTATATAAGGTTAGAAACTAAGGAGATACTTAATTACATTATCGGATCGAAAGAATCAGACATAATAGCCTGATTTATTGATTTCTTGAAAGAGAATGGTGAGGAAGCGAAAATATCAATGTTTGCGAAGTTATTATTAAACAAATTAGCTAATCTACGTAGTGGTGCGCGCTCACCAGCATTTGTTTTACAGTTTGTGAGTGCAAATACATATTGTTTACGAGTCTCTCGTGCAGCATAAGAACGGTAAGGAATATGAATGCTAATCTGGTTAACGAGGTGGTTACAATCAAACTTATTATGACAGATATTGTATAGGAGAAGTTGATCGAGAAACAGTCTTCTTACTTTAAGTGTAGATAATGAAAACTTACTCAATAGTGACTCATAGGATGACTTGGAACGATAGCAACGATAGTATGTAGAACGTAGAAACTTACGCTGAACTGATTCTATTTGTTCGTGATACATAATGTAAAGTGGGTTCCACACTGATGTAGCGTATTCTAATTGAGATTTAACTAATGAGTTATAAAGTAAGATATATGATTGATGTCTCTTGAATGGAACACAAGTACGCATAACAAGTCCATACATTTGAAAGGCTTTGTTGACTATATGGTTGATATGAAGATCGAAGTGTAGTTTATCATCCATTAGAATGCCCAAATCCCTAATCATAGAAACCTTCTCTAATTGAGTATTGCATAGTGAGTAAGAAAAATTTATTTTGTTTGTTTTTTTAGTAAATGTGATAGATTTACACTTACCTAAACTAAGATACAGTTTGTTAGCCATGCAATAGTTAGTGAGACGGTTGAGATCATTTTGTAGTTTAATACAGTCATCAATAGAGGAGATTTCACGATAGACCTTAAGATCATCAGCATAAAGGAGAAACTGAGTATGCTTGAAGCAGCTATCGATGTCATTAACAAAAAGAACAAAAAGCAGTGGTCCAATTATGGATCCCTGTGCAACGCCAGAAGTGACTTTAATTATGTCTGAAGTATACCCATTGATAGCTACTCGCTGCGTCCTGTTTCTAATATATGAAGAAAACCATCGAAGTAAGTTTCCTCTAATGCCGTTAAAAGCCATTTTAATTATCATCATTTATCATTATCATTATCATTTTAATTAGAATTGTTATAGTGCCTTCACCAAGTTTGAAATGAAGATAAAATTAAACTCACTTTTATAGATGCTCACAATCATCTGGCAGCCCTGATTTCAAAGCCACACCTCAAGTTATACCTAACACATGAAGAGTCAAGACCCGATCAAAAAAGGAGAGCTGTATTCAATATCGATATGCTACCTGCCTTGTTCATTTTTCATCACTGCAATGGTATCATTAGCAGTAAAATCAGAAAGTATGACGATTTCAATGGTGACATATCGAGCGAGGGCGAGATGTAAACTTATGGCCATTACATCAAATCTCTATGGTTAAATTTGATAAGCTTTTTCAAAAGATTTGGGCTCCTGTAATATTTGGTAGAGAACCAATAGCTGATATAAATCAGCTATTGGTTGTAAATATCGCCAATAATAACGATATTTACAAAAAATATTAAGCCATCTACTCCATACACGTATTTTGCGATCGAAAGGCTCTTTCGGTGGCAAAAAAAGGATTTAAAAGAAAGCAACACAGTGAGCGTTTAGCTCGCTAATTTGAAGGAGTTGGTTGTAGTGTTGCGAAGCGATGGCATCTTCACGGCTTACAATAGTAAACAAATGTGTCGCGCGAGCGCAATTACACCGGCGATGCGCAAGCGCAGCGCTGCACGGCGCGGCCGGCGCCGGGCATCGCGCGCACATCACGTTCGCACAGGACTTATGCTAATGGCCACCTCGCCTCGCGTAAATTGGAGCGAGGTTGCAGCAAAACAAAATGGGCCCGCCTCTTTATCTTATTTCTTCAGTTCTCTCCTACATTCCCAGCTGAAATGTGTCCTATGCCGATGACGTATGGCGCACATTCCGCCGCTCAGGCGACGAGTCCCGCTCCACAGTAAGCCCGCAGATTGGCAAAGTGAAATTCGAATACAAAAACTAGCGCGGGAATGAACGTGAAACCGATTAAAAGGCCACATCACGATTCTGTATGCACTTTGCACTCATTTTATCCCGACTGGAAAATACTGGCTTCTCCACAGATACTTTGATTTCTGTGTTTTGTATAGATTAGTCGAGGAGCCTTATAATTAAAGCGCTTCTGCGCTGTGATTATGCATCTCGTTTTTTAACCCTTGGTAGAGTTTCTTCGTGTAAAGTTACAAATAGAGACTATTTCTTTGAATCTGTTTCTTGTTGACTATAGGATGCTTCATTCTAATCAACTGATCGTTTTATAACTGGCTTTGTAATAAGTAGTGTGACTAATACACCACCCGTATAGAATTCATCAAGTGGAAGTGAGGTAGCATAATGATTGAATATTCATCCGTGGATCAACAATAAGAGATCCCATCAGCAGTCAGCATCGCATTTAATAAGTATAATAAGCCTTGAATACATCTCACCGTGAAATGTATCGATATAAAAACTTAACTAACTATAACTGCTAACGTGTGAATCGTATTACAATTCTGTTAAGTCATTCGACTTCATAAATAGGTAGCATTCGATTTAATTTTCGACATTAGAACACCGTTACTATTGGTGATTGTGGATGTTATCCGGCAAATTAATATTGACTTTTGGTTAAGCAATAGGTATATATAGCTTCATATTTATTTACTAGGGTCTATAGAAAACAGAAATTACGACGTCCAGCTTTATAACTCTATGGAGTCCTGCAATTCACAAAGAAAATTAGAAGATACAGATAGTCCCGTTATACTGTCAAGCAATTTAGCCGATTGTCTTGCAAAACGAAGTGAGCCAATGAACAATAGTTCATATTGAATGGGCGGAAATGTCCGTCTGGAAATTAGCTCGGAAACAAGGGAAAACCTTTAAAAACCAGTTTATTATTTTGCCGTTTCAAAACGGACAAAAGTACCAATTTGAAGCGCATTTTACTAATGTGTTTTACATGTTCATTTTAAGTCGTTGCATAGAAATGAGTTTTTTATGACACCTTTTGCCTAAGTATGAATCAACATCTTGAGTAAAGTATCCACTTACAAGTAAACTGAAGGTTTTAACAGCTAGCTCAATAAAATAACTTTATTCGTGATATCTCCACGGAAAATAAAATCGATGGTGAATTCGCTGTACGCATTTCACATACAAATACCTAATTTTGGAGTAAAGTGCGCACATTATACAGGCGGGTTCGCGTTTAAATTATTCCAGTGGATCGTTTATAGGCCATAACCGAATTTGGGAATTAGCTATAAAACAACATTTGATACGGGCGGGCGCGGGCGGTTGGCAATTTGAATGTTTAGACCGTTTGGAGTCATTGGATTGCGGGGCACGCGCCGCGTTATCTATCCTCACCCTGCCAGCCAGGTGACAGCCCCTCAGCATAAAACCTGCTGGTTGCAACGACAACCTACCTACCCAAAATTGCTGAATTGGAAACCAATTGTTGAATTGGAAACCAATTGCTGATATAGAAACCATAGTTTTAAATTAGGAAAATTTTAACAGTGGGTTGAAAGGATTTATTAAATGGAAGGTTTTTCATCCTAAACATGAAATATGACTCCAGATTACTGAAGACTTCAGTCGAGTTCATAACAGGGACATTCGTATCGAAGTATCTATCTAATTTATAAACAGTTCGAGGATTAATGAATAAATTAATTAATTAATAATTCCGGACAAGCCACACAGCATCATCTAGCCCCAAGCTAAGTCGAGCTTGTGTTATGAATGAAAGAACACTTTATTGTACTAGAAAGTATCATCCAAAAAACTCAAATACAAAATAAAAAATAAACAGAAGAACAACAGAGAAGAAGAGTATAAAGGAAAACTTATTGCTGTGAGCGATGTCTCCCATCCCTACTAACAAAGGTAGGTATTTGATAGCGTCTTTATGCACGTCTTGAGACAAGTTTAAATGAAAATAATATTCCCAAGTGCCACCAACTTGTCCCGATACTGGCTAGTACTGAAACAACGACAAATTAATAAATACCATGAAACTTCGTGACTACGCCGAGAGTTTACTCACAGTAACGAGTTTAAAATGGTTTTAAGGAAGCTATCCTATGCAGCAATTTAAATTCCATTACAATGAATTTAAAATGCCATTTTGAACTGTACATCGCTCCCTGCGGGTTGTGTCGATAATTCCTCCGGATATTAGCTGGATTATAAGGTGAATAAAGAAACTGACTTTATTGGCTTCCTATTTGAAAAGAAGGTGAGATAGTGTTTTCGCTAAGTTGTGTTCAATGGTGTTTGAACAAGCATTTGTCTATAGGAAATACGAGTTTGAGTCTAGGAATTTAACTTGTAAGTCGAGACCCTAGGTATCGACGTACCGAGTCTCTAAGGGATATTAAAAAAATATCTGAGTAGATGGTTGAAGCGACGTGTGACCCGAAAGCTGGTGATTATTTGGCGCAGCACATCAGCATTGCTATACAGCGGGCCAATGCGACCAGCGTCTTGGAAACGCTTCTGATTGGTATGGATATAGATCAGTTGATTTACCTCAAGGGTTTTACTACAGTCTGCAGTTTGCTCAATAGTTTCAGTTCTAAAGACTAGATTCAATTTGTTTCTATCATCGATTGTAATTCTTCACTACATTGTAGTATAAAACAAAGTCACTTTCCACTGCCTGTCTGTATGTCTGTCCCTATGTATGCTTAGATCTTTATACGACGAAACGAATACGGTTTATTTTTAATAGATAGAGTGATTCGCGGAGGCTTTATCTGTGTAATACCTACACCCGTGCGAAGGTGGGGCGGGTCGCTAGTTGTTAATAAATGCCATTGAATACAATTTACTTTCAATTTGTGGAGAGTACAAAAATGTGACGAACTTATTTTGTGGCAAATATACAATAACCCCTTCGTACCTGTGTTAATAATTATTAAGCTGCTTTTTGATAGTTTGATACTTTGTTATATTTTTTGTTATAGTCTATGTAATAATAACAAAGATCTATCTATGTATATAATGTATTAAATATATCAGTTATCTAGTACCCTTATCAAAAGATTTTAGTAGCTTACTTTGGGCATAAGAATTTTTTATCTATTCTTATGCTTTAGGGCTAGATGGTGCTGTGTGGATTGTCCAGCATTATTTTTATTTATTTATAGTTTCACCTGTAGGTAATGTGTTTGAAAATTGCTTGTAATTCCCAGTTTATTGAAGCAGAGCCTCTAGCCACGTCGAGTGGATGGACAGCGTCGGATCGCGGTCACACGATTGTCAGTTCTGCTCATTGCACTTGCGTAATCGTGCTTAAGTGCTTGGAATATTGCCCATGGAGTGAACCTCTGGATATTATTATCACGCCAGTTAGACAGTTTTATTGTAATGATCTGTGGTATATTACAAATTCCTATAGTAGTGTAACTCAAATATATAAATAAATAAATAAATAAATAATCTTAAATCTATAATCTATAATAATTTAATAATCTAATAATCTTACTAGTTGCGCCCCACGGCTATAAGCTATTTTTACTTTAAGATTTCATCATCACGTAGGGTCTGCGCTATGATGAAAAGTATTACATAATTATATTTCTGTATTTCTGGTCTAGAGTTTCGTCTATTCAAAATTTCAGGCCGATCCGTTTAGTAGTTTTGGTGTAAAGAGGTAACAAACATCCATCTATCCATCCGTTCAAACTTTCGCATTTATAATAGTGTTATAGCATTTATCATAACGTTAAGTAATTATCTTGTGCAACTCAGTGGGTATTATAAAAAAAACCTTGGATTACAGTAAAAAGATTAATCAATCTTTATTATCTATTTTCAAATAAATAAGGCTTGACAACTTACACAACATCACCTAGCCCAAGCAGAGCTAATTGATGCACTTGATATACATATCCAGATATTGTTTAATATTCATATAAAATACCAATAACAACCGGAGCAAAAATATTACAAACACTTGTCCGGAGGTGGGAATCAAGCTCGCTATCTTCCGCGTAGACGGAGCCACTGAGGTCGTCAGCTAAAAATGGAGACTTAGAATATGGAAATAAGCCTCTACTATGTGTATTTTCATATTTCTTTTCTTTTATTATTTTATTATTTATTTTCTATATTTCACATAGCAATGTCGGAAAACAAAAGTTTTCAATCAGTGCGTCCTACCCGTAATGACATACGGAGCTGAAACGTGGACACTCACGGTAGGGGTGGTCCATCAGTTCAAAGTCGCTCAGCGAGCTATGGAAAGAGCTATGCTCGGAGTTTCTCTGGAGGATAAGATTCGTAATGAATACATGAATACATTGAACCAAAGTTATCGACATAGCTCAAAGAATTAGCAAGCTGAAGTGGCAGTGGGCCGGCCATATCTCGCGAAGAACCGACAATCGTTGGGGTAAACGTGTTCTTGAGTGGAGACCGCGACTTGGTAAACGTAGTGCAGGACGCCCTCCGGCCAGGTGGGATGACGATCTGCGAAAGACTGCTGGCAGATGCTGGATGCGTCAAGCTGGAGACAGGGCGCTATGGCGCTCATTAGGGGAAGCCTATGTCCACAAGTGGACTAATATAGGCTGATGATGATGATGACATAACAGTTTGTCACTATACCTCTAGTAAGTCTTTATAAAAAACTACATGTTTACGTTAAGTAAATCAGTCATCTAGTACCGATTACTCAAGCTCTGCTCAGTTGGGGCTAGATGATGTTTGAGTTGCCCAGTAGACTTTTTTTATGGAAAAATACCATTATTACTACATACCTACAAGGTAGATAGATTACGTAAATATGTAATAACGATGGATTAACGAGGTGATGAAAATGATGAGCCAATCATGCGTGACTGCAATAGATAAGATATTATGGAAACTACGGCTTGAATACACAGTTACTACTTATTTATCATTCAATACATACACAATATTGATATAACTGATCTGGCTTACAAAGATAATCTTATTGTTTCGAAAATGTAAATACCATCTGACCTAATTATGTTTATTTCGTAATAAAAAATCATAATATAAAATGAAGTTGCAGTCGATTGATCTTACAGTTCTTTTTAAAAAACAGTGTGAACCGATCAGTCAACATGTTGAAATTCTCATGTATTTTGTTTCTTGTGAGCGTCTTTTTCCATGGACACTTAGTTTCAAGTGTTCCCTTTTCTCAAAATAGATTAGATATTGAACTGTTTAATCAAGAATCTAGAATAGCTCCTGCTTTGATAGAGCACGCTAAAGATTTTTTGGCGCTCATAGATTTAGACAAAGTAATAGTTGCTGCAATCCCGTATTTGAATGACCCTGAAGTACAAAGTTTCGTGACTTTCGTTTTTAGTGATGGATTTAAGAAATTGATTTGGGATTTTGAATCCATGGCTGAGTTTAAAGAGGTATGACTTTATTTACTAGAGCTAAAGCTTGTATCTCTTTATGAAGATTAATGCAAATGCATGCTGACTTTATCTCTTTTATGCTAAGCTTAACTACAAAGCTGAGACGTGGACACTCCAGTAGAGCTGTCTATCAGTTCAAAGTCATTCAGTTAGTTAGACAAACGTAGTACAGGACGCCGAAGAATCGTATCTGCGAAAGACTGCAGGCAGATGCTGGATGTGACAAGCTGAAGAAAGGGTGCTATATTGCTCATTAGGGGAGGCCTATTTCCAGCCGTGGACTGATATTATGTTGTTGATGATGAAACACAAAATGTATTTTTTTTCAGGCTATTGCATTCCTTGCTGATAAAGGATACGATGTTGAAACAGTTATGAACTTGATCAACATAGCTCTGAAACTACCGCCGTTCGAAAAAACTAACCTCTTGGAAGTTTTTTCCAAAGAAGATCTAAAAGTCAAAGGTAAAGGTTTGAACGGGCTTATTGAAGAGGTCATCACTGTTCTACCGTTGGAAGATATGAAAGCTCTATTTGAAAGTAAGCTGGAGACGAGCCCAGAAGTAGCCAAACTATTTGAAACCATCAACTCCCCAGAATTCTTGGGAATCATAAAGAAGATGTCGAAAAACCCCAAGTTTATTGAGATCAAGGAAACTTTTGCTCGTTACGGTTTTGATTTCAAATATCTGTGTACTTTGGCTAAGGAAGTCATTGGAGAGTATTATCAGGGAGTTTTTTGTGAAGACTAAATTTAATGATAAGTTTTACAACATTTTATCGTAGTATCTCAATAAACTTAACATCTTAATCTGTGTTTTATTTATGACTAATATAGTATGTCCCCAATTGTTTATTATAAGTAAACTGTTTATTGGGTCTTTTTTATAAACATTTCTGTAGTACCTATGTTGACGAAGGAAGTGGAGTTGGGCGAAGGTCCGCCTGCAACGCAGGAGGTTGCGAGTTCGATTCCTGCTTTGGGACAATTGTTTGTACGTTCTGCAAATATTTGTTCCAGGGTTCTAAGTGTTTTCTATATACATTAAAAATAAAGGTATCTATGAAATGTATGTAATTATGTATGTCAGTCCCAAAATACAAACTATAAATATAAAATATAAAAATATAAACTTTGCTTTACTTCGGGCTAAATGATGTAGTGTGGATTGTTCAGCATAATTTCTTTACCTGTTAAACTAGATTGAAAAGTTGTTTTACTAATGAGTACGTTTATACGTTTTACCCAGGTTATACACACGAGCAAAGGCTTGGGCAGATGCCAGTTTATAATAAACTTAGTAGTTGCATATCAGTAGTTCAGTGCAAGTAAATTTGGTTTGGTATCTTTGTCCCAGATAGTTAGGGGAACTCTGTGAAGTTGTTAATACAACACAGCTCTGCACTCAGCCATACATCTCTTTACAGTTTTAGGATATACATTAATAGTTGTCACAGTATAAGAGAATGGTGGAGAAATTACAAAAACACTTGTAGCGCACATTATGTGTACTTAGATACTTATACACGTAGGTCAGCTTTGATACGTAATAACATTGTACTAAGCTGTGTGTGCCACAGCGTTAACAATAAATAGATCAACATTTTTATGTACTAGAACAATAAATTTAGTCTGCATACTACCGTATCGTGTAGTCATTTTAACCCCCATACGCCCATACTAAGTATTATAAGTATCAATCCCTATCAACAATATCAAAGCATAGGCCTGTACAGCCAAACCACGGGGGTAGTACTATGGTAGTTATACCAATGGGTTTGGTTTGAAAATGTCTTCGGTACTTTCTAATCAAAGATTACTTTGATTGTGGTTTGAGCGAATAGTTTCAAGAACATATTTTTTGATCCCAAAAATCTAAATGATCTCAAAAGAGATTTCTGGCTGGAAAAATAGGAATTAGCTCAAATATACAAAACTTAAATTAGGTAGCATCAATAGCCAAAGTCAAATAGGACACAAAATAGTCGACTTCAGCTATAATATAAGATGATTAATATTCGAGAACGATTTCTTAAGAGACTTTTGGCTTTGGAAATAAAATAGGAAATAGCTCAAGCATATAAAAGTTCAAGTAGCATTAATAGCTAAAGTCGATTACCCACAATAGTTGATGAATGTTCGTTCTAACTCACCCTAAACCACCTTCAAATTAATTTTAGTAACACGCGATCCCATTTGCCTCGAAATGACTTGTTAACCGCACCTCGTATCATAACTACTTTTGTGGTTTTATGTCAGTTTTTATTATTTGATCCGCTATCAACTTGTTTAGATTAAAATCTATGATTTGTGCTGACTTAACGGTATCAACAAATGTGCTGCAGCAATTTGTGTTGATGTTATGGATGATTGGCAGAAGAAGTTAGGAATCTTCTTTGTTTATTTTAGGAAACTGTCTTTCAGTAAGTTGCATTAAGGAATAGAAACTTCCATACTGTCTTGGTCTCCACTGAAAACCAGCGCTGGGTAGACACATCAGTGTTTATCCAGCACAACGCTGAGTGGAGGCCATATTTGCCTAGGACTCTGCTGCGCACACAATGGAAAAATATGTTATTTTAATTAAGTTTCTTCGAATAATTTCTTACTTAGTCTTAAGGTAAATAAAAATAATTTTCTTCTCTTATCTTTAAACAAATTAAATATAGTAAATACAATTGAAATAATAGAGCTATAGACGGTTGCAAGCAGTATTGAAGTAGCTCAAGTTATCCATATCAATACCAGTCAGAATTTCTTCTCTGTATGACAATGCTGATGCGCTGCGCCAGATACTCACCAGCTCTCGGATCACGCGTCGCATCAGTTCAATAGCTACTATTGTCAATATCTATAAAT
This sequence comes from Eupithecia centaureata, assembly GCA_944547425.1. Taxonomy (NCBI): domain Eukaryota; kingdom Metazoa; phylum Arthropoda; class Insecta; order Lepidoptera; family Geometridae; genus Eupithecia; species Eupithecia centaureata. The sequence goes on from OX155694.1 coordinate 5,040,452, forward strand.
TTTATCATCGAAGTTAATGCTCAAGCACCATTAATTTTATGATTTATATTTTTACGCAAATATGACGTAACAGGGCAATATCTGCGCGCCCCGCTGAGATAAGTGATGGCGTCGCGTACACCGGAAGTGGGCTCATCCGGAGCCGTGCATCGCTTCCTCTCTGTCGTCACATCCGCTTCCGCTGATCCGTCTACTTGGAGTGCCCGCCCCTATCCAAACGATATTTTTCTAGGCTCTATGAGCTTTGATCGCGCGATTTATTTGCCTGTCAAATTCAGAAAGAAGACACGCGACGCTGGGGCCTTAATGCTTCAATGAATGGGAATTGAGAACTCTGTCATTGAAACGTTTACTTACTTAAATAATTTGCAAGCTTTCTAGGACAATGGTGCATCGTCATCACATCAAAGATGAAAACTTTGACAAAGAAGTTGCTTTACTAACGAACAGATATGTTTAAGAGCATTACGTGATCAAGATTCAATTCTCTTTAACCGACTTCAAGAAAGTGAGGATTGAGGATGTTAGGCTGTTTGTGTGTTTTATTTATGTCCGCTAATTTCTCCTTCAATTGTGGTCGTTTTTTCATTTCCATACAGAATGACCTTAAGTTGAAATCATAAAATCCTGTAAAATCTATAAAATCGTGTTAATATCAAGGAATTTGAAGTGTATTTTTGTTTTTTCGAAACAATCATTTGATTTGGATTCTGCAATCTGAACTGGAACCAGGGAATTATTCCACTGGACCCTTTATTGAAAGATCAATCTCTGTGATACATCAGAGGTGAAACGGAAATGACGTCGTATCAGCTGATTTGATGCGCCGCTGATAAGGAGATTGCCGCTGCGACCGGCCCTGTGACGTCCACAACATGTGGACAATCTTTCACGCTCATGTGTGCCACCCTTTTATTGGCGAAGGGATGAGAGGCTGTCTTAGTGTGGATATTCTGCATAAAAGATTCTCATGAGGCGTAAAGGATTTTGTAGACTTAATTTGTTGTATGCCAATAATAATTACAATTTCTTTTTCATCACAAAGGTTCTCTTGAATAACGTACAAAGTATAGCCATTAAGCATATTAGATCGAACTTGTATTGAAGACTAAAAGGGTTATGAAAATTATTTATTTATCTATTGAGGAACAATAAACGACCATCTCTCTACTACATCAAATGTATTTTACATTTGTTTATAATATATTTATATACCTATACACCCGAGAGTTACGCATATAAAGATATTATGAAGGAGAACTGAAAGACAAAGACTCAAAGTAAGGACATCTTGATCAAATTATGGGGCCACTAAGGAGCGCCACCTATTTTTTAAAAAAGAGACAATCAAAATAGACATCACATCACCAAAAAAAATTTCCTAGGACAAGAGTTTCCTCCTTATTATAATTGTATTCAATTTGAAAATTGTAAAATTGATCTTAGACCGCTACATTTTTTACAATGTTTCTTAAATTTAAAATGGCAATTTTTCCGATAGTCTAGAAAAATTAATTTCATTTATAAATTTTGATTCAGTAATGTCCATGTTAAGCCATATTCGCTGATTAGTCCGACATTTTGGGGTGCAAGGAAGAGAGCGTGAAATTGTCTGCTCACTTCTGTAAATATAATTTCGGCGACAAAAGGACTATAAATGATATACTCGGGGTCGCGGGTGCAAGTGTGCCTTGTTACACGAATTTTAAAAATTATCCCCTCTGTTTTGGGGTGACAAAACACGATTAATATAATCGCTTTGTTTTCAAATGATTTTCTCAACTTTTTTAAATATAATGCTATGTTTATAAAATACGTTCTCTTTCATTCTTCTTATATAAATAGCATTTATTTATTTTATTGTAATTCATAAACTCGTTCTGCAGGCCCCAACTATTTGGAAGAAGTAGCAAAAACTCGAAAAAAATCATACTGTAACTCGCCCCACGTTTTTTTGTGTGGTGATCCTTTTCAATGATTGGTACAGTTAGCATCTCTATCACATTACAAAATTTTAGTATTTACAAATCTTACTATTATAATAAATGCGATAGTAGGTACATAAACCATCATCAATAAATCCACACAACTTGAAATATCACTTAGATTAATGACAAAATTTCATTTCAAAGCCATCTTGGGTTCGCATTCGCCATGAACAGCTCCCTGAATTAATGCATCAGCTTGTGACTAATGGAATCACAGAACAAATAAAATTAAAATGTAAATAGTGGAACGGCGAAATGCTAATAATAAATTTCTCCATTTTAATAACTGTAACTGTAGCGAGGGGAGCTTCTGGCCTGTTAAGTCAATATAACACTTCCATTACTCCAAATTAAATTCCTTAGGGAGAGAGAAGTTTTTATTCTACGCAGACAAAGGAGGTTCGAAGAAACTGCCCATTGCAAGGGCTCACACTGCTTAATGCACTTCATATCTTTTAATGAGATTTCAAGGAGGTCAGATATAGCTTCTTATGTTTGTAATACCATCAAGTAGGAGTTTGAGGATACAAAGCATCTGTCAGTGGAGTATAAAGAAATAAGCTGTTGAAAAGATAAAAACGTAAAATTGACTTTACTTACTAAAATTTTGTGTCATAAAACTCAATTCCGTGTTTTTCGATTTAGAACTGGATGATATGACTTATATCTGCCCGTGGCTTCGCTTGCCTTGTTTTTATAGAAACATTTGAATGCCCTTCTATCCCATGACAAAAAATAGTCTTTGTTTTGTTCCTGGGCTGAAAGAGTATTAAAAAAAAAAATATCAAATACTTTCATTAAAATGAAAGTAAAGATAAGGAAGTGATATATCAAATATCATGATTGATGCGCGTAGCTGGGTACAGAAACTTGTTGATAAACAATATATTTTTCAAAACAGCAGATTTCGTCATAGATGTCCTCGGATGAGTTAATTCACAACAGCAACAGCCTGACAAATAATCCCAAACAAAAGCGCACTTGCATAAAAATCTCAATAATCCCTTTCTAAAAATTGGCAAGTGTGCAACGCGGGTGTGAGGCGTATTAATATTTCACGAAATTAATCATTATAATCCTTCTGGCAAACAAGTCACCCCGGGGACCGAGAACAATATAATGAAGTTGTCATTTTTTAGACTACACGGGGGAGGCTGGAGGAAATCCAAATTGAATCATGCGGCGAGGGAATTGTGCTATTATGTTATTAAACAGGCGAGGGCAAGACCCCGGCGAAACATTTTTTGTTGAAGGGCGTCGCGAGACAGTTAACAGTTTTCACAATAGAATTATGATATAATTTGACACAACCTCGCACGCGCGTCCGGCTGAGCCGGTAATCGAATGACTGGATTGGACTGTCTATTCATTCTGACTTCTATTTTGTATTGTTTATTGACTAGGTCTAAATAATTCATTTTTGAAAAATTACTAGTAAGTACCTACCGTCAAAACTATCTCTTATCTCATGGAAACTGATTTGTGGGATGAAAAGTGAGCTTTAGAGGGGGCTTTTAGAGCTAGTACTACGTCTGTACCAAATTTTAGCCAAATGAGGATTATGTTTATAAATTTAGGTTATAGGTACCCAAACATACTCAGAAAAAAATAGTAGGAACAAAGTTATCAGGGTCTCATTATGAAGACTATAACCTCGATTAATTGCAAACTGTGCTTAATCAGTAAAATAATTAAGAAAGTTTATTATACTAGGTTATTAAAATATCAAGCGACTTAAGCCCTCATCTGCTAAGTAGGTACCTCACACTTAAAAGAGCCGAGTGAAATGAAAGCTTTTATCCATATGTCAGAGAGAGTACTTACAGCGGCTTATTGTCACCCCCGCTAGAGAATTTGATAAAGCGTGTGCGAATATTAACAAAAGGAATATCTTGTTAAATTGATATAGCTCCAACTCCACGGAAATTTGAACCTTGGGTTCGATCCATCTCAACCTAATTTAACTCATAATTGATTGCACGCAGTCGAGGAGTTAAACCTTTTCATAAAGTCGAGCGTGAAATTGTCTCCGTTGGAAAATGTATAATTCAAAGGGGAAGATTAAAATATTATCCATGTTAAGTAAATATTCAAATGAATATTTTCCGTGTTAGACAACAATGGCGCTGGAGGGGAGGCTGCCGTAATTTGATAGATACCTATCTACAAAACGGTATATTCGTTAAGGGACCTCCCTGTTATTATAAATTATAAGCGCGATTTGGGAATTCTCTTGAATTAAACGGTTCTTGGAGAAAGGGGCGGGGCTGCTCTGTCTGATAAGGTAACTTTGTAGCGTGACACGAAAGCTGGTGAGTTCTGGCGCAGCGCAACAGCATTGTCAAGCGGGGCAATGCAGCTAGCGTCTTGGAGACGCTTGCAACTGGTATTGATATGGGTCAGTTGAGCTACCGCTTGTTTACTATTCTGCAGTTAGTTTCTATTCCTTGATTGTAATTTTTTCTGCTTGTATTTTCGTTGTGCCATACAGCAGGGTAACCCGGTCAGCATCTTGGGAACGGTTCCGACTAGTATTAATATAGGTCAGTTGAGCTACCGCTTGTTGGCTAGTCTTAGAAAGATCGATAGATAGATAATCCTTTATTACATACTCATTAAACATTTAGTACTTAAGTAAACTTATCATATACATAAGAGAGTCTTCAGTTAGCTCAATTGTAAACATTAGTTTTAATTTGTTTCTATTCCTTTATTTCTATTCCTAATTATCAAAATGATAACCCAAATAACATAAAGTCTACCTTAACTTAAATAGATTATTTACCCCCTTTTATACACCAATTTCTGGTATTGTAGTGTTAGGAAGGTACTTCTAAAAGTAGAGTGCATTTGTTACGTTACAATGACACGCAGATTATTATGACCCCTGTAGGCGGGTGTTGGCTCTTGGGACTTCATCTATTGTTATAATAAAATGCATCTCAGTGTTGCAGGGTGTTTGAAATAAAATGATAATTGAGTCTATAAATAAAAAAATAATCTTGAGTTCTGTATCCTTTGCATGAAAGTGGAACGACATAATTCGTCGTGTTTTAAAATTACGTAAATCGACTTCAAATTCATGAGACCAACAATGAGTCATGTAGTGAATTATATTAGGTATTTACTAGTATGTCTTCATGGCCTACATTATAATGATTTACCAACCCGTTATTTTTTTGCATGTTTTTATTTTTATATTTGTGATGCGATTAGTTTTCTTGTTATAAAATAGTTAAATTGAAAAAAAGTTGTAGAAAGTCTAAATTATATCTATTTCTGTTTTGAGTTAATAATAACAATAAACGAGTCTGTTTAAAACAAACTATAAACCGACTTCAAATTTTTAAAATAATATTGAGAACATCATCAATGCGCTATCACTACATAGTGTAAAATAAAGTCGCTTTCTCTGTCCCTATGTCATTATTTCCCTTTGAACGCTTAAATCTTTAAAACTACGCAACGGATTTTGACACGGTTTTTTTTAATAGATAGAGTGATTCAAGAGGAAGGTTTATACGAATAATAAAACCGTGCGAAGCCGGGATGGGTCGCTAGTATGCAATAAAATACGCATTAGTAAGAATGACTTAAAACTTCTGGTCAGATCTTGATCAAATTTATATGGGACATGGCTAGCACCAGTTTCCAAATAAAAAAATCAGTTCACTAGACAAAAGTTCAGAGATAACGCTCATAAAAAAATATTCGGATTGAGGACCTCCTTTTTTGAAGTCAGCTAAAACAACCACAATCTACTTCTTTTATGCTATAATCTACAAAAGCCACCGTTTATAACGCAGATAGTTATGCGAAAATTTAAAAGTTGCATTTCAATCCCAAAAAAAAAAAACAATTCACATCGCTTTTTCCTACTAACAAGAAATTATTTTAACGATCTCGCGTATCCATTGATTCCTATATCACCAGCGCACCTACACGAGGGTGTAACGTGTTTATATGTTTATTTTAATACGCGTGTCGTGCGTATAATACGGAATTTATTACGGCACGACCCCCGGATTAATGCTATACCTAAGGAAGATTTGAATCCGAGGCATTAACTTAGATTGATACATGCAGGAGTTTGAGTGTGTTTATTTAGATTTGAAAGCGAATCATATTTAGGTTAATGGGTTTTCCGGTACTTATTTGCCAGAAAGGTAAGGGTTTTCTCTTGGGTTTCCCGCTCTAGTGTAGGTAATTTGCACGCTAAAAAGAAATTGAGTCTAAAAAGAACCAGAGTGAAAATAATCTGAAAAGAACTAAAAAGGACCAAAGTGAAAGTGAAGAATAACCACAATCTTAAAAGAACCAGAGTCTAAAAATAACCAGAGTGAAATAGAACCAGAGTGAAAATAACTAAAAAGAACCAGAGAGAAAAAAACAGAGTTAAAGAACCAAAAAAGAGCTTAAAGAACCAGAGTCTAAAAATAACCAGAGGGAAAAGAACTAGAAACGAACTTAAAAGAACCAGTGTCCATTTGTACTTTAAAATCGCTTCTCAGTACCATAAACTACTTTTAAAGACCTCAGCTGCAAGGTCCACTTGTGATGTAGAATGTTGCCGGTTCGATTCCTGCCGGGGATCTGCAAATATTTGTTCCGGGGTTCTAAGTGTTTTCTATGTACTTATAATAAAAAAAATATATATGTAATGTATTGTATTAAGTATCTCAGTCATATTAGTATATATCAGATGATTCTGCGACGATTGTCCAAGATTCTTGAAAAAAAGTACCTACACTGTAAAATAGTACTTAATTAGATAAGTAATACATAAGTCATATGTACCTACTACTTTGGGGCAAAATAATGCAACGATGATATTATATTCAATAGGTATTACTTATTTAGTGTTTAAGTGCAAAAGTAATTAACGATAAACACTTGGAAGATATCACAAAGCAGGTTCGAAGCTACTGTTTTATATCACTTCAGATCTAATTTCGAGGATAAGTCTGTACGGATGCGCAATGATTAATGGCTACTAATAACGAGAAAAACTGGCTATAATCTATTTCCATTGTTTACAAATCGGTTGAACAGAAAACCATAAAACACCCCACACACAAAGAATCTTTACATAAACAAATGAATGCGTTGTTGTTCTACCTCATCCTTAAAGTCACCAAACAGTTTATTTTCTGGTTTCTACATATTCTTCAATGATAATTCCAAGTGCCCAAGACAATTTGAGCCACGGCAAACCGAAAATTTGACTCAGCATTGTCCCTATATTAAAATTTATGTGTGTAGCTACTCAGAGCCTTATGTTCGTTAAAAAACCAATCTAAGAGACAATTAAAAGTTAGTAGAGTTTCGGACAAACAAATTTAATTAACATTCACTTATTTCCCCGCTTGATCCAAGGGAGACAAATAGTCTGAGTAAAATTTATGTATCGGAATCAAATTCAATTTCGTCTTTGAATTTTTTACACGATTTTTAGGGCCGATTTACATTGGTGGGTGCGCGAGCGAAAGGTGTTTGTGGATACGCTACGACTGTGGAGATGAGATCTAGGAATAATAAAGTAGTTCTGTAAATTTGTACTTCATGTAGTTTTTGTCCCCAAATGGGTGTTTCCTTCCAGAATCTTCTTTAAACAAACGGCAAAGGTTGATGTTGATAATATTTGTATGCCAATCTATAAAGAAGGATTTTGTAGAACAATACCGAAAAGCCACACCGCAAGTCACTTTCACACTTTAAATGTAAGTATTGCCTTAGAAGGGATATTTTAAAAGCATATAAGTATTAAAGCAAACCTAAAAAAGGTAATAAATACAAAGATAAACAATATTGCTTTTCGCTACCTTCGATCTTGTGAAAGTTTTCTTACAGGATTTTTCTAATCTTCTTTAGCATCGTTTATATTGATTATGGCGCTCCTCTTGCCTAATTTATATTCAGCTAGTGTTTTTTCATCACGCCTTGTGCTTAATATCGCAATTTGTACCGTAGTTGGCGTAAGCCGAGGGGACCTGTCACCTTTACTCTCGGACTCGGCGTCTCCTGAATGCCTATTTTATTGCTCGCTTACACATAAACAACTGAACTTTACGATCCTTTTTACATTCAGAAATAGGTTATAAACTAATTATTAAATGAAGATTGAAGACTGACTGTTTCTGTAAATAAGAATGATTATGAATCGGCGTTCCAGTCTGATTTATGGGCGCGGTGATGTCCGATGACAAAATTATGTCTCCGTCATAAATGTTCTCCGGATCGGATGGCATCCATGATAATGGTTGGTTTTTTCTGCACGACGTCGCCAGCGCAGTCTGTGCAGACAACAACTGCACAGACGAGCGACTAAAGCGTACTTGGCGATCATGCAGTATGGAAATATCCTATCAAGACATGCATGCTTGGGTGCGCATGCTTATAAAGATAGAAAGAAATTAAAAAGAAAACAAAGTATGTGGATATAATCTAATATAGCTCCAATTACCAAAACACGTACTTAGCTTCAAATCAATCTTGGAAAATCTCGTATTTATAATAAGTTATAACGTAAGTATTTAGGCATGCGCGGGCACAGGTATACAGAACTAGACTAGCTTATAGAAAATATTAAAAGTTTGCTGCGCCCCGCGGTTTTACGCGTGTGAAAATTGATAGAAAATAGCCTAAGTTTTATTCCAGAGATAGACGTATAATATTATATTATCGTGATAATTCTTGTAGTTATTTGTTGACAGTGAAATATAGTTAAAAAAAAATCTCCCGTATACAACACTAGTTATTAAGTAGAATTTTTTAAGATATATCTTTGGTTTCATCAGGAATTTCATTTTAAATTTCTAGATAACAAATTATGATTTCAAAGATAGTGCTTTCTCCTGATACTGATTATATGTCCCATCATTTTATGGAACTCTGAAGGAGTTGACACGGAATTGTATGTTACAAACGTACTCCAGCTCGGCCGGTCGTGCCCGTCTCCTGGCCGATTCTACATGGGAGTCAAGACATGGAAAAGACAAAAATGTGGTTGAAGCGACGCATGACACGTGTGGTGGGTGATGATGTGTCTGGCGCAGCGCATGCCTTCTAAACGGAGCAACGCAGCGGTTAGAACAGTGAGCTACCTCTTCATTACTTGCAACAGTCTTTTTTACCTATCTGACAAAATAATTTTTTTTTTAATTTTACTTTATTTTTATTTTACTAATAAACTCAACCGTTTTATTTGTAAATAATGGTCCTTATTTTTATTCTATGAATAAAATTTTCTCATTTGATTGTATATTTTTTTAGTGTACTTAGAAACATAATTTGCTAGGTTGAACGAAAATGGAAATTAAAAACGAATTTATTGATCAAGATTAAATTCAAATTAAAGAGCATACTCTTATGCTACTAGACACACACAATAAACATATCACACGATGGATTTTTTGACGACCTATGTGGTTCAGCGGGCGATAGTTCTCCTGCAAACGTAGGTTTGCAGTTGCAGGTTCGAATCCCGCCTCGGAACAAATATATGCACGATTTCAGATATTTGATCAGTCTTTTGGTTGTTTTCGATGTATTATACAAAATATCTATCTATGTAGTATTATGTGTATATCAGTATATCAGTTGTCTAGTACCCATAACACAAGGTTTGCTTAGATTGGATCTAGATCATGTTGTATTGCTGTCAATCCAGCACTATTTATTATATCACTTTGTAAGTAAGTTAACTAGGAAAATATTTCCGATTTCTGTCTACAAAATAGTATTCCAAAGCCCGAAGAAGACGATCAAAAACGTGGCGCCGCAGATCAATTAGTTCCAAGTAATAAACAAAGCAAATTCGTCCGTTATGAAAAGAATTCGCCTGTCGGTAGTTTCTTCTGTCCCACATCAATCAAAATCATACTGATAATGAAATCATCATTTGGGTGGCCATAGAGAGCTGGTTCCGAGAATTCTGTCTCCGATGCATCGCAGTCATTAACACATTCCTGATTTATTAATTAGAGGTTGATGTTGCTAAATCAAATGATTCCTCACAATCGGTAGTTTGTAGATTTTTAAAAAAACGTTGAATTTTTCGCGGTCATGGTTTATTGTCGCGATATAATAAATCAAATAAAAACATGAGAAAACAAATTAATCAAATTGCCGCTATTTTTTTTTTTATTTATTAGTCCATCTAGGAAAGGCGAAAGCCGTAAAGCCATACTGCCTTGTCTTTCGTATTTTTTGAATTCAGTGAATTGTCGCTAAGGTAATTTTTTTTTTTTAGCTTCAGCATTTATTCTGCCATTATGAAGGTGCAATAGTAACGTTATAGCTGTCAGTTGAAAACGATTCTCCCTAGGGCGGAAAAGTATCATATTCAACCCGCTCTTCATGCATGTTTAGACCTACTTTCCGAGTATGAATGTATGTATGTAATGAAAAATAAATGATGCTGTCAATCCACACAGCAATATCGAGCCCCAAGCTAAACAAAGCCTGTGTTCTCTTACTATCTTACTTATCACTACATAGTATAAAATCAAGTCGCTATCTCTGTCCCTATGTCCTTATGGCCCTTTGAATGGTTAAATCTTTAAAACTACGCAACGGATTTAGATGCGGTTTTTTTAATAGATAGACTTATTCAAGATGAAGGTTTATACGTATAATAAAACCGTGCAAAGCCGGGGCCGGGTCGCTAGTATTGTAATAAATGGGAAAGTCTGTTAGATGTTTGTTATAAGTAATCTTTGTAACTACTTAGGTAATTTAAATGAAATTTGGTATGTACATAGTGTAGGGCCTAGAATAACACATTGGATATGAAAATTTGGAAATTTTAACCTCTGATGGGGTTAAATAGGGTGGTAAAATTGGTATGGAAAATTATTATTCCTTGGTTTGATTCGCCCAAAACTCGGTATAGATAAACTGCAAAGTAAATAATTAAACAGGTATTTTTTACTATTACGAAACTACTCCTAGGCTTTGCAAATAAATTTCCATGCGGGCGAAGCCGCGGGGCGCATCTAGTAGGTACTAGATGACCGAAATATCCTTACTTATATTATAAACGTGAAAGTTTGTATGGATGTATGAATATATGGATGTATGTTCCTCTTCCACACAAAAACTGCTGAACGGATCTGGCTGAAATTTTGAATAATGTAGTTCTAGCCCTGGAATAACACACGCTACTTTTTAGCCCATAAATCAATTCACATAAGATATAAATAGCCTTGAAACGTTTCTAGATAGAAATAACACGTTCGAAGCCGCGAATCGATACTTTATACATTTTATTTACACAGATAAGTTTCTATGTTTCCGCTCTTTGATTATATAGTTTCCGCTGTAGAAAGAGCTAACGACGCTAGAGTTCTCAGGAAGTCCAACTTACTATTTTAGACCTGAAATTGCTATTAAATATAACTAATACAGGGTTATAGGTATCTAATGATTAACATCGAAAAGGCGAATTGGGTAAATCAAGACTAACCACTTTTGTTATACGATATTTTCTAATTCAATGATTTTTTTTCCATTAAAAAAAAATATAAGCAAATTTTCAGTTCTAATTTTCTCTCGGCCGAGCGATTGAGTAGCAGTCGTAGCATTCAGCTGACTGCGCACAAGTCAGAATCAAATAAATGCAACATAGGTATATAGGTCTTTACGAGACATAGAGCTTACAATTGATAGAAATTCCCGCCAAAATTAAAATGTTAAAACTGGAGATGTATTCCGTTTTGGAAAAAGTCATATACCAAAAGTTGTTTGTCTTGATTGTCCCAAGTAGCCTTTAAGAGGTTAATCAATTAATACCTATAACCCTGTATATTAAAAACTATAAACAGTTATAAATAATGTTTGCGCATTCCCATACTGAAAGGGACGAAAGTTTAAGTAGCATCGAAGTCTACTTTTTTCAATTTCTAGTTATTTTATTTATGAAATACATATTTAAATCATATTTTTCTGGATATTACTTAATTTCTCAAAAATTGTGAGGGCTTACGCACTATAAGAAAACCATATTTTTAATGTGTTCATTCATTTTTATTTACCCTACACCCATTGTAATGATAGTTTTTATGATTAGAAATTCCACCGTGGTAAAATTTAATGATTTTGAGTGGCATTTACTCAGTGCTTACATGAAGCACTGATCGAAATGTTGTTCTTTCTCTTTATGTGTGTGTTCAGTACAGCACGTAGTTTTACGATAGACTTACAGGACGATGGAAGCTACGATTTATTTAATATATCCAGCAAAATCTACAATAAATCAGCTGATTCAGATGACGAGAGGAGTCAGAGGAAATACGGTTTGAGTTTAAACGATGGTTGCAGAGAATATGTCAAAGTATTCAAATGTATGACGAACTGTCAAGCCTTGAATTTTCAGATTTACAGGCTGAACTTTAAATGCGCATGCACATGCCACAAGAAACAAAGCATCCACTCTACGTTGCCTTACTTTCAATGGAAGACTACTGGAACTACCATGAAAATACCAAAAACTCGAAGTCCTTATCTTTGGAGCATCATCGGGACTCTGTCTCCTACGCCCACCCCTCCTACGACAACCAATGCAACAGAGTTTACGTGTCCAACGCTACCAGACATAGAAAATACAACGCTATCAGGAAACCAGACTGAAGGAAACGGGACAGATTCGACTGGAACTGGTGACGTGTTATCAGCTGACACTACCATCGCGGCTAATGCCGATGCTTCCAAAGCGGATGCGGTGACAGGCGCAGCGGACGGCGGGAAAGATGCAGTACCGGATGCAGGCGAACCTACAGAGGCGCCGCCGCCGCCGGCAGAAGACCCACCCCCAGAGAAATAGCCAAATGATGGTTAAGGCTGCTGACTGCTGAACGGCGTGTCATGGCAAAGGATTTTATTACTGATCAAGTTATGTTTAATCTTATTTCAATGAGTTTAGAATTCATGAAAATTTATATCGATACAACAATACCGGAGGATTTCGCGGCATGACATATCGTTTTACTCCACGGGTTTCCGCGGCGCGCCATTGCATCCCGCGAGACGTATGAGTCACTTTGTGTGGAGGAATTATGATGGTTAAATTAATTGAAATAAGGTTGAAACTTGAGCAGTGGTAAAAATTAGTTGATGATAGAATGACTGGACTTTCAACTTCGTCGGCATACCGCGGAATGCCGTGGCATCCTTCAGGATGCCGTAGCACAACCTGCCGTGCCATGCCGTCAGTCGGCCGGCGCCGCGCCGGCCTTTAAAGTCATCGGGGAACATGAGTGGTTTAAATAAAATGACTGCAATCTAACGATTTTTTTATTTTTATATACCGCATACCATAGGAAAAAACTGCTATTGGCTGGCCGCTATATTAGGCCCGATTGATAACTTTCACCTGATTACACAAAAAATAATAACTAACGGCGAAAATATTACTTACAACCATCATGTTATCCAGTGTTCTGGGTGCTTTCTGAGGTATAATATAAATAACTAGACTGTTTGCAACCTTCTGCGGGTAGATCTATTGTTTCCATTGTATATACTAGTTTTAATTTGTTTCTATTTCTCTTTGTTTTTTTTTGTTATTTATGATATGTTTACCTACATATTCATCATAGCACCTTCCTAAATTCTGAATTTAGTCAAAAAATTAGTTAACTATGCAATACAAAAATGACAGCTATCATAGTTTTTGATATTGAGATCTATTTTGTAATCTACACCGCTTATCGAAAACGATATTGGGTATACCTAAATCATACCTTTTCTTACGTCATACACACATAAATATGTTGCTTGAGAAATATGTACCCAGAAATTCTCACTTCCTATATACATTGAGGTAGGTATGTTTTAGGTGCCTACAAGGTAGATATTTTCCTAATTAAGATAAATACTCTATACCGCGATAAACACCGTATGAGCAGTAAAATTTCTAATTTAAATTTAATTTTAAAACCTCTTAGCATTTTGCTGAAGTATCGAGTATTTAACATAAATCTTTGAAGATGAAAACTGTTTTATTTATAATACTGATAACAGTATCCGTGCTTAAAGAAATAAGTACCATGGGGATTCCATATAATGGTAATAATATTGTGATAAATATAAAATGCTTTATTGCAAACTTAAACAAAAGTAAATACAACAGAACCACTTTATGACTAAGTGACAATTGGCGGTCTTTTCGCAGAAGGACGATCTCTACTAGATAGCCTCGATAATTTATTAGAGTAATTTAGCAGCAAAGCAACGCCACGCAGCCATGGGACTACTATTAAAAAAAGGCTATATATATTATTTAGGGTGATAATTTATATGTTATTAATTTTAGCGACGGAGTCCATACCAGAAGATATAGTTGATAGTGAGGGGATTTCAACATACGGTAATATACATTTTATTTTTACAATGAAGATATTCTTCAAAATACATGTAATGAATATGTATTTTTAGATATTTTAGTTTATAGCCAACTGACAAAATGATAAAAAGATATAGTCGTGCCTCACTCTCATTTGTTTAAATTTGCAGCGACCGAAAAGATGATCAATGATACTAATGACACTGAAAAAGGACTTTCAACGTATGGTAAATACTTAGTACTTAGATGCTCATTCAACAAAGAAATTAATTAACTATTTAAAAACAATTCTTATTAAATGCTTAAATAAATATGTTTCATTTATTTCAGCAACGATAACAAATCTTACAGAACTAAATAACAATGAGACAGAAACTACGAGTGGTAATAAATTTATCATTGTTTATTTTTGATATATTAGTGAATATAAGTATAATTTAGGCGTATTACTGTAACAAATCATTTAAATCATTAAACTGGTCATGTCTCATTTTTTTAAGCTACTGAAGAAACGCTAAATGCAACAGTTAACAGTGAAAATGGACACTCAACGTATGGTAAATATATCTTAAGTTATTTCCATAATTAGTCCACGATAAATAAACAAAAAATGTAGATTTATTTTATTTATTTCAGCAACGACGACAAATAACAATGAAAGGGAAACTACGAGTGGTAATATACTTTTATGTTTGTGTATCGTTGTTTTTTTTATGAGATATTACTTAAGTTGGTGTATTAGTTATGTGTGAGATATTAGTTATTCTGTACGTATTTTTCAAAAAACTAATATACTCGTATTTCTCTAGCATTAACCTGGTCTTTTGTTTTTTTAGGAGATGTAAAAACATTGAACGCTACAAATGACAGTAAAAACGGACACTCAACGTATGGTAAATATAACTCTTATTCTCATACTTGGTACGCAATAAATAAATACATTGGTATACTTTCTGTCTACATTATAAACTATTCATAAATTTATTAAGTTACATTCCGCGGCTTCACCCGCATCAAAATTGATGAAAATTGATGATTGCCTGTGTTTTATTCCAAACCCAGAACCATGTCTTTTAAAAATTTCAGCTCGATCCCTTTAATAGTTTTGTCGTCAACAGTAAATAAACATCCATCCATCTATCCAAACTTTTGTATGTATAATTATAAGTGTGATGTGATACCATAGATAATGTTTTTATTGTTTCAGCAACAACAACAATTCAAACAGAACCAAATAACAATGAGAGGGAAACCACGAGAGGTAATACTTTTATTTTTTTATTATTTTTTACATAATAGTCTCATATTACCTTTAAAAAAATTGAAGTTAGTTAACTAACTGTTTTTTAAAACTAGCGAGATTAAAAAAACAGTTAGGAAACTAACTTTTTTAAAGGTAATTAGTTTGAGACTATTGTCAATGTGGTCGAAGTCAATAAAATATATGAAGAATACTATTTAGGTACATGAAGGGCACGAAACAAAAATCAAACTAATCATTTTTATGTTTTAGTTGCAGAAAAATTATCCCATATTATGCGCGCCAGTGAAAACCTTTCAACGGATGGTAATATTTAATACTTTTATTATTATTTATGGCATCAGCAAATTGTGCTATTCATTATATTTTATATTATATAAATAAATATAAATAAATAATAAATAAATAAATAAATAATTCCGGACAGTCTACACAGTATCATCTAGCCCCAAGCTAAGCAGAGCTTGTGTTATGGGTACTAGATGACTGATATACTTAATACAATATACTACATAGATAGATATTTTTTATTATACATATTAAACACCCAGACCAACGAAACAAATTTTTGCAGATCGTGCACAGATTTGTTCCGAGGCGGGAATCGAACCCGCAACCTCCTGCGTCGCAGGCGGCCCTTCGCCCACCGCGCCACATCGGTCGTCAAAGTCATTTATTCGTAGCTTAACTTGACACACAATAAAGACTTAAAACACATTTTATAAAAATATTAAACAAACATTTAATATAAATAAAAGTAAAATAACGATACGATTTTTTTATATTTTATATCAGAAGTCCGTTAATTTTTATTATATTTGTAACTGTTCTTTTTAAAAACAAGTGTTGTCTCTTTTTTAGCAATGAGTACAATATTCAAAGAAGCAGTTACTACTGCAATGGGTATTCCTAGTGGTATGTTCTTACCTGTTAATTTGTATAAAATAATAAGTACATCATCATCTACAATAATAAATTGATCTCGTTCTTCTCGTTGTGTGAATCTATCTCTCTCTCTCCCTCATGACTGACCTTGGTTTATTATTTTAGCAACAGAAAAGATATCAAATGCAACGAATTTTAGTGATCGAAACCGAGAGGTTATTTGGAAACCTTTAATGTCAATACCAAAACAAACAATAATTGAAAATGAAATTGGGATATCGAGTGGTAATTCGTTTTTATATTAACTTATCCGCAAAGAATTAGTAACAAAATTAACTCTTATAAAATTGTTCTTGCACTTATAACCTTTTTAAATTTTTTTAGCACCACATAAGTTAAAGTCAAAAAGAAAGCAAGAGAAGAAGAGTAGAATTTCTATCAATGGTAACTTACGTCATCTTATGACTTATCCAACGTATTTATTTTATTAAGATTGAGATATTTTTTTACCAATTTCTTTTTATTTATTGATCAGCATCGAAAAAAAGTACGCAAGTGAAAATGATTGGGAGGAATAAAGAAAAAGGTATGTATATGTAACTAACTAATAGTTTGGTTTAAATTCAAATTATATGGCCATAGTGGAATATAAACTAATATATAAAAATATATTTATCTACTAATTAATAAGTGATAAATGTTGAATATTGACAATACAAGATTTTCTATGGGCCTTATTTTTTAATTTATTTCTTATTTTCTTTTCTAGCAAAGCAAACTAAAATAAAACAAAAGGCAAACAGTAAACGTGGAATTTCCGACGAGGATGGTAGGTAATTATAGTGGTTTGGCAATTATAAGCTTCTACATTATTACTCAAATAAAATTTAATAATTTAAGAAATACATTCTTATCTATAAAATGAATGTAATTCTTATAAAGACACAAAAAAAAGTTTTTTTCTTTCTTTTCAGCGACTGAGTCCATCAAGGTATCTCTTGATTCTTTTTATGAGGAATCAACACAGCAGAAGAAGAAGCTAAAGAAACTGAAACAAAATAGTAAATAGTCCTGATCTTTTTTAAATCTGTGATCTTACCGCTACCAAATATCGCTCAGTTAGTGATATTACGACATCACGTTTGAGCGATCAATAAAACTATGTATTAATTTTAATGGCTTATTCATTTTTCAGTACCACAGCCTGACAAAGCCGCCTTGCGTTACGGATTCCAACAAACCAAACAATGCCATGATTACGAGAAAGCTTTTTTGTGTGTGAGAAAATGTTTAGACATGGGATTCGATCTTGCGAAAGCGGATAAAAACTGTGGTTGCACATGCACGCGCAACAGATTGCTTCATATGCACAAACAACTAATAAAAATCCACAGTTCCACTCCTTGGAAGGGCGGTGCTCCGACCACTAGTTTACCTCCGTGGGTAATAAAGCAGAGCAGCGCAATACCGAAGCCTGTTAAGAATCCAGAGAATCATGACTATGAAGTCTATGCAGACGTTTCATTTTCACACAAGTCTGGCGAAGATGGAGGTGGCGATGATGATGCAACCAAAAACCCTGATGGTTCCGGCGAAGGTGACTATAAAATATCTATTATGTTAGTGGTATAACGCGATTGTTTAAAAATCTGACTCCCAGGCTAATACTCTACTTACGAGACTTTTTAGATGCTCCACCCCTGTGTGTTTGGCTGTATTAAGTCTGTTAAGGAGATGGATTGGAAAAATATGACCTTCAGGCAATAGCGTTAAAATGCGTTTGTACTTTTACTCTACATACGAGACGTTTTAGATGCTCTTACCCAGTGTGTGTGTTCTCCAAAGGCCCCAGTCAATCAAGTCTAGGCAATCAAGACTTAAGAGACTGGGGCCTCCGTCTCCTCCATATGTTCAATAATTATATATAGCGTTCGAGTATGAGGATAAGATTCACGTGAAAATGGAAGAATGCATTGCATTATCCAAGCTGAAGATTGCCAGTTTACTAACTATTGCTTTTCACACCTAACAGGGAATGGAGGCGATGGGGAAGGCGATGGCGACGTCACCAAAGGTGACGAGGATGGCACAACTCCCGCGGATGGTGAAGGCGGCGAAGGTGCGTTTGTTTTTTTAGTTTCTTAAGATGTTGTTGATTTTAACATTGACATCGAATTTAAATTACAAACATTCCTTGTGGTGTTTTCGATATCATCTATCATCAAATTATGGTCATCGTATGTAAATACGTAACATACTATAACTACGAAAGTAATTAACTAAGTAATAAAAAATAATCCAATATCTCAAGTAGGCCGAAAACGGTGTATGTGCCAACAATTTTCACAAATTTGGATCTAAAAATCTCGTAAAAACAATGTATATATTTAAATTCAAAATTACCTTTCAAATAAAAAGCTAGGCAAATGACTATCTATTTATAATATATTTGACCTTTATGCACAACATGAACAAAATAAACAATCTTGTAAACCAGCTGCAAAAATGCAGCTGATTTTCCTGATCCCTTGGATCTATTTCCAGCCTATCCTTCCCTAATGAACGCCATTGGACCCTGACCTCAGTTTGCAGCATCCAAAATCAACCTGTGCTTATGATAAAGAAATATGTTTTTTAGGTGGTGAAGGAGGCGAGGGAGGGGAAGGAGGAGAAGGAGGAGAGGGTGGAGAAGGAGGGGAGGGAGGAGAGGGAGGCGAGGGAGGTGAAGGTGAGGAAAAACCGGCGGAGGAAGGCGAAGCTCCAGCGGAAGAGGAAGCTCCCGCTGAGGAACGCTAACAATATGTTTACGAGATTGATTATATTATTAAGACTTATTTGTATGTTTTCTCTGTATAACTGTTACTCTTCTAAAAAGATCGTAAAAAGATATCCCTTCAAACAAAAAATATCTTGCTGTAAGTAAAAAGATTCAGCGTTGCTGATATTTAATCAAAGCGATTACCGTTTACGAAGTAAGGATAGTTTTCCGGAAAACTTGGTACGGGTGAATCCGCTTGGAATTTCATAAAAGGATGACAAACGAAAGTCGTATGCCGAGAATACCTTATTTTCCACACTATTTTTGCATAGAACAACTAATCTACCTAAGTAATTACATTAATTTAAAAAACACGTTTAGGTGCCTATGCCCTATCGGATTTCCCACTTCATATTACTAGTTATATTTTTGACACAATGACAAGTTAAAATATAAGAACAAACTTTGATAAAATTTTCCATGGTATGGACGTACAAAAACTTTACGTAAAGCCCCAGGGGCTATCCGATAGATTGACGGCTATGATGTATGGGCTGAGATTTTTTACCAATACCTACACTCGTAACATATTTTTGCTTTTATATTAATATATCAATTTCTTTTATACTTATTACTTTGACATTTTACGCAAAAATGTAGACAGTTGTGATAAGGGTAGAAAACGTGGACTGTGATATTATAGGTATTGTTATTTTATAGGAACTTGTTTCATATTTATTGCGATAGAAGCCAAAGCTGTGTTTCGGAATCGAACGTTTGTAAAATTAATTTGCACTCGAGCACTCGAGATATATATGTATTCATAAAATTTAGAAAATGTTATTTAGTGCTATTATTTCGCTCATAATGTAGCTAGCTCGTTGTGACCAGGGTTCCATGCTATAAATTGCGATGACCCTCGCAACTTGAGACAACGCCAGATGGGGATGGACACAATAAAACTTAAATTGCCAATATTTATTGGATACCCATAGGTCGTCATCACTCAAAGTATTTCACATTTGCTGTGAGTATTTCCAGAGTTATTTTTCAAAGTCAAAGTCTAGTAGAAACATTTACACCTACCTTTTTTAACTAAAAAAAAGACATAACAAAAATATAAGGGCTCTTTGTTGAATTCGGAACCATATTAAAGCAGGAGATATTTCCGAAGACAAGTCGGCTAATCCAAATAGCAAGGTGCTTTGATAGGAGATTGATTTATTTGTAATAAAATACTTCTGAGCTCTCTTTTATCTGTCTACGCACAATCGAGGGCAAAACAAAAGGTAAGCTAACAATAAATCCTCCTACATAAAAATTGCAACAACTTTGTTCATAATGCCGATGGAGGCATCATCAAAAGTTGGTTCGGATCGCACCCTCGCGCCCATTCGTGCAGTGATTACCAATAAATCCAATACGGGATAATTGGCCGGCTTAATTCTGTTCTATCTTTCTACTTAGTTCAGTCGTCAGAATGTGCCAGCTTGGCTCCCTTGGGAGAGTCCAGCGAGAAAACAAACACCGCTGTCTCGCCGAACGAAACTAGCTCTTCCAGTACTTTCATAAAAGTGATTTTCATTTGGGAATATGGAACGAAGTATATCCTACGGCAAATGAAGAAAATGGTACGGTTAATGAGGTATTTTTAGTTCTTCTGCTCGGTGTTAATGTAGCTTTACTGGATATTCCTATCGGTACCGATTATGTTTTTGTATCAGTTTTGACAGCCGCGTGACGTTTGACGGACATAGATGGCGCATTCCCTGTCGCCTAATGGATGGGAATTATGGAGTCAAGGGGTGGCAGCGATTTGATATTCGCATCAGCCGGCGGCCCTAGGGACCGGTGTGACGTGATTCAATAGCAATGCCCTAGGATCGACGTTTTTATAACTATTCAGATGAAGGAAAATGTTTGTTTAAGTCGAAAGGATAAACACCTAGTGTAACAGTGGCGCAAGGCGTCTTTTAATGTACCTTTTCAATCAATTTGATCAACCTTAACGTATCCCTAATTATAAATTCAATATGTAATAGCAAATTGAGCAAAATATACAAAGATATACCAATCTATAGGTATAACTACCTACCTAGCTTTAGTATAAATACCTACGCCGAACGAGCTAAAATTAAAACGTCAGTCAAAGCGGAAAATCCCGTTCCGAAAAATTAACCAACAGAATTCCAACAAATAATTAATCTGGAATAATCATACAAAACGACGAGAGCGGGATGCTCGTCCATTATTACCATTCATTTCAAATCAGCCGTGCGGAGGGACGAGGGCCTCCCGACCTGAAAAGCATACATTTTCCAATCAGGGCACGTATCATTTAACTTGCTATTAAATTCGACTTCTTCCCTCCGAATTATTATCATGTCAAAAAGGCTAAACGTGGAATAAAATACATTTATCAAGTCCGCCTTATAAAACGCAGAGCATCCGGCTTAATTCGAGTGATTAACTTATTGTGCGGTAAACATTCAGGTGGGTGAAAAGAAAATTCGGATGTTTTCTAAGAGTGAAATACTTTTCATAAACACCGTCATAACATTCATGCTCAAGACCTTTTACTGTAATTACGTGCCAGTCGGCGCTGGGGTGAATTAGAGAATTAAAAATGTATGAAAGAAGTCTCTGCTTGTTTCTTACATTCGTATGATTCGGGAAGTTTAGCGGGGCAGGTATGAATAGCCATAGTTATTAACTCTACGCCTGTTTTAACCATAGATTACGTAGAATGGAACAGACCTCATTTTTATCAGACCTATTTTGGTATCCCACGTTGTGTGTTCTGTGTTCGTGTCTATCACAGTAAGCACCACTCGTCAGCACGCGCCGTGTCACCTGACACCGGCTCCCCTAGTTATTAAATTAATAACTTGAACGCCATTACCCGGCTAATTGGAGGGGCGATGAGCTCCTTTAATGCGTTACCTAAGCGTTTAACGCGGGTTATCAACTGGATAATTAATATTTTCTGAGCACACGTGAGGATTTTGTTAGAACTTTGAAAGGGTGGATCACATGAAAATGGGGCAAAGTCAGGTTTATGATTTTGCTGATAAAAGGGTTCATTTCTCAAAGGTAAGTTAATACAATTAACTATGTCAAAAATTGTTTTTATCGTACTCGATCAGAAACTATTATTATAAATATCCACGGGTATTTATAGCGTTTAATTGCCTACGTTTCCCGACGTTTCAACAAGTTTACACTCTTTCGTAGCCCGAGACTACCGCGACTGAGATGATAGAGTGTAAGTAATCGTGATAAATACCCGTGGATATATCACTACATAGTAAAACAAAGTCGTTTTCTCTGTCCCTATATCCCTATGTATTCTTAAATATTTTAAACTACGCAACAGATTTTGATGCGCTTTTTTTAATAGATTGATTCAAGAGGAAGGTTTATACGTAGAATAAAAACGTGCGAAGCCGGGGCGGGTTGCTAGCTTATAATAATTTTGTCAAAACTACAAGCAAGGAATGGAAAAATTACAACTAGTATTTACAATTGAAACCATTGAGCTAACTGCAGACGGTTGCAAACAGTCTAAAGGTACCTCAATTGATCCATGAAGTTCGGATCAAGACTGAGTCAGCACCATCCAAGCCAATTCATGATCATTTATAAGGTAGGAATTGATCAGCTAGGTAACGGTAAATATTCCTTGTTTACGAACATATCATTTTGCTCCGTCGGCGCTTAGGGCTAAATTTTGCTTAGAAATTCAAGAGATATAATTAAGAATTTCGCTGAGCGTTTATAATTCCCCTAATGAATGATATCAAGTTTCGGGTAATTAGCGCCCGGGGTCTTATTTTGTTATTGAATAAAAATATTTACAGTTATATCCCTTTTCGATTCTAAGAACGTCTAAACCTTCATCCTACCTTGAAGTTTCTTACAACTTTTGCCGGCAAAACTTATGATTTAACTTTCCAATAGTTACCTACATATTTAGATTTGAATAATAGAAAACCCTTTACCGCAGCATAGCATATTAGAGTTGTTTGGTATTTTTACACTATTGTGATATCAAAAGCTACAAAAGACAAAAACATAAGTACGTGCTCAGAACACGTTATAATTATGTGTTTGTAGCGAAGACCTTGGCAGGCGGTGTCCGTTTCACGTACTGGAGGCCCTACAATAGCAAGCGTGATACAAATATACACATAATTTTAATGCCGGGGGTGAAGCATTAAAAGTCAGGGATCAAATGCCTATAATACTGTAAACAGAAAGCTATGGAGTAGCAGTTATAATGAAAAGTTTTAAGGCAATGATCTTACAAATTGCGGCAGTGATATTAAAATTTTTGAGTAAATAACAGTAACTTACATAAATTACTTAAAAAAATACAAATAGTCTTTATTGCACACCACGGTAAAAAAAAGAGCACAATAAAAGACTAACAAAAAACTGTTGACCCTCAATAATAGGTAGTTGGATGTAAACTACAGGACAGATAAGGCTGGCTGGAAGCGATAGTAGACTTATACATAGATCCCGAGCTGATATAACAATTAATTAGTTGTGTACCATAACATTAACTATTACGTCAATTTTATAAATATTTTCATTGTAAGTTGAATTTTAGAAAGTTTATTGTTTATGCTTAATTGGCAATGTTATTCTGTATTAGCTCAATAAATAATTAAATAAAAGGCTTAGAAATAAAGTTCGCCAACGATAAACGTAAATAAATTTAATGAGATTTTAGAGTACACAAGGCTTCTTCGTTAATAAACTTGGCTAAAAAAATTAGAGCAACAATAAAATGATGACTACTCTACATATTTTTATGCCATGGTCGAAGTGATCCAAACAAAGCGCACGCGACGCGACGGCTGGCTACGGCCTAAAGTAACGTAACGTAAGAACAATAATCTCCACCTTAGTTTTACAGTAAATGCTTTGCCTGCTTTGCCAATACTACTTCTCAATAATCATAATTATTATGTAGAATTTAATTAATTAAAGTACTATTTCTACTACTACTACGTACTATTTTATTTCTCTACGCATCTATTTAATAAGCCTGTGGAATCCTTTATACTTCTTCGCTTTGAAATTAGTAAAAGTAGTAAAAAACAAGGCAATAGGAAGCTCATTTTAACAGTACAACCTGTAATGATGTTATGATTAATGAATAAATAAATAACAAAGTGATTTCATTCACCGATATTAACACATTAATACGTTTACAAATCCCATCAAAGTATATAGGCAACTTCACAAATAAAAACTGATAGCTTTATCTGGTTTACTCAGTGAATTCCCCTTTACCGGTTATTATAATTAAACACTATAGCAATTTGTCTAATGATAATAATTGCTTCGAGCAAATACGTACATGCATCTATAGGAATCCACAAATGAGTCCCGGACTTCGCTATTATCTATCATCAAATATTCAGAGCAAATCCGCTCACATATCCGTCAATGCCTCAATAGGGTTTGTTCCGTCACCCTTTTAATTTAGACTCGGACGAGGGGGTCATTAAACAATAAAGTGTTGATTAAAAGCCCCTATGCGCGGGTTGCGAATACGCGCTTCCTGCGAGGAGCCATTATTTTATCACCGATGATTGGCACGGGGCTCTCGACTTACTTTATATCACTCCATATGTGTCCGACTCCAATTGACTCCAATTTCATATGACTTCGTTGGTTGGTTTGTGCCTACTCGTATTCTTTGCACTAGAAAGCCTCAGCGGAAAGTATTGGCAATAGGCTAATTTGACAACATTGAAAATATATTTACAAATTGTGGCCATCCATAATAGCCCTCGGAAAAATTTGACAGTTTTGAATTTAACAGGTAACATTACCCACTACAAAAATACATAGAATAATCCACAATTTTCTGAACCTATTAAACTATTTTTTACTCAAACTCCGATCTTTTACAACAAATACTGCTATTGCTATTGCAGGTATTTACTATTTATTTCTATATGAATCAGTTAGAGGAGCCATTCGCACGAGATAATTACTAGAGATAATACCTGCAGGCAGATTGAAGGGGCCACATTACGATGGGGATTTCACTTCATTCTCCCCGTTAATCCCTTATATCATTGTTCACTTTCCGTATACATTAGAACTAGTCTACACGAGACCCCGTCTCTGCATAAAGCGTCATAGGTACCTTATTATGTGAAACGTATTCTGAATACAGAGATAATCTAGAAAGCCATTTATGGAAATTGTATACCAATCGTTAAAAAGAGAACCGTCCTGTTAACAGATTTTAAATCATTGCCGTCACCGGCCGCCATTGTAACGTCAAGTTAGTTCAAAAGCGGTCGGTCCAGTCGAACAAAATGATCTTCGCGTGATCGGATCGAAGTTTCCACACCTCGCTCGCCATCAATAGATCTCATTCAAATAATAATAAGGAGTTATAGATCAGGTCGTCGCGAGTGTCGGCTGATAGGGACTGACGGGCTCCCGCCGCTGCCTCTCTTTGTGCTCCACTCTTGGATCCGCTTCAGTATGGAAATGGATATTTATTTCACGTCTCGCTCGGCCGAGCCGTCTGCGGTGATCGCCGAAGATGATAACGGCTCGATTTATATATTTCACGGGATGATCGGTAGCGTTCCCACTTACCATACAACTGCCAGAGACCGTTTATGCGGGACGTTTACCGCCATCACTTGGTGCGGTTATGACTGGGCCCACAATCACACCGAAACCGCCGCACAAAAAATATTTAATAGGACTCTATCTGAGATAATATAAAACTTAGTTTCTATCAAATTAAGAAGATAGAATTTAATAGTCTTGAAACGAGTCTGTTCTTTTTAGTTGCCTATGCAAAATCTAGCGTGACTAGAACAACACATAGCTCGCCTTATGGACAAAAGACCACCTACCCAAAAGAATTGCCATGCATCGTCACTCTAAAAGGATTGGATAAATTGATTAGCATTTTACATTGGAGCCGGGCCCTCATCAACATCTCGATTATGGCACTTTGATAGATGCCTAACTTGTCTAAAATCAATTACGCTTTATAAATAAGAAAACGGTAGAGCAGGTTCATGTTAAGAGAGTTCCGTCGTAAGCACACTACACATCGTTGCAGCTGGGAAAAACAACTTATACCACTTAAATACATTGAGTAGCCCTGTTGTAAATTGTACAATTATATTATTAACTAGCTGGTGCCCGCGACTTCGTCTGCGCATGATTAGTATTTGGAGTAGGTACTCGCGATTTTACTTGCGTAATTCCCTTTCCCATCAGATTTTCGGGATAAAATAAATTTTATTTCTTATTCCAGCTTATAATCTATCTCTGTGCCAAATTTCATCCAGATCCGTTCAGCAGTTTTTGCGTGAAAGAGTAACTAACATCCATCCATCTATCCATTCATACTTACAAACTTTCGCGTTTATCAATTCAATTCAGTTTGGTTCCCCTGGGCTATACGGGTTTTCAAAAATTTCTCACAGCATCTGAACGACGCGTGCACACGCGTCGTTCAGTGATGCTGTGAGAAATTTTTGAAAACCCGTATACCCCAGGGGAACCTAACTGAATTCCGGGATAAAATGTATCCCATGTCCAATCGTCCCGAGTTCCATTCGAAGTCATTCAATTCCGTCGTGATGCGTGGTTAAAGAATTTTTCTTTCACCCTCTCTCCCAGGGGAACCTTACCGAGTTCCGGGATAAAAAGTATCCCATGTCCTTCCTTGTACTATGAACTCAAATCGTCCCGAGTTTCATTCCAACTCATTAAGCAGTTTCGGCGTGATGCGCGGTAAAGGAATTTTACTTTCATACCCTCTCCCATGAGAACCGTACTGAATTCCGGGATAAAAAGTATCCTATGTCCTTCCTCGTAGTATGACCTATAATCATGCCGAGTTTCATTTCAATCCATCAAGTAGTTTCGGCGTGATGCGCGTTTACGATACAGACAGACAGACAGACAGACAGACAGACAGACAGACAGACAGACAGACAGACAGACATGAATGAAAAAAATTACAGTTTTGGTTTGAGTATCGATAATAAAGTGCCCTCCAAAAAAAATTTTCAATATATCTTCAATGTACAGAATTGGACCTGTTACAGTTTTATTATAAGTATAGATTCTGGGCAGTCAGCGCCATCTAGTCCTAAGCATCCTTTACGGGTAACTAATTCAAAATTCAAAGTGCTTTATTTCCTTAAGACCTTACAGGACACTTGGACACGTCGTAATAGATAAGATAACTGATAAGATACTTAAAACATAGGTAGGTACATATAGATGACAAAGTACCTGACCTTGTAATTTACAGCCTGAAAAATTTCTTCAGAAGCGGGAAAAACCGCTACTGGTCCTCATTAAAAGTTCAAGAAAACAATACCAATTGTTGGAAAAAATAAAAAGAACAGATAATTCAATCAATGTTCAATTATGAATTTTGACACGGTTTTAGAAAATGTAAAATAGTAAATTTTCTTTTGAGCCCACGGTATTCTAGAAATCAGAAATGTGGCTACATGCTTTTAAGAATGATTAAAGGCTACAAAAGCGGCGTAATTACATTACCTACGGTCGTACCCATGAATGATATTTAGCATACTTTTTTATGGAATTTACCAGCATGATCGGATTGTTTTTTTTCTTAAATTAACATGGCGATTAAGCATTAACAATTTAACTTTATTTTTATGTATTAAAACATTAAACAAATTAGGTATGTTGCTTTTATCAGATATAGAAGTTATCATAAGCCATGCTGTTACTTAAAAAATAAAGAGTTTGGCGGTTAACTTTCTTATAAGTATTATATTTATTATGAGCCATTCTTTACTTTAGGTAGGTTAGGTTCTTCTTAAAAAAGCGCCACAAATAAACTTAATTAATGGTCATTAATTGGTATCCCATTGTCAGCGCAATATAGCGCTTTGGATAAATAAGGCTCTGTCGCACTCCTTTTATTCTCACTTTCGATATTTATTTTTTGTTTATTTTATTCCTTTTATGGCGGCGTAAGAGATTGAAAATTTATAATGCGGGATCGTCACGTCTTTGGTTAATTAGGTGTGGCACAGTGTCTGGGGTAAGGCAAGGCATGCGCTCGCACCTCTATTATTTCCACTATTGCATACGCTAAGGGTCGGTTCACACTACATTCTCATTATGCCACAATACAAGTCTGTATGTCTTTTATAAAGCTAGATTTTCTAGGGCGTTTTCTCAATGGAGTTAACTTTGCATGGTTCTTGCTGTGCTATGCGGAGCATTTTGCTTTGCCTAGTTACCGAAGCATGGACGCGTTACTTTGTATAAACAACAACAATTCAACAAAATAATTTTTTTTAAGGATTCATATATTTTTTTCATATAAAATATAATGTTTGATGTGGTTTAATATTTAATTAGATTTATTAATCTACCTTAGTTTATTTATAACATACGCCCTTATGTTTTGTACCATGTGTGACTAGCAGATAGATAATGCCATCGGCATTGTGCACATCTCTTGTAAACTGTGTGCAATAAAGTGTAATAAAATAAAAATGTAGTATAATAATAATGTTATGTGAAAGAAGTGAATCTGAGTCCTATTCTAGATCCAGCACTAATACGTGTAGAGCGGGGTTTATTTTCATTGCATACGCTTATACAGTGCGGTATAAAATTATGGGCTCTCGCGGCCGCCTTTACACACATTTCGCATACCTACTCCTCAGATAAAAGTAGATATTTTATTGAAATGTCGGTAATTCTGCGCGTTAAGATTTTCAATGAGCGCCCTTAGTGTTTATTAGCGGATACAATCAATTGTTCAAATAGAGCGCATTTACTTTGTGCGAAAACAATTCTATGGATTAAATAAATATCATATACTTATAAAATGTCTTTCCTTTATACCAGTATTGCTTTTAAAATTAGAATGCATTTTTGTTAACTATAAAGACTTGAGCTTAATCTGTATCATCAGATCAAGTGAATTGGGTCAGAGACACACACCGTTTTCAAATATTGCGTATGCACTTAGTTACCTACTCGCTTTTTTAGACTTCAAATACGTATTTTTGCGTAAACACTCTGAGACCAAGTTCCTTCCCATTGATTACCACAACAATTAATAACCGTGTCTCCTAAAATCCCAGTGATAAAGTAAAACTTCAAAAGAATATAACTCCATCTGCTACATTAAAGTTGATTTAATGCTCCCGATAAAGGACATTATGAAAGGTTAATAAAACATGGCGTCGCAGAGCACATGCATATTTCCAACATTAATTGGAATATGGCGATAAGTGAGGAGGTGGTTCTTCATCATTAAGATAATATGCAAATGTTGGGGTGAGACACTATAAATTCTTGGGCAAGCAAGATGGAGGCTTGATTGATACTCTGATGATAGCTCGGAATGGAAGTTGCTGATTATTATGCTGTTATTAAAGGTTGCAATTATAAGCAATCGCGAAAGTTATGGTAATACACGGTACAATCAAGAAAATATTTCACAATATAGTTATTAACTAAAGGATAAAATTTTACTTAATCCGATTCTGGCACAAACCGGCGTATGATTTAAACAAGAAATTGAATTAGGTATAAACTTTTACATTATTTAGTTCTGACTCAGTAGCTTGCATATTCTATTCCCGACTCAGAACAAATGTTTACACGATTTGCAAATATTTGTCAGGGTTTTTTCTTAATAATAATCGCACATCTATCTGCGTAGTACCTACAATTAATTAAGTAAATTATTATCTGTTACCCATTACTCAAACTCTGCTTAGCTTGGGGATAGATGATGCTGTGCAAATGTCCTCCGAGGTATATTTTAAAATGTAGCAATTCATGTATGCTAGTGCTGATCTAATCTCATGATGATATGCAATTTCCATAATATACAGTAACAATAAAACATATAAAAAGAAGAAAAGACACAAAAAGATACAATGTGACACTCACCTCATACTTCGATCAGTCACCGATTTATTATTGATTTGGTGATGATAGCTGTTGACGGATGTGGTACCTAATTGAATAAGAGTGTAGTAATTGAAACAAGAGTGTAGTAATTTAAACAAAAGTGTAGTAATTGAAACAAGAGTGTACTAATTGAAAACAATAGTGTGGTAATTGAAACAAGAGTGTGCCAAAACCTTTGATCCTTGCGTGATTGATTAAGAAGGTTATTTAAGAAATTCTCTTTCAGACGGTTGGTGTACGCGCGACCAGTTATGCTTCGTAATATTAGTATAAAATAATTCGTCTATAAACAATGGTACACTCACTATGACATAAAAAGCCATGACTCAAATAGCTCAGAGATAAAATCTGATTCAAATGGTAATGTTTATGATCCATGTTCCTGTTATTTTACGCGGCCATTGTCCAACAGAAATTTTCACACAAAATATTAAAATGTGTGCTGCGTTCCAGTCTATCGTCATAATAACTTATGCAAAACGCAGTGTTGAATAAACCATGAACCGAACTGTTTGGAACGGTCATGCTCTGCTCTAGATGTTAGGACTTTTCCCTATAGCGATGATGCAGAAATACCTATCATCTATTTTTTATTTTTCGTTTATTAAGGCCAAACAATTTCCAATCATACTGAGCGTATAAAATTTCTACTGTAAGTTGTAGTATTTTATTAATTTATTAAGTAAGTATTAATTTAGTTTTTAATTTATTGAAGAACAATTTAGATTGAAATTTATTAATTTACAAAGTTACAATTTAACAAAATTTCCTGCTATAGTTGTGAAGTGAAAACTATACAATTTTATTAAACTTTTTTGAAGAAAATAACAATCAAAGAAAATAAACGAATAAAAACTAGTTTAAACAATTCAAGCAATTATGGTAACTTCAAACTATCTAGAGGAAGGTCCACTTCTAGAAAAAGCTTAATTAAATAGGTATGCGGATAAAGTTTTATTACTTAACACTAAATAGGTGCATAGCAATGAAATATTCAAAGCAGAATGTAAGCGAAGCGAACAATGCGGCAATGCGAGCGACCCTTGCTCCTGCGCATAATTACATCTCACTTAAAGCTCTCGTCTGCACATTGTACGGAAATATTGGCACGAAGCAATCCTATTTACCGTTACCAGGGCAGTAGTGAGGAACAACTAACGGGGCTCTCCAGGTGAAGATCTGACCAGCTCGCAGGAAATATTGGCTTGGAGCTATCCTATTTACCGTTACCAGGGCAGCAGTAAGGAACACCTAACGGGGCTCTCCAGGTGAAGATGTGACCAGTTTTCAGGAAATATTGGCACGAAGCAATCCTATTTACCGTTACCAGGGCAGTAGTGAGGAACAACTAACGGGGCTCTCCAGGTGGAGATCTGACCAGCTCGCAGGAAATATTGGCTCGGAGCTATCCTATTTACCGTTACCAGGGCAGCAGTTAGGAACAACTAACGAGGCTCTCCAGGTGAAGATCTGGCCAGCTCTCAGGAAATATTGGCACGAAGCAATCCTATTTACTGTTACCAGGGCGGCAGTTAGGAACAACTAACGGGGCTTTCCAGGTGAAGATCTGATCAGTTCTCAGGACACAGGAATGTATTTAACGTGTGATGGTTAATCTGGAACAAAATTATGAAAATATGAGTGCAAAAATCTACTCACTAAAAAAATTAATCTGGGCACTCCACTGCTTATATTGTGGGTAGGTACCAAATGACCGATATTAATTCAGCTACCTATTTCATATTGTATATTTTAATTCATCAAATCTTATACTCTTAATTCTAAGATGAGTGAACAATGAGAACAACATGCAATTCAAGTCAATACGAATTACTAACGATAACTCTAAAACTAACTAGTTGTATTTTGATCAAATTTATATCAGGACCACATGATAAGCACAATATTTAAAAAAAAAATCGTCAAAATCTGTTTTTATTCTCTATCTGTTTTCACATTTTATTACGACTGTTTTTATGTGACCTTGTGGCGCTCCGTGTGATGCAGCAAATGTATACATTTCACATAAATCAATTCCCTATGTGTGTTATGTTGTACAGTTTCTGACTTATGCTCACGACATTATTCAATTGGCCGTAACAGGGATGTTTGTACTTGAAATTATTTACTGACACATTAGTCCACTTCAAGTTAAGACTTTATTTGGCTCAATGAATTGATTTTTTTCTATAGATAAGGAAAATCCTTGGTTGAGATAGTAAATCTTTATGAATGAAAGAATAATTCACAGTAAAATTTACTTTAGAATCAAGGAAAAGTCAGAGGGATTTTAATAGTTTTACTTGATTATATAAATTGGTACATTGGTTTCACAAAAACACACATAGCCTAACCTAACAGCCCCCTCCCCCTACTGAGTGATTAACCTAGCTAAGAAAAATTGTTTCTGAACCTGACAAGTACATGAAACCTTATCTTAATCGGTTAAGCAGTATTGAAGATCATTAGGAACATAGAGGAATGCACAAACTCACATATAAACTAGCAAACAGCATCGCATTCTAAACGCATATATCGTCTCCGTTACGTCACGAGTGAAAATAAGGATCGAAACAAATATCTAATGAAAATCGAGATCAAAAGATAGGTACCACTTAAGTGTATCGTATAATCATAACTGATATTTTAAATGCAAACATTTGATTGTTTGACGGTTTGTCCTTTATAATAAAGATGTTTTCCCGTGGGTGAAATCACGGGATGAGGTAAAATTATGCTACTTTTTACTGTTTTTTCCTAGTTATATAACAAATTCCCATGGATCAAATTATGAAATTCTAATTTAACACGGGTGATATCAGCGGCAACAGCTAGTAAAGGTTATGGGTACAAAATAGATACCGACACGAATTCGCGAACGGCCTCGAAACCCCTGTTATGTTCTGAATACGCGGATGTCAATATCTGCATACAAATGTTTGGGAACTTTGTCTAGGCATGTGACCGCACACCGTTGTTTATCTGGAACGTGGACCCATGTGAAACGTACTTTACATAAGTGTATTTTAACTGCCACTTTGTTACATTGTTTATTTAGCTTTGGTAGAAAAATAGTAATTTATTTTCAAATAAAAGGTACCTTAATAATTCCATAACTCACTAGTATATACAATTATAACAAACTCTTAAAAATCTAAGCCGTCACCAGAAGAGTACCCAGAATGCTGGCAGCATTGCCACGTTGAATGGCAATGCTAATTCGTTGACCAAAATAGAAGCCAGCATTCTGATCTCCTGTGGACTCTATGAGAAGTTTCGAAAGATCTTTCTGGAGAATAATATTATTCGTAACACATAATGTACTCTTGTACAATTTATTGAGCTTGCGGTGAGTATACTTAAATGACGATCTGCGAAATATTGCAGGCAGATGCTGGTTGCGACAGCTGAAGACGGCGCTATGGCGCTCATTAGGGGAGACTTATAATTATTAATTAAATATATAAATAATGCTGGACAATTCACAAAGCATTAGCACCTCACCAGCTGAAAATGTATGTAAACTTGAGTATTATTTTAGGTGCCGGTACAGCTTGCCAGCAATGTTAATTTTCTTTGATTTTCCAGACTTAATTAGTAAAAGTCATTGCTTAAAAAACGATCTATTTTGATTAGTTCCCCGTCACAAGTTATTATTACTAACATAAGAAGAAGCCAGGTACATTTTAATAGTAGAGTCTGTGAATGATTAGAAAGGAACAGGGCACACAAATTGGTACATGCAGTCAATGTCGCTCTCCTGACAAAAGCAGACAGAAGAATTTATCATTGGAGAGCACGTAATGTAAATTCTATTATTACGGCCTTTTATTTTTCAATTACGACCCCCGCTCCGCGGCGCCTCGGGGTCTTTGCAAGACCCTGTTTACTCGGCATTTTATATCCATTATTTTATTCTTATCTAACTCTTGGGAGCTATTTTGTTTACAAGGCAAGGCGTAAGTCGACATGATTTGTTTGACATTCTCTACACATTTCAGTAGACCGCAGCATGTCATTCTGGTGAGTTGATCTCCGTAAAGTTGCCTTTACCTAACCTTTGGATATCTGTTATTCATTTACTATATTTAGGAAATTAAATGAAAGACACGACAATGACACATTTTCCTACACAAGTTAAAACTTGTGAGTTATCTTTTACTAGGTTATTGAAACAGGACTCGTTTGAAAGATACTGAGGTAAGTAAGTACCTTATTAAGCCTTGCAAACTTTTTCTAACCGCAGGAAGTATCACATTAGCTATATCGAAGGTAAATAGAAACTAATTTTATATAAGCACGAGCTAATATACGAATTGAATCTAGAAAACGGATATGTAGCTACCGTGCTAGGCAACATTCCTGCTATCGATACCTTGGTAGTCACAATTTGCATTTTCCTAGAAGGCGTTGAAAAGTGCATTAATTTGCAGTTATGCCTGAAATTCCAGTAGCTACAAGTAAACTTAGCCTCTTTATTAATGTTGATAAGAAGAACATTGAAACAGGTTGAGGCTTATTATTAGGTAGGTATAACAATACACATAACTTTGATATGGAAGAGAGTTGCCTCCTAATATAAGTATCCTATACTTAAAAGGAGGTTATGAGTGCTTACACTATAATTTTCTGAAAATAAAATAAACATTTTGTAATGTATTGTAACTAATATTATCAAGGCATATTAGCAAATAATGGGCATCAACGCCCTTTAACATTACATCGTAATATTCCAAGGTAGGGCTTCGATAAATCATGTAAGTTATAACAAGCTGTATTGTAAATTAGTTCGGTAGCACTCCATTAAGTCAACAGGGAGGTCACGCGATGGTAGATGACAAACGACGGTGGAGCCACGGCGCCTCTGCTCCCTCAGAGCCACTCACCGACGGAATTAAATCATTTCTATTTCGACGGTGATTGTACACACGCGATACCCTAAGGCAGATTTGAGTGGATATAACGGTTATGACAGGCTGATTACACAGCTTGAATTTTAGTATAATGTAGAGTCCGTTTCATGAAAAAAGTCCCACGGCAACTGATGAAACTAAATTTGACAGATTGCCGTATGCTTGCTGGCTTCATTCGGTCGCACTACTACAGCGCCGCGTCTAGGGGAGTTCTTTCGTGAAAATCACTCTAATCCCGTTTTAACATAAAATTTGGCATCACTGTTTGGAAAGTTTAAGGATGTGGTAACATCTTCAATTACGTTTCTACAAGAACACCACCGTGATTTTATGCGGACAAAGCTGTCTAGAATGTAATATTGACTTTACTACTTGGATGGAGCAAAAAGGTAGAGGTAACCTGCGTTGTTCTTAATTAGCTGCGTAAGGCAACTAAAGACCGATGATTTATTTTTATGCGTCCACCAAGCGCCATGTGCCATTCGTTCACCTTGCGTTATTCTACTTGAGTTAGACGCATCTAACGTTGATTTATGTTATAATCATTGAGGTTATTTATGATACAGAGGTAGATAAAATTTATTATATGTTCATAATTTTATTTCTTGTAATAACATTAAATACAGATCAAGGGTTGTCCCCTATAACCTGTGTTGATATATCAATATTTTGATGGAGAACATAATCCGTGAAATGTGTTGTGTAAGGTGAGTTATAATTGATAGACGCAGTAAAATTTTATAACTCATATCAAAAATGTGAACGGCGACCCTAATGGATGAGCTCATATGAAAAATAATAATAAATATGTACGTACGCTCCTAATACTTGGGTACTTCTAGGGGAAATAAACCAGCTTACAAGCTCAAGATTCTTTATTATGACTAATACGAGACCAATCAAACAATGGACAGAGACACATGGCAGTTAGTAGGCACAGAGAAATAGATCAAGTAATTCATCGACCATCAGAGATAAATCTAAACACAACGAGAACATAAAATTTTATTCGAAACGACCACTTGTTAACGTATGTTATCCGTGTGTCGCACAATTTCACAACGAGTCGCCGTTCTGGATCACGTAGGTACACTGAAATCCACGATCAGAGCATAAACTATTTACCAACTCTTCAATATTCAATACGCGACTGCAAAATACGCCAAATTATTGCATTAGTAGCGAGCAGGGATTCCCGATATTGTGGTTCCTCGATTGGCAGTCGCACTGCGTTATGTGCCATAAATAATTTAATAATTCGCAATACGAAATTTACCATACCAAGTGTCGTACCGTTCGTCCAATTCGTATTCAATATGAGTATTTGATTCTCATAGTGCTGTCGCATTGGGCAACATTTGCCCGGGCATTTTCGCCGAGCGAAACAGTGGCTTCCGTCTGTTGGGCAAGGTTTATTATGACTAGACGGTAAGCTCTTGGCGTGGATCTTTCAAATAAATTACTATGTTGATATGTAGGCGAATAAGCATGTCTGTCCATTTCAATATCGGGAACATCCGTGTTATACGCGTGACCTTGCAAATCACAGCCTGCTTTCCAAACGACTTCGAAGAAGCGACCATCGGCGTCTCGTCTGTATTGCGCGACGATCACATTGTATAAAGAATATCTTATTAGCTTTTTACTTATTGTTTTATTTGAGCAATGATATAATTCTTTACAAAAATATTATAAAATGTTTGGTCACGTAGCGGTCTCATTGCTAAGAACTTGTTGTTGTTTAAGTACACGAAACATAGAGCATTTATCATACTAATATTATAAACGCGAAAGTTAGTAAGTATGGATGGATGGAAGGATGTTTGTTACTCTTTCACGCAAAAACTACTGAACGAATATGGACGAAATTTGACACAGAGATAGATTATAGTCTGGAACTACACATAGGCTATATTTTATCCCAGAATTCGCACGGGAATGGGTGTGTATACTATCGCGGGTGAAACCGCGAGGCGCTGCTAGTGCCAAATAAATAGAATAAATTATATGATCTATGCCATTCTCTCAATCGTAGAAACAGTATTCAGTAGAAAACAGACCAACATTTATATTAGCCGCCTTATTACTATTCAGAAATAATTGGAGCGTTTTGCGTTAGGTCGACAATGCAACTTTGTGGTGGCATGTCGCGAGCACTGGTTCCCAGGCTGTAAAATAAGTCGTTATAATGATATGGCAACCATGTGCCAGATTCATATTGGATCGATGCTGATAATTTCATCCTTTGAATTTTGATTAGATGTGGCTTTGTTTTGAATTTTGGCGTCGTTTTTTCCAAAGTTTGGGTTATTTTAAATGTAAAGCAGACTTTTGATGCTTTTATTTGTTAAATTGTATAAGAAAGTAAACTAACGAATTTAATTTTCATTACGATAAGGTATTTTTATTATTTAGCCTATTAACCGTATTTTTAGAGACTATTTCTGATATGATGTACATATCAAAGTTTGGGTTAAAAGCTTCAAAATGAATTCAAATCTTAATTACTGCAATAAAAGAATATCTCTCTAAAAACCTCATAACTCCTCATATTAAAACAAAAAGTTCATAAGGGATAAGACAAGGCGGACAAATCGACCCGTGCTTATGTTAAGGGTCAATAGTTACAGGACCCTCAGACAGTCTCGC
This sequence comes from Eupithecia centaureata, assembly GCA_944547425.1. Classification (NCBI taxonomy): domain Eukaryota; kingdom Metazoa; phylum Arthropoda; class Insecta; order Lepidoptera; family Geometridae; genus Eupithecia; species Eupithecia centaureata. The sequence goes on from OX155694.1 coordinate 5,078,229, forward strand.
CTTCTCGAAGATAGTGTAAACCTTTAATAAATTACGCACTTAAATAGATTTTTAGTTATGTCCCATGTTACTTAAGTCGAGACACAGCAATAAGATAAAGAGGACCGCAGAAAAAATATTTTAATGGCTCGAAATGTTTTGTCAGCGCGCCTTAGTGAATCTAACGATGTTTGGAATCGTGCTGACCCTTCTATAACTCTTTGGAAAAGAATGAATATAATTATCGGAGTCTCGGGCGATTTCCTGACTGTATGTTATTGGTTTGGAGTGGAACACGGCTCCTGGTGGCGTATACCTATGGTGGAAGCAAAGCCCGTTGAGCGCGGGCGCAGGCGGCGCATGCGCCGTGTTGGCCTGTCGCCTAATGAGACCGCTTGCTTCTTTTCTTTATGTGACAAATGCAAATTGTAGGTGATTATTTCGCAAATCTTTTAAATTCGCGAGAAGGCTCGCGACAACGCACTGTGAATCTTCAATTAGTAGTTTTCTAATAGCGGACACCTAGGTACCCGTATTCGAGTGTCACACAACAATAAAGTTGCCATAGATACATTTTGGGAATACGTAAATGCATTATCTATGCCATTACATCTAGTTTCGTGATCGTTTCTTATAATTTGTGAATATCGGTAACGGGTATCGATTGGATTATAAATTTATCTTTTACGGGCGGCGTACATGTAAACGTGCATAGAGTTTACAAGTTTAGAGCGTGTACACTAGGATTTATGTTTGAAAGATTTGTTCGCCACAAATAAGGTTGTCAGCGTGTGTTATCTAAGGGATCGTTAATTAATTAGAGAAATTGAACGAGCGCTGCGGTGCACAGGGACCAATAACTCGCAACCGGCTCGTATCATAGCTTCGCTTGCTTTTATTTATTTTTACCACTCACGTAAGCAAAATTCAATTTGAATTCAAGAAGGACAAGTCTATGCAAAATGCACCATTAATTGTACAGAAGAAATATAAATACGTACCTCTATTATCGGTAAATTATATTTGCAAATCTAAAATTAATGTTAGACTTGCAAACATCCCCTGAATTAAAATTTTAGGAAAATTAATTAAAGATATTGTATACCTAATAATAGTGAGTGCCTTATTTAATATTTCCACACCTGCTTGCGGGTCGAATACATTGACATCACATAGCTATAAGATGTAATTATTTTATTGTCTATATAAGTGACTGTTAGTTTATGATAAAAACCATATTCCTTCTCGGATTTTCCCTTATCATATTATTACACATATTTGTGGTCTACTAGTTTTTTTTGTAAAAAGATCACTAGCCCGTCTGTAATACATACTGAGCCTAAGAATTAAATAAATAAATAATGCTCGACAATCCACACAGCACCATCTAGCCGCAAAGTAAGCTACTCAATGCTTTTGATATAGGTAGGTACTAGATAACCGATATATTTAATAAATTATATGCATAGATAGATATTTTTTTTATACATAGAAAATACCCTGACCAACGTAACAAATTTCTGCAGATCGTACACAAATTTGTTCCGAGGCGGGAATTGAACCCGCAACCTCTTGCGTCGCAGGCGGACCTTCGCCCAACGCGCCACATCGGTCGTCGATACATAATGTTTGTGATACCTGCTCTTTTTTTGTAAAAAGAGCTCTAATCTGTCCGCAGTGGATACTCAGCCTTAGAAAAACATCGATGTTGGCTCTTTACCGTGGCACACTGACCAGCCTAGGACATTGACGAGGCGTGACAGTGTTAACATGCCCTTATCACTACAATCAGCTGCAATGAAAATGCTAATTGACTTGTTTTGTACCGCGGAATTTATTACTTTGTCACTGCTTTCATTGACGGGTGGCTCCTCTGAGGCCAGAGGTCGCTAAGTACTTGTAAGTTATTGGAGGATAACTTGTAGGGCGTGACATCAGCATTGTACAGTACAATAAATGAATAATAATAAATAATTCCGGACAATCCGCACAGCATCATTTAGTCCCTAGCTAAGCAGAGCTTGTGTTGTGTGTGGGTACTAGATGACTGATTTACTTAATCCAATAAATTACATAATAATATGTTTTGTGATAGAAATTGCGGATATAAATAAATATTTGCAGATTGTACAGACATTTGTCCTATGGCGAGAATAGAACCCACAATGTCCTGCGTCGCAGGACATTCGCCCGCTTCGCCATTGAGTTGTCTTTTTATTGGACACCAAAAAAAAATATCAATCGTACAAATACCAGCACAAAAACATAAAATTTCATGTCATGTACAATGGGCTACCTTATTGCTAAGAGCGATCTCTTCCAGGTAACCTTAGGATTTACCTATTTTAAACTACCAAGTGCAACTACTAGGTGAAATATTCTAAACTAACAACAGTAAAACGATACTTTAAAAGTTTTTCTGTGGTAGTTCCTAACAAATTACTTTGCTTTAATTGACAATGATATGTTACTGTAATGTATAGTACCTACTAGTTATAGGAATGACTAAGGTTTTGTATGATAAGGGACCAGCTCTCGAAGGTGGTCGTCGCCATTTACAGACACTTGTAATACCGAATACGTTGATCGGTCTTCGGAATGTCATATGCATCGGGAGATGTGATGAATTAGCCTTTTTGCCGCCCTCATTTTAGGGCACTGCTATGCATAAGATAAGCGAAACCTTTTAGATATTTCAATTGTACCTACAATTATTTTCATAAGTTTAAGTACTGAGAAGTCATTTTGTATTGACTTATTTGCTGAGGAGGTACCAGAAAAAGTAAACAGAGTTGCAACTTTGAATGACCTGTATTTTATGACGTGTCCTGTGAGGTCTAAAGGATGTAAAGCACTAATTATGATTTTTTGAAGTGCTCAGTAAAATGTTCTTGTGATCGAATCTTACTCATGGCCGAAAATGCTTTTTTTTGATATTATAAACGCGAAAGATTGTATAAAAGGATGTTTGTTACTCTTTCACGCAAAAAATACAGAACGTATCGGGCTGAAATTGAATGAATGGACATGGTTCATTGGATTAAAATATAGTGTACTTTCATCCCATAAATCAGTTCCCATGGGATGTAAATAGCCTTGAAACGTTTCTATAGAAACAAAGCATGCAAAACTGTAGACAGATAGATACTACCTCTATACACCAGTAATAGATATATAGGAACAAAGTCATCTTGAGACGCAATTACACAATTGTTACATATAAATGTTTAGACCGATTACGATCAAAAAGTCCGTCAGAGACAACAAAATGCCCAATAAACTGGCTGAGCATAGACAAAATGCTACAATAACATCAGAACGGGAACGAATCGCCAGTTTACGACATGAGCGCTACGACCGACTGCTCTACAAATGAATAAGCCATCTGGTCTAATAGCTACAATTAAACATGGTCGTCCGGGCGACTCTAGCCCTTGTTCAGCATTCGGCTCCAAGATCAATAATCTAATCTGCGCTCGACCAATGTGCATTGTTTTTAAACACATATATCGTTTAAGACAGCCAAGGACGGAGATGAAAATTTTTAACTGCTTGTGTTCAAAAACTCGATAGCTTCACACTTGTTTTTCAATAACTTTGAAAAAAGAGGAGATTCTTTGTTACTGTACGGCTGTATAGATAGATAGAATTTTCCTTGATTCACGGCGGATTTTATTTTGTACATACTCGCCGATTACATCGTCAATTGTGGACCGAGTTTTGATGATTCTTTGCTAGTGTACAGAGAATTATCTCAAAATTTTCTCATACATTTTGATAGTACCTCTTAAAGAAAAATAAAAAAATTTAAATTATTAGGAAAATAATATTATTTTTGTTTTTTAAATAATAAAATTACGTGAAAAAACAATTCTCAACGTATCTCTACAGACACGATCTTCTTCAAAAGAAATGCTTACTATGTAACATCTATCCATCCATGCGTACTTATATGATTCCTTGATTTGTTTGAAACCTAAAAAAATACATTACACGGATAAAATACGTTATCTCTGGCAACATATCGTAAGCATCGCGATAACTGAGATGATCTTCTATAAGGTTTTTTTACGAATCTTCAACTTGCTCTATATAGGGTCTTCACATCAGACATATTCCACTTTTTAAGTCGAAGCCGACCATCAAAGTTATTCTTATATGGCGAACTGTCATAATTAAAGTTAATAATGAACCCATATATCGATGCTTTTTACCGTTAAGGAATCATAACTTAATGTTCTAACGAAGCATCGAAACCATCCAGAGAATAAATGGTCAGTGATCAATTAATTATCATACAAAGAAAAGGCCTTAGTATACCAATATTTTTGATAGGAAGGTATATTTTGGTAGGATATATAAACGTGATTTTATAGCTAGCGGTGACGCCCGCGAAGATTTTTTTTTTCGCGTTTTCCTATAAGTATGTTTGTTTATTTGAAATGGAAACAAATCCAAAAAAAAAATGACAAAAATAAGTTCATTATTTATGAGTATGTAACTCATAAATAATGAACTTATTTTTGTAATTAAATTAAGTTAATACTTCACAAATCCACACAGATGGATTGTCCAGCATTATTTATTTATTTATTTGTCTCAAGGCAGGAATCGAACCCTAACCTCCTGCGTCGCAGGCAGACCTACGCCCGCCCGCCCCACTTCGTCGTCAATAAACGAACCCGACTTTGTTTTTACAAGGTCTTATTTAAAACAAAAATTACAATCAAGGAATAGTAACAAATTAAAACTAAAATACAATTGAAACAATTGAGCTAATTGCAGACGGTTGCAAAGTTTTAAATATATAGAAATTAACATGAATGTGTACTTGGCACTTGAAAGTAATTTATCCCACGCGATGAACAGTCCTTAAGGTTTTCATTATAAGCTACATACTTAACTACTTAACTGCTGTAAGCTGGCCTGCAAAGATCTGTCGGCTCTTCAGGTATAAGCCTCTGTCTTTGACCTGTAATTGCCAAGTATTTTATTGCACTATCACACAAGTTTTATGTCATTCAATCCACGACTCTTAATTGAATAAGCGACATGAAATTTACAACGGTCATACATTAAAGATGTGGATACCAGTACACATCTTTGACTATATGTGCCGGTCTCAGGTACTTTCGTTTTATTATTGTGATCATTAACCTACTTACAATTAATTTATTTCCATTTTGATCTCATTGGAAAAAGTTGATTTTAAGAAAAGGTCAATGCAGCTCTAATTCATTTCTAGAACTGTTTTCTTGACTTACAAATTATAATATACTTAATATCACTTCCGTTCCATGGAACGGAAGTGATATTAAGCATCCAACACTATCATGATAGTGTTGAATGTTGGCAACAATCATTAGATCTTCACCACCATCACTAGCCTAGCCGATTTCCACTTGTCCAGTGTTGGTCTATTTCCAATTGTCTAGTGTTGGACAAGTGGAAATAGGCCTCCCCTAATAAGCTCCATTACCGTCTTCCAGCATCTGCCTGCAATCTTTCGAAGATCGTCGCCCCAACTGACCAAAGGGCTTCTTACACTACGTATGACGGGTGTCTGGTCTCCATTCAAGAACATGTTTACCACAGCGGTAGTCTGTTCTCAACAGGTAATCATTAGGTATCTAAGTAAAAACTAGCGTGGGTGCTTTACTGTAAATTATATCCAACTGTTTGGAGTAGGAATTTCTTGGTTTGGTATCAGCTATTTCTTTATGATATTTTAAAACAACCTATTTACTGTAAAACTATCGTAGTTCCTTAAAGGATGAAAGGAAGACATAAACTAGGTACGGTCCTGTATAATTAACCTATGTTTGTGTTTCATAGGTCAGACTTAGCCTATTCAAAACACGGTATTTCATTATTTCTGTACTACAAGTTCAAGTAAATATTTATGTAGTAGGTCGTTAAGATGATTGACAAAGAAGGATAACCGATGTCATGTCAACGGAAAAATTATTCCTTGCTTGATAAATGATTTATACTGCAATTACATACAAAATAGTACATGTCTTGCCTATGCTTACCTAACTATGTCCACGTCGCACCTAGTAATAAATATTTTATGGACTTAAACTGTTTATTATTTTAGTACACAGTTATTGCATATATGGAAATTAAAAAGATAAGCCTAGCTAGCTTAGATAAGATGTGAAGGAGAAATCTAGACACGTGATAAAACACCTTAACAGAATACTGAGAGAGCCCTTTCTTTCTTTCCCTTTTTTTCTTTTTCCTTTCTTTTTTTTCTTTCCTTTTTTTTTTCTTTTTCCTTTCCCTTTCCTTTGGTAGGTGCAAATAGTCTCCATACATCATATTTGTAGTCGTATACAATATGTATGTTGAAGTAGTGTGTCTATAGTATTCTGACGTTTTTAATAGTTTGTTGTCAGTTGCATCATTGAAATTGATAAGACAGAAAAGATGTTGGATCTCAGCAATTTACAAACATTGCTTAAAACCAACATTTTTACCCCATGGGAAAAAAATCCGTCCGATCCTTTTTTTTGTAGTTTTTGCGTGAAAGAAATACAAACATCCATACTTACAAACTTTCGCGTTTAGCTAAATTATAGCTGTCCCGCTCGCGATTTCATTTGCGTGGACTTTAGTAATACCACATTGACCCCATGTTAACTACCTTAGAATAGGTACGAATTTCCGACAATCCGTTTTCATAATTTTTAGCACGTGCCTTCGTCCTAAAAGGAACCTCCATGAAAAAATTCAGCTTCGTGGCTCTTGTAGTTACAAAGATCTCTTGATGAGTCACCCAGTTCTCTTTCTTTTTTTGCATATACCATAGATGAGTAAGAATTTTTTCACAGCTATAATTTATGACAGCAAATCTACTGTTTTAGCCAAAGTTCCTCTCAAAGTACGACACAGAAAAATAAATAAATAAATAATACTGGACAATCCACTCTGCATCATTTAGCCCCAATGTAAGTTACTCAAAGCTTTTGCTATGGGTAACTGATATGTAAAAAAAACTCTATTTACATTATTTAAGTTTATGCTAAATTTTACCTAAGATTATACAGACTAGTTAATATCCCTCAAATATCTCTCTACCACAAAGTATGACGTATCCAAAGATTCCTAACAAAGTCACAGATGAGCCAAAAGTCACCAAGGTCCGAGCTAAAGAGCACTCAACTTGGTTCACCCAATTAAAGATGAATCTCCCCGCGGATCATGTGACAACAAGTCCTGATGAAATACTACCGACGTGCGGGAAGCAGACCGAGACGACTTGATACTTTACCGAGCTTTGCTCAAGGGAATTGGGATTATGTTTTTACAACGCATGCAAATTCGTACTTTCTATAGTAAATAACCGAAAAATTAGGGATTTAATTCTTCTAGTATGAGCGTTCAAATTTCGTAAATTTTAATCTGCTGAACATTTACGTAGGTAGTCTTATAATTTGTACAGGAATATTTTGAGTAAATCTAAACACAAAGGTTCTACTTCATAAAAACGATTCGATTGAACTTGAAACGATCAAATTCAATGAGTCAGGTTTGCAAACATCCAAAATGGAGCTTATAAACCAACACGCTATACGTAGCGTATACGTAATACATTTCAATATGAGCTATAGTATTTTTATTATAATGAGCATTAAGAGTCGCTCCTGAGTCCCAAAAAGGCTGAATATTTGATGGGTCGTCTCATATTTTACTCCCATCCTGTGGAGAGGCAGACATATAAATCAAAGGCATGTTTGCTAAGAAGGCGACCGCTCCGCACGTCCGCGTAATTGCTGCAAAAACACGCATTGTGTGACTTTCGAAGACGTTGGCAAATTTCCGAATAATTTTCGATCTGGCCTTCGAGACGATTTTGCCGCGAGCCTCCGCCCGATGACTAGAACCGTTTAAAATGTTAACACGTTTCTACGATTGTTCACTGTATCAGTTTTGTAATATCTCGCGGAGAAAGAAACGTCAGTTGCCTTACCTTTGTTGGCTGGGGCTGATTAGCGAGGCTGCGGATCTCTCAATGGATCGCAGCCGTCCGCTTCTCGGGTGCGTCATAAATTTCCATTGATTGGATTAATCTGATTTGGATGTCAATTTTGCAAGGAAAGCTCTGGATCTTTGTGAGAAAAATAATCATGAACTTTACCAAGCTACGGTATCTGGCAACAAATAAATAAAGATTGAGCGTGCCAATCTTGCAAAGATTCAAAAATCTATACTAATAAATAAAACTGTTCGTTTGTAAAGACCAACCAACACCGTTTAACTAAATGTATTTGGAACTAAACTAACATGGTTATCATGACAAAAAACCAATTCTGTTTGAACTAATCTCCAAAACTCTGGTTTTGACAGGATAGCGGGTAAATTAGATTACTTTTGTTTTACAAGAGATCTATGAAACCCATAAAAATGTTGTTCCTTACAAAGTGGTGGGTGCAGCTATTTAATGTGGATTTCACATAATAGATGACTTTTGTACTTCCTGTTTTGAATAAACAAACACTATCCACGAATCGGTTATATCCAGCCGCAGACTAGTATCGGTTGATGATGATTCAGAATAGAAAAAGCTCTATAAGTTAACAAGCCAATTTGTCTAATGTTTCCTCTTTCACTATGCAGGTGCACGGATTGCTGTATGATATTACCCAGATGTAGATTTAAAGCAAAAAATATTTGCGCTAACGCGACCTTACTCTAACGGAGTTCCACATCTATAAACGTATCTAACATTTCCTTTACAAATTAAACTGAATATGCAATCATAATTATTCCAGGCAAGTATTATAAGTAGCGAAGAAGTGAGTGAATGCGGTCTCATGTTGTCCACAAAAAGTGGGTTTTAAAACAAGCTAGAAGCGGAAGCTAAGGGCCGCACCGTTCATATCCCGTATCGTCCGAGTGAACACCCGGACACTGCATACTGAACTACCTGTTTGCTTTAGTTTTTAGGGTTACGTACCCAAAGGGTAAAACAGGACTCTATTGCTAAGACTCCGTTGTGTGTCTCCAGGCTGTATCTCATAAACCATGATAATTAGACAGCTAAAATTTTTACATTTGACGTATTTCTGTTGCCGCTATAACAGCAAATACTAAAAAAAAACAGAGTAAAATTTAAGGGGGCTCCCATGTCTATTCAACGTGATATAATGCCGTTTTTATAGGTGGTATGGAACCCTTCGTGAGCGAGTCCGATTAGCACTAACTTGACAGATGTTTTTCCCACTTGCTATTATGACATGCAGTTACCATTTACGAGTACCAAGCCTAGGTACCTTGTTACTGCCCACTTAACTTATGATTTAAATCAACTGCAATTTTACTATGCATCCGAATAAAGCGACTGTCACTTGTCCGCGGAACATGCTTTGATTATGATTGAGTTATGCTCTGCTCAGCTTCTGACTAGAGCAGTTCTATAATTCATTGTACAATTTATAGACATCAGTCGTAGTACCTTCACTCACAAACGAGCATATTTCCCACGTCAGCTTTGATTGCGATATCATAGTGAACGATGACATTTGAGTACGTGCTAATTTAATCCTGCAAGACCGCTCGCGAGTGCGTTATCTACGCAAAGATACAGCCTCGATACTCAACCAGGGATTATCTACCTATATCCCAGCGTCTGAAAGTCTACTTTCCCACCAGACGTGGATCAGAGGTAATCGCGCAAAGCTGGCCTCTTAGCATTGAGTAAACAAATCTTCGACATTGTATCTTCGCCTTAACTCTCTTTATTCAAAGGAACATTGTCAAGAGAAATGTACGATTATTGTTGTGTTTCTTATGGATTGTGTTACTAAAATATATAACTCTTGGCGTGCGTTAAGGAGGGCCCACTATCTTTGATTTCATGTTGTTTATCAATGCGAACAGGGCAATAGACATATTTGCTCGCCGTGTCTAATCTATGCCCAAGCGTTCACAATTACTATGTTATTCGGAAAGGATTAATATTTATCAAGCAAGGCAATGTGCGGTTTGCTAAGTAGAAACAATGTTGGCTACAACTTTTCGTCTATAACATGTGTTTTCTTCTATAAAATGTGTGCATTGTGATAAGATGAATTTATTTCTTAGATTATATGTACAATTATAAAATACATTTAAAATATATATTAGTTAGGTTTAGTTGCACTACGACAACAAAAAAACCCCGTTTGCTTCCTACTAGGTCTTTGTAGCATGTGTTTTAGGATTAAACAGAGTATGGCAATAGAAAAAGAGGCAAAAGAAGTGATTATTAACTAATGAGTTTTGATGATATTAAAGTTGGTTAAAGTTTTGTTTTCCACGGTATGAGTCAGTTATAAATTCCGGCATAACATAGCCGGTCATCTCCCTTTGTTATTATATTATAGAGACGGCATTCCGTCCATCGAGCCTTAATTATGCAAAAAGCTGGACTGTGGCTGGAGTTGCGGCTGCCCTTTGAGGCACCATCATTATTGTTGACATAATGCGAAAGATTTATGAGCAGTTTATGAAGGAAAAATTACTGGGAACAATTTATAGATTCCATTTATTGAATTCATATTGATAAACGTAACTGGTTTTTTAATGAAACCATTCGTTAATACTGATTCTTGTGTGTCGGTAGGTAGGTATACTGAAGGTGCGTTAATAAATTTATGAAAAATTTAAAGACTTACGTAGGTGAAAGGACAAAAATAAGTCTGTAAATCCAACTGCGAGCAAACGAATACGTAATTCGACGAACAGTGGTTAAATTAGTCGACGATGCGGGCGTCTTTATAGTCTCTAAATTGGCAAAAAATCGAGACAAGTCCCGAGTGACACCGATCGCGGAGGCATCGCCGAAACAGGTGTTATCATAAACATACATTTTGAGATAAAAACAAAATAATTTTCATGAGTGCCAGTAGGCGCGAACTGCCATCCGTGTCGCCGACACAATGGCGATTTTATAGTTTTTTTCCTCCTGTCGTCGGCGTAAAAGCCGACGATATTAAATTTAGTAAGCGGAGAGGTGTCCGAAATCTCACGCAGACGTGCGATCCGCCACACATATTTCCATCTGCACAAAAAGCGGAACTATAGCCATAAATATGTCCAAATAAACATTAGTCGACGACAGCTCGAATAATTCGATTCGTAGGGTTCTGTCCACTCCTCACTTACTACATAATTTCCTAATTGCTAATAATTGTAAATTTAAGCAAAAATTTCTTGAGCTCGTCTCTAAGCCATCTTATCGTAGGTAAGCAGCTGTTGCTAGAAATTGTCCCATAAAACTTTCACGGTTATTCATCACTTTGTAGTCATATACACCAGTATAATTTTGACGATTTGAGTATTCCAATATTTCGGCAAAGTTTAATGCGCCGCGATCACAGACGAACAATTAAAAAGCTATAACTACAAAAAAGGTCCCATTTCTGAGTTCTAGTTCTTTTAAGTTTAAATAATAATATAAAGCTGCATGAAAATAGCAAGTCAATGATCTATACTATAACAAGTCATACACACAATTCACAGAAAAATAACAAAATAAAAAGGTGTGAAGTGGATGATAATGGTGAAGGCTTCAAGTAGGCTCACGCATTGTCCGCGCTAACAACGCGCCGCGGTCGCGAGGTGATGACACTCCGCACTGAACGCGATAATATGTGTACATATGTAACATTAAACAGCACAAATAAAGGACATTTCACACTACATGGGTTCAAGAACAAGTTTTTCCATAACACAAAAGACGACACTGAATAGTTATAGCTGCTCTGCGGCCTCAGCGCATAATCCAATAAAACAATTCGCGGAATGTACCGTCAGCAACTAATAATGTAACTAACGCGACAGAGATAAACTTAAAAAAATTCAAGTGAGTAATGTTTCTTTCTAGGTACGTTTAAATCGTTGATGTCTGTTGAAAACTTGTATGCCCGTTAATAAAAAACATAATCATAAAAGTATATACATATCTCATGTTTGTGTATTCTAAACACTTCGGTAACTACATAAAATTTAATATTGAAGAAGAAAATTAAACAGTTTATCAGTCAACCATTCGATGGAATAAACTTTACTTTGTTATTATAATTGTAGCATTATTTTATTTATGTCTCACACTCCTGCTCTCAGTTAATAAGAGACTCGGTGTTTTGAGGCATGTGTAGAAGCCAAAATATACAACAACAACCTATTAATACTCAGAAAAGTAACTAGCTATTAGTAGCCTAGCTATACGTACGACCACAAACGTTTAGTATGGGTCAACCCACAAATGGTAATGATCTAATTTTGGCAAGAAAACTTAAGAAGTTTTATTTTTGTAGAAAAATGTTTTTGCGAACTGTACAAATAAAATTGCCGACTGAATCTCAAAATATATGAATTTGATTCAATGGAAAGGCAAGCGGCTCCTTGTGTTCTCCCAAGGGCTACCACCAACATTCGGACTCTACATTTTTTATTTATTTTAATATTTTATGGATATTGCAAATTCGGATAAAATATTCATTCAGTCATATTTTGGGGTTCAGATTCGGACACTCGCTGTTGCTTTTATGCTTTTATTTTCAGGTTTATTATTTTAAAGCTGGGTACAATGTAGCTTTGCCTAATACCCAGGAAAAGATAGAAATGGACTCAAAAATAGTTTAGTTCTTTAGGATTCAGAGCATGTCGTAATTGATGCAACAAGTGCAAATTTGATCATAATTTAGTTAAAACGTCTTATTTATGACAGAACCTATAGCAGAATGTAACAGCGCTTTTTAAAACAAAACGGAAATGCAGACGTGTTATTTCCCACTTTATTAATTTATTTATAGTTTGGCCTAGTCATGACACTTTTTTGCAAGCCTGAGAACAGACGTTAATCGGATCTCTAATCTTTTATTCTGACTAGGCAGACCCTCATCTTTCCTGATATTTTTAACAGGACCTCAGTTATATAATTTAATTCAGTACATTATTTTTATATTACATTTATACCTTATGTCTGTATGTTGTTGGGTGGCAAGCCCTGGTCGCATTATGCAAGTGGGTAGCTACACGTGTAGCGCTACCGACACCTCGCCCTGCTGCGCCATAATTGTCACGATATTACACCCTTACTTGCGCTCTACAATGATCCATTTGGACTACTTTAGCTTTAAGATGTTTACAGCCGTGAACTGAATCTAGGTAATGTAGAGTTTATGTTCCAGAGCAACATTTTAGTCAAATCTTTGCGTTACTGAAATTTGTTACGAATTTCAATGTAAATTTTTTGGTCGATACAGTTACGGGTATCTGGGCCCACTACACAATACAATGTCTTCAAGTGCTGTTCGCCATTTTGGTCACAGTGTTGCCTTAGAACTGAAAAATTATGATTTAGATCATAATATCTATTGGTAAAGAATGTTTAAAACTACAAATTCTCTAAAACAATCAACTATCTCCCCTTTTTGTATCATCTCCGCTCGCTAGGATTTGTCTCTGTGATTTCTCTTTTATTTTATTCACACCGTTCCTCGACGTTTGCCCTTTCCTTTTGTCAAACATAAGTTTCCATTGTAAGGGTTGTCATTGTTATGCTACCACCTCGAGGCGACAGTTCCACCTATAACCGATATTATCTTTCTGTTTTATTCTCTTGGCTGACTTTTTATCAACAACGAGGAAATTATAAACCGTTAACCAATTATAAAGCAATGGCAACTGATATGACAAGGCATTTTAAAGCCATATTCATTCACAGGAGCGAACAAGTGACCATGAAATAACTCGACGAAACAAATTCCTCTTTCGTGTTCTGGCGAAAAACCAACAATTAGCGAGTTCAATTAACGATTAACAAAGTATTTTCACGGCTGTTCCTTGAATAAAGACAAGCGTCCGCGAAGGTGTCTCGGTACAGCGCGAGGATCGCCGACTGTTGGGAGTCCAGCGATGGCTGGTTAATTGGCGCGTAGGCAGCGCACGTATCGTCGCTGACATGTCACAAGACGTCTGCCACCGGCTGCGGCGATCCCTCAACGAATTCCGATCGGGAAGAGCGAAAAAGACACGAGCCGAGCATGCGAGGGTAAAAAGCGGTGGAGCTGTAGCGACTCCGCGGGAGGCACCTACCCCGCCGCCCGCGCCCCTCTCCGCGCTGCCATAACACTGCTCAAGTACTCTTCTGACACTGACATGCACGATTATAACGTCCGCCACCTACTTACTAAGCTAAACATCGCAAGCTTATCGCTCTTGGCAATGATCGGACATTCATGAGTGCACTTATATGGGTTATCGGATCTATAATCTATGTCGCTCCATCGTGCTCTCGTTGAGCATGGAGGATCATAGTTTATCCTTGTCGCATATCTGATTGGATCGTCATTAATGTGAGTTAAGGATGTTTTTTATTTGCATGCAGCCGTAGGTATGCGTGGCCGGCAAAACGGCCTAGTTCCCAGTATTGTTGAGTGTTTGGAGAATCGGCGGCGGCGACCGGCGACGGGCCGCTGGCTCGGGCGCGCGTCGCGACTCACAAAAACGCACAGCCGTCTGGTCGCCGCGGACGCTGCGCACGCGCTGCTCCCGACCACGTCTGAAAGGCGGCGTAAGCGCGCAATCTCAACAATCACACCGCCACCGCGCTCAGCTGGAATGTCACAATGTACGTGCTCTACTATTACGCTACCTTCGGTATGGATGTAAGATACGAAACGGTAGCTCTCCAAATTTTGTATAATTTGTCAATCATGTAACTCTGGTGCGTTGAGCAAATAAGGTAAATGTCCCAGTAACAAAGTAGGCAGCTGCGAGCAGCATAGCAATGGCGTGTGTCTTCACACGCCGGCGTCATACGAATGATGCGATATAACGGATCGACCCGATTATTTCTGTTCATTTCACGACTGTTTAATAGCAATGTTAAACTCGGCGAAAGCAAACATACACGCCCTGTTTATCGAATATTTTACGATCTTTGCCGGATTCATTTTAAAATGTAAAGTTTTGTGGAAACGGCTGAAAGATTGTTTGATTCCGACGCTGCGTGGCTGCCGTTTTACTATTTCTGATATTTATATTACAGTTAGTCATTTAACATTCTGATTTACCTGCCTGTGTGTTTATTCAGACTCGTATGTTTATAATACACGAGTACTTTATATCAAATAAGATTTACAGCTTGAGAAATAATTTGGATTCCAAACATCTGGCTCTAGCTCTGCAATAGTTCTTTCACTTGCTACATATTTACCCACTTATAACCTTAATGTTCATCCATATTCCAACGACTTGTAGGGCGCAGCAGGCAACGATCTGCCTGCAACACAGGGAGTAGTGGGTTCAATTTCCGGATTCGGAAAAAAACTATCTGCAGATGTCATACGCTCCGCTTAGCTTGGAACTAGATGATGCTGTGTGAATTGTCCAGTATTGAAAAAAACTAATATTTTATTTTATTAAGTCCTTCCAGTGACGCAAGGCTCATCTATTATAATATCATTCACAATAGTTGAGCAACGCTGTACTATTTCATTTTTCTCAAATTTTCAGTAACAGTATTAATAATTTCCAACTTTTCTTTGTCTGTAAGCCTAAACAACTTTATAGTAGCAGATTCAATTTGTCTTATTTTAGTTTCAGTTTCAGTTTTAATTTAGTTTCTCATTATCCAACTGTGTACAATCTATTTTATTTTTCACAATTCACACTAACAGTAATAATAATATTACACTTTTGTTCTGTTTGTTCATAAGCTTTAGCGGAACTTTTTACCACTACCTCATATAGGTGGTGTTGTCTATGATTTTCTTGTGTCCAACGGTTTGGTACG
This sequence comes from Eupithecia centaureata, assembly GCA_944547425.1. Classification (NCBI taxonomy): domain Eukaryota; kingdom Metazoa; phylum Arthropoda; class Insecta; order Lepidoptera; family Geometridae; genus Eupithecia; species Eupithecia centaureata. Next base: position 5,093,998 of record OX155694.1, read on the forward strand.
TGTCCGTCCTCCGTCCGACGGGAGAAATAGGCGCGGGATTCAAATTTCTCCTTTGAGACTTTTAAACTTTTTTTTGGACTTTTCATGTTTTTACTTTTTACCGGTTACTTTGTAAGATTGTTTCTGAATATGTAATAGCACTGTTATGTTTATTTATTTTTCTGTAAAGCAATCTCTCCTGTTCTAACCGGCAGTGCTTGTGGCAAACATTATGTATTTTTGTTTTTAGTTTTTATACAGATTCAAAAGCACTACTTTTGAATAAGGTTTTAATACTTTATTTTTTTTATTTGTTTCTATTATTAATACTTAAGTATAATATTATTTATATATTTTTTATCTATTTATATTGCTATTATTTTAAGCTATAGGCATTTATTATTTTATTACGTACTGGACTATGGACTGCTCAAATTCTTCAGATATATTTTTATCAATGGACTCGGAATCTGATTCCTATGAGGACGCTGTGGACGATAGCGGACCACTGTTGTGTGATCTGTTATCAGAGTCCTTTGCCTCGAATAAACGAAACTTTAACATCTGCCATATAAATTCACAGAGTATCCCTTCCCACTATGCTGAACTTTTAACAACTTTTTCAGTTGATTCTATCGATGCCATACTAGTAAGTGAAAGTTTCTTGAAACCCACGCTACCCTCCACATCATTTAACCTACCGGGCTATGTTCTTATCAGAAATGACCGTACGAATAAAGGTGGTGGCGGCGTTGCAATCTATCTGCGTGCTGATTATAAATACCGTGTTGTTTCAAAGTCACCCTCAGCGTACTCCGCGGCAATGGAGCACTTGTTCCTTGAGGTCATATGCAACTCCGTAAAATTATTACTGGGAGTTGTCTATGCTCCACCAAAGGTTGATTACTTTGATACCCTCGAAAACTTGCTGTATATCTTTAGACCACAGTACGAATTTTTAACTCTTTGCGGTGATTTCAATACGTGTCTTCTGCGGAACGATACGAGGAGTAAAAAACTACTAAATATTAGCACCTCCTTCGACTTGTCTATTCTGGAACTCGACCCGACTTTCCATGTCAATGATAGTCACACAAAGCTCGACCTTACAATAACGGCCGACTCCGAACGAGTTTCTACGCATGGTCAATTTCCTGCGCCTGGGTTTTCTCACCACGACCTCATCTATGCCTCAATTAAAATAAAAACACCTAAAGTTAAGACAAAGGTCGTGATGCAACGAAACTTCTCGGCGATGGATCACGAAAAATTACGCTTGGACGCTAAGAACCTGGACTGGTCTGAGTTGTGTTCTACTAGCGACGTCAACCAAAAACTTAAAATATTTAACACAAATATTATCCAACTCTATGATAAACATGCACCTATACGACCTGTCCGTATGAAACGTCCACCAGCCCCATGGCTGACGGACGACATTCGTAAGCTCATGGCCAGGAGAAACCACCTATACCGTAAGTACCGTCAAAACCCTGTTGAGGACGCGTTCATTAGCTTCAAGGTTGCAAGAAATAGGTGCAACCAGGCGATTAGAAACGCTAAGCGTCGTAATATATTTAATGTTATTGAGGGCTGTACACCTGCTAACATCTGGAAGGTGCTGCGTGAGCTAGGTTTTGGAAAGTCAAAAAGTGTTGCGGGGTCATCTGCTGATGTTAACAAACTAAACCAGCACTTTTCAACAGCTTCCGTTCAGGTAACTGATGAAACCAAAGAGCAGACAATCGATATGCTAGCTCAATTAACATCAAGTATTTCAGCTCCTTTCAGCCTCACACCTGTCGACAATTGCGAGATCACAAAAATTGTTTCGAGCATCGGTACAAAAGCAGTCGGTCACGATGGCATTGGTCGAAAGATGCTTCTCCCGATCCTCGACCTTGTTACCCCTCAGCTTTCTCACATTATTAACTCTTCCATCTCTACCTGTTCTTTCCCATCTGACTGGAAGAAGGCATTTATCATACCTTTTCCCAAAAAGACGGTTATTTCCGACTTGAAAGACTATCGACCTATCTCTATTTTATCTTTCCTATCTAAAATTATCGAAAAGGTCGTCCACTACCAGCTCTCTTCTTTTCTCAGGAAAAATAACCTTCTGTCACCATTCCAGTCTGGCTTCCGTCCTGCTCATAGCACTTCTACGGCACTCATTAAAATAACAGACGACATTCGACGGGCCATCGACAGCAAAAAGCTTACTCTCATCACACTTCTCGACTTCAGCAACGCATTTAACTGTGTCGACCACGACTTGCTTTTGGCTGTGCTGCGCTCCTTAAACCTCTGTCCAGACAGTATCCGTTGGTTCAAGTCGTACTTGAGTGAGCGCTCGCAATGTGTTAAAATCGGTGACATCTACTCTAGCTGGTGCCCAGTAGGTATGGGAGTTCCCCAAGGGAGTGTACTCTCACCACTACTTTTCTCCATCTTTATCAATACTCTTCTATCTAAAATCAGATTCTCATCATTTCACCTGTACGCTGATGATGTCCAGCTTTATCTCAGCTTCGATCCCAGTGATATAGACAAAGGTATCGAAACCATGACGTCAGAACTTAGCGCGATCCATCAATGGACTCAAGAATTTGGACTTGTCATAAACCCCAATAAGACTCAAGTAATGATTGTTGGTAGTAATTACTTCATAAACAGGCTTAACCTTAAATCATTGACACCTGTGAAATACAACAACATTCCGCTACAGTACTGTTCGGAAGTTAAAAATCTTGGCCTGTACATTACCAGCAATCTATTTTGGGACTGTCAGGTTGCCCAAGTTAGCAAGAGAATGTATGGAAGCATGCACTCTCTTAAGCTGATGAAAAACTTTTTGCCGCAATCCACTAGAATGACACTGGTTAACGCATTGCTCTTCCCTATCCTGGACTATGCTGATGTGTGCTATCCCGACGCTACAGAGGAACAGCTGAACAAACTGGAGAGACTACAAAACCTCTGTATCCGTTTCGTGTTTGGGCTGCGGAAATACGATCACGTATCAGTCTTCCGCACTCAACTAAAGTGGCTAAAAATCAGAAAGCGTCGAGATTTGCACACATTATGCCTTCTCTATAAAACTCTACATAACCCATTATCCCCAAACTATCTCTCTGACTCCTTCAGCCCACTTTACGGACCCGAGCGCCCCGCACGACATTCGAAACGATTGCAGCTTAGAACTCCTGATCACTGTACTGTTGGATACCATAAATCGTTCGCGGCCCAGGCCACTCACCTGTGGAACAGTCTTCCAATCGAATATCGCAAGGCATCCTCAATAAATGTCTTCAGATCCAGAGTTTACACTCACTTCTTTCTTTCACAAGAATAATTCGGTACCTACGTTATTATATATCTATATATATATATATTATTATGTGTATATAACTACTTGAGCATGTGTAAATGCTAAGTAGTACCTATCTATAATATCTATTTATATTTGTAAGTAGTTTTTATATAATTTATATTAAATATTTATTTTATTTATAAATATAACTAAGTATATTAAATATAATTATAATATGTTATCACTCAGTATGTTTTCCTTTCTCTGTTTTTGTTTCCAAGCACTACCTACTAAACTGCTGTCCACACTACCCAAAGGTTAGCAGGTAGAGAATGCTATCTAGCATTATGCTCGCCCATGTACAAATTTTGTGCAATAAAGTATATTCTATCTATCTATTCTATTCTATCTATCTATATAGCAATCTGTAAATTGCGTTGTGGGCTACATTATTATCTCGGTTTATCTTAGTAATCTAGTTATTTACCACTATATATTTTGTAGCCGTTTGCTTTTCCTGAATAAATAAATAAATAAATGCTGTTTTTCAGACAAGATCTTTGGTGCCTACACGGGTAACACACCATAAAAAGATAACAACTCAGAATAACAAATTGAACGTAGTTTGAAGGTACTATTTATGTATACTTAGTATGTATTCTAATAGTAAATATCTATTGACGGTATATATATATATGTTCTCCAGAAGAGAGTCCACTGGTGATCGGAATGCTCGCTTCTATTTCAGTCAACGAACCAGCATTGCTATGCATATGCAAAGAGGCAATGCTGACAGCATTCTGGTCACTCTGCCTTCTGGTGATGGTTTAATTTTTTAGGATATTGATGTAAGTAAATACATAATTTGCCTTTATTTTAAATAAACGTCCATTATCCATAAGGAAAGTTGAGGATACGGTATTACTGATATTATCTAGTTCAACAGCACACAAGTTCACGCATTTGAAAAATGTAATGTTGTATGTTTATGTTTCCATTTGAATAATTCTGATAAGCACCTCCCGTGTTGTTTATAATTGGGTAGCTAATGTAGTTTTTGTGTAGAATGTCTCGCTTCCCCGCAGGTGTTGCGATTATATCTATACTTACACAATTTGTCACTTTATTTACGTATCATTAATTTTTACAAGATGGTGTTGCTACTGCTATAAAATTACTTAGTTAAATGTGGGTAAAGTTTAGCAATGTAATAAACCGAAAATTGGGGAGGAAATAAACCGTTGGATCAGAATTTTGAGTAAAAATAAATTATATATATATATATATATATTTTCGTACGAAGATAAATCCCTTTATAAAAAAAAAGTCTGGGAATGGTGGGAAGTATTGCTTATCGCAAGATGTGGAAGAAGTTGAAAGACCTATGCCCGAGAGTGGACAAAATTTAGGTTACAAAAAAATGTAAGAGTCAATTATGACTTATGGCCGATATTTGCCACTGAAAAAGATAGACACAAATTAACAAAACTTTATTAACAAAGAAAATGACAAACAAGGAATAGAATAAATTACAACTAGTACATACAATTGAAACCATTGAGCTACCTTTACACTGTTTAACGGTCTTGCGTAAATTTCCAGAAAAGTGTATTCATTTGGTATTCTTAGGGGGATATTTTTAACCAAATGAGAATATATTCATTCAAATTTCTGTGTTTAATTTATAAATAAACACTTAATGGATTTGTTTATTATGTATCTTTATCATGGGTAGTGTATAAATTTAGGATGCACACATGCTACTTAGAAACTTCAGAATAAATTACAATGATAGTTAAAAGGAGGAGTAGAATTTTTATCCGTTTTTTACCACTTGTTTTGCTCCCACACTATTTTATTTTTTTAACCTTATGATTTACCCAAGAATTATCTATATCTATTAAACATGACTATTTATTTGGCCAGATCTATTATGTAATCAACAAAAAAAAAACAAGGTCCGTAAACCAAGCTGGTGCTCTTAGTGTAGGTATTTGGATCTGACATGCGTGACATTTGAAGTCAGTTGTTGCTTTTTGTAAAAAAAAATCAGTATCAAATTATCATCAAACAGCAATATTCAGGAAAACTACTAGTTGATGTTGATGGATAAGGAAATAAATAATTTTATAAATAATACAGACTCTTGTTCTTGAGAATATTGAAAGAATAACTTTAATAATTGGAAAAGTCAAAAGATATTCAGTCTTTGATAAAAATCTATGTTCAGTATAGGTACAATAATCATGATTGTGTTTGTAAGTATTTATTGTCATATCTTTCAATCATTTTCATTGTGAAGAATGAAAATAAAAATACCTGCTGAATGATTAAATTAACATCATAATTGCTTATGAGGTCGCGCTGATTAAATTTTATGCATAATTTTTCGAAGTACCCGCATTTGCCGGAAATCCGAACAATAGCGCGTCATCCGTTTTATAAATAACACAGTTGTTTACTGATATATGATTAAAAATATGCAAATCGATGGGGCAGGATGATCGTTTTAGTATTATGAGCTCATTAGTTTGTGTTGTTTCCATACAAAAGTGATATTTAGTTCCATAAAAGTATAACCATCGAAATCAAATACAATATAAAAAAATGAGTTTATTTTCAAGCTGGAATGGATATTTAAATTCATGTGACCACTGGCTTATAATAAAATTGGTATGATGCCCATCCGGCATACCATACCAATTTTAAATATGTATACATAGATAAAAAAATAACTTAATCCTAATTTTGTTCCTAAAGACATTTTTAAACGTTCAAATGTGCACTTGAATAAAATTTATTACAAGACAAAAACATAAAACATCAATTTTCTAAAGTTTGCAAAAAAAATCAAATCTCACAACAGATGTGAAACTCCGTTTGTTTGAGAACAACTCTGCATGGTGTATATTTTTAACATGTAAATTGCGTTGTATCCGTGGATATTACAATACAAATTGTAATGCGTCGCGACAGTTGTAAATAACCGCACGCTCGTCAAATCTAGTTATAATGTTAACTGCCTTCGAATTTACAATGTTTCCGCTCACACTCATTTTGGTTAGTTAAATAACTTAATGACAGTTAGTTTGATTTTATTATAATTGATACTAGCTGCATCCCGCAACTTCACACGCGTGAAAATTAATGAAAAGTAACTATCCTTTTTTTTCCAGGCCTATTCAAAATTTTAGCCCAGTCCGTTCATTTGGCATGAAGAGGTAATAAATATCCATCCAAACTTTCGTGTTTTAGCATTAGTGTAATATCGAATTTGAGATTTATACAGCTGAAAGTATTCTGAGAATAAAGTCAATTAATAAGGAAACATAAAAATATTTAAAGTTTTGCTCTACAAAGAAAAATGTAAAGTTAAATAGTTCCGCTACCAGCTAACAGATGGCGCTAGGTGTACCACTCACGATAGAACTCCAACAGTTCATACTAATCAGTTGAAAACGTACTCAATTTACAAGTAGGTTTGTTTTAGCCTATAATTAGTATTAATCTCGAAACATTTCATTAGCTCGACATTACTTTGAAACAATAATAACCAACGTTATTCTAGATTAAAAAAATATCCAAGTCGTGGTAATTTATTTTTCTCGGAAAGATTTGCTTGGCTTTGTAATTTAGATTAAAATTCTAATTTTGAAAACGTTCTAAATATAAACTGCGCGGCAGATAGCTCACACAAAACTGGTTTTAACTGGCTTTAAATTTACAACTGTCAAAAAAGTCGATACAAGATACAGACAAGTCTCAAAACATGCAAGTGTAAGTCTATCAATATCAAGTAATGTGTGCTCTGAGCGCCTTGCAAGTGCAAGTCTTGGGAGGTCACTCGTTGCAGCCTGCACGCCCTCGGCCCGCCCTACGCCCCTCCCCGCGCCCCTTACCGCACTTGTTCTCATCTAAGGTGTCCGCTTATGCTAAACGTGCCTCAGATGGTAAGTCTTTACTGTAGCTAGATATTTGTAGTCTAGATTTGTAAACTGAAGTTGTAACTTGGATTGGATTTCATATTTTCGTTTTGAAATGTTGTTATCCATAAACGTATCAAAAAAACGTTAAAGCCGTATCCTAAATTTCTTCAGAAGAAACAATAACAGATAAATAATATGAATTCTGATTTCGCTTACACGCTCGCCAATGATATTATTTTAGTATTTGAGACATTGTTTTGAATGGATGAATGTTGTGTTTTCTTATATGTGTTTTATTTCATTCGACTTTAAAAATTTTCACTGAATTCTATTATTTTTGTGTGTTTTAAATGTTATTATTTTTATAAGCACTGACTTGAAAAAACAATGTTTATTTATACTACATTTTCACAGAAGTATTGAATAGAAGATTTAAAATAGAAATAAAAAAAGGTAAATTATATTTTTGGAATGGGAATAATATTTTAGTTTTTTTTTTATGTAGATGCACCACAAGAAGGTTCAAGCTCATTTTTGAGGAATTTCAGATATAAAATATGTATTATAGTATTTAAAATGATTATATTGGTATGATTTTTAAAATGATTATTATGGTATTTAAAATGATCCATATATTTATGCTAAGTTACATTTGCTTATTCTTATCTAAGGTCTCCTCATTTATGCTAAACATGGCTTTGATGGAAGTCAGAACCATATTAACTGTTTCATCTCAATTTATGTTTTTGGTTTATATTTTACCTTTAATAAAGTTTCTGATGTTTAAATATGAACCAAAAAAGTATAATATCAAATTAATAATGTTCGCAATTTTTGTATTATCACCAAAATGAGATTGACTTTTATTGTACTTAAGTACCTACCTAATCTAGATACGTTGAAACAAATGATTCGTTTCCCGTTTAAAATTCACCATGCTCCATTTTGCTGAAACCTAAAAACTGGGATAGTAAAACCAAAAAGAGCGGCAATGCTCATCGAAATCAAACATAGAGACGTGATGTTTATGCAAACAGCTTGAAATGACCCAGCACGTATCGGTTTTTCCTTCTCTTACGGTTTCTAAAAATTTATATTTTCACCAAAAAGTAACTGTGCCGATAAATCCGTGACGGAACTCTTCAAGTACCTTGATACTGAGTTTGTTTTATGTTATTTTGTACAACTGCTCTACTTAGGGCAGAATTTTTATCGTCGCAAATTTTCTTTAGAAGGTGGGTTAATATTTACGAACTAAAACATTTTTGATATTTGTAATTTCTTGATAATTCATAACCATGTTGAGAGAAAAAGTCTTACGCATAGCCATAACATATTTCTTTACCACATCCTTCAAATACGTATCATTTATAAGAAAACTGCTTACCTGTACTAATGAGCTCAAATATCCCTCCCCATTTCCAACATTAACATGATGCAAATATTCAAAAAACCATTAACATTTAGCAAGAACGCCGTTAATGTATTCGTTTATGGAGAAATGATACATCGTCGAATCATGTATTTAAGGAATTAATTACACATGCGACAACAAGGCATTGTATTGGTGATCGGTTGGCCGCCACGCGCGGTCTGGTCGTACTCAGGTATGGGGCCTTGGGGCAATGATAAAGTCACTAAACAAAATAACGCTCTAGATTTCTTGACTTGGACATTGAGATACCAAATTCGTAATAACAAACTAATTGTATTATTCCATATATACGTCTCCGTCCAAGATTAGTGAACCATTCGGAAAATCTTATAGGGTGTTGCGATAAAACAAAAAAAATATCAGCGTTCTAGACTTTTCGGTTTTGACTTTGAGATGATTTACCGACACGAAGTCATAGAATCAAGAGAACTGAATCAGTCCTTGAAATATCTGTGTTAATAATGGCAATACAACTCCCTTTACGTGATTTCGTCGCGGACTCAGGACTGGAGATTGGGGGTACGTGATGTGTAAAAAAAAATACTATTCAAAACACTCAATTATTACCTTTGGAATAATTTTAACCAAGATAATTTAATTAAGGTTTTTCAGAACAGACTTCGCTTTTAAAAAACACTAGATAATAGTTAGGTGAATTCAAGTGTTTTGTACGCATCTTATTAAACTGGTGCCTCTGTCGCATATATATATCGCATATAGTCCGTTTAATCCCGGCTCCCGCTTGCCGTATCCGAGATATCCTGGAACGACGATCCACAAAACCTGGGGTACAAAAAAGTACTTAATTGATTTCGTCGGTTTAGTACTCATACTAATTCCCTGATAAATATTTAACAGCCGCTTTGTTCTTGCCGTGTCGCAGATGGATTTAACTCTTTACAATCAAATTTTATGGTTCCGGTTAACAAGGTTGTAGGTGCTTACAATCTGACCGTAAGTTGTTCACTTTTTATCCCAATCATAGTGATTCGGATAAAAAGTGCGGATTACATACGACTATATTGAACTACAATAGTTGTTGTTCGCAGTTTAAACCAAATAAGGGTTGACTGATAAAAAATTATAGATGAATTTCAAAGCTAAGAAAACTATATCTGTGCTTTAAATAGCCACGCTATCTCAGATCGGCAAAGAATTTTAAAGAGAGTCATGTAGAGTACAAATGAAAGAAACTATGAAAATAAATTTTCCCATATGAGCTTCGAGTGAAGGGACAAAACCTCGGTATTTACAATGTGGCTGTAGCAGGCATTCCGTTACAGTACATGAGTAATTTAATAAACGAGTAAATCCGGTGTAGAAATTAGTTTTTACGGGGCCCTGCGCTGGAGCTTCGGAACCACGGCGGGTGGCGCAAAGCGAGCGCGCGTCCATGTTTCATAATTAGCTGCACTGTTATGAATTTTATAAATGTTTCATGCGAGCAACATGGGTAGCCGACAATTAATCCTCCTCCTTAACTCCTGCGCAGTGCTTACATTAATTAGCCTGGGACATGTCATGTACAAACGTCATAAATTAAACATACACGGCCGCGTCCATTCGGAAAATTTATAAACTGACGTTACATTTTAATATGTCGAACTACATCGCTGAGAAAAACGAGACCACCCTCGTGATCGTTTAAACAATTATTTGCGAGGAGTCTACCCAATTAAGGCTTATGATTATTTTATTGGAGCGCCTAGCTTGAATTAAACTCATAAAAATTGGTCTGAGAGAATTCATTTGTACAGTTATTATCTCGATCATAACTTTAATGGTGCCTAATTTGAGCGTCGAAGTCTAATCAAAATAATATTATAATTAGGTTTCTATTTGGGTAATATTTGTACAGGAAATAGATTTGACTGTTGATTAGGATTCTTCCCATTAGTAGTGATAATTAGTCCCGTAAACTAGCCTAGCATACTTTACCTAGCTTTTGTGTGATGGAGTATCTTGTACATGTATATTGTTTCCATTTTATATTTTTAAAATTTTTACTTTAATTATTAAATATGATGTTGGCTGATCATGTAAAGAATACCTGTTTCTTTTAGTTTGTGTAATTGTGTGTTTTATGTTTATTAATTTGTCTGTTTAATCAAAATTCAAAATGTTAGTTTTTTGGTTGTTTACATAGCGCAACAAAATGTTGTATTAGCTTTCTGATCTAATTAAGAGGCATCTAAAAAGCAATTCAACTAGGTATACGAAGCCGATTAATTACCCGTATCTACTCACATTCATGGATTAAACTGGTTTTTACACCTGCGTGTGATTACAAAGAATATTGTAAAATGCTATTTGGCTTTCTGCTTAAGGTGGGTCGTCACAGGACACGCCCAAATAAAAAAAACATTTTTTTTGAGATCTTTTCGTTTTAAAAAAGAAATGCGAAACTGTAAACATTTTGTAATGAACCCATTAAAGTTACCACTAAAGCTAACTTCAATTTAATTGTCGTTTTGGTGTGTATTGATATAATTTCGAAATTAGTAACAAACGTTTCACATGTCAATAGAGTCCAAATTATAAACAATGGGGAGTTTTAGTAAGCGTGTGTGGTGGGTTCATAGAAAATGGATTAGGATTATCGCAAAACCTACTAGCAAGAATTATTACTTTTGATGGCAAAAAAACAGCATTTCCCGCGCGATCCGTAATGATCCTCCTTAACCCATGATCACTGATAAAAGTAGATAGCAGGTATGTGCAAGATGAAACACACCTTGTAATAAACAATGCATTCAAAATGCCTACTTTTACTTCAACATAATACCTACCTAAGAGTTACCAGGTAACATTTGTAAGGTATTTTAATCACAAAATATTTTAAATTATATTTACTCAGCAATCTTAAGATCTCTCAAACCGACCTTCTTCATGCATTTTATTATTCTATTATCTTCGGTATAAACCTTAAAGAAAATACTTGTAATTTACAAGATCATAATATTTATTTATCCACATGATTACCCCAATAAACGGCAGACATTAATAATCAAAGTGAAATATTTCATTATAAGAGAGGCCACTAAGTTTTACAGCTTAATTACCCTCGCAAACTATATCTGGATCAGTTTTATGGTATGAGTATATCAAGCTTTTGATTTATTTTAAGTCGCTTGAATTTAACAAGAGTACAGTCATACACCTACCTTAGTAAAACTAGTTACGTCAATGACAAAATGTCTTAAAGTTTTATTTTAAAACTAGCGCTCCGCCCCGGCTTCGCACAGTTTTATTATACGTATAAACCTTCCTCTTGAAATACTCTATCTATTGAAAAAAACCGCATCAAAATCCGTTGCGTAGTTTTAAAGATTTAAGCATACATAGGGACAGAGAAAGCGACTTTTTTATACTATGTACCTAGTGATGTCGTCAAAGCTTCGTATTCATTTGAGCATTCCAAAACGGCTAGAAGATCAACCCTGTTCAACAATTTATGATGTTCACTGTATCTTATGGAAGAAACAATTGCACTATGAACCTAAAGATTACGGAATAAATACCTATTAATTCATCATACAGTCAAGTTATTGGAGATATCAAAAGCTCCCACAGACAGTCATGTTCAAACAAATACTGAATAGTTATTTCAATAAACTCTGTAATCTGTACAATCTTAGAATATCCGTCGAATGGCAATAGCATTGCGAATGTAAAGACTATGCCGCACAAATGCACAATGCGCTCCTAGCGTAAGATAAGGTTCGCCTGCGGCGCTCGCTCTACGATTCTTAGCAGATCGCCAATTTTCCCATGATCGAGAATGTTACCGGTCGATATTAGAATTACATTGTCTACGGTGGAGGATGCATCAATTTTGTTTTCATTTTTTTCCCTTTGAGTACGGAACCCTAAAAAATGAAACCGTACCGTATTACTACCGTATTACTAAGACCAAAGTTATCGACATAGCTCAAAGAATTAGCAAGCTGAAGTGGCAGTGGGCCGGCCATATCTCGCGAAGAACCGACAACCGTTGGGGTAAACGTGTTCTTGAGTGGACACCGTGACTTGTTAAACGTAGTGTAGAACGACCTCCGGCCAGGTGGGATGACGATTTGCGAACGACTGCTGGCAGATGCTGGATGCGTCAAGCTGAAGATAGGGCGCTATGGCACTCATTAGGGGTGAGGCCTATGTCCAGCAGTGGACTAATATGGGCTGATGATGATGATTACTAAGACTCCGCTATAGTTAGACAGTTGAAATTTTCACAGATGATGTATTTCTATTGCCGCTATACCAACAAATACTGACAGTAAATAGTACTTATTAAACAGTAAATACAAATAAAAGTACAATACCTATAATACGTCTGTCTGTCTGTCCATTATGTATGCTTAGTTCTTTAAAACTACGCAACGGATTTGGAAGCGGCTTTTTTGATAGACAGAGGGATTCAAGAGGAATGTTTATATGTATAATAAACCCGTGCAAAGCCGGAGCGAGTCGCTAGTAAGGTATATATAAACCCTGCACAGGTTGTCTTGTCATGACACACTACCACAAACTTTAAACCGCGCTAACTTTGGATACGAATTCATTCATACTTAAACGTACGATCACTGTTCGAAAAATTTACGTATGTATTGTCTTACTGCTCCCATAGTCCTTGGAAGGTCTGAATCATTCGTGCTTTTCAGTACGAATCAAATTCGGACCATAACGTATCCCTAATAATTCATGTCTTAATAATGCCTTAATCTTTCACAAAAGATTATTGTGAAAGATTGAGTACTACGATGAAGAGGGTTATTTAATATTTTGGAAATCGTTTCTTTGGTTACTGAATACTAATTGCTAATCAAATTCCTAATGCATTTAACTACTTTCACTTAGCTACGTAACAACAGTTCATAAGGGTGAAAAAATATAAAAATCCAAAGCTAAAAACCCATCTCGTATCAAATTAGGGTTACGGATCTCTAAAAACAATTGAAGCGCCGGTAAAGTTAGAAATTCTACTTGGCAATTAAAAAGTAGAAAAAAACTCCTTCCGTTGCCAGATAATAGAACTTCAAACAAAGTCATTAGAGTTCAAAATGGCATTATACAGGCTGCTTTTTACATCCTTCGAAAAGATATATTTGTTCAGTAAGTAAGAAAGCCTTCCACCTATTCACTGAAAATAAAATGAGAAAAAAGCGGATGTTTTAAAGAAAATTAAAAACAAGGAAGTTTTGCCGATCGCGCCTGGTACTACGTAATCTACTCCGTGTAAAGAAGAAATTAAAACAACTTTCTTGGATATTTATTACGCTACTTTTATTACCTTCTTGCTTTTGTTTTAACAGGAGTGAATTAAAAATAGGAAATGCTGAACATTTCTTACAGACTTAAGGCCAGGTATTACTACTGCTCCAAGTTGAAAAAAAACCACAAAACCGTTAGGGTATCTTGTTCGCTCCTTTACTTAATCTTTTGTAGTGAACATAAATCAGGGATCACTCTATTTTTAGTCTTAATATGTATATGCAGGTACCTATATTTGTGTATGAACTTTCTGACGTGTCCAAGACTCCTAAAAGGTCTAAAGGAAGTAAAGAGCTTTGACCTTAAGTGTCAGTACAACATTTTTAAATATTATTCAGTCATAACATCAAAAAAAAATTGAAAAACAAAAAAGGTAGTAGGAAGGTGTAACTTTGGAAGTTTTAATATGGTTTTTATTTTATAACTGCATAAGTCTTTTGCAAGAATAACATTCTTAAAATATTACAATTCATTTTTTAGAATTATAAACACTTTTTTCTGTCTCAGATGATTTCAAAAATCACAAAACCGTGGCTTCTTCAGGAATACATAGCCTTAATGAAATCGAAAGAGGGAAGGAACTTTATCGGTCCTTAAATATTTCTGTTATTTATATTATAAAGCTGAATTAGTATTATTATGGACCGATTTAGCTAACTCAAGAATGTATGCAACAATCTACAGTTATCTCAAATGTTTCTTAAAACATTACACATGGTGAGAACTATAACATTTTTATTTTTTAATATAACATTTTTATTTTTTAGATTATTTGCACAAACTTTACTTGCCTACTAGGATTACTGAATTTTACTTTGAATAATAACGCTCATTGAATGCAAAACAGCCACATTCCAAAAATCTCATTTTATACAGGAGAGCCAAAACAAAATTTAAAAAGTGATTTTTTGAAAAAATCAATACTTTTGTTTTTAAATGTTATGATGTTAATATATCATTGTTTTCCTTATTTTTTACTGTATCTTTTTAAATAATGACCACAGTGATAGCTCTCTCCCAACTTGATAAAAACAACAAAAGCCCTTTTTGCATTCAAATTTTGAAGCAAAGTTAAGATAATTTTCTCAAAAATAAGAAGCAAATATTAAAATTAACCGGGCTCTATAAATTTTTTTGAAAATAAATTAGTTAAAAAATAACAAAATACTCTTTGTTTAATCAAAACATATCATTCTTATTCTTTTAAGACGGATATGACATCATAAACCTACATAAAAAAACTATATGAGTATTTTGTATAGTTAAATTCTGTATAAAACTTACTACTCAAGACAACTCACAATTAAACTAAAATGATACAAAATATTAAAACATACATCACAAAACTAATCATTATTCGATGGTTTATGCTCAAAAATGCGACATTAACAATAAGAAATTATCTTATATAAAATTCTCAAAATATTCATTGGAATAACATTATACTTCAAATACGATAAACTGAAACACAAACTGCTGGCATAATTTTAATGTGAAACTTTTGCAGAAAGATTCACATCTAATTTATATTTTTTAAGATATAATATTACGGTTAAATCAGTACAATTATAAAACTAGGTACCTCAAACTATTTATGACGAAATCACATAATTTATGGCGGGTGTCAATGCTAGGGTGCTGGATTTCAATACTATGGGGCTGGGTGTCAAAACTAGGGTGCTGGGGGCAATACCAGGGGGTAGGGTGTCAATAATAGGGGGCTGATTGTTACTGGTGTTTGTGGTTACTCTGTCTCTGAAATGGGTGGCTCAGTGTCTCTGTTTGATGCTTGGATTTCCAAGCTGTTTGATTCGTCATCTGTCCTAAAAGGTCTACGAGGAAAATTGGTACTTAATCATAATAAAAACGTTTTGTCTCAATTTTTTTATCTGGTAGAAAATCAGGAACCATTTTACACTATTCTAATATTATGGCAAATAAATGATTTTGTATTTTGTATTTGTATTCTCCCAGAAAAATCTGATGAGATAAAAGACGTAAAACTGTTTGTGTCACTGTCAGAATCGCTCATCGTCAAAGAACTTATTTGACTCTCTTTATTATCACTAAACAATGATATACCTAATGTGTAGGACGCCCTCCGGCCAGGTGGGATGACGATCTGCGAAGGACTGCTGGCAGATGCTGGATGCGTCAAGCTGAAGACAGGGCGCTATGGCGCTCATTAGGGGAGGCCTATGTCCAGCAGTGGACTAATATAGGCTGATGATGATGATGATGATGAATGATATACCTAACACTTTAATTAGACAAGCTGTCTGTCAGGTCAGGAGTCCGTTTAAAAATTAAAATTTACTGCTCTTTCTTGTCAAACGAGTGCTGGTATTTGAGAGTCATGACTAACAAGGTTTCTTTTTCTTGATTTCTTATAGCAGATGATAGTTATTAGTTTAATAATTAATTAACATCAAATGGTTAGCATTAGACTGACTGACTGGATAGCGGCATCCACCCGCATCAAAATAAACTTTATTATGGCTTCATGAACTCCTGCTAGAATATCACATTCTTAAATTTCTTGAGAGTTAAATAAGGGAACGGTTTTGTGTTCTATCTAGTTCTTCACTGAATTGCCAGCTGGCTCAAAATTTTCATACACCGCTACTCATTCTTTAAATAATTATGCACTATTTTCTACTCACGAAACATGTGTATTATAAATTGTAACTTAGGATGTAAAATTTAAGTGTTTTTGATTTTTTTTGTCAATATGCGACTATTATGCGTTATGAAGATAAATTACTAAGGTATGAAGCAACCTAAAAATTTCGAAGTGGTTCATGGTAACCGACCGATCACTGTATGAACGTAAACTCTAACAAGTAAATTTATTTTCAAGATTATTTTCCATTATTAACCATTTATGAAAATATTTTTCCTACAAAATGGCCGCATTACGAAAACATCCAGTTTACCTGTAAATAAATTATTATTACGTCTTTATCTCGAATACAAAAAGTACACATTTGTAAATGTGGCATTGCTTTATTTCGATATTGGAATGCAAAATGTACGTTTTCCAAAATATGGCCCTGTTGCATTTAAAATTCTGAATGTACATACTAGAAATTAGAATTCAAAACGGCTGCATTCCAAAATGTGGCCTCTTTGCACAGAAAATTGAACTCGTTGTGGGGTGCTTTTCTGAATTATGGCCGTTTTGTATGAAATAAAAGTGCATTTCTATTAAAATCAGGGTCGCAACTAAAAAAAATGGCGGTTTTGATCTGAAGTTGGCGCTTAAGTCAGCCCAATACAAAAAGGGCGGTTGATCAAAATTGCATGAAAATGAGCTAAAATGATGGGTGTCTTCAGCAAAATGTAAAGATATGTTGTTTAAGGTTCCAATTTTGCAATAAAACCATTTTCGAGTTTTTTTGAAATGTGGCCGTTTTGTATTCAATGAGCTATGTTATTTTAACAAAACGATGGAAGCAATTTTCAACCGATCCAAAACAAAAGGAGGAGGTTGTCAACTTCTGATGTTTGTTTGCGTGTAAGGTACTACTCACCAAATGTCTTGCCATTTTGATGATAGCTCTTTTATAAAAAACAATTTCGAAGTCATCGTAAAAGTATTCCCGCAGAATTACTATTTAACTTAAAATCAGTTAACATTTTCATAAAGTTGAATTATGTTTTTAGTTTTTATACAAACATAATTATAATTTATTATCGATCATTACATTATGGCTGGTAATTTATAGTGAAACTTTACCTATTACTATGATGCAGGATTGGAATCAACTAGATAAAGATTCGTTATTCTTTTTAGGAGCTCTATTTCTCTCTCTCAATTACTTTTACATTTAATGTCTAGTTAATAATACTTGTTCTTTCAAAATAATTACTTTATAAAACATGGTATTTTATGTGAATTGCGAATTAAAATTATTTTATCGTGTCTGCATGGATCCAAAGTTAATTAATTGTAATTAGTACAATGCCTCATTAGTAGCCAGGATTGCAAATTAAATGAAAATGTTCACATGAATTATCTGTAGATAATAAGTACCATTCTGCTTTGATAATAAGGTTCAAAACGCTCTGACTTTACATATGACAATCGCTTTGAGAATGACATAGAATACACAAAAAGTTTTGTTTGGTAATTTTTTCGTACGTAATAATGAAATTTAAAACTGTGAAAATTTAATTAGTACCTTTTTACAATTAAAACAATTGAACTAACTGTAGAATGTTAGTAGAGTATGTAGAGGTAGATTGTTTGCATAGTCTGCAGAACATTTTTCAAAATAAAATAAGAAGAAACTCTTACTATATTAATTGTCTACTAGTGGACACAAAATTCAAGCCAAGTAAAATCAAACAACTAATTTCATATATATTATTTTGATAATTATTTATGGTTTCAAATTTGTCTTGTTTAAGTGCTTATTTTAGGCTTATAAAGATATAAAGTTATTGATTTCTTGATTTCTGAATAATTAAATCAGGAGTTTCATTATACGTTTGCAATCAACTCTACCGATAAAGGCCGATTCACACTTATCAGTGAAATCACCTTTCAATATCAGTCTCCGATTCGGTACAGTATTGACGTGCCGTGGACCATCAATATTGTATACCAAATTGGAGAACGCTGATACTGAACGGTGACTTCTCTGATATGTGTGAATCGGGCTTTAAAGTCTCAAGATCCAAAGTCCTGTCAATGAATACGGCCTCTCAATGAAATAAAGGTCTCAAGACCGCCCACTGTGATTCTGTCAGTTGCATAGGTAACACTTATGACTGTCTATTGCTGACTTCAACTGTGTTACTTTTCAAGATCGTACCTGGGGAGAATTAACTGTCAGACTAGATTATTTAGCACTAGCGACCCGCCTAGGCTTCGCACGGTTTTATTATAGGTACGTATAAACCTTCCTCTTGAATCATCCTTCGAAAAGATAAATCGACAAAAAACCGCATTAAAATCCACAAAAATATGATCATATTCAAAATCAGTTGCGTAGTTTTAAAGATTTAAGCACACATACACAGACAGAGAAAGCGACTTTGCTTTATACTATTTAGTGAACGAAGAATTAAACTTACCTAAACAATTCGCAGATAAAGCTTAACTAGCATTTTGGCTTCCTCGTAGTGCGGGGAAGACAAAATGCTATTACAGATACCTACGCTCAAATCATATAAACAGAAATCCTTATTAAAAACGAAAATTACAATCAAGGAATAGAATAAATTACAACTGAACAATACAATTGAAACCATTGGGCTAAATGCAGACGGTTGCAAACAGTCGAAAGGTAGATCAATTGATCCATGTCAATACCAGTCGGAAGCGTCTCCAAGACACTGGCTGCATTACCACGCTGTATGGCAAAGCTGATGCGCTGAGCCAGATACTCACCAGCTCTCGGGTCGCGCGTCGTTTTATATTGTTGCTTTTAAACAATGGACTTAGACAATTAAAAACGGTGTTAAGAAACTTTTTTTTAGTGAAATCGCGAAAAATCCATAGAAGTGTTTAGGTATGAATAGTTAAAATCAAAGCACCCTGGAACAGATAGTACAGTAAAACAGTGCAACTTTGCCCAATTTTCTTAGATTTAGTGGTTTAATTTTAGATAATTTAAAAAGTATGTATAATTCAAATTATGTTTGCGCTACATTATTATAAATAAATACTGTTCTTTGCAAATAAAAGATTAAAAATCGAATAAAATGGGACGGTATGTGTAAAAAATCATAATTTAGAGAGCGGGCCAAATAAAATAAAAAATTACAAGTTTGCCCATTTTGCAAAAAAAATCGTAATTCCGGTATTTTTGACCGTATGATCTCAAGATTTAAGGAACAAGCAATAGGGGTAATCAATGTTACTTTATATCTTAATATGAAACGTTCAAGCAAGCAAATTAATCGCCTAAATTGAGTGGGCAAAGACACAAATAATTTTTGGACAATTTTCATACAAATAAAAAAATGTGCTAGGGTTGTCACATTGTTTTTTTTTCGACCATTTCTACTGCTAATGCATAGCATATCCTCAGAATAGTCTCTATATGTTCTCTCTCTATGCCCCTGGTACTCTTCTTTTTTTTTAACTTTTTGTTGTTCATTCTGAAAATAACCATTACATTAATTATAGCTTTTTGCTTTAACAAAACATGGTAGAATTTTCACCTTAACGCTGGTTATTAGTATCTGACACAAAAAAAATTATTAATAATAAGGTAAGTACTTCATTTAGCTTATAAAACAAATTAAGGCATTAATATACAAGTAAACTGTAGAAATGGTAAATTTTTCATTACATTATTTGATAAAGAGGAATTGAAATAAATAAATACTGAAAACTAAATACTTTCTCATAATAAAATAAATATATAAATAATTCCGGACAGTCCACACAGCATCATCTAGCCCCAAGCTAAGCAGAGCTTGTGTTATAGGTACTAGATGACTAATATACTTAATACAATACATTTCATAGATAGATATTTTTTATTATACATTGAAAACACCCAGAATAACGGAACAAATTTCTGCAGATCGTACACAAATTTGTTCCGAGGCGGGAATCGAACCCGCTAACTAACGTCGCAGGCGGACCTTCGCCCAACGCGCCACAACGGTCGTCTAATAGGTGGTTAGATAGATACCAACCGACCTACTAATAATAGGACATACATAAATCAATTTTCATTTAATGTCGTAGTGACAACCCTGACAACAATATTTTGGTGGGCAAAGTCGTAAACAGTACTCCAGAAAAAGTAATTTGACATTGCCCACCTGAATATTTTCGAGTTTTAAAAAGGTTTCGCGTCAGATATTCGACAGTTATTGTTTATTTGTTATAAACTTATAGTGGTAAAATAATTACTTGCCTGCTGCAACTGCAAGACTGTTTTTCAATAAAGTTTTCCGCACGAAATTTGGCCCGCCAAAAACACCACCAACTTTGACATCAACTGACAGTCAATTGAAGTGAAATTAGCAACAGTCGGTTAATTAGTGTTGTCAGTGACATATTCAGTATTCTACCAATAAATAAGAAATAAAAACTACTAGAACATTCTCGATAGTACTAAGACTTTTAAAAAAAGTACCCTGGTGGGCAAAGTCAAATTAGTTGGGCAAAGTTGCACTGTTTTACTGTAGCAGATCGTACAAACATCGGGAATCGAACCCGCAACCTCCTGGGTCGCGGGTAGACCTTCGCCCACCGCGCTACATCGGTCGTCAATTCTAGATTGATAACAAACTCGAACTCTAAAAAAATATATACTTTTAATCCTTGACCGACTAAACATACAACCAAACATAAAACCTCTTCCTTTTTCCGAAGTCAGTTAAATATATGAAACATAATAAAAATAACTTATTTTGTCATAAAATTATTAAAAAGATTATCACAAGCTTTATCCTTGTTCCCATGAATGGCAATAAGAGGTAATAATCTTAACCGAGCTTTAAATTATTTCATATCTTGAGAATCAATCCGGCTAAAACTTGTCACTTCCCTGAGAATCGTATAGATTTATATCAGCCAAGTTATTTCATTGAGGCACACATTTAAAACAGATTTTCGTTATGGGGCCATGTCGACGTTTTTGATTATTTATCAACCCAGGAGAACCATAAAACTTAAGATGCCTTTAAAAATCAGATTATAAAACAAGTTCTTTGTTCCTATGTTTAAACCGAGATGACGGTCCTTTGAAGGGCTATAATGAGTATTGATTTAAATTACTCGGATTAAAAAATCTGGGAAAAATTATAACGAGTAGATGCCGACATCTGTTTGCTTAATGAAAGGCATAGAGTGGACATGACTTCTACATCATTCATCATACGAACTATGAAACGTCTTGAAGTAATACGTAGATAGGTAATCTTATGTTGATCATAAAGACTCGAGCGTACAAGACTTAGTGTAGGTGCTGTAACCCTAAACCAGAATCCAAGCCAAAATACCTAGAAGTAATGTATACCTCCGCACGAGTACCGTGCTAAATTTCAAGACAAATTCATATGTAACGTTGGTGTAGTGGTAGAAGTAGCTGAGTTAATCTGGCTTCTAATCGTAATACCCGTGTTCGATTCCCTTCATCGATTAGATGTCGTTTTTATATTATTATGTTTTAGATGGATATATTTTGTACCTATTATTCTTTGAAAGCCTTGATTGAAATAAAAGTAAAGCAATAAACTAAGTGTACTGGCTGATTTCTTAAAATCACACTAATATTATAAATAAGTTTGGATGGATGGTAGTTGCCTCTTCAAGCTAAAACTACTGAACGGATCGGATTGAAAATGACGTATTTGAGTAATTCTAGCCCTGGAATAAAATATGGACTAGTTATATTAATTTTCAGGTGGATGAAATTGCGGGCGCTTATAGTTTAATCTATATCTAACATTAACAAAATAGATAATACAAAAGAAGACTAGTACCTATGTATGTTATATTCCTTCATACAAGATGATCTTATGAGAGCGAGGATTCAAACTTACTTTATATCAAGATTTAGTGGTAAAGTCTGTTTACATAGACACATACAAATTAGAATGCGTGGTTTTTTTGTAGTTGATGTCTCTATTTTGAAAAAAAAATAAAAACTAATTTGTTAAGAAAAACATTATATTTCTACCCGAAAGCGCGTACCTACTTGGAAGCTGATTATAATTCAATATGAAATCCATTCCCACACCAAATAATAATATTTGAGATATTATGATGGTGAATCAACCGACTTTACCATAAGTGCTCGTAAAAATATAAAACCTGAAGCTTTTTATAATGACTATTTATCCACAAACCATAATTGTTTATGAGTTTCTTATGCCATAAATCGTGTTGTATCCATGTTACGTCCTTCCTTATTTTTTATAGAATAATGAAGCAGACATTTTTATAACAAAGGTCCTTGGCCGTGCATCTTGATCTTAATGTTATCTCTAATAGGTCAATAAATAAGGAGTAACGTGCGAGCTTCGGCGACACATACACGCCAACGGCTTATTAAAATAAAAAATAATGAATACGATCGCTGTTCTGAACATAGCACTGCCTCTTATATTCATATTTTAATGGCTGACCTGACTCATTAAATTCTTCCTCTTATATGGACTTAAAATATTACACAGATTTCTGTAAAGGTAAGATGTAAATGCGATGTTTTGCAAAACGCGATATTTGGATATTTTTTTTATTTTTCTTGCAATTATTTCCGTTGCAATGTTTGGAGATTTCTTTTATTATTCTTATATTATAATTTTTGTAAATTAATAAGTGATTAGGTTTTTGCCCTGCAATGGGACATAGCAGAATAGCTAAAAGGCGAACCTCTTGGTTTGTTAAGCAAGGTAAGGTATGCAAGTTTTTTAATTTACTCTTCAGGAGTAAATGAAAAAACAGCGCTGCATGCATATAAATGTAATGCTTGCAGCAAAAGCTGAATTTACTCCTTTTATCTTAGTTTTTTATTTTTTATGAATAGTCTGACTAAAATAAGTATGAAGTATTTAAAAGTCAATAAAAGTTTTTATATTCTATCGCACTATAGGTACTCACGAGAAGTTCAATATTATTTGTTTGATTGCTCTAATGTGAATACACGATTGAGAGAAAAATCTCACAATTTGAAAAACTGTCTGTGTCTCTGAAAAAATCCGTCTGTGTACCTGACATTCGTCACCCTGTATTAGTTTTCCTCTAATGAGCGCAATGGCACCCTGTCTTTATCTTGCCGTATCCATCATCTGCCTTCAATCTTTCGCAGATCGCCCTCTTCGCCTGGTCATAAGGCGTTCTATACTACGTTTGCCTAGTCGCGGTCTCCACTCAAAAACACGTTAACCCCAAGTGTTGTCGGTTCTTTCAGAGATATCTCACACTGGGTTAATAAAATATGAAAACCAATCAAACATCAACATGCATACGCTATCACTTCAGTATCTGTAATTGTACTATTATAATCAAAATCAAAGGGCTTTATTTTCTTTAGACCTTACAGAGGACTCTTGGATAATAGGCCTTAATAGGCTGCATTATACATTCAATCACCAAAAAACTCCTTCCCGAGAAAAATAATGCAAGAATCTCTCATGCATTTTCAAACGATAAAAGCAATATTAAGTTAGGTTTCACGATAAGACAATCTGGCTTATGAATGAAATGTAAACAGCCGCAATGAAATGATATAAATGATAGTGGTCCGGCACACAGCGCGGCCGCACAATCAGCGCGCGGCATCTCGCGGGCCCCTTCCTTTATGATGTCCCACTCCTTTATTTAGATATATTAACGGATTCCATTTTTAGGGATCTGTATCTTATGGATGACAGTATTCAATTTTGAAATGCTTTTTATTCTAATAATAATAAATCCATTTATTTACCCAAAAAAACAAAAAAGGAAAATACAAGAATAATAGATAAAAAATAAGGTACCAACCAAAAATACATGCACAACTAGGGCTAAATACAATAAAAAATTAAGTACCTACCTAATTATATTACACTAACAACTATTTATAATATTGGGTAAAATGGTCCATAACTCAGCATATTGCAGATTAAGCATTGCCCAATACTACGCTGGTTTTCAGTTAGGGCCCTTTCGGAGTGACGGCACAGTAGTTATAACTAACTTAACACAATAATGGACAGAAATTACATCTTATTTACTAGTTAAAAAGACAAAAAAAGAATAAGAAATACATTATTATAAATACCTCTTCTTCTTCTTCTTCTACTTCGATTCGTATGTAACGTTTGCCTATGGAAATAAAAGGGAAATTAAAAATCAAATCCTTAATTCAGCCAGCCTTTGTACTAGTCATCAACAACTACCCACATTTTTAATGATAAAATAGTAGTTATCTTTTGTTGTCAACTTACGTGTAATACTTTTAATTTAACATAGGTAGTTATATTTAGTTTAGAAGCATATTATCTACCTACGCTTTAGGGTACAATATTTAGACTAAGTATAATTTTTATGTTCTTTGTAAGTTAATTTGGTAATTTTTTTGAGAATAAAATATCTTAAGCCTTAAACCTCAAATCCTAAATGGAAAACATGGGGAACTTGTAGACAGCAGCTTTTACTTGACCGATTTATGAGCCGAAGGCATTATTATGCCTATCCATAAAAATAATATAACTAGTTGGTATTAGTTTATTTTATTCTCATCGTTATTTTTAAGTATTTAAAGTTGTATTCGTCTCTACGCTTGCGCTCTGGCCCGTTTGAAGCGCTGACAATATTTAACAGATAACGAGATAAGGCTCTTTCTAAAGCGGTTTGATGTAACTCGATACTTAACGAGGCGACACTTTGTATATAGACAGGATGTTATTGAATTTAATGATATTTCTCATTTTGTATTTATTTTATTAGTTAGTTTAAATATTTGCCACACAGTTTGTATTTTCTGAGGTTTCCAAGAGTCTGTAAGATCAAAGAAGCTTTTTGAATTAAGAATGTTGAATTTTAACTTCATACGAAAATAAAACAAAATTGTTACTCGGGTTTTGAATTTAGAATATTGAATTTTTACTTCGATATCGAATCAAAAGAAATTAAAACAAAATTGTTTGATTTATACTTACTCGGATTTTGAATTTAGAATATTGTTTTTTTTCGAAAACTTTAACATTTGTTCGAATTACTCAAATTTTTAATTTAGAATATTACATTTTAATTTATGAAGAACAAGTCCTGCCCGCGGCTCAGCCTTGGAATAACACATTGGCTACTTTTTTCATCCCAAAAATCTGTTCCCATGGAATAGAAATAGCCTTGATACGTTTTCATAGAAACAACGCATGCGAAGCCGCGGGCAGATACTAGTTTTTTTTTTAAGTGACAGTCAGGCTAGGTATCGCCTGACTGTCCCTTTAAGAAAAAACTAGTATTTCACTTATAATAGGGGAGACAGTTATAATAGGGTGAATTAGTGGCGTGATGGCGAAGGTCCGCCTGCTACGCTGGTACCATTCCCGCCTTCGAACAAATTTGTGTACGATCTGCAGAAATTTGTTCCGTTGGTCTGGGTGTTTTTTATGCATAATAAAAATATCTTTCTATCTATATAAAGTATTAAATATATCAGTTATCTAGTACCTAGTACCCATAACACAAGCTTGAATAGCTTACTTTAGGGCTAGATGGTGCTGGGTGGATTGTACATCATTAATTTTGTCACTACATAACTGAGCTACATAGTATAAAACTAAGTCATTTTCTCTGTCCCTACATCCCTATGATGAAATCTTTGAAACTACGCAACGGATTTTAATGCGGTTTTTTTAAATAGATAAAGTGATTCAAGAGGAAGGTTTATACGTATAATAAAACCATGCGAAGCAGGGGCTGGTCGCTAGTTTATTTATATAATAAAATTACATTCTTTAAAATATTTTTCTTAAAAATATTTTACTGCTTATAATTTCTACCTAATATTTAACATAGCATAAGCTCTTACTAACTACAATATGGATCTATGGTCTGAAATAAAAACATTATTATTATTATTCCTTAACATAATAAGTAAGGACTATTTCACAGTGTCAGGACTCAGGACCGAGGGTCAAGCGTCAAGTAACAATTAGTTTTTTTTATCTCTACAATTAGTTGCGAGCGTCGGTAGCACACCGCCCGCTGCGCTCCCCGCTGCGATCGCGCCCTTGCGACCCGATCCAAACGTTATGTTTAATATCTTAATAACCGTTTAGGGTATTTATTATGCACTTTGAATAATTATCCGTTTTGTTATGACAACGTTATTATGGGTGATGTGATTCGCAAAGTGTGATTGATTTATTGTTGATTTGTAAATTGTGATTTTACAAGTTTACTAAATCTGTTATCACTACATATACATAGTATAAATCAAAGTAGCTTCCAGATATCTGTCCTTATGTATGCTTAGATCTTTAAAATTAGATATTGGATTTTGATGCTGATTTTTTTAATAGATAGAGATATAAGAGGAAGGTTTACATACACCTGTGCGAAGCCGAGGCAAGTCGTTAGTTTCCTAACTTTATTGTAAGTAACGTAAGCAAGTCTTAGTAAAATGTAATTCTTTTTTAAGTTAATTATGTATATTAGATTACACATCGAACTTAGTTTAGTATATTATTTCTGTAGCTCTGTTTGTCCGTTTTCCACCCAGTCAAGTATAATGTTCGAAGTAAATTGTTGTTGTGCGTTAAATATTTTGGCTGAAACAGAAGGTTGCAGTCAAAACCAGAGATTGAAATTAATCCGGTAAAATCACTTGATCACGAATGTATCAAACAAATGAATTAAAGCATCTCAAGACGTCATTTAAATTAATGGAATGAGCATAATGACAAATGCCAGTCGTCAGGGGTCGTTAATGGGTGGAAAGTGTATAGTGGAAAGCGAACGGAGTCGCGCGCACGAGTCGTGCTCACGTGTATCGCATAGAGCCTCCACCCTACAGCCGCGATTTTGAATCTCGACTTGTGTCGCTCGATTTGTTGTTATATTTGTTTAAGTTCAAAATGTGCTGGACATTTTGTACTAAGACACGTACGATCTTACACACTGCTACGATTTTCATCGACGCGATTGAAGTTGTCCGACGCGTTTCCGCGTCCTGTGATTTTGTGATAATGGTTCACGTAAGTACTAAGACGCATGCCATTCAATCAGTTGCGTCTTGTTTTTTTCGGTGCGACTACGTCTAGAAATTATCATAATAGACGCAGTTGTGTGTAAGGAGTCGCGCTACAAAATCGCTACGCAAGACGCGCAAAATCGCGGCTGTGGGGCGCCTTAGATCGGTTATTGAATGCGATTTGGGCAAGCGATCTCACTCGCAGTGTTCAATGCGAGTACATGCGTCTGATTTACGAGACGTACGTGTGCCCTTTGTACTCCAACTGACTAATGGACGGACGCTCACGGACATTTATGTAGATTGATTGAATAAATTTTATTCACAATGTTAATACAGTAACAGATTTAGATGTCATTTAGAAATGGCTCTAAAGTTGTGCAATTTAGGCCGTGGATAATGGATGACGAATGGGTAGTTTCTATAGGCTCGTGCCGAGGTGGGGCCGATTGTGATGTGTGCTGCACATACGGCATGTTGGTCAATCTATTCTTAAATAGATATCGCTCGCAATAAATCACCTAACATCCCAATGACCCTGATATGTCAACAGTTATTTATAGCAATCAATACTTCTAACTCTAACAAGACAAACATAAGAACAAAAATTAGCTCCTTGTATTCAATGATAATAGTTTAAAAATAAACTAGTCATATTTTAGATCAAAAGTAGATAACAATATAATTAAGATCAAAAAACTTATCATCACTTTGAAAGTAAAAGGAACTAGGCCGCATTCCCGATGCTACCAAGGATAAAATTTTATAATATCTCAGTAAAAAATACACAAAAACGTTTAGATACGGCTCGAAGGACCAGTAGTTACAATATCTATGGTTCTGTCTAGTCATGATATCGACACGGATCAAACGTTGTTAATCAAAAATTTTAATGACCACTGCACAGAAAATAATAACTTTTCCTTGACTACTAAAATACGAACTACGACACTATAGTCTTGATACTTTTGAATTAGAATTCAGTAGGTAAGGATCACAAATGCATTTGAAACTTGTATAATAGTAGAATACTATTTAATGAAGTAAATTAGTCATCTAGTACCCGTAACACAACCTTTGCTTAGCTTGGGGCTAGATGATGATGTGTGGGTTGTCCAGCATTTTTTATTTAGTATCTTCTATAATATAAGTTAGAATATAAATTTTCAGTACTACGTATGGCAATAATTAATAATCGTATGGAAGAACCCACCTAGGCAATTACAAAATTAGTCCTACCAAGAAGAAGAAGAGATTGTCTGAAAAACTCGCTTGTTCTGTGGCTTTCATGAAGTAGGTTTCTATTTTATTGGTATTTTTAGTCCGCCAATTTCTTCCCTTCTGGCATATTAAATCGACATCTAATTAACAGTACCGAATACAAATTATGCTTTAACACTTTAGGAAGATCCATAATGAGCAATAGTATAATGGTAAAAAAATACAATCTGACTTAGCTCTATCAAAATTAGAAGAATCGTATCATCAGTAAAGTATCAAAATCATTCGTGCACGTGTTGTAATGGCACGGTCACGGATTGTGGCGACGCGAGACATTTCGGTATTCATTCTTATTGTGATAATATTGACTGCTCCGATGCGGTGGCAAGCCTCCTTACGTGAATCTGTTTTTCACAGTTGCTTTTCGTTATTAGAACCGTAGAAAAATACAGCAGAAATAAGGATATAGGACAGCATTGGCAAAAATTGGTTGTCAATCTAGAACTTAATAATGACTGTGTACCTACCTGTATTTTTTGATTATCTGTGTGACATTTACTACTATGGATCTTTGTGTCTGAATCAATAAATGAATAAAATTTTATTTTATTTGTTTATAAACAAATAAAATTTTAATAAAAATTTTATTCGGCTCCATTCACGTGCTCAAATGTTCATACAACTGTAAATGCATAATATGTTTCAGGTTACGTGTGTGTTCAACGATATTTTATACTGTTGGTACCTAATAACTAATTACAAAATTACGACACATAAAATCGGTGAGAGCCTATGTAATACCTACCGTTAAATAATGATTGAACCGATATTAAATTTAAAGATTCGATTATCAAGGAATACATCAACAGACAACAACAGTCT
This sequence comes from Eupithecia centaureata, assembly GCA_944547425.1. NCBI lineage: Eukaryota > Metazoa > Arthropoda > Insecta > Lepidoptera > Geometridae > Eupithecia > Eupithecia centaureata. The sequence goes on from OX155694.1 coordinate 5,123,680, forward strand.
TCGAAAGAGAAAGGTAAAGGGAATTTGCACTCAGGATACTGGGGGATAGAGTTTGAGTTGGTGTGAGTTTTTCACAAGTGTAGTTGGGATGCCCAGTAGCGCAGTGTAATCGATTATGTACGGATGAATATCGAATGCTGTTCAATTATGTCGGAAAACATGCAGGAACCCGTTGAGATATCGTATAAAGGTGTTATTATGACAATCGTAATAATATTATAAACGCGAAAGTTTGTATGTATGGATGTTTGTAACTCTTTCACGCAAAAACGACTTATTTCTATTTTACGACGAATTTCATCCGTATCCGTTCAGGATACGGATGAAATTTGGCACAAAGATAGATTATAGTCTGGAATAACACATAGGCTTCATTTTATTCCGGAATTCCCACGGAAACGGGAATTACGCGGGTGAAACCGCGGGGCGCTGCTAGTCACTACATAGTATAAAACAAAGTCGCTTTTTCTGTCCCTATTTCCCTTTGACTGCTTAAATCTTTAAAACTACGCAACGGATTTAGATGCGGTTTTTTTAAATAAGTAGAGAGATGGGTTTTATATACATATAATAAAACCGTGCGAAGCCGCTAGTATACTATAAATGTTTTGTTTTGTTTTGTTTTGTTTTGTTTTTATGTTCGTTGATTGTCTGATTTTGGGAAAAGTTTGGACTTAGACATCTGCCATTAGAAAATTTAATATCAACTCACTTACTAACTTTGACCTAGATATACAACTAGGAAATATAGTGATCAGTTAGGTTTTTTGTTCGGAACAATTCTAGCTAATATTGGAGAGCATAACGGGTAGACAGAACTTGAAAACGGTATCGAGTGTTAAGATGTTCTGTCTACTAGCGATTTGATCATATTGTCACGTACCCCACGATTGAAACGGCCCAAGTCAATCGATCACTTCCAAAAACTACAAAAAGTTGCTCATCTAGGGTAAAATGAACACCTCAGACGATCGTGAGACGTCTTTTATTTTTGAAACTTATCCGTCCAATAAATGAGTGTTAAAATTAAGCACGCTCTTTGGTTCCAGTCAGAATTTGGATCGGATGACGTAGCAAAAACTTGCATTGTATTAAAATTACTCTCGTTATAAATCCGATGGTCTATCGGACGATTGAAGCGCTGTATTTCGTGAGTGATTTGAATAGTCGATTTAGTTTTGGTTTTGATGTAGTTATACGCAAATAATGGTGGGCGCGGCCGAACCGCCGCGCTCCGCTGCCCGTCTCATTGTGTTCTATAATAAATGGCAACAACAGGTGAATAACTAATTTCACTCATAAAATTAGCTCTCCATGGGTGGAGTGCAATATTTATCCGTCGACAGCATCCGCTGGCTCTCGCATACAATACTACCGTGACAATCCATTCAAAGTTATTATGACTCAACATTTCATAATAAATTGGATATCAATACGGCAGCCATACTGACCCATAACGATAAGCAGTGAATGACACATGAATTTAATTTTCCGGCCGCCGATTTTTATAAATGAAAACTGATAAACCTTGCTGAATGACAATAAAGTAGTCTGTATTGGGAAACACTGTTTGTGTCGATATCAAATATGCAAAACTTGGAATGAAATATTTGATGCGGTCGGTGCCATTATATAAATGGAATTATTCATGGCGGCAGACGCCGGAAAAAGCCAGTGAAATTCGACAATTCATTTGTTTATGCGACTGTTGCGGCTTGAACGCTATTTCATGTAACTGGATATTAAATATTTGCGACCATTTTTGGAAGCACGATAATTGGGTTAACAATATATGCCACTCTTTATTTAATTACGTTGCGTCGGAATGAAATTCGCTCCGGGCTGTAAGGTAGCTTTATGAAAATCTATGCAAATATTTAGCTATACGGGCCGACGTTTCCGTGCATAGTGGGCGGTTCTCCCCACAAGTGTTCAAAGCGGGTGAAACGACTAGTCAACCCTTTGCCGCGCACTCGCTCGTGAAATCACTCAAATACTGAATATTTTAATCTGAGCAGATAACGAGCTCGCAATTCTATTAGATGAAACTGCTATGTGAGGTTAAACACGGAGGGCCTCCCCTATGGGTAGGTAACTAGCAACCGAATGCTTGATTTAAGGTAGACAGACATGTTTTGGTTATTACCAACTATGTATATTTTGACCCGAGGAAATTAAGAGTACAAAGAACGCAGATATACGAAATTCTAAAAGGAAATCTAATTAGAGGTACAAGCACTCTACCTTGGATAGGTTTTCCTAATGACTAATAAAAGATAGTTTTGTCTAAATCTTCGTTGTGACAACACGGGATTTACGTTAGGTTTAGCTTTACTCTCCCTTTATACTTACTATGTAGTAGTACTCTTTTCTTTGAGAGTTAAAAGTATAATGAATTAAAAATTATTATCAGACAATAACAAATAAGAGAAAAAGAGTTATAAATATCTATCTTTATCTATCAATTGTTCCCCTAAATCCCGAGTCGACTCTAGCTAAGCGCGCTTTATTTTAAAGCATGTATAAATATATCACACCGAGCAATAAAGCTATCAAATATTTACTAATCTGAGGCGGTGAGAGCGGCGCCTACCCCTTCTGGAGCGGGGCTCATAAAATAAATTGAAATAGTCGCGCCGCCCCCCAAATTAAAATATTCAAATGGGACGCACGCGCAAGAAAATTGAAAATTGTCGTCTATCGCCCGCAAATGAAACCTATAACTTCTCAGTACACTGCGAGACATAAAACGTAACCCATCAACTTGAATGTTTGAAAATAGAATTATTATTATAATAATGTGCAAAGATCTGCTACGTGCTACGGATTAATATGCTATGCGATTGGCTACGGCTACTTTTTTATCGTCAATGTAGCCTTTAGCAATGATGTTAACTTTGTAACAAATACTAAACTAATTAAATATTAATTCAATGGTTTCAATACCAATTCAATCCATAAATATCTCATATTTAAGTATAAGATATTTTTGTTGGTAGCATTATACATTGAAGCCATTTAACACGGGGTATTTACCATGATATTATGATTTGTTTTCAGTTTTTAGATTTTTCGGCACAGTTTCATGGGGTTAGGAGCATTAGGACTACATCTCAATACGACTAGACAGCAGGTATGACTAGATCGCTTTACGACTAAATCTCGATATGACTACATGCGTCATGACCAATTTAAAAACACTACAATGAGTGGATCATGGTAAAAATCCCATGTTAAATGACGTCAGTTAGTGTAAGAAACCATGACAGTTTTAAAATTTTACCAGTATACATTGTCTGTTTTTTTTGCACTGCAGTGTAATCTATTCACAAAGAAGCAGTTTCGATATGCCTTCGAATAATGCCATAAATGGTCTTCATTTTTATGACTGCAATTCAGTTCAGATAAATTGAATTAGTATTTGTTTTATGCAAGAATGGTTTTAATAGATAGAGTGTAATAAAAGATTTATTACAATTTTATTCATACAAAGTGGAAGGAATCGTTTTTAGTTACCGATTACCATAAATACAGACATTTTGTGACCAGGACAGAATTTGAGGACATTTACTCATCGGTGTATAGTGTATATCGACAAGACTCAATAATTTATTTATAAGTTTGAATGATAAAAAGTTGTGTACACTCTCATGAATATTTACCCGATTAATTCAAAACGATCTAGTATTAATTAAGGTATTTCTAAATCATACGTAAATGTATAATATGCTATCGACCCGCCCCGGCTTCGCACGGTTTTATTAAACATATAAACCTTTCTCTTGAATCACTCTATCTATTTAAAAAACCGCATCAAAATACGTTGCGTTTTTTAAGTTGCGGGGGTTGAAAGAAATGCCCGCCAAAACTAAAAAAAAATAAAACTGGAGATGTATTACGTTTTGGCAAAAGTCATAGAACAAAAGTTGTTAGTCTTGATCTACCCAAGTCGCCTTTAAGAGGTTAATCATTAGATACCTATAACCCTGTTATAATAAGAGCTAGTAGTTCGTGTACTAAGAGAATCTTATCTACGAAAGAAGGAAGACTTGTAGGACATACTTCAAACACTACCTACGCTTATTTGATTTATTATTATTCATGGGTGAATTTTGTGTGTAACGCAGATTTTAAGCTATTTTACTAATTGTGTATAAAAATAAAGTCGAATTGAGAACCTCCTCCTTTTTTTGAAGTCGGCTAAAACTATCGAGGATAAACCAAATATGAGCTAAATTAAAATAAAACACTTTATCACCACACAAATTCAGAAGATATCATACAGAAAGAATTTCTTAGAATAGAGGAAGTATAAAGTACGGTTTTATCGCCGGGAGCGATCTCTTCCATGCAACCATAGGATGGACTTGAAATAATAATAGAAATTCTTTGACTTAATTTAATAGATATATTTCAGTGACATGGGTAAGTTTTTTAAGTAATATAATACCTGTGGTAGAGGGTCTCGCACTAAACTCTGAAGCTCTGAAGAACACTATAGATAGATTTTCTCTCTTTTAGATAATGCCACCAGCATTAGCATAAAAATATTTAGATGCAGAGAGAAAACAAGTACTTAGAATACATCCACAACACACTACACAAGCTAGACGACATGGATCAATTGAGCTACGTTTAGACTGTTTGCAACCGTCTGCAGTTAGTTCAATAGTTTCAATTGTACATACTAGTTTTACTATTCCTTGATTGTAATTTTCGTTGTTAATAAAGATTTAGCTAGACGTGCTCATAAGTGGATTGTGTGAATAAGTGACATGGTCGTGAGAGAGTAGGGGAGGCCCGGCGCGGCTTCCGTTGTTTTGCGGTGGGCGCTGATTTTGCGGTTTCATTTCGCGTAACTTGATAGAGACAAGTTCTCCTGTACATCCTTGTAATTCACCACTAGGGAGGTGACTTATCGATATTTATAATTGCAATATTAAATTTGCAAAAATTATGACAGTATGATTCCGTTTTTATTTACAAATTCAGAGAAGTTCCAATTTCTTTAGACGAGTTTTTGGCAAATTTCATTAGAGTATTTTTTGTATTCTACGTTCTTACAAATGAATATCGATACATTCTATTGTATTCTTATGGTAATTAAAAACTAAGCTTGCATCTATTTCGAACCTTAGTTATTATTTTCTAACCAAGGTTAGAGATTGATTCCTACCCACGAAGATTTATATTTAATTTATATTTCAACTTAGCGAAGATAAAATCGTAGATAAATGTTGTGATATGCTTCCCGCTCTCCACAATGCTACTACCTACTAAAATATATCATAATATCTGGCTCAGCGCATCAGCATTGCCATACAGCGTGGTAATGCAGCCAGTGTCTTGGGGACGCTTCCGACTGGTATTGACATGGATCAATTGAGCTACCTTTAGACTGTTTGCAACCGTCTGCAGTTAGCTCAATGGTTTCAATTGTAAATACTAGTTGTAATTTTTCTATTCCTTTGCTTGTAATTTTCGTTGTTAATAAAGTACCTAGTTGTACATATGAAAAAAAAACTAAAACTAAAATATCGATATTCGATAAAAACACCACCACAACAAATCTATAATCGACAAAGATATAGTGCAACTAGAAGGGTTCACATTTATCAGGTACAAAAGCGATCGCCAGCGTCCGGCCTTGCAAGCGATACCCTGGGAACCAGGCGCCTTCCGCCGGCCAGTGTTGATACATTTACCCTTCGAGCACGCTACGCCACCTCCAAACGACAATCTAACCATAACTGCGAGTTCGCAAGACGCCGACATCCCATTACGTTTAGCACCCCCGACACGACCTCAATCTACCCGACACAATCACTTTTTATTCCTCCCAGCGAAGATTTAAGCCGTTTGCTTCCATTCATAAAATTATTAATGTGATCGTAAAATTGGGCAAATTTTATTGTCTCGCTGGCATAATGGGAAACTAATGTAGCGTGTTATTATTCAGGCGATTGCAGCAGTAAAATGCTGACGGTGGCAAGGGCATCCGTCATGGCCGGAGTCTTCGTTCCCAGCGGAAGCCTCCAACTATTTGAATAACAAATATAATACAGTCATATTTCATTGTAACAATTATGATATTCTTCCTTCGCGCTCCATGCTACGTGCATTCGATGCTAATACCGACGGGTCAAAGTTTCCCGAAATTAGAATATCGACCGGCATTTAACATTTGAAATATATTACTAACATTATTAAACGTATTTAAAGTATCCGCATTCAATTCGGACGTTTGACTTATGCATAATCAAATGGTAGTTAGGTTAGATTATAATTAAAATCAGCAAAAACTATTGTGTGTTAATAACCAAAATAAAGACAATTACTTTCAAATTTTTGGCCTCATTTGTTCTTTGTAGGTACGTAGTAGGTTCTAATGACACTAACTTGTAAGACAGTCAGCTTCTAATTCATATAACATCAAATTTACCGAATATTTAAAATCATTTATGAAGAAGCTATCAAAACTGTTCAAAACAGTAATGTTTCTGTAGACAGCAGTAATATGTATTTATTTATCGGATTATGAGTAACGGTCAATAGGGCCTGTTGTTTAAGCGATGCTAATCGAGTCTTCACAGAAATGCACAGAGGGCCATTTGTATCAGTCATCTCGGTCGGCGAGCGCTGCTGATGCGAATATGAAATTATTATATGAAACACATGTCTCATTTCTAGGGAACGCTGATTTGTTCGCTGTGGATTAAAAATAAGATTTAGTCATAGATGCCTACTTAACAAGAAAAGGAAGGTTTCATTATGATACTGAAAATAACAAATTAAATGCCTTTGGTATTGGTAGAGAGAGACGCATTATATTGGTTAAAAAAGTTCGGAATCCATTCCATTGAGCTGATATTTATATTAGCTTTCAATTAAGAAAATCTCGATGAAAGCATTGTTACATAAATTTGAGAGTATTTAAGAAACACCATGGAATCAGACGTATTGAGAGAACCAGAGATCAGCGGCATGCCGGCCACTCAAGTATTTCGGAACCGTCTAATAAATATTAATAAAACAAAGCGATTGTAATTTTTTCGAAAGAAAACGCTCTCGAGAAGAGAGAAGACAATATGCTTTGTTTTCTTTATTGTTATTGCCGTAAAACATTTAGCGTGGAACGTTCGGCAATAAAACACGTTATTTTGTGTGACAAAACGTCGAGCTTCATGAGAAAATATTGACCCGCAGATAGTGGAATAAGCGAATTATAGGTGACAGTCATCACGAGAGGGAACCAGCAACGAATTGTTTGTCAACATACGCTTGGTTTTATTATGATATCCTTACCTTGCTTTGTTTTAGGTCACCTACTTACCGCGAAAGGAATAATTAAAAAGGAAATGAACACGCTCTATTTTTTTGAACTACCGCTACCGACCATTTTTTACCACTTTGTTTTAAGGAATATTTTTCCGTGTTTTTAAATGTTACACGAAGTAAATTTTTTACTATTTAAATTTACAATTTTGTAAGAAAACCTTGCTTATTGGCGAAAGGTTGGTTCCCTTTTAGATAACTCGTCCGTATGTTAATGTGACGAACGATAAACTGGCTACTAATAACATAATTGGTTGCGTTCTATACCCACGTAAATCAACATCTTAACAGCTGATCAAGGCATACGTTGACGTATACAGCATGATTCAAAATATATTGGACTGCAATTTAAGGTTCAATAATACTTTTTTATTTATAAAACTTTCTGCAAACAAAGAAAATTACAATCAAAGAATAGGAACAAAATAAAATTAGTGTCTACAACTGAATCAGTTCAGCTAACTGTAGACTGTTGCAAACAACCAGGTGGTAGCTGAACTGAACTTATCTATACCAGTCGGAAGCGTCCCCAAGACACAGGATGCATTGCGCCGCTGTATGGTAATGATAGGATGCGCCAGATTCTCACCAGCTCTCTCTGATAAAGATTAACTTTTCTCAATAAATCAATCACAAATTAAATCTATAAATCGTTCCATTGGGTGGTGTCAACAATGTCATCCTACATTTTAAACTTTTTTGAAAGTTTTGAAAGAAAATTATCACAATTGCAACACACAAATTTTATTGCAATTAAAACAAAGATATAATACAAAAGTGACATGACATTTGCGGTTGCACTCGAACGTTCTAACAATTAATTTGTTCTTTTTTCTGGCAACATTAAATGTTTTGACCAATATATTAGCGGTGATTAGTAGTCGTGTGGAAATCATTATTTTGAAAATGCAATGAGTGTATTGTTATCTTGACTGACAAATAGAAACACCCTGTTAAAGTAGGTTGGTATGATTCACATCATTGTATGTTTTGTTACCATTTGAAGTAAAATGGAAGTAAACAATCAATTACACTCGAATTACAGTACGACCAATAATAGTGGTTATTTATACTCACTGGAGCATTTTATAACCATTTTATTAATTTAATTGCTATTGATGAGTATTGTTGGGGATTGCGTGGGTTTGTAAATTCATTTTCCGTAGGAGGAAAGAACCTTTGTTTTGATACTGGCGTACCAAAGCGTATGTTTTATTACGAAGTACCTACTTACCAACCTAGATTAATACCCGTAATAATCAGTGCTAGCTACATTTCAGAATGTTTTTGCGTATACAACTCTTGTACAATTTTAAATGTTTTATCGATCTAGCTAAGCTTGTGTATCTAAACCTAGACTAGTGTCCAGGAATCATTTAAATGTAATGTGCACTAGTCTAGGTTAAGACTAGCAACTGTTACCGAAAATTCGGCTAGCAAGGCATCACCCATCAGTAACGGGGGAAACTGAACTGATTTTATAAAATTTGATATCTAAAGTATTGGGCGAAGTACGCAAGAGTACCTTGCAATTCGCACTGTTGTTATATCCCACTAGCGCCATCTACGCGTAAGATTAAATTGTGAATACACAGAATACATGACTATACATTACACAATTACATTTTAGGTCAACAGTTGATTGGGAAACGATCTATCTGCGTACGTACTCGAATATAAATAATTTCGTGAACAAAATGAGGGCCATTTAGAAACATAGGGGTAATAAAACTAGTGTGCGTCATTTGCGCGTCTTTAAAGTTGGTCATAGGTCTAGGTATGGATGAGGATACCAAAGTATCCTGACCTCTGGTATACTTCTAAATACTTGAAAGAAAGTGTTGAAGTTAAGTTCAGGTAGGCCTTATAAGAGTGTTTAGTAAAATTCGTTCTTATGGTCGACATGTTACATCATTAGAATGCGAGACGATCGTGTACTACAAACGTGAGTGGTGGTAGGTGGAATAGTCTAAATAAAGTCCTTTTTGTGTCATATGCATACGTGTAACACAGCATTAGGCATTGCATTAGGCATTCTTTGTACTTTTAATTAGACTGGGGGTTATGGCAAAACGTTCTCGTTTAGGCGAGGCATGCTCAGCAGAGGACGCATGTGCACTGGCTGATGTGGATTCCCGCTGCTGGTCTTTTTTCGAATTAAAATGCTGGTGCATCATATCGTCGAGTTTATTCGGGTTCAGGAGACCAGGAGTCTCCTGAACCCGAATAAACTCATAGAGGTCTATCTTATCTGGCTATCTTAACCTGTAGGTACTCATGCTAAAAAAGTCAAGTAGGTACAAGAGATATTAAAGAAATTGGCTTTGGGCTTACAAAATAATTTCATACAAAAAGACCAGCCCATATTAGTCCACTGCTGGACATAGGCCTCCCCTAATGAGCGCCATAGCGCCCTGACTTCAGCTTGACGCATCCAGCATCTGCCAGCAGTCTTTCGTAGATCCCACTTGGCCGGATTATTTTCAAATGAGCTCACTTAATTTTTTGTCCACAAGCGGAAAAAGACAGACAGGTGTCAGGTAAATTGACTTCCGAAGTGGCAAATCGTTAGTCAATCGATCCTCCATCGAACATTACCATGACATTGATGTACTAAAATATGCATCATTTTGTTAAAAATAGGAATAGGAAAAATCGGATGATATACGATTTAAATGAAAACTTTTAATCAACGTCGTGATTCTTGTTCGACGGACTGACGGGTTGATTAATTCGGTAACATTGTTCGATACGGTTTTGAATATTTTAGTAAGTACCTTACTACTAATGGAAAACAAATTTAAATCGAGTGCCCGAGTGACAAGTGAAAAATCAAGTCATACTTTGGAAAGTCACAAAAGCATTTTAAATATTATAAATTCTCACTAACAACGTTGATTTAAATTGAAACTTCGCTACCTATTTTAGAGTATTTGGTAACGTCTTGATATTAAATTCTCTTGAATAACTACGTCAGTTTAACTGTTTGAAAGTAAAATTAGATTAAAATGAGTTTATATTTGACCACGTTTTAAACAACGTGAAAACTTGTTAGGATCATTTCCAATGCACGGAATATGGAAATTATTTTATTATGGAATCAATAACCCGAACGATAAAAAGCATTTTCATAAATATTTCTCTAAACTCATAACAAGGTTTTTAAGTCAATGGCATACATAAACTATTGTTTGAATATTATTTGTGTTTTCAGTACAGTTGCTGCTAAGTGAATTTAAAAGAGTTTTTATGCAAAAATCTTTAGCTATTCCCCTGAGATAAAGCCGGTAGTTTTCATTATACTGTTATAAATAATATTGAAAAAAAAAAATACCCTATGGATTTTGTTACAGTGTATTGGCAATAGATTTTAAAGCGAGAAAATAATTTATCATGTTTCTCGTGTTATGTGGATGAATCCCACTCTTTAAGTACGAAGGTTATTATACCAAGTATTTTGAACCACAAGATAGTAAATCAAAATCACTGTTGCGTGTAATACTCAAGAAATGTGGAGATATTTATTTATGCAGAGCTAATTGAGTTTAAAGTCACTGAGAAGTTGCAGGAACACTCGTAAATCTAGAGATGCTAATACATCATAGGGTACCGTACCGGCGCTAATTCATATAATGGTTTATTTGTTAAAAGTAGAGAAGTCAACAACTCCGACTTTTATGAAAACCGACTGTTTTCTAAACTTTTCTTTTTTGATCCACATTTAAACCTTAAAATAGTCTTTATAATGTATTTTGTAAATATTTAAGTATTTGGAAGAAACTCAAACCCAAAAAAATAAATATAGTTTTTATATGCTGTGTGGGGACTGTCCGGAATTCATTTATTTATTTATATATACCTACAATTAAAAATCATAACTACTTTAAAATATCGTTGAATAATGTAGTATCAGTCTTCTCTAGCACCCTAAACACGAGATCTGCTTAGTTTGGGGCAAGATGATGATGTGTGGGTTGTCTAGCATTTTTTATTTCTTTGTTTGATAACCTACCATACTGATTGTTATTTTTTATCCTACTTTTATTGAGCTCTAAGGTAAATGAGGTATGCGGTAGGGGTGAAGAGTGCTTGATATTTTGTAAAATGTTATGTAAGTATCCGTCTTTTTAAAGGACAGGGCGAAGGAAACTCGTCTATCTTGTCTGTGAATGAAATTCCAAAAAGTGTGATACTTAGAACGTGTAGTGTATAAGTTATCGCGATGCTCGTTAAAAGCATTCCGGCGAGACTTCATAGCAGCTCATATACGGCTAAACATAATAATCTACTGACGATAAATCTTGCGAAAATTGTCTTAGACAAACTAATTTTGCTCCATGCATTTATTTCATTTCTGACACATGCACGCCAAATTGTTATTTGTAATTTCCAAATTGTTGATAGGTGAGAACAAGTGAAAAATTCAATATTTCAGAAACAATAATAAAATATTCGCACCAACCTATCGAACCAAGTTGTATCGTTGAGAAAGAAAAACAAGTGATCTGTTTCGATTTGTCATTTGGTTGGTCCGAATGGAACAAGTTTACCCAAAATGAAATATATGATCAACCAGTTGGTTTGATTGGAAATAAAAAATCCTTCATCGAATTCCATTCTATACAACTAGTTGATCGGTTTAGTTGGTCGGAGCTGTACTTCCACTCCAACCAACTAAACTGACCAACTAAAACGGTTCACTTATTTTTCTTTCTCATTATACAACTTTTTAGTTGTTTTGATAAGAACATTTTATTTTTTGTTTGTTCCCTTCCACACAACATAAAACAGATCAACTATTTTTCTTTCTCAACGATACAACTTTTAAGCTTTAAAGCCTCGGTCTATTTTCACAATCAGGCTACTTGTTTAAACGGTCTACTTTTACAAACGGTCTATTTTTCAGTATGTTCTAATTTTCTGTTTGGTCTAATTAAACAAATAGTCATATTTTATATTAGGTCTACTTGTTCAAACGGTCTCCTTGTAATTCCTGGGTAGTTCGTACAATTCCTAATTTGAACAATCGATTAAAAATCCTGTTTCACAAAAATTTTGTCATGAATCCGTACAATAACCTTAAGTTTAAAATAGAGGTCAAACAAAATTAAACAGAACTTCAAAGAAATTTCATGATTGTTGCTGGTCTTCTTTTATACATATCTATCTACCTACTATCAATTGAAATAAACTTACCGGCAGATAATATGAAAGTAGGTACTAAAACTATAGATTTGAAAATGTATTGATGTATACTTTAGGAAATTCGTAATGTACCAGGCGATCATATTAATATAGAAGGTTCAAATAAAAGGCATTGATTGAAATAGAATTCGAATAAAAAAACTTATCATGAAATTAATTTCTTAAAATATTTTTCTACCATTCGAGCTTTCTAGTAAATACATCCTGTTCCTCCTGTAACAGGAGTGCAGAACTACAATAGAAGTAGTTTTGATGATGATGATCTCTTAATATTGTTTACATTAATATGAAAAGTACCAGGTCATCATAACAACTAGGAGTAGTAATTATTCAATATGATTATGAGTAGACGATCTCCAATAAAGTTCTTACTCCAATAATACCAGTTAAAGTTTTGCAGATCGGAACAATAAATATCAATTAATAAAATATTCGCACCAACCTATCGACCCAAGTTGTATCGTTGAGAAAGAAAAACAAGTGATCTGTTTCGATTTGTCATTTGGTTGGTCCGAATGGAACAAGTTTTCCCAAAATAAAATATATGATCAACCAGTTGGTTTGATTGGAAATAAACCCTTCATCGAATTCCATTCTAAACAACCAGTTGATCGGTTTAGTTGTTCGGAGTGGAAGGACAGGGTCGGAGTGTTATAATAAAGAGTTGTGAAATTGTCAACTTCAAAATATCGGGACTCTTAAATGTTCCTATATGACAAATTTTCAAAAATAAAATAAATGCATGTGCTCAATAAAGTCTTTTTTAACTACTTTTATGTCTGAAATTGATTTAGTTTTTATAAGAAAACCACGAAATACTGAAGGTAATTCTTTAAAACTTTAAAAGTACTTCAGAAGGCAGGTTATAATGTATTTTAACTCTCATAGCTCATTAAATAACTCGCATTGAATGAAAATGCAAGTAAATTAACATTAAATAATTTGGTCGTTGGAATCTTGTAGGTGGCTGAAACAATTTAAAACGAATTCCTATGTTTGAGAACTCAAATGCGGAACAACGTAATTCATTTTGACCGGAAAATGAAAAGCTATTTTCCAGGAATTTAAATTAGTTATAGCAATTTAATGTTTCAAGTTTTACAGTATCTTATGATTTCAGTTTGAAAATGAATAAATAGTGCCCAACCACAGCATCGTCAGTTCTTTGCCAAAACCAAGCTAAGCAGAGCTTGTATTATGGCTACCTTACCTACTATAGATAACTGATCCTATATATTGACGGCGTATTTCTTTTATTAGGTACTTTTTTTTATCAAAACCGTTTTCAACCAGAAATCTCTTCGATAAGTTCTTTATTTACTATCCTATCTAATCCTAGGAGTTTAGTCGATGTTACCTACCTGTTAGACGACCGATGTGGTGCGACGGGCGAAGGTCCGCCTGCGACACTGGATGTTACGGTCTCGACTACCACATTGGCACAAATGTATGTACGATCTGCAAACATTTGTACCGGGGTTCTGGGTATTTTCTTATATGATAAAATATCTATCATTTGTAATAAGTATATCAATCGTCTAAGTATATCAATCGTCTAGTAGGTACCCATAACACAAGCTTTCCGTAGCTTGGGGCTTGGAGCTGGATGCTATGTACATTGCCCAGCATTAGTTTTATACTAAAGTCATCGCCAAGTCTTGGAAGAATCAATCACCTACATAAAGAAACTTGCATATTAAAGAGAGTCAGACAAGTCCAGTCAAATGCTTTTCTTTATGGCAGTCCTGTTTACCCGCCATAACTGGAATATGACAGGCGGTTAGCCCGCTCGCAGTATGCAGTGTCATTTGATGATATACAACGCACATTGTGTGGTAATTTCCCTGGCCGTTTAATTGCCGTACCACTGTGGTCCGACACGAGACAGATTAATTTATTGAGACACCTTGAATGGGAGCGTTTTGAACCATTTCATTTATCATCATTAGAGACAAATATGTCATGCATGTTGATATAATGCCCGCCCTAGCTGTTTAGTATTTCACTTGCACGTTTGCACTGGATGAGCTATTTTTATGGTGACGTTGGATTCAATAAGAAACGTAGGTAGGTCCTTTTTTTCGTACCAACCATAATATAAAGTGTTTTAAAATTATAAAACGAATTCAAATTCGTATACAGTAAAAATGAAAATTTTCAACAACATTATCAATGTAGTCGAAGTCAATAAAATAAAAATAACTTCAACCTCCTCCGGATCATGATCAGAAAAGCGTCTACAAGTAAAAAGAGATTCATCAAAATCGGTTCACCTGGAAACAAATTCTGAGACACATAAAATAGTGGAATGGGAGCCCCCTTCTTTTTTTCGAAGTCGGTTAAAAGTTAAATCACATTGAAACGTTTAATATACAAAATTATCTCGGCCAAAGAAATTACGAAATAAAACAACTTAATCCGCAAAGAAGTTGTCCGTTCCTTGTTATTAAAAGTTTCAAACAATATCTATTCTCCTCTATTCTTAGACACAAATCTATTAATCCAGCGGCAGAATTAAGTGGCGTCGACGACAAAAGTCAAC
The DNA here is from genome assembly GCA_944547425.1 of Eupithecia centaureata. Classification (NCBI taxonomy): domain Eukaryota; kingdom Metazoa; phylum Arthropoda; class Insecta; order Lepidoptera; family Geometridae; genus Eupithecia; species Eupithecia centaureata. The sequence goes on from OX155694.1 coordinate 5,138,762, forward strand.
TCAAATATGAAATTAGTATAATCACAGCTTAAAGCTTCTATATTTTTTGTTGACATGACTATTGCGGTATTTCCTGCTACCACATTCTAAAATCCCTACGAAATTCAACTTTATTCCTCAGAAGCTAAGTCTGATATTAATATTCTTGACACATGACTCTCAGCGTCTAATAAAGTGGTGATTAATTGTGATATAAAGACTTTTATATTTCTGTTGTTGTTCTGGCGCGTCGCTTTAAAAGCATGACAATAGTTCCATACGGTGAACATTAAGAATATTTCTGTGGTTATATTTGGCGCACGTTCTTTTGAAAGTGAATATAAAACGGATTTAGGTACAGCTGTAAACAGGTACGTTTTTGTTTATCACCGTCTTTCCAGTTAATTCGTTCATATAAAACAAATTATTACAATACTAGTTGAGCCTACGGCTTCACCCGCGTGAAATATATTTTTTACGGTACTAGTTTTATTATTCTGCTATTCGGGCGACAAATACAACAAATCATATATCATTAAAATGGTAAGGCCGTTCTTGAGTTAAGGGTAGTGTATCCTAACTTAGTTTTAAATTGTATAAATTAGTTACCTTACCAGTTAAGACGGAAAGGGTAAAGAAGATGGCCATTTTTTTGCATTTCCACATCATCGTCGAAGTTCTCATTAACCCAGAGAACCGCCAATATTTTCTTCAAACAAGGCGCCTATATAATGTCCTTACGCGAAGAAGTAAACAAGTTAGGTTAATAGACCAAATATGACCTAAACTGATTGATGACCATAGAGATTTGAAAATAGAGGAACGACATAATTAGTCGTTGAAAATGAAGATTTCGCGTTTGGAAATGATCTAAGTAAATTAAGTAAAGATGTGGCCTAAGACGGAGCATGCTTTTCCAGAACTTATTTGCTCCACATTTGAAGACTTCAAAGAAATTCTCAATGATACAGGAACACGAAAATCAAGTCCCATGCATTTACTAGATTGATGTCATGTTCAGGTTATAATCTCGCATCAATTAGTCTTAGCTATTGCGATTCCACGTCGGCTGATTGCGACAAGGTAGATGTCTTTGCTATCAGATCAACGTGTCGATGTCGCCGGCGGTCGCCATGTGGGAAACGATTAACAGACTATCGCTTTTGATCACTTTGCATAGGTATTTCAAAAGACGAAGTCGAATCAACATGATAAAATTTTGCGATAGTTACCAATAGATGTCGAACAATTGGTAGGTCAGATCAACGTGTACTTGTCACCGGCGGTCGCCATGTGGGAAACTATTGACAGACTTTCGCTATTGATCACTTTACATAGAGGTATTTCAAAAGATGAAGTCGAATCGACATGATAAAAATTATCGATAGTTACCTATAGATGTCGAAAAATTTGTAGGCTTGTATGTAAGAAAGTTGGTAAGAGAGAAATTGATCAGAATCTAGTGATGTTGACCAATTTACTGTAGCGGAAATCGTCTGATTTCGAGTGGGCATGTTTAATGCTCTTTTAGCACCGTAAACAACCGCTTTTAAGTAACCAAACATACAAATAATTTGTATTTAAAATGAGAGACATACAATTATGCTAATTTTCATCGCCTTTTAAAGACAATATCGAGTTAAAGAGGCAAACAAAAAGTCGATTCTAGCTTCATATTTTACAACCATAAAAAGCGTATATGGAGCAATATGTGCATAAATGTCAATATTTATCCGAGCCGACTGCGGATCCGATTTATAAGATGTGAGTTAGTTCCTAAACAGCACAGCGGCACAGCAGGAACCTCCGGTTATAAGGTCCAGCTTCGTAATACCCGATTAATTATATCCATTTCAATAAAACATACAACGTACAGATGAAATTGTATAATTTGAAACGATAAAGCGTCGCTAATGAGGCATAACTGCCGCTTCCAGCGACGATGATTATTCTAAACTATGCACATAAAAATATTGATTTGAAAGATAAAAATGATACTACGTGAAAGAGACCTTATGCAGGTATTTAGATGCCCTACTTACTGGGTTTCAATGATTTTCCCATTTTCGCCAGCGTTACAGCATGTGGCGTGCAGGGCAGTTTGTGTTTGACTTTGAATGACAAAAAATTAGCTAAAGGAATGCATGTAAAGGGTGACCGGTGCATATTGTAATGTTCATCAACAGGCTGTAATAGTGAGACATCACGTCGTCGGTTCACAAGCCACCAGGATCAACCGGCCATTGATATTCTGTGTGAGAGTGAGGCGTTTAGATTTGGATTATATTTGGTCGTTGGCATTCTGGTAACGATTAAAAACGTTTGTTTCATTTGAGAAATAACAATAAAATAATTTGAATAACTAATCGGACTTTTTGCCTTTTTGTGCTTTAAGTCCAATGTATTAATGTGGGTAGATTATCTAATTTTGTTGCTATGTACAAATACAAATAACAATTTTATTTTTCGTGTGATTTTTGTTATTATATAGTATATTTAGTACAACTAAAATGTTGTCCACACTACCAAAAAGTTAGCAGGTAGATAATGCTATCTAGCATTATTCTCGACCATAACTTTTTGGGCTATAAAGTTTATTCTTATTTTTTGTTGGAAGCTTTTTAAATAATACCTAATTATAATCTAGCTTTGCCTGACAAGCGCGTACTATTCATAATAAAATATTTTTTTTTTAATAAGAAGCCTATATTATGCGCCATAGCTTAAGCTGTATATTTTTTATTTTTAAATACAGATGTAACTTTCTGTCTGATATTCACGACTGATGATCGGAACACAGGATTTAATGATGTTTTGTAAGGAAACAAATTGTATCTTAGGTTAGGTACTTATTTACACCCAAGAAACACGTGGGCAAAGCCGAAGTCAAAAGCTAGAAGGTAAGTTTTAGAATTATAAATTAATGAGTCAATTATTTAAATGCGATCAGACAAAAGTTTTATGTGTAGGTGTGATATAGATGTCAGGTAGGTACTGATCTTATGCCTTTAACATTAAGAAGTCATACAGTTTTACGACTCTATTAGAGAGCAGTTATTGTACTATTAAGTGTCCCATAACAATAATGAAAAATAAAAAACAGTTTAAAAGATCATAGAGCTTTTACGGAGTCGGATGCTTTTTACCAAATACTCTTAAACGGACATTGATATGATGATGACATTGACATTTGGGATAGGTAAACGCTTAGTAGGGGGAAGTCCCCTAAGCCCGGACAGGTCCTAAAGCCGGACAGTATTTGTATCAGTGTTAAAAAGCGTGACAATTTGTTGCTTTTGCCGCGGTTAGAAAGCAACTCCCAAGTGAAGAACAGGGGGCGTGTGCCAGTAGCCAGTGGTGACTCGTTCGTCGTGGAGCGTGGTGCGAATTTTGAGGTTAGTTAAAATTTTGTTCGAAGTCATTTTATGAGGTCTGTTAATAGTATTTAAAGTATGGAATGATGTTTATTGTTATTAGTTATTATTGCTATTGTACTTATCTGATGTTACCCATGCGTTTTTCGTGATTCATAACACACAACGCGAATGAGAATTTTTCTTGTATGTACTGAAGAGTCCCTAAGTTCGGACACTCTCAAAGTCCCCTAGTACCGGACGTTTATACAGCAAGTGTGTTATTGGTAGTTATTATTTTTGTATTTTGTTTTTCAGATTCAACATCGGTAAACTAAAACCAAGATGTGAGAATACCCCTAAACATGAGAAATTGAAGAAAGCCATCTATAAGGTGATGTTATAAAAAATATCACTGAGAAAGAGAAACCAAAGAAGGAAGACCAAAGTGTATTAGAAAATTATGATACGCTTTCTGTATTAGCAGTTTTTTGTTCTATTGTAATAGATATTGTTAGAAATGTACTGTAGGGTAATGTTTACGTCCTATAATTGACAAAAAGTTGGGTGTCCGTCATTAGGGGACCTTTTTGAAAACATCTTTTTTCCTATGTTGATTGTTTGTAAGTATCTACTATATTTAACGTAACATTTGAGACTGCTAATATATCTGTGTTGATTAGGTATATAATTGAGATCTTATTTAAGTGAATTAAACAAATAAGACTATTACAGGTTTTTTATTATTTTTGTTATTTCTTAAGTGTCCGGTTCTCGGGGACCTCCCCCTACTTAAACATTTTGATTATTTAAAAGGTTTCTTGAGCTCTACAGACTACTATCTTGCTTACATTCACAAAAAGAAATGAGACAAATACAATAATCCGTGGTAAAAGCCAACTTCATCGAGTTCTTACGAAACAAAGATTCTAGTAGCCTGTGGCCTAGTGTAGCCTAGTGGTTGAATAGTTGAAACTATTCAACCACTATCAAACTACAAAAATTGATTCCGCAAGTTATTAAAGACCTCAATGGTAATTTATTCAAACAAAAATTAAATAATTGGCTACTTGACAAATGTTTCTATAGTGTAAATGAGTATATTAATTTTAAGTAGAGTATTTTTTGTGTATTTTGTTTATATTTTATTTTAATTATTAAATTGTTAAATTTTATTTTTAATTGTATTATGTATGTTTGATTATTTTTGTTATTATTATTTTAAATTGATTACTTCACACCACACACCTGCTTGCGGGTTGTTGTTATAAGATCTGACATGTAATCTGTAATAATGTATTCTACAAATAAATGATTTGATTTGATTCCTCTCTAACCGGTAGAGGTACCAAATTTTAGGAAATAATATGATACCTTTTTCGTCTTCGTCAACTAATGCACAACCAGTAGGTACTAAGGACTCTGTCTCATTTATGAAATTAGATCGCCCTCGGCTTCGCCCGCGAATCAGAGTTTTTTTTTCGTACAAATTTCAGAAATTTATTGCACACCCCCTAGGGGTTATTGTGTAAAAATTAAAAAAAACACTTTTTTAATTATTCACTCCATAGTTTATTTATACCGAAATTTGAGTGAATCGCACCAAGGAAAAATTATTTTCCATGCAAACTTTACCACCCTATTTAACCCCCTCAGAGGTTAAACTTTTAATAGCCTGCCTATGTCCTATTCTAGGTTCTAAACTATCTACGTACCAAATTTCATGTAAATAACTAAAGTAATTACGGAGAATTCTTATAACAAACATTCACACAGACTTTACAATTTATAAGTAAGATTTTCTAGTAAGACGAGAGTAGGTAAGTGAATGTTGGTTATGTTGGTATCTCACTGACAGAGTAAGAAGCAACAATAATTCTAAAAGTGTGTTGATAATAACCGGTGAACGCTAAAAACACTTCATTTATACCATAACAACGCGACTAAGTGCATTTAATTGATACATTTGTCAATTTAATGGTCCATATACAACGCCAAAGTAGTTTTATAATTATAGACAACTTCTCACTAAGTCATAAATGGACATAAAAAGAGCAGTTCCAATGTTAATAAGCTCTCGCGGTGTACAAAATGACATACATTAAGATGATGGGAATCGAGAACAAATGACAAATTATAATAATAGAGCACACCTGCTATTCTTTTGATCCGACATTTCTCTCATTTATGAAGCCAGCGGAGCGGAATGCGCGCGTGTTAACGCCTTTGAGCCAGTCCACACGGCGCGTTGCGTTAGCGTTGCGTCGACGCAGCGCTACCGTTGCGTTGTTTTACATACAAATAACCAAGGTGTTCACACGGCGCGCTGCGTCGTCGCAACGCACACATGACGGACAGCAGCCCCCGAGACGAAGCGGGAGGGGGTGTGCGTCGCCGCTGCGCCAACGACGGAACAAGACTGCATCGTAGTAACGCTGCGATGGCGCAGCGCCTGTGTGGCCGGCTATGCGTCAAAATATTTGCGTTGCGACGACGCAACGCAACGCAACGCGCCGTGTGGACGGACTCTTTGTCCCCACAAAGCGCACAGACAATACACAACTCCACTAATATTTTTTGTATCAAGCACAAAATTCTCTTTCATCTCACTTAATTTTAGATCAAACTATAGTGCTTACATTTAGAACATGTCATTATTGTCTCTGGTGACAATAACGGCGCGCGTTATTGTATCGTATCAAAAGAACGCGGTAAGCCGCTTTTGACTCTGCTGCTTCGGAATAAGTTGTATATTTCTCTGTGTGAGTTTCAGATTTGAGTTTGATTGAGTAAGTATAGTGTGTTGATAAATAATAAGCGGTATTGCTTACAAGATAGTGGTGTGATCGCGGTGGGCATGTAGAAAGGCTGCGTGCGCGCAGGCGGCAGGTTTCGTCTAGGCGTTCGCCCGCGCACATTAATCTCGGCTCGCGAGATGAAGCGATATGCATTTGTCATCGTGTCCGCGATTAACTTTGAGAAAGTCCCCTATTGTACCGATTCAATTCGATTATCATTTCAACAACGGTATTAATTTGTATGATTTAAATCGAACCCAATTCAGAATCCGCTTTGTAGAGCATAATTAAACGCTCTTGAATAAATTAGCGAATAGTTGGACCTCAGAAATATTAAGTAGAATGAATAGCGCTCCGCATGACGGACAGCAGAAAGGGCCTGCCCTTAAACTTGCCTTGTATTATTTTGTCATTATTAAATTCCGCTGTCACGGCTCGTTCTCAATTCTCCCCAAGAAAATATTGTATGCAAAATTATATGACATTTGAATGAGCATAAAAATGTCCTATCGTGATTTGTTTACAGAGCTTGCAAACAATGTTCGTTGAAGAACCGTCTCTGATGCATCAGATGCACTGGCCACATCACAAGGACTGCACTAACCAAATGCCAGGCTCTCGTCGATTCACTGATCACCTAGACGGTAATCTGATTACATTAATGAGACTCAACTGAACAATGTCCGTGCACTCAACAAATCCAACAATAGATTGGAGTGAAATCGTTGAATTACTGATGCGTTTGTACAGACGAGTGAAATGAAGTGTGTTGGTAGTAGCAGCCCTCGATAAGGCAATCAGGTGGTGAAGTGGCTCGTCAATGTCAAGAAGGAGCCTCAACAAGCCGCAAAATGAAATTTCGCGAAGCCGTCAATCATTTTCCCCTCGTGAGGCCCTCCACTAGTCGGCTGATAACGATTTGGTGCAAGACATAAGCGAACATATCCAAAATCTTACGAATTATATGTCTGAATAGTTTATGTAGCCCTGTAAATATTTTCTTAAGATTGTTGTAAGTAAATCATTGCAATATTTGACAAAGGAAGCAACCTATTTGATTAAAATGCTAATACAGGAAGTTTTATATTTGTAATTTAAGTTTAATAGAAGTAAAGCTTATGCTTTTAACTTAAAGCACATAAGTAGAGGTAATCGAGACGTTATTCCGGATCGCAAGTCCTGCCCATTCGTTTCAAGTAACGCGGAAAACTACTCATATCTGTTTTATGGATTTATCTTTTTAGGGGTCAGGGGTTTGGCTCGTGACAAATTGTTTTCTTACTGGAATTAATGGGGTCCATCAGGGGTCGCTAGCCGTCAGCTGTACATCATCGAACCTGCAACAAATCACACTAATATCAATACCATATATATATATTTTATCTTTATTTAGAAAGAAAATTTCAATCAAGGAATAGAAACAAATTGATACTGCGGAATATGATGTTGAAATTTTTGAGTTAACTGCAGACGGTTACAAGCATTCTAGAGGTAGTTCAACTGATCCATATTAATACCAGTCGGAAGCGTCCCCAAGACTCTAGCTGCATTACCACGCTGTATAGCAATGCTGATGCGCTGCGCCAGATACTCACCCACTCTCGGTGAGAAGCGTCTCATCGATCAGAAGCTCAGATATTTTTTTTAATTAAAATAAAAATTGATAAAGTCTCGGTATCATACGGACCTAGGGTCTAGACTCCAAGGGGGCAAATGCGTAGGCTGCATAGGATCTAAAGGAAAATGCCGACACATTATGAAAAGAATTTCCTAATCGGCAATGTTTTGTTAGTAATATTGACATTAACAAAGGTTAACTTTTGGCTAAAACAATATGTAAATTCCGTCTATGATCTCTTGCCGAAAGTGGAAGTTTATACAAATCGATCCCCGTTACAGTAGTTTCCCATAAAGTGTAGATAAACAAACACCTACGGCTCCGCCGCAGACGGAAAAATATTTCGGAATTGAGATTGATGCCGCACGCATGTGCAGACGGGCTGTCTGTACGCAAAACAACGCGACCAAATATAGAACTAATTTATGGTCATACACAGCGATTATGCACACAAAAATAGCCGCTCGCTCCGTTTACTGCTCATAATTTATTCATTTCTTTGCGTGCTTAGCAAAATATAGCGTGCGAAGTTAAGATCTCGCTCTGATTTACTGCTGATCATATCGCGCTCATCAATCTTACTGCTACAGTTCATTTTGGAAGTGTCACATTATGTATAGAAGCTAGATAAAGTCGATAGCTAATAGAATAGTCGCCTAAGCTGTAAACCAGCCATGTTCAAAGAAGCTTAATGTTTCTACACGTGGAGGTGATAAGGTCCTTACATATTCAACGCACACGTTAATGGGCAAAATATGAAGATTTTTACCAATAGGTGTATAGATAAAGGTTCGTTGATAAATAATTAAAATAAATCCCATTTAAGGGTAAGCTCCCACGCGATAAGAGGTGTTATTTATACACCCTCATCCACAAAGGAACCGCTCCCGAATATCACCCATAAATATTGGAGTGAGGTGTAATTTTTCACATACCACGACTCTTCGAGCGTCGCACCTTAAAAATAAATGCAAACAAAATTTAATAGGGAGAGATGCGCAGGATCGCGCTCTTCAGGTAAAAATAAACGATACCCGAACGCAGCCAATCGTTTGAGGATATTTTATATCGTACTAAGATGTTTGCTATTATTTTCTCAGTACATGTTACAACGCGATAATAAAGTCTATGCACTCATGTTTACCTTGGACGCAGAAAATCTGAAAGTGTAAGGATTCGATAATTTATTGGTACTTAGGCCGCCAACTCAATCCTGTCAGCGATATAATGTTAAATCTTTATGTCACCATGTGAATTGTCTATCCAAGCTCAGACTACGCAGTAAGAAGGTACTTTTTACACTATACCAACCATTAACTTCTTCATAAAAGCATATCATAATCGATGACCAATGTGGCGACCAATGAAAGTATTCCTGCGACGCAGGACGCAAAAGTTTGTAAAATCTGCAAATATTTTTTCCGAGTTTCTGGGTATTTTCTACTTTATAAAAGTATCTATCTATGTAATATATATATATTTGTTTTAAGTACATATATAGTCATCTAGTACCCATTTATCTATTCCTAATACCCAGTCATCTAGTACCCATAACACAAGCACTGCTTGGATTAGGGATAGATGATGCTGTGTGTTGTTGTCCAGAATTAGTAATTTATTTATAATAGATATTTATTAACAACGAAAATTACAAGCAAGGAATAGAAAAATTACAACTAGTATTTACAATTGAAACCATTGAGCTAACTGCAGACGGTTGCAAACAGTCTAAAGGTAGCTCAATTGATCCATGTCAATACCAGTCGGAAGCGTCCCCAAGACACTGGCTGCATTACCACGCTGTATGGCAATTTATTTATTATTATTTTCTTTTTATTACGCATACCATAATACGCACAAAATGTCGACTCCAAAACGATCATTGATTCGAAATATTTTTTGCAGAAGATTGAATGAACACTGTAGTTTACCAAAGTAACAATCAATTAATAACGAATATCTAGATAAATTATAACAAAGTATAAAACGAGGGCTTATTGCTGAGAGCGATTTCTCAAAGGCAACCTTGTCAGATGTAGGTATAATAATCGCAGACCTACCTAGCTGCAAGACAAATTACTTGTAGAACCTAGAATATAGATACCTAAAAACATAATGATTAATACAAATTCACGCAACGTTAAAATTAATTTCTTAAATAATTAAATAATAAATAAATATTGTTTTCTTCTAAGTTATAGACACTTAGAAAGAAAATTAAACTTTACCGTTTATAATTTAGGGGAGTTATGTTGTGCGTCGCGGCGCGGATGGTCTAGAGTTTATTTACGATTATTGGTTATGGACAGAGTTGATCGGAGCCGGGTATTCCCGCGAGCCTCGTAATCTCGGACTTTGGCCACGATCTTCGAGGGTGCCTCGCCTGACGGATATATCCGTCTTCAGGGGATATTCCAAATCTAAAGAAAAATATGAATAGCCTCTACAAAACCGATACGCATACCGCGGTTTGTAACCTTTCACAAAAGATAAAAACCGACCCCAAGCAATAATACAAACTCATATAACAAAGAATTCAATATCCACGACTTCTTATCGGATAGCAATAACAAAATACAGCCAATAAACAGTCCTATCTGTATTTGTCACAAAATAAGAATTCCATCAAATAATTCGATGACAATAAAAAACGGATAGAGACATCGCACGCATTTGTAATAAAAGTCTCACCATAAATAACGTTCATGAAATATAATACACCTGCAATCTGCAGAAAATGGGAAAATCATTTTCCGAGGGCGGGCGCGGTCCGGCGTAATATTGTTATAAATGTAGTTTTCTCGAGGGCATAAATAATAATGCTGGCCGGTCGGGCATTACTCACTTCTGTTGCAAAAAGTCTAACGTGCTAAATGTGACTTTTCTAATGCAGTTCAAATATAGCTCCAGAATAAAACAAAAACAAACTGAAATTTAGATTTAGTACTATATATAGTTTATATATATATATTGTATTTTGGAGCTGATTTTGATAATAACTTTTGAGACGTAATAAAAATTTACTAATCACAGTTCAAAATAGTTCAAGCTACCTTTAAGTTGACAGCCGCAGAGACTAGTTAAAAGAAAATAAATGGTTTTCCACTAAGCTACGTTCACATTTGAACTAGCTTTATTCATCTGTTTTTACTCTACTAATACCTGATATTTGTAGGGTATTTAACAAAACTCAAAAGTCTCACAACTGAGTAAACATTCGCAAACGTGCGCTTACACTTTATCCTCGTAGGGCGTGAGCTTGGCGAGTCGCGAGCGCCACTGGGAGTCATTCCGCCCTGACAGCCTGTAAATTCTCCATTACGCGATATGAAATATGCCGCTACGCCCTACGCCCGTTTACGAGCTACACTATGATTTGCCACACAACAGCTGATCTATTCTTGGTATGGATTCGAAGAGGCAGACACACTGGGATTTTAGCAAGGTTTAATTTTGTTTTACATTAGGAGAGGCCTATGTCCAGCAGTGGACTATTATAGGCTGGTGATGATGATGATGAATTTTGTTTTTGGAGTCCGAAGTACCTATAGAATCTTGCTTTGTGGACCGTGCCAACAAAAACTGCCATAGTCGTCTTTGAACACTAAAAAAGAACAACAAATAGTCGTTTGTAAATTGTATTTTTCATTATATAAAATTTCATTCAAAATTGAATGTGTTTATTATGTGTCTACATATAAACAATATACGAAATTCCGAAAGATAATTTTGGTGACTATTAGTCATAAACTCGGCCATATATTCGGCCCATTCGGTACAATAAGTACCGTATTAACATAACTATATTTTGTAGTAGCGGGCTGCCTCGACTTTGCGTAAGTAGGTACTCTGTACTATCTCCAAAGCTCATCGAGGATAATGGAGGATTCAATTCTAATTATTCAAATCGGTCCAGTAGTTTCGAAGCCTATTCAATTCAAACAAACAAATCTTTCCTCATAATATTAGTAAATATAACGTATACCTGGACTGAATTCCATAAAAAATACCTAAATCCTAAAATCCCGAAATAATGTTTCAACATAAAACAGCATCACCTTTTCAGCATAATGACTCGACGAAATAATTACGGGTATGATTCCTGCGATACGATTATTTGCGGTTTCAACAGAAAATTCTGCTTTTATTCTCGCATCGGAGTAATGTCTTTACGCGGCCACTAAAGTGATATTATATCAATTAAGTGCTTGATTTATCTTCTTCGGAAAAACTCAAAACAATGAGGTGTCGAGAAATGCACGGAAAATAATGTGCAATGAAACGTTTAATTTGTGTGAATGTTCACTTAAATTGTGGCTCTTCTCGATCGTAATATAATAACAACAATGATGTTGCCTCATAATGGTATTGGCAAAACAATCGGAGTCCAAAATACACTCGTGTATATGTAAATATGCCTTTAGTATAACAATTGTTTGCACAGTCGTTGCAAGGTCAAGAAAAACAATCAGAGCATTGAGTAAAAATAAAGTACATTATAAAAATCATACTTACTTTATTACATAAATATAATCCTTACTTCCTTACTAATATTATAAACGCGAAAGTTTGTATGAATGTACTTATGTTTGTTACTCTTTCACGCAAAAAGTACTGAACGGATCGGGTTGAAATTTTGATTAGAGGTAGTTCTAGCCCTGAAAAAAGATTGGTTCTTTATCCCATAAATCAGTTCCCATAGGATAGAAATAGCCTTGGAAAGTTTCCATAGAACCACGCGTGCAAAGCCGCGGGCAGATACTAATAATTTTAAAAGATCAACTATTATCAACATAATTATAATTCACCCGTTAACGCTGCTATAAAACCCTCGTTATAAATTATATTCATATGAAAACTGTTGTGACTAATAATAGGTCACAGTATTAAGAGACATGTCTAAACAATTAAACACGTCGTCGCTTGTCTTGTAAGACATCAAAATAAAATCACTACTATTTATGCAGCTGAAAGCGTATAAACGGCACGCACTGCCACTCTTATAACGTAATAAATCGTCTGGAAAATATAACCATCAGCGCTTTGTCATACGCGATGTCTCGGTGGATGCGCCTGCGCAGCCAACTCCCCCCACCGCCGCAAAGCGCACCCATAAATCCTCAAACCATAAATAGAATCTGGCGTTCCATATTTAAAAACTTCATTTTAATAGGCAGTATTCAACGAGAAATTAAGACGTGTTTAGAGACCGCTCGTAATACAAACAAGTCCTTCCTTCATAGCTACTTCTCTTAGTGATGTCATAAATCTGTACGCAACTTAAGTCATAACATGGGACTATTAATGTCGATGTGAATTGACCGAACATTTTTGTGATTAATCATAATATGCTATAGTTGACGACTGATGCACAGCATCATCTATCTCCAAGCTAAGTCACCTTGTGTCATTATAAGTTTCAGATGAGTGATAAACTTAATACTTATACTACATGGATCAATATTTTTTTGCCCTGAACAAAAATGTCTGCAGATCGTACTTATATTTGTTTCGTTCGAAAGTATGTAAATACATAGTATAAAACAAAGTCGCTTTCTCTGTCCCTCTATGTTCCTATATCCCTATGTCCTTTGTATGCTTAAATCTTTAAAACTACGCAATGGATTTTGATGCGGTTTTTTAATAGATATAGTGATTCAAGAGGAAGGTTTATACGTATAATAAAACCGTGCGAAGCTGGGGCGGGTCGCTAGTAGATAATAAAATAGTTTACTAACTTACAGATCATTATAATCTGATATTAAAAACTTGCGGGTTCAACCGCGTTAAATTCTTATTTGCTAAGTTGTTCTCCTATGGGAAAATGATAAATTTTACAAGGGCATACTCTACATCCTTTCAACTAACTCTACGCTAAAAACCAGTTGGTTGCTAAGTTCGTTTATAAAAGAAAGACAAATAAACAGACATACTCTCGCAAAAACAATATTAGAAAGGATGGGTATTTAGGATAACAAAAATTGTTACTAAGCGGTTTTATACTAGCAAAAATTTTGGTTTATCTAATAAAAATTGTAGAGTGACCAAAAATTTGACGTTACGCGAAACACATTAAAAATTCCGGTCATTAAAATACTTGCGGCAAGCTATTGATGCTATTATTCATGCCACTGCATCGGACTATTTTCGTGGAACAATGTAAAGTGGTTAATGGCTGTCCACAGCACCTGTCCTGCTAATCAATTATGCTTAACATAATATGATTCTTGTATCTTGACGACTATAAAATTGCCACACATAAAAAATCTGTGCCAAAAATCAACAACATCTCAGACGGAATTTTAACAACATAATATTTTTCAGCGAGATCTTAATCTCAAGAAATTGTTTAAAATGATTTTTATAATGTGTGCATTCAAGAAAGTTAATGTAGCGTCTAGCTGCGTCCACAGAGTTGAAAAGCACATTTGCGTTTTTGATAATTATTCTCAAACAATAGTAGAAATCTTAAAACGCAACTAAAATTTAATTTTCGATCTTTGACTCGCTGCCAGAGTGACTAATTTTCGTCAACATGTCGTGATTCTTATTTTATTACTATATTTTCAATTCGATTGTTAAAACTCGAATAGAAGTCAGGTCACTATTAAAATAATAAATTGCCCCAGTTAGCCATTAGGTGAACATTTCAACATGAGTTCTTGGAAAATTTCTAGTGATGTATTTTAATTACGAGTAATTAGTTTTACAGCATGGAGTCTGGTATTTAATTAATATCCTAGATTAACGAAATATATTGCAAAACCGAATATTAGCGTTTAAATATAGTTTCATACCGCTGTGGCGCTGTGTCTCGGGTTCGATTCTCGCCTTGGGACAAATGTTTTTACGATCTGCGAATTACTGTTCTCGGTGTTTACAATTTATAATAGAAATATATATCCATGTATTGTATTAAGTATATCAGTCTTCTAGTACATCAGTTTTATAGTTTCTAGTAATTAAAATACATCACTAGCATGTTCTACACACAGTTCATATGTTTTTCGAAGTTCAGACCAAATAAGTTATTCAGACGAGAAAACTGTAAAAAGTTTCGAAAAGAAACAGGTTCGTAATCTAAGATGCTCATTTCATTGACCATCAATTCCGATTGAGAGAGCCACATTTGACCTTTCAGATGCGTCGTACTTGAGTATAATTTTCAACATTATCGCGCAATTCATCGACCCAGTCACCTGTTAGCGGTGCGGACCGCAGACAGATTTTATCCTGGCGACGACCGACAGACATACGACACGACACGACTACGTGACGACAGCGACATACGCTAAATTCGCGAAATACCTCCGGCGAGTCCGATAATAAAATTTTATAAAACAGCGGTTATCGTAAACAGAACAAATAGCGAACTTTACGAGACATCCGTCGCGCTTTTCCATTTGCATGTGAGTAGGAGCACCAAGCTTTTGGATTTGTCTGGATCAGACATTTACATAAATTGTTTAGGAAGATAAAACAATTCACTTATAAGTTATAATCTTAAAGTTGCATGTCGATACGGTTCAATACGTTCTGTTTTCCCGCTAGAGTACGATCTCGGAGTCTTCAAATCATGAGTGAATAAGTTCCTTCTGGGAAAGCGTGCTCCATCTTAGGCCACATCTTCACTTACCTGGGATAGTGGCCAAACGCTCGACAATTTTCAAAAAAAAAAAAAAAATACCCGAACTCAATTCTTAGTCAATTAACATTCTTGCTTTATTAACAAACAAAGTTAGAATCAAGGAACATAAACAATTTTAAACTAATATACCTATACCTACATTTGAAACGTTTGATCTAACTACAAAAGGTTGCAAACAGTCTAGAGATAACACACCAATAAGTAGTTATTTACTATAGATGAAAACGGTTGTTGACTAAAATGTTAGATATTATAACAATAAATCAGTAAATCAATATCTTTATTTCTTTAGGCTTACAAAATAAGCACTTAGACAAGTCAAATTTAATACTATATAACTCTACGTACGACCTAATGAGTTTCTGACATTTGACCTTTTGTAGGTACAAGTTATATAAGAAGTCAATGAGACAGAAAGCTTTCGGTGTAAACGAAAATATCATAGACATTTTACAATTATTATATTTTTAAAACTGCTCGACCGATTTCGATAAAATTTAAATGGGATCAACCGGAAGCCTTATCAAATAATATATAATATTAAACCGATGTTTCCACTGAAACAAATAAAAAAACATACA
The DNA here is from genome assembly GCA_944547425.1 of Eupithecia centaureata. Classification (NCBI taxonomy): domain Eukaryota; kingdom Metazoa; phylum Arthropoda; class Insecta; order Lepidoptera; family Geometridae; genus Eupithecia; species Eupithecia centaureata. Next base: position 5,154,739 of record OX155694.1, read on the forward strand.
AAGAAATATATTCTGATGAGTTGAGATCGTCTCCTCCTTTTTGGAAGTTGGTTAAAAACCAGTTAAACCTTGGTAACCCTATTAACATGACACGAGTGTGATAGGAAAATGTAGAGTTATGGCGCCGTCGTACGATTATCTGGACGTATTAAAAATAAGAACGACTGACTGGTTACTTTTATTACTGTACAATTATTTATTTACGTCAGCAAAATGTTGATATTTCTGCAATTTAAAACAAACTCTAGTGGTTTATGACTGCTTTCAATTGTAACCCATTGAATCCGCGACCTTCGCGGGTTCAAGACGGAATTGATATTATATCATACAGACACAGAGTGTAAGAGCTTAAGCTCTAATAGATATATAATCCTTGGTTTCAAGTGTGTTTCACAGCAACTTACAACGTTTTTGTTGTCTGTTTAGAGTTTTTAAACCATTCATAAAACTTTCATTACCGAATTCAAATATTCTTTGTATAAAACTGTCAAAAGAATCAGCATATTTATACGTCCTCCATAAACAACGTGTGAAGCGTCATAAAAATCAAAATAATATAAGAATAGACAGTAAAACTTGAACACGGTCCGAAGGATATCACACAATCTTTCACGGGTACATTTAGGGCTCTTAGCGCTTCTTTATAATAAAAAGGCCCAACAAAGGGCTATTAAAATCTAAAGTCATAACAGGAAACGTGATACTGTGGTGGGTTTTTGGGAGAACCTCTTTCATCATAAAGGCGCGGTAAGAAGCAGCTGGCGCTTCCACTTTATGTGGTTACGGCTTCTCTTTAATAATCTTGTTTATTTACGAAAATGGAACACCCATAACTTTTCAAGTGCTTCTTGAGATTCCTATGAAGATATGTCATTGAGTAAGGGTATCTTTTACATTGTTTTCATACCAACTGCTCCCACTATTAATATCCATGCGGCACATCAAAAGCGCGCACTGCGTAATGAAACCGTCACAGCGTTTGTACCTACTAGTTTCATCAAGTCAACTGAAGCTAATATTAAGGCGAATGTCGCATCAAGAGAAACAGTTTGCAATAAGCCTCCTCGTGGGCTAATAGCAACAGTGGCATCCTAAGATATCTCAATATGGTAGGTGCGAGAAGTAAGCAGTTAATTAAGACATGACGCCTGTCGTGGAAATAGAATTGGTGTAAGCGAGAGACGGGGTGCGCGCGCGCCCCGGGCCACGCGAACGCCGCGCCTGGTGTTTGTTTACAAGCGACGAGACTTCATTACGCCGCTGGCTAATGTATTCAGCTTCAGCCTCCACGTTAACAGCGACACTTCTCGGAATCAATATGCTCCTTGTATGTTTTGATTGGCTGCCTCGGGGAGCGCGACCTAATCCCACCCTAATCGCTGCTACGTACAACACATTTTCCTTCGACGCTGTACTGCAACATTAATGACACGGAATACAACGAACGGATTTCAGTGTTAATACTTGCTGAGGATAAATTTCCTATAGTGGTAACGACCTCTGCATTGAACTTGTCCAATTTTAGGGTTAACGCGCATTAATTTGTTTTATTAACGTCTTTAAATGTTTAACCGTTTCCTGCCCGATGAGCGTTGCTTGATCTGAGTTTCATTGTCTACTATTATTAGTAAAACCAATTCCCTTACAAAGAATAAACGTGAATCAACCAGAATAAGAGAAGACTGCGAACTAACCGCGCTATTCAGTTGACAACAGTAAAAAGCTACGTTTCCAAATCCATGCCCGGAACTTTGATCCTTTCCCCCAAAAATAATAATGTTTCATCTTATAAAAATATTTCCCTTACGACTGTCGCTCGGTATATCACGGTATTTGTCACAGAGGATCACCCTTTATGTTCGTTTCCAGTCAAACCCCTTAGATAAGCGAGCCTTTCATATGCCAAATATAATATATTATGGTTTTCAATTCTTACTGCAGCATTGTGTGGATATACCCCTACTTCCTAGAATAAGACAATTAGTTTATGACAATGTAGACGTGCTCAGTACCTAATGCAAGCACCTTTTGAATCATACCTCGATTTGCTTGGGGGATATTAATTACCGGTTAAGCTGCCTGTATCTACTCATAATAGACAAAGAATTAAGTGGTTTGGTTAAAAACTAACTGTAGAAACATGAAATTTTGCCTTTGTTTATTCTAGTAGAGCAGTTATAGGCCAGATCTGAAACTATCTCATTGCAAAATTTTAACGTTCAATATTTTTGGCGTTACGAGGAACAAATATTTAAACATCCAAACTTTCACATTTAGAAATTTAAAGTGTGATGTTTATGTCCTAGATCCTTGGTGGAAACTTGGGTATGTCCACAGTCATCTAGCAAGCACGAGCCATTACTTCCAACATATGAGCAACGCAAAAATATCAGCGTATTATGGGTTATCAGAGGCGAAGTCGTCTCGTAGACTACGGCCATTCAGGTCCCGTTCCTATTTAATGGATTGCTCTCTTTCATATTCCGTAATACACGACGTTTGCGCTCCTATGATCACGTATAGTGATTTAGAGCTAGCAAAATTTTCCGCTTTATCGTATCCGCCATCGAAAATTGAAACTATCATCACAAAAGCAGGCAGAAATAAAATTTACAATTTCACCGTAATAGCATTTCCCGGTACAAAAGCTTTGAGAGGTCGGTTGTCACCCATCTGTTTGCGCGTCTATAGCTCCCCTTTCATATGAGAGACGAAAACAAACAGCGAATGTGGCAAATAGCAAACAATATTATACGGAATGCACAATAATATCTGTTCCGGGGCGTGGGTTCGGGTGTTTGCTTCCGCGAATAAATATGAAATTCGAAGAGTCTCTCCTTGGCCTCAGACGAGCAAATATTATGGAAGGTTTGCTTTGGTAAAATGATAACCGACAAGATTGAAAACTCGGGCTTAGCCGCGAGGCAGGGGCGCACTATTACAAACCAATGGAAAATTCTTATCTTGTAAAGAGGATCTCATATTGGAAGTTCGAGCAAACTTTACCTTTCAACTCTCGCCTTTCATACGTTACATATACACGATAATAGTTACTATAGATAGTATCCATACACGATAGACAATTTCACACTATACGCTAGAACTTACAGTAAAAGATTAATATAACATTTATTCTGTATCTATGAGGCTGGTTTAAAACTAAAGGCGCCAGAAACAGCATCTGTGACAAAAGTCTGGTGACAATTGTATGTAAATGTTAAAGCAAATTTAACCGGGGTTCATTCTTACCCCGGTCGAGCATCAACTCCCGAGTCGACGTCAAGCCAGAGTTAAAGCCACGAACCCCACCTTATCATCCCGTGAGAATAACTCCTAGATTTATGTTACACGTAAAACTTTATGTCGTGTTTTGTTCCTCAGCAACTATTGAAATACTGTTTTATTATAAACAAGCTCACTTTATAGATGGATGTTTGGAATTGAATAGTAGACTAGCGTCGAGACTCGATACTAGGACAATCTGATCATGATTTTAAATCTTCTATTCTGTTACTGTTTCGTGTTAATTTTAAGTAAATATGTTTAACACTTTTAAAACACAATTAATGATATATGTTTGAGCTATTGGATTCAGTATAATACAGACAAAAGTAAAAGATTTAGTTTTCAAAGTTAAAATTCTTGATGTTTATTAATATTCATTCTATTTAAATTGAATTTAGTCGATGGTTTATAATGTCAGGAAATTGTGTTTTGTCTACAAAGTAACGAATTTCATAAACATGAAACTATATCATTATTCATAAAATTTAAATTGAATATAGACGATGGTTCAAATGTCAGGAACTTGTGTGTTTCGTATTTAGGAATATTAATAAAAATACCCGCATACTATGTAAAAACTGCGCCAGACAACCACCGAATGATAAGCAGCTTGCCACATTTAGGTAGGTATTTTTATTTTAAAGACAGTAGTTTTCCATTGTGATATTGGATATTGTAATTTCATTTAATTACGCCACCATGTGGGTTTGATATTTAAAACTATGTAGTTGTTGCCTGTAATAAAATATTTAATGGATATTTAAATAGTGTCTGCCCATTTTATAATCTACTAACCTACCACTCTGTTGTTTGTTTGAACTTAAGTTGACATAGAAGACATAGAAACTCTATATGGTAGGTACTAAAAAGATAGCTATATTACTGCTAACAGTGCGAAAGCAAAATAAATATATTTATGACAGACATATCACACACTCCCACCCAGTTCTAAAGTCAGAAAAACTTGATCTAAGTTAAAATTCCCCTTTGTCACATTTCATGAAAAGTAATATTTAAACCCCAAATCGAGATAGACGATTGGAATACACAGTGGAATGTTATTGACGATCCCAAGGTAAGGGCTATGAGAGTGGACGATAATAGAGAAACGTCTTTACGAGTTCGACACCCGCTTGACACATCAACACTTCATCGACATTGAGGTTTTACGTGTATGCGGAGTAGGCTGGGGTGTGACAATGATGATTTGACTGTGACACTACACAACAAAATGTTCACTCTAATCGTACAAAAGTTTTATAGACTACATAGCATTATGTGGATCGTTGATGTGATAATTACCAGTATGTTTTTATTTTAAAGAAACGCTACGACGTAGGTTTTGCCGTAGATCTGCGGCGTAGCCTTTTATATAGTACCTATAGTGTTTATAGAACGTTAACTGTAGAGTAGGAATCCATAAATTTCGTTATAAAAAATATGATGACATAACTGAAATTTTATATTTGCACGAATTGAATACATTTGTCATCACTCTAGTTATAATATCTGACATGTATCTGTGATAATGCTATCGGGAAATAAATGATTTAACCCTTAATTTATCTGTTAGGTCCCAGGTACTCCGCACAAAGTTTCATTTTGCTTTAAACACATAATAAATGTGTTTTTGTTTTCGCGCGTCCCAGTACCTTCCTGAAGTAACGGCCCGAATGCAGGGTGAAGAGTACGTGCACCTAGTAACGCTTTTAAAAGAATTATCGTGCCCATAGAGTCCGCTGAACTTCATGGGGACCATGTATGAATATTTTTTTTGTATAGAAGAGTGCCACGTTTTATTTCGTATTTTAAAGTTTATTATATCTTAGAGCAGTTTTTGAAAGCAACAGTTTAAAATAATGATTTACTGAATTACAGTTTCGATCCAAAGTTAGCATTGATTTTGTGTACTTATTTTTTGTCTTTTAGATTTTTTAATTATCACCAAAAAACAAACCAACTAATAACGAAATTTGAAATCAAAATAGATAAGTATAATATTGCTAAGCAGAAAAAAATATATTTTGTTCATGTTTTGCTATTATAATGACCAAAATCGTTGGTTTTTATGCAAGGAGTCCCATGGACTCCATGGGGTAAATTAAGTGATTTTGTGTCACCAGGTTAACCAAGGGTTAATTTGATACAGTAAATTTTATTTATTGAAAATGTTCAACCGTTTCGCCACAATCTCACGTAAGTGAGGATTTTGCCTAAGATGGAGCACTCTTTTCCAAAATTGTAGCAGCTCTATAGAATCCGATCCTGACCCGCCACTTTCTGCAATGTCATCGTTGCATATAAAAAGTTATGACCGCTGGCAATATTTTCGAGGCGGCCTTCTCTCGTAGGAAACGATATGCAGTAAACGGTCGGGCGTGCGGTCTCGCGGGGCCACTGGGCCCGGCACCGTGCTGACCCGCCGACTTTATGCCAATTTTCATAAAAATAAATCTGACTCGCGTTGATTGAACCAGTCGCCGGGCCGAGTTTCTGATCGAACTTCTATTTTATTGTTATTAGCTCGCGCAAGGGTACGAATTATTGTTTTGCCATTTGTTCCCGAAAAATAGAAACGTCTATCGGTTGGACGCGGGTATAAGTTTATGTGACAACTTTGATACACCAATACGAATGGCTTTTCTTTGTAGCAGAATATTGATTTCTCAGTTCGATGTATCAAAGTGAAACGGTCGGGTGATTTCGCAACGTTTGTGAACGTTTACAAAGTTTTGGCTTAGATATAATTTAGAAATCAATAGCATACAGCTGCTTTGGTATTTACTAAAATAGGTCCGTATTTGAAATGAATTTTCATTTATGGTGATCATTACCAGAGCTAATTGCAAGCGAGACATATTAGCGAAATCCTCATTTTAGCCTCTTATTTGAAGCAATGGGTTCATCACTCCTAATATGGCGGCTATAAATATGTATGGAGCTATTACATAGGAAGTTATACATATTTACAAGCTACCTATCCTTATGGTCTAGCTACTAACGAAGGACTCGAGAATTTAACACACTTTTTTCAACATAGATCCCCTACAAAAACTTGAAAGAAGTCCCATTGAGAGCCCAGGTATGTTCGTGTAGATCAATGTCGGCTCAGTAATAGCTCCGACAAAGTCTGAACGGAGTCCACTATCGCCGTAAACATCTGATGGAACAAGTGTTATGGCATTGCAAATCGTTTTACACTAGCCGATCCGATATCGGCTCGCTCTCCTTTAAATTGAGTAGGTACCTAGCTTTATCAGTAGCAATATAATGATAAATTAATTTGATATTAATATCGGATCGGATACTGTAAAATTGGCGTTATCGGTCGTATGCGATTGAAGTTCCGCGATATCTTGATGGTTATCAAACGGCCACACACCGCATCCAGTTGGACCATAACCGCAGCTTTATCAAAAACAGCTGGTTAAGTTATAAGGGTAAACATGCAAACAAAACAGTTTTAGATTCATACTTACTTTGTAATGCTCAATTTTAAGAACGCCCCTGTCACATTAGTTTCAAATTTCTAAGCGCGAATCAAAAGTGGGGCCAAATTTCACTGAAGGTCTCAATAGTGCCATTTAGTCAAGATGATTAAAATGACGTTTGTGCATTTGGTATTCTACAATTTTTTGCGCTTGAAGAGACTTTCATAATTAGAATGTCAAATTGGTAGTGATAAAGGTAATCGTCACAGCTATGAATGAACCTCAAAAAGTTTGTGCGAGTAGAATACCAAAAAGAGTTTAATACTGACATTTTGACACGATAATTTTTAAATGGTTCACCATTTAAAAATTTATTTATTTAATGGAACACTCTAATGGAATGGCTTTAGAGTCATATTATGTGAAAATGTTGGTCGACTAATTGTTATCGCCAAGATTGCAAAGAATAAAGGTCTAATATTTTTAAAAGTAACCACAGTCAGATGTCATGGTGAAATAATGTGAGTGAAATAATAAGGTCTACTTGAACTGATTCTCCAAACTCAAATTTAGAGGTTTATAAATAAAGTCCTAACTGTTCTCCGAGGACTGTGTTATAACTAGCCAGCAGCATGGCCAATTTGCGACACTTTTACGCTCACAACAACATCTGATACCATTTAAGTCTTGCTACTGCCATTTCAAACCTTGTTTACTTCAATCTTGTTTTACTAAAGTGTGTATACGCGATAAAACTGTTATAATTTGGTACAGAAAGGTTCGTTATGGGGTACTTTGAATTAATTTTGTACCAATTTTATCTTTACTTATGATCGTTTTTCGTCCATGTAACATTTTTACCCTTAATCGTATGCTTGTGAATAGCTTGTGAGATCAACTTTCTAATCGTCGCTTTATGTTCTCTTAGAATCTCACAAAAGTTGATAGATTTAGCATACCAACAAGTAGATACATTTTCATAAAAAGTTGGTAGAATTTACTTTAGATTCACTGATTCTTTTGAGATAGCTGTCTTAATAGCTCCAACACCATCCTGAGCACATTGTCTGATAAATGGGACAGTCCACTATTAAGCCACTACATTTGAACTATGCTGCTGATAGCAGATTCGAATCATCATGAATGCGGTGTTAAAACTGTCGCATTTCTAACAATAATTGCCTGTAATTTACTTTACCTACTAACATACGGGTAGTATACGTTCTTACTAACTACAATATGGATCTGTGGTATGGAATAAAAACATTTTATTTATTTTATTAATATCTTGAAAAAGATCAACAACAAGCGGGAGAACCATAAATAAATTAATGAAGGATATGTGTTGATAGGAACTTAAGGCCGGCTAACAAAAGTGCAGAGTGTAGTCAAAGAAGCATGGCGGGCGATCGAGATTTATCGCCGGCCGGTTTTGAATATTAAATAATCTTTAATGGGAGCGCATGATCGGCCCATTAGCCCTCGGTCCTTTCACGTTTAATAAAGACTCATTTATAAGCTTTTCCCTTATCTGGGCAAAGTATGTCGCCTCAGTACAACTCAGAGGTGCCGCCTGTCGGGATTAATTCATAATTTTAACCATGTAGGTGTCCCGTGTTTTGAACTCCAAATGTACACAATTAAATACCCCAATACGATTACCATAACACGATGACCCGACGCTCAAGCGCAGGTACGCTCCACTTAAGTGATATAAAAATATAAGTTACACCTACGCACGTTATGAAGAGAAAACCAAAAGCAGACTTAAATGTTTAGATTATTTAAATAGATCGATAGTTACGTGCTATAGAGATAAAAATATAAAGTTCTATTATTTCTCTGTGTGCGCACTCAGACGCGTATAATTCCCCCAACGCTGAGGTTAAAGTTTCAGAGAGAGGACGAGATATTGGACCTCAAATGTGCCACCAGTTTGTTCCCACGGACTACTATCATTGAATCATTTGGATATTAGCCCCGCGCTGACACTATCCGATCGCCACTAATGCCATTCCTCTGGACCTTTAGATTCCAAAACTTTATCTCCCAATTATTGTTCATGAGAACCCAAGTAACCTTGTAAGTGAAGTTTTTGCTTGATACAAAGAATACTGCAATGTATTTTCTTAAAACTGCAATTTAAAAATTCTTAATCGCATCGGGCAAACAAATTGATCGCCTTCTCATAAGGAGATACGAAAAAGCCCGCGTTATTACAAATGTGTATTTATTTATTCTCCGTGCAGTAATTACGAGGATTAATCTACTCTGTAAGGGAAGGTTAGCATAACTCGAGGGTACACAACGCCGGTTAAGACTTCCTAATGACACTTCGATCGCGTCCGCCACTCATTATCGCGAAACATTCGATCGGCTCAGCGCAGCCACAGTGCAGTTATCATAGCCAGTTAACTACTAAGGGTTAAGCAATCTATATCATACATAATATATAATACATAGTATAAAACAAAGTCGCCTTTTCTGTCCCTATGTCCCTATATCTATATGTCTCTTTGACTGCTTAAGTCTTGAAAACTACGCATCGGATTTTGACGCGTTTTTTAACAGATAGTATTCAAGAGGAAGTTTTATACGTATAATAAAACCGTGCGAAGCCGGGGCGGGTCGCTAGTTTACAAATAAATCCCTGTTTCTCTTAGTCACACCATTAAAATCCCTGCTTCCCTTGCTAACGCCATAAAATCAGAACTATTTACCAATTCGTTCATCTTTTTTATGTTTTTTAATAAAGGCGTTGTGACCTACGACACAGTATATTTTTACTTCTGCATATGTAAATACTATTTATGTTGTTGCACTTTATTTATGTTCCAAAATAAAGACTTTTTACTTTACTTTTACTGTATGAATATTTTGGGCGTGTTTGAAGAGTCTTGGCTGATCTATGGTGACTGTGCCAAGTTATTCCTCTTAATATCTCGGCGGCGCAATGGCTGAGGCTGCACGGGATATCGTCACGTATACAAGCTCTACCGACGTAATTATATCACCGCAATTAAAGACCAACCTAATATAATATAATCGTTCAGTTACCATCGCTACTTTTTGCCAGAGACCGAAGCCGCCGAAGATCTTCGTTCACACACATACCTCTATGAAATCATTCCGTGATTGACTATCAGATGAACGGGAAACATAAGTCGCTTCAAAGCAATTTATGACGATTAAAACAGGTAATTGAACTAGTTATCCCTATGCACTCCAATAATAAGGCTATTAAAAGTCCTTTAAGTTTTTAGAAATAGAATGGAACTGATAAATGTTAAATACATGATAGTTGTATTGATAAAAAAGATAGCGGTAGAGTTACTAAAGTTAAAACATTGTCTTTTAATTTCAATCAAGCGAACAATGCAGAAACTATTTTAAATCGCGATTCACAGGCAAATCTAAGGAAATCTGCAGCAGATTACATAATGGTGGCTGTCTATAATTTGCGCTGTAGATAACATAGGTCCGTATACATTAGGCAGTCACGTCAGTGTGACTGCCTAATAAACGGGTAGGGCAGTTTGATTTCCTCGCGAATCATGAGAAAATTATTCCGCACAAGTGAGCGAGGGAGCTTTGAGAACATCCGACGGATAAGAATAATTACTTACATTGATCGAACCCTTATAATCCGTTTATTTAATAGTCGACAGATGTTAATCGCTGCACTGCCTATAATTACGATTTGATTTCTGACGAGAAAAACGCTAAAGCGCGTACGGTTAGCTTGGATACGTTGCAGCTAACTCGAGAATGTTAATATACAACAATACAGGAAATCACGTATTATCATCTTATAAACACCAACATCAAAGTTCCATACACTTACAGACAGTTAACTTCCATTTGATAGAACTCAAACAATTATTTTCAAATCACTTTAATTCATAGACTCGATTTTATTGGTCTCAAATCAATTCATGTGTCATGATCTGTTTCAAGTCAAGTAGTATAGAAACTTATGTTGTTTTATAATAAACTAGCGACCCGCCCCGGCTTTGCGCTGTTTTATTATACATTTAAACCTTCCTCTTGAATTACTCTATCTATTTAAAACAACCGCTTCAAAATCCGTTGCGTAGTTTTAAAGCTTTAAGCATTCAAAGGGACATAGGGACATAAGGACCGAGAAAGCGACTTTGTTTTATACTATGTAATGTATAGTGTATGTATTTATGTTTAAAATTTGACTTGTCTAAGCGCTATTTTTGTAAGCCTAAAGAAATGAAGTTATTGAGTTCTGAATATAAATTGTAGACCAATCGAATCAAGTCACATGTCAAGGCTATTTTTGCTACCATCATTCAGCAAGTTACATCATCCACCACAAAAAGTGGTTATGCATTCAATTGTGTTTATGGTATAAAAATAAACACACACCAATTTATAATAATAATTTAAGAATAAACACAAATAATAATAACATGAGTTTGGAGGCCTTTACCTTGTACTCGCGTAAACATTAAATATAGTGGGGTTATGGAGAAACATCATAAAAAATGTGTAAAATGTTACCTACAATTCAGTTCTCAGATATAAAACTCAACGAAAAATTAACACATCCAGAAAATGCAACAAAACGCTGTAAGTTTAATTAGCGTACCGCGTCCGCTTCACGGGTTTTTTAGTAATATTTTCCCATTGTATGCAAATGAGAAGGTTGGATTCATCCATCACCTCATATTTGCGGCTCACCGACATTCGTTCGTATTGTGAGTGGTACTGTCCTACTGTATACTATAACCCACTAATTGGGATCAAAACAAAATATAGAAGAGAACACGTTAATTATCATACGATAGATTGTCATCTGTCGTCCATTGTGATAATCTTGAATCTTTAAGCACGCCTTACGTTCGTTAAGATTGCATTCGCCATATGCCGCTTCTGTATTTTAAACGATACAAATCGAAAACTTTTGGGAATACAATCACCTGTCTTAGAGATTTTATAAACACTTCAGCCCGACTCTACATTTGGCGTAGCGTCCTAGATTTTGCGAGGCGTAGCGTACTACGTCATGTAAAATGTAGAGTCGTGTAAAGCACTCATGTGTTTGACCTAATATTACTATTTCCATATTTAAATTTCGATATATGATTATTTCGTAACTTTACAAGAAACCAAATATTATATAATCATCATCATCATCACCAGTCCAAACCAGTCTCCCCCTACAAGCACGATGTTCAAGGCTGCTAGCATGAAGCTATAAAGTTCGTAATCGTGAGTAAGGTGTTAAACGACAGCATTGCAAAATGGTATTTGATATTTATGACGGGGCGAGGTGAGGGAAAGTCAAATCGTAACTTGAATGAGCTAAAAGCATAGCAGGAAAATGCCAGGCGTATTCACTGTGGGTTTAAAGTTTTACTGTTTAGCTATCTATCAGATGGCTACCTGCCCAGGTCGTTTGAAAGGGCAGTATCTTACTACGTTTGTGCCATACACTGAACAAAGATTCAAACGCCAAAAAGATTGAAGACAACTTATGATTTAGTGGGTTAATAGTTAATTGAAGTTGGAGAAGGGTTGAGCTAAGTATAAAAGCTGTATAAATTAAGGCTGCTAAATTAATATCTTACTATTATAAGAAATGCGAAAGTCTGTGTGAATGTTTGTGAAAGGTAATCTCCGTAACTATAGACTTAGAACTTAGAACTTAGATTAGGACCTAGAATAACATATGGATAGCAAAATTTTGAAAAATTTATCTCTGAAAGGGTTAAACGGGGTGGTGAAGTTTGTATGGAAAATATTTTTTCTTGGTTCGTTTCACTCAAAACTCGGTATACTCGCGTCTAGTATAATTATAAAGTAGTAACTGAATGACTGACTGACAATGCAGAACCTAAACCGCAGGTCCTAGAAACTTGAAATTTGGAGTCATTAGTGTGTAGAGTAGGTATACTAGGAAAAGGAATCAGAAACGTTACCTTTTTCTGCGCGGGCCAAGGCGCGAGATTCTGCTATTGTGACATATTGTTTTACATGCCTCGACTTGGCAGGTGAAACCTACACTACGCCTTCTGGCAATAGAAGATCTATGAGTAAGAAAAGTATGTAAATATCAAAGTCATAAATGCCATACGCGTGCTTGTTAACATGCGCATGTAAATTCTAATCCTTGTTGCATTTAGAACGGGGCGGCCTAGTAATTATGTGCTTTCATTTGTCTGTTTCTGAGAACAAATGAGCGAGCTGCGCTGTAAGCCCGCTCCATGTAAAGCAGTTAGCAATACTCTAATCTCGCACAGACATTAATTTAAAGAATAAGTCTGCGTAACCGACTTAACCAACGTCGAAACACAATTCGCCTTCACATTTTCTTATTTGCATATTAAAATAATTTCGAGTAAACGCAATACGTAAAGTTGCCTTCCAGCATGACCGAGCGATACCGAAATGGCTTACTCGGCTCTCGTTTGCGTTCCCAAAATAAACTTTATGCTTAGTGGAATTTAATATGATATCCCCTAGAGCTTTATTGTTGAGGAGGCTCGTATAGAACTCAGGGTGTGAGCAACGATGACAGATAAAGGCGGTTGTGCGCCCAAATAGATAAACTAGTGTGGAAATTAATGTCTACATTTACTGGTGCATGAAGTTCCTAGTTAATTATAGTTTTATGGCTATACGCTTTTTAAAATAAGTATTAGTAACCACAAAGAGCGAGCATTATCTTTACAAAGGGAAGTATATAAATTATACGTACTTATTCTAAGCTTATCGTGGGACAAATAAAATATTTAACAAACGTAGGTGTTTTCCATGAAGCATGAAATTGTATTTAATTGTTGATAGTGTCTGAATGAAATAGTGTGGTAAACGAAAATTAGTAACTGCATCTTTAATTAGCGAAGGAATGTATTTCCAGAGAGTTGGTTGCAATCTAGCTGTGCTTTATGAAAATTACTGGTTCCTTGGATCCAGGTACCTCTGTCTGAAGTGTTGTCAAGTTTATGTCTTGTGGTTTCTGTTTACGTTGTTGCAACCGCCACTGTAAGTTATTAAACTTCTACGATATGGTTCAAGTAGTCCACGAAAATTGCTCGGGATATTGCCTCACATATGAAATATACATGAGACTCCAAAAGATGCTAGAAATTGACATACAATTTTATAGATCTCTACTATATTAAGGTGGCTCGCATTAACTTACATTTATCTTAGTTTTTTTAATAAACCCCAAAACATTTGAACTTCGCCCTCAAAGTGGATCGAACGTCCGTAAACATTATTTTACCACAAGACCTTTTAAAAACTTTAATCCGTTAAACAGATTTCTGTTAAAATGCAAAAGCAAGCTATTATCTATACTTATAATAAAACTGTAACAGGTCCAATTCTGTACATTGAAGATATTTTGAAAATTTTTTTGGAGGGCACTCTATTATCGATACTCAAGCCAAAACTGTAATTTTTTTCATTCATGTCTGTCTGTCTGTCTGTCTGTCTGTCTGTCTGTCTGTCTGTCTGTATCGTAAACGCGCATCACGCCGAAACTACTTGATGGATTGAAATGAAACTCGGCATGATTATAGGTCATACTACGAGGAAGGACATAGGATACTTTTTATCCCGGAATTCAGTAAGGTTCTCATGGGAGAGGGTATGAAAGTAAAATTCCTTTACCGCGCATCACGCCGAAACTGCTGAATGAGTTGGAATGAAACTCGGGACGATTTGAGTTCATAGTACAAGGAAGGACATGGGATAATTTTTATCCCGGAATTCGGTAAGGTTCCCCTGGGAGAGAAGGTGAAAAAAAAACTTTAACCACGCATCACGACGGAATTGAATGAATTCGAATGGAACTCGGGACGATTAGATATGGGATACATTTTATCCCGGAATTCAGTTTGGTTCCCCTGGGATATACGGGTTTTCAAAAATTTATCACAGCATCTGAACGACGCGTGTGTACGCGTCGTTGAGATACAGTGAGAAATTTTTGAAAACCCGTATAGCCCAGGGGAACCAAACTGAATTGAACTGATAAACGCGAAAGTTTGTAAGTATGAATGAATAGATGGATGGATGTTTGTTACTCTTTCACGCAAAAACTGCTGAACGGATCTGGATGAAATTTGGCACAGAGATAGATTATAAGCTGGAATAAGAAATAGGCTTTATTTTATCCCGAAAATCCCACGGGAAAGGGAATTACGCAAGTAAAATCGCGAGTACTCCAAATACTAATCATGCGCAGACGAAGTCGCGGGCACCAGCTAGTTAAAGCATAAACCTGAACTGAACACAAGCTTGCAGCGTTATACAAATTAATAATTACAGGGGCGTTAAATAACTACTACGTTTACTGATACACCATCTAAAAACAACACTGTTATGAATAACTAATTTTATGAGGCGTTCTCACACCAATTAGCCATGATGTTATGATACTCAAGTTAACAACTTCACACTTACTTGGAGTTGTAATTACGTTTTTTTATGATTTTATAATCGTCGACACACGTTCTATTCCGCAGTAGAGCGTTGAGATGAAAAACAAATGGCATGGCAAGCACAGAAAGAAGAAAGAAATAGAAACATAAGTGTTTCGAAATTGAAACGTTCTATCTTGATTATTCGATTTAACCTACCTAAGGTCGAATCGAATAATCAAGAGTTATATTATGTTTCCAGGAAATAATAAGTTCCCATAATAAAAATTATACGACCCTACCGCGTGTAATTTGACGTCCTCACCTTTGCAACCCTATACGGTTATTTAACACTTCACCAGTTTTTAACGTTTGTAGTATCAATTAATTACAAAATGAGGGGGAAGTATCGAGTGGTGGGGTAAATAATAAAGTATAGTCGGCGTAAAAACGTGTCTTTCCGATATGAATTGTGGGTTTTGTTGTCTATGACATTGGTAATTTTTTGAGGCATTCCACAGACGCGTCCGGGTGTGGAAGCTAGTTCTGGCGCGAACCACTCGCGCGTGAAATTATTATCATATAATGCAGAGGACTCGAACATTCCTCGATTATTCAAATAGTCATCGGAGCAAGCCCCGACTCTGCGCATTCCTGAATAGGCATTTCACACCGCGACTTCTGCTAAAAGTTGTCAAATATATTCATGTTTAATGCACGAGACTTGTCATGTGAGCGATAAGCAAATGATGGAAAATGTTTTGTAAATTCAAAGTAGCTTTAATCCTTACAATATACGTTTTTGATGCGAAACTGTTTGGAACGGGGGAACGGCGGATGAGGACGTAAGTTATTCTAGCACAAAGAATATATTACGTTTGTCTGACTTTTGGAATCAACAGCTTTGTTATATTATGAAACAGTTTGTATATTATTTATAGATTTAGGTACTAAATTTCATTCATCAAATTACATAAACATATTTATGAAATTTGATTTGCAGGCCTTTATGATCTACGCGCAGGCTATGTGCGTAGGTAAGAAAGGTAAGTTATGTTGCTTTAGGTACCTATATACACAAATCGGTAAAATCCATCCAAGGTTTTCAAGGTCAATTGGCAAAATATTTTCGAACACATGAGCAGTTAGATAAATATTGCAATAGACCCATAACAATACTCAAGTCTGGTGAAAAAGTTAAGCACCCACTTGTGTCCATTATATCAACAATAAACCCAGCTGAATACATTTTTATTTTCGTTATTTGTAGAGCAAAGAGGTCAAAGTAAAATCTGATAAAGACTATTTTATAGCCATTTGTTCTTCGTATAAGGCCAACGCAATTCCATCAATCTGCCCCAATGTGAGCTAGACGATGTTGTTGTCCATTGTCCATATCGGACACTCTTATTATAGGTTGTTTCGCCTATTTCAGTATTACGGTAACAAAATAATTTGGATCATGCTGCAATAATAATAACAATAAAATCGCAATGGCATAAAAAGCTTTACAGCCAATCTAAATATTAGTAGGTAGATGCCTATTTAAATTAAGTTCGGTTATTTTACTTTTATTGTATTATTTATAATGTGTGCTTTTGATTTAAAATTTTACCTGCTTACCTTCCTAATATAATAATATGTACGTGTACTTTAAATATTGTTACCGTTCTTTTTGTTACTTTTCTGGTTCTGTTTGTGAGTGATCCTAATACAAAACTCTACTACTCTATATAAATATTTAAATTCGCAGTTCTGTTCCCCAAGAACTTGTTCCTCTAAAGTTTCAATCTCAAAGATTCCCAAATATTTTCTTAAACAATGTCGACGATGTAACCATCCCACGGCACCTCGGCGGGAAAAGTTATGCCGTTGACAAAGTTTGTTGCGTCCCATATTTCGTGGGACGACATAAATTAATTGACTGAAGAGATTCTCCTTAAAACCCGTAAAGTACCCCAACACCCACTGACTCGATTATAAAGCGAGAATTTAATTACAAAATAGTAGTAAACTTAAATAAACTTGCGAGTTTACCCTCCCGGGCTAAAGTTGGCAAGTGGAAAAGGGCCCAAGACGTAAAGTACCTAAGCGTTATCTACAAGTATATTTTGCTTTGGACTCTTTATGAGTTTCAAACGAGATCCGTCACGCGACGTTAACTCGGAATAGATGTGATAAAATGCCCGCTAATCTGTCCTATTCGGGACACACTTAGTACATTTTATTAATCACAAAGCTTACAAATTACACAATACTTCCTGTGGCGTGACACTTGGCTTTCGACTATGTTAATTTTATTGTTGACTCTATTCGACATTCGGACACCGTCACACCTTTTGTGAGGGCTGCATATGCTCGATTCACTATTTATCAAAATATTTTTTCTTTTTCGACATTACTTTTTCTGTACTTGGTCGTAGAATCCAAGATAGTTTTAGTAAACAAAGGTGTCAAATAAGACTAAACTAAAATCATTATCTATCTATTATCTAAAATAAACTAACTATATTTAACTTATTTAACTTCCTACTGGTATTACCGAAGTATAAATTGTTAAAATTGTGTTGTTCTCGGCTTTTATTCATTAATTTTTTTTTGTCTGCTCCGCTTTCAAACTCGTATTTGTGAATTTGTTTCATAGCTAATGCAATTATGTGTTATTAAAGTTTTAGTTCTAGTTTTTAGAGGTTAATTTGTTGTTGCCCTGTTTGTTCAGTTTTTGTTAAGTTTTCATACTTTAATGTCTTTGTTTACATAAAATATCTTGGATTCTAGAATCGAGTACAGCTGTGAGAACAAAAATTGCTTTGTTGCAGATAATTGCCAAGGCATTTGTTTTTTTCTGTGAAAATTATGGCCCTTATCAGATAAAGTTATATACAATTGTAGGTACTGAAGACCTTTTACCCAATAACCTTCTAATATAGAAAACCTTCAAGCCTACGGATTATTTACAGAGCCGTTCCTTTTAACTTAAAATAATGCAACTCTTATCAAAACAAGTTTCATTTTATGTGAGTTTATTCACAATTTTATTATTTTAATCGCAAAATTTACACCTTAAACGTGGGGTTCTCGACATGACGCCTTATGCAAAGCAGGTGCTACCTGATACGTGAACTCGCCATTACAAATAGAAACGTCACATGTAGGCGTGGTGCTGCTAAAGGAAAAATATAGTAAAACTGTTTAAGGTGAACGAAATATGGTCGATTTTCCCATTCCATAAATAAAGTATTATCTAATCACCCCACTAAAAAGTGACAAACATTAAAGTTAGATTCAGTCATGGCTGCACATCGAGGAGTTTGTAAGTCAAATTTTCCTAGTCAGTATAGCTTATCGCGTAATCTCGTAACGCCATCATAAAACGGTCATATCGGGGTGGAAATTTACTGGGTAAAATAAAAATAAAGGAGGTATAGATACAAGTACTTATTAGTATTTGGAGATAAAATGAAGTTGGCCCGCTAAGGGCAATTTATAGGGGTAAGTTATGGGCGGCGCGCGGGCTGGAGCGACTAATTTATTCGCCGTGCACATAAATTACTTGATTATGAATTCAAGTTAGCTCCACTGAATTGTTTGTCTGTTGTTGTAAGCAGCGCTTTTGTGTAACAAACAAGGATATTAGAATTTGCCCGGTTGTGTTTTAGAACTGTGTATAAATTTTCTCCGCAGTGTAATAGTGAATTCAATGGTAATTTACAGGTTTATGTGTGAATAAATTTGTCCATTTCTGCAATGTGTCAATTTCTGGTTGAATATTCCAAAACGGAGTATCGGTAGACAATCTAGCGGATTATGTAAACAACTGCTTACTGAAGGCATTTGTAAAACAGTTCCACCAATAAAAGCCTCTAAACATAGCAGAGTTAAGATTGGAAATCTCAATACTCGTCCCCGTGAATGAATGGGTGACAAAGAGGCGATTGAGGCGCGAAAGTAGTCGTGTAGTAAAAAGCAATAGTAGGGATTATGTAGAACAGCGATGGTAATGTGAAGTTGTTTTCCAGGCGGTAGTAACGCGCCGCAACCCGCTGCAGCGCGGAATAATCGCGGATACCCATAAAAGATGTAATTTCAGATAAGCTGAAACAGACGAGCTCCGCCCCCCTCCCGCCTCCCTCCTCCCACCGGCTCCCTCGCTGCCTACTTTCTAATGACTAATTATTATGCTGTGCGTTCCGAGCTTTAGCGTCAGCCTACCTGCCTATACTTGCCTCGAGTTTGTGGCAGCTCATCCATCTGTGCATCTATTTATCTACATCGTGCCATTTTCTTTACTGCTACCTTCATTTCCCGGGGCTGAATTAACCAAACTTGGATTAGTTTCACATTTGCAATGCAAAACTCATTCGTAAGTAAAACTACATTTTGTCGTTGCAAATTAAGATTGTATCACAAAATGGATGAGGAGAATGGTGTCTAAATGCACCCAGCTATGTCTTTAACCGATTTGTTAACAGCTGTCTTTATCGTCTCAATATCAGTGAACGTAAAACTACGATACAGAGTCCTCGTTCTATTGATCAATATCGTTATTGCACAACGGTCGAACATCTTTTGAATTTAAACTTTATTAGAAACGCGCATGACTAGTATTTGAATTGTCGAAATCAAGTTAGCTGCCTATTGACCTTAAGTGTAACCAATTATCATTGATCTACATAGATCCACTGAAGTTTTCCTCAAAATGTGTATTGGAATATGATTAGTAAATGAAATCAGTGGTCTTTAAGCAGAATGCGAGCCCCCAGCCGGCGCCTGATGCCGCGATAACACGGCGACAGTCGCGACATGTATGTGATAATGCATTACCATACACTTTCTGCACTTACTACTGCTAATGCGATGCCAAACGTGAAATCTTATAACGTGAATGATAGCGCGCATAATAAGTACCTACTCACATATCTAGCTAAACTTTATAATTGTGCGCATTGTTAAGGTTTTATTATGTGTTACGTTAGCATGCCTTAAACCATATAAATAACTGTTATGAGTAACTGTAATGAGTGTCCATCAAGTAAAAGGTACATAAACCGATTCGTTTAATTAAAAGAAAGACTTTATTATTCAACCAATTCAGCAGTAAACACCAAACTCGTAAGCTAATATACCTAATCCGTGCAGACGAAAAGGGAAGACAGTCATCAATCGGGAGCAAGACGCGGTACGACAAAGTAAATCGTCCAAATTATACAAATAGCCTTTGCCTAACTGCACCGGCATATTGGCATATGTTCGTGACTGGTTTACGAGTGCCACGGCATTGCATATTAATTGGTGTCGGTATCGGAGTGCGCATCGCAGCGACCTAGCTCCTATTCACCTATAACTAAGGCTGAATAGGACACAGCCTATGTTATGTTATGGGAATAGTGAATAGTGACAGGGTACAAAATAGCCGCGCCGGCACACGTTTAGGCCAACTAGATTGAAATTCTATGTGCGTTAATAGTTTTACAATACAGTACAGTGATTGGAATAAATTAATTCTGCTCTATTTCAATTTAACCGTCTATCTTCCAGTCACTGAAAACTTAGTTGAGTGTTTTCCGACTTTTTGCTTTAGATGTTATGAGTAATTGTCCCCAAAAAAACATGAAGCCACACAATATCAAATGAAATCGAACAAATATAGCTGAAACAACGTCAGGCTTGCATTCAGTACCGACAGTTATCGAATCTTGTTGTACATATTTCTTCTAGTTGTTCACAATTTTTTTTTCATTCCAAACAACAAACAAACAACAAACTTCTTCCGACTTTGATATTGTGAGATATTGACCGAAAGCAGCATGAAGTCACACAATATCAAAGGGAATCGAAAAAACAAAGCTGAGACGACATCACGCTTGCATTCAGTATCAAGAGACAGTTATCGAATTTAGTTTTCACCATCTATTTTTATTCACAAAATCAAGTTGTGAGATATTGTCCCGAAAGCAGCATGAAGCCACACAATATCATATGGAATCGAACAAACAAACCTGAGGCGACGCCAGGCTTGCATTCAGTATCAAGAGACAATACTCAAATCTATAGTTGTATTTCCATTTTAATTTTCACCACTTATTTTACATTCCCAAAAATAAACATAACCATTTCAGACTTAGAAGCTATACAAGTTGTGAGATATTGTCCCGAAAGCAACATCAAGCCACATAATATCAAATGGAATCGAACAAACAAAGCTGAGACGACGTCAGGCTTGCATTCAGTATCAAGAGACAGTTATCGAATCTAGTTGGTTGTCAACTAAACTCGTCAGGTCGAGCAGTGCACTCGCTCAATACCCGGCACGCAGATAGAGTGAGCGCATTCTAATATGCAAATGTATTTAAATGCTAAGCCCTCTTCATTACGGCGGTATCGATCTTAGATACACAATTTGTAACCCGATAGGTACGTAAGTCTAACGAATCTCTTACTAATGCCTTTCTATAAGGAGTTTTGTAAGTGAATTAAATGATGATATTAGCGAGAGAGGGAACGTTTTGCTCGGAAGAAAATGGGGATCATCATCATCATCAACCTGTATTAGTCCACAGCTGAACATGGGCCTATTCTAATGAGTACCAGAAAGCCCCATCTTCAGCAAGCCGTATCCAACCTCTGCCTGCAGTCTTTCGCACATAGGTTTTTAGCATGTCCTCAAAAATTGTGTTCATATTATGGTTCTATTGTTATTATTATTATATTAATCTTCGTGTATTACATAATTACTTAAGCACCGTCTATGATATTTTATGTAAGGAGAATCTTCCGGGCAGCTAAGGTTTACACCTGTAGTTGGAAGAAATCGGTGAAAGCGATAAGACCGCCAGTTGTATTGTCTTTCTAAAGGATAATAAAATTATGTAATAGAGGATTTTCTATCACCCTCTTGGAAGCAGTCTGGAATAAGTCTGGACATTCCTTTCCAAAATAATGAAGTGCAAATCCATAGGCATAAATCTAGGGATGGAGAAGAAAGCAGTGCTTTATGCTGGTCAATTATATTTGAAGAAAGTTTTAGATCTAGTCAACTCGTAAGTTCAATCCCACCAGCAATCACAATTAGACAGAGTTTTACAAGTACAGCATTTCTCTGCGATCGTTAGTATTCTAACAAGTCTAGAGCCAATCAGATTAATCTTAAATATTTATTGCACATACCGTATTGGCAACCGGACTCTTGTTAAATTAGTATGACGATGGTTACACTGATGGTGGAGAAATGGTGGCTCGCAGACGTGGGTGGGCTCTAAGGTTGATTAAGACACGATGAATGTTAAACTATCGACTATCCGATAGTGCGGTGGTTATTTATATTATTGGCTGGATTGTCTTCATGCAAAGTTGCGTTCTTGTTAGAACTTCTCATTAAGAATATTCAAATCGACAGCATTCATAGTTGGCAAGTTTTTCAAAGGGACCGGGACGACACGATTCTACTGTGATTGGAATATACACTTCTTGCTAAATCGTCATATATTGAAGATAACCATTGTTGCATAGTATCATCATCATCCGCAACCCGACTTCACCCACTACTGGTAGGTCTCCAAACTTTTGTGTCACTCCACACGGAACTGCACCAGTCAGTATTTTCCCATGAATTATACTAAACTACTAGCTGCGCCTCGCGTCTTCATCGGCATGAAAATTGATGAAAAGTAGCATAGTTTTTCTCAAGACCTAGAACTACGACTATTCAAAAGTTCAGCCCAATACATTCCATAGTTTTGGCGTGAAAAGGTAAAAAAAGTTCATCCTAAGTTTTACATTAATAATGTTAGTGTGAAATGCAATAGTAGATAGGAATTGTAGAAAATGTATGGAAAAATAAGGTAGTTCTACTTTGTCAGACAGTTTGCAGATAATAATTTCAAGATGTCTGTCATGAATGTAAAGTTTCAGGTTCCTCGGGATTTCATATGTAATAAAAAGAGATATGCAAGTCTAAGATCATCTTTATGGGTAATGGCAGAAATTAAAACTGAGTTTGACTTTGTGTATTTTAAGGTTACCTATTCATTATATAAATTAATCATCATACATTTCAATCATTTTACTAATTATTAATGGCTAGATAACAATATCAACGCACAGTTAATCAAAAGCAGACACTTCCCGCACCATATCACTAATCGATTAGTTACCAGCTAATCCTTAACCTACAGCGAAGTTAAAACGAATAACAAAAAACAACTCCACCTGTCGAATCTGATAAAAGTGTTTTATTTAAATTTCTTTGGTTGGCGATTCAAAAACGAGCACAAAGTTGTATTTGTGTCTTATTAAATGAAATTTATAGTTGGGATATAGTCGCTGATTGACCTCGGTCAATGGAAGGATAACAGGTTCGCATGAATGCTAAAAATGAGTCGTTCTATCAGACCACATCAGGACTAGCGTGCCCGAGTTTTGCATATCCACTCTACGTGCTCTTTTTGTTACCAACAGAAGCTGCAGGTAGACGATCAGCTTTCACTGATACAAATTGGAAAATGTTACCCAAACTCTGAATATGTTAATCGGAAACAAATAAAAACATAATGATAACGGTAAAAATTCGATGATGTATAAAATTGCAGCGCTTATCGCTTATGGATTACGATAAGCAAAAGGAATATTATTAAACATGCATTTAGCGAAAATAAGGTGTGAAACAAGAAATGAGCGCTAAATCGAACCTGTAAAAACTTAAGTGCCGGTCATTTGTACCAAAAAATGTACTTAGGCGTGTAGTTATTACTAATAAACAAGCGGAATAGGCAACAAAACAACTTATAAATAAAATAGCACTTAATTTTACGTCCACAAACAGAATGTTGTGCAAGGTGCGCGTACGCACGTGCCCGTCGCCCGTGGCTCTACAATAATATCTGTTCCGAATTCAAATTCGTGTCATACATCTTTATAATATATATAATATATATATATATTTTTTTTTTTTTTTTTTGTGTTTTCGTAACGAATTACGAAAACTGGACTTTAGAGCCCTCGGTTAAGGGTGATTTGAATAATAATGATAAAGGAATTGGATATTCAAAATAATATCACCTCGGGGTTAACGATTACCGGTGCGCGCATGCGCCACAGATGGCGGGATAAACCGACGTTTGTTTCCGCACTGATATCTGAATTAATGGCGATACGAAATGCTCGAAAGGTGCTCATTACCATGATTTATGCAAGATAATATGTTTCTCTGACCGTCCCTATGCTACTGATTAACGTCCCCAAATTAACTAGCTCCAGATTATCGATTATTTTGTACAGGTCCTTATGGATCGGCCGTTTCTACATGGTCAATGAACACCTGCTAGGTGATAAGACACTAAAATCTGTATGCAATTTCTTCTGATTGCGCGAAGGTCGCTACTTCTTTAGCATACAATCACCTGTTTAAAGCACCTTACAAAGCGGGTATAATCAGAGCTGTCAGTAGTGTTAATACTCTGAATATTTACGAGGAGCAAACTCAATAAATAAGGTGTTATCTTAAGAGCAGTGGAGTAGCCTTAAAGCATAAAGATCTATTTGAGCAACAATGGATGTTGCGGATAATTTCCTGCGAGGCAGTACCAACACGCGGAGTAAGAATGGACCGAGCGCCGTCCATCGCGCGGCTCGCTCGCTCTTTGAGTACATTCCCGTGTAAGTTTTTACACCTATTATTTTATGTGTCGGCAAGTAAAGTTCGGTACGTGAGTTATAAACTGGCTCGCGCCTCTTTCGCCCCTACTTTATAGGTATTAACGACTTGTCCGAGAGTTTTCTTATAAATAAATTTGAAGGGTAACAAGGCTCGCTTTTGTCGGATTAGTAGAGTGGATCTTGTTTCACTTTGTTGCGTGGCCTCTATCTTTTTTTGAAAGGGAAATTCATGAGCCTGCAGTGGCCTTTGTTTTGATTATTTTCACATGATTGTGAAAAACATGGGAGGTATCGATATTCAATTATGCAACTCGCGGGAACTGAAGCTTTCAGCTTTCAGGCTTTCGGCTTACGTCAGATAAAATTTCGAAGTTCTCTATTATCATCAGAATTTGTTGTTCAAGATATTTTAGAAGATTTTTGATGAAATCATTAATACAATAATAATAATGCTGGACAATCCACATAGATCATCTAGCCCCAAGCTAAGAAGAGTTTGTGTTATGGGTACTTGATAGATAAAAGTATTTGAAAATAGGAGGCATTTTGTCGAACCTGGACGCAAAACAATCAAGTCTAAAAAGCCAAGCCTAAAGTTCGGCAGTAATATACGTTTTTATGTGAGTTCTACTTATGTAAGAGTCTATAGACTCTCCGAAATAAGACTCTCAAATCAGAGCATTACGTGACATTAGGCCATAACGCGTACAACGGACTATAAAAGCGAGACATATGGAAGTTAAGAGCACTACCTGTAAAATATCAGAGTAATAAAGTAAATGCACAGCTAGAGCCACGACGTGTCTTTCACAGCGAGTCGCTGTTTCCATGTAGAAGGAAATATATAAATGACCGACAAATTCTTCATGGTTATATGAAAAAAATATTGAAGCTAACATAGACAGAAAATATTATAGCTAAATAATTATTTCGGAACCTATTTTTAAATACATTCGAACAGCATGAGTTTCTGGGGACTAATTTATTTAAAATGAATGAAAACTTCATTGTACCTACTAGAAATCAACATTCAGTTATTTTTTTTTATCAAAATAAACAAAACACGTCAAGTGCGAGTCGGAATCGCACGCAAAAGGTTCCGTACCATTAAAAAACAGCAAAGAATATTGTCTGTTCTATGATACCCCTTATATAAGATTTTAATTCTATTTTTTTTGTATTTGTTGTTATAGCGGCAACAGAAATACTCATTTGTGAAAATTTCAACTGTCTAACTACAAGGTTTATGAGCCTGGTGACAGACGGACAGACAAACGGACAGACAGACGTACAGACGGACAGACAAACGGACAGACAGACGTACAGACAGACGGATAGACATCGAAGTCTCAGTAATAGGGTCCCGCCACTTAAAGCGAATAATATATATACCCTTAGAGAATTTAAGTATAATTTCAGGAGAGAGTATTTTGTCAATAAACTGAAGGAATTTCATAATGAAACAATAGATAGGTTATTCTTAGCACACGTGCCGCATATTATTACCAACAAAGTAAATTTATGAGTGCACTCACAAGTTTCAAATATCCCTAATGGAGCAAGAGTGAGCCGTTTCAAATCTTCCCCCACAAACTGCATTATAATGTCTCCGCCTAAAATAACCGCACATAAATATAAAACAATGTGAAACCACTTAAAGCGAATAAAATACACGTCTACTTCAACTCAGTAAAATGAATTTATTAATAACGGAGACAATGAACGTCTGAAACAAACGTTTCACTTTTTGTATTTTTAATTGTGCTCGGCGGCATGACAGCGACACATTAGAAGAACCAAAATAACCTGCGATCATATTCGATGGCAGCCGTAGTGTATCACCAGGTACTGTCTCTATAGATACCGATATATTAACAGATACCGTCCTCTGACAAGTTCCTGTGACCCTATTGACTAACCTTTGACCAGTAGAAATGACTCTACCTCTTTTTAGATAAATACAAGCCAAGTTCTAACTGAATGGCAATCGGTGCCTTGTATAATACACGCACCATTTGAAGCCACTTTTGACCTCCTCATAACTCAAAAACAATTTTTAATTAATAAAAAAAGAATAATTCCATCTAGCCCCAAAGTAAGCAGTTAGTCCCGCTATGCACGAGTCCCGCTTTGCTCGGGCTCTAAAATACCTAATAAAAAGTGCCGCTTTGCTCGAAATGAAATTCTAAGACTGTCGAACAGAAAATGATTTTTTTTAAATATCTCGTCTAAAATATCTCTTACTAGTTCCACTTATTATACTAGTAAAAATTAGATCTAATATACTCAAAGCTTGTGTTATGTGTACTAGATAACTGACATATTTAATTCATATAATAGATATTTTTTAATATCTTCCTAATTCCAGCACCAAAATATTCTCATGCTCTCATTCGAGTGCAGTTTCATATCAAAGGCACAGCCGGCGGTTACTTTCATGTTAACCAACAGTTAAACCGTCATTAATTAAAAATATTCTTTCGCGAGGAAATAATTATTGAATTGTAATTTCGCGATGTGTCTTCTGCAACATGGAGTGCAGTTCTAGATGATATCTCGGACGTAATTAAAAATCTTGTCGTGACATTCAGAGCCCGTCCCGCCCCCGCGCTCCCGGCTCCTTCAATATTGTTGGCGATTGAATCGCAATTAAATGTAACGAATCAAACTACACTTTATTAAGAGGGACTGATAGCTCAAAATGGAGGGAATATCTCTCGCCGGAATCGAACGTGCTCCCGTCGAAATGCCAACCATTTTATTTATTCACCTTAATTATGTATCTTGTCTTAATTTACGATTGGATCATATGATAATCTGAAACGTAATTTATAATATGCTAGGTATTGGAATCGCGTCTATAACGAGATTTAGGATAGGCTTCGATGACTTGGGGTACCGATTATATATTATCAACATTCATTCATTTGCAATTAAGTGCGCGCTCGCTAGCGGAGGAGCGAGCAGTGGACGCTGGATGCTCGCTCAGATAGCGTCATCGCGTTTAATATCATGTGTCGGTGGCATGACGGCCGTCGACATGTCGATACGACCACTGCAGATACCCCTTAATGAAAGTAAT
This sequence comes from Eupithecia centaureata, assembly GCA_944547425.1. NCBI lineage: Eukaryota > Metazoa > Arthropoda > Insecta > Lepidoptera > Geometridae > Eupithecia > Eupithecia centaureata. The sequence goes on from OX155694.1 coordinate 5,182,593, forward strand.
GGAGGTTTATTAACGACGCTCGACATCGAAGCTGCCGCATAAACTTACGTATTGTAGTAATAGATGCAAACCGATGCGATGGTAGCGTACGAGAGAACAAAGAAAGGCACATTTGCTAATTGCGGTTTTGCTCGTGTCGTGAGCACGGAGCGGGAGGCTGGATCGTGAGCTCCAGAGATATGAGGATAACACATTCATAAATAATTAGAGCGAAATTTTCTCATTTGTAAGACGACAGTCATGATATTTGGTAGCAGACTCTTCTTTTCTCGGAACTCCCTGATCGAGATAAGCATTTTGCCGACACGCCTGCTCTCCGGCACTTTGCTACGACGACTGTATTGGAAATACCACCACACACGCTACTGCATCTTAATTTAAAACGTGCTTTATGGAAAGACAATATTTTGTCTCGGAATAAGCAGAAAATAAGAAAGCGAGGTAAGCGGCATTTTAAGTTAACTTTCTAGTCAATCTATTGAGACAATGGATAATGTAAAAAAGCAAACGTGGGGTAAACCATTTGTGGGTTCAGTCACGGTTGTCGGAGCCTAGCGGGGTTCAAATTTCCACTTCCGCCGGCCCGTGGACAATCGATGGCCGCTGACTCCACATTTTAAACCAACGACAATAATTAAAAACTCAATTATCAGCCCGATAAATACAAAAGTTCAAAAAGATACAGATTTTAATTTTGTCGGCGTATAATTAAAATTCGTCTATTGCAAATTTTCAGATGCATGCTTCATTGAATCACAGACGATAAAAGATTTAATTGAAATAAAAACATTAGCTATGTCATTCTCCAGATTAAATTTCATGCCGTGTCTAATGCTGCAGTATGAACGATTAGTCACGGACATCAATTGGATGATATTTCACAAACGTGCTACTTATATTTTTTTTATCTGGCAACTCAAAAGGCAAGGTTATTCGAACTAAATAAGTTGTGGTACGATTGCTCCAGATTATCAAATAACAGTTCATCCGTCTTTTTTCATCATTCCGCAAAAACTTCTCGTAACTTCCGCGATCGAAACAATGTTTTTGTGATATAAAAAGTATACGATAACATAAAAACAAACAATCTCTAGCGAATAAATTAAAATTTCCGCTCGCCGATTGTAGTGACAAATCAAGCATAAACATTACTAGGGGAACAGAATAACAATATTCTTTGTCATTACAGAGATTTGGTATGCTTTTACGGTATTCATATTTTATTTTTATGTTACTTATATTGCTGCATACAACTTTGAATACGTGAGCATTTTTTTAGCATTTTTATTTGTTTTATGTCAAAATAGGGAGTTTATTAATAATAACGGTGCAGCAATAACGGTGACTAGGATTCTACTGAAATATTAAAATTGTTCGACTATTTTAATATTTATATAAGACTAGCGACCCGACCCGGCTTCGCACGGTTTCATTATACGTATAAACCTTCCTCTTGAATCACTCTATCTATTAAAAAACCGCATCAAAATCCGTTACGTAGTTTTAAAGATTTAAGCATACATAGGGACAGAGAAAGCGACTTTGTTTTATACTATGTATGTAGTGATATTGTTTCGGTGTCAATTGAATGCATTCAAATAAGATTTCATTAAGGAGTACTAAGATCTAGGTTTAGTTGATAAAGAAATCGGCTAGGGGTCCCTCTTAATACAAGCAATTTACTTTCTTTAGTACTTCCAATTACATTAAGTACTCATTATATTCATTTAAGAACGCACTTTCCTTGATTAGGAATGCTCTTTAACAGACGAGGTGCCATTAAAAGAAATAAACTAACATCCGAAACAATTCAAAGTGTTAAGTGACTGGTGGCTATCAAAAATTACCAGATAAGCCTTGACAATGGTTGCCTGTGACTTATGAAGAGATTATTGTGAAGTACAGTTGGCAACACAAGTATATAAAATATTTTTGGGTGGTTAACAAATAAAGCGTGTTCAAATTCTTTAAAGCAAAAACGAGAGCAGCATCAATGGGGATGCAGTCAATAAAATACTCATTATACTAAAGATTAGAGACCCGCCCCGGAGCAAAATTTTTTTTTATATAATAGGAACCGTCCTCTTGAATCAAACCGCATCAAAATTCGTTGCGTAGTTTTAAAGATCTAAGATTTTATTCAGAAAAGTCAGTTTACCTAAAAAAATATTCTGATGTAACATAGGTACATAAAAAATACATTTAAATTGATATTTTAAACATTTTTTAAAGTTGATTAAAACTGTTGAACAGCCAATAGACCATATTAAACACAGAGAAGGGTAAGATTCGCGTAGAACCTTACCCCTTTAGATAGCCTTCGTTGGAACGATCACTTGAAAGTACACCTACTGGAGAACATTGTTTTTTTATACTGGAGAACATTAGTTTTCTCGCTTAGATCTTACCCTTACAATTATGCCCTTGCTGACACGATTACTTGAAACCATTTATCGGAGAACATTGTTTTCGCGATGTTTTAGAAAATCAATGAAGCTATATTAAAAAGTTATTTCTAAAAAGAACATACACTCAAAATTGAACCAAACACGAGCCCAATAAACTAATGCTATCTTTACTTTACGCGTGGCCTATTAGACAGCGATAATCACAATCAGGTAACAGCCACCTGACATCTTTATGATGTTTGAATGCCATCACTAACGACACCTTTTTAGTTACTCGCGATAGGCGCCCACCATGGCTTGGACAAAACGCTTTGGTGTCAATGGCATCTGTGAGGTCTGGACTTTCAATAGGTATGTAGCTATATTACTGATATATCTAATATATCAGTCATCTAGTATCCATAACACAAGCTCTGCTTAGCTTTGGGCTTGATGATGCTATGTGGACTGTCCGGAATTATTTTTTTATAGAGTGATGGCGCCTGCAACACAGGAGATTGTGAGTTCGATTCCCGCTTCGGGAAATGATATAAAAAACATCAATGACCCTGTATTCTATATTAAATACCTATATCAGTTATCTGGTTGGTAACCAAACCAAAACAAAAGCTCTGCTAAAATTGGATCTAGAGGTAGTGTGTCTTAGCTGTTTAAAGTCGATCGTGGCCTCTGAACCAAAGAAGGTCAGGCATAATACCTACATTATTGAAGGTACCTGTAGCTCCAGAATTGGTCTAATAAACCATGCAGGAAAAACTTCGGCTGACCCTCTAATCATCTTTCGTGGATGTCAAAATGCCAAACTCACCTGCATGAGAACAGAACTCTCATTTATTTATGCTCTCCTGGAAGATGCTCTGCTAACTTCACAGACACAAATAATACGGAGTAATACCAACGCTATGCGCTATGGCGCTCATATACATAGGTTGATGATGATGATGACTACCTGTGCGGTGCAGTGGAAAATTCGCTGCTTTAACTTGCCAGTAATATGAGATTCAAACATTAGTATTTTTACTATCAGCGGAATGCTTTTTGTATCATGTTCTCATATTTATCACAAGCTACTTTTAGGTCTTATCAATTCCAAGATCAGAAACATTAATTATGATTTATGATATTTTTTCATGATAAGCATCTTAGTTTCTATGAACTGATTTCATATTCGCGTTTCACATATAAATTGCTTATAAATCATATCGTTATGGAATGTTTCGATTTCAAATAATATTATGCACGATGAATACGCATAAAGGCCAGCCTTTTCAATATTCATATCGCTACTTAGTAAGTGAATACTTTTATGATTAGGTTGGACTGCCTACACATAAGAAATAATAATATAGTTTCTTTTGACGACCGATGTGGCGCGGTGGGCGAAGGTCCGCCTGCGACGCAGGAGATTGCGGGTTCGATTCCCGCCTCGGAACAAATTTGTGCACGATCTGCAGAAATTTGTTTCGTTGGTCTGGGTGTTTCATATGTATAATAAAAAATATCTATCTATGTAGCATATTGTATTAAGTATACCAGTCATCTAGTACCCATAACACAAGCTCTGCTTAGCTTGGGGCTAGATGATGCTGTGTGGACTGTCCGGAATTATTTATTTATTTTATTTATTTATTTATTTTATTGAGTCCATCCCAAGGCGTTTAGTACCAACAGTATGTACTGCACTTGGGATAGAGATATTTCCTTAAAAAAGTGCCTTCTTTTATTGAATGAACTCAACACAAATAAAAGTTGAAGCTGAAGAGTTTTCGCATTCAATTGACTTTAAGGAGAGAAGATTAAAGAAGTCTTAAAAATAAACGGTGAAAATGATATCGTCTATATATCTGAACGATTTACCGACGAGAAAGCGGGTTATGGGGGTATAAATCTCGAACCTTACTGACCAACCGGCAGTACCTACCCCCTGCCTGCTACCCCTTACGATGAATACCCAATAGACTTTCATAGAACCAGAAGTCAAGCTCTTTTACAACGCGTAAAACATTGAAACCTTTTAAAAGTAAGGTAATAATTATTTATTTTATCACAAAAAATACAAAAGAACAACAAAAAATTATATGACGAAGGTGAAGAATATGAACGAACGATAAGGTGGAAATGGTCGTAGGTGATATATAATAAGATACAAAGATACAAAGTAAGCGATAAATACCCGAAAAATAATGGTTATGATTATCACTCATATTGGTACTTTTATTATTAGTGTTTAGGCAAATAAATATCTAAATACCACAGATTTACTGAACAATTAAAACAATTAATTCTTCACCATTCACTCTCATTCTTCTATCTTGACTAGTGAAGAGATGTTCTCACCTCTTCGCCAGTCAAGAAGAAGAAAATCACTGACTAATTCTATTTACTATCTTCTTCATCCATGGACCAATATCCGTGCGCGTACACTGAATAAGCAACGTTACCTTCTTCCTATAAGTATACTGTGAGAACTGCGATGTATTGCAATGCATCTGATGTTAGAGATAGGGAACTAACCACTGGATTGAGCCTTATTCATTACGCTATAGCTGGTGGGCCGTGTAGTGCAATACAATTTTCTTTTTATTTGAAAACCAGACACAAATTTGAACGGAACGGAAGATTGGACCTCTGTCCATTTATTCCAGAATAAAATATGCGCAAATATGTTGGGAAAGCCCTGATGTCTTTTTATAATATTATCAATGCAAATGGTATGCGAATTTCCTACTCTTTCTTTTCTTATAATTATCAATACTCATACTTATAAATGCTAACGTTTATTTACTTATTGTGCCCACTGCTTCCGCTGTGAATTTTATTTTTTTAAGTGGATATCTACCTTTTTTTTTATTCTACTATTCGGGACGGAGATGAATTCAAGAAGTAATGATTGTAATTTTCGTTGTTAATAAATATATAATGACTAAGAAGTAATCCATAAACATCGTTTCAGCCGTTATTGAGTTATAAGTTGTGTAACTATAACCAGACTTCGTTTCGTATACAGGGTGCCAAGCACCATGTGTATTAAGTGGGTAGTTTTGTACCCTGAGGAAATTGAGTTGTTTTGATTTTAGAATATTTTTGAAAATAGATAAGTTTTTCTTTAGATTAGTATTTTTATACAAAAAAAGTTCTTACATCTAAACTTACTTGAAATTTTACATACATAGGTACATGTAGCCTAGCCCTGGTATATGTAAAATCCGAGGGCAGTAAATATCTTACAAAAATATCAATTTAACGGAAACAAACCAATGTTAGATTGCCATTGAACTCATTTAAACAAACAAAATCCTTCTTCCATAGACAGGTTATCTCAATCACATAGATGAGATATTGGAACCGGTTAAATGAAGCAGGTAATGTTAGAATTATTGATGACAGTAAGCAAAATGATGGGTGTAGCTTAGAACGTGAGCATACTAAGAAAATGCCGAGTTAGACCAAAAGAGCCAACTAAACTATCGGATGCGGCAACTTTGTAAGTTCCAATACTCTGAAAAACAAAATATTTTTTTGCTTAAGTACATAAAATACATCCTAGAGCACAGATATGTATACGTATTTGGTTTAAATAAAATAAATTCATATTTTCTTTTTTTATCTGTTTGACTGTCCGTCTGTCTGTCAATCACCAGGCTGTATCTCAAAAAAAGCGACAGCTAGTTGACATTTTTACAAATTATGTATTTCTGTTGCTGTTACAACAACAAATACTAAAAACAAAATAAAATAAATATTTAAGGGGGAACAAACTTTAGAACAAACATGATTTTTTGTCGATTTTATAGATACGGAACCCTTTGAGTGCGAGTCCAACTCGCACTTATCCGGTTTTTTTAAGTAGCTAATTATTTTAAAGTCGATAAAAAAGATAACCCAAAATAGTAAAAGTCTAGTATTGCCATGTTTCGCAATTCCGTGTAGTTCGACAGATATGAGCGGGCGGAACGGTCATATTTTATCGGAAGTAATGGCGTCTAACGTACGGCCAATTTCATAATGCCTCGCCCGCCCGCCCGCGAATGTGAGCCACTTACCTATTTGATATCTCGATGTGGCAACTTAATGCGCTGAGGATGTATCGACGATGGACTTCTCTACTCTCTTTTAATTTTTTTTAGCTCTCATTTATGCGTAAGGTCTTGTTTTTTAACATAAATATCTCAGTCCTAATGTACCCTCTTCATCATCAATCTATAATAGTCCTCTGCTGGACATAGGACTTCCCTAATAAGCGGGCCCTGTCTTCATTTTACCACATCCAGACATAATGGACCTAATGTAGTATATCCCTATCTAACCATAAAATTATTTTTCCAAAGATAAAAAATTCAAACTAGCTGCGCTCCGCGGCTCGATCGGGTGAAAATTGATGAAAATCAAAAAGACCCAGGGCGAGAATCGAACTCGCAATATCCTGCGTCGCAAGTACACCTTCGCCCACAGCGTGTCTACAAATAAATGAAGTAAAAGTCCACAAATAAATATAAATACTATATAATCCAAAAGTCTACAAATAAATAGAATAGATGCCTAAATTATTGTTAGACGTCTAATCAAATCAACGTTAATTAACAACGACTTATAAAAACAAACATTTCATCTGATCCCTCGTAGATTATGATAATACACATGGACGAAACATACGACTCACTCTGTCAAATAAGTCATCAGCGCGTCAGTTAACTCAATTACACCGAGATCAACATAGCACTACCTCGCATGATTAACTAACAAAACCCCACAAGGAACTTCAAACTCACCGCCTAATACTAATAACTCTCAAAATTGTTCGGCAAAACAGTCCCAGTAATCCTCAACCATAAATCATTTAATAACAGAAATGTAGAGCCACACACTGAGCTGTTCCTTCCGTTGTTGAAGTTATGATAACTTACTTCATATAGAAAACAACTCTACACGCAGCAACTGAAAGTCGAAAGTTCAGCGTTGGTAGAGTTACATCGATGTTCAGGGAAAAGTGAAGTCCGAGGATGGAGTTGCTGAAATGTTATAAGTAAAGATCTTGAGTTCAATGAAATTATCGTCGTATGTACACGCATCTAGGTTTAATTTCCATTGTATTTTGGTGAGTTGTCCCTCAAAGTTATAGCTTATCCGCAGGTCGAGCCGGATGCCACGAACTACTGTCAACCCTTGACATGACGGATAAGTTTGACAGATCGAACATGAAAATGATTTAGAACACGTGTTAACAGTTAATAGCAGACAAAACGTTTTACAAACTATCGAGTCGTAATTTACAGTAATAAGCAGTCAATTTTAAAATCAACGCTCATATATGAATTCGATGAATGATATCAAATTTCAAGTAACAAATTTAATATTAAAAATTACCAAACCAACACCTTTTATATCACGGCCATAACATCTCTGAAGTAATATAATATAGGGTCATTTCGTAACACTATATCGGGTTAACAGGGTCCGTTTATTATGACACATTGACTAAAATGTCAACCCGCGGCCGTTTCAATCAACACTAAGCAAATATTGTCATTTAAAATATTAACATTAGTCGAGGCCGGAAAGTGGTCGTTAAACTTGGACAGAGGTGGGACATAAAAATAAAATATTAATAATTAGCGGTAGGAGTTTAATAGTCCATTAGCATCGTGTTCGTTTACACGCGCCGTGACGACTCGCGCGACCATTACCAACCCACTGACACTTTGATGTTTATTACAATCTCAATCGTTATACATCGACAATACAATATTTATTTATTATTTAATTAAAAATATAAATAACGTTTTATTTCGAGTTTGTCACTCGATAATCCACGTTTTCGTTTACCATTTTAAAACGCTAAGGCATTAATAATATCGCTGTTATCCGAAAACTCACCAAAAACATTGACAAAAACACTTTCGTAATCATCAAAGCGATCTATTTCCCGGTCGCAATTTAAAATCTAGTAAAAACTATCATCCAATAATTAAAAGCACTGAGAAGGCAGGTGCGACGCGGACGCTTACACCGATAAGGAAAAACTATTCATTGTAAAAACAAATTATCAAACAAATAATAAAAATGGAGGAAGCGTCACAGTTGGCTGTATACAGATGGATCAGCTCTATGAAGCGATTTCTTATTGAAACAAGCTCAATGACGGAAATGAGTGGTCCTTGATTGTTTGATCAGTTTTCCAATAATTATTCCCTATAAAAACACCGGAAATGGAACGCTTTAATCGATTCCGGACCGCGCCTCGAAGTGACGTTGCGTTTGATTACTGAAATTATATGGCGAAACGAAAAGCGACAACTTTGTTTTGTGTATTGTTGGACATGACCTTCGATTTACGCGAAAAATAAAAACTAATAGTTAGGCAGTACTATTGTTTTAATCGTGTCATTATTATCGACCTCTACAAGGAAGTTAATTTACGCCTTCAAGGTAAACTTCTTTGAAATAAACTGTCGAAATTATGTCTTATCAAACAGTTTTTACAATAAAATTTAATGTAATTCATTTGGCATTGTTAAGTACTCAGTTGTCGCCATTAATTTATACGTAGAGCTGTTTTATTGCAACATCAAATACAATTTACTTATTATCCACGTACCTATGGATTTTGTGTTGGCCTCAAAGTAAAAGCTTCATACTTAGGACACAAATAGCATTAGACACGCCATATACATATGAAGAGTACCCCGTGTCCGCATTAAAGATTTATGTTAGACGAAAAGATGGGGCCACTCTGCAAAATTTCTTTCACATCTCCACTCTACCAATGACAAGAAAACTGTTACGGTTTGCAACGGTCTGAGTGTAACATTAAAAATTCAAGTCGTCTTACCCACTTGTGTGAGGGATCGCCGAATATTCGCCTTTGGACAGCATTTATATTTCCTTTGAATACGGTTATACTTATTTTTACGGAGGGGTTTTCGTGACCCTGTTACGATTTGGTTCAGTAGGTCTTATCGCGATTCAATTGAAGGGTTGACTTTGAATCATTATGCGTAAGAAAGTTTTTATTTTGTTTTTTAGTCTGGATGTAAATTAGACTGCATTTTAATACGATTTAACCAAAGGAATTATTTTTAGGCAAAGTTATATTTGGGTAGAAATTGCCTAATTAACATTGATCCAGTTAGCTCTTGTATTAATAAAATGTTAAAACAATTTGACCTTGATGTGAATATTATACATACCTGCAGCAGCGGCGATGAAAACGATATTTCCGTTCGATGTGTTTAGTACATTCAGAAACAAAGTTTTAAACAAAAATTTAGAAATTTATGTTGAGTTCTTAAAATGTTATATTAAATCTCGCCACACATTTCTAATCAAAATCACTACTGTCCTGCCCCGTGTCCACAAGCGCTGAAAATCATGGGCTCCAATGTGTGTCCAACCTTTTAATAAAACCTATTTGAGTGGAACAAGAACATTTTTATCAATGCAGATTTTTTTCCATATTTATGACGCTTTGGCACCATTTTCTATGATATCTTACCTACGCCTAACTATCTTATACCTACTATTACTTATTATAAGTGAACTTGTTTAGGTATTCTTTATTGAGTTAAATAATCCGCGATATTTCCCAATATTTTACTTCCGGTCGAAGCCACTTCAACATTTTCACGGCATCTGATCTCATCACATGTTGTGCGCGACAGTACACGGCACTAACCGCAGAGTCCGGTCACATCGTCACGAATCACTGGGCGACACTCACAATATTTCAATAGGTCGGTGCTTTATTATATTGATCATCGGATAACTTCATGTTTAGTTACAAAAAGTGAAACAGTGATCATGACCGCGCGTGTCCGGGACATGAGGTCATTGTCACATGGACTCCAGAGCCCTACTTTTGGTATCGAAATAACATCGAGACGTTCTATTTTGTATAGAATTTGCAACAGCACCTCTACCATGAACTTTGTCATGAAACTGAAATTTCAGTTGAGTCTTGTTTCTCTCTAAACTACAGATTTATCGGAGAACCTTTATAATTACTGATGTAACCAATTTTATTACAGGTAGGTTAGATGGCCTTTATTACGTAATTACCTATAGGTAAACGTGCGTCCGTACGCACAAATGTGTGACAAATATAGCATGTTCATGAATAACAATGATTTTATTATAATTTGGCATGTCTTCAAAATGATTATTCTCTGGGTTTTTACTTTATTACCTTTACCCAGGTAATTTATATCCGTATTATTTAACTTGAATCATATAATCGTATAAAGTTGAAATTTCTCTGCTCTGTTCTGTTTATCGAAAAGGCGAAAACAGACAACACATATTTGTTTGTTTCTTCAAATTAACGAGAAATATAAATGTATCCGTTGCCATATGTTGGAGTCGCAGTTTCCCCGACGCAATGTTTACGTTCGGAACTAAAACTGTGGCGTGCGTAAGGGTTGAGTGTAGCACCGTAGGTGCGCACGCGTCGATCGCTGTATTGACAGCTATAGGAGCGGGTGGCACATGCTGCCGACGGCTTCCGTTTCATAAACGTTTAATGGCGCGGTTGACCCAGCTTTGTTTGCCTTACGCCATCCACAAACGCACTGTTCACGACCATTCGACCAGACTTAATTGCTTATCTCTTAGAAACGCAACATTACGATCATTTGTATTTAAACTGATATCCACCACAGCGCATTGTAAGGGGAGTTCCGAAATACTCTACGATTACCGTAAGACGGATCACTTTATTGCTACAACGTTTCCTTAATTAACAGAAAACTTGAGCACGCAGCTTCACAAATATCAGGGAGACTTAATCAGAGGATCACATCTCTTAATATACGGGCCCGCGACGAGTGAGATCTGACACGAAATTCCCCAAAAATAATATTTAAAATGGTAATGGGCCCTCGGCTTCATAAATTGCCGCGCCATATGTCCCGGGCTGCACCTACTGTGTACATAAATATGTCAAGTATTGAGAAGAGTGCCGTGTTATTTCACTGACTATGTTTCTTGATCTTTGACAAGACGGATTACGGACGTCTGCTACGGATTCGGAGAAAATATGTATCGCAAATATCTCTACTTTTTAACTGCCTCTACCTATTACCAAGAAAACAAATAGATCTGAGCTACATACACCAACGCATAGACAGAAAACTTGCTTCGATCGACCTCTTTACCTAGTTGTAGATACTAAAATGACTAAACGTGGGCATACGTGGACATTTCTTCCAAATAATAATTTAATATTCTAAATCAACGACTATAAGACCTTTTAACCGACCTCACTCAATAAATCAATAATGTCAACAAGCTATACCGCAAAATAAACAATTAGATGAGATATTCATTTTCACAGCTATTCTCTATAAAACATTACCTAACATTTAGTAGAGTTCAGCGACCCAAAGGTCGTCCGAGATCGATCTGCGCACGCGCTACTATAGCAAACACTCTCACAGATGTTGCCACCTCACGATTCCTCTTAATTGAGTACAAACATTCACAGATTATACAAATGAGTTATGACAATTTCCCACCCTAGCTTTTATGCAGTAATATTTAATCCCAAGAATAATCTTATACTCTCGATAATCGCGGCCACGTGTGCGAACTTTAAAAATAGATGAACTTATTTATACAGCGGCTCTACAAAAATAAACTATCAAGTCTTCTTGAATTTTAAGGTCACTGAGATCAAATGAAAATAGAGGAAGTAAGTAGGTGAGCCCATGTTTTTAATCATTAGCAGCTCTCAGTAAAGTCTAATAAAATACAACTAGTAAAACGACTTTCCGCAGATTGAAACCAAAGTGTCAAAATAACAGAAAACGAAACCACAATACGCTATGAAAGTCCTATTAATATCAACAAGACACTCATGGGAAACGTTTGGTGATTTTTGGTCAGCGGTAAGTAATCTTAAACCAAGATAAGGAGTCCACGCGAAGACCCAAAACTATGTCCAAAGAAAACAATAAATCGTAATGACTGCGCGCCCCCAGGGCACCCTTGGATGCTCACTATTTTGAACTATAAATAAATGTGTAGATGGATTGATAAATATAAATATAAGGGGCGAAATGAAGAAAAACAATGTTTATGAAACTAGTGTCGTTCGCATCATAACTGTGAGTTACGACTTCCGACATCTGTGAGCATATGGGTCCTATGCGGAATTTTTTGTCATGCGACTAACCGATGATAAAAATAGATTAATTAATGTTTCTAAATGACCGACCTTTTTACCGATTAGAATGCAAAGAAACTAATGAAAGTCGTTATAGATGGCGATAGAGAAATAAAGCGCCGCCTGTCAAACAGGTTGGATCATAAATAAATATCGTCGCCATAATAAGATTAACACAGTTGGGCATGTGTTTAGTCGACGGCTGACGGGACGTTAGTCACGACGCGCTATACTTAGCCGATTGCATTGTCTTCTGAAATATCTATTAACGATTATTGACAAGGCATCGGCACGCAAATTCTCCCTGCGATAGGTGCGACGAACTGCTATTAATATATTTTATCTGCGATGCAGCGTAGGTATGTAGACGTGACATTCGCGACTCGAATCGCGACGAATCGATCCCTACTCTACAAATGCTCCCTTCAAATATTACTCATCAATTCCCAGTACTGTAAGCTTCAGATGATGATATCATTTCACAAAACATCGCATTTTTAGCTTAAGGAAACACATAACTTATTTAGACCATACAAAGGATTCGATGTTGGAATACGAATTACTAAATTAAGCATTCACTTAAATTGGTTCATACCTATTTACCACCTGAAACCAGTGAAGTGAAACAATCTCAAGTCTAGACACACTATTCAGTTTTTAATTAGAATTTTATTTGTCGCAATATACTTGTGTCCTTCATTAAACTTGCTGATTAATATAAAATTCTTAATGAAGTAAAGCGTCAAAATTGTAAATTGCGAATTCAAATTGATACAATTCGACAATTGATTACGATATGCACACAGAGTCGTGTAGAGAAGTGCTACGCAGTTTTATGTTTTATGCCGAAATCACTTTTTATGTAACGACTTCCTCTTTCTTATTCGTGAAAACCTTTTAATTCTGTTTCTGTTTTCAAATTTTAACTGTGTTGTGTGTGTTACTGCTGGTATTCTCTAAATAAATAAAAACTATTTGCGTTTTTCATGAGCTGATAAAATGAAGATTATTGTAAATTTTAAGAACATTGACGACACAATAAGATGAATTATGTGCTCCATTAGAACAGAAATGTTATTCTAAGTTGTCAGTAATTATAAAAAAAGATATCTATGTAATGGATCTATTGTATTAGATAAGTATATCTGTTATCTAGTACCCATAACATAAGCTCTACTTTCTTTATGGCTAGATGATGCTGTATGGATTGTGTGTGTGGAAACTTATTTTATGCATACTTGTCTACAATTAGTTTTCAATACTAAACATTTACAATATGGTTATTTTTTTGTAGATTTACCTGCCGAATACCTACTTATGGCCGAATGTAAACAGCTCTATTTGTATCCGTCCACAAACACAGACGAGCAGTCAGCCGGCCCACATCGATTCATATCCAAACGAGAGCCGCTTTTCATTTTGTATGTTAAATTAAATTTCCATGAAACAAGATTGAATTTTTCGCAATCAGCGCGTGCAAACCCCGTACCTATGTTTGAGCACACAGTTCTTTTGTAGAGTCGTATCGACTGTGTTTAATTTGCGAACACCTATATATAGATGTACAGTGCAGTCGATATTATTCGAATATCATCATCATCAACCTATATTATTCGTGTTTGATGAAGATAGACTAAATTATCCACCGTTAAATAGACATAGGCCTCCACTAAACAATTTAATATTCTTTTTATCTTTTACTGACTCAGGGAGACGAAGAAAAGATGAATGGATAGTATGAAAGAGGATATTATGCTTACAAAATGTGTGAATACGGAGATGATGGATAACAGAGCAGAAAGGAAGAAAAATACATGTTGTGCCACTTATCGTGGGATAAGGTCCGGAAAAAGAAGGGCCAAATACTCAGAAGTAGGTAAAACCGGCAGCGGATGCTGACGTAGCTTTTTACCTTCATTCATATGACTTTAACACAGGTGTAGGTAGATGAGCAGCGAAGTTATCAAAAGCCAGAGCAAACAGAGACCGCAGAGGGCGGGGCGCGGGAGAGGGCAGCGAGCGGCGCGACCGCACCGCGGAGCCTGCGAGCTAGCATCGGCTTAGCTAATTTACAATTTAATTACCAGCGGGGATGATGCATCGTTAGCGCGCGCCAAACCGAGTTTATGCGACTAATCAATTGTTTGACGCGGCCGCTGCAATCACGCGTCCGCCCAACACCCGCCCGCCCGACAACCCCACTACAGAAAATGTAATCCCCAACTACAATGTAATCGAACTTATAATGAATCTCCATCGACACCTCATAAAGTTCCGATAGACGCTCGAGCGATACAATCGAGAAAACAATGCGGCGAAGTGTCGCCCGCGTTGATTAAATATAGCTCAGAATCCATCAAGCGAGCGCGCCGATCGAACCGTTGTTGCTATGGATTTATGCGCTAAATATTCGACAGGTGCCAAGTGTGTCGTTCGCAAAGTTCGATCGCCGATGACTAACTGCGTAGCTACGCCCCAAATTTTATTTCAAATGTCAAATAAATTGAGCAACCGATCTTCTCTCCGGAATCCGGCGGTCAAGGCGATGTGACCATCTCTACATAATTGATATGCATCATAGAGATACGTACTATAAACCGTGCAGTAAACCTTCGATCAGTATGACAAAGACAGAAGGCGGTTCATTTAATATTTTGCACAGGCAAATAGGTAATGACATTGTAATTTCGTTGGCACAAAACCCATCCGATTAGCTTCTTTTATTGAATAACGGTAAAGGATCGCCTCCACACGTCATTAGAAAGTCACGCGGAGTTTTCATTAATTTATTAAGGACGGTTAAAATTAACCGCTCACGAATGAGAATCGTGCGACACAATAGTAATGTGAACGTTCACAATTCGCTAATCCCGCGTAGCTACCGTTATATAAGACAGCTGAGTTGAATATAAATGTAAAACACAATAAATTTCATGCCCCGTAGGAAATGAATATTCATCACGAAATCGCCATGCATATTCTCTTTTGCTAGGAAATTTAGCGTTCCTACGGACGCAGACGGAACGGTAACATTATAAACCTTACTATCTGGGGCCATCAGTTAGAATTCGCATGAAAGGAACGGAATATCAGAGCCCGGGTTGGCCCTCCGACGAGCGAGCTCTCGTAAATTGCAACATATAGTAAAGTGATTTACGAATAATTGTTGTTCTGCTGTATAACTAGAGAAATCTTTCCGCTGCTTGCCGCCGCTTAATTTATATATGAGGCTTAGGTAATTCGCGGCTCACGAGTAATTGGTGTGCAGAACAATAGCTTTTGTCATACCCTTATCTCACACGCCACGGTTGTCTCTTCACAAACCTCAGAGGTTTCAAGCTCAATGGCCTTCCTCTCATTTTGCTGTCTCTATGTCATTATATTTCAGTTTATCCGATACAAAGTACTACGTTATGCAATGTAAAATTGCTACGGTAAATTACAAGGTTCAATTAGCCTCATTCGGCAAGCAATACCCATCGCATTAAGTTACAATTTCTATTCCCACCGAGATAATGTAATGTGGGCACATAACAAAAACCGAAGGCCTACCAATTCTATGAGTGCGCGACGGCATGAGCAGAGTCGGTAATAAGCACGGGTAGACATTAGCGTTACACTTAATCGAAACATGTGTTTATCGTAACATGCGAATCGGCCTAAGGCGAATTAGTTCTCGCACAATGCAATTTGAATGCACATTACACAACGGACGAGGAGCGCTTTTTATTGCGGCATCGCGAGATCTTATCTCGGAACTGCCACTTCCAGCAGGCAAATTTGAGATTCCGGTGCGACTTCGGTTTGCACCCTAAGGCCTACACCGAGAGCGACTTACGGCTTGAGTTCCCTGCTACGCCGCCATACACATACCAAGAAATCGCTCTACAACACTTTTTAAAACAATTCAACATAAAATCAGCTATAAAATTGAAAACATTTTGTTACCTTTTAAATAAGTCTTGTTCTTTCCATTATATGAGGTATACGAATTTGATCTCTGTACGTATTATCTTAGTGCACAAATTCCTGCGTAAGCGCGAGCTTCGAAATCATTTCTCGATCGATAAGAAGCGTTAATTTTACGAGCCAGTGATAATTTGCTAACTTCCGACAGACCATTTGCCCTATTTGAATCGTTCCGAACACTTGCTACATTAAATTACAAACTCGAAAGGAAGACTCTAATTAGATATATACACTAGAACATCTATTTAAATTCTTTGTTATGTCTACCATCTGAATAAATGGATTGAGTTCTTCAATCAATCAAATAGGTAGAAGTTGATAGGTTAACCCCAATACTCTACAACTCAAATATAAGGATGACTCTCGTTAAGACCGATAACTAAATCCACTATGAATCTACAAAGTCTTTTATTTCTCATTAGATCCAGTTATAACTAGATTCTATATTCTTTGTTTTTGAAGCCATGTTTTGGATCTTGATAAAGATTTATAACTTTACAGTAGTGACAAATATAACAACAAATTTTGAATATTTTCAAATGAATTCTATAAAAATTCAATTGCGGCCTTGTATCCCGGGGTTAATGTACTCAAATCATTACTTTACCCATACAAACGCTTCTGAAAAATAATAACCATCGACCGCAGTGATTGTGCCCTTGTTATTTTTTAATTAATGTCTTCCAAGCGAAGTTTTATAGAGAAATAAGGTGGTGTGGCTCCTCGAAACTGTTCGAACGTAACCCGCACACAATGGGTGATTATTTTTACGCAATGGTTTTTATTAATTACATGAAGGTAAGAAGAGCCTTTGTATTTTAATTTTGACAAATTCTCAGCTTTCCCAGAAGGCTGCTGTGGTAGATATACCAACATTTTGTCTCGGTAACAAGCAAATCACTTTATTACGTCTTCCCCGCTCACATATTAATGTCTTAATGAATATGTATGTTACACTGAAATGTTTTGTTAACTTCGAAATGGCGTGCTTTTTGTTTAAATTTATAGTAGCGTAGAGTTTCTCTTACATCAGTATTGGGCCGCGTTTTCTCTCGCGTTGTTTGTTATGTTTGCGAAATGGTAGCAATAATATTACTCTAATTGGAATCCCTTATAGCTCCTTTATATTCAGTTCTCATAGCCACAGCTTATAGGCTGAAGCGAGAGCGTTTTCTGGAGCGATGCCAACAAGGTGAATGCCACGATCCACACTCTGGGTCGAACAACCCGCTTTACCCGAAACACGGAAATACAAGGTGACCCACTATATTGTACGATCCATAAACAGAACATTAGGGGAATCTAATGATTATAAATGAAGAACTTCGACTTTCCTAATCGAATTATGGCCGTTGCGAGAAATGCCTCTGAAAAATCTCTATGGTTAAAACCAGTAGGTACCTAGATATAAAATAATGAATGAAACTCATAACTATTTGAAACGTACTTCAGATGGAAAACTGTTTTCGTAGCACAGAATTGGTTTTACCTCTTACATGCCGCATAGGACATAATCGAATTAAGTATAGCCGTTGCGAAAAATGTTTCTGAAAAATATCTATGGTCCAAACCAGTAGATGTAAAAGAATGAATGAAGCTTAAAACAATTTGAAACGGACTTTAGGCAGATAACTGCTTTCGTATCTCAAAATTGGATTTAACTCGTATATCCCGCATAGGACAAGTCATAATGTCCGCTTATCTAGTCGTACAGAAACCACGATACAGCACGACAGGTGGAAACATATGTTTAGTATTGCCGCCAAGTTATGGCATCGAAAGAACCGAGGAAACTTCAAAGGGGTGCGTTACAACATTCGCTACAAGTTTCTCGAACGAAATTCACGAAAATATTTTTAAAATGTTCTTGCAGATCTTCAGTTTCCGATTTAAGGTCTTATAGGAATAGTTTGTGTGGGAAACCGACGGGTAGAAATGGATTTACAAAAATCTTTATCACTCTTTTTACAATGTGTAAGTTTTTTGATAATTAATGTATATTATTCTACTAACTTTGCAAGAATACTTGAAATTTCTCTTCTATATTAGCACGTAATAAATATACTAAAATTATAAAGATGAAAGATTTGTTTGTTTGAAAGAATCTGAAACTACTGAACCGATTTGAAAAATTCTTTCACCATTAGAATCATACATCTCCGATGAACATAGGTGCTACTATATACCCATGCGAAGCCCGATCGGACCGCTAGTATAGATATAAAGCTTCTTCTAGAATTACTCTGTTTATGGAGGGAAACCGCATTAAAATCCGTTGCGAAGTTTAAAAGATCTTAGCGTACAGACGGCGGCGGGAAGCGACTTTGTTCTATACTATGTAGAGTTTCTTTATCTCCTATTCTATTAAAGAATTCGATATTGTACTATCGTGGCAGAACTTCTGCTGAAATCAGCTGATGGCAATAACTTCAAAATTATTTTGTACTGGTAGATATTGATATGGAACAGTTGAGCTATCTAAATTGTTGGCAACAGTCAGCTGTAAGATCTGTTGTTTTATTGTAAATAATGTACTTGTTTTAATTTTTTTCTTTTTATTTCTGGATAATTTTTAAAGTAATTAAAAAAATAAGAATAGTACGTACTTACTCACAGGAGGCACTCGTCGAATAAGACAAATCGTCGTCGTATTGGCAAACAGCGTTTAAATCTGTGCCAAGATTTCTACGACAATGTTGTTTACATTATGAAAGTGGATTAATAATACTACATATAAAAACAACTAATTTTAATCACATAGCTAATCTTAGGGGAAAGTCAGTTATATTTGATGTTATTATCAATTACTTTAATATGAATCTTATAGTCTTCAAGAGCTTTTTTATATAATTAGTTTGCTTTCTGGTGCCATTTTAAAGATCCGTACAAAAAGGAAACGAACCCCCGAATACTCAAACGCATTTCAAATGTGACAGATTTTCATGAAAATCTGTAAAAATCGAAATTTGAGACGTACTCAAATCTAAGTAGCGTTTTTATATTTGGGATTAACATGTCACGTATATAGGTAAATACAGCTTTTTTTTATTTAAATCAAAAAAGGTACCTACCGTTAATTAATTATAAAAATAAGAAAATTAAATACTAATTTGAAATTGTAATACACAATTGTGTAGACTAATCTATCTATCTATTTCTATTCTTTCTTACTAACACTCCATCACAAACCGTCCTCAGTGTTATTAATTAGTTTTCATTTTAATGTTATTTCTAAGTTATAGTTACTAAAAAAATAGATAAATCTAATATAGCTAATTTAATAAGCGGTCAATTACTTTTGTAGATAAAAGTATGATTGGGATGATGGAAGCCTTCCCAAGTCTACTATTATTATGTCTCTACGAAAGATAGAAAAAAGCCAGAAAGCTGTATAATGCGAGCGATGCATTTTTGGAAGGTTGCCGAAACGAAGCAAAGTACCTGCGTACGTGTGTAGCCAGGATCAGTGGCGACCGCATATTGAGCCCAATTTTACACTTTATCGAGGACACGCCGAAACGTCCGCACTCGATCCTTCAACATTTTTAACCTGATTTTACTTATTATCGATAACCGCATATGAATAGGTACATATTTCCAATGTTACAATTTTTGGTGACTGTTGTTGTCTTTATGTTATCGCCTACAGAATAAATTAGGTATCACAACAACGCCCTCCTATAAAAATCCACAGGTGGACCTAATAAGCCTTCCCTTATGAACTCGTTATGTTGCTAAAAGCTATCGTACGCGGAAGGGTTGGGTTGATAAGCAGATACTTTCGATTAAATAAAACCTACAACATGAGCAATAATTATAATACGAATCGATAACTTTCTTAACCCTAATTGGATAAACGCTAACAGTGACATTATATTAGTTGCAAACCGCGTTCAGTTATGAGATATGGGTAATACAGATAGAGCTAACTTCCCATTCATACAGTTTCTAAACATTTGAATCTAACAGGAAAATGGCCGGGTCGTGAGAATCCAATAAACAATCCGTTAACATTTACAGCTTATTAGTAGTCAAAGTAATACATACAGTGGGCCAAGAAATGAGTAAATAATGTACATAACACATGAATGCAAATGTCATATCTACCCTGTGTAGGTATACAGCTGAAATGCAAATTGATATAATGCAGGAAACGTCTGAGTGGGCCTCATAGCGGAGCCGGGCCCTATACCGCATGAGTAGCATAAGTTCGTTTACATACGACAGTCACTCGTACCTATTTGCATCCCAAATGTTCGGTTCGGCCGGCAGTTCGCTCGACTTATCTCTCTACCAGGCAAAATATTACAGTTTGTGCATCGCCACTCGCAATGTGCATAACTGAATGTCAATAAAGGAATAAAAAAAGCCCACCGGAGGCGTTCCCGCTCAATCGAGGCGGATGTGCTTTAAGCCAATAGCCGAGCAGAGCCCAGCATATTCATAACGATATTACCGCCGACGGAGTTGCGGCGTCATCATAATTCATACATAATAACCCTTCCGACGCCGTCGCGACGCGCCACGCCGCCCTGCCTCTCGCTCTGTCTCAGAGTTGCGTCTTAGGAGAAAGAGAGACGCAATAACCCCACTCCAAATATCATAATTCATAATTTTATTTTTTACGACCGACGCCGCACCGTCTTTGAAGATTACATGAGATTTTCCATTTCACTCTGGCGTTGCTCTTAACATGGAGGTAAAGTGAGAGAGGATACTGTAAATTGTAAATTTGAATACGCCTTTGAAAGATTTTTACAGTCAAAAGATGAGAAAAATAACACCGGGTTGTATGTAAAAACGATGACAGCTATTTGTAATTGGAATATGACAAGCCGCGCGTGTGCTCGAAGCGTCTCATTCGTCAGATTATAAATAGAGCTCGGCGTCTGCGCCATGACGACTCGCGCCATTAATTTATATGAAATAACTGTCGGCAGACGGAAAAATAAGTTCTATGGAGAACGGCCTTCTTCGAGATAATGTTTATATTTACGAATGGGCAGACAGGTCCATTCCGTGTTGATGTATGCTTGTCAGAACGTACCAAACTCCAAAAACTGTATACGTTACGGTCATACCTGCTCCCACTTACAGAAACTATTAAACAAACGATCTTTCCATTTCCTTTCATTATTATTAGACATTTAAGAATTATATTTATGTTATTTTCTAAACAAAGCAGATAAGATGTTATACGAATGAAGAGATCTAAGCAATTTCAATGTAGATTAAGAACACGATACCTAAGGCAAAAGATATGTATTCATTGTGACGACTTTTGTCGCGTATCGGGCAAAGGCCTGAGTTGCGAGTTCAGTTCCTGCCCTCAGGACAAATTTCTGTACAATCTGCAGATATTTGCTTAGAGCGTTCTGGGTGTTTCCATATGTGGTAAAATATCTATTTAATATAATTTATTATGCAGGTACCTAGAAATATCAGTTATTGACACAAGCTCTGCTTATCTTGTGGGTAGATGCCGAGTGGATTGTCCATCATTTTTATAGTAAGTATCTTTAAACTTTGGTAGCGAAGTAACGTTGTTAATCGGCTTGGAATCTTGACTTCAAAAAGGACACTTAAATTATTAGCTATCCTCACCTCTCAAAGGGACAATAACATTAGACATTTCGTTCCTCGTTACACTTTATAACCATCACCAAATCCGCTTTCGCAGATCTTTTGAAATTCAATAAAGAACCTAAAATACTGATTTCAGACGATATAATCTTCACAAAGTACGCAAGGCAACACAGACATAAATTCGTTAGCGCGTTTGTAATCGTCATGCATATTCCGACCAATAATTTACATCAGTAAATTTTAAAGTTGACATCAGAAAGAGCATCTTATAAGCAATATTTTACATCGTTTTTAATGAGTCATTACACAGAAAAGTGGAATATTCAGTAATTATGGAGATACTAAAGCTTCGACATTTCTTTTTATTGTAAAGCAAATTTTATGAGCTCTAGAAAAGCAAAACATCGTTTGATTTTCTTGGTTTTGAGCACCATTACGATGCTTATTTGAATTTTCCAATAAATAAGGATATATTTAGTTACTTATCACATAAATAATACAGAAATAACGGGCATTTCGTTAAATTATTACATTCGAAATCAATTCCATTACTAATCAACAAAAGATAACCAATAATAACCTAATGGATTTCAGAGTAACTCGGAGTAAACCCGTATTTAAAATCCGAAGATATTTAAACACATCGACCTCGCCTCCGCCCGCCATAAATAAAATAAGCACAAATATTCTCACGTAAACGAGTAAGCGTTCATTTACATTTCGTGAATGTAATAAATGGGCCATGTTCAAAACATTAAAGTTAAACTTAAGAAAATAGTCTATTTTCGTGAACGAACAAACGAGAACTCTACATCACAGGTTAGATTTAAAGAACTAGTAGAATAAATGCATGCTAAACGTTTATTCACGAAGTTTCCAAAGGGTTTATAAATATAAAATGACTACTAAAACGATATCCACCATCATGGGCTATGTAAATTATGCACATTAAAAAATATAAGGTACATGAAAAGGGTTGGCACACCTGCTTATTATTATATTCACTCTCGTACCCATCCACAGATTTACGACCAGGTATGTGAGCCAACAAATAAGATCTTCCAAAAAGCGCCTTCGAAATATAATAAGAACACAAAAAGCTCAGCAAGAGACGTCAACGTCGATCGCGCACCATTGGTTGCCCGGACAAAGAAATATTACCGCAAGTTTATTTGTATTCCTTCATACCGCTTCAGTCATTATTGAACCGAGCTTTTTCAAAATGGACGTCGTAAAGAACGCATCATCAGTGCATGGTTAATTCAAATTAAAACAACAACCAATGTCCGCTTAATTCCCAAAACTAAGAATGAACGGAGCTGGAGACATCATAAAACTATATCAATACGCCTATCTCGAAGAGACTTAATACAAATATCATGAGACTAATTATACGTTAGTTTATTTAGATTATACTTATCTAGTTTATAACATATTTTAGTGCACCATAAACAAACATAGCAAGATTTTACTGCGCTGCCGGTCCCGGCGCACATTCGAACCATTGTGCCTCTTATAATTTTTATTAGGGGCAATCCGTCCGCCTTGATTTACTCCTTCCCGAACTGACGGATCTTTCGTTTTATTTACGATTTTTACCCCAGAGTTCGGGACGTTATAAAATGTTACAAAAACAAGCAGAATTATATCGTCATTTTTGTAAAATACACAAATAAAATTTATTTTAGTAAGGCTATTTGCCCATGGCGCAGTCTAATTGCTTAAAGGGTCAATGAATTTATTGCACCCACCAAAAAATATGGAACTACTCTACCACCCACTAGTATTCTTTGTATGATTTATGCGGTAAACTATTTGAGTGATTTATTATTTACATTTTTGCAGCAAATATTCATAGTGTCATCCCACTCTCAATCCTGTCGTATCCGACAAGCATTTGGCACCGATTCAGAAATTGTTATTATAGTAATGACTCTTCAACTCATAATAATACTATGGCTCAGTAGATGTCTACATATTCTGTAAAACACATAACTCCTCCAAACATTAAAGTCCGTCTAAATAGAACAGCTAATGAATTCTTTGATTTACGATACGAAAAACTGGAAGAATGAACACGATCAAATAAATTCAAATGCTTCTACAACGATGCGAATAAGGATTTACAAAACGAACAAACGCAGTAATAGCTTCCCACGAGCTTCTTTGAAACCCAATAAAAATAATGCATTAAGTAGTTTTAATTATTCGTACGTACCAACATCATGAGCCAGCCAACACTAACATGTTTGGTTTGTCTCATTTGCAAGTAACAGGATGCATATTATAGACCCACGAAGGCAATAAGATAAAAATACGCTCAATAAGGCGCGATCAGAAGCAAAAATGAAATAAATTGCCGGTGAATAAGACTGTGTGCAATTGAGTCGAACACGCTTGCTCATTAGAAGGGAAGGGACAGTACTGCACCGCGCCGCAGTAGCGAATACCAAATAAATTAAAAATGCAATAAATTAAGTTCCAATTTTAAATACAACAATGTCCCTAAACACCTCTTGTCTCTTAAGGAAAATAAAAGTGAACAGTTCTCGGAAAGTTTCACATGTATTGGACCATGTTAGCAACAATGAGTAGCATTGGACTATGCCGAAACGTTGTAAAATTGATGGACATTACCATAACAAAGACAGTGATTTAGAATGACAGAGCGGATGGTCAGCACACGACGTAGTCACTTTCACTTTAGACAAAAATGTTGTTGTAAGTTATATTCAAATGTATTTAGCCGGTTGGTGTGTATGTCGTGGTTATAGTTTAAAACCGCAGGCTCCGGGGGAACAATGTAGGGGAACCTGGGGACACTTGATCCCTTGGGAGACATGATCACCCCCTTATATATCGAAATCTATACCAGTTTTTTAAATTCCGATTTAGCAACATTGTAGCTCTTTGATGGTTTGGAATGTTAAACGTGATACTGACATTCGTACATAGCCGACATCTGAGTACTAAAGGAAAAATGGTTTTGAAGACATTGATTCTTTTTTTGTAAGTTTATATTTTGGTTTGTTTGAACGGTTTTTGATATAATAATTCTTGTTTGGTTTGAAAAATAGCTTAGAAATTGAGTTAAGAAAGTGTATTCTAAGTTTGTTCTAAGCAATTGTTTTGTTTTCTTAACTTTTTTTAAATTTTGTTATAAGTACTAGGGATGGGGAGACTTGTTCCCTATCTGTTAGGGGAGACTAGATCCCGGGATCAAGTCTACCCAAATTGATTTTAGGTACTATTTTTTATGTTACAGGTTCTTTTCTACGTAAAATGCCAAGAAAAAGAAAGCTTAACGTAGGCGGAGTTCCTATTAATTATTATTGTATACTTATTTGCTAGAATGTTGTTTAATATAATAAAATCATAGTCGCTAATTTTTTGTTCAAAGTTGCTAGAATGTTGTTAAATTTTATAAGTACAGTCATTTAATTAGTATTCAAAGTTGCTAGAACAATGTTTAAAGTTATAAGTACAGTATAATTTATTTTTTATTCTTAGTGTCTGAGCTACTTCTCTGAAAATAGAGAGACTATTAGTAGGTATAAGTAATTTTCAGTATTCTAATGTTTGAACACAAGATTTTG
The DNA here is from genome assembly GCA_944547425.1 of Eupithecia centaureata. Classification (NCBI taxonomy): domain Eukaryota; kingdom Metazoa; phylum Arthropoda; class Insecta; order Lepidoptera; family Geometridae; genus Eupithecia; species Eupithecia centaureata. The sequence goes on from OX155694.1 coordinate 5,208,311, forward strand.
GTAAATTTTGAGGCTGGTTAAATTATAATAACGTCTATATTAATTATAATAATCAAGTGATCTATACCTACCGGTACATAATTAATTCAAAACATATAAATTAAAGACCATTTAACATTTAAAGGTAAATTCTAATTAAAAAGTAATTCTAATTAAAAGGATTTCTACTGAAAATAGTTTAATATTTCATAGAATACAGAACAGGCATCCCCTAAAATTAAAAATACTTATTAAAAACAAGTCATCTAAGGAACAGGGATACTTGATCCCCCATGATCAAGTCTACCCTACTGCAGTGAACAAGTCTCCCAGAATAGGGGAGACATGATCCTTTTGCCAACTTTTTTTAAAATTGTCGTAGTTAAACAATTACTGTCTTTTATTGGAAAATAACAGTTGTATTTAGTTGGTACTGAAATTCTTTATACTAATCATTTAAAAAAGGTTAACATAAGCTTATAACTTATGAGTTATTTGGTAAAATGTAAAGTGGTGATCAAGTCTCCCCAGGTTCCCCTAAATGACGGCAGGAGCCACAGGAGCGTGTCGCGGTGACGAGACAAAAACTTATTTCACTCGGATATGGGCTCTAAAGAGGGACAATGAAGGGTATGTCCCAGTTTGTATTATGCGGTAAATTAAAGAAATTTTTGGTTTTACTAAATGAGTAAGACTAACTAATCGTTGGAGTCGCGACTTCAGTTTACGACTATAATTTTTTTATTTGGTCAACCTCGTAACAACCATAATTTGCTGAATATACCTCTACAAACTATGAAACTAAAATTTAACTTACCCTGCGAACAAATGGTAAAATAGCTGAGCTGTGTACATCTTTAACTGAATAACGCCTCCGTAGTTCTCGTATCATGTATATTTTGATGTGCTTTCGTATCGACAGACGTATTTCAAAGCGCCACAAAATGTAGTAAAACCACTAGTAAAACCTTTTAGTTTATTCGTCTCTACTGATGTCATGTGATCACAGTCACAAGAGGAGTGAGTATACGTGTCTTGTCTAGTAGTGACGTCATCTCCACGCACCATTTGCATGCACCCGGGCGCATCCCGGCGCATCGCGTCACATAGCGTGGCTGCCGTACTACAGAAATAGTATAATGTCATATCGAATGTCTGTAGACGCGTGCCGTGCGTGAAACATGTGTCAGCTGCCAATCGTTGTAATGCGACTTCTAGATGAGATTTCTACTGCAGCAATCGTGTTGCAACAGATAGCAAGAAACAATTAGCTTATCATCCCTCCCAAAAAGCTCGGTTTTGCTTCCAGATTTTTTTTGACTGAACGAGTCGTCAATGCCTCATCAAATAATATGGTATGACAGAGCAATCAAATAACAATCCCTGTGGCAAGAATATGCGCAGCTTGGCTAATAAATAACCGACACAATGGACACTATTTTTGTACGCTTTGTTTTCTATTTTTCATAATCTTCTCCGCAATAAATTGACAAGGAATTCAAATTTGCGCAATAACAAAGTTATTTGGCTACCTGCTATACAAACAACATTAAAACCAAACGTAATAGAGCTGATAATAAAATTGGTACGTTTTCCACGGAAGTGTAATAAAGACGACCTTCCAAAGTGTTAAATTTTTATTAACTTTTAGACAATAGCACAAACACTTATGACCACCGGTCGAGTCATAAATTTTGTGAATGTGTCATTTTTTGTCTCTGAATTTGGAATATATTAGAAGTTTTTCTCTAAGACATGACTAATTGGCGCTGCTACAGAGCGGAGCGGCAGGGTGCACAACATTATTGTTTTGTCTGGTTTTGCAAATATTACAAAAAGTTTATTACCCCGTTTTGAAAGGGTTTGTCTCAAGCTGCCCTCAAAGGGTAGCAGTAAACCTCGCTCTGCACCATCATAAGTCAAAACGGATCGATTGTTCGGTTGCATATCGCCATAAATCAGTTTTAAGAAACATTGACTGAATGGTGGTCGTTGTTACTCAATACAAGATCATTATACAAATATAGATTTTTGGCATTTGTGCACGTACCACAGTGGGAGGTTTCAAATTTCTTTGCGAAATTGACAGACTATAGAAATAAATTTTCTGAGAAAAGAAAGCTAAAATAAATATTAGTAATGGTGACATCTGCCCGTTATTATTTTGTCACCTGTTTATGACTCGTTCTGGGTAAATGAGCTTCTGCTGTTTCAAGTTTCGGTGAAGATTTTTCTATAATTGTACAGATTCTAAATCCGAACGAATGTTTGGATCTTATTAGTAAAATAGACTGTACAGAAATGACATGTATTTGTTGATGGAAGAATGATGGAGCGGGTCAGAGCGGAGGTCAGCAGCGCCATGCGTCATCGCTAACGACGACAAATGACGTGACTGCGCTGACTTGTCTTCACCGTGACATGATGTTTCTTTAAGATATTTCAATCAGGAATTTGAGACGACAAAATAAGGAATTTTGGATCGTCTTAACATACAGTTAATTTACATTAATAACATTAACTGGTTAGATACAAGAAGAAGGTTTAGAATGATAGTAATTAAGTTTACCAAAAATGCTATTTTCGAATTAATATACGTCCACTTGCATATGTGCGTGAAAGCTCTGAAGTTTTATATGGTTTTTAACTGTCACTTAGATTGTGTTCTTATTAAAAAAAAAATACTTAGTTACATCTACTTAGCATGTTTTTCCTCTATCATTAGATATTTTTAGGGGCTCTGACCAAAACTAGAGCCGAGATATATTTACAATAATTAGAAACGCTTAACCATGAAATTTTGAAACCCAAATGGAAAGGGTACCTTGTATAGGCTTCTTAATACTTCTATCTTGTTTTACATTTACTTTTTTGTATTTAGCCAGTGATTAGAACTGTATTTGAGAAGATCTTAAGCGCAACAAAGAACAGGAAAATGAAAAGTATTTTGAATGAAGTAGTTGATTGACATTTCAAGCGTATTGTTTTCTATATTCCGCTTGAATTTATCGATGACAGAGCACAAATGAATGCATTTTTTAGAAGGAAAGGAGTCCTTTTTTACCGCAACAGAAGGAAGGTGTCATTCGTCGATACTATCCGTCACGTTATTCGTTTCCTGTTCTGCTAGAATACATAAATTAACTTTTTAAACAGTGTTGATTTTAACATTAACATCTTCATAAACAAAATCCTAATGTGAAGGCAGACGTCGATATTATTTAAAATGTATTTGAATTCATATTTAAGAATGTTTTATTTTTCACTAAGAATAAATTCTTAAAAATTTTTAACAGTGTAGAGCTAACGCGCACAAAACGAAATTAAGAAAAAAAATGCTTCATTAAAAAATGGGTAAGTATTTCTGAATAGGAAGGGTTTTTTACACTTTTTAATTCAGCGTTATTTTGTTCTTAAGTCAGTTCTATTTATGCGTTAGCCCTTCTTTGTTAACTGTTTCTCTATTTATTGCATAGTCTATGCTTGAATTAATAATTTTAGTTATTTGGGAGAAAAATTGAATTTAAATAGCAATGGTAGCAAAGTATAAATGTGTATTGAGCAAGATCAGTGGTTCGACATGTTTCCCACAGAGATTTACCGGCGAGACCGCTCGCCGGCTGCACGCCGCTCAAAAATAGCGCACAGTGGTCGAAAAATAAAAATTTACCCAAAATAGACGGAAATATACAAAAATGTGAGGCAAAGAGCGAGGGGCGAACGTGATGGCGTGCCGTAATGTGCGCCCCTAATTAAAACGTTAAAAACCGACCGCTTCTGAAAAACGTCAATTTTGAAGAGAAATGTGCCGTCCAAAGGATCCCCTTTCATACCTTTGTTTTGTTTATTTTTATCATTTATACGCTCTTTGGATACAATCTGCCGGGAAATTGCCTTTCGGATGCGGCATGAAGATTACTTTTACTAGAATGCGCCATGATCCACATTTACAACATTGCATAGATTTGCAAAAACCTAACCAGAGCCGTAGTGCCTTCCTACTGTCTAAAATAGACATTGTACCAAACTAAACCCAATTCACTACATACTCAATAGAAACAGACTATTTCAAATGGGAATCGAGTTGTAGGAGAATCATCTATTTGCCAATCTATGCTTTGACAGACCCGTAAATTGGGAATTTAGTCAGAGCGTTTGAAACACGGACAGGCAGCGAATGGATAAATCTAGCCGTTAAAGCGATATGCAGATCTGCATCGACATTCATTACCTAATTAAAATCGCAATCCCCTTCCGCTCGCTACATTTCTCCAGCGCGCTGCCAATAAATTTCATCCGCCAGTCGCCCCATAACGATAACCAGTTCCTCGGGAACTATCGTTCAATCTGCCGTCGATGCCGTATGTTGATCCGGTCGTGTACCCGCCGCTCTTCGCAGACACGAATGTCGATTTCTATGTATTATTTAGTACAGACACTAGTGCTGTGCCCAAATCATGCCCGCTAGCTGTACAAACGTCACTCGCGTATACGTCACCATTTAACCAACTCGCATATTCATAAAGAATAAATAATTATCCTCATCGCGTCTGCCCCCTCCCTTTTATCGTAATGCTCTCATTCACACTCTACGCCAGATCGATCTGTTCCTTTCTAAGGAATAAACAAGAACGATATTACGCTGAATCGAACGGAATACGATAATCGACTTTAATTTATTCAGTAGAAGAAATATTTCATTTGGCCGTGGCAAACGTACATGAAACCATTCGCCTCTGTAAGATGGAGCGGTTTCAAAACGTTCATTCCAGTCAAAGATGTAACGACCAGTTTTAATTCTTACATACATGATATGAGGGACCATTTCATCGCTGACCCGTTTCGGGACAAAGATTCGTTATAGAATTAACAGGTTCGGGTCCAGCCCTCGAAGCAGCATCTTTATGGGCGACATGTTTGATTCGAAAACTTGTTATGCTTCGTCCTAAATAAATTATAACGAGGAATTGTAATCATTAAATGGATATATTTGTGTGAAGTTGGTCGGGGCGGTGGAATGGCGCGATGGCGGTCGGCCGCTATCTGCCTACACGAATGCGCGCTCCCTTGAGATACCTCGCACAAATCTTTGCGCCCTTCAGTGCTGCTTCATTTTATACGTCATTCTTACTCTTTGTCAACTTGACAAGGAGTAAATTTATGTTTATGTACTACTTTGTGAATGTTTTTCCATTTCTGTTCGAAAAAGCTTGTAGCAAGAATTGAATAGAGCATTAAAGAAAGAAAACTATGTATGGTAAGAAGTGTAAAAGATAAAATTTAAGGGTTTTTGAGCCTTTTAATGTTATTTTCTAGGTTGAAGAGTTTGCGCAAGGTCATCACTGAATGTAAGTCAGTACCTACTAGTTATAAAATTACTACTCATGAGGTTACTTTTTGAGAAATTAAACAGTAAACATTGGTTTGCTCGACACTTTGGTTTCTAATAAATTATACGCGGTAAAATTGAGTAGGTGGACCATTAAAATCTCCATTAATTTAAGAAATAAAATATCTACATAGAACTATTTCATTAATTAAGATGGAAATTGTTTATTAGCGTAGGCGGCCAATCCAGTTCCGAACACAGAATTAAGTACAAGCGATTGTAATATAATTGACTACCTGATCTAGAATTATGTCCACCTTGTATGCTAATTTAAGATAAATAACAACTCATTTGGATAATTATAATAAGTAATTATCTGTGAAATGTAGGTATGTAGATTTTCAGAAAAGCTGTATAGCCACACTTACAGCAATATATAGTTGATTAGCGACCCGCCCCGGCTTCGTACGGTTTTATTATACGTATAATCCTTCCTCTTAAACCACTCTATCTATAAAAAAACCGCATTAAAATCCGTTGCGAAGTTTTTAAAGATTTAGCATTCAAAGGGATATAGGGACATAGGGACAGGAATGTCACAAGCTCAGCTCAGCTTGAAAGTAGCTCATGCTTAGTGAATTGTTCAGCATTATTTATGATAAAAATATTGAGAAGATGTATAAAGAAACCCGAACATTTGCATTGACAGAAAGATAATATTTCGTTATTTGTTCGTTATTCAATCGTGATTAATAAAAAGTAAACCCAACGATGTGTTGAATACCTACGGAAAAAACAACGAGATGCGTTGAAATAAAAATGTATATAGTGGTCGTTAACATGGACCCAATCCGATATTAAATGGACAGCGGTGAAGGAGTAAAAATTAAAGACAAACATAAATATCAAAGGAAAAAAGTTTGATTCAACTCTTGCAGGCACGGAAACTTTGACGATTGAGAATGAAACTCGATATTTTGGAGAGGTTCCCATTGTTGCCTACGCTGTAGACATAGGACTATCGATTTTACTGCCTATTTTATGAATGGCTCGAAAATACACTTGTTGGTTTTGTAAAGGCGATTAAATTAGCCTGTAAATTATAGATTCTATGGTAGTATTTCTTCTCTGTTACCACGACGACATTAAGATACCGTCAGCTACGGAGAACAACTTCAACACCTATGCAAATATTGTTTTTAATAAGAATGTTGTTTATCATCATGTCAATTCACTTCTCATAATAATTTTCAATTTCCGGTGAGTCTCAGAAATTCGTGGCAATTATTTTTTTATCCAAATTATATCTAATTAGATCTGTGAACGTGTTAAGGCGAAGCCTCGCTATAACCGGCTATGGAGATGAATAAATTAGGAGTTAAGTTATGAGCGGTCCGATCTAACAACATGAATGAAACTGCAGCGCCCCTCGCCCCTCGACGCGACCGCGTGTGGCCCTGGCCACGACTCTACAGGATCGGACTGAGGTTTCCTAATTTACTCGATTCTGTAAAAACAAATATTTCAGACGGATTAAGTAAGTATAATATTTTTGTTTAGAACTATCAACAGAAGATACACAATACTCACAAATTAGAGAGAACATGAAGTATCACCAATTATATAGATAGTATGTATCTGTATATCCCTTCATTTCAATATACGAAATTACATGATGTTATTCGTTTTATAGCCAAAGCGACCAAGTATGATCAGAATTTTTGGACATTGAATGATCGGTGTATTTTTTTCAATTCTAAAATAGTTATAAGTCCAGAGCTAAATTGTATATTAAGGCGAATAAATTAAAAAATAACGTCAAAAACAAGCTTTTAAATCCGGCCCCGTTCAAAGGTGAGATGACATGTTATCGGCACTGGTAATCTGAGCCCAAAATATTACGATTTAAAACTTGGTCAAGACCTTGTGCCTCGGCCGCGTCGAAAGCTCGCCCGTCTCGAATAAAGTTAGTAACACTGGCTACCATTAACGGCGAAGTGCTCATTTATAACACCGGCCATCGAATACTTTACTTTTGTCTGACAATATGTAATAAAAAAATGTCAATTAAAGTGGACTCGAAAATTAATGCACGAACCTTTTGGTGCTCGCCAGTAATAGGAGTCATAATTTTATTCTTTCTTCAAATAAGCGGTGTCTTTTTAAATGTATAAGAATGATCATTTAAGCTCGCAAGAAAGATGCTCTATTTAGCGATTTGATATTGTGAGAAAAGTTAACGACACAAAATACCCTCTCTATTTAACAGCAGCGTGCTGTTTAAATGCCTGTCTATTTTGACTGTGCTTACATTAAGAGATAACGACACTTGATTAAAACAACCAGTTGCTTTCTCCTCGCCTCATGTGATCATAAAAATTTAATAAACATTTTATTCTATTTTCGTATGGTCGCATGCGACATCGACAAACGAGTTCTCAGATTGTGGTGGATATTGCCCTATTCTGAGACAAAACGCAGGCGGTATATTAAGTGGTGTGTAAAAATTCCGCTCCTCGTTATGTGTCGCGATTTAATTGAGATCTTATATTAATTAGGGTGCAAGTGAGGCGGGCGCGAATGTGCCCGCCTCACGCAGTCTCTGCACGCAACTCTGCATCTCCAACGCACTCTACCTTTTTTAACTTGCTAAAAATATAGCTATTTATATTGTTCATAGTCATAGAGTAGTGTTTTACAGATCGCATTGAAACTGCCAGCGTTTCGTCACAGCTTAGACATACAAAAGTGGGTTAGTGCAAGTCGGACTCGAATGTTTACTTACCATTATCTTCAAAAACGCATGTCTGTTGTATGGAAGCCCCCATAGCTATGAATTTTTTTGTGATAGCTGCAACAGAAATACGTCATCTGAGACAACTATCACGTTTTGTGAGATACATCATAGACGGAAAGACAGACGGACAGCCTTTGACCTACCCTTTGGGCAGGGAACCTAAAAATCAGGGTCCCGCACTAAACTGAAACGCTCATGAAACTAGTGGTCATCCATTCCCATCTGCAGCGATCCTAACCTACACCAGTATAATAGAATATAAAGGTCTGTAAAGTCAGGAAAAAATTAACGCTGTATTTTAAAATATCGTCGGATATTATTTTTAAGCGTGAGTTAAGGTACGAGGTACCCTTTCGGCAGGTGGGATGTCAGTCAAAAGTGACCTTTTTGTGATAAAAATACATTCATTCACGTACACACATCGCACAAACGTAATTCCAATCATCCAATTCGTAATCAAAAAACGTTACCAATTAAATGTCTAGGTCTGATCAATCTTGATGCATGTTCATACCTCTAACAGCCGCACATTTCGTGTCAGTTTTATAAGAATGAGCACCAAAATAAAGTGATAAAATGCCAACATAAAAAACTTTAGTTTTGCGTGATTTACTGACAAATAAAGGAAGGAACACGGCAAGTTTCGCATTTATAATTGCGCTATATAGGGATGAGGCGTGAATCCATCGCCTCGCGTGTGCGATGACGTGATACGGCGCCGTCACGCGTGTTCCTAGTTATAACAACTTGTAAGAGTCAAACTAACAAGCAGTACATCCTTGTGACACACGGCACGAACGTTTGACAACGCCTGGTACGGCACTAATGACACACAGCACTACTCTTTGGCAATGCCTGGTACGTCACCAATGACATACGGCACTTATATTAGACAACGCCTGGTACGACACTAAAGACACACGTCACTAATATCTGACAATGTCTGATACGGCACCAATGACACACTAATCTTTGACAAAAACTGGCACGGCACTAGTCTCAAAAACTATAACCATAGAGCTGACTCAAAGCCTAACAAAGCTAAGTTATATACATCATTATATTAAATACCAAACAATAAAAGTCCCATAAAACCGTTGATTAATTAAAATGCCTTACAAAACATAAAAGAACACGCATGTATGTATTTACAATACAAATCTTTATATGGGACTTCTACAAAAAATATGTCACCATTGTCCTTTAAGCTAATGCTTCATAATTGTCGTTCAATTTCCTTTCCATTGAGCCCGAGAGCTCTTCAGCTATAATTTCTCTTGTCATATTAAGTAGGAGTACCTGCCTTACAACAGACTGTGCACACGGGTTGTTTAAGGAGATTGATTTAGGGGGAGTGACGCAACTAAAGTTATGTAAGTTCTGCATTTTTATTGAATAAAGCTGTGACGTACAAAGTTTTACTTTATGCGTTTACAAATTTACAAGTTCTTCACTAGGTACTTACATAGCATAAAACAATGTCGCATCCCACTGTCTGTCTGGCAGACTGTTCCTATATATGCTTAGATCTTTAAAACTACGCTACGGATTATGATGCGTTTTTTAATAGATGGAGTGATTCAAGAGAAAGTTTTATATGTATAACAAACCCTTGCGAAGCCGGGGCGTTTCGCTAGTCAAATATAAAATAATATCAATATGGTTAACTAGGATTACATTATATAAGATTGATTCTTTCGACAGCCATTTAGAGTTTTCGCATCTCCCTACAAATTTAGACCAAAAGGAGAACTGTCTGTACCTACAGGTAAGTAAAGCAAGTCTTCGAAAAAATCGCTTAGTGTGCGCCGATTCATTTGGCGACACGAACCTTGGAAAGGAATCACAAACAAAAGGAATAATGTCCCTTAAAATAATATAATATTACGTGTCACGAAACTAAAGCTTTATGAAATCGGATATTTTTGTCATATCTTGTTTTATTGCGCTTCAATAGAGAATTACTGCCATCGGGGCTCTGTGATGCTATTCAATTTGGAAAAAGTATGAGGGTGGACCTCGAAGACTCTCTCATAAGTAAGGAAATATGTTTGGTTGATGACAAAGTGCATGTCTTGTCTTTATTGGGGTCGGCATACATTGTTTTATGAGATGCATTTATGAAGACCTTTTGTTTAGAACATGAATATACTCCATACACAAGTTTATTTTCTTAGACTTAATGAAATAATGCAATGTTTAATAGACTCTTAATCTGGGCTTGATGTAAAATTTTATATGTTACGTATTAAATATTAATTTATATATAACGAGTTTCGTTATTTAATATCAAAGCTCTTTAGTAGTCTTAAAAGAAGCAAAGTCTATGAAATTTTGTATTCTTTCAAAGAAATAGAAAATAAACTAGTAGACAGAGTTTAATATAAGTATTTTTCTGACTGTGTCATTTATTATAGTCCTATTTCTAGCACAGCTTTATAAAAAGTCAGGTATTAAATCCCATCCAAATCTGCCTGAATGCAAGCATCATCCCAGCCCGAAGACAGAAACATTAATCCAATAGCCGCATACAAAATCACTGCGCGTGACAATTTCAAATTTTGCACAAATCTAGTCGCATTTAAAGTATTGTATTACTCGATGTATTAAATGGCCGGTTGACAATGTCGTGCGGATATTAACCCACAAAAAATGTCCTCGAATGTCCCGAGGATTTTCCGCTTCACGCAGAAGTGAACTCTCTACGCGCTGAGTCGGCAGTTGACAAAATATTGCATTGTTCCTATTATCCCAACAGTATTTATTTAAAAACGTTATTTAGATGGATGATTTTAATCCTATGCCGCTGATGGACCTATTGTATTCGCTTAATATAGTTAAATTTGAAAACGATGAAAGACGTCTTTTAAAGCTACATTGATAACACCGCTACTAAACCATGCCGACGAAATACAGCGGGTAAACAAGTTCGAATGACGACAATAATTTAGGATGATATCGTGAAATACGTGAAAGCTATTTATTACCCTTATTGCTTTGTTCACTTTGTTATAGTCATCAGGCTATCACCGGTATCGCTGACCATAAATTTAAATTCACTCTGTGACTTCCAATAAAGGTAATGAAGGCAATCATTGGCGACCAAACCAATAAAATAATAGAAATAAATTCGATATGACCGACATATGGCGGCTCTAATGCGCGACGAACCCTGTTATTGCTGTCAAACATGCGACAAATAGCTCAGGCACTGGATTCCATTTCATTTTATCCAAACGTTGATTACACAGTATTGGTCCGACAGACGACAATGAAAACAGTCTACAACCACCAATATGTTCACACCCCTTTCTGTTTCTGATTCAGTGATGACCAAAAAGTAAATTCCAGTTTATTATTATTCCATTAAAGGTCGCCCCATTTTAAAAATATGTCAGCAGATGACGAGTGGGGAAGATGGGGAATACGCGTAATCTGCGGACCGGAGAGGTCGTGACCCGAGAATATTCAATGTGTTTATATAAAATAATTTTCGTGTTCGACAAGTCGCAACACAATGCCGTATATTTTTTGCGCCGTCGATAAATTGGTGGGATTATCATTTAATGGAGGGCTCATGTTTGTTGGGCTTGTCGCGATTGCCTATGACTGTCATGATTTTATTAACGCCATATTGATGTTTCGACGTGGGTTCGCAAATTTCACTCTGACTGAATGAACCATACATATTTTACGCAGTTTCATTGTGAAAGGTAATGTGCCAATTTAAGTTTAGATTGGTCGAGTTTAGTTATTAGTTAAATGTAGAAGTTAGATAGGCAGAATTATAAAATATTCAACGGCGTATGGAGGCTTTCAGTTTCACAGCATACGTATGAGTTAAATTAAAATTGACAATCAGGTTCATTATGAATTAGATTGATGGCGGTGTGAGTTTGTTTGATCGATTTTGACAGAGTTTAAGCATGTTTTTATTAAGTACTAGATGCGCCCCGCGGCTTCGCCCGCGAACCTGTTTTTTTTTCGTACAAAATTGAAAATTCTAATTTTTCTCGCCGTAAAAACCATCCTTGAACTTCAACGAACATTTTAAAAAAAGATTTGGCCAAATTGGTCCAGGCGTTGTTGAGTTATGCGCTTACCAACACATTTTGCGATTCATTTTTATATTATAGATTAAGTCACATTTTTTTCTGATTGAATTGTTAAAAACATTGTGGTTATTTTGCGGCGAAATTCCTAATGGGGAGCCGACCGGCGCTGTCAGAATTTATTGTTGCGCTTCCCAAATTTTAACGTATTTATGATAAAAGGGACTAATCTCTTTTATATTATTTCGAATAAATCCCTTATTAGCGTTACTTTTTTCTGTCATAAAATTTGCTTTTATTAGTTTGTATGCAAGGTTCGTCGGAAGAATGAGATGTTATCTCGGCGTCCCCGTGTTTACACTAAATATTGTGCGACACAATGAAATTACATGACATCTGTAGTACAAATAACGGGAATATCTTTATTCATACCGCGCCGAGGACGCGCAAACACGCTCCCCTCGCGTTTGCATTGTCACCGGCTGCGAACGTCTGCTCCGTGTCACTCACAACTTCGCAACCACGATGGTGTCTGCCGAACTTTGGTTCACTTCGGATGACACAGATTTTCAACATTTATTGAGACTTTATGCTATAGAGATGAGCTACTAAGAGGTTCATGCTGTACTGCCCGAGTCGCCGCTGGCCTAGACTTTCAAGTGTGACGTTTGTCCTGAGGCGGGATACGAACCTACAAACTCCTACATCGCAGGCGGACCTTCATCCGCTGCGCCATAGAGGTCGTCAAGATGCATTCTACTACCTATGCGAGCTCTAGATTCTGTTTCTCTTACAAATTCGCTGCTATCATATACCAATCGCCATGTCATGCTAGCCTAATTTGAGCCACGGCGGCCAGTGTTAAAAAAACTAGCCATGTACGCAGGACATAATATAGAAATATTATAAACGCTAAAGCTTGTAAGAATGTATGAATGTTTGTTACTCTTTCACGCTAAAACTACTGGACGGATCGGGCTGAAATTTTGAACAGACGAAGCCGTGGACAAATACTAGTATAGACTATAATGGACAATTTTATTGTGCGCATGAACAGAACCCTCTGACCTGGAAGAGGTCAGGCGCAGAGCCAACTGCTTAACTTACACCGTGAGCTTTACATGATTCCTTCCAATGTAAACCCATAGGTAAGTATTAAGTAACATGTGTGAGACAGCAATCTAATTGGTATACAGGCAGCGGTATTCTGTATAACGTAAGGTAATTAGAAATTAAAACTTGGCAAACAAACCTCCGTCAAAACGTGCCAAGAAGAAATTGTAATAGTTCCCCCTAAAACATAATAATGTAAACCCCTACCTTAGCATTTCACTAAAGTTTAGTGAATGGAAGGACTTTATTCGTGAAAAGCATGGGTTTCGATTGTGTGCTATTTCTAAAACTAGATAAATTAATATTATTATTAATATAATTTATGTGTTACAGATTGACTTTAACAGTAGGAGGTTCTCAATTCAACTTTAGGTAAGTGGCGGCAACGAAAACCTAACATGAGCATCGACTTTTTTTCTAACTTTTTCAAGGTTAACCGAATTTGCTGATTCTGTTTTATTCGATTCTGGTGTTTTTCGTGCGGTCTCATATAATTTTAATTACAAGTTGACCAGAAGATATAGATACAAGGAATTAAAGGTAGGTTGTTAGTTTTTTAGGGTTCCGTATCCAAAGGTTAAAACGGGACCCTGTTACTAACGCCGCTGTCCGTCCGCCTGTCTGTCTGAATGTCACCAGGCATAAATTAATCATAAATTAATAGTTAGACAGTTGATTTTTTTAAAATATATATTTATTTATTTCCATTTCAATTAAATTTCGGAACGATGTAATTATGATTTTAAAATTCTTTGAAACACATAAACAAACTAATAAAGGTCGGCTGGACCTAACTTTAGAAAACCAAAAACTGTTTTAAGTTTACTAAACCTCCGAACTGCATTATTAGAAAAGTCATAGCAAAGTAAATATAACTTTATTGCAGGAGGGAAAGGAAACAATTTACAATAAATAACTTTAATATTAGAATTACTCCCCGACTGTTATCAATAGGGAGCCCTGAACGCCCTTGGCGGTTACAGAGGTCGTAACCATTTTGCAATGCTACAATTGCTGCTTGTTTCTATAACTTACATTGTAGTTGAATTAGATTTAACTTAAGTTTATTTCAATGATTACGAAAATCGGTTCAATGTCTTTATAAAAACTTTAGAACCTTAGAATTATTCTGCTAGCGCACGCGCCTTCTCTCGCTGCGTAGTGAATGCATACATTTTTATTAACTTTTATTAAAGTTGTCTTCATGTACCTAATGTACATTACACGAAGACAACTTTAATAAGTTCCTAAACCTAATTTGCAATAGTTAACTATTAAACAAGTCAGAACTCATAGTTCTTGTTTAATAGTTACCTTTATATCACTTACTTTAATTTTACACATATTATATATATATTTTTTTTATATTTAACACTAACAAAATTTGGACTTAGATAAGTCAAACTAAAGACTAGTAGTAAAGGTTGATTTTCATAAAATTACAAAGCATTACATAGTTTCTCAATCATTATTGTTTTTAGCAATTACAGTTTTAATGAAAATACATATCTTTTACGTAAGTAATGAACAAAGTATCAAGGGTTAGGACATAATATGCTTCCGATTGGTATGGATTTAGATTAGTTGATCTACTTCTGGATTGTTTGCAATGGCCTGCTCCTAACTCAACTCTTTCAATCGTTAATAACTTTGTAATTCGTTTTTCAATTGTGTTTTTCTTCGTTTATTATCATTATTTTTACAAAGTAGTTACGAAAATTTGTTCCCATAGTTGACAATCTCTGATTTCTAGCAAAAAAATAACAAAACGTACCTACAGCGCTATGTTTGTAAAGAAGCAACTACATATTAGTTTGCTTTGCTACTGTTGTCTGATTCTCTCAAGGATGTCAAGGGCTATTGTTCATGTTAGACGTTTGGTATCAAAAGTCTTCAGATGAATGAAAAAAACTTATCAAGCTATAGGTTCTTCCCGCAGCTTCGCACGCTTTTCTCTAAGATAAAAAGTAGGTAGCCTATGTGTAATTCTAGTTGTAGAATTGATTTATGAAAACTCCAGCCTGACATGTTCAGTATTTTTAGCGTGAAGAAGTCATAAAGATAGATACATAAATTCGAACTTTCGCCTTTATAATATTACTGAGAAGTATGTGATTGTTTCAAGAAATTAAAAATATCCCCCAAAAATCGCCTTCGACTGGACGCGAACCCACAACTTTCCAGTACGTGAGTGAATATTAAACGCTCTATAATTAGAACATTAAAACGTTAAATTATTTTATCCTTTATCTGATAATATAAAAGAAGATAAGGATTAAACATGCTCTTCTGTCATTAATTAATTGTGCATTTTCTTATTAGAGTTGAATTAGTAGGGATTAGTATGGATCTAATGAGCTTATACCTCTATTACAACAGTCTGCAGTTAGCTCGATTGTTTCAATGGTGTTTACCATTGAAACAATACAATATACTAGTTTGAATTTGTTTCTATTCCTTGTAGTGAAATAGAAAATAGAAAGAAAAGAAAAAAAAGTGATAGAAAACGCCATTGTTTTCAGAACTTTGAATCTAAAATCTTTGGTCCGTTATCTCATTTATTGCGTGCTCTACTTACGGGGGTTAGTCGCGATCGGGGGAGTACCAAAAAAATAATACCAGGTGATTGAAATCGCCCATATTAGTGCCTTGAAAAGAATTATTGCCAATAAAAGCCTTCAGCGGAATGTCCGAGTACAATTAAGTTATAAATCATCGAAAGAGTCCCATTGTGCTTGGAGGACGTTATGACTGCGGGTTCGATTCCGGAATCACTCACTGACCCGATCGCCCCGGACATTAGAAACCGTCACCAATTTATCATTAGAGCAATTTTTGCAATATTTGTTTGCTTTTGTTAAAACGCTCGATGTATGCTCTACTTAAAACTAGAGCACACCATTGCTTGGCTGAATGAAATGACATTGGAATATTTTATGTTATGGCACACTTTGGAAAATATTGAAGTAAATTCCTTGAATCTAATAAAAATAGAAAGAAATTGTTGATTTTACTGTTTTCGTTCTGTTGTCCTTGTATTGTCTTAGGTAATTGTTTAGACTTTCTATTTGTTCTTCAATGAAACAATAGCATTGTTTTAAACAAAGAAAGAAAGTGTCTTTAAAAGGGTTATGATGAAATTATGGCACCTAATAAATTATAAAGTAAAAAGGGTTTTCTTCATTCAAAAGAGTAAATTTGATGGAATTGTCTCTGTCATACTCTAGCTGTATATCTTTTTTTTGATTTTAATGAGACGTTGAATTTATATATCATAATTTAATATTGCTGTCCAGCTGTGGACTAATATGGGCTGATGATGATGACTTAGAATTAATAATTTGCTATTACAAAAAACCGAATAATTAAAAATCTGCTTATTCAAAACTTACAAAGAACCGAAGCTCTCATTCTCAAATCATCAGAAAACGAAAGCGAAACAAGCATGTACCAAAAGCAGATGTGACAAGCAAAGTAGAGCAACTTACGAGCGTAACAACGATGGTCAGTGGTCCACCCACGCAGACAAAAGACGCGTGGGTGCAAAGATTATTCTCATTCAATTGAACGGCATTGTGCGTCGCATGCCACTTCCAGCCACCGCTTAATTACCGCGCAGCTGTTGACCCGCGTCCATCTGGATACTCAACACCTACATGCTACAGGATGCTTCATAACCAATCGCTGGATTCCCCACCTAGAGATAAATGATACATCGCCAAGACTAAATTTTTGCATTTGACAAATTCTTTGACTGTTAGCATTGTGACAGTGATCGCAGAGATGCGGAATACGAGCGTCGAGAAGAAAAATTCTGAAGTCCCCGTTAAGAGATGAAAGTAGGAAGTAGGTATTCTTCCAACACAAACTGGGTTCGAAGATAACCCGCTTATGGTTATAACGAAATACTATTTCTTAATAATCTATCTACCACTGCCATGCTCCAAAGCAAAGGCATCCCTTCCTTCTTCTTCTTCAATAGATCATTGAATGTCGGTATCATACATTCGTGATCGTACATAGCGAACGATCAACGATCAAATTCGGAAGAAAACGTAGCTAAAATTAGCACGACCTTAACCCTAAACATATATATACAACTAGATTTCTCTTTGTTTATACCTACCACAAATAATTAGCTTCTATTACAACTGAGAAAAACCAGTGGCTCATAAATTGTACTACCCGGAACAGAAAAAACATTCCGATGAAAGATTCCTGTGAGTGGTTCTGTATGTCCTGAAAAACTACCATAAAAGGATAAGAAACGGGGTAAATTTTTTAGTCTCTATACAATTTGTGATGAATTATCAAATATGCTGGCCAAAGGATGACTACCTTTATTACACTTCAAAACCATGACTAACAATTTTTCAATTGATTTTTTGTCGCGTCTTGTTATACTTTTTATAGTTTTTACGTCAACTCAAGATTTTGTTACAATAATGGCGGTAACAGAGTGTAAAAACACCTTCAAGAGAAGCGGTAATTCAACTTGTCTCTATTGTAATAGAGACAATCGCAAACCACCTTGCATCTTGTAAACCACAAGACCAAGACAACAAAACGCTAAGTGTGTAAACTTCCTTAGAAATAACCTGGGATTAGGGTTCTTTGTATCAAATTAGATACTTTATTTGCGAAAGTAAGTTAGTAAATGTAGATCTTAAAATAATGAAGTTCGAATATTAAGATAAACATGGTTCAAATATTAAGCATAGCAAAAGTATATTCTATATAATTTAAATGAAGTATACAAAAAATAAACTTTTAATAAAAATTAAAAAGAGTCAGAATATCTTTCAAAAATGTAATATATTCCAAATTACGTATCGTCTATACGTTAATAGTTAATAGTAATTTTTACAAAAAATATCTGAGCGTCTGGCACGTGAGCCGAGAGCTGGTGAGTATCTGGCGAGCACATCAGCTACCTTTAGAGATTTGCAACATTCTACAGTAACCTCAATTGTAAATATAAGTTAGTTATTTTATCCTATTATTTGATTGTAACTTTGTTAGTAATAAATATTTTTATCCACATGCGAGTATGTATTTTAAATTTGAATAATGGTAATGGCGTTTTCAGAATAGTATAGTCAGGAATTCTATTACAGTTTTAATTAATATGAGATTTAAAAATATCACCATGTGTACGATTTGGTCATACTGTATCGAGTTGATCCGCGTAATATAGAGGTGAGTATTCCATGACAATGGGACATCGATTTTGAGTGGCCAGACGTCCGGCAAATCTCATTTGTGGATTTATCATTAACTGTATTTCATCCACCCTCGTCCACCTTACCCCTATTACGGGGTATAAATTCTATTTCCGTCTACAATGGATTTTGGATGTTTATTCTGTGTAATTTTATTTGGCTTAATAATATTGCTAATGTTGGAAACTGACCTTGGATACACAGGCGACGTCTGTTAAATGTTTAATGTGGCAAATGTAATAAGATGTCTTTGCAATAAATGTTCTTTTGTCTGAGTATAAAATAGAAAAGACCTACTCATAAGAAAAAACTATTTAATAAAATAATTATAATGCTTGAAAATTCATCGACCATTATCAAGCTACACAGAGCTTGTGTTCTGGGTACTAGATATATAGATAGAAAATTGTTTCTGCACACTGAAAACTAAGAAAACAATTTACATAAACAATTTATAAATACTTAATACAATACCTACCACATATAATTTTTATTATACATAGAAAGCACACCGGAGACGGGAATCGAACCCACAAAGTTGTACGACGCAAGTAGATTTTCGCCCGCTACGCCGAAGAGGTCGTGGAGATCCTTCATAGAGACAAATGAAAGTATCAGCATCAGTTTCCTCGAAAATAGACTCTTAAAATCAGTATCCTTTATGTTTTCAATATCTGGCTATAAGTGACCGCTAGCATACACAATCATTTTAGTAAATACAATCACTAACAACGCAAACCAATCTCGAAGTGAAGTCGTAAAAGTGGAAAAAATATTGGCTATATCAGTATTGCATTCATCAGAACAATGAGGCGTGCCCTAATCGTGAGCCTTATCGACACTAGCTTTTGTCTTAATTCGATGACGTGTAATTTACGACCGTGTGCCCTCCGCACTTGCCATAAATTGTGATTTTACTGTGACTCGGCTCATGTCTCCTCTGTCAAAATTCACATAAATAATGAGAAGCAGAGCCTGATCTTATCTGCGGCTCTACGGCGTGGTTGTAAACAAAACACGCGCTCTAATGACTGAATGAGCCATCGTAAACCGTTAATATTTACGCAGGAATCTTTCAGTTCACCTTTTGAAATGTTTTATAACTCGGTCGGGAGATCTCCCCCGATCCCCAGGCGCCTACGCCAGTCGCGTCGCTATATCTGATTTATTCATACCACCCGAAACACATGATCGGTTTTTCGGTTGTATTCAGTTTTTTGGTGCGTTGGCAATAGACAGCTTTTATCGCTTTGCGGAGCTAAAAAATTTTATGTCGGTTTCCATACGACGCGTTTATGTTCTAAATCGGATGGGGTTGAAAACACGATCGACGTCCGCGAACATTAAAGCATTTCAACTGCTGACAATGACATAAAAGTGCAGATATCGGGTTGCAATTAAAACTATCGAACGACGCTTGTTAACGGGAGCTCAGCGAGTAGGAGGACGAAAACAGCAGATGTGCGACCCCTACTAACCTCTCACCCCATACTTACACTCGCAATTACCCACCTACTGACGTCCGTCGTCCGGCCGCGGTGTCTTACCATAACTCTATCTGCAATCGCATAAAACAACAGGAACGAATAAGTTACAATGACGCCATTTGGGGGGTCTATATTAGGATCCAAGCCCGTCTGACTCAAGCCCGGATAGGTAACCGATAAGAATTCAATATTTATTGTCACCCAACGTCCGTCATTAAGATAGTGTCAAAACTAACTGGCACACACACTGGCATCACTTACGTGTTCGAAAGGAGCACTCATAATTATTACTAATGCCTTAAATATGTCAAAACAGGAATCCAGGTAAAAAGGCGTAATTTACGCGCGGCTGATAGAGATTTGGCAGTTGGCGCCGCAGCTCTGCCCAGCCGGGATACATCGCGAAGAGGCGCCGAGTTTTTGTCAACCATTGTCTTTTAATATAAATTTTAAATAGGAAGTGACTTTTTTATAGAGATCTAGTTTACGACGCTGACAATGAAGGCATAAATCTAACGACTGCGTCACTATACCGGTCGATGATCGATCGATAAACATTATTTATGCACTTCCGTCGCACTGTAGATACAACCTGATTGGGCATCTTCGGTTTTAACTAAATTAATTCGTAGAACAACATTCAAAATTCATTTTAAAGGTACGGAATTTGGGTCACGTTTATTCAGGGAATAAAAAAACTGTTTGCTGAAGATGGCAAACCACTCGAAGTAAGTATAAATTCCTAAGATGAATGATGCATTAAAAATCTGTGTATCGAATTATAAGTATATCAGTTATCTACTTAGTAGGTACCCATAACATCTAAATAGCTTGGGGCTAGATCATGCTCTTTGATTTGTCCAACATTACCTTAATATTCATTTGTTTATTATATTATGATGGGCACAATAATGTAAAATGTAAATAAAGAGAAAAATGTCAGCGTACCGGTGGGCCAATCAACGTGCCTCCGGGAGAGGGCTGATTAACGACAATAACTCCACGACACCATCTTGACCACCTTTATTTTTACTTTTGTCCCTTTTCAGACCATCTCTAATGAATTCAGTTTATCTTTAGTTTATATAAAAAATAAATCGCTTTTAACTGAAGAATCACGCCTTAAAAAAGAAACGCTTATTAAAATTTATTTCTCTCTCTCCTCGCGGCACTGTCGTGTACTCAGTCGCGAATAAAATTAAAAAGTCAAGAATTCTTATTTATTTTAATACAATAAACCGCAATCGCTGAATAAAGATAAATAAAAAGTAATAAAAAATAAAATCGCATTAGCAATAAACAAAATACTTCAGCGGATGTGGGCAGAGCGGGAACACGCACTCGGAAATGCGTGGAGTGGAGTCGCCACCTCAAATGCTGTCATTCATAATTTAATTTCGTAGACTTTTCTGCTTTATTTAAATATTTAATTAGCAAACCTTCTGTAATTTAAATCAACTAGCAAAATAACCGAATCATTTCAAAATACAT
Organism: Eupithecia centaureata; assembly: GCA_944547425.1. Taxonomy (NCBI): domain Eukaryota; kingdom Metazoa; phylum Arthropoda; class Insecta; order Lepidoptera; family Geometridae; genus Eupithecia; species Eupithecia centaureata. The sequence continues at coordinate 5,229,781 of OX155694.1, forward strand.
TACTTTTTAAAAGTAACTTATGCAGTATTACGAAAAAAGCACAAAAAAACTGTAACCCATTTTGAATCTAAAATCCCGCTTTGATCTTGAACTTTGAACGACAAAGCTTGATGAAATTAATATTTAGAAACATTGTCTAACTTCTAAATAAAAAAATTACTTAATTATTGTAATTAGAATATATATAGGTATTAATCTTAAAAAAATAGGCTTGACTTATCAAGGTTGACTCTATGGGTGACCTATTACGAAACATTACTAACTATAATTGAAATATTAAAATTAATAAAATTTAGGCATGACTAATCCAGGGAGACTCCATAGGCCACTGTTAGCCGATTGTCACGAGTGCTACCCTCGTCGGCGTTTTCTTAATTGTGCCGAAATATTTATTTGATTGCGACCAACACAGAACCGTGCAACCGAAATGGTCATCGGCATCTAAACTAACAATGGCCATCGCTATGCAGCCGTCTCAACAAGACACTAAGCAAATTATCCTATAAAATCTATTTTTATAGACAGCCTATAAAATTCGATGACCGGTGCAACTCAGTACATACTCCTGTCTTGGATAAGATCTAATCGTCGTTTACATACATTGTCAATACTTTTAATCGACTTTATTCACAGCTTCGTTATCTTAGAAATTGGTAACCATAAAACGATGCTTTAGCTGCTCATATTTATAATTTGAGGAATTTTCTGGACACACAAGTAAGCTAATGTTTGTATATATAAGTGGGACCTACATTCATGAGGAGATTTGATGGGAGTTCATTAAACAATGCACTGTTGTGTTCTGAATTTATCCAAGCATGACAGTCCTGAAAGACGCAATCGATTTAGGACAATCAGCTGAGCGAGCGCGTATTAAAGGCATTCCTTCCTTCAAACCGAACGTGTCCAATGCGAGTCCTGTCCGTCAGCCAATTGCGGTATCGACGATCTAAATGGGCCACGGAATCGATACTCCGTACATTAGTACGAGTAACAGGGTAACCGACCACGCATCGTGCAATCACTCGCCGTGAACGAGAGATGAAATAAAGTATGAAACTGGTCGCGCGTTCCGATCGCAGCGAACAGTCGAGTCGCAGCCGTAGAACCCCGAGCAACAATCGAGATCTGAGGCGGCGATAACGTTGTCAACTAGCGCAGCCTGTCCTCGCAGTTCCCATGATTTGCGATCCCGTTCTAATCGTTATAATTACGTCCTATCCATCAAACAGACGTATGATAAACATGAGACTCCAGAAATCGAGAAACGTTAAAACGCTATAAATCTCCCCGCACCGACTGCGACTTGGAAACTCATATATCCAGGTTTGAGAAATAGCAGAGATCATTTTTTGCACATGCGACGTGTTTATGAATGCTCCGTTATATTCTCTTTGATCTCATCTTGTCACATCGATGTTTTCATGTAGGAGTTTTAGGCGGACGGTGGTATCGCAGATGTCGCTCGTATACATATGTATTTTTATTGGTCTTCTGTTCAGAACTATCTGATGGAGCATAACATTCGTCAACGAAGCTAACAAAGCTGACTAATTATCGTGGCGCGGCATGTCGTAAAACAGTGCATATTGACGGAATATAGAGAGGCCGGCACACAGTGCTTAATGACATTAATCACATTGATTTATTGTGGTTCCGAGTTATTACAGGCCGGGCGTGGTGCCGTGTGTGCGTGCATGCTAACGTATCGTGTACATGAAGACTTGCGCCTGTGAGCGTGCGCTTCTTGTGTAAATGTTATATTCTAACCATACAGGTTGATGCCACGCGCTCACCTGAACCTTCGCTTGTCCGTGAACCAAGCACTTTTGGTCATCCTGCTATTATTTAAGGAGCTGTTTCAGCAACAGGGTTGCTTGAAAAAGGTTGTGATCAAACCAACGCATTACTCAACCAAATTTGAAGACCAGACATAAGGTATGGTAATTAAGGAATGTTATGCGAGTTGGAAGTCTCATTATAAGGAAGAAAAGTGAGTCGGAATGTTTCAGCTAGCGTTCCTCTCTTAAATCTAGCGCCGGTCTATTGTGTTGCCCTGAAAGTGTAGCACCCTATCTAGTCTAAGTTATTTCACGGACGGGTTGTATGTGTGCGTGTATGGCATTAGGCAACAATTTACGCTGTTTGCGGCGTGTTAATATTGATTGGCTCGCTTTATTTCGACTCGCGCAAATCTATCTACGATACCGATGCTTTGCCATGATGGGTGGAGGAAAGTAGACCGCGATATTTGTAAAACTTGATTTGTTTGTTTAAGTAAGAGGAAACAGAGAGGCCTTTGCACAGCATTTGGACACAACAGAAAAAATTACGGTCATTTAATATTATAAAGGCGACAGTTTGGATTGTTTTTTGGTACCTCTTTACACCAAACTTACAAAACGGATCGGGCTAAAATTATGAATAGACTTATTTGTAAGCTTGGAATAAAACAGAGAATACTTTGCACCGTGGCTTTACCTGGATGAAATTGAATAAAAATTGAATAAAAATTCAATTTCACCCGGGTAAAGCCACGGTGTGGTAGTAATATTAGAGTTTTTAATAGAGACTATTATATTTTTACTAAAGCATGATACGACTTATGAGCTACTGGCTAAACCAGTCTACAGTGGTCTACTATTTAAATTGAACTAATCTATGCATGTGCCCTGTCCAAAGAATAAACTATTGTAACAAAAGCGGTCGTTTACAAACAATAGGTGTTCCCAATATTATGGAAAAACTTGTATAACTTGGAATTGAATCATAAGACCCTTTTGGTAGAGTTCGCATACAAAGTTCTATTTTAATGGAAATAGGGATAGGGGTTTGGTTATTTTCGTTATGGAAAAGATTATTCGTTTACCGATTTATATAAGAGTTTCTCCATAAACAGAAAAATGTTTATTCTGTTTGTTTAGTATTTCTTTTCGTTCTCTTTTTTTTAAATAAGTCTAGGCGATTTTTTTACTTATGTTTATTGTTCCTACTAACGTGTAAAATCTTTAATAAGGTTTCTTCGACTATTTCTCTGATCATATTAAATTAACACAGTTGTTGATTTTCCTTGAAATAAATCACATAAAATAAATAATAATAAAACAAAGCTGGACAATCCACACAGCATCATCTAGCCTCAAGCTAAGTAGAGCTTTTATACAGTATTTTCGTTACCAACGCCAACGCTTTCATTTTATCTTCTGACGGTACACCGAAGTAAGTACTTGTCCTTTACAAAGGCCACGTCTCGCACCACGATTGCACTCTCTCCCGCATATCAATCACTGTATTATAATTTCATAACGCACGCTTGTCAACGTAAATAATACGCAAAATTTATGTTACGAGGTTCTCACCGTTCGACTGAGGCATGTTGAATGTTTGATGAGGTGGTAGCCTACTTGGTAGAGCCGTCTGTCTGTCAGTTTGTCTAAACGGAGGATATATGGGACCTGTGTGATTTGAGCGGTTTTTATAGTAGTACCTATATGTTGCGATTTTGGATATCAAAGGAAGGTCGTATGATTTGTTCCAGCTATTTAGACGACATTAAGTTTCAAATCATCATCATCAACCTTTATTAGTCCATTGCTGGACATAGGCCTCCCCTAATCAACGCCGCAGCACCCTGTCGCAGCTTGCCGCATCCAGTTTCTGCCAGCAGTTTTTCGCAGATCATCAAATATTAATTATTTTAAAATTTCTTTTAAACTCTACAAAATTGAAACAATTGCTAAGCAGGGTTCAAACTCATTCTGACATATTAACAGAAGAAACTAGTTTTAGCTATTGCTTAAAGTTGAGTGCGATTTATATGCGAGATCGTCTCTATCGAACGATCAATAGAATTTGTAGAGCTTGGTAGAGCTACATCATCATTGCTTTTGCATCCACGAAGATTGATTTAGCCGGTAATTAATGCATGCAAATGTCCTGAATGCTTTCAATACTGGTGTCTCCTGGACTGCGCAATCGTGTACCTAATTAGTACGGCAGGGAAAAGTACACTAATAGCGTACTATCAAAGCCTTATTTGCGAACGCTCGTGGTTTAAACAGGCGCATACCCGGGATGGCATATTAGTCTCAACATAACGTTTCTTTTCAAACTTTATGTCGGACAGGAGCGTTAGTCTTATATTTTTTTATTGAAATCAAAAACTTGATACATATGTATAAGTAAAGACCTACTACACTTATTTTTAAAATTCGTTGTTTTTTTGAGTTTTTATATCTGGTTTACTAATATAGGCTGATGATGATGATGATGATGATATCTGGTTTATCAGCCGAAAAACAAACCCACACACCAAAAGTCCTGAAAAAAAACCTTTTGATGAGCAACAAACTGAGACACAATCTTTTTAGTTTACACGATGGAGACACGTACTAATATTGCCAAATTACTACTCTTATATTTTTTTTGTATTTGATTTAGTTTTGTTTTCTTACGATCAATTAAAAAAACAAGTCGAACATTTAAGAATTCTCTACCTTTTTTATTTTTACCACGTAACTATACAGTCAAAGACACAAACGTTCACTAGTCCAGTATAAAAACACGGTTAATGTTCCACTCATATTCATTTGAAGACGTGCCTATAAATTCAATTAGGACGGTTGTTACTTATAACGTACTTTACGTGTATGTATTCGTAGTAATCGCATTATAAACGATAAATTCATTTTCTTGTTTGCATAAACGTCCGTTGTCACTATTTTACGGTTTGTTTGCTTACTAATATAATTGATTGAGTGCATGCGCGTGGTTTAATTGGATCTGACGCTAAATTGAAAGGATTGCATAAAATATGAATTCATTGAGTATTTAAATATAAGTTTTGAGCTCAGGTAGGCGCTAATGAAGGTTTTAAACCTACGCAAACACGGTAGGTATTAGATAATTTTCGCGACATATTTGGACAGTGGCCTTCTAGTGAATAGGCCTCGACTGTGGTGAACATAGCGCATTGAATCTTTAAGATTTAAGACGATTGCAGAAAAGATTGAAATAAGTTATCTATGCGGTTAAGGTTCCTGACAGGTAATTTTCAGATTTGGGGTACTTTAATAATTTAATATGATAATTATTACGAATATTTTATTTAAAACCATTTACCGTCATTATAGCAGCTGGGAACATGGCGTTGCACAAGAAGTGTAATAAATATAAAATTACACGTTCTGACGTCACGGTGAAGACTTGTAATTACCTCTATAATTATTGTAATTTTTTGAGGGTACTATAAAGCAATTATATCTACCTATCTATTGTAGAGACAGTTCAAAATCACTACATAGTATAAAACAAAGTCACTTTTTCTGTCCCTATTTCCCTTTGACTGCTTAAATCTTTAAAACTACGCAACGGATTTTGATGCGGTTATTTTTAATAGACGGAGTGATTTAAGAGGAAGGTTTATACGTATAACAAAACCGTGCGAAGCCGGGGCGGGTCGGTAGTTTATCTTATAAGATCCAGAGAGCAAGTAAACATCCGTATAACTATTATGCGCCAATCGTTCAGGGTCGATATTCATTCCCCTGCGGATAATAAAGCAACGATTAGACACGTCCATCAACATTAGTAGATATTCCTTACTTGCAATTTTGCTAGGGTTAGACAGGGATGTATTTTTGTTTTGTTTGGGTGGTAATAAAAAGAAACAAAGGGGTTGTCTTCCACTGTCGAAGTAGCCAGTGCCAAAAATTCATTATTTTGTAGAAAAAAAATAGTAGGTACATGTTCACTGAGCTAAGGAGGTATAGGTGCCTATTTAGAACTTGACCTCGAAGCACAATTGTCAGTGCATCCCAGATCTAGATACTAGGAATGGATTCTGTCGACGTCAAACAATTTATTGGATACTAGTATCTGTCCGCTGCTTCGCACGCGTTTTTTCTATAGAAACGTTTCAAGGCTATTTCTATGAGAAACGATTTATGGGATGAAAAGTACCCTTTAGGTATATTCCAGGGTTAGAACTATCACCTTTCAAATGTTCAGGCCAATCCCTTAAGTAGTTCATGCGTGAAAGAGTAACAACCATCAATACACGCAAACTTTCGCTTTTATAATATTATTTAAACTCGGATAAATTACCCTGAGTGTAAGGGCTTACACACTATATATTAATAAAACCTTACTTAGAAGTTGACTAGCACCAACATGTTTTTTACACACATTCGGACACATAAGTAACCTGTTTTCACCTGACCATAACTCACAAGAGAAAACCTAAAGCAATACATTGCGCAAACAAATATCTCACAAAACATTGAAATGAATGTTGATAAATATACCAAAGCGGCGGCGGAAGTGCGGACGTCGCGGCCGGAAGTGGAGCCATCCATCATCCGCCCGCCCTGGATAAAAACGCTCGTTAGTGTTCCGCCCGCCCTGGCTCGCTACCTGCCTCTCTATTAATGTTCCACTCAAGTGCCTCTATTACTGCTGTCATTTGTTATATCCATTTTGGCAAATTGGCTGATCTCGCATAGTCTGTAATTAAGGCGCTTTTTGCGTCAACGTTTGTGCCACAATTAGTTAATGCGTTTTATTGTGGTGGAGCATTTCGCTCAACGCTTGTTTAAATTCAATGATCCGCGTTTGACTCTAAATTACATTGTCCGATTAAACTAACTAGATGATTTGATAAAATTTATCTATCGTGTAACACATTTAGTGACAAAACAATGCAAATAGAAAAATAGTTAGCATTACCCATAGAAAAAAATACCAATGACTGAAGCATGTTATGTTATAAAAGCAAAACTAAAAACAGTGTAAACATTCCCCCAGGAGCTTTCAGTAACAGATATCCTTGCAGACTAAACAGAAGGCTTGCACGCGAGGGTGTCAACGTGCGAACCCGCGGGGAAGAGAGAACCGAGCGAAACCGCTTATAAAAGTATGCGACGGAAATCCGGCAGTAGGGGGAGGCGAGTATTAAAATTATTATGAATCCCGCCGCGATAAGGCGGGATGATGCCGGCTTAACACCGCCCGCGCCCGACCCCGCACTATCGCGCCTCGCCTGGCTTCAACTCGGAACTTTCTATGAGATTTAGATATGCGTAAATATACCCCAGTTGGAAACTAGACGTTTCAAATAATCCGTAAGGGCGTATTCGCAAGCCTGTTTCGCGACAAATAAGCCGATGGCCTTTTAAAAGTGGATGACACCATAGCTACTCAAAAAATTCACGGTCCTCATAAATAAACAACAGTCGCTACATAAACTAACTTTGATTTTCAAAAAAGCCGAGAGGAAAACTTAAAACATTAACCAGATGGAGTTATTTGAACAATGTGATGTCGTCGAGCAACTTTATGCAGAAGCTGCAACGGTATGTCGAAGGACAATTATAACTTTGGCCCGGACGCGAACGACGCTCCGTTGCAACAAATAAAATATGTCCACGAAAATGCGCGAGGGGGACGGCACTGCGAAATTTCGTACACGAGACAAAGATAAGCTTAACCAGCACGAAATTATGAGCGTTTAACTGTTTCTAGCTGTAGAATCTGGCACGGGTGCTTAGCCGGCTCGCCAGCGCGCGTTATTTACGAGGGGGTGGTGGCTGCGCCGCTCGCCGCCCGCCGCCCGCTGCACCCGAGATAGCGCCTTCCCCGGAAGAACGACGCCGCCGCAAGAGCCTCGCGCACTTGCTTCACTTGAATTCAACCTTACCCCTCCGACTGAGAAGCTCCCTCGCTGGCAAACCCGCTTCGTGCCACCACAGCACCTCACTTACACCTCGCTTCTGCTTGTGCAGATTGCTGCCAACCCGCACTTGCTACGACGCTAAACAGCGTACAGATTTGACCTCTATCACCAACTGCACTAGGACCAAATCGCATCGTGAATGGGCGCTCGCTTTCAGTCCACAACTCCAGCCGTTTTGGAACGTAACATTATAGTGAAGATGTCTGTATTTCTTGTTTATGATAACATAAAACTATGGTAAGTAAATTTATACTGTTGGTATCATTGTTGCAATGTTTGCTGCAATGCTAGTGCTAAATTACACCTCTACCGACTCTACTGTTGACTTGGAATTTACAGGTGTTTCAGTCGGACTACCACTCACACCTTTGTCGGCGCTAATAGCTTTTATCTCTAGGTTTACAAATCTACGGCTACAAAATAATGCATCTAAACAAAATCACAATTCTAAAAGATCTGTGTCGCAGGATCCAACTCGTAACTCTGACATGAAAGCCCTAAAGTCGTTAACGCATTATGGGACATCAACGTTAGCTAAGAAAGAGAGGGTCACGTACCTATGTCATTTAAGTGAAAATATACTGCTCAGAGAAAAGAGAAAAATGCGCAAAAACCGTCTAGAGCATTATGCCGTGCGGCGAACCATTACTTTTAATATAAATAAAATAACAAAATATGAGAGTCCGGCCGTTGAGTGCCCCTGGACACTTTTATATTTCAAGCGAGCCGTCCTAGCACCCCCTAGCCTCCCTCCATAATTTAACATCTCATGGCCTGGAATCTTTTGTAGTTTTAATGTTGCTAGAGATAGTTTTTTTCAAGTAGTTTTATGTTTTGATAATTGGATTAACCTTATCTATTGTTATGTTAATAATAACACTTAGGTTAATATTCACCTATATTATAACAAATGTGAATGTTTGGATGGTTGTTACCTCTTCAGTCTTCACGAAAAAACTACTGAAAGGATCAGGCTAAAATTTTTAATAGACGCAGTTTCAGGTCTGGTTTAAAACATAGGCATACATATTTCATCAATTTTGGGTAGTGAAGCGCAGCAAGTACATTAATAATTTAAAAAACAATAGACATTATAATGTAAACTCCATATCTCAATATAAAAAAATCATACAGATTCTTTAAGAGATAATGACTAAGTGGCACAAGTTAGAAAAGTATGCACTTCTTAAAATATTTCCAACGTTAAAGTCATACAAAAACATAATAAGGATATCAACATGCCTGTACTTTCAGTGGTTTTGACATGTAAAGTGTGGGTGTTAACCACGCCGCTTCGACATATTTTTCTTGTTAATTTCCGTGTTCAAATTTCATCTGAAAGTCATAAAAGTGGATACAATAATGAGCACTTGTCACGCAAATGAGAAAATATTTAGTCCGAACGTAGAATATAGGTCTTAAAAATATGAAAATTGAGTTGATAGTGACACTTAGCGATAGAGCTGTGACTTTAAGAAGGTTTGGTACTCCAGAAAACCCCCACGAGGCTGCTCGATTTGATATGGAGAAAAAACCGAAAAAAAACCTGAAATCCCCCACGCAGGGGACGGCCGTAGGGGATTGCCAGAATAATCCGAACATTATTTGTTTTAAAAGTAATTTAATAAATACAATTGGGTAGCACTCAATCATTTCAGGTAGTAATCGGAATATGGTGACATTATATGTACCAAAAAATTACAATTAAAAATTACATGACACTTTTGACTCTAGAATAAACCTAATCCCAAATTTATAGTATCTGGTACAGCAACTTAAACAATTACAGTTGAAGGCTTTGAGGCAAGTAAACAGTAACAAGGCGTAAAGTCAACGCCAAGAAGCCTGTAAGCGACTGCGATGCACAAGTTTCGTACAGGCGTTACCATGAGCGTGGAACTCGATACTGTTTTAAATAAATAAATAAATAATGCTGGAATTCACACAAAATCATCTAGCCCATAGCATTTTGTTATTAAATCTACCTACTTTCTTTTCTGTTTGTTGTTTTATATTATGCTGACTATATTTGTGAGTCAAATAAATTATCTATCTATAAGTATAGCTTGTGTTATGGATCTACATAACTGATATACTACTTTCAAAATTATACTACATAGCTGTTTTATTATACTTATAGAAAATAAATAGTACACCCTGAACTAGTATCAGCAGATTGTAAGAAATATTCGCCCCAAGGCGGGTATCGAACCTACAAACTCTGCCTTCGCCCGCTACGCCATAGATGTCGTTAAAATTTCAATGTAAAGAAAGATTGCTTTGGAAAAATACCCAAGAAATCATTTTCAAAAATCTTCATACATCTATGAGCGTCAAATACCTATTTACAGTGTTTTACTGTAGGTACTGTAGGTAAAGGCGGTTCTTATACTTACTATGCCTATCCCAAATTAAACACTATCTAATAATGTAATTTGACTTAATATTGATGACTTGTAAAAATCTCATCAAAAATTGATTATTCTGATTATTTTGATAATGGAGTGGGGTAGACCTCCAGTTGTCAGTAATGTGTTTCTTTCGAGTTTTCGTAGTAGGATCACTGGTCGGTTGTGAACAAGCGTAAAGCAATACAAAGTTTCGTGTGCGCCCTGCGTGCGCTTCCGCGATGCGTGCCCTCTACACAACCTCCTATCAATCAACGTCCACACATAATGACTTAATTCTGACATACCCACAAGAGAAATTTCTTCAGAAAGCGCTTCATAAACGAGTAAATTTACATGATTACTGCAAACGCTTATTATCGCCTCAACTACGGTTATGTTATCGCAACCCCACTCGAGCGCTAATTACACCCGCTCCCTCGAAGCCTTACGAGGCTCCATCGACCAATATTGTCCATCGCGTTCGATCGTAAAGCGGCCTAACAAAACAAAGAACATAACAGCCTATAGAGTTCGCAATAAAACCGCGTGAAAATGGCAATAGCTATTCAGAGGGAGATATTAAAATGCATGGAAATAAATTCGGCGTCGCATTCGAGCGTACGGCTCTGGGGGTGCAGTAAAAATAAACAGCGACGCCATTAGAACTCACTTCTATATTCAAATTTATGAACGCGTCCGCGGCGCGTCGTCCGCCGCCGCCACTCACTGGTCATTTATGCAATGCCCGAAATTTTGACGATCCATTTAAAAATTTCACCCTCGTTTGCCAATGGAACCCGCAAACGAATTCTGAATCATTCATAACGCGTATTTTCCTCTCAACTTGATTCAGCTTTTTTCCCCTTGGGATTGGTTTGAAAAGTTATGACAGTAAACACAACCAGGGTTTTTTTACAGAGCGAGTCCGTGTTCTAAATCAGTGAAGGATTGTAAATCTATGGAAAGTAACGTTTCGTAACGATAACCACAAACAAAATAAACTTGAGAATTCTCCCAAACCCCACAAACGGCGCGTGCTCTAGCTTAAATAAACAGACGTTTTCAAAAATCTGTGTATTTAAATCGTATGTGACTTGTGTTACCGGTGCTATTCCTGTAACGCTGATGGATTTGGAATAACACCTCCGATACTTTCAGGGAACTCGCATTAAATTCATAAGGGATTAGATGTCATCATAAACAGGAATTATTTAGTCGGGTGAGGTTAAAAACAACACGGTGCCGACTAATTACCTGCTGTAGATAGAAGTTATGGCGAGGAGTGGTTAAACTCTCAAGACTGAAATAGTTCTATGTTTGGGCATTTGCGGGAGCTACCCTCACTTCTTGTTTTCGCTTCCGAATAATTTAACTAAGTAGCTTAGCAAGCGACGCCATAGCCTGGAGTACCTATAGGTAATTCTTAATTCTGATCAAAATTTGGTATTGATATATAGGTAGGTACTTACAAATAGAAATGTTTAATATTTCGTTCACAATGTTCATGATTCACTTTGAAAACTCCTTTTAACTTAATAGTACCTACTTGTACTAGGAGGTTTCACTTTTTGTGCTTAGATTCAGTATACAGCCATAATTTTACAATATAGGTAAGTAGTACTTAATATTAATAATACATTTTTAAATAGATTCAAAGATGAAAAGCTTCAAAAGTACTCTAAGTGTTATTAAAAAGCATTTATAAACAAAATAACTTCATTACGTATATACTTAATGCTCCTTCAAGAATATAATAGACAAAAGAAATAAAAAAAAAAGATTTTTTAACCAATGGAAAAAGAGACCTTCGCCGGGCAATTAAATCCTGTGGCTAATTAGATTAACTAGATTAGGAATTTAAAAAAAAATTATAATTGTAAATGTTTAATAATTTTATCAACGGATGTTGATTTAAATCAGGTAATATAATGTAAAGTAGGTACCTAAAAGCATTGTGGAACTTCGCGGGGCACCTTGCCTGTCCTTTTGTGCTAAAAACTAACAGAGCACCTGCTTCCTACGTTATCGTAACGATAAATAAAATAAATAGGATTTGGTTTCCTTCTCTGTCACATTTGTGTACTTATACTAATTTTAAAAATTACTTTCCAACAAATTTATAACTTTTAAAGATAAGAATTTAAACTTACACGTTTAAAGCCAAATAAATATTTTGGTCGTTTTTAACAAAATATTTTTTTTTTCGAATATTTTGTTAAACTTTTACCTGTCATTTTTAGAAGTTCTGTAGTATTTGTATTTAATACACAGAGCGCCATCTGTTGGTTAAAAACACACAGACAATTCAGATAAACTTGAAACTTTTTCTAAATGAAATTGGTTTACGTTGAGACTTCACAACTTTTAAAACATCTATTATAATTTAGATAAGACAAAGTTATGTACCAACAAAATTAATTGGACTTTCATTAGGAAACTGTACAAGTATATCATTGCTCTACAAATAGATGAGTAGAGACAACTAGCTTATAATAAAACAGAGACATGGTAACTAACACTTTTCAAAGATCGTCAAGGTTATTCTATATAGAGCATTTTAAATTAACAAACCTTTTGATGATAATGATGATGTCCTAGCCAAATTTTGAACACGGCGACCAGTCTTGATAGTCTCTAACCTTTGTATTGTTATTATATCTTTAAACAATGTATCTAATTAAGCTGTTACATCTAAAGTGCTAACAAAGAAAATTACACTCAAAGAATAGAAAAAGTATTACAATTGAAACAAATTAGCATTTGGTCTGCAGACTGTTGCATACAAACTAAACTGATCCATAACAATCATACCAGTTGTCGCGTCCCCAAGATGCTGGCTGTATTACCCCGCTATACCTAAGTATATGACAACGCTGATGCGCTGCGCCAGATAACCTCTGGCCAATCAGTACAAAATGAATTATGACATTTTTTTAGATAAGCAACTAATTAATTTAATAACAGAGCTGACGTAGTTAGTTTTGGCTAAAGCCCTTCAAAAATATAAGATTAAACTTTATAACTGCTGTTTGATCTATTAAACTTTTAGGAACTATGAAGTTACTAGTTTCTGCCCGTAGCGTCGCACGCATTTTTTCTATGGAATGGTTTCAATGCCATATTCCCATGGGAATTGGGGTATGGGATGAAAAGTAGCTTATGTGTTATTCCAGGACTAGAACTACGTCAATTCAGCCCGATCTGTGCAGTCCTTTTTGCGTGAAAGAACAAACATCCAAACAAACTTTCGCGTTTTTAACATTAGTAAAGATTTTTCAGCAATTTTCAAAATCAAAATTTATTAATTAGCAGGCATGTTCAAACCAGTTAATTAAAAAAATCTACCCTCCAAACTGTGATCGACAATGACATTGGCAAACCGTATCCGTTTATAATGTTTTGTCGATGGCCCGATGGCCGCTCTACATTACCATGAGATTTCACACAGTGAATTCGCTAGCGACTTGATTACGTAGGCGAATAACGAGTGACTTCTTATAAATTTATTTCGAGGTTCCAAGAAAAATATTTATATAGAGTTGTCATTAGTTTTGTTTTTGATTTAGTTATTTCGTTTGTTTTAATTTGAAAAGTTCTATTTGCTTTTTTATTTTTACTTTAATTTAGAAACGACAATTACATATAGAATATTGAGCCGCCATAAAAAATACAATAAAGAGTAGGTACCTGCATAGGTAGATACTTTTTGGTTTTACCTATAGCGAATGAAATTATTCAGAAGTTGCGGGCTTAGTTCTATGAGCATAAAAATAATAATTGTACTTATAGCATAAGATATGATTATTAAAACAAAGGGTCTATAAATACTTTTAAATTATGACTGGCATACTTTGTAAATTTCTTTTTTTAATAAGTCCTTAGTATAAGGTAACGTACCTTTCTATAAAAAAAACAGGGATTCATGGTAGAGGCACAGATGACTGGGCAGAATCGGCTAAATTGCTTCTATCACATTTATATTGGAAGCCGACAGGGACGGTAGCCGTCAGTGACACGTATAGGTTATATTTAATTTAAATCACACAAAGCGATTAACATGGCCCAGGCATCTGGCTTTTAAACGACGATAATTAATGAAGGATGTTCTCAAGTCAAATTATGTATTTTTTATTTATGAATGCATTTTTAGTAGTCATCCAACCAATTTGGTTTTTGCTAATTACCTAAAGCTGTGTGATTTTTTGGTAGAGCAGTCTATGAAGACAATGGTTGCTATTCTATACAAGTATTAGGTTTGCTTTATAATATGACGGCCATCTTTGCTGTCAATTAAAGTTAATATTTTTTATAAAATATGTATCAATTTGATTTTTTGTTCGATAAATTATGTGATAAAAAAAAAGGTTTAAAAAGAAAAATAACATTTGATTTTGTAGCTCTACTAAGATCTAGCATTACAAAACATCTTTGTAGCTCTACATTTGCATGTCAGTAGCAGTTGACAGGTCTCATATTGTATGGGGATTTAATATATTTCTTTGTTTTGTTTTGTAAACCCGTTTGTAAAAATATCAAAACGGATAACAGGGACGCTAGGTCGATCCATCAAAACACAGAAGATAAACTAAGCTTCATGAAACGATCGTTTAAGAAAATAATTCAATCAAACCCGTAATAACAAAAAGTCATAACGTGCGAGTTCAATTAATGAATGTGGGAGGCTTCGCGGGCCCATGGTGGCCCGCCATCTAGCGGGCGAGAGCGCCGCCCACCACCCGCCTCACAGCGGCTACCCGCGGCCACATGTCGCTTATGAATGAATATGAGGCGTTATGATTATGAAAATATGCTCCGCCCCGAATATGGAATATGGAGGAGGGGGTTCGTGAAGCGCGTGCGAATGGGCGAAGTTTGATTTATGAGCCGGGCGCGGCCCCGCCTCCCTGTCATAACCGTATACCTGGTGCGCGCGCGCGCCGCCGCCCGCCGCCCGCCGCCTCGCGCTCAGTCCCGCTTCAGATGGCGAGTGGTGCGCCCGCGAGCACGCCGAACAACGCACTACTTCGACCGAGCCAAGTAGAGGCTCCGCGCGCGAGTGTGCCGACTCAGAGACTCTACCCTATCGTGCCGTGCTAGTGTTCCGCGCCGCCCTGCGATGCGCCGGCATTGAGCGCTCCAGCGCGACACAACATGCCGCGCGTCAAGCCAGCGACCGTCCGACGCGTTTCCATCGGTACTTTACGAATACCATTCCAAAATCAACCACAGTACATCAACACGATTCCACCGCTTCATTCAATTCATGTTTTGGATCAGTGAATTTAAAAAAAAAATGTGATGTTCGTCAATGTTTTGTTTTGGTAAATTTTCCGAATCTCTGAAAACACAAATATCATGATTCAGCTAGCCACAATAAAGTATGGCATTCACCAAAAAGTGATCAATAAATATCGTCACCGGCACGGTGAGTAAACAATAGTGGTTATTTCATACTTTGAAGTTTTATGGGTTTTCTTTATTATTAAGCAGATGTGAGGCATTGTTTTGTAATTATTAGTGAAGACAGACTACACTGTACCGTAGCTTTTATATTAGAATTTTTAGTTTTATAAAGAAGCTTTCATATAGGTAGGTGCTCAGTCATAGTTACCTAAATATTTTTCTAAAGGTAAATTAGGTACACCTTATTTTATCAGATACTAATTTTATGCATGCCTTTGAGGTTCGACACAAACAAATTATTGCTAATGGCCTGTTTCTTTCTACCTACAATTTAAAACCGAAACCGAAATTCCGAAAAATCCATACAGCAATAGCTAGCCCCACTACATAATTAATACATTATTAACCTTACACAGTTAGATATTTTTTATTAGGAATGCATAGAAAACATCCACCGTTCAGTTAGGCAGATTCAAATAACTCTTTAATTACCTCAAAACTGAAAGTGGAGAGGTAAAATCATTGAGTATCTTTTGTTTTTGTGTAAACAGAAAAAAGTCGCCGTGCTTTTTTGTGCCTTTAACTATAAAGTAGAGAATGGTTTACTTTTTCTTCTCTGTTGCAATTTTTTTGAGGTGATTATGGTTTTTGTGTGAGCGTTGAATGACACTTTTTAGGTAATAATCCCATTTTAAGGTAATAGCTTAAATAATACAAACTGATATAGGTACCTATGTATTTTTGAGAATATGAGTAGTATATAAAATGATAAAAGTAGGAAGTTGTTTGTTTGAAATGGATATCTAATGAAGTAACGATAAATGAACGCCAAATAAACCAGCTTTCATGGATAAAGAAAGGTCATGATGATGATGAATCGGTAGGGAATAGCAGGTCCAATTTATAAATAACATCACTTAGTTCAAATAGCAACAATATGTCAGTAATTGCTGGATGCAAGCTGAAGAAAGGGAGCTATGGTGCTCATTGGGGGAGGCCTATGTCCAGCAGTGGACTACTATAGGCTGATGATGATGATGATGTTAGAAATGTAGGCGAGATTTATCCAGATCTCACGAGACCATATAGTAGGCAGATATGATTATTAGTACGGAAGATTTACTGGTTGGACCAATCGCTAAAAAACGAGAAAAGCAGAAATAAATTGTAATAAGATAGTAATTTTATGAATTTGGATGTTTAGTTTTTTAGTTTTTACACACGAATTTTTTGAGCTATATCAGTTTTTAGGACCAGGTTCCTGGCTATTCCAGAAAGCCTTAAATGTCTTTAAAACTTGTTTTAATTAGGTTGGTATCTGTTATTTTTTGTATACCTTATTTATGGTATTGTTAAGAGATGTATATATATATATATGATACCTATTTTCTTATATCACTTTTAAATGTATTTGCGCTATGGTATCTAATTAATCAACAGGTTTATCACAGGTATCTTTGACAGTTTTATTGTAAAGAAAATGAAATGTCTTTATTTTATGAGAATGACATACTGTCAAATTTTATTATGCTTACCACTAGTTCGACTTATCTCATTGCCGGTTTTATTACTGCTCTATAAAATATTTATTGTTGGACATTTTATCTATTAACGATTGAAATAACCTGCCTTTTCATATTCTTATGAAATACACATTAAGTGTTTGTTTGCTCTACTTATAAATTTTCAAATCAAAAGTCGTTAAACTTCAATCCGGTTTTATTTTGAGTTATAATATTTAGATAAATGTAAGTAATTAATAGCTAAATGTTGTGTTTTTGTAAAATAGCGTTCATTTATACAATCATTCGTATAGACATTTATTTATTTAATAATGAATACTGTCTTGTTATATGCTTATACAACCTAAGCAATTAAATAATCAAATAGTCAATTTGATTGCAAGGACAGAAAATTATCGTTTAAAACTTTTTTGACTTCAGTTTGACTAGGTTTGGCGATATATTACTGTAGCCTAATAAAGCTTCACCCGGATAGACGGCCTGCGGTGGCGGCGAATACAATTTGTCTAATTACTTGTTGTAGGCAAAATTTTACTGACCGCAAAGCACGAGTCTGGGCTGGGCTTAACATAGGATACTATTACTTCTTGTAAAGAAGAAGAAGCTTATGATGGGACCAGAACTAAACATTTGAAAATAAAGATAATTCGGTTCAACCAATCAAATTCGTAGGTAAATAAAATACACATGTAAATAAATTTCTAATCTAAACAAATCAAGTCAATGATGTTTTCAAAAATATTTAAATAGACCTTTGCCCAATTGTGGGATCCAGTACCTATTCATATCATCGATCATACGATATTTAGACTGTATACTATATTTCCATTACCTACCTATTTGTACTGAATAGGTAGGTAATGGAAATATAGTAAATTTCAAGTAACCATTCTTATCCCTAAAATATAATTTACCTACTTTCCTTTCAGTTGCATTGATTTGGTACCTACACTCTATAGATTTATCTACATTACAGAGAGGTAAATTAGTTACTTTCTGTTACTAGATTAATTAGCTTTTTTACAAATATACACACCGAAGAATTTTAATGGAAATAATATTCATATCTCTAATGGCGTGTATTATAGCTTGGCCGCAATTGATATTTTAAGACCTGTCGATATCTAACAGCAATAAATCAATAAGATTCAAGCCAGTCCACTAATCAAAGCTTTAATATTCAATACATCAGGTTTCTAATTATCCCACTCATTTGAAAATATTAAAGGCGTAAAACCAGCAGGTAGAGACAGCAGATTTGAAAAAAAAATCGATCATTGTGTGTATATTGGACAATATTTAACAGGAACTCTTCACGGTTGGGCTTTTGGAGCTTTAATAGCTTTTTTTTGATTCTGCGTAAGTCGGCGGCGCGTGGTTCGTATACCGCAAAGCTTTCTTTGAGCGGCCGCCGGTTTCTCTAGCGAGCCGAAAACTACACCAAACACCAACAAACAGTCGTTTTTAATCCTTCTCTTAACAAATAACTGCACTAAGCCGGAATATTGCAACAAACTCCATTTTAAATCCCTCACAGCCACATTATCCCGGATTATATCTCACTTTTGTGGCGGTGTTCACTTCTGCGCTTTTAATTCATAACCGAAATATATTCAGGTGATATATGAATGTTTTATGATAATGCATCACTGGAAAAATATAATTTAGTAATCATAAATGGATATGGAGTTGATTTCTATATTTTTAGCGGTGAAAGTGTAATAAAAATGATAAGCAAATGCATCGAAAAGATTTCTAAGTTAGAGATTTTAAAGTAGGCAAGTTTGTTTTATATTCGGTGTACGTAAACAGGTTTTCGGAAAATAATATATTCGTGACTTAATTGCATTAACTATAGGTACTCATCATAACGTAGCGACATGATAAATTTATGGATCAATTTTAAAAATAAACATCAAGGTTCCTTTAAACCTACCGTATCGTTTAAACTACCTACCTAGCTTTATTTTTTAATTTTAACAAACATTTTTATAATGAAAATATCCTAATGTAAATAAAGCTATTAAGTTATTAAAACCTAAGTAGGGTTTTAATAACTTTTTTATTATTTACGTTTATTAAATACATAAAGAAATTCATAGTATTATGAAAGGATAACCTATACTTCGACGATTTTAACGATACGTATTCTTTCCTTTACCTTGAATGATTGAAGTGAAAAAAAATCAAAGTGAGCTCTCCATTTCCTAGTTTTAATTAGTTGTAACATGAATTTTGTGACGTATCCTAGAGTCTTGTAAGGTCTAAATAAAGCTCTTTGGCTTTAACTATAAGGTCTGATTAGATATCAAGAGGTATGGTAACTTGCAATGAAACAATGATAATAAACCAGCAAAGTGCGTGTCGGGCCACGCCAATGTAAAGTTCCGTAGTTGTTGCACAGTACTACTACGGAACAATACATTAACAACATCATTTTTCAAAGTCTTTTATAATGATTTTTTCAGATATTTTTCTTTTTGTATTTCTTCTATCTATCACAGTATTTTTTTTAAGTTGATCTAGATCACTTGTTATATTCTAAAGCATTATGCTGTGTATTTAATTTAGGTATAGCTTTCTTTTTTTAAAATTGGGCAAGCGTCGCAGAAGACCGCAAACACTGGACACAACTGGAGGAGGCCTTTACCCGAGAGGGGTCCTAACCACTTATAAAATAAAAATTTAATTCAAATCAATCGATACTATCATATTATAATTAAAAATTGCGCATGTTATTTAAAATTTTCAAATGTATTTACTGACACATTATAAATAATTTTTTCATTTGACATCAACTTTTAAGGTTGATTTGATATAAATATGTTACTTAGATGGTTACGGAATAAAAAGGCTTTTTTATTTTTATTTATTTTATTTTATTTATAGCTTTCTTTTTATCTTCATTATACTATTTTTAAAACAGAACAAAATTACTTAAAAGCTTAATATTTCACAATGATATATAAATGGGTTTCGCTCATCGCACAATATTTTAGAGCGACCTATCTAAAAATATCCCACCTCATAGAAAAATATGTATCCTTATCTTAGGAACACTAAAAAAAACGATTATTTTAAAAAAGGTTTTATTTTAGCTCTTTGTCGACGTGATTATTAATCAATTTGTATCTGCATACTCATGCCATACACTTAGTCAAAATTCAAAATTCAAAATTCAAAGTGCTTTATTTCCTTAAGACCTTACAGGACATTTTGACACGTCATAAAATACATGTTAAAAAATAATTGAAATTATGAAATAAAGTGCTCACTCACAGTAAGAGTCTGGAATGGAAAAAAAATAGATTAAACGGTAATTACTAATTAGTGTAAATTCAAATACCTACCTACATTCAAACTTATATTCAATGCGTTTAAACAGAGTTCACTCAGGCTCACCAATAGCTACATTTATTTTTATTCAGTGCTTATATTATTTATTTTTACATTAAAACTGCTGGACACAACACATCTAGTCCTATTTAAGCAGAGGTTGTGTTATTGGTACCTATATAATAAGTGATATAGTTACCTACTTAATACAATACACTTCATAGTTTCGAAATTCATATACTATACACCTATTTAGTTATATCTATTAATGACTTCTCTCATTATAATACACCACCTCATTTATTTACCTACGGCTGTACAATAACAGATTAGTTGTATAATTTACTTTAAACCAATAAAAACCCTTTCACTATCATGCCAAAAGAGAATAAGTGTAATGAAATTGATCCTGTAGGTAGGAACGTCAATTACATAAGTATTATAATCATAAACTGAGTGTTTACTTAATCATAACTCACTAAATTATTTGATTGTTATTTTTTGTATACGTATTACGCAATCATAAAATGAAATTCAAAAACTAAATTTTTGAACGTTAGCCGTTTCGTGCATCGTGATTAGACGACTAGCGCCATCTGTCATTGACTAGCGGAACTACAGACATTAGAGAAGCGTTGAAAATGATATCGTGTGGCGTACTGTGGTTGATACTATAGTTTTAGAACCTGCTTTTCAGTGTTTTATTGATAATATTAAAATAAATAAAATAAATCTTTTGCGCAGATTAAAAATGATCTGTTTTCTATTTATAACCGAATAATAATTATCATCGAAGTAATAAAGTATTTTTTGTTATAGGTGAAAGCTCGGGATCGTGTTCGGAAGATGAAATCAGTAATGCCGTGGTCGAAAACAGGGAAAGACCTGAGCCACACATGTGCCCGAGATGCCAAGAACAATTCGAAAACCTGCACGAGTTTCTCTTCCACAAGCGATTATGCGACGAGAAAGCGATGCAGATGGGCGAGGAGAGAATGCATTCAGACCCGGAGGAGATGGTCGTTTCCGGGGACGAGGAAATGGACGGTCCGAACAAGCGGCTAGAGCAGGTGCGGCGGCACCGGCAAGACGCCGAGAACAACAACAGCCTGGAGGACGGCGAGGCGGAGGTGCCGGAGGCCGACGCGCCGCCCGTCGTCGGCCTGCCCTTCCCCGTCGCGGGACACGTCACGCTCGAAGCCCTTCAAAACACTAAAGTTGCCGTAGCGCAGTTCGCCGCAACCGCGATGGCCAACAACGCCGATAATGAAGCCGCCTTGCACGAACTAGCAGTCTTACAAAGCACGCTATTCACGCTGCAACATCAACAAGTATTCCAACTGCAATTAATACGCCAACTCCAAAGCCAACTATCGTTAACGAGGAGAAAAGATGATACGGCGCCGAGCCCGCCTCCGAGCGACCTAGAGCCAATCGTCCCGGTGCTGCCTCCAGCGCGGTCACCGTCGCCGCCGCCGTGTCCGCCGCGGGAGCCCTCACCTGTCATATCCACACCCCCCACTAGCCAAAGCTTGCCGTCGACTCATTCACATCTCATTCCTAAGACGGAGCCGCTCTCCGTTCCTAAGCTCCCGACCTCATCTCCGCCAATGATGTCCCACCCGCCCTACAGCTCCATCTCGTCGTCGCTAGCTTCTACGATCATTACGAACAATGATCCCCCGCCGTCCCTTACTGAACCGAACACGCTGCAGATGCTACAAAAGAGAGCGCAGGAAGTGCTCGACAATGCCTCCCAAGGCCTCCTGGCGAACAATCTCGCCGACGAACTCGCATTTCGTAAATCTGGAAAAATGTCGCCCTATGATGGAAAATCCGGCGGACGCAATGAACCATTTTTCAAGCACCGCTGCAGATATTGCGGAAAAGTTTTCGGAAGTGACTCTGCTCTGCAAATACACATCCGATCACATACGGGTGAGCGGCCTTTCAAATGCAACGTGTGCGGATCTCGATTCACAACCAAAGGGAACCTAAAAGTACATTTCCAAAGACATACATCAAAGTTCCCACACGTGAAGATGAACCCCAACCCGATACCGGAACATTTAGACAAATATCACCCGCCGCTATTAGCACAACTGTCTCCGGGACCGATTCCTGGAATGCCTCCTCATCCGCTCCAGTTCAACCCGGGTGGGCCTAATCCTTTCCCGCCGAGCTTGCCACTCTACAGACCACCGCATCACGATTTACTGCCACCTCGTCCTATGGGCGATAAACCATTACCACCGCACCCCCTGTTCTCAATGCGAGAAGAACAAGATGCTCCGGCTGATCTCAGTAAGCCATCCGCGCCGAGCCCCGCACGATCCGCACATGATGGATTTAAATCTGAACCCCAAGATGAGGAAAGTCAACGAGATTCTAGTTTCGAAGATACAGACCGCGTTACACCCAAGCGCGAACCGGAAGACAACGACATCCCCCAAGACGAGGAACCAGCTCGATACCCTTCCACCTCACCTTACGACGACTGCAGCATGGACTCAAAGTACAGCAACGAAGAACATATCGGCAGAGAAAGCCCACACGTCAAGCCTGATCCAGATCAACCGGAAAATCTTTCAAGTAAGAATTCACCGATATCGGGACCAATTTCAATAGCAACGGGACTTCGTACCTTTCCCGCGTTTCCATTGTTTCCCCAATCACCACCCAGTAGTATTTCCTCCGGCAGCCTGACTCCTTTCCGCAGTATTCCACAAACTGCCGGCGAAATGGACTTGACTCGTGACCCTCATTTTTTTAATTCACTCTTACCGCGGCCGGGTAGCAATGACAACTCTTGGGAAAGTTTCATAGAAGTAACTAAATCCTCAGACACCGCAAAATTGCAACAATTAGTAGATAACATAGATAATAAACTCTCTGACCCTAACGAATGCATAGTATGCCACAGGGTTCTGTCCTGCAAAAGCGCTTTGCAAATGCATTATCGAACGCACACTGGCGAGAGGCCTTTCCGATGCAAATTATGTGGCCGGTCGTTTACGACTAAAGGCAATTTGAAGACTCATATGGGCGTCCATCGCATTAAGCCTCCCGTCCAGATGCTGCATCAATGCCCTGTCTGCCACAAGAAATTTCCTGATCCATTCTCATTGCAACAACATGTGCGACTTCACACCAACGAACGAAATAACATGCCTTGTGATCAATTTGGCAGTTTAGATTGCGACAGTTTTCCATCTTTGAGCAACGGGTCTGAAGTCTACGAATTTTCGCCATACCATCCTATTCCGCGTCCTATGTTTCCGACTCCAAGCACTCCCGGCGACCGACGGGCGGACTCCCGCGGGACCGACGATGAGAGCGGCCGGGACGAGCCCGCAAATCGGGAGTTCGACGACGACTCATATACAAAAGATCGTCGAACTTCGCCGCTCTCCGTCTGCGCCTCGGCGTCCGAATGCGAAATAAAAACCATCACCACAACGGCTTCCCTCCCATCGGCGACAGGTTCGGAGAGCGGGCGTTCGGCGCGAGGGTCCCCGCCATCGCCGACGCTGTCGACGCTGTCGACGCCGCCGCGGCTGCCGCTGCACTCGCCGCAGCCGTCGCCGCCCACGCCGCTAGCCGCGCTCGGCGCGCTCGGAGGATCGCCCTTCAGCCCGCTCGGACTCGCGTTCCCTTCCGCAGGTATGCGATGCATTCCGTCTTAACGTCCGCCCCGGTCGCCCACATTTCCATTTCCCTGCATTTATCCTCGCTCGCCCACTAATCATAACCGAGCTCTCTGACCCGCCGCAAACGAAACAACGACATAACTTGAACAATGCTAACCATCTCGCTGTACCTAATCGTGCGTTCAAAATCAAGCCGACCTAAAGTGACATGGAATTTTCACTGAATGGTGTTTGTTTGTGTGCAGTGCGCGGAAACACAACATGTAACATCTGCTACAAGACGTTCGCCTGCAACTCGGCTCTCGAGATCCACTATCGCAGCCACACCAAGGAGCGCCCCTTCAAGTGCACAGTCTGCGATCGCGGATTCTCAACAAAGGTAATTTCATTTACGCAATACTTACTTAAGTTTACCAAATGAAACTTTACGATTGGGTAAATAGGTACGATTCTAAACACGTTTTGTTGGCCAGTTTTCAGATATATACACAGTGCACGGCAATTACTTTTTACGCCTACTCTACATATAGATTCACAATGTACGAGTAGGTACTCTTCCGTTGATTATTTCAATTTGATTGCTTTAACCTCCCACAATATACTTTAGACTGTTTGCAACCGTCTGCAGTTAGCTCAATGGTTTCAATTGTAAATACTAGTTGTAATTTTTCTATTCCTTTGCTTGTAATTTTCGTTGTTAATAAAGATTTTAATATACTTAAATTCTGTACTGTAGGCATACAGTGGACCTACAAACCCGTAGATCGAGTATCGTTGGCTTTTAGCCAGTTCATACTTTATTGTTACACAAATAGCAAAAGCATGCGTGTTTACGACATTTCCACTAATTTTCACTTCATCTAAAGAAATCCATTGACAATAAAATCTGTAAATTATAAATTGTTTGATGTAGCTAAATTAGCTGTTACGTACGACGTTTGATTCCGTCGCTTCTTGTTTTAAAATAATACTGATGTATTTGAGGCGTTGAATTCAAAGTTTAGCGTGAGCGACTCGAGACATCGGCAAGTCTAAACTGCAAGACTAAGTTCATGCGCCGGTTTCATTTCATCCAAGTTTCAGTGCATTAATTTTGCAAGCAGTAATTACAAGTCGCTAGTCGACGCCTCTAGTTCGCATTAGTTTAAGCTGTTGTCTTCCTCCGTCGCATCCGAGAAATGCCGACATCCGAGTAATTGACGACTAACTTCGCAAACTTGTAGGCTCGTTTGTTTAGATTTAATCAAATCTCTAAGTTTATTAATAGTCTGCATTCCATTCAAAATTAGAAATTAGATATCATTAAACTGGTTCACGTAATCATTGGCGGAGTCGTAAACTGATCAAATTGGCATAATTAAATATAATCCAAGCGTCCTACTTAGAAATATTAAAACGCTACATTACTACACAAACCGCACATATCAATTCTTATCTGACGTATGACATTTTATAAATGGCTGTATAAGATTTATTAATTCAGCGTTCGAACTTCGAAACAATAAATAAAGCTGGTTAAAAGCATTTTTATGGTGTTTATAATTACAACGAGATCGGCTAATACTTGTGTCGCGTAAAGGCTGCGCTTGCGCACGACGAGTCGCCGGACTATGTCGCGCAGCGCCACAAAAATGATAACTCATAAAAACAACGTCATGGAAAACGATCGGAATATTAATTCATGTCGTAAAATATTTATTGCTTATAAATCCTTGAGCCTTTACCTACGCTTCTCGTCATAAAAAGATTATTTATGCTTGACAAAGTAACATTTTCGTATGTTTCCCAAAGTGTCCAAGGGACTTATCAATAAAATGGAGATTAATTTACGACGGGCGCCGTGGTTTAAAGTTTAGACCCTTCCAACGCCAACGACTCTTCTGTGTTTGTTTTAAAAGAGAAACATTGAAAGAAAAGTTCAAACTGAATCTCACAAATGATCAAACCACTAAAATGATCAAAACCTAGCTGAGTATTGACATTATAATACACCATAAAATGAAAATAGTAACTTATTAATGATTCCTAGCAAATACAGGGATTAATGATTAATTTAACGAAACTTACCCATAAATAATGAATAGCCTACCCCCGCCATTCCAGGTAATGTAACATAACTAATATTAATTACTCTGTAGCTAGAATAATATGTTTTATTGATATTACGAACTTACTAGGGATCGTTAATTGCTTCGACATTTTCTCAATATTATTCATCTATTGTCGACTATTGGTTAAGCGGCTCTCTACAACACTTTCATAAAAGGACTCCAAAACTTTTCATTTTAAAGGTTGTTGTTTTTAATGACCATTTTCGGCCTTAAACTGAAAATTTTCCAGTCATTTTCAATCTAGTAGCAAGCCATTTTGAATATTTTCGAAAGATTTAAAATCAGATAAAATGTATTTATAAATCAACATGGCCATCTACAATGATTCCCGCAGTAGACCATCAATATCTATAACCCCTGCTAGTTAAAGGTCCTCCTTTATGACATCAAAATATTCGTCCCTAATCGAATTGTAGACCAGTGTTGGATTTCGTACGATAATTATCGTATTTATACGATAATTAGTCATTAAGTACGATATACTATCCTAATTCATGGATCGTACGCAAAAATACGATAATTTTCATATTGACAAGTTATTTTTAAAAATTACATAAAAACACCTTTTTTCCATATAGCAACATTAGACTTCATACCATAGACATAGATCCTATAAATAGAGTATCTCAAAATGTAAGACAATTCACGTTAACAACAGACAAACAAAGTGAACCTTAACACAATCAGACAACGTCCAAAATAATTTCACTGTTAGCTAGTTAATAGTGAAGTAAATTTGTACTCTATGTGATTGTGATAAGGCTATAAGTGATTGTGTGGTTTTGAACCCACAGACGCAATGTTAAGATGAGTGAATGACAAAAGTAATGAATGACGGAATGGAGTGCATTGAACAGGTTGCAGAAGTCGATATAAATTTAGGGTAAACAAAAATCTCGATCTACAATACTATTTTAATATACCTTGATTCCAACGAATTCCAAGTTGTTTTTTTTTCCTTTTTCCTTTCAATAATACAAGGTATTATAGTTATATTTTTATTTCAAGAAAATATCGTTTTAAACTCTGTTTTTCCAAGATGTACGATCTTTTTCTAATAAATACGATATTTTTGAACGAAACGTACTATATTTTTTAATCTGTCCGAATCCAACCCTGTTGTAGACTGAATATTTTAAAAAACAACTCTATAAGTATTCCAAACGCAGAAAATACTGCTAAATTCAAATGTGTTTAAAAGAAAACAGCTGTCTCATTAATGATTTATATAGAGCCTATAAAGGCTATTTTTCTCTACGATACATTTATATATTAGGTATCGTTATTTATTTTACAATTATTTAGATCCGACGACAGAGTGTTTTCGATTCGAAAACAGAACACATTCTTTTGTCTTGGACTTAGACCCTTAGGTACTACACAAATTAAACTGATTTCACAAAACAAAACAATTCACAATTTTTTCTTACTAAACCTTTTTCTAACATAAAGCTTAGAATATATCATGATGACCACCTTTCAACACAAAACAACTGGAAAGAAATCGCTGCACGCTCAGAAACGCGTTAAACTTATAATATAACTGTTGGGGTAAAATAATAAGTTTAACCAAAAAAAATTATAATTATCAAACACTGAAGCACTAAAATATCTGACTCGCATAATAAAATTACTTGGCGGACTACAGCGCAAATTCGTGTTAGTCGCGTTCTAAATACGGCCCTGGGTCCATTTAAAGATTCATAGAACACCCCGTATACAGCTAGATTGGAATAATCGATAAATTGCTTTGCGCGTGAACTTTTGTGGGTACAACGGTCGAAGACACTTATTGTAATTTTAAATGTGTTTGTAAACGAAAGCTCCTTGCGGTGCAAGGCGTGAATGCTGTTTCTAACACCCTTTATTTATAGCTGCATCGTTTTATTAGGTTCTAGCAATGCATATTTGCATATATTAGACTAAAGACAGACTAAAGTCTGTAAATGTACACGAATATTATACCTGCATTTAAATACAAACACGGTAACTTGATCAATTCAGGTAATAATTGTAGTTTTAGCTCAATGGTTCAATTGTAAATACTAGTTGTAATTTTTCTATTCCTTTGCTTGTAATTTACGTTGTTAATAAAGTTTAATACGTTTTACGCATTTAGAAGTAGAACTAACTTAAAAGATTCAAGTCTTTCAACATTCTAAGTGGTTAATTTCCTTTAGAGTTTAGACCGTACAGGAATCTTAGATAAGAGAAAAAATCAAAAGTAAAGCACATTAAAAACATATTTTGGGTGTTTTCTATAAATATAGGTATAAAATATATATCGAGGCTATGTAATGTATTGTATTAAACTATCAGTCATCTATACCCATAACACAAGCTCTACTTAGCTTGGGGCTAGATGATACTGTGTGGATTGTCCAGCATTTTTAATTTATACTAATTATAAGCGATCACACTTGGTGTGTTTTTGTTACACATATTATTTAATTAACTGAACTTAAAAATACCTAGTGGTAACCAAGTTGAACAAAGAGGTCCATATCATAACCACCTTTTACAAAATAAGGCCATAATATCATCGATGCATGTTAATAAAATTCTTTGAATTAATTATTGTAGAGTTATTTCTTCGTATAGTAGGACCTCGTATTAAAAACAAATAACTAGAATAAATTATTAAGAATCGCTAATTAATGGTATGGTATTTTACTTTCAGCTATATGTAACAGCAATTTAAGACAAATTTATTAGCCTTTTAATGGAATATATTTCATAAATATGCATAAAAAAACAAATATAGTAATCCATAAAAAGTATAATTTATTTCTAAAATTTATTAGATACAGAAACAAGATAACGTATTAATAGTGAAATATCGCGCTAAGTTTTAAAATAATTTGCATAACCATAAAATTAATAATATGAAAGAGCACTCTACTTAATGTTATACTATTAGGTCAGCTAATTTTAATATAGATATGTTTCCAAACGCAGGGCTTTTCGTTTCGTTTGGAGTTCAAAGAACAAAATCTAAAAAGTTCCACAAATATTAGGCCAAACGACTGTCGGTTTTAAGTTGCAATGACTAAAATTTAAAGCGTGTTTTTATCAGTTATAAACTATTAAAACACAAAACACTGTGAACTGCCAAGCATTTGGTTAAAATTTAAAGCGTATTTTTATCAGTTATAAAATATTAAAACACAAAACACTGTGAACTGCATGCGTTATTTATTAATGAAAGTGAACTACACAAACTAGGTTAGTTTTTTAATAATAATTAATATTTGTGTTTCTTTTTAACTAAAATACTTCAAATATACCTTTATAAATTACTAGCGACCCGTCCCGGCTTCGCACGGTTTTATTATACGTATAAACCTTCCTCTTTGCTCACTCTATCTATTAAAAAAACCGCATCAAAATCCGTTGCGTAGTTTTTAGCATTCAAAGGGACAAAGAAAGCGACTTTGTTTTATACTATGTAGTGATGATCTTAATAAATACCATAACACTTGAATGATCAAAAGTAAGATAGAAATTCGCACGCACTTATTCCCTTTCTCATGTAAAGCGTTTATCCATACTTATTATAAACGCAAAAGTAATAACGCAAGTTAAAAAAAGTATAAAGTTTATACTCGTATGTATGGATGTTTGTTACTCTTTTACGCAAGAAAAATGTTTTTATGGTACACATCCCTCAATAATCAAACTTTTATGGGACCACCACAAATCATTGTTTATACAACAGCGAATAAATTTTTCCAATATTAGACACGGCGTAAATTTCACCAAAATTATTGTAATAGTTGGGAGTCCACCATTTTTTTTCCTGATTCAAACACGGAAAAAATATTTTATGGAACCATTTACAATAGTGATCAGCTAAATCGGTTTAAAGTGTGAATTTTTTTTTAAGAATTTTATTTTCTTGATTTTTACTATCCAAATTTAATAATAAAATATAATAATTTATAACATTAAAAATTAGAATAAGTAAAATAAAAGAAATTAATCATATGCATACATACAAACATACTCTCATTTCACAAAATGAGAACTGCCTTATTTTGAAGTGTTATGAATAGCCTGAAATAGGTAGGTACTTACCTACTTTGTAAAGTAAAGCAAGTCTTGCTTGAAGGCTAGTTACCTACTTACTCGTTATCTTCTTTTCATTGTAATGATACAATCGTTTCTAAGAATGTGCCACAAATGCAGAAACATAACCTCAGTTTTGCTTTGTCTGAAAATATCTTAATTAGGACGTCTAGCTGAACGTAAGTAGCTGAAAAAAATCTTAATAACATCACTAAAATAATTTTTTGTGCTGGACTTCTGCACTATTATTTTTTATTATAAGATTCTAATTAAAAGATAATAACAATTATTAATCGGAGTCCTCATTTTGTACAGTTTACACAATAAGGACCCGATTAATTAACTTATGAAAGTATGTATAAGTACACTGTTAACATGAGTTTTTACCTATTTTCCCTGTATCCATCGCGTAGCGGCAAGTTGAAGACAGGGCGCTATGGCACTCATTAGGGTAGGCCCATGTGCAGCTATGGACAAATATAGGTTGATGATGATGATGATGATCCGCCGCGTTGAAGCGATCGTTTTCACGGAGCGACTAATATTCTAATAGGTAATCGTATTATGTTAGTAAATCTTGTAAAAACAACTGTAACATTAATCACTTGTGAGTTCTAATTAAAAATAATTTATTAACATTCAGTCATTTTAGATTATTTTATTTTTATCATAATATTTTGATTTACCTGTGTCTTTTTTTGATTCAATTTATTAAAACAGTTTATGGTCTACCAGAGTAGGTACATATTCTTATGGAGTTATCCGAGTATTCTTCATTTCAATCATACAAAAATGAGACATGGTCCTTTTAGGGTTCCGTGGTCTACAAAGAACCCTTATTGTTTCATAATGTCCAACTGTTCGTGCGCGACTTAGTTCAGACTATTAACTAATTAAGCAGTAATTTAACATGCATTATTAACCACTCCGACGACAAAGTAAAAATAAAATATACAATAATTTTATACCTGTACTCCTCCCCTATACCTAAAGTGGGGATGAATGTTTTTTCTCGTCTAGTCTATTATGTAGGGTAGGACAGAGGTTGGCAACCTGCGGCTCTCATGATGTAAAGTTACGGCTCTCCAGTTCAATACGCAGAAACTAAAAATATTATTTTTTTATTATAATAATCATTAGAAATATGTAGTGTGATCGATGAGTATAAGTGTTAAATCTATGAACTATATTGACACGCGTGTAATGTCTCTGATGATGCAGGCGTGCATAAGCAGCGGTAAAAAAATTGAGGCCCTTTAAAAACTGGGAAATTTTGTAAATTGTAACTTTTAGATCTTTTCTTTGAAAAGATTGCGGACCTCAGGTATAGGGTATCGTGTTGTATAGATCGTTCACAAATATACCAATACAATTTTTCGATTCAGGGTTTCGTTTGCGAGAAATTATGATTTGAATTGCAAATTTTTGTTGAATTCAAATGTCTCCCGCCCCCTTCTGCAGCCAGCTAAAATGTTGTTTTTGGAAATGTAAACCCAATAGTGGTGTATAATGAATATAAAAGTAAAACTGTGAAAGCTATCTTAGTGTCCTTTACTATTAACTAGTGATGGTGGATCAGCTCTACATAATATTTAGATGACGATATTAAGCAGTTGTGTAAAACATGCAAAAAAGCTAGAAACATGTAGCGTGGCTGACACTCACTTGATCGGTTTCAGTAAAGGTTTCGGTTCCAAAGGTTGCCAATGATTAATGCAATTTCTAAGTTATTTAGAAATTACACACACACTACACAGAAATAACATTACCTAATCTTGTACGATAGCACAGATCCCATTCTATTCTAGTCCAACTCGCACTTGGCCAGTTTTATATAGGTTTATTTTTTAATATATCTAACGGTTTTACCCTTTCTCCTTAGCCTGTTTTTCCTATGCCCGTGCACTGTTTTACCCAATTCTCGTCAACAAATTTTACCCATCGCCTGTCATCTTACCTTTTGCTAGTGAAATGTTACCCATCCCCACAGATTACTCCTAGTAAAGGGCCCATTCCCCTGCATTGTTTCACCATTTACTTGTGTACCTATTTACCCATGCCCTATCTGTGTATTGATTGCTAGTGAAATGTTACCCATCCTCACAGATTACCCCTTATAAAGGGTAATTTTTGCCCATTCCCTGTATAGTTTTACCTTTTATCCATACCCTACCCGTGTATTATTTTCTTGGGTGTGTGTCTAACGTGTGTGTGTTTGTGGTTCCAGAGCAGTGGCGGCGGTTGCCGGTGCGGTAGGCGCGCGCGCGCACCCCGCCCCCCGCACGCCACTGCTTTGGATCTCTGGAACGCCTTCGTATACCCGGTATGAATGGAGACGCATGACAGCGTGCACCACACATATTTACCACTTTTAACCAGTATTTACTAGTTTGAACGCGGGTATTTACGAGTTTGAACGCGGGTATTTGCGTAATAATGTTCGCGCGAGTATTCCGAATATTTTCATAGTACCTACCTATTAGCTGTTCTAATCGCCTTAATGACTAAAATTGGAAGTAAATATGTGTGATGTGTTTTTCTTTTGCTGTACCACGACCAACGTGAAATATTGTATAAGCGAAAACCTTCACGCGGTGTAAAGTAAAAAAAAAGACGCGCGAAGGTCGTGGTAAAGATTTTTTTATTTAGCAATGCTGGGATAACAATCATACAGCCGGTTAAATAGCAAATTAATACACCTAATTAGTGCTATAAACTAAACGTACTAAGAACGCTAAAAGCTTAATTAAACTAAATACCTAACACAACTACGTGATGAAATACATTCCATTATACCAGACATGTACCTAACCTAAATATGTAGATTAGTTGGTTCATAGACTTAAAAAATATAGCTCTTGGAATTATGGCAGTCAATTTGAATAAATGTAACAAACTGTATTAGGTGGTGGAATTAATTGCATTAATTCTAGCAGAGCTAGTATCTAATTACAGGCTATGTATGTAATATTACAAAATGCTGATTATTTAGTGCTTTCGATCTGTAAATAGCAATAACAACACTTGGAACCTTAACATGAATCGAAACGGGTTGAGACATCGCTACTTGAAATACTTAGATCCTTAATAGACTTTGTTTATACATCATTGAAACAGATTCATAAAATACGAGTACGATTATGAATGAATATTACAACAATTTCTTATCAACAATTCTCATCAAAATTCCGAATAATCCAGTTAGGAGTTAGGTATCGTATCCAAAATTAGGTATAGTATTCATTAGACAAGCAAAAGTAGATCACAGAGAACTAAACGCTGTTTAGGTACTACACCTTACTCGCACGTAACTTCAAACTCAGCTTACGCTTCTTTGCCAAAATTTACCACTAAAACCAAAACTAATCGTACTGACATCCACAGGGCAACATGAAGCAGCATATGCTGACCCACAAGATTCGCGACATGCCACCTGGCTTCGACAAGAGCGCGCCTGGCATGTCTGATGATGGAAGAGACAGTCCTGATAGACGGTCTTCTCCCGATAAGATGGACCTCAAGAGATCTCCGCCGGCAATGCCTCAGCCGCCGATGACGCATGTCCCGCCTATGGATATGCCGCCGATGCCGAAACGACCTAGCAGTAAGTTGTTTGATATCTAAAAACGGTACCTACTGATGATAAGTAATAGAACCAGATTTCACATAATAAAATGGTTTAACGTTTACTATTTTAATAAAGAAAACCACATCATGTGATGACCGATGTAGTGCGATGGGCGAAGGACCGCTTGAGAGGCAGGAGGTTGCGGGTTCGATTCAAGCCTGGGACAAATGTACGATCGGAAAGAAAATATTTGTTCTAGGGTTCTGGATGTTTTCTATTTAGAATGAATGATGATGGGCTAGATGATACTGTGTTGATTATCTAGCGTTATTTGTTTATCAAGTACTTATTTATATTTATTAATAAAATATGCTTTCTGTTTGGTTAAATCGACCTTAAATTTATCCTGAGTTTGAGCGCTGGGAGGTGCGACACAGTTTTAAACTTTAGGGCTTTGCACGGTTACATTGTATTTGAGCTTATTTATGTTTCTGTTCATTCTTAGTAAATAAACAAAAATTACGATTACCGCCGATGACAAAACGACCTATAAAAAGATCTTTATTTGATGATTTTCACAATCTGATGATTTTATTTACAAACGGTACTGATATTTACCAGTAAATAGTGAAACGTTCGAAATGAGAGTTTAAGAGATAAAAACACTTGTTTATTTTGAGCTTTAGGGGAAGCTTATAATGTGTTAATTCACTTCATGTTTATGTTAGAAATTTAGTAGAATTGCCATGAACGAACCAGTCAAACATTGCCATTATATCAGTCAAACAGTAGAACCAGTCAGAATGTTTGAAAACCTCATACATTCACTAAAAGTAGGTTATGGGCGTAATCGATACACGCTGAAACGCCTACACGAATATCTGATTAGCATACTTGAGTAGATAGCTATAGAATTCTAGGAATTTAAGTCGTACCTAATTATGACTCAACAATCGATACAAATAAGTAAAAACCAAATTTAAGTCTGCATGGAAACGAAACAGTTCTTCCAAGCATAGCTACAAGACTAACGTATCTAAACCGAAAACTAAAATTTACACAAATTATAATATTTTGTGTAAATTTCAGAAAATGGATTTCAAGATCGTTTCTTCGATCCCCTCGATTCCCTTTATACCAAACCGAGTACCTTTTTTTTGAGGAAAACATTAGCATGCTATCTTATTGTTTTCCTGTCCTGTATTACATAGGTACGAGTATCTACGCTTCTTGCCTGACCTTCTTTCTATCTTCAAATAGGTTATTACTTAGTCCAGTTTCTATTTGTTTACACGCACTGTAACTACATAATCCACGACGAATGATGGGGAAAAACTCACACAAAACTCCAACTTTCTTTACACCATCTCGCCTGCTGGATAATCCTCACAGCATCATGTAGCCCCAAGCTAAGCAGAGCTTGTGTTATGGGAACTAGACTAGATGACTGATATACTTAATACTGTAACATTACATAGATACATAGTTTTTTGTACAAGTTTCACTGCAGGAACATATAAAAACTGCAAAATATTATTCTAATCATTTTATCCTTTACAGTGCCTACAGGGCCAAGCCACCCACCACCGCCGGCGTCCTCCAAACATCTTTGCGGAGTCTGCCGTAAGAACTTCTCCTCGTCATCAGCTCTGCAAATCCATATGCGCACGCATACAGGAGATAAACCTTTTCGCTGCGCAGTCTGCCAGAAGGCGTTTACTACCAAAGGAAATCTCAAGGTGAGGACACTATTTCGAATCATCATCATCATCATCAACCTACAGGGACTAGTCCACTGCTGGGCCTCCCCTAATGAGCTAATTTTAAATAGCTTGAAATTATTGAACCGTTTGATTTCCGTCAAGTAGTTTTGAGAATAAATAATCGCACAGATCATAATAGTCCATCGCAATGGATAAAAAAGCCTTAGGCAATACCTACCATAGACGAGCCAGTCCTTAATAACCGAATCGCAAGATTGCCTCTAGATTTTAGGCGACACCGCTGCCGCCGTGCTAAAAGGTGTCACAGCACAGGGGGTTAGTCACACAGAACTTTAAAATGGACGATATGTTGACCATTTTTTATATACCTATTGACAAATAAAACACCTAGGTATCAAATATATTTCAAATCTAACTGACGGACTCATTAGATTTTTTAAGGAAACTAGCCTGGCTGCAATTACGATGACTCTAGATTGTTAAGGCATTGTTTTAGTCTTTTAGTATAAAAGTTTCAACAAGCTAATTTGTACTCTATTCTCAGGTCCACATGGGCACACACATGTGGAGCGGCGGCGCGTCCCGCCGTGGCCGGCGCATGTCCCTAGAACTGCCTCCGCGGCCGTTGCATGAGCCTCACGAGCTGCTGCGGCGTCCTGATCTCTTCTACCCATACTTACCCGCGCCTTTCCTCAACGGGATGCAGCAGAAGGTAAGAAAGAGACAGAAAAGCTATAGATCTTCCCAATACGATAGAGCTATTGATTACATATTAAGAGCAGATATGAACTCTTCCACCCATACCTACCCCCGCCTTTCCTCAACGGGATGCAGCAGAAGGTAAGA
Organism: Eupithecia centaureata; assembly: GCA_944547425.1. NCBI lineage: Eukaryota > Metazoa > Arthropoda > Insecta > Lepidoptera > Geometridae > Eupithecia > Eupithecia centaureata. Next base: position 5,266,132 of record OX155694.1, read on the forward strand.
GAGAGAAAAGCTCTAAAGAACTTCCCAATACAATAGGGCTATTGATTACATATTAAGTCCAGAAAAGACCTCTTTTATCCATAGGTACCTACCCGCGCCTTTCCTCAACGGATGCAGTAGAAGATAAGAGAGGAAGAAAAGCTTTGAAACTTCCCAATACGATAGGGCAATTGATAACATATTAAGTTCCGAAAATATTAATAGCAGAATTTTAACTGAAACTTTTTGTCCAACAGCTGAACGAAATATCAGTGATCCAGCAGAACGCGGGTCAGAACGGAGTAGGAAAATTTCCGGGACTTCTCGGCTTCGGAGCGTTCGTCGGAGGCCGACCCGGCGCCGCGTCTCCCCTTGAGCGTCCCCCGTCCATTGACGGCGGGGACGAGCGACAAGCCGCCATGAGGGAGCTCGCTGAACGAGGCCGAGAGCTGGCAGAACGCAGCCGGCAGATGCGCGAGGAGGACTACCGCTCTCCCCCCGCGCACCACCCCCTCCAACCTCCATCAGCACAACCCTCTCCCCCCGCCCCGCATCACCAGCTACCCCACCCCCTCTCATCCCTACCCCCTCCCGCCCGCACCGAAGGCCTCACCGTCTGAACCGATCAAACTAGATCTAAACTACATTCCAATTATAAAAAGAATGTTACATCGGAGGCGGATACTGAAGACCGTCCGAGCTACGAATCTCAGTGACGTGTTAATATGTACAAAGACTTAGATTATGTGAAATAAGTGACTGATAAACGACGAAGTACACGTCTGTTCTAGAATAATACTATGCAAAGTGTAGCGCTATGTATTATTGTTATTCCACGTGTTGAGTAGGTTTAGTTGTAAGTTATATGCACGAGTACGGGCCTGGGGCAATTAGGAGTCCGTTTAGGGCTCCAGTTTATGTCATACTCTGTGATAGTGCACATTTCAGAGGCTGTGTCTTGCGAACGCAAACCCGAGACCATTCTGTCAGATGTCAGCGTCGCCTCTCGACGCAGTCTTGTGCTTTGACATCTAAATATAAATTATATCCCAAAAATTAAATAATTTCGTAAAGCTATTATCATATTATTGTAAATAAATTGTATCATAGTATTACTCAAATAAAGTTATAGTTATAAACTTGAAATTTAAATATCTATTAGAGACATTATTGTAATTGTACAATGTATAATCGGAGTGCTCTATGCATGATTTCTATCCAAATCCACATTCCAAACAGTTAATTTCATCTTCAGCAAAATTGTTGCTGTTCTATTCTAGAATTTTCTAATTAACCGTTTGGTAGCATAAAGCACTAAGAAACCTATTGTCACTAATTCAATACTTGCAAGAGGTTAATGACATTATATTCATATCATGTAAAGTTTAAAAGTAATATGCATTTGAGGTCTACATAGTTAATAAGTGTTTAGAGTCATAGCTATTAATGCTTTAGAAATATTTCAACATATCTTGTAAATTACGAGCGACTGGTGTTTCTCAAAATAAATATATAGAACGTGAACTTTGTAGCATATGTGAGTAGGACAAGGCACTTTACGCAGACTGACGACATAATGTCTACACTTTAGAAAAATATTATATTTTCTGTAATGACCTCTGCAACTCAGTCGCAGCTCTGTCTGCGACGCAGGAGGCTGCGGGTTCGAATCCCGCCTCGGAACAAATCTTTGTACAATCTTCAGATATTTGTCTGGGCGTTCTGGGTGTTTTCAATGTGTAATAAAAAATATTAGGTAGTTATCTAGTACCCATAACACAAGCTCTGCTTAGCTTGGTGCTAGATTATGCTGTGTGGATTGTCCAGCATTATTTATTTATTTCCAAATATGCATTTCGTATGCTTGTTAGTAGGCACGTTAGTCCAGTTGCTACTAATATTATTTTACATAATGTTTATGTATTTTATAGGTTCGCGTTAGTTATCTGTGTATAAATGTCCTAATAAATTATTTATAAAATTATAAATCATGCATACACTCTAGTATTAAAAGCTTATAAGGCGGTAGGCCTTGTAAAATTAAGTTGTTTAGATAAAATTCTAATGGCACCTACATTATTCAAGTTGCAAATAGATATTAGCTAGTAGTGTTTAGTCATAAATATGATGGCGTATCATATTGTCAGTATAAATAATCATTGTAAATTATTAAATGTTTATGTAAATGTCCAAAAAGTATTCAAATTATTTAAAAAAATCGATTATACTAATACACTCTTTCTTTTATGTTCTCCTTTCCCAATATCCCTTTTTATTTGACATTATTTTACTACACTATATACTACCTACTAGACTTACATAATTGTCTTTTACAAAAAACTAAAAAACGACTTCGAACTACTACTTTTACTAAGTCGGTTGAAAACTAGAACAAATTGGACGATTGACATGGATCAATTGAGCTACCTTTAGACTGTTTGCAGCTGTCAGCAATTAGCTCAATGGTTTCAATAGTATATACAAGTATACATTTTTTTGTATTCCTTGATTATAATTTTCGTTGATAATAAAGATTGAGTAGAACAAATTACCTACCGCCTTCCGGCCAGGTGGGATGACGATCTGCGAAAGACTGCTGGCAGATGCTGGATGCGTCAAGCTGAAGACAGGGCGCTATGGCGCTCATTTGGGGAGGCCTATGTCCAGCAGTGGACTAATATAGGATGATGATGATGAACAAATTTACTTTAAAAAACTTAAATTATAATCTTGATTTGAAGTGACCATAATTACGAACCACACCTAAATCAGATACATTAAAGTTATGAGAATATAAATATTAAACAATAAATCTTCCGAAACCAGAATTTCTATTTTATAAGAAACATTAATTGGCCCGTAATTCATATCAAGAAAGCGTTTACGATCGATAAAGCATACAAGGCATTAAATCTGGTGGTTGATAGTTGACAACTGTTTTACGACAATTTTATTATCATCTTGAGGTCGGCGTTAATTCAAACGGAACATTAGCAGTGAAGTAACTTTTGTAAATCGTTAGGGAATTAAAGTCTATTCATAAGTGGCCTATAATCACAAAGATGTTAAGTGTCAATTAAGGTGTCAATTATACCGCAAATGCTGTTTTTAAAATCAATATGAATCAGTAAAAAATTGACGTAAATTTCTGAAAAAAATATATGTTTTAGTTGAGGATCTTACAGAGTACAATTCGCTTACATTTACACAATCAGATGAACTTCGCTCGATAGAAAAAAAAAAACCAAAGTTGCCTCTTTTTAAAAAAACATTTTCAATACTGTGCCTAAAATAATAAACTTATTGACCTTATTTTTATACCAATCTTTAGATAAATCATTTTTATTTTACAAATAGCTGAGGTGGATGTTGCAGTGTTATTTTCCTATTAATGATGCCTAAACACCTACAAACCTGCGAGCGGCGCGACACCCGCGGGCTTCGAAAAATCTTCCTGCCCTAAATCTTCGAAACAAAGGGGCCTTAAGGCCCAGAAACACAATCCGCGATTGGAACGGTACCTTTGGTCGCTATCATCATCATCAACCTATACTAGTCCACGGCTGGACATAGGCCTCCCCTAATGAGCACCCTGTCTTCACATTGCCGGATCCAGCGTCCGCCAGCAGTCTTTGACAGATCGTCATCCCACATCGCCGGACGGCGTTCTACACTACGTTTGCCAAGTCGCACCCCTAACGATTGCAGGTTCTTCGTGAGATATGGCCGGTTCAAAGCCACTTGAACTTGATAATTCTTTGAGCTATGTCAAAAACCTTTGTTGGTTGCTATACCTTCATTTTTTTGTAGAGTTCAAGACAACACTACGACAAAAATGACTAACAGAACTTGAAATCAAGTTCGATTTTTAAAAGAATTATTAAAATATAAATGCTGTTGAAAACCTAACAATGGAAATTTGATGAAACATCACATCTTCCTTAACTAACGGAGCAGATTTGTCTGCAAACAATAGCGGAATCATCTTGCATCTCGAGGTAAAAAAAGAAAAAGGGTTCATTGACGTAACCTTATAACGACGTTTAGTTTTTGAACAAAAATTGTTTATTATGTTTAGAATGGTTTATTCGTAAAAATAAGTTCCTTGGTCATTATGACAATAAATAGTAATCTTGATTGTGCAGTTCGAACATCGAAAAATAAATAATTTTTGCTCGCAGTTATAAGGTTACTGTGTTGAAATTTAAAGTGTAAAATGTGATAGGTATCTTAAGTCAGATCGTTCAGGAACTTTAAAGAATCAACACTTATTTAATAATAAGTCAATCAAATATTTTGAGGGAAGGGACGCTTTTGCCCAGCAGTGGGACAGTACTGGCTACTAAAACAAAATAAAGTAGAGTCCTTTTCACGAAAACAGTCCCTCGGCAACTGGTGGAACTAAATTTGACAGATTGCCATTTGCTTGCTGGCTTCATTCGGTCGTACTACTACAGCGCCGCGTCTAGGGGACTTCTTTCGTGAAAAGGACTCTACCTTCATACCCCTTTTTCATAATGGTTTGTCAACTTAAAACACTTACTAAGCAGTGTTACACACTGACATATGTCAATAGAAGACGACAGAGAGAAATAACAATTTTTTAACTTAGCACACTATTATGGGGGTACTAGCAGCGCCCCGCGGTTTTACCCGCGTATTTCCCGTTCCCGTGGCAATTCCGGGATAAAATATAGCCTGTGTTATTCCAGACTATAATCTATCTCTGTGCCAAATTTCATCCATATCCGTTCAGTAGTTTTTGCGTGAAAGAGTAACAAACATCCATACTTATAAACTTTATAATATTATTAGCGTTTATAATATTATTAGGATTAGAAGGGGGTTCGATTCTAAAATAAACTACACTCGCGGATTTGAAGTGATTTGTGAACTAAACTGTTTATGTAAATAAACAGATAAACAGTTTAGGTCACAAATTAGGTACCTCAACATCATTCTAAACTGCTGTGCTGTAGATTGATTTGATGAACATTCCTTTCACTAACAAGTCAATTTGTTCTTGCAACATTTGTGGAATCAGGTTATTGTCGCTAAATCGACGGAGAAGAAACATAAAAAATCAGGGGTAAACTACAAACTAGGTTATTCTAAAATCAAAATTCATTTCCATAGAATACTTTAATTACTCAGCAGAGATACAATAGATAGCAATAGAATTACAAATAGAAAGCACAAACCACTAGAAGTTAATGACGCTGGCCAGTTTCTTGACGCGGTTAAGGAGTAGATCTCCCTCACGGATGCTGGACTGGTAGAGTTGGGAGCGGTCCGCGTCGGCGCCGCGACCCGATCCCGTGACTACGCAGCCAGCGACCGCGTCGATACGGCATTGCAGGCGTCCGGCGGCGGTGAAGCTGTGAACACGGAAATTAATTTTACATTAAATTTACTGAAAGACATTATTATTAACTTCTCTTACGCTCGTATTACGAAAGTTTGCTCAGTCGTAGATATATCGATAGATCATCATCATCATCCGCAGCCCGATTTCAACCACTGCTGGGTATAGGCCTCCAAACTTTTGTGCCACTCCACATGGATAGATACATATTAATAATTGACAGAAAATATTTTGGTTAGCAGTGTCTTAAGTCATAAATTAGGTTTATCAAAATACTCGTCACCTAACTGTTTTCGTATCTCTTCCTATAATAGACAAAATGAAATTAACACAGATGCATTGAAAGAAAGCTTATGATAGGTATAACAAACTGAACTTTTGATTTATGGAAGTTTGTGACCTCCTGTACAATTCGAAGATCCTACCCAACCAAGTTGTCTAGCAGAGACCGAATAAAATATTGTCAATTGATGGCAAAAGTCGGTTTTACAACAATTATTTTATTGTACTTTGCAATAAAATTATTTTCTACTAGCAACGCCTCGCGTTTTCACCCATGTTATTCCCGTTCCCGCGGGAATTCCGGGATGAAATATAGCCTATGTGCTATTCCAGACTATAAACTATTTTTGTGCCAAATTTCATCCATATCCGTTCAGTACTTTTTGCGTGAAAGAGTAACAAACATCCATCCATCCATTCATCCATACTCACAAACTTTCGCGTCTATAATACAATAAAATCAATAAACAATAATAAAGTCAATAAACAATAAGTATATAAGTATATAAGGATCTTATCTATCAATATAAGAGACTTACTTGGATATTTCTTCCTCAACAAACTCGCGGGTCACTCCGAAAGTATCAGCGATGTTGTCAAGACTCAGCGAGCGGTAAGCGCGCAGTAACTGCACGTAAGCTTTGATGCGCGCCTCGCGCACGTAATGCTGGTAATGCGGCCTGAAGACAGGGTCCACGCAGATTTGGGTCTCAACCTGGAAAATATACAAATATCATCACTACATAGTATAAAACAAATTCGCTTTCTCTGTACCTATATCCCTATGTCCCTTTGTACGCTTAAATCTTTAAAACTACGCAACGGATTTTGATGCGGTTTTTTTTAATACATAGATAGAGTGATTCAAGAAGAAGGTTTATACGTATACCTGATAAAACCATGCAAAGCCGGGGCTGGTCGCTAGTAATTAATATAAAAACTTTAGTAGTTTGACAAATTCTACTAATATTATAAACGCGAAAATTTGTAAGTATGGATGGATGTTAAAGTCTTTCACGTAAAAACTACTGAACAGATATGGATGAAATTTGACATATAGATTATGGTCTGGAATAATACATAGGCTATATTTTATCCCGGAATTCCAACGGGAATGGGAATTATGCGGGTGAAACCGCGAGGCGCTGCTAGTTTAACTATAAAATCTTTCCTAGTTTGACAAATTATAAACTAAAACTAGATTCGTTGTTAACCCACTCACAATGTATAGATGTGAGACTAAATCATTTTATGAATCACTAGTATCTACGCGCGGCTTCGCACGTCAACTTTCTATGGAGACATCTCTAAACTATTTATATCCCATGGGGGCTGATTTATGGGACCAACATTAGCTTTATTTCATTTCAGGGCTAGAACTACGTGTATTCAATTTCAGCCCCCAGCTTTCACATGATGGATGATTTGCGTCCAACTCGTCTCGCCATCACATCACTGTTAGGTATTGAAATTAAAATTCGCTCTAGAAAATAAGTAGTGCAACCGAAACTGGATTTTCAGATGAAACCAAGACTTTTGTATAACATCATGTTTTTTTAATGTGTTCGTCTCATAAACGGATTTTTTTGGGTTGTATGTTTAGTCTACAAGGAACCCTTATATTAATGCATTTAACTGGCATATTTACTAAGCTGCCGTATTTACCAACCTACTATAGGCTAGATTTCGCGATATCCTTTTATCTGTAGGTCCGCGGAATAATTTACACGAGAAAGTATAACACCATCACTGCCCAACAATGCGCGTGCCGCTGCTGTACAAAATCCCAACTTCAACCTCAAACACGTCATGGGCACTCATTGTAAAAGGAATTGACTAACTACCAGATCTGACATCAACAAAGTAAACACTTCTAAATAAAATATCATATTTTACTAAATATACATAATATAACCATTGGCACTCTCCCAAACATGACTTGACTTTATTTTTTTATGTTTTTAACAAAAACTCGCAATACATTTGTATTTTTCAAAATCAGTTGGAGTAGAAAATAGTACATTGTTTGTTACCCAAGGGTTGAAAGTAACTTATTTAGTCCCGAGACGCCAATAGTTCAAAGGACTTAATAAGTTACTTTCACCCGAGGTAAACACTGTGCTTTTCATTACGAATACTACAAGGAAATATAAATAAAAAGAGAAAACAAATTAATCAAACTGCTGCTAACTTTTTTTTAAATATATTTGTCCATCTAGGACAGGCAAAAGCCATAAAGCCATACTGCCTTGTCTTTCGTATTTTTTGAATTCAGTGAATTGTAGCTAAGGTGATTTTTTTTTAGGTTCAGCATTTATTCTTCCATTATCATGGTTCAATAGTAACGTTATAGCTGTCAGTTGAAAAAGATTCTCCCTAGGGCTGAAAAGTATCATCTTCAACCCGCTCTTCAGGCATGTTCAGACCTACTTTCCGAGTATGAGTAATGGAAAATATATTAAGCCAATATGCCTTTTTTCGACGTCAGTTAAAAAACAAAGCTTACCCAAGCAAGACTCTTCATAAAATCAGCGTATCTGCATTCATGTAGCGACTCCACCAACTCTCTGAGCTCAGGGAACCGTGACCGCAATGCCTGCACGGCGGCGCCCTGGCGGCGGAGAGCGGACTGCAACGCGTGGCGCTCCAACGCCAACGCACACGCCAACACGCAGTACTGGATGATTGTTCCTGGAATCATGAACAAATGTGGCTAAAGACATTTATTTCTCAAAGAACATATAAACATTTGCCTATAGAGAAACATTATTTTTACTTAGTACCTTTAGACTGTTCGCAACCGTCTGCAGTTAGCTCAATGGTTTCAATTGTAAATACTAGTTGTAATTTTTCTTTTCCTTTTTTGTAATTATGTTTGTTAATAAAGGTATAATTGAGTCTTTTTTTGAACAAGTAAGCTAGTGGATTCTTAAATAATTTTGGTAGTTTATTTTAGAGTTAATAGCCCCAAAGTAAGCTACTCAAAGCTTGTGTTATGGGTGGGGGTAACTGATATGTTTAATACATTATGTAAATAGAATCAATGAATGAAATGAATTTATCTTTTTCTATTCTTTCAGGATGGCTCTTTTGTGTTGCAATGCATAGAATAAATGCTCGTTGACACAGTAAGGATCAGAAGTTATTCAAACGAATAAAGACTGTTAGCTGATAAAAAAAGGGTGTATAATAATAATTAGGACTAGTGGGTATGCTGCTATTTTCATGAAATTCTGCATAATTCTATTTAAAACTTCTATGTTAACACCATAATGATACTCTATTCTTCTCATACACACTGTTTATGCAAATTCTTATATAGGATTTAGTTAAATAATGAAAAATATTACTTGCTATGATTCTAAAAAGTACAAGTTGACTTATCGGCATCAATCTTACATTACAATTAATTTAATGTAAGATTGTATACTATGTCCACAAGATTCATCAAGCTGAAGACAGGGCGCTATGGCAATCATTAGGGGAGGGCTATGTCCAGCAGTGGACTAATTTAGGCTAATGATGATGATGTCCACAAGAGCTACTGCCCACAAACTGTAGCACAGTTTGGCAGAAAGTCTATAACATACTATACTTTAATCTGAAAATAAAAACTTATCAGCATCAATCTACTCTACTATTTAGTAAAATCATTATACATACCAAAATCAACCAGTTCATAAGATTCAAACGTGGATACACAATCAATGAACAGGTCGGCAGCACGGCTGTAGTCTCTCACAGCAAGGCAGTAGATTGCTTCATACGCCTTGAGCTTGTTTCTGGAACGCCAGTCTCCACCTTTGTCTACCAGTTCATGAGCCTGAAATATTTATACGTGTGATATTAATTTCATTGTTGTTTTGTTACTTTAAAGGTCAAAATTAAAATTAGAACCAAGACAGCTTTATTTACAGACCAGTAATTAAATGAGTCACTGAATCACTCACTTGCAGTGCCCTCAGTTCTTTTGTGATCATGGCACTTGAAATGGTGTCGAAATATCAGAAAACTCAAAAGGTATCAAAACATCGTAAGTATCCTGTTTTCAATAACTTTAGAGTCACTGAATAGCCAATAAGGGATACACTGACTGGCCTCTATGGCACCACAGGAAGGCAATGCGTTTCAGAAATGGATTGGGATGGATTGGATTAACCACCTAAAATGTTGCATGAAGTATTTAATACCTAGCAACATAGAATCCTAGTTCTGTATGTGCATTATGGGCACCCTATGTGCTAGAGAGATTTGATGAATAACATATTAAATCAACTAAAAGCTTTTGTCAGACTACAGAATACCTGTGTAATGTAAAAGCCAGTTTAACATATTACAGAATAACACATATCTAAATTACCTTGTTTATGGTTTTTCCCATCTCTTTGACATTACAGCCATGAAAGTAGGAAATCCTGAAGAGTGCAAATATAGCATCAAGCCTCCTATTTGTAGTAAGCGTGGCATCTTCATATTTAGAGGTGGCTAGTGCAGTAGCTCCTTCTTTATCTCCAATTGAGCACAGATAGTCCAATCTAGAATGGAACATATTAACCAAATAATAATAAACACAAATCATCAGTAGCCTAATAACTAGGACATAATTATGAGGGAAAGATATGATGGTCACACATTTTTATGGTTGATTTGAGTAATGACCAGCTAAATATTGTTCTATCATTGGTAAGCTATTACCTACCCAATGTAACAATGATCAACATCCTTGCATAAGTCCATACTCACCGGTCTTGCCATACTGGGGTTTCAGAATCTTCTTCTTTGAACTTTGATAACCTGTCTTGGTTTTCTTTAGCCATGTCATCATACAACTTCTGATCGAATTTCCAGCCAAGGTCGGTGCAGACTTCTTTGTAATACGGAGCCATATTCCCAGCCTTGATTCCCTGTAGAAGCTCATCTTTCAACTGTTGGTTGCCTTTGAGCTGGGGTAAGGATAGTTTGAATTTGATTCCTGCAAGCGCCATGTACTCGGGGGTTTTTCCTTCAGCACTGAGCTCCATGATTTATATGGGATTGTTTGACTGTCGGTTTAAATCAAACTATACAACTAGATGGACTGATTAGCATAAATCCAATCCAAAATCAAATCAAACCACAAATTTTTGGAATATACACAGCTATGAATGAAAGAAAGGGCAAGCAAAGCAATTTTTGTTTGTCATTCTGTCACTTCCTTTGTCAAATGTCAACTTCTTGTTTATGGTTCTGAATGAATGAATGATTTAACACCATCGTAAGAAGCAAGCGTCACCCTATGTTAAAACACTAACTACTGTTAGCCAAAGACCCTATGACTACGTTCCAACAACTGCGTGTGCTATTAGCACGTGACTTATATACATCACATGTAGGTAGAGTATAGATGTAGTGTAGTTATTGCTTGGTTATTGGCTACAATAAATATAATTATACAACAGTAGCAATGTCGACACTGTGTCATTTTTTGTTCATTATAGGGCATGCGTCATAGCGCAGTCAACAGCATACGTGAGGCATGCCCTTAGCGCGCGCTGTGATTCTTGCTTTCCGGCTTCGGGTGGATTTCCGTGCGTTATAGCGTTCAACAAGAAGATGGAGGGAAGCAATTTCAAAATTCGATCGAAATTTCTTTCGGAGATGCGTGTAATTTTTTTAATAATAAGATCTTTATCTTCACGTATTTCACTCATAGTCACGTTCCTTCGATTAAGTAACCCTTAATTATTTTATTCACCTTGTATCCAAAACTTTATCTTGGTTATTTTTTTCTGAAATTCGTTACCAAATTAGCACATATTATTCTACTAAGTAAAATATTCTCGTCGCACATGTTTTCAAAAGACAAAAGAAACTACGACTGAACTATAAGTGTTGCGTTCAATAACGGATTCAATTATTTTTGAAAGCGTCAAACGAAAGTTGAATAGAAACAAGAAGACGAAAGTTGAAGATTAAAATGCACAATGTGGACTTAGCTTTAAATGCCTACACCCTACACCACTGTGTCTAATTTGAACAAAGTTTGACAAAATTCTGACTTGACTTCTTTGTTTAATCAAGAAGTTGAAGTTGGTGGCAACAAGACATGAGCTACTGGTATGACGGCGCATTGAGCCGAGTGCGCCATCTGTATAGAAAAAGGGTGAACTAGTGGCCTGACATAAAAACGGGCTGGCCATTTTGAACACTCTCACGTAACGTCGGTGGCAGGGTAGCGGCGGCGGCCATTGCGAGAAGAAAAATGGACGCGAGCCGTACCATGCAAATTGCGACGGAACGTGTTTTTCTAATTACCTGTTGATTGTGTGTTTCGTTGATAAATGTTGTTTATTTGTACGAACGAGTGATCTGTTGTGAAACAATACCTTTCTTTGCTAGTGAATAATCTCGGCGAGCAAAATACCGATTCGATATTTTATTCACAATGTCGAAGCCGAAAAACAAGAATAAAAGAACACGCTCGCAGATGAGAGACAGCCTGGATAGAGACCCTCCTGTCCCTTTATCAGAAGTGGGTACTGAACAACAAGATTATCTCAGGACACCTGCACCACTGACTGATGAAGCCGCCTCTTCAAATGTTTTGACGAACATGGAGGCGTTACTAACGAGAGTACTATCAATGTCACAACCGCAGGCTCCTGTGAGTACTACTTGTCAGCTCATTCATTTCAATCCTGATGACCAAGAAGCAGACGTAGAGGCATGGTGTAAAGTCGTAGGGGTTGTGGTCAAGAAGAAAGGACTTGAAGGTGCCGATTTGCTGATGGCCCTTATGAGTGCGCTGAAAGGGCGTGCTGCAACATGTTTGACCAAACTGAATATTAACAATCTGACATGGGACTCTGTAAAACAAACTTTACATGCCAAATTTTCTAGACCTAAAATGATACAGGATCACTTTGATGAAATTATTAAATTCCAAATTAGAAATAAAGAATCTGCGACTGAAGCGGCAATGCGCCTGTGGAATATGATTGAGAATGTACCTAAAACCGAGCTATCAGAAGAAGCTATTACTGGATTTGTGATGTCATTGCTAAGTCAGAAGGATAATTTGATACGCAGAGAACTGACAGCTTATATTGTAACTACGAGGGTTCAACTATTCCGGATTCTTAATGGCATTTCTCTGAAACGGCAACTGGATGTCAATGAAAGCCAACTAGAGCATGGTGCTAAGCACCCTCGTACAACAGAAACACGATTTTCTGGGACATGTCATTATTGTGGCAATCATGGGCATAGGCAGAGTGAGTGTAAGAAGCGCAGAGAAGAACCGAAGCCTACTTCGTCAAGGACACAGGACACTTCGTACTCATCTCGTAACCAAGATAAGTATACAGATGTAACTTGCTATTATTGCGGCAAGCAAGGACATGTGGCGCTGACGTGTCCCGAAAAGAAAAGCGGTGGTGGAGCTGCACCCAAAGAAATTAACCTATGCACCGTCCATCAAGAGTTACTTTAGAGACATCATCCGGTGAGCAAATTCCTTTTCTGTTTAACAGCGGATCCTCTTGCTCGCTTGTAAAAAATAGGTAGTTACTTACATATGTTTCCTGGCACTGAGCGTAATAGTCTTGTGTACTGTACCTCAATGGCATTAGGGCGATGATCTTGATTGCACAAATCAAATCTTAAGTACGTTAAAAATCGGTGACATGTCGGTAGACTTCCTTTTTCACACTGTGTCCGATAGTGTTATTTAGGTCAAGACCGTGACGGCGTCGGAAAATGATGATGAGCCAAAATCGAACAGTAGCAATGAAGAATATAGTACAAACTGGACTATTGATAACAAAGCTCCAAGTGCCACCACCGCTTATTCGGATTCTGAAACTCTCACTGCTGGATCAGATACTCTTAGTGTCTGTTATCCGGATACTTTAGACGTACAACTTGAGGTCGAAGTTCACACTACAGAACGAGAGTCTTAATGATTTGTTCACGGATGGTCTGTGGTCGAAGGGGCAGTGTCATCCGGGCCAAACCCAATTCTGTGGGTTGGTTGAGAGGATACACCCGTCCGGTCCACGTTGTGGTCGAAAGGACAGTGTCGTCCGGTCCACGCGCGTGGGGCTGGTCGAAGGGACACACCCGTCCGGTCCATGTGGGTTGTGGTTCGAAAGGACAGTGTCGTCCGGTCCATGTCGATTGGTCGAAAGGACACACCCGTCCGGTCCACATGGTGGTTGTGGTTCGCAAGGACAGTGCCGTCCGGTCCATGGCCGTTGGGCTGGTCGAAAGGACACACTCGTCCGGTCCACATTGGTGTTTGTATTGGTCGAAGGGACTGTGGCGTCCGGTCGCCTGTGTGGCTGGTTGAAGGGACACACACGTCCGGTCCAAGTGTTTTGCTCGGAAGTAATATGTCATCCGGTCCGGAGTGATGGTCGAAGGGATACATAGAGTCTCGCAGTTTTCGGGTGTGATACCTACTTGGGTTGAGTAGTGAATGTTCTTATAGAAAGTTCTCCTCCCGGTCAGTGTATGGACGAGCGGAACAAGTGACGACAATATGGTCTCCTTTGTTCTAGGAAAACAATAGAAGATTAACGCCCGTGGACGGTCGTATGTCAGTCCGGCCGTGACGGCGCATTGAGCCGAGTGCGCCATCTGTATAGAAAAAGGGTGAACTAGTGGCCTGACATAAAAACGGGCTGGCCATTTTGAACACTCTCACGTAACGTCGGTGGCAGGGTAGCGGCGGCGGCCATTGCGAGAAGAAAAATGGACGCGAGCCGTACCATGCAAATTGCGACGGAACGTGTTTTTCTAATTACCTGTTGATTGTGTGTTTCGTTGATAAATGTTGTTTATTTGTACGAACGAGTGATCTGTTGTGAAACAATACCTTTCTTTGCTAGTGAATAATCTCGGCGAGCAAAATACCGATTCGATATTTTATTCACAATGTCGAAGCCGAAAAACAAGAATAAAAGAACACGCTCGCAGATGAGAGACAGCCTGGATAGAGACCCTCCTGTCCCTTTACAAAATTCTGACTTGACTTCTTTGTTTAATCAAGAAGTTGAAGTTGGTGGCAACAAGACATGAGCTACTGGTAGTATAATGTCACCGTCCTCTAAAAGGTTATATGTCAATGTCCCTTTCAATTAATGGAAGAAGAAATTGTTGTTGTTTCTTGCATTTGCTTCTCGTGGGCTAAAATCAGTTTTTCAACCAAGGTTTTCGAATTTGAAGAATTTATGGGGACTAAATGAATGTGAAATGACTAAAGGGGTCCTTTAGTCATTTCATGGTAACCAATTGAACGCCTAAGGTGGAAAAACATTTTGTTTGTGAGACAGCGTTTTCTAGTAGATCTCATCAAAATTCAAGACGCGTTCACAATGGAAACATCTCAAATAGACACATTAGTGTCGCAATGCCAATCAATTAAAATTATCCCCTCGCTGGAAGATACCTTGCGTTCCAATGGTTTAGATATTGACTTGGATCCAAACACCCAGGCTTGGCTTGATCAACTGAAACTGATTTGGAAAACATGGAAAAGAAGTACTGCAATGGAAAATAGTATTGAAGAGCTATTTCGATCCAGACCTGACGTGTATAGGGTAGCACTTGTGTTTGTTATAAAGTGTGATGAAAACAAGGATTGCAAACCAAAATCTCTTCCATTTTTCATCATTGAAACTCTTTTGAAATATTCCCACGCATACAAAGTTTATGCAGATGATTCAATGAAAATGCCTGCATTTCTGATTGCTATAAATCAAAGAAATAACACATTTCAGAGCTTATTGCTTAAAACTTACCAAGTTGCCTCAATCAAAGATTCTATTGTACCTATGGTGAATGATATGATAAAAAATGAGAACAGCAAACAAGCATCTCAAATTGTGATAGCATTGGAGTTATTTGATGAGATTCCAGTGGAGGATCTTCTGTTTCCTTTTGTCTTGCTTGACAAACCAAATATGATTGATGATTATTTATCTGAGGCTCCCAGTCACATCATACCTTTTCTATCATTTTTAGACAAATTACTTGATAGAAATTTCAAGATGCTGGACTTTGTTCAAGACTATGCAGAGAAGAACCACATTGGTCATGTAAAAATGGAGAAACTGCATTACAAATCTCTTGGGAAATTAGTTGCTAGACTTTGTAATAAATTTAATATTCCAGTGGAAACATGTAAAAACCTAAGCAAGAATAGAACCACTAGTGGATTAAGGTATTTGGTTTATAGAAAGTATGTTGACCATAATATTACAAACTCTGTCTGGGAAGATTTAGTTAAAGATGCACTGAGACAAAGCTCGGAATCAATATCCTCATTTTTGGACATATTAATAGATTATGACAAAGCAGAAGCACTTAAGTGGGCTAAGTATTTAAATATACCTGAATATGACTTACCCTTTTGCTTGAGAGGGGCTGTTGAAGAAGTACCAAAGGAAGATGAAGAGAATTGGGATACTGCAAGTGTAGAAAATGATAAAAAATTCTATAAATCTCCTCTAAAAAGAGATCTGATTACTATTATTGAATCTGGAGAACAATTTCATGATCTTATATCAAAGTTACAAAAACTTGATGTTGTAAGTTTGGACTGTGAATGGAAACCTTCATTTGGAGCTAAACTTAGCCAGGTAGCTGTAATACAGCTTGGTACCAAAGACAGGGTTTACCTGATTGACACAATTCAATTAAATAAACCTGAGTATGCAAGCTTTTGGTACTCATTTATTAAGAGTTTCCTGGAAAATGCAGAAATAATTAAACTTGGCTTTGGTCTTGAGCAGGATTTGAGAGAAATGAAAGCATCAATTAGTGGTTTGAGTAATATCAAAGTGAATGGTGCAGGGTTTCTTGATTTGAGCATACTGTGGAGAATCCTGCTTGAAAGTGAACTGTCTTTGCCAGACTGCAGCGATAAGGGAGCAAGCCTCAGTGTCCTGGTGCAAACATGCTTTGGAAGACCCTTGGAAAAATCAGAACAATGCTCCAATTGGGAATTGAGACCTTTACGAGAAACACAGATAATGTATGCTGCTGTAGATGCAGATGTCCTAATCAGGCTCTATTATTATCTACAGAATAGATGCCAGGAGCAAGGAATTAATTTTGAGGCAATATGCAACTGTATTATGGATGAAGTTACTAAGAAAACAATCAAAAAGCCTAAAACAATGAAAAATCTAGCCCTCATAACTCCTGTTGAGATAAAATATGCTCCGGATATGAAATTTCTTATTGACATGCCATCAAACAATATTATGCCTTATTTGAGATTTTGTGGAATTGACACCATTTGCACACCAGGTACAATGCTATGGCATGATGTAATAAATTTGGCTATATCTGAAGACAGAATGATATTAGTCGCAAAACCAAAACATACACCAAACAATAATTTCCCTCAAAGTTCAATTCTTTGCATTGGAAAGGGTCACACATCAGAACAATTGCTTGGAATAGTAACTATTTATAAAATCCATGTTCAACAAAGTGATCTACTATCAGTTTGTTTGTACTGTAATAGTAAAGATTTAAGGAAATTGAATGCTGATCAGGTCCAAGAGTTGTGCAAATTGTATGAAGCTGCATCACAAGAAAGACTTAACCAGAGATATGTAGTTGATGAGGATGATGAAGATGTTGACTTTGGAAACTTTTTGAGTGAATCTGAAGGTGAAGAAGACCAAGCACACTTTCAACATCAAAATGTTGTCACTGAAAGTCTAACACAATCTTGTAAGACTGGCAAAGGAGTTCAGATAGTCATAGATGATGCTCCAAAGCTAAGTTTATTAAAAAAGCCAGCAATCTTATGTGAAGATTGTGGCAAAGTGTGTTCAAATAATGATTCTGTGTATAAAGCAGTTTGTGATACAGTATTGAAAGTAACCAAGTTAGCTCACCCTTTTTGAATGGATTGTCTGTTAGATTGTTTTTACAGTAAAGTTACACCAGCTTTACATATATGTTATATTATTAATGTTAGTTATATTTGGTAGTGTTATTTGTAATGTTAATGTACTTCATGAAGTACCAGTTTTTGTTAAGTTTAGGTTAATTTTTTTAAGTAGGTAGGTACTCATTCACTTTTTGTAATACACAACCAAGGCTTATTGGTTGGTTCAAGCTGTATTAACACACTAATAACTAAGCTTAGTGGTATTTTGTTAGACTTATTAAAATCATATTTTATTTACACTGTTTTGTATCATTGCAAAGGATAGTAACAGAGTTTTTAAAATCGAATTTAATATAAATTAAAATATAACACAAATATCCTTAAATAGTTGATGCTTAGTTATAATAAAAATACAATAAATATTCTTAACTACATTAATCTTGACTTGTAATTATACAATCCTTTCTATCTAATAAATAATGTTATACTTCTTGGTGTTTTTAAATTGTTCTATTTCACTTGCTTCTAAGTCATTGCCTTCTATATTCAATACATCTAAAGTTAGTTCTGGAAAATTCTTTAGTGTCTTCAGCTTGTTGTTTTTTAAAGACAGTATCTGAAAAAAATACGCATATTAGATTAATTTAATTGACTACAACAATACTTTTAGATTTGTAATGTAATACATGAGGTAAATTACTTACCTTACAGTTCTGCAGAACAGCTAGTGAAGGTAAGACCATGGATGTCAACTCCTGATTCGACAAATCTACCTTTTCACAATAACTGTAGTACTGTATGTGTGGAAGGGTTTTCAGTTTTTCTTCAAAGTTCACTTTCATCTCTAGTTCACATTTTTTGTAATCAGCAGTCA
Organism: Eupithecia centaureata; assembly: GCA_944547425.1. Taxonomy (NCBI): domain Eukaryota; kingdom Metazoa; phylum Arthropoda; class Insecta; order Lepidoptera; family Geometridae; genus Eupithecia; species Eupithecia centaureata. The sequence continues at coordinate 5,284,522 of OX155694.1, forward strand.
ACTGCTCCTCAATGCTCCACTTAGTGATAAGATCGGCGTAATAGCCAGCTCTTAGCTTGTCAATGGTCTTCAAATTCTGTAGATTATCTATGACTTCTCTATGATATAGTTTGGCGTCAATACAGTGTAGGAACACAGTGGTGGTCAGCATTGTAACTGAAACAAATGAAACATGATCGCAAAGGGCGCTGCGCGTCTATTGTGGGCGCTAAAAGCAACAACAGCGTTGGTAACAGCTATTACAGCAACTGGAGGCATATGCCTCCCACCCCAATCGCTGAATATTTTACACAGCGCCATCTAGTTTAGATATAAGAAACCTTGTGTATAGTTTTGTAGGAAAACTGAATTGCAGCATGATCGACACTCACTAAATATTATTAATGCGACATACAGAACAGAGGTAACCTCTTTAAACCAAAAGTACTGAACAATTCAGGGTGAAATTTTGAATTAACATTGTTCTGGGCAACATAGGCTACTTTTCATCAATCTTCATGCGGGTGAAGCCGCGGGGCGCAGCTAGTATTAAATATATATATACAAGACACTAAAAAAGGTTTAATATTATTCGATTATTACAATGTAGCATGTCATGCTACAATAGAAACTTACATTTACTATCTGGTTCTAATGCCAGCAATTGACGACAAGAGTCTAGTTGTGATTTCAACTCTTCCAAAACTGGGTCAGCATAAATACGCTGAAAACTTATCTCGTTCTTGCCAACGTAAGTTGCTTGATTATATTTGACGCCCATTATCACAACTTCACCATTGTTTTCCGATTCAAATTCGACCTAAAATAATAAAATTATTTATTAGTAGGAATGATAGCCACATTTAATGTTCAAATATTATCATCAGAAGTTGATAATATGTGTGCCTGTTACAAAGCCCCATATTGCTAAATAAGTACGTACCCTTACAACCAAGCCATCTTTGATAGTTGCTCCATGTTTCAACAACCAAAGCACATCATACTGATTTCCTGTACATGACGTCCATTCCCCATTTACAATCTCATTGTTTATGAACAACTTGACTCTTGAAGTTACAAAATCTTTGTTAACAGCTTTGCTAAATGCAAATGTAGTTTTAGCTGGTGTTATAGTGTAAACAACTAAGCTTTTGGATGTTTTGACGGCATCTGAAATTGAAATTGATGATGGAACATGTTACCTAATGTTTTACTATGTGAAATGTTGGCATGCGAACGAATTTGAAAAATGGGGGTTCTCAATAAGTGATATCAAAAAAGTATAATAATGCCTTGTTAGTTTTATTTTTTATTGGTGAATAAATGAACAGAGTTTGATGGCCATCGCGTATCGTATCTCTTCCTGAACTACAAATGAAAACTATTACAGAGGCATTGAAGTTGAAAACACACTGAAGCCGGAGGCGGAGCGGAGGCGAAGGCGTGCTAGTTGTATTCTATTGAATCATATGAAAGCCTACACACACACCGCACGCGGTGCCATAGGAAAAACCGCCACGCCTTCGCCTCCGCTCCGCCTCCTACTTCTGTGTGTTTTCAACTTAATAAATAACTTGCTATTACAGAAACATTAAGGTAAGTTTAGATCTGTTCAACATTCGTTGAAGCAACGGATTGTCGCACGCAACACTGTTCCACAATGTTGTATGTTCAACAATGATCAACATCTGTTGCAGCAACTGATTCGACAGTTTCATTTAACATACGTTCTACAGTTGCCAATAATGTTGAATGAACCCCTCAAATGTGGATACAAGAGTAATACGTTTCAACAAGGCGTATTTTGTAGAACGATGGACGTTCTGTTGAAAGACTCATTCCACAAACGGCAACAGTGTTGTTTTCAACATGTTGCTTTCCACAAAATCGCCCGATGTTGAACAGATCTAAACATACCTTTATAAAATAGTTTATGATAGATGTCAAACTGGAAGATTTTTTTTTGTACCTATTCCTTTGTATAACTCTTTAGAGATAAACAAGGTGACGGCACTAGTGTGCCTCGATCGAAGTAAAGCCTCATTTTACGAAATAAGATCTTAAATATTTTACCAAGGAGCCATTTCTGGTAGAACCATGCGCTGGTATCGTCAGGGTCAGTGAAGGCTGCGCTCTGCACCGTTTTTAGCTCGTGCTTATGATGATTGTCTTCTATAGGCCTTCCACCTAAAAAAACGTGTTTATGTAGAATTCTCCCGATTGGTGGAGATCGGCTCTGTTTATTTACATGTAAAACTGCACTACTACATAAGAGCATAGTATCAATGGCACCGAAAATCTACAACAAAATACCAAAGAACTACCAGAAACTTAATGATTGTGAATTTAAAAATAAGTTAAAGAAATTGTTAACTGAAAAATGCTATTACAAAATTGACGACTTTCTAAATGATAAATTTTAATTTTTTAGTTTTTGTATTTATATGTAATAGTTGTGTTTTAAGAAATATAGAATTATTATTTAAGTTACCTACTGACATAAAATATGTTGCATGCCATCTGACAAAATTTGTACACCGAAATCGGTAGAACATGTTGATACCAACATGCCTGAAAAATCTTATATTTACACATGTTTCTGCAAATAAATGATCTTTATCTTTATCTTTAAAACCATGTTTTATAATAACTCCAATAGATGGCGCATGTTTCACAAGTTTATTTTGAAAACTTATAGTAGAACAATCATCTAAAGATTATAAAACCATAGAAAAATACCTTTCAAATCAGGATACAACTCTACCAACATTTTGCTTCTGTAATGCCATGCTGAGTAGTTAGAGAAGTTAGAATAAAGTTTCTCAGTTGTGAAATTGAATTCTTGCTCCAATGGTGGCTTGCATTGACTTACTACAAATCTCCTGTAGTCCCAAGTATGAACTGTAAACAGAAAAGAAAATGTTAACAAAAATTATCTATGCAACATGTTCACTGCACTGCTGACAGTGATAGTGTTGATGATGGTATATGTAAATCAGTAATTTTGTAATGTATGTCATATAATTTAATTATTGTGTAATACTAACATTATTAGCTATAAGTTACAACAGCTAGCCTTGTTCCTACATATACATCTCTCATTATAAAATGTAACCTAATTACTGATTCAAACACAAAAAAGGTACTAGGTAAGGGAAATGGTTGAATCAATGGAACTGACTTACACTACTCATTCCAACAATTTCTTAATACAAAACTTACAATTTCGTTCATCATAGTTCAGATACAAATCACACAAAGCTAGTTCTTTTTTCCAGTTGGGATCTATTCTCATAGTCAGCACCCATTCTCTTTGATGCCAAGCGCAGTATGATTTTGGATTTGTCTTCAAGCAATATTCAGTCAATTCCAACTCTGCATCAAATATTTTGGACAGCTCTTCTTCAGATTCACTTTTCCTGGAATTCATAAAAATATTAATTATAACTAGTACCTGCTCACGGCTTTGTACGCGTTATTTCTATGGAAACGTTTCAAGGCTATTTCAATCCCATGGGATGGATTTATGGGATGAAAAGTAGCCTATGTTTAATTCCAGGGCTACAACTGTGGCAATTAAAAATTTCAGCCCTATCTGTTCAGTACTTCTTGCGTGAAAGAGGAACAAACATTCATACAAACTTTTATAATATTGGTAAGAATTTATAAATGAATCCCTGTTCATTTGGTCATGTTATACTTGAGAATACTGCACACTACAATCCCAATGTAATTATTGAACACTTTTTGGTACACATTGGAAATTGGTATTCATATGTTGGTTTTAGTTATCCTGCATGAGGAAAGGATGCCCAGTACTGGATTTAAAAATAGATTTTTTCAAATGATGCTTTACATAAGCATGCTAAAAGGGCATATTATACATCTAATTCAAATCATGGTTTACATAAGCATGCTTAAAGGCGACATACCTAAGAATGTTAAGGACCTCTCTTCTGATGTTCCATAGGGTATAGATGTCTGGGTTAGATGATAGAACTTTACCAGTGAGCTCTAATAACTCCTTATCCAATTCGGATTCTTTTCTCTGGAAACCATAAAATATTCAGATCATAATCAAATATCAAAATCAAAGTGCTTTATTTCCATAGCACCTTACAGGACCCTTAGACACCTCATAAAATACTGGTTAAATATGGGTATAATATAGGTTTTCTATGGACATGAACTCGTCAGCCAAGAATTTACAATTTGTGAATGGTAAAATTATTATTTATAAAACTACTGATTGCGTCTTCACAAAAATTTTCTAAGGACATGTCTCAAGACTTTTCGTATATCATGGGATCTGATTTATAGGATGAAGAAGCCTATGTGTTATCCTAGAGCTAGAAGTATGCAGTCCTGGATTTGTAAACAGGCCTATAGGCCGCGGCCTAGGGGCGGCGGCAGCGTCCTAGGGGGGCGGCGGATTTCAGAGGACGGTCACTCAATTGCAGACAATAAAATTGTATGTCTACCGGGGGGGGGTGCGCAGCTAATAATTAATGGCTCTGTACATGGGGCGGCGGAAAAAAGTGGCCTACACTCATAAAAATATAAATCCGGCACTGGAAGTATGTCTATTCAAAATTAAATTTTTAATGATTCATTCAGTAGTTTCTATGTGAAAGGGGAACAAACATTCATTCACACTAACTTTCCAGTTTATAATATTAGTAAGGATTGTGTTTTATAAATTACTAGTTTCTTGTGTCGCTTTTTGCACACATTATTTCTATAGAAACATTTATAGGTTGTGTTTCAATTCCATGGAAACAGATTAATGGAATACTTACTATGTTTTGGTCCCAGGTCCAGGCCTATTTCTATACTTAATTTTGACCCAATCCATTTAGTAGTTATGTTGATAAGTAGCAAACATCCATCCAAAGGTCTATAGATCCACAATTCGCATTTAAAATATTAGTGTAATGTGTTGATTAGCCTTGTGCCAAAGTGAATAATGTTATTGTTAATTGAAGAAACAAACACAATATTGATGGAATATCTTTGCCATTTATCATTCATAGTCAGACTTCCTAATGTTCCCGAAAATAATTTGTTCGGTAGTCTTGCCTCACCTTTGATTGAATTTTGTGCATTACATGTTTGAAAACTTTAAGTTTTTCCTGCCTTTCTTTCTCCTTTCTAGCTTTTTCTTCTTCAGATGTCCTGACCTTTATTCTTCCATGCTGAAATAGAGGAACAGGATGATGAAATTTTAGAGGATTTGTGTACAATGCAAGTAGGTATAATAGGTATTGAAATTTATTTGTACACACCATTTTGCTTCAGGCTCACAACAAAACGATCAATTTGATATCGAAAATTTACTTGATTTTATATTCTTCTCCTCAGCAATCAATCAGCTGTGAAATGATAATGTTAATAATTCTAGTAACTTATGATCAGCGAAACCAGGAGCGAAATTTTATGTACAAATCTGTCTGCTGCGAAAAACAACATAAGTTAACGAGACAGACAAGTGACACTGGCATTGAAAACTTGTCCAAATTTGACAATGACTAGTTGAAAAAAAAATTGCCAACAAACAATTTGTCCAGTTTATTTGGGGCTTTTACCACATTCTCTTGAATGAAATGTTTTGTTTTTTATAGAGATGCATTACGGAGATTGATCGCCATCAAGAGCATTTTCGTATGAATATTGAATACCATAAAACGTGATAAAATTAAACTATAAAGTAAGCAATGAATGAAAAAATATTTTTTTTTTGTAAATCAGTGTTTAAACAATGTTTTTCCAAAAAAAAAAATCCTTTGTTTGTTTTGTTCAAAACTCGGTACAAAATTTAAAAACCTATAAAACAAGTAAGTGATCAGTGCCGTATTATTGAATTTTTTGAAATAACCTTAAACCACTCTTAATTTTTTTGTTTGCTGAGTAGAACACAGTGAGAAGAATCCCGCCAGTGATTATACCTACTGAGGAGTTCAGTTGTTTTTCTTGAAACAGTGTTCGAGCGCATCCTAACCAGCAGCAAGTACCTACCACACCCAGTTCCACAGTGCACGTAACAGTTATTACTGAAGTGTAGACGCGTCATGGACGACCAATCAGAAAGCTTCAAAATGACGTGATGTAAACGCGGATTGGTTAATTATTGTTCCCACGCCCGACTATCCTTTGTCTCTGTACTTTTTCGAATTACATTACACTCGCCATCTTGCAACTAAAACAGCGTCTTCTCATTTTCATATCCCTCAATTTACCTAAACAACCCCTAAACCATATGTAGCACTCACACGCCGCTACATAATTTGGTCCCTCTACGCCGGATATATCGAGGATTTTGGAAAATACGGCCAAATCATCGTACGCGACCTTTGGACAACACCACGAAACACGACGGTTGAGCTGCAGGCATATTACGCAGTAAGGATTGTCAGGTGGATTGTAATTGTGAGCTTCACGGAGCAAATCGATTCAACAGCTGGACCTGCCACTATTGGTACCAGCTGCCATCACACGCAGATTGGACTTGAACGTGAGTACTCCTATTTTCACAAGCCACTAGGATGCCGTTGATGCCTGTAGATGTTGAGGGAACTAGTAGAAGTCGCGATAGATCGCCCTATAAACAAAGTGATGGTAAAACTGAGCAAATCATGCGTGATTTAGTTAGGAAACGCGGTATTGTTAAAGGCAGGTTGACTAAATTCGCTAATCATTTAAATAGCCTAACCTCTTTTACTTCCGAGTCACTAGTAGATTTAAAGTTACGTAGTAATGGTGCTGGAATTCTCTTCTCCGAATTTAACAATATTCAATCGCAAATCGAAGAAATTGTACCGGACTCTGATATCGATGAACAGCTCGATCAGCGTCAAATTTTCGAAGACAGCTACTATAGTATTATTGCCAAGGCTGAATCTCTTCTTACAAAAGGCGGAGAGGTCCCTAACTGTTCCACATGTCATCATTCAAATAAATCCGTGTCAGTGAAGTTGCCTACAATTTCGTTGCCGACCTTTGATGGTTCATATGAACACTGGCTCGAGTATAGGGACACCTATTTATCATTAGTTCACAATTCCGCTGATATAAGTGACATTCAGAAGATGCATTACCTAAAATCTTCGCTAAAGGGAAGCGCACAACTGGTGATAAATGCTATTGAAATATCTGCAGCAAATTACTCCGTTGCATGGGAGCTTCTTCTAAATAGGTACAACAACACACGACTTTTAGTACACAGTCACGTAAAGGCATTATTTTCAATACAGGCACTGTCGAAAGAGTCACCTTCGCTAATTAGGACACTGATAGATACAATTATAAATAATTTACGCGCTTTAAAATCTCTTGGTGAGCCTACAGACTCGTGGGACACCCTAATAATTTATATCGTTGCTTCCAAACTGGACAAAATAACTGAAAGGCATTGGGAAGAACACAAAGGTTCCTTATTGTCCGATTCGCATTCGAAACCCAGTTTAAAAGTGAACGATTTACTTAAATTCCTCAAAGACAGGGCTGATCTATTGGAAACATTGGCCTTATCCCACACTAAAGATAACAATAATACGCAACATAAGAAAACTAGCTCGGTTAATTCCTCACAGTGTAATGTTTCATCAAACAAGCCGCAGCAGGCGCACGTCTCAGATCGTAAATCAGGAAAAATTCAATGTGTCGTATGCCAAGGAAAACATCCGATTTACACATGTTTTAAATTTATTAACATGGCCTTAAATGAAAAGTTAAAGGTTGTTAGCGATCACAAATTATGCGAGAATTGTTTGCGTTCCGGGCACGCTGTTAAAAACTGTTTATTTGGGCCTTGCAAACATTGCAGTTTAAAACACAACTCGCTCATTCATACAAGTAGCAACAACACGATGACTGCCGCAGTCACTGAGGCTGAGCCTGGGGCGGAGACGTTATGCGATACAAATCAGTTCATTCAAGTTAGCAATGTTCATACCAATACGCAAACTAATACCCAACGCTTAGATGTGAAACCCGTTTTGCTGTCTACAGCTTTGGTGGAGATCCGTGATAAATATAATAATTATCACACCGCATGTGCACTACTGGACAGCGGTAGTCAAAGCTGTTTCATCACGGAATCCTTATGTAAATCGCTAAATATTCCGCTAATACAGTCCACTCATGAGATTCGAGGGGTAGGTAATTTAGTATCACATTCTACGCAATCGTGTGATATTATCATTAAATCACGCATAAATACCTACTCAACGCGCATTAAATGTTTTGTTCTGCCGGAGATAACGGCTACAATGCCAGCTGTACAAGTAGTAAACGTACGGTTCAAGATTCCGAATAACGTTCAGCTAGCAAATACGCAATTTTTAGAACCACAAACTATAGATATATTAATAGGTGCGGACTTATTCTGGGACTTGCTTATCGATGGCAGGATGCGTTTACCGAGTGGTCCGCACTTACAAAATACGAAGTTAGGTTGGATAATTTCAGGTCCTATCAATCATCTTACGCACAATGATAGACATATCCAATGTAACTTCACTCAATCTATGGACAGCCAGCTACGTTCGTTCTGGGAGCTAGAGGAGTTGCAGAAACCTCGGGATATGCGCACTAATGAAGAGCGGGCCTGCGAGGAGTCTTTCGTCACAACCACTACGCGCAAAAGTGACGGAAGATTCTGTGTTCGCATCCCACTCAAAGAATCGCCCGATGTTTTAGGTGACTCATTTTCTCAAGCAGAACGACGGTTCCTGTCCTTAGAAAAGAAACTATTACGCGCACCAGATAGTTATAAAAAATTATATTCAGATTTTATTCACGAATATATTAATCTAGGTCATATGACTAAGGTTAGTTCTCACACGGACTCTCACTACTTCATGCCGCACCACGGCGTGTTTCGAGAACACAGCACTACTACGAAGCTTCGCGTTGTGTTCGACGCCAGCGCAGCGACCAGTAGTGGGAAATCGTTCAACGATATTCAGCAGATAGGGCCTCCTATTCAAGGGGACTTACTCGGTATTCTGTTACGTTTCAGGCAGTTTAAATACACAGCTATCGCAGATTGTGAAAAGATGTACCGTCAAGTGCTGGTTGATCCGACGCAACGCGATTTACAACTCATTCTATGGCGTGATACTCCGACCAGCCCGCTCGAGTTATATCGACTTAATACGGTCACATACGGCACAGCATCGGCGCCTTTTCTTAGTGTCAGGTGTTTGAAACAATTAGCCGAAGAATGTACGGACCCCGAGGTAAAGCGACTTATATACGATGACTTTTACGTCGACGATTTATTATTTTCATGTGAGGATAAACCAAAATTGATGAGAATTTGCACCCGCACGATCGAAGTGCTTCAATCAGGGTGCTTTCCACTACGCAAATGGGTTTTTAACTTTGACCTCAACGATGAGTCATCGGCACCGCTAATTAACACCTTCCGCGACTTAAATCTAGGAGATCATAACCAGGTTAGAACCTTAGGTTTCAGTTGGTGTAACGTTGATGATGAGTTCAATTTTAATACGAAAATCGAACTCGACGTTAAAAATCCTTTAACTAAACGCACATTATTATCGTCAATATCTCAGGTATTTGATCCGTTAGGATTGCTGAGTCCGCTTGTCATAATAGGCAAGGTTTTATTGCAAAGGCTTTGGCTATTAAAATTAGGATGGGATGATCCACTGCCTACCGACGTTGAACGTACTTGGAACCGGTTTGTTAACAGCCTGTCTTATCTTCACACAGTTAGGGTTCCGCGACATGCTTTTCAGTGTGATACAACGCGATCCGAACTACACATTTTCACAGACGCTTCGCAAACTGCATACGGTGCCTGCGCGTACGTACGCACTATCTGTAGTAGTCAGGTAACGGTTAAATTATTAATATCGAAAGGCAAAGTCGCTCCAATAAAATCAGTCAGCATACCTAGGCTAGAATTATGTGGCGCGCTATTAGGTGCTAGACTTTACGATAAGATTCGCAGTTCGCTGACTCGTGAATTTGATGAGGTGATGTTCTGGACCGATTCCACGATTGTTTTAGGGTGGCTACGCATGGCACCAAACTTACTAAAAACATTCGTGCAGAATCGTGTCGCTGAAATACAAGAACTCACTAGTGACTGTCCCTGGCGTCATGTAGGTACGAAGGAGAATCCAGCCGATTTGATTTCGCGAGGTGTTTATGTTGAAGATTTATCCAAATCAATGTTGTGGTGGGAAGGACCAATGTTTCTTAAGGATTCTGTATATTTTCATGAAAATGTTTCACGTAATATTTCGCAAGTAAATGAAATTATACCAAACGAATTACCAGAAACCAAGTTAAACATAGTAAACGCATTAACTTCTAATAACAAACCTGTTTTGACTTTCTTTCCGTTTCATAAATTCTCGAGTTTTAAGCGCATGACTCATGTCGCTGCACTCGTGCTTAGATTTATACATAACGCGCGCAACAAAGGAGATCAGCTGACCGGCCTGATAACACTTACTGAACTAAAACGGGCAATTATTGTACTCGCTAAGTTATCTCAAATGGAATCTTTTGCAAACGAATTAAATTTATTTGAAAGCGGAAAGAATGTGAAAACAAACAATCGAATCGCAAGTTTGAATTTGTTCTTGGATAACGAGAACGTTTTACGTGTAGGTGGTAGATTAAATAATTCTACTGATTTTAACTACAATAAAAAACATCCAATACTTTTATCTTCGGATCATCATTTTACGTTATTATTATTTAGACACATACATAACGAGTACTTACACTGCGGACCGCAGGCATTACTGTACCAGGTTCGCGAGGAATGGTGGCCGCTGTCGGGCAGGAACCTGGCTAGGAAGGTGACTCATCGATGTGTTGTCTGTACGCGCGTTAAAGGTAAAACGTTAAGCCCACTCATGGGCAACTTGCCCAAAGAAAGGATTGCTGAGAGCTTTCCTTTCTATTATTCTGGGGTCGATTACGCGGGACCGGTGTTCATATTAACCCGCAAAGGCAGAGGCGCGAAATTAATTAAGTCCTATATTTGTTTATTTATATGTTTCAATACACGAGCTATACATTTAGAACTTGTTAGCGACCTCTCGTCTGATGCATATCTACTCGCACTTAAGCGCTTTGTTTCACGGCGCGGTAAACCGTGTAAAATATTTTCAGACAACGGTCGTAATTTTGTAGGTTTAAATAATGAATTTGCTCAGTTTTTATCACGTTGTAAAGGAGACATCTTCGAATACGCTAGAAATCAATCAATTGAATTTTCATTTATTCCGCCTTATTCTCCGCATTTTGGTGGCTTGTGGGAAGCGGGGGTCAAATCGTGCAAGTACCATCTTCGCCGTGTCGTGGGCAACGCACACCTGACTTTCGAGGAGTACACGACACTGCTGACACAAATCGAAGCTGTACTTAACTCCCGGCCGCTGGCGCCTTTATCTTCAGATCCTCAGGACTATCTTCCACTCAGCCCTGGACATTTCCTGATCGGCCGGCCTCTCACCGCTCCAGTCTCCGACGATGACCTGCGAGACCTGCCTGCACATCGTCTAGATCGCTACAAGAGAGTGGAGCAGCTTAGGCAGCATTTTTGGACGCGATGGACAAAAGAATATATTTCTGAACTACAGACCAGAAATAAATGGAAAGATAATACTACAGATCTGAAGCCTGATACGCTAGTAATCATAAAAGACATAAACCTTCCGCCTTTGAAATGGCAATTGGGGCGCATTGTGAAGACGATACCTGGCAAAGACGGAATATGTCGAGTCGCAGACATTCAGACTTCATCAGGAATAGTGAGACGAGCATACGCTAAAATTTGCCCACTGTTGGACATCGCATGAAGGTGTTGTAAGCTGGTGCTTTCAAGGCCGCGGGCATGTTCGAGCGCATCCTAACCAGCAGCAAGTACCTACCACACCCAGTTCCACAGTGCACGTAACAGTTATTACTGAAGTGTAGACGCGTCATGGACGACCAATCAGAAAGCTTCAAAATGACGTGATGTAAACGCGGATTGGTTAATTATTGTTCCCACGCCCCACTATCCTTTGTCTCTGTACTTTTTCGAATTACATTACACTCGCCATCTTGCAACTAAAACAGCGTCTTCTCATTTTCATATCCCTCAATTTACCTAAACAACCCCTAAACCATATGTAGCACTCACACGCCGCTACAAACAGTAATATTGTAGAACTAAATCTATGTCTAGGTTTGTCTGTTTTTCAAACTAAAGTTTGAAAACACGTACATTAAATTCCTTCCTGTACGATAATGGTTACCTAACCAGACATCAGGTTTCGTCCTGGTATCCATTAATATTATGAATCATTTCAGGCGTTTTGCAAGGTTAGAAACAGTAGGGAAACCCATATTCAACAAAGGAAATCCTTAAAAAGGCGCTGGAAGCACCACATATCTATCATTCTGTCGGAGTTGGTTTTGTGAATGAACAAAATAAAATAACCTCAGCTGTGAAAGTAAACTCAAAACTTGTTTCTTTAGCTTAGTATCAAAACCACAGTACATTCTTTTATATAAAGATACGTCGTTTATTTTGTTCAGGATTATTGTGATAAAGTTGTTACAATGAATAATGCGTCGCAGTTTTCTCTGCGGTGGAATAATTACGTGTCCCACGTAACAGAGGCATTCAATATTCTCAGATTTGAGAACGATTTGGTGGACGTGACTTTGTGTTGCGATGGTGGGAAAATAAGAGCCCACAAAATGTTGCTTTCGGCGTGCAGCAGCTACTTCAAGCAGATATTTAAAGAAAACCCTTGCCAGCACCCAGTAATTATCTTCAGAAACTTCAAGTACGAAGATCTAAATGCAATCATCAATTTCATGTACCATGGAGAAGTGAATATTTTTCAAGAGCAATTGGAGTCATTTTTGAACACAGCGGAGCTTTTGAAAGTGAAAGGATTGACTGATAATATGGAGGAAGAATCATCCAAGAACCCAATAAGATTGACTGATAACACTACCACGACATTAGACCTTAGTAAGTCAAGTAGATTCACTGAAGATATTGTGCCTGTTTTCTCTGATGAACCAATTAATCTTGCTACAATGCCTGAAAGAGAGGAATACATTCCACCCATGAGCCCGGTAAAACTGGCATCAGAACCTGAAAATGGTGCTATTGAAGTTATACCAGAAACAGCAAAAGTTGAGGAGAGTACCAGTTCGAGCAATTCGATGCAAAACCCAGTTGTACTTCCAAGTGACGAAATGCAAGTTGACATGCAATCAACATCAGCTGAAGACTTGGCAGAGAAAAATAGCACTGGTAATTATTACATTATTTAACTTTAACATTTTAGATTTCACCTAAAAGACACCTGACTCTTATAAACTTTTGTGTCATCTAATTATTATAATGTCTAAATTGCTACTGAAAGATGATGTTTGCAATATTGTCATGAATTGTTATCAATATTTTTGTTGATTATTTCCCAAAGCTACTACTTTTATCACCAATTGATAAATACTTGAAGGACATGCAATAACTGAAGTCAGCTATAGTTTCATGGTTGCTGTTATCAGCATGGTTTGTAAAATACAATAAAATTTCCGTTTAAATTACCTTCTAGGCATAGATTATCAACGATAAAAAATATTACTGGATAAATGCATGCCTTGCAATGGCATACTTCGGGATAAACAGTAGCCTACATCTTACATAGGAGATTAACTATTTCTATACCTTTAAGACCAATTCAGCATTGCATTTGTGAAAAAGTAAAAGACAGTAGCTTAATAATAGAAAGTATGGATTGTACATGGATAGATAAAACTATGATTATTAATCCATACTTAGTTTATGTGTACCAAGATACAATATGCATGAAGAGACAAACAAGCATAATGGCTATCAGAGTGTTTTTCTCCTTGACATTTGACATTTCACATCTGAGAGATCTTTCTGACACTTGAAAATAATAAAAATATTTAATTTTCCAGATTCTGAATTGGCCAAGTTCCGCTGCCAATTGTGCCCAAAAGGTTTCAAGCATCCAACTTCATTGACCCTCCACAAAGACTCTCATGCCGGTAAAACCCAATGCCCTGTCTGCCACCGTTCATTCTCAAGATCTTATGACATGAGAAGTCACCTGCAAAGAATACATCAAGGAAAACAGCTCACTATAAAAGAAATAAGATACAAGAACTCAAATGATAATGCAAATCCTAAACAATTTACACACAATATTTAGTAGTTAGAGATCTTTTGTTTTTCACCTTTTAATAGATTCATAGCAAGTATGTGCATTTCTTTCGAGTTTTGACTGCATTTTATATGTGATTTTATTACATGCAATTTGTGGTTATTAAATAATTCACAGAACTGTTCATTCTGTAGTAGTAAGAAATATTGATTTATCTAGCATAGGATAATAATATAGTAATATTAAGCAGCACACAGTGCAAGATGATGTTAGTTGATTTGTAATATAAATATAGCACTATTATATAACATTAGTTATTGGAAAAATATATTTTATGTACTGTTTTTATGTCACAAAATTGCTCAGTGCTTTTAGCCTTCGCTATTTTTATACTAGTCTACCATTTTATTATACTATAATGTTTATATTTTATAGTATTTTATTATTAGTTATAGTAATTCCCTCCTACATATTACATTATAACAGGTAACTCTAGTTGCAAGTAAAAAAAATCAATACCTATAACATTGCCATCTATTTCATGAAAGAAAGTAAATCATTTCGTATTTTATTGATAGCCTTGCTTGCCAAAAGAGGGTGTTTAAGTTAATTGAAATATTTTGAATTCAGCTAGCATATTAAAAAAGTTTAAGATGGCGCTGTTATACCTACTTTCGAATACTTTGGAAACGTTTTCGGGTATCTTATGATGAAACAAGATCCGTCAAGTGAGGGTGTAAAAGCTGGCGCCTTTGCCATGATCAGCGAGATCATGGCAAAGATTACTGATCAAGTTATTTTTAATCTAATTCATTGAAATTAGATTTAAAATAACTTAACTAACTAATAAAAATAAGTTTAGAATTCATGGTACTTTATTTCGATAC
Organism: Eupithecia centaureata; assembly: GCA_944547425.1. Lineage (NCBI taxonomy): Eukaryota > Metazoa > Arthropoda > Insecta > Lepidoptera > Geometridae > Eupithecia > Eupithecia centaureata. Next base: position 5,299,571 of record OX155694.1, read on the forward strand.
AACGATTCCGCTGGATGGCATTATGGCATCCTTCGGGATGCCGCCGCAGCTCAAATTGCCGTGCCACCCGTCAGTCAGCGCCGCCGTCTCCGGTCGGCGGCCTTAACTCGCGCGCCGAGGGTTCCAAATTTAAGTTAAATATACAAAATTAAATATAAAAATACTAATAGATACCTAGCATTTAGATAATGATATCTGATGATATCTCATAAAAATTGCTAGGTAGGTAAGGACATGCAAACCCATGTTGGACGCAATCTTACTATTATAATAAATGGGAAAGTCTGTGTGAATGTTTGTTATAGGTAATCTCTGTCTGTCTAAGGGATTGAATGAAATAGGAGATGGAAGTTTGTATGGAAATATACAGGATGTTCTCTCAGGGTGTTCTATAGTCTGAGGGTGTAGAGGTACATAACAAAAATGAAGGACCAAACAATTTAGACTAGGTAGGGTGTAGTATCGAACACTGAATTCAGGAAAAATATAAAAAAAATCCGCCCATAAAGTTTTCGAAAAATTCGATACGAATTAAGAATTCATACGAATTGATATGAGATACAGTTAAAGGAGTTTTCAGCCCAGTTGTTTTCAAGTTCATGTTTTCACGATCTGCAAATATTCGTTCCGGGGTAGGTACCTACTGCGTGTTTTCTATCTTTAATAAAAAATTCTATACTTACATGACTGTAATGTATTAAGTAGGTATATTAACTTAATATATGACTGATAAAGCTACTAAACTTTTGGTGCCTACCTACCAGTCTACCAAATATTATTACCTACCCATAGACCATAAACTCTGCATAGCTTGGGGCTAGCTAGATGATGTACCTAGGTACCTACTTATTAGGTACGTACGGATAGTCCATATTATTTATTTATTGTTGGTAACAGTAGCAGTAGTTCGTCTAGAATATGGAAATGTTATTTTATGACCTCAGTTTTTCAGATGGAGGGTACTTAGCCTAATTTCCTACCAAAGAGAGATTTTTACCTACCTTTCAAAGGTGCTACAAGGTAGGTAAGTATAGGCATAAGAATAAATAATAACTGATTTTCTGTTTTGTCTATTCTTATGGTATAGGTATAGCTTGGCAAAAAAGAGTAGAAAATAATGGGGGCGCCACTGTAGGTCCTTATGGCAACACCTATAGCGCACCAAGCTAGTCTTGATATTTAAGTGTATATTTCTGTTATACGTACATTTATATCCACACATAGTATACTAGTATCAGTAAATATTGTTTAACTGAGCAAGGTTCTCGTTATGTAAGTATATAAAGAAAAAAATATAAAGTAAATTAAAATTTAATACATTGTTATTAATAACTACATTGTAAGTTCTCTCTCACAGTATTTATTATTTAGGCACCTAATTTCTAGACCATTTAAAATACAAACGCTATAATAACTTTATTACAAAGAAATAACACAACATTGAAATTATGTAGAAATAGATTTACATATTAGCTAGTCTAGCTCAAGTATCAAATTCTATGCCCGCGCTATAGCAGAGTACGCAGAGCAAACGTAAACATAACCTAACTGCCCGATGTTTATTGTTGAATATTTCACTTGTTCCGTGGAACTTTAATTTAATCCTGCTCTAGGACCATCAAGTTACCTTTGATTCAACTTATAATTACAAAACAAACTCTCACAAACCTGTCATATCAGCGGTTCTTTGAAAAACATTGTTGAGATCTGAAAGAATAGTTCTGGCCTCAAATTCTGCCAGACATCGCCTGTATACCTCATAAATAACCTCCCTGGCAGCACTTCTAACTGTTTTATTCATTATTTTTCACTTTTCGTCACTTTATCACCACCGCTTGACCGATCCAAGTAAAAAATCCGAGAATTCGTAATCTTTGTTTACAATTTTACATCAAACGTCATTGTTTTAAGAATGTTGCCATTAAACAAAAAAATTAGTTCCGTTTCAAGACTTTTTTGCCAAGCTGTAGGTACCTACTTTACTGCTTGCGCTAAATATCTATGACATCAGCAAGGGTTACTGGGTCACGAATCACGATTTAACATTCACGGTGCAAGGCCAGAATTAGGAACTCTGGCAATATCTATTCTTATGGTAAGACCTACAAGTAAGATACATGAGCTAGTAGTGGTACCTACCTACTTACTCAGTAAAGTTAAATGTACATAATGGTGCCTAGTGCCTACCGACCAGGGTTGCCAATGCTAATTTATCCAATTCCCCAAAAATCCGGCTCAAATTCCCCAAGTTGGGGCCTTGGGGGACAAAAACCCGCTGATTCCCCACGAATTCCCCTCAAAAGTTTTATAACAAATGAAAATAGGGATATGCAATTAATTAGATTGTACTATGTAAGTATTGTTTATTTTGCCTAATTTGTTCCATATATTTGTTGAAATCATTTGTTTCGTAGGGTTAAACTTGACACTGCCGCCCAGTTTTTTAATCCCTTCCCTTGCAGTCAGAAATGATAAGTAAAATGGGAACTGTATTTAGTCTGTTGCGGCTTTCAGTTTTTAAATTTTAAATTTTTAAGAACCGCGCTCGCAGGCAGATGCTGGATGCGTCAAGCTGAAGACATGGTGATATGGCGCTCATTGGGGGAGGCCTATGTCCAGCTGTCGACTTATATGTGCTGATGATGATGAAATTTGCGCTCGACCTATATGCATTTGAAAAAGGCAGGATCAAAAAAAACAAAATAACAATTTTTATGTTTGGGAACAGGTACTCTTCCGCAGCGCGTTTTTAAGGCGAAACACTTTACTCTACCCCAGTAACATTCAGCAAAATCAACTTATCGACCTCGTATACATGTGACAATCTGGGGATGTGCACAACATAATGATTCTAGAAAATATCAATCACAATTATTAGTGATGAAACATTTACCATTGAGAACAATATGTTCAAATTCCCGCATTTTCCTCACATAATGCCATTCCCCAATAAATCCCCAATCAACTTTAGATTCCCCGCAGTTTGGGGAATTCCCCACAGATTGGCAACGCTGCTACCGACTGTGTACCGATATCTTTAACCTATCGAGCATTCATACTGAATCATGTACCTTACCTTCCCTCATTCATATCATATCGGTACCTATTTAGTGGTACAAATATTTTTTTTATTGGTATCTTCAATTTTCAAAAAAAATTAAGATGTAAGTACTTACTATTTTAATTAAATGTTAAGGCTGTGACTCGTCAAAACACTATAGATAAATACAATTTTGCTGCTTTGGGGCTATATAGGTATTATGTGCTTTAATTACCTATTAATAGTCTATTACTTTAGGCTATCTCAGTATAATTGTTCTGTGCTAATTTTACTACGGATTTGTATGTGCTATAATTAACTTTAGTAATTGACGACGGTGGGCGAAGGTCCGCTTGCGACGCAGGAGGTTGCGGGTTTGATTCCCGCCTCGGAACAAATTTGTGTACGATCTGCAGAAATTTGTTCCGTTGGTCTGTGTGTTTTCAATGTACTTAAGTACCTATAATAAAAAAATTCTATCTAGGTATAAAACATAATTATCAGATATTTACTTAGTTCCCACAACTTTGAGTACCTAGCTTAGGTACTTAGGGCTAAATGATGCTGTGTGGATTGTCCAGCATTAAGTATTTATTTATTCTATTTATTTTCATTAGGTACCGACAAACATAACCTACCTACCTACCTACCATGTACCTACTCGGTGTACTAATAATAACGGAAACTAGGAATCGAGTTCAATTCAAACTATGGAGTAGGTAGGTAGGAGTAACTACCTACATCCCTGCTTACTAGCATAAGAATAAGTAAATATCCTTAGGCTACTACTAGATCAGATACAATATAGGTACCCACCTACCTACTTTATTTTAATAGAGAAATTTTTATTCACATGCATGACCATCGCAGTCTAATCAAAAGAAACGGGTCTGATAGACTAATTTACGTGTCTGCGTCGTCGTCGGTACAAGACTACAAGAGTACAATATAGCAGGGGGTGAAGAAAAGCTCCGTCCGAAAAGCTGCCGGGCACAAGGGGCGTGCAGGGGTTGAAAAGCGGGGGTGGCACGGGCAGGGCGGGGTGCGTTCGATACGCGCGCGCGCTGAGGAAGCTCTCCGATTCGTCCACCGAGCCAGTCGCATTTTGACGCCGTCGCGCTCGGGTGTGTGTTGCCACCGTGCGCAACCGACGAACGCTGCGATATATCGATATAAAATCATTACGACCTTTTCAAGTACGTATCTGCGATTCATAAAATAAATCAGTGTTTTTATTAAGTGTTATCTGTGTCATCTACAACCTTTACTGGTCCACTGCTGGACGCAGGTCTTCCCATGATAAGCGCCTCATCGGCACTCATCATATGGGAGTAATGCCCATAATCCCCACGCTGGGCATGCGGGTTGGGGATCGCAGTTCGGTGGTAGAATTGTTTTACAGGAAGCGCTGCTGCCCGCCCCCCGGTGGATATCCCTTAGTCGCCTCTTACGACACCCGCGGGAAGAGTTGGGGTAGTGCAAATTCTAAGCCGGCACCACACGGCAAAGTGTTATCTGTGTACGTCAAGTGAAATGTGTTGATTGAAGGCGTTTTACCTAATTGTTTACATTTTGGACCACATGTTTACCACTGCGGTAATTTTTACTACTCCATTTATTTCAAGTAAGAAATTAACGAGGAAGCTGTAAGTTCTTCCCGGGATTATTTACCTAAGCATCTTCTGAAATGACCTAATTGCCATTTTTATGATTTGGTCATGATGTTCAGTGATCAAAATAACGAAGGCGCTTCGGAGACGTTTGAAACTAGGCTCGTTGGCGCAGTGCATGGTTTGAAATGGCGAGTTGGTTGATCGAGATTTGTGAGCATTTTCTCGTAGTGTGCTTTTATTCAGACGAAATGAGAGTGTGAATATTTGATGGTGTGGTGAACGGTGGTGTATTTAGGGGCTAGAATCGCGCGCGGTGGCTCTCGCGACGGCGCAGGGTATTGATCGGCGACGGCGCGGGTCGCTAGACGCCGGCGTTCGGCTGCCGCCTAAATAAAGCATCGCATGTGTGCGTCTCGCCGCCCTACGTAGAGCCGAGCTGACGACGCCATCTCCTCCGTACTCGCTACGCTATGCCATGCTTTCGGTCGGTGTCGTCACATGATTCCATTTTAGCTGCATTCCGTTCGAAATTCAATTTTATTTAGCTTCTGTTCTAGTCTTCCTAATTAATGATAATAGAGGTCATAGAAATTGCGTTTTTACTTTAGGACTGACCTTTGATTGAACAGTTCTACCTACCTACCTACGAAAATCTGTCCATCTAAATTCTTCGATTATTTATCTATTATATACCTACCTGACCCTATAAGGTATCTATGGTAGCAGACGTCGCAATTATATTACGCAGTGAGTGCAATGCACGGAGCTAGGATTACTTAACACTTACTAGGTATCTAGGTACGTTACATCTACCTACCGTCATAGATCACAGAAATCTGTGCCTACCGTAGGTACAGCATTGCATTTTCATGCCATGGTTCACTGCGCCAAACGACAACCTACCTAGGTATATAGATATTACAATACAACTTATTCAATCCACCTACCACCTACAGTTTCAAGGTCCTCGTAGTTGTAGTAATTTTAGTTGGAGATTTTTTGGAGTACCTCATTCGGTAGATAGGTAATAAGAACATACCAAAAGCGTTAAACATGTGGTCGTCGATTAATTAAACATTCGTAAGAGTAGCAGTAGGCACGTCATGTTCCTAGGTGTAATTACAAAACGTTTTTCTAGGTGTGAAATGTTGGACTAGCCCAGCAGTCATCGAGATTAGGCTATGATGGCGCGCATCGTGCTGGCGAGCGGAGCTTTGCTTTGCGCGCTGAGCGTGGCGCACGCGTTCACGCTACTGCCCCATGACGTGCGGCCCGGGCACGAGGTGCAGCACTTCATCGGGAACCATTCCCGCTACACCCTCCTCGACCCACAGTTCGGCTCATTCTTCACACTCCTCGACAATGGCCTACTCATGACGACTGCAGACCTTACGCCTCTACTCGATCAACCTGTCAGCCTTGCTATTTTGGAACAGACGCCGTATAGCAGCTCCGCGCATTCGCTCCAGCTGTACGTCGTCGATCGGCGGCGAATGCTGCACTTCGCTACTACAGGTCTACTGGTCGGTGGAATACCGGAGAACTCCCCTCCAGGGACCACGGTAGAGCTTCCGCCTATCAAAGCCGCGGCTCTGGTTGAAGTTGGCCCCATCGCCTACAAAATAGTAAAAGGAAACGAACACGGAATATTTGCTCTCGTAGAGAAAGGCGCAGATTTCGACCCCAAAGTAAGATCGGTGGTCACTGATGGTGAAATTCAAATAGTTAACACCCGACCGCTAGATACTGAGCACGAGAGTGTACACGAGCTGGTCATCCAGGCAACTGATGTGCATGGTGTAAGCAAGGCGAACCTACTGGTACGAGTTGATGTCACGAATGAAAATGACAATGCTCCGTATTTCGATCAAGCTGTGTACTTTTTCACTGTTAATGGCACTCAAGATGAAAACGGGCCAAATGGAACAGCCCGCTGGCAAAGATTCTCTAATATTGGCAAAGTAAAAGCTGAGGATGCCGATGACGACAGAGTCTACTATTCATTAAAGTCGCCCAGCAATTTAGCTGTGATCGTGCCCCAAACAGGTGAACTGATATTGGCCGGTGAGCCAGATAGTCACGAGGCGGAATTGAAAGTGATCGCTCACGACACTGGTATCCCTCCGAGGGAGAGTAAGCCTGCTCGAGTGTTTCTGGAATTTGTGGTTCGCGATCGTAAAAATATGCCAACGCTTCACCGCGAGAAGCGTCGCGTTACGCGCGCGGTCCGCCCGACTAAACGCATCGAGTTTACCGAAGCCGATGGCGAGGTCGAAGGCCGAAACGTTTTCACCCTGGAAAAGGAAACTGACCGTGAGACTTTTAAAATCAGAGACGAGAATCCGTGGGTTACCGTTGAAGCTTCTGGTGTAGTGAAGGTTAAAAAGAAGTGGGACTATGAAGAGCTGGGGCCGGAGAAGACTATTGACTTCTGGGTGACCATCACCAATGCTGGGAACGGAGGTAAGTTACCTTATAAATAACATATCTTTTAGGTTGAAATGAACTTCAGCAGCAATTTCAAGGCATTATCCACTGGTAATTATAACGAAAACAAAATTACCTTAAATAAAAACATTAAAAGGTAATCTCGAATTATTAACGAAAAGGGTTCAAATTCCACATACAAATTCATCTATTATGACATAAAACCATTATTATGTTAACGTCTCAATCTAGGGTTGAATAAATTGAGATAATGACATGACAGGTAAAAATTGGGGAAGTTGGGATCGGCTTTTGTTTTGTTTATGTTTGTGAAGTGCCCAGAGGAGATGAGTCGATTCTAGTTTCAATATCTGTATTTATTACCTGAGTCCATATGCCTGCACCTGACACATCGAATGGTTCATTGGAGCATGACATGATGTCGGCAGGTTCCCGGTCACGAGTCAAAGGACGATCGAACTCGATAGCGTAGTGACTCGTCAGAATGATTCTATTCAAAATGTTCGATCAGAATAATGCTGTGCTGGCTAAATTAGGCAAAATAATCCAATACTAATCCTACCCAGTTTTAGAATTCCAACACAGATTCTATTTGACATGCTAATGTAACTCGCGTTATTGATCTAGTGCATAGTGTCATGCGTAGAGGATTTGTGCAAACCGCATTAGGAAAGGGCTTCATTATCGCGTAGCGTACACATCGTCCATCATAAAACGTTGGTATGTCAACGCTAGCACGAGCTGCATCATCATTACTATGGAATTTCCAATAGACACAATAGCCAAGTGGATTGGAGGCGGTGGTGGCAGGTTGCTGGCTACCGTGCAGAATGCGTTGATAATCGAGACCTGTCGCACGGCCTACCATCTCGAACATACACCGTGACAATCACGACACGAAATGGGTTTTGTGGGATAGAATTATCACAAGAATCTCATGTTTAAGTTTTTGTTTCCTTACCCGACACTTTCGCTTTGGAGTTAACACTTTTACTTTACATGTTCCTGCTCATTTGTTTACCAATGCCACTTAGGTACAGTGCATAAATTCTCAATTGATCTACGCAAAAGTTAATTTGAGTCGTGACTCTAAAGGTCTGAAACTTCCTAAATGTTTCAAATAGACACATATGCCTACTATTATGCCTACAAAGTTGAATTGAAGCCTCACCTTATCCCGTTTCTCATTAGTTTTGTATTTGTCTCCATAATTATTATCAACAATTACGGACCAGTTACAAGCTAAATGGAATCAGTAGCATTGTGTAACTATCTAAATACAAGCGCAATAAATCTTTATAGAGCATCTAAAACACCGAATCATGGTCCAGTTGGATGTTATCTGCTTTATCAAAATAAATCAAGATTGTTTTTAATTACAACATTCTGGGTTAGCTCCTTAGTGGGTGGCCGGCCTCGGGCGCAGCGAAGCACCCCAATATTTTCTAGCATCATTATTATCGTTATTGTGTGGATAAAGCATTTTTCGATATTACCGTGACGTGACGAACAGAACACAATCTCATTCTTATAAACGTAATGTTGTTCACATTACGTTATCATCATGAAATGAAAATGAAATGAATGTCATGAAGTTCTTAATCATCTTCATAACTTTTATACTGCTTTGCTTTGTGATGTGATGACTTTATAAAGAAAAAATTAAACCAGTGTAGACCGTTTCAAACATGGTTGCGTATTTTTTTCTGTTGGGAACATAGGAGTGCTAGAATTTTTTTTATTATTGCTGATAAGATTTCTTTGATAACGACACATAATAACCACCGAAACATGGCGCTCAAAATAATTTACAGTTGCATCGCATACAGCTTTAAAGATGTACTCTCATATACAGGTACCTACTACTCTCTTGGAAATTAATTCTGCTCCAACATCAACACTCTCTTTGAGCGACGGACAACCGTTTTCAAGTGTTTATACAGCCTTCATACGCGAGGTAACCTATAACTTTAAGCGTCGCTTTTTAGGTAGCTCCTTCCGCTCCGTTCGGACAACTCGTGACTTTTCCTTCCTTTTTGTCTTCCCGGTTTTCTGCATTAAAATTTTATGAGCATCTAACTTTTGCGAATAAAATAGTCCTTTGTCATAATATTTTCTTGGCTGTAATAAAGAGGGTGAATGCAGGTGCGCAATGAGTCTAGGGGTGGCATTTTAATGCTGTAAGAAAGATGGCGCGATGCAACTAGCTAGCTAGCTAGAGGATGATGGAGTGTCCAACCCATCCCTGGAGTTATCAATTACTTGCAACGAGATCGTAGTCTGACGGTATTTCTATTTTCCCTCCCTTAAGGGTGGACAATATGCAATATTGTGCTTTGAAATCTTTATTTATTTCAATACTAGCTGCGCCCCGCAGCGTCGCCCGCGGGGAAGTTTATTTATTTGTCAAATATCATATTTTTATACATAATATGCTATTCCCGACGAAGACAAATCCAAAAACACAAAATCATAAAAATCGGTCCAGCCGTTCTCGAGTTATAAGTGTTGTAACAAACACGACGTATATAGATAATATGAAAGTTACTACCATATCAATTTGAGAAATGATACTTCGAATTTCGAATTGTGTTTAAACACGATTAGTGAAAATTAAAATTTTCTCGATAAATACTTTTTTAATAATTAATGTTATGCTAAAATTTTCCTATTTATCTCAGTAACAGCACACTATTTTTGTTGGGATTTTTTTGTCAAGGTTTAAAACAAGAAGTTCTTCAGTTAACTATGCCTTTTTATTAATCGATTTGTTGTTGTTTATTCAACTTGAAATTAGGTAAAAAACAGTTCTGAAAATCTTTAAGCAAGTCTAATTCTCACTCACGAGAAATCTATGACTCGCCATCCCGCCGCTTGTCTGAGGGGAGTTTGTTATTATTTATTTTATTTTTTATTTTTATTTTATTTTTTATTTTATTTTAAGACTTTAAAAGCGATAGAGATTGTCTTGATAATACTCAGTAGTAAGAATGTAGAATAATGGTCGCACGCGTCGTGTTGTATAATATCAGACAGTATTATACAACTTTTTGACGATTATTTATTTTGATGATTCTTACTTATATTATAGACGTGAAAGTTTGTATGGATGTATAGATGTATGAATGGATGGATGTTTGTTCCTCTTTCACGTAACGGATCGGGCTGAAAATTTCAATAGACTTAGGTAGTTCTAAGTCTGCGGTAACACCACAGTTATCTATGGGTAACACACACAGGCTACATCATTCCAGAAATCAGTTCTAATGGGAAAGAAATAACCTGCAAACGTTTCCATAGAAACCGTGCGAAATCGCGGGCATATACTAGTTCAAAATGTATTCGCCTTCTGCAATAGATTTATAAATTCATAAAAATATGTTACTTATAAAGGAACCAGTTGTCTGCACTTTTCGAAACGAGTACTTAACTATTTTAGAGTTCAATGGGCACCAAACAGAGATTCCAATAATAGAATTGGTGGCTGGATCGATATCGAGAATGTGTTGCAGTGTCAAGTCGAGTCGATAATTGAATGCGATAGCATTCGCCGTCTGCGGCCTATGTCGACGTCGGTCGGCTAGGAATTGGCATATCCGGACAGGGGTCTGAGCGTTGCGGAAAACCATTTTAGGCTGACCCAGAGATGCAATTTTTCGTCGGCAGATAGATTAACAATTTTGATACGTAATAACTGTCATGTCATAAAATAATGCTGGACAATCCTAAATATAAAGTAGCACCATCTTGCCCCAAGCTAAGCAGAGCTTATGTTTTGTGTACTTTACTTAATGACTGATATAATAAAATACATTTCATTGATTTTAATTATACATAGAAAACACCCAGAACCCCGGAAAAACGGTTGTCGATTGTCTTGTGTTTTGTGTGGACCTTCTATGTCACCTCATCGATCGTCCTTAAATTTGTATATTGTTATTATTATGTTTAGCTAAGTTTATATATTCAAAAAAAATTGTCTCTCTGTCGCCCATGTTAACACGTGTCCTGCCTGTCAGAAAACTAGAGTTGCTCAACTTTGTGTAGAGCAACATTATGCTGAGATGGGATCTATTAGTTTTTTGCTTACGCTTGTTATCTATTTTAAGTAATTTACAGTATTATCTGTAATGTTGTAATCTTTAACCTTTAATAGTTTCATTCGAGCTAAGCGTAATGTGTCATCATCATCATCATCAACCTATATTAGTCCACTGCTGGACATAGGCCTCCCCCAATGAGCGCCATAGCGCCCTGTCTTCAGCGTAATGTGTATGAGTGAAGAAATAAACTAATTTTCTTTCTTTCATTCTTCTTATAAAAAGAGAATAGTGCTCGTCAAATGTTTGCGACACTGTTAAACGTTCGTTTATAAAATTTTGATTAAGTATTGTATGAATGAAATGGTTGGGAGTCGCGAAGCTGTTACGGACCGTTTGCCTCGTTGTTTGTTAAATTCACTCGTTCATTCAATCAATGGCAATGGGTGCGGGCGTTGGTCGCACAACAATCGTCGCACTGGCCAATTCCCCTCATTGTGTCCAGTGAACGCAATTACGTATGCGTACTTCCTATCACTGGCCCCGTCAAGCCACGTCACAATTCAGTATCATAAACACCACAGAGACCACATCTGTCCTCAGTTTTTGCTCTCTTTATCCCTTTATAAGGATGCATCTTTGTTTTTAATTACGAAAGAACCATTTCAATTGAAATAACAAACATCTCGTCAGTTGTATGAGAGTAATTGCTTTTTGCTTCTATTTGTTCTTTCATTTCTCTCTGTATTATCAAGGGACTGCGTTTTCTCATAATGTATTGCAGAAACGTTTCCAAGAAATAATTTTATAAAGTCGTGGGCAAACTGTTAATTCAATTTAGTCACCCCTCTCATTAATTTCCATCTGACTTCGTATTGTGGTCGTCATGGTCAACCCTGATTCTCGTTGGGGTAAATTTGGCAGGGGTAGAATAGTTGGAATAAATAAATCCCATCTTTAATTGACGTCCATATTGCCTTTCTATTCTTAATATTGAATTTGATCTCTCCTATAAGAAGATGAAGAATTGCTTTCACATAGGTTATTAGTATATCAGTCATCTAGTACCCATAACACAAGCTCTGCTTAGCTTGGGGCTACATGATGCTGTGTGGAGTGTCCGGAATTATTTATTTATACAATGTAAATAATATTTCAAACCTGGATACGTACTGTATCGAGGTTTGAAATATTACCTCAATTACGTAAGTTACCGTCTAGGTAGGCTGTTTACAATATAAACTTCTGAACTGATTAAAAAGTAGACTGAGGTACATACTCAAACCGGCTCTATATTTGGTGATGCACTTAACACAATATCGGAACAAAGATCTCGATCGTGCGTGCGTTCAAATACAAGCATCTCTACTATAATTACCTCTAAAGCATTGTAAACACTACTGTAAAGTACTTCGCCGACGTGTAGGGCCTTAGGCGAGAAACACACTGGGCGTATCTGACGCGGCTCATTTTACGTCGCGTTACGTGTATAAATTGGGCTACACGTACAAATTCTAGAAGTCTAATAGGGTATAGAAGACTGGGGGGCATCTTGCCTTCGATACCCTTTTGCGGCACCAACTAATCTCAGCGAATGCATACTGGCTGGGGTAGCATTTTACGCGACGTAATTTATTTTTGACTTATTATACCTAGATGAGCTATTACAGCCAGACATGAGCGTATTTTACGTCGCATGTCTTGCACAGTAGCTAGATACGCTCAGTGTGTTTTGGCTTTAGATGGGAGCTTTATTTGAAATACTTTTATAGGCTTTCTCTCTGACTATAAGTTGATTGAGGTCATTTACTCGTCGTTCTAAACGGCGTGGATTTACTTCACGCTCGATTACTGTAATGTTTATTTGTCATCTAAATGCCAAATAGTTAAACTGGAATGAATATGTTAGCGCAGCAATCCTTCTTTGGGTTAATCACCTTCATCTACCTTGCGTTTGATTGCGATTTGGATCAAAGGAGTGCAAAACACGGCCGTGATTACTCCATCTATTCACATACCTCACCGTCATAAAATTCGCCCCAGAGCATTAATAGGGCTGTTTGATACTTCTATAATCAGTTCTCGTAAACTTGGGATGCGATGATTCAGCACTAACGATGATTATGGTAGATTAATGAAGCAATAATTATCCACTCCATCAATCGAAGCGACTAGTTGATGAGCGGCTATCAATATGTTTCGTACATTCCTCTTACCTTATCCCACCTATGTGGTTATAATGACTTGACCTTTCCCTCGACCCAGCCTCATACCTCATATTATTTATGTTTCGGTGTCTAGATAAATAAATAATCTACGCTGATTTAGTAAATGGGTTGCAGGCAGGGTGTTACTACAAATCAAACTCAAAGTCTGTCAACCCATATCAAAAGTTCTTTGATTGTAGGGACCTAAAGTTCTGTAAGAGGCTCACGACAAGAGGGTTCACAAATTTCCTACGTAACTAAGTTCCGTTTTCCTGTTGACATAGAATTTACTTGATAACAAACCTACATTCAAACGTTACAATTACAAGCGAGAGAAATGTTGATGAATGGTGCTTTCATTAGTAAAATTAAAGTGGGTATACTAGGAGGTAAGATTGCGTAGTGGTGGGGTGCCGAGAAGCCGTTCGACGCTTGCAACTGCGGTCGACCACTTCATTCCACATTGTTCAGTTTTGCAAGCCGTGTCGAGTGCCCTCCGGATCCATGATTGACATTCACAAGCCCACCAGACGGCTTACAACCCCACTGGTAGGCTAAAACGGGGGAAAACAACGAACGCTAGATCTCGCATTTGGAATATTTAGGCTGGTGTTCACCAAAAGATAATCGAGGACAATTAAGCGTCTTCGTCAGTTTCGCCGGTTAATTTTAATGTTTCATGAATGAAAACTGATGATACTGGAGAGACTGAGTGTAGTTGCAAAATTTGCTGACCGAAACCGGTTCTTAGCTCCAATACTCCAGACCAGAGTTCCCGTCGCGTCGACGTGAAAAGTAGGTAAATACCAAAACGAGAAAAATATCTGTGAATATTTATAATAATGTGTTCTCGTCGTGTAAGTTTAATTTTTTTTATGAAAACTAATGTCAAAAATATTCAAACAACTGTTTAAAATATACCATCTGTCGGTGAACTCGGCTCTTATTGTTCGTGTAAACTAAGACCCTTGTTAAACAACTGTTATTGATCTTTGGAAATCTGGTCTAGACTGGATTTACTCTACAGATTTTACTATGTTAATAGGGTTTATTATGTTAGATTTTCTCGTAAAATTCCGTCTGCGCATACAAATTTTAACTACCTACACATTTTAAGAGCCTCTTTTCTCATTTTGTGTTTTTACTAGAGTCCCTGGATTTATCGTGGGTGCAATGCAAACATTCGTCTGTAAAGAAGCGTCAAGTAGAACACCTCATGCGTTCCGAGATGCATGCACAGGTCATAGGCGAGTTCATCGTCTGCTCTGAGAATTACGACCAAAACACATTCAGTTTCTAATTATAGACAGTTGTTGCCCATACGTGATGTGCTGAAGCATTTAGCTCCCTTCTATTTTTCCTTGTAAATCAATGTTCTTTTTGTTTTTTTGTTTGGATAGACGACCGACGTGGTGCGGTGGGCGAAGGTTTGCCTGCGACGCAGGATGTTACGGGTTCGATTCCCGCTTTGGGACAAATGTTTGTACGATCAGTAAATATTTATTGCAGAGTTCTGGATGTTTTCTTTGCATAGTAAAAATATCTATCTATGTAATGTATTGTATTGTTATCTAGTACAAAAACTCTGCTTAGCTTGGGGCTACATGCTGCATGCTGCGTGGATTGTCCAGCATTACTATTATTGAAATATCTAGCCTGACTTATTGAAACTGAATTGCAATTTAGTTTTGGCCGTACGTTACCTACGATACAAGCACACCATTCTCTGTTCATTTAAACAGACCATAAATCCCGAGCAAAGACGCCGGTGTAGTTTAGGAATCTAGTGTGCATGCATAGCCTAACTACATGTCAAACAAGCGCCTAATTTATTAACGTTAGATAGAAGATTAGAAACCTTACAGTACAGCTTTATTGAGATATATTGCACCACAGAGATTAAAGGTACGATTATCTGCAATGTATGCGATACCCAGGGGAATAAGCGACATTAATGTAGTTTGGACCCCTTGCGAGAAACAGAGTGACTTGACCGGCCAAGTATTTACTCATGTGAAAGTAAATCTCCACTTCGGTATTTGTGGGTTCACATCAGCCGTGAGAAAGGCGGTAATATTCTTCAAATACGTACGTAAAAAGCTAGAAGAATATCCTGTGTGGTCCTAAATTGCTGAAATAATTACAGTCATCATGATATAATAACAGAGACGCCGTAACTGACTCATTATTGTTTAATAGAGAGATTTTCCGGAGCAATTAATGTTTTTAGAATTGACAACAGTTTATCCTGGGGATAACTGAATGTGTAGACGATCGTGGATGAGCGAATCATCTAAGTAATTTATTTATTTATTTTATTTGGGAAATAAACAGTACTGTGTTACGCAAGGCTGATGTATGGAAATTGCTGCACTTGCACCGACCTCAATACTGCATGGACTTTGGGTGTTATGCTGCGTCGACGGCTCGTGTTAATGACGTCAATCGCGGTGTCTTCATTTACTTAGTTTGTAAGAAATATTCCATTCTCGATTCATACTTCGAACGAGTCTCTACTCTGTAATTTTGGCTAATAAATTAGGGTTAAATAAAATAAGTCTTTTTTTAAAAGCCACCCCGGAGCGTGACCTACATAATTGGCGCAGTCTCCCGGATACTTTTCTAGAAGATTCTAGAACAAACGAACCTATTAGTGTTGCGCTTCGGAAGAATCCGAACTTAGATTCAGTGCGGTGGTACCAGAAACTACGAGTAAATGCGGTAAGTTGAATCTTTCTTCCTTACATGCTCCCTTATTTCTAATCCTTTCCTTATTATATGTATTTCGTGTGTTAGATTTAATTAAAATCATTCAAAATTTTTCGTCCAGAAAATTCGAATCCTAGGTTAGATAGAGTAAGTAGAAATAGTAGACTTAGAGTAATAGACGAAAATAGACAGTTAGATTTAGAAGACACGATGTCTGTCGAGGAAAATGCACGGATCGTTGTCACTAAGATGGACATGATCTATAAGTCCCTACGACTTGTGCCTGAGTTCGATGGAAATCCCCATGTACTTACCCGTTTTATTAATTTATGTGACCAACTCGTGCTCACTTACCTGAGCACGGAACCAGGAAGCGAGCTACCTAATCAAGCCCTTATAAATGGTATTTTAAATAAAATATCGGGTTCCGCGGCTAGGCTAATTAATTCAAACGGAATCCCGAATAATTGGCAGGGGATTAGGAACGCGCTCGTGAATAACTTCGCCGACCATCGCGACGAGACCGCCCTCTATAGTGACTTATCCCTAGAGACGCAAGGTTCTAGCACTCCGCAGGAATTTTATGAGCGATGTCAAAACTTGTTCAGTACAATAATGACATATGTGTCGCTCCACGAAGGAATAGCCACGACGATCGAGGCTAAAAGGTCCTTGTACAGTAAACTTACCTTACAGGCATATTTACGCGGTCTCAAGGATCCTTTAGGCTCCAGGATACGTTGTATGCGCCCTGAGTCTATGGAGAAAGCCCTGGAATTTGTCCAGGAAGAGTTAAACACCCTGTATATGCAGGAACGCAGCGGTGGTACACCTAGTAAAAAGGAATGGCAACAACCCGTCCTTAAGATGCCCCAATATAATTTGCCCCTGAACAATTTTGCCCCACGTCCTTCTGACGGCCCTGGATTAGGAAACATACGACCAAATTTTAATATGCCTGGTCCATCACGGCCAGCTCTGCCTCCACAAGGCTGGAGACCTAATGTGCAGATGCCCCAATTTAGACCACAACAGGGTCCTTCACGCACCCTTCAAATGTTCCGCGCCCCGCCGCAGAACTACAACCCACAGAATAACGCGTTTAGGATGCCTCAGCCCCAACAGTCATTTAAATTCGGCAATCCTCAGCGTCCGACTCCCATGAGTGGTGTAAGCCACTTTGTAGAAAAGCGACTACCCATGACAGGACATGACTGGCGTAAGCACGGGAATCCGCCCCCTACCAACTATTTTAAAACGCGAGAATTAAATTTTAATGAGTTCGACGAGTCTAGCTACGATAACAGTTACTATTGGGATTATAACATGTATTCCGACTTATCGGGACCGACTTACCAAGAGGATTATTATTATCCATGCGAACCCGAATACTACCCCGGGCAGTATTCCTATCCTGAGCCGCTCGTTGTTGAGGAAGTTAAAGAGGAAAAAGATGAAAATTTTCAGGAAAAGGCCAATTCCGAAAAGCCAAAATAGAGGTCAATTTGCATATTCAAAGGCAGCTAGGGTACATTCAAATTAATAATCCACCTTTAAAATTTTTAATTGATACAGGAGCGAACCAATCGTTTATCAGCCCTGACGCGGTAACGCGATATTTCAATCACATTCCTTTGAATTATGATCCCTTTGAAGTAACGAATGTACATGCGACGAGTAAAAACAACTACTCTATTACACTGCCTTGTTTCCAGGAATTTAATGACCCTCACGATATGACATTATATATATATAAATTCCACAACTACTTTGACGGACTGATAGGATTTGACTTATTAGATTCATGGGACTCTAACATCGATTTTAAAAAAAGGTTATTAATAACCCGTAACACTCAGATACCTATTCAGATGTACGATTCTAGGAACGTCAATTTGTACGAGGAGATAATTCCAGCGAAATCTTCGAAACTAGTCAGATTGCCGGTTAATTCACGGGATGGTGAAGTTTTAGTGGAAAACCAGGCTATTTGCAATTGTCTTATTTCAGATTGTGTAACGACGGTCCAGAATAACCGAGCGTGGGTGGAAATTACTAACCCCTCTACTAACGATGTAATTTTTTCTATGGATCGTCCTGTTGAAGCTGAAATATTTAATTTTGAATGTGACAGTACTGAAATTTTATCAGACCGCGCGAAGGATGTTTTATCTCGCCTTCGAACTGATCATCTTAATCCCGAAGAACTCGCTAATTTACGGCGTTTGTGTGCTAATTACGCGGATGTGTTTTATCTGGAAGGTGAACCCCTAACATTCACCAATCAGATCAAACATAAGATTAGGACAACTGATGAAATTCCAGTACATACTAAAAGCTACAGGTACCCTTACGTTCATCGACAAGAGGTCAGAGATCAAATTAATAAAATGCTTGACCAGAATATCATAAGACCTTCAGAGTCAGCTTGGAGCTCTCCAATTTGGATTGTACCTAAAAAGGCAGATGCTTCTGGTAAAGTTAAATGGCGTCTTGTCGTGGATTTTAGAAAAGTTAACGAGAAAACGATTGATGATAAATATCCTATTCCTAATATAACGGATGTCTTGGATAAATTGGGTAAATGCCAATATTTTACGACCTTAGATTTGGCGAGTGGTTTTTATCAAGTAGAGATGGACCCCTCAGATGTTCACAAGACAGGATTCAATGTTGAAAACGGCCATTATGAATTTTTAAGAATGCCTATGGGCCTTAAAAATTCGCCCTCTACATTCCAGAGGGTCATGGACAATGTCCTTAGGGGTCTACAGAACGAAATTTGTTTAGTTTACTTGGATGACATCATTGTGTTCAGTACATCCCTTCAGGAACACATAATTAATTTAGAAAAAGTATTCAAAAGATTGAGAGATTCTAATTTCAAGATTCAGATGGATAAATCTGAATTTTTGAAACTGGAAACAGAATTTTTAGGCCATGTCATTTGCAAAGATGGTGTAAAACCAAACCCCAATAAAATCAAAGCCATACAAGATTACCCACTTCCTAAAACAACCACTGAAATCAAACGTTTTCTCGGACTTTTGGGCTATTACAGGAAATTTATTCCAGATTTTGCACGTCTCACGAAACCTTTAACTCAATGCTTGAAAAAGGGTTCTAAAATTACATTAGATCAAAAATACATTAATTGTTTCGAACATTGTAAGACTCTATTAACGAACGACCCAATTTTACAGTACCCTGATTTTAATCGCGAGTTTATCCTTACAACCGATGCCTCGAATGTAGCTATAGGCGCAGTATTATCACAAGGTACGAAAAGCTCGAACAAACCTATCGCGTACGCGTCGCGGACTCTTAACTCTAGCGAACTAAACTACAGCACTATCGAAAAAGAGCTTTTAGCGATTGTCTGGGCAACCAAGTACTTCCGACCGTACATATATGGCAGGAAATTTCTAATCCTGACGGACCATAGGCCCTTGCAATGGCTAGTTAATCTCAAGGACCCTAGTTCACGTCTCACTAGGTGGCGCCTAAAGCTTAGCGAGTACGATTATAGAGTCGAATATATTCAAGGCAAAATCAACTCTAATGCCGACGCGCTATCGCGCATAGAGGTCAATAATGAAGAGCTTATGTCGATTGTAGTAAACCCGTCCGAAACGAACCCTGATTTAGACGAATCTAGGACTATAACAGCTACGGAACTCGGTGATGATTCTAGAACCGCTACCGTTCATACAGACAACGAAAATCCCATCCTAGAGGTCCCTATTTCGGATGACCCTTTGAATAGGTTTACTAAGCAGTTAATTTTAAATGTCGTCGGTGACATTAAAGGAAAACCTCAGGTCACTAAGCCCTTCGATACGCACACTCGAATATCTGTTCAAATATCAGAGTCGAATCTCGAGGAAGACGTTATAAACGCGATTAAGGAATATGTCCACCCTAAGATCAAAACAGGACTATTCATTAATCCTTACTTAGCTATGTACACTATTATACCTATTATACAGAAAACCTTTAAAAATTCGGCTATGAATCTTACGCTAACAAAAACGGAAATAGAAAACGTTAGGGAATATTTAAGGCAACAGGAAATTATTAATAAATATCATGACGGTAAAACCAATCATCGCGGTATCAATGAATGTTACCTAGCGTTATCCCATAAATATTACTGGCCTAAGATGAGAGAACAAATCGCTAAGTTTATTAATGAATGCACTATCTGTGGCCAAGCGAAATATGATCGGTCACCGATTAAGCAACAGTTCCAAGTCGTTCCGCCCGCTAGTAAGCCATTCGAGCTAATTCACTTAGATTTATTAACCATTCAAAGTGAAAAGTTTTTAACCATCGTCGATTCATTTTCAAAATACGCACAAGCTTACTATTTACGCGATGGCACTGCTGTAAGTGTAGTGCAGGCCTTATTGAACTTTTGTACTCACCATGGCATTCCGATTACTATGGTTACAGATAACGGTACCGAATTCACAAATCAACTCATTGCGGAATTTGTTAGGATGCATAAAATCCAGCATCATAGAGTAGCTCCCCACACGCCTAATGAAAATGGGATCGTTGAAAGATTTCACTCTACGATACTAGAACATCTTCGTATCTTAAAAATAGGACAAAAATCTGAATCTGTAATTAATCTAATGCCCTATGCCCTTTTGGCTTATAATAGTAGTATTCATAGTTTTACTAAGTGCAAACCGATAGAAGTAGTTACAGGACATTATGACCCTCGAGACCCCTTTGACATAGACCTCTCAGTGCATTTACTACAACAATACAGCGTGTAAACAGACAACTATCGAAAACGAAGGGGGATGGCGAAGCACCTTTAAACTTAAACAAAACAAAAATCCGCAGGCCGAAAAAAAAATTGTAGCCGAAGATAAACATGTTTAAAGATTTTCAATTATTTTGTTTGCAAGCAATGTACGCGTCCACTTCGATACCTACGCCGCCGCGCCGACGTGAGTCGCGCGCGACGCATCACTCACTACTACATAACATAAGTACATCACTACATAGTATAAAACAAAGTCGCTTTTTCTGTCCCTATGTCCCTATATCATTATGTCCCTTTGACTGCTTCATCATCATCATCAACCTGTATTAGTCCACAGCTGGACATAGGCCTCCCCCAATGAGCGCCATAGCACCCTGTCTTCAGCTTGACGCATCCAGCATCTGCCAGCAGTCTTTCGCAGATCGTCATCCCACCTGGCCGGAGGGCGTCCTACGCTACGTTTACCGAGTCGCGGTCTCCACTCAAGAACACGTTTACCCCAACAGTTGTCGGTTCTTCGCGAGATATGGTCGTAATCGTTTTGACTGCTTAAATCTTTAAAACTACGGAACGGATTTTGATGCGGTTTACTAGCGACCCGCCCCGGCTTCGCACGGTTTTATTATACGTATAAACCTTCCTCTTGAATCACTCTATCTATTAAAAAAACCGCATTAAAATCCGTTGCGTAGTTTCAAAGATTTAAGCAGTCGAAGGGATATAGGGACATAGGGACAGAAAAAGCGACTTTGTTTTATACTATGTAGTGATACACTCGTGCGAAACCGGGGCGGGTAGCTAGTAAAGTTATAAGTCGTCAAAGTTTAAGGTAAGGTCTTTATAGCAAGTACCTAGGCTGTCGGTACTCGGTAGATATTTCACGACTTACCTAACTAAAGACACGAGCATCATTCATATCTTTCGCAGTAAGTAAATGCGCAACACTTCTGACGCATTTCCTAGAGCTTCACCATAAGAAACACAAACATTTGCCCATACTCCATCGCACTGAACATTATGTTGGCAAATAAAACACACTTACTAAACACAACCGATACACATCACATTCTCCATAGCACATCATGAGCATTTGTCCATACTCCCTCGCACTAAACATGTTTATAAAACACACCGAAAAACACAGAAAGTAACTTCCACTATTTACCTTCCTACACTAAGACCATGTACTTAAGAAAAACTTTAAAAACACGCATACCACACTAAAAATCTGTTTCACAAAACAAAACAGTATTCGCAAATTTCCGCAACGACCGCGCAAGTTCGAATACTAACACCGACTAAAAGACGAATAAAAATAATACAAGCACTATGTACCTACATAGAGAAGTTATGCATTCAAAATCCGTTTTTAAATGCCGACAGCCAAAGTGTTATAATCCTTATGCCTAATTAAATAAAGTTTAGATTCCTTTCCATACATTTCCTTTGACTATAGCCGACTAGCCGCGTACCGACCCACGGCGCGGCGCTCCGCGCCCGACAAAGAAAAACACCGCTGCTGTTATAAACCTTATGCAGAGTGGAATAAGGTTTTCCTATACCAAAGCAGATTATTCAGTATCCAATAAGGTTCAAAATGGGGCATACTCATTTTAAAATCTTTATCACAGAATTATGAGATAATTTTATTTTTTTCGCGGGAATATTTGAATACTACGACTAGTAAAAGGATTACTTAGTTATGAACGTTTCCAGCTAGAATTAACTTTTTACCCTGAACCAAAAAAGCACAGAATACATAATAGTAGTATACATGGTCATACATTACATCCCAAGGTTGCCTGGATGGAAGAAATGAGAGAACTTTTAGCGATAAGACCGCCTTTTATACTATGTATGCAGTATTTTTGTTTTGTTTTCTTTCTTTGTGTGGTACCTAGGTTTAAGTATAATAAAAAAGAGTTTTCTATTCTATTCTAGTAGGAACAGGTAGGTAAAATGTAAATGATATCTTCAATTTGTTAATAGAAGTAGAAGTGTTAGGAAGGGTTCGATCCTACAATCTTCAGATTTAAAATCGAGTGTATTCTTTCTATGCCAAGACGGCAAAATACAGATAGCCACCAGCGAGCAGCGCGGTAACCTACGTGCGTACCTAGCGTATGTATGTATCTTGCGTAGATAGATAGATACCCATTTCGCTCGCGCAGTCGAGCGGTGGTGCGGGCGTCCATAAACAGCTGAGTTGAGGTCATTCACTTGTGTGCAATACATTACATCTTTTTTTTAATTTGTTTATTTTTGCTTTTAAAAATTGTTTATTCGTGTTGATATGTTTTCTTAGTGTTGTACTATGGGTGTGTAACTAGATAAAAAAATAAAAAAATTTAGAGAGGTGAAATTTTATTCGCGTTTTTTTTTCGATAAATATGTTCAGAATCATGGTCTGATTGCCACCTTTCATTTTTCGATAGTAGTCTTTTTACACCCTGTATATGACTAGCCACAAGGACAAGATGACTAAAGCTTATAACGCGATTCATGACATGTGTACGACGTCACGTAAAGATCTTACTGACTTACGAAATAAAGAACGGGAACCAGAGGCTGAATACTCTCCTGAACAACAGATTTTCGTGAAAAATCCGTCTGCTTCCCGACAGAAATTAGCTCCCCGTTTCACTCATGATGTCGTCATGGCAGACCTCCCTATTCATATTTACACTAAGAAGAAGCGAGGTCCCATTGCCAAGTCTAGGCTAAAGCGTCTCCCTAAAAGCGCTCGCTTGTTGCAGGACTCTCCTGATATTCCTCCTGCTCCTGGCTGCAGCTCAGATGCAGGAGATAAAACTTGAAAGCCTCGATGATGGACCCGGTATTTTACCCTTTAAACTAGGCCCTGCTAAAATAATTACTCATTACCATTCCTTTCTACAATACGTGGACCTTAGTGAAATGCGAAACAAAATTAATTCAGTTGAAAATCAAATTGATAATTTCAGCCCTTTGCTACACAATAAAACTAACTTTGTATTTGAGCCTCATTTAACCTATTTAAAAAGTAAATTATTGAAAGTGCTAGATCAGTTGCAGACCTTCGAGATAAATCGTGTTAAGCGAGGACTCGTGGATGGTCTCGGATCCTTAGTGAAAAGTATAACAGGCAACCTTGATTATACAGACGCGTTGCACTATAATCAGGCTATAACCCGTTTGGAAAATAATGAAAATAAATTAGCAATTGAATTAAATAATCACGTTAGCTTATCTAAAAATTGGACTTCTCAATATTCTAAAATCCTGGACAGTATTGTAGATAATCAAAATAAGATCCGTATCTTGATGAGTAAAATAGAGCAAGCCGACGCTTCCAAGGACTACGATTTAATTAAGTATGCACATTTCGCTCAAGTACTTATGGTACTCTCGGATAACGTGGATGCGATTTCCCTAGAATTAGGTAACCTCCAGAATGTCTTAGCTTTTATTAGAGCTTCCGCTACGCATCATTCGGTCCTTAATTTGTATGCAATTCGCGAAATGATTCGTAAATTGAATATACTATATAGCAGCTCGCAGGTGTTAGATTTAGATTTTAGAGAATACTTTGATATAATTAGGTTAGGTTTTTACTATATAGGTAATCAGATAGTTATAGTATATAAATTTCCAGTCGTGCTCCCATCCACTTACGACATGTATAAGCTATCCATTGTCCCTAATAAAAATCATGAAATCCTTACTCCTCCTTTCCCGTACCTAGCCATCCATGAGAAAGATTTCAACTACATAGAGGCAGAATGCCCGAAGACAAGTAAATGGTACCTCTGCGAGGAGAAAAGGAATCTACAAAGCCGATCTTCAGATGACTGCATCAGGCATCTCATCTCTACGCAGCAGCGAAGCCGAGTCTGCACATCTACTACCATCATCTTAGAAAAACCAGCATACGAAGAACTCGACGAGAAACATTACAGCATCAGCTTCCCGGTTTCTACGAAAGTACATCTCTCCTGTGGACAAGATCTCTACAAGACACTTCAAGGAAGTTATCTCGCTGTAATACCTCAAAACTGCTTCATGAAAACGGCCGAATTTACGATCTCCAACACTAAAGATCGTTTGAAAGGACAAGCGCTGAAAATCATGGACGTGCCCTCAAACTTCAACTTAAGTACATCATCTTCAGCTCCAAAATTCAAATTAAACTCAATTAATTTGAAGTACCTTCACGAAACAAACCAGAAAATTCTACATCAACCGCCATTAAATCTAGAAAAGGAAACCGAACACAGTCTATATCATACTACAATACCTATGTACGTCATCATTCTATTCGGTGCATGCGCACTCGCAGCTCTACTCTACCGGCGCTACCGATCGAAGATTATCCACACACACGAAGTTTCTGGACAAAACCAAACCGAGCTACAAGGTGTCTACACAGTTCCAGTTACCAGAAGGGTTGATCCCAACCAACCCCCAGCTCAATTTACGGCAAGCTTCAATAGTCGCTGTTCTTCGGGGGGAGGTGTTACGCAAGGCTGATGTATGGAAATTGCTGCACTTGCACCGACCTCAATACTGCATGGACTTTGGGTGTTATGCTGCGTCGACGGCTCGTGTTAATGACGTCAATCGCGGTGTCTTCATTTACTTAGTTTGTAAGAAATATTCCATTCTCGATTCATACTTCGAACGAGTCTCTACTCTGTAATTTTGGCTAATAAATTAGGGTTAAATAAAATAAGTCTTTTTTTAAAAGCCACCCCGGAGCGTGACCTACATAATTACTGACATAATACGCGAACATAAAAAATAAAGGTAAATAAATAAATAAAATACATGGATGGATACATACCGATTCGAATGAGAAGAGTGGGGACAATGAAAATAAATATTTTCGTGCCAAAATGTTGAGTCAATTTCTCCAATTATATTATTATGTAGAAAAACTTGATCTCCAAAAATTTTACAGGCTGTTCGTGTTTCATTTTCGTAAAATGGAAACGGATACTTACAATGCTTAAGAACAAAAATTACAATCAAGGACTTGAATCAAATTAAAATTTGTATGTACAATTGAAACAATCGAGCTAACTGCAGACGGTTGCAAACAGTCTAGAAGTTGCTCAACCGATCCATATCAAAACCAGCCGGAAGCGTCCCCAAGACTTGCCTAAGTAATTTATTTTGAATCTTCTCAATATTACACATGTATCACTACATAGTACAAAACAAAGTCGCTTTTTCTGTCCCTAAGTCCCTACGTATGCTTAAATCTTAAAAACTACGCAACGAACGGATGTTGATGCGGTTTTTTTATAGATAGAGTCATTCAAGAGGAAGGTTTATATGTATAATAAAACCGTGCGAAGCCGGGCGGGTCGCTAGTATGTTATATTGCGGGTTGCTAATATTCTAAACATCACCATTAGGGCCGATGAATCATAGAACAACTGACACAGATGGTTCATTCATCACCTCGAATTATATAGCGAGTCGCCCCGTAATTCCAGCATTGTTAAATTTCACATCGCTGGATCCCGTGATTAATTGGTCATGTATTTATTTCTACATACACTGTTATTTGGATATTCTAAGCGCTTAGTTGATGCTATTAATTTAGTGGGAATATACATTTTACTGTTGTTCTGTAAAAAATAAATGTCCGGCCAAGAGCGAGTCGACTCGCCCACGAAGGGTTCTGTAATATTATCTACTAGCTGCGCCCCGCGGCTTCACCCGCGTAATTCCCGTTCCCGTGGGAATTTCCGGATAAAATATAGGTGTTATTCTAGACTATAATCTCACATTTTTGCGTGAAAGAGTAACAAACATCCATACTTACAAACTTTAGCGTTTGTAATATTAATAGGATAAACACGGCAAATCTTGTCTGTTGTGTAGAGGAGCCTCCTTAAATTTATTTCAATTTGTTTTTTATTTCTTATTATGTAGTGGCAAAAGAAATACATCATTTGAGAATATTTCAACTGTCTAACTATCACAGTTCATGAGATATAGCTTTGTGACATACGGACAGCAGAGTCTTAGTAATAGAGTCCCGTTTTGGTACAGAACCCTAAAAATGCCTTAGTGCAGCTAACGGTTTTGTCGAGTGTCGTGCAAAGACTATTTAGCTGATTCGTCGCTAGCGATTATTTATGACAGGTTGTAAAGTTTGCGTTCGATACGGGCTGTGGTTGTCACGGCTGATGGTCTACATTCGGAATTCAAAATTTGCTTTGGCTATTTACATGTGAAGTTCCGTTTTACCGAATTCTTTAGCTTGATCAAAGTTGGTTAGAGTGAATAAAACCTTACTAGTGGTTCGCTTAGAATTAGATTTTTTGCTCGGAACCCTAATTAATTCACAGTTACCTATTCTTATATTCGGAGCGGCGTCAAATGTAAAAAAAAATAGATTATGAAAATAATTTCAGACGTTCTTGAGTTATTATGTGGTGTAACTAAATCATAGACATAGAAAAATATGAACTAAACCGATATTGTTTTACATACATCTATAGAAAATCTTTATTTACAAAGCAAATTACAATGAAATAATTGAAAAATTTTAAACCAAGTATTTAAAATCAAAACAAATGAGCTAACTGTAGACGGTTGAAAATAGTGTAGACTCTAGACTGTTTTCAACCGTCACAGAATACCAGAAGATATATGTATATCTATATGTCACAAATTTCTACCTAAGACCTATATGTCATAAATTTCTTTGAAAGTTTTATATGTAGATACACCTATCATTTGATAAATCACGTGTAAGTAAAACATACACTTTAGATTATCTTATATTCATAAAAACCATTATTGTTTCAACACTACCCGCTAGGGTTTTGGAATTGAACCTCGGCAGGGGTCAATCATGTGTCGAGCCACCTGCTGTTATCAATTCTAGTAATCTTATTAAAGCTGCGCTATTTTAAACAGTATTTTTGTTTATATTTGAATTTAGTATTGAGAAAATTTATGACCATAGACACCATATAAATAAGTAAATTAATAGTCTCTTGTTTCCGTTGGTGCCTTAAACTTTTTGACGGTATATGTTGAGTTGTTTTATATTATTTATTTATAGAAATGATTTCAAAACTGCTCTTGAATAATACAAGTTGACGTGATTTAAAAAACTATAAACGGACTTAAACGAATTCCGCGCGTACTGTTAACGCTCGTTATCATGGTAAACTGTTAACGATAAAACCAAAAAGTAGTTAGTGACCTTAGAAATATATATATTTTTTTAGTATTAAGTTGATTTCTTTAAATCTTCCGAACGATATCTTTAAAATTGTAAAGGAAGTAGTTAAAGAAAAACGGTTTCAAAAAAATAAAATGCAAGCCTGTTCATGGTCTTCAAGTAATCGGTAATCATACAAAGATTACAATGAATTGACAACCACTCCTTCTTTTTAAAAGTCGATTAAAAAAGAGCGTCAACCTTTTAAACTACATCGTGTTTAAAAGTACCCACGTTTTATGATCAACTTAAAACCAAGAGTGGAATAAATGTAACCTTTCAACCCGACACGTAAAGTATTCTCGTCTCGTCGTTGATTATCTTTGAGATAATGCACGCTGTATGTAGATCGTACTTTCTACTAAAGCTTTATCTTTCTCTCGAATGTGTGAACTATTAAGTCAGATGGTTGTTTGAGGTTCTGATTTAAACTTTTGATATATTATATTGGACGATGTGGCGCGGCTGCGACGCAGGAGGTTGCGGGTTCGATTACCGCATTGGGACAAACCTTTGTATGATCAGCAAATACTTGTTTTGGGGTTCTGGGTATTTAGTATCACTACATTGTATAAAAAAAAGTAGTTTTCTCTTATTGTATGCTTAAATCTTTAAAAATACGCAACGGATTTTGATGCGTTATTTTTTTATAGATAGTGATTTCAGAGGAAGTTTTATATGTATATAATAAAAACGTTCGAATCCGGGGCGGGTCACTAGTGTATAATAAAAAAAAACTATCTTTGTAATTTGATATTCAGTCATCTAGTGCTTACCCATAACACAAGCTCTGCTTAGCTTGGGGCTAGATGATGCTGTGGACTGTTGATGGTCCTGCATTATTTATAACTAGAATCTGGCGTGTTTCTATGTCTCTATGGACCATTGTTTCTATGGAAACGTTTCAAGGTTACTTCTGTCCTAAGGAAAATGTAATGTAGGATAAAGCTAGGTTCATATTGCTGTGTCGGGGTGTGTTGTGGCGCGACAGAACGCTATCGGTCTCATACATTTAGTATAACTAGATTCACATTAGCGACAGATCGCGCCACACCCCAACACAAGCTACTAATATGAAGCTATAATAATGACATAGGCACAGAGAAAGCGACTTTATTTTATACTATGTAGTGATGTCGCCATCGCCGTAACCTCTGTCAAGTTTTAAGTTTTACCTGTGTGTTTAATTTGTGCAATCATCATCATCATCTACAACCTTTACTGGTCCACTGCTGGACGCAGGCCTTCCCATGATAACCGCCTCATTGGCATTTGTGCAATGGCCAATGAATAACCAAGAATATGATGTGAAATCGCTTCAACAATGCATTTGTACCTAAATCTCTGGTCTAATGAAATTACCTGCCTGCAATACAATGCGATTCGTGACTCCGCGCCCTACTCGGCCCACTCAGACTCGGCGAGCATCTTAGGATTATTCCAGGGTCGGACTCAGTCTAAGGGACTCTTGTGCAGAAATCAATAAACAAATAAATAATATTGGACAATCCACACAGCATGATCTTAGTCCCAAGAAAAGTAGAGCTTGTATTATGGTTAGATGACTGATACCCTTAGTACTCAGCCTTAGTACAGATTTTTTATTTGCGAACGGTGGCTTTATACTTCAGTAATCAGTAGATCACTACATAGTATAAAACAAAGTCGCTTTTTCTGTCCCTATGTCCTTATGTCCCTTTGAAACCTTAAATCATTAAAACTACGCAACGGATTTTGATGCGGTTTTTTTTTAATAGATAGATAGATTCAAGAGGAAGGTTTATGTACTTATAATACAACCGTGCGAAGCCGAGGCGGGTCGCTAGTATTACATATATGGATATTTTTTGTTTGACGTAGGAAATATGAATATTTGATCAAAACGAAATCAAGTGTCAATTGGTAAAGTTGGATCTTTCATGTACCTAATGAGATTGATTATTCAGAAAACCGACAACAGCTTATAGATCTTATTTTACTTAGTTTACGGTTCATAGTAATAAGTTTTTACCACATTTTTTTAATGTAAAACTTATTTCAAAACATACATAATCAATCACCAGCTTTTGACTTGAACTTTATTACGTGACACTATGTTTTATCGATAAAAGTTTAATTCTGAAATCGAAGTAAGCAAACTTATGCGAAACCAAACCATATGAAATAATTTCAAAAGTTTTTGTTCTAGCGAGCTCTAGCAAATAGATAGGAACTAATATTGACCCTGACTCCATGTCTGTAAGCCACAAACCCAGCCTCAGGCTAAATTGCACTTCATTTGCGTGCACGAGCGCTCCCGAACTCGGTGCATCGTTCTCACGCCCTAGCCGTACCCTTTCGAGCTATCGGAAACGCATCACCACAGCCGACCGTTAGCCGAACCTTCGACACGTTCCTACTATCGCTTATTAATCTATCTCTACTTACAAATACAAAATGCAATTGAATCCTATCATTAAAATGATAATCGAAGCTGTTTTGCCGCGTCATCCTTCTAATGTCTCACGGCTTGAAATGGAATAGAGGTCGGAGGGTCTCGGTCCGGTCCGGTTGAAGTAGATTACATAAAAATACGAGACCGCGCATAGAAACGTGTTTAATCGGCGATGCAAGCGATGCAGTGGGTAGAACTCATCCTGCGTGACAAGGACGAGCGATAAATAGAATGCGTGAGACAGAAAGAGCTGACAAAGCATCTTTTGATATCATAATTAAGCTGCCGGCGGCAGATAAAAAATGTTTATCTTATGGGCCCAAATGAAGATGATATTTAATAACTCAACACGTTGGGTCATTAAATCAAGGTGTGATGGTACTTTTAGTTCCAGATACGGTTGGGCCAGTCACACTCGTAAAAAGCGTGTGTGTGAGAGCCGTCTTTAATTGTCGATCTGCGTGCTGGCTGATTGATAGTAATTAAGCTTTCTTTTTATCCCATTAAACTTGGACTTGGCGACTCATCTGCGGATGAGTCGCTGCCTAACTTACCTACCTCCACTTGATTTTAAGAAACTTTTAAACAGTTTAAAAGTTTGCAGACATTAAAAGGTTTTTTTGCTGGGAACCGCCAGTGCCTGGAGTTTGTTTACGATCGGCCATTTGATGCTAGAGTTTTTATTAATTTTTGATCGCGAGTTTTCGAAGTTTCGAGAAGAAACTTTAACCAAGTCCTTTATTACTCGCAGCTAACTTGTGGACTGTATGACTAACTTAGCTTCATCAAGCTATGGGAGAGTGAAGGTCGTGGCATTAGCAGTGCACTGAAATAACTTTGCGTTGAACGGATGCACGTGTGCGACACAGCTCCCTCCGCCGTCTTTGCCGACTTTTTATTGGTATATACATACATACACGCCTGCACTCGATTTAGGGCTGCTACAAAAGAACGCAAAGGGACAAGGGGCATTCATTCTTGCTTTCTAATTGAATCTGCCGTTCATTTATCGATCATCAAAAGATGCGTGTGAGTAACTAACTAGTACAGAAATTCTTTGGTAAGGTGATAATTATAGAGGTAAGTATCAAATACGGTGTGCAACAAGCAGGTACTAGGGTACCTAGTAGGCTAATAGGCACTCTTGTGTGTCAATGTATTGTCAAACAAGCTGTCACTGTCAAACGAGTGCTGGAGTGCGTGGTTAACAGGCGAACGGATGCCGACTGCCTGGTAGACCATGTCTTCTGGAGCTGCTTGGTTGGTTTAGTCGAGCTGCTGTAGGTATTCCTAAAGTGTATACGGTGGGATAAATAAAAAAATTGCCTTGTGAACCCAGCAGTATACCAGATCTTTTACCTTATGGTCCACTTAATACATTGCAATAATATGAGTTGTTAGTTTTTATAATTTGAGATAACATAACTACTTTTAAATAAAGAAATTACAATCCAAGAATAAAAACAAATTAAAACAAATTATTTATAAGGTTTTATAACGAAAAGACAACCCTATTTTTTATCACCATTTCCAGTAGCACCCGCAGATTTTGCCAACTTAATGAGGATAAAAACACCAAACAATTTGCCTTTGTCTAAACGAGCGGTGAATGTGGATGGTTCCTTTGAATACAACACATGTTCCAAGCAATGCGCTCTCTTGATTACAATCTAAGTTTATTTAGCCCATTGTGAGGGTTTTACAAGGAAACTCGTTGAGACGCAAAGCAAAACCTTTTTGCTAGCGATTTTTGAAAGCAAGAAGGTCCGTACTCTCTAGCTTATCTCAAAATGATTACCATACAATCTTAACATTGAAAATTCGAATTAAATAAATAAAGATTATTCAAATCAGCTTCGTAATGCCCATATCTACAGGCAACGATTGCTCAATTGAAATCGATCTAAATTCTAAATCAATAAGCTCAACACAATAACGGGTACAGTTGTCAGTCCCGTGCTCCTTTCGAGCTTTGTCGAAATATTTACGTCCCATATTGATCGTGAAATTCCCAACAATGCGATCGCCACCGGGCGGTCTCGGCGCGTACGCACCACACGTGCGCTCCATAGACGAATAGGGGAACAGAATGGTCACGCTTTTTTGGGCATTTTTTATGTGATTCGGATTTGACGTGTGTATCAGATGAATGGTACCAATCGATTTCACTATTAAAGGTTATGTTTTGGCTTTAAAACTAGTAGTGTAGTAAAATTTGGTTATTTTTATTGGCGACTTATTTCTTCGCGCGGTTTTGTTTATGCATCCTTTCGCAATCAATGATGATGTATATCTTATTATGAACGAATTTTCATGTTTGGAAACACGAATTATTATTTTAATTATTAAGGGATCATCACTCGCCACATTGGTCGTCTATCTATTTCCATAATTACCCGTTGAAAACAAGCAAACTTTCAAAAAAATACTTTATGATTAGAATAGATATGTGGGAGTTCATAATGGATCGATCCATTCTAGTTACATGCATTGTATCCTAGACAGATAAGTGGTGAAAAAATAACAAGGTTGCCTATTCAAACAGCCAGTCATTTGTTATACGGCTAGACGTAACAAGTAGATATTGGATTCGTATCGAACAATACCAAGAGAGGAGAGTACCTCCGCTGCTATTACGCTCATCTGGTTACGAATACAGGCTTTGGTTTGCTTTCTTTCTTAACAAGTGCATTCAGCGTAGATGGATGAGCGCCTGATGGTGGGCGTGAGACGGAAATGGAACTTGAATAAATTGAATTGTGACTATGATTGCTTCGATATGGAAATGAACCATACGGATCTATTCAAATAGGAACATTGCTGTTTCAAATTAGTTTCAGCCTGTATAGCGCAAGATTTGTAACTCAAACACGTTCGGAGATGAATCGACTCGCATGAGCTATTGTGAAGATGAATATTGTAGAGATGTTGGTACATTTTTGATGTGATTATCTTGTGCCCAGTGAAAGAGAGCGGCGTTAAAAGGCGAGGGTGACATTGCACGGGGTCAGAGGTGTAGGGTTACCCTAAGATCAGCTATTTGCAAGGGATATGATGATGATGACAATTACGACGAACCTAAACCTGAATAAAATAAATAGGAGAGTTTTAAAATTCTATAAACCGACTTCAAATTCTTTAAAGCAAAAATAAGGATATCATTAAATTCATCAATGAATTCGAAGTCAATTAGTAACGCATTATTAAGGAAAACCCGAAAACTTCTGTTCTGATCTTGATTAAATTTAAATAATAAATACGTTGGACAATCCACACAGCACCAAATGGAACCACATGAAAATGCATTTTCTAGTTGAAAGCTGCACTAGAGCTTTCAAATAAAAAAGCACCATGAAAATCGGTAAATAAACAAAACATTAATTCATTTGCTTGCAACATTCCATTTGCTCTCTCAAAGACCCATATCACTACAAGCACATACCACGTCTAAGTAACACACACACATTGCACCCATAAACGAGTAGCATGTATGTTATCTATCAATCTCTAACTATTTAGTGTAACAATGTATATCTTGAACCCCGCTTTTATTAACCCTCTATGAACACCTTACATTTCGCGCTGCAAAATATTCTCGCTAAATAACAGACGCATGGTAGCCCGACCATCGATCGGCGAGGGGCGCGGCACATGTAGGCAGTGAAGAACAATTGCAAGATCCCGACACCTCCTTAACGATATAACACTCCTAGAAACGTGCTCAATAGCCGCGATACTAGCTATCCTTCGCCCGGAACAAATGAAGACTGTTGACAGCTTACAAATTGACAGTAGCTTGTACTCTGTTACTCCTATATCTGGTACTAGATACCAGAACTCAAGTTTATAGCGTGAAATACTTTAATAAGCAAGCACGAAAAATTTTCAAATCGTAGTGTATGCTGTTTATATTATCTTTGTTGTTTTTAGGACACATTGCGACATTTCGGATTTCCTATCCAAACAAGTAAGGATAGAGCTTCCTTTACCTATGGTAGGTTTTTAACTTTTTACCTACGGTAAGTATTTCATTCTAAAACTCAAGCTAGATCCTTACACCGTGGAATTTCCGTAAATTTATGCAAATAAAGTCTCCCCTTAAAGCGTTGATCAATTATGTCCATAATTTAATTTCGCAAAGTTCGAAAATACAGCTGAAAATCCCTAGTGGATCCCACAAAACTCTATAAAATTATGTATCGCCACAATGGCTCTGTAATTAGCTTAATCACGGGCTCGCTTGCTACGTGTTGGAAACATTATGAACTGGAGCAGAAAAATACATCAGAATTGGTGCAGATTCTGGCATTATCTGGTCCCGGTTAAAAGTGTATTTACACATATAATATTTGCATTTTGCTGGCTGGTAGGATTTTCGGGTTATAGGCGCTTTACTTCACTTTAATTGAACTGTTCTATATTTCAATTACCGAGATTGGAATATATATGGATTTTTAACTATAGAGTAAAAAATAAAAGTTCAGTTATGAAACAGAAATATCGAGTAACAGAATATAGGTTTGGAAAATGGTAAAGTTTTTGTTCGTGTTGTTTCCCCGTTGAATAAAATTTTATAAATGGTCACGTATTGTATCCGCATGCAAGGTGGAATGGAAACATTTGATAGCGAAACGAGACAATCGACGAGACAAAACGAAAAGAAACAATTATCAAAGACAAAAAATACCTACTTTGAATGTCGAATATTTAATCCAACTCCCATTTAGGGAACATTTTAATCTCGAAAAAAAATCTCTAGAACATCAATCAGTCTAAACTTGAACACAGGTCATGCTCGGAAAATTTACTGACTAACATTCTCGAAAACGCCGGTTTCACAAAGATAAACGGATTTAAAAGGTTGAAGGTCGCCTAAGTGTTGTTACGATGGGATGTAGCAACTTTAGCCGGTCCATAACCAACGAGCCAAGACTACGGGAAAGGCACTGTCTTATCATGACCCCACATGAATTAAATAAATAATGTTAGACAATTCACACACCTCATTTAGCCCCAAGCTAAGCAGAGCTTGTGTTATGGGTAGGTACTAGATGGATGAACCTATAATAGTAATAAATTGGGTACTAAACAAATAAAAAAAATGTTATAAGTAAATTATAGAAAACAACCAGAACACCCTTAACAAATATCTGCAGATCGTACAAATATGGGTCCCGAGGCGGGAATCGAACCCTCAAACTCCTGCGTCACAGGCGGTCCTACGCTCGCGGCACGGAGGTTGTTGTTGTACTGCAAAATCTTCACAGTCCGTTAGAAAAATGTTAATGGCGACAAAAACAATGCTAATGTTGCTTCGAAACGGTAATTTTCCCGAGTGACTGGACATCACAACTCCGGAAGGAAGTCTGAGCTCAATTACCAGTGGAACAGTGCGGTCACTAATAGTCACTATACGTGTACACTGTACACAACTGTGGAGCCCGATCGATATTAACTGTTTGTGTTTGTACACCTTATTCCCGCGGTTCCAGACACTGATTGCGAATCCAATTTGCTTTATGCAAAGTCAAATTGAATTCTTCAGAGTTTTTCTGCCTTCTGAATAAAGGCTTAACTGAGTCGCGGCGTCACAAATTCTTGTATTTTTATTCTTAGCACTTTGTAAATCAGATCATTTGGTTTACTGTTCGTTTTTCTGCGTCATTGTTATCATATAGTGACCCGAGATCTGGTGAGTATCTGGCACAGCGCATCAGCATTACCATACAGTGTTGTAATGCAGCCAGTGTCTTGGGGACGCTTCCGACTGGTATTGACATGAATCAGTTGAGCTACCTTTAGACTGTTTGTAACTGTCTGCAGCTAGCTCAATTGTATATACTACTTTTAATTTTTTGTATTCCTTGATTGTATTTTTTTTTTGTTAAAAAAGTATAATAAATCCTTTTTATCATCTCTTTTATCTTTATTGTTTTATCGTCAACAGTACCTACAGCAGGATTAGGGGCGGTTAGATCCATTTTTGGACAGGAAACAAGAATGTAAAGTAGTTCACGGAACAGGTAAAGTCCTCCTGTTGCGTCAGTCAGTTCGGTTCTCACAATAGAATATCGTGACCACGCCAAAGATCTATGGCGATGATAAGTATGATAACTCTTCACTCGGCTCTCAC
Organism: Eupithecia centaureata; assembly: GCA_944547425.1. Lineage (NCBI taxonomy): Eukaryota > Metazoa > Arthropoda > Insecta > Lepidoptera > Geometridae > Eupithecia > Eupithecia centaureata. Next base: position 5,336,200 of record OX155694.1, read on the forward strand.
TTCAAACCACTGACGTCGTGAGGGCATTTAATTGTAAATTGTGAACGAGATCATCTCTCCCCAGATCTCTACTCATACGATACTTACTACTAGGACATGTGTATATAGGACTGTTTAAGGCCTATATGTACACTACTAGCGCAGCTCTTATTTATCATATTGCTAGAGACGTACCACGGTGTCGCACGGTGTATAAAACATGTAAACTTTCTTTTGAATCACATTATTTTTAAAAACACCGCATCAAAATTCATTCTGCTGTTTTAAAGATCTAGGCATACATAGGGACAGACAGACTGTGAGAATCGACTTTGTTTTATACTATGTAGTGATACGTTAATCAAAGAAATTTCCAATGGTCAAAAATTCAGTTTCTTATACCTGTCATACATAGGGACAGACAGACAGTGAGAATCGACTTTGATTTATACTATGTAGTGATACGTTAATCAAAGAAATTTCCAATGGTCAAAAATTCAGTTTCTTATACCTGTTATAAACTTTTTTAATGCATCTGTAGTAGTAGTTTTATTTTGGTTATTTTAGGAAGAATTACAAAGTCCCTTTTGGTCGTCACCAAACTCTGTTTTCGTAAGCAGTATATAGCCAATTAGGTAGATATGACAAAATACGAGCCGAGATGACAACCGCCCCGAAATATCGACCCTTATAATAGTGACAGAAAGTAAATGATAGGATTTCCGGACCAGTGACACGCTATGCTCTATGCTCTGGTCATGGAAAACTTTCGATTAAATAAAAGCTAACAATTTAAGTTGGTCGTAAATCCCCCTTATAAATTCAGTGGACCAAACAAATGAGATGTTTTATAACTGCACTTCTGATGTAGCCGTAATCATTGAATGCTAGCGGCATGTATACATTGAAGACAACAAACAATACCAGCATGCAGCATAATAAAGCCTTCGTTAGCTGCATGCATCTTACTTGTTTCACACCTCGAGTAATCCGTCTGTATTGGATGTATACACCTGTGTTTGCTATTTGCTCATGTTTATGAATGAGGAAATTATCTTCCGCAGCTATGGGCTTGCTCTACCGTTGTTTTGATATTAGAGGGATACATTTTATGGCAACACTCGAGTCGGCATTTTTTTTAGAAATGGAATGTAATGAAAATGTATATAGAATACTTTATCATCGGTTTTGAATATTGATTTGGATGACAAGGCGTGGTCGCAGGCCTCCCTACCTGTCAAATTGGGAGGCTTAGGTATTCGCAAAATTTCCAGTGTAGCCCTACCAGCGTTCCTATCTTCCGTCTACAGCACTAGTTCTTTAGTTGAAAAAATTTTAAACACGTCTGATTTGGTCCGATCACAAATTTCTTTCAAAATTTCATATTTAGACGAAGCTAGAACGGCTTGGCATAGTGCTTGCCCCGATGCTGCTCCTCCAAAATCTCTTTCGTCCCAACGGCAATGGGACGGGCCTTTGTGTGAGTTGACACGGAATTGTTTGTTACAAACGTGCTCCAGCTCGGCAGATCGTGCCCGTCTCCTAGCCGTTTCTAAATGGGAGTCAGGACATTGGCTGCAAGCACTTCCTTCTTATAACACTGGCACTTTATTGGATCCCGCTACTTTCCGTATCGCAACATGTATTCGGTTGGGTGCAAGGTGTTGTGCGCCTCATCAATGCCAGTGCGGTACTGCAGTCGAACAGCTTGGTCATCACGGATTATCGTGTACTAGGGCCGCTGGTCGGATATCTCGTCATGCCAGCCTTAATGACATCATCCGGCGGGCCTTTGTCAGCGCTAACGTACCAGCTATTCTCGAACCGAATGGTCTGTTCCGTGACGATGGCAAGAGGCCCGACGGTATGACACTAGTCCCATGGGAGTTGGGGAGGCCCATTGTGTGGGACGCTACATGCGTCGACACACTTGCACCTTCCCATCTTTCAAGGACATCCACTAGGGCTGGTGCGGCGGCAGATCTGGCCGAGGATCTCAAGAGGCGCAAATATGCAGGTCTCGACAGAACCTACGCATTTGCTCCCCTTGGATTCGAGACCCTAGGTCCGTGGGGTACCGAGGCTCTCCGGGTTTTTAAAAAATTATCTGAGCGTCTGGTCGATGCGACGCGTGACCCGAGAGCTGGTGAATATCTGGCTCAGCGCATCAGCATTGCCATACAGCGTGGTAATGCAGCCAGTGTCTTGGGGACGCTTCCGACTGGTATTGACATGGATCAATTGAGCTACCTTTAGACTGTTTGCAACCGTCTGAGGTTAGCTCAATGGTTTCAATTGTAAATACTAGTTGTAATTTTTCTATTCCTTTGCTTGTAATTTTCGTTGTTAATAAAGACATTGTTTTTGATCTTTAAAAAAAAAATGAAAATGTTTATTTTTGAACCACGAATACATTGGTGAACTTATGCATTTCATCTTTCTATGAGCATTATTACAGGGAATATATTGATTGTAATTAACGAAAAAATATCAATATGTGTTAATATATGTAAAGGTGAGCTCTATAATTTTGATGATAAAATTGAAATAAAATTGAAAACCGAGCTCTGCCCTACATGCAAATTAGTTATTAACGATGAAGCCTGAATTAATAAGTTTTGACGAATCGTTCTCGTTTAAAAGTCACTTCTAATTAAGTTGCTGTAAAGTTTAGATTTCCTGAAATGAGTTTAGCGAGTGCGTGTCAACAAGAACAGTAAAATTATTTACGCAACATCGTGTCTTGTCTTCCAAGAATATACTATAAAGTACTGAAAATTCTTTATTGTTTACCAGAAAATAAACTTTATAAAAGAAATTACATAAGAACATGATGCATGGGCAGCCTTATCGCTTATAAGCGATCTTCCAGACAACCTTAAGATGGAAAGAATTTTGTGAAATGAAGAAAGGCAGATATGGCAATCATCAGGCCTAGTCCAGCAGTGGACTAATATAGGCTGATGATGATGAAGAAAGGCAGAGTGTGTAAAATAATTTAATTACATTTTATTATTTCTATCACCATCTTGATGTGAAAGCATCATATGTAGGGAGGATACGAAATATGAAATTATAATTTTCTTTTAAATAATTTCAGATTCGTAGGCTCAAAAATGCAGAGTATGATAGTCGTACGTATCTTTATTTTCAAACCAAATTTTATACAAACAAATGATTTGAAGTTTGAAAATGATGATGATTAATATGACTAATTAAACCTTGTACTTACTAAATCATAGCTTCATTAAGTATTTAAGTTAACTAGCGAGGGGATAAGTTTAGTTACTAGGAAACTAAATAATTTGCTTTCGTTCTGTTTGATATCTGTGAACTCAGTGGGGCAGTGGAGGAAGCTTTATCTGCGATGCTGGGAGCCAAAACGCAAGCACTGATTATAATGATAATTAAAGTAAGGACAGAAACAAATGCTCTCATTTCATTCTCCGAAGTTAAATCCTACTAATATTATAAGTATGAATGGATGGATGTTTGTTACTCTTTCACGCATAAACTACTGAATGGATATGGATTAAATTTGGCACAGAGATAGATTATACTCTGGAATAACACAAAGGCTATATTTTATCCCGGAATTCCTACGAGTACGGGAATTATGCGGGTGAAACTGCGAGGCGCTGCTAGTTCTCAGATAAAATAGGGTCAAACAACTATCATGCATGCATGTCATACGCCATCATACCAATTTTCAGTTCAATTGTTTAATTCGGATAATTGTGCTCGTATAAAATAGCGACCCTACTGATCGTTAATCTACTATCAGCTGGAATTAATGGACTGTAGCAATTAATTTATAGATTTTTAAAGCTATTGGTTATTTGGAAAGTGAGGTATTAGGTACAAGTCATTTTATCGGGATATTTGCTATGATTCGAGTTGTTTTGAGTGGTCCGATATTTCGGCTAAATTTCTGTGCTATGATCACGGAAAAACTGAAGTCACTGCGAGTGATTTTTTGTTAGCAGTAATATGCATAACTACCCTCATTTTTTGTCTTTTGCTACGTGAACGTTACTACTTCCACCGATTTTTTAAAATTATTTACATTTAAATAGCACGGTCAGGTCCACATTGTACATACCTCGTCATTATTCCATATACAAAAACCGAATTGAGAACCGCCTTCTTTTGTTTTTCGTCAGTTGAAAAGAAATCTCCTGCAATGCAAACATGCTTTGACTGACTGATTTCCCGAGGAAAATATTTACGTTAAAATTATCAGTATATTCCAATTCAAATTTGGAACAGCTAACTGACGTCTATATTATGCAAAAATCCCAATTTAGCTGGTGACTTTTTCATAATTGTACTTTTTTCATTTTGTGTAAATCGTAGGTCATTACAAGCTCATCAAAGAAAAAAAAATTACACTTTATTTCGTAATCGATTACATATATTATTTATTTAATTTAACTTGTCTGTAGTACTTACTATATAAGTGCTTAATAGAGTAATACATGTACAGTAGTTTTTCAATTCTGATCTATGATTTTAAGATACCCCTGCTCTATCTTCGAATACCTATGTAGTATATTCAGACCTAAAGACATACTTTCATTGGGAGAGCAAAAGCATCATCACATCAACTATAAAAGTAAGATCCACTTCCTGTGAGACATTCCGCTTGTAAATAAACATAGCGCGGCGCTAAAATTGCTGATCTAAATAGACCATGACGTGGGTGTGTTTGGATGACGCGAAATAGCCGTTGGTGACGAAGTTACCGTCTCCTAAATGGCATACTAAAAGCTGGCGCTTATATCAATGTAACTATAACAAATGGACAACATTTTTATTAACAACGAAATTACAATCAAGGAATAGAAAAATTACAACTAGTATTTACAATTGAAACCATTGAGCTAACTGCAGACGGTTGCAAACAGTCTAAAGGTAGCTCAAATTGCATAGCGTTTACAGTCGAGACCCTGGGTCCGTAGGGTACCGAGGCTCTTTGGGTTTTAAAAAAATATATCTCTGAGCGGTATATGCGACGCGTGACCCTGACGTGACGCGTGTTTGGGCCTTATTGTATAGCTCAAGTGATAATCGAGATAGATTCATTTTTGACATTTGAAACCTAGTATGGACTTCGATTGTACCACTTGTAATCTATTTGAATTTGACTGGTAATCGCTTTCACGCTAGACAATACTCGTTAGTATCTGGCGTAGCGCATCAGCATTGCCATATAGTTTGGCAATGCAGCTATCGGCTTTGGGACGCATCAGACTGGTATTCATATTAGATTAGTTGAGATTCCTCTAGACAGTTTGCAGTAAGTAAGTACTAGTTTCTATTTTCGATTCTTTGATTGTCATTTTCTTTGAGAATAAATAATGTATTTACTACCAATACAAATGGATATTTAAAAGGAAAATCTGCTCTAGCTTTTTAATAAGCACGGACAGAGATTGGAATGAGCTTCCTTCGCCTGTTCTGCTAGAGTACAATCTTGGAGTTTTCACATTCAGAGTGGAAAAATTCCTTCTGGGAAAGCGTGCTTCATCTAAGGGCACGTCTTCACTTACGTAATTGAGATAGCGGCCAAACATTCAACCATTTCCAATAAAAAAGGAACCAATATCGTGAAACTGAACAACCTGATTATAATGGTAATGGATCGCTTCAACTTTTACGAAGCCCCATTTTAGATCTGAAATGCCTGCAATGTTTCCACAACGTATATTCGCCAACTCCATTATTGGGTTTTGGAGTTCCTCTGCTCTCTATATTCAAATTATCGATTCATTTAATCATCATCAATCTATACTATTCCACTGGATATAGGCTAGACGTAGAATAATTAAATATTGCTGGACAATCCATCATCTAACCCCAAGCTAAGCAGAGCTTGGTTTATGGGTACGAAGATGACTGATATACTTAATACATTACATAGATAGATATTTTTTAAAATAGAAAACACCCTCAGAATAAAATTTTGTAGATCTTACAAACATTTGTCCCGGGAATCGAACCCGCAATCTCCTGCGTCGCAGGCAGACCTTCGCCCACCGCACCAGATCATCAATTCATTCAAACAGAACCGTGAATAATAATTACTCTTCGATCGGCTATCTCCCGATCGTATTTCATCCGCGAACAATAAACGCGAAGGGAAAAATCCAATAGGATACATAAACATTAAACAGTACTAGAGAAGCAGTCGTGTCAACGGCCGCGGCTTGCCCTTCCCCGCGCCCTCTTGCCTCACCCCTCGCGCCTTCCAACTTCCAAGCCATGGGGATGCGATTTCAAGGGTGGCTTGGCCGGCTCCTATATCTCCCTTACCGATAAGGTACTAAGTCGAGACATATCGCCGTTTTATCACGCATTTCGTGACGTACCTTCATTACTCACATGGCTTAATTTGGTTGATTGATTTGAACCTTCAAGGAGTGACAGGGCGCATTTCTTTTTGTTGAACTTTATCGTTAGGTGTTTATTCTGAGCGACTGTTTGCTCTACAATGTAGAGTCTAAATATGTAATAATAAAATGTAACTTTGTAGAGTATGTAGAGTTTCTATAATTTAGATATTTTTCAAACTTTGCAATACGTGCGAAGCTGCGGGGATATACTAGTATTTGTAAATGTATGTTTGCATGTGTATGTTTGTTACCTTTAATTAAACTTACAGCAAAATGGATTTAAATAAAACTTTGGTACCAGGATAGCATAAATTCTAGTAAACAACACTGGGTAACATTTAATTCTGAAAATTGGTGTTCTCGTGAGATGACTAAATAATTCATAATAGGTAGATAGGTTCAAAATAGTAGTAGGTAGGTAGATAATAACTTATAAACCGCGGGGCACAGCTAGTACTTAGAGAGAAAAAAGCTTTTAGTTCATCGCCTTATAAAGCACGTTTTAGTAAATTCAACTAAACTAATAAGTGGTTATAGATAGTAATTGATTATTTACCAAAACTTTCAAAGTTTTTGTATGCTGGACACATATTTCATGAATAATAACATTAATACCCCTTGAAATTGTATACGATAATAACAGCTTTGATTATAAATTGGGAGGGTAGAACGTTAAAGTTCCTATCGAGGTCACAAAACAATGAGTTATGCGTCTATAAGGCAAATAAACTTCCCATATTGGATATCACACTAAGTATCTACACACTTAGTGTGATATCTCATATGGGAAGTCCTCTTTGTATTATTACTGGAAGAGGAATAAAGAACTCAAGACACATTGATATCTCCCCCATAAGAGTAACTGGTTAGAGAGAAAGTTATAGAGGGGTCCCTGTGTGATATATCGGAGTATTCCGAAGAATTATTGCCTCTATGTAAGTACGCGAAACTCATATACAGATGGGAAACTCGATTGATAGCTCTCCGTAAGGTCAAAGTAGTTTTTAATGAATATATTCCTGATTTTTTTTCATAGTCCTCGTTCGATTGGTAGAGTCCACCAACTAGCTTTTTAACTTCATAGTTTGCTTAGAAAAAAGATTTCTAGAGCTTGAAAGGCTAATTTCTATCTCGCTTACTCGTACAAAAAAGTAATGAGACAAATACAAAGTAGGTAAAATGTGAAACGGGCCTCCGTGAAATCTCTTAAAACCATTCGAAATTTAAAATCGATATCGTATGAAACAAGATTCTATTTACGAGAATGATCTATTCAACCTCTGTCAAACTACAAAAATTAGTTTCACTATTTGGCAGAGGCGCTGCAAAGCGACAATTTTGTAACAACTTTTTTCGTACCTAATAAACTAAAATAAATCACAACTGGTACTAAGGACTTTCCCCAATGAAAGTACCTACAATAGCTTTAAAAGACCAAAATAATGTGATACTGAATGCTATAAAATGCATCCTAGATGGTTTGGGATCAAATAATAGGGATAAATAGAGTCCTCCGTGTGAATGACATGAATAGGCGATGAGGGTAAGGGCACTCCGGCTCTTAAAATATTTAATAAAATATTTATAAATGCTAATGTATAATGAAAATAACGCTAGGTTTCAGAATTTATACTCAATCGAAAGTCGAGCAAGATACGTAGATACTTACAAAATAAAGTCGTACGATAACCCGATGACACCTAAAGGTTCGAATATGGAACGCTCTTAACGTAGATCCTTACTAAGATTATAAACGCGAAAGTTTGTGTGGATGTTTGTTCCTCTTACACGCAAAGACTATACAACGGATCGGTCTGAAATTATAAATATACGTGTTTAAAGCCCTGGAATAATACAGGATATTTTCATCCCATAAATCTGTTCCCATGGTATAGAAATAGCATTGAAACCTTTCCATAGAAATAAAGCGTGCTAAGCCGCGGGCAGATGCTAGTTTTAAAATAATTTGCATCTCACAAAGACGGTACGATATTTAGTTAAATAAATAGCTTCCAACGTTAATGAGATAACGTTAACCAGCCCTAACTCCGCTTTACATTATTAATTTAGTTTGAGCAGACATCACGCTTCGTTAATCCCGTCATAAAATTTCAACAATAGAAACGAAACGTTTCGCGTTCTAAATATGAATTATAGTTCTGGTTCCGCAATGCAGTGCATGGGGTAGTATGGCTAAAGTATAGTTGGTATAGTGGTATAGCCACAGGATACGGTATAGTTAGTTGGTACAAAGTTAGAAGGGGAAGGATATGGTATGCGTGCCTCGTTTGCGGCTTGTAACGGTTCCTATTTATGTTGTTTGTTTATTCACTGTTAAAGACGAACTTTGTTTGTTATTATTTATATTTTAAGGACTGAGTTATTTAATAAAATAAATGATAGATAGATGGATAGATAATAACTTTATTGCACCATCAAAGTTACAAAAAACAGAGCATCATAATACTAATTAAAACTAAAGTGGCACAATCGGCGGCCTTATCGCTAACAGCTATGATGTGATGGTGTGATGTGATGACGCTAATGATGCTGGACTATCCACACAGCATCATCTAGCCCCAAGTTAAGTAGAGCTTGTGTTTTGGGTGAGATGAGATGAATGACATACATAGAACTGAGACATAGAACACATTACGTGTGACATTACATAGATAGATTTTAAATAAGTAGAACCCCGGAATAAATATTGTATAGGTAATAAATTATGTAGAACGGACAAACATTTTGGGAGAAATGTTTGTAAGATCTACAAATGTTTGGTATCGAACCCGCAACTTTTTCAATTCCGTGTTAAAAAAAAAACAAAAAATAATATAACTAAGTAATTACTCAATTAAATCGGACACTAACCTTATTTCATTGTTACATCCCCAGTGGAGAGTTCCAAATAATGATAATCACCAGCAGCATCCTTATGGTTAACGGAGAAATTACAACTAACAATATACATATCTAATAAATATTTTACACTTGTAACAATTTCATAAAAATCATTTAACTTACATCCCTGTAACAAGCTCTCTGGCTTGTTTAAAAAAATACAACAGTTTATGACGTCAATGTGATACAAGCTAAGGAATGGATCTTCGTTTTAGAGTCCGTTTCATGAAAAAAGTCCCACGGCAACTGGTGGAACTACATTTGACAGATTGTCATATGCTTGCTGGCTCTTGCTGGCTTCATTCGGTAGCACTACTACAGCGCCGCGTCTAGGGGACTTCTTTCGTGAAAATCACTTTACCCTCTAGCTCGACAATTACGAAAAACCTATCACGAATGTTATGTATCATGAATGAATGAATGACAGATCATAAGCAAAGTCTACACGATGCCATGAATAGCGGCTTGGGTACCAGTCATTCAACCTTAAGAAATACCTAAGTACCTAAAAATAGTCTAGCGTCAGATAAATAAAACCTTTTAAAGCTAACAATCGGTTTCCAACATCGCTAACAGTTTGTTAGAGAATTATAAACAAGACACATTTGGTTGGTCTTTGTTTATCTTAAATTCGATCTATTGATTCTAAGGGCGGATGTTCACAATCAATGCAAGCTGTGAGTGAGAGGACGAATCCATTGTCATGGAGTGATTGTTCTTGTCAATGCAACAAGGTTACACGAGTCTTGGTTCATCATCATCATCAGCCCATATTAGTCCACTGCTGGACATAGGCCACCATTAATGAGCGCCACAGCGCCCTGTCTTCAGCTTGACCCATCCAGCATCTGCCAGCAGTCTTCCGCAGATCGTCATCCCACCTGGCCGGAGGGCGTCCTACACTTCGTTTGCCAAGTCGCGGTCTCCACTCAAGAACACAATTACCCCAACGGTTGTCGGTTCTTTGCGAGATATGGCCGGCCTACTGCTACTTCAGCTTGCTAATTCTTTGAGTCTTGGTTCATTCATACTAAATATTGTACCTAACCAACACTGATCAAATAGATATCTCTCAGATTATTTTTCACTTTCTTTTTGCTGACATTTGTTTTCGCAATAGTAATTTTATCACCCGAGCCGATGAAATTTGTATCTACTTTTCCTCTTCCAAGATACATAACCCGTGTCAACCTCGTGAAATATTGGTCAACAAACAAGTTTACATCATTGTATCAGAGAGATTCTGTAGGGTGTGTATGTGACAGAATTTAGCCGGGCCATCTTTGACCCATGTCTTCGGATTGTCCGCATTCTGCCTTGTAATGTAATTTAGAACATGAGTTTGTTGAAATTTTCATTTTTGCGTGCCTTTCACGTCAATGACCTTACGTGATACCTACTTTGTATCTTTGGGCTGATGTAACTTCTATGGGTTCCAGGGGTCAGTAATATCAATAGAGGAAATGTAATAATATTTTTTTTCTTTAAAGTTCTTACACAACACGTTGATTGTGTAAGTATTTTTTAGAAAAAAAACTATATGTAAAAATGTATAAATGTAGTCGAATACAAAAAAAATGCTCATAATTAAAGATGACTCAAAAATTACCGATCAGATGTTGATGTAATTTATATGGGTTAAAATGAGAAGTACTTACCAGTTTTCAAATAAAAATAATAATTAAAATCGGTACACCAACAAAAAGTTTTGAGGACACACACAGAAAAACAAAACACAGTTGAATCGGGCAACTGCTCCTTTTTTGAAGTCTGTTAAAAACGGAATACCTTCCGACCTGCAAAAAATAAAAATTGCATTGAAACACTTTTGAAATCTGCTTTTGTTACGAAAAATCCGGCTTTTTCCAACTTCATCCAACTCTAAAACAAAAGCAATACTACTTTCGGGAAGAAGGGCGGATATCGTCGATTTGGACGGCGGCGACACAGCCACGGATTGATTGTTCTCGACGGTAAAATCAATAATGGTTTTATTATTGGTGGCGCGACCCTCGTGCTGTTATCCTACGGCTCTTCTCTTGCCTATTTTGTTGCTATGGTTTAGGTAATTGCTTTTCTGTTTGTTTTTCTTTGGGATAATAGCTGCAGGCTGGTTTACATTGATCAAGTATAGTGGCAAGTAAGCAGCTTGGATTTTACTTGCCACTGTACTTTGATCATTTTTAATCGTGAAGATAGTGGATGGATCTCGGTGCTTTTTAACCGAAATCGAATATAGGTGTAATTTATGTTTGACTGTATGTACGTTTTTTCATGTATGTTCGATGATTTCTCAGTCAATTGTGGATTGATTATTTTACTATTGTATAGAAAATGATCTCGAAATATTACCAAAACAATGTTATTCCTGAGCTCTGAGGTATTAGTATAGGGAACTACACAAAAAAACTTACGAAAATTAAGACATTGTAATCGGAGCTTGGTTTTTTAAAACGATCAAATTAGGTATGTATGTATGAGAGACTTATTTTATTGTATTTATTGCAAGAAATATGATCTTAAGTTTTTACTCATTAAAATAGGTAGGGTCACATACTTCACCAAAAGACATTCTCCCATCTTACGTCACTAACTACATCTATCAAAACTGTGATTTCTCCCTTACTAGCCAACTCGACAATGTAAACTAAATTTACCTGTGCAATATAACAGTGAAAATAAATTCCACGCGGTAATATCCCAGCTAATCCCTTGTATCAAACATTCTCGGTTTAGCTGTATAGCTATTATTTAGTAAATGTTTATCACAAACCGCAATTAGGTCAGACAAAATACAAATTAAATTCGGGATGAATTATATTTAGCCGCGAGATGCCGCGAGTTGCCGCGAGATCATGAAAATTTGTTAATACTATGAGGTGTAAGCTTGATTGTGGTGAAAGTGGCTGAGTTTTGATTAGCTATTGTTACCTACTGATTACCCAACTTTGGCTACAAATGGTTTTATTACTTTACTGTGAGGTAAGGGTGGGTGATTGTCTTAGGAACTTGCGATTTGATGGGTTTCTTCCTGGGTCAGTGATTTAACATTAGGGAAGATGTCTGTCCGTATGCGATGTTTTGTTATGTACATTTCCGTGCCCTTGGTCTATCTAGAATAGTATAACTTTAGAAAATAGAATTCCATGAAAAAATAAATATTGTTTCTTTGTGGAGATTGGTGAGATATTTTTTTATCGTAGTAATATCCATTCATTCATCTTTCATCATGAGCCTATATTTGTCCACTGCTGGACATAGGCCTCCCCTATGAGAGCCATAGCGCAATAATAAACTACTAAAATTAAAATGACTAAATGCAACTCTACTCACATGCTCATGCAGGGTTACGTACCACAGTACAAAAACATATTAAATATAAATAAATAAATAAATAATTCCGGACAGTCCACACAGCATCATCTAGCCCCAAGCTAAGCAGAGCTTGTGTTATGGTCATACATTCCTTTTAAATGGATTTTTTAAAGCAATAATTCAAAATCGAAAAGTCAACATGATGGGGTCACCTTTTCAAGTACTGACCGCGCCCGACGTTGTGGTCGGTATTGAACGTGGTAGGGATCTAATTATTGGCTTGCCCTCTTAATTATTCAATTTATTTAGTTTGATTTGTTGTTATTGCGGCTACAGTACCACCACAACATACTCTGTGACTATTTTAACTGTCTACCTACCCCGGTTCAAAAGAAACTTTGACAAACGTAAAGCAAAATTATTAAACAAATTGGGTAGCAACTAAAAAGTAACTAAGCAATTTAATTTTTTTTACGATATTTTTTCTTATAGTGGCAAATAAATGATGGAAAATAAACACTGGAAACAGTTCTTTGAGTACGGAATATTATAAAATAATAGATTCAGATGTTACTTTTTGAGGAAATCCATTGCAAAATAAAATTATTTATATTTATCAGCGCCAAACCATTTCTGATAAAATCCGAAAACAACAACAACAATAAAAATCTTATCTAGTTTCGTCTCTCCTCGAATTTTATTATGTTCTAATGATATCTCGGATTTATTGCTTAATATTTTTTCCTTATGTTTTTCGCAATCTTAATTATGAAACTTGATATTGCTTGGATGTACCTGTAGATTCCTTACAGATAATTATAAGTTAGCAAGTGTATGTGAATAATTTGCTGTAAGTATTTACTAGTAGGTACTATAAATGTAATTTAATAAGAAATAAGTATTTACGAGTACTATGAATTACTAGTTAATATGAAACTAGAGTCCCATCTCCTATCTTGAGCTGACTAAAGTTTGCCATTTTATTCTATGCTTCTGCTGTAACTTCAGATGTGAGCTTTATTGGTTATTAGCTTTTCTCATGATTGCTTCTTTTTGTAGTATTATATTAGTTTATTTTGTGTCTATTTTAAGTAAGTACTTGATATATTATGAAGTTTTGTTGTATGTAATGAAAGACTTTTGTAGCGCAGCGGGGGAAGAATCGCCTGCGACGCCAGAGCTTTTTTTTGAAATACTATCGAACCACCCCGGCTTAGCACGGGTTCATATAAACCTTCTTGAATCACTCCTTCTATTAAAACAAACCGCATCAAAATCCGTTGCGTAGTTTTAAAGATGTAAGCATACATAGGGATTAGGGACAGACTCACAGACGTTGGGAAACGATTTTGTTTTATATTACGTAGTGATGAGATTTTTATTTATGTTAATTTCGAATACAATAAACTGTAAATACATTCGTTCAATGTCGTGAAAATAAGGGAACCACGACGAGGTTCTTTGAAAATTGTGACAGCGTCTAATAATAGTAAAGTAAAAGTAGTTCTAAAAGTGGGTTTGCTTGAGATAAGGTTTGCCTCTGTTTCAGCTTTATGCCGCTGTAAACTTTGAGAGGTAAAACCACGGAATATTAGTTTGTTACTTGTTCCTTTTGAAGCCAAGAAACTATTAAAATATAGACAGAAGAGACTGTTGAATTTTGAGTTGTTTCAATATTCTCGGTGTAAGTAAAAAACTATCTGCAAATATTTTTTCTGGGGTACTGGTTCTATAAATAAAAATATATTTTTGTAATGTATTGTATTGAGTAGATCAGTCATCTAGTATCCATAACACAAAGTCTGCTTAGCTTGGGGCTAGATGATGCTGTGTTTATTGTTCAGATTTTTTTTTAATAATTCGTTTATTTTATAGTTCGAGGTAAGAGTTGAATTAGTTAAATTAAAATTATTTTAAATTAGTCCTCATGGTATATACTTCATACTTTTTAAGGCACTAGTTAGCATGGCTATACAATTTCTGGGTAAACTTTAAGTTTTATTTATAAACAGATAGTTATTCATTGAACACAATCTATTTAAATACCAAACAGATCCGTGATTGGTGAAACAGGTGCTAAGGTGCAGGACTGAAAGTCATTATTTATACATCATCAACCTATATTAGTAAGACATAGGTAAACAAAAATGCGTCTCCCCGGGGTAACTGAAAATACGTCACTGTTGTTCCCCGATTTTTCGTATTTTTCGAGTTACTATGCTTTTTTACGTTTTGATAGAGAATTTTCGGGCGAACGGGCAAAACTTATTTTGTGGAATTTTAGCGTTTAGTTATGTAATTTAGTATTTTATGTTATTGTAGTTTATGTTATAAGTACGATTCATAGATGACCCCTATGAATCGTACTGATAACATAAACAATCTAAAAGACCTATAATTTGTACAGCAATTATTTCAATATCGAGGACTAGTAAACTTGCTATCTATTTTAATAATTTGCAGAGCTTTGTACAACAGAATATAAGGTACTTATCTACCTACCCTACGAATAATGACAGATTCGTAAGGGAGGAGAGATTCATCATTTCGCGTTTGTCTGCGAAGGATTTAAGATCCAGTCATCAAACCCCCTATTAAAGACACTTTTAAAAATCATAACCTACCTTTATCCTTCGGTGAACTTAATACTTAATATTGTTCCTACTTTTACGTTGTCATAAAAAATCGCACGAAGACCTTTATGAGTTACGGGGAGATAACTCCCAGTTTCTTTGTAGGATTTATTGTTATATCTTTTTTAAGAGTTATCTCGAAAGCCGCAACTTCGGAGTTGTATCCAATCAAATGCCAATAAAATACCGTTATTTGATATTGCACTGTATTCATAACTTTGCGTCAGTTAAGGCGACCAAAACGTAAACAGAGCTTGATGGCCATCAATAGCAACTTTGTATCTCTACCTACTTTATAAAAACCGGCGGATTACCTAATAAATAAGCTTATGGTAGCTACATACAAGCTACATATAACAAGCTACACGATTGATAATTCCTATAATTGGACAATTTTTTTATTTTAACGTAATTATAAGGTGACGACGCTAGTACGCCTCGGGGTACCGCATTAGGAAGACTTTGCAAATCCATATTTCCTTACTAATATTAAAAATTCTACGAAAGTTTAGATGGATAGAAGGATGGATGGATGGATGTTTGTACCTCTTCACGCAAAAAGTACTGAACGGATCAGGCTGAAATTGAATAGATGTAGTGCTAGGCCTGGAATAAAACATAGGCTACTTTTCATCCCTTAAATCAGTTCCCATGGGATATAAATAACCAACGCGTGCGAAGCCGCTGGCAAAAACTAGCTAAAGTGGATTTTCCAGTATTATTGTATTTACTTATACCGATCTACCTGTACGAAAAACCAATATACTGACTTAATAGTGCACCAGAGAGTTGTACTCGTATCCTCAGTGTAGTGTTCATCGAATGTTTACTTCCAAGCCCGTTTAAATTTTCGTTCTTCTGGATCAGAGTTTATTACCTCCGCTTTGTCGCCGCCTGCTCTGTACCATGTAAAATCCTTTCCAAGTAAATTGCTTTCCGTCTCGCTAAAGTGGGCGAGAATGCACTCTTTATTCGATGTCTTCATTTTACAGTCTGTTTTTACTAAAAGATTGAGGAAATATTTCCTGCAATTCTGTTCACATATTGAGTGATTCCGGGAAGGAAGTATACGCGACTGTATGGAAATAGGGAGTGATTTTCAATGGAAGGAAAGTTTTGAAATGTTGGAAAGCGTCCCCTCGTTGCACGCATTCTTTCTAAAACGCCCCATTGAGATGTCGCGTCAAGCCCGTCTACATGCTCATGCTGAGATAGATAACACTCCTGTACCTACTCACAACAATCACAAGCATTCGCATTTCCCCCTGATACATTTCTATCTGTCTGAAGCAATGCGCCAGCTTGAATTCAGGAAATGTGGGCTTTTATCTGGAAATGCTCGTTACTGAAACAAGACGTAATATTTACAATGTTGTACAGTGTTTCAAATACCTACGTTGCAGTGAAACTTTGATGGAATATCGTTTTAACTGCCATTGACGAAGAAAACTCGAAACATTAATGACTAAATCCAGTCATGTTCTCAATGATACGCATAATAATGGGTGGGTCTACCTCTTTCCCTTGTTCTGACCCCCCTATAAAGCATTACATTCTGCATCTCTTTAATGTCTAAAGTCCTTAATGTTTTGAAGAAGACTTAAATATAATCCTTACTACCTTCTTTTCAACTTCGCTCAAACACAGGATCGTGGAAAAATTTAAGAGTTTCCCTGGAGCTGTAGTTACGATGATAAGAGCGGTAACTCGGCGTAATAAAGGAAGTAGGCCACGAAAGCTACCGGGCGTGCTCAGAGGGCAACTGATGAGTTTAGTAAGTTTCTCTAGCCTCGTATGTTTTGCTCAAGTTGCGGGCGTGTTCCGAACGCTAAATGGAATGTGTGACGGTGCCAACTTGGCCCTCAATACTACATTCGACTAAGCCCCGGCCACAGATTAACCGATACTTAGATATATTCCAGACTGATACCCGAGCATCAATCGATAGATACTTAGGTTACGGTTGGGGTGCTTCGCTTTATTGTTCGAAAATTAGGCTGAAGTTGAAACCGTAGACGAAGCAATATGTCTGTAATTGAATAGTCTTTATTATCGAATAGGGTACCTTTTCGGCAGGTAGGTACTAAGTATTCTTATAATCACTTCTGAAGCATTCGAATCAAATTTTCCTGAAACGCTTTTTTATTCATCTTCGTTTATAAATACGACGTCAAAGAAGTTGAGGAAATGATAGCACATTATGACACAACCATTACTTACTGTGAAATGGAATGGAAGAATGCTCGCAACGGCGACGACGACATAATAAAGTAACACAGAAGAACGCATCGCAAACTGATTGTTTTGTTTGGTCGTCCACATATTCTGCGCCGCGTTTTATAACATCCTCTAAAGAGAGTTGCATTGCTAAGTGCTTTTTGTGATGGTATAACATTTCTGCCAAACAGACTCTCAAATTAATGGTCAATTTTCATGCTCCGACTCAAAATAGGTAGTAAAATAAAACCGATTTTATTCAAACCAACTTAGTTTCATGTCTCTTAAAATGTAGAATACCACTGTGGCTCAACTTAAAGCTGCGTGACGTCTCCGCGAAACTCGTAAAACTAAAAGTAGAACGTAATATTACTTACCTACAGTTTCAGTAACATTCCGTAAAATACGCAAGGGAAAGAAGTCATTTATGCTTTTACTAGGTTTGCTAGAGCCAAGAATAAGCCAAGCTACACTGTACTTTACTTTAAACTTCTCTCTAGAGTCCTTAGTACAAGTTGTGCATTAGTTTACGATGGTGATAAAAGTTTTCGTCTCAATCCATACCGTTGGTGGACATGGCCGGATAAAGAGGAGCTATTTTTCGTAGTTTGATAGCGGTAGAATAGTTTCATACTCTTAGGCTACAAATGTTTGTTTCTTACGAATTCGATTGTAGTTTTCGAATGATTAATGACTTGTCCAATAGTCTTGAAAGGTCTAAAGGGACTAAAGCACTTTGGATTATAATTGGATTAATTTAAATAAGATACGAAATGAAATTAAATTGTCTAATAATTATTTACATATTTTAGGTAAAATTGGTTAAGTGGCTTAATGACATGAATTTTTATAATGTAAATGATTTATTAAGTGCTAAATCCTAGGTATGTAATTAGTTATAGTTATAATTATTATTGCATGCTAGCATATAGTGAGACATGAGTGCATTATTAAGTTATACTTACCACCTTTATACCATGTTTGACGCAATAAATATCTTTGAATAAAAAAAAATAAAAAAAATAAATACGAAATTTAAGATATTTGACGAAGGCTATTTTCATACAATATTGTATTTGCCTCATTCTTTTTTGTACGTGTAAGCGAGATAGTAGTTAAGTCCATCGAGCTTTTGATAACTTATTCGTAATCAAAATGTGTAAACTGGTACTACGCGTAACGATACCACCGCATTTTCATACTACAGTGTTATGATGCAGAAAACATAACACATTCAATATTCAGGTTTCATGACGTCACCAGAGGTGAAACTATAAAGGTAACCTAGGTCAGGGTACTCGACGAAGCTTTGCAAATGTTAGCCAATGTCGATGCTCTATGCTTACCTCAACAGAGATTCCAATACAATACCTATTTTGAAAGTACTAAGGTCGCTGATGGAAAGTTTTATGTAAATAATAAATCAGTATTGTGCTTTCGATAGACAGGGGTAGGAGGTAATTGTTAGGCTGTTGTTGGTCGAAATTACAGTCGTGATAGGCTATTTACTAAATCAGTCAATGAGTCAGTCCATGATCGTAAAGTTTTTGTACTTAAATAAAAATATTTTCTTTCCTTATTACGGAAACTAAATAGATCCATAATTTGTTATTATGATACTACATACAAGTAGGTAGTACTTGAAATATAAAATAGAAACGATGCCGTCTGACGAAACTGTGTTGCAGATGACAACGCCCTCCTCTAAGTTAAAAAGAATATAGTTCCAAGAATTACACAATGTTAAAAGAGGTATTATTTCAAAACAAAGATTTAAAATTATATAAATGTAATGTTTATAGGGTTGAATTCTTCCAAGCATTAGTAGAATGGTTGCGTGAGCGGGGTTTCATGGCTCGAGACGAAATTATTGATTTCAGTATTTTCAGCGCAACGCGACGCAATCTTTTGCATTTCGCTTCCTTTCCAGTCAAATGGTTTATCTTAGACAATACTTAAGTTAATTTTACGCAGCCTGGCTGGCTAGTTATTATTTTTTATCAACTGACTACAAAAGTAGGAGGATATCAATTCGACTGTTTTTTGTGTTGTACATAACTTTTTTCCGGGTGAACCAATTTTGATAATAATCAGTAACTTTATTAACAACGAAAATTACAATTAGTTAATAGAAAAAAATTAAAACTTGTAGGTGATAGAGCTCAATTGTTTCAATTGTAGGTACAATTAAAACAATTGAGCTACCTAACTGCAGATGGTTGAACAGTCTAAAGGTAGTTCAACTGATCCATGCCAATTCGCGTCCCAAGCGTCCCCAGACACTGGCTGCATTACCACTCTGTATGGCAATGCTGATGCGCTACGTCAGATACTCACCAGCTCTCGGATCACGCGTCCCTTGTGATAATTCATCTTATTTGAAAGCTGATAATTCTCATGCTCCTTATAAATTTGATCAAGATCTGACCAGTACTTTTGCAGTTTTTAAGTTAATAATAATGCGTGAAATTTTAAGTCGTTTGTTGGTTTTAGTATAAAACAAAAAATCTTTTATCCTGTGAAACTGTTATGAAAGTTTAAAATATGCATTAAGCGCATTTTCTTGGCACTAAAGCTTAAATGGACATAGCTATAGTACCGCTGCTGTAGCTCCTAGCTTTCCGCTAATGGCTTCATTAAGAGTCACTTTTATGCGTGGCTACAAACGTTAATTAGTTTCAGACTCTAATTCCTTTTGAGGTGTAGCTGTATCACCGTCTGCTCGTAAAGTGAAGGTGCTTGGGAAGCACTTTAAAATGCAGATAGGTTTCCATCCATAGCGTCTGCTCCATAAATTCTATGACCTTCTATTTCCAAGAACTTATTCCATTTCAAAGAAGGTAGGTCACCGTCTATATACATGACACGTCTATATACAGATCATGTATGTGCCATTACTTCGTGTCCATCCCAAGGTTGTCTGGAAGAGATCGCTCAAGCGCGAAGGACCGCCTGCGACGCAGGTGGAATTCGATTCGAAAAAAATCGAATTTAATTTTAAATTAGAATTTTTTTTGTACTATATAACTAAAGATATTTCTATCTATAATGTTTTAAATATATCACTAAATTAGTACCCACAACACAAGCTCTGCTGAGCTTGGGATGATTTTGTGGAAATTGTCCCGCATTTTTTATTTTTAACACGATTCATAGATTGTGGGTTAGATCTTTTCAACGGTAGGCTTTTCGGACAAAGGTCCGTTTTAGTGTTGTGCCGAAAACGAAATGGAATTCGATTTGATCGGAATGGAGAGTAGCTATTAGCGTGTTTGTATTTTATATTGAGTACAAAACAGCCGCATTGTTGCCGGCCGCTCGCACATGTGCTACAATAGAGCACAGTTTTATGTAGAACAGTTCAGTCACTTCACCAATACTCGAGTTTATCGATACATGGTTCAATCTTAAACTGTTGTTTGGACGATTTGGCACAAGTTTTCATACATTAAATGTCAAAGTTAACTGACGAAGCTGCCTAATTTTCCAACTATATTTTGGTGAATACCAGCGTATCAAAATTATGCTACATAAGCTATTTAAAAATATTAAAAAATATATTTCAAATAAATAAATAATTCCGGACAGTCCACACAGCATCATCTAGCCCCAAGTTAAGCAGAGCTTGTGTTATGGGTACTAGATGACTGATATACTAAATATATATATATATTTTTTTAATGCGAAAATTCATATAAATAGTTATATGTTTGTTACCTCTTTTCGCCTAAAAACGACAAAATGAATCGGTCTGAAATTTTGAAAAGACTTATTCCTGGAATAAAACATAGGCTAGGCTTTTCATAATTTTTACGCGGATAAAGTCGTGAGGCAAAAGTAAACTGTTATTGAGCAAATATACTATAGTTCATAACTATGAATTATACTCGTTATGATAAGCAAAAAAAAATTATTTTTGTGGCGAATAAATCCAATCTGAAATCTAGTCTTAAAGCATTTACTACTCAGGCTATTTTATGAGCATCGTGGACACCCAGGTGTTGAAAGTGTGTTCGTGAGGACAGAGAAACACTTGCCCACCGCTCAATACCAGCACTCCTAAATGGAATTGAATAAGTTCTGCTACCTACTTGAGTGTGCTAATGCTTCTAAGTTTAACTACCCATAAACCTCGGTCGATCAACATAAGTTTAACATCAGTATCAACATAAGTTCTGTAGCTTTTGTAGATTGTAGGTGATCAAACAAATGATATGGAAATGCAAAAGCTTTAAAACGTGTTCTAAATTCTCCAAGACCCGTAAAACTGTTTTTAAAACCCCACGTTTCGACAAAGTTAAGCTGCGGTATAACAACTTTCTGAATTTCATTTTGTTTTTGCTGGTTCTAGCCAGGTCTTAGATTAGGGGATTAAGGAATGAAACCTTCTGAATCTTGGGAATAACGCAATTGTGAGGTAACTCCTATTATATTGTCGTTCGAAAGAGTTTTTTTTGTAATTTAGCTAGATTATTGACAACGGATGTAGCGTAGCGGGCAAAGGTCCGCCTATGATTCTCGCCTAGGGAGCCTAGCCTAGATATTTGTATGATCTGTATTTATTTGTTCCGAGGTTCTGGGTGTTTTTTATGTACAATAAAATATATCTATGTAATGTGTTGACTTAATACAATATCAATCTAATACCATAACACAAGCTCTGTGCTTGGGGCTAGATGATGCTGTGTGGATTGATCAGCATTATTTATTTATTTACTATTTCGGGCCAGTTGGTGCTTTCCATTATGTTTGTAAGTCATAGTACCGCCTCTGATATAGACTTTGCTGCATGACGCAAAATTCCCCAAAGCCAAATATAGCCCAACGGAAACTACTAGTAGTTGAAGTTATTATGTCCTGCACTAAGGTTCTACAGCATATGAATTAGTAATATATGCGCTACGCGTCTTCACCCGCGTAAAAATGGGTGAAAATTCATGAAGCTTATGTTATTTTCCAGGCTTAGTCTATTATCTAAGTTAATTCAAAAATCAGCCCAATCCGTTGTATACTTTTGGCGTGAAGAGGTTAAAATTTCCGTCTTTCCATCTGTCCAAACTTTCAAAATTAGAATATTAATGTGATTCGATAGCTAAAGCACACTAGTGCTAACATATCGATGCCTAACAGCCAAAAAGGGCTAACCGCCACTATACAAACTGTACACCAGAGAGGTTTGAAGTTGAAAATTTATGAAAAAAATTCATAAAAATTCGGTTTTGGCTTCCGAAAACCTGAAAATTTTACTATTTAGCTTTTTATTGTCACTCTACAAAATGGCATTATTAATTAGTTATAAATCATCCTGTTTACACCCTTTACTGTCGCTTACCTCTAAATGGTCCTGATTTTACAAACAGCCAGAATGTCTTAAGTGAAAATCTCTTATTCATTTACTTCCAGCATAAATGATCTAACAGTTATTTTTGTATTATTTAAGTCGAAGCAAAGCAGCATAACTGAGCTTTTATAACATAAAGTAGGGGCGATTACGGTATAACTGGTTATTGAATGTTGAAAGACAGACAGGGAATATGGTACTAAGTGCATAATTTTCGAAAGAAACGTTCGGCTTTTTTTGTAATCGACGAAACACTTGTGTCTTTCAATTTTTCAAAATATTGAAAAGTAACTCGTTACTTCATCTCAGAAAATAAAAGTTATTTATAATAAATCAGCAGTCTTTATTTATAATAAAAATGACACAAATTCACATTTTAACTCTCGTTTCCACAATACTACTAGTTAGTATAGTTTTTATATCTTAAATTATCGTTTCGCACCGCGTTTTTTTTTTGAGGCCGATGGTTTGTTTATTTTTATTTCTAACATTGATTGCAATACTGGACCAGAAGTGGGAGACCGAGTTTCTATTACGATACAAGCAGCCGGGGGTGGTGATAATTCAATTTCCGTAGTACCTACACGGCGTTGGAAGTGGTTGGTCTACAGTTTGATATTCCATGACTTCAGCTTCGGTGGTTGATTGGTTACAAGACAGATCTAATAAAGTAGCCTCGTTATAGTTAGATGCACCAAAGTTATTATAATCGTTAGCTAAATCATACTCTGATGGGTCCACATTGGTCATTTCAGTCATAACTAGGGGCGCTGCTTCTTCAATAGCTAACGATTCCGCGTTACCAATATTTTGCTCCGAAAATGAATTATCTTCGTCAGTATTCTGTTCTGCGTCGACTGCTTGATAAGGAGCACAGCATGATGAAATGTTTTCATTGCGAAGATTCATTTCCTGGAAAGAAAAGTATCAAATAAATAAACTACTCATTGTATAAAACTACAATATATAAAATAGGTATGTACGTGTTTTTGTCGTTTGTGATAAGCCATACCTAGTAAAAGTAGGTCCAACCAAAACCATGTCCACCCGTGGGATGCGAGTTGATAAATAATGCTGAACAATTCAAACAGCATTATCTAACCCCAAGCTAAGCAAAGCTTGTGCTGTGAGTACTAGATTACTGATATACTTAATACAATACACTACATAGATAGATACATACTTTTAGAATACATAGAAAACATCCAGAACGACCTGAACAAATATCTGCAGATCGTACAAACATTTGTCCCGAGGCAGGAATCGAACCCGCAACCTCCTGCGTCGCAGGCGAAACTTCGCCCGCTGCGCCACAGAGGTCGTCTAGTTGATGATTTATGAATGCGTACTTGGAAGTAAGTAATATTTTTTTATTCTAAACAACATAAACAGAAACAGCTAGAACAATAGTTAAAGTATAACAAAGCGTGCCCAGCCGTGGGATGTGTGATGATTTATGTGTACTTGAAGTAGGTATCATTATTTTTATTCTTACCTCATCTGGGTCTTGGTCGTCAAAATTAACTGTTCGTGAACGTAAGTTTATTTTTGAAAAGCGCAATGCTTTTCCAATGATGTCACATGCCCGTTGTTTTTGAGCCATGACGCTCTGAAACAACAATAAGTTATTCATAATTTTAAGTAACAAAGACACCAACCATAGGTCTGTACCAAGTACCTGTACCTACTTACTAATCCAGTATTATACCTTTTTGAATGCCATTCTATGAACTATTATTATGCACTATTATTGTAAACAAACCTTTTAAATTGTAGTTCAACACTTCAAGTAGACTCCAAACTTTGCGCGGCAAAATGGTTCGCGTGCACGCGTGGCGCTTATGCCACTGTCGCCTACGCACTAAATGTTTACTGATGGTTCTTAATCCCATTTGTTTTGAATATATGAAACGGGTAACCGACGTTTTCGTTTTTTGTTGCACTAGGTAACAGACAAATGCCGTGACATGAAATTAGAGTAAGTGTAAATTTTATTTTTACCTTTTGATCTAACCACCACATTTGTTTGAATATCGGGAGGTAAAAAAAGGATAAGCGACAATATGTTTGCTGTGAGTCACTAGGACAATTTATGTTAAGCTCCTCAGAGAATTTAAGCAGTGACAGGGAAAAAAAGGCTAAGCGACAAACAAAGTCTCGGGAAATGCAGCCAAAATATACTAAACGACGATTATGTTTTTCTAAGAAACTGACAAAATATCCTAACCGGGATTTTATAAAAAAATACTTCCAGCTCAAACAGGCTAAAGTTCAATCAAGAAATTTTTATTACATGCCAAAAAGGCGTAAGTGTCAATTCTGAGATTCGACTTTTTATATAACCACCAAAGTAAAAAAGACACTTAAATATGTGTCGTTTACGACGAAAAAATCGGGCTAAGGACCTTAATTTACAAACTGCCTAAGCGCCAAAAAGTGTTTCGTAGAGCTATGATTCTTAGACCAAACGACGCAGAAAAAAAAGGCGATTCCAACCATATATATAAGTCAATTTCCCAAAAAATGGCGCTTAGCCCTTTTTGGCTGTTAGGCATCGATATATAAATAGGTACTAACCTATCACTATTCTATCGTATGGATCTGACAACTTTCCCTGATTCAGCCGTCCTTTCTGGACTGTATCTAAAGTCCAGCACGGTTGTGTTAAAAATAGAGAGGACCGGACATTGAACCGGTGGCGTTCGATCCGGACATACTAGTCATGAAAGTGTCCCATTCCGTACCGTACAAATTTTTGCGACTCAACCAATTTCCCGCATCTCCGAATTTCGATCGCAATTCAGTTATTTATGATTTGAAATGTCTCCTGCAACGCTTTTAGATTAATTGATTTATGGTTCAGCTCTCCCGCGAGACTGATGTTGAGTGGCTGGTAATGAATACCGACTTCTTTATGGTGATAAAACACCATTAAGTTTACTCGGAGTTACTGAATTTTCCTGTTAGAGTTTGTGTCCGGATTATATTTCATGTCGTTGGAAATAAAGGAAATAAGAGAACTGGGCGTCATTAATTGTTTCCGAGTAACGAGGTTTTACTTTGTAGCATCATAAAACGATCCATTCGGCTGTCGAAATGTTGCGTGTACGATCAGCCTCTTGGGGAATAATGCTCACTCTACATTAGAGCTTCCAATGCGGAAAAATAAAACCCATCCATTATCAATTGATAGGTTTATTGTGTAAAAGAAAATGTTATCATTCATCAATACGAACAAACCCACCGCAGGTGGATAAACTCGTTTCATAAATAGTTGAATTAATGTCACGTCCAGTCATAAAATTACGCAGTCGCCCCCATTTGCGTAGCAATAGCTTATTTAGAGCAATTATTTGAACCATTGCTCCGATGCCTACATAGCGGTAGTTTCTGTACACTGTATCTTCAGTCATAGATAGTGTCAAAGTTGTACTTTACTTGTCTACCTGATCTTTGAATCGGATTTTCTTCGACGTTATCTTGTTTGTAGCTGTTCTTATTTCTTAGTTTATAAAATGGAGCGTTCGGTTTTGGACAACCACAACGGTTAACTGAATCATTTCGTGTGTTAAAAACTATAATCCGAGTAAAATCCTTTTTATTATCAATGTAGTCGAAGACAATAAAATACGCATGTCAATAATATTAAATAGGAAACAGACAGATAGACAACGAAGAGCCTAAATAGCTTGTCTTAGAGACTTGAAATTAGGTGTAGATTACTCTAAAACTACTGGTTATACCCTAATAAAATTTATATGGCATCACATGAAAAGCACTAAATAAAAAATAAAATCATATAGAACACTTCGAAGTAAGTTAAGAGTTAAAAAATACAGTCTAATTGGGAGCATCCTTTTTTAAAGTCGTACGAAAAGAGAAACAGAACAAAGATCTTAAGAAGTTCTACGTACCTATTAATGTGTTAAGGTATCTTTTCAACGTGCTAATTGGATTCTACATTGTAATCCAAGCAGTTTGGCAGTGACATAGGCCTTGTGTAAGTACAAGTCGTAAGTGTTATTAGAGCGTTTACTAAGCGTTTATAGAGGTACCAGCGTTACAGGCCGGTAGCCGGCAGGTATCATTAGATGGCACGTGCTCGCAGGTGCTCGGTCCCAGAGTTCATCGCTTTTTACATACCTACACTGACTTATACGTTCTTTGCAGTTTTGTATCGTTACCTGTATTTTTTGTGTTGACATTTTATCCTACTGATGTCTTTTTTTATTCAGCTCATGATACCTGAATGACGAATTATCGAGATTTATTTACACTGGTTTATTTGTATGACCTGAGATCTTCGGTGGCTGGTGGCTATCATAGGTACCCTGGATTGTTCTTATGAATGATACCGATATCGGTAGCATAGTGTGTGTGTTTAGTGGAACCAGCATTACAGGCCGGTAGCCGGCAGGTATCATTAGATGGCACGTGCTCGCAAGTGCTCAGTCCCTGACTTATATAATTACCTACGATCTTTACAATTGGGTGTTGTCATAAAATTTCTGGACATTGCACTTTTTAGCCAGCTATGTTAATGTGTAAGATATTAGTGCCTGAGTAAGCTATACCAAAGTAGGTCAATAAAACATGAAAAAATAAGACGAAAATACCATTATTTTCCATTCTCATCTCCCACATTTTTCACGATTTGCAGATTACAGGTATTTACGTCGAAAGCGGTTGATAAATACGTCGCGCCGATTGAAACAGTTTTTCTTGGTATTTCTACTCAAGAAACATTTCAGAGCATAATATTTTCTTCGTTTTATTTGAATTTTGGAGATACTCAACAAGGATTCTACACCCTAAGCCCATTCATTCAGTTAGATGATTTAGTATATTTACTTCTTCATAAAATTACATAATATGGCGCTCATTAGGGGAGGCCTATGTTCAGCAGTGGACTAATATAGGCTGATGATGATGATGATGATGATAAAATTACATTAAGTACGAGTAAGTTCGGTCTGGATGCTGTAGAATCATTTTGACTTAACACACATATTTTGTCGCAACTCTATTGATTGTGCTCTACTTTACACAAAAAAAACTTCAGAACAAAAAAACCTGAAACATCCCTAGCTGTAACCCTTGTTTACAATAGCTCATCCCGTAGTACTCAGTGACGATACCGCAATCCGCACGTAGCACTTCAAATAACCATTCTCTATGGGATACTCTTTGTTTGTGCCACAGGCTACTGTATAGTTCGACATAACGTGCGGCCTCTACTGTGACGTATGATTGACAAGATAATTCATCAAGCTGGAATTGGTTATCGACAACGCTTACAGACTGTATCCTATGGAGGCTTACAGCGTCTAGCGTTCATCCTATATACTAGACGTAGTTCAAGATAGCTTAGATGAAATGTCAGATGATATCTACTGTCATCCCAGTGAACCATAGGGTTACATGTTGCTATTGCTTCATAGCAGTTGGAAATTTGTAATAGCTAAGAAAATTATTATTGATTAGATTAGGTAATAGAAACAAATACCCTTAATATTCCAGTTTAATATTGCAAGAAGCGTAAAATATTCAAAGGTTGCAGTTTCCATGTAACTAGATAAAGTTAAAAATAAAAATAGAAAATAAACCACCTTCTTGTATAATGCTTTTCTGGCAGAGATAAAAAAGGAGATTACAAATTTTAAAATTACCTATATAAAAGTGAGACAACTATGTAATGTAAAAGCGTCCATTTTTCATCATTTAAACGTAGAAACTCCTATTTTGTACAAGTATATCCAATTCAATATTTTGTCCCAATATTGTGGATAATGTGCCACTCCGTTTCCAAACTCTATATGTACACGTAATCCATTGACCATGGCGTTTGACCATTGTTCAAATTGTTCGAGCCCCTCTTACCTGAGAGAGCGTGAACATTACGCTTTGTATTTATGTTCACGAATGTCAACATTCATGTTCAAGGTCTGTCAAGTCCTCTGGTGATTGGGGAAAACTAAATGTTACATTGCCGCCATTTGTGCGAATAGGATAGGAACATGATTTCGCATTTATAAAAGCGGTTTGGGACAAACGTATGTTCGATCGTAAAAAAAAATCCGGGGTTCCTTGGTTTTTTCTGTGTAATAAAAATATCTATGTACTATAATTATTAAGTACTATATCAGTTATTATAATACCTACCCTACCTATACATAATACAAGCTCGGCTTAGCTGGGCTAGATGATGCTGTGTGGATTGTCCAACAATATTTATTTATTTTAGGGGATTAGTTAATTCCATAAAACTCACGTGTTTGGTCTGATGAAGAAGATCCTGATATAGCCAATAACAATAATTTATATATTATTTTCGTCGACAACACTTCTTAGATTGTCCTAAGTATTAATTTTAAATCTTACTACCTACGAACTTAAGTTGCTATTGGTCCTACTCGTCTAGTGGCTTAACCTAATTTTAAGAAATTTAAAGCTAGCAATTTACGTTTTGAAAGTGATGAAGTAGGTAGACAGGATTAATTGTTTAATTTAGTTGGTAACTTTTCGGTTTGCCTTTTGTCTTGAAGTTGTGAAACGGGGAGCTCTACTTGGCTTTATATGTTTTAAGAGTTACTTAATGAGGCGTTACCACAAAAGAAAGAAAACTATTTATTTTTCACTTATGGCTACAACTAATGGCTCTTGGACATGTCAGAATTCATAACTAAGTACTACAATAACATACTACTATTTTGATACTGATAACATTGAATATTTGTTTACTTCTTTCTTCTTAAAGGTAACATTAAGTAAAACTTTACCTTGTTAGGTTGTTACTAATATGTCCCTATGTATGCTTAAATGTTTAAAACTACGCATCTGATGCGTTTTTTTAATAGATAGAGTGATTCAAGAGGAAGGTTTATACGCATAATAAAACCGAGAGAAGCCGGGTTGGGTCGCTTGTTTTAACTAAAATAATCTCATATAAATACCGCTTTTTGTCAAAAGATCCATTGAAATCTAAAAATATCGACAGTACCAACAACATATCTTTTTATAATCACGGTGGGTGTACTTGACGACGCGTTTATAATCATAAAAGTGCTTCTGCAAAACAAAATTGTACACTGCATGGTCACTAGAGTGAAACATTGTCTAATAGAAGCACCATCGAGGCATAGATACCGGTTACGTAATTATTAACACGGCACATGCCATACCAGACCAGTCCTTATAGTATCTTAATATCATGTTTATAACCACTTTATATTTTAATTAGAAAGAAAGGAAGCAATCACTAAAAAAAGATACAAATAAACTTCAACAACGATTATTATTACACAGTGAAAAATGCTTCCAAAGATATAAGCACAACTAGAACTTCTGTGATTTGCTCCGAAAATAATTACATAGGTACAATATAATTTCGGTACATATTTCTAAAGTGTCTCAACATATTTCGATATATTATATTACTAGGGACCCGCCCCGGCTTCGCCCGGTTTTATCATACGTATAAACCTTCCTCATAAACCACTCTACCTATTTTAAAAAAACACATCAAAATCCGTTGCGTAGTTTTAAAGATTTATATAGTAGGTACATAGCGACATAGGGACAGAGAAAGTGACTTCGTTTTATACTATGTAGTGATACATTGTTTTCGAGATAATCAACTACATACTCACTGTCACTAAAATAACTAATATTCTCCTTTCGAACTTTCGTTTTAAGTGAAAACAGGTCACCCCTCTATTTTATTACATTCTAATAAATTAAACCTTCTATGCTTCCATAGTTATTACTAATTTTCCACAATTATTAATTTATTAATAGTTAGTAACCCATAACTGTGGTTGCAGTCAACCTGTCGCCAAATCTAATTAATGTTTGGCATTTAATCGCATTGCCAAGCTATAACACGTATTTGAATATTTACTCACTTTAATACAGTAGATAAAATGGCTATAATGAATTACGATATCATGTTTATTTACTAAATCATGTAACTCCCTGAAAAGAAATCACCTGTTCACAATCACCATGCCCACAATTGGGCGTGTTTTTTTATCAACTATAAAGGAAAATTCTTAAAAAATATAAAAAAACAAAAACAATATGTTTATTATAGATAGGCATAATACATACATCTATTTGATATCAGTCACCTAGTACACAAAACCCTAGCTCTGTTTAACTTGGGACTAGATGATTCTGTGTTGAAATTCACATAATTTAAGTCTGCTGAACTTCATCCAAACTTTTGCATTCAAAATATTAGCGTAATAAACACGGTCATTGTTCCAACGGTTTTTAGCTTCAAGTGCTTTTGCCCACAAATCAATTTTCCTTCTACCCGGTAATAGGAAATACGTACAATTTATATACTAAGCAGGGTATCGCGTGTGCGAGTCAATTTGTTGGGTCATTTGGGGTTGTAGTGCAATACGGGTAGCCATGAGGGCAATTAAACCAAAGTTATAGGGCTTCCCACACGTTACCAGTGTCCAGCGTTCAATGGCTCTCAACCTTTGTTATCCTTTCTACTTTCCGGGACAGGCTCGTATGTAATGTAACCTCTCATTACCGAGTTTCAACTATGAAACTGCTGAGTTTCATGCTGGGTTCTAAAAGTTTTACGAAATACACACCGGGTATATCAAGCTTGCATTGTTAGAACCTCATTTGTCTTATTATCTCAACAAATTGTAACGCGCTAGATGAACCTGTAATAAGGGGATCATGTCTATACTTTATAATGCTCTGTTATAATTGATATGATTTGTGCATCGTACGTAAAGGGCCAAATAAATGTATTTTCTTTCTTTATTTCTTCTTCCTTTATCTTCTGTTGGTAGTTCCAAATAAATAAATAAATCAATTCAAGAATTTTACATTCGGGTTCATTGAGTGTTAATAGCGATTTTTGTATTTTATAAAGTTTATGATTATGTAAAATGTCTAGCAATATTTATTTCTATTTCGTTCCGCTCGGTTTTCTACGCTCTATAGTACTACAACATGATATTTCATAAAACGTCTCTAATCCAGTGAACATGTCACGAAAACTGATTGAAATTCCAAAAACTTTACGGGAAAAACTATAAATTGTGTTATTTCATCGAAACTAAAGTTTCCAATATTGCTATCCAATAAATAATGTAGCGTTGGTAATTTCGCGAACAACTCGCGTAAACTGACGCTTGAAAGGGTGTGTTACACAAAAGTAATTTTAACAGGAATCTGTAGCCTATTTTTAGCTACAAAGTCCTTTCCCACCAAACTAAAAACATGTGTTACCAAGCGATCCATACAAAATTAAATTCCGAGCCCAAATCACAAAGCCGCAATAAACCCTTTACATACAACCTTCTGATTTTGGTCCTTCTATACTCTTTTTACTGCTTGTACAAATGACTTGTTGTTTACCTGTTTTATCTGAGGTTCATAAAACAAATCGATTTCCCTAGATACTTGTAAATAAATTCCAATATTCGGGTCATCTTATTAACGTTCGTATTGATACAATGTGTTTATCAACGGGATTTCTAGAAATAAAAACAAATGAAGACACACTACTGGAACAAATCAATTCTACCTTCATTTGTTTTGCGCTAAAGCTTAAGGGGCCGAATTCCACTAATTTCAAAACAAATGTCTCAATGGTGCCATTGAATCAAGATGATTAAAATGACGCTTGTGAATTTGGTATTCTACTATTTTTTGCGCTTGAAGAGACTTTCATAATTAGAATGTCAAATTGGTAGTTATAAAGGTGTTCGTCACAGCTATGAATGAACCTCTAAAAGTTTTTGCTAGTAGAATACCAAAAAGAGTGTAACACTGACATTTTGACACGATAGGTACTATTTAAATGGTGAAGCGATTTATTTAGTGGAATTTGGGCCCTGATAGGTTGTACTAAACATTTTCTGTATGGATAGGTTATCTTGCTTCGTAATTTTGGAGCTTCCCTCGAAAATAATTTAGGGCTTATTGAAGGGGAGGAAGCTCTGAGATTGCTGCCTGAGGCTATGAGGAAATGTTTGTTGCAGCGAGGGTTTAACGTAAATTATTTCTTTAAAACCTTGCATAACTGGAAAGATATTAGTACTAGAGATAGCAAATGTATTTTGATTCACATCATCATCAACCTATATTAGCAGAGGACATAGGCCTCCTCTAATGAGCGCCATAGCGCCCTGTCATATAAAAGCTACAGTGCAATGCATATTTTATGTTGTTTTTTAATATCTTTATTAAATTAACTTTATTGCCTTGAGCTTTCACGAAGTTTAAATCCAAGTTATGTAGAGTTCGCACAATATATTCACCGTAGGATTTGCAAGGAGCGGTTTATGGCTGGTTAAGCTTAGAACGAACCTAAGCCTTACAAAGTTAAAAATACAATATAATACCCGCAGCTTCATAGTTGCGGCCATGTTAGACCGCTAGAGTTCACAATGAAAACTCGTTTCGCTCAAAACCATGTTGCTGTATTTGACAGTTTTGCCGACAGATTGTTATAGAAACTTTTAATAACTTGTAAAGCAATAAAACTAGGAGAAATAGTACCAGTTTCACAGAGGTTTTAAGGCAGTAGAAATATAAAATTAAACAGAATTTTATATCAGGTAGCGGGTACGCTTGTCACGGAAAAGCTGATTTGAATTATGGTAATATTTTTGATTTATAACTCTATGCCGAGAAATTGTTGCCCTTTTAAATACATATTGTGATAATTTATAAAGGCTACTTTGTGATGCATTGTTTTATATTGTTATTTGTAAATATGACCGTCATAATCTAAAGAATTATTTTCTTTTTTCAGGTAAACAATCTATTGGTTTTGGTAAGAGTTCAGATAATGTATCTGATGGTAAGAGAATCGTTTGAGATTGCAATCGCCACATTTTAGATCATAATATAAATCAATGTAGAAATTAGTGTGAAACCTTATCAACTGAAATTACTTAATATTTTACTAATCTTTACATATTAGTCAAGTTAGTGCCTACTACTTTAGAAAATTAAATTGAATGAAAAAAAGGGAGGTAATTCTTTACCTAGGTTGTGTGATGCGTAGCTTAAAGTGATATATTGATATTAAATAAAAGTTCTACGAAGTTTTTTGAAGCTTTTCTTCCAATATCAGATCAGATCAATCAGCAAAGTTCAACATAAAGTCAGAACTTTTACATCTTCACGATTTATGGTTTTTTAAAGGCGTTGTCTTTCCGTGATTGATATATCATAATCCGGATCGAGAGATTAATTTAGAGCATTGGTAGGTAGACGTATTGTTATAAGTATAATATATTATTTAGGCTAGGCAGTCCTATGAAGTTCTTTAGATTCCTTTCTTAAATAAATAACGCTAGACAATCATCATCATCTAGCCCAAGCAGAGCTTGTGTTGTGGCTATTAATTAACTGATATATGTAGGTACTAACAACGAAAATTACAAGCAAAGGAATAGAAAAATTACAACTAGTATTTACAATTGAAACAAAAGATGGGAAGGTGCAAGTGTGTCGACGCATGTAGCGTCCCACACAATGGGCCTCCCCAACTCCCATGGGACTAGTGTCATACCGTCGGGCCTCTTGCCATCGTCACGGAACAGACCATTCGGTTCGAGAATAGCTGGTACGTTAGCGCTGACAAAGGCCCGCCGGATGATGTCATTAAGGCTGGCATGACGAGATATCCGACCAGCGGCCCTAGTACACGATAATCCGTGATGACCAAGCTGTTCGACTGCAGTACCGCACTGGCATTGATGAGGCGCACAACACCTTGCACCCAACCGAATACATGTTGCGATACGGAAAGTAGCGGGATCCAATAAGGTACTTAATACATTATGCTATATAGACTTTTTATCGTACTTTAACCAGAACACCCTGAACGAATATCTGAAGATTATGCAAACATGTGCCCCGTGGCAGAAATCGAAACCAGTAGAAAAAAAAGTATTGATGAACTCAACCCGCATGGTCAGCGTAGTGACACTACCCCTCTGAAGATAGGAGCAAATACTGCGCTTATCAAGGGATCTCTATATCCAGCAATCAGTCCATTTCGATGCAATGGCTTGAAGAAATTTAGGTATTAAATTCAAAGTTCAAAAGCAGCTAGATTACATTTTAAACAGAACTGTTTGACGACTTTTCCTTGTGATATGAAAAGTAAGATTAATCAGCACCGTTTGCAAACAAAGTTCTTAACTAAGCGGCCAGAAAATGGATTGGTCCGTAAATTATACTTTCAAATCGCTGCGAATTTATTGGATTTGAAATTGCAGACGAGGAGTTACAAGTTTCATTCTGCACTGCTGTTGAGCAGTTATTGCCAGACCTTACAATAACTAACACGAATGGTTTGTTATAAAACGTTATAAGAGTGTGCTATGCCGTCACTCTTTAGAACTCTTACGTTTTACGATCACTCTGAGCTCCAAAATGTCCATTAAACTGGGTCAGACAGATCTATGAATGCTTTAGTGTTTAGTTCGTCTTGCAAAAGTAGATGTTCTCGAAGAATCAATTTTCGAATACTGAGTCAATTCCCTAACCACCAGAATGAGATTCAATTCAGTATCTCAATGAGTACGTTAGGAGTGTAGCCTGAAATGGATACAAATCGTTTACGGCTTCAGTCCGAGACAAGACAATTGTGTGAAGCCAATTTTAACTCCACTGTCGCAAGTGAGTGGAGATTTAAGTCTTCTGTCTGTTTCTTATTGTTCTCAATTCTTCTTTTTGCAACTAGGTACAGTTTTATACTTTGGTATATAATATTAAAAAAGTTGACTGACTGGTGCATCTAAATGATGTCTATCTAAGAACGGTAGACAATTGTTCAACATTAGTTACCACAAACATTAAAAGATAAAAAACCAAACATACTCATTTTATCTCGTGTAGGGGAGATGTGACTATTCACGGTATTCTACTAGTCTATTTCTATGAAAGGCCTACAGCTTATATAAAGCTTATCACATTCGTTAGAAAAATATAAAAGAAGTTGATTAATGGTCTTGACGACTGAATGTCAGTTGAAAATTAAATGGATAGGTACGCTATGCTTTCAAAAAATTACAACATGTTTAGAAAGTAAAAAGTTATCAAACAAATCAGCTTATTAAGATCAAAGTAATAGTTTTCCACTATACATTTGTTTATGGGCTGGAATATAAGAGCTGGTTCATATAGTGATTTGTGGACGTCGCAGTTGGCAATACCATCTGTCTATTTCATAGTTTTTATTGGCACGCGTCGGTTCGTGTCGGTCCGAAGTGTGGATGGCATAAACTACGACTAGTTTCAGCATGGCTCGTGACACCGCAGAGTCCGCAGACAGTGAACTTATTAAAGTTGCACCGGCTCGTTGTTTGCACCGCGTCACCCATACCCATATCGAGCGCTTTGCGAGTAATACCCACTTTGCATGCGTCTCCCCGTCCGGCCAGTTTGAATAAACCTAGTTTAGATTTCGGAAACTCTATCACTATTCATAAGCCATAATGGCTTCTATCAGTTACTTTTTCATTTACAGTAAAAGCAACTGCCTCCACATCAGCTGCGTTGATTCAGCGTTTATTGAACAAACGAATCCGATGCGACCACTTCAGTTGCTATTTCGGAATAGTGCTCATTCACTGTGGCACAGATCCCTCATCGATTGTCGTACGTTTATAGTAGCTGATTCCACAGATTAACTTTTTCATTCGGCATAGCGTTACGTTGCAACTCACGAGGAAAACACGCGGTAGTAGAGATGTGGAGTACGCATGCGCATTACGTGACAGCGTGCTCAAGGGAGGTTAAATGTAACCCCCCTTCTCACCTGCTGGCTGCTACCGACCGACCCACTCTCCCCCCACCAGGCGATGCTAAATCTGCCATATTTCACGGCTCCGACGAGTGGCGCTCCATCTCTTTAGGTTCTATCCAACAATCAAGAACTGAAATGAAAACTCAATTTTCGATATTGGTCCAATCAACCAGATTGAAAAAGTAATCAACCTGTTTTGCTTATCTTGTAGTTTCCATTTGGCGAATTCTTCTACAGTGCGAGTAAATACTCCTGAGTTGACACTTTTAAAAAGGTTTTTGTCTTGGCTCTGGTAGATATTATCAGACTGGCTTGGGGCCAAAGCTGTAACATCAACATCAACTCTTTCTACCCTGAGCACAACTTTCAGAAGTTTTTCAGTAATCCTGGGTTATTACTGAAAAACTACACGTTGATGTATCTGTTAGTTAGGAGGCTGCCAATTGCTTATGTTCCTAAAACTTGACGAATATTTTCTCAGAATACTTTAGCTAATTCTCTTCTGTTAACGTTTAAAACGTATTTCCTTTTCTATTATTCAAGGTACAAAGCTCAGAGGTAAACAAAACGGAAAAGATTTGTGGTCCCGTGAGCCCAAAACAAATACGTCCTACATAACATACAAATATGTAAACGCTTGCGTGTGGATTGTGTACGTACGTATGCTGAGATTTTTGGCGCTAGTCCAGAGTTTTGGAAGCTTCCCCACATACTACGGATTACCCCTAGTCGGGCATTCGCCTTTCTTGTTGTCGGAGTACCTTGAATTATGGGATACCGTTTTTGCGTCGTAGCTTATCATACAAAATTGAGATAAATGGTTTTTTGCTTTCTATTCGAAAACTGGGGATGCGTATTGTGCTCCGTATCTCCTATTTTTGCATGTCTTTCTTCACGTGTGGTTTCAACCTATGTTATGAAAGATGTAAAATGTGAAAAGATCAGTCCATTCATTTTGTAGATATTTTATGTATTTTAATAGTTTACTTTGTTTTTCTATAGACTACACTACTATTTTGTGACGACCGATGTGGCGCGGTGGGCAAAGGTCCGCCTGCGACGCAGGAGGTTGCGGGTTCGATTCCCGCCTCGGAACAAATTTGTATACGATCTGCAGAAATTTGTTCCGTTGGTCTGGGTGTTATCTATATATAATTAAAAATATCTATCTATGTAATATATTTTTTTTTTTTTTTACAAAATACAAAATAATTTATTTAGAATAGGTTACAAAGATAAGTAGGGTACAACAATGAACGATGAGGCCGCAAAAGTTAAAAACTGTGGAGCGACCTCATCGCCCGCCTCCTAGGCACAACATAAATTATCTGGTGAAAATTTTACAGTTAGTAAAGTAAGAACTAATAAATTAATTAACTTATTACTAGACTTAATTTAATAAAACTACTTTTGGTACTAACTCAATTACAGAGAGTAAGTACATATTCATTTTCTCAGTCTCAAAAGAGTCCGGGCAACAGGACTCTTGGACAAGTCATTTCATCACATTTCTGTGAAGGGTGTGTCTATGTGTGTGTGTGTGTGTGTGTGCGTATGTTTGTATGCGTGTGTGTGAGTGTTTGAGTGTTTTTGTGAGTGGGTGTTGTGTGTGTGTATGCCTGGGTGTGTGGTGTGTGTGTGTGTGTGTGTCCGTATGAAGAGATCCTGAGGACACCGGTCTCTTAAGAGTCCGGGCAACAGGAGTCTCTAGCGCACGGATGTACAAGTATACGTTTGGTAAGTGTGGGATGTCTGTTTAACCGGGAATTTGGAGAAGATTTTCCGTTTCCTCGTATGAGAGGGAAAGAAGCCATTTCAGGATTTTAGCTTTACATTTATAATGTGGAAGGGAATATATTTCAAGGTATTTATTGATTCTATTGTAAAGGGTAGAGCTAAGATAGTGGTAGTGGCGTCCTGCTAGTGCTGTACGTCGTCGCTCAATTTGACATACTTTATCCCAACGACGTTTCTTGTTCTTTAAATTAGGATCAAAATATATAATATTGTATTAAGTATATCTTTCATCTAGTACCCATAACACAAGCTCTGCTTAGCTTGGGGCTAGATGATGCTGTGTGGACTGTTTGGAATTATTTATTATTATTATTATTACTTTGTTATTATTTTAATTTAACCTCCTATTATATCCTACATACCCTTCGTTGTAATTTTGAAACGCAAATAGGTCATTCTTTCTGATTGCGCAATAACCATTTAGATACCTATTCATTAAGGAGATAACGCTACTTAACATTACAAGCATACATTGACCGAATAAAAATCCAAGATAATATCAAGGATTTTAATCAGAGCTTGCCCTCTTTGGGTTTTGTTTATTTTCTTTATTGATTGACGCATTGCAAACAGCAATCTTGGTAATTCTCATCGTTTTACTGAGTTTACTGAATACTAAAAAAGGCAAAGATTTTCAGTAAACTGTACCTACTACAGTTACTTTTAAATTATTTCGATTGATTGAGTTTTGTAAGATGTTGATTTTTTAACGTTTATTTTTATTAATTTATGTAAAAAGATAATTTAACAGGAATCAGAATCAAAACACTTTTTCTTACCTGGCAAAATTTTTAGCATTGAAATCTAGATCAACCAATGCTGAAAAGATGTCCCTTATTATCTAAGGCGATGAAAATATCAGCTTAAAAAGACTACACGTCCCTGTTTAGGGTCAATGTATTATGTTCAGTTGCGTGTAAAACTATACACGAAACTATCCTTGGAAATGGGATTACAGCAAGCGGAGGGTTTATTCCGAGGATTTGGTGGATCCCCGAGCCGGATGGAAAGGATACCAAAGAATTAGAGGCCATGTTTGTTAATAATGTGCGGGGTTCGAAAGAATTATAGGCCGTTTGGTAAATAATGCATGGCTTTCCTTACTATCCTTACTACTATTAGAAACGTGAAAGTTTGTATAAATAAATGAATGTATGGATTTTTGTTCCTCTTTCACGCAAAAACTACTGAATTAATATTTGTGAATTAAGTTTGGACGACCGATGTGGCGCGGTGGGCGAAGGTCCGCCTGCGACGCGAGGTTGCGGATTCGATTCCTGCCTCGGAACAATTTTGTGTACGATCTGCAGAAATGTGTTTCGTTGGTCTGGGTGTTTTCTATTTATAATAAAAAATATCTATCTATGTAATATATTACATGAAGTATATCAGTAATCTAGTACCCATAACACAAGCTCTGCTTAGCTTGGGGCTAGAGGATGCTGTGTGAGCTGCCCGGAATTATTTATTATTGGGCTGAAATTGTGAATAATCGTAGTTCTAGCAGTGATCTCTTTCATCTCATAAATCAGGTTCCATG
Source organism: Eupithecia centaureata (assembly GCA_944547425.1). Taxonomy (NCBI): domain Eukaryota; kingdom Metazoa; phylum Arthropoda; class Insecta; order Lepidoptera; family Geometridae; genus Eupithecia; species Eupithecia centaureata. Next base: position 5,376,119 of record OX155694.1, read on the forward strand.
GGATAGAAACTGTCTACGTTTCCATAGAACAACGCGTTCGAAGTCGCGGGCAGATGCTAGTATTATAAACGAGAAAGTTTGTTTGGGTGTTTGTTACTCTTTCACGCAACTTCGAATGGACTGGGCTGAACTTTTGAGTAGACGTAGTCCTAGCCGTGAAATAAAACATGGACTACTTTTAAAATAAATCATTTTTTTACTAGAATAAATCATTTCCCACGGTATAGAAACTGCCTTAAAACGTTTCCATAGAAACAACTAGTGCGAAGCCACGGTAGATACTAGTTTTATTATAATGAGTGCGAAGAAAAGGTCAGTTGTTGTAGCTTATGTAAAGGTGGAAAAGGTTGCTCGGGGAACTTTAGGTCTATTTTCAATAGCAGTGAGTTTCACTGCCAAAGTTAAACTCTAAACTTTTCTGTTAACGAAACCTATTGGTTTATTAGAGCTTCAATATTGTTGGCAAGGAATTTTAAACCTTAAAAACTTAGAAGTCATACTGAAAAATCCCAAAATAAAGCAAAAATCGATCCTAACTCGCCCACCTTTTTAAAACCAAGAGTTTCTTTTTAAAGGATATAAACGTGGGTGATACGTAGTAGGTTGTATTAAGTAGGCACATATATTGGTAAATATGGAATGTCGGGTTTGCGGGGAACTATTATTATATTTTACATTTTTTGTCACAAGGAAATTACGCTACTATCGATTTTGGCACTTTCCATCAAATATTATCATACCCAAATAGTAGCTAGGCTATTTTGCTATTTGAGTTAGCGACGATAGCAACTCAACTTCATGACTAGGTAGTTAGTAGTAATAATAACTTGTTTTTAGGGTTCCGTATCAGGTTAAAGTCATCTTAGACTCCGCTAACTGTCTCTCACCAGGCTGTATCTCATGTAATACCATGAATTTCAAAATATCTAAATATTTAATGAGCTCCAATACAACAAACACGATGACTCGCACTTAGTCGGTTTATTAAAAAGTTTTTTGTTTTTGTTATAACCAGAAGTTTTCTGTTGTTTTGTTTTAAGATTTTTCCTTTGTTATCTGTATAACTAGTCAACTGCCAAGCAGTTGTTCAGAACATGAATTAAAAAAAATGTTTTGCGTTTATACAATGTGATTTTTCGAACCTTGATCAAAAGAAATGTGCGGATACACGACACATATTTATCGGTAAAAATCGGGATAAAAAAAATTATATGTGCGGATACACGACACATATTATGTGTCGTGTATCCGCACATTTCGTTTGATCAAGGTTCGAAAAATCACATTGTATACATAGCAGCAATATCTAAGTGCTTACTATCTAGGTGGTTCATTAAAGCTTCTAGTAAAGCTAAAAATGATTTTAACTAAAATGTGGCGATTTCTTGTGAATTTTATAATGGTGTTGTAGGTTTATTCTAAGCGCTTATTCTGTATCTTTTAACTTTATTTTTCTTCTATTAATTTTCTTGTAATTCACTAATTGTTTGTTCTAGCTCTGTGACTAATCAAATGTTTTCTTTTTCACGCTTACAAACGGAACAGCTGCTCTGAAATGTGAGTATTCACTTATTCATCATCTGCATCAGCATTAGCAAAAAATAGCATTCTAGAGTCTTACCGCCTTATTCCCAATAGCTATAATATTTTTTCTCTGATACTGCTAAGTTCAAGCATTATTATTTATGTCTTCTTCTTTTGAGCTATCAGACCATTATTAATAAGGATAGGTAGATATTAATCAAAAAATTGTCTATAAGGGCTCAAACACAAAACTGCGAGCTCGCATCGCATCGCAAATATCTCCGAGCTCGCACGATAACGTCAGATCTCATTTGCATCGCGCATTCCTGTCATATTACGTCATACTTGGTGACCCCCATTTTAGTCCGCTCTGAGACAACTTTAGCGAAAGATGCGCGGCGCCTGAGCCGCCTTCTTTGTGTTGTAAAAAAAAACTGCTTCAGTTCTCAACTCATAGTAATTTCGAGTAAAATAGTTCCCTTCAGTGTTCATAATCGTATTAAATGGATGAATCCAGAATCTTCTTTTTCTTTTATATCTATTTAACAATAACAGCAGTGCAATTGGACCGATTTATGCAAAAATTATCCAACCCGCAACCTAGTCAATTTCGAGTTTTTTTAACCTATGTAATCAGTATAAGGTATATTTTAACATATCAAAGACTCACACCTCTATGTTCACAATTGTTATTTATTTATTTATTTATTCATGCCACTTAAATCATTTTTGTGTTGCTTTGGTTACCCTAACATATAACCGTTCTATTTTGCTACAATGATTCAAACTATAATATTAAGCTGGTCCATCAGTTCAAAGAGCTCAGAAAGTTATAGAAAGAGCTATGCTCGGAGTTTCTCTGAAGGATAGAATTCGTAAAGAATACATCCGAAAGAGAACCAAAGTTATCGACATAGCTCAAATAATTAGCAAGCTGAAGTGGTGGCAGTGGGCCAGCTATATCTCGCGAAGAACCGACAACCGTTGGGGTAAACGTGTTCTTGAGTGGAGACCGAGACTTGGCAAACGTAGTATAGGACGCCCTCCGGCGTCCTATACTACGACGACGACGAAGACTGCTGGCAGATGCTGGATGCGTCAAGCTGAAGACAGGGAGCTATGGCGCTCATTAAGGGAGGCCTATGTCCAGCAGTGGACTAATATAGGTTGATTATGATGATGATGATATAAAACAAGTTAAGCTTTGACAAGTTAATATTTGAAATTGCTATTCCATCTAAGTACGTAAACGAAATAAACCATAAAGTTCAAAACACACAGAAGCCGGAGGCATGGCGGAGGCGAATGAGTGCCGGTTTTTCCTATGGCACCGCGTTCGCCACGGCCTGCGGTGTGTGTGTAGGCTTTCATAGGATTCCATAGAATACAACTCGCACGCCTTCGCCTCCGCCACGCCTCCGGCTTCTGTGTGTTTCGTACTTTAACGAAAAATAAATAAATAAAATAAAATAAGTACAGGGCCAGCAGATTTAATATTAGATACCAGATGATTACATTGATTAATTTAAGAAACCGAAGGGAAGCTGAAATAATAGACGATGTAGATGGTTTATGTGATGAACCTTATTCTGATTTGGACGAGGAGTAGAGTAGGGTTAATTTTGTTTGTTTTGTCTTTTAAAACACAAAAATGATTACTAATTTTTATCACACTTTGAATCATTTTTGCATTTTAATTTTTGCACCCTACATAGCTCTTTCCATACAAAATTAATTTTGTAATAATGATCCAGGCGCAAGTTTTCCCAATTTTCTACTAAACTATTACAATTTATTCTTTATATTATTTATAGCAAAAAAGTTGAGTTTACATAGCATTAAATTAAATTAAAATAACAACATTTTGTATTACAAAGCTAGAGAAATACCGCCACAAACTTAAATATCGATTATCTCGAAATGAGGTTTTTGTGGGTTGGATCATTTTTGCTTAAATCGGTTCAATTATGTTGTTGGGATCCATCTTACGCTTCCTAAAAACACGTCCAATACGGCTGACTAAACTTGAAGGTATGGTTACCCTACAAAACGGTTCGCCGCACAAATTCGCATCGCAGAAATTCGCAAATCAAGTTCGTGTGACATCGCATCACATCGCATCGCATCGCACCAAATCGCACCAAATCGCAGTTTTGTGTGGGAGCCCTTAAGACCACAGTCTATGCATGCCATATGCATGCATAGTGCCATTTTAACCGACTTGTAATAAACCGAAGTAATAGTTTGATGATTTTTATAAAAAAATAATAAACGGAACTTCAAATTTCACACAATATTAAGGATAACTCAAAAACTAATAATCATTTCTAGATCAACTCTATTAGACCACATGAAGGTCCTCCTAAAAAAACGCCTGGCATATAAAATGCAGTCTAGTTGAAAACCTGCTAATTTTTTTATTTATAAATAAATAGTACTCTTCTAACTACTTAATAGATGTCCGTAAAAGAAGACAAAAGTGTGACTCCGAATTCACTATTTTGGAATCATAAATTAAATCTTCCCGTAATATGATAATTGCTAGCTCACAGGAATCGCCATGAAATATGCATTAATCCTGTAGCTGGACTTACTAGGTACAGGCAGCGATAAAAGAGAAAACAAAATGTTCAACTGTTTCTGTTAATTTTTAATACACGTAATATTTTTTACATAACATTTGTTTGTCTATTATATCGGACACTAGTTATCACAACCCTTGTTTTTCAATCCTTAATTCCTTATGAATGTCTTTTTCTACAAATGTTACCATCATTTGATGTTTTATTAAAAAAAACTAAAAAGCAACTTTAAAATTCATGCATAAAGGCTAACTCAAGAACACCGGGTCAGATTATAATATGAATATTGGACCACACAAAAAGCACTTGCATACATATAAAAAATATGAAAAGTAGAATAATCACAACCAGTTCTCCAAAATAAAAAATGTGACATATGAAGCATTGAAAAAAATAAAGTCGATTGGAGATGGAGAAACTCTTTTCATCCTTTTTGAAGTCGGTTGAAAATTGCAAAACGAATATCATCCGAAGTTCCTGCTAAACCCACTCAGTTATCCTATCATATAAAATTCGTGTATTCTTCTCACAGATAGGACTAACGAGCGAGAAAAAAGTAGAAACTTTCATCGCTGCCTGTACGTATGGAGCTTTGTCCTCTAAAGCGGAAATTCCGTAACTGTGCAAACTACCAAATTGGGCTCTGACAAAACTACAAACTGGATAACATTTGCATAGCGTCTTTTAGGTTCTATTCGGATCTCGCACTAACATTTCCGGACGTCATTTACATTTCGCAAAGGAGACATCAAGTCTTTGTAAAATTATATTGTTTTGAATATGTACAAAGCAAAGTTCCGACCTAAATGTTTTATAATTTAGCTTCTCTTCCCCGATATTTAGACTTGATATTAAATAGATATCTAAGCTGTTTTCACACTGGAATTAAAAAGCGGGATAAAAAGGGATACATTAAACACTTCGCATTAAAATATGTATATGGACCGAAGACATTGCAGAGCGGTAGCTCACGACCGCTTTTCGTGGCGTTTTGTAGGGGAGGCCTATGTTCAGCCGTAGATGTATACACGTTGATGATAATGATGATAAAAAAACTACCATTGACACGACAAAACAACAATTTCAAAAGGGTCAATCTTTTTTTTACCTTTGACTGTATATGACTCGAGCGCAATGCATTTGTGCGTTTGTGGTCGTCGATATCGAAAGAAATCAAATTAAGTGAAATAGAAAAAAATGTGAATTTTACGTATCTATCTCTAACAGATCATAAAACCTATCAATCAGTTTCCTCGATTCATAATATCTATCAGATCCACTCATCCCGTGGGATAAGTTCAAGCACCTGCTATCCACTCCTTTAAGAGACACCGGGCTCGATGAAACATGATCTGTGCCAACGAGCCCGGTAAGCGACCGGGTCGGCACCACACCGGGCTCGTTGAATGAAATTTTGAAAACGACCCCGGTACCGGGGCCGGCCCACCGGGCTCGCTGGGAGCGACTCCCTCAGTTCACTAAAGAGTCATCTTTTTCATTCTTCAACTTCATCCATATGTTTCAGACACTGACAACCAACGCGTCATCATCCACGTAAAGGATGTGAACGACGAGCCACCATACTTCATCAATCGACCGCTCCCCATGCAGACTGTGGTCCAACTCAACGCAGCACCAAACACTCCAGTCTTCACCCTCCAAGCCAGGGATCCTGACACAGATCATAACATCCACTACTTTATCGTGAGGGATAGAACTGGAGGCAGGTTCGAGGTGGATGAAAGGTCTGGCGTGGTCAGAACTAGAGGGACTGATCCGTTTCAACTGGATATGGAGTACGTGCTTTATGTGAAGGCTGAGGATCAGGTATTTATTGACTTACAACTATGTACTTCTATCATTACGGACACACAAAATGCAATAGAGTTTATAGAGTCTTTTACAAAAACGAAAAGTTATTACCCATCATTATTTATATGTTTAAATTATTTTATACATTAAAATTAATTATACCTTTTTATTTAATTATTACCTCTAGAATTTTGAATTTCGTTAGAAACTGCGCAGTCAACGCTTTGGTAAACTATCGCAATTCTTGATAGGTACATACATATACTTGAAATCCGTCGGGGTTCCTAATTAAAACAAGTTATCATAAATTCGAAATTGCTAGGTGGGAATTTTGCTATTGAAATTCTGCTGAAGCGATACTGAAAACTGAACTAATTTAATTAAATTTTGAATCATTTTGTCTGCGATATTTCTATCTTCAGTCATTTCACCCGTCGTCGCGTCGGTTACTGGTCTATGAATATAAAAACAGGTTTCAGTCGAAATTTAAAATGATTGTTTTTGGAAATTAAAAGCAATTCCAAAGACTAAAATTTCATTATTCAACTGTAGAATGATCGTTAGCAATGCTCCAAATCATAATCAGCCAAATTGCTTCGATAATAATGTTTGTTTTGGTTTGGATTCCGAAAATTACCTCAATTAAAGCTGGACTTTATTTTATGAGTTAGACGATGTTTAGTTAGTATAATTCCTGGTAATGCTAGCTAGCAAAAACACCCCCGCATTTTTGAAATGATTTCAAAGAAATAACAACGAGTAACTTTTTCAACAAACAGGCAGTAAAAGATTTCACTTACTCAGGCTTTCTATGATATATCGCAGTAAAGTTTCTTTCTCTTTCGTTCCTGCAAACGCAAACAAATCTCCCGATCACGTCACGAATATATCGAGTAAGAAGATCGAAATGGAATCCCTTGAGGTAAACCTTACTAGTGACATCTCCATGTAATATTATATGACGAAGACCTCCTGATCTGATTAGCTACTGATACAACAAATAAAGATTATTTTGAAGTAATATAGAGTCAATATTGAGGAGCAATACCTTCGGTAAACTTTTATTAGTTTTGTTTAAGAGGATCTTATAAACTCAGCTGGTATCTAAACTATATCTGCAAAGTAGAGCTTAAAGGATGGCTTCCAGCATTCTAAGTCTGGGATTTACTATTCCATGATTTATGCACAAAGTTTGATGCAGCAGGGGAAAATGCGGTTTACTGTTTACCTAGTTGTTTGACATCTGTACCTGTACGTGCTTAAAGGCTTCTTCAGACCTGGTTGGTTTTCGCTACCCAGGGTAGCAAATTCCGTTAAGATAGCAATAGGCCTTTCACATGTTCACTGTTCCCTTGGAAGTGAAAAGATGCGAACTGAAGATCCTATCGTTTTGCACCTTAATCTGTGCCTTAATGTTTAAGCAGAGCTTGTGCATCATCAATACTTCTGTGTGTATTTACTTTAGACAATATAAATTTTAAACTAATAATAATATAAATAATGTTTGGACAGTCCACACAGCATCCTCTAGCCGGTGCGCCACTTTTGGTCCTGTTTGCGCCTTTATTAGTTTCTCTAACTTAATTGTAATAGCTACAATATCTTAAGATAAATCTTAATTCAATATGATGTCATTTTCACACAAGCTGATAGATGTTTTATTCTATTCCAGAGTGGAAGAGTCGACGAGAGGAGATTCCAGTCGACTCCTGAGGAACGACTCAGCATCGTGGGCGGCAAGCGAGCTCCCCAGTTCTACCTGCCTAGCTACGAGGCAGAGATCGCCGAGAACCAGAAGAAAGATTCTGAGTACGTATTAAATCTCGAATTCCATAGAATAAAAAATTGAATAAACTTGCAGACAAAAAAAAACTTATGATAGGCTTAACAAACTGTTCGTGTGAATTTTGGAAATTCCTTTTTTTAACGGAATTATATCAGAAAATAAGTGGGGGCGCCACTTGAGGTGATGTTTGCGCCTTAACTCTAAAACGACCTTGCATCCATTCGCGAGTCGCTTCCAATTCAAAACTCTTCTAAACTAATACAACGTAGAACCCATACTAGAAACTATGCATGTTCTGTATTAACTTGAAGAGGCACTACTGCTAAATGCGTTTCTACTCAATGTTACACTACAAACACTAGTTTGTATCGACTAAGCTTGCACTTAAAAGCTCTGTCGTAGTTTCAACGAGGAAGTAAACACACTGTAAATTGGCTAGATAGTCTATACTGAGTGCACAATCGCAGTCAATTAATTTCTGGACTATTTATCAGTCTGAAACATTGCATCCTTGATTGGTGCAATGACCGCTTTATTAGAACATTTTATTTTAAATGTTTAAGGTATTTAAAATGTGTGGTACGTTTATATTCAGATTCTTTATTGATAAGGCTTGTTATATAAAAGTGCTTAACTCTTACTAATATATCCTTAATGTATATAAACGTGAAAGTGTGTTATATGTATTGATGTTTGTTCCTCTTTCACGGAAAAACTACTGAACGAATCGGGCTGAAATTTTGAATAGACTTAGTTCTAGCCCTGTAATAATACAGCATAAAATGTATTATTACAGGGCTAGAACTAAAAAACTTATCAGACTCGGAATATAAAATCCGTCCGATCGAGAAAATCAGTTTCCATGGGATAAAAATAGCTTGAAACGTTTCATAGAAATAACGCGTAAAAAGCCATCGGCAGAACACAACAAACAAAAACTAGTGGTGGCTTCGTAGGACATGCTATTTACCTAATTGGTCTGACCTAAACAATAGTCCTAAACTTTCCTTTTAAGTGTGATAAATTGAGATTTTTTAATATCAAAAGGTAGATCGTTAGAACACTCAGAAATCACATTTTGGCTACTTAAATATCATAAGCGTACCTGAGTCATACAAGCAAAAGCTATAACTGTATGAAAGGGTAACTTCTACACAACTAATTTCATCGCAAACTTAGTTCATAGAAGTCTAAGTTGAATTCAAACTAAATTCGGAATTTCGTAAGTGAGATTTCTACGACAAGGTACCTGAGACATACAAACAGACAAGTATACTAGTTAACTTACAAACATATAACATGTTTCCCCTTAGGTACTTGGCCAAAGAGCTATTCTCAAGGTAGCTCTCACATAAAGCCGTTCTTTTATTCAACCGAAACTGAACGGTATCAAGAATGTAATCTTCTGCAGTAAGCTAACTTCTTACTCATATTATCAACGCGAAAGTTTGTAATTTGTAGTATAGATTTATGGATTTTTGTTCCTATTTCACGCTTATACTACCTACTGAATTGGGGCTGAAATTGTTTGTATCTTTTTCACGCAAAAACTACTGAATTGGGGCTGAAATTTTGAATAGACGTAGTTCTAGCCCTAGAATAACACATGGGCTACTTTTCATTCTATAAATCAGGTCCCATGGTACAGAAATAGCCCTGAGACGTTTCCGTTTAGAAACAAAGCGTGCGAGTTGCGGGCAGCTAAGCAGAATTTATATTATAGGTTACTTATAATAAATAGATATTGTCGTATAGATATTTGTGTTCAAGACATGGGAACAAAAATCAGTTTTTAAAAACGATATCACCTGCATATGCTTATCACTGTGACAACTGCCTCCTCACAAACCTTTGATATTATCTACAGTACTACCATTTCATGCAAAAATTATTCAGAGAGAAAATATTTGAATACCTAAAGTCTAACCTAGTATAATTAATCTAAAGCCAGGTTTATATATATTTTATTCATGTATAAATATCAACAGTATATATGACCATGTTTTTGTGTTGAATAAACTTTACTTTCTTACTCCTATGTATTTACAAGCACTGTTATTTCAAACATCATTAAAAATTCAAATTCGATTCAAGTGCTCTATCTATTAGCATTCATTGTGATTGTTTGTAATTTCGTTCCGTATTTAGTTTGCATAACTATCTCTTGATCAGCTCTTAAAGGTTAAAGGTGTATAATGTTAAGTTACACATGCCACTTTTAACCTTATAAGATAAGAAAAAAACTCTAAATACGTACTAGGTGACTTATACGAGTACATTCTGAAAGAAATAAAAATATTATTTAACTAGATCCGTTCAGTAGTTTTTGCGTGAAAGAGTAATAAACATCCATCCATCCATCCATCGATACTTACAAACTTTCGCGTTTATATAATACTAGTAGGATTAAATGTTCTACCTAAGTATATTCGTCTCTTTCCAGCATAATATCAGTGAAGGCAAAGTCTTTCGCGGACCGCGAGATCCGGTACACACTGAAGGCTCAGGGCCAGGGTGCCGGGACATTCAACATCGGGCCTACCTCCGGCATCGTGAAACTAGCCAAGGAGCTGGACTTCGAAGACCTTCGCCAACCGCATGTGTACTCGCTCGTTGTAACTGCTACTGAGGACTCTGGCGGGTTTTCTACTTCTGTTGAGGTGTGCACGGCGTAGAATATTCTTAATAAATAATGATAATACATATATGAGATAATACATGTATAAACTCAGCAAATATAAAGAAAGAAGAGGAAATAAAGAAAATACGTTTATTGGATCAAAGCTCAGTACTTGAACTAGTGATAGATAATAGCAGGCGTAAGCAGCGAACTAATAGCTCCTGTCTCAGCATATTGTTGCTCCACACAAAGTTGAGCAGAGCAACGTTGGTTTTCTGACAGGGCCTTTGGCACGTGTTAGCACGGGCGAAAGACACAGAATTAATAAAAAATAAGAAAAAAACTACGAAAAATCATGAAAACAAAAAAGGGACTTAAATAAATATAGACATAAACACACATTTATATAAACATATACTTTTTAATATTGGAGGCACTCTTTTTGTGGCACCTGTTGAGTACGGGATCACAACTAAAAACTATCCAACCACCAGCCCTTATTTTCGAGTATATAATATCTTGACTTGGCTAACGAGGTTGTCAGCATGTGGGATGTTGATTCAGAGACCATTGTCCCGATAGTTGTTTCGGTTAATCTCGTAAAAGCGAAGCTTTGGCCGAAGGGCCAGATCCAAAAAGCGGTTCTTCTGGACTCGGTGCGTATCGTCAGGAAGTTCCTCTCTCTGCAACTCTAGTCACCGGCTCCTTGTGCCTATCTTTGCGGCTGAAGTGGCAGTGGACCGGCCATATCTCGCGAAAACCGATAACCGTTGGGTAAACGTATTCTTGAGCGGAAATCGCGACTTCGCAAACGTAGTGTAGGACGCCCTCCGGCATATGCTGGATGCGGCAAGATGAAGACAGGGCGCTATGCCGCTCATAAGGGGAGGCCTATGTCCTTCAGTGGACTAATATAGTCTGACGTAGATGATGATGACTAACGAATTATCTATACAAATATTATAAAGAGGAAAGGTTTGATTTTTTGTTTGTTTGTTTGTTTGTATGAATTGAATAGGCTCCGAAACTACTTGGCAGATTTGAAAAATTCTTTCACTGTTGGAAAGCTACATCATTTCTGAGTGACATAGGCTATATTTCATTTTAAAAAAAAATAGGCATCCTTACTAAAATTACGATAACGTAATCCAAGGTGTGAAAAAAATATCCAAAAACTACCTTACATCGCGTGCGCTGCGAAAACTATTGATGATAGAACAAAATGATATACTACATTTTTTTAGAACACACCATTATCTACAAAAAATCAGCGGCAGCATATCTCTAACTATTACAGTCATGTCACAATAAGCGTTTTTTTATTGAAAAAAAGAAATTAAAATACCACCGCTACAAAAAGCTCTTTATTTGTACCTTGGTATTAACCCTTATCAAAATAAATGATGTATTATTTAAGACTGCTTCAATATCTTTATATTACTTTTTGAATTATTCGATTCTGACAATCCATTCAAAAGATATCACGAGTTAAAAAAAAATTAAAAAATAAACTGTATTCGGCTAGCTATGCGTTGTAGGCGTCACTCGGGCAGGGGTACGGGAGGGGGGTTAAGATCACGAAATAAACTCCCTACGTGATGGACGTGTGCGGAATTTACGCTTGATAATAATTCGTTTAGTAAGTAACTAAACCGATTTAAAAAGTTCTTTTCAGAACTAAACCCATTTATATAAAATATTGTTCACTTAGTTATTAACCTAATAAATTAGTTTAATGCCCGTGCGAAGCCGGGACGGGCCGCTAGTGAATAATATTCTAACTAGAATTTTCCGGTTTCCAGCTAACCATCCGAGTAACAGATGTGAACGACAACGCGCCTAAGTTCGAGCTGCCAGACTACCAAGCACACAACGTCGACGAGGACATTCCTCTTGGCACCAGCATCCTCAAAGTGAAGGCCATGGACGCTGACTCGGGGAAGAACGCGGAGATCGAGTATCTTGTGTCAGGTGAGACCCGTCTGAGACTTGCCGCGCCATCTGTTGAGCTTACGGGGAAAGTGAGTTTGAGTTGTAGGTGGCAGTATTGTGCTGTTATTTAAAGTTACTCTCTATTAACTTTAGTGGGAATATAAGTAATTTGAGTATAGGCTACTAGTAGTACTAGTATTGTAAAATTTGTGGTGTTTTGTACGTCTTTATTCAAAATTTCAGCCCGATCCGTTTAGTAGTTTTTGCGTGAAAGAGAAACAAACATCCATCCATACATCCATACAAACTTTCGCGTTTATAATATTAGTAAGGATTGACCACGGATTGACTACAATGGCTATCGAAGCTACGCACGCGTTTTCAGGATAAAAAGTAGGTTATGTCCTTCGAGATATTATTCTATTTTATTACATTTCATTATGACCTGTTTCACCTGAATGAAGCCGTTTTACGTGACAGACAGACAGAGAGACATGCAGAAACAGTTCTTTCACAGCAGTTAAACAGTTTTGTGTTTTTTTAAAGAGTTGTTTGACCTGCAGCTGAGCAAAGGACAGTTAATGCTATCACGTGCGTCTGTATTTATATTCAAGCTCAAATATTTCGGATATTTTATTAAATGTTTTGACGTGTGTTCTTTTATTTTAATTAAATTTTAAATTCGATATGTTTCAGATGATCACTTCAGCGTCGATTCGAACGGCATCATCACGAATAACAAGCAACTAGACGCAGACAACAATAACGCTTACTACGAATTCTCTGTAACCGCAAAAGACAAAGGCGAACCGGCTAAAACAGGAACAGCCACCGTCCGAGTCTACACCAAAAACAAAAACGACGAAGAACCGAAATTCTCTCAACAAGTGTACACGCCTAACGTTGACGAAAACGCCGGACCGAACACCCTAGTCACAACAGTCGTTGCCTCAGACAAGGACGGCGATAATGTACGATTCGGATTTGTCGGCGGCGGTACTAGTTCTGGACAATTCGTCATCGAAGAGATCACCGGTGTCATCCGGTTACATAACAAAGCTATATCCCTAGACCGGGATAAGTACGAACTGAATGTAACAGCTTTGGACGATGGCGCTTGCTGTGTCAACGGAGACGCTACCATTCACACATCCACAGCCGTCGTTGTTGTGTTCATCACAGACGTAAACGATAATAAGCCGATATTCAAAGACTGTCCTACGTATTTCCCGAAGGTAGAAGAAGGTGCGCCAAACGGAAGCCCTGTCATAAAAGTCCACGCGACAGACGAAGACAAAGGCGTGAACGGACAAGTGAAATATTCTATAGTACAGCAGCCCAACCAAAAAGGAACGAAATTCACCGTTGATGAAGAAACAGGTGAAGTATCGACGAATAAAGTGTTCGATAGAGAAGGCGACGATGGAAAGTTTGTATCCGTAACAGTAAAGGCGACGGATCAAGGAGAACCGTCACTAGAAGGCGTTTGCTCATTCACCGTTGAAATCACAGATGTAAACGACAACCCGCCGCTGTTCGACAGACAAGTAAGTACACGTAGAATCACTTAGTTGCATGAACACACTGCATGTACTTCAGAGACTAACTGAAGGTTTCCTTTGCAGAAATACGTGGAGAATGTGAAACAAGACGCCAGTATTGGCACTAATATATTGAGAGTGTCTGCATCTGATGAGGATGCAGACAATAATGGAGCTATAGTGTATACGCTAAGCGCTCCGGGTAATCCGTTAGACTTTGATTACTTTGAGATCCAGCCCGAATCAGGCTGGATCGTACTAAAGAAGCCTTTAGACGTAAGTATTCGCACATTCGTAACCCAATCATCACTAGAATAAGAGATGTTTTAGGTGATTGCGAGGTCTTTATTGCGGTGAAAGATAATTTTGTAAGTTCATTGATAAACACTTCTGGTGTTGAATATGTTAAATAATGCTGGAAAATTCACACACAGTTTTCATAAAACATAGCTTGTGTTTTAAAAATTTTCTGATAAGTAACACATTATTCTGCTGATTTATTTGATAACGCGTTCAGCGAGCATACTGTCCAATCAGGGAATCATCATCATCATCATCAACCTATATCAATCCACTGCTGGACAATCCCAGAATGCGTCGGTGAAATGATTTCCGTTCTAATTTAACATTCAGACTGTGTATGTACTGTAGTATTCAAAGTAAATTGTGATCTAACATTTTAAATCAGAACTACAAAATGGTCATTTAATCACCATAACAAACCTCGCAATCGCTCAAAACCGTCATCACTAATCTAAAGTTACATAAGAGAGACGAATGAAAGGAAACTTTACAACAAAGTTTGGTGGATGATGGCTACCTACAGGCCTTAGGATTCAATTGGCACTTAATTTAAGTTGTTATATGTAAATAGTTCTAAATTGAGCGCTGCTGTAAATTGCTGTGGGGTGGAGAGAAGTCAATCCTGGCTGGAGGAGTAGTTGTCCATTGAACGGGCGCCGTTGGGCTTGTTCCTCTTGCAGCACTGTTTAGTTTCATTTGCCGCCAGCGAACGCGCCGGCACGCACTAACTTGGACCTGTCGCATTGCCGTGATGCTGAACCGAACTGATCTGAACTCATTTTACTTAATTTTTTTTTTTTATTATTTAAACTCTTTATTAACAACGAATATTACAATCAAGGAATAGAAAAAATTACAAGTAGTATATACAATTAAAACCATTCAGCTAACTGCAGACGGTTGCAAACAGTCTAAAGGTAGCTCAATTGATTCTCAATTTTATACTTGATTTTCTACCAACTTCAATAAAAGGACCAACGACGGCGACGTTTAACTAGGAGAAGCGATTTCAAAGTTTTCTTTTATTTTAAATCTTAGCATCTTCATGTGGTTCCATATAAATGTATAAATCTGACTTGTTTTTGAGTTCTCCTAAATAATGAGTTCTCCTAATTCATGTGATGATTTTATATATCATTTTTGCTTTAAAAAACGTGTCAAATTATACTCAAATGGTAATTCACTTAACATCCATATTAAACTGTTGTGAAATCCCTAAAGAAACTGTAGTTAGGGTGTTGTAATCAAAGTTAAAGTCGCTAGTAAAAACTGTAGTCTTGAGTGTTGACGCATGAACAAACGTTTTTGTATTTGATACACTCTCATTTCTTTCAAAAGTAAGTGCAGAATATTAGGAATCGAATTAGATAAAAAAAAATTTTATTCATACAAAATAGTTTTTTTTTGTTATTATCGTATTTTTTATATGAATTCAGTTCGCTTCGGTTCGCCCTCACCGCAATGTAAAACAGGTGTAAAATATTCATTTCCGCTGCACAATCTCGCATTGACTATCTTACAAATAAGACTTGTGTACAATACATACTTACCTTACTACATACAACAGATAATACTGCTGTAAATACCTCACAGTTGAAACTACGTTTAGTTCTAAAACATGTACAGTTTCCGTAACAGCACTTTTGTATATTCCGCACAAACTAGTTTCGAGTTTATTTTATTGTATTAACAGATTAAATTGATTTGGAGAGCTTACGCTTTTAAATACCTTTCAGTATTTACGTACATGTTTTGTTACTAACCTATGATTTTGTATAGTTGCGTAGCCGTGGGCCGGTTCGATTCCGCCGCTCCCGAAGACGACTACTCATGTAATATACCGATCATATGAATATACTACCATCATGATAATTTTGAAATTTTTTACAGGGCGCTACTATATTGATGTAATTTGTATGATAATTAGTTTTAATGAGATGGTCGAATTGCCCCCAAGGCAGTTTGGCCATCGGGCCAGTTGTGACATATTCCTTCTGTGAAAGGGGCATCGTTCTCAATCCGATCTTGTACAGTACAGCTAACCCGTAACGTCCATCGTTTGTAATATATCCATTTTAATGAGTGTCGTTTCGTTGTAGTGATTCTTACGAGGTCGCAAAACCTTCTTACGACAACCCGACCTTTCTTGTACCTATGCAGTGCCGCATGCATTTGCCTGCTTTCTGTTCAGTTCTTTTAATTTTTATTAATTAGTTTAGTTTATATTGTAAAAAGTACTTAATAATACCTAATGTACAGTTTATCTATCCTCATTGTACAGACAAAACCTGTAAAATACGATAAACATTTGTTTCCAATTTATTTCGTGCACCACTAATATTGGCTACAAGGAATGAACTTAGCAGTTGGCGCGGATGGAGACGGCGTGCGAGCGATGAAGTGAGTGGCTGTACCGTAGACCCTTTCCGTACCTCTCTTCTCTTCTTTCCTTTGTTTCGCTTATGGAGTGCAAGGCGACGGATGGACGCTATACCTACTCTTGTGCTATCCAACCATTATTATAAAACAGCCAATAAATAACTGATAATCAAGAGGAAGCGATTATACCTACATTGGTATCGGATTGAATTTATTTTGTTGAATTATTTTGATTATTTGTTAGCGATGAGTATTTTATGTGTTTATTTGAGTTGTATTATGTTTTGTTTTCCCCCGCTCGCTGACCTTGACCCGTGTATCTGTAGCGGGACAGGTATCGACTGCGCGTGCGCGCCTCGGACAGAGGCGAGCCTCCCTCCTCCGCAGACGTGGACGTTGAATTAGACGTGGTAGACAGGAACAATAAGCCCCCCATCTGGGACATGACCACGTATGGCCCCGTTCACATCAAAGAGAATGTCACAGTGGGTACCGTAGTGACCAGTGTGAAAGCAAGGTTGGTATAAGGCGCCGCGGGCCTGCGGGCCCGCCGCTCCTCCACTCTAACACTACTAACGACGTGGTTTTGTCTGTTTCCGTCGACTCTTTTCCCCGCTAGCGAGAAACTTACAAGTTGGAGGCTATGGCTCAGGACAAGGGTTTCCCGCCCTTGTCGCGTTCCGTGGAGGTCCAGATAGACGTAGTGGATCGCGCGAACAATCCCCCCGTGTGGGACCACGTGGTGTACGGCCCGATCTACATTCGAGAGAATTTGCCCGTGGGTGCCAAAGTGGTGTCCGTGAAAGCAAGGTGCGTGGGTCCCAGTCAGCACGGGCATCGGGCACCGCACGCAGCCCTGTCACCCGCACGCGGGCGCCGCGCGGACAATGCTCTACTGCCTCAATTCTACCACCACCTGCACCCATATCAAACAAAAAAGCAAATAGCAAAAACCAAGCAGCCAGTCTATACTTTGCCTCACTTGGAATAAACGCAGCCCATAAGCTGCCTTTATTTTCTACACTTTATTTAGATTCTCTTTGCTATGGGTGCATGTCGGTACTGATTCTTTCTGCATCGTATCATTCACTCGCGGGATGGTGCGATGCTGGAGGAGAGGAGACGGTAGAGTGACGCCGCTAGCGTCCTAAATTTCGTTCGACTATCACTTGGTGACTGCGTCTTGTCTTGATATGAGCAACACAAACACGGATGTCACAAACGTGCATTTAGAAGGGATCACTGCTTCGAGGAACGGGAATCACCATAACTTGCTTAGCCCGTTCAAAAATATCTATACATAGTGTAGTGAGCATGTCATAGATATTTTTGAATCGAACGTTAATCGGTATAATGTGTTCATCGTATTGCATGTAGGCTGTCATCAACTTAACTGGATCTTAAAGTGTTAAATTTTAAAGTAACATTTCGGGTAAATGGCATGTCAATGTTTAGACATAGTTTTATTAAATAAATTTATGGTTTTCCGTGATATCTAGTGCTTAACATTTTAATTGGCGTTTATTTTTTTAGCTTTCTGGGTAACCTTTTGAAATAATGTCGATATTTCGAGTTTTAAAAAAATGTACGGAAAATATTAAACGGTCTTCTTTTTTTATTCGTAGCTCATGATCTGCTTTCAATGTTTTTTATTCTTATTATTTCAATTAATTATAGGCAAACAATTTATAAGAGCAGGTGCAATGATTTTCCGAACTAAAAGTATGGAGTAATGGATCAGTAAGTACAAAATAACGGCACCAGACACGGGAGAATGTGCATCACGGGACCACTTTTAAAAACCTAAAATATATTTGAGTCGGTGGCAGTTTATAAAAGTAGTTTAAGACAAATTACCACAATCGTCTCAGATTACCATACTGCTGGTCTCCACGAACCAATTTCTTTCAGAGCTTGTATATTTTTTTAATCTTTTGCTCACACCGTCTCACTCTTTGGCAATAGCCTCACCCATTGCACGCCATTTCTTTCGGCCCTTTGACGTCATTGCCTCTTTCGTTTTTGAGTTATATACAGTATGTCTCAAGATCAAAGGAAATTAAAAAAATGTGGAAATGAGTTTATCCATTAAAGAAATACTTCTGATTACACATAGAGGGCATCCAAGAGAACTATTGAAGACAGGAAGTTTATACGAAAGATGTCTTGAAATCGGGACGAACTTGCACTCCTTGAGAGAATTTTGGGTTCCATGGCCGAGCGCATTCTTTATCTTCCTACCATTTGTATGTAACCTCTACCAAAGTGTCTTCAGAGGTCCTCTGTAGTAGGTGAACCCTGCCATGTCCGAAATTTGAATTTAGAATAATTTTTTAAATTTTCTAATTTTTTCTCTAATAATTTTCACATCTCTCATTTAGCTCATTTAGTTTTGCAATCGAGAAATGTTAAGTTATTTTCTTTCCCTCTATAAATTGATGTAAATCCTGGGCTTATCTACGTTATTACAAGGGAATTAGCAGTAAAAATTAGTCTCAATATGTATATGCCACTGACTCAATATACTGCATTTGACTGCATAAACATCAAACGTCGTGTGCCGACCGATTTCACAACTATTTGTCTATCTGTTCGTCCTCTTAACGACACTTTCAGAACTCACAGCATAGACGTGGAATCAAAATGATACTAACTCACTTTGCTAACTCTAATTTTAAGATAATCACTTATTTAACGACTTGGTCACTGTTTTTCTTTGAAATAACGTAATATTGTAAACAAACCTTTTATTCAATTATTCCCTCGACTGCCCTTACCTACCTCTTAAATATTAAAGAGTTTTTGGAATTTCAATTTATAAAGCCCTTCCTAAAATAAACAAAAAAAATACCCGAAAAATTTCTCGTGTAAAAGTCACCCTGTCCTAAACAAAAATATTGTCAAAGGTCTTTTAAACACAAATAATTTGTTTTCTGTGAAAGATATTTAAATGCCCTACTTCATTTGCCCTACATTTCATCCTTCTTTGAATGGCTTCGAGGTATGTAATAATTGTTACTAATTTTATAGATGAAGAGATTTATTGATTAGAAAATTATGTGATTGAGTCGCTATTTAAGTGAGTAGGTACTCATACTTAAGGTTGATCGTTTCGTGTTGGTGCGAGATTCTAATATTTGCGGTTTTTAATTTTTTTTTCGTTCTAAAAGGTATAAAAATACCGGAAAAGTAGTTTGGTGCAAATCATAAGGTTTGATTCTCTAGTCTTTATAGTTTTTTATAGTTATTGTTAGGAAATAATTAAATTCAAAAAATTTATTGTTTCATTATTAAATTCAGGATACGTAAAATATCACTGTACGTACGTAGGTGTGGTATATTGCAATGCAACTGTGTTAGAGCCAGAACTTGGCACAAGTTGCTTCGACGAAAAACGAAACGATCAACCGAATAATATTTTATAGACGTGTTTGTATAATACGAGGAAATATCAATCAATCTATCATACTTTTTTACGACATAAAATAATTGCCTCTACCACGTCTATAAAAGCTAATATTTTTGCTAAGTTATAAAAACATTCCTATACCGGTTATAATTCTTTCCGCAAAAAGTAACATATCATCTGAAAGTAGACATGTCCCCAGTAATTGCTACTTTTATATAAAACCTGCTATATTTGTTTTGTCTGTAGCTTTATATTTATCTCTGTGGATGTTTTTAATGCTCTTTTGTGTTTCAGCTCGGGCATTGAAAACAACCCGACCGTGTTTTACCGACTGATGCCCGGCTCGACAGCCCAAACGAACAAGTTTCACACGTTTTATTTGCAACAACGGGCTGATAATGGATTCACGTGGGCTGATATAAAAGTGAATCACCCTCTGGACTATGAGAGCATAAAGGAATACAACTTGACCATCAGAGTTGAAGTTAGTACTATATTTTTGTCACTTTTACATTTATATTATTGTATTTATTAGTTTATCCGTCATTATTATTTATGTTTTTATTTATTGATTTTATTAAAAGACGAAAATACTAAATTTTCGTCTTTTAATAAATAAATCAAAGAAAAATACAATCAAGGAACTGAAACAAATTAAAACATGTCATGTAGTTATACAATTATAACATTTGACCTAACTGCAGAGGGTTGCAAACAGTCTAGAGGTAGCTTAACTGATCCATATTGATACTGGACGTCGCGTCCCCAAGATGCTGGCTGTATTACCACGCTGTATGGCACTGTTGATCCGCTGAGCCAGATTCTAACCTGCTCTCGGGTCCTAATTAAAATTATAAAAAATAAAAGTTTAGCTTATAAGTTATTTTTTGATATAAATATTGCTGTGTACATCTATTTGTTCTACAATGAAAAATAAGTTCATGTTTGATAATAGCGGTAAGTAGGTAGTAGGTACATTTACTTAAAAGACACAAATAGAAAGTAGGTATCTGTAACGCATATATTACATTAACTGGAGAAAACTATAAATTAATTCTTACCTACACTAATAAACATGAGTAAGTAATTAAGTAAGTAAGTATAGCTACGCCCACTAAATTATCGGAACGAAGTTTTGGCTAACTAGTTATTGAAGAAATGAAAACCATCGGCATCCTTCCTTTATCCAATAATCTACTTAGTAACTGAATCAATATGTACGTTCAAAGGCAATCAAATATAGGAACTCAACAAAGTAAATTGATAAGTTCCAAGAGAAACTTAGAGAATCAATTTGATATTCAGTGAAATTCATAAAACTTTGACCATCGCCTTTGCTTTAACTTCTCAGTAATCGTCTAGGCGAATTATCAAGTTAAAGATGCTCTCTTGAGCTTTTTACATGCAGTAAACTAAGAACAAACATACTCTCTGTTCTTTATACTTTTGTTTTTCATCTAAACTACTTCGCTGCTTGAATTGTTTTTGTGAATTAAGTGAGTAAATGAACTTTCATTCTTCCCTACTACTTTACTACTAATATTTTAACGCGAATGTTTGTGTGGATGTTTGTTACTCTTTCACGCAAAACTGAACGGATCGGTCTGAAATTTTGAATAGATGTAGTTCTAGCCCTGGAATAGCTACTTTTCATCCATATATTTTATATGGGATAGAAATAGACTAGAAACGTTTCCATTGAAACATCTCATGTGAAGCCGCGGGCATATACCAGTTGTTTTATGAATTCCAAATGCATATCTACATTTTAACCCTATACCTGCAGATTTAAATTATTCCGCTTTTTTTCTCGCTAGAATTAACTAACTACTACTACATTTTAACCCTATACCTGCAAATTTAAATGATTCCGCTTTTTTTCTCGCTAGAATTAACTAACTACTACTACATTTTAACCCTATACCTGCAAATTTAAATTATTCCGCTTTTTTTCTCGCTGGAATTAACTAGGTACGCAGAATCTGCATAGTTTAGTTTATCGCATTGTGAACCAATATAAAATTGAATTTTACCTGGAAATTGTATCTGTTTTTATTTACAAATCATGTTTTATATTTATTGTTTATAGGTAGTGGTTGAATTTATAGTTTTGTATCCGATTTCGTCGCAAATAGAATCGATAATATAGTAGGTATGTTTTTTATGAGCATGTCAGGATTTTCGGGTTAAAATGCTTTGTGAAGAATTGGCATTAAAGCAAAATCCAAATAGGGTTTTAAAATTTCGCTGTTTGACCACATTCAACACGAGTTTTTGGAGATATATTATCTTACCTATTATCTAAACAAACTAGTTTTTTACATATTAACAAAGAAAAATAAAATCAATGAATGTAAACTATTATATTATACCTATTTATAATGAAACAATAGAGCTAACTTCTGCCGGTTGCAAACAATCCAGAAGTAGCTTTCCCGATTATATATTAGTTTGTTTAGTTTGTTACCAATTAAAAAATAATAAGATAACTGGATTTCTAAGGTTGAAATACCAGTTTTCGTGTTATGATTAAAATATAAAAAATATTCAGTTATTGGATTCCAAAGGTTTTATTGATAAGAAACGCTGAAGAATCAAAATATATGTCGGGTCTTGGTAGCGTAGTATAAACATCTTTCTAAACTTAAGTATAAAGTTAGTTAACGTTTTATTTTATAGTATCAGGGGGTCTGTGAACTATATTCAGCCCTTAGCAGAATACCAGCGCTGCAGCATGGCGACATGTTCTAGTATAAAGCTGACTTAAGCTTAACTTATCTTCACTTACCGGAAATAGTGGCCAAACGCTCGACCAATTACAATAAAAAAAAAGCTATGGGCCTTTTTTCTGCCACAAAGATCAAACTAATTTACTTACTGAATTTTTTATAATTTTCTTATTTATAATTTCCTTTGCGCCGGGAATGGTCAGGGGCGGGTTATTTACTGACTAAATATACATTATAATGTTTATTGTATTATACCATGTTATTTCATAATTAATAAAAAAAATCTTATTGTTTTATTATTTAGTTAAATGTACGTAGTTTTAATTCTCAATGCTTATCTACGTTCGAATTTTTGTGGATTATTGAGAAAATTAAAAAATAAAATTATAATTTCTTTTCATTTCTTTTTCACACAGAACAACGGCGCCCAACAACTGGCTTCAGAAGCGACGGTCTTCATTATGTTAGAAGATGTCAACGATGAGATACCACTGTTCACGGAGCGCGAACAAGAGACCGTGTTAGAAGGAGAGCCTATAGGGACCAAGGTGACGCAGGTCAACGCGATAGACAAGGATGGCACGTTCCCGAATAATCAGGTAAGGAGTTTAATTTAAATTTAGAATTTCAGAACCCTTTTGGACTGTTTTACAATTTTACACAGTAAACCAGCTCTCAAGGGGCTAGGCCCTTCGAAGATATGAAGCTCGTCCCTTTCCTTAACAAAATAGCTATGCCTATAGCGGGAAAAAGCTTCAGTGTATTTAAAGACAGCTAAATCCTACTAATATTATAAACGCGGAAGTTTGTAAGTATGGATGGATGGATGAATGTTTGTTACTCTTTCACGCAAAAACTAACAGATTTGGATGAAATTTGGCACAGATTATAGTCTGGAAGAACACATAGGCTATGTTTTATCCCGTAATTCCGACGGGAACGGGAATTTCGCGGGTGAAACCGCGAGGCGCTGCTAGTAAACTATAATTTACTTAGCTGTTGATTTATAATCAATAAAAAATAATAAATTAAAGTCAGCCATTCAACATCAAATAGACAGTTCATTTAAATTAGTTACCAACCCTTATATCACAATTAAATGATCAACAAGATTATGTACGAAAAAACGGCTCGCATTTTGATCAAGATGAATTATTATTCAGATGTAAATAATATTATATACGGCGAGGAAATTGTGTCAAAATACATCTTTTGGCAAAACAATACGTCATCGGTGCGGAGAAACCGGACATTAATAAGAAATTGTGTCAAAAAACATCTTTCGGCAAAACAATCCCTAGGAACCTAGCATTAATAAGATTGGAAGATTACATTACCAGCCTAACATAATTATCCAATCATACCTACTTAAATCTCCGGATCTGGATGTATCCGGCGGAGCGCAATTTTATCTGATTAATTCTTGGCGAAGATACTTTGGGTTTCAGGATTTCATTTGTTTAAGTTTTTCCCAACCACACCAGAATGGAAGCTTTAAACGAGGATACTGAAAGGTGGTTTCGTAGAATCTGTCTTGTGAATAATTTATTTAGCATTAAACAAAATCTACAGAAACATATCTATTCGGTAGAATAGAATATCTGGAGTTATTTCACATTTTTACAGTTATTTGCGAGTTTGAACGAGATTTAAACCGACCTAAAAACGAAGAACCTCAATTCGACTTTTTTTTTGTCTTAATATCGCAGTTACATTATAACTTTTTCATGTGAAACCGATTATGATTATTTTTTTTATTGAAAGTTAGCGCGTTTCGTGTGGTCCCTATAAATTTTGATAGTTGTCCCTATAAAGTTTGATAGTTATAAGTTTTTTAATTAAAAGAAATATTAATTAAAAAACTATTTAACAGCAGCCGGTTCAAACCCCGGTTATGTAGTTATGGATACACAAACATGTAGGTATTTCATTTTATAATACCCTACTTTATGTATCTTGTTAAAATGGGTTCATAAAATACTGTTGAGGTTTAATATCACTGGCGGAATGCCAGAGGATAGCTGCGAGTTAGCCACATGACAGATAAGACAAGCCCGTATAAGGCTATGTTTTGAAATTGTGCTCTTGGTTTTACCAAGCGATATGTGTTTAAATTCCTTCGCTTCCCATGGGATTTTCATGCTAGAACGCGTTTTCTACAAAAGTCCTGTCTGTAGCGATATTATTTGAAACAATTTATCTCCTTGCTAAATTTCTTGGAGTTTCATTCAGCCTTTTAGCAGTGGGTAAAAGTTAAGAAACAGAAGACAGAGGCACAGAATAGATTTTCAAATTAATAAAAAATAGAAAGTTAGTCCACTGCTGGACATAGGCCTCCCCTAATGAGCGCCATAGCCCCTGTCTTCAGCTTGACGCATCCAGCATCTGCCAGCAGTCTTTCGCAGATCGTCATCCCACCTGGCCGGAGGACGTCCTTCACTACCTTTACCAAGTCGCGGAGTGGAGTCTTAACTGATCCATATCAATACCAATATCTAAGACGCTTCCTGTTTGTAGCAATGCTGAATTATGCTGATGCTCTGCGCCAAGTAATATCGATAAATAATTAATGAACAACATGGCGTGGAATGTTGAAAAAACATCTAAAATTCCTTTGGCGACCTCAATGCACACAATAATTTACTATGCCAATAATTTTCGCCCGCTCTGGTTATAAAAATGCAATTTTCAGTGGTGATTGCGCTTCTACGTGTGCAATTTATGAATAATTAAATACATGGACTTCGTTTAGCATACATATGACTATTTTAAATTCTTATATGTATATGTTGATTTTTATACGGTAAATATTAGTCTAACGAGCTCAAATTTCTTTAATTTCACGGTTCTATTTTACTTTTAAATTATCAAAGTCCAACAGTCTAAAGTAACTGGATTTTACTTTGTGTTAATATCTGTGTTTTTTTAGCTGTATAGGACCAATGAAATTAGGTAGGTATATTTATAGGCAGGTATTAGTTTTGGTTTTATATGTACATACTATATCTTTTAAAACTATCATCGTTACCAACACTAAATAAATTTTAAACGGGAAATTTACCATGTAAATGAATTGAGTCTTCCGATATTTGACGAAATAAGTTCTTAAGTTTTTTAAACTTACGCGATCAGAACACATTATTATAAATATTTATGTACGCGATAAATACCCGTACATAAATATTTATAATAATGAAATAAGTTCTTTCGCCTTGAAACGTTTCCAAAGAAATAACACGGGCGAAGCCGCGGGTAGATGCTAGTCATTTAATAATATTGGTTCATACGATTGAAATTCTCAACATTCTCATAAAAATACGGTGTGTAAATTTTATGGATTTTGCATTTGCATCACAATGGGCAGTTCCATTTGAATGCGATTTTGTGTTATTTACGGATCGTTTTATTTAATTACATCATTTTACTCACTTTGCCCTTTCCCTAAATTCTAACTTTACGCTTTGTTTTAGGACGTGCTTATTACTTTCAATTAAAAACTAAAAAACTGTTCAATTTCTTAACAAAGCCTTATTCAATTTTACCGTAACTGAAAAAGAAAGTTTGATGTGTTTTATTACTTTGAGGGAAGCGTATTTTTTATTCAGCCTTTTAATTTTGATACTTCTTGCAAATATTTAAAAAAAGATCTCTTTGAACTATAAGGGTTCCTTATTTGACTACGGTTGATTGTTGGCTTCCTTCGGTTTACTGGATTCAAATTGATAAATCAAATCAGCAGTGATTTGATTTGCAGCCTTGCGGTTGATACGAGCTTCTTTGAAGTTAGTTGCTCTACTTACTTTATGATATAAAAAGTCGTTTGATTCCAGGTAAATATTTCCCTGGAATCTCTACACGATTTTCTAAAAGTCGTTTAACGACTTTTATATTAAATAATAACTTGAACACATACACCGACCTACACTCACTGCCATGACAAACATTCAACCTTTTATAAAGCTTTCGATCATTTCGATCACTACATACATAACACCAAATTGGCTACGTAGGTTGCCTAAGATGCTACGCCGCCGTAGCACAACGTAGTAAAATCATAGAAATCGTAGCAATTTTGCAAGCTTGATAAAAATAATAATAAAAATGCCCCAAACTAAACAGAAAGTATGATGTAAGTAATACTAGTTTTCGCCAGCGCCTTCGCACGCATTGTTTCTATACATATGTATAAACGTTATTTCTATCCTAAGGGAACTGAATTATGGGATAAAAGTTGATCTCACGAGCATTATCGCCTCTGTGGTTGGAATACAGGATGTCGTTCGGTTTAAAGTATTTAATATCTAAACGATATTTTTTATAAAAACATATAATTTCAATTATAATGAGACTGTATAAATACACAGCATCATCTAGCCCCAGGCTAAGCAGAGCTTGTGTTATAGGTACTAGATCACTGATATACATAATACTACACATAAAGATTTTTTTATATTACCTGGACAAATATCTGTAGATCGTACAAACTTATGTCCCGGGACGGGAATCGAACCTCCTGTGCGTCGCGTTGCGGCGCAGCCGGACCTTCGCCCGCTGCGCCACAAAGGTTGAGAAACGCTTATTACAATCAAATCACTTGCAAGAATTTACAGTCGTGAGCATTATATTATCTCCACTTGTACCAACGTAAAAATTCTATGTAAATACAAATTAATTATTATTGTTATCTCAAATAAGCTTATAATAATGAAGTCTAACACGATAAATTGCCTGACTTTCAAACTAATTACGCAAGTTGTCGATTTCGATGAGATGAACAACAGACTCGGTCGTTATTTCGCTCTCAGTATTTACTATACAGACGACCGATAAGGGGTTTTTCGAAATTCCTCCTGTAAAGGTTTTAAAGGGGGAAAAGGGTCGGTGTTTGCAATGGTGTTTTTTATAACATATTAACTAATGGCACAATTTGCTTGAATTTACAATAAAATTAAAAATTATTAAACACGTGTTTAAGGATAAAAAACTCCCAAAAATAGGGGTAAAACGGGTTATAAAAGTCTGAGATTCGTAGTTTGGCTCCATACCACCAAGAGCAACTTCGTATTTCTTCCTAAAATAGACAATAAAAAGCTACTACATATCCACTAAAAGAAAGCTTATGATAGGTACTAAAACAAACTGAACGTTTGTTTTTTGGAAATTCCTTTGTTTAACGTAATAATATGATAAAAGGCGGCGGTAGTGTACCTCTTTATAGCGCCTCATTAAGGTTTAAATCAGCCATCGGCTTCGGATTATAAGAAATCGTTTTTGTTTTAACCTGTGCTTATATTCTTTTAATATTTTTTTGTTATACCTACTGCTGGGTATAGGCCTATCGAAGCTCGTTCCATCCACAAATCCTGTCAACCAACAATTGATGCTCTTTGACGCGTCCTACGAAAACGTGTTAATATCAATTATATTTACATCGGATTGAAATATCCGTATTAGGTATGCGGTAAATTCAATCCGATGAAAAAGCATTAGGTTTGCGGTTATTTAAATCCGATGTAGATATAATATTTCACCGTTTGACACGATTTTCATCTCGATTTTCCGTAAAAAAGATACGAATCTAATTGGACATGTGTCGGATGTGACAGCATCAGGCGTCGCGTTCGGAATGAGCTCCATATTTTGATGACTGTCACGTCACCCTAACCTCCTCTTTCCACTATGAATAAACTAGCTTTACCCTTCGACTTTGTCCGCGTATCTTTTTAACCTATTTTATTTTTACAATTTCAAGACCTACACACGGTTAATCTTATTTTTTAAATATGATCGTCGTTAAAATGTGTTTAAGTGCCCCATTTGAGAAGGAATTTCTAATTTACGTCTTCTTTTAAATTAACTTTAACTATGAAGGAACATCAAAATCTAGCTTAACCGTAATTTAAAAATACATCAAATTCCCATGGGAGATCATGGGAATTTGATATTTACCAGGACGAAAAGAAGCCTTTGTACTCTGCATAATTTCAACTTACTCCATACCTAAAACCAGTTGATTGGTTGCTTATTAGGGCGTGAATGAAGAACAAATAAAAGAAAACACTTTCGTATTTATGATATTAGTGAGGAAGTTGAAATATGAACATGTTATATATTAATGGCCTTACAACCGGTAAATTTACCCCGAAACAATTTTCCCTCACTTCTACTATTAACCTTTTGTGGCTTGCACACGCCATATCATTCCCTATTGGTTATCGAATTGCGAGCGTAAGTTTTCACCAACATAATAACCCGCTCAACTGAATTCGGCTAACCAATAATGTATTGCAGGAAATTACCATTATCACTCCGTTAACCTATTTTTCTCACAAATTGTCTGCGTCTAGACAATTGTAACTATAATAAAGCAAACAAAGGGACGGAAATCCCGGGGCACTGATCGTATTTTGTTCGTCCCTTATGAATAAATCAGGCGTTTGTTTTGATCGTAGGTGTATTACTACATCGTGGATTCGCCGCGGAACGAGGGGAAGGATTTCTTCGAGATCAGCATGCAGACTGGAGAGATCTTCACGAAAGTGGTGTTCGACAGAGAGAAGCAAGGGGCCTACGCACTGGAGGTGGAGGCACGAGACGGGGCACCCTCGGCGCGACCCAACTCTGACAACCAACCCAACTCAGGTAAGGCCCCTATATCACTATGTAATTAATTACAAACATCCAAATTAAAATGATACTCTCCAAGAGACATTACTGAAACAGGTTTTGATGGTCCTAAATAAATAATGGATTATGACAACATAAATACCAGGTATTTTTCCTTCGTAGTGCTAGGAATGTTATTAAATATTTATTCATTACGTACGGTAAACAAACCCATGTTACGCGATATGCTACGTCGAGATTTCACGTGGCGAAGAGGATTTTGATAATGTTACAAAAATCTCGAATGTACCTATCTCATTTGACTTTCATGAAGCTAATTTTGTAATTCTGTAGCGGATTCTCTTTTAAACGGCTTAGAAAAAAAGGTATTTAAGATAATGTCTGTAAAGGTTTCGTTTCAATTCACGTGCTATAGGGTCGGGTCGAAAGGCGCCGTCCTCTAGCTAATCACTGCCGCGGCCCGCATTTAAATGTCTTTTTCTCTCTTGTAAATATACATAATGTCGGAAAGTTCGGTAGTTCTCCTCCATCCCGGGAACAGGTTGGGATGTTCACCCTCGTAAGCACACGTCGACAGGGGCTCTCATAATTCACAGTTTCCCGTTGCGGTAAGTGATCCTATCGGCATTCGTGACACTATAAATTGTCCGTTTTCGTGTAGTTCTCTATTAGGTGAGCAGGCCGCGTGGTATCGCGTCATCGTAAATCAACTGGCAGAATAATCAGCTCCGCAAACCCTAATCTGGTTAAGCCACTCATCCCTATATCTGTCTCGCGTATACAGCGACACCGAGCGAGGATCTTAGTGTTGCGCTATGTACTGAATTTCCTTAATGTAACTTGAATGGAATTTATATAGCTTTCATGAGAGTGAAATTGAAGATTTTCCTGCTTATTTTCCCCGAGATTTTATGGTAACTCTAGTTTTCGTCAGTGAGCTGGAGAAACACTTAGTGCGATCGTGACTGGAATAAGAGCGAAATGCAGTAGTTCGCCGATAAATGTTTAGTAGTGTGTAGGATATTATAGCAAAATAAATGGAGGATTCAATGTGAATATTGTGTCTCCTGGCCACGTACCAATTTCAGCATATTGCAACGGGTGGTGTGTGGAGGCCGGCGAGCGGTGTGTGCCCGCCGCGCATACTGATTGCCTGCCGCGCGGTCACGTCGCACCAGCCCAGCGGTTTTCCATTCCTACCAAGATTTACCACAATTAACTACCTTATGTATACACTAATTCTTTTCCTAATAAGGGTCCAATAGATATTATTTTCCAATAAGTTCGGGTAAATACGGTTCAAGATACAGTGGTCTCTCGATTCAAACTAGGTTCGTAGGTAATCCTCTCAGGGAAGTACAGTCATAATGATTTCGTCAAACAAGTTACATATATTTATTAAATGGCGCATGGTGTCAAAGTCTCTACATTATTTCCCTTTTAGAGAAAGTACTTGATAAATATTTTTCCCAAACGTTTAAATCAAACCTTAGTTTATGAAGCAAAATGACCCAACCGACCATTTCCAGATTTAAAACAATCGGTTAATTGAAATATACAGCGAAACTCGTCCCGGTCCACGCTTCATTACTTTTTTCTCCAAACAAAAGAACGGATTTTGAATAGACGTAGTTCTAGGCCTAAAAAAACTTCAGCAATGTTCATACGTTTGAAGCAGCGGGGCGCAGTTAGCTAAAAATAAACTACCACAACAAACTTATTCATAAGGATGGTATGAATTATTTAAAACCCTGGATCAAAATAATAATGATAAATAAAATATCGCTACAAATATATCCATAGAAAGCATTCAATTCAGCCGATCGTCAGTCAATCCGTGCCAATAGCCACGGAAGAACTCCAGTTTGCTAGTGAAAATATCCAACAGGGCTGTTTGTGATATCTCTATTTCATGAAACAACTAGTTCAGAAATTTCGCGAGGTCAATCAGATCAGGGTTACCATCAGAGCATAAATCTTACCCGTGTTTAATTTATACAGCGTCTTGGCAGTGGATTAATTTGGGTATTGTTTAACCTTAAGGTTATGGCATGACATGGCCTTTGTGTCCAAACTAACAGAATCTGTGACTAGCACAAGCAAATCCTGTATTGCCAAAGGTAACAATCGTGATTATCTAATGTCTATGGCATATAAGCCAATTGCAGCTACCGTTAACCTAATTACACAATACCAACAAATGTTCATGTGATCGACAGTGTGGATTAATTCAATGCAGGTATGCAGTCGAAATGGTTTTGGACCAATTTTACGCGTACCACGCTTAAAATTGGTGACAAAATATGAGGCAAACTACTTTTGGAAAGTTGCGCACGAAATGGGACGATTTTGTGAAATGTGTGCCACTTTTCGACACAGTGCGATAAAACAAATAATTTTGTTTTCTATAAAAAATAGGAACTGACTTAAATTTTCTTGAATTAGCGGCCCGTCCCGGCTTTTCACGGGTGAACTTATATTTGGTAAACATTTTGGCATAGTTTTGGGATAAATGTAGAGTAGGTGCATGCTCTTTCCGACAAATATAAGCCGCAATAGAGCGTATGATGGCTCCAAACGAACAGACGAACTCATAAAAACAAATCAGTGTGTGTATTATAATAGATCTCCGTATAAACTGCGAGGTTATGAAACTGGTCGTCGGGCAGTGATTAGTTATATTGCCGTATCCCAACGTCCTATTGTAAATTGTAAGTTACGATTATGTTTCGACCCAAACCTAATATTTATCTAGCTTTAGCCACGAACGACCAAGCTTCAGTTATGACTATACTACTTATCTATCTAAATAAGCAAATGATTTATTGGACTTTTAAATGGCATGAGTCTACAAAAAGGAGAAAGACGAATAAAAAAGTCCCTTAACTTTTTAAATTTCCTACCTCATTACGAATGGTGAGTTATTCAAGAAATTTTATAACGAGAAAGATGGAATCAGTCGAAAATCAATAAATTTGCGTAATTTTCACATAAACTATTGGCGAAATAAATTATTTTATAGGTTGACACATTTGTATTTTTATTAAAATTTTATTCAAAAATAATCGTATTTACCATTAAATCAAACGGACAATGGAATTTTTGACCTTTGTGTTTTTATCTTGTTTCCACGAAGGGATTAAAGAATTCATTTGAATGAGATTTCCAGAGCTGTATTCCTCATATTTTTAATTATTTTAAGTATCTATTACACGGACCTATAAAATTTTTATAATAAATTTCGAGGAATGTTGTTCTGTTTTCGTTTTCCCTTTTGAATTTCGTAGCACTGCTACGCCTGCTACAATCTTCTTGGATAGGTAATGCTACGATTTTCGTAGCACATCTACGCTCTCTCGACGGAATCCTTTCGCACTGTTCTAATAATGTATTCACACGGTACTATAGTTCTTCAGAATTCTCGGCAGTTTTATCGCGGCGGTTTCTTATTTTTGCGGTTATTTATTTCGACCCCTACCGGTCCCAAGTCGGCTGTTATCGTTTATTTATTCATCATTTTTAATTCCATCGACGGTCTGTACTGTTTTGTTCGTTGTTTACCATTTTTCCATGTTATTTTGCGATCACTCGCCAAATATTTAGGCTGACAACTTGTGGCAAAATAATATATGTTAAATTACTTATTCCCTAAGCACATTTGAATTAGGTGCCGAAGTGCTGTATCGTTTATTTGGAGTGATTGTTCGAGTAAATCTGTCGACGTAAAATGTAATCCTGTGACTCGGCAGCTGTTCGGTTTGAACGTGAATATTGTTAGGTTGGCGTCGAACGGAACGGGCCGGGCGAAGCGTCGCGATGTTGCTTTAAGTCGTCTATTTCAAGTATTTCCAATTACTTGGGCTTAGAGAAGCTGTGCGACGTCGCCAAGTGACAAAGCAATATTCTGCCTGGCGACGGCCGGTTGGAACTTCGTGGCCTACATTTAACGTGCGCCCTGGGGAATTCATGATGAGAGATCGCCCCAATGCTGCACTTCGCTAGAGTATTACTGTTGCTGACTATTTAATATTGCTCCACCTTTATTATAGTTTACTGTTTCACTTTATGAGGCTAATTAATACATTTAACTAGCTATTTGTTTACTGAAATGTATTGTAGTCCGCGTGCAATATAAAATTTTGTGGATCCGTTATAAACAATTATTTCACCATGTCATGGCATGAAGAGAATTATTAATATTGCAAAATAACGTCGTATATTTCCTGGCAACAATACAAACAAGCCGTTAAAAGAGGGAGTGTAAAGCGCGGCTTTTGTAGCATCGAATAATTCATTTTATTTATGATATTGGGACACACAGAAATCCCTGTCATCATTACACCTATTGACGACAAATTTTGGTAATTCCGAAGGTTCTTAGGCGGCTCGGGGAAATTTTTGCTGATTCAACTACTCACGAGCGAGTTTATAGGGGCTATAAGTTTGGAGAATCACTCGCCTTCCCGTCATAAAATCTCTTCGCGTCTCGCAGTTCCTTCGCTTAATTTGAAATTATAATTTAATTTTAGTATTTTAGTGAGAACATGTTTAGTCTTTATAGTCCTGCATCATTGGCGAATTGCCCGGTTAATGTTTAGTGACATGGTTAATGTATGGGCATTCCAAA
Source organism: Eupithecia centaureata (assembly GCA_944547425.1). Taxonomy (NCBI): domain Eukaryota; kingdom Metazoa; phylum Arthropoda; class Insecta; order Lepidoptera; family Geometridae; genus Eupithecia; species Eupithecia centaureata. The sequence continues at coordinate 5,409,990 of OX155694.1, forward strand.
ATAACAGAAGATATAGCTCAGGCATATTTTGCTATACCTACTTGTTGCATCTGATCAAGCTTAAAAGTTAGGTATAGATTCATGCCAAGTTGAGTTTCAATTTAACTTGAGATTAAAGTGGTCGTTGAAGGGGAAATAAAGTTATCTTGGAACGGGCAGTAGGTGAGTTTAATTAAAACAACATAGCTCGCGTTGTTAGAATTGTACAAAGGTTTTGTTGGAAATTCTAATTACATTACTAACGGAATAATTAATTCCTAACATCGACGTTTACGATTAAGCCTTTTTGTTCCCATAAAGATTTTTATGGACCGTTACCGCGATGTTAAATACCAGCCAAATTAGAATTCCATTCCATTTATTTTCTCTTAACAACTCTAACAAGCAGCTGTCACCAGATTCGGCACCAAAACGAATTTCCCAATGGCTGTTAGGAATTCTATGCAGATCCTTTTAGTTTAAACCCTAACTTTCCCGCAGATATCTGCAAGTTACTTGTTCTCGAACACACGTTTTGCAAGAGCAACGTATAGATAACTCAGTTTTAATACAATGGTTGAAGTAGGTTACAACCGTCTGTTTCACCCAGCACAATAGAAGTGTGCGAAACAATCGACATAGCCAGTGGTATTTTTCATATGCCTGGGAAATAGTTGACTCAGATGCCCCCACTTCAAATATACTATGCTTTGATATGATAGCTCGATTGACGCTTTTTGTTGAGCTGGTATAATAGATATTAGTATAAGTAATAGTGAGCGAATGGGTATCAGCACCGGGCGTGGCTTCATGAGTAATGGAACTTTGAGCTCGTACGAGGAGGGTCCACTTATGTCGCCGAAATGGTATGATTGATAATGCCTCTACAAAAACACAGCTCCTTTTCAGATAAACGAATTTAATAATAGAAGGTTTTTATATCATTTAACATTAGTTTTTTTATGGCGATTAAACTTTATGGATATCTTCGAAAGGCGAGCCGTTAGTCCGCCAATAAATTCAACAGTAGTTTTATTAAAGAAACGTTCCCAGAATGATTCACTTTGGGTGCGCGTGATAAAGGTCGGGTATATTATGATTTCTCTATTAACTCCTCGGTCAAGCTAAGTAGGATATTGCATCTGTATGAGCGGAGCTTTCGCCCCGTCGGCGGCGGGTGAATTAGCTAATGTTTAAAGTTCAAGGTTTAGTTAATTACCGTGCTTGTAAGCGGGTTGAGTCGTTTCAATGAAAGGCCGAGGTAATGGCTTGTGAAGGATGAGTAGGCAGTTGATGCTTACATAATAATTTTAAGTTTATAATTTGACTTGTATAAGTGTTTATTTTGTAAGCTTAAGGTCAGGAAATTCCAGCCTATTAGGTTTTATACGCTACCCTAGCCGGCGCGGCGTATTTATATTCTTAATTAACTATATTAAAAATAGATATTGAGAAAAATTAACAATTGGATATTCTTTTAAACGTCAATGACTAAATTTTGACATAGTTTTTGAGAGTAAAACGTTGATCCACTTGAAGTACTTACAACCACAAAATCGGATAAAAACAATCCTTTGTTCGTAATTTTTATCATTTTGTGTAGTGATAAGTACCGTTTTTTGGTTCAAAGAATAATCAATTATGTAAAACTATATCTCATGTTTTGATCCGATCAAAGCAAAGGATATTTCTTATTTGAAAATTATCAAAATTAGGGTAATTTCTAAAATCCTGCCTTAAATAAAATGTTATTTTTTATGATATTCAGAAACTGTAAAAGAAGTTGAGTGAATTTGGTTACTGTACAATTGCGAACCTTAACTCTTCTAACTGCGATTTGGAAACAAAACAAACCAAACTGTATCCCAGGAGATAGGACCTATTGTATTAAAATTGAGTTGGTCGAAGATTTCCGAACTGTGGCCACTGTAGCGTTTGATCTATTCATCCGATGAAGTTGAATATTGAATATTTCTTCGTTGATGGTTAGTTTGGCTTGTTGTAAGAGCAAATGATAATTTTCGAGCCGTCTGCAAAGTTCACCATTCAATCATGTAACACTTAGTCTCATAACCTTAATTCTAATCTAATATTGTTAATACCTAATTCTTAAACTAAAACCTAGAATAAGCTAAATTTGTTAGAATGAAAAGAAACCTCTAGCTAAGCATGATCAGAGACCTGACACTTATCTAGTCTGTTTGACCTTAATTACATTTTTATTTGACTGGTTGTTTGGGGCAGGAACGTAGAACTTACATACTTAAACACACACTCACACAAACACCACACACTCGACACACAAAGTCACATACACATTTGGTAACTCCTGTCGCCCGGACTCTTAAGAGACCGGTGTCTTCAGGAGTACCCAACCAAACATGCACTCATACACACAAACACACACTTACATTACACTAGTAGCATTCACACACACTCACCCACTCACACACACACACTTACACACACACACACATACACACACACACACACACACACACTTCACCATCACTCATTTAGGTCTGTCTGTGCCTACTGTTTGTTTACCTTTATTTTTCCACGTTTTCTTTTACTCTTTTAAATTGTTTGTTTTTTTTTTCCTACCATGATGTTAATTTATTAAGACAGGTCAAAATAAACATTATATAGTACGTAGTATAGTGTATAGTATCCGTGGAGTGGGAGCCCTGGAGACTTGCAGTTTCAGGTTTTTTTTCTAAAAACCTATAGCAAGCTCCAGCCTCTCACAATACAGGTTTTATATGTTACTCCCTATAAATTTAAACACCTAATCTTAAGTAAACCTATTGTGAAAGGAAATAAATAAATTATTATTATTATTATTATTACTTAGAACTTTCATAAGCAATATAAGACTTGCAAAAGAAAGAGGGTTAATTAATCTTATTATGTTACTAATTTTGAACAAGAAAATATTTGTACAGATATAAAAATGTACGCAAACAACGCCTAAACGGTTTTTTTAATTATCTGAGCGTCTGGTCGATGCGACGCGTGTCCCGAGAGCTGGTAAGTATCTGGCGTAGTGCATCACATCAGCATTCATACAACGTGGTAATACAGCCAGCGTTTTGGGGACGCTTCCAACTGGTATTGATAAGGGCCAGTTGTGCTACCTCTTGACTGTTTGCAACCGTCTGCAGTTAGCTCAATTGCTTCAATTGTATATACAAGGTCTGTGTAAAGTGGCTCATCCCACTGAAAAAATAGGACTTTTGGAAGATTTGTGTCAGGACAGGCTATTTTCCATTTTTTTTTTCGTGCTTTGTCGTAGACTGTAATTTCAAATTTTTGAGAACATTTTGCCAAAATTTTATAAATACGATCTTAAGTACCATGTACTGATGATAAAAAAGCTGGGAGTGAAACACTACAAATATCTCGGACACCTAAACAAGTTCTAATTTGTTTCCATTCCTTTAATGTAATTTCCTTTGTACATAAAACGCCCTTACTGACATTGTAGCTCTACAAAAATCTGAAGGCCTTTTTCCCTCGAAAGTAAGTCATGTTAAAACTTCCCTTTGAAGGTCTAATCGGTCATTAATTATTAATAATTTGTTAAATGCCTTGGTACGGTCACTTGAATTTCAGGAAAAGTACTTGTAAACATTTCATAAAGCCTAATGAATACCTATATTTCCGTAATGAAAATGACGGGCGAATTCCAACCCAACTCGGTTCGGAAGATTTGAAAGATGTTTAAATTTTATCGTAAAAGTAAATTAAGGATGGCTGAAGTTCGTTAATGAATGAAGTAGCGGTCTTAACAAGATTACTAATTACTTGAATTATTGTCTTGCTGCGGCAATTACTGGTCTCAGTGCCTTAGATAGACGACGACTGGAAGGTCGTTATTTAACTCTAGAGAATTACTACAACCTAGATTCATTAGGGCTTTAGCTCTTAACATGCATGAAGTCAAACATAACATACATATAGCTCAATGTAAATTAAATTAATAAAGTTGTCTCAGAGCTTCAAATTTCTGTGGTAAATACTACCCTTTGCCCTAGTTAAACCTATGCAGATATCTGATAGGTATATTTGCAGCAGAACCATATTTTCAAACTACTGCAAAAAAGGAGGTTCTCAATTCGGCTGTGTATTTATTTATTCACCTCTGTTTTTTTTTGGGTTTACCAATTATGATGGTACTTTGTTTTATTTAAAACGCTGCTCATTGTTTCTTGTGGTCTCATATTTGGCTCAAGTCTTGTATTCTCTCTCGTATATTGGCTCATGTGGTCTCATATATTAATCACTAGCGATCCGCCCCGGCTTCGCACGATTTTATTATACCTATAAACCTCCTTTTCCTCTTGAATTACTCTATCTATTAAATAAAACCGCATCAAAATCCGTTGCGAAGTTTTCAAGATTTAAGCATTCAAAGGGACATAGATAGGGACAGAGAAAGCGACTGTTTTATACTATGTAGTGATGATCTACCCAGTAGTTTATGAGTTGTGTTTTTAATTTTTGTAATAAATATGTAATTATTTCTATGTTCAGTTCATACTTGTTAACATGACAAGCGATTATTTCACCAGTTCGCTTAACCTATAGTAGTAGAGTAACCTATAGGTATTTCAGCAGACAATTTAAATATCGAATTCTGTTTCAATGGGAACAAAGGAACAATACAGACTAAGCTGTACTCCGTAAGATTGACTATTCGAGGTAAATGTTAGCGGCGATCTACAAAGGACTATCTAACATCTTCAGGCTCAGTCCCTCTCCAAAACAAGACCAAGAATCCGGAATATTCTGACTAGAAGCTTTCCGAATTAAATTTCTATAGAACGTTTGTGCACCGGAAATTGTCCGTTAATTTTATCCGTAAGGGAAAATTTTACAGTCCACAATCTCTTGAACATTTAAGTTAATTTTGTTGGGAACTTGCTCGGGCCGCGGCAGGTGTTAAAATATAGGATACTTCTCTACTGTCTTCAATTTACTTACTTTACCGAGGAATTGTAGATAACGCGCTAGCGTAACAAACGTGCTACGTGAGTGTGGCAGATATATTGCACATGGTCTACAAAACCTTATCGATGCGGTTAAAGATACGTGCAAAAAATAATAAAATTCAAATATAAAAAGGAGATAGTTCAAACGCGAATACTATACTACGACAAGATGCTGATCAAAAATACAATAGAAAGACCTTTTGAATTTTTGGTCGATAGAAATTGTAAACTCAACCACTGTGAAATCCTTCAAGACACCACCTCCCGACTTTATCTCAAACGACAAAGCTCTCGATAAAATTGAATAAAATATCACACGTGCAAAAATAGAAGTCGCAATATTCAATGGTTGTGGTATTGCGGGTCTGGCGGCTGCCCGGGTCAAATTGCCTCCCAATGTGCCCTCGACAGTTCCCGGAAACGAACAGTTTGCAGATATCATAGATAGTTCTTGCCGTACCCGTCTTTTTAAACCACTCCGGGAAAATAGGTGCTTTTTGTAAGCAGGTGTACCAATAAACGCTGTCTCGGCAAACCATCTTTCCTCTCACGTTCTCGGCAAGTCGTAACAGTAAGGTGCTTTGCTTATGAAATACCGGCTTTGTTATTACTTATAGCCGCGAATATGATCGCCGTACGGAGCGTTTATGTGTTTTTTCTTGTTTCCCTGTGTCGACTAGGGTTTTATCGCGTTATTACAATAAATTTATAGATTGTAGTTATGCGTGTAATGTTGGTTGTGAGGTAGCTACAGGTTGTATTGGATTTTGTGATTAAATCTTGGATAAGGTTTGGCCGCAGCGCAGATTAAAAAGTTAGTTCTTCGAGTTGTGCGCTTTGCTAAACGTTCAACGTTTCCGATTCGTTTGTCGGCACTGCGGAGTCGTCCAGCATAATTGATTTCGTCTATAAATTACTTAATGAATTAAGAAAATTACAATCAAGGAAAAGAAACAAATTTAAACTAGTCTATCCAATTGAAACAAGAGCTAACTGCAGACGGTTGTAAACAGTCTAAGGTAGTTCAACTAAACCATATCAATACCAGTCGGAAGAGTCTGCATGGAAATGCTGATGCGCTGCGCCGGATACTCACCAGCTCTCGAGTCTATAAACAATATAAAATATCAATAATTATTATTGTCATTACATACTGAACCCTTTCATTAATTTATATTCACGATATTTCGATAAAACTCACCCAACCCTTAAATGAGGAAGCAATTAAAATGAATTCTTGGAATGCTCCACGAAAAGGCTGATAAATTGCCGACGATTTCAAAGTATTATGAAATCGCAAATGCTCTCGTCGCACGGGGCTCTTACATGTCAGTAAATGGGACTTTAGTTTACAGTATGTAGCAGAGCTCGTCCGCATGAGACGGGCTTAGTGCAAGGCGTGACTCGCCGACGCTTCTGATACAAGCTAAGCCTCTTCAGCAGTCAAAGCACTTACACCGGTGCTCCGAATAAACCGAACGTGCTAAATGTACTTCATAGTGATGCTACTTATAGCGCTTATGTTACTTACAGCGGTATAGTCCCAATGCTACGATCGTTGACACCTGTCAGAAAACTTTGTACGGACATTGATCAAAAACACTTTTGGGAAACGTTTCAAGGCTGTTTCTTTTCCATGGAAACTGATTCATGGGATAGAAAGTCGCCTAATAAAACATTGGCATTTTATTCCAGGCCTAGAACTAAGTCTATTTGAAATTTTAGCCCGACCTGTTCAGTACTTTTGGCTTGAAGAGGTGACAAGCATCCATCTATCGATCCTGGATGGATGGTTAGATGCTAATCCATCCAAACAGTCACTTTTATAAATTTTGTATGATATTAATGTAATTACAATCACTGATTAAATGCATCCTCTCTGTCATAATATTAAACGAAAGTGATTTAAACGAAAGTGACCTCGTAGTGTCCTCAGCTTACTTTATCCAAAATTTTAAAAATGTTCTATATACATAAAAGAACAAATATGTATGAAAGAGAGAAGATGAAAAGAGGAGAATGTAAGTACGATTTAAAATGATAGCCCTTCTACGAGATGATTCCAGTGAGCTCCGCTCGGTTTACCTCTCATGTTTCCACTAACGGGTGACTGCCTTCGATGTGGCGATGCATCAGTTATTTCCCGTTGACAATAAATAATAATGTATTTACCTAATAGGCTGTGTCTATTTACACGATGACAAACGCAAATTACCTAAGTGGTAATTTACATCGATGTGATAAATCAACACAAACCTCCTGTGCCCAGGAGGTTAAACGAATCAATCATTTTGAATTTATGTTGTTTGCTGAATGGTTATTGGTCATAATAATATCATATGCTATATGAATATGCTACAAAGTCTCATAATATGATTGTAGCAATCTGTCTGCATTCACTAGTTTTTAAAACGATACGACTACGAAGCAAACACTAGATTTCCATGCAAACAACCAAAAAACGGCAAATTCAAGAATTCGTAACTACACTGGAAATCGGAGTTACGGAGTACGTACCTACTAAAAGAGACCCGGTCTAGAAAAATCCCATGTTATTTTAAAATAAAACTTTTCTCGTTTTACGCTTCGCTACTACACGATTTAGATACTTCTTTTCAGAGTTTTTCTAACGAGTTAGATTTGATTAGGGGACTTCAGCTGCGAGCTCTAATTTAGCCGGGTCCATTGTTTATTTACATCTGCCATTGTCGAAGCAATTTTTAATGAAAATCGTAAACAAAACGAATGTAAACACGTTGAACGGTTTTGCAAGTTGCTGAGTCAACCGTTTTCCTCGCTGTATCAACCGCTTAAACGCTCCCCCCGGTTTGTGCAAATAGAAAAAATGGAATGTGTGGTGCGCGGTGCACATACAATGGAATAGTTAGGAGTTCCCTCGAGCCCCAGCCACGACAAATGCGGTAGACAGGTGCCGAGCGCCCCTGCGCTTGACTACACAACAATGACTTGGGAAAATTATAGAACTGTATTGTCTCATCTACCCCTTGCGAAATGTAAGGGATAGAGCCTGCCCCATTAGCACACTTGTTTCTGTAGTGTAGGAATTATTTCGTTTGCTGCTTTTGTTTTAGCTTTTCTACGACTTTCAATTAGTTTTTAGTGCCGACCGTAATTCTGTACGTAGTAAAAATGTTTTCTAGGTTTTATTATAAAAATTCAAAAGTTATTTTACGTAGAAATAAAAGGGAAGTAAAATATCAGTACTTATATTGTTTTTATACTTTTCCATAAAAAAATATGAAAACAACTCCAATCATCGCTTAATAGTACATTTGATTTGATTTCTGGAATAGTATAAGTAAAATTTTGTTTATTTTTTGCACAATTCAGATTCAGATAAATTCAGATTCAGAAACAAGATTCATCAACTATGCGTGAAAATCAGAATTTTTATGTATAGTGGTACTAATACTAGTAATACGCTTATACGACCCATTTAATCAGATTACCCGAAAATCTGATAAATAAAATAAAAAAAAGTTACCCTACTCTAAGTTGTAATATAGTAAAGCGTAAATATGAGTAAACCCAGTGTGTGTCATACATACATGTGGGTTTACTATATAATTTTTTTTAAACCTCAGCCCCACTGCTTCACCCTCAGAAAATTGATAAAAGTATGCGTTTGTTTTATAACATGTCTAGAACGACGTCTTAGTATTTGTAATTTCAGTAAGATCTGTTCAGTAGTTTTTGTGTTAAGAGATTACAAATCCATTCATCCATCCAACCATCCAAACTTTCACATTTACAATTTAGTGTGATACCAAGATATAAGCTTGGGTTTCAGATCTTAGTAAATCAGTAATTTTATTTCTTTCGGCTAAAAAAATAAGCACTTAGACAAGTCACATTTAAAACTATACACAATTATAAAATTAAGTAGTTTTACCGATACTTAAAACTACTACTACCATGTTGTAAAATTTCGTGACCCACCGCGTCGAATTTCTTTACTCGTTTGAATACATCTCAAAAATTCCCACATTTCGTGACTGTATTACGGTGGATTCATACAAAGCGAGAGTTTTCCGAAGGGGTGCCTCGAAATACGAAGTAAGGTCAAACGTGCCGCCACGATCTAAAGGATACTTAAATGCTATTAGGGTCAAAATGTCGTGAGCATAGTAATATATTTCTCCCCAGTTGCGCTGTTGACCAGATTACATCGTCTTTGATCCGGGTTGTATCAAGCTTAAACGTTTTTAAAGATATTTTAACGTTTTATGAAGATTTATGTCTTACTTAGATTTATCGTATAATCTAAAAGATGCTCCAAACGTGATGCATACTAATAAAGCAAGATCACGACTGAAAATTTGAATACCTACCGAGAGGTTAAAAAACTGTATAAAATATTAAAGTTTTATCGTTAATGATATTCTGGATTTCTTGACTTTCATCGTTAACTTCGACTAATTAGTGTCAGCTTACTTGAACTATTAATGTTCATAACTTTTTCAATATCCGCAGTGTCGTCTTTGGCCTAGTTTACTGACTTGTTCTCTTTAATTGAAGACTTGATGAAGTAAGTAAATCACCGACTTCATAGTAACAAAAAATTGCAGCTTCATATTTTGTTTTTTATATTATTAATGGATGAAAAAAATTAAACGTATAAAAAATAAAGGTATATGTTTATTTCATACAAGATAGACTCTATAATGCAAGCACACACATTACATAAAGAACGTCATTAAAGTCCAAACACAGACAATATATACGCCGATCCTTGTTGCCACATGAAATAAAAACACACAACACTAAAATAAAATCTCAAGAAACTACGTTCTTTAATAATATATATTCTTGCCTACTACGTAACATTAGGCCTCTACGCACAGACGATTTCAATTCTCATACACCGTATGTTATAGGGAAGAATAGTAGCTCCAGAAACGTATGGTTATGTTTATGGTACCACATAGTTCACCATTCGTTCCGCGAAGTTGGGCAATTCGACGCTGGGTTTATCTGAGCCCACGCCGTGGTGTTGGGCCTCGATTTATTTAGCAAAAGTTTACGCTAAGGTGCTTAGCCGTAAAATATCCTTAGTACGCGCTATTTTGATGCAAAACCAGCGATTTTAGCCTAGCTTTAGCCAGCTTTGAAGTTGTAGTTTCTTTAAAAGTTCCAATCAACCAAATGTTATGATATTAAATACTAAAAGTATTTAATATTAACAGGTTCATATTCTTTTAAAACACGCTAAATTACCTATATTATATTACATACTATTAACCTTAGAGTGTCAGCAGTCATACATAACAATTACGTCAAGCAATCCATACTGGATACGAGAGTGGATATAATCCATCTGCACACAAAAATAGGTAAGTACCCCGGTATATTTAGTAGATGTTGTGAACTGGGGGAGAATCCACGTTAGCAGCTTTACTGGATTTACATATATTGTAGTGTGCCACTGGGTGTTCTCATTTGTTTTCCCTACGCTGGTTATCGCTGTTTTTTTTGTGTAACCACTTATTTAGTTTTGTTCACCTGTGTTCTTTCTTACAATTATAGGTACTGAGCTTTACTAAAACTTCTTACTGGGAAAGAGGTGTATAATCCAGAGCAAAATACGAGGCAGGAGGTTGAGATTTCCGCCTTGGACCAATGTTTGTACGATTTGTAAATATTTGCTGTGTTCTGGGTGTTTTTATATATAACAAAAATATCTATGTAGTATAATGGCTTAAAGTATATTATTACTCGCAATAAAAACTCGGCTTAGCTTGGGGTTAAAGGATGCTTCGTGTATTGTCCGGCATTATTATTATACTACATAAGAGATTATTACTTTAAAAATATAACCTAGAAAGAAGGACATTAGCCTTGCTTTATTAAAAGCTGGTTGACAAAAGTAGCCAGTTTTAATGGCAGTAAAATATGGGACTCTCCAGTGACATGAAATATGGGGCATTAATGAGCGCATTATCTCAAATGCTGATGACTTTATCTGTAGCTATAACTTCTGCTGATATTGTTAAACCTACCTAGTGAATTGTTTCAATTGTACATACTACACTGGCCTACAAAATTAAGTACTACACTTAAAATTACAGTTTTTTATAAATCTTCCTATAGAATTTTGAGATTTAGAACACTTTTTGTAGCAAATTTTATCAGCTTTCTTTGAATAGTAATAATCATAGTAATAGCAGTGGTATAGTAATAGTAGTGTTACTTTCCGGGTATAAGGTGTAATATATTTAATACTCTGCAACAAATTTACACATTAGTTAGCTAGTTTTTTATACATCGAAAATAAATAAATATTAATCGTTAGAAATCGATAAAAGCAAGCAAGCTATTTTCTTTTAAAGTGGTCCTCGTACCTTTGTTATATACCACTGTGACCAAGTCTACCGAGCGAAATGGGTACAAACCGCACGAGAACAAAAATCTCAACAAAGTAACAACCAGTAATGGCTCGATCTATATCTAAAAACCAGCTAGAAAATGGAAGTATAATCCTGGAGACGCTTGGCTCCAGATGGCCCCTAATGACCGTAAGATAATCGGGATCGCCTAAGAAAATAACCCGTTCTGCGCCGGATTACTGCAATTCCACGGGACTTGCAGCCAATTCATTTTATCACGAAATTGTATTTTTAATACGCAGCTGATTCACCACAGGTTAAATAGGTAGGCTTTTATTCTAAGGCCAGATGGGATGACGATCTGTGAAAGACTGCTGGCAGATGACAAGTAAGGCTAAAGACAAGTAGCTGTGGCGATCATTCGGGAGGCCTATGTCCAGCAGTGGACTAGTGTAGATTGATGATGATGATATATCGAGGTGTTGAGACATGTATCCACGAAGCTTCACGTATGTATAATGTGTGGAACATTACACATACGTGAAGCTTCGTGGATTTAAATGAGATCGGTTATTATGATGATACGTTTGAAAAAAACAAAATAGAAACACGATTAAGAAAATAGTATTAAAGAAGCACGAAATAGGTACGTTGTAATCTCCCTCACCGATATATTACAAAGGACTATATTCTATAGTAGAAAATCTGGTGCAACCCACTGCAATTTCGAGGAGAATCTTTATGACGCTCTTCGTTAAACGCTGTGCTCTTTGTCCCTAACATTTTTATTCTTTATACGTACAGTACTACCTATTTACAGCAAGAATGTAAAGTCTCTGAAATGCAATTGTAATAAATATACGAGGCAAATAACAGACCGCGGCTGCTCAAATGTAGCTAATTGGCTTCAGAAACCAGAACCCGTTTATCGAAATATGCCTTATTTTGTTCGAAAGTATCAAGGGGAGTAGACAAGGATTTGACATTAATCCGATGATTTAATTTGTAATCCCGATCCTGGCTGAATTACTCTGTTTTATGGTTGTCGGAAAATAAGAGGATTCCGAAACTTTGCCTGGAACAAACGATGCGGCTTGAGTTCGAAAAAGGGATTTAGGTTTAGGCAGTAAATAACGCGTTTCTGTTACTGTAAAGTATGAGAAATGTCTACCAAATCTTACCGTGGATTTCATAGATAATATATTGATGCAAATGACGACCCCTGTAGCGAAGATCTACCTGCGATGCAGGAGGTTGTGGGTTCGATTTCCGCCGCGGGACAACGGTAGGTACACAATGCTGTATTATTTCTGTAGAAATTTATTCGGGATGATCTGAGTGTTTTTTATGTAAAATAATAAATCTATCTGTAGTATAATTTACTAGCGACACGCCCCGGCTTCGTACGGTTTTATTATACGTATAAACCTTCGTCTTGGATAACTCTATCTTTTAAAAAACCGCATCAAAATCCGTTGCGAAGTTTTAAAGATTTAAGCATTCAAAGGGACATAGGGACACAGAAAAAGCGACTTTGTTTTATGCTATGTAGTGATATTGAGTATAAATATTATCTAGTGCCCATAACACAAACTCTGCTTGGGCAGTTATAATCCCGATACTGTTTCCGTACCCGTTCTTTTGGTGAATAACGAAGTATCATCTTATTCAGTATATGAAAGTAAACAAGTTCAAGTCCCTAACGCTTTCCATGGAGAGAAAATCTCATTTTGCTTATTCCGAACGTAACGATGTAATTCTTGCAATGGAATTTTCGTATCCTCGTATAATTCGATACAATGTATTTTTAAAATAATGTGCCGTTTACTTAGTTAATTTAATTCTGTTTCATAAAACTCACGTAAAGATATCCAGTTCTTTTCCTGTTGGAAATCTCTCTGATATAACATCAACATAATATAAGGTGGGTCGGGGGGGAATTTACAAGATGCGGGATGACTTTAAGGGTTTCGAAACCCTTGGTTTAATTTTCTTCTTTCGTTTTCCCCCGACCCACCTTATATGTTCCGATGTTATAACTAAATTAGCTGTCTTAGTACTAGTATGTCTGGATCTATACATGTTAGTACTACAAGTAGCTACAAACAACTTAATAATGCAACTTCTGAAATATTGCAATACAAGCGAAATTAATTACAAACTTTAGAAACCGCTTTATTGGGTAAGGAACTATTTGTGTATGGCAAGTAATAAACAGGGAGGCAGTAATGAGTACACAGTTACATTCGGTTTAAGTTGCAAAATGCCTGCGAAAATTCGTGCATAATTAGTTCTTCAGTTTGCTAAATGGCCACTGAGCAAACAGACTTAACTCGCTTTTAGGTAAAATATTCCTTGGTACTCCAAATAAACCCTTTGTGCCTTATTCTCTCTTAAGTATTTTATTCTTTTTTTCAGGTAAGAGAAAACAAATATCGGCTGATAAAAACATCAATTTGGTACTTAAGTTAATATTGTATAGCTTTTCTTAAAAGGATTTACGCCCTTGACCAATATTCCAAAAATAAAAATATAGAGTAAGATTATCTTAACGAACATGTCTGACCTTGAGTAAAAAAGCCTGGGGTGATTCGAATTAGGTTCTATCTGTAACCACGAAGACCGCTCCTCGACAGCGCCTTATCGTTCGTCGAGAGACAGCAAATGGCTTTCGAGTCCGAAATTGCACGACGCGACTTGACTATAGCCTTTCTCTAAACTTGAGAAACTTGAGAGTAGGTGAGAGTAGAACGAAAATGAATACAAGACGCTTTGTATTCAGCAACATTACGAACCTGTCCACTCCTTTTACGACGCGACAAATATTTAGGGTTGCGTAAAAACCCAATTTCTCCAAATCTTAGTGGCGCCGGTCGATCACTATGGCTACGTTCCGGCCGTCAGGTTTCCGAATTTCGCTTACTAAGCTGTAAAAATAAACGGCGGCCAACAGGGTCGGGTGACTCGAGCGAGATGGTGGCAGGACGATACGTTAACAGGTCGATTATGCGAAGCCATCGGTGAAAGCACTCGATTCCGGGATCTCTCCTTCGTCGACGGTCGCCTACCTAATGACGGGTTACGCATTTAAATAGCCTGTTTCCGTACCGATCGCTTATTCCAATACAATATTCCTATGGATAACGTTTCCGGCGTTTTCGTCCGGTACAGCATTTATGTCTCCAATTACGTGTCACGTGTTGAATCGAGCCCACATTTCTTGAAATAGTATTAAAAATTGGCGTGACTGAATTCGGCAACCGTGCATTGATCAACGATTTATAGGGGCGGTGAAACGATAAATCGTTTTATAATATCGTGTGATGAATTGCGCTTTTCGAATAGATATTTTTAAACACGTTCAGTTTGGTAATGCAGCCAGTGTCCTAGGGACGCTTCCGACTGGTATCGATATGAATCAGTTGAGCTGCCTCTTAGACTGTTTGCCACCGTCTGCAGTTAGCTCAATTGTTTTAATTGTAGTTTTAATTTGTTTATATTCCTTGATTTTAATTTTCGTGTAAATAAAGTTTTGTGAGCTTTTATACTACGAGCATTAGAAAGAATATCTATTTAATCTTAAAAACAAATAGACGAACCACCCGTACATCGTGTAAATAACCTAACATTTACACAGGCCGCATTGCAGCCGTTTGCTTCTTGAAAGTGTTTTATGTCGATCTTACTTATTCCTATTTTCAATTGTAGGCGAGGTGAATAAGTAAGTGTATTAGTTTACGGTCTTACCCACAGAGGTCTTACACAGTGAACTCTTAACGTTTCGCACTTTGCTGTAATGTTTTTTACACCAAAGCAATTTTTTAAAGCAATTTACAATAAAGAGAGTGAAAGGATTAATTTTTAGGGTTGCGTACCTAATAGGAAAAAATAACCCTTAAAAGATTACATGGTTTTCCGTTTTTCGTCTGTCGAAACCTCAGGAATGCGTGACGGGTATCTAGTTGAAATTAAATTCAAAGAATCAAGTTTGCAACACCTTGGATTTATACCCAGCTGTGAAAAAAAGAAAGTTAACAGCAGATTTCCTAGGGAATGCGCAAAAAACAATACATAATATTTAAGTTTAAACTAAAATTGTCCTTTTGAGCACGCGCTCCTGAAGCAAGCTATGAACTATTTGTTACCGTCAAGTGCGGGATGTTTAATACATCTTGTAAGTGGAATAGGCGTGTTGCCAACATGTTAACAGAAAACGATACTTATTCTTACAACTTTTGGGACAAATAAGTGCATTTGTTGTAAACTTTTGCTTTACTGCATTCTAGTGGTTTTCGCCAACAAATAATATTTTAACTGGGTGAGAATGCACTAGCTACATTTTAAAATACAAAGGAAAGGCATTTTTGAGACAACGCTCAGTCCAAACTGCTGTTTCTATTTGATCAAGTGTTTCAGGATTTTTCAAAAAAATCCTAGAAATGAAGTAAATTGGGTTATTAAATTATGAGATTCGTATAAGTAACGTAGTAAAATGGGGGTTGTTTTTGAGGTTTTTTAGTAATCGTAACCGTCGCCCAATTGGCGCGAAACTTACATTGATTTATATTTCTATTAGATTGAAGAGCAGGTTGAATCGTATAATTTATGCAAGCGTAGCCGCGAGCGGAAAGCTAGTTTTTTGGATGATAATTTAAAAAACCTTTTGGAACAAAAGTTCTTTATACAATGGAACGGGTTTTATTGGGCTCTGCATTATGATAATTTAGCATTTTATCATATCACAAAACCCCGAAGCGACAAACAAATCTACGATTTTGGGTCTTAACCAACCACTTCACCACCACGAAATGTCAACTCACTGTTGAACATCAGTTTAGTTGGATATTAATCAAGCGATGACGTTGAAGAACTTTCATTAAACATTTAAAGACTGAAGAAGGAAGGATCGAAACTTTATCATTGTTTTGAGCTCCCAGAAAATAACTACATATTTTATCTACCTATCTCCGTGATATTTTAAGTATCTAGAAGCAATATTATGCTTATAAATACGCGCGTTTTTACAACCCACAAAAAAGTATAAATTTCCATTACGGAATCTTTTAACATGACAGCGCAAATCTACGCTACTGTGAAGATATTTTTCCTTTATGCAGACTGGTGGCTGAAAATATTAACACGATCTCTGTCTATAATTACATTCAAAAGCCTTACTCCTTAGCTTGTTTTCAGTTCGAAATCCTTTCTTGTTCATTATAGTTTGTGTGGAAGTCTGTGCTGCCTTTACTGCCTTCTTTGTTTTCAGTAATTAATATTGTGCTTTAAGAAATTATCAACGGTGTCCGCGAGCGCAGGTGGCGCTACCGAGTATCATTACCGCGATTTACTCAACAAATCTTCTTTTGGGTAAGATATTTGTGGAACAATACAACTGCTTTAGGGTTAATATTACAACAGCTTTAGGGTTAACAGTACAACAGCTTTACTGCTCGAGTTAACAGTACAACTGTCTTAGGGTTAACGGTACATCTACTTTAGGGTTAACAGTAAAACTGCTTAGGGGTTAACGAACAGCTCAACTTTGAGAATATCTTTGACACCTTGATTGATACCTTTTTAATATCATTTAAATATGAATCTCATTCTAGTGATCTTTTGTTCTATTTAATCGTATTTCAATTTTATCGTATAATTGAATGCGAATATGAAAGGTTTAAACATTATTATGGTTCCTAATCATATTTTTAAAGTCAATTAAGAACAATTTAATATTCTTTTTAAAAGTTATTTATATTTAAAATCTATACAGTATATTTCCAGTGTAATTAATAATGTCTCAGATTTGACTAATTAATGGTTTTATACATTAAGGCCGTTATTCATTTTACAATAGATTTAGGTATGTAATCTATAGAACTAGATTACATTTAATTAAACTTCAAATGTAATCTAGTTTTTATTCAGTTACTCAGTTTAATTTAATTATACTAGCGACTCGCCCGGCTTCGCATGGTTTTATTATAGGTACGTATAGACCTTCCTCTTGAATCACTCTATCTATTAAAAACCGCATGAAAATCCGTTGCGTAGTTTTAAAGATTTAAGCAGTCAAAGGGACATAAGGATATAGGGACAGAAAAAGCGACTTTGTTTTATACTATGTAGTGATGATGCGTTATCATTTTCTGTCAACCTTATACTAACTGGTAATTTAAACATAGGGACATAGGGTCATAGGGACAGAGAAAGCGACTTTGTTTTATACTATGTAGTGATTTTCGAAACATCAACCTCAATTCAAATACGGTATCAATCAATGTACAAAACGATTACTTAAGTTCGTATTTGACGATACAATACCTACTGTAAACATAAAGTGGTACCCGCATCGAAATCTGTTTCATGTTCTACCTTTAATCTGCGATAATGGCAGTCGCGGTTTGAATTTAAGTCCCAAACTATCCAACGTATTTCCTAACTTATTTTATGTTTATATAGGTAGAAGTTTAATAAGTTTGTAGTTTATGGAGATATTATGGTAGGTATATATTTATTTAAATAATAAGAAACGTATACATTACACTATTATTACATCTGTATAATTATTAACTTAAATATAATTACGGTTAAAATATATTCTTAATGTGGTCTATTCACATATTAAGTATAACTTAAAAATAAAAGAACATGCAACTCCAAGACCTATACTTATCCAAAAAATAAATAAGTCTAGCTAGATCTAGATCCCTCTGTTATAGGTACAACAAAATAGGAACCTATTAATTAGTATACACTCGTACTTTTTTAAAATTCTGGTGCCACATTCGAAAGAGTTATTATTATTTAATGTCCAGTCCATCCTAAGGTAGATCCTACAAGAGATCGCTCATAGCGATAAGACTGCCCTTTATACTTCTTCTCTTAGTATTTCTGCCTGCATTTTCACAGAATAAATAATAGTACAGGTGTTGTTTCCTGCCTTTGCGTGGTATATTAAAATGTTTGCGTGGTGTACATTTATCGAGGGTCTGTACTGTACAGACCCTCGATAAATGTACACCACGCAGCAACGATAGGTACCTTGTACAGTGTACAAGGTACCTATCGTTCCTGGTGGAGTTAAAACAAAAGGCTGGTGAAGTATTTTCTATACACTTTAATTTGGTGCTCAAACAAAGATGAGCCTCGATTTCACGTTTACTTTGCTGTTGAAACGAGTTTTAACAGTAGTCGTTCGTCGAAATGGTGGAAGTTTGTTTAAAACCGGCACACCATTTTTGTTTTAATAAATTTTTGTAATGAAGGTATTTAAATAATTATATACGATTTTAATTATTTTTAGTAGATGAAATACGAATATTTACTGTATCCGGAATTAAATTATTTCTGATGTGTGTGTGTAGTATCTACTACGAAAAGTCGGACTATCACATTTACATTATACAGGGTTATAGGTATTTAATGATTAAACTCGAAAAAAAATCAAAACAACTTTTGTTCTTTGATTTTTTCTAATTCAATGATTTTTTCCCATATAACAAAAATTTATCAGCAAATTTCCAGTTCTAATTTCCCCTCGGCCGAGCAATTGTGTAGCAGTCGTAGCACACAGCTAACTGCGCACTCGTCAGAATCGAATAAATGAAACATAGGTAGGTATGTAGGCATTTACGAGACATAAAGAATTTAATAGAAATCTCATTCAAAACTAAAAAAAAATTAAATCTGAAGATGTATTTATGTATTATCTACGTTTTGGCAAAAGTCATAGAACAAAAGTTGTTAGTCTCGAATGCCCCAAGTCGCCTCTAAGACGTTAATCATTAAATACCTATAACCCTGTATATTCAATGAAACGACTCACTCAATAATTCAATTATAATAATTCAATCGAACTTCACTTTAGAAGTTCGTTTGATCAATCAAATCATATTCTATCCCAGAGGAGGTAATAAAGAAAACGTTATCCCAATAATCCTATCCTCCTTTAAAGGTCTTTCAACAACGGAAATAATATATCCTTACATTGTACACGATTTCTTGTTAAAATGTACCTTAATGTACCTACATATTTATTACTTAGAATTTTCACATTCATCATTAAAAAAATATTCTCTACCCAACGTTCCAATTCAAATTTTAACGATACTATTGTTTAATTATCGCTGGAAATCTAAGTATCTTATATATTATTCTATCTTATATATTATAATATTAAATGGAGAAGTCTGTGTGAATATTTGTTAAAAGTAATCTCCGTAATTACATAAGTTATTTACATGAAATTTGGTGTTTAGATAGGACCTAGAATAAGACATAGGCTAATAACATTTTCAAAATTTGACCTCTTAGGGGGTTGAACAGGGTGGTAAAGTTTGTATTGACAATATTTTTTCCTTGGTTAGGGGTTGTGTAATAAATTTCTGAAATTTGTATACAAAAAAACTCTGCATCGCGGGCGAAGCCGCGTTGCGCATCTAGTAAATACTTCATCATCGAAATCTTTCGAATAATTTTTCCCAATACCTTTTTTATGGTGTAAAATAACAAATTACTTTAGAGGTTACAGTTTTTTCGGGAAACATGTTAGGTACTATCATAGAAAATAGTTTTTGATAGGTAGAAAAATATATCTACCTGCCAAAATATTTGTAAGATAAACAGATATTCTTTAGTTATTTAAATAACTCTACTGTATTATCCGTTACCTACTTCCCTGCGTTGAACACCTTTTAGTTACAAAATTGTCAACGCAGTTTACTGCGATTCGCTTTTCTCATTTTTGCGGTAATGTTGACAGCCACGAGCGCTCCCTGGCGACCGTTTATAGCGACTTTTAATACCGTCACGGAAATTAGTTATATTACGCGTTTATCCGGCTCGACGACTATATTATATGGCTATTAATTCTGACAACTCCCGGGGAGATTGGAGACCGCGAGATAAATGAAAGATATTATGTCACTTTGTACAAAATGATGAAGGAAGCACGTACACTTTCCAATTAACGAATTCGTACTGAGCCTGTTTGCTACGCAGACTCTTAAACTGGATCAATTTAAAGCGGGGTTCGTGAAGTGCCAACAAATCACGTTTTGGATTCCGATCGGATTTTTCTATCGAATTCCCAGCTTCTTCGTTGGGAGCCGGTCCAGTGAGCAACAAAGTTAGTCTTCCTATCTACGCGCGACCACTGAAATTTATTGTGCATTCCGTTCCAATTATCGCTTTCCTAATCTTTATTTCTTTAGCTGTAGTGGTTTTTCCTGTGATAATCTTAAAGACATTTTCTAGATTTAAATTGAATTTGATTTGCAAGGTACAATAAAGTAAAGTGAAGTTTATGTTCTTACAAATTTAAAACAAAAAACATAGGGTGATCTTAACAATTTTGAAACATATTGCGATCTAAGAATAAAAAAATAAATTTCATATTATTTTGGATAGTAAAAATAAAATCTAAGTACTAGAACAATGATTGTCTTCCGTTCTAGTTTACGGTAAGCCGTCTTGATGCAAAAATGATTGTATTAAATCTAAAAGGTTATTATGAATAAAAAAGATTATAAAACATTAATTTGCTTGTAGTCAATACTAGATGTGCAAAAATGAAATAAGTTTTAAATTTATAAGTAGGTCTTAATTTTCTTTGTTAACAAAATATTCATGTATTTACCTCTGTTAACTTTGTTTTATATTTACTTATGTCGGAAGTTTGCTGAAAATCCGGTTCACAATTAAATAAGTTTTAATTAATTACTGTAATGCAGGTACTTATGTTAATTAATTGTTTCATTTCAATTAGCAACAAAAAGTAGGTTGATGAAAATACACTGCATCCTTTATTTGAAAAATTCTTTATCTACTATTATAATTTTTGTAGTAACTACTAACGTGAAATAGACTTCTTTAAATGTACATTCAGAATGTTGACCCAAATGAGGTCGAATAACTTTAACATCACAATCATTTACTTCTTTTATGCTTTTTCTTGTAAAAATTTATTGGTATTTTATATTTTTTATACCCTAGCTATTTATTTATAAAATAATAGTTATATGCTTTGTTCTAAACTAAAGTATCTTTGATATATTAAAAAACGATTGAACACAAAATATATTACAAGCCCTATTAAATCCTGTCACTTTAAAATAGTACGATCCGTAGAAGAAACTGGTTCCCAGAAACTTCTTCATTTTTTGATCCGCATTTACAGGTGCCGTGTAAGTGCCCTAAAAATAAAAAAATATACAAAATTAAACAAGGACAATTATTGGTTTATATTTACACTAGCATTCCACACGCGGCTGCGCCCGCGTAGACTGTATTGTATTATTGTTTTGCTTTATTTTTATCGGTTTTTTTAAATTCCTGAAACACATGTTTTAATTTATGATTATATCAGTACATACTGATTTCAGGTCATAAACATGCTACATTAAAATTTTCAAATTAAGACTTAGCGGGTTTCTGTGGAGTAAAAGGTATCTACACTCCAAATTTCAGTTTTCTAGGTTCACCGGTTCGGTTTTTATAATTATGTAATATATTATTAATAATATATAAATTACATATTATTATTATTAATATGTTATTTAAAAAATACGTATATCACAAATTGTACGACTAAAGGTAGCCTTCCGTTCCTAGCGACCGCGACGCGCGACCGCGATCGGGTATGAATTTATATGGAGTTACGCCCACCGGTCGCTCGACCGCGGTCGCGCCATGTGTTTATTGCTCCATATAAATTCATACAAAGCAGTGGGTCGCGCGACCCGGTCGCGGTCGCGCGTCGCGGTCGCTATGAACGGAAGACTAACTTTAGGCGGGACTAGGCCCCCAATTTGCAACTTTGGGTTATTGTTATCTATCTTAAGTGTTATCTATCTTAAGTGTTATCTATTTAAAGTGTTATCTATCTAAACTTTTAACTAAGTATCTAATGTGTTATCTTTCTAAATTATTATCTATCTAATCTAAAGTGTTATCTATCTAAACTTTTAACTATCTAAAGTATTATCTATCTAAAGTTTTATCTATCTAAAGTATAATCTATCTAAACTAAACTATCTAAAGTGTTATCTATCTATATTGTTATCTATCTAAAGTTTTATCAGTCTAAAGTGTTATCTATCTGTATCTGTGTGGAAAAGTGTTACCAATTTCACCACCGAATAACTCGTCATTTTAACCTACTTTAATCGTTACTTTTTGGGACACCGATTTGATCTCATTACCTTGTTGATTTTGCACGAGTTTGTTAGATTATAGGCGTCTTTCAGCACTGGCCCTACCACGAAATGCTGACAAGGTTTATTCAGTATAGATTGCCATAACTTTTTCGTGCTGTTGTTCTGTAGGGTTGAAACTTCAATTTTTGTCTGCGAATTGCAAAACTTTGTGGGTGAGAATATACTCCTAAGACTATAAAAAAGGGGGAGATATTTGTGATTATTATTTACCGTCAATATTTGGCAGTCTTTCGGTATATTGGTTATAAACAATATATCAGTTGGGATATGTGACCGTTCCAGTTGAACATTACCACAGTTAACTGCTTTAGGACCTTTGCATATGCTTATCTTATCCCAGTCCAGTTTGTATGGCCCCTGTAAATAAAAGCGACAAAAAGTCTCTCTCAAAAAAATCTTGAATGAAATTTACAGAATTCAAAGCGTATCGTGAGGCTCTTTCAAACAAATTGATCTAATCTCTAAGGAACAATACGCATGGAAGAGCACATTTTCTGTTTACAATTGAAATAGGTACCATCTTTGAAGTTATTTTAATCTGTTTTTCCAATCCCTTTTATAATACGACTTGAGAATTGAAGAAAACAGCCAAAAATTTCAGATTTATTTTCCTCAAATTATTTCAAAATAAGAAGTAAGTACATACATTTCCTGAAATACTTGTTTATCTCAATCTCAGACTCAGATCTCAATGTTGAATCCTACTAATATTATAAACGCGAAAGTTGTAATCATGGATGTTTGATACTCTTCCACGCAAAATCTACTATATAAATATAAACGGATATGGATGAAATTTGGCACAGAGATAGTTAGTCTGGAATAACACATGGACTAGATTTTATTCCGGAATTTCCACGGGAACGGGAATTACCACGTGTGAAATCGCGAGGCGCTGCTAGTCAAAAATAAAACCGACCAAGTGCGAGTCGACTCGCGCACGAAGGAGTCCGTTTCTATAAAAACGGCAAAAAAATCATATCTGTTGTATATTCTTTTTTTTTGTTTATAACACAAAGCTCTTTTTAGCTTAGCACTAGATGATTCTATATATATTGTCTAGTATTATTTATTTATATATAAATCTTACGTACGTATTTATTGAGCTCTGTCTGGTTAGCCACAAATTGAAACAAGACAACAAATATAATTCCAAAGACTAGCATCATTATTAGTCTGCTGAAATCCACAAGGGCTTTCCAGTGATCAAACGAATACTATGAAATATGTCACAAATTACGAGAAATATTATCAAAATAATTTAAATGATAAAATGGCGTCATTATAAACCTAATTTCCGGCTGCTGTGGATTGATAATTATCCAGATACAAACAAACAAAGTAGATTCATTATTGTGTTTTATGGAGCATAAAATTGTATCAAATTTGTACTGGTTTGTTTCTGATACTGATCAATAGAGTAAAATTTATGAAATCATTTTAGTCTACAATAATTTGGCGTGTTTAAAAAACTATAAACAGACTTTAAATTCTTTCAAGCAAAAATGAACACATCCTCAATCATAGAAAATAGCATTATTAAGGATAGGTAACTCAAAACAGATCAGATCTGAACCTAATTTAATTGAGATAACAAGACCAGGTTTCAAAAAAATATCATCTAAATAAAAGTTCCAAATAAGAGAAATGTTCTGAATACACAAAAAAAGTTTAAAAAAAGCTGGAGCTTGTTTGCAAAAGTAACTCTGTATCTGTATGTTTCTTTTTACGTCTTAAGGTTAAACAAGTCGGTTATTTTATCCATGAAAACGTGAAAGGGTAACTTAACTCGATGTTGGCCATACATTATCTATGTTTATATACTTACATCCGAAAAATACAAATAAAATAGATTCAAAATTTTTGTATTTCATTACTAATCTTAGCCCAAATTTGGACGAAAACAGAGTTGGACAAAATTTGAAAAAAAAAGTAGGTACCAACAAACTTAGTTATTAAAAAGATGAAATGAATTTATCTTGAAAAGCTATACTAAATAGCTTTTTTTATAATGATGTTAAATGTGATAGTCTGTTAAAATTTTATACAGGGTTGTTTCAGGAATGAATCATTTACATCCTATTTTTAAAATGTCACATGAGTCAGTAGTAGGTACACGCATGCGATATTTGCTCACTCCTTACACTATGAGATATTTCTCCTGCTGAAGATTTCGCGCCGTTGACTTGTTCAACCTAGGATTAAAATTAAATTCACTAAGGGAGAACGCATGCGAACCAGCTTTTAAATTATTAATTTGATTAAAATACTCTTGGAATTGATTTAACTTCTTTTGTTTACCCCCTTTAAATCGTAAATGACATTCTGCCTGGCCATGAAAATAGACATTTAATCGGCATAGGTCGCTACGAGTAAATGAGCTCGAGTAATCATTAGTGCATTTTATTTCAGCGGGCGTTGCGTTGCCTGAAGCCTGTAGACTTAATGCGTTTTCCCATTACCTGTGCCCTCATCACGACGCTACGTTAATATTTAAAGCGAATATATTTTTAAAGGTGCTTGTTATTGGAGTGAAAGCCAACAGACTTTAGTTTGCTCCGTTTTCATCTTTGCTTATTGATATACATAGTCTTTGATTTTGAAACATAAAGCCACTCTTTAGTTTGCTCCGTTTTCATCTTTGCTTATTGATATACATAGTCTTTGATTTTGAAACATAAAGCCACTCTTTAGTTTGCTCCGTGTTTCATCCTTGCTTATTGATAAACATAGTCTTTGATTTTGAAACACAAACCCACTGCAAGTAAATCCACGTTCTATCTGTTACATTATGTTTGAGGAAATATTAACTATTGAAATATTATTGACTCAAGTGAGAGATGTACCAAGATGTAGACTTCTGAACGCAGGAGCCTAGATTGGTAGCTTTGGGATTTGAGCCTCCTTGTGAATATTACACGTAAAATATTCGAGAACAAAATAGCCACATGCAAAATAGACTTCAGTAGGTATACTCTCGAGATAATTGTATCGATTTTTCGTAAGTCAATGCTCAAGAAAAGCGAAAAGGCTAAGGAAGTCTGCCCTGTGGCGTTTCTCAAGGCTAAAGGAGATTGTTATGAGGGAAAATGTTTTTACTTGGAAATAATGGCAAAAGTAAAGAAGCAAACATCAACTTGGCAATGAATGACACTGAAATTTATCTGATAATTTCAAAATTACACCGTTGTATTCATCTAATAAAACTTAACACATTTCTTTTAATTTATTTCCATCGCAGCTTTCATATCTACTATTTATTTACTAAGTTTTTAATCTAATTAATACATTACTTATACAAGAAAAGAGAAAGACCATTATCATGGGTCTTTATACCACTAAGGATTTTACACAGAAAATAAAAACCGACACATTGATCCATTACACAGTAAGTATAGCTTTTTAGTGTTGGAATTTGGAGTACTTACATACATATAAAACGTACGTTCTGTAAGATGCATGTATTTAAACTGAATAGAATATTTAAAAACGTTAAAAATATATTTGCTGTTCATTTAGATATGTAGGTAGGTACCTACCTACATAGCTATAAAGTATAAGTACTACTCAAATGCACTCTGTCCAGTGGTGCTAGTCTTCCCGCCGCTCCTCGACCTCGGCTTATGTGGCGACTGGGCTTACTCTAAATTGCAATTAAACAAAGTTGGGCACTCACCAGTCTAACAATACAGTTTGAATTGTATTGTTGAAAGTATAACGGTAGGAAAGCTCGGAAATTCACAATCTATATCGCTTACGAAATTCGAGCCAGATGCGAATGAGATATTACATTTCCATGCAGAGATCTGACGCTCGATTTTATGAATGGCATACGGCAAGTTTAATCTTGTTTAATGATGAGACTAGATCACATGAAGGAGCAAGCCGGAGTGGGATTCGAAGATCAGTACCTCACGTTCGCTCATTTTCGCTGTTGAGTCCACATTAAACGAACGCATGTGGACCCCAAGGGGCTGTCGATGGAGCACGGCCGAAGGCAAACAAAGGCCGTCGCTTGCTTTCGCTGTGAGGTCCACACAGGTTCGTTCGGGTTTGTTTATTAGCCTTCGCTCGCTCTCGTTCGTTTAGTCTAGACCCACCATAAAGCCACTGCGATTTTGAAACTGTGTCTTGCGATTTTTTGCTGAACTCCCAAAGCTCCTCGCAAAATCGTAAAACGCAAAACCCAGCTTTAAAGTCACGGCTGTGTGTTGGAGGCATATGATATTCGAGCGCCTGATAAGTGAACCTACTTCGGAGTTAATTTAGTGAAATAGCTTCGAAATCTTGCGCACACATCTGCGGGTAGTTTAATAACGTGTTTGAAGAGCCGTGTCCCGGTGGATGAATGCGAGGATTCTAATACGATTCGCCCCACCTTCGACCGCTGTCGAGAATATAGACCCTCCTTCATATTACTTCCCCTTTCATATGAATCCTACCTCGTCTTCGCCATTCATAAGGATAGGGCATAGTTTACATATTTTGATGGGAGGCCATTAATTTTAATAATCCGTGGTAGCACGTTATATCCATGTTGGCGGATTTACAAGCACGCACTAGATTTACGAGTGGATCTAAACCGAGGATAATTAATGCTCTCATTAAATTTTAAGCGGTACCTGCACTTGACTGCTAATAATGCTGCCAATAAACCAAATAATAAATATATGATTCGATTGCATTGGATGACTTGGAGATTAACTGCAAAATTATCAAAGTAGAGAGCAATTTGTGGAAAATCACGCTTATCACTACATAGTATAAAACAAAGTCGCTTTTTCTGTCCCTATGTCCCTATATCCCTATGTCCCTTTGAATGCTTAAATCTTTAAAACTATACTACGATACTAGCAACCCGCCCCGGCTTCGGACGGTTTTATTATACGTATAAACCTTCGTCTTGAATCATTCTATAAATTAAAAAACCGCATCAAAATCCGTTGCGTAGTTTTAAAGATTTAAGCATTCAAAGGGACATAAATACATAGGGACAGAAAAAGCGACTTTGTTTTATACTATGTAGTGATTAAGATTGACAATATGAGTCATAGAAATGTTTATAAGGTTATTAACTATCTATGTATTATCTGTCCTGTAACGGAGCTATTATAAATAAATAGGTAGGTACTATGATCGATTGAAGTGGGTTTAAAATGAAATGAATCAACTTCATTATTGGAAATGTACTGTAAACAACCCAACGCACTTAATTGTTTCAAAGATGTTTTTTTTTTATGTTTTATTCATGTTTTATCAACCCGAACCACTTTAGAGCATCAATAGCAAACATTAATAAGTATTAAAAGTTATGCAGCAGCTTGTTTCCACATTCAATGTAACAAATGGACGATACCCTTCCGGAATGCTGAATAACATCGAAAAGAGCAAAATACCGAAAACGGAATTTGTTTCTGTTTCATCGTAAAGGATAAAGCTAAGTTAATAACGTTTTCTTGTGGTTTAGTCGTAGCTTAAAAAATATGGATATAAAAATTCACGCGTGAGCACGGAAGGCCCGTATTTATTCATAAGTTTATAACTGGAATAAGCAATGCTGTTTTTTAATAACGCGCCTCAAGATAACGTTTTACTTATTTATATTCCAGTGTATCGGCCACGAATTGGATTTTACGTATCCTTGTCACAGCCTTACGATATCACACTAATATAATATAAGTGTGTCCATTTTATTTTCTTTTTAATTTTTGTGTTGTGTTTGTTAATTGTAATTTGTGTGTGTGTAAATGCTTTAGATTGAATTATGTGGAAAAATAGGTAGATGTATGACTGACTATTATTAATGTGTTAATAATTTATGTATAAAATTTCTAATTAAGTTTGAAATAAGATGTACGCTATAGCATTGGGTGCCCCCGTAATTATAGATGTACTTTTTAAATAAATAAATAAATAAATAAATAAATAAAAATTTATAAAAATGGGAAAGTTTAGCTGGATGTTTGTTGTCTCTTCACGCCAAAACTGATCGAACTGAAATCCACTGAGATTTTGAATATACGTAGTTCTAATCCTGGAATAAAACATAAGCTAGGTACTGTTTATCATGCTGGTGAAACTGCAGGGCAGAGCTAGTTACTTAATATTACTATAGTAAATACAGCCCCTGTCCATTTGTTCACACAGGTGAAAAATCACCAGGATTTCTGTCCATATAAAATAACAAGACAGATGTGAATCCCTCATTGATTCAGACACAGAGCTCATATTGCGAATAATACTGAAAGTAGTTGAGCGTCTCGTCGTAGCTCGGGCACAGGCTCGGGTACAAAGCAAACGGTATTATTAAATCACTTCGGACTGTACCTGGATCGTTTGGGTCGATATCCACATAGGTAAGATCATTTGATCCTTCAATAATACGGAAGTCATCACCATTGACACACATTTCATTGCTGCCTGACAAGAAAAAGAAAGAACTAATATTTTATTATCATCAATTTCAAGTCTTATTTAATAAAACGATATTTCAGATATTGATGAAATTTATACGGGTCCACACAAAAAGCATCAGCTTTTAAATACAAAAAAATATCACAATTGGTTTTCGTAGAAAAAGTAATGATGGAAAAAGTAATGATAAAATCCAAAAAAGCTCTAATTCAGAACCTCCTCATTATTTAAAGTGATTTAAAGAAAATTTCATTATAAAAAGATGACCTTAGTAAAAATTTATACATAAACAGTTATACTTAGTTCATCGCTCTTTTTTGTACATCTATAGTCTATATACGGTCCAGCTAAACTCTCTTTTGAGAACTGTCTTTAGATCTCGATTGTAAGACAAAAATACGTTCCCCTGAGAGTCTACGACCCTATAAAATAGATGGCTAGGTCCGCCCTTGTCGATGTCTCGGTGCAAAAGTCTACTATAGCTGAGTAAGGTACTTACGAGCGCTCACAGAGCTTGAAGGGTGATGAATGAGTGCTAGTACACCGAAGGCAGCTGCTTATAACGCTGCGTTCAAATGATTAATAGACTTTTATTCCAAATTAGCTGAATAATTCTGATATGGAACGGCAAATTGATGATTAAGTTTTCGAAATTGATCACAATGTACAGCATCAGCATACTCTAGTTGAAAGAACATATAAATAATTGAGGAAATGATCTTAGAATTATAAAGAAAGCGATTTCATTATTTTCATGACGTCAGATAACGAAACAGAACAAGGAAAAATCTAATGAAATTACAATCTGGTGAACGGAACATTGAATATATATTATTTACCATGATTTTCAGAATACTCACTAAGCTTTCTTATTCTATTTTGATTGAGTCATTTATTTGCGGAATTGGAGTGTCCGGAAAGTGGGCCCTTGGCACTTTTTCGTTTTCCTTGGGAATTACCTCTGTGTAATGTTTGCAGGTACGTGACGAGAGCTTGGGTCGGTCTGGTCATTAACTTTTTTATTTTTTTAGTTACACTCAGACTTGTGAATAGACACTTTAATTAAAGTGAAATGAAATGAATTAGGTTTATTAGATACGACACAAAAAATACTGAAATAAGAAAAAAAATACAAAACAAATTGTAACTACTTAATAACACACGTTCATCATGTCACACGAATTCATACCCAAATTGAATATCGAATATTTTTGTTAGCCTGTACTGTCGCACTGCGTAGCAAAGTCCTCCCTTCCTTCCCACTTCCCAGAATATCGATTGGTAGGTTCTATTTTCTACACTCACTAATCACAGAAATTCATGTATCTTTATATGGTTTTTACTTCTGTATCAAACCTAGATATTGTATACGAACCTACATTGCCAGTCAACCTTCCAATGTCAACCTCGATTCTGACCAAATAGTTGTCGTGCCACCGCCGACAATACTGTTCATTAGCTATGCGTTCTACGAATGACTAACGTACTAACTAGTAAAGCTATATATATTGTTATGTTCTGTCACACATCACTAGATTTATCCTCCTAGCGCAGGACATTAGAGTGTTAATATAACAAGTAAACTCATATATTCTATGTGCAAACAGATTTTTCAATGCAATAGCGCAGGAAGATTTTTTTAATACTTCTCGAAGTAATTTGAAGCGTATCTGTAACAAAAACTTCTTTATTTCTTAAGTTGATTTTTTTTAACTCCGATGGAAGGTCGGTCCTTTAACCTAGGGTCAGGTGCAACGTGCATTGGGTTGGAGGCACGGCACACGGCATTTTTTAAGTAAGTACCTTTAATGTAAATGTGTCGTAAGATTCTGTAATCTGTACTCGTATTTTTTTAAATATCTTTTGATTTTCACATTTAACTGAATGAAATTTCAACGGATAGTAGGTACAAAGCAAATCTTGCATTAAAACTTATTGATCCAAATAACGTAGTTTTATCGAGTTCCTCTCAGAAACTCGGAATTTTATTTGTATTTTTGGTCGCAAGAAAATATAACGTCGAAACTTTTGTCCAAACCTTCAAACTTTCAATAGAGTTGACGAAGCTTATAAACTGTGCAGAACGGAACTTGAATTTTTAATGATTACCTACACAAAGACTCGAAACTTCATCAACTTATACAGTTTTGTAGATAAAGACGTTCAGAGCCAGCTAAATATCAGTTCCTTTGTTTCACCTATTCCCAAAAATATTTTGTTACTAGCTAGTAATACAGCTGTAATGAGAAAACTCAGGATTTTTTGACGAACTCAGTGGCGCAGCAGGCGAGAGTCCACCTGCAAGAGTTTGCGGGTTCGATTCCCGCCTCGGAACAAATTTGTGTACGATCTGCAGAAATTTGTTCCGTTTTGTGTGTTTTTTTATGTATCATAAAAATATCTAAGAATCTATGTATATAATGTATTAAATATATCAGTTATCTAGTACCTATAAAACAAGCTTTCAGTAGCTTACTTTGGGTCTAGATGGTGTGGATTGTCCAGCATTATATATTATTTTTAGTTAGAGAGAGATATTGTAGGTAAAAACATTTTGCTATGTTTGTAGACTTCATTCCTGTAATAACGAGTATAGCGTACTCGTAAGTACATACAACTCTCGCTACAAACAAGTCTCGAAGCAAATATGTACTTTTCTTAAAACTTCGATAGGTTTCACGGAATCAGACAAAACCAACATTTCTTGGTAAACGATCGAGAAAACGCTTAGGCACTTTTTCCTTTTGATGTCCTATTTCCCGTATGCTACTCATTTTCGTATATTTTGCGGTCCCTCAAAGATAAAAAACCCTCAACTTCAAGATAAACTCAGAAGTTTTCTTGTGAGGGATAAGTAAAAGATATTATTTTCTTTTCTCTCTATACCCACATTATTTTGTTACACGTATATCTTATTTCAATTTCTCTGCCAACGCCGGCAACATAGTGATCACATCAAATTTTCCACTCGATCTCTTCCCTCGTTGTCACCTCGTTCCAATCAGGTTTTCCTTGAGCTTACTTGATCCGTTTTGTAAATTATTTGAACGGTCCCAGTTTTTGAGAATCCAGTCATTGAAACAGACTGTTTCCTTTTTAAAGTTCTGAAGACGTTCTGTATGAACGGACATCAATAAGTCTTTGTGGTTCGGTTTTCCTTCGGTTTTGTCCATTGTGAGCGGCTCCCGGCTATCATCTAGTGCAGGCCTCCATCATTTACATAATCAATCTGAACCCAGCGTCTATCCCAGTGTAATGACGCTATTCAATTAATAAGCGCTTTGCCAATTTCAACCTTAATTTATAGCAGGACTCATGACGTTGTAAGATCAAAAATTAAAGCATCTAATTATAGAAACGTATTGTTTTGTGTATTAACGCTTGTATGAATTTAGATTTATATATATAATGGTGTTCCTACTTTATTACGACCGATTGGATATTTCAGAGAATTTTCCATCAATCAAATTAAGACTAAGCGACCGGATATCGGTCCCAAAGGAGGTCCGGAGATAAATTCGCTTCATGAATCTATGAACAAACTAGTGAACTGGACATAATTTCGTTAATGGAAAACAGACAACCGGATAGATGGTCTAATGTGTTACTAAGAGTACTTACTTACCTAAGGAATTTTCAACGAGACACTTAATAAAGTGAACGTAGCTCGGTCCATGACGAGGGCTCTTCAATTAAAACTGTTCAAGTTTGTTTAAATGTCTGTGTAGACCCATCCGACAGAGTTACAACACAGATTTCACTCTAAATAAACATTCAACCTAATCTACCGCACATTCCGGGATAAAGCGAAATTGTTTTAATTCCGAGCAGTCTTTGACTAAGATTTTGGTAGATTTAAAGGATTTCCTTATAAAAAACTAAGACCGGTCTATGTAGAATTGGTGATGGCAATTTGTGATCCTCCAGGCGTATTTAACTGCGGTTTAGACTAAGAGATTATGTTTTACCTTCAGTAGGGCAAACTTAGGAGCCCTTGGATTCAACATCTAATTCCTTACAACTTAGTGAGATTAACCCTTCATGCCAACTTTGACTTTATTGTCAAACTAATTGCTTCATACTGAGCCCATACGGAAACTTGGGCTAATGGATACGATACACAGCCATATGTGCAAATTTAATTAGTGTAATAACCCTGGGAAACGGTCCACGGATTGAATCAAGAGTTTTGAGATTTGGTAGGTACATAATCCTTTGTTATCGATGAAGACGTTATTATCCATAAACCGACGTTTACTCTGTCTTCTAAAATCTTATCAGAATCCGAACATGTTTTGTCATTTAGAACCTTAAGCCTATTTATGTAATTCTCATAAGCCGCTTAATCGTCCATCTTGTACTTAATGTTTGAGCTTCTAAGATTCGGATAAGGCGTGTGGGGCGAAGAGGGAAGTTTCTTACTCACCACATAAAATAAGTATCATTTATCTCTATAGAAGTGACACTCAAGAGACTTGGCGTCTGTTTTACGCACCTTGACTTTACCCTGTTGACTAGAAACTTTTTCGTCGGGTTTTTGAAGAACACTTCGTTAATACCACGCCGGCCCAAATGGCTAGCACAACAATATTAAGATACTCTTAGAACTACTTTCCTTTTTTGACGCTTTTTCACGGTATTCTTTTCCGTCGGCTAACTAACGAAAAAGCCAATAAAAACAGTTGAATAACTTTCTGTCAGTCACGGACACGGAGTCAATCATATAGGTAACTCTTTCTGTTGATGCGGTCTGTGAATCAAACTTCGACTGTCTCTGCTCTTGTAGAATGCCTACTACTGATATGTAGAATGTGTAGGTATATATCTATAGATATTAAATCGGAGGTTGGCTACCCTGCCAACAATTTGCTGGTTCGAGCTACGCACAGGTACTGTCACGCCTCATTACCCTAACTTAATGCTCGCCAAATCACTCACTCCATCATGAATAAACAAGACTTTAGCTTAAACCTCAGAAAGTCACGTCGTTTGATTGCGCCGAGAATTATTTTGCTATCTCTAGCCTAAATGAGCCCTAAAAAAAGTTTATTATAAATTTTTTATATGAAAAAAAAAACATTAGATTCCATTGAAATAAAACGTCCAGGAAATTAAAAACTTTGCAGAACTTCAATAAAGCCGGATTAAATTATTCCTGCATTCAAAGTTTTCATAGAACAAGCGATACCGGTTATCTTTTGCTTTTTGTTCTTGGATAGTTATGGAAGCTACTTCTATTAGCGGTGATGCTTTTGGGGTTAAAAGTTTTGATATCGTGCCAATTCGCAATGAATACAATATAATACTAACCCGCGTTTTTTGGATGAATCATGCTATGCTTTGAGGAACAATTATATACAGTTTTGTTATATTGTCGGGCTGTTTGGCTGACACGCCAACATTTTACAAACTTTAACATACCTGTTTTATGGTGCTGCATGGAAACAATTTTCTGTTGTGTCGTTCTATTCTGTAGGAAAAAAATCTAGGCTGACTAACTGATAAAATTTTTCATATTGATATGTGAACCAAAATGTGACATCGGCATTATACCTCTAGTTCCATTGTCGTTCGCATTAAATTTCATTTCTATCAAATTTGGGTCCGTGTTTAGTTAAAATTTTGGTATACAACTTTGCCCTCGGGTAATTCATAGCTGTGTCACTAATTAATTGTTATTGATCAAAACATGTTATTATCCATATATACTTTAAATCACTACATAGTATAAAACAAAGTAGCTTTCTCTGTCCTTTTAGTTCCCATGTATGCTTAAATGTTTAAAACTACTCAACGGATTTTGTTTCGGTTTTTTTAAGAGATAGAATGATTCAAGAGGAAGATATAGACGTATAATAAAACCGTGTGAAGCCGGGGCGGGTCGCTAGTTTTAAATGAAGCGTTTAGTAATTATCTTATTATGTAAATGGTAGGGTATACCTGCCGGGCCATTATTATTAAGTAAGACACACCTATACTCATTTGTTGTTGCCTGAAATAAATAATGAGAAAATCTGAATATGTTTTTGATAAAAACAATATGATGAAACTCGTTAGTATTTTTATGTCTAAACAGTTTTATTTGTACCTATCTATTATAGGATCTGTATGTACCTACTACCTACTTCTGACAAATCGTCACAAATAAATATGAAACGCAGGAATCCATTTTAAATTGTGTCTGCGTAAAATAATAGATTGCGTTTACAGAAAACCTATTCAAAATAAATACCGCACAAAAAACTTGCATGAAATTCGTACGAGGAATGTTTACAACAAACATACTTGTATAAAAACCTGAAAGAAGGCACTTCCCCTAAGATTATATAACATAAGGGTATTCATACATTTTCTTCACCCATTTTATAAGCGTACGTGTCGAAAGTAACGTTATGAAAGATCGTAGGTATCGATCACTCCGCGATAGACCTCGTTTTCATACTTGGCTAACAAGATACGCTTAAAAAATAAGTTTTATGCAACGAGAAGCCTTCCTAATTAGATTATAAATTGAGAGAAAGATACGTAAGTATATAACAAGTTTTTAATAAGTATTCTATTTGTATTTCTGTTTTAGGCAGTTTTGTTAATTAAGCTGCTATAAAATTAACGCTTCTCCGAAATCAATTTAAATAAAAATATATTTTGGTCAAACAAAGCAATGTAAAACAAAAATGAGAAAAAAATCCGTTAAACAAAATCTGATGCTCCATATAACCAATATTCACGAGGACCTTGCTACTTATAAATGAAAACAAAACCATTTTTCAACTCTCTTTTGATAATAATGACGCTATTTATCAACGAAAAGGGGTAGGTAATTATTAACGCTTATTCGAACCGGTTCGTTTGTTTTCTTACAGTTATTGTGCGTGTGATATATTTTTTGCCTCGTAACTGGCTATCGTTGGGAATGGCTTCCAGTGATATATCGTTGCGTTGAATATGCATGTTGTGATGAAAAATGACGAAAAAGCGTGTGAGAGGATTGTGGCGTGGAAGTGTTACGTTCATAGAGTATAGCGCTCGCTCTCGGATTCTGTCTCGTTCAAACATTCCGTCTCTATCTCTCTCCGAACCTATGAACACTTCACGTTGCGGAAGTCGTTAACAAGACAAATCGCGATCCACACAAGACCTCTTAATCCTTTTAGACTTAATAAGTGACAGCTTCTTTAGTAATTTCCATCAGGCTTCCTTTCCGCATAATGAAAATAAATTAAAACAAAGATCTGGGTCACGCTACGGAGCTGAACTACACTATTCAAATTAGCAGTTCAACCAAGGATATACATTACAAAATGTGTAAGTTTCGATATAAGTTTTGCTGGGACAGAATTTATAAAGTGCGGGGCGTTTGCGAGGTACAGCGCTCGGTCTTAACTTGGGGTTCGTAGATATACCTTAATAGTTCCCGAAACAATAGTGGGAAGTTTTACTTGGGTAGCGGCTACGCTCCACCGCGCTCTTCTGTCTCGCACTCCCGTTCATTACTGGGGCTGCTAGCTTTACATCGACCTATGCAAACTCGCATAATTTTCGCACCAACAACTATGCCTTACCCGAGTGAGAAATGCATTGTCGCATACTTGCGTAACTACTTCTAAACACGGTATTTATTTATGTTCTGTTTCGGTTATAATACAGCTACAGTTTCGACAAGCGAAAAAGAGCGGCGGGTGAAGGTCCGCCTGCGATTTTAGGGTTTTTATTTCTCCAGATCACGTTAATAGTAAAACTCTATACAAACATTTTTATTGCGAAACAATTGATCTTACCATCTATTTGGAACGAACATGGAATTTGTGGTGTTGTGTTAGTTCTTCGTTCTCGTATCGAACTACGAAATGCCAAACTCTGCAACTAACAACAATTCTACTCCAAATAGTGTACTCGCAAGTATTGCTGTTAACTAGGGGTATTGTTCCTCGCTACAGTTATTTCATTGCATATTGCAAGATCACCTATGGCTGCGCAAGACGTCGATATAAAAGCGTTATATTATAGTCTAGTCACTAGACTATAATATAACGCTTTTATATCGACGTGGCGTGACTAGACTATAATATAACGCTTTTATATCGCTTTTTTAATATCAGTAAGGATTCGACTAGACTCTAGTCGAATCCTTACTGATATTAAAAACGCAAAAGTTTAAATGTATGGATGTTTGTTACTCTTTCACGCAAAAACTACTAAACGGACCGGGGTTAAATTTTGAATAGACGTAGTTGTAGACCTGGAATTCGTAATTCTATCCCCGGAATAACACATAGGCTCTTTTTTAATCCCGTAAATCAATTCTAATGGGATAGAAATAGCATAGAAATGTTTCCATAGAAACAATGCTTGCGAACTTCGGATAGATACTACTACCTTATATTTTTATAGGTAGGTACTTCTTAACGTACGTTAATAGGATACAAATAACACAAAAATCAAAAACTGTAAGAATATATTCAGGAAAGCTTTGTTAATTTTTTTTCGTAATTTCCTAAAATTGTAAAGACCTCAGACCTCAGAAAGAAGGTTTCAGCTTTATTAAAAAATATGAATGAGTAAAATATACGGAGACTCAAAATTAAAAGTTCGATGACAAAATATCATAATTCACCCTAAAAAGTAAATTTAAATTGTCTCTGGAAACGAACACGAAACCGATCAGCGCGAATAAATTAGCATTGTATTATAGAAATAAACGAAATAGAATATTCTTTTCTTTTTACTTCGTGAAGTCCTAATAAAGTAGTAGTCTGTCACTTTTTAATGTTTAGTTTTAGAGAGATTATATTTTTACTAAGAAACATAAATACTAAAGTTTCCACTTGTTAAAATTCTGTCTGAGTCAGAATGTACCTAATACATGTGCAAATATACATATTGACAAGTCCAATTTTAAACCTGATACAAGTATTTTTGTATGTAGATTTAATGCAAGTAACTAGGTATTTTATATTTTATAGGGTACCACGTAACATGTGCACTGAGCCGGCAGAGGCTGATTCTGGATATAGTTTTAAGACTTACTCGTAACGCTTTGAATCATCACTATCATCACTCTCACTACATAGTATAAAACAAAGTCGCTTCCTCTGTCCCTCTACACTGTGATTTGTCGAACCTTGATCAAACAAAATGTGCGGATACACAACACATATTTATCGATAAAAATCGGGATAAAAAAATTAAATGTTATTTATCTCAAAAACAAAGCAGTTTTAATATTTTTTTAAATGAAGACTACTTCATCTGGTTTTTTCTTCGTTTCTTTTTGAGTAAATGGTGTATCTTATTCGAAGTAGTTTCATTTGAAAGCTAGATAGTTTACCTAGCTAAAAAAATATTATTTTTCTACGTTTTCTAAAAATACAAATTCGGTACATAAGGTACCGAATTTTTATTTATTATTTATTTTATTAGCTAGGTAAACTATCGATAAATATGTGTCGTGTATCCACACATTTCGTTTGGTCAAGGTTCGACAAATCACATTTTATAATAATAATATGCTTAAGACCTGAGCTGAGTACACATGTTACGTGGCACCCTGTCGACGAGCTTCGTCAATGTACGCTCTAAAGTAAGCTTAATATGGATCAACGCATTTTCATTGTAGGGATGTCGGTATAGCTTTATAGTAGTTTCATCGGATAATTTAATTAGGCTCACACTCTGTTTTTCAGGTAATATGCATAATTTAAAGTTAAAATCACTATGATTTTTAATAATTCGGCTACAATCTTATCACTTAGTATAAAACAAAGTCGCTTCCAGTTGTTTTTCTCTCCCTTTGTATGCTTAAAACTACGCAACGGATTTTGATGCTGATTTAATACATAGAGTGATTCAAGAGGAAGGTTTATATGTATAACAGGTGCATAATCACTAGGTACATAGTATAAAACAAAGTCGCTTTCTCTGTCCCTATATCCCCTATAGTCCCTTTGTATGCTTAAATCTTTAAAACTACGCAGCGGATTTTGATTCGGTTTTTTTAATGGATACGGTGATTCAAGAGGAAGGTTTATAACGTGCGAAGCCGAGGCAGGTCGCTAGTATATAATAAAGCATTGCACCCGTGCGGTGCGAAGTCGGGGCGGGTCGCTAGTCTGTTATGACATGAAACCGTCCATATATGAGTAGTTCCAATCTTACAATTGTATACGATTGACTTGAACGTAGTGAAATTTTTTTGTCTATGCGATTGACAGTGGTCGGTTGTACTGTGAAGAATTTAATATACCTACTCAAAACTTTTTACAAGCCTTTTTAAACTTTCACGATCAGAACGCTTTAATATAAATATCCACGGGTATATATGCGTTTCTTTACCTATCATCCCGTGACCACCACAGAGTGTAAATCTGTTGAAACGCCGGGAAAAATAAGTAAATAAACGCAATAAAAACTCATGGTTATTTAAAATATTTTTTTCTTGACTTTCTCTCAAATTTTCCTTCAAAAGCCATAACCATTGCTCATGGAATCAGAACATTCAGATTCAATATAAATTTCTTTTGATTCTGCAGTCATTTCAAGCGTTGAATATTTATAGACATTTCGAACCACATTTTGCAGATTATCTCGCAAATGATATCTGACTTGGCCGCGTTCCTTCTCTACCTATTATCCTTACTTCCTTACTAATATTATAAACGCAAAAGTTTGTATAGATGTAGAATGGATGTTTGTTCGGTCTTCTTTCACGAAAAAACTGCTGAACAGATCGGGCTAAAATTCTGAATAGACGTGGCTCTAGCCCTGGAATAACACATAGACTACTTTTCATCTCATAAATCATTTGCCTTGAAACGTTTCCATAGAAATAACACGGGCAGATGCTAGTTATCCTATAATTTGGTTTAATTATGAAGGAATAGGGGAGGCCTGTGTCCAGCAGTGGACTAATGTAGGATGATGATGATGATGAACGAATGCACCGGGTGTATGTAATCAGGTTAAATCGGCAATGACGCCGATGTATTTCAGTTCCGATGTCCTTAGTATTGTCATTTTATTGGATATATCGTCGATTACTGAGTATTGAGTGGGACTACTGCCAGGACTCACGATCTGATGTCCAAAATAAAATTTATGGCCAACACAGTGTTTGATTGCTTCGAGAGACAATACTTGCTCTCCGATTCGGAAATGCAATGATGCATTTGTATTCCTGGTTTGAAAAGTTTTAGTTTCCATAGCTTACTGTCACATTGCTAGTCAATAGTTATTTTCATTACGTGTTTGATGCCGTTCCTATTTCGCTATCTTATCACGAACAGAGTACGTTGCAATGTGGTTTTCTCTGCTCTCCTAACTAACCTATTCTCTGTTGTATTGACGTAGTTAGATCCGTAGCTTGCTGTATCTATAAGTTCAATGAAGCATCAATAAACGTATTATTGTTTTGCCTGTTATTGCGATTCCGTTGCCGAGACACGTCCTGAATAAATTAAAGTGCAATTTGGGGCCTTTAATATGGAGTGTTGTTGGCGCTATTGCCATAGTGCGGCGTGGCGATATGAGCGGCATGCGAATGAGTACACAAAGGCAGCCAGTGGAGCACACTGCCAGGGAGGCAGCCAGTCGCACCGGGGCGACCGCACAGCACTGCTCAGGTCAGACATTTAGCAATCTGTTGGTAACTGGTATCTACTACTGAAATTTCTGTTTAGCATTTTATAATTTTTATGAAAGTATTGTCATTTATTTATTCACTAGCTGTGCCCGCGACTTCGTCCGCGTGTTATAGTGACTTCGGAATGTCACATAAACCTTGCATAAATAAATAGATAATTACTTTTTTGCACCATCCATATAATATACATCGGAGCTTACAACTAAAGTGGTACAATCGGTGGTATATTTTGATATAAACTTTCATCTAGTATTTTCATTTTAGCCCCTTAAGTTTATTAGTTTCGTTTATCTTTGAATGTCCTATCAATTTATATTGAATCAAAAAATAAGTTTCAAGCTTCAAAAATTATGAAAAACAAACTTTCATCCTCTATTTCAATCCCTTACATACTTTATTCACATTAAAAAATAGCTTTAAACTAAGTTTTTTCACATCAAAAAGTAGCTCGTTAAAAGTATGTCCTGTCTCAGCTCCTTATCGGCTCTAAATAATAATAGATAGGAAATTCTGTGTGAATGTTTGTTAGAAGTAATCTCCGTAACTTCTTAAGTTACATAATCGAAATTTGGTATGTAAATAGCTTAGGACCTAAAATAACACATAGGATATAAAAATAAGGAATTTTTAACCTCTCGGGGTTAAATAGGGTGGTAAAGTTTGTATGGAAAATTATTTTTCCTTGGATGGATTCACTCAAAACTCGGTGTAAATAAACTACAAAGTAAATAAGCAAATACATATTTTTTATTTTTACGAAACTACCCCTAGGAAGCGTTCAATAAATTTCTGAAATTTGACAAATAAATTACCATGCGGGCGAAGCCGCGGGGCGCAGCTATTCGGCTTTAAATTATCACTGTAACAAATTTAATTCGGTTCAGTAGTTTAGGCGTTAAAACGTAACAGGCAGACGCAGTCGTATTTATAATATTAGGCATTAATTAGCAAACACATCCAATTACACTAATTAATGATATATTTTACCCATAGGGTGGTTGGCCGATGGTTGTTTTGGTAGATACAATAAAACTGTTCAACGTGATAAAAAATTTTGAATTTCATCGAATAAAGTTATAGTCTACGTAAATAATCTGCATTATCAGCTTACTTATTCGCGTGAAGGTAACGTCCCTGAATTAGCCTTATCGCTTCGTCGGAGATACCATGTAGAATGAGATCCTTCAGCTATACATTGTTATAATGATAAATTATATCTCAGCTACGATTGCAAACATTCTTAACAGATGTAATCATGCACATCGAGTTTCATTGAATCCTTACAGCAGAATTAAATTCTTATAAGCATTCCATTCTAGGTATCTTGTGCAATACAGCATCAGCCCCATTTGAAAGGCTCTCATTACACGTAGCCACGGTCTGTCCATTGGTAATGCAGCCAGCCACATGATTGCAGAATACCACCCTCGAGAGACAGCATTGTTACGTGAATATCATCAATTTGGACTCCTGAATCACCATTGATGGATTTGGAATAGCAATCGTATGTGAGCATTTGAAAGCGCGATTGCCATTATTCAAATTGCCCTCCTTTGGCATTGCCTTAGTTTGGTAGGCTATAAAGCTGTCAGCTCAGTTCGTTTTATAGTTCAGCTTCCGTATGTAACTTTCCTATGGCGCTCATTAGAGGAGACTTATGTCCAGCAGTGGACTAATATAGGCTGATGATGATGATGATGATTATGGTTGTGATGATGCAACTTTCCTGGTGGTAGCAACATCGTCTTAAACAATCTCCAGTTGATTTTTGAAGTATATTTTCTATCTGTATCACATTTTGTACATAGCTCTACAATTATTAATTAATTACGAGTACATTCTAGCTCATGAATTTTACTCCCACTAGCTTCACTAATCATGCTAGGTACATGGAGCTTTCCTGTTGGTAGTAACAACTTCTTAACCATCTCCAGCAGATTTTTAAAGTGTAAAAGAATATTTTTTGATGAGTATCATATATATCTGTATCATATTTTATACATAACTCTAAAAATATAATTACATTCTAGCTCATTAATTTTACCCCCACTAGCTTCACTAATCATGCTAGGTACATGGAGCTTTCCTGTTGGTAGTAACAACTTCTTATATCTCCAGCAGATTTTTTAAGTGTGAAAGTAAAAATTTTGATGAGTATCATATTTAATGCATAGTTCTACTAATTATACATTCTCGCTCTTGAATTTTATTCTCACTAGCTTCATTACTCATGCTTGGTACACCGTGTAATTATTTTAATTAAAGCCAGACAGTGTTATCATGAAACTTCAAAAGTCAGAGGTTAGTTCCAGATATTATACCGTCTACCACAAGCATAAAGCGAAGCAGAGCATAAGCTCCGGCTCTCAATTTGTGCTTACACGGCATAAATATTTTGTTGTAGTGACATGTGGCCTGTATGTTGGCCCGATTTTAGCATGTTCGGCCAACCTTCGGTAAAATGAAACTAGTCCGATGTTTTTAGAAGCTTTTGCTCACAGAATTTCCTCTTTTGTACCGATTTCCGAACCTGTACCTACGTACCAATGTAAACAGTTTAAAGTATAAAAGTTATCGAGAGCTCGATAAGGTTATACTCCTATCTCACTTACACGTTCACGTACATGAGAAATACAATATTCCGTTAAAATAGCCTCCATTAAATCTCTCAAAACCATATTCGAAAATTAAAATCGAGTTCGTATGTGTAACCAAGTTCTAGTAGCCTACGAACATGAATTCATTCTACCTCTATCAAACTACGAAAATTAATTCCTCACCATCCGGAGGCGCTACTTGGCGCTAAATGTATGGTATGAGACTAAAACCTTTTTCCATGTAAACTAATGCACAAATAAAGAGGCGGTTCATCAGTGAGGTTGATACAATAATTTATGCTAGACTATTGGCTCTCCAAATCACGGATCGAAATCAAGCTAGTTAAATTAAATGTCATCGTCTATCAGTGTTTAATCGTCCTGTCCCTTTATGCTAATTGGACATCGTATAAGTGGCCACTATCGATCCAATATGATCAGAATATTAGCTAACTACATATTGTTCCTCAAGGGTTGGTGAGGCGGTAGATTTGGCTGAGGATCTCAAGAGGCGCAAAAATGCAGGTCACGATAAAGTAATTTCAAAGTCACTGTCAAGCATTTGCTCCCCTTGGAGTCGAGACCATAGGTCCGAGGTGTACCATACCAAGGCTTTTAAAAACAAATATTTGAGGGTACGATCGATAATATCAGCAATAGTGTCAGCGTCTTGAGGACGCTGCCGACTGGTATTAGTTTGGATCAGGTGAGATACCTCTAGATTGTTTGCAATAATCTGTAGTTAGCTATATGGTTTCAATTGTAAATACTATTTTAATTTCTTTTAAGTCCTTTCTTTTTTATTTTTTCCATAAAACATGAGTAACACTAACATGTAAAACAAAAAAGTAAACTAATAGAAACTTACTTTCCGATTGTGGAATAAGCTCTAATACTCTACTAAGTTTCATTTACGAAGACCTTGAATGTAAACCTAATGATTTCAAAATTCAGTTAACCGCATCAAAACATATTTACTTCATGGCACGCACTCACCCCCAAGCGGCGTAGGCGTGCTACATGTAGACCTACAAATTGTCTTTGTTAATTTACCATACACATTCCTGTTTGGCAACGATCGTGGGTGCTCATAAGTGGACTATATACGTACATACGGCGTACCTACACATTAGTTACAAACCCGAGTATAGAACCTGGAGCAGGCTTCTGAAGATCAGACGGAATATGTTAAGCCTTTGCAGCTGTAGATTGATTGCCAATTCAATGCTGTTGATCTTACTTCAATAGATAGACGAAAGGAGCTGACCTATGTGGTACATTTGAATTGAAATATATTAAAATTTTGGTAGCTCAATTGATCCATGTCAATACCAGTCGTCGCGTCCCCAAGACACTGGCTGCATTACCACGCTGTATGGCAATGCTGATGCGCTGAGCCAGATACTCACCAGCTCTCGGGTCACGCGTCGCATCGACCAGACGCTCAGATAATTTTTTAAAAACCCGGAGAGCCTCGGTACCCCACGGACCTTGGGTCTCGACTCCATAGATAAAATAGACTGTTTGCAACCGTCTGCAGTTAGCTCAATGGTTTCAATTGTATATACTAGTTGTAA
This sequence comes from Eupithecia centaureata, assembly GCA_944547425.1. NCBI lineage: Eukaryota > Metazoa > Arthropoda > Insecta > Lepidoptera > Geometridae > Eupithecia > Eupithecia centaureata. Next base: position 5,454,752 of record OX155694.1, read on the forward strand.
TTTTTTCTATTCGTTGATTGTAATTTTTGTTGTTTTAAAAGCAGAAATTTTGGTTTCTTATTATGTATATCAGTAAAAAGTTTTGAATTGAAATATTTTAAGATTTTGGTTTCTTAATTTGTATAACAGTAAAAAGTTTTGTAAACAGTAAATTATGTCACAACGTTCACGTGAAGACAGATCTGGACCGTTGAACTGATTTCTGTACGACAAATGGCCACTCTGCTGGATACTTCTTATCGTTACTAAATTAATATGAACGCATACATGGATATATGCATTCGCATATATGGAAAAGTTCGTATCTATGGATGTATGTCTTTCACATTAAAACTATTGAAGGGATCGGCCTAAAATATTGAATAAACGTAGCCTTGGAATAAAACATAGGCTGCTTTTCATCTCATAAATCAGTTCCCATGGAAAAGAAGTAGCCTTGAAACTTTTCCGTAGAAACAATTGCGAAGCCTCGGGTAGATAGATACTCGTTTATTATAAAAGCATCTACTTGTACAAAGGAAGACCGTTTATCCAGCACCAGTTTTTACTGTTGTTGAGTATAAGGTCACCCGACACACAAATGTACTTTACTAGCGACCCGCCTCGGCTTTGCACGGTTTTATTATACGTATAAACCTTCCTCTTTAATCACTCTATCAAATAAAAAAACCGCATCAAAATCCGTTGCGTAGTTTTAAAGATTTAAGCATACATAGGGACATAGAGACAGAGAAAGCGACTTTGTTTTATACTATGTAGTGACTAAGCTAATTGTAATTCTTACTTACTCAATACTTAAATTAGAAGTTCTTTGACCCAAACGATAACAAACGATGGAGTAATTTGCGTAGCTTCCGCTGTGACTCTTCATTATTGTTTTATTGGAATCGTTCCAAGGAATAAAATATCCCAGTGGGTCAACTTACTCCACAGCCATGACTAAATTTCACTGCAAATTTAGTTAGTAAATGAGTACATCGATTCAGGGAACTGTCGTGATTTCCCTGACTGCAACAAGCGCACTGTATAATTGAGCGGCAGACAGTCACGATCCGCAAAGTACAAGGACCTAATGAGATTCTATCTTAATTATTTTTCAGTGCCCCTCGTACCCCAGAGAGTTGCTGAGCTATTCTGTAATAGAAGCATCCTTTTTCAGCTTGATTATTCCCTTTTTTACAGCGATCAATACCCACATTCTATTCTGTTTTCGTCGGACAGACATTTAAATTCATAACGTCGCCATTACACTCGTCAACATCTGGCGCCGTCTAAGTATAATCTGAAACTTTTAAGTGGACCATCAATTAATTTTAGAATAGTAATTATCATTTGGAAATGCTGCTGTCCGCGCCACGAAATGCAATTTAGTTCGCATCGCAAACATAAGTTTTTGACTTTCGTTCGTTCTTATAGCACCGTACCTTCGTAATGTAGGTATGCTCATTTAGTTCTATTACATCTCAATTAAGTGAGCCATTGGAGTTTGTTAGAGTTTTTATGAGTTTTTCTGAAGAAAAATAAGCCTATATTTTATTCCAAGCGTAAAACGTCGTTTTTGTCTACCTATTCTAAATTTTAGCCCGAACCGTTCAGTAGTTTTAGCTTGTAGACGTAACAAACATCCATCCATCCATTGAAATATTCTCATACATACATAATATTAGCGTGACATACTAAATTGTAGTAGTAATCATAAACTATTGATAAATTCAAGAGCGATAACACATTATTGTCCATGCATTGAAGTGCCGTTTTATGACTCGGACACTATCGAAATGTATATATGGCTCACGATAAATTTGCGTTGGTAACGCCCCCTATCCTTGTGAACTCGTAAAACGTTTGATGGTGGTCGGAAGACAGATCGTAAATAAGGGTGCCTAGGATGTTGTGCACTTAGCTCTATCCTATTTCATTGTTTGCAGAGGACAAAGTATTTTGATTGTATTAGGGTTAAAAGACGTGGTATTGGCGACCGATGTGGCACGGCGGGCTAAGGTCTGCCTGCGACGTAGGATGTTGCGGTTTTGATTACTGTCTAGGGTAAAATAAATACAAAAAATGTGTATCAGTCATCTAGTACCTACCTCACAAGCTCTGCTTAGCTTGGTGTTAGATGATGCAGTGTGGATTGTCCAGCATTATTTAATTATTTTATATTCTGAAACTTGAATAACTCACTATAATTCTAGTATGTCTTGTACGCTATACATACATGTTTAATCCCTGTCTTAACTATGAGCTAATAAAGCCCCAAAATAATATCATTTTCATTTTTATGACAAAAAAACTCGAGGTTTATGTCCGAATTTTAAGAATTCACAGTAATATATTTTTACGAGCTCAAAATATGACAACGAAGAGCCTTCCGGCTGAAATTAAGTTTTCTCATCCGCCAATATAAAAAGTAAACATTATATTACATGAACACGTTGGAGGCGAAAATGTAAAACTTTGATGAACAGATACTCGTGCACATTAACCCTCTTAAACAACGCACATTAACAAAATAATATGTTTTTTTTTTTATTAATTCCAGTTGTTATTATATTTTACTTTCTGATTCGCTCGCAATTTCTTACGACGACTTAGTCTTGACTTGAGTAACTAATATATTTGACCCCATTGATCTCATTTTGTTCCTAGAATTCAAATTTCTCAAAATCTGTTCTTAGCGGGTGCCATAGTCCTAAAAGGAACCTCAATGCAAAATAGAAGCTTTGTTCGTAGCACTTGTAATTACAGATATCTTGATGAGTCACCCAGTTTTTCTTGTATGAATATAGATTACGCATTTTACTATTCATTGTAATTTAATTGCTCCTAATAATTTTATGTTAAGTACCTAAATATAAGATTTACCATATGTATGTACGTGACATGGCAATGTTAGTAATAAATTTTAAAGTCAATAAAATGAATTTACTGAATTTACTACAAATTTGGGTTTAATATGTTCGAGCAATTTTATTGGTGCGAAACTCTCTCGGGGAAGGTGAATGTGGAAGCACTGGGGCAGAGCGGCATGTGCCACTCAGATACACTACTGTCGTTGCGAGCTTTACGGATACACTAAATTCATTTTGTGAAAGCGATCGATGTTCTTCTGTACTCACTAGGGTACACCTTTTTGTTATTGCCAACTAAACAAAAGGTAATAAAAAATAAATCTAATGCTAATGACACACTACTAAATGACAAACAAGTCTGAAGGCAGAAATCAATAACTTTATATCTTTAGGCGTATTAAATAAGCACATATGTAAACTTTAAAATTTGACTTAAATATTTACCAACTATAAATAATTTGTCAAAAGAATGAATCAATGACTTTACAAATAATTTGGGTTTATTGTTCGAGTTATTTTATAATAATAATAAATCATTTATTTTGTCACAACAGTTACATAATATTGAATCCGTAGGGTCCTAAACTAGCCTAGGCTGTATTTTAGGATCCAGGGTTTCTCCTTTTACATTGGTGCGATACTCTCTCGGGGAAGGTGAATGTGGAAGCACTGGGGCAGAGCGGCATGTGCCACTCAGATACACTACTGTCGTTGTGAGCTACGGATACACTAAATTCATTTTGTGAAAGCGATCGATGTTCTTCTGCACTTACTACACCTTTTAGTTTTTGCTAAATCTACATAGGGTAAATGTAGTGTCATACTACTTGAAGCCTAAAGGATCTACTATTAATGTAGATCCTTTAGGCTTACGCAGTAAGCACTTACACAAGTCAAATTTTAAATTATAAATAATTATAAAAAATAATATAAGAAATAAGGTAATTAATTTTCTCTTCGCTCTTTTGGTTTGGCTTTTTGGTTTATTTTGGCGATTTTTTAATACATGGTTTTTTTATTAATAATTTTACTACCTACTACTGTCAGTGTGGAACTGGGTGACATCTGGCCAATTGATATAATCATTTAGGAGTAATACACCTTTGTAAGATTTTATTTCACGTACTGTTTAAATATACTAATAAAAAGCTCAGTTGCTTCAGGTGCAAGCTTATTATAGAAGCGTACACAATTGCCCATATTTTTTCCTTGCTTTCTTAATCCTAATGATACGTAACTCTATAGTATTATTCTATTTCATCATTTGAAACCATCAGTTCAAGACTAAATAGTAACATACTCCTTGAAGACAAAAATGTGTGCGGGTTCTATCTAATCCAGTTATGAGCCATTAATATAAGACGCAATATACGGGCATTCGGAAGAAGTGAATGCGACGAACTTGCTAATTTTTTTCGTCTTCGCTTCCGCTGAGATCCGCTTTACATTTTATTTTACTCCTTTCAGTCTAATTTAATATGCGGCCTCGTAGAAGAAATTGTGAGAATATATATTTCGCATTTTGTTAACTACGTGAATAAAATCTGATTTACTGGAGAGTTTGTGTTGAATTTTGTAGGACAGCGTTTTGTAAGGATTTTCTGCATTCTGGCTTGTAAATATGTGTACCTTTATTTAATGTATGGACCTGTATACTCAAGACCGGAGGGTCCAGTTAATTAGGTTTGCCACACTAGATTGTAAAGGTACAATACAACGTGGTATACAATACAATATCGAGAAAAATATGTACGATGTATTTGCCAGTCATTTTAGATGATTTCTTTTATGCCTAGCCATTGTTTGTTTGCACTCCACTATTTATATTACGCTCATATTACACTTCAAAGATTTTTTCATCGTCTCTTTGGCTAGAATCTCCAAGCCACGTCCCCATATAGGAAAATGTTTCATTAAAGCTTCCTTACTAAGTAAAGAAAAAATCTGGTCGTTGCTCGGAATTTAGACAGCGTCTATTGCAAGATTTTTAATTAAATCTACTTTGATCACAGATCTGGAATGTCTCTTTCGTGAAACGATTAAAACCAGTGTTAAACAGTCCCCATGAAATCTTTTTGTGTAACATTTGTGCTTTAATCAATTTCTTTGATCCATTCGGAAGTATGTTTTTTGGATTTCGTACATAAAATATCTTGAACAAAAAGGTGAATAATCTCTATGGATCTGATCTCTTAGAATTCAAGTCAGGATAGGAAAATGTTTCTGCTTGTCTATATGTATATAGAACTGAACACGACATCGCAAACTAGAAGCTACGCGACCTCATTCTGCTGATTGTTCACGAATGAATCAATATGTCTAGGCAGGCTGTATCTTCTATCAAAATTGCAGTAATGTGAACGTGTTCGTTAGGACAGATATCAATTAGGGGCGGTGTACGTGTCGTCAAAGATACCAGGCACGTGACCGACCAATATTCGACACGACCCACCATCGATCCACGGTGAAAACTAAAACTTCCAAATACGAAACGTGCTATTGCTTAAATAGGTGCTTACCTAAACTCAGCCCTTCTGTGTAACTCGACCTGTTGTTTGCTTGTTTATTAATTAAGATTAGGTACCTTCTGATATTCTCGCCTCAAAACCCTTTTCGGTCCCTGTGTTGCTAACTGTATTTGTACTGAAATAATGCCTGATGGTAATGGTGCCTAATTGCGTCGTTGTCTGAAAACATTATTGTGTTTAGCTCAGTGCCTTTATAAAAATATAGGGGTTGTACCTTGTAATCGGGTCAAATGAAAGCCGATCACTCTTCCTAACGACTATCTAAAACCTTCTTTATTTGGTGAATTGGCCCATCCTAGATTCCGTTCGTTTTTTTAATAGACATTCGGGAAACTGAATTTATGTCTACCTAACATACTGGGTGTTCCTGTTATAATTGGGATTTATTACGACATTTTTACCATGTTTTCAATTGATAACATCTTAACATATAGGAACAAGCGATTTTTGGAGACGACGCCCAGCCCAAACAGCTGAAACTTGAAAGCTGAAATTTGGTAGGTATCTTTTACTACACAAACACCCGATACGAAGGGGTTTTTGGAAATTCCATCTCTAGGGGGTGAAAAGGGGTATTTTTTTGGTATTTTTGTAACTTAACCAGTGGTTAAATTTGCTTGAACCTTAGAGAATACTAAAATTATAAAATTACTGAATAAGTTTTTCTTTAAGAGTTTTCAAAAAACTCCTGACAATGGGTAAAACGGCTTATTAAAGTTTGCGATTAGTGGTTTGGCTTCGTTTTGAAAAGTGTGTAACTTTGGATGTTACTATTGGATTCTCAATACCTGAAACTGAACTACCTGAAGATTTCAGTATGCTCAGATATAAACATAATGTAAAATACGTATTTTAGGATTATAAAAACAACAAAAGTAACAAACAAAACAATTAAATGGGTAGATTGAAGAGCAGGACAAATCGTATTGTCTACGCGAGCGAAGCCGCGACCTGAAACCTAGTCTTGAATGAACATGCCTCTATTATAGAAAGGTTATACTTATATGAATTAAATTGGATATTTTCCTTTCCTTGAATTAGAGTTAACACAGTACTAATTTGGAGGATGTTACTCGCAGGGAACATTAACCCCTTAATTAGTTCCTAAAATCGCTGTATGTTTGCTGGTCTACGATCTCTGTCTATGATCAAAAATACTTCACATTTTCATTCCAAACTGGTATTTGATTCTACATAATTTCCCACCCAAAAGCTAACTTTCGGGAATCTTTAAATATTTATGAGGGTCCCAAACGTCCAATGACTCATAATACTCAGGCAAATATTAACATATCCTTATCGTAAGCTCTCTTGGACAAATATATTCCAATTGAACGACTGTTTGTGAATGAATTTAACATTACGACTCTCCAAAAACGGTTCTGTTTGAGTAAATTTTCTTCGTCTCGATAATATTTCATTGCAATGAAAAAGAAACACAATTCTTCAATGGGAGATAAATTCATCCGGAGCGTGATGATTTATCAGAGCGCCAGCAACGGGTGGCGGGCGCGTGCGGCGTCATCGCACTCCCTCGACATATCTCGTTGATAAATTGCAAAGAATCTGCGAAAGAGGTAAAATAAAATTCTAAAATAAAATAATTTCCCTGCCGAGAGAGCGGCACAATTTTGTCTTACGGTAGCTCTTAAGTTTACGGATAAAAGTTTGCTTGATGGCTCGAGAAGCGCTCACCAAGGTTGTACGTCGCTAATGTTGTTTTGCATGTTACACTCCAAGTTACACTGTACTGAATGTTGAGGGATGCGTACATCCCAACTTGGTCGCTGTAGATATTTTTATCGGAAGTGCGAATCGCGTCTGAATACGCCTGAGCGACAGCTGTAGTTGACGTCCCTGAAACGCCTATTATGCCAGTTCTTTTATTTATGATCGAATTGAGCGGTACTTATTACGACTTCGCAGCGGGACATGTTTCATACGCTGGCCTTGTCCTTGCCTTCATTCCTTCGTGACGCTTATTGAGCTATTTGTCCTTAGTTGCACGTCCTTTACATTCCGTCTGTAAACAAATGTAGATAATAGAGCAGCAATGGTTACGTAATTCGACATAAAACTTTTATTCCTTTGTATAACAGAGTACGTTAAACAAACATTGTTACGATTCACAATGTTATCTGAAAAGTAGTTGACTAATTTTGTTACAGTTCATATTCAAATCTTGAATAACTTACCTAACTTTCCTCGTGAGAATGTTATCATTTTGTTTACAACCAGAGCTGTTAGGAACAAGAATACGGTTCTCGTTGTTCATTCGCGTCGTATCTTCAAACTCTGTGATATGTTACATTAAGCCGTGACATTTATTCATTCGTTTTTGTCTATCACTCGGCAGGAACTTCCCCAATGTTTTCTCATTCGGTGGCGGCCTCCTAAAACTTAGCTCATTCCTGTCTCCGTTGCGGATACCTACCTACACGAATTACGAACTCTACACTCACCACTCAGCCTTCGATGCGCATAAAATGCCTTTACGATTCAGAGGATCGTCGCTCCACACTCGACGTTTTACGGTTTTTAATCAACTAATTGCTAATTGAAAAACTTTCGAGTACAAAGGAAGGGAAGTTTGTCGCGTGAAGAAAAACGTCGCGACCCACTTTAGAGCTGAAAACATTTCTCACGGTGAAGCTTACGTGTTTTCTTAAAGTGCTGTCATCGTGCAACTAAATTGATATACCTACCTGAGTTCCAAAAGAGATTTAAGTTACATTTTGATTTGATGGATAGTTTTCAAATCGGTACATTTGATTTCTTTTTTCCTTTTAAATCTTAAAATTGTAGAGTTCACTTCAGAAAATGGCAAAAAGTACTTAGATACTCTTGTTTGCGTGATTCATTAGCTGCTTCGTGGATTCGCGTGAATACTTATTTGCAACATTTTTAGCAAAGGATTCTGGTATAAAAACGGAACGCTGCGTCTCGAAAAACATCCAAATGAGGTTACAAAAATTTCTTCTGAAAGGTGGAAAAAGCTAAACCTGACTTGCACTTTTCACTTTATCATTTACCTGCGAGATTCAATGATCTATCAGGCTCGGATAAAATACAAAATTACAAAGTTTATTGTACTCCAAAAGAAACACAAGGAAAAGAGATGTTGCACAATGGGCGGCATTATCGCTTAAAGCGATCGCTTCCAGGCAACCTTGGGATGGAACTAAGACATCGCTAGGAATATTGGCCTCTTTCCTTGGTGACAGTCTCTAAGTCTATAACTAGGTTAATTTCCAGCCGTTTTGTCAAAGACTTACGTAATAACATTTTCTTGCTTCTTGCTGTCTAGTTTATTTTGTACAACGAGGCGTAGACTAAATCAAATAAAACTTTACTGTTAAAAAGAGTTGCTAATAGCTAAATACATTCATTTACAACCTAACTTTACCTATCCAATTATTATCCAAATTGATAGTAAATGTATTGGTAAAAAAAGTTACCACGAGTAATGCTATTAACTTTTTTAATATGATTTTTTATTATGATTTTTAGTTTCTCGACTAGTATCCAACTTAAAAGTCATGACTTTTGTTGGAGTAAACATGATTTTTTCGCTGACCCAGCGTAAAATCAAGTTTGCATATAAACAGAAATTGAAGTCTTTGTTGGCCGCGGAACACGCCAGATGCTTTGTTCTGGATGGTACAACTTTACTAATTGCTAGTATAGAATTTTCATTCCTTTCTAGGATAATATATAAGTTTGCATTTTTTTAATTCGCAAAGTTTGCACAATGAGTGTGCATCTTTAACGTGCTTTTTAACTAAAATGTTTTCTCAGCGTCTGATTATGATTTGATTAATGCTTACACATTGTCACATTTCCAAGAATTCTCTCACATCACACCTTATTTATCTTATGATATCTGATATCTGTATTAGGTACGTTTATATGCAAACTGAAATAATGTCTACGAAACGATTTTGCTCCACATAATTTTAGCTAGTCATGGATTATATTATTTAGATAAAAGATAACAAACCTCTTATATGAGTTTGACCTACAGTCGAATTGCTTTCTGTATTTTTGTAAAAATAAAATATCGTTTTCATTGTTTTATAAGCGAAGACATATTCTTTTTAAATCTGTATATAGATTCATCATCAAATTAATAGTCCGAAGAAAGTTACCTTACTAATGATTTTTGGAGGTTTTAATTCATAATTGTTCTGGGGTTCTGAGTGTTTTCCTTCTATAAAAGAAATCTATGTTATATAATTATTTAGTTTATTAGTCATCTAGTACACATAACACAAGCTCTGCTTAGCTTGTGGCTAGATGAATCTCAGTGGATTGTCCAGCATTATTTATTTATTTAAAAATAATTGACGTATCTGCTTACTCTTATATTTGTCCCCTTAAAGCTTGTGCTCAGTCACCAAAGTAACCACCGATTTTATGGTTTTGAACGATGCAAATTTCGTGATATCTAACATGGAACATCAAAATTACTTGATTCGTCTACTTATAAACTTCTGAATTTATTTTCTAATTAGGTACCTAAATTAAGTCTCATTCAACTACCGATTTGTATATAAGGATATCGTATGAATAAAACTACCTAATAGCAAACAGACTGTCATGTTTTATCCATGGACACCAAAATGGATTCAACACTAAAACGGATTACATGGATTGGTACAACAAAACACAAAAGCTATCAGAATATATTGGACCTTAATGTTACCTTCGAGGCAGTAATTTTCAATCAGCTTTCATGATGGGTACTGAATAATCCAAAATAGAGCAGCGTGCCTGATTTTAGAGCTTTTCCACCTAAGTGGTTTCTACACTAATGGTTAATCGTTTCGTATTAGCGCGATATTATTTATTTTTGAGGTTGTGATTAAAGTCAAAGTGCTTTATTTCCTTTAGACTTTACAGGACTATTGGACACGTCATAACATGCACTAAAACTAGGAATTAAAGTGCTCACTTTAATATTAGTTCACTGCAATCTTTTCAAGGGAAAGTAAAGAAGCGAACAAGAAACCTTTACCTTGTTAAGTTGTTAGTTATCAAGTTGGTGCAAAACTTGGCCCAAGCTTTTTATCTTTTAACTAAATAATCAGATATTTTATTGTAAGCCTTTTTACTAAGAATACTTTTAAAATTTGTTTTAATATATGTCTGTTTTCACAAAGAATTCGTCAAAGTCGCTTTTGACTTTTATGAAATCTGAGGTAGAAAAAAGTACAAGGTAAGCATTGTTATTTAACAACATCCTGATACTGAGATTGAGTGGCAGCGGAACACCCTTCACAAGCACAGATATATGAGAGCACTTTCTACTCAAACATATTCAGATATGAGGATCATTTGTCTTCCCGTGAAAAACCAAACGGGGGTTAAGAGCGTCAGAGTCAACGCCGCTTTCATACACCTTTATTTTTCTTAAATCCAATGATCTAGACCAACTTCAAATCAAACTTGATCATTCTTGGTCATAATTTTTCTTTTTCATTCATATGTAAAACGTTATGATTGATCATTCTTTGTCATTATTTTTATTTCTCAATCGTATGTGAAACGTTATTAAAATTCGTCATCTTAAAATTCTTCAAATCATCATCGTAATAAAATTATCGTGATTCTTTAGATTAAAATCTTACAAATGAAACCAAATCTATATTTTTTATGGACATTTTTAAATTTGAAACATTAGGAAAGTGATTTGGGTGAAATAATTTGGTAAGTTCAATGAGTTACGGGGCTTAAAAATAGTTTTTGTAAAAAGTTTGTGTGAAAATAGCTTTAACCTGAACCTTCAAAACGCTCCGTGAACCAAAAATGTCGGTCGCATGAGTCAGGCCACGCTCGGGGCAGAGGCATTGAGCTACGGATCCGGGCCGTTTCTTTCGAGCTCGTTAACGAAACAATAAATAATGATTTTGACGTCTCCACGGCGCTATTGTTCGGCCATCGTTTCTCTCCGGTGGCCCCGTGCCACGGGACTGTGACATTGCGTCTAGAAGCTTCCGCAGAATTCGGTGCACCATCCGATTTATGTAACTTTTCTTTCTTAGTCACTAATTAAAAACGTTAATCTTACCTTAATCTATCTGAGGATAGTCTTAGATTTATTCAAAAACTTGAGTTTTATTTAGGTAGGTAGGTACTTTTAGACGTTTCACTACACCAAAGATCACACAAAAAAGATTAAAATGCCACACGTATCCTATAACTTCACTAGATTACGGGCAAAATTGATACAAGAACACGGGCTTTGTTTGAATGTTCGAAAAACCTGTTAGTTTAGAAATAGCATATCCAAGTAAATAGTTATTGCCAAGGCAAGGCACAGACTGGTATTTGTTTGTTTTGTTCTTGCTATACCATTAAAACCACTCATGTACCATTTCTTTAAATTTATCTCGTGGTAGTTTTGAGTTCTAAGGAAAACTAGAAAATCTACTAAACAAGCTTTTAACTGCACGATGAATTAGTTTTGAAATAAGGTTCCTTAAAGATCTTGGAAATAAACTTGTAGAGTTCGGACTTCATTTCGCGTAGGATATTTTATTAGGGCGCCCTATACTTATACTAAGCTGATAAAGGAGAAAAATAGCCCGCTGACAGGTGGACAGAAAATGTAGGCTTAGCAATAAGGTCCCGTTGGCACCATTTGGATACTACCCTACCGACTAGACTACCCTTTTTTTGGTACCCTAAAAAAAGGGTAGTCACCTCAGTGCTGAAACATGCCCTACTGCCAACCTCTGAAAATGGCTGTCAGGTATTGGTATGTGAAATGTTTACCTTCATTTTCAGGCTACGTATTTAGACTGAAAACACTTGATCGTGATTTCACTATTACACACAACACATGAAGTGTTTTGGCAATGGAAATCCCTCCTTCACGTCAAAAACGGGACGGGCTGATATTTAGCATAGATATTGTAGATCTAAATAAATACTGCTGGACAATCCACACAACATCATCTAGCTCTAAGCTTAGGTAAGCTTGTGTTATGGGTACTAACTGATATACTAAAAGCAACACATTAATCTAGACCTGAAATAAAATATAGGTTACTTTTTATCCAATAAGTTCGGTTAAGTTCACATGGGATTCAAAACCTTTTGAACGTTGCTATAAAAACAAAGCCTACAAAGTCGCAACAGCTGGTAAACTATATAATGGCTTGCGGTGTACATCTACAATAAACCTGCGGGCGTAATCGCATTACTAAAATAACTTACTAATCCTGCCCCAGGTTGTTTATAACACAGTAAGGATTGATAAGCCGTCATCCACATTATTCGTACATTGTGTGCGGTATCCGTGCCGAAGTTTGGTACCAAGCGTGGTTAACCAGCATTATTATCAGGTTCCGCAATGCGATACAATAGAGTTGCATATCGCAGGATTTGTGCGGTTACACTGATTATGATTTGGGGTTGCTATGCTGTTTAACCAGGTGCGATCCGAAACTTTAAGAGCTGGAATGGAGGTAATAACCTGAAAAAATGCGTGCAAAACAAAAAGTTCTTAATATTAATGCTATAAGATTCATACTTAGTTTGTACATTTTGTTGTCATACATTTTGCATGTTCAAGTCAATCAATTAGCTTGGGGCTAGATGATGCTGTGTGGACTGTCCGGAATTATCTATCTATCTATCTAATTAAAAATGGTACCATAAATTAAGTAATAATTTTACAAAATAAAATAACAATTAACTGTCGGTGCACTCAATAAAAAATAAATTTAGACTAAGATTCTCTGACATTATATTTACAATAAGACATTAAAAAAGAAAGTCAATTAATCACAGGTTAAAGTAATAATGAATGCTTATTTAAGTACTTCATTAATTTTTGTCAAGTTGATCCTCATTGACTTTGTAATACGCCTTCTCGATACCTTGAGTTTGTTTTTGAACGAAGCAGTAATAAAGTGAGAAAGGCAACATTATATGTACTTCTACGCGGTTTTGTTGTTTTTGCCGAAAGAGCATGATTTCGCCGAAACTTAGCGAAGAGTAATCTTCTTTCTTACCCTTGTTTCGTGTTAAGTGGGATCAGCATATTTTCTACCGTTCCTTAATCAGCCCGATCGTATTAAACATAGACCTTTTTGGACCAGAAGCTCCAATCAAAAAGAGTTCAAATCCTGCTGTGAGACTAATGTTTTAGTGATCAAAATTACAATTACAACTAGCATGTTTTGTCCCACTGCTGGGCAAAGGCCGCCCCCTGGTCCCTCCACGAATCTCGGTCCTGAGCCAGCTGGAGCCAAGCTTCGTCGTAGGTGTCCAATTCGTCACGCCATCGCTTCCTCGGTCTGCTATAAGCTGTTGGGTCTCCACTGGGTTGTTATCTTCACCAAAATATCGAAATATATTGAATACTAGCGACCCGCCCCCGCCGGCTTTGCACGTTTTTATTATACGTATAAGCCTCCCTCTTGAATCACTCAATGTATTAAAAAAAACCCCATCTAAATCCGTTGCGTAGTTTTAAAGATTTTAGCATAAATAGGGACATAGGGAAAGAGAAAGCGGCTTTGGTTTATTCTATGTAGTGATGATGACCTCGAGCCAAAAGCCGCTTTTGTTAGCTGTACTTGTATTTTAGACCAGTTTAACCGATGACGTAAGTACTATATTTTTATTTTATTTTCAGGTAAGCTCCAAATTCAACATTGCAATTTGCTGATGAAAAGGTGAGTGAATTTTTATATTACTTATATTATTTGCTTTATTTTACGGTTGCAAAGGATTGTTAATTGGTTTTCTATATTCCGCAAACTGCGATTGATTTCACACAGGAACCATAAATTATTTATGAACTATGCAGTCATTTGAATGTACAGTTATTCTTAATTAAGTGTCTGGATTCACTTGAATAAAATGAAATCCACATTTTATATAAAATGTGGATTTGTGGTGTATAGGTACTTAATTCAAATTTAATCGTCTTATTTTAAATAAAAGGAATCATTTTAATAATAAGTACTAAAATTAACAATGAATGTGAACATGTTGTTGTTAAAGTAAGTATTTTATTTACAACTAGCTGCGCCCCGCGGCTTCGCCCGCATGGAAATTTATTTCTAAATTTTCCGCGCAATTTCCTAAATTTTTTCTTTCATAAGAACCTTCTCCTGATAATAACGAACAGAACAAAAAAAGAATTAGCGAAATTGGTCCAGGCGTTGTTGAGTTATGCGCTTACCAACACATTTTGCGATTCATTTTTATATTATAGATGAAATTTCTTATTTTACGAAAAAAGGTTCATGTTTCGAAAAAAATATTTTTGAAGAATAATATAGTTACTTAACCGTTAAATTTCAATTTCAAAGGTTTCAATTCAATAAATCTTATATACTTTATGTGTCATGTTAAAGTTTAAATTGAGTTATATTTTCTCATACAGAGTAGGTGTAAAGCAATTTTTAAAATTTCAAACATGAACACCAAGTTAGAAACACGATAGAACATCTAAAGAAAAATCAGTAAACATTGAACGTAATGATTTCTGAACGCCATTAGAGCTGAAAGTTGAGAATTTTCAAATACGTGCTGGGGATTCCAACTTTGTACACATAACCTAATTAAAAAGTTCGTTAATGTGATGAGATATATCTCTATTTAAACTGGCCGCGCTCAGCCGAGAGTTCACTCGTAATAACCGCAGAAAAACTGAGACAGCAGATCTAGATAATAGTTTTTGTTTCAATCCAATCATAGCATCCGGTATCGTATCGTGTCTCATTCTGTCGAACAAATAGATGCCTCGGGCGGTGGACACGGCATATCGGACCGAATCATTCTACATTTGAAAGCGAGGCAAGGAACTTCCGACGGCTGCAAAAAGCGCAGAGCGCATTGTTTTCACAATCAAAGAGGAAACGTCCATCGCTGGCAGCCAGTGCTGCCCGCTCCTAATGGAACACTATTTACTTTGTCCGAGGCCTTTCCCTAAATAATACGAGAATGCCCGCCCCTAATTAATTTCTGATAAAGGCACGGCTTGCCTATCTATTCCTTTTCCGAATTCTCTCATTCTTATTGCATTAATAACAGTAATGATTATAAGATTCCAGCTTTTTGGTAGAGCAATTTTTTAAATGTAATAGGAGTAACGCATGTACCATTAAACGAATTTATTTCTTTCGTTACATTTTGTGCAATGCTCACGGCAATTTTTAAAAATCTTTTTAACATGTTATGGATATTTTAATGCTTCAAAAAGTACGTAAGCTTACCTGAATATTGACTATCAGCCATGATTATTAAAGTGGAATGTATTTACACGCATACAACAAACACACATAGCTGCTTTTAATTAATGCGTATTGGTACCACTTGATTATGAAACTATATCGGTTGATGTAAACGAAAATTACTTTACCACTTTCAGCATTTTTTGGGCAGAATAAGTGACGTTTTTGGACGGTTAGGTCACTTGAGCCTCTGAAGCTAAATTTATTAAAATTGCTAAATTATAGCCGCGAGACAAAATGTTAGTATGGTTTGAAAATATCTATGATTTACTGAAAAATAACTTTACCACCATATAATTTTGTTTTATGTCCCATGAATGGTAAGGATTTGCAAGCAACCACGATCTCGAAATGTTGGGTCGCATCCAACACTAACTTCATTTGCTCCTTCATCGCTGGTGAGTAAATACAAAAATCCTGAAATCCACACAGACTACTAAAACTCGTAAATTCAAATATTTGAACGCTATCTTCTATATTTTCTTTATTCTATACCTACTTTCTTTTATGTCAAACTCTTATGCAGGATAACCCACACAGCATTACCTAGCCCCAAACTAGAATATAAATACAAAAAGAATATTTCAAAGTTTTCCGATACATAAAGGAACAACAAGTACCTTATTATTAACCAATATATTATACTAAATTATGCATAGGTACCTACTATGTACTACGGTACTAGATAATTAATGTACTTCACGTCTATTAAACATTTCCGTGAGTAGATTGGAAAGATATATTTTCCTCAATTTGTTTTCTCTTTGAAAACTTACAGGGACTTTATATGTGCCCTTATCTGCGGTTTATTAAACGTCTCAACTTATTGTGGAGTTAGGTCGTTATCCTCTTCGTCGTCAACAACAAGAACAATTTTATCCGCATAAATTGAATATAAGTTAAACACAGACGTATCTAATGAGAGTAGTTTCCGCAGTTCGCGATGTGATTTAATGCATACAGTTGAATATTATGCTGTCTGTTATACGAAAACAACACTGGAACTCCATCACACAATGCCTCTCTAGATAACACGGTTGAGTTCTAACAATTTCTTGGTCTCTCAAAGTTGGGCTAAGTCGAGCGTAATGTCTCTTATGACACATGGACATCTTGAAGTAAAATGTGCCAGCGGGAACACGCGAAAACCTCTTTATTTTTGTAAAACAGTTCAAACTTTTACAATAGTATCAAAACTAAAATCTATTGTGTATTTGAGGAAGAATCTAGTGATAACTTCTTAGCGCCTTTGTAGTGGATTTATTTTAGTCCACCTGTCGGCATGTTCTTTAAAAATGATGTTTCACTCCTTTTTAATTGAACACATTAAATGAGTCGGCTATTGAACGACAAGAACCTATGTATCTGTCTATACATAACCTAAGAACCCTGTTTTCATGTGACTTTATATTAATTGTCTTTTTGAGAATAAATGAATATTAATCATATTACAATAACCCAACAATTTGCGATCACAGTTCACTTGGATCTAAATTTTATTCAAATCCACTGAAGAGAATTCGCCATAAGCTTGTGTTCCTATTTTGATTATAACCTATACGTTCCAATACCGATTACCAATTTTAATGGCTAACCCCGAGGGCTACCTTTTTCGATCGTAATTAAATCATGTAAAAACCAATCTAATAGGATCTTGTAGGACTTTATATTTTCCGAGAAGTTTTTTGTTTGAGAATTTGGAATTAACGTTGTACGAAATCGCGCTAAATTATGTAAGAAGTTTTGTCTGTAAAAAATGTTTCCATGTCAATTAGTATTTTGAGAATTTGTATTTGGATGAGGATTTGGAGGATTTTTCGTTTTGTATGAATACACTGCGTGCGAGGTGTGCGCGTGGAGCGGGGTGGACGGGACCCGCGCGGCAGTGGGACCGAAACCCGAGCGGAGACCGCGCGCCCTTGCCACTGCCACGCGACTCGTTTGAACTTCCGACATTGGATTGCCTGTGATTATTTGTGAATTGTGACTGTTAAAAAAGTGATATCAGTGCGAACAGTCGAAGGAACTGTTTGAACTTGGAAGTTTTTAACGGTATCTGGTAAAGATAAAGTTTCAAGTTCGAAGGCAAAAAAAAACAGATTTCTACTCCCTAGTTTTTAAAAAAAAATATCCCAGATTTTATGATTTAATTTGTAGATTTTCTGAAGCTATTGAAATATCTTAATTTTTCTGGCTTCGTAATTGAAAATCTTAACGAAGTATTGTTGTCGGAAACAAGATTGAAAGAAAATGTTCTAAAACTTAGTAATGAAGCTTTTCAAATGTTTTATTTTATTGCTCAAAAACTAATACGTTACTGTTAAAATGCAAGCTTTTGCCGTGAGTGCCATATTATACCTATGTCGTAAAGTAATATATGAGTAAAGTAAATGGGTGAGCACTCATCACTATCGCTACATAGAATAAAACAAAGGCGCTTCCCGCTATCAGTCTGTATTATGACCTTCAATACGTATGAAGTAATTATCTAACGATAAAACTGCTTATTTTAGATAGTGAGTCACAATCGGCGGCCTTGTCGTTGCTAGCGAAATAAAATATAGTATGATATACTTATTATAGGTATGTTTAATTTGTACCAAATCACTCAGGAGAGTTACGATATTGATCTTGTGAATACAACCAATAACAACACCTTATAAGATATAATACCTTCAGAATTGGTTATCCACGTTATGGACTTGACTTTTTTTTTCAAGCTTAAAAAAATGGAGGAGGTTCTCCATTCGACTGTTTTAATGTGTGTCATAACTTTTTTCTAGTTGAACTGATTTAGACCATATTTTATTATTTGAAAGAATGTCAATGTATCTCGTGAGTCAATATAAATTTTATCGAGATCTAATAGGAGTTTTTGAGTTATGCGTGAAATTTGAATTCGGTTCTAAGTTTTGTAAAAAAAACATCATGTTTTCAATTTAATCTACGCGTCTTTGAAAAGTCGAAAGGTGAATTGCCGCGTATTCTTACTAACAACATTTTATATGTTATCCACGAAAACGTGACTTATAATAAGTTTTTAGTATGCAACGACTGTTTTCTTCAAAGGAAAATATCATCTGAAAATTTAAAAAACTCAATAAAATTACGAGTTTTTATCCATTTACGGTAAATATTGTCCTCAAATAGCTGAAAATCAGTGTTTGCTCATCTGTTCAGAGCAATAATATCAATTATCCATTTACCACTGCTAGACACGCATATATTTGCTGAATAATCAACAGTACTTACTTTGTATTGTAGGTATGCACTATGTATGAAGCCCGTTTCATTTACACGACCTAAAATTTAGGCTGGTTTAATATTTTCTTCTTTTAAGTAATTATTCTTCTTCTTACTTCTTATAAGTATTCTGTATGTGTATTTTGTGACTAATTTACTTACTTACTAAGCCACTTAGAAGATACGTTGTTTTATGATCTAGAAACGGAACACCTTGAAACAAAACGACCCCAGATTTGGGAATTATAAAATACTAGCGGCCCGTCCCGGCTTCGCACGGGCATTAAACTAATTTATTAGGTTAATAACTAAGTGAACAATATTTTATATAAATGGAAGTTATTACTATATTATATGAGTATTTTATATGAGTATTATATTTTTATATGAGTATTTTATATAATGGAGTTCTGAAAAGAACTTTTTAAATCGGTTTAGTTACTTACTAAACGAATTATTATCAAGCGTAAATTCCGCACACGTCCATCACGTAGGGAGCCGACCGCGCGAGTAAGCCGCGCGTCAAGTTTATTTCGTGATCTTAACCCCCCTCCCGTACCCCTGCCCGAGTGACGCCTACAACGCATAGCTAGCCGAATACAGTTTATTTTTTATTTTTTTTTAACTCGTGATATCTTTGAATGGATTGTCAGAATCGAATAATTCAAAAAGTAATATAAAGATATTGAAGCAGTCTTAAATAATACATCATTTATTTTGATAAGGGTTAATACCAAGGTACAAATAAAGAGCTTTTTGTAGCGGTGGTATTTTAATTTCTTTTTTTCAATAAAAAAACGCTTATTGTGACATGACTGTAATAGTTAGAGATATGCTGCCGCTGATTTTTTGTAGATAATGGTGTGTTCTAAAAAAATGTAGTATATCATTTTGTTCTATCATCAATAGTTTTCGCAGCGCACGCGATGTAAGGTAGTTTTTTGATATTTTTTTCACACCTTGGATTACGTTATCGTAATTTTAGTAAGGATGCCTATTTTTTTTGAAAATGAAATATAGCCTATGTCACTCAGAAATGATGTAGCTTTCCAACAGTGAAAGAATTTTTCAAATCTGCCAAGTAGTTTCGGAGCCTATTCAATTCATACAAACAAACAAACAAACAAAAAATCAAACCTTTCCTCTTTATAATATTTGTATAGAAAATATTAATCAGCAAAATTCCACGTAAATTAAAGAAATGAATTCGCAAAAACAACAAAAGATACGATGATATCTTATAATTAATCTCGGAAATGACTTGTAATTTGATACTGTGATTATGGTTGTTGGGCACCTTGCTATATTCTCGTCCGAAAATTTAATTAATAAAACCTTTTTCCCTTGTTTTGGGTTATTCTGAAAATCCAGAAATCTGAACCCATTTCGGCGCAATGAGAATTTTTTATTGATACCCTTACGTTAATTTAGCAACGAGGAGATCCTTCAACAATGTTAAAACCTTTATCTCATTGTTGGCAGTAAATACACATCTGTTTTTGTAGCAACTCTGTCCAAGTAAATGGCTCTTAAATATATAGGTACATACTTTAAGTACTCATAAAAAATATGCTGGAAAATCCACACGAAGCTAAGCAGAGCTTGTTATGCTTGATAAATATGCTATGTTATGTTTTTTTAAGGTAAAAATACCCAGAGTACCCCGAAAAATATCTGCCGATCAAAAATTTGTCCCAAGGCGAGAATAGATCCCACGTCCGAACAGATCCAACCTCATGCGTCGTGGTGAAACTTCGTCCGCTACGCAATAGGGGTCGTATCAGAAGACTTACTATCATATAAATAAGAAAGAAGGTCTGAAGGTCTCTTAAACTAAACCAAGGGTTAAACCATAGTAGTTTTCGAAAGTTTCGGTCCTTTTAAGCCGCCTTAAGCAGTTCAAAAGTTTATTTCTTTTGTGAACATGCGTATGAAGAAAGGTTAAATCAGATTGATATACTTATGATACGGATAAAACCAAATAAATATAAAGGTTTCGGAATATTAAATTCTAAAACTCAGAAGCTTTATCAATACAATTGATTCTTGTTTAACATTTGAAACCTTATAAACAGCTAATTAAATCTAACTTCGACGAAGAAACAACAATTTCCAAGTTAAATTCTTAGACGAAAGGCCACGAAACGACTGCAAATGACGGAAAGTTTTACAAGTTTACCTTTGTTTTACCAATAAACCATTTAACTGAAGCTGCCTTTTGCATCTTTTAGAAATGACATTACTTGCAATGCTACAGTAGTATACCTACAATATACCAATAACAAATGCATTATAAACTTATTACATTCCATGGCTATAAAAAAAAAATTGTGCTGAGCTCTCGAAAGTTAATGCAAAATCACTGGAAATCACTACATAGTATAAAACAAAGTCGCTTTTTCTGTCCCTATTTCCCTATGTCCCTTTGACTGCTTAAATCTTTAAAACTACGCAACGGATTTTGATGCGGTTTTTTCAGTAGATAGAGTGATTCAAGAGGAAGGTTTATACATGTAATTAAATCGTGCGAAGCCGGGGCGGGTCGCTAGTAATCTCATAAGAATAAAATCTAGAAAATATTCCAATCCAAAGATAATTTTCTTGAGCAAGCAAATGGTTCGAAGCATGCTACGGTGCTACGAACTTCGTAGCACGTACTACGAGTTTGTAACATTTGACTTGTAACATGATTTCATTTGTTCTCGTTGTATTGTAAAGGTTGGAGCTCACACGTCCACTAACACAAATATGCGCATTGAAATGTGCGCTTATATTAGGATAACATAATATCTCACACAGCAATATCGCAGTCTACTTATTTAAAACTCGTTGAAGACTATTTTCACTTAAAAGTAAGCTCACACGTCCGCCAACACAAATAATAATATGTGCATTGAAATATAGGCTTAACTCTTAATATTTAGATGATAGCATATCTCAGACAGCTCGCAGTCCACTTATTTGAAACTCGTTCGAAAACTATTTCAAACGACTTCAAGAAAGAAAAAGCTTCTCAATTTGAATTAATTTGTGTTATCCCAGATTTGTTTCTATGTAAATCGATTTTTATACATTATTTTTTTTATTGAAAAAACATATATGGGACAACATAAAAAGCACCATCTTACGTATATATAATATATGTTTTTTCAAGATCTGACCTGTACTGTTTTACTAATCCTATATAATGTATGACATAACTTTGACTTCAGTAATTCTTAATTGCATTAAAGAATTTGAAGTCGGTTTATAGTTTTTTAAACACACTAATTTATGTCACTGCAATGCCATGCAATGCCTATTTTTTTTTGTTGTTGGATGTATGTTTATGCTGTAACCTTAAATGTAGGCGTAGCAACAAGTTTCTTTGTAAATTTATAGAGATTATTTCTAAAATCGGCATAGCTATATTTAAAAAAAAAAGATTAAAGATATCATAGTCTCCGACAGTAAATTATGTGGATATTGTCTGCAATGTATACCAATGCAATGTATATCATTCGATGGATGGATTTGCGACTTATTTTACGGTACATTGAGCTCGTAGCGCGTCTTGTACTCAGGAAAGATTTTAGTCCCAACTAAGGCGAAACTTATTTATTATCAAAAACTACCCTGAGTGTGACATACGCACTATAATTACATAAGCATTGCTTGAGAGAGTCTTGTGTTGCGATAATTGACGCTACAAATATCGTAAAATACGTACCGTAGTACAGTTTTTTATTCAACGACTCGACTATAAATTTACATTAAATAATTTATGAAAATTGTTTTCAGTCGTGCAATAACCATATTTCTTTCTGTGGTAACAGTTCTAATACAAATGTCATAGTATTTCACAAATTGTATATGTAATGTGAAAGTTCGGTACATTGTCATTTATTTCTGCCTTCGCTTTTGATAAAGCGCTTCACGCAACTATTTGACAGGCCTTGATGGGTTCCCAAAGGAGTTGCACTCCGCACTCTATCAAATGATAGATAGACAGGGATAAATTTATTTATTAGTGAATTTGTGTTATCACGGACAAGCTAGTATTTTACATTTTACGTATTCCGATCATGTCTGTACATTTCAATGGTGAAATCCCTTGTGTTCTCATGACGTCTGTGAATTAACTGTTATTGCATTTTGTTCACACGTTTTATTAAAGCCTGATTCATAGCTACATACTTTTTTATATGCTTGACGTGTAATTTTATAACTTACTGAAATTTCTCGTAACCTTCTAAATATAGGTCATGAAGTTTATCATTCAAACTGCTATCGACTCATCATCATTATCATCAACTTATATTAGTCCACTGCTGGACTTAGGCCTCTCCTAACGAGCGCCATAGCGCGCTGTCTTCAACTTGACGCATCTGCCAGCAGTCTTTCGCAGATCGTGGGCAGGAGGGCGTCCTACACTACGTTTGGCAAGTCGCGGTCTCCACTATCGACTAATAGATATAAATCCTCGAATTATTTTTTGGGGCTTCGCCAATAATAAATAATGCTGGACAATCCACACTGCACCATCTAGCCCCAAAGTAAGCTACTCAAAGCTTGTGTTATGGGTACTAGCTGATATATTTAATACATTATATACACAGATAGATATTTTTTATTATACATAGAAAACACCCAGACCAACGGAACAAAGTTTTGCAGATCGTACACAAATTTTATTTGTTCCGAGGCGGGAATCGAACCCGCAACCTCCTGCGTCGCAGGCGGACCTTCGCCCACCGCGCCCATTCGAGCAAAAGACTAAGTTGTGTAGTAACCCCAATACAGAAATAATCAGATATATAAAAGTTCAGGAGCAAATTGAATTGATTGTTTATTGATAGTATAGTTAGCGCTGTTGATTGGCAGTTTGTTTGACTTGCAAACTGATTGATTGGTACGCTTATAAATGAGCTATTGAGGGCGCGATGACGTTCACTGGAATCGATGACATGCGAGTTAATAGCATTCGTGGCGAGAGTTAAGGTGGAACTGGGAACGGGAAACTGCGGACGATTCTGGAATGACATACATTTCGTTTTATTTAATTTTAAAAACCTTCTTTTCCACCTTTAATTTTTTTATAGATGAATAGAAAGTTTTGCCTTTGCTGTTCAGTTAAGTCAAGTTAAAATAGTTTTTATTGACATTATTATAGTTTTACAGACAGTAATGAGTCCATAGCCTCTAGAGCCAGTCGGAAATTACAACCTCTTATTATTAAACCTGTTATGGAATATACTAGAACATTCAACATTATAGTTAAACAAAGTAAGTTAATAATAATATACACTTGTCAATAACATTATCAAGTGTCATTTCACTATATAGAAAATAAAATATTCTCATATAGTCACATGTTGATAACTTTTTAGAACTAGGTTGGACGTTCCTTGTATCTTAACAGTTTTTAAAACTTTTTGTAAACAATTTATAGAGTTCTATAGATTCGATCAAAAATAGCTAGATAATGGTTAAAAACTGTATAATTTTCCTGTGCCCAAAATCTCCTGTGTGCAAAAAACATAACCAGCAGTATCAATCGATCCGTTCTAATATTTTTAGATCTTCAATCTATTAAACTCATATTATCTCTCCAATAAATAAATAAATAATAAATAAACTAAAGCGAGCCTTTAACAGCGTCGGGTGTGGACATTAATAGCTATTTGTCATCCGTCATGATGCCGAAACGTGATTACCGATTACATGCATCCAATCAAGAGCGATCTGATTGGTAAGGGATTAAGTGAGACAAACATGGCAAAGACCTACTAAGCCTAGAAGAGCTAAGACATCACCCCAAAAACTACAGTTCCTAGCAGGGCGGCGGATTTTGAATTTTGATCGCTGCATCTTTAAGAACACAAAAGTGGCAATCGCAATAGGTTTTTCATGGCCGCAGTGATAAAGCCATCTCACGTAAAAAAATGATAAGCATGATCACTGCACATTGATATCTAACATCAAAAACAAACAGATTGTTATAAACAAAAGAGAGACGTTTAGGGGTATTGAATAATTGAAGTTGTTATGCGAAAGGTTCAACAGTAGGAGTGTTCATAATACATGATCATTCCGCTCATAGTCTCTCTTCGCCACGCAATTTTGTTTTTCCTATTATAATAAAATAAAATGGACGTTGACGCTCAGCGACCACTTCGCCTTGTCATGGCTATTTACGCTCCTAAACTTGATAATCGTATTATATTTGATGTGCGTTATGTATGTCAAAGCTTATCGTTATATAACTGTTACATTTGGTTCTATTGTTTTGAAATCCCTTGGTCTGTTATGTTGCTATTATGACAAAAGCATAACCTTTGATTACTTAGGCGATAATCCGACCTCGTGCCGACAGATGGTTAATTCTGAGTAGTCCTCAGGACTTTAATGAAATTGCATTAAATTAGAAAAAATTAGGTACCTAGTTGTTGACATTAGAATGCATAATGTAAGTATGTAATTAAATTAATTTAGGTTTTTGCTTGACTATTTTTAAACCACCACTGATTTCGATAAACGTGACATGGGCAGTTGGTTTAGACGTCTTCGAGTAATCGGTGAATAAACTTAAATACAAATGTTCCGATGAATTAAGAACATCTCCCCTTTTTTGAAGTCGACTAAAAACATGCTTTTATTTGCCCGTTGAATTAGTTTTTGTGCTGGATAAACCACACAAAATCATCTAGTCCCAAGAAAAGCACAGTGATTTGGGTATTAATGCTGCCTATGACTCAAATAAATAACACACATACATATTACAAAGTTATACATAGTTATATTTTTAATATTATACATAGAAAACACCCAGTGCCTCGGAATAAATTTATAGAGCGTACAAACACTAGTCCCAAGGCGGGAATCGAACCCACAACCTCCTACGTCGCAGGCGGATTTTTGCTCTCCGCTACATCGGTCGTCAATTTCATTGGTGGTGGGTATTTATGCTTGGAGAATAACCGCATTGTGTGTACGTGATCTAGTTATCCTCTTTAAATGGAGACGGGATCTACTCGAGCAATTTTGAAATTATTGTTATATGAAGTTTATTTCAAACATTCGACAAAAAATAAATAGGGCTACCCGTTAGCCTTAGAACTTTGATAATTTTCAAAAACTATTTTTACAACTACTCTACAAGTATCTAAGTTACACTTACTGAATGTTTGTTTTATTCTTATTAAAATGACTACACAAATATTCTAAAGTATTAGTATATAGTCAACTGTACTATCGAATTGTTCTGTTGTGACTAAAGTTGGCGATTAGCATTCGTTTTTGTCTTGCGCGAAGGAGGTTGCGTTCAGGAGAGTTCGATATCCTTCTTGGAACAATTTTTAGTACGATCTGCAAATATTTTTTACGGAGTTTGGTTACAGAATACAGAATTTATTAATAATACCATTATTACAAGTCTACTTATATCTAGAGAAAGAAAAAGTTATTTAAAAAAAAATTATAACATGGGCAAATTACAAAATTCATTGGTATCACAAAGTACCATTTCAGTAAGCCACTTCCTTAGGTTTTTTTTAAAAATAGGTGTGAAAGCTGCATCGCGGATCCAGTCGGGCAGCCGGTTATATACTGAGGGACCCATTACATAAACGGACCTCTCAGGCTAGACTGTTATTTTCTATGCCTATAGTCTAGTAATACATAATAAGTAGGTTTATAATCTAGTACCCATTACACAAGCTCTGTTTAGCTCGGGGCTAGATGATGTTGTGTGAATTGTCCAGAATTGTTGTTCCATTTATTATTATTAATTTCGATTTCTACAATGAGAGTATATTTCCAATATTTTCTTTACCTTTCGACCATCGTTTACTCAGTCGCGTGTATTTTTGCGACTAACGATGAACACGATTTAAAAACGACTGAATTGGAAAGTTTAAATGATTAATTCCAATGAATTTCCATCAACTTTAATCTTCATGAAACGCAGTTTTATCAAGTGTCACTTAAATATTTGTAATTTTTATATTTACTCACTTAATCGAATCAGAGATCCAATAAAGCGGGTGACCCGGCTTATTTGCTGTTGAGTGTAGCTTCACAGACTAATAATTGTTTTCACTAATATGATATTTTTAGATTTGGATATGCTGGGCCATTTATTTACATAATTATTATAAATATTGTAAAAAAAGACTCTTATTTGGTTTTTTAACATAGGTTTTAGTTTTTTATATTTTGATTTTGATGATTAAATAAATATGCTGGACAATTTATACAATGTATTTGTTTATTATTCACATTGCGGGCTGGAGGCGAAAGCGTGTGAGTTGTATTCTATTGAATCATATGAACGACTACACATACACCGGAGGCGGTTGCGGTGCGGTACCAATAAGATAAACACGCAAGCCTTCGCCTCCGGCCCGGCTTATGTGTGTGACGCCTTTAAAGGTATTGAATTCTTTTTAAATTTTCTACGACCTAGTAAAGGTTCGTAGTGAGTTACTTTTGCGCCCATTACGTCGGACTACTTGCAGCGAGCTTAGTGTAACGACCGATAAGAGCTGGCCTGTCTTAAGTTGCGGGTTCGGAAATTTATTTCCGGATAACTCTAGATGCACAAGTCTAATAATGTCGGTTGTAAAATATTCAATGGAAAATTTAAACATTTCCTTTTTTGGAATTTTTAAGAATGACCACTAGACTGTTAACTGCAGTTAGCTCAACTGTTAATACTAGTTTTAATTTATTTCTTTTCCTTGATTGTAATTTTCTTTCTTAATAATGTAGGTAATAATGATATCTGTTTTAAGCCTAACCCTGACGTACTAAAGATGATCGGCCTAACCACAAAAAAAAAATGTTACGACTTCGACACGTGTTTAACAGTTGTTTAGCATGGTTTTGTAGGATCACTTTTGCTAAACAACTGTTAAACACGTGTCTAAGTCGTGATTTTGTTTTTTGTGGTATGGCTGAATAAGTCTATTTTATGTTACTAACGTGAAAAATAGTCTGTCTATAGGGTTTTTGTCGCATTAGCCGCTGTCAATCATCATCATAATAAGGCAGAAAATGAAAAATAACGGCGCAGCCCCCTTTGTCATACCTACCTGGCTACCTAAAAGCCACAGTGGAAAATAAAAGGCCAATGGTGCTGCATACATCTCGTTGTTTTAGCGGCCAAGTAAGCAATGGAGTGGAAATGGGGCCGTGTAATCGACTAAGAAGTGCTCCAGATTTCGCAACATATAATTCGCAAAAGCTTTTGCCAATTTTCTTTTTTTTTATCAATCCGTTGATTTTAAAAATCTCATACATTAAGCCGCTTTGTATTGGTTCCAACCTCAGGGGAAATTCGAAGCGTAAAATCTGTAACACTCAATGTTTTACGGATTACAAATAATGTTTTGCTTGTATGTTGTTTGTAGTCTCTTGACTCTGTTAAATTGTACTTGTTGTTAGAAAGATTTTCTTGTGATTTAGTTAGATACAAGGCTATAAGTTATTTTGTTTCCCTGCGCGCTCTTAAAAGCATATTATCAAATTATTGGAGTTTCCAACAAGTTTATGCTATAATTCTTGTAAAACTCGTCTAATATTTATTTAGGTACTGGAAATAAATGAGTCTAGTCTAGTTTACGTTATTAAAGAAGAATGTTATATTTTCGTCTTCTTTTAATAAAACCTATTTTTATCTTAGGTTTTTTGAGTCACTAATAGGGGTATTACACTACACGGTATTAAGGGACCCTAACTAAGAGTGGTGTAATAAGATTTAGGGTCCCCAAGGGACGGACCCGGACGATATTCAGGATCCGGTAGTTAGGGCCCTGAATAACTACAATAGTGTAGTGTAATACCCCTTTAAGCCATCCCATAACGTCATATTCGTGTATATTTTTTAAAGAAATATCCAATGGACAAAAACAAACCTATTTACCCTCACCTCTAGTAAACAGTAGAGGTCAGTGCTTTTATCGGATATAGAACGATCATAGTTGTCATAACCTTCTAAATGCGATGACACTATTAACATTTTATGGTGGGCTACGGAACTCTGAAAATACGAGGCTAAATTGGGGAGTGTTTGTAAACTTTCAATAATGCTGGAAAATAATAATACAAGTTCGCCCGTAAAGTGTAACAGCTGCGTGCAAAGTAATAGGAGGCTGCATTCTTACATCTGCCGTGTTATACCAGCTTGTCCATCGTGAAACCTGATAGCTAAAATTAAGAAAAAGCCCGCCCAAAAACCTTAGAACTTCGAACATACAAATGCAAAATAGCATTGCCTTGCCTTGCCTTGTAGCAACTTGCCTTAGAGGTTGATAGTTCAACTACTATTTCCGGTCGTATTTCAAACACCAATAATTCATGTCGCTTAAGCTGCATTGTACTGGGTTGATTGGTTCGGTATTCCATGTATGTTGCAGCATGTTTCGAAATATAATGACGTGAGCAGAAGTACTCTATAGAGAACGAAGTCTATCAACTAAAATAGCTAATATACAGCTCATTAACAGCTATCTGCTATTGCTAACACTAACTAAAATAAAGGAATATTTTAGTTTTTGGGTTAGGAAATACAAAGGAACAATAGATAGCTGGATATTCATTGAATGAAGGCAAATGGAAGTTATCCCGAGAAGGGTCGTCTCTCATTGCCCGGACAAAGTGACATTGTTGTTTAATATACTTAATAAAACAACTTCCGTCCAGTACTTTCGCAGCTTCGTTGTCACATCGTAGTATATACTGTAGCCTAGCAAAATAAACTTCTTTCTCAGAACTCAGACGCCTTTTATTACTTGCACGCGTTTATTATTTTCCTTTTCTATCTAAATACGATTAAAGCTTTATAGCCCGATTAAATGGCCGTTCACTTTCAATCGTCGGAGATTATTCAGCTACTTTATGGAAGCTTTAGATTGTCTATTTTATAACTTGGTATTTATGACACTGGATGGAGAACTCAAAGTTGTTTGTTCTGGTTTAATTTGCTCCATTTCAAACTCGCTCATGTCATATTTAAGTTGTCTCCTACAGTTGGAATCCTGACCGTATCATACGAAAGCTCATCTGGTAGACGGATGTCTCTTTTACAGTTTACAGTTTTATAGTGGAATTCATTCAGGCGAACCCAGTCCCCTTTTGTGTGACAGAGAAACAGTGTAAAGTGTATTGCAGTGTATTACAGTGAAGCATATAGCCCAAGTGTCGCGGTGAGATAACTTTGTCAATAAATGTAAAATGGATTCTAGTGCAATACTATTGACAAAGGCGACATGGATATAGCCTCCGAGTTTGGCTTGAACATATTTGGATACATAAGCAGTCGAATATTATTCAAAAATAGGTACCAGAATGTCGACGATTGACGTTATGATAAAGAAAGTGTGCTTATTTCGGGTACTGAATTATAAATTTTTGAGCATCGTAATAATAATTTAATACCTAATTATATCAAGAATACTAATCAGACACATGTGTAAAAACTCCTTCTTTTTTCTTGTCCTTCATATCTTAACAAGTATGTATGTACCTACTTAATTTGTTTCATCACCACTTTTTTTATTATCTGTGAAAACTTGTAACTGGACTTCTTTATATTTATACTTTTCTATTTCATTGTTTAAACGTAACTGTTCCAAAATTAAATAAACAATGTTGGATCCAAAACAGATAGGGCTATGACACTTTCTAAGTATGTTCACAATTTAATGAAAATTAAATGTACCTACTTAATTGTTTATTCCACTTACACAACGTTCCAACATAAATGCTATTTAGATCTTAAAAACTATTTCGACGACTCATACATAAAGTTTTAATTAAACGTAGAAACAAACCGGCGGTGTATAGTTTCGGCGACTTTTGCCATTTTAACAAAGCTCGTATAAAGTAGTAATCCGGCCCGCATTATGTAGAACGTTCTATAGCTCTATAGGGAAAGCTTTACCAAAGTTTATATTTCTTGCACTACGGGCCTGTAAGGTTTTTAGTTTTAATGTTCATACACTTAAAGTGTACATCAAAATAAGTTAGAATATCTTACTATTATAATAAATGGGAAAGTCTGTGTGAATAGTTTTTTATAAGTAATCTCCGTAACTACTTAAGTTATTTCCATGAAACGTAGATAGTTTAGGATCTTATAATAGGACAAAGGCTAATAAAATTTGGAAATTTTAACCTCTGAGGAGGTTAAATAGGGTGGTAAAGTTTGTATAGAAAATATTTTTTCCTTTCACTCAAAACTCGGGTATAAATAAACGATGGAGTGAATAAATAAACACTTATTTTTTATTTTTACACAATAAACCGGGTGTGCGATAAATTTCTGAAATTTGTGTGAAAAACTGGTTCGCGGAGGAAGCCGCGGGGCGCATCTAGTAAATATTACAAGATAAAACACTAAATTAGAATGGACTGAAGGAAAAAGTCTTCAGAAATTAGACATTTAATCTCATTTACGCACCTACACGAAACGGCACGGTCTTATCGAAAAGTTTTATTAGTGCGTATTTGTTATACTGTGTTTTGAATTTATTCCAAAATAGTTTGTAACTCTGATTAAGACTACGCCATTGGAATTTATAGCTTTCCTCTGGTCAAAGAAAAATAAATTGCCGCTTATCCTTTTCAATCGTAAACCATCTTTTTATATCTGGATTAAACCAGCCAAATCCGCCCATTGACGTAAATCTAGTTATCTTCGGGAAGGATTTAACTTTGTGAGATTTGTCAACCTCGGTCCACCCTTTACTGAGGCTTGACTCACTTAACTTGTTTGTTCACATTAAAACGCATTTTTTTATTTATTTTCATAAACATGGCCTCGTGACGTTTTCACAACGTTATGAAACCGTTTAATAAGCAAAAAGATATATTTTTGTATTGTTTTAAAAACAGCCGTGGCCGAGTTTTGAATTGTTTCGAGTTGAAATGTAGGGTAGGAACTGAGTTGTTTGGTACCATGTTTGTAGGTGTAGGTATGCTAATTTACTAACCCAGGACAGTAGGTTATTAGTATGGAGATTCAGGAAGGGGCGTGAAAGCGACTCTCATAATAATCTTGTTAGCTTCCCGTTATGTAGGTACTCCAGGTGTGCATCATAATTCCTGTACGCTGTAAATTAAACTGATTTAACCGTGCGTACGACATAATTAATTTGAAACAATAGAATATTATCAGTTTCTAGTTTCATGATCGATCTGCGTTATCTGATACTATTACGTCATTACTGGTGATTAAGATTGAATATATTCTAATTTGTCAGCTTTTGCGAATACAGGTTCCTACTTTATTGTTTTATGAACTTTTTTGTTCAGAAATCTTCTTTTTAAACATTCTGAGCACTAGGTGCCATTCGCAACCACCACCAGAAAAGAATTCAGTTAATTGCTGTAAGAAAAAGCGTGTGATCGCTACTCTTACATGTATCCTCTCAATTCCTTGCTATGGCATAAATTTCCAGCATAAATCATTTTCTGTCTTGCAACGATCTGATAAAATATTTGCGAAAACATCAAAGACCCTTGAACTAAACAAAACTCTAGTCACTTCGCACTTATCTACTCAAGAAATGCTCAACCATTTCTCCTGTGAATTCGAGCCATCAATAGGTTTTATCCAGATCTAGGAGAGATTTCTTGAATATAAACTTATAATTTCGTCCCTGAAAGGCAATTTGCAGATATTTTTCTCTTTAGTATTATGTGTCAGCGATCAAAAGAGATCCCACAACATATCAGGGTTTTTAGATTGGGGTTCTTGAATAATACGTTCGGTGAATAGTTAGATCTAAGTTAAACACACGCTCACGTTCTGCTGACTTGATTACTTTACCGTTGTTAGAGTTCGATGTGCATACGGCTCACATACGACAGTCTACCAATCTAATTAGCTGCTGAGTGCTGAGATATTCGCCGCTGAGATGGAAACTTGTCTGATACTGACAACATTACCCAAGTTTTACATGCAGCCGGCCAGACTAAATGAGACCAACTTGTAGTGGCGAGGTTTCAGAAATTGTCCGCTAACTTTTTTACTTATATTATTTGGAAAACTTCGTTATGAAATAATCACCAGAAATCCGCAGAGATAAAGTCTTTTGTTGTTGTCTCCCAAACAAAAGCGGGCATTGCTGCACGATTTTCAGAGTCTTATCTCTAAACGTTCGTTTAAAAAGTCCCGATCAAAAGAAAAATTAAAAAGCTCTATTAAGTAAATAGAATTTCTTGAATTTCGGAAAATAATATTTACGGGCAGTTCGCTTGATTGTTTTTAAGTAGGTTTCTAAAGCGTTTGTTAATGTACTAGCTTAATTAGTTATGGAAAGAGATGTTAACGGTCCTATTAGTTGAACAGCCTTTATGTCGTCTTGTCGGCCTATATTAAGCTGTAACTCGGGCCCGTTCCCAAAACAAATGGTACAAATTTGTTCTACTCCGTTGGAGAATGACTATGCCTTTGTTTTGAGCCTCCACTCTGTTTAACCGTAGGTACGAACGAACACATCCTCCTTTGCGTAACAAATCGAACTCGACTATTGTGTTAACGGAGAAATATTACGTCGCTTTCATGAGTCCGACCTTTGCTCAAAGCTGTTGATATTGATTGCCCATAAATGTCTATATTTCTTTGAGAAATCTCTTTGTGGTTTGGGGAAAAATCTAATTTGAAAAATATCTTGAGTATTTCGGATTAATTTTTTTTGCTTGTCGCAGGAATATCGACGTGATAAGTTTTATTATTATTGTAAATGCATAAAAAGGTACATGTACCTATTTTTGAAGACCTATGGCGAAGGTGCGAGGTTGCGTGTTCGATTCCGGCGTGTAAACATTGTTTTACGATCTGCAGCTATTTGTTCAGGGGGGTGTTTTTATGTACAGATAATGAAATAATATCTGGCCATGTGTATTATTTGTAAATTAGTTACAAAAAACCCCTAATACAAGCGTTATTGCTAGATTAATCATCATCATCACCTTATATCAGTCTACAGCTGGACATCTGGCTCCCCTAATGAGCACCATAGCACCCTGTCTTAAGCTTGCCGCATTCAGCATTTAGATTATGCAGTGTGAATTGTTCATCATTTATTTCTTGTCTATCGAAGTGAAAATCAGATGCGAAGAATATCGTCGCTGTAAGACGAAGAAAAATAACTATTTTATGCTGTGCATATTCTGCTGAATTTCTAGGTAACCATTACCTTGTGGTTCAAACATACTGATGAAATTTATGACTCGCCGAACACTGCTTCTCGGTGTGTATCTCACTGGCATCTATTTGTTTTCCATTTCGTTAGACGTATTTGTTATGTTCGGTGTGGCACTTTGTTATAAGGGGAATGAGCGGTTTGAACTATAGTTTCCTTTCTATACAAAAAGAAAACGTTTATTATAGCAACAAAAATAATATAGATTTTTAGTTTATCTGTTATCTTGCACCGAAAACACGACTCTGCCTACCATGGTGCTGGATGCCGTATGAATTATCCAGTATGATAATTGCTCAACATTCAAATTTCTATCTATGGATATATATTGTTTTATATTTCGGCAGCTCCCGGTTTTGATGTGTGCTATTTGTTTTTAGTCATGAAAATACACCACTAGTGTGATTTTAAACTCAGTGAATATTTTTAGTCAACACAAAATCCACCTTTATAATAAAAAAATCACAATTCTATCATAGTCGTGTTTTTCGATAATTTTAACTGAAGTGGTTGATTTATAAGCCAATTAAGAGATAGGTAACTGGAGTGAAAATACATTTATTGTTAAGATAAATCAAGGGAAAACATAAATAAAACTCCTGTCGTGAATAAATACAACTTTTTAATTTACTTTGTCACTGCCACGACCTTGTTAGAGCCCCATTTCAAACGGCTAAACTCGAATGAGAGCTCTTAAATTATCTCGAATGGAAATTATCGCAATTTGTGGTCACAGATCCTTTCTAATCAGTAACTTGGTATCAACAGCAACGCGGGTTTATGTGAGCTGCGGTACTTTGTTGGAAAATACTTTGTTTCCGTAACAAGACTTGTTATTTTGACAGAAACATGATATCGAACTCTGATACTTCGCATCCCGAGAATATACTACGAGTGTATTTAGCAACTTCGGGAAATATTGGGAGTATCCCGGATGTTTACTCGAGCCTACGCTTCGGCTATATTGTCTGCTCTTGACTTTGGCAAACTCCCTTCTTCATTTACTATTACTGAGTTGTTTCTTTCGGAACCCCTTTTTTAACGCGAGCTTTACCGCCCCACAAATCTCCAGCGTGCAAGCTAAAAATAAATGATATCCTGATAGAGTTCTTTTAGTGCTCTGAATTTAGTGAGATAACTTAGTTTCTGTTTTTACACTTGCGTTTTTTTGTTTCTTTGTTTTATAGCCCTTTCCCGTCCTTTTGTGCTTAGATAAAGTGATTTTGGTAGCGTCCCTCCTTTTAAGGAGTTTTATCCTAAATGCAGTTTCTGCTAAACCTGTGTAAAAGATCTAGGGTAGCATTTTATGTAGGCGAACAATGAACTGGCTTGAGAAGTAATATCTGCCTTACTTCATACTTTTCATATGGCCAGACTTTGAAAGTTTTCCACAGCTTGGTACGGAGTAAGTAAGGTACGAAGAGCTTAGTTCAAGTGACATTACATAAAAGAGCTCATGAATTCTTTCCAGATGCATACCCACATTTGCCCGCGATTTATCTTCACTGACAAATATATCGCACTTTGGTTTCTTAGAAACTATTTTTTGCCTGCGCTTTCGCGAGCGTTTATTTTGATAAACTTTAATATGTTATTTATCTCATACAAGCTGATGTGTTTTACAGATTACCATTTTGTAATCTATGATCCATTCATCTTTTATATACACAAATGATGAAAAAAATGTATTTCATGTTATAACATAAAGCGGAAGCTTGTTAAAAATACAACTCGTAGGTAAGCTGAATAATAAATTGAAACCCTGTTACGGGTCCTGGAAGTTAATACGATTGATGCATATTGAACAATATTGGTTTATGGAACTGAAATGATTGCGCCAACCAATGGACTCACTCAAGTGGCAATTGTTAAGGCTTTCAGTTTTGGCACTTTATAATAAAACAATTAGTATTCATAATAATCCAATAGCTTTATCCTGGTACCCTTACAAATATATTATGAAAATAAGTTTAATTGTTAAATTATTTCAAGACAGCACTCTTCTTAGTGATCTCGATCTAAATTATTATCTTTTTTTAAGTAGCATACAGCAATTAAAGTAGTGAGGCTATATCTTCCAAGCCCGCTGAGCGGAATTTCTCTTTTTAGCTAGAATTTGCGCTATCCTCGCCGACCCAGTTTAATGGACAGGCGGGATCGTACAACATCCGCTATTTTCCATCTCCTTGCTTAGCCTTTCCTCTTGTTTCCCACCAACGACCGTAAAAATATCGACTAATTAAGTTGCGGATAATCTTGCACAGGAAATGACGATTCCGGAATGGCCAGTAAAATGGTTTTTCTAAAAAGCGCCCTTTCATTTAGCCTTGAGCATTCAACGAAAAATCGAAAATATTTCCGTAAAAAAATAGAAAACCGCGAATTTGTAAAGGACTAAATCCACTGGTACGGAATAAGTTTAGTTAAAACGTTTGGCGATGCGCTCACAGCGGCTGACTTGCTACGTGGTCTAGAAGTTGTTGAAGAGTTGATCCCGCTTTAGCTTAAATCGCAAACTTCCACGCACACGACAAGTCTTCGATAACGACCACGAAGCTCCGTACCTGAACTTACATCATACTTTGCAAATTAAATTCCGCGCTAATCCTTTGAGTTCCAATTCTAAAATACGTTCCATCCGAACGGCGACGTTTCAAATTAGATTTAGGACGAACACTTCTAGTGCAATATTTTAGAATGGAAATGCCAGTCACATTGACGAAGAATTCGATTCAATTTACCGTTCTTTATTGCACCTTATCGGAGTGCCGTTTTCGTTGAATATCTTCTTACTACAAAGGCGACACGTATTCGTCTTATGTACCTCGTAAGTAAACATTTAATTTGATTGGTTCAAAATAACTGAATTTAAATTCTTTAATATTTACACTATTTAGTAAAAAAACCTTTTATATTTTTCGGGACAAATACTAATCACTCGCGAATAAATTGGCAGTGGGAATAGGAATAAATTTCCTTATAGGTACAAGATATTTTATGATTTGAATGTACCTAATATGGGACCCTATTGGGATTATTCTCTAACAATAGTAGAATTATCATTCAAATCGGTCCTCAATTGACGGATAAATCGGCGAACATAAAAAAACATACAACCTAATATAGAATCCCTTCCTCTTT
This sequence comes from Eupithecia centaureata, assembly GCA_944547425.1. Lineage (NCBI taxonomy): Eukaryota > Metazoa > Arthropoda > Insecta > Lepidoptera > Geometridae > Eupithecia > Eupithecia centaureata. The sequence goes on from OX155694.1 coordinate 5,491,960, forward strand.
TGAAGCCGGTTCAAAACCGTATAGGTTCACATGACAATGAATTTGGATGGAAAATGGGCTCTTGACAAACCTATTATGCTATTGTGTATTTATCTGTGTTTTCACTACACCAACCTTTTTGTGACCCATCTTACTTATAATAGAGGCTCTCTCCCAGATTGATAAAGAGTTCAAGTGGCTACAAATATACCTTCTATACTCAACACTATAAAGGAGCTATTTTGATATCCTTAAATAATCATTGAACTCATAACTTTCTCAGTTATGGGAAGGGATAACGATTATCATTGTTATTATAGTACCTAAATTCATGAAAGCTTTTGCAAATTCACTTGAGTTTACAATACATATATTCCGGTCCGGTCTTATCATACGGGAGCCAGAACTGTGCTCTGACAAAATCTACCAAGAAGCTAGAAGTCTGTCAGTTGACATTGAAGTTTAACTCGAAAAAAGGAAATTAGATAGAGCAAGACATGAAACACCACGAAGACAAATAATAGAAGACAACACACTTTAACTAAAGAAAATGAAATTGAGTTGGACTGATTATACAGCAACAGGAAAAGAAAAGTAGAGCAAAACGCTTATAGAATGATTTCCAAAGTATGATAAACGCAATATAGGGAGACAGTTCAAAAGGTGGACGAGTTAAAAGAAATAACAGGAAAAACATGGGTTAGGGCAGCGAGAGACGGTTGAAACAGAACTTTCTGTATTTATAATATATAGATCAAAACAAATATGTAATATCGCAGTAGTAACCTATATATACAGTAGTAACCTGTATATACCTTATTAACAAAAACCTTTATATTAAATGAATGTTCCGGTCCATCCTACCATTTGTAAGATAAAATTAATTCAGTTTGACTATTTTCAAATTAGCTCTATTTAACGGTTGGGCATCATCTATCAATTAATTATCTGTAATCCAATTTATCAAACTGTGCCGATAATAGGTTCTGTAACCCAGAATTGTTCGATTGGCGCGTCAGATATGGTATATAATGTAATATTTAGTAGCTATAACCGAGTACCGTTTAGACCCGGCCACGGAACGACTATTAATAATCGAATCAGGTACCTTCCCGGGTGCTTCGACCCTACCGTTGTACTTCTGAAATGGACACTTCACTCGGGGCTACGAATATCCTTCAAAAAGCTTTTGAGATTGCGGACATTTTGATTTTCCATTAAAGGGTTAAAGGCAAGTGAACTTATGCTTTGGCGACCTTTTTACCCCTTTGCTTATGTCCAAACACCATTTTTAAAACTCTTAGACACGTCAGAAATTTCATGTAATATATAGGTAGGTACATTATATTCAAACTAGGAAATAAAATGATCAATTTATTTTTTTTACTTCAATCAGTTTTAAAGTAAAGTAAAAAAGCCAACAAGAAACCTTTACCTTGTAAGTTAAGTTTTTGAGTAGGATCAAATCTCGTCTCAGTATTTAAGTACCTATATTTAGTAGATAAAATAAAAGTAAGAGGAATAGAAACAAATTATGTAGAGCAATTAATTAAAATGTAATCAATCTCTCACAGACTTACGAATCAGCCCTGCTTAACCTGTCTCTTGGCCAGATTTATGATCTTCCCTTAATTCCGCGCCGGCTAGAAGTGACGCAATGACATGGAACTAACCGCAACACTGGCACTTGACGGTTGATGTGTTATGGCTGATCACACAGCGCATGCTTTTCGATAGCTTTATCGGATGTCAATTCACGTGATAGGCTGCCACTGCGACCACTATGCGTGATGACTATGAACAGACGGCCATAGTTTTCAAAACAATAGAAGAGAATAAAAAATAATGCTTGACAATTCACACATCTAAGCAATAGCAGTGTTTGGTTATGTGTAATAGATAAATGATATACTTAATACATTACATAAATAAATTAAAGACGTTAAGGGGGAAATTTGAAAAAGTATTTCGAGATTAAAACAATAAGTTCAGGCAAACAAATCGATGATCCCTACTCTTGAAAAATCTCTAGATTTCCAGTATTCAGGTTAACTGAAATTAATTTTTTTATGTTTGCATCTCTAGTTCTATCTTCCGTTTGGCAGGTGCGTAGAGCTACGTGCTAAGGTACCGAAAATTTTATTGTTTCTCCTAAAAAAATATTGTCAAAACTTGAAGCAAGTCTATTTAATTTTTGAGTTATTTTGCAAAGACGTAGTTCAGGAATGAAGTGTTCAGTTTAAGCGAAGAACTCTATTGAACACACAGAGTTTTCCCGCCACGAGCACATTTTCTGCTAATGGACCGCCGACATCTTTTGAGTCACTATTGTTTTTGTCACACAATTAATGGGAGAGGAGCCACTTTGAGCCTTTTGATGCTGGAATAGCATCCAGTTACCGGTATAAAAGACCAAGGCATTGTCGGATGTTTGTGGCTTTTAGACCCCAGTTCATCAATAGATGGGTACAATTTGAACGGTTATTTATAATTTTGGCACAAGTTTTAATACATAAAAACATTCAAAGTTAACCGATCGAAATTTATTAAGCTTTATAGATTAAAATTATTATGTATAGATTAATACGATAAAACTTCTTAAATGCGTAATTTTTATTCCGGAAATTAAATACATTGCCAACTTTATCCAAAATTCGCGCGTAGTTTCCCAAATTGGTTTGACTTCCCTTTCATCTGTAAACAGAGAGGCTTTTATTGCCACCAAAGATTACTTTATCCGGCGGAAGCTTGGAGATTGAACTCCTTACATGTTGAAACCAATATCTCAATATTTCCACCATTAAAAAGATATGGCCCGAAAATACTGAACTGCGGCAACTGTATTCTAACACCCAATCGAGAACATTTTTATGAATGATAAAAGCGGTTATTTTTATTTGAAAGCAACACGGATATTGGCCCTAATTCATTTAGTAATAAAACGCACTCTTTGTTCAGCGTCGAAACAAGGAGTGCTTATTACGGATGAAGTAAGTTCAATCTCTTTTATCGCGGCATTATAGCGAGGAGAATTGGATGCCCGCCTCGTATCCAACAGTTCCATGGCAAGCGCTCACTCTTCCGTAAAATTATGTTAAAATTAGTTCCCTGTTCTTTATACCGTTTACATTTGTCTATAAAAATCTAGTTCACAGCTGTCGCTTTTATTAAAAATTGAGTTACCAAATGGAAACACGGCCGGTGATAAACATGCCCATTTTAGCATGGAGGAAAGAAACTTCTTAAAGATTTAATTTTACTGATGCTCCGTAAACACGAAGAAATATCTAAAAAAAATATCAAGTAAAATATTCGACATCAAATTTCCTGGACGTCAAAGACAGCAAAAGGCATAAAGGTGAAAGTCTATTATCGAGTTTCATCGCAGTTAGGTCCCCTTTGGGTAGGTAGGTAATATTTTGTACATTTATAAATTGGTTTAAAATTCTCGACAATTATGCGGTGAGCCGGGGTGGTGTAATTACGGCGTCACTTGGCTAAAACGACGAAATAAATTTAAAAACCGACTCCCGGTGAAAATGCGACCCTAAATATCCCTCCACGCCACTTGAACTCGCGATGACTCGCACAGATAATGTATTTGCTTTCACCCAGAATGTCATTGTATTTGCGAACAATACAATTAATTCTTTCTGAACAATTATTTCATTCTCATGACAGGTTAACAGCTTTATTAATATCGGAACTCCTGTGTTCTGTGTGTTTAGCTATTTGTTTTTCTATTCATATTTGTTGCACAAAGGAAGGAACGATGACATCTAAAACATAACGGGTAGGAACTGAACCTTAACTGGAGAAGAAATATTTTAGGCCTACACCAGTCTACTGATTGAAAAAATAAAAATATGTATATTTTTAAACAGAATATCAGTCAGTTCAAAAATCGAGTACTTAACTAAAAATACAATGGGTACACAAAAGTAATAAGATCAATTAGGTACGTTTGATATCTTTCGTGAATTGGATTACTTTCGTTTTAGAAATCGCTTTTACCCAAACCTTTTTACAAATTATTAGGGATCTGCCAAAGTTGGATTGTACAACTTTTACTCATTATCCTAACAGTGGGTACCTACAAAACTTTGGGAATTATAACAGTCATAAGTTTTCTAGCGATCACTTTCGTTTATAAAAAAATGATTTTACATCTACGTATTTGTTAAACGATGGATAGTGAAAACAATTTTCTGAAAAAGGCTTTGTTTTCTTTCTTTATTCACCGATTTACCTTTCACCTTCTACAACAACGCACGACGCTTTTTATAATCGACTGACATCGTCGGAACTCTACGTGACTTAAATTTCGACTTACCTTCTTTGACCATAAAAAACAAAATCCAGTGTACGTCGTTGGTTATTTGGATTCTACCCACGACGGCGCACTGAATAGACTGGCTTAACATTACAAAGGGTACGATGATCAGTATCAATTTAATCGGAAGGAGTAATTATTTGGGGTAAATAGATCACGCATGCGTCAGGTGGCCGTATGTTATTGCACAATTTAGTACAGGCTTTCTATCTACTCTCTCTTAACGATCTAACTTCGTGATAGATGACGTAAGAAGTTATGCGAACTTATTTATGTGTAAGCTACAGTAACTAAATTAGATGAACTTCCACTCAGAGCAATGTTCTTGGAAAATAGTATTTATGATGCCGACAATCCTTAGGTGAAAAGTCCCTGTCGTAATTTCAAAGTTAAGAGGTGATACGGAGGTCGTAAAGTAGCTGAATTCGGTTAAAGGCCCATCGCAAATATTAAGACGGTAGTAACTCGTTTTACTTTGTTGGAGCTGTGTTCTAAGATAAATACTTAAAGGTATTTTGTTTATTGTGGTTTAGACAGATAACGAGATTACCGTGTGAGAAGAATGCTTATCACGTAGCCTAGGGATATGCCACACCTATGCTTTCATCAACATCTCAAAAACTTTGTAAACTGTCGCGATTTGTTGACATAATAACGGTTATTTATCGCGTACCTTGTGTTTTATTTCCCCTACGTCTCCAACGCGTTGCTTCGATAAAGGTCACGGGGCCACTGAAATGTAGGGGAAATATACAAAGAATGTGAGAAATACCCGATGAATAATCGTTACTGTGTCAACATCTCAAAATCAGTTTTTAAATAAACTTTCATGTTTTTCGAGATCCCATTTTCAAATGGAGGGAAAGAAACTTGAAATTAATTTTTCACTACTGAAATTCCTGACATCAAGGAAAAGTGGTGCAATTAGACATCAAAGCTTTAGAAGGAGCCTTTTCGAAATATAAGTAGATATTTCTGATTAAACTGGATAAATTATGTTTCTAATAACTGGAACACTTATAGCTAATTTTATTTTGGATAGAGAAACATTTCAGTGATTTTGACATTAAATAAAAAGAGTTTTGTCGTTTAACTCTGAGATTAATATTTAATGTGAAAAACATCTGACATAAACTTGTATTATCACTTATTTAATCAATTATTTCTTTGAAGAATACTAGTTTTAACGAATCGTATGTAGGTAACGTAAGTAGGTAGTGCCTAACAAAAATATTTGTTTGATCTTTACCAATAATTCGTACACTGGGGATTATTCGATTCAATTGAGCTACCTACCTCTCGACTGCTTGCAACCGCCTGCAGTTAACTCAATTGTTTCAATTCTAAACTAGTTTTAATTTGTTTCTATTCCTTGTTTATTTTTCTTTATTAATAAACTTACCTATACAACTGAAATAATAAAAATACACTTCATTAAACATATTAGATACTTTAGCTATTTTCAAACGTTTTAGCACCTACACTCGATTTTATTTTAAGCTAAACGGGGCACGCTTGAGCCCACCACGATAAATTACCCATTGTTGGGCCCCGAATCCAACAAGAACCGTTTTTGTTCAATTCTTCGACTCGTCGTCAACGGAAAATTTATTGCCGCCTTCGCCGCATTTAAATTTAGACGATTATACACAAAAGATCTTAAAATTTTAGCGTAAAAGGTAAGTAATTACCTAGAAAATGACTTGAAAAAGGGATAGTATTTATAATCTTCGTCATATACCCTGTCGATTCGATAACATTAGAAACTTTCGCGATCGCATCTCTATTTAAAAATGTGGTTAAGCCTATGAAACATTTAGTATTACTTTACTTCAGTGACTCAACTGTTTTTACTGATGCAAAAATACAATTTATAAAAACCGTGAAAAAGGTATTATCCCTTAGCATGGTGTAAATAGCGGTGACATTACTGTGCGCTGGTTTTATGTGACACTCTAATTTTTTATATAAGTAACTTCTTAGAGGTGCATGTATCAGATAGAAAAAAAATCATGGAGGTGGTATTACTATTGACAGTCTAGTAGGTACTTCCTCCAGACGATTTCCGTTGTTTCACAAGTGAGAAAGAAACGCCAAACGCCGTTTATTCTCATTTAACTTATAAAGCCATTAAGGAGCACTATTTTTGGGATAAGGTGTTATTTCCAACGCCAAAAGCAACTGTAATTTAAGTTTCTGCAACGTATTGCAAGATTTATGCTGTCTCTAAAATTACAACAAACTTGGTCATGTATTGTTGCAGGTGCAAAATTTTCGCCCTCCTTCAATATGAATTTGCGGCATAGTTGTTATGTTTGCTGCATTAAAACTTAGGTCTTCAACTTGTGACCGTCGTGCGTGCAATAATGTTGCAAACTTTTGTCCGTCCAGTAAGTAAGCTTAGCCAACCAGAATTCTAAAATCGTCATCGAACAACGTCATCAAACTTTGCTGTCATTTGCGGACAAAGTTTGATTGGTAGACAAGCAACTTTGCAGCTTTTGACAGCGCTTGTCAAAAGTGCTACTTGGCTAGGCATTTTTATGGAAGTAAAATCGTTCGATGTTATCAATTCGCTTGATGGCATCAAAATGTATGTACATTGTCTTCCGATAACCTATGCGTGAAGAACTAATCGTGTGACTTATTTTTGGCATAAGTCTAATCTATAAATATATTTTCTAGTACCGTTATCGTTAATCGAATGTTATGTCGAATGTATACATTGTTTAGGCCCTCTATCGTTAAAGTTCACTTCACAAAACTTTCAAATGATACATTAACTTGACTTGATTCAGATCAAGAAAGATTAAAGTAAGTTCGCTCAAAGCTATCGCACAATAGCGAGAAGATCGAAGTCTGCACAATCGGCTAGATTGTTTGAAATCAAAGCAGCTTTTAAGGAATGGGCAGGTTGAATAAAGTTTTAGTTCAAAAGCAGTGACCGTAATCTATTTCAAACTGGGCCCGACAACATGTGACCAAAACGGATGTCAGTGAGTTGACCTCACACGTTTCTTCCATTCTCGTTACTTTTGGGAACAGCGCACGTTCATCCATCATTTTGTTCCTGAAACGTTGAGCGGAGACGGATGGTAATACCTACTTTTCCTCAGTCCTTCAGATATTTTCGTAAAGGTTTCTTCAGGTATATTTTGAGAAAGTGTTGACGCAATGTAAATTAGGCGTCCATTAGGTTTTAATGGGTCACAGTTGCAGTGTAGCTTTTTACTTTTCAACCAACATAAAAAAATGAGGTAAAAGATGGAAATTGGATACAATGGAATTGTACTTTTGGACGTGCCAAAACTGCATGGGTGGAGTGGATCGATTTCGATGATTCTTTTTTTATTTGAAACTGATGCATCTTTATGCGGACCTTTTTATAGTTTAAAATATAAAATATTGAAATATAAATATATGTACATTCATGTTGCAGATAGGTACTATGCATGTACATCAAATGTACGGTATTTACCGTTAATTAAACCTGCAGTCGATACGCAGAATTAGATTAATTTCAATTATGTTCTCATTATCTGACTGACAAGTACAGAGCTGGTCCTTAATGTTCTAGTGGGTTAATAATTATTTATTTGTTATAAAGGAATTAGCCCCTGATTATAAATAATAATAATAAATAAATAATAAATAATTCCGGACAGTCCACACAGCATCATCTAGCCCCAAGCTAAGCAGAGCTTGTGTTATGGGTACTAGATGACTGATATACATAATACAATATACTACATAGATAGATATTTTTTATTATACATATTAAACACCCAGACCAATGAAACAAATTTCTGCAGATCGTGCACAAATTTTTTTCCGAGGCGGGAATCGAACCCGCAACCTCCTGCGGAATAAAGGAGAAGCCTAGCAATTACTTAAAATTGTTAATGGCGATCTCGGTTCATATATCTATAGATATTAAAAGTCGCTCCACGAAGTTTAAAAACACTGAAACAATTATTAATTATTTCAGTGTTTTTATATATAATTATTAATTAATATATGTCCTGTAATTTCTATATTAAGGCGCTACCTGGAGTTACACTAGCGTCACCACTTATTTTATGATATAAATTTATATTTATCATATAAATTTAAGCCACATTCTCACCATCAGGTGAGATTGGTGGTCAAACGAAGGTTTATTGTTGATAAGAAAAAACCGTTAAACGAAGGAATTTACAAACATAACACGTACAGTTTGTTAAACCTATCCTAAGCTTTTTTAATGTAGTCTGTAGTAGTTTCATTTCGTCTATTTTATGAAGACCAACACTATTTGTATATAACTTCACGTTTTCTGTGAACTGTAGGTATTATTCTTTTAGTATAATTTGCGATATAAATAGAGGATTGAATAGTCACAAAAAAAATCTGAGGCCTTAGTGGAGTGTACGAGTCATAGATCATAGTGAAGCTAGAGGAGCAATTAAGGTTCCTCATCAAGGGTAGAGGTTGCTTGCAATAATGAAACCTTTGAGTCGATTGGTGTCTTTGATACGAGCTCTGAAATTACAGCAATCAGCCACCACATTATTTCGCTTCGGAGAAGTAGTCATTTTATTGGTAAATAATTTTTACTAGATTCAGCTTCAGATTCTTTATTCTGAAGCTGAATCTTTATTGATTGATTCTTTATTAAAACGAGCGTTATCACGCTCGTTTTTCTGTCCTACAGAACTACAAAGCACTTAGACACGTCAAAAATTACATATAGATGTGTAGAATTGACCTGAATTTCACTTATTTACAGTATCGTATCACCAATATCACTATCATCACTACATAGTATAAAACAAAGTCGCTTTCTCTGTCCCTATGTCTTTAAGTATGCTTAAATCTTTAAAACTACGCAAAGGATTTTGATGCGGTTTTTTTAATAGATAGTGTGATTCAAGAGGAAGGTTTTTACGTATAATAAAACCATGCGAAGCCGGGGCGGGTCGCTAGTTATTAATAAAAGTGTATTTGAATCACAAAATAAAGATTTATCTTGCATGGCTTCATCAATAGTGTAATAAAAAAATCAATTTTCTATGTATAATAAAAAAAATATCTATGTAATGTATTGTATTAAGTATATCAGTCCATAGTACCCAGTATCCTAGTACCCATAACACAAGCCCTGCTTAGCTTGGGGCTAGATGATGCTGTGTGGACTGTCTTATTTATTTATTTTAATTAATGGTTTTTTACGTATATTTTACATCTTATTAATCGTTATGACAAATAAAATAAAATTCGTCAATAATAATGAATTAATTAAAGTCAAAGTTAAAAATAAATAACAATTAAGTAGCAAATAAGCAATTAATGAATGTTAATTTTGATATAATGTTAATTAATTAATATTGTTGCTACTAAAGAATAAATCAGTTGGCATGGTAAATTCATTTTCATTATATAAAACAAGGCCATCAATTACAATGCAATATCGATACTTACTAAAAACTGTCGAATCAAAAACCTCTTATTTTGGAAGTCGGTTGAAAAATGTATCAATTCAATTCGAAACTTAGAAAAAATATGTAATTAAAACAATAAGTGTACCTAAGAAATTGATTCAGAATAGTTTCAATAAAATATTGTGTAACATTACTTGACATTGTTTACTTGACTCTCCCAATAAGGTTTACATACCGAATTTCATTTAAATAACTTAAGTAGTTACAAAGATTACTTATAATAAACATTCACACAGACTTTCCCAGTGAATATAATAGTAAGATTACATTAATCAACGCCTTTGCTAACCCGCAAGCAGTATTATTCGTATAGTATTATTATTTCACAGCAACTAAACATCAACACTATCTATTGCCAACATTAAATTCTGTACTTCCACTCCAACCAACTAAACTGACCAACTAAAACGGATCACTTATTTTTCTTTCTCATCGATACAACTTTTTAGTTGTTTTGATAAGAACATTTTATTTATTGAAATTTGTTCCATTCCACACAACATAAAACAGATCAACTATTTTTCTTTCTCAACGATACAACTTTTAAGCTTTTAAGCCTCGGTCTGTTTTCCCAATCAGGCTACTTGTTCAAACGGTCTACTTTTACAAACGGTCTATTCTTCAGTATGTTCTAAGTTTTATATTGATTGAACGAGGCGAGTACGGGGCTGTCGGGTACACAATAACTCAGCCCGGCCGACAAGTGGTCACTCAAATTCGTTACCACGGGTTCGGTTCTAATCACATCATTTAAAGGTAAGTTTGCGTACATGTGATCTAAACACGTTGATGTCCTACCCGTTATCCTGGTCGAAAAGTTCACAAAGTTAGTCATGCCATGGGCAGACAACAAGTCAAAAAGTTTTTTGTTGTCAGCTGTATAATCACCAATGCAATTTACATTATAGTCACCTACTATTATGCAATACGTAAATCCATAATTTTATCGAGCATAATTTCTAGGTTGAATGAAAAATTTTTTAGGTTCGTTCTATATAAAGAAAATATAGGTAGATTTGATCGATTTTAAAGTCGATCAAATCTACCGCCGATATGTCGCTGTATTGTTTTACCGATAATGCTACCAGAATAGAGTTTTCTGTGCAGTTTAAGTCTTTTACATAAAAACAAGAACCTCCGTGAGCCTTAATAATTCTACAAAAACTTGAAGCTAGTTTGTAACCGTCAATTGAAATGAGTTTTAATTTTTTGGTGTCTTTATTTCTAGTATCATGAAAATGGACCTCTTCATTGATCACCGTATCTCTAATGTTTCATTTATTTATTTTGGAAACCCAACAAAAGAATCTCACAAAAAAACAGACATCAAGACAATTTTTTCTAGCATTTTATCTAGATTCTATTTTGACATACATTACAAACTCATGCTAACAATATTTAGCTCACTAAATTTACCTCTACATCTACATCTCTAAACTTCAGTCCTCTATTTTTATTGGAACTCAATAAAAGATTTCTTCTTTATGAAAACGAATAAATAACGTAAGATATTCAATCTCTACAAATTTATTTTACTAGTAAAAACTATCGTAGTATGAAAAATTTATTATGGCTGTAACTACATAGGTTCGTAGTTATGCTCATAATGAACAACTTTGATTTATTTATTTATTTATCTATTTATTTAAAAAGTACATCTATAATTACGGGGGCAGCCAATGCTATAGCGTAGGTACATATTTTTTAATCTAATTACAATTTACCAATTAAAATTAAAATAAGTACAGTTTTTACTTATTAAAAACTTTTATACTTACTACATAAATCATTAATGTATTCCTTATAATTATACATCTACATAATTTCCTATATAATTCAATCTGAAGCATATTAACATAAGTACACAAAAACAAAAATTAAACAAAAACAAAATTAATATAGAATTAAATGATAATTAATATAATAATTTGATGATACTTTAAGGGATGATTTATATTAGACCGGGCCGAGTCCGGGCCGGGGCGGGGCCGGAGCGAGGCCCATCCATTTCATCCCGGACGGGACACGGATCATGCACGGTGTAATATAAACTGGTTCATATAAAATGTATGTAACGTTTCAAATCCGTGCCCCGTCCGGGCCACGTATACGGCCCGGCCCCGGTCTAATATAAATCTTCCCTTAAGCCTAACTTCAACAACTATTGTAGATTAGTGTCTACTTACTGTCCTAGGAGTTTCGCTAGGGGTCAAATATAACTAAACGTTAATATTTAGTTTTTAAAAACACACTTTACAGCCTAACATTACTATTTTTGTGGATTCTATCATTATTATTACTTATTTATTGTCGTTTAGATCAAAGTTTTCCTAAGTGAACATTCTGTTTAACTTTCAAATTACCTTACACACAGCTTTCCTATCGATTCTTCGGGGAATTTTGTTTCTCTAAGGGTAAAATTGAATCTAAAGTACCTACTTATATTGTGATTTCTTTAGAAGTTACCCCTGGGAGTGGTTGGTTATTTGTCCCGCTAAAGGCCAGGTTTACATTGGTCAGTATACCTAGAAGGTAGGTAAACCAATCGGACCGAAGCGAGTTTGCTTGGGTCGACTTTATTTTCATTGTACTTGCTCCTCTTATCAGATACCTACTTTATCAATATCTAGTGTCTTACGAAGACTTAAGATAAATTGTGAATATTCATTTATTTACGCGCTTTTGTTAATTGTGAGAAAAGTCTTAGATAGGCCATAGTTTCGTCGAGTCAGTTAAAGTTAGGTATGTGTTTATAATATATATATATATATATAATTTTGTTTGTATGATCAAGCGGCAGAATCTAGTGATCTAGAATAAATCTCATTAGGTAATTGTATGTAGGTACCTGATTCACAAACACTAATGAATTACCTAGGTAACTTTCAGACGGGAAAATAATTGACTCCGCTACATAAATATAATTTTTTGTTCATTACGAAGAGTTTTATTTTCGGTCTACTTCTTGTAGTTATAGTTTTAATCAACATCGAATCGTTATTTGCTTCTTTGGTAAAACAAAGACATATAGTGAACTACATAACTTATAGTAAAATTCAACTATGAGTACCAAATAGTCGTGCTAAATGAATTTTCTGGTGTTGGATATATGTTCTGTAGCGCTTAGTTGGTCATGTTTGTTTTAAAAGCTCAGTGCGCACAGTTTGCTGTGTAGAGTTTTTGGGAGGTGTATATTTTGCCAACCGCGGCATAGCGAGTGTGTGTTGCATAAAAAGTTTGGAACAAAAGTAGGGTTTATACCTCTACAACGTAGAAATGCATGCTTACCAGATGCTCAAGAAGCTTGACTCTAAAAAGCATCGCGCAAGGCATCCTTTATTATAGCTTTGCACAGCTTTTCTCCCTAGTTTTGTGAAATTTCTTAGCTCCTTAATGAAAGATGGTGCACATTTTTTTGTTTTAATATCTCAAACTCTTCATCGCTCCACATTTTCTGTGAAAGCTTAAATTGTTTCGTCATTTAAAATACCGGCCGCTGTTTAAGGTTCTATTGTGTTTCTTGATTATGCTCCGGCAGTGTTTGTTCAGAAATAATATCTGTTTTAGTATTCTACTTAGTTAAAATTACTCGTAGAACAAAACATCTTTCTCAATAATGTTTCCCCGTGGGCAGGATAAACTGACCCCAATTCATTCAAACTTAGTATCCCTTTCATTATTTGCAACGTTTCGGATGAAGGTGAACTTGTAATTGACCGTTTGGGGTGTACTGTAGGTACCTCAAGTGGTGGGAAATGTTTAGAGGCGAATGGATGAGATATTCCCCGATGTTTGGTTTATCTTCACGGCACAGGCGAGGTTTCTGTTGGCAACCGGCTCGATGCTCGCTCCCCCGTGAACGTCGGCTATCCCGCCCAACAGGGCTCACCACACAAATCACAAAGACAACCACCCCGTTTTAAACGTTTTTTAAAAACGTGATTTATTTTGTGACAGTATTATCCTTATTCCTAAACCTCTGGTGAATTTATTATTCTGGAACTTTGTTGTGGCGAGTGCTGAAGTAATACGGCATTTCTCGGTCGGCGATCTCTTTAGAATATTGGGAAGTTGATTGCTTGATCTGGCCTTTCAAAATTAACGCTTTATTGGATTAATAATGTTCAAACTGAGCTGAAAGCGGATCTGTGTCCAATTATTGTTACGTTCACCAATAACCGCATGGTGCATTGGTAAAATCAATTAACTCGGTTATAATTTATTTTACCAATTACCGAATTTAAACCTGACCCACATCAATTAAGTAAAAGCAAACATCTCTCTGATATGTAAGCTAAGTATGGTACTCCATACTTTAAAAAAAAGTTTATTGTTGACTGTTTTTTGCCTGGGGTTTCTGCTGATTAATGTGATCGAAAGCGGACTATGTTTCATTTAAGGTTTAGAGCTACGCTATATATATGCTAAATTGTAGCCAGATTTATTTTTTTATTTAGTAGTATTATCTTTTGAATTTAACTTAGCTTGTATGGACTATGTACGATGTCTGAAATAAAACCTTTTATATTATATTTTATTAATAGACACGTTGTCCGCGTCCTGCGAATTCGTGACATACAGCTGCGTCTTGCGTTTTGGTTTTTTTTGCGGGCCCTAGCAATAACCGACATACGCAACGGGGCGGCGGCGGCGCGCGTCTCGTCGACAAATCGGTCTAACAAGAAGTGTAAGGAATCGCGCTACAAAATCGCAAGAACTTGCGTGCCACAAGACGCGCTTCAAAATCGCGGCTGTGTGGTAGAGGCTATCAAAGGTGTTTTTGTCTATATTGAGAAGTTTTGTATCGTGCGACCTTGCCCGCTTTGTTCGAGATCCTTTCATTCGCGAGTGGCAGTAGGCACTTTCAGTGGCCGGGTTTTGTTTGTGTTCTATTCACGAACATTCAGAATATATTATTTTGTTGGACGCAAGTACACCCAGACGTGTAGGAAAGTTATTTAGGAGATCCCATTGAATACCGCCTTAAGTGTTTAGGTAAATACTAAAACATAATATTCACATCGAGAGGTTTCGGGTTATTCGTGTCAGTTTATTAAAAAAAAACAAAAATCATAAATAGCCGTGTTTTATAAAAATACTAGCGAATCGCCCCGTCTTCGCACAGTTTTATTATACGTATAAAATTTTCTCTTAAATCACTTTATCAATTAAAAAAAAACCCGTCCAAATCCGTTGCGTAGTTTTAAAGATTTAAGCATACAAAGGGACATAGGGACAGAGAAAGCGACTTTGTTTTATACTATGTAGTGATTAACTACAAATTTTTCAAAGCAAAAATTTTACATCATCAATGTAGTCGAAGTCAATAAAATACAGATTAATTAGGATAACCCAAAAACTACAAGTCACTTAAGCTAGCGTTGGTAACATACATAACCAGGTTTTACAATAAATAAAGAATAATTAAAATCGGAATCTGAAAAGGGTTCTGCAGAAACACATACAAAAACACAGTTCATTGAGAACATCCTTCCATTTTTTGGAGTCAGTTAAAAAAAAGAGTTAAATTCGTTCTTGTCCTTTGATTTATAAGAACCAGCTGTAGCTTTTTATTAGGTCATTACTGTTGTCGTATATTTTCCTTGCACGACCCTTACAAGTGTTATTACATTTTTGTCCTTTTGTTTGAGGCTTAGGCCCATTTAAGTTTACTCGTACGGTCATTCAGACAATATTATTTATTTCGCCAGTCCCTGAGCCATCAATTTTTATCATTCGTAATGATAAGCATAATATTTCGAAACTGCAGCGAACTGAAAAATACACTGCCGATTTTTCACAATAATTCAAATGAAATGGCACAGAAGGGAAAAATATGAAGGCAGGAAAACCGTTACATTGTGGTTTCCAGTTTTGTGGATCGCATTTGACTGTGATATCAGTAAAGAATATGGGTGCGAGTTTATCGCCCTTCCATGCCATCGGTAAATATGAGAAAACCAAGTGGCACCGATGTTTGGATTCTGAATCTACTCTTGTATTATGTAAATTAGAAAGTGTTGTCCTCGTTAAAACGCCAACTGAATTTAATTCAGAAATTAATTTAACTGAGATCTCCCGTTTGTGACCCCGAGAAGTTTTTAGGACGGCAATTCACCAAATCCGATAAACCTTTTTTATGTTTCTATTGCATTACAATGTACGCATCTCGCCACCGTTATCGGTTTTACGATTCTAGCTAGTCTCTGGAGTCCAAACAAAGTTTAGAAAGTTAACATCCTTCATTTCCAACTTGAAATTTACGACAGATTGTCCCGTCCTCTAACTACTAAGTGCATCTGCCTTCATAACAGTTTGGAACTAGTTAGTACGCGTATCTCGTAAACGAAAAAGCGGATAGCTTTACATGAATATTTAACATTTTTGTCGAGTTTTGTTGACGACAGTCTGGCACGCCGGTCATAACGTCGATCACAGAGCGCAAACAAAAGAAGAATTTGCATTGTAAGTACGAGCCAACTGATAACCTCTCTAGTAGGAGGCGACATTTTCTAATTTACCCTCGACTTGTTCGAGACAACGTTATTTTTTCAAGAATGAGATAAAGGAATACTACCTATCCATTTCCACGACAACAAGATAAAACTCTTTTAACCCAAACTTTTGGCGATTCTTTTAAGTCAGTAGCAACTGATTGTAAGGCCGCGTATTTTTTCTTTTATCTCAAAGTTTATTTATTAACGGTAAAGTAAACTTTAAGGTTTTAAGAATTTACGCTGGAATAACAACATTGTTTCATTTTTGCAAAAGCTATGTTTCTTGTAATCTACGAAACGTTGATACGATTACGGCATACAAAAGAATACATTGTATCGTTCTCAGATAATGCCCATTTACTTCCCTAAAGACATTACATACATTGTTTCGAATAAATCACGGAAAAGCTTGCATTTATTCCGAGGCGCAAATTAAAAAAGTTATACCAATTTTGAATGAGTTATGGTGCAATCCAGTTCTTTTCGGGAAACATTCTCATTAGCCGTGGCTTTAAAGTGATATTATTCAATAATGGTAGTTTGATATGCGGACAGAGAGTTTTTCTGTATAACTGTAAAATTCAAAGTGGACTTAACTTATGGAGATATACATGTGGTTGTTTGCCGGCGGCAGCGGCGGTTAATGTGATGGCTGGTTCTGGCAAGGAGGGCTCGGGAGTGACCAATGGCTAACCCGGACCTGGGCATCCTAGTTGCCAGCCTGCTTCGGCTTATTATTGGTGAGTTTTAGTTATAATTTCATAGCAATAGTTCTCATTTTAGATTGACATCAAAGCTAGAATAGTGCGGTATCATTGACAACATTGCAATGCTCTCAAATAACATCGAATCCTTACTAATATTGTAAATGCAGAAGTTAGTATGGATCTTTGTTCCTCTTTCACGCAAAAACTACTGAACAGATCCGACAGAAATTTTTAATAGACGTAGTTCTAACCCTGGAATTAAAGATACGCTGCTTTTCATCCAATTAATCAGTTCCCATGAGATAGAAATAGCTTTGAGACGTTTCTATAGAAACAACGCATGCAAAGCCGCGGGTGTAATACTAGTTATAAATATAAGTTATATTTCTGTGAATTTTCATGACTAATAATTTTCTTATGTTATATTTTCAAAAATTTGCATTGTAGGTACAATGTAACTGTAACTGTATTCTAACATGACCTTGCAAGCGAACCCTCCAAAGGTTGTATTTTAAATTATGTTTGGAAAATCCATCCCGTCGTTGATCTCAAGGGAAATCGTTTAAAATGTTGTTTTTAAAATGTTATCGAAGGTGAATACGGAAATTTTGATCACGTGTAGAGGAAATCCTATGTGTGTTCAGTATTCATTAATCCGGATTTAATTTTAGGAAATGCTTCACACACAGCGATCCATATGCAGTGGTCATTGGAGCATAAGCTAGTATTTATTAATACTGCCTGAAATACCCGACGCTTTTGTTTTTTTTCCGAACCAGCTTTCGAAAATAAGTTCTAAGTAATAATGTACGAGAGGTCGACGATTAGGTCAATTGATTTAATTCATCATCATCTTTAACCTATATTAGTGCACTGCTGGACATAGGCGTCCTCTAATGAGCGCCATAGCGCCCTGTCTTCAGCATGAGGCATCCAGCATCTGCCAGCAGTTTTTCGCAGATCGTCATCCCACCTGGCCGGAGGAATTGATATGATGGTCCCAAGCTAATCAGGCAGGACAGTAGATAAGACATGAATCGACTAAGTTATATATCCGTTAAATTGCAAGAGCATCAGCTCCAATTTTTTTTTTTGTTAAAATTTCTACGATATAACTATTTTCGGTGTAAAACTGAGTGACATCTGGCCAAGCATTTAACGTCATTGATTCATTTAAGGAATCATAAGCTTTCTTGATAAGAGTTAGTTTTATGTAGGTAATGTACTAAGCATGCCCACAAGATCATCAATTTGCGGTTTCCATTGTAGAGAGAAATTAATACGTTACCTTAAGAACACAGTAGATTCTACAAGGTGAACGATCTCAACATCATTCGTGAACAATCTCATTTCATGTGTGTGAAGTTGCGGAGCGCAGCTATCATTAATAAATGAAAGCGCCGACATACATTATTTACCTAATTATTAGACATGTTTCTCTCAGGCCGGATTACTTTGTTAACTCTGATATTGTTACGGCGACATGTCTATATGAAAACATCATATAGACACGATAGAGTATCAGCCAAATTCGTAAAGTAACAGACAACACACGGCAATGAGAATATTTAAACAAACGTATCAGATTTAAAAAAAAAGATTTTCCTTTGCATACATAATACCTCTGCTCGTTATTCGCATAAAGTTAATTCGTAGACTTATTACACTTGTGGACAAAAAAATATACTTAGAGAAAATAAATTAACACCTTATTTCCTATTTTGAAAATGATTTATAATTTAAAATATGACTTGTTTATGGGATTATTTTGTTAGCCATAAGAAATAAATAATATATAAAATAAATAAATAAATTGTTTTCTGATTGGTAATCAATCTTACCCTATTTTTAGATTTGGTGAAATCTAACTTGTTATCATGGACTTCTCAAACTTTCTAAAGATCCGTTATAGGGTCTAACCATGAGTTTCTTGTTTATCAACATTGACATTTTGAAATAATGTAGTCTTTAAGGAAGCTAAAAAATAACATGAAGATGAAACGTTAACAAGCGAACAGCATACACCGCGCAGAAATTAAATTACCATTAGACCAAAATGCCGCCCAGCTACTTATCGTGTTGCGTCACGCTTACTTATTTCTTTCACATCACGTTTATGAGATAACACGATAATACGTCTACTCTCAAAGCACGATTTTAAAAGAAAGACACAAGTGCCACATTTCGCGACGCTGCGCTGCTGGTGCGACTCGGTGAACGTTCATAATTTTTCCTCTGACCGCGTTTGGCTCAGGAAATATTCTCCTACGTCTAAAAATAAATATACAGAGCTGCTTCAGCATGATGGTTTAAGTTATGCTACGTACGTATTCATATTTTCATGTGGAAAAACGATGGACGTTATAAATTCAGTGAAAAATTTTATACATTGCTGTTGTGTTTTTCCTTTTATTGCTTTTTCAATTCAGCTGTTCAATATAGGTTAGAATTTTTTTTAAATATTGAATTTTGTATAAATTCTGTCGCGCCAAATATGGTATCCATTACATGTTACAAAATAAACTTGATGAAAAATACCTCACAAAATCATAGATTGAGACTCAACGGCTGAGAAACTAAAAAGTCAACAATTTTGTTCATTGTAGCAAAATCTAAAATAGATATTATAAACTAAGTTAAGCTGATATTTAATTTTTCTCGTGTCATTTCAGTTGCATAACTACTGTTCCAAAGAGTTGTGGCGTTTTCTGCTGCATAAAAACGTCTTAATAGTCATCTTACTGTTTATTTATGTACGTACCTACGCGACTAGTGACACAGCGGAGACGCTTGCTCCGCTTCTTTGCTTTTACAAGTTTTAATCTTCCTAATGCGCCTGGTGTACGCCTTGCAGAACTCGCATCCGGTAACCGGCGCTAGTTTTATGTTTAAATTGTTCACCCATTACACTCTTTGTGGTCCAACTGCTATTTCGCTAATGCCAGGGTAAATGTTGTCATCTACACTCCGCCGCTTTTTATAAAGTATCCCATTAAAGCGCACTTTCGTTTGTGGAATTCCCACTTTAATATTCCAAAAGAGCACAGAACAGATCAGGATAATAAACTAGAAATGTCTTCCGTTCCAAGATTTATTCGGCATCACCCATTCATCTTCAGCGATAATAATAAAACAACAAGCATAAAGCGCAGTCTCTTCATAGCGCATTTTGACGCTCAACAAATTGCGGTCCAGTTTTTAACCTGCTTTTATGTTTAGTAAAGTTGAATTTAAAGTAAAATAACGAGCATTGCTAAACTTGGTAGAGGTATTCTATTTCACGAAGCTTGGCTTTTCTGCTACTAGTTACTAAAGATTTTACTAGTAATTTGTTACATTTTGAATGAATGAATGAACACTTTACTGTACCTACTCTAGTAAGTCTCATACACATTAAAAAAAGCTTATATATATTAAAAAAAAAACATAGTACTAAAAGCGGCATTATACTTAAAAATGACTTTATTGTTGTTGATTTTTCCCGGCACTTGTCGATTTAAGCCCTTCCCCTTAATACTTTTAAGAGTCGAAACCAAAAATACTATTTTGTGCAGTAAGTATACAATAATTTTACTTCGAGAATGGCTCGATTATACACTCGAGAGCAATGAATCCGGGTCACTCAAAGAATCCAAAAAATCTCGGAAAGTTAGAATGCTAGGTTAATGCAATAAATTGTATTTAATAGACAATTTAATACTCCTTAAATGAAAGTATTAAAACTTCTTAGTTATTGTAAAGTTATATTATAAAAAAATCAAATTTGAAAAGGGAACACTGTCGAAGATTGAACTACGAAATTACAGGATTTGTTTTTGCTTTTGTTTGTAATCTGTCATTTATGTTGGTACATAAACCAGGTTGATAGTGCTCAATATTCATTATTCAAGCTGAAATCATGTCGCTTACACTTGAAGAATGCACCAGAATACTTACATTGGTGGAAACCGGCCGGAGT
The DNA here is from genome assembly GCA_944547425.1 of Eupithecia centaureata. Lineage (NCBI taxonomy): Eukaryota > Metazoa > Arthropoda > Insecta > Lepidoptera > Geometridae > Eupithecia > Eupithecia centaureata. Next base: position 5,512,914 of record OX155694.1, read on the forward strand.
CAGCGCGATACAGCCAGGACTGTCGGTGTGTCGCTGTCAACAGTACAAAGAGTTCTCCGACGTTACGAAGAAACTGGTTCTAACCTACACAGACCAGGAACGGGCAGAACTAGGTGTACCACAGCACGAGAAGACCGATACTTGGTGAACACCATGCTTCGAAATCGCTTTCTCACAGGAACTGAACTCACAAATCAGTTTCGACGCCTCGGAGGAAGTAACCCAAGTGCATGGACAGTAAGACGTCGGCTTGCTGAATCTAACTTAAAACCCCTTAGACCTGCAAACGGCCCTAAACTGGAGCGTGGCCATCGTATTTCAAGACTAAGATATGCCCAGAACCACGTAAATTGGAGTATTGAAGGTTGGTCGAAAGTTATGTTCTCCAACGAATCAAAATTTATGCTATACAAGCACGATGGAAGACACAGAGTGTATAGAAGACCAGGGGAAAGATTCAAGCAAGCATGCATCGAAGAAAAAGTAGCCTACGGTGGTGGGTCTGTACTTGTGTGGGCCGGAATTTCCTCTGAAAGTCGCACAGAGCTGGTGATCATAGAAAACGGCTCTTTAACTAGCGTAAGATATGTGGAAGAAATCCTCAACGAACACGTTGGTCCATTTATGGTCAATTTGGGTGAGGATGCTATATTTATGCATGACAATGCCCGACCTCATACAGGTAGGATTGTGAATGACTACCTTCAAGAGATGAACATTACTTGTATGGAGTGGCCAGCGCGCAGCCCGGATATCACCCCGATCGAGCATGCTTGGGATGAGCTAGGGAGATGCGTTAAACAACGAAACCCACCCCCAATCACGCTTCCTGAGCTCAAAATTGCTCTCACAGAGGAATGGGAGAATATTCCCCAAAATCGTATAAGGAACTTGGTGTACAGCATGCCAAACCGCGTAAACGCAGTAATGGAAGCACGAGGAGGTAATACGAAGTATTGAAATTCAAGAAAATCGTCATAAAGTTCAAAAATTTTATGTTTCCTATTTTTGTTTTAAGGAGAGATCAGCAGTTTTTTTTCTTTATGTAATTTTGTGTAAATAAAATGTATGGTGACTCATATTTTTTTAACTTTCATTTAAGGAGTATTAAATTGTCTATTAAATACAATTTATTGCATTAACCTAGCATTCTTACTTTCCGAGATTTTTTGGATTCTTTGAGTGACCCGGATTCATTGCTCTCGAGTGTATATATTCATTTGACTTGATTCTTGCTTCTGTCGCAAGCTGTTACCGCCGTGACTAATTCTTCAGCATCAACGGCTATTACTGTGCTGCCCCTTTAGGTGGTAAAACAATTGCTTTAGCCCCTATACCTACTCTTTGTACGGGGAAAGTGTTACACTACTCTAGAGGCTTTTGTTTCCGCACAATGTGCTTTCTTACATTGTTATTACAAATGTTTTCTCGAGTTCGTTTTCACCCATGTGGGCCATAAGGAAAACTATTTCAGAGGGTTTCAGCAGCGTTAATGTATTGGACTTTTGTAATCAAGCCGAAAGTCATACGTCATTTTCGTTGGCTGTAGTTGTGGAGTAGTTGGGCTAAGTGTTGCTATGACCTCGAAAGTTAAAGTATGGCGAAAATAAAAGTTTTTTTGGAAAATTAATTATAACTGCTCTTAATGTTCAGCCTCGGAAAGTTTTACTTGCTCTTATTTTCCTGTAAGCTTAATATCGAAATAAAACCATAATGTTCGACAGGTAAAATTAATAAAATTTAAAGATTTGATACTTTAGCGAATGTCGCTTGTGGTATTGTAAGAAGCCATCGACATAAATTGCCTATCACCTATGAAATAGAACGCGAATTTATCTTCGTAGGTAAGATGAAGTGCCAATGTCAGTAGTTACAGGAGCAAACTTAAAGTTAATTATAAACTTCCAAGTTAATTAATACTAGATGCGCCCCGTAGCTTCGCCTTCGAGTTTTTTTCCGTATAAATTTCAGAAATTTATTGCACTTGGCCTAGGGGTTATAGTGAAAAAATAAAAAATATGTGGTTAATTATTCAGTCCATAGTTTATATAAACCGAGTTTTGAGTGAATCGAACTAAGGAAAAAATATTTTCCATACAAACTTTACCACCCTATTTAACTCCCTCAGAGGTTAAAAAATCCAAATTTTAATAGCCTATGTCCTATTCTAGGTTCTAAACTATCTACATAGCAAATTTAATTTCAATAACTTAAGTAGTTAAAAAGATTACTTATAACAAACATTAACACAGACTTTCCCATTTATAATAATAGTAAGATCCCATTTATAATAATTGAAAGAAAAATATTTTCTATTAAACGTGTTGCAGCTACATTCAACCCTCCTACGGGTTGAATGTAGCTGCAACACGTTTAATAGAAAATATAATTAAAAATGTTAATTGCAGTATTTTACCTACGTATTTGACTGCAGGTTTTTTTTAGGAAGAATTCATCCTTCGGTAATTCTGTTTTTGGTGTAAGATACTTACAGAGACGTAAAGAAGAAAAAACTAAGTAATTCATCAAAATCGGATCGATCATCTAGAAAACATCTGATCACACATACACTGAGTACAGTTGAATTTACAACCTCCATCTTGTCATTAACTTGGTCGAAAAAAATAACAGAAAAAATATAACTTAAGAATTTCCAGTTCATTAATTCATGACCTGCGCTTATGGCATTGAAAAAAACCAGTAATTAAATAATCATTATATAATCATAATTATTGCATATCAAGTAATAAGTATGTGGCGAAATCGGATTATAAAGCAGTGGGTGGGAATTATTATTAAAATCCAAATTCGAGTGTTAGATTCAAGGAAAGGTTAAAAATCGTAGAAAAACACCTTTAGAACAGGCGCTTATCATAAACCCAATAAAACGAAAGGATTTTTAGAGAATCCTTAGTAACATATGTAGCACGTGATATCTAACGGTCGTTCGAGCAAAGTCGCATAATTTGGCTGTTATCCCTCGCCCAGACAAACCCAAATAAATCACATTAGGATACATTACATCGGAACATTGTGTTTGAAGTAAAGACAGTAAAAGCACAGGAAATATGTATTTCGTAGTGTATTGACAAGTAACACTAATATTATAAAATTAAATGCGAAAGTAAAGATGGATGAATTTTTCCAATTTATGGGTGGATTGGGCTGAAATTTTAATAGAGATTTAGTTTTATATATGTATATTTTTGCATTATTTTTTTGAGCACTAGAAGCCGTGCATCCATTCTGGCATAATAATAGCAAAAAATCCGTTGTTACTGGTCGAAGCAGAGTCACTCGTGTCTATTAGTTATATTATATCATAGATAAATTATAGTCTCGATGTTATTCGAGAAATACTAACCCTGTGCATACGAAGTCGTACGCACCAGCTAGTAATAAATATTTATGGACAGAAGCACATGAAGTTAATTAAAAAACAGTGCTGGCGGAACTCAATCTACAATACTACTTAATTAAAACCTAATTTATTATTATCATTAAAGGAATCGATTCTAAGCAATTTAAAAGGCTTAAAGAACCCTCATCATTCCGTGAATTCTTGTTGGTAGATTCTCAATTACTCCGATGTCAAGTGACACTTAGATTAAGCTAGACAATTTATGCGTAAAGACTATAAGAATAAAATATAGTCATATTTTTTAGACGACCTCTTTGGCGCAGCGGGCGTAGGTCTGCCCGTGAAGCAGGAGGTTGCGGGTTCGATTCCCGCTTCGGTACAAATGTTTGTGCGATCTGCAGATATTTGTTTGAGCTGTTGTGGTTGTTTTCTATTTATAATAAAATATATAAAATATTTATTAAGTAGGAAAGTCATTAAGTACCCATAACACAAGCTCTTCTTAACTCGGATTTTTATTTATTTTATTATGATTTATTTATTTTTCTACTATTAAATTGAGATTAGTCGTATATTTTTTATCATTTCTTGAGTTTTCGTTCATCTTTGGTACAGATACATGTATTTTTGCGACTAACACGACTGAAAATCGTGAATTCATTGTAAATTCCTTAAACAAACTTAATACGAACTTAACTATATATCAGTTATCTAGTACCTTTAAATAGACCATATAATCAATCTTAATTAACAACGAAAATTACAAGCAAGGAATAGAAAAATTACAACTAGTATTTACAATTGAAACCATTGAGCTAACTGCACAAAGGTTTGCACCATACAAGAGTTCCGTGATCTCTAGTACCCTTAACACAGGCTCTGCTTAGCTTGGGGCTAGACGACGCTATGTGAATTATCCAACATTATTGCTTAGATTTTTATTTTATTTTTGCAGTGACTTTTTTCTCTTATAATTTATGTCCAGCAGGGTCTAAAGTGATACTAAATTAGATAAACACCATTTAATCCATGAGATCCGAGCTCTGTGACTTGTACTGTGTTAACCTTATGGATGTTGGTGATTTCCAAAATACTTACCCTTTGGCCATACCACTGAGTGATGTGGAATTAAACTTGTTTAGGACGGTTTTGAATTAAATTTTGTTGTGGTGTTTCCTCTGAGGTGAAGTACGGGACTGACATAGTCAGTTAATGGCTCAAAGTCCTTAAATATAAAGAATAAAAAAAGAAATTCACGCATAGAATGACGATAAATGATTGATAATTGACAACCCTGTTTCCGAAAACTCCTTTGACGCGTATCTTCGCATCTCAGCAATGTTTCTCTACAAATATTTATAAGCCATGATTCCTTTTTACTAGGTAACGGTACAAACAAAGAAAAACGTAAAAGAATTTTGATTATTTATTGTTCAAGAGGTTTCACTCCCCTGTTTCGCCGAGCCTTCAAATGGCTTGTTTTTATTTCGGAAAGGTTAAGAACCTGCTAAGGAACTTAGTATCAAATCAGGTTTAAAAAGTTTCTCGACTTTGTTTCCATCATTAATTAATTCTAAGATGCCCAATAAAATTAAAAAAAAATCCTTCAACTTTTATACAGTTCGTAAGTGTTACGGAATAAATCAGAAATCAATAACTGTATTAAATTAAGCTCACAATATAAGCACACAAGTTAAATAGTATTCATATTCTATAAAAATACGCATTAATAAGGTTAATTCAAAATCCACTGGTCAAATCTTGATCAAACTATCATGCAATCACACTCACCACTTTCAAATAAGAAAAATAATCAACAAAATCGGTTCAACATATAAACTTTGAACGTAGTGATAAAATTCTGTCTATGGTTCAACGAATCAAAGTCCCAAAAATACAATAGAATTGAAAACTTCCATTTTATTAGTCGATTGAGAAACTAGAAAGACGGTCTTGAACTTGTTAACCAAAATGGAACTTTATTATTTTATTAAAGGGATAACTATTATTTTAGAAATTACCCTGAGTGTAAGAGCATAACACATAACAACAAAATCCTCGTAATTTAAAAGTAGAATTATGTTCTCACCAACTAAGCTGAGCTTTATAAAAATAATAGAAATATTTAGGCGGCACACGTCTCGAGACGCCTTGACGCCAGGTCAAGAGGCTATGACGTGCACTCGACCCCGCTTGCTCTCGGCTTATACCTTTCCGAATCCTAGACCAGGGCCCCTATTGTCTAACTTGAAATCGATTATCAGTTCAATTCAAAAAGATTACCAGTTGTCAACGCTGTCAGAATGTTTTCGGTATTGTGTAAGGATTCAACTGGGCTTCGGTTTCAGAATGAATGATCGTTAGAATATAATTAATCTATGGAATGATCATTTAAACCCAGGGCCCTACGTCCAACTCAACTACTGATACTCGAGATTGATTTATTTTTGACACTTGAAACCTAGGCTGGGCTTCGATTTGTCACTTTCGTATTGTGTAAATAGTATTCCATTACCAGCGAAATTCAAACCCAGTGAATGAATAGTTTTGGTATTGCGTAACGCCAAAATGAATTTCAGTTGCAAAACGAAGCCCAGCCCAAACGTCAAATGAAGCAGGGAGCTCATTTCGAGTCTTTTTTGAAAAGTGTAAAGAACAAAACAGAAAATTGTACTTAACCGATAAACATTTGGTTTGAAGCGATTTGGTTTCTAGTAGGTACCTACCTATAATAAACAAGTTCATAATTTTATTTTATTTATTATTATTTTATTTATTTGGAAAACAAACAGCTTATTCAACAACAATAGTTGAAACTTATGGGAAACTTAAGCCTAACATTTTCCGCGTAAGTATGGGTATTCTATGTTCATTATGTCCTTATAACTTATAAAATATGTAAAATTTACTAGTAGGTATCCTATACTATACTCAATACACTTAAGCCATTCAAATTAAAACATAAAATTAGAATGTAAGAAAAATAAATATAAAAAAAAAGTCAGGCTTGTTATTTACAGATTTAATCTGCGAAGAATGATGATTAGATTTATTATGCCCTTCTGCGTCAAAGAAAACAAATCTACATCACTAGAATAATCTTTGTTAAAAAGTTTGGGCAAAGAAGGTGTTTCTGCGATAGTTAGTAGAGCACTGTGGGACATACCGCTTCGAAATTCGTTGCGTAGCGTAGTTTTAAAGATCTAGATCTTAACATACAGAGGGACAGACAGACAGCGGGAAGTGTCAGAGTTTCATAGCGTTTCGGCGACTAACAGCACGGCATAATCATATTCGCAGATGTAAGTAACCAACTTCAATATATATCTGAATATCCACACTTGTTTAAATAAAGTTATTTTGTCAAAGAAAATACAAAGCATTACCTCAGTCTAATGTCTCCTTCCTAACAGGGAAAGATATTTCACTTGCAGATATGAGATCTGTATGATGAGAGCACAAAGCACTAGTAGTTTTGCTATACTTATTTTTTTATGTCATTAGTTATGGCGCGAGCTATTTGCGGAGGAAGAAAGGTTAAGGAACCATTTACGTTTAGACCGCAAAGTCTTGCGGCAGGCCAGCAAGCCGCTAATGTTGCCGGAAAAAGAATTTGTGGCACATTTTCGTCTGCACAAATAATCACAGTTTGACATTGTGTTTTCCGTTGGTGAGGAGGAGATGACACACGACCGTTCGCATCAACTCGCAACATTGCATCACTCCTCTAAAGGTGTACGGTGGGAAGTTAATGGAGGATAGCAGGCTATTGTCGATAGATTGTAGAGGATTTGAACATTAATAAACAAATTAAAACAATCCGTTTTTATTTATTTTAATCTTATTACTAATTTATTCATAAAATTTAATTAAAGAACTGATAAAATAAACGGTTTCTCCTTAATGCGCACCATGGAGAGCTGTATTGCTACCAAGGTGGCAGCCACTGCCTCTAGCGATCGCCATACTCTTTCACCAGAACTTTGCTATTCCTCTATCTGAATTGCTCACTGAGGCACATCCGCAGCATGTGGTGTAATCTGTAATAATAAACAAAAATACAGCTTTGGAGATGGGTCTCTCCAGCAGTGGACTCTAATTGGATATTAATGTGTTCTGTGTGACAGTAGTAGACGAGGAATTTATTCATTTCTAATGTACTTTAATCGTAAACATTTAAAAAATACTTACATATCTATTCTCCTTATGATGACTGAGTGTGTCGGCCGCCCCAACAGCTGCAGCATTGAGACTTGTTGCCAGCTCCTCGCAAAGCTGTTGAGGTTACCGTTTTGCCAGTGGGTCGTTCTTACCCAGGCGGCTGCGATTCTTTATCTTGCCTATTGAGACGATTTTTCTTGCAGTTATTCTGAAATATACATATTTTAACACATTGCTGTGTAACAACACACTTGATTACATTTGTACCACCTAAAATCGATTGGTAGTTACTTGTTAAATATACTTACGAGTACTTTTAGCGCATCTTTTTGAGCAAAAAAACAACACAAGTTTATAAATCTTACAAATTTGAAATAAACTGCCACCCGAGAAATCATTTGACAACTCTAGCAGTGACATGATGATTTGACAATAAGAAAGAAGGCTTGCGTTTCGTTTCTACTTTTGTAGTAAACTTACTGATAAATACGTTATTGGATTGTATAACTGTGATAATAATAATAATAAAATAATACACACTTTGTTTTTACACCGTAATTCTTATAATAACCGTATTTTCAACAAGTAAATACACTTAATTGGGAATAGGACCACCCGTGGAACAAGAAGCCTTACTTGCATTAACGAAACGCATGAAGGATCGAAAAAGGATTCACATGAATATTTCCATAGTTTTAACTAAATTCTAACGATCATTCATTCCGAAACCCAGTCCAGTGAAATACCTTAGACAATACCGAAAACATTCTGACAGCGGTGACAACTGGGAATCTTTTTGATATGAACTGATAATCGATTTCAAGTTATGCTGGAGCCACACTACCTTACTGTCTACCGGGCTGTTACCGCAATAATAATAGCATTAAATTACCGTTTAAATTACTACATTAACTGAGTTTACTTAGATATTATGTCAATAAATTAGGCGGTACAAATATCACGTGCGTCGCCGGTGAGCTCATATTGCACACTGGACAAACGATAGTGTGGCCACAAACGCATTAATTACTGCGGTAATTTTCTTTGATGTGCGAAAAAAAGACCGCCGCCGGAGCTATTGCCTACCGCCATTTGCCATATTGATTGGCATTGTAAAATTATGGCCATAAATCGTGGTTACACCTCGGTGTTGTTTAAGTTATGGCAATAATTATTGGCATATCACGGTAGTGTGGCCCCAGCATCAGACATGAAGCAATGAAGTAGAATTTGCAACTGAAACTCATTTCGACCTTACGCAATACCAAAATCAGTCAAAGTACGAAGTTTTATTCATTCACTGGGTTTGAATCTCGCTGGTAATGGTCTTGCATGTGACTGCTATTTACACAATACGAAAATGACAAATCGAAGCCCAGCCTAGGTTTCAAGTGTCAAAAATGAATCGAAGACGATTATCAGTTGAGTTAGACAATAGGGGCCCAGGGCCCCTATTGTCTAACTCAACTGATAATCGTCTTCGATTCATTTTTGACACTTGAAACCTAGGCTGGGCTTCGATTTGTCATTTTCGTATTGTGTAAATAGCAGTCACATGCAAGACCATTACCAGCGAGATTCAAACCCAGTGAATGAACAAAACTTCGTACTTTGACTGATTTTGGTATTGCGTAAGGTCGAAATGAGTTTCAGTTGCAAATTCTACTTCATTGCTTCATGTCTGATGCTGGGGCCACACTACCGTGATATGCCAATAATTATTGCCATAACTTAAACAACACCGAGGTGTAACCACGATTTATGGCCATAATTTTACAATGCCAATCAATATGGCAAATGGCGGTAGGCAATAGCTCCGGCGGCGGTCTTTTTTCGAACACCAAAGAAAATAACCGCAGTAATTAATGCGTTTGTGGCCACATAAGGTATTAATATATTTTAAGTATTAGTATTAATTCGTTATTTGTGTATTAGTATTAATTTGTTTTAATTTTTATTGTACCGCCATCCATTATTATTGTTCTCACAATTGTTTTGGTTGCCTGGAAGAAATCGCTTTAAGCGATAAGGCCGCCAAATCCATTGCTTATCTCTGTTAATATGTTTAAATAAGTACTTCCTGTTTTATAAGTGATGCAATAAAAGTATTATCTATCTATCTATCTACTATCGTTTGTCCAGTGTGCAATATGAGCTCAACGGCGACGCACGAGATATTTGTACCGCCTAATTTATTGACATAATATCTAAGTAAACTCAGTTAATTTAAACGGTAATTTAATGCTATTATTATTGCGGTAACAGCCCGGTAGACAGTAAGGTAGTGTGGCTCCAGCATAACTTGAAATCGATTATCAGTTCATATCAAAAAGATTCCCAGTTGTCACCGCTGTCAGAATGTTTTCGGTATTGTCTAAGGTATTTCACTGGACTGGGTTTCGGAATGAATGATCGTTAGAATTTAGTTAAAACTATGGAAATATTCATGTGAATCCTTTTTCGATCCTTCATGCGTTTCGTTAATGCAAGTAAGGCTTCTAGTTCCACGGGTGGTCCTATTCCCAATTAAGTGTATTTACTTGTTGAAAATACGGTTACGGTTACGGTGTAAAAACAAAGTGTGTATTATTTTATTATTATTATTATCACAGTTATACAATCCAATAACGTATTTATCAGTAAGTTTACTACAAAAGTAGAAACGAAACGCAAGCCTTCTTTCTTATTGTCAAATCATCATGTCACTGCTAGAGTTGTCAAATGATTTCTCGGGTGGCAGTTTATTTTAAATTTGTAAGATTTATAAACTTGTGTTGTTTTTTTGCTCAAAAAGGTGCGCTAAAAGTACTCGTAAGTATATTTAACAAGTGACTACCAATCGATTTTAGGTGGTACAATAAATGTAATCAAGTGTGTTGTTACACAGCAATGTGTTAAAATATGTATATTTCAGAATAACTGCAAGAAAAATCGTCTCAATAGGCAAGATTAAGAACCGCAGCCGCCTGGGTAAGAACGACCCACTGGCAAAACGGTAACCTCAACAGCTTTGCGATGAGCTGGCAACAAGTCTCAATGCTGCAGCTGTTGGGGCGGCCGACACACTCAGTCATCATAAGGAGAATAGATATGTAAGTATTTTTTAAATGTTTACGGTTAAAGTTCATTAGAAATGAATAAATTCCTCGTCTACTACTGTCACACAGAACACATTAATATCCAATTAGAGTCCACTGCTGGAGGGACCCATCTCCAAAGCTGTATTTTTGTTTATTATTACAGATTACACCACATGCTGCGGATGTGCCTCAGTGAGCAATTCAGATAGAGGAATAGCAAAGTTCTGGTGAAAGAGTATGGCGATCGCTAGAGGCAGTGGCTGCCACCTTGGTAGCAATACAGCTCTCCATGGTGCATTAAGGAGAAACCGTTTATTTTATCAGTTCTTTAATTAAATTTTATGAATAAATTAGTAATAAGATTAAAATAAATAAAAACGGATTGTTTTAATTTGTTTATTAATGTTCAAATCCTCTACAATCTATCGACAATAGCCTGCTATTCTCCATTAACTTCCCACCGTACACCTTTAGAGGAGTGATGCAGTGTTGCGAGTTGATGCGACTCACCAACGGAAAACACAAAGTCAAACTGTGATTATTTGTGCAGACGAAAATGTGCCACAAATTCTTTTTCCGGCAACATTAGCGGCTTGCTGGCCTGCCGCAAGACTCTGCGGTCTAAACGTAAATGGTTTCTTAACCTTTCTTCCTCCGCAAATAGCTCGTGCCATAACTAATGACATAAAAAAATAAGTATAGCAAAACTCTAGTGCTTTGTGCTCTCATCATACACATCTCATATCTGCAAGTGAAATATATTTCCCTGTTAGGAAGGAGACATTAGACTGAGGTAATGCTTTGTATTTTCTTTGACAAAATAACTTTATTTACACAAGTGTGGATATTCAGATAAATATTGAAGTTGGTTACTTACATCTGCGAATATGATTATGCCGTGCTGTTAGTCGCCGAAACGCTATGAAACTCTGACACTTCCCGCTGTCTGTCTGTCCCTCTGTATGTTAAGATCTAGATCTTTAAAACTACGCTACGCAACGAATTTCGAAGCGGTATGTCCCACAGTGCTCTACTAACTATCGCAGAAACACCTTCTTTGCTCAAACTTTTTAACAAAGATTATTCCAGTGATGTAGATTTGTTTTCTTTGACGCAGAAGGGCATAATAAATCTAATCATCATTCTTTGCAGATTAAATCTGTAAATAACAAGCCTGACTATTTTTTAATATTTATTTTTCTTACATTCTAATTTTATGTTTTAATTTGAATGCCATAAGTGTATTGAGTATAGTATAGGATACCTACTAGTAAATTTTACATATTTTATAAGTTATAAGGACATAATGAACATAGATTACCCATACTTATGCGGAAAATGTTAGGCTTAAGTTACCCATAAGTTTCAACTATTGTTGTTGAATAAGTTGTTTGTTTTCCAAATAAATAAAATAATAATAAATAAAATAAAATTATGAACTTGCTTATTATAGGTAGGTACTTGAAACCAAATCGCTTCAAACCAAATGTTTATCGGTTAAGTACAATTTTCTGTTTTGTTCTTTACACTTTTCAAAAAAGACTCGAAATGAGCTCCCTGCTTCATTTGACGTTTGGGCTGGGCTTCGTTTTGCAACTGAAATTCATTTCGGCGTTACGCAATACCAAAACTATTCATTCACTGGGTTTGAATTTCGCTGGTAATGGAATGCTATTTACACAATACGAAAGTGACAAATCGAAGCCCAGCCTAGGTTTCAAGTGTCAAATCTCGAGTGGAGAGAGTCTCAGTAGTTGAGTTAGACGTAGGGCCCTGAGTTTAAATGACCATTCCATAGATTATTTATATTCTAACGATCATTCATTTTGAAACCGAAGCCCAGTTGAATCCTTACACAATACCGAAAACATTCTGACAGCGTTGACAACTGGTAATCTTTTTGAATTGAACTGATAATCGATTTCAAGTTAGACAATAGGGGCCCAGCTTTCATTAAGCCACGAACACTGCCGAGGCATAACGATTTAAAGCTTTGCATTCAAACATTGAAAGCGGCATTCGAATTTTTTTGAACAGGATTTAACATAGCCCTCTATGTTATGAACAGGATTTACCATAGATAAATATTTAGAAAAGGATAGTTTGGAGCTAGCTGTGTGGATTTTCCTGCATTATTTATTTATTTTATTTATTAAACATTTATAATAATAATAAGATTTTTATTTATAATACGCGGACGACATCTATACCTCGACAACAATCACTTGTCTATACAAAGATAGCCTCTAAAAACGATCTTTGCGATAACGCCGTCCAATGTGCAATGTGTTTATGTTTTTTTTTTACCATGTTGTGCCAACAAGAGTACTTGTATTGTATTGATACTTGTAGAGGTAGACAAACGTCCGAATATAGAATGACACTGATCGATTATCTTGCTTTGATACTCGAAATACAAAGCAGGGTGAGTGAGAACCTGTGAGAATATTAAGCAAGCATCTATTACTACAATAGCGAGCCCGGACAACAGTGCTAGATCTGCAGTATACCAACGTACCTATTGGGATATAATCAAAGGGAACAAATGGACTAACTGAGTGTTCGTAATGTATAAGGCCCTCTCTGAACTCATAGCTCAAGCCAAACGGTGAAGTTATTACACGCAGTTCAATTACTGCAATAGCCAGCCCAGACAACGGTGCTAGATCTGCAGTATTCGTACCTGTTGGGATGGATATAATTAAAGGGAACGCGAGATCTAATCATAAGGTAGGTAAGGCCCTTTGTGAAAACAAAAGCAAAACGGCTAAGATATAACACGCATTTCTGTTACTGCAGCAGCGAGCTCACTAATTTTTGTTAGATCAGAGTATACGCTTACTTACTTATACTACAGGTCTACAAGGTACCTACTTGTAGACCTGTAGTATTGTTAGACCCTTTAGAAAGTGATGATCTACACCAGCAACTATAAGATTTAGCCAGGGATGGCTATGAACGCATAGGTCAGAAACGTGATTAACTAAATCGTTTCTAAGAGAAAGGGAGAGAGAGAGTGTAAATGAAATACGACAGCAAGAAACCGAAGAACAACACCAAGCTCGGTTGAAGTCTGATCGACTTCGATACTTGCTCAATAGAGTGTCGGTTTCATCTGAATATTGAGATGATTTACTTTGCCTCTAGATAGAGAAAGAAAAAACTACGTTTATATATTCACTCAGGATTGACTATGCGTCATTTTCATTTATAGGTGGAATGACAATAAAGTGTACTTTTTGTAAAGCCCTATGCTGGTTTCTCCCGTGTACCTAAGTCAGCCATCCAACCTAATTTGTCCATGTTCCGAACCAGTTTACTTCGAATGTTGTCTAAAAAGAAGCTATTTTATAGATTTAACAACTATAATAGTTAGACATATGCTGTCGCGACATCATTTGTAGAAAATGATGTGTTCTACAAAGTCGTAGTACATTATTTTGTTCTATCATCAACAGTTTTCGCAGCGCACGCGATGAAAGACATTTTGTGGCCAACTTTTTTGCACCTTAGCTAAAAATTATTTAAGTTTTAGAAGAGATCCCTATTTTTATAACCCTCTGTGAACTCAAAGCTCAAGCGAAACAGCCAAGTCATTACTAATATTTTTAAATTAAGGCGCAAACAGCACCTAAAGTGGCGCCCCCACTTATTTTATAATATAATTCCGTTAAACAAAGGAATTTCCAAAATTCAAACGTACAGTTTATTAAACCTATCATAAGCTTTTTTTAATGCTTCTGTAGTAGTTTCATTTTGTCTATTTTAGGAAGAGATACGAAAACAGAGTGGGGCCGCCACTTTAGGTGCTGTTTGCGCCTTTATTAACTAAATGTTATATGTTCATTCTATGTTCATTTGATAGTTCTTTTTTGAGGGAACCTATTAATGGTCACCTAAGTGCTAAATACTGCGACTAATTTGATAATATTAAACCGATGTTTCCCCTAAAATAAAATAGGTAATTTAGTTTCACTAGCAAACAATCCTTTCTTTGCCAAAGCATTTCACTTACATCGAATATGCATGTTGTATCAAATTTGCATTTGAAACCGGTGCGTCTCTGTTATTATGACTAAAGTTTGAATTTAACTCTGCCTTTCCCAGTTCCCGATTGTTCTGACATTGGTCACGCCATGCGTCAGTTTAGTAGGTATATTAACGGGTACAGTGCCTTCATATTGTACGATACACATTCTAGAGGTACTTTTGAAATGAAATGAACGAGTTTAAAATTTAATCACTAAATTTTATAAAGGAGTAACTGATAGACACAGAGCATACCGCTGCTCTTTCTTACAGACTTGAAATTTTTAATGTAGAGTGTTTATATATTTAATTTTATATATTTTACACCCCTAGGTGTGCTAACGAAGGAATTTTGAAAATTTGTATCCTAGGGGTGCACAATTTTTAAATAATTAATTCGTTTTATTTTTATACGCAGGTTACCTTTTAAAATAAATAAGAAAACAAGTGTTTCAGCGTTTTTCGATTAATTTTCCAAAAATAAAACTTTTCCACGCTTTAGTCAAAATGTATCTACACAGTAAAAGTACTTTTTAAAACCACACCACACAGAGTAGTGTCGTTTTTAAGGTCATTAAACTCCGACTGTAGAAATCCTAAGTATTAGTGAATTTTACTTAAGTAGGTGTATTCCTATTAGAATAAAGAAATAAAAAATTGTTGAGAAAATGTAATTCTCGCGGATGAAGTCGCTGGCTGGTGGTAGTTTGTAATAAAGACCGGAGGGTTGAGTCCAGTTGAAGATAATATCGCGACGTGATCGTTACGACTACTTCTTCCATAAGATTCGGTACAGCGCACACCTATTGTGTGAAACGGGAACTACGAAAAATCCATACAGGCATACAAAAATGAAACATCACGATCACGACTGAGGCAGAGTAAATAACCGCAGGTTTACATATTGTCTTTTTAACTCGATTTGTGGATGTTGGTTTAATAATAAGTTAACTATTTATAATTTCAGTTAACTTATTCAGACAATTTTACAGTTCAATTTATTTTACAATGTTATTTCTGACTCGTAATTTATTGGTAGGTACTATGTTGATCCCAACACTTGATCGTTCCGAAATCAGTTATTTTTTTATCAATAAACTCATGTCGAATGTCTTGCCTATATTTTCATTTCTTTTTTTGTAAGTGTTAGCAAATAACCCAAAAAGTATGTAAACACACCCCGACCATCGAGATACCGCTTAAAATATGACGACTAAATTAAAAAGATATGAAAATTCATGTCCCTTGTTAGTATCATGATTACACTAGGTTTTCTCCCCGTCGCAAGATTACCCAGTCACGCTACAGGGATTCGCTCTCAAGTTAACGTCCTCCGGTCCATTCCGGCTCGGAAACAACGCTGCTGGAATCACAAACAAAGTAATCTGACAGTTCGAGAGGGGATAGCTGCGGGAAGTGGTATGCTGCCCGAATTAATTAGGAAATCTGGGCGCAAGATGGGACCGCAGCGGTCGCCCGGCGCTGCGGTTTACTCGCTCCCCATCCACCTGTCCGAACCAAGCTTTCACCTACACCGTAATCCGTGTCCGTCAAGTTAGCAGCCACACCATGGAATTTTAAGATTATAAATATGCCAATTAACTGTGCCGTCAATGCTGTATCCGGTGCCGCAAAGCATATAAATAGTGCTCCAGTACTTTAGGAGATATTGAGGGATTTCACTGTGGCTGCTATCTTGACGTCAAGCTGGCAGCCCCGCTGATTGTGAAGAAACCAAAGCTAGATTTGAATTGTGAACTATGCTAAATAACTGTTCCCATGTATATCTAGTTGTGCTGTAAAACTCAGAAATAGAGACCCTGTGGTTTAAAAGATATTAGGCTCTAAACATCTACATACATTTGAGAAAACAGATGAGTACAAAAGTGTTTAGATTACGATTGCAATCAATCGCTAGATGGCGTTTATTGCAGCTAAAGCATTTACTCGCCTAGAAATTCGTTTATTATTATTTCTGGACGAGCAAGTACTGCTGAAGCCACAAAAGACGATAATATATTATGGACAAACATACAAATGTTATTTGTCTTTTATTCTTATTGATAGACACATTCTTCTTATGACAAACTGTAGCTATGCCACCATAGATACTGAAATGTAAAATAAACAATCAGAAAACATGACCAGTGTGGCCAGCAAAGTCTACCTACACAAAAAAAAACAAACATAGGTAAAAACACCTTTGCTGAAATAAATAGGTATGTAGAGTCTATACATTCATCTAAAACATTTTATACTTAGTGTCATGTTACATTATTATATATTATGTCCTAAGCCAAAAGGGGGTGATTATAAGTCCGAGAGAATCAACTTGTGATGAGGGATGTTTTTAATAAATAATATTTTTGTGTTTTTTATGGTTATTCTTACACTTTCATTGTTGCTTTCAAAGGATCTTAGTTAATGTTTTTTATTTTGCCAAAAATAAGCAACTAAGTATAGAATTAAGTTAGGTTTTAGTGCTAATATAAGAAAAAAACATGTACCTAACTACCGTTTATTCGCCAAATGTCAAAACTCTTTTTCTGATCCTTTTTCTAAGACTTCGCTGTCTGTCCGTCTGTTGTCTGTCTGTTCGCTGTCTGCGTGTCACCAGGCTGTATCTTAAGAACAGTTATCGCTATAATAATAAACACTAAAAACAAAATAAAGTAAATATTTAAGTGGGCAACAACAAACACAACAAACGAGATTTTTTTATTAGCAACATGTAGACACTTGAATGATTTCATATTGTAACTAAAAAAGAAAAGTAACCATATGAAATTTGTATAGGTACTTGCCTACTGTTGTTTACCTGGTCGCGACTCGCACTTGGTCTATACCCAAAGATTATTACACCGTGATTGGTGCTCACTGGCACAAACGGTTGTCTGTGAACTTACGAATACATTGAAAAAAGCACACATCTCTAGCTTACGACCATCACGACCGGCCCTACCATGCGAGCAAGATGATATCTTAAGCTTCACATTACATTACTACGTGCGCTTGTATCGCTCCAAATGTTGAAAAACTAATACAGCAATGGTGTGCAAAATAATGATAAATGGAATAAACTATGATTCTCATAGAAAATAATTACTCTCTGACAATTTTATTAAAAAACAGCTAAAATATTTAAAAAAATGACTTACTGATGAAATGTTATCCCTTTCATTTTGTAATTGCAAGTTGTAGAAGCATTTCCACGATTGTTTATGCTGCAACACCCCATTTTTACACGTTCTTTCTCGTCCGCCGTTCGACACAATACTAAAAATCAAAATGCGCTTTGGTGACTCATTAGTCATCTTTGCGACGACAAGGTCACACTAGTATGCGACGTCTAGTACCATATTATTCCTGCTTCTATGGTCTATCCAGACAATTTTTGTTCATAGGCGCTCCACATTCACACGAGACGTTCACACGAGAATCTCCGGAGAATCTCAGCGAGAACTGTAGCGAGAATTTCTTTGGGTACACACTCTCACAAACTTCTCAAATAGTTCTCGCTACAGTTCTCGCGCTCAATGACGATGACCCGCGCTACTAAGAAACATGCGAGTGTGGAGTCAATACACGTTCTCGCCTGTTCTCACGTTCTCGCGCTCCTTTGTCTCGCGCCAAAAAACCGACAAAAAGTGGCGAACAGCCCGAGAACAAGGCGAGAACGTGAGACGAATACGCGAATCGCTTCCACATTCACGTTTCTCGCCTGTTTCACGCGTTCTCGCGAAGTTCTCGTGTGAATGTGGAGCGCCTATCAGAAGTCGGCCAAGTGTCACGTGACCGCTCACTGGCTGGTATTAGAAGTTCATATTACAAAAATGGCGAGCAGTTAATTTGGGTCCCTGGCCCCCCCTGGAGAATATGCCTAGATACGCCATTGGTAGTAATTTTTATATTTTATAATTTATTAAAAGGTTTTAGGGGAGGTTTGGTTGAAAACTCAGCAAAAGAAATACTTATTAGTCGTAGGTAGGTACATTATATTTATGATATTATTAAATTAAAGTTTAAAAAAAATATATAAAAAATTAATAACTTTAAGTACTTAATGCTAGGTTACGGTTGTTCTACCAATAAAAGCAGTAGGTATTTAGGTCATCGTCAGTGATGTACCTACCTATACAAACAATGACTAAAGGTACGTTTAGATCTGTTCAACATCGGGCGATTATGTGGAAAGCAACACTGTTGCCGTTTGTGGAATGAGTTTTTCAACAGAACGTCGACCGTTCTACAAAATTATACGCCTTGTTGAAACGTGTTGTACCCACATTTGATGGGTTCATTCAACATTATTGGCAACTGTAGAACGTATGTAAAATGAAACTGTGGAATCAGTTGCTGAAACAGATGTTGATCATTGTTGAACATACAACATTGTGGAACAGTGTTGCGTGCGACAATCCGTTGTTTCAACGAATGTTAAACAAATCTAAACTTACCTTAACAAAGACGCCATCTAGCGAGTCTAGTTGCAATCGTAATCTAAACACTTTTGTACTCATCTGTACTCTCCAATGTATGTAGATGTTTAGAGCCTAATATCTTTTAAACCACAGGGTCTCTATTTCTGAGCTTTATAGCACAACTAGATATACATGGGAACAGTTATTTGGCATAGTTCACAATTCAAATCTAGCTTTGGTTTCTTCACAATCAGCGGGGCTGCCAGCTTGACGTCAAGATAGCAGCCACAGTGAAATCCCTCAATATCTCCTAAAGTACTGGAGCACTATTTATATGCTTTGCGGCATCGGATACAGCATTGACGGCACAGTTAATTGGCATATTTATAATCTTAAAATTCCATGGTGTGGCTGCTAACTTGACGGACACCGTAATCCGATTATCATTCGTCTGTTTCTGACACAGAAAATAACTCTAATTGGCGGCTTTAGCCCGTTTTCCCTTTGTAGGCTGCATTTACCTCAGCCAGCCGGGCAGAAGTTACGTTTTTTTCCAAAAGAAAAAACATCAAAGTTAGCTTTGAACATTCCATCTCATGCCAACAAATTACGTTTTTATTCGTTCTCAATGTTAATGGGAAGTGCTTCGACTAATTACATTAACCATTACACAGCCAAAACCACGGGTAAAATGCAAAGCTATGCATGAAAGACAGTTTAAGTGAGTAAAATGGCGCAAATAGAAGTAATAGAACTCTTCCTACCCACTCTATTTAAAAACTCATCAGTAAACAGTCTCTGCTAGCAAACGTAGTATTAACTAAAGAATTATTGCGTAGCGGAAATGTTGTTTACGGTTCAGCTGAGAATGGCAAACAGAAGCCGGACAATGAAGCTTGTTTACCTATTATTCAGACGCCGCAAATATACCCCACATCTCTATTTTTCATGTTTATTATCATAAGTGGGATAATAAACATGAAAAATAGACTCAAGTTTAGTTTCATGCATTTTCCCCTTGTGTTATTATTATAAAGCTTTTAGTAGGCTAGCTACACCTACGTTTGCTTACGCAAGAGATTCGCACCCAAAATGTGTGCCGGAAGCAGGATATTGAATGACTGGGTGTTCCTTCGAACCGCATTATTTATATCTCCTACTAGCGACCCGCCCCGGCTTCGCACGGTTTTATTATAAGTACCGAACGGGATAAAAAGTATCCTATGTCCTTCTCCTGGCTCTAAACTACCTCCCTGCCAATTTTCAGCTAAATCGGTTCAGCCGTCCTTTAGTTATAAGTGAAGTAACTAACACGACTTTCTTTTATATATATAGATTTTTCTCCGAAGACAGGTTGAATTATCACTCCATTTTTTGCTGTTCGGTATAATAGATAAGGGAATAATAAGGGCTAGCTTTTGAATTGCTCTATAATCTAATCTAATATAAATTAAGGTTTTGTTAAGCGTAATTTGTAAAGCCAAGCCACTCGTCTGTAAAATTATATTACCTATACAAGGCTGCTGTTAATGAATTATCATGTTGAAAACGCCATCTAGCGGGTGAAAGACACGGTCGGTAGAGTCACATGTATTTTTTTTCTGCTAAGTTCCTCTTGAAACCCGGTAAATTCAGATAGCACCATTTCGTCACCATTTAGTGTTTGCAACATAGATGGCGCAGCAAGTTCCTAACATTAAATCTTCAACCATTCGCTAGATGGCGTAGCTAATTTTGGAGCCTTACATTTGCAACCTTTCACTAGATGGCGCACCTACAGGGTGGAGCACAGAGCTTATAATGACCTCCGTGGGGTGGAGCTTTAGGTGTTTGGAGATGGAACATAGCGCGTATCATACGTAGTAGTGTAGTTTCGATACAGAACTCTAGGTGGCGCTTCTTTTATAAAGAGCGCCATCTACCGAGGGGTGGTGAAACTGGCTTGGCTTTTAGTTTACTCGTTCCGCCACAGGTTCCAACAAATGGAGTTTGGTTAATTATATAGTAGCGTGGCGGCTGGCAACTAACATGTTGTGACACTGTATTGATATTATAAGCTTTAATTTATACCAATACACATTTTTAAAACAATTTGAAAACTTATCATCACGTGATTTTTCAACAAAAAATATGCATAAGGATTGCTCAAAGAATATTATTACGTAACGAAAGCGCCGCCAAGTTATGTTGCACAATTTTCCTGAATAATCGTAACAGGGTTTCGAGATTAAATTCAAGCGTGAATTGTCAGCTGTTAACTTGATTAAACTTTTTGAAGTCGGAAAACAAGTTTCAAAACTTGCTAAATAACTTATCCTTAATTAGATTGCTAACAAAAAGGAAAATGTTATCTTTCTCTCAGTGTCAGTATTTTAAAGAACAATTCAACAGTAAAGAAGTACAAAAATAATGAGAGAATAACAACACAAAAACCTTTGATTTTTCTATAAAATGAACGGAAGAATTGTTTGTTTCTACGCACGTTAGTCTTTGATTTTTCCAATGCATTGTACTCAATATTTTTAGCGAGGTTTCTAGGTGAAGTAAGGGGAACAAAACAAAACTAGCTACGATTCTGAGTATTATTCCAATGTAATATCTGCGAGCTGTCTGAATGTTTTTCAACGTTATTCGTGCGAATATCAGCACTGGGAAGAATACGCAAAAATATGTTGAAATATTGTGCGGTTTTAGAAAATTTACCAGTGAATATAATTTTCAGTTTTGATAGAAATATAGATAGATATTTTTTTATTAGGTTCACACACAAAAAACTCAAGAAAAGTACCGAAAAAACAGAAACAATATTATTGAAGGTACATATATTAGGTAGTTGAGTAGATATAAAATTTTAACACATTATTATTATTAAAATAAATTAAAGGCAAAACAACAACAAAAAAATAAACATTTAATATAAATAGGCACTTTCTCACGCGTTTTGGTGTTTGTTAAAAGTTTTCAGTTATGAAATATGGTGTTAGCAAAAAAGTCTTCTCTAATCAACTGAATAAACGTTTAAATAATTGCTATACCTTATCATAATACAGATCTTTTCACTTTCTAAGTTGTTTCTACTTTTTTTGTATGACGTAGCCTCTATGTATAGCACCTAAAGTGGCGCTCCCACTTATTTTAAAATATAGTTCAGAATGTGACTTCGTAGGTACTATTT
The DNA here is from genome assembly GCA_944547425.1 of Eupithecia centaureata. Taxonomy (NCBI): domain Eukaryota; kingdom Metazoa; phylum Arthropoda; class Insecta; order Lepidoptera; family Geometridae; genus Eupithecia; species Eupithecia centaureata. The sequence continues at coordinate 5,535,141 of OX155694.1, forward strand.
CGACATAGAAAATTAATGTAGGTAAATTTAGTGTTATTAAGACCACATCACTGTTATTTTCCTAGACATAACCGGTTAGTATTGTAAAATCTGTGACATAACTGTTCCGATGTGCATCTAGAGTAGAAATAAAAGAAATGCCAATAACATTATAATACCTACATCATTCGAGCAGGAACAGTAATCGGAAATATAATTTCCTTGATACAATTAATATCTTTTCCGACAATTATTCCGTCAACGTTGGCTGACATGCTTTTACAAAATAACAATACTTTCGAATTATTTATTATGACAAAATAATAAATGACCGTCTTTGTTACAGGTAAGCGGATACCTCACTCCAGCTTCGATCAGATAAGTAAAGGCAAAATAAACTTCCTTCACTACATAGTATAATGGCTGGTTTACACTTTGTTAAGTATAGTGCGAGTTACAAGTGCAAGAGACGTTATAGTTTTCGAAAATGTTTCACGTAACATTTTGAACAAGAAAGAAAAGAAGAAAGAAAATAATTTATTTGGGCCTTTTACATATTAGGTAAGTACTTATAAATAACACATTCAATAGACAGGAAGAAGAAACACAAAAATATAAAAATTAGAAGAGTAAGTAAGTTTACATAAAGGACCAAAAAGGTCCCTGTCTCAGCATAATGCCGCTACAGGCCATAGCTAGACACATGCCACGTCTTGAGTTTTGCGATTTGAAGAGGCGCGGTGATTTGTAATCGCGATTTTTAGACGCGGCACCGCAGGGCCCAGAAATCGCACTTTCAAGACGCAGTGTCACTTGCACTTGTGACTGTACTTGATACTTAACAAAGTGTAAACCAGGCATAAAACAAAGCCGCTTCTCTTTGGATGGATGTCGGTATAAATTTATTGTTTCATCGGATCATTTAATTAGGAGCTCTCATTCTGTTTTTCAGGCATAGTAATAAATGATAGTAAAAAAATCATGGTGATTTGTTAATAATTCAGCTACATAGTATAAAAGTATGTCGCTTTCCGCTGTTTGTCCCTATGTATGCTTAAATCTTAAAAACAACGCAACGGATTTTGACGCGTTTTTTTTAATAGGTGAGTGATTCAATGGGTAGGTTTATTTTGTATGTACAATACACCCATGCGAATCCGGGGCGGTTCGCTTTTACTCGAATAAGATGGAACTGGTATAAATGGGGGCAGCCGCGCGATATATTGCCGGAAGTTTTCGGGAACTTAGTTTACTTGATCTCTTTTGTAAGTGAAAATAATGGAGAGCGTGGCGCGTCTTTACCTGCCTCCTTACAGCCTTTTTAGCCTCAAGGCTGCATTGGATTTAGGCGAGTTAAGTTACAGTTACTAGTATGTCTATCATCACTACATAGTATAAAATAAAGTCACTTTCTCTGTCCCTATATCCCTGTCTCTTTGTATGCTTAAATCTTTAAAACTACGCAACAAATTTTGATGCGGTTTTTTTAATAGATAGAGTCATTCAAGGCTACGATTTTTACGTATAATAAAAGCGTGCGAAGCCGGAGTGGGTCGCTAGTTTTTAATATATTGTAAAAGAATCCTGTGATTGCTTGGGCTTAACACTAGAATTTAATATAAACTCACACAGATTATAATTGTATATAGTTACGTAATGAAATAGAGAAAGCATAGAAGGTGACTTTTTCGCTATTACCATGTAAAATGTGGAAGGAAACCAGCGCAGCTAGAACAATCGGTTTATTTATTAATTACAAAATGCAGTTGAGTGACAGGTGCGAAAGAAGAGGAAAATGGCTGACCTCGGTCGATATTTATAGTTTTGGAACAGCGCCTCTAGTGGCGGCTATGTGAATCACTTAATTAGATAGATATCTAGTGTCCTACCTGTGAAAGTAGTACAGCACATGATGCACAGATGGCAGTGTTAACACGATCATTTTCAAGCAACCATGAGACTGACTGGACAATAGAGAAAAAATGGAGGATGGTAGTGGAATACACTAAAGCGAAATGTATTTATGTTGTGCATCAAAATAATGTTTTACTCAAAAATAGATCCCTAGGATCATGAAAATGGCTCGGGTTTTACAGGGTCGGACCTATGGTAATGATGTTTCAACGCATATTCCTATGATATATTGGTTTTACTCGACCAGCTCTGCATAAATAATACCCCGTATTTCGTATCACCATGGTTATTTCGCCAAGTTAGCATTACTGGGTAAAGGTGTGGAGAAATTCAGTCATAATTTTAGTTGATTACTTTATTATTTTGACCCAAAACAGCTGAAGACAATGTATTAGGTGTTAGAATGCAAAATGCTTGCTGTCAAGTTGAAACTGATTATCGTATTATTTTCATTAAAAGTACTAAGAAAATTGTCTAAGAATTCTGACTTGGTTATAATACGATAATTTTCGTCCGCATTATACATTCGTATCATGCCTTTTTGTCGCAAGGCGAAGATCTCGATTAATAGTTATCATTTAATTCAGGGTTAATTCACTTCTTAAGCATACTTTATCATCACTAAAAAATAAAATCTGATACAGGCAATTTGTTCCGCCACTTTTCAAATGCATTCATAACCGCTAGCGAGACTGGACTCTTATTTCATTGTATATTGGACTCCTATTCCATTGTATATCCGATAAAAATGTTCACCCGCAGTTCATTTATCAATTGAAATCTCGACTAGTGAAAGAACCGAGTCAGCAATAAATTTCGCTCGTCAATACACCGTTGTTAGCCGTGTCGTGCATTGGCAGGCGACGATTGTGCGACCGGATACCGACGCCATTGCCCGCTCACCTGCCACCCCCACTCGTTATCGAACTACTGTAATTATCCCGGACATTGCTTCTACCGACATCCCTTTAAAGGATTCTCGTTCAGGATGTCCACACAAATTTTATTAGGGTCCGATTGTGCTTGTGGACAAATTGAGCGGTACATTTACCTGTACTGCTGTGGGTCCGGGAAATTGGGCAAAGGCGACCACTGTAAGACTACTACTCTGGCTTTGTTGGGTTTTACCCCACTTGAGTATTGTAAGGAAAGGTTTTGATATGTGAATCTCACGAAACGTACCTATGTTGTATTTTAATGATATTCGATTCAAGTACACGGATATATTTTCTACCAAAATGATGCGAGCAAAAGTCAATTACAGTATGTCAGTATATAATTTAATGTCGTCCATTGTCATTCATAGTTCAAATTGCTGTTGCTCATTTTGTCATCCATTTGGGTATCATGTTCAGGATTGAATCCACCACACAATTTTCGTTTAGAGTAGATATTGTTCTTTCATAATTCTTTCTAGAGTGGTTTCGGAACTGTTTTGGGTGACGAAACAAAAAATAAAAGCATACTTGGAATATAAATCAGGGTCGCAACAAAGTAATACTTTATTGGGTCAACATACCTGTTGTTAAGGTGGTACTCACATCCTTTTGTTCTTGCTTTTACTAATTTTGTCGGCTTTCTCAAGCACCTCTTTCCGTACCCTCTCGACAATCACGTTTTCAAATTGGAACCGAAGCATTGAACAACACAGTCATTATAAACCTGCGATCGATTCGTGTTCACAATACAAATCTTCGTTCTCCTCACCTATTGTGAACTTGCCTTGCACGGCAATAAAGGTAACATATTTATCCCGTTGCTGTTGAGCGTATTTCAAACACGAATGTCTGCTACATTTTGTCGCGCGACGACTTTAGTTAAAAATGAGTTTTGGCTTTGTGTGAGAATTGTGGTTGGAATAATTATTTTTTGCGGAGCTTCGGGCGGCGTTCGTGTTCCCATTTATCTAGAGCTAAATGCTTGCATTCAACTGTCCGTTTTGGCGAGTATTTAGTTTTAGGGTAGAAGACGTATTCAGAGTGATTTTTCATTTGCAAAATGCAGTGGTATTTACTAAATTGCTGACTCCAGACGTACAAAATATGTTAAAAATCTGCCCATGCTCAACTTATTTAACATCACTGTCAGTGTTGTTGTAGTTGGATATATAATGTTTGCAACCCCAAAGTAAAACGTGGACGCATTTTCTCAGTTATTGGTACATTAGATTTGCCTGAAACTAATATTATCTGGTTATAAAAATAACACATAAATAAAACAAAAGATGTGTCAGTAGCACGCCATCGAGCAACGTGACCCATATAGACCCGCTTGTGTATTAACGTTGAAAACATTTCTGTATAATTTTGGACACGAAGTCCCTTATTATGCGGTGCATAAATCAAGTGCTAATAATGCTCCAAATAGGTGGTGTGCGGAAAACACCCACCAATTTAACGTCTGGCAACGTATTGCAGTTAATTAACGATGTATCACAGCCATTATCACAGTTAAAATTAATATAAAACTCATTTGATTCGGAATCGACGTGTTCGTTCTACTCACAAAATTCCGGCAGAGTTTTGAAACAGAAACAAATGATAGTTTCATCTTTATGCGAACGCGTGTTGGTTTATTCTCTAACTGCTAAAGTTGGTGTTTCTTTGAGAAAACAAAACAATTCACTAAATCTCATCCTGTTTGTTTCAAAAGACTGTTTAGCGTTTGCTCGTTACATAGATGAAGCTATCTAAGTTAGCATAGAATTTAGCAGTCAACTCACAGCTATGTGGCTGCAGTGCTAGCGAGCCATGGCCTGTGTTTCGGAACTCGCCTTTCTCGCATAATTACCCACGGCATTGTGCGGCCACCTGCACTCAACGTGGTCAGTTTACCTTCTATTGGAGTTTACCTTCTATAGGAGTTTACCTTCTATTGGTGAATAGTACTGGAGCGATAATAGTAAATCCACAATTCATTCAACACAATTTCAAAAGCGGGCTCGATTTCCGCCTTGGGTCAAATGTTTCTACGATCTGCAAACATTTGTTCTGAGGGGATTCGGGTTGTTCTGGTGTTTTCTATGTTTTATGAAAATTTCTATCCATATAAGTATTTCTATAAGGTTTATCAGTTATCTAGTACCCATAACACAAGGTCTGCTTAACTTGTAGCTAGATTATGCTGTGTGAATTATTCAGCGTTATTTATTTATTTACATACAGTCAAATGCGAGGACAAGCCACGTTGTGTTTGCGTTATGTTTCAAGCTGACTTCTTGATAAGCTGGAATATGAAAGCAGAAATGATAATTAACATTTACGTAGCCAACGTTCGTCGCTTCTAATTAGGAGCTCTCCTAAAATATGTATTTCATATAATCACAACATCGAAACTCAAACAATCGCGTTTAAGGTTTTTGCGGTACTTCATTTCGTTTTGTGTCAAACATTGTTCTCCATTAAATTTACGTTTTGCGAGTTGTATTTGCATCGTGTACATTCCATTTTAGATCGTAGATGCATACAAATACGTTTGTAGAATCCCGCAAAGTAATTTCATCGGTCCGATTGCGTTATTTCGAAGCGTCATAACTGTCGTGCGATATTGTATAGATTTGGATTCCGTATCGATCGCCGCCCGCGGAGTTTACGCGCGTCTGGCTTCTCTCAGATAAAGCCACTGTCACTTGTTTATGACGTTCAATAGCTGCCTCTTATTTACGCTTATTTTTGATGCAAATCTCGGAATTGATATGAGTCGGGTTCACGCTCTCTTCTCATACAAAGTAGGCTGTTTATGACGTCTCGAAAGCTGCTGTGGTGACGTGTTGAATATTTCAAATAGTATTCTAAGTAATGCAGGAAAGCAATGCTCGATCAGTCATTCAACTTATTGTACCGAAAAATATATCAACGTAGGTAGAGTCAACTGTAAAACTTAAATTACAACTTTATACGTCTTTGGTAATTTGATAACGCATAATCTGCGCCTTTATTGCCGTTTTGTGAATAATTTTGCCAATGTATCAAGATTTTCCCATTCAAATTGAATCCTTTCAGTTTAGTTCTCTTGTCTCCTAGTTTGTATAGGGGACGATCTACCTTAATGCGAACTCGCTTGTTTGTTCATATGTAGAACTCAAATGGAACTTAGTTGAGTTGACTCTCTTAGAGTGGCGTTATCTACCTGCAATTTGGAGCGTGCTCAAGTTTTGTAGAGATTTCTCGTTAGCCGAGACGTTTCACGGGCTACTATGTTCACAGCAAGTGGCATTCAATTTAAATCATTAGAACTCCGTCTCCGGTATGCATTTCAGAAGCATTGCGTACATAGACTTTCGCGTTATTTAATTCAAAGTACACTATGTATGTATTTTAGTAGTACGGTATCTCGAAAGTCCAATATTAAAGTTTTGGCTACATATCTGTACTAACGTTTGTAACGAGAACGAGCGAAATAATAAACAAACAAAAAAGGCGTGAGTGAATTCTTTTGCGTAGCTGTCGCGATTCGTAGCTGTGCTACGAGCTACGAGCGTAGCTACGACTCTGAAATAAATGAGCATATCCGGTGGAAGCTCAGAGTGTTTGGCACAACCACAACGTAGGAACCAATCCGTTATAAAATGCTGTTGTACCAGTTTTCCTCTATGTGGTGAATTCTGTGGAAGTTAGCCCCAAATTTTATTTGTTGAGCTCTATTTTTAACAATATTTTCTGAATGACTTTTCTTTCAATGGTTAAATACCTAACTTTCTTTTCTCTTGCTTTCGAAATTCAGCCATTTGCCAATAATATTTTTCCGATGGGACTTTCTTGTACTTTTACGTCTTGAAAATGGAAGAAGTTTAAACTTCATTCTGATATAGCTGAGTTGAGAATTTATAAGAATCTTCACAGCTATGATCATCCATCTTATGCCCAACTCGTTTGGGACGGATAAAAGTTTTTTATGTTTCTATCAGAGACCATTGCCATTATTTGTGCCTTCTTGAATGGTTTTATGGCTGTTTATTGGGTAAGGGTTGGGCTACACAAGGCGATAAGTATTACGATGTAGCGTTAAAGTGATAGTGCGATACCATTCAATGTTCGAATACTTGGATACTTTATAAGCCGGTCTTTTTCATAACTATAGATTGTCACTCACTACGTGACTACTATAGTGGTATCAGTGTCGGGTTAAATGCAGGAACTAACCGTTTTATGGAGTTCGTCGGTGAAATCTCCTCGGCCACCTAACTTTGCGGATATCCTGATCAGAGTTTCTACTTCAAATTCTGGGGTAGATTTGTGTTCGTGTATTTTGGGAGATATAGCCAACTAAATCCATGTTCTTGCAACTAAGAAAGCTTAGATTGGAGTATCCCATTAATTTAAATAGATTTTTAAGATTGAGAATGTATTATTCTCATTAAGAATTAGGTAGTTCACTCACATGAAAAATCGCTAAAAATTTAAAAATGTCCGGTTAATACACACTAAATTAATTGAAAAAAAGGCTTTTCGTAAACAAAATATCAAGCCAACATTGTTGTTGAAAAAACAAATTGGTGATACGAATTCTCACTTGCTGCCATAAAGCAATAAAAGGAAAATAAATTGTGAATCGCGCAAAACTGTGAATTATATCATGTCAGCTCATCCAATTGCAATGTTGTCTGGGTGATGCTGTTGTGTCGCACTTACCCCGCAATATCGAGCTTCTCGACGAAACATTGCAATTTTCCTGTACAAACATTTTGCCCTCGTGTTGTGCCGTTGTAATCACGTTAAAACTCTGCCCTGTGATGCTTGTTTCCTGACATTTTATTTTATAAGACTGGGTTTTTATGTGGTCTTTAATTTGTTTCATTGGTTTGAAACTTCCTGATCGAACAAAAGATAATTTAATCGGTATTCTTGAGGCGGCGTTTATTTAATATAATTTCTTTCATTGTTTTGATGGTTTTACACTTCCTGATCAAGCAAAAGATAATTTAATTTGCGTTGGTGAGACGGCATTTGTTATCATTAAACACGGTTAAGTAATCAGATCAAATAAAAAAGAAATATGATTCAGGTCACCGCGTGGAGATGGAATTGAATGATAACGCCAAAGAAGTCAAACAAGAAACATAATATCATCCGTTCCGATAACGACAGATCACGTAGTAGGCTTCCAGAGAACTAGACTAACGGCTGAACAAGGGACCATTATTTTTTTGCCTGCCAGCCTTTGTACTGAATGTTTTATCCACCCTATGATTACATCTTGAACAGAGTTCGATTTGAGGAGCGTCTCAATTTCCCGGCAGCTGAGAGCAATTTCCTCGCGTTTGTAGCTGTGTTTCGCGCTTCTATAGACGTCCTAGACATAGCGGCCACTATGCATTATTCACGGAAACTTCTTTTGCTCTTCGAAGTCTTCGTAACACGGATTCGTACTAAACATTGATTTAAGGATGTTTTATTTAAAGCGCTATAAAACACCGCATGAGTAAAGCGTTTGTTATCTAGACGTTTACGTATAAAAATTGTCAACTTCAAAATGTATGCTCGCCAAAAGCTGTGTTTATATTTTGGATATTTTCGTGTTGTCTTGAATCGTTGCGGCGTCGCGCGTCACTTTTGTTTATTTATAAAGGATCCATTAGCAGTGGGGCGATCTTCTCTCGGCATAATGTGAAGTGTCTTGTAACGCAGCTGGCTGATGTCGGCACTTAGTTCCAAAGAACGATTCAGCCGATGAGAACGGCGGAGGCCCGGTATCTCGGTCACTCGAGCACGCCTGCTAAGCTTGGATTCAAAGCACGGCTGAGCCTTTTCGTATTTCTTACGTTCAGATGCATCACCCTTCGTTGCTGCATTTATTTGCTGCTTTGTATCATGTATGGTATAAAAACGTTGTAAGCAAGAAAGCAAGGGTGCTAGTTTGAATAGTTGTTTCAATGTGTCTTTGTTTTGTTGCACATATTGAAGCAAGTCCTGCTTTACTTTTGCAACGTACGTTTTCTCTTGTAACTTTTTTATTAACAGAAATGCTTGCTTTGTTTGTATGACGTGTTGAAGCAAAGTATAAAACTAATTTTGTATAAGTGAAGCGATTGAGGAGTCTTTTTCTTTTGTCTTAACATATACTCAATACAGTTTTTATTTTATTTTACAAAATGGGAAAACTTACAACAAGTTTTAAAATAATACAGACAAAAATGTAGAACATATCTGGATAGACCTGTTAATTTTTGCCGACTATTAGTTATAAGAAAATTATTTTTAGATTCATATATATAAGACAAGGGATAGTTTTAAAGATCATCATATAATAACTTTCTGAAAGCGCAGCGAATGGAGTAGCATGCTGGGTAGATCATAAACTACGAGTAACAGAATAGCTCGATTTATTTTATGGAGATTACTTTCTAAGGAAAACTTCCTTCAACGTAGGTAATAGATTCACCGTAAATTTAATAAATCATAAAATGTTCTTTAAAAAATATTCTTTGTTTCAGTCTACCATAAAACTATTTTCATAAAGAAATACCTAATAATGGGCAAACTAAATACATCTGCGTCCGAAAATACAATTTGTGTTAGGCAAGGATACTCTCTAAGTGCTTTCAAACCTAATTTATGACGAGTAATGCCACGGAAGCGCCCCATAAAACGGAAATAAGAAAGATAACCGCAATAAAAAACCTATGAACCATAATCTGTTATATTGATCCTATTGTGGTAAAAAATGCTTCAAATAATAGAATCCAACATCTGATTTATAGCTGAAAACATATTGAAGTGTAAGACAGTATTTTATTAGAAACAAGCTGTGCCAAACGTTTTTAGCGTAGCATTTTATTTTTTTGCGCGGAAATTTAACCATTTCATAGTTGATGTTTTGCTATTCGGAACGGTAAAGAATAAAAAAGTCAACGGCCATAAGAATCGATCAGCCGTGCTTGAATTACAAGACTCGATTTAGACGTTTCTTATATTGTATAGAAAAGCTCATGTTTTCTTAAAAGTTAGATACTTTATCCGAATGCAGAAGTTCTTTCAGTTTTTACTCTGAAAAAAGAAAAAGAGCTATGGCGCCGAAAAGGAACGTGTTGAAAAAAGTCGCTGCGATGTACAAATGGGAAAGTTTTTACGCATTTATAATGAAAATGGACCTGTCTTTTGTGTGAAAATATTACGGTTTCTTTAACGGCTTTTAATGCTCCTCCTCAATGATATTCGTGAATAAAACAATTAAAGAAGCAAACATTATTGTAATCAAACCAATTATTGGTAAATTTGAATCAAATGAGTATGGATCCTATCCTATTAATATTATAAACGCGAAAGTTTGTAAGTATGGATGGATGGATGTTTGTTACTCTTTCACGCAAAACTGCTGAATGGATGAAATTTGGCACAGAGATAGATTATAGTCTGGAATAAAACCTACTTAGGCTAGGCTATCTTTTATCTCAGAATTCCCACGGGAACGGGAATTACCGCGGGTGAAACCGCGAGGCGTTGCTAGTTATTATTAATTATTTGTTGATATCAATTATTCACTGGGTATCTCAGAACCTACGGTACCTGTGTACATAAATCTCGTTTGGCATGGGTATTGAGTATTATATTGTTGACATGATAAATGAAAATATATTTCCTTTCTACGGAGAATCGAAGGCTGTTTCGTCTATATGGATCAAAATCATTTGTAAGCAATCGTTTCATCACTTGATGGAATGTAAATAAATATATAGATACCTGTTTTTGAAAAGGATTATATTGACTTTCTAAATCCAAACTTGTGTCTACATTATTTTTTCTGACGAATAAGTCTTATAAAAAAAGCTAATTTAATGAAATATTCAGCTCAGCTACCTCTAGGTTGCTTGCAACAATCTGCAGTTACCTAAATTATTTCAATCGTAAATACTAGTTTCAATTTGATTCTACTATTTTTTGTAAAATTATTTACTACATATTAAAGGTGTGTTTAATATTATAGAAGGTAAGAGAATTAACTCTTACCTTCTATAATATTAAACACAGCACGCACAAACTAATTAGAAGTATAGTTTTACTATATATAGTTACTTACTATATTTAGTTTAAAATAAAGAATTATCTAAATCTATTACATGCTATTACTTATGTTATAAAAACAATAATTCTAGAACAATTATATGTTAGACTTATAATAATAGCGTTTCTAGTGTCATAAGCAGCTGCTTATATTTCAAAGGATAAAATAGGTATTTCTGAATCTCCCTAATATCGTTATCCGCCAAGTTTAACATCACGGTCGTAAAAACTAAGCGACAAAATGTAAAGAAAATTGCTTAAAACAACGTCAGCTGGCGACTAGTGGCACAGTTTCGCCGTTCACAAAAACTTGCTTCAGTTTATACACATACAAGGTTCTGCTTATAGCTTTATTTGCGATAGAGCAAAGGTAAAGAGATTCTCTTTTGAAACCTTACAAATAACTTGCTCACGTATCTACAATTATTTTTATAAGCATTGGTTTAAGCTTAGGTAGACAAGAACAAAGACTGAAAAAGGTAAATATAAAAAAACAAAGTCTGGTTTGTTAGACCTATTATTACTTGAGAACGGAGATCAGATGAAACAATTTTAGGAATCATCGATTTTTTTGATTTATCCGTTATGACAGAATAACAATAAAAAAATTGGATATCGAGCAAAATAAAAAATACACAGGCGAAACCGTGGACGTAGTAGAAGACTAAGACTAGAATACGTCAAGGTTTCAAAACAAAGTTACCCAGAATTTACTTCTGTAATCCATCTGATAAACATCAGAATAGATGTTGATAAATTGTCCGATATCGAGAAACTACGAAGGATTTCCTTAGCTAAGCAGACGCAGAACTTCGAAGACATCGTGCCAATAAATCTTGGTATGTCGTTAAATGCATAAAAAAAGTATATTTGTAGCAAAGCAGTATGAGTGAAGCATGTGACACGTTATTACGTATTTAAAAACCGCTTGGGCCGAATTCCACTAATTTCAAAACAACCTTTGTTTTGAAATTAGTCAATAGCGTCATGACTAAAATATTTATATTTGTATTTGGTATTCGATACTAATTTTTGCGTTTGAAGAGACTTTCATAATTAGAATGTCAAATTGGAACCTCAAAAAGTTTGTGGTAGTAGAATACCAAAAAGAGTCTATTGTCGACAAGACCCGAAATCGGAATTTTTTGGAATATGATTTCTTTTTCTAAGAAATTACAAAGAGCACGAATGTTTACGCACTATAATATAACATAATACTTATAATATACAGATGTTCTAACGCTTGATGTGGTGTTCATTAGCAAACTAATGACGTACCCAAATTGTTCGAAAATTATCCGCACAGTTTGGCTTCTAATCGATGAAATTGTAATCGACGTCGGCATGGAAGTTTATATGAACAGGCTTTAATATAAAAGAGACCGCAAAATATAAGCTGAGACAAAATTTCAAAGTTTTTTGAGCACTTGCTAATTTAAAGTCGTTTATATTTCATACGCCTTCACTACATAGTATAAAACAAAGTTGCTTTCTCTGTCCCTATGTATGCTTAAATCTTTAAAACTACGTTACGGATTTTGTTGCGGTTTTATTTTAATACAAAGAGTGATTCAAGAGGAAGGTCTATATGTATAATAAAACCGTGCGAAGCAAGGGCGGGTAGCTAGTTGTTGTAGAATTTTCTCTCCTAAAACATTTTGGCTGCTAAATTGAATATGGTGACCTATTTGTGGGTCTACTAATGATATTCCAAAAGCAAATGCGTGAAATATGTTATTTTCTTGCAACCTTAAGCTAAACATAATGTCTGACATTTTTGTTCTGAAAGTCACGAGGCCAGTGTCCAAATAATTTGCGAGTTAACGATAATTTAGCTGAAAATTTGTGATTTTTTTCAGTTGACTCAATCGAACAGTGTTTAATGTAGCTTGAATAGTTGATCGAATGTCTTTGTAAGCTGAAACAAATGAAAATACTTATTCACAGAGCGGACTACAATCGTGGTCCATTAAAGAGAGCTACATTCATAAATATTTTTTCGCTTAATCAGAAAGCAGTATGCTGCAAATAACCTCATCATCATCATATATATTAGTTCAAAGCTGGGCATAGGCCTCTCCTAATGACCGGAGCGCCGGAGCGTCCAGTCTTCAGCTTGCCGCATCCAAAATCTGCCTGTATTTCACATCACGTCATCCCACCTGGCCGGAAGGCATCCTACACTACATTTGCCAAGTCGCGGTCTCCATTCAAGAACACGTTTACCCCAATCGGTTGTTAGGGCAGAAAATAGCCTAAATAACACAATTAATTAAGGTCGACCTCCTTGAAATTTAATTGAGTAAATCTAACCGGGAAGGAAAGGATTAGGATGGCACAGGACCGGACGGAATTGCGTAATACCTCAAGAGAGGAGACCTAAACCAGAACCCCAGCGCTTAGCAGTGGATGATCACGGGTTAAGAAGATAGATAAATAGGTGGATATTTAACCTAGAGACAACATTACGCTATTCAGAACTCTATAAAAAATCAAGACTGTAAGGTTGAATAAAACGTTCTTGTTTGACATTATAAATGTGATTTATTTAATTACGAGTAATGCGCAGTAGGATTTCAGTCATAGATTATAAAGTCGTTTTTTGACAGGTGACGTTTCACACAACCGACACTAGATGTCTTTACTGGTCTTTACAAAGACGAAAATCGTTTTGTCTCAACTCTCTACAATAATACTCGTCGCCTCACGTGTGTTTATCTACGGTTTAATTTAACAGGTCAGTTGCGTCTGTCAGTTGCACTTCATGATCATTACAAGATGTCCACGTCCAAGTTAATCCACGTGTTGAGGATATAGAAATATCCTTTAAGTGGGAACGGGAAGATTAACGATGTACGGTCCTACGAACACTACTTGACGTTTCTGAATGAGAAACTCCTTATCCGTTTTATGGGATGCCGTTGCGACCAGCGGATTAGAGTTTTTTTAACAGTAGGATACGAAAGTTTATTGCATTTCTTGAAGCCATGTATTTGTTGAGAAACTATTGTGTTTAAACAATTCCAGACGGTTGCAAACAAAGGTTGCAAACCGTCTGCAGTTAGCTCAATGGTTTCAATTGTAAATACTAGTTGTAATTTTTCTATTCCTTACTTGTAATTTTCGTTGTAAACAATTCCAGAATCACAATTTCGTATTGAATTTAAACAATTCCAAAAGCACATTATTATTTTCGGAAAACCTGATGTCTTTAGGCACGTTGTTGCGAAACTGATTTGTTGGGTTTGTGGTTTGGGGGAGAAACAAATATTTTTCGCAATAGATGCGCACAAGTGTCCACATTACATTGAGAGACAGTTGTTTATAAACTTTGTCCTAGAATCATAGTGTTGTTTCAATAAACACGTCGTGTTTATCGGCAGGTATACGTGAAACTGAGTTTGTTCTGTGGTCCCCGCTTCAAGCCAGGCAGAAACAAATCAGTATCGCAACAGATGCGCACGAGTATTACTGTTTTTTCACTTGTATAAGGAACATGTACCTATAAATTTATTGAAAACAACTTATGAAATGGATGAAAAAGTTTTCAAAACATTGGTCCAAGAAACATCTACGTGATATTCCAGAAACTGTGTTTCAAAACATTGTTTATGAATACATGGCATAAAGTATTGTTAAATATATGACTTAAAGCTGAATACTTGTATTTTTTCTTGACATGGTTATCTGATAAAAGCATTTTTAAAGGCAGAAAAGAGAATGACATTTGATGGATGATGTTGAATCAGTGTTGAACGTGCCACGTTCTTGTCTTCTGGAGACAAAGGCGCCTTCGGAGTATTGTCGTAGAATTGAAAAATAATTTTACTATCTTACATTTCATAAAGTATCACGTAAGTAGAGGCTTGTGTCTTTGTCATCACTACATAGTATAAAACAAAATTGCTTTCTCTGTCCCTATATCCCTAGGTCCCTTTGTACGCTTAAAACTTTAAAACTACGGAACGGATTTCGATGCGGTTTGTTTTAATAGATAGCGTGATTCAAGAGAAGGTTTATACGTATAATAAAACCGTGCGAAGCCGGCGTGGGTCGCTAGTTACATATATTTATGCGTGCGTATGCTTATTTATTTTATTTGTATTTACATCGCAAACACAAAATCTCATTCATAATGCAGAGTGTAATCACGGTAAAACATTGTTACATTAGCTACTTTCACTTACATTAGTATTTCTCATCTCAATTATCTCTATTTTCTCTTACGATCCGCATCTCGTCGCGAGCGTGACGTAATATCACATTACGCTACTCACAGCCTTTCTTCCAACATATTAAATTATCGCCAAATGTTGCGTTCCTGATTTATGCCCATGCGGTGTTCGTAAGCTTACATATTATTTTACCTAAGCGACAACGCTGTGGTTTGTTCATTCTAATTGAGTCTCCTAATCGATTTTGTAATAATCATGGTCTTGGTTGTTCTTTGAAGGCTAACATTATTATTGGATAATGTTGTTTCCTTACTGAATAAAAAAATACAATTAATAATTTATAAGGCATCGACATCACATGATCATCGAAAGCTTTTATCTTCTCAAGAACAAAGAACATTATCGAACGTTATTGGTCGTTGCAATGATGCAGATATTATGTTCAAAGATCTACACATTTATGTATCTAGAACTTACTTTAGTCCAGCAAAATTAGATGAGGAATGTTTGTAAAAACACAGCCCATACTTAACCCTAAATTCACTCTGTTACCTTGTATGATTTACACAATGTTCATTACTTGTTCATTTATTACATTGTATTTGGTAAACATCAGATCTGAAACTACAGCAAGTGAATTGAAGTTATATTTTTACAATTATTATTCAATTATATGTTCTCAAACTCTTTACATAGAATTCAGGCGCAGTATAGTTAGACATTTTATGAATATACATTTGCAGCTTAGCGATGTTCTAAGACATACTTTGAATAAGTTTACCTAACCCTCTCAGAGAAGGCAGCTTAATTAAGCTTATTGATGCAAGTGTTGATACACATCTTGCTGGAGACGATCGATCGAAGCAGAGAATATCAAATAATATCCGAGCCGTTCAGACGTCGAATAGTGAAATTATCTTCCAATACTGCCATCGTTTGTTCAATGCTGCGCCAGGTATAAGTAAACAGACAGTAGAGGACTACAGAATTTGCCACAGGCTGGATGTAAACCTCTTTGCTGAATTCTTTCATTTACTGTTGATTTTTATGCGGTTTTATTTTATTTCATGATTACTGTTAGGGTTAAATATTCTATGATTACGTTCCCAACCATCATTGATTTGATAAATTTTGAAATCTTAATGACATGCGTTTTTAACCATGAACGGACAGCCTCATTAAATAGTTTATTTTATGATAACATGTTCAAATTAATATGTAATAATCTTTAAGACATCCAGTCTAAAAGATCGCTTTTTCATTATTTAAATACTACTGTAAAGATTGTTCATACAATGTTTTTAAATACAAAAGTTCTGTGGTGACATATAACATGCATTGCATACTCGTAACTCCATCCAGCATTTCATATGCTGCATCAGAGACGTGCTCGATTCAGATACTTCGGGTAATCCCCACGTATTATCAAAATGCTCAGTTAAGTAGATGCTTTCGCCGCAAACTTTTTACATTCACATACAAATGTATTTTCGCGATAGCAACTTCAGTTTCAAGTTGAAAGCCTCTGAAAGAGCTCTCGAATTTAAAAGTTCCAAGCCTCGAAAATAAAGGCGTTTATTAATGTTTCTGTCTTCTTCTGAAAGCTTAAGAAGATGAATATACAAATAATTATAAGGGAAACCAAGATCTGCAAGAACTTGGGCATTTTAGCTTTGTGTAAAAGAATTAAAATAACGGAACGTCGCGGCAAAAACCATGATTTCAAGCTACCCTAGCGTTAGCTTAAGGCGCAAACACCACCTAAAGTGGCGCCCCCACTTATTTTCTTATATAATTCCGTTAAACAAAGGAATTACCGATTTATGGGTAAGGACCAAAATTTTTGCATGTTTGCACAACGGAAACGGAGCAAATGTAGCACAACAGAATTTGTTAAGGTTAGTGTACATGGGTCTAGAAATGATCACACTATATAGATAATTTACATTCTTATTGTTTCTTAACCATTGAAAAATAAATAAAGGTTTAGAAAAATATAGCAAATACAAATATATTATACATTAATATAATAACACAAATTATAAGACCTAAACCTGATTGAGAGTTAAAATCGTTAAGTAATATTGTATACCTATCTTTACAAAATTCCATTGTAACACGTCACACAATTTCGTTACATTCGTCGCATACAGGAAAAAAAAACCACACGACACAGCATTCAAAAATTCACACTGCAAAAACTAAACACCTTTATGAATACACATCAGGACTATTCAATAGTAGACAAACTAAGCTAATAGAAAAAATAGAAAAAAGTAAGAAAAATTGACGCAAAACACTTTAAAAGTCTTACAGAAAACCCAAATTTATAATGGTACACATGCACCTTCAACACGTTTTTGCAAATGAGGGAAAAACAACGTGGTGGAATTGGCCTGAATTTAGTCACAAGGTAGATGACGGTGTTGCCTTTGCAACAAAACATTATTTGTTATCCGATCTTGCCTCGTTCTCAATTTATGCTGTCGCACAACTGAGTGACACAACGGAACGAAATTTGGGACACGCGTTTAGATTAATATTATTAATTAACTATAACGTTTAGCGAGACCGTAATAATAAAAACGTGAAGATAAATTCATGGTCAATATAAAAAAAAACAAAAAGTCTTTGAAAGTTTTTATTTTTAGAAAAAAATTGCAATGACCACCTGGTGGAGTCGGAGATGTGCCATTCACATTTTGTATGAAAAACGAAAATGGATTCAGTATCTTAATGTACATAAAATTAATTTTACAGAAATCTAGTGAAAGAAATCTACATATGAATAAAGCACAGGGTGCAAAATAAATTCAACTATAATAATCAAGTATTAATATTCACATAAGTTAACAATTTTTTTTTATATTTTGATTTGAAAGTTATGTGCCATCGTTCTCTCGCAAGAAGTGCAAAAATTTTGGTCCTTACCCATAAACGAAAAATTTTATTAACAACGAAAATTACAAGCAAGGTATAGAAAAATTACAACGAGTATTTACAATTAAAACCAAAATAGAGTTTGGTGGCCACCAAAGGCAACTTAGTATCTCTTCCTAAACTAAACTAAATGAAACTACTACAGATGCATTAAAAAAAAGCTTATGTTTAACAAACTGTACGAGTGAATTTTCGAAATTCTTTTAAACAAAGAAATTTAGGCGCCACTTTAGGTGCTGTTTGCGCCTTAACCTGATTTCGAGTTCTTACAAAGGAAATTAATGAACGAGTGTTCCCGGAGAAACGTATCGTTTGATCTTGTCAAATGAGCGCGGTTGTAGCGTGTATATCACTCGAGCTTAGAGAGCCACTCGGATGTGTTACCCGCGACTCAGTTTCCAGTCTCAAATTATCTCTACGTTTTACTATGTTATCCTACTAAAGCTCTTGTAATCTGTTTGAAAGTTAGAGCTTAAATCAAGTTTTATAGGTGCTAAAATCGAAATTGCCGTTTTAGGTTTGCAGAGATATGTAAATTAAGCGCTTTGAGCAATAACATCTTCCCAGATTGTTATACAATAATGTGTTTAGTTTGATGGTAGTAACTTGCAAGCAGGTAGCATAAGCGTAAGGGTTAATAAAATAAACCATATTTTTTCGATTCATGGGCATAATAAGACTTCAAAAAAGGAAGAGGTTTTTAAATTGGATTGTAATTTAAAATGTGGGTTACCTCTAGTAGAACTGATTTTGATGATTACTCTTTATTTGAAAGCTTTTCATGTGTTTCCCTACAAATTTTATCATGATCAGAATAGTAGTTTTTGAGTTATTTATTAATGAGTATTTTTGACTTCGACTACATTGATGATGTTATCATTTTTCATCTTCAATTTCAGTGGTGGACCGTATTGTAAAAAATAAATCTAATTTAAATAAAGTAAAAAAAAATGTAAATCATAAAAAATTGTGTGACAAAATGAATATCGTTTTATTTAACTTTTTCTTTTAAAAATACACTACATTTTAAATCAAACAAAGCTCATAAACGAAAAAACTTTATAGTCAACTTACAAGTACGTTACTCTTGGTAGGTACCTAAGGCTGCGGCTTCACTAAACAGCAGATGTAAACAACCTCCTTTTTTTCAATAAATTAAATAAAAACTGTGTGTCCATTCAGACTATGTCCGACATTAAATAACTAACATTTTTTTGGAATTTGTTGTGATACATCACAGAACAAATGCTTAATTTTTTTTCCAATATTTAAGGACTTATAATCATAATGTTACTATGCCAGTTCTAGTCATATTTCATCCAAAATACCATGTACATTTTTTTTTGCCTTGTGGCAACACTGACGTCTAGACGTGTCAATCAGCTGATAAAATTTTTATTTTATGTAAAAATAGTTTAAAGCTGAAATATCTAGAAAATAAGTGTAAATAACATTAATTATTACCGATGTGCTTACATGCAAGTGAAATATATATCTAAATATCAACGAGAATTGTGATAAAGTGCCGTAAAAGTGTTAACGGTTTCTTGCAACCAAACCAAACTGTCAACGGCTAAGTGTTCGTATTTCGAGTAAATAAATCCATGAATCCAGCTTCTAAAACATCCTAAAATACTGGGCAAATCATCACATTCACTTTCGTCAACGGATGATGATAACTGGCGCTTGATCGAATCGAACGATTCTCAGCGACAGTGAACGAAGATTCGAGATAACATTTGGACGGAGATTGTACCAGAGTAACATCACTTATCCTGGGGAGTATAGTGTTTCAAATATCATACTAAATACTAACCCACACTTCACAGTTCTACCAACAGATAGGTACACTAACTCACTCTGTGAGTCTCGTCACAAATCACACAGGCTCGTTTCTATCTCTCTTAGCTTGACAAATTGTGGAAGTTGAGTTGTATGACGAAACATTTAGCCTCAGACAACACTACACTTACAATACAGCATAATAAACTATACAGAACAGGTAGTACAAATAACCTCCCCCGAAGTGGTAAATGCACTTTCATTGTTTTGTTACCTATTTAAAGTTTCTTGTTTCTTTTGCAAAAACTACCTTTTTATTATAGAATAAACTTAGTTTTATTTTCTCAATAAGTCTTATTTAAACTGCAAATAATTATATTGACATCAGTAAATGTTTTAGCAATCCCCTTGGTCCCAACTATTTTTATTATTCCTCCTCAATCCTCCCTCTCATACTTCTACTGGTTTCTTTTACCATAGGTCACTGGGTTTTTCAAGACCCATCAAACCTCAACTTGGTTCTTACCTAACAGAGGGTGTCCTTGAAAGAACCAGCTCTCATTACCTGTCAATTTCAATTTCAACATTTAATTTCTTCACTTATTCTTCTTCTAGAAGCTCACTGTGTACTGCTATTTTTCAGGGATCCACCCAAAATGATGACCAGAAAGGCATGTGACCTGG
Organism: Eupithecia centaureata; assembly: GCA_944547425.1. Taxonomy (NCBI): domain Eukaryota; kingdom Metazoa; phylum Arthropoda; class Insecta; order Lepidoptera; family Geometridae; genus Eupithecia; species Eupithecia centaureata. The sequence goes on from OX155694.1 coordinate 5,555,614, forward strand.
AGGCTAAGCTGAAGCTCGCTACAGCCCAGCTCAAGGAAGCGAATGAAGACCGTGACAGGCTGCTTCGAGAGCAGGAGGATAGTGAAGCTGAGTTCCTGGCTAACCTTGGCAAGATCCAATCCCTCAAGGGCCAACTCGCTCAACTCCATGCGCATCACGAAGATGCAGTTTCAGAAGTGGACCGTTTAAATGCATGCCTGCGTTCCGTCGACAATTGCTATGAATCATATGAACTGGTGTTGCAGCAGAACAAAGACCTACAGCAAGAGCTTACAGAGTGTAGAATAAGACTTGAAAACTTAGAGTACAAGCCCTTGCCTTCCGCAACATGTTTCTATAGTACAGATCTGCAAACAGAGCTTAGTAAAATTGATCCAAACATGTCGAATGTGGATATTATTACACCATGTAGCCATGGTCACAGTCAAATGCCTCTCATAAAAGGGAGAAGTAAAATTAAAAAGTATGTCAAATTAAACCACTTCATAAGGAAGTCAGAAAAAAAAATCAAGAAACAAAAACAGCTTCTTAATAATGCTAAACTGAGCAAGGAAAAGTGCAAATGTAACTTGCAAATAGAGTTAGACTCCTGCTATAATTTAATAGGACGGAACTCAAAAGATCTAGACTATATGGCTGATAAAATAAAAACTTTAGAAAGAGCACTTCATGATGTGTCCAGTAATTATAAACAAGCCCAAGAAGATGCACAAGAACGCATTCTCAAGATGCAGGATATTTTAAATAATGAGAGTACATATGTTGAAGTACGGCATAATTGCACGCAAACTGATCTTGAGATGGCCACCATATACTGTAGCACTTTAACTTTAACGGAAGATGCTGTGAAGCTTGTGCCCCCATCACCGCTGAAGTCTCCATCTGCGTTCCTGGCGGCGCCGCCATTGCCTTCGCACGGGGCCCACTGTGGTAGCCATAAAGCACCGATTGTACCCAACGAGGGTCCAGTTCAAGCTGCACCGTCTTCAGTTAAGGATTTAGATTTAGACAATCAAAATACTAGGAAGACTGTTATATATTCAGATAAGTTGGGTGCTGGGATGGGAATAAAACTGCGTGACCTTCTTTTACAAAAAGTTGTAAATAATTGTTATCCACATTGTAACATAAATAGAATTACCGATTATATACAGAAAGATAACTCCCTAAATCACAGCACCACCCTAATAGTTCAGCTTGGTGAAACTTGTGTAAAACGTTCACAGTTGATTAGGCTTGTTGAAGTACTCTTAGGAAAGGTAGAGAATGGACTGGGGAAACTGATTATTTGCTCCTTCCCCTACTCAAAGTCACTAACACTTAAACAAAATGACAATTTATTTAAAAATAACTTGCTGATTTACAACATGACATGTCGTCATAATGATGTATTATTTTTTGATTCTAATAATTTTATTAGTAAAACTATTTTGACTAGGGACACAGTGGACCTAACCCAACAATGTAAAAAGATATTTGCTAAATTATTAGCATACAATATTTTTGATCCCGTTATAAGTAGTATAACGCAGTTACCTGACGAGCCTGTACATGTAGTTAGTAATAGTACTAATGAGGGCATTAAAGCTACAGTGTCAGTAAACCCAAATTTAAACTGACCGCGATGACAATGGGAAAGCAAAAAGCCATGTTTCACATAGTCCATCAGAATATACAAGGCTTACCCAGCAAAATCCTAGAATTAGAATTATTTATGAACCATTTAAATGTAGATGTTATGTGTGTAACAGAACACTGGATTGTAAAGAATCAGTTACTGCCTTTTTATAATAACTATTGTTTTGTAAGTTCATATAAAAGAAAAGCTGCAATACGTGGTGGCTCTCTTATTTTAGTAAAAAATAGTCGTAAATGTAAAGAAAGAAAAGATATTGTAAAACTTTCTATTGAGAGGACTATTGAACTTTCTTGTGTGGAATTGGAGCGACATATCGTTGTGTGTGTATACCGCCCTCCTAACGCAGATCAGGTTGCTTTTGAATGTACTATGGAAGAAGTTTTGCTGAAAGTATTTACTTGTAGGAAGGATCTCATTGTTTGCGGTGACTTTAATATAGATATTTTATCAAATCCCCTTGCCGACAGATTGCTTAATTTATTCAAGTGCTTTAGTTTACAACATCTTTTTAATGATCCCACTAGGGTAACCCAAACATCTGCCACCTGTTTAGATAATATTTACTGTAGTCAAACTCCAACCAGCAAAGCAGTAATTAGGCATTTCCAATCAGACCATTATGGTCAAAGTGTTAATTTTAGCTATAATGATAGAAATAATGTAGAAAAATATACCTGCAGGCCAATAACAGAGAACCGTATTAAGCATTTTCAAAGTAGAGTAGAACTAACAATATCTAATATATCTTGTTCTGATGACCCCAATGAATTATTTTCCACACTTTTGAATGTCATACACAAGGAACACAGTGAAGTATTCAAACTTAAAACATGCACAGTGAGAGATAGGGTCGGATTTGTTGATTGGGCCACTCCGGGTATTTATAAAAGTAGGAATAGACTCTATGACCTTTATGCTTCTAGAGAAACTATGTTACATGATCCTGCGTTTCTATTGTATGTAACCAACTATTCTAAAACATTTAAGAAAGTCTGCAACACAGCCAAATGCCTGTTTTTAAAGAATGTTATAATAAAATCATCTAATAAAGTAAAAGCAACATGGAGACTAATAAATAACGAAACAGGCAAATCAAAGCCACGTTATAAAGAAATAAGGTTAAAAATTAATAATTCAATTCTTATACATGAAAAAGATATTGCCAATGCTTTTGATGCATTCTTTTCTGCTATTCCTAAAGTTGTTACCCAGTCTCTAAACTCCTCAGCATCAATGGCTGTTAAATTTTTAGAATCTTCAGTTGCTAGATGTAATGAGAGTTTTATCTTTAGTTATGTAAATGCTGATTATGTAGTGAAAATCTTTAAGTCCATTAACATTAAAAACACTGAGGATCTCTGGGGTATATCAACAAAAGTATTAAGTTCAATTGTTAAGGAAATGGCTCCTTGTTTGGCCTATATTTTCAATAGTTGTATCGACGCAGGAGTTTTTCCTGATCTCATGAAATATAGTAAGTTAGTTCCTCTTTATAAATCTGGTAGCCACACTGATCCGGCCAATTACAGACCGATTTCAATACTTCCTGCAATGAGTAAAGTTTTTGAAAAAATTATTCTCACCCAGTTAACTTCTCACTTCAACCTTAATAGGTTATTTCATGAAAACCAATTTGGCTTCTCCAAGGGTAGATCGACAACGGATGCTGGTACGGTTCTACTAAGGCATATATTGGAGGCCTGGGATAAAGCCAAAAACGCTATTGGTGTATTCTGTGACCTTTCTAAGGCTTTTGACTGTGTGGATCATAGTACATTAATTGAGAAACTGAAACACTATGGAATAAACAACAAGGCACTGGATCTTATGCAATCATATTTATCTGATAGAGTTCAAAAAGTAGACGTTGGTAAAGAAAGGTCTACGGGCTCAAAAATTGAAATAGGCGTCCCCCAAGGATCTATATTAGGTCCCTTTTTATTTTTAGTATATGTAAATGATCTCCCCTTTTTAGCAAAAGACCTTTGTGATATAGTTTTATTTGCTGATGATACTTCACTAATTTTTAAAGTTGACAGAAATAAATATAATTTTGACGATGTAAATAATTCGCTGTCAAAGATACTAAATTGGTTTACCGCCAATAACCTCTTACTTAATGCTAAAAAAACAAAATGTATAAAATTCATGTTACCAAATGTTAGAGAACTCCCAACTAAAATCATGTTAAATAATGAGATTGTTCACTTCGTAGACTCTACTGTATTTTTGGGGTTGCATATTGATTCAACTCTTCAATGGCAACCGCAAATTGATGCTCTCGCGGGTAGGCTTAGTTCAGCAGCCTATGCAGTGAGAACAATTAGACATCTCACTGATCAGGACACAGCTAGGTTAGTTTATTATAGTTACTTCCATAGTATTATGTCCTATGGTATTTTGCTTTGGGGACAGGCAGCTGATATTCAGACTATCTTTGTTCTTCAAAAAAGGGCGGTGCGTGCAATTTATAAATTAAAGCCACGTGACTCATTGAGGGAATTATTTAAAGAAATAAATATTTTAACTGTAATTTCGCAATATATTTATGAAAATTTAATGTATACACACAAAAACAAGAGTAACTTTTTGAAAAATTGTGATGTTCACAATAGAAATACACGAAACAAGAACAAATTACACATTCCTTCATTTAGATTACGAAAACTGGGGAAATCATTTATGGGTAATTGTGTGCGCTTCTATAATAAGCTTCCATCTGAAGCAACTGAACTTTCTATTCGTAGATTTAAACAGTACATAAAACTAAATCTTATCAAGAAGGCATATTACTCCATAAATGATTACATCAATGACGTTAGTGCTTGGCCAGATGTCGCTCAGTTCCACATCGACAATAGTATGTAATTATTTATAAGGCAAACATGTATTAGACACATAAGTTTTACACATGCTAGTGGTTTCTATTTCGCCTCTTCCACTAGTGGACAAAAAATTGAGGCGAATTAAATTTGACTTGTCTAAGTGCTTATTTTGTAAGCCTAAAGAAATAAAGATATTGAATTTTGAATTTTTTTGAATTTTGAATTTTGAATTTTGTACATCAAAACTTAATTATATTTGAAACTATCTAAAAAAAAATTACCTACATACCACTTCGATTTTGATAACACGGTTCCCATAATTATAACTCAGTCTAAATCATTAAGCTCTGATCTGATACTGTACTAAAATAATGAAGTAATGGAGATTTCCTTTGATAATTATCATAATACCGGTTTAGCCATCCACCTTATACGTACCCTTGGTACCGTGTGTGATATTACAACATCGTATCCTTCCAGTAGGTATATTTACAGGTCACAAATATTTGTTCTGTGGATTTATTATACCCGTGAGAAACTAACCAGTGGCGTGTGAGGTGTGTTATATTGTATAAGCAGGCTGTTACTGTGGTAAAAGATGTTGTAGGAAAAGAATTGCCTAGGTATATAGTGGATGCCTAAAAAGTCCCTCTTTAAGGAATGCTCTTCTCGTTAAGTTAACCCCTTAGAGTTACATTGAAAAATTGCCTATTTATGGATTTTGATTACATTTGTTTCCGAATTCCTAGATATTTTGTATAATAAAGAGGTTACCTAATAACCCAAATAATATGCTGGGCAATCCATACATTATCTAGCCCCAAGCTAACCAGAGCTTGTCTTATGCATAGTATATGACTGACGTACCTACTCAAAAGAATACATTACACACATAATTAGATATTTTTTTATCAACAAATCTCAAAGAAAACACCCAGAACTCTGAAACGTGGGTTGTAAATATAGTATTGGAATAAATAAAAAAATGTTAAACAAAATGGATTTGACAGCTGCAATTAATTATTTCATTTGTCTCTCGATCGTTTTCAAAACTCGGATTAGCACATTTTTCGCTAGGCGTGATCAATTATGCTTTGTTGAAGTTTTTATTTTAGGTTTCGGAACTTATTTTGTTAACTTGCTATTGATGGAATTGGTATCAGTTTCTGTGGTTCTCACACAAATCTCTTTGTTTACAACAATATCTAGGATTCTTCCAAGTGGAACTAAAACAATGGTCAAGACTTTTGTTTTATTTTATTTATTTAAAAAATTTGGTTAGCCTAAGGCCGTTTGTCCACCGCAGCCGTCACCGGGACGTCAACGAGAACAAAATGACGGCGCCGAAGTACTGATACTTAGGCTACTTAGCCGCGTGTCCACCGCAAGTCCGTCACGTCATTTTAAACCCGGCCCGAAATAATCTCGTTCTCGTTGACGGTCCGGTGACGGCGGCGGTGGACAAACGGCCTAAAGCGTGTACTTACACCAAATCTGATGAGGTACCTAGATAATATTTTTTTTATAAAATTAAGTATATCAACCTTTCACAGGCCGATGCAGCATACATAATACTTTAACTAAGCAGCAAGGGAATATTGTGAAAAACATGGGTCTTTAGATTAAATATAGTATACTTAATCATTTTTTATCATACTAATAAATACTCTAAAACATTACATTTTACCTAGGTCGGTTCATCCATTGAGAGCTACGATATCCAAAAGAAGGGTTTGATTTGAGAACCTTAAAAATGTTCATTCAGTCTGAATTTAATTTCTTTCATATTTTGTATTTATTTATAGGCGGCTTAACCCTATAAAACTCAAAATTAATTTGTATAGAATCAGCGCCAAAGCCCCTTTAAAAGTCTCAAAAGAACCATTCTCAGAAAAGGTAATTATTCTTAATATTAACATTACATTACTGCGAAAAATAATAAACGTGTAATTAAATGTACCAACTCACAAGTTTTTATTTCATGAGTATAATTTGCAAATGTTTTTCATTACATACAAGTCAAAGGCAGTGAAATATACCCTATTGTTACGAATCAGTAGTCCTGTTGGTATATAATTTACACAGCCATTATAAGCATTTGAAAGTGATAGGCTAAGTATAGAAACCGCAATAATTAGTTACAGAATGCTCACTGTATTACCTTAAGTTATTAACTTACTAGATAGGTAATATGTATGTAGGTTTAAGTACCTACGTAATAAACAATCATGAATTATATTTCATCTATTTTATCAGCAAAACAGTAATAATATAAAAGCCAAATAGCTTCTTATGGTTTTGGACTTGTGGAGATATACTTAGAGATCCAAATACACTCATGACTATTGTTTTTACATACTTAGAATATCATAAAGAGCTAAACCGTTAAACTCACATCGTAACAAAGCAGCGCGACACAAACTCAATATAACTACTAAACAAACAATGAAACTGTGTCTTATCTTTCTCTCCGTAATCCATCTTAGGCACCCTACAATTTTAAGTTTTAATTAAGGCGTGTGCCTTCCCACATAGAAAGTAATTTCCCTGTCACATAATCCTCTTTATAACTATCCACTGAAAAAGAACCACTACTCGATCCTTCAAGGAAGCGATCGTCACTTTTGTTTATCTTCTATCGGCAATCAACAGACAAAGGATGCTATTTTCTTTCAAAAAAGAGGCGTATTCTTAGAGTAGCATCCGGTAGAAGTTAGACTATCTATAGCGGGTAATAGATCTGAGCAGTGCCTGCGCCATTAGTCGGGTAGAATAAGTTCTGAACTCGAAGCGTTGTTTCACTGTGGCTGTAGGAGGCAATCCAATTTTGTGACTGCGACCTAAAATCCCGTATAGTGCATGGCATTGCCATTCTATTCGGCGGCAGGCACTCTTTGGCTCTGCGAACACGTCCGACGGGTATTGTGTATACAGGCCGTTCTTGTATCTATGACACCCAAAACGACACCACAGTCAGTGCTCATCGTCAACTAGTGAGATAACATGTCATTGCCTATGAAAACCACCTGTTCTCATCAGCTACTTGTAGTAAATATACTTCATTGGAAGTAAATTGTACTCTTGTTTTAAGATAAAGTCCCGTAAAGTAGCCTGTATAATAATTGAGAGAGTATTCCCAATCTATATTACCTACTAAAAGTTTCCTAAATCGTATGCTAGAAGATCGATCATAATCTATTTGAATTATGTCATAGTTTTGAACATCGTATTGGAGTTGGTTACCAAAGTTCAGATGTTTGTTTACTTTGCACGAACCAATAAAAATAGAAAGGGTCAGTTGAGCAAAAAGTCTATTATACAGTCACATGTTGGGAATCAGTTCACGTCGTTGGTGGCTGCAGAGCGAGGGTTGTATCGGCGGAACACTCTCATAGATCACGTTTTATGTGTGACAAATAGTCTCGAGTTAGGTGAAATTGCTTTCCGATCCACTCTGACAAATAATGTCAGGCCACTGACGCGTGACCTTCCTCGTTTTGGAGACGATCACAATTTGCCTACACTCTGATTCCGGATCAAGGAAGGGATCTCATTTTGTATATCCGAATTGCGAATGTGTCCGTTCCTTTATTTGCGATTCCCGAACTTAAACTAGAGGGGAAAATGTTTATTTTCGCGTCTGGACCGATGCTGCCAAACTTTGAGTCATAGGAAAAGTTTTGTAGGCCAAACTTTTGGTTCATGTTTTATTAAAATCACTATGGTAAATCTGTCCTCGCTGATTACTGCTGCGTCATTTTTTCATCCGACGCCACAAGGTATCACGGCCTTAAAACTTTTAAGCATGTACTTAGCAGTATTTGTTTTCATTTAACAAAATTACACTGGAGTGCTGGGATTAATCCACTTACTTTATATTTGGGTAAAATTCTTTGAGAATTGGAATACATCCAAACCTTAGGTAATATCCGAAAAGCTTCGTAGTTCACCTTTAAATTAGACGGCACGTAGAACGGTACAATGCGGTCGCCAGGCGGTTCACGAATTACACCGAATGCGTCGTCGCAGGCCCATTGTACTCCAAGCCCGCCGGGATAATATACGAATCTTTTATTCAAGTGCCCTGGCCCCAAACGTCACAAGAAAATAACAAAACAGACTCAACATTCATTGTCCCGCCCTCAATGGGATTTTGACGGATCTAAAAGATCTCAGACATCGGGTGAAAACATTTCAAAATTGGTATTGTTCTGTTCGTACACTGTATTAAATTTCAGCCCCTCAAGTGTCGTCATTTCAGTAAGGGCTCAAACACAAAACTGCGAGCTCGCATCGCATCGCAAATATCTCCGAGCTCGCACGATAACGTCAGATCTCATTTGCATCGCGCATTTCTGTCATATTACGTCATACTTGGTGACCCCCATTTTAGTCCGCTCTGAGACAACTTTAGCGAAAGATGCGCGGCGCCTGAGCCGCCTTCTTTGTGTTGTAAAAAAAAACTGCTTCAGTTCTCAACTCATAGTAATTTCGAGTAAAATAGTTCCCTTCAGTGTTCATAATCGTATTAAATGGATGAATCCAGAATCTTCTTTTTCTTTTATATCTATTTAACAATAACAGCAGTGCAATTGGACCGATTTATGCAAAAATGATCCAACCCACAACCTAGTCAATTTCGAGTTTTTTTAACCTATGTAATCAGTATAAGGTATATTTTAACATATCAAAGACTCACACCTCTATGTTCACAATTGTTATTTATTTATTTATTTATTCATGCCACTTGAATCATTTTTGTGTTGCTTTGGTTACCCTAACATATAACCGTTCTATTTTGCTACAATGATTCAAACTATAATATTAAGCTGGTCCATCAGTTCAAAGAGCTCAGAAAGCTATAGAAAGAGCTATGCTCGGAGTTTCTCTGAAGGATAGAATTCGTAAAGAATACATCCGAAACAGAACCAAAGTTATCGACATAGCTCAAATAATTAGCAAGCTGAAGTGGTGGCAGTGGGCCAGCTATATCTCGCGAAGAACCGACAACCGTTGGGGTAAACGTGTTCTTGAGTGGAGACCGAGACTTGGCAAACGTAGTATAGGACGCCCTCCGGCCAGGTGGGATGACGATCTGCGAAAGACTGCTGGCAGATGCTGGATGCGTCAAGCTGAAGACAGGGAGCTATGGCGCTCATTAAGGGAGGCCTATGTCCAGCAGTGGACTAATATAGGTTGATTATGATGATGATGATATAAAACAAGTTAAGCTTTGACAAGTTAATATTTGAAATTGCTATTCCATCTAAGTACGTAAACGAAATAAACCATAAAGTTCAAAACACACAGAAGCCGGAGGCGTGGCGGAGGCGAATGAGTGCCGGTTTTTCCTATGGCACCGCGTTCGCCACGGCCTGCGGTGTGTGTGTAGGCTTTCATAGGATTCCATAGAATACAACTCGCACGCCTTCGCCTCCGCCACGCCTCCGGCTTCTGTGTGTTTCGTACTTTAACGAAAAATAAATAAATAAAATAAAATAAGTACAGGGCCAGCAGATTTAATATTAGATACCAGATGATTGCATTGATTAATTTAAGAAACCGAAGGGAAGCTGCAATAATAGACGATGTAGATGGTTTATGTGATGAACCTTATTCTGATTTGGACGAGGAGTAGAGTAGGGCCAATTTTGTTTATTTTGTCTTTTAAAACACAAAAATGATTACTAATTTTTATTACACTTTGAATCATTTTTGCATTTTAATTTTTGCACCCTACATAGCTCTTTCCATACAAAATTAATTTTGTAATAATGATCCAGGCGCAAGTTTTCCCAATTATCTACTAAACTATTACAATTTATTCTTTATACTATTTATAGCAAAAAAGTTGAGTTTACATAGCATTAAATTAAATTAAAATAACAACATTTTGTTTACAAAGCTAGAGAAATACCGCCACAAACTTAAATATCGATTATCTCGAAATGAGGTTTGTGTGGGTTGGATCATTTTTGCTTAAATCGGTTCAATTATGTTTTTGGGATCCATCTTACGCTTCCTAAAAACACGTCCAATACGGCTGACTAAACTTGAAGGTATGGTTACCCTACAAAACGGTTCGCCGCACAAATTCGCATCGCAGAAATTCGCAAATCAAGTTCGTGTGACATCGCATCACATCGCATCGCATCGCACCAAATCGCACCAAATCGCAGTTTTGTGTGGGAGCCCTAAAAGTAGGCCGTACCGTACTTTGTAGTTTATTTTACTATCAGCAATGCCTACAGCTGCTAATAGATTTCGGTCAATTGTTTTCGTCGTCCTGATCAACATTTATTGCCTTATTGGTATGCGGGACAAAATCTAAAAAGGTTCAGTGATGTTCAATAAATTTTTATATCGTTTAAAAGAAATCTTGTCTTTTAGTTTATTACAGTGAAACAATGTACCAATAAAAAGGTAATATATTTACATCAATGCTTTATCTTCGTTATACAGTAAAATGTCAATATATTTATGAAAAATTATTGTATATACCAATTTTCCGTTCATATACTATCAATCGGTTATCTAAAAATTGCAATATAGTTAATATAAATGCTAGAAATAAGAATATACTCGCTTTGCCCACAACGAGGCAAAACAAGGGTTATGTATCCTTCAAAGGACAATAATATATACGCTTCTATAACAAAACTCCAAGTGACTGGCAAAAATTCATATTCAAACAAATTGTCAAACTATTCTTTGTAAAAAGGCTTACTACAAAATATCAGATTAAATAAAGGATAAAGCATATACCTATATATCTAAAAGATAAAAGCTTAGGACAAGTTTTGTTTCAACTAGAAAACTAATGAATAAAATTTATACCACCATAATCAACCTTAATAGGCTGCTGGATAAAGGATTAAAAAATATTGAAATGTGAAATTTGTAAACACAGATAAATTATTGGCAGATGGAATAGCTCTCCAGTTATCCTGAGGCAGAAATGCTCAAGGCGCGAATTGATACCATTTTACCGGGTTAAAGCACAGTTGTAAATCTACAGTAGTTTTTATATTCCATTTGAATAGCGGAAGCGGGTTGACAACCCAAAAGGTCAGCGATAAAACCGAACAAGTGTTATTGCGTACGAGCTTGAATCAGTACTAGGGTTGCCATTGCGAAAGTAAATTCACAGCGCCGCCGTCACTGCGCCATACTTTAGGAAGCTTCTTTTTCCTGTAAACAGCCATATTGTTGAGCAATAATCACGATATTTTTATCCACATCATTCGGTCTCAAACTGCCTTCTATTCGTCTTATAGGAAGTGCATTTAAGCCAGTGTCTTGGGGACGCTTCCGACTGGTATTGACATGGATCAATTGAGCTACCTTTAGACTGTTTGCAACCGTCTGCAGTTAGCTCAATGGTTTCAATTGTAAATACTAGTTGTAATTTTTCTATTCCTTGTTTGTCATTTAAACTCCACATGAAAGACCAATCACAACTGGTGTGGTAACCGAGACACAATCCAATGTGTATAGCTAAAGTTAATGAGCCGTGATCGGGATCTAACTTTCTAAACTTCATCTGTTTATATATCTTTTCTTCATTCTATTTTGAAGAAGTTTTTGAACTCAACTTCTACTCTCAGACCCATCTGGTTTGAGACTGAAATAGGTAAATTGCCCGATAACTAATAAGATTTAAGTCAGCTGTATAATTCATAATATGAATCATTTAATTGGGTGTTTTGATGAATAAACTCTTTTTTGTTTAGTTTTTTTTTTTTACAAGGGAGGGCATTTTCTGGATTTTAGGTCCTGGGTGAAGAAAAAAGCCTAGTCTAAAGAAACTCGAGATAAGTGTTCATACTTCTGATGCTTCACCCTTTTCTTTTCGTCTACAACTAATCTTGTTATTGGTTGTTCAAGTTCAAAGGTAATGTAAAACGACCCTTAAAACCTAAGTCTTTGAACGGCATTTGCAATAACTATGCCAAAATTGGTTTGCCTGCGAGGTCTGGTTCCATCTAGTGCGTCTCAAGATTTCTTTATAAACTAGCATCTGCCCTCTGCTTCGCACGCCTTGTTTCTATGGAAACGTCTCAAGGCTATTTCTATCCCATGGAAACTTATTTATGGGGTGAAAATTAGCCAATGTGTTACTTAGAACTACGTCTATTCCAAATTTCAGCCCGATGCGTTCAGTAGTTTTTGCGTGAAAGAGGAATAAAGATCCATACATTCATACAAACTTTCGCATTTGTAATTTAAGTAAGGATTTCTCAGAAAGTAAAAGACAAACGTTTTTAATTATAATTTAGGAATAAGTAGTTAATTTTATTAAAATAACGATGCTTTGTGCAAAACATTACCTACATCTGAGAGTACATGAATCAGCTTGTGATCAACGAACCACCCTTTGAGTTTCCTAATGAGCAGACATTGTTTTAATAATAATCCGCACATTTAAATTAAGAGCTATATTTTGTTAAAATTATAAATAAAATTTACACTAAAACTAAAATAACGTCCACTTAATTTGTCAAATAGTTTTTTCTGTTAAACATTTCGTAGGTACTGTAGTATGACTTGTGTACAAAAAATAATTCCTGCATATATTGCGTTAATTTCATAATGGTTCTTTTTTAGTTTTATGTTTTATTCAGAGCTTCAATAGTATTCCAGAGGTTGTATACGATCATATCGATTGTTATTTCAGATAACATTTTAAATAAAAAAAGTCAATCGCTATGACATTAATTCTCCAAAACGTTCACCAGAATAACATCAATCTTGCAGGGCATTATCTCCTTGCATTACGGCGCTTGCAATCAACCCTTACAATTTAGCACACTCATCTATTATTATAATTTGCATTACATCTCGCTTGATAATTTATCCTTGTGTATAAATTATCACACATTGCTACAAGACAGGCAAATGTAGCAAGTCAGTGTATACGACATTAGTTTGAGACCGGACAGTTTCATGAACCGTAATTAAACGAAATTACATTGTTTTACATCATTGGACTCTACCATATTAAACCTCGGAGAATGTTTTGGGTAACGAGATTGTTATAAACTTGTAATAAGGGTAACTTATATAACTTTTTCCCTCCAGCAACGATTAAGGATCCCCTGTAAATTAGTTCGTTGTATGTTTTAAACTCGATTATAATGTTTTATACCGTATGCAAGCAGATAGCAATAGGTCGGGCTTTTGTGGGATTTAAAATAGGAACAGTGTTAGATTGTGAGGAGTACAATGCTTTGTGTTGAATATTGGCAGAGTATTCTCGTGGTGCATCAGTTCAATGGGTCTTAGCTTAGGAACGTACATCGTTCTCAGGAAGCATACATTGGAAGACATAGGGTTGTTGTGTTTCTCTTGACCCCGAGTGAGATGCAATAGGTTGTACAGTTGAATGATGTAAAATTGTGTGTCGTAAGCATTTTTAAGATAAAAAGGATTAACAATCTAAAATCGAATCACGTGCAAATATTAGGCACTTCCTGTTCAACATTACAAAAATAACTCAGTAAGTTTCAAGTCTACAATTTAGTTTGTCGGAGCATCGTTAAACGTTTTCTTTTGGTCAATATTTATTTAATTCATCTACTCAACTAATTTCAAAGCTTGATCTTTCATCTTTGGAGAAGCTAAAGTTGAACTTTCAGAATTGTTGTATTCTTTGAAACATAGTTCATGAATACTTTGCGCAAAAACGACTTTGAATCGCAGATGGGGTAGTCTGAAAATTAAACCTCAACCCTTTTTAGAGCGAAGTTTTTATTTTAAGCGTAAAAAGTTGTGAAATTGTAATTTTCTTTGTTAATAAGTAACTTTAGAGCATAAAATGTAAAATCGCTGGGAGAAGTTAGTGAGTCTCTCTAACACTGGACAGTGTTGACTGTTGGGTTTATTTAATTTTCGTTGAATATTTTGCAGCCCGACAGTCTGAAAACAGAGCTTAAGTGAATCCTCGCATAATTTTGCAATGGCAACTTTATACAACGTCACTCAATTTAGATTAAAATAGTTATTCAGAATGATTCCCAAACTTGAATTGACAATTTAAGTATTACGCTGTGTCCTACGTCAGCGATTTGGATGCGAACGCGAAGCGGCGCGGTGCGGCGCGAACACAACAAACAGTCGATACCTATTGAAGTGGCCTACGTGACCAAACGCACGTGGGGTACGGCGGACGCGGCGCGAAACGAAAGCGAACGCGATCAGTTGGCTTGATTTGTTCGCGCGAACTGGAGGGCGCGCGCGGGGCGCCGCGCCGCCGGCCGTGGTGGTACAGGACGATTCGCGCGCACGTAGGACAGAGTAGCCGCGTCGCTCCGCACCGCGTTAAATCGCATCGCATCCGCGCCGCGTCGCGTTCGCGTCCAGCCCGCTCACGCAAGACACCGCGTAACAATGCTTTGTTTATTTTATTACGAAAATTTTCAAATGCATATATAAATCAACTATCAGCGCCACGTGGCTTCACCCGCATAAAATAAAAATAAAAACCTTTATGTTACATTTCAGCCCCACCCGTTTAGTAGTTTTGATAAGAAGATGCAACAAACAACCATCCATCCATACATCCAAACTCTCGCATTTGTTTATTATTGTGTGATAAGATACCTAACGAAATTGAAATACAGTTTGCTGTTGTACCCTAAGTGCTGGCTCACCTAAACAGCTGTTAGCTGCTTTGCAGCGTTTCCGACGATCCCTCTCAACCTGTTTACCTACCCTACCTATAATAGCGTATTGGCGTTATTATTATTCATAGCGCAACCCTGCAATCATCTCGTAAATTACTGTGGCACGTAAGCGGTAATACTGTACTGCCTATTTCACTCTTAAGTAATTAATTTAAAATGGTTGTGCTTTGTACTATACAGAGTGCGACGTAACAAGTGTAATAAACCAAAAGGTCGTGATTTTGAATCTGCCACGTAACAAGTGTTATGAAACAAATAGAGCTTAATTCTGATCCTCGAGTAAACCAATTTTTTTTCTACGATCTTTTGAAAATAGAACTTTTATAAAAAAATCCTTATTTATTTATTATAAAAAATCTAAATTTTACATATGACAATTTCTTGGAAACCAGAATCACCGCTTTTTGGCTTAGTAAGTACACATGTAGCGTGGCACTCTATTTGGAAGCTTAGATAAATAGAAAACCGTTTGATTTATTTCTAACATAAAAATGTTTTGTGAACATTTAAATTCAGAGAGCCATTCATTCTGTGAATTTACAACAAAACGAAAAATTACGCCTAGGATTTACACTTATATCAATATCGTAAAAATCTAAGCCAGAGAAAATCTACGCTGTGTCCTACGTCAGCGATTTGGATGCGAACGCGAAGCGGCGCGGTGCGGCGCGAACACAACAAACAGTCGATACCTATTGAAGTGGCCTACGTGACCAAACGCACGTGGGGTACGGCGGACGCGGCGCGAAACGAAAGCGAACGCGATCAGTTGGCTTGATTTGTTCGCGCGAACTGGAGGGCGCGCGCGGGGCGCCGCGCCGCCGGCCGTGGTGGTACAGGACGATTCGCGCGCACGTAGGACAGAGTAGCCGCGTCGCTCCGCACCGCGTTAAATCGCATCGCATCCGCGCCGCGTCGCGTTCGCGTCCAGCCCGCTCACGCAAGACACCGCGGGCAGAGTGACCCAGAATGTTGGGAGCATTGCCACGTTGAATGGCACTGCTAATTCGTGACTAAAATAGAAGCTAGCATTTGGAGCACCTATGGACTCTATGAGAAGTTAGTTTTTTCGTTATGTGAACGTTTGACCGGAGTTTTCCAATAGATATATATACGATGAATAAAAATTTATCACAAATTTGACCCTCGTAAAATCTGATAAGTTTGAGGAGCTTATCAAACCAAATTCGTACTTGCTGGGGACAATGCTACTCTGAACATTTCATTACTTGCCTCGTAAAATACTCTGAACAAATACAACTAATGTTGCCATCTCAGCACTATGAAAAGCGTGGGTCAAAGTTTTTAATGTTTAGGTTGCATTATGTACTTTACAATTAATATAATACAATATTTATCAATATTATGGAAGGTTCTCCCTTTGGACATCAGACTTGCAAAATAAGTCTTCGAAAAGCTTTATCAGCTTTATAATTAATATTCTTGTATAAATTAAACTACCTTTTTTAGACTTAAGTAAATCCTACTAATATTATAAACGCGAAAGTTTGTAAGTATGTGTGGATGGATGTTTGTTAATCTTTCACGGAAAAACTACTGTACGATAATGTTGACTGCAGTTTTAAATTAAGTGCCTTTTCTGTTAATTCGTGCTAGGTAGCTCGTAGTTCGAGGTAGTCAGAATCTATTTTACTTCTCAGCGCATCAGCATTGCCATACAGCGTGGTAATGCAGCCAGTGTATTGGGGACGCTTCCGACTGGTATTGACATGGATCAATTGAGCTACCTTTAGACTGTTTGCAACCGTCTGCAGTTAGCTCAATGGTTTCAATTGTATATACTAGTTGTAATTTTTTCTATTCGTTGATTGTAATTTTTGTTGTTAATAAAGTTTTACTTCGTCAAGCAAAGCCTTAAAATTGCTTAAACCTAGAGCTATGGAATGACGTAAAAATATATATAAATTTGATGTTGACCACAACAATGGTACCATTAGTATACAATGCGTATTAAATGGGCACTTTACGTATACTTGCAGTCAAAACAGCGCAAAATTTAATGGTTTGAGTAAATTAATGTGAGGGACGTGTATCCATACTGAAACCGAGTTGGGAACCCTTTAGCTATTTTTTTTATTGTTAAATAGAAAAGTCTTTTAAAAGAAATGCGAATTATAAAATGACCACTACGGAGATCAGCCCTATACGCGGGGGAAAAAACATAATAACTAGTATCGTTACTAGAAACGTTTCAAAGCTATTTCTATCTTATAGGTACTGATTTACGGGATGAAAGTAGTCTATGTGTTATTCCAGGGCTAGAACTAGTAGGTACCTACGTCTATTCTAAATTTCAGCCCGATCAATTCAGTTTTTGCATGTAAGAGGACATCCCTACATATATACAAACTTTCGAGTTTATAATATTTTAGTAAGGATTGTTTGTTTTTACTACATTTAGTGTTTTCTATAATTGTTTTATTATGTATGTGTGTCTGTAAAGTTACAAATAAATTGTAACTTTAGAGACTTCATCTATCTTATCTGACAAAACTTTGTAGGTGCAAGCGACTTTCTGAATTATTCTATGCACGAGTAGAACTGGCGGTACTCTGCCTTATGTTTACAAAAAAGGGAAAAAATAACATGTAGTTATTTCATTCTTTAAATAGTATAAGTACGTTTAAATAGAATTAGTTCTTTGTATTAGGTAGATAGATATTTTTTATGGCACTTGGCCTTATCGCTAACAAACCATCATAAGTTCTATCCAAAGGATGTTCTTCTATATAACTTTTGGATGGACAGGATCGGTCAATTTATGAAATTCACTGAGGCGTAACCACAGAGCATATTTTGTGGGCGTAACTGTCATGACATAATCAAAAATTTTATATTTTAGCTAAAATAACATAAACTATACAAAACGAGACCAACATATGCAAATTGAGTGTTTACATAAATAATACAGGAGGATATATCAGGAGAGGATTTCACACCGAAGATTCCAAGCTTCCTGACCAATATTTAGTACAGAACTCAGATCTGTTCTAACTCTGGTATATTCACCTCTTAAACACACAAATCGTGGTTATATGAGGGTATTTTGATCGGATAGGATAAAGCTAGTTGCAACTCTGAGGTACATCCGCAATAGAGTGCAGTGCTTTATTCATCATCATCAATCTATACTAGTTCACTGTTACACATAGAACGCTTTATCATTGTGGTATATGCTTTATCTGATGATGTTGATGATTATTATAAATATCACGGTTATTTATCATATTCATTAATCTAATTTTCCCGACGTTTGACGATTAAACCTATTGAAATTACGGGAAAAATCCCTACTTAATATTATAAATGCGATAATAACTGTATATCTGTTTGTCAGACTATTACGCTTTCACACTTAAACTAATGAACCGGTTTTAATGAAATTTCGAACAGAGATAGTCTAGATCCTGAGACAAAACATAGGCTACTTTATAATGCGAAAAAGTATAATAGAGGTTAAAAGTTTGTATGGAAGTTTCGTAATTTTTGAAGCTTGAAGCTTGAAACAAATTTTTTAGGCTTTTGATTAGATATAAATAAATTAAACATTAAAATTTTATAAAATTTAATAATAAAGGGGGTGAAATAAAAATAGGGGATGAATGTTTGCATTGAAATATGTAAAGTTTATTATCATTGATATCAACCAATATTAGTCCATCATTGGACATGGACCTCCCCTAATGAGCGCCATAGCGCCCTGTCTTCAGTTTGCGCATCCAGCATCTGCCTGTCGTCTTAGTAAGGTTTCTGTGAATCCCAAAGTCACTATTCCACGCGAAGCAAGTTGCGGGTACAGCTAGTAGGTAATTAAACGTGTTCTGATGTTGATGATGTTTAGTACTACAGTTTGCGATTCGTGCGTTCGATTAGAGAATGCAATTTCGCATATACCGATATATTTCAGCATATAGCGATATTTTTCAGCAAACGTTTTCATGAGCTGTTTACAAATTGGGTACCTGTTACGACCCTTCACCCATCTCTGGTGTAAAAAGTATGTCACATAATTAACTTTCAACAAACAAGCCCCGAATTCTGAATAACAGCAGTTTGTTTTGAAACGAATCTCGCACGTTTGAAAGTAACCATTTCCACGGGATTTCGAATGCAAACCTGAGTAATTTGGGACCTGATTTCATGAATGATTAAGCTGCGTAGCTTTTGACTGGGAACTATAGGAGGATTAATCAAATTGGGATTACAGATACCCATTAGTAATTTTACCGCATTATGCCTATTTTTGATAATACACAAGAACATACATTCATGTACATAATTAATGTTATTGGTTGTATTTACCGTGTTTGATTTTATTAATTAATCATAACATCATAACAGGTTTCTTTTTTAACCCTAACGATATTGCTAATAGCGATAAGGAAATTTCTATTTTTAAAGCATTTCTGTCTATAGAGGTATTGTTGCCTGCCTAACAGCCAGTTTCTAGAAGGCTATTCAAATGTCAAATCAGTTGACAAAGTGATTAATTTAACACACTGGTCAATTCAAATCGGGGTGCACGAACGCTGATTAGATAATAATTGGCTAATCATTGATCATATTACGATTGTCATTCTTTCAGTTCAGTCATTCACTCCTAAACTTCAATAAAACCATCCAAGGGCGAGTCAGACTCGCACTAAGGGTTCCGTACCATATTTTTTTAAATTTTGTTTTTTATTACTTAAGTAAAAATATACTTACAATTAAGTATTTTGTGAATATTTCAAGTGGTAACAGGTAGGCTGTTACGATTGTTACCATGTTACCATTTTTTAATATCGACCAAAAATTGTAAAAAAGGCGTTTTAATGGGAGCCCGCCTTAAATATTTATTTTCGACAAACAGAAAGCGAAGTATTAGTAATTGGGTCCCGTTTTTACCCTTTGGGTACGAAACCCTAAAAATGACGGTTGTGGCATAAGAATAAGTAAATAGTAGTAAGTAAGAGTAGAAGGGAAACGCGCTCAAGGTCAAGATATTAGCCTACACTATTTTCCACGTTAAACGGGCATATCGGTCGGGCTGCCACAGCCGGCGACACTGCACGCGGTTTTTAATGATCATTCATTTATGTTTACCGATCGCGGCGCGCGGTGGCGGCCGCAAGTATTAGTTGAAATTATAGTTATGTTGTCCGAGAGCCCGGTGCGATTTTGAGTCGAGTTGAGTATCATGAATTACCTCGAGGTTTTTTTTTATGATGCATTCTTTATGTGCTCTCGTTTAATAAATAATTCAAACTGACGTGTACCTTTGTGAAATAATAGGTACCAACCCAATACGTAGGTAACTAATCCAATTTTCTTTTTTTCAGAAGAAAAAAGTGTATTGAACTGATGGGTCGTAAGTGTCGTAACCTATATTGAATATACATATATCCGAAATAGTTGGTGTGTTCTGAACATTATTTCAAAATATAAATAGTGCATTCTAGTGCCCTAAGTAAAAAAAAATATGTCTGGACTCGATTAAAGAAGAGTCCCTTCTACCCAGTTATTATTTATACTTATGCTTGTGGCGCGAATACTTGTTTGTTTACGTTTGAAAAAGTTCAAAATTGTAAATTAGATAGGTAATAATAGATTGTTTATTATGAAGAAAAAAACTATACCGAAATAGAAAAAATAACTTTAACTACTTTAGTAGGCAAGTAGGAACCCTTTTACATTGCTTTATTACCAATATTTTTTAATTCCTGTATTTCACCAAGTTTTTTTATATTATTTATATGTTTCTAATATGCGGAAGCAAAACGAGTATCCTAGAATATAAGAGGTAATTTAATTTATTTTTATTTAATGGTAAAACGATCCTTATGTTTAGTAATACATAACAAAACCGCTTTAGGAGTACCAACCTGTTGATTTTTTATATAAATTCGATTTAGAACTTGGCAAAATACAGCACATTGTTGTAAAAATTTCAACTAATTAGAGCTAAATCACTGATTAGCTAATTATTGATTTGACAAGAGCTTGACCAAAGAATCATGCTTAATTATCGTTCCAGAAACCCATTTTGATATTTGACAAGAGTTTTGCTTCAGTGAGTTGACAAGCTTGTTAAGTAATCACTGTCAAAATCTAAGTACGTAATCAACGTTCGAGAAACCCAAATGACACTTTAATAGAGATTTGAACATTGATTAGTAAATTATGAAGTTGACATGCGTTCCAGAAATCGGCCGTTAGTGTGGTATAATAACTTGTTACCTTTCTTTGGTGTCGTGTTCAGTCGATACGCTCAACTTTGCATTGTACAGTCATGTACTGTGTTTTATGTAGTTTTAACAAGAATTTCACAATGTTAATTACATTGTCCTATAATGTTAGACAAACATTTATGTAATGTATTTAAAATTATTCTTATAGCAATATTTTTCACTGTCCCAAACCAGCATCAGGGCGCGATTCTGACACTTACAGCCTGTCCAGATAGGGCGCTTTACGCGCGCTTTACGCGCGAGTGCCCTCGCGCGTTTCAATTTATATTGCGTCCAGATGCGGCGTTTTACGCGCGCTCCACTGTTCGCCCGAGTATTTCGACTCGCGCGTAGCACGCGCGAGTCGAGAGTCCAGCGCTTTACGCGCGTAAAGCGCCCTATCTGGACAGGCTGTTAGGTACTGCAATGTAACAAAAAAACAATCATATAGATCCTTCCTAATATTAAACACGTGAAAGTTTGTATGAATATGTAGATGTTTGTTCCTCTTTTATGCAAAAACTTCTAAACGGATGAGGCTGAAATTTTGAATAGCCGTAGTTCTAGGCCTGGAATAAAACAGCCTATTCCATCATCCCATAAATCAGTTTTTGAAATATCCTTGAAACATTTAAATAGAAATAAAGCATGCGAAGCCGTAGGCAAATACTAGTCATACAAATAGTAGGGCTTCTTCAATATTGAGACTGGGCCTCTTAAGGACTAACTGATAACAGTCATCTAGTACCAATAACACAAGCTCTGCTTAGTTTGGGGCTAGATGATGCTGTACGGATTGTCCAGGATTATTATTATTTTGTTTCTCATTCCTTTAATCTGGGGCCATATAGTAGTCCAGTCCTTTGGGAGGCATGCGTGGGGCCGAAGCCAACAGCACCGAGGCCTTTTATGAGAGTTAATCTAAAACTGAGGACTTCTTAATAAATACATAAACATAGCTGGCCCACACAGAATCATCTAGCTCCAAGTTAAGAAGAGTTTTTGTATGGGTATAAGATGACTGATAGAGATAATTACAAAGGTTTTTTTAAATAGTTTAGGTTGATAGTTTTTTTTTACATTGAAAACATGGATTTTTTTTTTTGTAAATCGTCGAACATTTGTCCCTATCGAATCCGCAACCTCCTGCGTCAAAGGCAAACCTTCTCCCACCGCGCCACATCAGTTACCAGTCATCACAGTTCTTATAATCTACTCTCTCTTTGTTATAATCCACTCACCTCTGAAACAATACTTCTTCAAGGATCATGAAATCAGAGAAGCATCCTTTTGTAGTTCTAAGTGCACTCTGAAACTCCCAGGAGATGACAGAAACGTTCCGCCCACTGATTCCACGTATTTTCTAAATCGAGTTAGTCTGCATCTCAACGCCGCGCCGGTGCAAGGTAAACTTTTCTCAATAAAGAGACTTCCTTTGTTTTAAAACACACGTCAGTGTCCTGGTTCTCATAATCGAGGTAACATCCTTGTTCCTACCACAAGCTGGCGTTGTGTCATGCGTGCAACTTTACATCATACTCGCGTGTTTTATCAAATCAAATCAAAATAACTTTATTATCAGACAACAATGGTCCAAAGACAAAATAAAAGAAACAAGAATACGAACTGCAAAATTAGGAGTAAAGGTGTCTGCCCACTATCCCGTAGCATACCATGAGCGTGCTAGGAACGTTTCCGGCACGTATCCGCACCGGCAAAATATTCCCTCCGACAAATAGTTGACGCCCCGTGCATGGTACGCTACGGTGTCGGCCGGTGACGGAACGGTCTAGTGGGCATAGTCTCATACTTCTGAATACAAAGAATAGTTTTTTGTCCGAAACGGTCCTAGTACGGTCATGGTATGCTACGGGATAGTGGGCAGACACCTTAAAGGTACATAACTAAATCTATCTTGTTTTATGCGGGATCGAAACTTAATATAATTCTTATTCATGTCATATGTAAGGATTCAATCACTAAAAAATCGATGCGACGCGTGACCCGAGAGCTGGTGAATATCTGGCTCAGCGCATCAGCATTGCCATACAGCGTGGTAATGCAGCCAGTGTCTTGGGGACGCTTCCGACTGGTATTGACATGGATCAATTGAGCTACCTTTAGACTGTTTGCAACCGTCTGCAGTTAGCTCAATGGTTTCAATTGTAAATACTAGTTGTAATTTTTCTATTCCTTTGCTTGTAATTTTCGTTGTTTCTAAAAAATATGGATATCCTTACCTTAATTATAAAGGTGAAAGTTTGTATGGATTTATTGATGTATGTTCCTCTTTCAAGCAAAAACTACTGAATGGATTAGGCTGAAATTTTGAATAGACGTAGCTCTGAAATAACACACAGGCTACTTTTCATCTTATATCTTAGGTTAAAACCGAAATAACTGTATTCTAACTCATTAGTCTTTAATTTCCTTGTAACTATTAATTCATAAGTTTAAGTAAGTTACAAATAAACTTCTTTGATTTGATTTATAAACCAGTTACTAAATATAAATAAATAGTCTTGAAACGTTTCCATAGAAACAAAGCGTGCGAAGCCGTAGGCAGATATTATTTCCTTATAAGTCAGCTGACAACGAACAAATTAAATAAAAAACGACACAGGAAAACGCAAAGTAAAATTTTATAACCGTCACAACCTCCGTTAATATCAAAAGGTTTGTTTTGTTTTTATAAGGCAAGAGCGAAAGTCGATTTCTGCGGTAAATAGATGAATTTTTTATTCAAATAAAAACAACATTTTTAATTAAGTTATTTGTCTTACCATATCATCTCCGTTACTACTAAACTGATTTTTATGAAACTTGGAATGTAATAGTTATACTTAAACGTTTATATGAAGAAAAAATATATGTACTTACTTACTAAGGAACTTTAGGAAGTCATTCAAATTAGGGAATAAGCAATATTACTATGAAAAATAATAAAATAATAAACAAAAGTTTTTCACGCGGACGAAACCAAAAATTATTAGCCTCATAATTATTTTAAAATGTTTAATAATAATAAAACCCGCCGCATATGGGATTTAAAATAAAAATGATTATTGTGTAAATCACCGCGATCAAAATATGCACAAAAAGCTTTTTGTATCATTGTATAAATCAGCTTTCATATTGGCTTTACTATTCGTGATAGAAAATCCTTGTCTAAAGTAATAAAAATGTTCAACAGTGCATTATACTTTAAATACTGCTCAAGTTTCCACACAATAGACTCGTAGTGTGAATAAATAAATAAACAGTACAAGAATTGGCAATCACATTGGTCTCTTAAACTTAAATTTTTGTTAAAATGTTGGATCTCTCATTCAAATAAAATAGGCAGATCAAATTTAATATTTTAATGAAGATATATTTAAATTTCACTAACGTATTTCAATGGCAGCCACTTGATATAAAATTATGTTGTTTAAAAAATAACTTCATTATTAATACGTTAATAATGAAAAGCTATTTTTACATGAGTACCAACCATAATTTTCTGTTTCCTACAATTAAGTTATTATATGGAACAACACATTTCATGTAAATTATTTAAATAGGTACTACACAAGTCAATTATTTTAATTCCTCGTATTACCTCCTAGTTTATTTTATAGCCAGCGGGTTGCGAATTTGTGGATTGCATTCTCTAATTTAATATTAAATTTCAGCCACAATTAATTAAAACAATTTCATTTCGGAGTCCGCTGTTTTCTTTGGGCATGCCCCGAGCCCGTTGTTTGTTGTCTTTGCGTTTGTGAAAATTGTTGACCTTTGTTAATTAATCGTTTAGTATGCAGACAAGGTCGGCTGGTATTACACGCTTTGAGAAAGAAAACGATGAAGTAGGTACCTTTTAAAAATATATATAAATAGATATCTTGGACAATACACACAGCACCATCTAGCCCCAAAGTAAGCTACTCAAAGCTTGTGTTATGGGTACTAGATAACTGATATAAATAATAAATTATGTACTTAGATAGATATGTTTATTTTACATAGAAAACACCCAGACAAACGGAACAAATTTCTGCAGATCGGACACAAATTTGTAGCGAAGCGGGAATCGATCCCGCAACCTGCGTCGCAGGCGGCCCTTCGCCCACCGCGCCATATCGGTTGTTTCTTTAAAGGCGAGAATGGTTTATCATACACGGGAGGGTAGGAATAGTCACAATGAGATAATGTATGTGGTAAGACTTGGGCGCCAGAAGGCCGGGTGGCAATGAAGTGGGGAAAAGCTCGGCGTCTCTGTTTATAGCACACGGCAATTTGCTCCTAGCTTAATGGAAGTTGGCGCAACTCGTACTGTGATTAATAGCAATCTTATCCGATTCAAATACTATTGGATGGATCGAGGCGGGCTTAGCGTGGCACTCTGTGCTAGTCGATAATTAATAAAAACACAACATAAGCCTAGATTTCAAATAACCAACAACTACCGACGGTGATTTTACTTACTGTCATACAATTAGTAAGGAATCACAAACTTTCATTAAATATAGCTCAAAACAATCACGATAAAATTTACTTTCAAGACAAAATACAAATCGGTGTTCGAATACACACGTCAATCTTAAAGAGCCCCGGCGAAGGGAAAATCAATTATCACTTTATTTCTATTATTATTTTGATAATTATATACCTATAGTATTAAATTTGACTTGTCTAAGTGCTTATTTTGTAAGCCTAAAGAAATAAAGATATTGATTTACTGATTTACCCCCTTTTTCGAGGTATGTTGAAGAAAAGATAACTCGTCGAGAGAAGTAAACTCTTTGACCGCTCTTTAAAATCGATAGTTTAAGTACAATCGATCTGATGGGCCAGGTCACACCGCTCCCGTGTTTCACATTTAGACCAAGGTGCGAATTAATTATACTAATAGCTAACAATCCAATAGATTAATTCACTAATTGAATATCGCAGAATCCTCCGATTAAAATCTCAGCATTAAATACTCTAGATAAATGTTTACGAGCTCTCATAAATTTTCAATTATAAAATGGACAATGAAATTAATTATTTCTTATAGATCTGGCTTTTACTCGCAGCGAGGTAACTCTATAAGACACGACTATTACAGACTAGCTTCTGTACTCTCGCAATCGTTTAGGATAAAAAAGCATGTTTATTAATCCAGGACTAGAACTATCTCATTGCAAAAATTCAGCCCGAACCGTTCTGTAGTTTTGGATTGAAGTAGTAACAAACATCTAAAAAACTGAACATATTAGTTCGATTTTCGAGATACAGGAAATGCTTCCATAAAATTTAGGTAACATAACAAAAGGCCTTGGACTTGGCAATCGTTCGATGGATGGGTCGGTCGGGATCCGAACACACGCGTAATAGGTACTGCTCTGAGTGAATTGGTCTATTGGTCTCCATTGTCCTCAATTTGCCATCACAAGACCTGAATTCTATAAACCAACTAACCTGACCGATTTTCTTGTATTAAATTGACATCAGTAAAGTAAGAAATGCAACCTTTTCGGAGTTTTTATGCAGAAAACCATTATGTGAAAAAAATTAAATATCGATCTTGAAACCTACAAAGCGCAGCTGATGGCTTAATTGCTGAGCAGAATTTCACGACATCATTTCAATAAATGTTCTTCACGAAACGAAATTTTAAGATCGTCTGATTCAAATCAGCTGTTTTAAAATGATGATAAAAACATTTTTGTCTGGCAATGGAACGTAGTTATTCGAAATCGGCGTATGTAATCAAATCCAATCCAATATCGTTTCGTAATAATAGTACATAATGGTATCGGCACTCTCACTTATACGAGCATAGTGAGAATTCAAATTAGTTTCAATGTACAACTACCTATATTATCCGTTTAATAAATTTCAAATTAGTTCCTAATTACACAAAGCAAACGCAATAACTTACTCCTCAAATACAACAATTTACGTAGCATAACTTAGGCGGCGTCGTGTGTATTTTTAATATTTAACCTACATGTTTAGATTGTACAGGCTTCACTTCCAATAACTTGTTCACGTAATCCAGTAGAACTTGAAAGTTATCAATTTATAGTTCGAATAAGTGCAACTACTTATTAATTTAGCGAAATGTATGCGATTTTGCAAGGGCTAGTGGGGTAAACGTTGGGGCGGGCTACACGCGGCGCGGCAGTTGAAGTTGGGCGGCTGAACGAGCGCCCGTCTCGCGCTACCATCCCGCCTCCCCAAGCCTGTGATAATATTATTCATCTTCCAGTGCACCGAGAATACGGCATGTGACATAATTAAAATGAACTATCGACTCATTAGTTCAACGGAAGTGTATGTGTGTGATAATAACAACGGTTGACAGTTAAAGTGCGCCATGCGGTGAAGCGCTCCGGTGCAACTCGGATATGGTGGACCCTTTGAAAATATTTTGGGTGTTGACTAATAGCACTTATTTAGGTATGATTGTAATGTATTTATGTTGCCTGATAGCTTAGAGAAAGATAGTTAGATTAACACAGTTATTACAATGTACAGTTAACGGTGTCTTAAATCCTAAGTAAGGTTAATCTAGAAACTTTGGTTCTCGTAAAAATATTTAATTAAAATCATAATTAATAATTATAATTTGCTATACATAAAATGATTAAATACTGCCCTATGAAAACAAAGAAAATCCATCGCAAAGAATGGAAGACTAACGTAACAGCCGGATGTTCGCAAACTGATCATCTCTTTAATCAACTTATCAATTATCCAATCTCTTGGCATTAATTTCGGCAAGAGGACAAGAATAAACTATTTCCAAGAGATTTGATTATTTATTAGTTCATCGGAGTACAAAAAGCCTGCTGATAAATTATTTGAAACCTTTTAAAGTGGACTAAAATAAATACAATTAAGAAATAGAAACGAATTAGGTAGAACTTAGTCTTGTAATTGTAGAGAGTGAGCCTTCACAGTCATGGTAACTTGTATGAAATTACCCATTCCTATAAATTATAACCGCGAAAAAAAGATGGTAGGTACTTAATTTTTTTAATATTTAAACTGGTATTTACAATTGAACTAACTGCAGATTTTGCACATAATGTAGAGGTAGTAGTAGTAGTAGTTAACTGATACTTTTTAAATAAAAATACTTTTCTCAGTTTGAGTTGGAAACACCATCTCAAAACAAGCTCAAAGTACTTCAACTCTTCTGACATAAATAGGTTGTTTAATAAAGAGTACAAAAGTGCATGGTAGAGAACTGGTCAGTTCTCCTCGATTTTCTGAAAAGTTTTAATTGAAACACTTCTGCTATTTACAACGAATTCGCGCTAATGTTTGGCTTTACAAGAGTAGTTTTGTAACTTAACAAATTGAATGTTGTGTTAGTGTTACATAACGAAGTTCAGATCAGACCCTTTTTCATTTGCCGTCAATTTTAATAGTAGAGTCAATAAGTTTTATAGTAAAATTATTGTCGAATAAAACCCGAGGCACGGCTTGGCTTAATGTTATTTACTTTGCTATATCAAACTATGTATGTGGGTCGGTTTTACGACTGATTTTATGTTGTTTCACATTCAATATGTACGGGAAGCACCTTACTCTGAATACTAAAGAGGAGCATACAGACTTTCATAATCATTGTGCTTGAAAAAATATGGGAAGGTTTGTAAAGAAAACAATTAGAAGCCATTTTTTAAAAACATTTCTGAATAGAATTATAATATTTTCAGAGTCATCATGGGAACGAACGATTTTTATAAAGTTTTCCAAAATCAAAAAAAAAAGTCTTGATTTTTCTCATTGGATTTAATTAATATCGTTTCTTGCGTCCATTGTCACGTCTGCAGAATACAATGTGAAACTAATTGAAGTGCAAACTTGACTGTAAGCCGAGCTGTGGAAATCATCCTATTAATGGATGTTAACATGGACCCACTTAGGGGTCGTTTAAACGGCAGGCGACGCTGCTGCGCCTTCGTTGCCCACCTGCGGCCTTTAGGTTGTTTACAGTTTACACGCACTGTCGGCTAAACGGAGTCTTAAAGCACCGCTTTACAGCCAAGCTTCAGATCTTTTAACCAGTGGGGACGCGTCCATCGGTGGCAGTAACAGTGTTTAATAATAATAATCGAATAAAAATATTATCTTTATTAACAACGAAAATTACAATCAAGGAATAGAAAAATTACAACTAGTATTTACAATTGAAACTATTGAGCTAACTGCAGACGGTTGCAAACAGTCTAAAGGTAGCTCAATTGAATAAAAATAATGTACAACCCACACAGCATCATCTAGCCCCAAGATAAGCAGAGCTTTGTTAATTATTAATTCATTGTTAACTAACAGTGATCCAAAAGAGTCAGACACTATGCATATTAAAATAAAAACAAAAACGAATTCGACGTGGAATAAAACATGATAAAAAAATCTGTAGAAACTAAATTATATATGTAGTTATGAGTACAAGATGACATAGATACACTATAGATAGATTTCTTTATAACACCTATTATTTTGTTTTAGGCACGGATTATTCTTTTCAAAACCTCCCATTGATGTTTTTTGCATAATATGCGGTACTCTGTTTTTGTGGAGTATAAACTGAATAAGCTAATAAAATATAATGAAAGCAGCTTAAATCTCCAAAGTCTGTTGCAGACACAACTTAATAAAGAAAAAATCATGATTTATATGGAAAATTTTAAGGATATAGCTACGCGCCGCGCTCTTTTATTTCGCGCAAAAGACCCTTAATAATTCAAATGATCTCTGCGAAAAATGTGTGGGCTGTACCAAGCAACTTTCCTAAGTGTAAATGTGGCCGGGATTTGGAACTGAGAGGGCGCCGGTGTTACAAGGGTTTCTGAAAGGTTAATTAACTTTTTATAAATAACCCATTTATGCTCTTTCGTAAATTTATAGGATAGAGCAAACAATTATTTAATTAAAACATTATTTATAAATACTTCTTGGATGATACCTATTTTTACTTTGTAGGCTACCTACCAATTGAATTAGTTTAAAAAACTTTATATCTCTCTTGTTCATCATCACTACATAGTTTAAAACAAAGTCGCTTTCTCTGTCCCTATGTATGATTAAATCTTTAAAACTAAGCAACGGATTTTGATGCGGTTTTTTTAATAGATAGAGTGATTCAAGAGGAAGGTTTATACGTATAATAAAACCGTGCGAAGCCGGGGCGGGTCGCTAGTTATTTATAAATACTCCTTGGATAAATAGGAAAACTATGTTTACTTAGTAGGTTAGCACATTATGTATAGGTTTCTTTGAAAGATGTCTGCTAATGCTCCCCATTTAACTAATGTTTAATGGAAAGGATTTTAAGATTAGATATCGCGCTGACCCATTTACTCTTAAAAGATTCATTTGCAACTCTATTCAAGACTAATGTTTGAGTTGTGAGTTGTGTGTTAGCATCAAAATTTATTTTTAAGTAACTATGTTTTAAACATCTGATCATTTAGTCGATGCGACGTGTGATCCCATAGCGGGGAATGCTACCAAAAAACAAAAATTAAATGAAAATAACGAGAAGAAATAAGTAAGCTACTTTACAAGGTAAAGTTCCCTATTTCCAACATGACGAGAACAAAACCTTGGCTAAAGAGTATACTGCCTGTTGTTTGCCATAAACAAGTTTAATTAATATTTTCAAAACTTTCTCAACAGCCTCGCACATTTACAAGGATAAGATTAAATTTAAGGTACCTACGTTCTACTACATACCTACTTTGATAAACAAAACAGTCAGGTAGCTTGTTGAGGTTTCTATCTTTGAGGAAGCTTATGCAAGTAGATAACTCAAATAAAACTTCAGTAATGCATGAAACTGGGGGACAATAAATTAAAAATTTAATTTTGGTTGTACATTTTCGGCGCTCTACCCAATTATAAAGACGCAGTAATTTTAGCGAATTTATTTCTTTGCAATTCTGGACACGAAACGTACACGTTTGCAGGTACGGGCCAAATAGATAAAGCGATGGAACATACAGAAATCTGCAAACTGCATCGAGAAGGGATTCAATTTTGCAAGCAGCTAGCTTGGCTTGAGGATTTATTTCCTGTATTAAAAGCAGTTAAGGTTGAGAAACACATGCCTATAAATAATAGTGGGTATGGAACCCAATCCGAACAATGGAGAAATTGTTTAGTGTTTCTTGATATGAATTTAGTGTTTTATGCTTAGTAGAAACAGCGCAATAATAGCGGAATAAAAAGCGTTCGTCAATTATGTCTATTACGGATAATATAATGTAATTTTACATTTCAAATTTTTATAACTAGGGGATAATCATTAAAAATACTTAATAATTTTATTCATTTGCAAATTAAGGGACGGTAAAAATTGAGCAGTACTTCAGCAGAACCCCACTAGGCCAGTTTGCACTGAAGGTATAGGTGCGTGCCTGGGCGAACATGTCCAAGTCATTGCAAAATCGCGGCAATTATTGATTCCACAGTTCAATTTATGAAGGAAATCCGAGTTGCAATGTATTTTCGATGACAATCATAAATTGTATGGCGCCCAATGGTGGCGTCACTAAAAGTGCAAGCAAACAACCCCAGTGACATTATTTTCACGATATCTGACTCAAAGGAAAACTTTTATAGATCGTTTCTTGGTCGTGTATGAAGACGAGTAAAACAAAGGTTTAGAATTGAAACAATTTCAGCTTCTCTTACAGTTAATTTAAGTAAGTAGAGAAGTTTACTAAAAAAGTTTCTGCCAATCTTTGCACGCATTGTTTTTTTGGAAACGGTGGTTAGTTTCTATCACACGGGAACTGATTTATAGGATAAAAAAATCCATTAAGTTTCCGTCACATATCCCTTGCTACAAATTTGCTGATCCTATTTTATTATATTTGTTTTTTCGAACGTCCAGCCGTCGTCTTCTAGACTTTCGTGATACATCTTCGGCCACGTCGTCACTTACCATTAGGTGAGATTGTGGTCAAACGAAGGTCTATTTTGGATAAATAAAAAAAACACTCAAATCAGGGGAAACCTCGACGAGATTGGCATATGACCCTGTACAGGGGTCCAAAGTTTGAAGGCTTATACCCAGTAGAAGGTAAAATCAGGTTGCGAATGATGATGTTTTCTCTCTCATACTCGTACATTATTTGTGCTAAAAAAATAAAACCGTCACCTGGAGATCCATAGAAATTGCGATAGATATTGCCAATAACCCGATATTGCGTTAGTTACATATCACACTTTATCATCACGTACTAGAGATACAATGTAACCCTGCGCATATATCACCCGCATATATTGCATAGATTTCATTTCCCTCTTTTATTGCTTTTGCATAGATTTTTCTCGAAGGTGGAAATTATTTCAGTGCTTAGTTTTTATTGAAGTATTTGGGTTCAGTTATACATGGAAACTCCAAAATAAATATGAATGATATTCAGTCGTACCATCGTTTTTATAGACACCGATAAAAGTTAATTGAAGCTACTCTCAGTCCTATTATCGTCGCCATAAATTATGACAATTAGGGATCCTCGCAATGAATTCGTATAAATGCTAATAAATGCAATATAGTGAGTCATCATTATGAAAATGTGTCAAGAGGATGTCGTAGGCACGCAACCTACAAAGTACAGTAAAATAACTCAGAACTTTTTTTGAAAACAGAGTTTGGTTGCCACCAAGAGCAACTTTGTATCTCTTCCTAAACTAAACAACATAAAACTACTACAGATGCATAAAAAAAGCTTATGTCAGATAAACACACTCATCGTTTGAATTTTGGAAATCCCTTGTTTAACGTAATTATATTATGATAAAATAAGTGATGGCCTCCTGTTCTATCTTTAGTTTTTATCACACTAATAGATATAATAAATGATGTGATAGTATGGATGGATGGGTGGATGTTTGATACTTCTTCACTCCAAAACTACTGAACGCATCTGAAATTTTAAACAGACGTAGTTTTAGGCCTGGAATAAAACATGCGTAATTGCAAATGTTCATCAATTTTCTCGCGGGTAAAGCCGGAAGGCGCCTCTAGTTGGCTAATAAATAAGCTGAGTTATCTTAATTTACCTCTGCGTCCCTGCGTTATATCGTAAGTTCTAATTCCCACATAAGTATACTTAATGGGATTCAACAGTATCTTGGAACTTTCGGTTGCAGCTCTCAACTTCCGAGGTGGATCCACAGCTGGATGAATTGTTTCGCTTCAGCTAACATCTTCCCAGTAATTAGTTTGATTAATAGATATCTAAATTCATTTAAACCGATAATAGATACCTACCGATGTGGTACGGTGAGGGAAGGTCCGCCTGCGATGCAGGAGGTTGCGGGTTCGATTCCCGCCTCGGGACAAATTTGTGTACGATCTGCAGGTCTGGGTGTTTTCTATGTATAATAAAAAATCGATCTATGTAATTTATTGTATTATGTAACTATATCAGTCATCTAGTACCCATAACACAAGCTGTGCTTAGCTTGGGGCTAGATGATTCTGTGTGGATTGTCCGGAATTATTATATTGCCATTATAGATATGTACCTAAATTCATTTAAACAGACTTGATTCTGGGTGTTATGTTACACGTAGATCGTTATTTTA
The DNA here is from genome assembly GCA_944547425.1 of Eupithecia centaureata. NCBI lineage: Eukaryota > Metazoa > Arthropoda > Insecta > Lepidoptera > Geometridae > Eupithecia > Eupithecia centaureata. The sequence continues at coordinate 5,589,578 of OX155694.1, forward strand.
CGTCTTCTCAGGTGTTCCTGCAGATCTTGAATTATGTATTTATCGAAAGGGCCACAATGGTCCATGTCAACAATAAATTGAAGACACCGACATCTATAACGGTTCGAGCGAGGGACATCAATTCGCACCGCCAAAAATTTCGCCCACGGGACGAGTTAAGACGATCGGTGGATCGCAACGTGCCGGGAAACAGACGCTTTTTACCTGAAACTACGAAATAGAATTAAGCTTCATAAATATCGAATGACTGTGTACAATTCGATTATTTTTCCTATTACGACCGATGTAGGGCGGTAAGCGAAGGTCAGCCTACGTCGCAGGAGGTTGCGGGTTCGATTTCTGCTTTGGGGTAAATTTTTGTTCGATCTGCAAATATTTGTTTCGGGGTTCTAGGTGGTTTTTATATATAAAAACAATATAGTTAGTATATATCCAGTAATGTATTTTATTATGTATATCATTCATATAGTACCCATAACACAAGCTCTGCTTAGCTTAGGGCTAGATGATGATAATACATTCATTATAGCTACGGGTGTATAGTGTATACTTATTGTCGGTGCAATAGTTGCCGTTATCTCTTACTCTTAGAATGTTCAATATCTTGTCGCAAACACAATGGCGGTCTTCTGAAAAAAAAATATTCTCCGCTTTGGCTTTTATAACACAAACTCTGCTTAGCTTAGGGCTAAATAATGTTAGATTCATTATAGGTACGGTCGTATTATCGGTGGAATAGTTGCCTTTATCTCTTACTCTTAGAATGTTCAATATCTCGTCGCAAACTAAAATGATGGTCTTAGAAAAAAAAATATTCTCAGCCTTGGCTTTTATTCTTTGCTACTCATCTGAATATTATTCGATTGCGTAACGCCTCTGAGGTACAATCCGCGAAATTGTTTTTTTTCTCTTACATATAAATGTTCTCTTTGTCTCCCCGTTATGATTTAACTTTTCAATATTGCTGAAAACATGGTAAAAGAATCGAGCAGAATAATAACTTAAATCTCCAAAAAATTCCATGGAATCGCCATATGTTATAAATTGTAGTATCGAGTTAGAAATAGAAGTGGTTTTATCGTACTTTGTCTGTGTTGCGGAAAATGTGGAAATACCCTTCGTAAAATGTCTTTTTTTCAGTGTTACCTGTACAATATACATTGGCAAATCTAGATTCAAACCCATGTCACGGGAACGTCGTTTGTATCCCCGTGATATGTTACCGTTACGCAACGCGACAGAAAATGACCGCGATCATACAGACTCCCTCCTGTGGGAAATCAACATGCGACTTCTAATACGTCTATTGCTTTATTTTATGTTGTTAGCAATCATAAGCATATCCTTTTTATTGATCCGTAGGATAATCTAGTTGTAGAGCTTGAATGTAGTTGTGAACTCGCTTCTGATATATTTTATCTGTTACTACCGACCCGCCCCGGCTTCGCACGGTTTTATTATACGTAATAAACCTTCCTCTTGATCACTCTATCTATTAAAAAAATCGCATCAAAATCCATTGCGAAGGTATAAAGATTTAAGCATACATAGTGACATAGGGATAGAGAAAGCGACTTTTTTTTATACTATGTAGTTAAGTTCACTGTTTACCGTACTTTACAGATGTGGGAGTGAACTGGTTAGTCCATAGCACACCTCGTCAATCAATCCAATTAAGGAATTTCACACTGGGCCATTAAAACTTTCCTGGCTCGTTTCAGAAGTAATAAAGCGATGGATGACGAACTGCGCGTTTGAAACGACCGATTAAATAGCAACCCGTATTTATACGATCCATCTCAAAGAGAAATCATAAATAAATTCCGTTTTCGAATGTTGTTTCATGAAAATCCTTCCGTAATGTAATGAGCAGGGGGCTGAATCCTACTTACCAATCGCTCACTATGATATAATTCTATCGTCGCAGAATCATCTCGTGGATTCCTTGATTGAAAGAATCTCTACATAGAACGTGCGTTGCTATTCGCACGGAGAGATTTGATAGAATGCTTACAACCTTGACACTTTTGATACTCTTCCATCTGCATTTACTTTCATCTAAGGTGGAATATGTCACTGTGGGTATTCTACTGTCATATTGAAGCGATTAACTTGGCAGGATATTATAGGGGCCGAAGTTCACGATAAGTTTTCTTACTACGTATATTTTAGAGAGAACTAATAAGTGGACTACCAGAAGGATTTTACAGGCGAAGTCAGCAGACTTCTAACATAAACTTCAACACTATTTGCAGGCTAGGTACTTTCCTAACGCGGACAAAGTTTATTTAAACTTACTTGATACTACCTTTCCACAGCGTCTATAACATGTACAAATTTACCTACATCGTAAAATCGCGTTACTGTTTCATTGTTTCCAAAACCATTATTTCGATGCACACCGTTTAACTTAAAAAGCTTTTCATCGGAATCGAGAAAAAGGCAATGTATTTTGAATACCGCGAGCGAATCGGAATTGATAATTAAAATTCGTATGAAAATCCAAGCGAGCTTTAGTGCAGTCCGAACAAACTTAATTTTATGTAAATTATCGATTAAAAAATATACGATTATTTTTTAACACTTTTTATGTCTGATTTTTTCTAAATTATAATCCAACTCTCGTATATAAAATGTATAATTATGTAAATTTCTTTCTTCTATTTTTTAACCTTTAGCTACCGACCTGGTCTAAACGTAGCACTTACGCCGACGTGACGACTGAGAGACGTCAAAATTTAAGTTGTGAAATAAAAAGTGTATTTACATGCAACATTCTTCTATTTTATACATTAAAAATATTGTTATTAAAGGTAAGTAACGACAGGGTTTAAAAAAGAATACACGTTATTTTTCAGGTAAAATCATCATTTATTTGAGAGATCTCAATTATTTGACACTAAATTTTAAGGACTTACTTCATTCTCATTTATTTCTAAAATTACGTAAAAACCAACAAATGAACTTAAAATATGTTATCTTCTATAAACAATTATCAAAATAAAACTTAAATCTTACTTCTTAGTTGAAAAAATAAAAAACTGACAGTACTTGAATGTTTGGTATATTTATTACATAGATTTGCAGTCACTGCATATTTGTAGGCAGCAAGTAAGGCACATTGGTGCAGCAACAGTATTTCGTTCGCCTTTTCAACCGACTGGGACAGATTGCACATCTTTCTAAAACCTGGATCTGGATTCGGTTAAGTTTTTGGTGGTAGAGGCTCGGGTCCTATAACTCGCTCAATACTTAGCCGCAATGCTCGTGGGATCTTATCGTTGTAAACGCATAATTTCATTTCCGGGAGTACTAATTCACTTGCTAGCACGAGTAAAAATTCACCACGATTGATGTTACTGATTTTCTTCTTATATATTTTTAGGCATTCTGCAATTAAAAGTATGTTAAAACCGATGTGACGTCAATCAGACTCTATAAGCCAACATACATGAACACCGAGGTGACGACCAAGAGACGTACGAAATTTTGTACATAAACACCGTACTTACGTCTGTGAGACGTCGATCGCTTCGATCTGAAGACTCTTGCACTTGTCGCTGGCGTGGCGTCGACTGCCGGCATGCGACGCGGAGGTAGGAAGGTAGCGGGAGGGGCAACACCGAGGGTGGCGTGATTTTAGAAATATCTCAAAATTAAAAGTTAATACGTCTGTGAGACGTATAGGTCGGTAGTTAAAGGTTAAACCTACACGATCAGAACTTATAATATTCACGGGTTTTTATTTATTTATTTACTTATATATTTATCGTCGGGAAAAATAAGTAAATAAACGCGATAAATAACCCCGAATGTTATAATAAATTCTTTGTTGTTTCCGTTTCAGCTAATTTAATGTTCATTAGTGTGCAAATGAATTTCATTCGAATGAACCGAAACAAACTTGCACATGGCGTGCCTTCTGGACCACAGAAGCTTTACCTTGTTTACACGTATATATACTATAGTGCATAAGGTTTAATTTCACCTGAGCTCCGAGTATCGTGGTGTTACATCCTTACTAATCCCTACTAATATTATATATGCGAAATTAGCTCTGTCTGTCGTTTACGCTTTCACGTCAAACCTTTTTTAAATGAGTTTATATTAAAATCTTTCAATTCTTATGGTAGATTGTTAAGCAAGTGTTAAAAAGTGGTTGTTAGGTTAGCGTTTAACATAGATTCTGAGCTTAATTTTAATGAATTAAACTAAGTATTAAGTTATTAACATAGCTAGACTGCTTTAAATAAGAAAGACGATAATTTAAGTCACATCCCGACTCAAAAGTCAAAGCATTGTCTGCTCACAAATGTACGAGAAGTCTCTAGAAGTATGTTATATACACAAGTAAATGTGTATGCCAAGCTGAATTCCTGGCGGCAAAACGGGATGTCATAAATGCTATTCCCGCGTAACCCAGTGGAAATAAAGGTCTGCATATTACGCGCTATGTACCTACCTACGTAGGAACGTTTTTTTATTCATGCGAGTTGGTATTTACGACGTTTTTTAAAGTTCAAAGGATTGTTATACATTCGTTTCAAATAATAAGTTCCGTTATCATTACATAGTATAAAACAAAGTCGCTTTCTCTGTCCCTACGTCCCTATGTACGCTTAAATCTTTAAAACTACACAACGGATTTTGATGCGGTTTTTTAATACATAGAGCGATTCAAGAGGAAGATTTATACGTATAATTAAACCGTGCGAAGCCGGGCGGGTCGCTAGTAATACATGTAAAAATTTTAAACTCTGATAATTGGATCATAGAGTTTTCTGAAGTTTCTTATGACGCAGTACTAGCAGTGGCCCGCGGCTTCATCCGCTTTGAAATTGATGTTAAGGCCTAGAACTGCGTTTATTCAAAATTTTATCTCGATCCGTTCAGTAATTGTGAGGTGAATAGGTCACAAGCTTTCGCATTTATGATATAAGTGTGATTGACTTGATGCGTTAGTTATCGCCTACAAATAAATTATAGCGAAAACAAAATGGTCGTATTTATTGGTTTATTTTTCAATTGATGTGAACAATCCCCATTTATCTTAAAATAGTTCAGGACCTGATAAGAGGATCACGAGAACGTCGGATTTGAGTCGAAGGCGAAAAGTCACGGTGTCCAAGTCGTAGCGATTTATCGCAAAGATGGATCAGAATTTATGAGATAAACTTACCGACGGTTTATGGTTTTAAAGCTAGCCGAGGGCTAGGAAATGATATACTGAAAGACATTTCGAAATCATAACACGTTTTGATGCTCTATTTCTGTTGAAAACAGGACATCACTTATAAACATATTTCTTAAGTATTTTTGCTCGTTCGTAAACTACTTGAGACCTAAAAGTAAGGAGTCAAAATACATTATTAAATTTAACTTCTTACAGAAAAGCTCTTAAGCATAATGTGAACCTTGTTTCCAAAGTTCTTACAAAGGTATAAAACAGAACTCTTGATTTTATTCCAAAAGTGATACAATATCTTTTACAACCAAACCTACTGTTTGGAAACCTCACTTTGTTTGATGCAAACGTTTAAGTTTTAAAACAAACTTTGAATGGATACTGCTGTACTAACAATGCGAATTACAATTCAAGGTGAATTCCGACCGAAAGCTTTGCAAGCGTCCAAAAACTGGAATAGTTCTCGAGATGAAACATTTTGTTCAATTGGATGAATAATCCATGTCAGCGGTACGGTACCAGCGAAAGTAATGCTAAGTCGGATGACCCTACCGATTAGCATACATTAGTGATTCAGATGCGAAGTGTTGAAGCGAGGTGACAAATGTTTGGTGGAAATTTGCAATATTTTTAAATGTTGTGATGCGAAACTATGTAAAGTAAAATAGTTGTGGATTCGTTTTACAATGTTTATTTTCACTTGATCTTGTCTTGTATTCTAGATATTTATCTTTTTTCGCAATCCAAAGTAAAGTGTTATAGATACTGGATAACTGTTTTTTTACTAGTATCTGGCCGCGGCTTCGCACGCGTGTATCGATGGGATCATTTCAGGGCTGTTTCTATTAGATGGGAATAGATTTCTGGGAAAAAAGTAGCCTTAGTCTTATACCAGGGTAGAGCTATATCTACCTACTCAAAAGTTCAGCAATTTTTGTGTAAAAGAGTAACCTTTCGCGAGTATAGTATTAGTAAGGTTATAGGTACACATAAAACACCCAGAATACCCTAAACAGACTATAGATCGTACAAATATTCTTCCAGAGTAGGGAATCAAACCCAAAAACAGTATCTTTATTTCTTGTAAGCTTAAAGAAATAAAGATATTGATTTAGATAATCTATTTGTTTACATGAATGTAGAGCAAGTAGAAGAGTGTACAGGGGGGTGAATCACTATGACATAGGAGATTCCACGTCCGAATCCTGTGACGTCACAATGTGTTCTTAGTACGGTTTTGTCCGAATCCACGCCTCTCTTGTTTTAGGTGTTGTAACACGATTGGATTGGCCACAGTGAATCACCCCCAGAAAACAAAATGTCATAATAATAGAAATAAATAAATAAATGAATATACTAATAGAAAAAATCACAGAATTTTCTGTGACGTTTGTCTAAAAGACGCGCCAAAAGTATCAACGTTTTTTATCGCCTTTGTAGGACAGGGGGTTATTCTGAGTGTCGAGAGCGACCTTCTGTCGGGCTGGCGCCGACGCTAGGCACGTCCCGCCACTCCGCACCTCTTGATAAAGAATTTCATTATCAAGCACGCAGCTTGTATTACGATGACGTCCTGATTAATTCGGTGATCTTTTTCATCTACTTTCTATTTACGTACTTTGCAATCAAGTACAAGTATTCATGAGGCAAATTGATTTTCTCAAAACGGAGATTTCCTGTTCTATTTATACGGTTCCGAGATTTTCTGGTAGTTAGCGTTTCCACAAATTAAACCTCAAATCAGTTACGTTTATACTGAAATAGAATTATCAAATTTAATGTTTCGTAATAGTGTAATTTCACTGTGATTTATTTTGTATTGGAACTGTTTTTGGGTTCTACTTTTCTTAGCCTTTGCTTGCTAACACCTGTCAGATCCTTTGAAGCTATCAAAGAAATTAAGTTTATATTAGTCTGGCAAACTTTAAGAATTGATCAATATTTACCTTCAAACGTTGCTCTTTGATAGAAGGGGGTAGACATTCCTTTTGCCTTGTCTTATTACAGGAGCCTGATGAATTAATTAAAACCTCATTATGAATGTATTTAGACTTCAAAGAAATCATTATGCATAAAGGCGGAGAGGATTGATAATAGATCACCCTGATACCGTAATTAATTCTGCTACAGGCATAGATTAAAGCACTTGCGTTCAAGCAAATTTGAACCATCTCTACATAGACAAAATAACTCACGAAACTTTCCTTACTTCTTTCCTAAGAGCTCAATTTTCTTGCTAAAACTTCAGCTATCACACCAACTCAATTTTGTTATCGGATTTGACCCCATGTGCATGGAGGTTCAATTTTCCATAACGGTACACATCAGATGACTTGATATAAGCTTACGTAACATGTTAGGACTGAATTTCAAATCACCTTGTTTTCGATACGCCTGATGCCTAATATGACTGAATACTGTTATGTCCGAAAAGTTGAATGACGTCAGGATTGATGTATGCAAGGAGTGTAAAGAAATCGGTCACATCAGCCAAACTCGATGTAGAATGTTTGTAAACAAACCGCCCATACTTAACCTAAAATCTGTTCTGTTGCCGCGCTTTTTTATATGCAATTTACATTACTTGTCAATTTAAGATCCTTCCTTCACTAAATATTTCGTACACTCACATCTAAAATTCGACGCCAAGCAAGTGAAATTTAGTTTTTTGTGTTGTGGCTTGTTTACAAACATTCTACATCGAGTTTGGCTAGTGTACTTTGTTTTTGGCAGACGGAATCTACCCTGCTCGTATCCTTACTAATATTAAAAACGTGAGAGTTTGTATAAATGTTGTTACATTTCCGCAAAAACTGTGGAACGGGTCGGGCTGAATTTTTGAATAGACGCATTTTCAGCCCACAGACTTAGCACATACTTTTCACCCCATAAAGCAGTACCCATGGGATAAAGTAAACCTGAACGTTTCCATCGAAAAAAAAGCTTGTGAAGTAGCGAGCATATACTAATAAGTACTATATTACTAAATGTACTGTAAATATAAATCACTACATAGTATAAAACAAAGTCGCTTTTTCTGTCCCTATGTCCATTTGAATGCTTAAATCTTTAAAACTACGCAACGGATTTTTAATGCGTTTTTTTTAATAGATAGAGTGTTTCAAGAGGAAGGTTTATACGTATAATAAAACCGTGCGAAACCGGGGCGGGTAGCTAGTACTATATAAACTAACTCTAAAAAAATCATCCTTAAAAATCTCCGATATTTTACGTTTGCACACGCTATGAGCATTATTGGTCTATCATGAGCGCCCTTTCTCTTCGCAAAAACGTTGATTGCGATTCTTTTTGATTTATGAAAATTATAAGCGTTGCTCCTGAGATTACGAAGGTCGATTAATAGTGTGGATTATTCGTTGCGAGCTCGTTACTGTACGGTTTGATTGCTCTGCTACAGGAATACTAATGGTGCCTTTGATTGATTAATTGGACGCATAAACTGGCCTTTAGGGCGTTTAGTAAACTGGCAACATTATAGCTATTAATGTTGCTTGGAGTTGCGATACGTCTTTTGTAATATGTAAAGATGACGCAAGGACGTAAGTGCTGTGTACGTGTAGTTTAAAAAAGGCCTCAATAGATAAGCGGTTGAAACCTACATAAATAATTTTATGACGCTTAAATTAGGTTTGAATTTTATGGCAAAAAATATTATTTTTCTGCCGTAGGAAGTGATTGAAATTGGTTCACTTCGATGATGAGAAAATCGATTTTCACGTTATTTCGTAGCTTTATGAAAACTATTTTCACTTTTAAATTTGTGTTGTCTAAGTGCTTATTTCGTAAACCTATTGAAATAATGTTATTGAGATCTGATAGAGTTCTATTAATCTGCAACTAAACTAGTTTCTGTTAAGGTAGTAACTAGCAATAGCAAACAATTTGAGCAAAGGTCGGTATTTAGCTGCTCTTTGACTCTACCTCTGCAAAGACTGATTCGGTAAATAATTGAATAGACGCGTTAACCTAGTTGGACCCCGCATTTTCAGGTAATTAGTACTGTGCCTTTTGTGGCATTGATCTAACGGGAACTGACTGTTGAAAAATTTAAGTAGAGGAAAGGGCTTATTTCAGTTTGGAGTAAGGACAATTCCCCCTTATAGGGGATAACTGGAAATTTTATTTTAGTAATTTCTGGAATTCGCCCTTATAGCTATTTCTCATTTCAATTTTCCTCCCTTGACAAAATTAATTCAAGGCCAAGGGGGAAACCTGAAAACTTTATAATAAAAACTCCCGAATTCCCCGTTTTTTCTAGGCCAAATATTCGTTTCATGTCGATTCGATCGAGTAAATGTTTAACATAAATTGAACTAAAAAGCAGAGCCTCAAAAATATACTATGAAAATTTCATAGGTGTTGTTTTTATGAAGCGGTATAACAACATTAACAACCATTGATAAAGTGTAACACTCGAACATTTCCCTCATTCGTTGAATAAAACATGGAAACGACTATTAATCCCAATGTTGATATAACCGCCGATGGGTTATTTAATTATGAGGGAGTGGCGGCTTCAGCTATTTGCGCGTTGATAGTAAAGTTTGCTAACAAAATTGTTCCAAACTTTGGGACAGTCCCGCGTGTTTGTCAAAAACTCGCCCTCCTATCTGTCGTTAGGACGCTCTTAACGTGCTTCATTGGCTTTGTTGTTCAATTTAACTTTACTTCTACAAAAATAAGCCTTACCTTTTACCGCATTTCGTGGAATCGATATTTGGAGGTCGAATCCGTATCCGGGCTCAACGCCTCTAATCCGGGATAGCTGAGAATGAGAGTAAAAGATCCATCGAAACACTCGCATCTATATTATCATATGAAGTGTGATGTGATAAAGTATAATGTCGGAACAAATGCTGCGTCATCATCATGTACCCAAGCTCGGGTAAATTCGCCAATCTCCGACCCTAACGATACCGGATTTCCGGTTGACGGCTCCTTCTTGCTTGCACAATGATAATAATAAGTCTACGTTAGGGTATCCTCGTTATAAGCAATCTACGGAAGTGATTTGGTCGTTGTTGCGTAACCAAATATATAAATAAACATATTTTCTGCTATTACATTTTCGCCGCCAAGGACGAATATACTAGTTATAGAGCTCCCTAAAACACAATGCTTGATTTGAAAATAGCAGACAGTACTGTTTTCCGTGATTGTAGTCAACAAGAATACAAATCGAGTCGAAGTTTTAAATGCTAATATTTGCGATTCAAAAACAAAGTTCCGAATTTCGGCTTCGCAATGCCGATTAATTGGATTCGTGGCGACTAGTAGGGCTACTAAATAAATGCCTATCGGGGCGGAGTAGTGCCTTTGTATTAAACGTCGACCGGTTCACCTCTTCAAGGATAAAGTAGTTTCACCGGGCCGAGCTTAAAAGCGTCCGTATGTTTAATAAACCCGCCGGACATTCTGGCAGCGGTGCCCTAATTTATCATTGTTAGGGGTACCTCAAACGAGAGCAATTTCCGTCTACAATTCGTTTTTTCTTTCGATAAAGCTCCTTCGCAGCAGTCGGATTAAAGCTCATTTGATATCGTCCAATTAGGATGGTACCGCTAGAAAAGCTTTCAAGGATATCTTGTCGCGTAAGACGAATTTATTTTTATGTATAAGATTGCTTTTGTAATACAAAATATGTATAGGTAGGTATAATACTCCTGATTTTAATTATATGATAAAAAATAGATATCTTGAAAAATATTTAGTTTCAAGCCTTGTTTTTTTATCCGAAAGCTTTTGGTAACCGTAATGGGTATTTTCCGAAATCCGGTTTTATATAATAACATTATTTGAGCGTTATCAATGTAGCCTATTTTATTTGAGTGAATTTTCTTGCCTTTTTTATATTTCCTTTATAATTATAATGAACATAAAATTATTTCAAAACCATTGTTAAAAGCTTTTTTATGTTACCAGATGAAAATGTCACACACATTTATCCCTTAGTCATGATGTATTGAAATATTACTAAGTAGCATACGTCATACGCTTTTCAATTTTAAGGTACCTAACAGTTCCTTTAAAAGTCGGAAACTGGGTGTGTGAAAAGATACTCTAATAAACATGAGTTAAGATTGTTTGTATTACGGAGCAGCATACATTAAACACATTGAATAAATAAAGCTGAACAATCCACACAGCATCATCTAGCCCCTCAGAGCGTGTTTTATGGGTACTAGATGACTGGTTACTCAATTTAAAGCTTATATCGGTATTCGTGACGATGGCAAGAGGCCCGACGGTATGACACTAGTCCCATGGGAGTTGGGGAGGCCCATTGTGTGGGACGCTACATGCGTCGACACACTTGCACCTTCCCATCTTTCAAGGACATCCACTAGGGCTGGTGCGGCGGCAGATCTGGCCGAGGATCTCAAGAGGCGCAAATATGCAGGTCTCGACAGAACCTACGCATTTGCTCCCCTTGGATTCGAGACCCTAGGTCCGTGGGGTACCGAGGCTCTCCGGGTTTTTAAAAAATTATCTGAGCGTCTGGTCGATGCGACGCGTGACCCGAGAGCTGGTGAATATCTGGCTCAACGCATCAGCATTGCCATACAGCGTGGTAATGCAGCCAGTGTCTTGGGGACGCCTCCGACTGGTATTGACATGGATCAATTGAGCTACCTTTAGACTGTTTGCAACCGTCTGCAGTTAGCTCAATGGTTTCAATTGTAAATACTAGTTGTAATTTTTCTATTTCTTTGCTTGTAATTTACGTTGTTAATAAAGTTCGTATGTATTCTTAATATACATAGAAAAAACTCCCACACCCCGGTAGATATATTTGCAGATCCTAAATAGTTATTTTATAAAAAGAATAATTTGTCCCAAGGCGGGAAACGAACCCACAATCTCCTACGTCGCAGGAGGACCTTCGCCCGCCGCGCCACATGGGGTGTCAAATATAGTCTGGTTTTATTATTAAACTTTTTCTTCGACGCAGTTGAGCCACGAGTAACTGGCAAAGGGAATATGAACCTCATCACATTATTCCTGAGTATATATACAAGGTGCCACGAAAGGAGTCTGTTTCTGGACCCCGAGAGGATCAACTTCTCATATACGATTTTCTGAAATTCGAATATTTTATTTTTTTGCAAAAAATAATCTTTTATCCCATTTCGTGTTCATAAACACGTACTAATCTTTATTTAATCATCATCATTCGTATGCATTATTTAATTTTAATAGAATAAAATATGTCACAAAAGATTTTTTTAGCAAAACGATTGTTTTGGCATGATATGATTAAATACTATATAATTTGAAACTTAAAAAATATGATACTATAAGAATACGGGTAAACGAACACTATTGTGAAGAAACAAAAAAGTCACTATGTTTAAAGTTATTAAAAACAATCGAAATTCAAATGAATTTAAAACAAAATATGTTTATGCTCTTGGGGTCCAGATTCACTTCACACTTACGGCTTAGTAGACATTTAACGTGGCACCCTGTATAAAAGTTTTATTTTGCTCCTAGACACAATTAAGCTATTTATTCTTTATGTATAAAGCATAAATTGCCTCGTTGCTGGTCGTAAAATGAGTTAATTTACTTTTGAAAACGCCTTGTTAGTCTCAGAATATTCTTTGCTTGCAGTTCCTTTGTGGTTACGTAATCCTTTTCGTCGGCTGCCAAGCAGTATCTTTGTTCCCAATTGAAAAACAGCTTTGTTGTTAAACTTGTAGAGTTTTTTCATGACCAGCACATGTAAGAACTGGCAAAGGTATATGATTTTCGAAGAATTCTTGAGTTTACCTAAACGTACATAGACATATCATTTACATTACGTTGCGTAGATTTGAACCAGTTCCAAAACAAGAAAGAAGTAATCAACTAAACAGTTTATTTCTATATTTATTTATTAAAAGTAAAACCAGAGCCCAATTAACAGACTAACAAACAGATGGATAACAGTAAGCATGTTGAAAGTTTTCACGCATAGACAAACAGTAAATAATAAAAAAGACAATAAACATAATGCGACTAGCCTTTGTTAGTTGAGGCAAATAGGGTAACTTAAGTCTTCCCATCTACCAAAGAAGAAGCTCACAAATAAAATAAATCTTTTCTCTGACAATCACTCGAGAAGAAAGCAATACGATCCTGTCATATTTCCTCGTCTGACCTAATTCCTTTATTTGCAGTGACAAAGTTCATCCGCATTGGCATCGCTGACAAGAATGACAACCCGCCGTACTTCGACAAGGAGTTGTACGAAGCAGAAGTGGACGAGAATGAAGACATCCAGCACACGGTTCTTACTGTCACCGCCAAAGACCACGATGAATGTAAGTACATACTTTAAAATTCACATTCGCGATTTTCTGACACCTGTATTTGGTATCGGAACATATCTATCAGTAGTAGAAATGTTATACTCGTGATAAAACTTCAAAATAAATGCAAATACAGAATATAAACGGCCGCTTCTAATGATTCTGATCCCACTGACAACGCAAAGCTCTTCAGTTTTATGTTTTACAGAGATTCTAAAATTTCCCGGACAAAGAAAAATATTTTAAATATTTATATAAGTTAAAGAAAAACAGGATTACGTTTTATACTGCGCACTCTGGGTAATATTTAAGAAATTATATAATACCAACATAATTATACTTGTGATATCGAAAAATATCATCTTTTATGAGACTTGAAGTGAAGGAAGCGGATTCAAGTCCCGCCGATGTTAAAAAAAATGCGATTTTATTTAAATACTAGTTATTATGAATCAGTAGGCATAATACAAAATACACATTATTATGTTTTAGAACAACGTGTGGGAAAGCAGCTGGTAGAAGTTGTTTTAGATAAAGTTAGTTGTTAAAGTTTAGTTGTTCTAGTTTTAAAATAAAATTGATTTTTGAACCGATTCATATAAATCTCTTTGTATAACGCGCCTAACAGAATTTTTAACAACGTAGCGCTTTCTATTTTAAAAAGTTGATATTTTAAAACGTTTCGCCATTGTAGCACACACTCTTTTTTACTTTTATATTCTAACTTATTTATTACGCATTACTTTTTTCCGAATGCCACGGAAAAATCTATTTGTATCTCAATCATCCGCTAGCCTAAGGCCTAGCCTAAGTTGGATAGTTGATTTTGTACATGCAAATCTTTATAAGTTTTTGATTTAAAGAAAATTATAAGCTTTTGGAAATAATTTATTGTTTTGTAATTAATGCGTCGATATTATACTAGTATACGGGAAAACATACACGATTGAGACAAAGGATAGGTATGGTAACCTGAACTACTTAACAGTCCGGGAGGTCTGTTGAGAACAGCCAATAAAATCCAGCTTGAATTCACTGATAAAAGTTGGGAAGAGTTGGGACGAATGTTGTCACAAACAGCAATTAAAACGAGTCGACTGTGTCAAACAACATTGACAGCTTTACCAGTAGTGTAAACTGCACTTTTTTGCTCCGGAATTTTCCAGAAAATCGATCAATATTTGAGTTAAACAGTCGTTATTGAAAGAAAAATTTGCGGAAATCTTGTATGTGTACTCATAAATATCAGAAAAAAAGCTTTACCATTAGTGTAAACTTTACTATCTTGCTCTGGAGTTTTCCAGAAAATCTATCAGTATTTGAGTCAAACAGTCGATATTGAAAGAAAAATATGCGGAAATCTTGTATGTGTACTCACAAATATCAAAAAAGTTGCGTGTTTCTCCTTTCCCAAAGGGTATCCCTTTTACTAAGACTCTGCTGTCAGTCTGTCTGTCTCCAGGCTTTATCTCATGCACCGTGAAATGATGATTACACTGATTACAATAAATAAAAAAAAAGAATATTATATATTTAAGGGGGTCCATACAATAGACATGATTTTTTGCCGTTTTATATATAACTAGCCCACGGCTTCGTATGCGTTGTTTCTTTGGAAACTTTACAAAGCTATTTCTATCCCAAGGAAACTGATTGATGGGATGGAAAATAGCTTATGTTTTATTCCAGGGCTCGAACTAAGTCTATTCAAACTCTTAGCCCGATACTTTAAGTAGTTTTTGCATGAAAGAGGAACAAACCCCCTTACAAACTTTCGCCCTTATAATATTAGTAAAGAAGGATGGTACAGAACCCTTTGTACGCGAGTCTGACTCGCACTTGGCTGGTTTTTATGTTTAAATTACCAACAACTGAACCTGAGCACGAGTAGATATTAAATCTATTCGCTATTAGACAAAGCTTTAAGTTTGCAATTCATCAACGCCAACTTCAAACATTTTCTGAAAATCCCATTTTCGTCTCACGCTCTAGGGTTATACCCTGTTCAAACTATTCCTACAAACTGCACTATTATGGGTACTTTCAGAATCGAATCCGCTACTGAAAGGTAACCGACGTTGGTCCGGTAATTGGATTGAGACTTTCGTGTTCTTACCTGACCTAACGGAGGTCGACATTGAAGTTTCGGGACGTGCCGAAACACAATATTGCCTAGTCATAGATATTTCGCATTTTTTTACCGAACCTACGTGAGTGTGGAGTTCATCGTAGCTTTTTCCACTTCGATACACTATCGATACACTATCGATAGTGTATCTATCTTCCACATAGATAAACTATCGATACACATATCCAAAAGTGTATATGATCTCTCTTGTGTGTTCTGTATAGAGATTGCTTTGTGAAATTGCGGGGGTAGGTTGAAGTGTGAAACTTGAGTCTAGCATAGGACTCGGAGTCGACATTAAACGTCGTTGTTGCAAACAATGTACGGCTGGAGACTTCATCTATTTGTGCACGATTTTATTTGTTCATTGTTTTTAGAGTTCCGTACCCAACGGGTAAAACGGGACCCTATTTCTAAGACTCCTCGTCTGTCGCCAGTCTGTATCTCATGAACCGTGAAAGATAGACATTTGAAAATTTAACAAAATGATATATTTCTATCGCTGAGTTGATGTTCCTAGCACTTTGAATGCCACCACAAATCTACATGTTGGACCCCTCCGTCTTGCATTGCTGAAGCTTGATCATACAGTGCATTCAAGGTTTTGAACAAAAAAACAATTTTTTAGGTTTTGAAACCTTAACATACTAACCTTCCGAAAATAAAACTTGAACTAATAATAATATAAGCTTAATTTGCAACTTAGGTACATAAAATATACCTATAACAACAAATACTATATAATAAACAAAATAAAAATGCAAGGGAGCTGCAAAAATGCATTTTATGGGATACATACAAAAAACATCACTTTCTAGACGTTTTTATAGACTTACCGAACCCTCCGTGTGCGAGTCGACTCGTACTTGGTTTAATTTACTATTGTAGAATTGTAGATACTCACCAGGAAATATGAGGAATATAATACTACGTATTCCTTTATTTACTTTGTTTCTTCAAGCTAGTTAACAGCAAAGTTTCAGTATCTTTAAAATACATTTTCTATTATAGTTGATGCTATTAAATTGAACAACGATGAACACGGGCATAGTTTTTTTTTAATTACTTGGTCGATTCCAAATATTTCGTATTTGAGTTTATTTTCTCTCGGCTTTTGTCCTAATGCTTTGTTCTGCTAAGGCATTGTTTGCTTCTTTCGTGTCTGTATAAAAATATTGTTGCAATCACAAAAAAAATTCACTATACCTAAATCATATTAACCATCAAACAAACTTCACATAGTTTAAGGTAAATTTATAACAGTAATTACTATCAAAGTTAATTGTTTATTCTTGTAAAATATGCTAATTGATTTATAAATAGAATGTTTCGAAATTAAACGCCCAATGCGATCACGTAACTACCGCGTTGTTTACGTGATGTTTAAATAATGAAAACTGCAGTCAAAGTTGAAACATGGCCCCGTGAATATTGGTCGGAATGCCATCGAATAGCTTGGAATATTGCAAATTATCACATGCCTCTCAAAGTTTTCCGTTAGAAGTGTACGTAAACTGCAAATACCGGCATGTTGCTTGCTAAGTGGTATCGCGCAGGTTTGATCGATTATCTTCGTCGCCACGATACATTATCACGGAATTTTTTCCCTTCACTTCGTTGCTACCTAAATACTGTCTCGACCTTATTGGGCCAATCTTTCCTTGCCTTTTCATAATGAAGTTCTACTGAAAACTTCTCTGCCTGGCTAATATAATTAACTCACGATAGGTATAATGCTGAAAATTGCTCTCTTCAGCGACGACAATCTGAATTGATGAAAAAATCTCAGGTAAGGTCCCTTAAGAAACCGCTTGGCTATTACTTTCCTCGAAAACTGTAAAGAATTGAAGGTACGAGTATAATAAAATTTTCTTTTACTAGGATCGTAAATCTTAAGCTGCCGAACGGTGGTCGGTGTCCAGCAGTTTGTTTTCGACGTGAGTCAGGTTGGTCTCAATACGAGAATTGATTTATGGGTTTGCGCAAATGACTCAGGTAAATTGTTGATGTGGACAACCGCCAAATACATTCTACAATTGCTTTGGTACACGTAATATTCTGACTATTCATCGCAACACCTGCATTTACCCAAGAAGTAAAGAGCAATAGATTAAAGAAAAATTAATTAATAGTGGAAAACCTTTAGCGGAGAAAAAAATTAATAAAGAGAAAATTTATTAATAGTTTTTATCTGATGTTATATTTTATTTCAGTTTACAATTTAACTTGTCTAAGTGCTTATTTGTAAGCCTAAGTTATTGATTTTGTGATTTCATGCAAGCAAAAATGGTTTATTCGTTAGATCAATTAAATCAAAACGAATATATTTAATACATTGAATTCTGGTCCTTGGAAAACTTGTAAATTCTAGAATTTTTTAAAAGCTTTAAGAACACTCTGACGTTCAGTTCGAGATTTTTTCAATCATCTATTATTTTCTGAACCTTTCCTTTTCAAATATTGAATGAATATCTTTCATCAAAATTATTAAAGCAGGATTGCTATTTATGCGTTTTCGTCTACTCAATGGGCTTGATTGAAAAATTCTGAAAGCTTTGTGGATATTTCTAGGAGCTTTACTTTAAGTTGGAGCAAAATCTGGCTCTAGATTTTCTATAAATAAACTATACGACTTTAAGCAAAGCATATTTAATTAAATTACGCGTTACTTCATGAGCTCAAGAGTCTGAGCGGTGCTTATCCTCAAATTTGTAACATACAGTCTTGTATTACGACGAGACGCTGGCATAAGTTCGAACCGCAAGCCAAGCAATTACTGAGAATAAACGGTGCTATAACTACTTGGAACATTCGTCAATTACTACTGCCGAGCTAAATCCGAGATATATGTTTATTTTGGTACATTTTATAACTATACACCGAGTTATGTCATGTACCTTTCTGTAAATTTGTATTGGATAATTTCAACGGTCTTCAAAAAGGAGTCTCAATTCGACTGTTTTTTTTATGTGTGTTTTGCCTTTGCCTTTTTTTCTGACTGGACCTTTTTTTGTTGATTTTTTATTTTATTGGTTCTTTTTTAAGATCAAGATCTGACCACTATTTTTTTACATGATCCCTTGGTGTTCAAGGTGCCCATTTTATGATACGAAACATCTGAAAACGCAATTATAACTAAGAACGAACGTGCATTCTTAGAGTGTTTCTACATATTATATGTAGACAAAAACCTGCGCATAATGTCACCTATGTCGCCTTTTATTCGAATTGAATATAGAATAAAGTAAAACAAAGAGAACTCAAGTAAATTTAACTAGAAGGTATGACTGTTGTGCAAGGACTGAAAACTTTGGCATTAAAATAAAGTGTATTGTAAAACATATCTTGTATAGTATTGTATCACGTATTTCAATTCTAGTTCTGGGACCCGAAATTGAACTGGGAATTGGAAAGGGCCTTGTATCAAACACAATAATGATATTTGATGTCATGGTCAACAAACTGTGATATGATCACATGGATCTTATGTGAAATTATAGGATTGTATTGGACGATTTTGGGTCAACTTCAAAACGGATGTTTTTTTAGTTTTCACTCTAAACTAAACGAAATTCTAGTCTAAGAGGTTTTATATTATTTTATACATAAAATCGAATACTAATAAAATACCCTAATTTCTACATAATCGTGAAAACCACGAGCCATCGGGCCATAATGGATAGATTAAACTAATAGAGGTCCTCTTAGTACATATTACATTAAGTACCTCCTGTGCGATTCGGTAGCTAAATTTGAGTATGAAATGTAACGGCTTGATCTGTAGAAACTGACCTTCTCATATCCCTGACCTGAGCTGCCTTGGAGGTGTTCCCGGGCCCGGGAGATATGCACAGATTCTTCGTGATGCTGCACTGACACTAGATTGTTCAATTTCACAGTGATAAGGTCTTGATTTTGAGTATTTAGTATTTTTGATGGTTATCGTGTGCGCGGTCGATGTCCGGTCTTTTTTCTTGTAATAATGAAGTTAGTTGCGCGCGCGGCGCTCGTGCGCGACCCCTCTCGGCGGGGCGTGGAACTATTCACTCCACCAAAGTCGCAAGCTTTTTGGCGGGAAGATTTGATCGTTCTCAAACCGAGCCGTTGAAAGTAAACCCAACATTTCCCCCCACCGAAATCCGATAGGATTTCCCAGTTACGATACCAGGACAATTGGACCTTGATATAGTTGAAAATTAAGTTGAGTAGTATTAAAAATTACAATGTAGCAAGTGGACTGTATAATATAATAATAGTTGAAAGTATTGAAATAAGATAAAATATATAAATTAATACATACATGCATGTATACATAAAATTGGTAAAAGTAGATATATGTATATGTAATTATTCGGTGTCCTGATCTAACGGGAGCGGACTCAGCTTTGAGACCGGACGAGTAAACTCATGATTATTCGCGGTTCGGACACTTACGACTCGTACGACGCCGTCCGGACCACTATGTAATTTAGAAACGCGTCCTAAAGCCCATTTCAATGCAGGTGCATCCGAATTTATAAGCACAAGATCACCGACGTTAAGGTTGCGACAGTTGGTAAACCACTTTTGCCGTTGTTGCAAAGTATGCAAGTAATCTTGTTTCCAGAGTTTCCAAAATTGTTGTGACATTTGTTGAACTGCCTGCCAACGATTCAGTCTAGAACTGGAAATATCTGATAAACTGTATTCAGGTACCGACAATAGCTCTCTACCTATGAGGAAGTGTGATGGAGTAAGCACCTCAAACTCGTTGGGATCGCTGGATAAAGCACAGAGGGGTCTTGAGTTAAGCACAGCTTCAACACGAGAAAACAGTGTACCGAGTTCCTCAAAAGATAAAGATCGTGTACCAATGGAACGTTTTAAGTGCAGTTTCGCAGACTTTATTACAGCCTCATAGAGCCCACCGAAGTTACTTCCGGTTGGTGGATTATGTCTCCATTTCACACCCCGAAAGGTAAGGTCGTTGGATAGACTATCTGAGGCACTGTTGAGAAAATCTGTTACCTCTTTTAGCTGTTTACCAGCTGAGACAAAATTAGTGCCATTGTCGGACACAATCGAATGACATAGACCTCTTCGCGCGGTAAAACGGTCAAAACATGCGAGAAAACACTCAGTACTTAAAGAAGACAAGACTTCTAAATGGACAGCTCGTGTGGCACAACACACAAAGACGCACAAATACGATTTGGATACGTGAGCATTTCTACGAGTCGATTCTTTTGTAGCAAAAGGTCCGCCTATGTCGACACCAACAGTATGGAAGACATGAACATCTTGAGAGCGGAACTTAGGCAGTTCGCCCATTTTAGGTTGTTGATTTGAAGGAGACGCCCTAAAGCAAGACATGCATTTGATTGTACGCGATCGAATGGCGCTACGCGCTGAAATAATCCAATATTTTTGATTAATTAAACTTTGAAGGGTGCGTGGACCTACGTGCAAGTTGTATCTATGGAAATGGTCTATCAAAATATTGGTGAAATTAGATTTCTTTGGCAGAAGCAATGGATGCTTTTTTTGATACGTTAAGTCCGATTGGGAAAGTCGACCCCCCACCCTGAGGAAATAGTGCGAATCTATGAAAGGGTTGAGCTTTCTCAAGGACTGACTACAATTCCCGTTCTTTGTTAACGCTTCTATGTCGTTTGAAAAATGATGTTTTTGGACAGATTTTACCAAGACGTCATGAGCTCTTCTGATGTCAGTAACTGAAATCGACCTACGTTCATGAGCAGCAGATCTGCAATTCCGAATGAACTGAAAACATCGAGCTACAACATTAAGCAGTCTAGTATAGCTGGAATATTTTTCCGTGAGATCGTACAGCAGCTCAGATGAGACAGTTCCAGAAATAAGGAGTACCGGTTTTGTAGTTTTAAGCTCAGAAGGAATGCAGTCTCGGAACTCGTCAATCGTCTTCACTGGCCATTGCGCTTGGTCTAGGTCGAGCCAAGCAGGCCCGTTAAGCCATTCGTGCGATGCTAGCAGAGCAGACGGTAAGGCACCGCGGGAGCATACATCAGCTGGATTGGAAACACCACTCACATGATACCAGTATTTACTAGGCACACTATCATTAATTTTGGACACTCTAGTAGACACAAATGTTTTGAGTGTGTGGCTGGGGGTATTGAGCCAAGCCAACACGACGGACGAATCCGTGAACAACATAGTCTCATTGACCACAAGACGATTACGCAAAATATTGAGGACATATTTGACAAGTTTGGCGAGCAAGTGTGCAGCCATGAGTTCTAGACGTGGAATAGTGACAGTTTTTAAGGGTGCTACTTTAGATTTAGCTATGATTAAACTGACTTTGCTCTCACCATCCGCGTTTTTAGATCGCATATAAACCACCGCAGCATAGCCACTAGTTGAAGCGTCACAGAAACCTAGAATCTGAATATAGGTATGGCGCACTACCTTGACATGGCGGTCATGCTTTATATTTGACAGCAATGGAAGTTCATCGACATATGCTGTCCACTGCGCTTCGAGATCCGATGGTAATGGTTTATCCCAGTCCAACTGAAGAGCCCAAAGTTCCTGCATGAAACATTTGGCAAAAAAGATACACGGAGCCACGAAACCCAGAGGATCAAATTGCCGACCTATTTGAGACAGAACTGTTCGTTTTGAGATAACAGGGTTAGACGGAGTGGTGGCGAAAGAAAACGCATCACATGCTGGCAACCACTGCAGTCCTAGTACTTTAATGGACAAGTTAGAATTATCGTCGAATGCAATTGGCGTTTCGCGATAAGTCTGGTCCAAATGCTCAACTACCTGTGGGCAATTACTTGACCACTTGCGGAGCATGAAGCCCCCAGCTTTTAACAACTCCATGAGTTCATGCTGAAGCTGCAGCGCCTCTTCTACGGTAGACACCGACCATAAAAGATCATCTAAAAAGAAAGCCGTTTTCAAAATTGGCGCTGCGTTTGGGAATTTGCTCGCTTCATCATCCGCCAGTGTGTGCAAGACCTTAATCGCCAAGTATGGACAACTAGCAACACCATACGTCAAAGTATTTAAAGCATACTTCTGTATTGGCTGGTCCGATGAATAACGCCATAGAATATGTTGATAGGGTCGTTGAATCTCATCGAGGATCACCATCCTGTACATTTTGCAAACGTCTGCAGAGAGGCATATTTCATGCAGACGGAAGTTGATTAACAGTTCATTTATATCAGCTTGAAGTTTGGGACCCGGTAGCACCAAAGAGTTGAGCGACATATTATTTGATGTCTTACCAGAAGCATCAAATACCACACGGTGAGATGTTGTGGTACTTGTTGGTTTGATAATGCAGAAATGCGGGATGATATATTTCGAATCCACGTTCTGGACATCACCAAGACAAGTCATATGCCCGAGGTCCTCATATTCGCGCATAAATTTATGATATTGAGTTTTCAACTCGGGCTCCCGCTCTAGCTTTGACTCTAAGTTGAGAAGTCGACGAGTTGCCATTTGGCTCGAGTCGCCGAGTTCACCAGACGGTCTGAAGGGGTATTTTACTATATACCTACCCGTGTCGCTCCGACGATAATCCTTCGCAAAGAGGCGCTCTGCTAACTCGTCATCAGGGCTACGACGTGGTACCCCAAGGGGAACCTTCTCAACCTCCCAGAACGAGTTCATTATTCCGTCAAGGTTCATAGTGAAACCACAGAAAGGACCTTCGTGACTTAATCCAGTACGCGCTTTTATTCTGCCGTGTGCTGTTTGATCTAGCTCAGTCTGACCTAAAATGACGTAGCCAAATACTGAGCTCATTGCCACGGGCAAACCGGATTCCAGCGGAAGTATTTTGTCACCATCATAGATGTACGGGAACAGATCACCTGCGATTAGCAAGTCGACTGGCGCGGGTTTGTAGAAAGCCGGGTCGGCCAACATCAGATCTTTAAACTCAACAATAGTTTTATCAGACAGGGGCATTGTAGGTAAATTACCTGCAATGTTGGTCACGATGACCGCATCAGTAGATAGGACGGGACTAGCACAGTGCCGCGGCTTAATATTGCAAGTAGTTAAACCGAACCCTCGCACTGGATTACCACCTAGACCGATGGGCTCGAAGTTGCATCTACGACGTGACAGCCCTAGACGTTTTGCACAGTCTTGAGTTATGTAGCTCGACATAGCGCCGCTATCAATAATAGCACGTACGGTTTGGTACTGGCCCCAACAATCTGCGACGTGTATAACCGCGGTGCCGAGCAACACCGTCAAAGAAGCCGAGCACGTCAATGCGATCGCACTAGAACTCGAATTTGCAACAGAGTCTATGTGCAGTGTGTGGTGATGCTTTTTTTTTACAGATCGTACAGAGTACCTTAGACGGACAGTCGCTGACAGAATGTTCACGTAAACAATTTTCGCACAACTTTAATTGTTTGATTTTGTCAAGACGCTGCGACGGCGTCAGGTCAGTGTACTCGTTGCATCGATAAATAGAATGCATCTTTTGAAACACAGTTTTTAACTAGTTCAGGAGCCTATGGACTCATTACTGCCTGTAAACCATTATTGTTGTGTCAATAAAAATCTTTTTTTTTACTTTTTTTTTACTTTTTTACAATACAGACACTCCATGGATTTTGTTGATTTTACAGGCTGGTCTGCATTGACAGAAGCTGACGACAAGGTCGCCCGCTGCGATTTCGAATTATTAGATTTTGAACCAGAAGGCTGGTTGACCTTTGACTGACTACGAGAACACGGCACACCTTTAGCGGGCGTGGAATTTGTCGTACTCTCTGACATTTCGAGAACGCGCACATGTTTTTCAATAAAAGTTATCAATTCGTCATACGAAGGTAGTTCATCCTGTCCTAGTTCCCGCTCAAGTTCACGCCTAGTTACGGGGTCAAGGTTACGCAACGCCACATAAAACAACAGAAACCCCGACAAATCCTTTATATCCAACAATTGGAGCGCTTTAATGTTTTCTTGATATGTCTGTAAGAATACATTTAGTCCAGAAACTGACTCCGTCATCAAAGGTTTAAAGTTGAATAACTTGTCGAGATAGGTAGTTGCTAATGCGCGCTTATTTTCATATCGTTTCACTAAAGCGCTCCAAACAATTTGATAATTATCCGCAATAACCGGCACAGACTTAACAATCGTCAAAGCTGGCCCGCTAACAGCTGATAGCAAGTAGTAAAACTTCTCGATATTCGCTATCTGTTTATTACTATGAATTAGGCTAGAAAACGTATCGCGGAAGGTAGGCCAGTTTTCAAGTTTACTGTCAAAAGGAAATAGCTCCAGTTTAGGTAGCCTAGCTTTGACCCCGGCGACTTCCGATTTCTGCTCGGCTTTATTTTGTGTTGTGTCGTTCAAACTATTTGAAATCCCACGAATGAAAAAATATATTTCATCGAAACTTTCAATCTCCTTGTATGATGGAACATAGTTAGGTATAAACCTTTTTTTAAGAACAATTATATTTAATAAACTTTGTTCAAACTTATCGCGCCAAGTAGGTAATTCGCTAAAACGAGCTTTGAAATCACCTAGCAATTGTGGTTTGTCACGAACATTTTTAGAAATCTCGTACAAAGCTTGAAGTCTCATAAAACACATTTCCTTAGTAGTATTATGTGGTTGTACCAACGTATCATACTCCTCGTCGGATGATTCCGAATCTTTAGCTTTATCACCTTTAGGAGGCATTTTGCAACGTAATAACTACACACGGCACGAGATACGACGTACAATGGCGGCCGGTCGGCGTAGTATCGGTAATTTACGTAAGTAATAATTAAAAATGATGATACGAAATACAATGTTTTGACTTACGAACCACGTTGTTATAGGACAAAAGACGTATAAAAATGAGTTTGCAATGGGTTTGAAACTTGTAACTTGGTTACTTATTGAGATATGACAAAATACGTGTAACGAAATTTAAAACAATGGGCCGCTCGAACAGAGTTCAAATTGAAAAAGTTAGTGTGAATTATGCCAATAAATACGTGTAAATGTATAGATATTTAGTTGTATTGATTCGTAACTGGATAATCCTGGCTCGAATGACCATAAATGTGCGATTCGGTAGCTAAATTTGAGTATGAAATGTAACGGCTTGATCTGTAGAAACTGACCTTCTCATATCCCTGACCTGAGCTGCCTTGGAGGTGTTCCCGGGCCCGGGAGATATGCACAGATTCTTCGTGAAGCTGCACTGACACTAGATTGTTCAATTTCACAGTGATAAGGTCTTGATTTTGAGTATTTAGTATTTTTGATGGTTATCGTGTGCGCGGTCGATGTCCGGTCTTTTTTCTTGTAATAATGAAGTTAGTTGCGCGCGCGGCGCTCGTGCGCGACCCCTCTCGGCGGGGCGTGGAACTATTCACTCCACCAAAGTCGCAAGCTTTTTGGCGGGAAGATTTGATCGTTCTCAAACCGAGCCGTTGAAAGTAAACCCAACACCTCCTTATGAGCATCCTCTAAAATACATAATGTATCTCCTTAATAATGGATACATAATGTTTATCTAAATTCAAACTAATTATGAAACTAAATAACTCATTAATAATGATGAAATTATTCACAAAGTATGACGTAACGTCAACCTCAAACCAAGTAAATAACGCAAATCACTACATAGTATAAAACAAAGTTGCTTTTTCTGTCCCTATTTCTCTTTGACTATCTTTAAAACTACGCAACGGATTTTGATGCGGTTTTTTCAACAGATAGAGTGATTCAAGAGGAAGGTTTATACGTATAATAAAACCGTGCGAAGCCGGGGCGGGTCGCTAGTTGAGTATAAACGTTAGTAAATGCTTGAATAGTAGGTATTTAGGTAAATTGCTGGGTTGTCACGTCTGCCAGGGCGCTGCCACTGCATTCTTAGGTATTAAAAACTCAGCGTCCCCAACAGATGTTGCACCAACGACCAATCCAAGCGGGCCTTGTAATGTCCCCGTTTCTCTTTCAAAATTAAATCTCAAATGCCTTGTGAACATTTTCGAGTGTTCCATCTGTCGATTTGACTAAGTAACCAAAAATTATACGGCTCTCGTGAAACTTAAACAAATATTCCCCCGACATTAGTAAGTTTACTCGTCATCAAAATATCGGTAGAGAAAATAAGGCGGAAAAATATTTGCTTCATAAATAGCTGTGCGCTTTTTTAAGCAAATTGAAATGTTCAAGGCCTGGCGTCAAGTGGTCGTAACTGAAATAGCTTTTAAGATACTTTCCGTCAATGACTAGATGTAAGCAACAGATGCCGCTGAATAATCAGCTAATATCAGCCGCCGCTGTGGCAATGATGCGCGCCATTTACCACAAGCCTGCCAGTAAGTGCCTGTCTAGAACGGAACAGATCCCATGAGTCTGTACTACAGTCGTTAGCTTTGAGAATTAAAATTGTGCTTCGTGTTTCGCAAGCAGAATTCCACTGTTATTCCTGCTCTGGCAGTTTACGTAATTCGCTTATCGCCTTGCCTACTAAGCTTCAACTTCATAATGTGCTTGTTAGTCATTAGCAAACGTTTGTACAGAGGCGTTCATTATTTGCTTACCCCCCCTAATAGACATACCAGGAACGAATCCTGCTGCTTTACTTAAACAATTTTTTGCTTTTTTTGACAAAGCACTAGTAACTAAAATAACAAAGAAAATTACTACTATTATTATAAAAGAAAAAAATAAGCTGGTAAGTAATGAAAATGATTTTTAAAACAATTGAGCTAGCTAAAATAAAAGCTATCGTTAATTTCGACTAAACTAGCAATCACAATCTGGATGAGTGGTTCAAGGGTCCGGCTTGTGTTCTAGGGTAGGATGTTCGATTCATTATACCGATGTTATTTTTGCTTTTTTTCACCTGTGACTTTATAGCATAATAATTGTCTATAATCTGTTTTTTACTAATAAGAAATAGGGTATGATTGGAATATAATAAACACATTTCAGATTTTATGTGATGTTATTTTATTAATACAATAGAAAGAAAGAGAAAATAAATTACATTACAATGATATTAACTTATATTAAGAAAATTTATTACATTTTCGGTTCCTTTTCACACAACTATGTTGTTTTATAATCCTTGTAAATAAAAGTCAACACACAAGTAGAACAAACATGTTTTGTTATTATTAGAATACCTATACCACAGTATACTGTAAGGTCTACTTTGTTATAGGCAGCATCTAATAAATTTTAACAATTTAGATCTCTCGTGTGTAACAGACCATTATTTACCCATTTACATTTTTAAGAGAAATTTGGAGCATCATTGTGCAATACGCTAAATGAAAAGCAAGCTAGAACTTCCATAGCAAAACGAATTTATTGTTTACTCAAAAATAATATCAAATTGGATAACCCTCGCTTGGTATACTTTGTTCTAGCCTACTTTTCATTTGAGATACTGGATAAGCAACGAGCACTGTGGTATCATAACTTTTTTCAACACTTGTAAATATTGTTCCCCAAGCGGCCGCCAATTTCTACGAGTTCTCCTGGGCCCATGGATGACATCCAGCCCCAATTACCTGAAAAAAAACACTGAATTTAGTTTGTAATAAAAAAGATGTTGGAAATTTACTAGATAGGTCATTTAGTCATTTAGTTTATTCTTAAAAGAAACTGATTTTGCAGCAGAATTTGCATGGTAATACTTATTATTTATATCACATCTTACCTTTGGTAATTCTGCCACTTGCTTGAACAGGTAGTATATTTTGTGGTAGGAGTCGTTTGTTTGGTTTCCTCCATAGTATTATCCGACCCTCCATGTCAGACATGGCTGTGAGTATTCACAATTTGTCTATGGCGTTCTGATGTGAAAACCCATGGGCGTGGACCCGATCACTTTGCCTTTACATCTTCAGTCAAAGCGTATCTCCTCACCCAAAGTTGAACTGTTATTTCCTTGAAAGTTAAATAAAATTTTAATTATCTATGCTCAATAAATACGACGAATCAATACAAAACAAAGTAAAAATACACTTACGCTTATCTCAAGCTGACTTGCAATAGTTTTATTAGGAACGTTTTGTTCGTGATTTTTCATAGTTTTAGTGTTTACAAAATTGCTTAAATGGCTAGTCTTTTTTGATATTTCAAACTGAACACGCAAACACAGTTTACTAATGCCATAACAATAATTACACTCCAGCGATGGTGAAACGATAACTTGACTGTCCTTCGTTACATAAAATATTATAACTACCCTCATTCATTTGAACAAAATTAATAAATGCATTCAACCGATTCAACTACCACCGTTAAGATAAAACTACTGGCTTAAAAATTCGAACTATGAGTCAACATACCGGGTAGCAGAAATGAAAGAACGGTCGACTGCGATGCGATAAGCCGTGGTTCGAATCTCAACTATTGTTAAGTTTTTGCACTAAGTTTAAGATTGTTTGAAGTTCTTCAACATTATTGTTGGCGAATATTTTAGAAATTAGGGGTATAGCAAATAGTGAACGCTACTGTACGTATTGGCAGCCTTATTGGTGTATGTCTCTACACGAAAATCATAAATAGGTACCTAAGAAGGTGTTCAAAATGTTTGTTTTGAATTACTTTTCTTTGAATATGTAAGGATTCGATTAAAAAATACGTTCTATGATTTCATTGTACTCGTGGTATTCTCTGAAAAACCATTTTAGTGATTAACATAGATCAAAAGCGTTATACATAAACGAATTTAAACACATAAAAGTTTATCAACTTAAATCAACTTTCAACAAAATAAGTCAATATTTGGAACAAAGCTGGCAGTATTTATGCTAATCTGGCCTCGCTAATTGTGTCTGTATTTATCTTAAACAAGATCGACTTAACATTCCAGGCTAAGCAATTGAAATGCTGCCTCAGCTGAAAAAATAATTTCAAAGATAACAAGTGTTGTTTAAGTCATACTTTTGTTATCTTAAAGCACTCAAACAAGTGAAGTTCAGCGAGTTTTCTCAGCTGGACCCAGCTTGGGTCTTGGGCCATTCAAGCACCCATGCTATTCAGGGTTCTTGTTTTTCCCAATTGAATACTTTTATCGCTCTCCCTTACCACGTAAGTACTTGAAGCTTTTTTTATGATAGACGTTTAAGACTTTTACTGCCTACACACAAGACATAAGAATACGTTTTACGAACTTACATACTGTGTATCGCATTCAAGTTTCCTGCTTTAGGTGCTTAAGTAAGGCTCGTAACCAACCACTTACGATATAATCAACCTAAGGTTATCTAACGATACGGCTTAGAATCGTACGTTGTAAAAGTCATAGGCAATTTGGTTTGGTTGTTATAGAGTTATAAAACACTTGGAATAGATTTCTCAGCAATAAGCTCGACATTTAGGTACGCGTTTCTTTAGTAGTCGGTTCTTTGAATTGGTGTTTCTAATTACTTCTAAATTCAACAACTGCGTTCTTAGAAAAATGTATTATTATATTTCATTTTTATTTTAAATGATAGTTATATTGAAAATAATTATGAAAAGGAAGAAACAAATCTTAAGTTAGTACGAATCTCATTGAAAGTTATAAATCAAGTCGTGCACTATCGCCAACTCTAATTAATTCTGCCCCGGGCACATTAATAACCTCCTTCATCGCATACTTCTTATGGCTTTGTTATCTTGTGTGACTCCTAGACATCATAGACTTAAACTCTTCGTTTCGTTGAACTATGATTTCTAAAGTGATAACTCGTTTAGGAAATACATAAACAAACAAAATATTCCTGTAAAAATGAAATGTGGGAAGTTTGTAGCTGGATAGCAATGTTCGTCAAAAGCTATTTGGATGCAATGTGACTTGAAAACGACAATATCACCAGAGAGTGAGCTAGATCTGCAATCCCTAAGTGCGCTTTCTCGATTCCTTTCTTGTTTTTCACATAACGGTATAGGTAATTTCTTTTATCGTTGAATACCCCACATTCGTGGAAGATTGTACAATCGTGGTTCAGTCTAAGCAATTTTCGAATTCAAGATGATCAAGAAAAGTTTAAGCATTCTCCTGAAAATAACTCTAAATCAGAAATATTTCAAGAAACTTCTAGCCTTGACTTACCTTGCTACCTGACTCTTGCCAACTTTGGTAATGTGGTGGTCTCCTAAAGTTTATATTAAGAACCTGCAGGCTATAATCACTGCAGCAACTGAGCTGTAATTACGGTCTGCTGCTCTTTGAATACCGTACGGTCAGCAAAACTTACTTGGATGGATAACTCTGTGTGCAGTACTTGCTTCAACTCAAAATTTTGTAGAAACTCTGTGTATTGCAAACATTGAACACCGATAGAAGCAAAATAGAACTTGCTTTAGCTCAAATTTCATCAGAAACTGGTCTATTAAATTGCAAATATTCGACACCGATTCGAAGCATTTTAGCAGACTTCCATCTAGATAGGTAGTGTTAAAAAATGTAACCGCACTTTGTAAGAGGGTTTATCCGATAAAGTGAGTCATGTGAGGCCCCGACCGTACCCTTTTAATGGATGTTATAAAACCAACGTCAACGGCCTACAACAGAATAAATTAAGCAAAACCCACTGAAATACTTGATAAATTGCGACGCGCCTCCTTGTGTTTAAATTCTCGCTTAGAGCGTTATTAACGCGTTAATTATATATCTCGCATCATACGCTTAATTACTTCGTACGTTTAATCTTCAGGATATAAAACGAGGTAACTCTTTCTTGGCAGCAATGCAAGGCAAACGTTTGCGCAAACATCCAGAAAACAAAGGATTTTCTCGGTAAGTTCAATGAGCATTCGAGTTTGTGCGGACGTATCTCAGTGCCCGATGTGCGATTTCGAGTTGATGTATAAATCAGGAAGGTCGTGATGGATACGCACCGGTCAACACACATTCACGTCAGGTTGGGTTCAAGCACCACTCGTCTGAAGTACCGTACTTGGATTGCGTCCGGCTTGACCCGGCTGTGACGTCATGCCGAGTGATTGTCTTGCTAATTTGCCGTAACGCGTACTATTAGGTTGTCGCACGCCTTCGTCCCCTAACCGCTTTTCATCTTCAGATTAGGACGGTTTCAACGTTGTTTCTTGCAAATTGGACACAGACATCGGTCAACTCCACAGACATGAGCAATAAGTGTGTTAAGCTAGGTACCTACATTAAGTTACCTACTATCGGAAAGAAATAGTTGAAAACGCACGAACTACTCGCAGATTCTTTTTATTTTTACAACTTCATATATAAATTCAATAACATTTTTTTTCACTAAGCGTTGAATTTCTCTTTCTGAGAAAGATAATGAGAGCGGTTCGTAATAATGGCGAACAATACATTGAATATGTTATTTTCATGCAAAAAACATTTCGATATTAATCAGTTTTTATAAACTGAAATGGCCAATGCTGAATAAAATACGGCTTACTCTGCTCCAACTCTAGTAACGAATCTGTGACAATTCTGAGAATTTATTCTTGAACGTAATTTTATGGCTTTTAAGTCACCTCGTTTTTAGACACATGCCACATTTATATTCTTTTTAGTCTTAGCATGTTTTAAATCAAAAATGCTTTTAATAATTTAGGTAATTTGAAGGCGAGAGATGATTTTCAGAATTTTTCCTAGCAGTTCTGAGTAGAAATCGTATTCGTTTGTCTAAATAAAGTTTGGATTTTATCTCAATTTAATAATCAACACATTGAGCGAAGCCGCAATCACTTAGAACTGAAAAGATTTTCGACCATTTTTGATTGATATTATTAAGAATTCCTGAAATTGAATCGCGTTTTGGTCGAAGTGACGTAATTTCTGTTCCCGCGAAAGTATTAGTACCTCCTATAATGAGTACGGCCACATTGGGTTTACCGAGCTCCGGTTGTCCTAACTTTAGTTGGTACTTTATATCTCTGTTGGCCCATATTCTACTGTGAAGTTAGTTCTTGCTCTGTTTATCTAACAGCATCCAAGACCTTGAGGTTTAATATTAAGACCATTTGAATGGTAAGACATTCTATATTTGGTATTGGTGCAGTATCTATTTGTACGTATAAAATCCAAAAGGTGAACGCGCTTAATAGCTGTAATACATACCTAAATAGATACTTATATGTTCATCATTATTTATTGATGGACATATAAGTATATTGGATTTTCCATTATTATTTATTTATTTATGTGTATTTTAGGTATTTACTGACTCTGAAATTTATTAACAAAAACGTATTGTTATTTATTTAATCCGGTAATCTAACTATCCAATAAAGCCTAATCCTAGCGAGTCCCTTGGTTTATGTACAACAGCGGGCGTCCACTTGTTTAGGAATGTACACTAACAAGCTTTTTACAGACATGTTGTAAAACAAAACGAGTTACCTTAATAAATCAAAACGCCCACTTCGTCGAAATACGAAGGTCTGTTTAGGCTGATTTTCTAGAATCGTATTAAATGAATTTAATAAATTTTAATAAATTAATTTATTAATTTCATTTCATTATAAACTAGCGACACGCCCCGGCTTCGCACGGTTTTATTATACGTATAAACCTTCTTCTTGAATCAGTCTATCTATTAAAAAAATAAACCGCATCAAAATTCGTTGCGTAGTTTTAAAGATTTAAGCAGTCAAAGGGAGATAGGAAAATAGGGACGGAAAAGGCGCCTTTGTTAAAGTTTTACCTCTATACCGTGTAGTGATACATTTAATTTAAAAGTGGTGTATTTAATTTATTTTCATAAATTTTAAATAAATTTTATTTTTTTGTTATCAGTTATTAAGGAAAATTGGGTTGGTTGATTCTTTTTAAAATTTTGATTCAACGTAAAATTATTTAATTTGTAGCTTTGTAAAAGATCGTAGCAGTCATCTACGACGCTACAAATTCGTAGCACTCAACTACGAAGCTACGAATTTGTAGCAATCTCTACGAAACTACGAATTCATAGCACTCATCTACGAAGCTACGAATTCGTAACCCCCACCTACTTAGCTACGAATTTGCTCCGTAATGCTACATGGCCGAACTTGCAACACTTCTCGTAGACATCACATTAAAGTTTTCCATCGTAGTTCATTTTAATATAAAGTTATTTTAAACTTCAAAATATCTTACTGCAAATCAGTTTCCTACAGCCGGAAATGTTTATTTCCTTTCAGGTTAAAACGTTTTTCTGATGATAACACGATTACAAAGTGCTTTCGAAGCGCGTAAAATACTTTGGTCGTTTTAATGCTAATAGCACATCCTTCTTCGTCACTCAGCATTTATTGTCACACCATTATTTTTCTCGGCGTTATTCTTAGCGTGTTTGCTGACGCGGTACACGTCAGGAGCGCTCCTCATTTGATGAGTTACAACACTGAAGGCAATATATCAACATAATAAGAGAGTCTAACAAAGCGGATGGATTCGGGTCAGCGTCCTGAAAAACATGCAACCAAAAAAGGGGTTGATTCTATTATGCTCGTAAGTAGTACAGTTCCCGGCAAAAAGTCGCAAAATATTGGTTTCCTCGTAGATCATTCGTATTTGATCCTTTTATTCAATAAATTTCCCTTTTTGACTACGTCAATACTGAATTCCTGTAATCTTAGGGTTTCCTGCTTGAGACAAATAAGCATTAGAACCAATTTTAGGGGTTAAAGTTTTAGGATTAGTTAATCTTGTAATTCTCTACACAAACTTGTCCGTTTTCTTGAGAAAAGTCGTTCTAAAGATACTTCAACTTGCAAGCGAATCAGTTAGGATTGTAGAAGTTGTCTGGTTATTATTCATCTACTTGAGTTGTTTGAGTATAAGATGCTTATTACAATATTGAAATCTCGAAATGCTCGTATAATGTACGCGAAACTCATTTATTACGACATTGTTCGACACTCTATTTAAATGAGTTTAGCATATATTTATTTTATCTAAGATAAATGCATTTCGTTTAGTTGAGATAGACATATTTAAATAAGTAGGTTACTAACTTTATGCGACTAAACAAGAGTTAATAGAATTGAAGTACATGGGTACCTAATTCATGTTATAAATAAATGATTGGAAGATTGGAAGAATCTTACATCTTAGAGAGTTGGAGTCAACGTTGATTATGTAATAATAACAATAATGAATGTTACAAGGGTTGTAGGTTCAATCAGCTTACACCCAAAAGGCGTGGCTGGCTAATTGATGCCACCAACTTTCGTAGATCTATTTCAACATTAATATATTGGACGAAAATATACCTAGTTAGATTCTCCACCTGACAGCACTTTTGTAATTGGATACATTTTTATCTATGTATTTGCCTATTTTAATGGTTTATAGGTTAGCTATTCATAAGTTTAATTTTTCTTCTCGCCATAATTCAACCAATAATAAATCTTTCGAGAACCGGCCGTTACAGAAATCTGTATATATTGTTAAAGTTTTATAATCATCCTGGTAATTCGGCTTAGCAAATACTCGATTAATTCCAACCCGACTTTGGGAATCCGTACCACCCTAACTAATCCGATATCCTCTGATTAAAACTCAATTGTGCCTTATTGGAATTCTTATCCTGATAAACAACACACGAATCCTATACAAACTACTTTCATTAATTACATAGCAAAGCTAAGGAATTCCATAGCTGTTTCCGGTGCTTTTTCGAGGTCACATTTAAGCTTAAGAAACAAATAGTGCGGAATTGCATTTAAATCCGTTTCTCGTCTGGCAGCTATTCCTTGCCTAATAAAACCAGTTTTTAGGTCACCTACTCTCGGTGGGTAAGACTTACGTTACGTAATAAGATTCCGATTTCTGTCGCCGGTACCAGGGCCGCAGGAGTTGAGAGATGGTGCTCGCTGCGATAATTAGCCACGTCAATATGCAGCCCGTGCTTCATTCCCCATTCTAATATCTCCCACGGGCTAAGTTTGCGGTTCGGTGGGAATGTCAGATAGACTTTTATTAATGTCCAAAATGATAACGACATGTAGCGGTCGCGGCCGACAGGATTATCGCGGCCAGCTGAATTAATAACTCGCTTTACAGCCGGCCCGCTCCTAACAATACATAAGCTCCTACACCAATTCCCTATTTTAAATTTTCAAAGGTTTGTGTGTGCTCTGAATTATGTATTTCGTTTAGAACTCATTTCCGTTACTGCAGATTTGACATAATGTTCGCTGTTATGTTGAGCATTTACAAACATGAACACGAACGCTTGTTTCTCTCCCGTCTCTCTGCATTTATTGTGTTTCGGATAAATAAACGCCCGGTTGGAAGGAAACACGCGTACTTTTTACATCACTACATAGTATAAAACAAAGTCGCTTTCTGCCCCTTTGTATGCTTAAATCTTTAAAACTACGCAACGG
This sequence comes from Eupithecia centaureata, assembly GCA_944547425.1. Taxonomy (NCBI): domain Eukaryota; kingdom Metazoa; phylum Arthropoda; class Insecta; order Lepidoptera; family Geometridae; genus Eupithecia; species Eupithecia centaureata. Next base: position 5,625,531 of record OX155694.1, read on the forward strand.
ATTTTGATGCGGTTTTTTTAATAGAAAGAGTGATTCAAGAGGAAGGTTTATACGTATAATAAAACCGCGCAAAGCCGGGGCGGGTCGCTACTTTATGAAATAAAACACAAGTGCTGCCAAATTATCTTAATATTTTAAAGGAACAAGGGATTTCTTGGAGACTATGCCCAGCCCAAACCGCTGAAGCTTGAAAGCTGAAGTTTGGAGGGTAGGTATCTTTTTTTATACAGGCACCCGAAATTTCACCCTCAAGGGGGGTGAAAAAGGGGTTTGAAGTTTTTTGGTGTTTTTTGTAATTCTTTAACCAGTTGCCTGACTTATGTAAACTTACAGAGCATACTAATATTACTGAATCCAAGTTTCAGGGTTTTGTTAAAACTGGAGAAAAAGGGGGCAAAAGGGTTATTAAACTTTGAGATTCGTAGTTTGGCTCCGTATTGAAATTTTTGTGACTTTTTAACTTAGGATGCTTATGACCTGAAATTTCAGTATGTACTGATATAAACATAGTAAAACTAGTGTTTCAGGAATATTAAAAAAAAACCTTACAAGGGTTAAAATAGCGATTAAAGTTATTGACATTTTTTTAGTAACCAGTAGCCCAATTTACTTGAAATTTACACAGTTTAGTTTTATAAGATTGAATATCAGGACATATACTCTACACGAGCGAAACCGTAAGAGGAAAGCTTGTAACGATTTAAAGAAATAACAGTTAAGAAAATGAAAACGGCTAAATACATTGTTATATACATCATCATCATCAGCCCATGTTAGTCTACTGCTGGACATAGGCCTCCCCTAATGAGCGCCAACATACATAGTTAATTACTGTGTCACCTGTGAACCGTTACTCGTGACATGACGTTAACCAATTAAAGTCCTGTCTGAAAACCAGCAAACAAAAACACACAAAAGCTGAGTCTGAACCTGTATAGCCGCTCACATCGGGAAAGACCAATCTTTATCACCCTTGAAACTAAACACACTGATAAAGATACCGTTTGTCTTTTTACATTGGTTAACCCATTAGAATCATATTGTATTTCCCTTATTAGTGTATCGCATGTGTGTGTGTATGCTATAAATAAATTCCTTATTCTTTATATTGACTCGTGATTACGTCTTTCCGTCACTCCATCACTCGTTCGTTGGAAGATTTATGTTGTAGCAATAAAATTTCCTCGTTTGAATAAACATCTTCGCCGCCAGCCTGTGTGACAAATTGCGAGGTCTCGCCGCCAAAAGTCGAGACGAACATTAGCTAGGAATAATTCTTTTTAACGACTGCTCTTGACTTGTATAATTATTCATGTAAGAACAGGGCTGGTGACTCCGGTTTCTTCCGATAAAGGAAATATAAAATATCTTTGAAACATGCAACATGAAAATGCTTTCAAATTTCTTGAGGATTTTATTTCTCTCAGCTTTATTTCCGTAATGTATGGGCTTGTCAGTCTTACTACAAAATATCAGATTATCTAGACTAGAGGACAAAAAAGCTTTGGGACGGGTTTTGCTCTCAAAAACTAACAACCGAACAAGGAAACTTACTTTGGACCTAAAAAAGATTAAAATGAACAAAAATCATAGCGTTCACTTTGTTCCTCAGTTTTACTTACCTATTTAATTTGAATTATCGGAGTCTACTATGGTCTAAACTCTTAAAAGAAAAAAGCACTTCTTTGAATATGGAACTTTGAAACCATCAGTTTGGGCCTCGGGTAAACCCCTTTTCAACATGTAGATAAAAGACCCAACTCGTCAAGTGGACTTTGGTATTCGCTTACATTTTGATAAACGATCACAGTAACGTCCTTGGTCATTGATTGGCAAATGTGATTTCGTGATTTGGTATTGTGGAATTTTTATTACGTCTTCGTATTCTAATAAATCAAAGGCTTTTAACGTCTTCTGGCGCCGACGCTCTCTGTTTTTCCTCGTTTCGTATTTCTTATTTTTATACACAATTATTATATCAAATTCCTACAAAATCTAATTCAAATGATTAATTGTTTTTATTTTTAAGTGTTTTTTTAACATTGTTGGTAATTCACTGAAACTGCGAGAACTCCAGATGCTTCTCATCATCAGGAACGCGTTGGTTAAGACACCAGTGGTCTAAGCACGGATTATTGTCTTAGGTTGAATAAACAAAAATGACATCGCATCGTCATCCATTGCGTAAATCATCGAAGTGAAAGTGGTGAAATAATTTCAAAAATAGAATATTTTCAAGGTCACAAGAAATCTTTAACCTCGATATCTCCTAAGCGGCTTGTTTCATTACATCTAATTGTTTACCCAGTGGCTCGAAAAATGTGCCTAATTCGGCGGATAAACGAAAAAATATACTTTATTCTAGCCAATATGGTTCGGCTTAGATTCCCATTTACTTTATCGAACAAATAGCATGGTTTCAGTAACAGAAACTAATTAAAGCGAACATCGGGACGTGTCGATAGGAGTTACGAATAGGAGAGGAAGCTTGATGCGAAGGTGGACGCCAGAGGCGTCAGGCTAGAAAAAACAACGTGAGTGTTTTTGTTTTTTATGGCTCCGTACCCAAAGAGTGAAACGGCCCTATTACTAAAACTACTGTTCATCTGTCACCAGGATATCACTACATAGTATAAAACAAAGTCGCTTTTTCTATCCTTATGTCCCTATATCCCTAAGTACCTTTGTATGCTTAAATCATTAAAACTACGCAACGGATTTTGATGCGGTTTTTTTAATAGATAGACTGATTCAAGAGGAAGGTTTATACGTAATAAAACCGTACAAAGCCGGGGCGGGTCGCTAGTATCTCAAACCGTGATGGTTAGACAGTTGCAATTTTTACAGATGATGTATTTCTGTTACCGCTATAACAACACTTTATTTACAAACAGAATAAAATAAATGTTTATGGGTGAGAAAAACGGAAAAAAAGTCATAACGTTAGAGTTATGATTTTTTTGCTGTTTTTATAAATAATAGTACGGAACCCTTCGTGCGCAAGTCTAAGTCGCACTTGGTCGGTTTTTTTTCTTTTCTTTTTATAAGCTTTCAGTGTAATCTCATCATTAGTTTTCTTATTTAGGTACCAGAGCGGAGAGTAAATTATTGTATGCTGCTAATATGCATAATTATTTAACGTTAATTAGCATTAAACAATAAATACTGCGAAATAACCACTATGTTATTTAGTTGGACGTTAGAAGTCAAGTATCGTGTTTCTAATTACTGATTTGGTTGAATAAACGAACATAGAAATAGTAGACTTCGTTGTTATAGAAATATTTACGTCTTTATTTCTATTATTTCGTAATTATAAAAATATTCTGTGAATATAACTATTTCCATTCATCTCTAAACTGTTTTTCAAAAAATCCATATAATCAAAAAAAATTTTTTAGTTTAATTCTTTATTGCACAAATAAAAACACAGACAAGGAAATCTTAAAACTAGATAATTTATTACAAAGGCAAGCTTAACCCTAAAAATATATTTTCATCGAGCCACACTTTGCCTCAAATAGCATATTTTTAATATAGTTCAATCTTATCTCTGTTAAAAAAATGTTCTTCTATTTGGAAGCTCCCAACAAACACACAAACTCAAACATATTTCGTAATATTAACGATCTGCTATGTGCAGATCTTATAAATGAACAAGCCGCAGACCTAATTCTAATTCGTAAATGGCCAAAGGCTACTAATGCTGCTAATTAAGTTTCAATTATTCAAGATTATACCCGGCGATTTCAGACTACGGGTAATCGATCACTGTGATATTATAATCCTATTTCAAGAGATAAACACATAATTGACGTCTTTCGTATTGATTTACACTTAGAATAGTCCATTTCCGGCAGCTTTCCCATAGGACTAATCGAGTCGAGCTTTTGTGCTACCCGAATTGATAAACTTTTATACAAGCTACACAAAATTTAATTATAACAATTAATTAGAAAAAGTTTTTTGCACAGGGCTCATACTTTGCGCAATGGGATTTGAAAAATTAAGGTCAAAACAAATACACTCAACGGGGTAAATATTTTGACTTTACCTGAACCTTTTGAAATTCAGAATCCAGGAAGGAAAAAGGTGGGTATCCGAATTAAGAAAAGGTAAAGAGCGTGCTCTCCCGGCATTTCTAAACAAGACCCGTTTACTTCCGTACCTACTCATTGATTTCTCATTACGCTGCGATCGTGCAACGCATTGAGAACCTTTGAACCCAGTCACGATATTATCCGGACGTACCCTGCTTTTCACTGCATCTGGCAGTATTATGCTCAGAAGCTACTGTGGAAGCTACGTACTGGGTGTCTTATTTTAAGAAGATCATTTGAGGATCGTATGATTTATAGTCGAATATTTGATATAGAAAGAGGTCTAGGAGAAAAAAGTTCGATAAAATATATTAAATTGCGGAAAAGTTCATGTAAAAGGAGGTCTATAAGAAAATAGTTCGATAAAATATATATTTAATTGAGCGTGTAAATTGTACAGTAAAATGTACAGTAAAGAATAATGCTAGATATAATTATCGACATCCTTTGGATAGTGTTAAATTTAGTAGGCAGTACTAATAGACAAAAAACAAAAAAAATCATGTGTTCTGTAATAATCTCTTTTAATCATCTCTCTATAATAATAGACGTTTGTGGCGCAGCGGAGCCCGCCAGCAAAGCCCGAGGTTCGATTCAATTGAATTCTTTTCAAAGGTTGCCTGGAAGAAATGACTCTTACCGATAAGGCCGCCATTGTGCAACTGTTTTAGTCTTTTTTGTTCTATTTTTATCTACTGTGGTGTGCAAAAAAGAGTATTTGTATTGTATTGATTAAATTGCATAAAATTGCTTCCACATAAATGAAAAGTTTAAGGATCACGACACGTAGCACGTAATGAAGCGCTAAATTAAAATTCGAAAAGCCCTATACCTGGAGCAACTACTGGCGTGTATAATCTCGTCGCAAAATTAACACCCTTATTATCACTGAGCCCCATAAACTGGGAGTGGAAGATACTGATAGGAGCTTGATGGTATTAGGATTAGGCAGGTACGTCACACTTGAATCACTAAATGCAGAAAGGGCACATCAGCGCGATTTTGAGATTTTCACTTTTTGATGGGATTGGTGTAAATGTAAAATACACCTGTGTAAAAACGGCATCACTGGGGCTGCTGTAACCATGTTTTTATGAAGCATGAAATTTTAGTTTCTATCAGAAACAGTCTTATATTATAAACGCGAAATATTGTATGGATGGATGTTTGTTCCGTCTTCACGCCGCGCTGAACCTAGTGAATGGAACATGCAGCAATTTTTAATAGACGTAGTTTTAGGCCTGGAATAAAAAATGTGCACCTTTTCATCCCATAAATTAGTTTTTATGGAATAGAAATAATCATTGAATGTTTCCATAGAAACAACGCGTACGAAGTGATACTAGTAAAAATATATTATAGGTTTGTCGCACTGACCCGAAATCCACATCAACACAAAAGACAGTTTCAATGATTTTTTAACAGGCGTAGGCCTGGAATTAAATATAATTAAGCTATTTTTAGAAAGCCGTGAGATGCATCGAATAATTATACCTCTAGACATAAAACGAACAATAACAACCTTAAAAAAAGTATATGTATTATATTTCTCCGTGTGTATCTACGTGTTCAGCATTACCTACATCTGAAATTATTACTTAAGATCTAGATACTCGTAAAAGTTGGCATTATTCCACTCTACCTAGCTATGGCTGCATCAGTACTTTCGAAACTAATAACAATTTCGAAATAAGCGTTGCTTGCCAAAAAATGTAGCCTATTTCCCCGTTTGATGCGTTCATAAAAATTATTACTGGGTAGATCGCTAGCATAATTAAGGCGCTCACATGAGGAACACTAGCGGCACCACTTATTCTATCATATTATTATTACGTTACATACATATTATTACGTTACAAAGGAATTATTTAAAAATCGAACGTTGCTTTTTTGGATCTGTTGTACAGTAGTGTTATTTTTCCTATTTTAGGAAGATATACGAAGTTGCTCTTGGTGGCCACCAAACTCAACCTACAATAGACAAAATAACACAAGCTCTGCTTAGTTTGGGGCTAAATGAGGCTGTGTGGCTGTCCAGCATTATTAAAAAAACTACCACAGATACATTAAAAAAAGCTTGTGAAAGGTATAACAAACAGTACTAGAGAATTTTGGAAATTCTTTTGTTCAACGGAAATATAAGAGAAAATAAGTGAGGGCGCCACTTTAGGTGCTGTTTGCGCCTTAAGGCAACTACGGCAAGGGCGTCAGGAATGCTGAGTGTGTGAGGTGCAAGATTAAGCGGTGCGAGGTAGCGACGTCAGCAAACATGTCTCCGACTGGTCTCACGTTCCATTACGGGCGTACCAGGCATTCCACCACCTCACAACTGCCTGAGGGTCTGGGGCTCTCATAGTTGTTTAATGTTCGCCCGGTTCATTCATTACTCGAGGTGACTACAGCACTTGGCACATAGTTTTTGCGGTTGGGTACGCTGCGGTTAATGTTGCATTTCTGTTCTATTGTTGTTTGTTTATGACCTGTTTAATATAGTGGGATAATGCAATTCAATGTTATTGTTTAGTTGTTTGAATCGGTCTCATCTTTCATTAGTAAAAGCGAAAATAAATAACTAATGCTGGGCAGTTCACACCGCATCATTTAGCCTCCAGCTAAGCAAAGCTTATGTTATTGTAACTAATCTAGTACTAGTCGTAGTGAATATAAAATTTTATTAGTAGAAATTTGTTCCGTTGGTCTGGGTGTTTTCTATGTATAATAAAAAATATCTATATATGTATATAATGTATCAAATATATCAATTAGCTAGTACCCAAAACACAAGCTTTGAGTAGCTTACTTTGGGGCTAGTTGCTGTATGAATTGTCCAGCATATTTATTTATTTTATTATAAACACTAGCAGTAAAAAATAGACATCGTTGATACAGCATTCGCCGATGTTTGTTTACTCTATAGGAGGGATTTACATGTTACAACGGGTGGTGAGTAAATCTGGGATACCTAGACTCAGTCACAATTTGTGTTACATGGTACAGGTATCCGTACAATGGATCAATTCATCATTGGAACAACATCTGATTAGTAGTTGGCGAGCAATCCCAAATAATGTGTGAAGCCTGAACTTTGAAGTCTGTGTATCAAACAATATACACAACAACAATATATAAGTACCTAGCTAAATGAAAAACATCAAATTATTCAGAACAGACTATACTTACCTACTTATCGTATTTATTAATTACAATACTCGAATCTTCTTTTTCCGTTCCTATTTCTCTGACAGCCTTATCATTACTCTCGCATAAATGCTACTTACATCGGCTAAACCGCTTACTAAATAAAGATCCATGATTCCCGAGTAATCGGTGTTAATCTAATGCGTGATAGGGAGGTCCGCTTCGGACCCGGGATTCTCGGATATTATGCCGGTACGAGCGGACTGTCCATGCATATTCATGTGACCGGTCCAAGGCGCGTATTAATTTGCATCCCAAACTGAAAGAGGCGTAGGCGCAAGCGACGCGACATGCCGGGCGATATGCATTGAAAAAAAAAGAAAAAATAGTTTATTAGTTCACAGATATACAGCTTGAAACTATTAAAATAAGTAAATAACACTAGCTTTCCGCTCGCGCAGACTACGACTTGTCCATTTAGCGAATTTGACTTGGGAGTTTTGAGTGGAACTCTCTGTAGCACTTCGATAGGAGGGCGATTTCGTTCGTCCAATCGGCGGCTTTTGAGGTGACATTGACAACGCCCTTTGACATTGCGTGTATTTAGTAAACGATGACCAACTTCAAAAAAGGGTCTGTTTTATTGTATGTATGTTTTTTGATATCTTGTTCTTAGGACTGATTTTAATAATTTTTATGTAAGTATGTATAGAGGATAATCCCAAGATGATTCCATAAAAATTATACCCCGTGGATTTGTATTAGTCCAGCTAATATTAAATATCTGTTCGCAATCGGACGCAATAGCACCGTGCGTATTCACATTAGTAGGTTTTTACGGAAGTCAAGGCAGTTCCTTTTCATAGAGCTCCATTATGAATTCATGTAAATTTGAGAAAAGTTACGAGGTAAATATGTCACATGTTGGTTTCGGTGGAATGTGAATATTCCATTTGTATTCTTGAATAATGTTGTACATTACGTTAAACAAATGCTGAGACTCACGCATACCTACTCTCCAATTTTTCCCTGACAAGTATTTATCCCTTAAAAGGGGTAGATAAAGGTTGTTTTATTTCATAAAGATTATTATCCATATTCCATACAAGTAAATAAAAAACAAGTGTGAGATCAGCAGTATACCGCAATTGTGTGCAAGAGCTGAGCATCTTTAACTCTTCCATGTAAAGGAGATCACCCAGGTTGGGCTAATATTTATTTTGCCGGCCAACAAAAAAAAAGGGTTGATTTGAATAGAACTCAGCATCACAAACATTTTTTATTATTACACCAAAGTTCTAAGTCAATTCCCTGATATTGTCCTTCGAGTTCAATGATGAACCTACCAGTTGCCTGTATATGTTTTGCATAATAACTACGTGCCTGTTTGAGTTGGTATATACCAAGGGCAAATAAAATAAGTTCTTCTTCCGTTAACATCATCATCATCATCATCAGCCTATAATAGTCCACTGCTGGACATAGGCCTCCCCTAATGAGCGCCATAGCGCCCTGTCTTCAGCTTGACGCATCCAGCATCTGCCAGCAGTCTTTGCGGTAAAACATTGCGATATGGATAACGAGAAGACTCGACGTAGTTTTCCAAACGGATCCTCCTCTTGGCCTCCTTCTCGAAATTGTTTTTACCCAACTGCATAATCTGCCCAAGGTAAGTACTCGGAAACGATTTCGAGAAGGTGGCCTTCTACGACTACCGGTCCTGGATCAATTTGGCAATTGGTCATGACTTTGGTTTTTTCCAAATTCATGCCAAGACCGATGCGTCGCGAGGTTGATGCTAGGCCGTCCAGCATGTGGGTCAGCTCCTCTAGCGACTCCGCCATTAAGACTATGTCATCAGCGAATCGTAGGTGTGAGATGTAATTGCCGTTTATGTTTATGCCCTTACCTTTCCAGTCCAGAGTCTTAAGCATATCTTCCAATGCGCTCGTGAACAGTTTCGGGGATATGACATCCCCCTGCCTCACTCCTTTGCGCAATTGGATGGGTTTAGACTGCTGGCCCTGTACTTGGACACTCATAGTGGCGGCTTTGTAGAGACACCTCAGCACCTCTATATAAAGATAGTCTACTTGGCATCGCTGGCTGTAAGGATTCTAGAACAGCCCAGGTTTCGACGGAGTCAAAGGCCTTTTCATAGTCCACAAAAGCGAGACACAGGGGCTGATTATACTCTTCGGACTTCTGTATAATCTGTCGCACTGTGTGAATGTGGTCTATGGTGTCATATCCTCCGCGGAACCCGGCCTGTTCCGGTGGCTGAAACTCGTCAAGTCTCCTGGCGAGACGATTCGTGATCACTCGCGAGAATAGCTTATAGACGTGGCTCAGGAGTGTGATGGGTCTATAGTTTTTAAGGAGGGTTTTATCGCCCTTCTTAAAAAAGAGCACCACCAAACTCCCGCTCCACGCCTTAGGAGTTCTCCCACTGTGAAGGACGGTATTAAAGAGGTTCTGTAGCTTCTGTATAACGGGGGCTCCTCCTGCCTTCAGAAGCTCTGAAGTAATACCGTCTTAAAAAAAACAAAACTAAAACTTCTCGGTGCCCGCCATGATTTGGATTGGATTAGGTCGGAGCGTGGACTTCATCAGACGGTTTCTTTCAAGCTTTAAGTTGATATTCAGAGTGCCTCGGAGCATTCAGTGATCAGGTATTGATCACTGAGACATCTCTGAATATGTGCTTGCTATCCGTCATGATAAAGTCGATCTAATTTTTTGTCACGGTGTCGGGGCTTTACCATGTCCACTTGGCTTTACCATGTCCGCTGGGGCTGTTTCATAAAGAAGGAGTTAATTAAGAACAGCCCCTCTTTCTCAAGGAAGTTGACAAGCATTTGCCCCCTGTGATTCCTAACTCTATAACCATGCGGGCCTATTCGGGATACGTTGCCAGTCTGGATTCCCACCTTGCCGTTAAAGTCCCCCATAACAACGTTGAAGTGAGACTTAGTGGTGTTGTGTAAGGCTTTGGATATGTCTTCGAACATATCCTCCACTTCATCATCCGGTTGTGCCGAGGTCGGTGCGTAGACCTGAATTACCTTCATGCTATACCGCTTAGATAGCCGAAGGATCAGGTACGCTACCCTGATCGACACACTGGAGATTTCTTGAACGTTGCTAGAGAGGGCCTTATTGACAAGGAAACCTACGCCACCCTGGGATGTTTTATCACCCTCGCGAAAGTAGAGAAGATGGCCCGAGTCTAGGGTTACGGTGTCCTCCCCTTCGCTACGGACTTCACACAACCCTAGAACATGCCATTTAATGTTCTCTAACTCCACTTCCAACTGCGCTAGATGATTGTCAAGCCTCAGAGTGCGTCCGTTGTACGTTACCAGGGTCAGTTTAGGAATTGTGTGGTAGCCTGCAGGCCGGTGATTCTTAGCACCCCCTGCCCCGCCGTTACCATGGCCACTACCATAGCCAGGAATAGCGAGGCGGCCGGGTACGGGGGGCCATTTTTTGGCTTTTGTATTCATTCATTTGGGGGTAATGCCCATAATCCCCACGCTGCTCAGGCGCAAAAACCTGCTTCCTGCTACCTTTTTTATATCTAACTTGCACATTATTACAAGAAATATAATAAAAATTAGGTTTTACTACACAAATATAATGGATGTTTTGAGTTAGAATATTATCTCACAGACTTGACTTACAGCTTTAGTCTAGTAATAAAAAGTGTTCATTTTGTTACACTCTATTATAATATTAAGTTTAATTCAGGTGGCCGGCACTTTCAAAATTAGCCCAAAAATGTATGGGAGCTGGGTGATCTCCTTTGGTTTCTTTGTTTCTTTAGGCGTGAGAAAAAAATCATAACCACACCGTTTTAGGACTAGGTGATACTGTGTGGATTGTCCAGCATAATAATTAGCTGTGTACCTCGGATACGCTGCCATGAAAATTGATGAAAAAAACACTGTATATTCCAGGGTTAGTACTCAGTCTATTCACAATTTCAGCCTGATCCATTCAGTAGTTTTAGCGTGAAGAGGTTGGTAACAAACACCTATCCATCCATCCATCCAAACTCTCGTATTTATATATCATATTTTTATTTATAATGTAAGTGTGATATTATCATAATACAAAATTTGAAATTGTCTTTCCCTGATACAGTTCCTAAACTTAACTGACCATTAGGCCATTAATATCGGCCTGGACGCCAAAATTATTGAACATATCCTGCAATTTATAACCGCCATTCGTGGCAAATAATTACATTTTTTAATCGTAACTGAACGTGGACCTGAGTGCGAATAAATCATGGAACACTACGGACCGTGTGAGATTACGGATTGCAATTTGCACTTTACAGTTAAAGCTGGTTAGGTTTGTTTTTCACTACAATGTATGTTTGAGTTTTGTTTGCCCCACTGGTCGTTACGTAGTCTGCAAGATATTTTTGGTGAGCAAGAGTTTTATAAAGCAGATAATATAATTTATAAATTCATCACTACATAGTATAAAACAAAGTCACTTTCTCTGTCCCTATGTCCCTATGTACGCTTAAATCTTTAAAACTACGCAACGGATTTTGACGCGGTTTTTTAAATAGATAGAGTGATTCAAGAGGAGGTTATACGTAAAATAAAACCGTACGAAGCCGGGGCGGGTCGCTAGTAATATATAAATCACTACATAGTATAACAAATATACAGAAGTCATTTCCCACTGTCTGTTTGTCTGTCTCTATGTATGCAGATCTATAAAACAACGCAACGGATTTTGATATATTTTATTAGATGAAGTAATACACCCGTGCGAGGCCGGGGCGGGTTGCTAGTAGATAATAATTAATAAAGTAATTCGAAAAAATTTTTCATTTTCGTTTAAATCCAATGTTAGTTTACTTTACATACACCGAATTGCGATAAATCCGATAATGTGTACATATAACACGTTTTGTGTCGTGTTTTGGGAAAAGCGAGTGAAACTTTGGCATATTTTCCCATTAATTCCTGAACAGAAAAGGGGAGGAATGTATGTTAGTCGAGTTGTTTCTTTCGTTTGTTGATTTATTTCGGTATCTTTTCTGCACATGGTGCGAATCGTTGTACCATGTGCTATAACTGTCTAGTACACACACAGCTCGCGTTTTGTACATTACATCTCATTTTCAGGTCGTCGGTTACATACATAACATTTACGCTGTAATGCATACAAAAGTTATCCGCTTCGTTGTTTTATTTATTGTGACTTCATATGTTAGTGTCCTGATAAACATGAGACAACTTAAGTCTTCTATCTTTCGTTTTACCTCTTGGCAAAGATATTTAATGTCTTTGATGATAGTTGTTTTGGTAAGTTCAAAAAGGATAATAAATGTCGACCACCATTATTCCTCTCACTGACATCGTTTTGGTATACAGTAATCATGTTATATTCCCTGACATTATCTGTGGGGACGGGATTGCGTGCCAGAATGGAATAGCATTAGGCTTTATCAAATGAAATATTTGGAGCTTCCTGTTTTATGTGAGACTATTCCAATTGATACTGAAAATAAAAAGGTTTAAAGCTTAACGAGTCTACGATGCGATCACTACGGTAGGCGAGGCCTAATTGTATGCTATCTCACCTGACATGGCGTGCAAAAGTGATAGACTAAGATAAAAGTAGTTAAATTAAATGTTTCGTGCTAGGATGAAATGCTTAATGATTAATTACTAAAACAACCGAGTAAAATGTGAATAGACTTTAACATTACGGTATAATAGAAGAACTACTCTTTTCAAATAGATTTATTTCCTTTTTTCCATCTTTTGAATAACTAAACTTCATTGAAAGGGGCTTTCTTTTAGAGTTTCTCCGTACATTTATTTTTGCCCAAAGTAAGCCTAAAATCGATGTTGAAATACGAAAGTTTAGAGGCTTGTATTTTGAATAAATGAATGACAAACGTTTATTCTGATAGATAATTACACTTTAAAATTAGAGCTAATACAAATATACAAACAGTCAGACACCGAAAAAAGCCTAGTCTAACATACAAATTAATATAGATATTATTTAAATATAAATTCTAAATTTAAAAAAATAGATGCGTCTTTTAATTGATGTGTACACTTGAGTGTACTACTCTATCAAAATATGAACTTTTTTCACTGTTTTGGTTGTGTGTACACAAACAAAAACATTACATAGATAATGATGAGATAAATAAAATATTCATAGTTTTGTATTGTCAAAGAGTGTAGTTACACTTCCATGTGTTTATGGAAAGATGAGCGACTTAACCATGTATATATATGTACCAAGATCTCATACCTATGTATGACTAATGAATATTAAAATATACTTTATTTCCACGGAGAAAATTAGATCCAAAAGTTTAGATTATTCTAAACCGTTGACATTTAGAATAACCTAGATACATATACATGATAATGAATATCAATAAAATAAAAAAACAGTATAAATTATATCACTGTGCTTTAAAATTACAAAGCATTTACCGAAAGTGTTCGAATAATAGCAGATCATTGGTTTTAAAGAAATAACTCAGAAATCGGTTTCCAACGCTTTACAAGTTCTTTGAGATTCGCTTCGCTGGCATCGAATGTACTTCCACGGAAACTAATTAAAACCGAACATCGAGCAATCTGGCGAACTTCTGCGAAACCCAATACTGTTACAAGGGACATCAGACAATGCATTGGATACTCTGAGTACTCGTTCTCTATGAAATAGTTTTGAGTCCTTGATTACTTCTCTGTTTTGTCACACTATCACTTTATACTATAAAACAAAGACCCAGGTCTTTTGGTTAACACGATAGTTTCAAAAATCGAACGGATTTTATCACGCAGTGTTCATCCATGGGTTGGGCTATTCACAGGGAAGTTCAGGTAAGTGTTGTTAATGAGGGATATGTGAGAATCGGCTGAAACACGATGACGATTGTTGAAGAAGCAGATAAATCATGCAATAAACAGATAAGCGCTTTGTTGCACACTCAGCATCACTTAACCTAAGGTATGCAGAGATACAAGATGAATGATATACTTAATACATTATGCTACACAGGTCTATTTTTTACTATATATATATATATATAGGAAACACCCAGAACCCCGGTACAAATACTAGCAGATTGTACAAACATGTGTCCCAAGGCGGGAATCGAATCCGCTACCTCCTGCGTCGCAGGTGGACACATCGGTCGACTATTAGAGTTTGATGAACGCAGTGTTACAATTTTGTTTCTGTAAAAATGTTAGGCTGTTTTGCTACCTTTACTGTATTTATAACACAAAACTAAGGCTGTGTCCCCAGTAGGCAAACTGTGAGCGGCCGACTGAGTGAGCCGCAAATTTGTGGCGAACAGCTACAAACTCAGATCAGTTTGCGTGCGTATCGCAAGCACTGGAACCTGCGAGTCGACCGCTAACTGAGACAGTCGGCGCACGTATCGCTGCAAACTGCGTACAGTGAGCGCAAACTAGCAAACTGTGAACACTCAATTTAAAATATATGGAAGGGCGGACTGAACTGATACGCCGTAAACTCAGTCGGCTGCTCACCGTTTGCCTACTGGGGACACAGCCTAAAAATAATTAAATAAGCAAACGTGATCCAAGGCAAAAGTATCAATTGTCCCGGGTTTAGCGACCACGTATCAGCGACAGTTCACTCACAGTTCAGTGTAACATATGCTAACTGTACCTACGAAAAGTTTTCCAAACTACGTGATTTGTATACGCTGTTCGCTCTCGCAGATTTCGTGTCACTGAGGTCAATATGGCGCTCGGATACGTGTCTTGAAGTCGACTTCGTATTCTTGGCCGTATCAAGTAAATCTTATCACTTAGTACTGTTTGAAGTTTGTACTCACATACATAATTCATGCTCATGTCAGTATGTGTATGTATTATTATATCTATTTATGTACGGGTATTCATCGCGTTTATTCGTTTATGCGTTTATACACCTATCTTTCCCGATGTTTCGACAGGTTTACACACTGCCGTGGTCACGAGATGACGGACCCATATATAAATATATATAATAATGTGTTCTGATCGCGTAAGTTTAAAAAACTGTAAATGTGTAATGTAATATGTAATGTACACGTTTACACACACTTTTAACACGTTTACCCCAAAACATGTTTTGAGTGGAGATCGCGACTCGGCACACGTAGTGTAGGATGCCCTCTAGCTAGGTGGGATGACGATCTGCGAAAGACTACCGGAAGATGCTGGATGCGACTAGATGGAGACATGATGTCATGGCGCTCATTAGAGGAGCTTATGTCCAGCGGTGGACCAATATAGGTTGAAGATGATGACTCGCATACAGAACTATGTGTTGTGGCTAAAGAAACAAATCATTTTCTCCCGGATCTAGAGATTTAAAGAAGGTTTACCTTATTTTTTTGTGCAATAATCGGTTGGATATTGATCAGGAAAAAACTGGTTCTCAAAAGAGAAAACACGGTGACTCATTAAGAGATATCTGTAACCAAAAGAACTTAGAAGCTGACATTTTGCATGAAGGTTCCTTTTAGGACGTAGGCACCCGCTGAATTTTGAATTTCTGTAAATTTTTATTCTAATGTACTTAGTTAAAATTCAGTCAATGGGGTATTACTAAAGCGAATGATATCGCGAGCGAATCAGGTAACTAGTTCGTTTATAAAATACACGAAACAAAAGTTTGTGCTATTTAATGATATAACTTCAGTATTTGTAAGGTTTATCGGACTGCATGTTTGAGCAAGACAATCTGTTAGCTTTGGCAAAGGTACTCGTAGCTTGTTTTGATCGAACTCGCAGTTGTGGATCCACTACCGCATTCTATGCCCCGACCAAAGGCAAAGCTCGAACGTTGGTCTAAATATCAGTACCTAGATTTACACATAAAATGTAGTTCGCAAGTTATCGGTATATACCGATAACTTGCGAACTACTGTATAATGTATATATCAAACGTGTAGGTGAAATAAAACGTGTTCCAAATGTCCGCCAAAGTGTACATAGTTCTCTAAATGCAAATCGCATTAGGTGTGCCTGTAACGGTAGCTGTACTATATTTTTAATAAATTAATAATTAATTTTATGGAAATTCCTTAGCGGGTATCTGTGCCGTAAAATTTATAGTATGAGATCCGACTGCAGAATTAGCCCGCTCGCTCATCCCTTTTTGCTTGAAACCAAATTTTTATGAATATTTGTAACTAGGAGAATATATACATATATGCTAGGTTGCATATCGGAATTTGGCCGCAAGTATTTCTAATAAATTTATGTTTCACAGATTTTTGGAAGAAACTTACGTTCACTTATTTTTAAATAAAATAACGTTTACATGACGGCAATTTATCTAAAGTTTCTAAAAAATCACGGTTGCCGTTGCTCACTTGGCCGCACCTCTTCGCAGTCAGATTTAAATAGGTGTATGTAATTTCGAAAGATATTTACGTTCTTAACATACATGCATGAATTATATATCAAATTAAAGCAAAAAAAAAATCTCTTTATTATCATGTAGGGTTGCCTAATTAAATCCGGCCGCAAATAAGGATTGCCTGCTGTTAAAGATAATAAATATTCTGGTAAGTTTTAATAAAGTTGGAAATTAAAATATTTTCTTTCTTAATTCTCTGTGTTTTCGTGCAACGAAACGAAGATGATACGCTACAAGTATACCTACTGGTTATCCCGTATGTGACCAAGGCTAAGCTATAAAGTATTTTGTTTTCTCTTCTTATTTTTATTTATCATTCATGTTTGTTTTTACTAGATATCCCGTTCACAAGCCTCTTAACATTCCAGCAACGTATCCCCTTTCATGCAATCTTCCCTGTATTTGCTCCCCATCCGGAATGCATAAACTATTTCGACATTATATAGGTTGAATATTTTGGTGCCTGTTAAATTTACCTCCATATTTTTACGAGCCAAACTAAAGCCCGTGATGTAAAAGTACTTCAACATAGTTTGTAGTATGGAGGATTTGAAAGCCAGTGGAATACGTGAAAATATGGCATATCGTTCACATACCTATACTTTTTCGCCTACCCTAACCTACAAGTCTAGTATTCAATGCTAGACTTTTAAGGGATCCGTACATAAAAGATAAAACGGGATCCTATTACTAGGACTCCGCTGTTTGTCCGTCTGTCGACAGGCTTTATCTCACGAACCATGATAGTCGACTTTTTCTGACAGTTGAAATTTTCACAGATGTATTTCTGTTGCCGTTTTAACAACGAATGCTAAAAAACAGGTTGTTTTTCGCCCTTTTTATATAACGGTACTGAACCATGCGCAAGTTGGACTCACACTTGGATGTTTTTATTTTCACTTCATCAAACAACGTTCAAAATAGGCAAGGACCCATTCGCAGTGGTTGGCTGGTTTATACTTGGTCAGGGTTGATATTGTGAATGCTTTGCGACTTCAATCCGTGCACGTTTGAATCAAAAAATGACGTATTAGGTACGTACATTTTTGAAATATTTTTAGGGTAAATTAACCAACCGAATTTTAAAGATTGTAACATTTTAGAAGATGCTTATCTTATCATAATGTTTTGGTGAAATGTGGCCGTAACGCAGCCGCGATAATTAACTTGTTACTTGGGTTTGATTTGCATGAATTTGGCATACTTAAGACAACCGATAAGGCGCGGTGGGCGAAAGTCTGCCTGAAACTTAGGAGATTGCGAGTTCAGTTCTTGGCAGATGATGCTGTGTGGATCGTCCATCATTGTTGTTTTATATTTTTATAGAGTGAGTGGGGGCAAGATGAAAAAAGGGGTAAGACAAAAAGTCTTCAATAACACCAGATTAATAGTACTTATTACAGTGCTGGCAACATCGTTAGGGCCACCAATTTGTTACCTAGCACAACTCAGTCAGTGGTTGCGGCTGAGAACGCCTGGTTGTGTGTAAAGTGCAATTTTCTAAGACAGTGTATTTTTCAGGATTCACAAAAGTGATTTCATCTTGCCCCGTGTCTTGTAAATTAAATTACAAGGCAGGTACGAGTGTTTAATTGAAACATCTGCCTATTATTTTTTGTACATATTTATGTAATTATTACTAAATCTCTCTATTTCTCGTTTTTAGAATTTATTTCAACTTTTCATCTTTCCCCATTTACATTTAACGGGGTAAGACAAACATATCAAAGTCTTAATCTTGACCCTTTTTCAGATTTCATACTAAAAGCCAGATATCCTCAAACTGTATCTTTGTGTAAGTTTCAGCAAGAAAAATAAGAAATAAAATAAATATTGCTGAAAGTAGTAAAACAAAAAATAACAAGAATAGGGTAGTTATGCTAAGAAATGTGAAATAAAAAAAGAAATCCAATAGAAAAAGAAAATACTTCAAAAATAACAAAAGAAAAAAATAAAGAATTATTTATGGTGATAAAAAAAATATTCATATAGGTTTCATGTGAAATAAAAAAGTTTTCAGTTTTTATATGATTTTTCATTAACAGAAAATATTTTTTTTTCTTCAGTCAAAACTTATGCAAATTGGCTGCAAAGTTTGAAAATCTCTTCTTCAATCTTCCCCCAGTGGGGTAAGTTCGGAATATATTATATTTTTAAATTTGTTATATCTTTGTTAAAAATAGCTATTTTGGCACTACAGTCAGTTACAACTTTTTAAATTACTTAACACTATAGACTTAGGACCATAAACTTTGCCTAGGACCTGCCTAAGACACGTTTTAACGATTTTTTGAGATTTTGAGATTTTTATTCGATCTTACCCCTGTTTCAATTAAGTAAAAATAATATTTTTAATTACAGTTTTCTACTTTTTGGACAGCTTTATCAGGCTGTTATTGACATATTATAAAAATCTAGTCTTTACCCTTTAATTATGTCTAATTTACTTTTAGCTAAAGTTAATATCTATTCTTCTACATGGATTCAAAAACAACACTGACCATCTCATCAAAAAACCGTTCGATCTTGCCCCCACTCACTCTATAATAGACTAGAATGTAAGTTATATAATACACTGTAGGGTGACATGATCATTCTGATGAAACTTTCCTGAATAAATGAAGATTTAAAAGAAAGTAAATCTTTTAGGCTAAATTTTTTTGGTGCTTAAAATCACTCTCACATTTAATAAGAAACGATGAATGGTTTAATTTGCCGTTTCAATCGAAGCTTTGATGAATGAAACGTTTCCCAGAACCCTAGTTTCAAAATACTTACCTTTTTCTATCGCTTTACAAATTAACCGCTGTTTTATTAGCTCTCTTTTAAAAGTTTCTCTCCGCATTTTCTTAGTATTTTATGCCTTTGATGTGCGTCTTTGACCCGCTTGGCTTCCTAAAACAAAGACGTTCCAACACCTAAACAAAAACGAAATTACCATAAAAATATCGTTTTTATGTCGTTTCTTTAATTAGCAGTCGTATAAAAAGGTTCGCCTAATTTGAAAAGTTCGCAGTAATTACAGCTCGTTTTCACCAAACTCATAAAGATGGCGGCTATTTCGCAAATTATATTCAATGGCATCTACCGATAGTAGGTATTGTAATTTGAAAAGCGTGCATTAAATGCATGTTTGATGTACGGTTTCACGGTTTGGGAATTCTGTGTCGGGATTAGAGATAATTCGTGTATGATGGCGAGCGATTGTTTCCGTGTTCAGATTCCATGCGGGTAGGCGTAAAACTGGCGGTCGTGCTTACGCTGGCATGGTTCGCGTTCACGCGTTGTTCATGCCAACAATTTATAACCGCATAAATTCGGACAGGCCCTCACTAAAACGAGGATATTTTGTAAGTCTCGCTTACATAATCCCACAGGCGATAAAAACTCTGACGAAAATACGAGACTACAGTTTACCGAGGAAGAAAAATGTTTTCACTTAATTTGAGATGAGACCAGAGGTGAAGGTGTCACCTGTTCGGTGTCTAAGGGCACCTTTAAACTTGAAACACAAAACCGAAACTTTTTATTAAATTCGTTAAAATAAAACACCCATAACTGAAAGAATGGCGCTCAAGTACAACTAAAGTCGTTCAAGACAAGTTAAGGTAAAAGGTAATAACCCTCCTTTATGTGCTTAAATACTTTGAAAATGGATAAGCTATTAAAGCCACTGCTGAGAACGAAACAATACAGTATTTTTCGCTCTCCTCTTTTGTTCGTATAAATAGTGAGCATGCTTCGATCCCCAATAATTATGAGAAAGCGTTCGGTAATATGCTAGCAAATAAAGCTTTGTTGTGTAAAGTTGTTTACCAATATTTTCGAGAGAGTCTTGAAATGTTTTTGCGAAATTGCTAATAATGTGAATATTAAAGGAATATTAGAGTTTGCGTGCACGCCTCAACACTTGCGCGATCCTGAATTATTCAGTGGCGAGCGGCACTCGCCTCCCTCGATGTAAGCTGAAAGCCAATTGTTTACTTCGCTCTGAATGTAATCTGAATAAAAATGCAGAACAATAATTTTGCTACTCCTCACCAGTCCAGCGAGCTGCATAAAACATGTATTTATACAAGAAGGTTCGATACTAATTTAATACTAAAGAGAGATCTTATTATTATTAGCAAAAAGGTTTGAAATCTCCTATGTAAAACTTAGATAAACCCTTAATTACCAGCACCCTTAACGCCGAATAAACCATAACCACGGACCCGAGATTAAACTACCCTTTACAAATTATAAAATTAAAATCAAGAATCCCAGTTTAAACTTGTCGTATCTCTAGGCTATAAAATGAAGTCGGGTATTAAAGTGACCCTACCGGTCAGGCTCCTAATAAGTGGGGCGAATATGGTCGGAGGTTGGAGTAATGGGCCGCAGTGGGGGTTTTCATCACGTCAGATCGTCTGAAAGTTAAATGGAGTCACGTCGACAATGCGTAGTGCTTAGCGAGACCGATAAGGCGCAGGAACGCCAAGGGCGGCTGGGGCCAAACGCCCCGGTCCTAGCTAACAGCCCCCTCATATTTAAACTTTTACAATGGCGTAGTCCCGGAGCCCACATAAATCGCACTAGCCTTCCTTCACACGTCTCGCTTGAATTTAAATAGCTCCCCATACACGATCTCTCGTGATTTAGCGTTCACTTTGCCGCCATTGGCTTATTTTATCTGATGTATTAAATTATGATTATGATCGCCTGTGTCACGGTTATTGCGAATTAATACCGCGTGATTAATATCTCGAATTTAGGCGAAATGTATTATTGCGGTGAATTTCGCTATGGGAATCCTGTATCTGTACTAACTTATCCCAAAATTTATGAAACAAAAAATGGCTGAACTGCATACTTTACTAGATTTTAATTGCTCATTTGGTTTTTTCACATGTATCCGTTTAATTGAATGCCCCAAAACAAAGCAAATTCACTCTGCTTTCTCGTTATTCACTATTGAATAAAAATAATATCAGTATATTGAGCAGATATATCTTTAGATGAATCTAACCTAACATGGATGATGCTAGATGAAATATCCCTCGAAATACGTGAATAAAAGTCAGAAAACATATTCTCTCAAACATACACTGCAGAATGTTAGATGAAACACACCAAGTCCTCAATACATGTGAATAAAAGTACTCAGCGTCTACCGAGGCGAGTAATTAAACCGTTATAAATATTACAAGGGTCTTTGCTACCCTCAAGCCTGCATACCATAAGGAGTAATGAAGGAACGAGTACTAATCTCGCCTCTTAGTATGTGCCTCTACGTTTTAAAATGTAAATAGCTGCTTTATTCGAAGCAGGCATATTTTCCGAAGTGGAACGGAGTAAATTACAAGACTGTTCCCAGCGACTAACTCGGCTCAGCGGTATTAGGGGACTATTAAAACTCTCTCGTTAGATCTATTGTGATTTACATGAGCTTCCCAGATAAAGACAACATACACTGCTTGTTTATTGTTTTAATTGTGATGACTGATGCGTCAGTATCTTTACTTCCTTACTAATATGATAAACGTGATAGTTTTATATATGGATGTTTGTTAGTCTTTCACGCAAAAAGTACCGAACGGCTGAGAAAATTTGGAAAGACGTTTATTGAGCCCTGGAATAAAACATAAACACATATCATACCATAAATCAGTTCCAGAAATATCCTTGATACGTTTTCATAGAAACAAAGCGTGCGAAACCGCGGGCAGGTACTAGTTGCTTATAAATTGTAGCCATATAAAAAGCGTCTACTTTATTTTAGATAACAACAGCAAAATAACACGGCAACTATTTCTACTTCCTAAAATTTAAGCTGTGACCAGAAGGCAGAGTGCCTAGAATGCTTTCAGCATTGCGACGTTGTATGAAAATGCCGCTTTTTCGTGGACCAAAAAGAGACAAGAGAAATACTGGCTAGTATTCAAAACTCCACTGTGCTCTCTATAAAAATCTTACTAAGATCGCGTCTTCTTATATGTGTGATATCGGATGCTTTTTCAAAAAAACCTCCAGGCAAGATCGCGTAATATCAGACTGTTGACTTACATAAGGAAATGTCTTTCATTATGAAATGAAGGTTGGGATGCCGTAAATCTTTTTAAAATATTGCCTTTTTTCACGAATGAGTCTTTGTTGTGGTCAAAGAGGCTCATACATAATGCAGGAAAGAGAGAACATATATCTGATCGGCGATAACCTTGTACTTGTTTGCTCAGGATTTACTAAGTAATCATTCTAACTTAAAGCAAACTCGAGTGACGATTTTGTCTCTAAAGAATGAAACTCAACAAATAAACCGAGAACAGTTATCTAAAAGGAATACGAAGATTTTTAATCAAGTTGATAAATGATGACCCTTAAGTTACTATGAAGAATATTCCCGGCGGAGTTTTTCCATATAGTTTTATCTTTGTCGCTGAATTATAACGGAGTTTCTTTACTTTTTACTGAAAACTCTTTTTAACCGACAAAGAAGGAGGAGATTATCAGTTTGACTATTCCTTTTTATGTGTTACCTCAAAACATTTTTCCGGATGAACTGATTTTGATGATGGCATGCAAGAGTAACAAACATGTACACAAACATGTACACATACATGTACACATATGTACACAAACATTCGCGTTTATAATATTAAGTAAAGTTTAGGTATCTTATCAAGATTTGTATTCGCGATTAGGGCTTAGTAATTAACTTCTTTTTCAAACCCAAGATAATCAAAGTACCTTAACGCCGTGACTGATATTCAGTTCCCGTTTCTACTGTAAAAACATGACCCTTCGGGTAATAAGCCCCGTATCTATTGTGTATCTGTTTGGATTGGGACAAATCATGATAAATGATCGTCCGTGAACACAGATTTAGAGTTCTGAGCCCGGTCTATCTTTCCGCCAATTTGTATTGGGATTCTTTTCCGACTTAGCGCTAAATATGAAGGATCTAGAAAGTTCCTACATATATTTCTACTTTCGACAGCTCGAAAGATAAGCTTCAGTTTGTGGAGCATAAAAAGTCTCCTTTTCCGCATTCATTTCTCGCCTAATGAAATGTGAGCAACAGACGGTATGAAACTTTTTATTGTAAATCCGAAGCGAGGGTGTATCCGAGAATATGTCAACGCGCTGCTGGTGAAAAATGCTGGTATTACGACGGTTTTGTAAGAGGCTGATCTATAGACCAGCCCTTTATAGTCACAGCTGCTAAATTAGGTTTTTGAATGAATGAATGTATGAATACTTTAATGTACTTTATTGTTTTATACGGTTTTTTATATTTTCCTCGTTAATATTTACCTTACAAACTATGTCAGTACTAAGAATAATGATTGTACCCTTTTATTGTTTTTGTCGAAAATTTCATGATTTGTTATAAATCACCGACGACCTCAAAGACGCAGCAGGGCTAGATTTTCCTGCGATGCAGTAGGTTCGATTTCCATCTCAGGACATATTTTTGTAGGACTGCAAATATGCTGTGTTTCCTATTAGTATAATGTATTAATTTTATCACTTATCTAGTACCCATAACACAAGCTCATAGCTTAGCTTAGGGCTTGATGTTGCTGTGTATAATTTATAACATCCAAAAGTATCTGAGTAGGTAATTCTCTATACGATAAGATAAAGCAGGTAGCGTTAAACTAAGTTATTGTCTTACTTCGTCCGTATTCCCAAAGTTGAGTCACGTTTAAAATTTATCAGTTTATATACAAATAACTACGTAATACACCTACCTACTAGCATTGTCGTACAGCATGGTAATGCAGCCAGTACAACGTCCTGGGGACGCTTCCCACTGGTATCGATATGGATCAGTTGAGTTAGGTACCTCTAGACTGCTTGCAACCGTCTGCAGTTAGCTCAATTGTTTCAGTTCTATATTCTAGTTTGCACTTGTTTCTATTCCTTAAGTTTGTTATATTGTTTGTAATTGTACCTACGTACATATTAATAGCATTATAGTTAGACATTCTATAAGTTTCC
The DNA here is from genome assembly GCA_944547425.1 of Eupithecia centaureata. Lineage (NCBI taxonomy): Eukaryota > Metazoa > Arthropoda > Insecta > Lepidoptera > Geometridae > Eupithecia > Eupithecia centaureata. The sequence goes on from OX155694.1 coordinate 5,650,190, forward strand.
TCGAACCAGTTGAGACAAGAGCTCTTCATTATAAAGTAAATCTTAAGACAGCACCCAAGCAAACTCAATAATCAAACTGGACCTCTACCTCAGTACTTTTGGTACCGACGACGGAGTAAAAAAGAAAATCATAAAATTGTACATTATTTTTTGGTTCCATAAGTGGACAAGATTTTGAAAAGTAATCAAAAATCATAAAAACTTACTGTTTCCAAACTGTTTCGCTTAAAATTTGATCGTAAACTCAATAACCTTGTTCTATTGAAATTACTTAAGTTTAGATTCGAAGGTATTTTGATTTGGTTTCTGTAAGCTAGTTTATATAATAGTTGTGGATTTTGCTTTACAATACTTTGTATATTTGCGCTTACGCCTCTCCAATATATTACAACTATTCGCTCTCCTATAAACAAAAAAGTTACAATAGAAACATTTCGCACAAGTAGCTGCTACGCGCCCTCTTAATAGGAAAGCTCTTTATTTACTTACTGTTGAGTAACAGTAGTACCAACAAACACAAAAGGTACAATTATAATTCACTTAGGCTGGTGTTCAGCAAAAGATTATCGAACAATTAAGCGGCTTCGTCGATTACACACAAACGCTCGCTATTCTTTGTCTCCTAAGACAAAGAATAGAAGTAACATTGCTTATTACACGGTCAGGCGCAAGGATCGACTACTTGGCAAGGCTTTGATTCTGTTAGGGAATAAGGGGTATTGTCTTTCACTTTAGCGTTACAAAACAAAACCACGCCATGCAGCTACACGAAAAAAGGATGGTGGTGACACTGCTATGTTTCTATGCGAAACTGCCTACTTTGTTAAACTTTAACTATATTTTAGAGAACCCTAGTGTTTAGATAAATCTAATTTAGGATAACCAAGCAAAATGTGTACCTTTTTTTTCTGTCAACAAAATCTATCTATCTCAAACAAAGGCCTCTTTCAATATGCAGTATAAACTGTGGTATCAGCCGGATGCGCTATTTCAAATTGGGTAATAACTGTGAGATTACGGATTGTTTTTCCAACAGCTCTCTTCGAGTGCCTTCATTCGACAAATTGAGGCAAGCTGTAGAACGAGGTCAGATCGCTCATTGCTAGTGACATTTGACGGGCTCTCTTTTCTCCTAAACTCACCTCGATCTGTCTGTCTCCCGGTAATTTCCGTCCCAAAATGACACCCCTGGTCCGTAGGCCTCCAGTCGCTAAGCCCGTCCTGAAAACACGACGGGAAATCCTAACGTTTTATTTTTTTATAACCCTCCTTATCTGTAGAAATAACACAATGCCGCATTACATTTTTGTAGATAGATATAGTAATTTTAAGGATTGTAGATAAGGATATTGTTGTTGTCCCTTGTGCGGATTCGGGTTATTGATTTGTATTTTTAAATTATCTGAGCGACTGGTCGATCTGACGCGTGAATCGAGAACTGGTGAGTATCAGCGTGGTAATGCAGCCAGCGTCTTGGGGACGCTTGATGCTTCTGACTTTCAATCAGATCAAGAAATTCAAATCTGATCGCGGTATAGCTTCGCGTTTAGCCTGAAAAACATATGATGGTACTATATATCACCGTAAAATTATCTTGTTTTTATTCTGAAAATATTGAATTTACGTGTTATTCCATCAAAAACAAGACAACTTTTGTATAATAACAACTTCGAACACAATGTTGCAAGTACTTGACGAAAGTAACAGTCGCCGTGCCTATTTACGTTCCAAGAATAAAGCGATATTTCCAATTAAATTAGCATACCGTTCGGGATACTAAACTTCTGATTTAGTACAAGGATTATCATCAAACCTATTCCATTACTTTGGAAACTTGTTTTTAGAAAATTATCAAGCAAACAAGTAAATAAGTTCTTATTGTACAGCTATTAGATTTAAAGCATTTTCGGGCTCTTCCATCAATTATTTGGTACTTGTGTGTCATACTTAAAGAACTTGAAACTTCTTGAGAACAATGTAGGTACCTGTTTGGCGATGCTTTACTCGGATTAGTATGCTAGGGCCTTCTCTCATATATTCAGATTTTACTCGTTAGTATTATTTTAAGTAGAGTGGACTCTTTTATTTTTGGTAATATTTCATAAAATATAAATTGAATATTTTGACAGATTTGCGCGTATTATATATTTATTTATTTTGATGCATTTATTATAAAAGTATGATACAAAAAGGTTCGCAATTAACCCGATTACATTCAAAATGAATCATTAATGAGCTTATCAGAGGAAGCTGCTATGAAATGACTGGTAATGATGAAGCTTTCAGATCATATTCTTGCCAATATTTTACTGTTTTTTATCTTCCTTTTTATATCTATAGTATTGTTCTATTTAGGTATATTTAATATAAAGTACTAAGTTATTAATTCAACATTTTGTTTTAGGAGAAAAATTATAAAAACATTCCTTTCTTTCATTTTATTCTTTCTTTCAAAATCAACAGTTTGCCAGAACTTGTTTGATCTAGGAACTGAAACCTTAAGTTTGTTCAAAGGATATGCGATAGCTGCCTCAACTCAGTATAAACTTGTTTTAATTGTTTAACGGGTGAAAACGGGAAGGAAAGCGCTGCGTTGGCTTTTGTATACTCGTTTATTTGCTCTGCCTTTTATGATAATAACATCTGAGGCAAAATGGATTCGTGGAAGTGCTCTATTCTTTCTTCATCATAAAATAGGTCGGATAACTTTACTGTAGTACTATATTATCTACTTCTTTGTACTGGCGTGTCCAAGAATTCTGTAGGATCTAAAGGAAGTACTTCTAGTTTGAGTTCATGAAAATGTTACATATGTGTACTAGCGACCCGCCACGGCTTCGCACGTTTTTATTACATAAGTATACGTATAAACTTTCCTCTTGAATTACTCTAACTATTAAAAAAACGCATCAAAATCCGTTGCGTAGTTGTGACCTTCCAGGAGTCGCACCCCTGCGCGGAACATAAGCAGTCGCGCGCGGTCTGTGATTCCGCAAGTTTACGTATCTGGTTACACAAGCCGAATAAATATTTAACGACATTGTATATCTCATTATCAAAAGAAATCTTTTTTTCTGTAAAATTATAATTCAAAAACACATTTTCCTTTAGTAATTTTGTATTTGTACTCAATAGTAAAACTCTCTATAAAAACTCAAATTCTTGCACATAAGTCACAAAACAACGCTGTAATCAATATAATAAAGAAATTAAATGAATTCTGTTTTTCCAGTTTTAATCACTATTAGGTTTAGAATAATTATCATTGAGATCAATCAATATTATCATCAATGGCACTATGTCATAGTAACTGCAGAAGAAAATGGAAAGGAAATTTCTAGTACACAACCAGTCGCGCGCGGAATCTCAGACCGCAAGTATAAATAATGTAGTACTTGCGCTTGCGATGGATGTCGCAGAGGTACTGAGAGGTGGTACCTCACCCCCCGAGGATATCATAAAAGCACTAACTTCTATTGCTTATAGTTTGCGTAAAATTACAAATAAAAGTTCGTTGCGGACTCAGAGACCGCGCGCGACCACTGGAAGGTTAAAGATTTAAGCATACATAAGGATATAGGGACAGAAAAAATGACTTTATTTAATACTATGTAGTGATAGTGATAATGTAATGTAGTATGAAGTGTATCAGTCATCTAGTACCCATAACACAAGCTCTGCTTAGCCTAGGGCTAGATGGTGCTGTGTGGATTGTCCAGCATCATTTATTTATAATAGTACGTGATTAAGTTCTACTCGTGTTAATAGAAACAGTTGTGAACCGATTAGCGCAATAATTAAGCGAACTGGATACTCGGAACTCCGCGTCGGAGTAAAGCCGCGCTCACTTTGATAAAATTTGTTTTTGACATTTCTAATGCTGCCGCGTTCACTTTGGATACGAATTATATTTGATGTCTATGAGCTTAATTTGTAAGCCCAAAGAAATAAAGTTGTTGATTTACTGAATTTATTCGTACGTAAAAGTACAATCTCTTTTCGAACGCACTTATACCTACGACTAAGCACGCAGTCTGAGCGTTCCCATAGTCCTTGGAAGGTCGGAATCATTTGTAATCGTACGTTGTCATACAAATCAAATTCGGAAAACGTTGTGAATGTGAATACGGCCTAAAGCTCTGTTTCGGTTTTACTGCGCCATGCCAGGTGCACAGAAGTACTGAAACGCAGCACTCTCCCGAGTTGTAGACCGCATTATGCGAACTAATAGCGTATAGCATAGTTCTCCACAGATTCCGACAATATGGACAGTTACAGAAGATATACGGCTTACGTGATTCGAGTGCGTACGTCGGAATAATCACAATTTGTGTTTGCTGCCCGTACTACACCAGTTGCGGTTTCAAATGTCGGCTGCTTCCCCGAAGATTCCATTTAATGCGGGCCGCAAATGGAATATTCTGGCAAGCATACGGCAAGGATTATTCACCGCAACAAGTCCAAAACACTTTTCTCCCGAACAATGTTTGTAAGAAGACTCTAGAAATCATAGAGCTAACACCCCCAGTGCTCACGGCACACGTGTGCATAATGCACTTCTCTAGTTCTGGGTAGCGACAGTGCGCTCAAATTGTTTCAATTGTGTTTTTTTTACTTGTTTCATTTCCTTGATTTTAATTATCGTTGTTAATATACATTGTTTGTTCGATAATATCGATATTCTAGTGAGCCTAAATCCAGATAGAATCACAGTCTGTTCGAGTAGCAATTAATTAAGTTGAGACAGTTTGAAACATCTGTTTTACTTGATGAGAGCTTTCCAAACAAATATTTCTTTCCCTTCTCTAGAATTCACTAGAAATAATCGTAGGGAAAGTAAAGGTTTCATTTAAAGATTTTTAATGTTCATTTCAATATTTTTAGAAAATTTAACTTAATCCCTTAATAACACTTTTTTTAAGGTTAGGTCCTGTATAAATACTAAAATAATACATACTGCAGACAATAGAGCCAGTATGGGAGACCTTATCGCTATAAGCTATCTCTTCCAGGTAACCTTGGGATGGACTGAACATAGACGGTTAATTTTGAATATGAAATCGCTTTAAACGTATATTCAACAACTCGTATGCACATCTTAATAAAAAAAGCCACATCGTACTAAATCTACAGAAATACTGAAATTTTCATTACGTGAAGTCGTCGGGCTTTAACATAAACTATTAGTTCTTTTTATGCTGAAATGCTGCAACAAAGCCCTGAGCCTGCCCGTTAATAACGTTATGTATAATATTCCTATGTTTATTAATAACCTCTAGCAGTAATAATCAGTATGGAATGAATTGTGTCATCTCAAAATTCATACGCAAAAATTCGCGTGTGTATCTTTGATATAATTTTTTTTATTTCGAAAACATTAAATTAGGAACACAAACCTACACGCTGACCTAATTAAATTCGAATTGAAAGAAATAGGTACTACCGATGCCGGGACGTATTCTTAAACAAAATTCGTTTGGGTTTTGGGGATTTCTCTTATTGGATAAAGTAAATCTAATTATTCTTCTAGGTACTCTAAGCACTTACATTAGTTTTGGATGGAGGAATAGGTCATTATAATCGGTCCCTGCCCGTGGTCCACCTGCATAGTACACCTGGCTGTACCACGGACATTTTTTTCTTTCCGTGGTTCACCTCATGATAACTGGGTGTTCCAAGGGAAAAAAATCTTTCCATGGTCCACCTATGACATGTAGGTTAATAAATGTATTGCCCGTGGTCCACCTACAGAATACAAACTATAGCATACAATACAATACAATACAATACACTTTATTGCACACCAAAAGAAATAATGACAAAATACAGGAAAACAGATTTAACAAAGTTGCACAATGGGCGGCCTTATCGCTAAAAGCGATCTCTTCCAGTATATACTTATACATATATATAATACATACAAACTTAAGTAAATAAATAGTAAAAAAAAAAATATGCAAGTATATACTAAGAGTCTATGACTAATGATAGATAGTGCTGGTAAACCAGTTTTTTAAACACCGGGAGAGACTTTGCGTGTCTTATAGTAGTAGGTAGAGCATTCCACAACTTTTTGGCACGTACGGTTTTTAGCATGTAGGTAGGTAGATAATGCTGGACAATTAATACGTTATGTCCCAAGCTAAGCAGAGATTGTGTTATTATGGTTACTAGATAACTTATTAACAAAGAAAATTAGACGCAACCTCTGGCGTGAACTTCGCCCGCCGCGCCTCATCTGTCATCTATTTATTTAATACAGTTATGTTATTACACAGATCAATATTCTTTATCATACATAGACACTCCCCGAAACAAATATATACAGAACGTACAAACATTTGTCCCGAGGCGGAAATCGAACCCGCAACTACAACCTACACATCGATCATATTCTTATCACGGAGGCCATGTTTCGTTTAATATTATATCAAGTTTATTACTCCAGTAAAGAGTCCTGCAAAGCTGTGATAGTCGTTTTCCCTGAACAAATAAGATTATTCGTTCTTGCTAGCTAAATATTCGCACGGAATTTATTATTAAAGCAGGGTTTTATGTTCTAGCAAATGTACCATACCGCATTATCGTTATAATTTATGAACATTGCCAAAATATGTGCATTTTAACCAACTTAAAAAAGAGGAGGTTCTAACTTTTTATGTATAGCCAATTTTGATTATTGGTTTTTTATTTAATTAGCTATTAATGCTGGTGCTTCGAATTTCTTTTTCTAAATAAATTTAATCAACCTAAACCAGTAGTTTTAACTACATTTTTTTTGTTTTTCAAAGTTCTTTATTTAAACACATTTTTGATGACTTATAAAAGTTATCCACAGTTTGAACTACATTAACGATGTTTTAATTTTTGTTTAAAAGATTTTGAAGTCTACTAGTTTTTTAAATACGCTGAATTTATAATAGATTTTTGCATTTAAAAATATTGTTACTTCTACAATTTCATGAATTATTACTTAAGAAAAAAAATAGTACTTATATTAAAGTATATTTTTAAGTTCTAAGTTATGTTACAAAGAAAATCTGAGTGGCTCTCAAGCTAATAAGTGACTTCTTGAAGCCAGCCAGTACCATGTAACCATACAAGTGGATCTCAACGAAATCTTCAAAGAATTTCTCGGAATCTTGCTCTCAATGGCGTAGATACTGATGAAGTTTACTGAGTTCAATTAAATGAATAAAAACATTATTTGCAATCCTTTTTGAATAAATAAAAATATAATCGTAAGAAATAATAAAATTATTCAACAAAAGTGTGTTTACATAATCGGTACTATATAGACTGTTTTAATGATTAGACTAACTATTACTAATCCATAAAGTACAAAAAATTGTTGTATATAAATCATAAATTTGCTTTGATAAGATTAAACCAAGGTTATTAGAAAAAGGGACAGAAATTAGATCAAGACTATTTCAAAACATTGATTGTTAATAACAAAGAAAATAACAATCAAGGAATAGACTTAATTGTTACATATTTGGGTTGCGGAATACATTCTGGTCATTGCAGAGAATTCATGGTTTTTTATTTATTCATGTATTTATATATATTATAAACGTATTTACACTTCAATTGAACAATTTTTTTGGTTTATAAATGCTATAGACACGCAATAGCGATTTATGTAATGATTTTTACATTTCGCCGGGTAGGTTTCAGCCGTCTTGTCGTAGTTATTTTTCTCTAAATTGACTTAATTAAAAGTCATGCTTAGGGATAGGTTATTTTAAAACAAGATAGAAAATATCGAATTGTATTTTCAATCTACATACCAATTTGATGGAAAAGCTCACTCTCAGCTATCATTTTGTATCACCATCAAACACTTGACTATGAAGAGCCTTCCGGTTTCACTTTGCTTCTGTCACGGTATAATATTTCACAGGGTGTTAGCAACACGTTACCAAGTTAAGTGCGAACGACACTTTTCATTTCACGTTCCACTCAATTTCGAGGGTATTCATGCGTGGTGAAGAAAAGCTACGTTAAATCATTCTGTCATAGAGCAGTGAACCGTTTAGTTTCATCTTTATTAAAGTTTGATTCATACTCTGTGGTTGATTTTAGCTTCTGCCCGCGGCTTATAAGGATAAAGTATCCTATATGTTAATATAGAACTTCACTAGCTGATGCTGAACTAGTATTTACACTAATAACTAGTTTCAATCTAAGCCGCCACCAGAATGCAGAGTGCAAAACTGCAGAATTAATAATAATAATATAATAATAAAATTTGTATTAAAAACAATTCAGTTACATATTTTGTTAGTATAGTGCCTTAAATCCTATGTTAGGTTTGACTTAGCACTAGGTTCTCTTCTTTGATTTAGCTTATTTAATAAATTATAATAATTAGCCTAAAAGTAGATAACTATCTAGGTAATTGCCACGTCAAATTTGAATTCTATTTCGTTGACCGAAATAGACGTTTATAATTTACCTACATTAACATTATAACATGATTAAGTTTTGTAAGAGCTGGAAGATTACCTACTTAGCCTACCTACCTAGGCCTTTATAAATTGGGTGTGGACCCAAAAGACCAAGGGTTTCCACCTCAAATAGGTCAAATAGGTAACCTCGTCCAAGATAAGTGCATTGTCACGGTTGTAGGGACTCCTATGCTTACTTTCACTAATATACTATCCTATTAATATTGTCAACTCGAAAATTTGTAAATATGGATGTTTGTTACTCTTTCACGCAAAAACTACTGAACGGATCTGGATGAAATTTGGCAACAACAAATTTGGCTATATTTTATCACGGATTTTCTACAGGAACGGGAAATACGCGGGTGAAATGGCGGGTCGCTGCTAGTAATATTATAAACATGATAGAATGTATGAATGTATGGATGTTTGTTCCTATTTCACGCAAAAACTAGGTACTGATGGGACGGGGTTGAAATTTTGAATAGAGGTAGTCACCTGGAACAACACATAGGCTAGTACTTTTCATCCCATAAATCAGTTCCCATGGGATAGAAATAGCCTTGAAACTTTCCATAGAAACACCGCGTGCAAAGCGGCGGGTAGATGCTAGTAGTAAATAAAATACGTAAAATGCTGAATGTCACTAACAGGGTGTTTATTTTGTTGCAGCGTCGCGTATTCGATACGAGATCACGAGCGGGAACATAGGAGGTGCATTCGCTGTCAAAAACATGACAGGCGCCATCTATGTGGCGGGAGCGCTCGATTATGAAACGAGAAAGAGGGTAAGTTAACTTCGTTCTATCTTTGAATTTTACACTTCTCAAACATTTTGCTGAAATCACGTTAGGATAAACTTCAAAAGTTAGTAAAGTTTTTAACAATAGCACTAGAATTGTTCGGGTTCGAGTTTTTGTTATAATTAAGTTGTTGAATAAATTAGCGGTTATTTCAGGTATTTCCTCCCAGAATACGTAGTACTACATAGGTAATAAAAACTACAGTCAAGTAATAAGATTTTATAGATTTAAAGTTTCACGTGCTAATAAAGTTTCTAACACTAGAATTGCAGAATTGCACTAGAATTGCTCGGGTTTAAAAATTTGTAAAAATAAGTTGTTGAATAATTTAGCAGATATTTCAGGTATTTCTTCCCAAAATACGTCACGTAGTCTACATAGTTAGGTTATGAATACAACACTCGAGTAATAAGATTTTATAGTTTTTAAACACGTGAGTTTGTCTTAGAGAAGAAGAAAAATAACTTAAGCATCCAGAAGATATTCTAGTAGGTGATTAAAATAACTGTAATGAAAAGTCATATTAAAATAACTTCTCTCTTCTCTTTCTGGGAAACTTTGTAAAGAAATTCTTCTGTCAGAAAATGTGATATTTCCTTCCTCGAGCAATCCTATTGTTTCCCATTGAAGACAGGTTTTGATTTTTTTACAATCTGTTTCATTATTCGCGGAAATCATTCCGATTCCCATAAAATATGAATTGCTTTTCAATCTCGTCGAAAAAATTCCGCTCCTTTAGAAATGCGCATTTTCCCAATTTATTATCTTGGAATGAGATTATTCAGATGAAGTTGTTTAAAACCGTCAGTTGCTTTTATAATGAGTAACTAGCTCTCGAGGGATAGTATAAATTACGTTGGACTTGATATTATTAATGATTTACAACAAACTTAATATGGCTTAAGAGGGCGCATTTTAGACATTTATGCGAAAAACCTTTTTTGAGCAGAGGTGTGAGCCCATATAACAATTAAGATATTACTCAGGTTATTAAAAAACCACCTCAAATAATTAGTATTAACCTACGAATCAAAGCGTAAGTTTTAATAGAACGCAGGGATCCTTAAATCTCGACCAAATTTTGTGCGACACAGTGCATTATAAGTAAAAACAATTGATGCTCTTTTTCAATCGTGTTTTCACAATACGAAAAAAATTAATTTGGTGGCACTAAATTTTTAACCTCGGTTACTAGGTTGGTCTACTTAGGTCTAGTTTGATTCAGAAATCGGCTAGGGTGCCTGTTAAATGTAAAAATGTTTTTTATATAATTATTGATAACATTTGGATGTGACTGTTTCCTTTTGAGTTATATCAACCTTGACTCATCAATGAATTATCCAAAGATATAATCTGGTTTTTAAGATTATAAAACAATAAATTGATAAAATACCAATAGCTGTTGTGTGCTAAATCGTTTCGTTCCGACGATTCTCTTTCAGATAAATAAATGCTCGTTTCTTTTCGTTTCGTTGTAACAATCCCTGTGAAATCCGAAAGTTGTATCTGTGTTAGCTGTCGTATCAAGTCACGTTACAGGAGATACGATTTTCCATTGAGATTTGAATCCCCCTGTTTACTCTTTTCGTATCTTATTTAAAACTCACCCACTTTCCTCCCTCATGATGAACTAAGTAAAATACATACTTATTAGTTATCTATTCCTCTCTCAGTAGATGAAATAAGTAAAATATATGTAGTTATCTAATGATGATGATAGAAAGATACCCTTAAAATAAATAAATAATCGAATATTTGTAATTTTTACTGTTTTATGTTATTATGTGTATCATTGCATATACGAAGAAAATTACATTCAAATAATAGAACAACTTAAAAATAGTATTAAAATGAAAACAATTTAGCTAACTGCAGACTGTTAACAATCTAGAGGTAGTTCAACTGATCCATATCAATTCAGTCGGAGGCGTCGTTGATAAACTAGACCCAGCATAAAAAGTACAGCAACAAGAACACAATTGTTATAAAACACCTTAAACATTTTTACATCTTGGTAATATCACGATTTGACGGCACTATTAAATCTAAAAATGACATGTAACTTTTTAGTTGCATACTAAATTGGTAAGTAGGTAAATTATAAGTTCATCTGAACAAACTAAACTAAGTTAACATAAATCTCAAAGTAAACAAGAAGCAGTTAAAGGTTAAACCACTTTTGCAAACAGGAATAAGGTTTCCTCACAATTGTTACCTTGGGAGCAAAACAATTTAGAAAGTTTTATGTTAATATAAACATTTTAACTTTTCGTTAGTTTTCAAAATTAAATTGATAAATCCAAAGTCAGAAGTTAGAAGACCAACTTTGTCTAAACTTAACCAAAAATAAAAGTTTAATAACAAGCGTTGTGATTTCTTTGACTACATATTATGAAATACACGCAGCACCGTGGGAGTATGTCTTTGTCCCTACCATCTGAAACTTTCTCACAACTGCGAGAGAAAATAAATAATCCTTCTTAACTACATATTTTTAATAGAAAAGCGTTTTCTATTTTCTCACATCTCATAAAACTAACTGATAACTCAACTGAACTTAAGGCTTATAGCATAAAAATCAAGATCTCTCATAAATATACAGATACAGATTTTGATATATTATTACTTATTTTATTATAAGATGAAAAATAAGATTAGAGTTATCTTAGTTCTAAGGGCAACTCATAAATTCATTGATGTCATAAACTGCGATGATGATGATATTATCTAAGTTACAGCGGCTTATCTCATCATGTACTGATTTATTCAAGTGATTGAATTCATAACAGGTCAAAATCTTAAAACTACTACTTGAAGTGTAATTAGATTGTTACGTGAATTGAAAGTAAATCATACAAACATTTATTTTTTAATGAAGCACAAGTAAAAAAAAATGAGATCTGTCGCAAAATAAAATTGGATTCGTTATGTAAACGTTTCTTACGTTATTTTCATTAAAAGAAAATATTACTAATTATACTGCCTTGAAACAAAATCCAATACTGATATTTAATAACTATAAATTAAACGGAGTAAATCTATCAGACCTATACTCGTACGTTTATAGTTACGTGTGGGCAGAGCAACGTATAAAAGCAATATGTAGTTCAGCACTAGTTAATCTGGGCACTGGGATTTTGCTGGCTTTTAGCCGTCGGCTGCCTCAACACAAGCCACCTGTGTGCCCGTTAGCTTTGCTGCCATTCCGGCGATAATGTGCGCAGAAACCTTAATTGTTTAGGGACTCAGACTAACATCAACACTTTCTCAAGTAATGTCGTGAACTCGATCCTCTGCTAAATGAAAACTGTTCAACTCAAAACTTGTATAATATGCGTAAGATGACTTTTGAAACAAACATTTCCCTCCCGGGTGAGGAAATTACTGAGCGACACTGACAGATGACGCCAATAACTCCCTCGGCTCGCGAGACCCACTGTATTTCAAAGCAGTGTGGACGTACAACATTTAGTGACCATTTTCACATTCATACGATACCCATTCTTCACATAAACGATACACGTTTTATCAAGGCAATAAATAGTTATCTCTGAAACGGGGCGGGAATCTTTCTGCAATATCTTTAGTACCTGCGACCTTTTTTTCCTACGTTATCACGGAACGAAGACACAGATGAAAATAAATTATAGTCGCTCTTAAATTACTTCGTCCTATTTCTTGTTAAACTTTCTGAATTACTTCTTTCATTTTGTAATTAAAGTTTGATTTTTGTCTCGATAAGAAGACCTTCCTAAAAGAACGCAATTACGTCAAATTCCGACCTCAAGGGAAATCGTGGTAGTTTCTTGTCGACAGAGAAATGTAATATTTATTTGGTACATATAAATATTTATTGGGTATCCTTTGGGCGACAGTACGAGCTGAAGCTGGCAGCTTCGGATAACCTAAAGGAGAACTACACGACGGTGGTGATTCACGTGAAGGATGTGAATGACAACCCTCCCGTTTTCGAGCGTCCCACCTACCGCACTCAGATCACCGAAGAGGACGACCGTAATCTTCCCAAGCGGGTGCTACAGGTCCTAAAAGCCTTTCATTCTATCTGATTGCACCCACATATGTGTAAACAGAGTCTTATATTGAAACGCATTCAGATTTATCTCGAATTGTTTTGTAGACAGTTTTTATTTGCATGGCATGGTTTTTTGATGATTTTTTCGCTATATTGCCGTTTTTGTAGCTAGTTCTATTGGTTTTGTTTCGGTTTTTAGTGCAGCTAGCTTGTTTATTGCGACGAGCTAGCAGTTCCTGAATTGTCATCGAGGTAGTTTACGAGTTTTTCCTTTTTTCAATGTTAGATTTTAATGGTTATGACGATATGGATTCCAAAACAACAGTTACGTGATTTATTCATCAAACGTTTCGAATACAATTGCGTGTCTACATACGAGTATTAGGTATATGTAGCCGATAGAAATATTCTCTGTCTAAAATCAGCTTTGTAAATTTAAATCATAAATATTCAAGGAGCTTTTAAAATGTTGTCGTCGTTGATCTATAACTTCAGCAAATCGTTGAATTATATTGAAATCGCCGACGAAACATCACTCGAAGCTTTGAGTAAGAAGGAATAAAGTTCAGTGAGTCGCGTAATACCCTCCTTTCGTCGCGATAATGTTCTTTAAACAACCAAGCTGCGGTTTAATATTTATTTACCTCGCCAGCGGGTCTAAGTATTTTTTGATATAATCTTATTGCGAACTCGACTTTTCCAATTTTTATAACGATAATACCGCGAACTTTGGCCGCCTTAGAGTTTGGAGAGGGAAGGCGCGTTTGAAATTTGTACTTTTCAATTATTTCTCCTAACCCAAAAGCAAAGTTGAGGCGCGGTATAAAATTAACTTTTCCGATTGATCCCCACAGTTGTTTTGACTAATAATTTTTCATGATGGTTCTACTTCATGAAAAACGGTTAACAAAAACACAAATATTTTATAAAACTTTGCAACAAACGTTGCCAGTGAAATAAATCACTGCATATCTGTTTTATCGGTTTGAAATATTACAAATACTCTGAGCTCTCGTTAAAGCGACTACTGCGAACACGTAGCGACTTATCTGCTGTAAAAATGGACTACAAAATCGATCAATGGCAGGTTAATGAGCCTTTTTTAGTTATAACGTTGAGTGAGTTTCCTTAGGTGAATAATTTATCTAAAACATCGATCGATGAGAACAGAAATTAGAACAACAATTGCCAGCATAGAAAGCAGTAGTTATTTACGCATTTTGTTTCTAAGTGTCCAAAAAGCTTTTGGAAGCTTCATTAAGTAATCGGTTTAATTATTTGGAAGAGTATATTTAAGATCGTCCTATATCTTATTTTACATATTTTAAATCAATGTTCGCAAAGTTTCTTTAAGTTAAAATATCTAGTAATTATTCATTTTTAATTTTATTTTCACAACTCGCAATTTTTGTTGATACTTTTAAGTTTTGTAGTTTTAGTTGTGTAGTTTGCATGGCATGTGCTTATTATGCGTGTGCGCAGTATGATCTGACGCTGGTGGCATCTGACGGACGCAACGAGAACTTCACCCGGGTCGTGGTTCGAGTCCTGGACGTCAACGACCTGCCGCCGAAGTTTTCCCGGAGCGCCTACGTCACCCAAGCCTTAGAAGAAACAGGACCCTTTCCCCACTCCCTTATACAGGTTTTTTGTTTTATTATTTATCCTAACCCCTTAAAATTTCGCTCCTGGTGAAGGTCTAAACAAACTTCGCCTTAAAAGACGTGTATGTAATACTTACATAGGTACTAACATCGTTCTTATAGTCTATTTCCTTACGAAGCACACGTAAATCTTTCACTTTACTTTCCTTTTAGCAAAGGTTACATTTGGCGCCCTATCCATCATGCCTCGGGAAGGGTATCCAAGAATACACCATAAAACAAATTCCAGGAATATTTGGTGCAACCCACTGTCGAGAGAGGCAAAAAATAAGCCTGATTTGCTGATTACGAAGGAAAAGGCATTAACTGCGGCCTAAAACCAAATATAACATTATTTCAAATTACGTTCATTTTTTACGTTAAAAATAATAATGTCGCAGCGTAAAGTAAATCTTTTACAACTTTAAATTACTTCGCCACAAAATTGCAATAGAACTGTCGAGGATGGCGCTATTATATTTTTATTTGTGCTATTCACATTAATTAGTCTTTCTTGTGTTACGACAGAGACTGTTTACAGAAAAACAATTTCTATTTACATCTTACTCGTTTACTGGTATAATAACTAGAGTATTATTTACTTAATCTTTTAAAGCTCATCCCCATAAACTTAATAATCTTTTTTTAGAAGATATCTAACTTCTGTAGTTTGAAAGACGTATTGCCACCTGTGAGAGGGTTGAAAATCCAAATGATTTTGTATCAATTCAAAAACGACATAGGAATTCGCAACAAGCTTCATACAAACCGGTCGTTTTTGACCAGTTGTATCCTGTTTACTTAGGGACTATAAGCTGATAGGTTGACGCGTTCTATGCTATACCCGTACCAAGATAAAAAGTTGTTGACGCAGCATAAATCATTCAGAATAGTTACGAAGCTTTAAGCTTGACAAATTCTCTCGGAAGCTGCACAAAATGTCTTGTGTCGTTACAAATAGAGTAAGCTGGTTACCACGAAACTGGCAACCGAGCTGCTATGGGTACGCAAACCCTGCGCAGATAAAGCCCGATCATAAAGCTTTGTTGCCATAAATTGTACCTCACTTAATGGCTTGGTGTGAGGCGAGATAGTACGATCTGCTAATAGGTACGAGAATGGTACGTTACTATTTCTGATACTGCTTGCGGTTTCTTACTTTGGTTTGTTTCAGCGTAAGTCAACTGTGAAATTACATTATTAGTTGAAACGTTAATTGAATCTATCGATGAATAAATTCTATAATTTGCCTATTGTAGAAAACATACCCCTGGAGACTGATTTAAAATCATGTTTGAAATAAACTGCAATAACTTGAATCACATAAATTGTTGCATATATATTTTTTTGATTTCAATAATAAACCATTTTTTTAATAAATTGATTGGCTTAGTGACAAACATTAAATTAGTTGTATTCGTCTTTCAAACAAAGACACGATCGAATTAAACCAAATCGATAACAGGCCCTTCTTCCAGATTGACAAATTCAGTATTCTGTCTACCCTTTTTGCAGCATTCCTTTTTATTTCCATTCCTTATAAGTCGTACTAACAATAGCTCTTAAAGAATTTCTCACTTTAATAGTTCTACAATGTTGGTAAGTACAAGCTTTGTGGTTTTCATTACTACTGCATGTCGAGTAGTGTGTTTAATATTTTATGAATTGAGTAGAGTGCCTTAAGTTAAGTAGTTAGAAAATTACTGATTGTTTCGTAGCACCTAAAAACCTGCCAATGGAAGTGAATCAAACTAAATGTATGTGTAAGGTATGTAAACATTATTACTTTAATAAGTTATATCCAAACCCCTACGTTAACTTGGTTTTTGTATATCTAATAGTATAAATTCAAAAGTTTGGCTGGATGTTTGTTACCTCTTCACGCCAAAATTACTGAACGGATCAAGCCGAATAAACTTAGCTTAGTTGTAGGCCTGGACTAAAAAATAGGCAATTTTTATCAATGTTCAGCGGGTGAAGTCACCGGGCGCAGCTAGTTAAAATAAATAAATCCCTCCCGCCTTTATTCTGAAAGCTCCAATTTGAAAAACCATTTATAAGCATTTCTTCAGAAATGTCAGTCTCAATAAATAATTCCTTCGCCGTCGTTTATACTAACGATTATATGACATTTGGCACATAAAGCTGAATTTTTATGAGAGCACGTAACGTGATTCTCATTATAGTGAAGCTCTATTAGTGAAACGACATTTAATACAATCAAGAATGCTCTTTCATCACGGGAATTGTCCCGCATCGCAGTAGCTCTAGTGACAACCTTTTTATAATTTACGAGAGATTCTCAAATGATCCATTTAATTACACTGATGTCGACCCTCCTCATCTCTGTCGTCTTGACCGCCTCCTAATTGGACACACCCTTGTCTTAGCTCAGTCTTTAGAGAATGACTCTTCAAAAATAAAGCCTTAGATCAGTTTGCAAGACAGGCATAATTCTTATAATAATGTAGTTTCCGTTTATAGCGAACTAGCTAGGGGTGGAGCTATAAAACAGTGATAAAAGTGTTCGGGTTTTCTTCGTTCGAAGATCCGTAAAGAGCAAAGTTTTGCTTACTTCCGGCGACGGAGGCCACTGCCGATGCAAACAATTCTCAGTGTTGGAGGGCTCATAAACTTTACAGAACTTCCGTTCATTCTACGTCGCTATAAAACACTAGAAACGGTACTAGTTCCACTGTCTAAATGTTATAAATTTATAAGAAAGTACTATGAATATAAGAAGGTATTTCTCATTATTTCGCATCATCTAAAACACATCGCGTAACTTTCGGGAAGCTAAATTAAGTTCTAGAGTTTCACGTACTTACATCTCTTCAGAATTGATTTGGTTTTCGGAACATGTTTGTGTTTTGAGAAAACAATAACTTCTACGGCAGGCTCCGGCACTCTACCTTTGCCTAACAGTAAACTTTGCTCCTCATTACCTATTGCTGTTACCAATAACCTACTTACTTAAACCTACCCTCTATTAAATCGTAAAATAATGTAAATGTTTTGTAATTTAGCGTAGTTGTTTAAAGTTAAACTATAAATTGCGTATTTTTGTATTAATAAAGTATGATAAAAAATAGCATTGTTTCATGCATGTATCCAACCATATTGTAACATAATATGAAATAAATTCTCGTATATTTCATATTAAGAGGAAGATCAATAAAAAAATACCGCATACTATATACAAAAGCCAAGTTTAGTGGAATATTTATTGAATGGAAATTTTGAAACACGAAACAAATTATAGGTAGGTACTTTATTAATGCGAAACTCGCTTTTGCACTAATTTATTATATCTTATTAACTCAAAACTCGATTTTGCACTTATTTACTTTATTTATCTACAGCATTTTTTTCTGATACAGGTCACTGCCACAGATGGTGATAAAGACAGGCAGCAGAACATCGTCTATTTCCTGACGGGCCAGGGTATCGATCCTGACAACCCCGCAAATAGCAAGTTCGATATCAATCGTACCACAGGAGAAATTTTCGTGCTCAAAGTGAGTGGTTATTGGAAAACTTTAATTTTAGTCAAATGTTACTCGATTGCGTTGTTTGGTAACTTCAGCTCCGAGAATATCGGCAAAGTTGCAACGATATGGGCGTGGGATATGAGCTCTTGCTCGTGACTGGGATAGTTGGTAGGACAATGCGTGCCTGGCATGCAAAATGCAATCACACATTTATTGCGTTCCAGTGGTCTCATAAACCTGGACGCGAGTATTTTCCCTAACGAGGAAACGCAAATGACCGTTGAATGTTAACTAGTTATCAGCTCTCTAAAATACTAAAAACGGTTCAACGTTTATAAGCTTCAAACTCATTCATTAAGAACATAATTTGTTTTTACTAACTCAAACCAGATTAATACAATTTCATATTAACATAATTCGTTTTGACTAACTCAAAACAGATTAATACAATTTCATTACAATCTCGTCAGAATTTATATCCACACAAATCTTCCAAGAATGTTATTACCAGAGCTTTTTTCTTCCCTTTGAGAAAATTCCCTATGTTATATTATTCGTATGAAAGAGAAGTCATACCAAAGAAAGCAATCTTCATAAACCTGTTTTATTTTTTTCTCGCAAATTTTTATTGTCGTGTATATTTTTGCAGCCGTTGGACCGCGACCAGCCGAATGGAAGGCCCCAGTGGAGGTTCACTGTGTTCGCTCAGGACGAAGGAGGGGAGGGTCTAGTAGGATACGCAGATGTTCAAGTTAATCTTAAGGACATCAATGATAATGCGCCCATTTTCCCTCAAGGAGTTTACTTTGGGAACGTTACTGAAAACGGCACGGCTGGCATGGTAGTAATGACAATGACCGCAATCGACTATGACGACCCCGCCGAAAGTAATAACGCAAAACTGTGGTACTCTATTGAGAAAAATGTAATCGAAGAGGAAACGGGCTCCCCAATATTTGAAATAGAACCTGAAACTGGTGTAATCAAGACGGCAGTTTGTTGTTTAGATCGGGAACGAACACCAGATTATTCAATACAAATTGTCGCTTCAGATGGAGGGGGGTTGAAGGGTACAGGGACGGCGTCTATACGGGTCAAAGACATAAACGACATGCCTCCACAGTTCACCAAGGACGAATGGTTCACTGAAGTAGACGAAACAGATGGCACTAACTTACCGGAAATGCCGATCCTCACTGTCACCGTTCACGATGAAGATGAAACAAATAAATTTCAATACAAAGTTATTGAAAATAGCGGGTATGGTGCTGATAAGTTTACTATGGTTAGAAATAATGACGGTACGGGGTCTTTAAAAATTGTACAGCCTTTAGATTACGAAGACCAATTACAAAGTAATGGTTTCAGATTTAGAATACAAGTTAATGATAAAGGAGAAGATAATGACAACGATAAATACCATGTTGCTTACTCATGGGTTGTTGTGAAACTTAGAGATATTAATGACAATAAACCACAATTTGATAGGGCTAATATAGAAGTATCAGTTTATGAAAACGCAGAGGTTGGCAAGAGCTTAGAGACATTCAAAGCTACTGATCCTGATCAAGGTGGCAAAAGTAAAGTTTCATATGCCATTGATAGATCTTCAGACAGAAAAAGACAATTCTCCATAAATCAAGAAGGCACTGTTAGTATACAAAGGTCCTTAGATCGAGAGGATACTCCCCGTCATCAAGTTAAAATATTGGCAATTGATGATGGAGTGCCACCAAGAACTGCAACTGCAACGCTAACCGTAATAGTGCAAGATATTAATGACAATGCCCCAACATTCCTCAAGGACTATAGACCAGTCTTAACTGAGCATATTACTCCCAAAAAGGTAGCTGAAATCTTAGCGACTGACGATGATGACAGGTCAAAGAGCAATGGACCTCCTTTCCAATTCAGATTAGACCCCGGTGCAGACGACATTATAAGAGCATCTTTCAAAGTTGAACAAGATCAAAAAGGTGCCAACGGTGACGGTATGGCTATAGTTTCCTCGCTACGATCTTTTGATAGAGAACAACAGAAAGAATATCTCATCCCCATTATCATCAAAGACCACGGTAATCCAGCTATGACAGGCACTAGTACACTTACTGTAGTTATTGGAGATGTAAATGACAATAAAATGCAACCAGGATCTAAAGAAATACTCGTTTACTCGCATCAGTTTTTACAAGGACAAGGGTCTGAAGGACAGCATACTGAAATCGGACGAGTTTACGTTTACGACCTTGACGATTGGGACTTACCAGACAAGAAATTCTTCTGGGAGAGTACGGAGCATCCTAATTTCACATTAGAGGAAGAAACTGGTATGATTCTCATGAAACATAAGACAAAAGAAGGCAGATACCACTTGAAATTCAAAGTATACGATCGCAAACACACACAAACAGATGTACCTGCCAATGTCACCGTGTACGTGAAAGAAATATCACATGAAGCCATCATTAACTCCGGTTCCATTCGAATCTCCGGAATATGTGATGAAGATTTCATTAGGGTATGGAACTATAAGACATTGAGTGTTTCAAGAAGCAAACTTGACATTTTCAAGGACAAATTAGCTGACTTATTGAATACTGAACGTGAAAATATCGACATCTTTAGTGTCCAACTGAGAAAGAAGCACCCACCTGTAACTGATATCCGTTTCTCAGCACACGGTGCTCATTTCTATAAACCAATCAGACTAAATGGAATCGTTCTCATGCACAGGGAAGAAATCGAACGAGCTGTCGGTATAAATATAACAATGGTTGGCATTGACGAGTGCCTGTATGAAAACCAAATGTGTGAGGGATCCTGCACAAATACGCTGGACATCAGCAATGTGCCCTATATGGTGAATGCAAATAAAACTGCACTTGTGGGTGTGCGAGTTGAAGTGCTGGCCGAATGCACGTGCGGAGCTCGGAACTTCACCCAAGCAGAAACCTGCCGAAACTCTCCTTGCTACAATGGTGGAAGATGTATAGAAGGAAAATACGGCCTTACGTGCTCATGCCCGCCAGGTTACACCGGACCAAGGTGTCAACAGACATCACGAAGCTTCCGAGGAACCGGATGGGCTTGGTATCCAGCTCTTGAGATGTGCGATTCTTCTCACTTGAGTTTCGAGTTTATCACCAGGAAATCAGAAGGCGTCCTACTCTACAATGGACCTATCGTACCGCCAGAACCTGAAGAAATAATGGTCTCGGATTTCATCTCTGTGGAATTGGAGCGAGGAAATCCACGCTTGTTGATTGATTTTGGCTCGGGAACATTGGAGCTCAGAGTAAAAGCCAAAAAGTCCCTTGACGACGGTGAATGGCACAGAATAGATATTTTCTGGGACACAGAAAATGTAAGAATGATTGTTGATTTCTGCAAATCTGCTGATATTCAAGAGATGGAAGATGGTACTCCACCCGAATTCGATGACTCAACATGTCAGGCAACAGGAACTATACCGCCGTTCAACGAATATCTAAACGTCAATGCTCCACTACAAATTGGAGGGCTCTACATTGAGCATTTTGACCCGACACACTACCATTGGCAGTACATGCCAATCGGAAAAGGGTTCGATGGATGTATCCGAAACTTGATCCATAACAGTAAATTATACGACTTAGCTCATCCAGGGTTATCAAGGAACTCTGTTGCCGGTTGTCCGCAAACGGAAGAAATCTGCAACCAAGCCGATACGACTTCGAGGTGCTGGGAACACGGAACTTGCGTAGGAAGCTTCTCCGAAGCGAGATGTCAATGCCAGCCTGGCTGGACCGGCCCGTCATGCAATTTACCAACAACACCTACTAGTTTCAGACCTCAAAGTTACGTCAAGTTCGCCCTAAGTTTTGAACCAGACAGATTTAGCACACAAATCCAATTGAGATTCAGAACGCGCGAGCCACACGGTGAACTTTTTAGAGTGAGCGATCAGCACAACCGGGAGTACGGAATACTCGAAGTAAAAGATGCTCGTCTCCATTTCCGCTTCAATCTCAATTCCCTGAGGACCGAGGAACGCGACGTCTGGCTAAATTCAGTGGCAGTTGACGACGGGCAATGGCACATAGCGCGTGTCAGCCGTTACGGCAGCGCTGCGACTTTAGAAATAGACGGGGGTGAGGGGCGTCGTTACAACGAGACATTTTCCTTTGAAGGTCACCAGTGGTTACTGGTGGATAAACAGGAGGGTGTGTACGCCGGGGGAAAGGCAGAATATACAGGGGTCCGTACTTTTGAAGTGTACGCAGATTTCCAGAAGGGTTGTTTGGATGACATTCGGCTGGAAGGCAAGCACTTGCCGCTGCCGCCGGCAATGAACGGCACGCAGTGGGGCCAGGCGACGATGGCTCGCAACCTGGACCGCAACTGTCCCTCCAACAGCCCCTGCATCAACGTGCACTGCACCGAGCCCTTCGTGTGTGTCGACTTGTGGAACGAATACGAGTGCACGTAAGTATTCTACAAGCTTTAAATTACCTGAGCAAATATGAGTTCAATCGATTTTCCCCGAGTGACCCTTCGATAGAATTTATTTGTCTCTGGCTCAGCTTTGTTTGCCTGTAATTTCACCGCAAACACTCCACTTCTTGGGCACTCGGCAGAAAATGTTTTATGTGAATCAAAGCGATCACACAAATACTTACAAAAATACTAAGTTTTTTGATCAGTTAATTACGTTATATTTTGTTAATACCTTATTACGTTTTACAACGGTTCGCACTGAGTACTTAATTATTAAATTTTATGTACCTATTTATATATTTATTTATAAGTATGTTCTGATATTTAAATAACCTTTAAATTACTTTTATGCAATAACATGAAACCTCATTCCCTCTGCAATTCATTGCTATACTCTCAGATGGGGATGAGGTTGGCTTTTTATTTAAAGTCTTTTATGAATAACTGTATGCTTATAAAATGTATTAATATGCCTTGGAATGGTGTTCAGTTGCGGTGAGGGTTTGGTACTGTCGCCGGACGGCAAGGGTTGCGTAGACAAGAACGAGTGTCTCTACTTTCCGTGCCGCAACGGAGGCTCGTGCGTGAACCGGGAGCCTGGATACCGGTGCCACTGCCCCGAGGGCTTCTGGGGCGAGAACTGCGAGCTGGTGCAGGAAGGCCGGACCCTGAAGCTCAGCATGGGCGCCCTCGCCGCCATACTTGTCTGCCTCCTCATTATAATGAGTGAGCGAACTAGCTAGACGGTAGCACACTCACCCGCGCACTATCACACCATCCGTATCTATGTACCCGCATTCATCATCTTTATCAATACCACCCTAAATCCGCCGACCTTATTGACAAGCAGCTGCACAATTGCGAAGCCATGAACGAAAATTGGGTATCGCTGTTAAACGAATTACAAACACGCCAATCTCATGTTCGTTGACCGAGTTAATTAAAATGCCTGATTTCTACGTTTAAATGCAACGCAGCGCTTGCCAAATGGGACGACTCGTTCATTCACATAGTGTGTCGCGTCATTTCGATACGTGTTGATAAAGATGTCTATATGTGTAGTTAGTGAGTATGTAGAGGTAGTGCATGCTTTAGGGAGCTCAGTGCGCGCCGTGTGCGAGCGGCGAGGTAAAGAGCGCATTGTATAGGTGTCCTGGAGGATCGACACGCGGGGGCGGCACTTGCGTCAACGTCAACGAGTGCTTGGCTCTCCCTTGCCTGAACGGAGGCACCTGCGTAGACAGAGAGCCGACCAGAAGATATGACTGCATATGCGCCTTCGGTTATACGGGCCACGACTGCGAACTGGAGCTCCTAGCGTCTGGCATCATCACTCCATCCAGGGATTTCATTATAGCTATCATTGTTTGTCTATTCATGCTTATAGGTGAGCACTCTCCTTCATTTGTTTTGCATGTAGTACATTCTCTCACAAAAGGAAACCGAAAAATGCTCTGTAAATGTATGCTAAATGAATTTATTCGAATCTCTTTAGTAGTTTTATGGTATCAATACGAGTGGGATTTCTTGCGTTTTGCAGTGAACGGCTTCTTTTGTGAGTGAATAAAAATTACTGGTTAAAAAATGCCATACTTAATCAACAGTTCGTATTTACTTAGTTATGTTTGTCATGTCACATATCATCATATCACTTTAGTAGTGATAGTATAGTATAGAATATAATTTTATAAAGCGTTTAATATACATGATCACTACATTTCATCATATTCGATTTCACCTACAAATATAGGTAGGTACTAGTACTGAGTATAATAGAATATTAACGTAGGGTAATATACATTAGCACTACTCACTTGGAATCCTATTTGATCGCTCACTATTGAATAGAAAGGAGGGTACAATGGCGCTGCCTGGTACACGTACAGTACGGGCATAATATCTCCATTATTTTCCTAAATCAGGCCCTTCCTAAATGCGTGCACACTAAAGGAAATTGAAATGACTAATATATTCTCCGTTTTGATATTGCTTATATCCTTGCGACAGTTTGAAGCTTCCCTTTGATATCACTCTGCAAATCATTTAGATTCGGAGACAGTTTTGGAGCCTACAAAGTCTTGCGGAAGACAAATGCTATTTCCTGAATATCAAAGTAGAATAGAATGTCTAAAAAAGCTCTCTTTATCATCGATTCCACGAACATGTCTTACAGAAAATTGGTTCCTTTTCATTCAGATTCTTATCTTGAACTCTCAAAATCTTTTAAAATAAAGTGGATATAGTTATTTCAGGCAATTCTTTGTAAAGTTTGCGAAGTTACACGCCATATCTCCAAAGTTTCTATTGGAAATCCCTCGAACCAATTTACGTTGACACTTTTTTATCGAATGCTAGTCCTTCATAATATTTTATACCTTTTACTACACTGGCAAAAACTTAGGCGAATTATTAACATAAATAAGAATTTAAAAGACGGTGTCTTTTTCTATTTACGATCTCTTCTTTTAATTATTTACTTTATTATAGAGGGTTAAATCAACATGATAAATAAATAAAATAAATAATCAGTGGTCTTACATATTAGGGACCATTTTCAAACCATCGAAACAGGGGGCTTTAGGCAGTATGGGCTGGATGGTGTTTATTTTAACTACAACCGCTAAATTCAAATTTTCTTATGTTTTTCGCGTGTGTTAGGTTGTATCTTGGTCAAAATAATATTCAAACAAAACAAACAACATTTATCCTAACAGGAATAGGTACAGCATAGTGGATAATTTACTAAATGTAGATTAAAAAAATTATACAAAATTTGATGGCCTTTAACGAAAATAATTTATCTCCATCATAAATCTTCAACTACTGAACTTCTGTTCCTGTGAATTGTCTTTCTTTATCTCGGCTGGTTCAGCTATCACATCCGGGTTCATCAGCCTACCAAGATGGTGCAGCTGAATGATGTGGTTTTCTCGCATTTTGTCCTTTTACTTTCTTCATGAACAACAGCATTTCAATCAATAAATCAATATCTTTATTTCTACAGGTCCACAAAATAAGCACTTAGACAAGTCAATTTTACTCAAGGTACATAATTATCAAAATAATATAAGAAATAAAGTGATAACTAATTGATTTTCCATTCGCTTCAATCTTTTGTCCGCTCTTCAATATTTGTTTTCACAACCTCTGCATATATTGGTGCATTCGTAGTACTGGTGTTGTAGTTGGGTTACCAGGGCGGAAGCGTTCCGGGAATAAGTTTAAATAACCCCTTGGCCACTTCTGCCACTTGTGCTTTTTCCAGAAATATGTTTAGGCCATTAGGTGTTTTCTATGTTGTAGTAAAAATATCTATGTTGTAAAATGTATAAACTAAATTGTTATCTTAAATCCATAGTACAAATTTTGCTTAGATTGGCGCTAGATGGTGCTAAGAGAATGGTATAGTTAATTATTAATTTTAATAATATTTATGAATACACCATGAACCGGCAGAAAGGGTCGACGCCACCAAGCTTGGGTTAAGTAAATCCATAATAATAAGGAGAATCCCGCAAACCTGTAATTACTATGGAATTAGAAGGGTTCCATTGTCATTCCAACAACCGCAAAAACAAATACCGTGCAAAAGAAAACTCTGTACAAATATACGATTCTGTTTAAATCTCTGACAAATATTTCGCACAGAGCAAACTTTAAATATGTAGCTCCCAAAATCATATGAATTCTCTTCACATTTTGCTGAGTCAGTACGTGTTTGGTTTTACAAAAATAATTCTTATGATCATAAAATTGAGAATATCTTTTTCTAGCGTACCTACTAAAAAGACATGCAAAGCCTTAGCAAAAGCGTTTTGCCATTGAATAAGTCCATAAAATTAAATGCGAAGTCTTCTCTTGTAGAATTCAATCCTAGTATTTTCTCGGAACAAATACATTTCACTAAACGTGATTTTACAAGCGCTAGACTGTATTGGCTCAACGTTCCACCACAATTTGGTGAGATAACCCTTAACGACTAAAGAGCGGTTTGCGGCGAGAGAGAACTTTCACGCCGAAATTAGTGGTCTCAAATATTTACTTACAACTAAGCTGTTAATAATTGCACTGAAGCTTCCTAAAGCTTTTTCATTGACACTCGCCTTTATATGAAAAAGTACGAGTTTTAGTGTGTAGTAACGAATTTTTGGTTGAATACTCTATTTTTCGAATAAGCTATATTATATTCACACTAGCAGTAGGTAACCCATGATTTCATCCGCAGTGATTAAGAATTTATATAACCTAAAATCAAGGAATACAAAAAAATCTTATTTTGTTTTGCAAACCCCGAAATATCGAGCCCTTTTTATAGCAAAATTTGAGAACACGCTGAAAATCAGATTTGTTTTTTTAGGGGAACTTACATATATAATTTGACGGTCTACTAATAATGGTTCCTTAGATACAGATAATTTTTGTTTCACGTTACCCCCCTTTTGGATCCCTTAGGACGAGAATTTTCAAAATTCCTTTATGAGTACAACCCTACACCCTAAAAGGAATAAACACTTCAAATTTCAAGTCTAAATGACCAAGTCGTGCGTAGGCTGACAGCCAGTTAGTAGTTAGTTACTTCTTTATTATAATAAATATTGATAATCATTTTCTATATGCTATTGGAATCCATTTTTTAAAGTCCAAGCAAAGCTATTGTACCTCACTTATTTACTCGTACCTATATTAGGTACACTTGATCATATTAAGCTCCGTTACCTTCAAAACTCGAAGTGAATTTTCAAAATTTATGAATTCCATGCCAAGAACCAACTCATAAAGTCTAAAATAATTTAAATTGGATTTAGGCCAAAATATTAACAATCGACTTCCATCGCTACGCATATTCATTGAACACACTAATTGTATTAAAATGTATTTTTTGTTATTGTTATTTATTAATTTTGACGACCTCTGTGACGCGGCAGGCAGGTACGCCTTCGACAGAGGTTGCGGGTTCGATTCCCGCCTTCGGACAAATATTTGTTCCAGGATTCTGGATGTTATCTATCTACATGAAAAAATATATCTATGTAATGTACATCAGTCATCTAGTACCCATAACACAAGCTCTGCTTAGATGACACAGTGTATTGTCCAGTTTTTTTGTAACCAAAGTAAAATCTTCAGAACTTACACAGTTTCATCTTTCAGTTCTGGTCCTGGTATTCGTGGTTTACAATCGACGTCGCGAGGCTCACATCAAGTACCCCGGACCCGATGATGACGTGCGTGAAAACATCATCAACTATGATGACGAAGGAGGCGGCGAGGATGACATGACAGCCTTCGATATCACCCCGCTTCAGATACCGATTGGTGGACCTTTGCCCGATCATGCGCCGACGAAGTTGCCTTGTAAGATGATTTTACTTTATAACTTAGTAGAAAATAAACTCTTATTACAGTCCATTTCATATAGGAACCATTCCTTGACGGGTTACTTTTTCGTTGTTTCTCGCCTAATTGATTTAAAACCATTTTTTTTCGTGTAAGTAAATCTTTTATCCTTACTTTACAAATTTTATCATCGTGATATTTTGTATATATATTAAGTTTATATACGTAGAATGTAAGAACGTTTGTTCCTCTTTCACAATAGACGTACTTTTAACTTGCGGATAACGGGGCTGGTTACACTTTTAGAATTAAGTTTATTTAAGATCTCTTATAGTTAACTAGCGACCCGCCCTGGTTTCGCACGGTTTTATTAATACGTATAAACCTTCCTCTTGAATCACTCTATCTAATAAAAAAAACCGCATCAAAATCCGTTGCGTGGTTTTAAAGATTTAAGCGTTCAAAGGGACACAATGACATAGGGACAGTATGTAGTAATATTTAAGTGTAATTGTTTGTTATCCCTAAGAAATAAAAATAAATACTTAGTTCTGTACATGAAATAAGACATAAGCTATTCACCCCATGGGACAAAAATAACTTTGAACCGTTTCCATAGAAACAAGGCGTGCGAAAACGCGGATTTTGAGTGGCTTCAATAAACCTCAAACGAAATTGATACATCAATGAGCATACTTTTTTATCAATTCTATAAAAAGGTTATTGGTTTCTTATCTGGAAACATCATTGCGCGTCAATTTAAATTAAACTAGCAGCGCCTCACGGTTTCACTCGCGTTATTCCCGTTCCCGTGGGAATCCCGGGATAAAATATAGCCTATTTGTTATTTCAGACTATTATCTATCTCTGTGCCAAATTTTATTCATATTCGTTTAGTAGTTTTTGCGTGAAAGAGAAACAAACATCCATACTCACAAACTTTTATTACGTTAAACGTTTATAATATTCTTAGTATTACGATAATTCGATCCCGCTAATTTAAACTCCCTAACCTCGCCGAAACAAACACTGACGGAATGAATTTAAACTGACGCTTCCCTGACACTTCAATTAACTTTATAGAGCACTTTTCTACCTTTCATGTCCCCATAAAAAGGTCATTGTGAAAATAACATTCAAAGAATTTTGAAATGGGCTCCAAGTCGCGGAGGCGAAGTGAAAGGACCGTATAAATAACCTAATAATGCCCCGAAATTATGAAAAGAAGGGTTGAAGGACGCGGAAATTCACGTTTAGCTTTGTAGACGAAAATATCTCTGGAAAAACATTTATTCTACTAACTACAGCTACAGATATTATAGCTATTATTATTCCCTTGTGAGGCTAAAGGTCATGAAGGTCTTTGAATCCTGATTGGATCGTTTATTTCGGTTGGCTTATTATTTACTCGCTCATAATAAATTTGACTTTTTTTGTGTAAAAAGAGCTAAATCAAAAACTATAATAGATAAAAAGTAGAAAGGTAAATAAAGGCCTATGCAGAACTACGCAATATTCGCTACTTAGATCAAACGCGATAAATTTCGCTTGGATTTCGCTAGGGATTTCGCGCAGGTTCGGACGAGTGTTTTGGTGACAGTTTGGATTACACTACATACATTATGCCCCGTATATAAAATTATGTAGATGATATAAGCCCTGAAACTAGATAGTGATATAATGCATTTAATTAGAAATTATAAAATGGCAGGGTATTAGGTACTTCCATAGCTCTCAACTGACTACAAATAATAAGATGATACAAATTTACTAACAAACTTACAATTTCACGCTTTAATATGGATGTCTCGTAAAATAGCTGGTTGGATCTTGATCTTAATAATGGACTTAAAAAAACATTGAAATCGGTAAAACTAAAAAAAAAAATGGAATTCAAAACTTTTCAAACAATTGAAACTTCTTGTTATTCAAAAAAGGATCGCTATTTAACTGCTTTTTTTTAGTAACTTAACTTTTAGTTAACTTTACTCATTCTACCAGATTCCGATATTAATTTCTTCAAGACCTAATCAATAGTTATTGATTTATCCTTAACAATGCGTAAAAAATATATTTTGTTAATGAGATGAGAATTTGAAGTTGTTTATTAGTTATTTAGTTTTCACTCCGCCAATTCATTTTCTTTATTATTATTTCTTTGTACGCGTAGTAAACAATGGATACGAAGTTTAACCTTTCTTAGACCTTTCTTAGTGCGTCCTTTATAAATCTTTTATTTTTATTACATTAGCTTTCACGTGAGGAACCTGGAATGTTATGAGCTTTACAATTTTTTCAAAGAACACATACAGATTAAAATTTCCAATTGCAGTAAAAAAACATATTTAAATAAGGTAGCATCTACTGTATCTTGTATATTGCTGTAGATATTTGCAAACAAACTAAAGTTAGCTCACCTGATTATATGTATTTTTTTGTATCCATTTTTAAGTTTAAAATGTTGCCCCAACTCTTCCCGTGGGTATCGTAAAATATTTCATTGGATCTGATAGAAAAATGCTTTATCCATTCAGATCCGCTGATGGGTGTCGGCCTAGGCGTGGGTCCTATGGGCGTGGGCGTGGTGGCCCCAGGCGTGGGCGTGGCCCTCCCCGGCGAGACCAACGTGGGAATGTTCATCGAGGAACACAAGCGGCGTGCTGACAGCGACCCCAACGCGCCTCCTTTCGACGACCTGCGCAATTATGCCTACGAGGGCGGCGGCAGCACAGCTGGATCTCTGTCTTCTCTTGCTTCTGGTAAGTTTTCTCAGAAGAAAAACAGAAAAAATATTTACTGGGGACCAGAGGTTATAATGTTCGCATTTATGTACCTTAACATTAAGTCGCATGTATTTCTTTTTGGTAAATAAATTCTTTGTATTTATGTATTTAAATATAATCTAATTGTAACAATTAGTACCATTAAGTCGCATGTATTTCTTTTTGGTAAATAAATTGTTTGTATTTTTGTATTTGTTTTTAACTAAAGTCATTGAACACGGGATATTTACCATAACCTAATAAAAGGCCTTTATTAACAACGAAAATTACAAGGAAGGAATAGAAAAATTACAACTAGTATTTACAATTGAAACCATTGAGCTAACTGCAGACGGTTGCAAACAGTCTAAAGGTAGCTCAATTGATCCACGTCAATACCAGTCGAAAGCGTCCCCAAGACACTGGCTGCATCTAATTGTAACAATTGGTACCATTAAGTCGCATGTATTTCTTTTTGGTAAATAAATTGTTTGTATTTTTGTGTTTGTTTTTAACTAAAGTCATTGAACACGGGATATTTACCATAACTAATTATCGTTTTTATAATATTTACCATAATTAAATTGATTTCTTTAGAGTTTTTCGATATTTCGGCACAGTTTCAAACGCCATGATTACCAAAGAACAACGTGTTAATGACTTCAGTGTGACCATGATAACTTAAAAAAATATTTAGATAAATTATTACACACAAATCAGAAATCAATCTTAATTTATTCAGGATTTTTAGTGTAGACCGCGACTTGGTAAACTTAGTGTAGGTCGCCCTCCAGCTAGGTGGGATGATAATCTGCGAAAGACTGCTGGCAGATGCTGGATGCGGCAAGCCGAAGACAGGGTGGTATAGCGCTCATTAGGGAAGACCTATGTCCAGCAGTGGACTAATATTATAGGCTGATGATGATGATCATAATCTCTCTCTCAGAGTTTAAATCAGAATTGTCGGATCTAGAATTTGCTTGTTTATCTATTCTTCCTTACAAGTTATGCAATAGACTACAAAGCACAAAAACATACAAGAAAACGTTGAGGAGGGTAAAGGTGGGTCTACAGATCAAGACCAGTGGCAAGCATTGTAATTAATTGTACTCGGATTGATTGATTGTCTGACAATATTACTAGTTCCGTATAAGATAGGGTGCCCCATACCATGTGTAGGTACTAAAAGTATATTAAAAAAGGTATTCTTGACACCAAGAGTACCAATTTTTAAATGTTTTTTTTTCTCCTAAATGTCTTTTTCACGCACTCTTGCATTATCGAACCTTATAAAATATTTGACAAATTAATATTTATTTTATTGTTTTAAAGCAAAACCAGAGTGTTATCATGAAATTGTTTTAAATGGATTATCCTTTAATATTTTGAAATAATAATGTAAGAATACACATTAATAAATTAAAATAAATATCAATAATATGAAGAAAAACCATCATAAAGTACAATTTTATACTCTCGGGGTCTGGAATAAAAACAACAAATTATAAAATGCATTTGCTGCTATAAAAATAAAAAAATATATAAAAAACCCCAGAATTCATTAAGTTATTTTTCGTGAATATTGCAACCACCCTCTACAAAGCCGAAAGTGGTATCGCTACTACTTTCGGCTTTGTAGACATCAAACGTGGCACCCTGTTTAACTAACTAGACAGTAAATCAAACCAAATGGTTGTGGTATGCCATATAATTTAGTACTGCTAACAAACAATATGTTAAATTAAATACCGAGGTCCTGTGTATATACGCACTATTATGGCGTATCAACCCTGAAGTGGTTCTTCCGAAACAATAGATCGCCACCGGTTTCTGTCTTTGGGTCTTGTATAGTAAATACAGCCAGGATTGCAATTAAATGTAAAACATCACAGTAAAATATTTAAGCTCGATCAAACAAATGCAAAGAGAAATCTAAAATGTATAAGTTTCCACGGTGCGATACGCTCGCGATCTCACCATGCATGGGGCTAAAAATTGGACCGCCCGAAGTCTGGAAGTTTAAATAATTCATAAGTTTGTAATGCAATGTGTTTGTGGCAGGTACCGACGACGAAGTGCAAGATTACGACTACCTCGGCGCCTGGGGACCGCGCTTCGACAAACTGGCAGATCTGTACGGACCAGAGCAGGACGAACAACTCTAGACACGACGTCATACAATCGCGCAAACTTTTGTCAATTGTACCCACTACCACCCTCGTTACTTCAACAGCGAACAAGCGGGACTCATTTGTACATAAAGCGAGCCATACACGAAACGATCGGCTCGCCAACTAATTTTCACTGATCAATTTTATATGATCTTATTTCTAATGATATTTTAGCTTTAGTATTTTTAATATTAATTGCGGCGTTTTTTATAATACTAAACGTACATCTTCACCAAATATTTGATATAAGTTTTATTCGTGTTAGCCATATGATGAGTCAGTATTTTATCGGATGTTGCGGTTTTCTGCCGGAGGGCCAGATGTGGATGTGAATCGTGGGTGTATGTAGATAGTGTGCTATAAATGTGAATAATTTATACGATATTTGTAAGTCCACAGCTTTACGTGATTTCACTTAGTGTGGTGGCCCTTCTGCGTAAAATCACTGTAGTATAAGTGAGTAGGTATGTTATATTTTATGATATTGTATGACTATTGCGTAATGTAATGGTCCATTCGGACATCGAGTTAATATCTAATGCTCATTCAAAATTAAATAAAGGGGTTGTAAATACAGTAATAAACTTAAACGACATCCCCAGATTTTAATTAGATTTGACTATTGACATTATTTAATATTAGTACGTAAGCAAATTGTACAGTAACCGGTGTTCCTCTCCTAATGTCTCCGTGTAGAGCTAGTTAAATATAATACCTATTCGGGAACGACTTCTATTAATGTAACAGTAGATAATTTAATAGTCAGGAGAGTTTTCAGTTAGTGCGAATGTGTGCGTGAATGTGGGTGCATGTGCGAGTAGTTGTGATTTGGATGGTCGGAGCGAGGATGTTGGGGCGAGCATGTTGGAGCACAGATGCGCGGCTATGAATGGGACTGTGCCAATCTCTTAGCATTTATGGACGCAGCTAACGGCGGTAGAACTAAGTGTTTGCACTTTATTTATTCGTATGTTTACATAATAAATTTAGTCGCACCTAGGAAAATATCAATAACTTATTAAGAGTGTTGTGCTAGAATACTATTTCTATCGATTTCTAAGTGAGATGGTCCGTTGAGCGCGTAGAGTCATTAATTTATAAATAATTATTAAGTATTTAAATAGTAAAATTAAACTAATTAAAGAGTTTCTCCGACTGTCTCACTTTGTCATCGAGCAACGATCAGTGTAAATTTTAGAATAATATACTGAATGGCGTTAAGATGACTGATTTTATTATATGTTTGAAAGCCTAAGATTTTGTAGACTCGGTTAGTTAGATTTTGATCGACTTACTTCCCGTAAGTTCACCCTCTAGTTTGCACTAATGACAAATAATGAATTAATCAAATATCTTCATCAATATTAAAGCAATTCTTGTTAATTATTCGCGTAAATAGCGTTTCATAGTTATCATTATTGTTTGAAGTCATTATTGTTTGATGTCACTGCCAGTATCATTGAATAGATTTATAAATATAGTGATTTGGGTCCGATTTTATATTTCTGTCTTTTACAAGTATTGTAAGTTTTTTGAACTGTTTTTTTTATAAGCAACCCTTTGGTTTTCCACGCGCGTTAATGCGCACAATCTTTGTCTTTCCTAAGCTCTGCGTCTCGTGTACTGAACACTAAAATCACTGGCATTCTAAGCTCATGGCTTGTCCTAAGTAAGCATCAATACCTTTACAAGTCCCATGTGATAGCATGTCAATCGATGCCGATTCTCTTTTGTTTCTGAATAATGCTTTCACCACACCCAAACCTACGGCAACTTAAGCCAGAAGAATCAACATAGACGAAACAGTGAAATCTGCTATGCTTCACTTTGCCTCACCCCTCGGGATCTCAGTGTTTCAGCTTGACATCCCAAACAACGTAAGAAAATGAAACTATTTCACTGTTTGTTATTCTGAATTGCGTAGGTTTATTTGTGCTATTACCCTTTGAAATTTCGAATAGTGAAACGAAAGATTATAGCAATTTACATAGTGGAACAAACTACAGAATGAATACTGGTCGATTCAATGCGGGCTGTGTCAATCCAATCGTGCTAACATTGCCAGGGGCGGATCTACTTATAGACATTTTGGGCTAAAACCTAGGGCCCCGTAATAAAGGGCACCATCCCATGTGTATTTGAGAAGTCTATTTTTGCAGTCTAAAAATCAAATAGTTTTAGTTATGTGATCTCTTGATCGTTACGGGAGACTCGACCTATTATTTATTATTAATCGGCTTTCGCCCAATTCGTCAAGGAAGGATTGACATCTGCCAAAAGTATTTGATTGCATAAATAGGATTTTTTAAAGTCGGCACTCCGCTAATACTTACATTAAATGTTGCAAAAGTTG
This sequence comes from Eupithecia centaureata, assembly GCA_944547425.1. Taxonomy (NCBI): domain Eukaryota; kingdom Metazoa; phylum Arthropoda; class Insecta; order Lepidoptera; family Geometridae; genus Eupithecia; species Eupithecia centaureata. Next base: position 5,685,712 of record OX155694.1, read on the forward strand.
GCAAAGTACGAAAGTCGGCACTGGGCGACGAAATAGCGACTGCGCCTCTTAGGCCCCAAATGCTATAGCCCAGGGCCCCACAAACTCACGGTCCGCTCCTGAATATATAGACTGGTTAGTGTTCCAATTTGCAAATGAAATTGGTCCCTAACAGCACAAATAGCTCTGGTTACTATCAATAGATCATATAAAGCCCGGCTTCAACGATGGCTGTATAAGCTTAAAAGCACGTTATAAGCTTGTTTAATGAGTGGTCTATTAATTTACGGAGTTATTCGAAAATAAGGTTAAACTGTTAATTCCTTTGATATTGCCCACGAATAAATAATTTCTTCGTAACATGCAATTAATTAATGAACCGCTTAAATATGAAATGAATATTAACTCATTTCACATTATACCGGTATTTAAAATGATTGTTCACTTGTTTTTCTAATATCTTGGCAAGTCTACACGTAGTCGTTTTCAAGAGTTGATTTTGTGATATGTGTAAAATACCCGTTAATCGATCGAGATCAAAAACATTCGTTTCTGTAATGTGGTCGAAATAACGTATTTTCTTGGTGTATGCAGCTTGTTTTCACTGTAGTTCTTATATACCCATTTGCACGTTCGACGTCAGAGCACAATCCCCAGTACAAAAGCGATAAAGAATCTCGACAGCGCGCCATTGGTGCAATTACCTAATTATATTAATTTAGATATTAATTATACCTTTATACATAATTATGTTTTGTTTTCAACTGTGATTATTTAGTTGTACAACTCTGGTGATTACATAAAAGAATGAATAAAATATGAAAATGTATTGATTGTTTTATTTGTAGATTATTAATAACCTTTAGCTTTTTACGGTATCTAAGTGGCTAGCTACGAATTTCGCTAGGAGTCCTCCGAAACTTACTACTAGCTTTACTACGAAACTTGCTACCAGATTTGCTACGAAATTTGCTACGAAATTTGCTACAAGATCTGCTACGAGATTTGCGAAATAGCCAGGTTTGTGTTTCACCGAGTTACTCTTTTGAATATTTGAAAGATACGATACAAAACCAAAATACATTACATTATTACAAGAATGAACAACGAAAATAACATCCTACTAATAGTACAAAATCACTACATAGTATAAAAGAAAGTCACTTTCTCTGTCCCTATGTCCCTAGTATGCTTAAATCTTTATAACTACGCAACGGATTTTGAAGCGGTTTTTTTTTATTAGATAAACAGATTTAAGAGGAAGGTTTATACGTATAATCAAACCGTGCGAAGCCGGGGCGGGTCGCTAGTAAATTCATAAGTTATGATCGCACAAACTGTTAGTCTGTGAAACGATTGTGTGAAAACATCGGTAAAAGTAAAAAGAAAGAAATATTCTTTATTAAAACTCTGTACATGCTATACTTACATTAAAACTAACAGAAAGTAATTGAATTGGAAAAGTACTGAACGGAGTGAAATTTAGCATAGATGTAGATAGATAGATAGATAGAATTTTTATTAGAAACACACACAAACAGCACAGGAAGATTAACAAAAGAAACATTTCAACAAATTAGGTAAATGGAATTAAGTCAGTACAATAGAAAAACAGGAAAAAAACATGTAGGTTATTTAACATAATTATAAAAGAACAAAGATAGATGAGAAGAAGAGATGTAGTTATTAACGTTGATTAACAAAAGATAGGATTCGTAACGAATACATCAGAGAGATAATCAAAGTTATCGACATAAATAATTAGCAAGCTATAACTGAAGACAGGACGCTATGGCACTCATTAGGGGTGGCCTGTGTTCAGCATTTGACTAATAAATAAATAATTCCAGACAGTCCACACAGCATCATCTAGCCCCAAGCTATGCAGAGCTTGTGTTATGGGTACTAGATGACTGATATACTTAATACAATACATTAAATAGATAGTTTTTTTTGTTATTATACATAGAAAACTTAGGACATACATAGGTACCCAATATAGGTTATGTTATATACTATCTAGGAATTTCGGGATTCATCTTACGTAAGTACATTCCAGTCTGTAAAACATCTTTTGATAGACACCTATTAGAAACAATAGAATAGGCAAGATAACAGAGTCTAGCTTAGTCAAGCGGCAAACGTTATCTTGCATTCGATTGAACACAAGCGTTCTGCCGAATTACAAAGCTGACCCTTAAGGACCTTCTCAACCGGCGAGCGAAACGCCGACGATAGTCGTCAGGGTAGGTACTTGGGTAAATTCTCCGATCAGGGAAATAACCAGTTCGCGTTTACGGCCATAATTTGCGTGCGATCGGGGAAGGATGGAATCTTTTTGAGCTGAAACAAATGTGAATTGTCCAGAAATATTATTTATATCATTTCGATAACATGTAGATCATATAACAAGTGTGACGTATAATATTTAATTTACAAAACATTGAATTTAAACAATCTTTAAATTAAAATAACTTTTAGCTAAGTAGTAAACCTATTGAAAAAGGAAGTCTTTTTTGTACTATCAAAAGACCATCAAACGATATAATACACAGATAAAAAAAGTTTTCGATAGCTCACTAGTTTTAACTTTTATCACGCTTACATATAGGAAAAATAAAGATACAAAGGTAACATTCAATCAATCTGTTATTTATTATCGGTGCACAACCAATCCATTTCTTGTACATCTTTCTCCACCTCAGATTATCTGGGAGACATTTCTCTCAGCGAAAAGGCCGCCTTTTGTTCTGTCCTGGCTACAACTTTTATATAAGTATAAGTTTTTTATCAAGATTGAGCAGCCACATTATTAAAGTTATATGTTTTTAAATACTTTAGGCACTAGTTGCTCTAGTACATTAAAGTGTTCATTCATTCAAATGAAATGAAATTTAGGAACACTTTATTCATTCTTCGCAATACGAATGATGAGTTCCTATTTATTTATCCTTATTATAAATTTAGGCGGCTGGCATATTGGATTTGTTCGTTCTAAAGGCACTTCTTTTTACATTAACATACGATCCCTTTATTTTATTTATTTATTTTATTTTGATTTATTTGGAAAACAAACAGTTGTACAAACAGTAATAATTAAACTTAAAAATAACTCTTAACCATTAAAATGTCCTCACATATAAAACTAAACAACTTGCTTGCAGATGCATTATGAGGAAAAAAAAACAGAAAAAGAACCATATTACACATAAAAACAAAACTTAATCTTATCTACTCTAGAGTCTTATATCTTATAGAGTCTTATCTCTTTAGAGGTCTTCCCGCATTATATAAACACTAATTAGCTTTGAAAATGGTTAAAAGGTCAAGCATTACACCAGGGATTCTAATTAACTTCAATACTTTTTGACTTAAAATAACTAAAGGATATTTTCCCACTATATCAGAGGGTAGTATAAACCCAATGATTGAATGAATTAAATTATAATTAAGATTATCTTAATTATAATTTAATAAGAGTAAGAAAATCTTTAAAATCTTTAATTAATTCTTATAAATCTACTCTTTTTAGAAATAAACTTTATTAATCATCTTTATTGATAAATCTTTATAGATTATTCTTTATTGGTAAATCTTTATTCATAAATCTTTATTAACAAAGAAAGTCAATATCAATGAATAGGTACTTTCTCAAATAGACTGGTTTGTATCCAATAATCTAAATAGGGTATTAGCAGTCCACGCAATCAAATCTACTAGAGCACGGCTAAAACGGTCACTGCTAACACCATATAATCCGAATTGGACCGTGAGCCGCCAACATTTGATCCTCCAAATGGTGAATGAAGTGTATTTGTTGACTTATCGACAAAGCCAAGCACGATGTTTATTTTGGAAGATAATAAGAAGATTATTCATCGGCTTTGTTTTACCTTTAGCTTAACCTTTGTTTTTGGAGATACATCATTAAATTAGAGCTTAACCTTTAATTCTATAATTCTTTAATGCACAAATGAAAAATACATGCAAGAAAAACTTAAAACTAGATAAATTATGGCACAGTCGAGCTTAACCCTAAAAAGAGTTCTCTTCCAGCAAACCTTATTGGGAGAGAGTCACGTTAGAGCAGTGGGTACGTGTGCATATTTTTGCAGATTAAAATGTGATTTTATCCTTATAATATATATTACGTTTAAAATTTTATACCTCTACTATATTTATAATACTATCTATATTCCTAATACCATAATATAATAATATCAATACGTACTAAATAAATACATAAAATACTATATACATAGGTATATAAAATTCATAAAGACAGGTAATGCTCTTTGACTTTACGCTTGAAGATGAAGAGTGAGGGTCTAGCGCGAATATCATGTGGAAGAGAATTCCATAGCCTGACCGAGTCAACAGTGAAGGATCCACCATAGCGGCTGGAAGAATGGACAGGAAACTTTAGAAGAAGGGACATTGAGGTTCTACAGGGCTTATCACGTGGGTAACCTACTGATTCATCATCACACATCCAATGAAGTCAGAAAGTTGAAAGGAAAGTTGCTTCCTTTTCTAGCAAAACCATACTCAAGGGCGGAATTTTTCTATATTCATGAATGAAAACGTTTGTATGAAACTTTGTATTTTTACAGATACCTACTTAACTCTAAAAAAAGGAAGTATTTGTATTTAAGGATTTTTCGAAAATACCCTTAAAAGGGGTTAGATACGATTTCAAAGTTTGTATGGAAACTTTTTCACCGTGCGATTGTATTTCGGAATACTAAAGATGCAAAATAAACGTTTTTCAGGATTTTGCGAAACCAGCCTTAAATGGGGTGTGTTAAAAACTCTTATTCTACGCAGAGGAATTCGCGGGATGCTTACACATAACACCTAGCTCTCCTCTCGTCTCAGAACAGGCCTCCAGTTGATAAGTAGGTACCTACCTATTGCTCAGTTTGCGCAAACTCAAGTATACTGCAGAACTACTCAGGATCTTAGACTAACAACACTTATGCAAATATGAGGTTCCTACGACCGTACGAGTATCTTAATTTGTTACTTGACTCACAAGGTGTGAACAAATAGGTTTTAACAGTGAATTAGTGAATTAATGGACACTGCATTGGACTAGAAAGCAACATACAATAAAATCATATATCTTATAATAAAGCTAGATGCACCCCGCGGCTTCGCCTGCGAAACAGAGTTTTTTTTCCATACAAATTTCAGAAATTTATTACACATCCCCTTGGGGTTATTTTGTAAAATTAAAAGAAACACGTGGTAATTCATAATTTATTTATACCGAGTTTTGAGTAAACCGAATCTCCGTAATTACTTAAGTTATTTAGATGAAATTTGGTACGTAGATAGCTTAGAATCTAGACATAGGCTTATAATATTTTTAAATTATTTTTCTTTGGTTTGATTCACCAAAACTCGGTATGAATAAACTACAAAGTAAATAATTAAACACGTATTTTTATTTTTAAGAAATTACCTCTAGAAGGCGTGTAGTAAAATCCTATATTATTATAACCTAACTTCGTTCATTGTTCATATAATTTCTTTTTATTCCCAACATTAAGTAGGTAAATTCTAGTATCATTTAGTTTGTCTTGGTAAGGTGTACGAATGTTGATTAATTTCGTTCATGAACGCGGCATAAAATTGTTGGGGCTGGGATTCAAAGAACTTCGCCAGTCTTCTTTGACAAATAAATTTCCATGCGGGTGATAGATTATTGAAAAATAAATACATCTGTGTATATGCTCCTGAATAGAATATAGTAACATTTCTGTAAAACATTAACTTACTTTGAATGTATTGTTTAGTTTTATAATTTAACCTTGTTTTGTGGATGAAACATATATTTTATATACTGTTTTATCTGCTAAACAATGGTTTAAAACTTGTCAATATTTTAATACTATTTTAAGTAGTAATACAAGCAGAAAACAACTCTTTACCTGCGGACTTACCGGTCCGCGGCCGTACCTGCGGACAGGTAGTTGTTTACTCATTGTTATAAAAGGTCGCCGCACGGCCGATAGGCTCACTTCTAGAGCAGCCATTGGACAGAGCGGAGCTCTGCCTCTTTGCAAGTTATTAAAGCTAAGTACTTTAATTATTGTATTGTCTTACTAATTGTTAAATTATCTGTCTGAAATATTTAATCAGGATCGTTGTGTTGATTTAAAATCCAAACTGTAAGCTATTGTAAAACTTACGGAGTATTTAATGATGATTAGAATTTTATGATTGAATAAAGATTTTGTAAAATATAAATTATTTGATACTTAATTTGAGTATTTAATGATAATTATAATTTTATGATCAATAAATAAAGATTTTGTAATATATTTACGTTTATCTTATTTATTAATCTCTTACGGGCGAAGCCGCGGGGCGCATCTAGTTTAAACTATAGAATATAACTCTATAATATATTCTAGCGCATCTAGTTAAAACTATATATTTAACTATAGGATTAAAGTGTGGGATTAAAAAGTGTGGGATTAAAGTGTGGGATTAGAAAGTGGGATTAAAGTGTGGGATTAAAAAAGTTTGGGATAAAAGTGTGGGATTGAAAAGTGGCATTAAATAAGTGTGGGATTAAAAAGTGTGGGATTAAGGTGTGTGGGATTAAATAGTGTGGGATTTATATGTGGGATTAATAGTGTGGATAAAAAAGTGTGGGTTTCAATTGTGGGATTAAAAAGTGGGATTAAAAAAGTGTGGGATTAAAGTGTGAGATTAAAAAGTGGTATTAAAAAGTGTGGGATTAAAGTGTGTGATTAAAAAGTGGGATAAAAAAGTGTGGGATTTAAGTGTGGGATTAAAAAGTGGGATAAAAAAGTGGGATTAAAAAGTGTGGGATTCAATTGTGGGATTAATAAGTGGAATAAAAGTATGGGATTAAAGAGTGGGATTAAAAGTGTGGGATTAATAAGTGGGATTAAAAAAGTGTGGGATTCAATTGCGGGAATTAATTGTGGGATTAAAAACTAGGATTAATAAGTGTGGGATTAAAAAGTGTGAGATTTAAAAGTGGGATTATAGAAGTGTGGATTTAAAAAGTGGGATAAAAAAGTGGGAATACAAAGTGTGGGATTCAATTATGGGATTAAGTTGTGGGATTAATATTGGGATAAAAAAATGTGGGATTAAAAAGTGGGATTAAAGTGGGATTCCCACACTAGTGGGATTTATAAGTGGGATTAAAGTGCGGGATTAAAAAGTTTGGGATTAATAAGTTGGATTAAAGTGTGGGATTAAAAAGTGTGGGATTAGAAAGTGGGATTACAGAGTGGGAGTAAAAAGTGTGGGATTAAAAAGTGGGATTTAAGAGTGGGATTAAAAAGTGTGGGATTGAGAAGTCAGAATAAAGAGTGAGATTACAATGTGGGATTAAAATGTTGGGTTTAAAAAGTGTGGGATTAATAATTGGGATTTAAAATTGTGTGATTAATAAGTGGGATTAAAGATTAACTCAATAGTTCTTATAAAATAATCCTTATGCTTATAATATCTATCCACATTTTTACTCGGTTGTTTTAGTAAGAAACTATTTCATTCCAGCGTGCTTCTTTTTTATCCTAGGTACCTACATACCAAGTGCTTTTTTCTAAGTCTATCGTTTTCCCCACTCAATGTCAGGTGATAAAAGCAATTAATCCACACTTAGGGCTCCCACACAAAACTGCGATTTGGTGCGATGCGATGCGATGTGATGCGATGTGATGCGATGTCACACGAACTTGATTTGCGAATTTCTGCGATGCGAATTTGTGCGGCGAACCGTTTTGTAGGGTAACCATATCTTCAAGTTTAGTCAGCCGTATTGGACGTGTATTTAGGAAGCGAAAGATGGATCCCAAAAAGATAATTGAACCGATTTAAGCAAAAATGATCCAACCCACAAAAACCCCATTTCGAGATCATCGATATTTAAGTTTGTGGCGGTATTTCTCTAGCTTTGTAATACAAAATGTTGTTATTTTAATTTAATTTAATGCTATTTAAACTCAACTTTTTTGCTATAAATAATATAAAGAATAAATTTAAGGCGGCTCAGGCGCCGCGCATCTTTCGCTAAAGTTGTCTCAGAGCGGACTAAAAGGGGGGTCACCAAGTATGACGTAATATGACAGGAATGCGCGATGCAAATGAGATCGGACGTTATCGTGCGAGCTCGCAGACATTTGCGATGCGATGCGAGCTCGCAGTTTTGTGTTTGAGCCCTTATAGATGAGTTCGCGCCGTTGGCTCTTTTTTTTACCACCTGTTTAGTTAAGAAACCTTGACGTGAAATTGAGTCTCGAAGAATAGGTAAGGTAAGGTAGGTAGGAAGTATGTTTAATATTACACAACTACTAAGAATGTACATAGTAGGTAGATGTGTGAATCTCATTAAATGGCTCACTCTCTTTTATGAGCGTAGGGATTATGCCCTACCCACCCTAATAACCCTAGTAATTAACATGCGAGGGCTTTACCCAATAGTTAAGCACCTAAAGGGCAAACCTATAACAACAAATAAGAATTATTTGCAATAACAATATGTTGAGGGTAGGTGTCCTTATCATGGCTTACCGGTTCATTTTCATAGGAGCTATGTTACAATAAGCAATCTGGACTAATTTCATTTCACCTAGAAGAGCGAGAGTATCGCGGCGAGTCAATAGTAATACTAATACCTACCTAATAAGTAATACCTAATTACCGCCCAGCGCGTCGTACAAAATAATGATCGAGCTCTTGAAACTTCTTTAGAAATCGAAACTAAGCATATGATAGTAGATATACCTAGTAGGCTACAAGTAGTTTAGTTTATTCCGAAAACACCCATACGAAGTCACGAGCAGACGAGCTAGTCCACTAAATCCCACTCCATCCACTCAAGCTGGCTCACATAATATTTCATTTAAAATTCATGCCTATTACTTATTGCATTTAAAAGTCATATAATAGCATTTAACCCACCTTAGTCACCTTTAGTCACCCAGTTGGCATTGGTATTTGGTACCCTCGAAGAAAGAATGTAAAGTTGGGAAGTGTTAAGGTTTCAGTACTAGAGATACGAAGACGCGTTACATTTACCCATAGAGCTGATAGCATCGACGGATATTATTAAAAAGTAAAGGTGCAATCAACAGGGACGGCCAATGGAGATTATGGGAAGAGCCGAGTTGTGGTTCCATTTCGTCCTCGTCATAATTTACTAATCTATGTTAGATATTATCTGACATGATACGCAAGTACAGTCAGCTGCGAAAATATACATTGGTAGTGTATATTTCCGGAAGTTTAGTTTTAGTTTTTGTGAAAGTTTTACTTTTTGGCTAAATACCGACCGATAATTTTGACAAATAAATTTCCATGCCATTCCATAATTTCCATTTCCATTCCAATTTCGAAGCCGCGGGGCGCAACTAGTAATTAATAAATGATAAAACTGGACAATCGACACAGCAACATCTAGCCCCGAGCTTAGTAGAGCTTGTGTTATGGGTTCGTGATCACTAATATTGTAAATACATTACATGGATAGACTTTTTTTATTATACATAGAAAACACCTAAACCCTTGTAGATCCTACAGTTATTTGTCCCAAGGCGGGAATCGAACCCGCAACCTCCTGCGTCGCAGGTGAAACTTCGCCCGCCGCTCCTGTATTATTCTTTATATGCATATTTTCGAAGTTGCCTGTAGGTACATATTAAACATGGCTTATGTATTGGTTGTCGACGGTAGCTAAGTACTTAGGTAACCTGTAAATCCTTTATGGGAACAGCTGTGTCCTCAGTATTGAAAATTAACGCGCACTACGCTCTAACGTCGTCGACGTCACGACTGGACTGACAAAGTACCGACAACTGCTCTGTAGACATTTTATTAACTGACTTAAAAAAAGGGGGATGATCTCAATTCGACTGTCTTTTTTATATCCTTTATGTTTTGTGCCATCAGCACATTTTTTTTAGGTGAAATATTTGGATGATTTATTTTTATTTGAAAGCTAAAGCTGTTGTTATTTGTTGGTTATATTTCAGTAGAATTTGAGCATTCTGAGCAGTAGTGTTTGAGTTTTCCTTAATAATGTGTGAACGCTTTGGATTTGATAATGAGCTAAGAAAAGTAATGTTATAAATTGTAAGTAGGTATTTACATGGATTTATACAGCTGTGGTAAACATGATCTTGAGAGAAGACCGCGTCTCGGCAAACGTAGTGTAGGACGTTTCGGCAAGGTGGGGTGATAATCTGTGTAAGACTACAGGCAGATGCTGGAAGTGGCAAGTGGAAGACAGATCTATGACACTTATACATATATGGCGTCCTTTGTCCAGCAGTGGACGTAAGTTGATGATGATATACATAGTTGGCATATTGTATACCTACGGATAGACTATACTATATACTATATATACTACGACTCTACCAGCCTTTATTCCATCAGGATTTATGTGGCCATAAACTTAAAACGGTAAAGGAAAACAATGTCAGGAAAATGCTTTGTGCTTATTGGCCTTTCATGGGTTTTCGAAGATAACGGTGCAGAAAACGGAAAAGACCGGTCAAGTACGAGTGAGGCTATATGCCGATATGATATGACGTTCTTAACAATTGTTTGAATTTTTGAAAATTTCCTGCCCTAATTTAAAATATAAGTATGTGAGGAAATTTAAATTTTCTGAGTTTATGTAAATTTTGAAAAATAATCTCTTTGAATATATTATGTCAGTGATCAATCTATCGCAAAGTATTGTACATAGTGCCTAAATGTTTACTGTTCGAAAGATAAATCAAAAATATGCGTAAAATATTTATTTCTAAATAAAATATTTCACCGTGAATTTTTTCATTATTATATAATAGCCAATTTATATATTATATATATATAAATTGGCTAGGTAATAATAATCTTAAGGTAAACTTAACTAAAACTAAAATTATGCAATTTCAATCATTACGACGCAAACCACTCAAACTTGATATTAAATATAAAAATTCTAAGATAGAAGAAGTTAATTCAATTAAATTTCTAGGTATACATATAGATGCAAATATAAATTGGCGAACTCATATTGATGCGGTTTGCTTAAAATTAAATAGATATGCATACGTTTTACGAAGGTTACGCGAGATCGCATCTGTAGATACAGCGCTACTTGCATATCATGGTCATATAGGTTCGGCTCTACAATACGGTCTACTTTTATGGGGCAACAGTGTAGAGTTTGATAGGGCATTCAGGGCCCAAAAGAATTGCGTCCGCTCATTATGTGGAGCACATTTCTTAGACCCCTGCAAACCACTTTTCAAAAAATATCGAATTCTACCTCTACCATGCCTCTACATAAAACAAGCGGCAGAGCTCGTAAAGCAGCACCCAGAGCTATTCAAAACAAAAGGGGACGTTAGATCTAGAACATTAAGAGAAATGTGCAACAACAGATTGCACAAACCACAATATAAATTAACAATGACGCAAAAGCAATCCTATTATATGACAATAAAAATATTTAATAATTTACCAGAGGACTTAAGGAATTTATCAGGAAATTTATTTAATGTACATTTGAAAAAATGGCTTCTAAGTAAGTGTTATTATTCAATTAATCAATATTTAAATTATAGGGACTTAGATGACTTTGAGTATTTTCATTAAAATTATATTATAAAACGATAAGTTAAAATTCTAAATAATTAAATATTATTCCAAAATTGACTTAAAATTTGCATGCCTAGGATAAGGTAGAATATAACTGGACATATTTTAATTTTAAGACCAAATTGTACTTGTATTCTTGCAAATAAACACATTTCAAATTTCATTTCATTTCATTTCACTTTTTTAAAAAACAAAATCCAAGATAAAAGTTCGAAGTATCATTTTCCCAATTAGTAGAAGTTAGGAAGTAATTTTCACAGGTTCAAAGAAAAATAACGATTTCGAAGCATAGAATTGAACCACCATAACAGAGGAATATTTTTCAAAAATTTTAGAATTTCTTTTTTCTATTATATTTTATCTCCGCAGACTGTTTGCAACCGTCTGCAGTTAGCTCAATGGTTTCAATTGTAAATACTAGTTGTAATTTTTCTATTCCTTCCTTGTAATTTTCGTTGTTAATAAATATTTATATACTTTTATCTCTATCTCATTTTATCTATAGAATATCGTAATCAGATGATAGAGTCAGAGTGGGATATTATAATAATATTAGTACATTTTGATGTGAAATAGCAAAGTTGCACAATAATTCAAGTACGAGTATCTACGGAGCAACGAGATAAACTAGCTGACGTGAAACCTATTTTCAACTCGGAAGTTCACCACGTAAAGTCGTTCTCCTTATCTCGACTTCGGAAATAGATAAAGTAGGTAGGTATAGTTCTCTAGGTCCTTGGAACACAACTATTGCTTAGAGCATCACCTATTGTTATTATTATTTTTGTAGTCATTTTTTATTAGTTTTTCTTGCAACTTTTAATAACTTCTATTGGACATTTCACAAATCATTCATTATTATTAATTTTTTTTGTGCTTTCTTTTCTCTCCACGCCAAAACTACTGAACGGATCTGGCTAAAATTATGAACACACGTATTTCTAGGCCTAGTATAGAACATAGACAACTTTTCATCTATTTTCCGCGTGAAGCCGCGAAATTGAACAAATCTAGACTTTCTAAATAAAATTGCTTACAAAATAACGTAAGTCGTAGCGTTTCGTAGCACCTTGTATCATTCGTAGCAGGTATCGTAGCAACTCTGCTACAGCACTGAGCCCTATCAGTTTCACGATACAATCGAAACTATTCGAGACGTCAATGAGCCGTTCCATTTTTGAACGAGAAATAATAGAATAGACACTCTCTAATATACTTATATCACATAAAGAAAGAAGCTAATACATGTAATACAGTACTGCATACAATACGAGACTAGTTACAGGCGCTGGCATTACCAAATCCTAAAAGTGCAACGTTTCAGTGACTTCTGTGGCACAGAGGGCGAAATTCCGACTGCGACGCAGGAAGTTACGTGTTCAATTCCCACTTCGGGACAATTTGTTTGTACGATCTGAAGATATTTGTTCGATTGTTCTGTTTGTTTCCTATGTTAAATAAAAATCCCTATGTAGTACAATTTATTAAGTAAGTATATCAGTTATCCAGTACCCATAACACAAGCTCTGCTTAGCTTGAGGCTATATGAATTATCCAGCATTATCCTACTAATATTATAAATGCGAAAGTTTGTAAGTATGGATAGATAAATGGATGGATAGATGGATGGATGGATGGATGGATGGGTAGATGGATAGATATTTGTTACTCATTCACGCAAAAACTACTGAACGGATCTGGATGAAATTTGGCACAGAGATAGATTATAGTCTGGAATAACACATAGGCAAATAAGTAGATAACATATTTTATCTACTTATTTGATATAATAGAGAAACAAAACTCATGACGCCATTATGAAAACTAAACACGTAGTTGTGTTGCCTAATTCAATGTTCTGTAATTTAATTGTCCATCTAAGTGATCCCGTTGATTGATTTATGCAGTATATCGATTCCAGATTAGCATATAATATACCTTTACGTTTACTTGCTTATCCAATATTAATGGCTATGCCAGAGACGTGCGCGTTTACTAATCCCACAAAGGTTGACGTACAGACAGACAGATAATGGAAAGATAATGTAGTGTTGGCGAAATTATGGGAACTTGAGTTTATCGTACATTTCTGTACCACCTCGCCAAGCTTCAAACTAGTGGGTTTGGTTCTGATATGTTATAGTTATATGTTACCTATGTTAAAGTTATATGTAACACTTATTAAATAGAATAAATTGACAAAATATTGTATTCCAAACCATAAATTTAAGATAAATAATTAATAGACAATGCTAAACAATCCATAGTTTTAATTAGCCCTAAGCTAATCAAAGCTTGCGTTATGGATACTAGATGAATGCATACATATGTATATACAATACATACTACTGTATGCACACAAATTGTGTGCATTGTGTGACACAATAACTACATACAATACATAAGATATAATAATAGAAGGTTGCGGATTGAATTCTCTTGGGACTAACGTTTGTAAGATCTGCAAATATCTTTCAGGGTTCTAGTTCTATATTTTCAATCTACGATATAAAAATATGTAGTATTGAGTATTGTCATCAATAACTCTGCTTAGCTTAGGGCTAGATGTTGCTGTGTTGTGTGTTCAGAATTATATAAATACTAGCAGCGCCTCGCGGTTTCACCCGCGTAATTCTAGTCTGGAATAGCCTATGTGTTATTCCAGACTATAATCTGTCTCTGTGCCAAAGTTATCCAGATTTGTTCCGTATTTTTTGCGTGAAAGAGTAACAAACATTCATCCATCTATCCATCCATACTTACAAACTTTCGCGTTTATAATATACTAGCGACCCGCCCCGGCTTCGCACGGTTTTATTATAAGTATATATATAGACCTTCCTCTTAAATCACTCTGCCTATTAAAAAAAACCGCTTCAAAATCCGTTGCGTTCTTTTAAAGATTTAAGCATTCAAAGGGACATAAGGACATAGGGACAGAGAAAGCGACTATGTAGTGAAGTAGGATTTATCTGGTTAGTTTCATTATGGTTCCACCTTGTAACACCTTTAGTGGTTTTGTTACTATTATTGCATAAGTGCCTATAAACTAAGTTAACCTACATAATCAAAAAAGGAATTCATTCTTAGCCGAACACTTTCCTCCAAGGGATAATATACTTGAAAGCGTAAGTTATTGGGCTTAATGAGATAGTTAGGCACCTAAGTATACCCGGGCCCAGCCCCTAACCGCAAAAGGGAAGATAGGCCTAAATGACCTGCCTCTACGTCTGATAGAAACATGAAGGTACATTACGTGGCGGGTAAGTTCGCAACCTACTTGCTTTTATCGTAATTTGATGTTTTTTTTTTTTTTTCAAAAAGCAAGGAGTTTGCGAAATTATCCGCAACGTAATGTACCTTACATTAATTACGTCGCGAATAAGTTCAAAACCTCCTTGCTTTTATCATTTTTTAATGTTTTTTTTACAAAAAACAAATGAAAGATTCTATTACACGCTAGTAAGGATAATCCAAAAATCTCTAAATTAATATGAGATCAAATTTTTTTTTTGAAGCTGCAATGATCATCTTATCCCTTTTAATTATATCAATAAATCTCTTTATTATCTCTACGAAAAGAAAACAATTATTGTAAGATATTGAAGAATAACCCAATTTTTTTTAACATAACAGATGTTTTATTACACAAAGTAGCTAACTGCCGACTTTATGTTTTCTTATGGATAACTCAAAAGCACCACCAGTAGAGTCAATTAATCAAATTAATATGGGACCATATGAAAAGCATCAGCTTTCACATAAAAAATCTAAATTTACGTTTTTTTTTTTTTTTTTTAACATAAGTTACGAAGTAACACAAAAAAAAACAAAATTCAGTCGAATTTTTGAGAAAACCCTCCTTTTCTTTGTGGGTAAAGAATTTGAAATCTTCCTTTAAAGTACAAATAACAAGGTATTATAATTGGTTGTTTGCTTTTATGCAGTTGCCGTGCCGTTTCAAACTTAGAACGGGGAATTTATTACGATTGTGTTTTGTTGCGCAGTGGAAGCGTGCTAACCCATAAATTGATTAAATAACTGTTGTATATGAAACATAGTTATACTATGATACCTACTAGATACTTGAAAAACATAATAATGTTTTAAAGCTCAGTACATTCGCATTTCTATTTATTTTTAAGTGACATACATACTATGATGTACAAGCAATCGTTGTGTAGGTAATGGTTTTATCTTAGTTATTTTCAGTTACTGCACCGCCATCCTATGATCCTCTGTTCTAATCTTTGTTTGCCTGGAAGAAATCGCTTTAAAAGGCCGTCAAAACCTGTATACCTGTATACACTAGGATTAAAGTTAAGTTTTGAATGATGATGAACCAATGGTTTTAGATTTAAAGTTTTTGAAAAAAGACTTCATTATATCTTTTTGTTTATATCAGGGAGCAGATACAGAGGTTTTTTTAATAAGGTTTTCTAACATGTAGGTACCTAAGAACACCAAGAAGTATGTATTTGAGTAGCAGTTCTTATTTCAAATTATTGATTTGGATTTCTTCCTTCACGCGTTAGTTGGTTCGACGAAAGATCAGCGTTGCGATTGCGATGCCAATGCAACGGCTAGGTAAAACAACATATTATTCTGACACAAACGCCATTTTGTAGCTTTTAGTATTTTTTTAATTTATTATGTAGAAACGTACATCATTTTATGTTATTAAAATAAGTTTGTATGCATACAAATAAAGTTATCTCTATATGGCTTTAGTCATTTCATATGGATGTCCGATGTGGCGCAGCGGGCGAAGGTCCGCCTGCGACACAGGAGGTTGCGGGTTCGATTCCCGCCTTGGGATAAATGTTCGTACGGTCTACAAATATTTGATTCAAGGCTCTGTGTATGATAAAAAATATGTATCTAATAATATATTGTGTACATCTAGCAAGCACCCATAACACAAGTTCAGCTTAGCTTGGGGCTAGATAATGTGTGGATTGTCCAACATTATTAATTTGTTTTTACCTATTGTTTTTTTCATCACATTTGAAAACATATTTTATTAAGAGTGTTACCTATGATTATGTTAAGTTGGAATCCAGCCTTACTAAAGTGTGTGTACCTTCTTATCCCATGGAATCTTTGACATATTCCAATGGAAAGAAGGATCTCGGTTAAGCCTTTCCCCCGAATGAAATATTCCGATACGTAAATAACATTGTTTTGTTTAGAGAACCAACCTCTTCGGGAATTTCGAGGTATTTTTATCAGTTTGGGTTTCGAATATGCTATACTTACTAGTATCTGACCGCAGCTTTACCCGCGTTATTTCTTTGTAAACGTCTAAAGGATATTTCTAGAACATGAGAAATTATTTATGTGTTTATGCAAAGTAGCCTAAGTATATGTTATTTCAGGGCTAGAACTACGTCTATTCCAATCAATCCTCAAGTCATTACTAGGTAAGTACCTAACAAGTAAAAAATATTTATTTATCAAGAAACTACCCGGGGTCATATTCCTCATCACATTCCTTGATATATTCATTTCAATAATAAATACATATTATTGAACCAATAAATACAATACTACCTAAGCACTTATATTATATTATGTATTCTATCAAAATTATGTTATATACTGTCAGTACACCTTAAACCTGTCTTCTTGAATATTTTTCTCCATCTCAAGGTTTTCTGGGAGAAATCGCTCTCAGCGATAAGGCCGCCTTGTGTTTATTTTTTTACGGAGATTTCAAGTACGAAACACATTATGTACAGTAGGTAGGTACATATTGTTTTAATTTTTTAGTTTTGTTTAGTATTTTTCTATGGTTTCTAACCAAATATTTACACATGCATTACCTACAAATAAAGTTTTATTAATTACCTATACCTATTGTTTTTCTATAGTTCCTAGGCAATAACTTTTTTACTTTACTATTTAACAAAAACAAAAAAAAAATTGTATGTGTTGTTACACAACATATGATTTAAAAATTTAAATCTGAAACACAATCTAAAATTTGTACCAACTGCTATAAGAGAAAATTAAAAAGCGAAGTCTAAAATCGCAAAGTAGGTAAGTACTTTCTCTACGTGTATAATGAGAAAAAGATCCCTCCTCCTTGACATCTGCTGAATTCACTGAACAAGAAAAAGTTTAAAACAATTCTTTGGAACGGAATAGGTAATCTTAATGCAGGGACTGAAGTCGTTTCTTCCAGAGATAAAAATACAAGACAGTAATGATGATATTCTGTCGTTTAGCTGAGGAATAGAACTTTACTAGTCACCCTTTCTTTTAGAGGTTCTTTGGAGCTTTAGCCTAAACTCTTGAGGCCTGTAATGTTAATTTCTACAGATAGAGTAACAAAAGTAATAAACCTGAATAAAAAACATTAGGTACTTACCTACTTCAAATATTTTCTATAAGTTTCACTTTTAAGATAATGATTAGCAAAGAAAGATAATGATTAGGAAAAAAGCGTGATATATGTATATCTACATGTAAAATATGTAGGAATTAATTAATGATTCTGATTGCGTATGTTTAAAAACACTTTCTTATTGGTACTTATGTTTAGGCACAGTTCCTAACTGCATTATACATTGTAACGAATGACTTATTTATTACTAATATACTTAAGTTAATTTTATATACCTACCTACCTACCTAATATGACTTAATATTTGCACGCTTGCAGGCTGAATACAAAGACGATAATAGTTGTAAGATTGTCAAATATATTTTTATAGTGCTAAAGAGCAAGAGATTTAACTGGTGAAATCCTACACAGTACCTTGTGATATTTGCAACTACTAATGATCTTCCTGAATAGGTATCCTGCATTAGGAGTTTTTGGATGACAAATCTAAATCTATGCTGCGCTGTACTGCGCTGTGCTGTGCTGCTACGTTTTTGTAACAATCAACATCATGCTGTGCTGCGCTTTGCTTAGCTTAGTAGTGTAGTCGTTTATCTCGTCAAAAATGACATTATTTTCAAAAAAACGTAAACATTACGACATAACACAGCACACGGCACAGCGCGGCTCAACACGGCGGGTAGCGCGCCTCGCTCGAGAATATTGCGTTTTTAAACAGAGCGTAGCCTAACACAGCGCAGCACAGCATTGTTTGTTAGTATCGTCATTAAATATTAGACGAACGAGTTAACCAAACATAGCACAGCGCAGTACAGCGCAGCACAGCTCGATTTAGATTTGTCACCCTTAAGCTCACCCAAATATCGCGTTAGTTCATTCCACATTGGTTGTTCCGTTTGATTATAATGTGGAACGAACTTATTAGAATATTTACGGACATGGAGAATAGACGAACCACGTTTTTCTTAAAAAACGAGACCATAAGTTTAAAGTTATGATTACAAAAATGCATTAGGTACCTACTACTGGTTTCAACAGTATCAAGCCGTTGATTTAAAACAAATGCATTAGATACCTACTTACTGTTTTCAGATCTTTGATACAACTGAAACTGTAGTTAAAGCTTTTTTTTTAATATTATTCTCACAAATTTAATTTTATCTACCTTTCCATCAAATCGTATAATGTTAGAATGCTTTGTTCATTTTATGCAAATGCAGAAAAGACAAAAGATAATCCAACAAAAGATAAATAAACATTTAGCCAAAGATAATCCTAAGCCTTATCTCTGATGTTTTAGAGCTTGGATTATTCTAACACTACGTCGCTTCGTCGCAACGTGAATTGCTTCGTCACTGGATCCTAATTGGTTAGGTGCATTGCCTAAGTAGTAATGTACCTACCCAAAGGTAAGGCACTACTACGAATAACTGGCGCGCCCCGCGGCTTCGCCCGCCTGAACTTTGATGAAAATTTCGTCTTGTCAAAATTTCAGCGCGACTCTCGACCTTATTTTGACGTGAAGAGGTAGGTAACAAACATCCATCCATCACTACATAGTATAAAACAAAGTCGCTTTCTCTGTCCCTATGTCCCTATCTCCCTATGTCCCTTTGAATGCTTAAATCTTTAAAACTACGAAACGGAGTGGTTTTTTTAATAGATAGAGTGATTTAAGGGGAAGGTTTATACGTATAATAAAACCGTGCGAAGCCGAGGCGGGTCGCTAGTTCATCCATAATTTTACAATAAAACTGTGATTAAAATACTTAGGTACCTACTCACTTATTTCCACTACCTGGGTAGGTATATATTTAGAACAGGTAACATTTGTAAAGAGCTAATTACTAATTACTTTTTGTTATGACTACTCTAAAACACTTGAAATTCTTTATCCGAGTTGACATGTTTACACGGTGGTAAAAGGACCTTTTTTAACACTATTCGACAAAGAAATCTGCAGAATCTTCAGTCCAGCTGTAACTAAAATACAAAAACGTAATGAATTAAGCGAAGTAAAAAGCGTTTATCAAGCAGTAGCGACCACTTGGTAGTTTAATTAAATTTTTAATTTATTGTGGAGTTGGCCGCGTGTGCCACGCCACCAAGTCGCAATTTGCGCTTTGCCCTATCTAATACGCCAAGTCCCTACCTAGGTATACTTAGCAGCACAAACGCAAGAAATTATTTGCTCTACCATGTGTTTCTAATGAGATTCGAGGCCAGGTGTTTTATACAGGTAGGTAAAGGTAAGCAGTTAAGAGGGCACGTTCCATTGCAGTCATTTGTGCGAATATGATAGGAATATGATTTCGCGTTGATAGTAGCAGGGTATAGTAGAGCATAGGTACTATTTTTAAACGTGTAAATCACTGCACAGTATAAAATAAAGTCGCTTTCTCTGTCCCTATGTCCTTAAGTCCCTATATCCCTATGTCCCTTTGAATGCTTAAATCTTTAAAACTACGCAACGGATTTTGATGCGGTTTTTTTAATAGATAGAGTGATTCAAGAGGAAGATTTATACGTATAAAAACCGTGCGAAGCCGAGGCTTTTCGCTAGTGTGGATGGGGTGGATCGCTAGTTAGAAATAAACTAAACATTATTTCTTATAAATATATGTAAGACCGCAAAGTTCCTGAGAACTCGAATTAGTTATGTCTGTACAATTTATTTATTTATTTATTTTTATTTATTTATTTATTATTAATTAATTAGAACGGCCATTGAAAGCCACTTACACTAATAAAACAAAACAGTGCGCTTTCATGATTTTAGGTAGATAGGTTTGCCGCCATACCGGAACTATCTTAGATAAACTACCCAATAGGTAGTTTTAGTTTTGAAGGAAAGGAGGCCTTTGCTCAGCAGTGGGACAGTACAGGCTAACAAAAAAAAAGGTTGTTTTAAAGATTTGCTTTTAAATATGTTCAAAAAAGCCGGTTAGAATATTGTAATGTAAGTAAAGGAATATATAAATTGATCTACTCTTTAAAAGATCAAATAAGATCCAGAGCCTTGTTAATCTATAATATACATGATTATGTTAAAACTCTGGATTGGAGTAGGTACCCACACGTCCTAAATTTTATAAGATAAGAATCCCCGAGTCGAAATAGTTCTATCGGATAGATAAATCAAACTTTCAACTAAGCTGAAAGTTAGGAGGGAGTGTGCCGAGGGCGTAAGACGCGAAGATGTGATCAAAATATTTGAGCTCAAATATTATACTGAACTTGTATTTCTTAGGGACTTTTTTACTTTCAGACTTTTGCGTAGGGCAGGCATTGTACCTATTCTCTTTGGCGGTTACCTAGTTATTATGCACTTAATACGTAAGAACTCAAACTATAGAACTATCGTAAGAATAATAGAATAAGAATATCTACTAAAGAAACTGTATCTACTTAGCTCATAAGCTGAAAGCCATATCTATTGGGAGTGAAGAGAAAATTAATTAGTAAGTATCCTGTTTTTTGAATAAATAGGTATTATTATTATTATCTAACACTTTATTTCATATATTATTTTGATAATTATGTAGGTTAGAGAAACATAATAGATACAATTATGATAGGTAGGTACATGTTATAATTAGTGAATAAGTAACCCGCCACTGACCATTCCCAGCGCAATGATGCCCATAATGCTTGCAGCATTACCTACTACCTCGCTGAATTGCGTGCGATGGCAATCCGGAGCGGGAGTCTACTGTCACTTCACTAAGTTTACGGCTTAATACTCCCAGCAAACACTTCTCATCCACACTCCAACTGCCCAAGGTCTCCACTGCCACAGGCACAAAATCGCTCCAAGGAAGCATAGGTTCAAAAACTACACATAGACACAAAAACTACACACACAACTCCTTTTTTTACTGGCTGCTTATTCATATGTAAATGTATAATTTTTCTTAGATTTAATCATTGTGCTTTTTAATTTGTTAAATATATAACTAGGTATCTAAAATCCGAAGCTGGGATCCCTCGCATCTTCATACAAGATTTTCTTAGTAAGAGCGAGGTTTCACTACAATTTACATTTTAATGTAAGTTTTTTGATTCTCTATTTTTGAAAATAAATACTTGTTTGTTTTGTTTGTTTGTTTGTGGTTCCTACTTACTTGAGCATTTTTTGAGCAGGCGTTTTCAGCAGCAGCAGATGCAGAAACCATGGTGCGACTCAGGTGACTGGCGGCGACAGTATTGACGCAAGTTGCGTTACAAGATCAGGGTCATTCCATTTTTCCACCCAGGCATCAGAGTCAACCAGAGGCAAATCAGGTTTCAGCAGGTCAGAAAGAGGCCAGATGCCTCTTTCCGTGTGACCTGCTGAGACCTGGAGGTACATTAAGTACCTACCTTAACCTTCCTATAGTTTAAAATTAGACTTGTCCAAGTTCATATTTACCTAAGCTCAAATAAACAAAGATATTAATTTCTGATTTCTTATTATCAGACAAATGTCTGAAAAGGTTTTCAGTTTTTACACACTGAGTTTATTGACGATAATAATATTGAAATGTTAATAATTAATGATTAATTGTAATTCTCGATTTAAAATATTGTAATTTTTTAGTAGGTAAGTAGGTAGTATTATTTAAAAAAAAAACGTGTTTAAACTATAACATAAAATAATTTTACCACGTTACACTGCATTTTTAGTTACATTTACATAATTGGAAGCCCATAAAGGGTAAACTTCTGTTACTTTCTTGTAACACCATCTCTTTACATGTAATTGCAATAAATATACTTTTACTCTATTTTTACCTATCTACTAAACTTGCCGACCTTTCTGGCGCAGTGGCGAAGGACCGCCTGCGACGCAGGATGTTGAATCGCCGCCTTGGGACAATTTCTTGTACGTTTTATGTAGGTAGGTATAGATATAGATTTGTTCAAGGTATACCTAATGGTGGTACTTCACATGGCTATTTGTGTTCGCTATTGGGTGTGTGTGGTAATTGGCAAAATGTATGACGTTCAGACGAACATGCAAAAAGAGGCAAATAAGACCATCCACACATGGCAATCCAATATCAAACACACCAACACTTGGCTGGCAGCAGACTCAGGTGTTTACCAACAATATCATATGGCCATTGTGTGGACGGCTTATTTGCGTATTTGACTGCTTTGATATGCCTCGAGAAACCGACAAGCGCACGGTAACGCGTATTAAAATTTGGTATTGGCCTTATTTGTTAAATATGCGAATAAGGAGAAAACATTGTCAAATAATCTGTCCACACATGGTAATTGTTTGCCAAATATGTCAAATACACAAATTTAAATAGCCATGTCAAGTGCCACCTTTACGGGTGTTTTCTTGTGTTTCTAAGATTATTTTGATGACTAGTTATAGATTTTCTAATAATTATACAAATTAATATTACAGCTATTAGTGAAATGAGGTCCTAGAGAGGAAATTCAAATCATTTGCGGTTACTATCTAAATAAATGTTAAGTACGTAGTAATTTGGATTGGATTTGCATAAATAGAAAACACGTTAATAGATTTTGGTTGTTTATTTCTCAGGAAGCAAATGATTCACAGCATTGGTGGGATACAGAGTTCAACAACACTGGACCGAAACATTCAATTTCCTGATATTTATTAGCAGAAGGTACAACAGCTTAAAATACGTAAGTACCCAAATATAAAAACGTGGGAAAAACAACATTATACATAGCTAAGATACTTTAGTAAAGCGAGTACTCTTTTTGTGTTTTTATTATTTACTACACTCCTTACTAAATCACAATTTCTAATTATGTCAAAAATTATTTATCACATTTATAACATTCTGTACAAAGTAAAAAAATAGACATACTCCAGTACATAAGGTAAAGCTGCATGAACTATGAACTCTCAACAATATATTTCACATTTTATTACTGGTGTTACAAACGCTTTTACAAATTAAACACTAATATATTTTGAATCATGTGTACTGTGTCTAAAGCGATTGAGCGAGCTCTATTTAAAATCCTTTGTTGGATTAATATAGTGCACTCAATTGCCGAATATCATGATATGCATCTGTGTTTCTATTTCGTATTGCATGGTACCGCTGCAATGCTACAAATACAGGTTATGCATACTTACACAGATAGTTATAATTTATTTTTTTATATTTTTTTTTACTTTTTATCTATCAATACACCAACCAGCTTCGAATATAATAAAAAATGTTAAGATATAATAACACAATAATTTATGTTACATGGACATACAACCTTCATAAGGAGTAAATAAACATTGTATTGTATGCGCCTTACTTACGTCCCTTGCGGTGTCTGACTGAGCTCAGCAGAAATGAATTCTCTTTGTGTTGCAATTAATCTAAAACTTTGTACACAAAAATATTGCTTTGTCTTTACTAAAATGCTTTTTATAATAGGAACATCAAAATGTTGATTATAATGCTACTAATATTAGTTTGTTGATGAATGGAAAACTATGCACACAAATGAGAATCCCACTGCAAATAATTCAAACATCGATTTAAGGATTACTAAAATTATAGTGCGTAAGCCCTCGCACTCGAGGTATATCTAAGAAATTAAAATAAATAATTAATTATTTAATTTCTTAAACATCGATTTGATTGATAGCCATGTTTCTGCATCCAGCGCTGCGTGACCTGGCTCTCCCACCCTGCACTGACATCTGTGGCTTAAGTGTAAATGAAACGCGTGGAGAAACGCTCCGTGTCTGAATATATTATGATAAATAATATATACTAAATATAAATTCATATATTAGATGAAAAATCGCCTTTTCACGCGTTTCACTTCAACATATGCAGTATTCAATTCATTTGAAACACTATTTAGAACATACACTATAAAATTATGCAAAAAAACGATTACAACCTTTCTAATTTGAACTCTCTCTCCAAAAATTGGGAATCAAAAATGCAAAATTGTGATTTGTGACAGTGATTATAGAGAAACAATCAAAATATACTCTATAGGGACACTCAAATCATTAAAAAATATTTTACAATACTCATGTCTAATTTACGAGATAATTTATATAAAATGAATTATTTATTTACAAAATATGAACGCGTCTTGACGCGTCGCCCTGCTTACATATTTGTAACTATTTACAACTACAATATAAACACTAATTAAGAGCATTACATTATCGTGAGCTTGATCAAAGTAATCCCTTGTTCAAAACAAACTAACAGTTTGTTTCAAAACATACATTATGGTCAGTCATACTAATTTTTTTTATATTTTTTATAGATTTATTTTAAACATATCTTATATATCCATTTCAGCTACAAACAAACGGTCCTGTATTTTACAACACACTGTGGCTTCTTATCCTTAACTTTGTTTAACTGTTATAGAAGCCCAATCATGAACCACCTATCAGTCTTGGGTCGGAGGAAAAATTAATACTCCTGTATCAGATTTAGAATACCGAAAATGTACCTATTTACAAGTTAATTGAGGATTCCATGAATATTCTTCTTGTGACTATATACGTCCATTAATATAACTGTCTGGTATTATTTATACTAACCGCACAGTTCAAAATCATTGTCAAATTGCATTTTATACTTGTACTAACGCTAATCCTAATGCAGTTGTCATGTGAGTTGATTCATTATCCTTTTGGAATGATTACAAACATTTAATAATGAAGAATCATGAATTCCTGACTGGTGTCATGTTAACTGGTAATTTTAGTATGAGTTACAAATACACCTACATTGTTATAGAGACGTTGAATAAATACGTCACGAATATTTAGGACAGACGTTATTTAAAATATGTACTGTTTTAAAATTAGAAGTGTATTTATTCGAAAATAAACACGTGAATTTAGCCCCATTGTCTGTGAACTTGGTTTAAAAAAGATGTTTTACTAACCTACTTTAGGTGTATTCTTGGCTAATGGCGAGGTTATAGGTTATTAACCTGTTTCAAACATATAAATCTAACACACCGTTGCCGCGCCTTACATACGCCTAATCGCGTGGACGTAACTCGTTTCCATTATATGATGTAACAAATCTACATTATTAGTACAAGATTTTGGTCAGAATCATTCAGCTATTGAGGTCATAGTATGACTTTTTGAACTCTATGATATTTCTAATGGGTATACTATCATTCGTTACTTGATAACAATTTCTATATATAACTAAGTATACAATACCAATATAACATGTTATGGCACAATATTTGAATTAATGTCAACCCTGATTATTAAATTTACATTAATTAATTGCACAAGCTCTGCTTAGCTTGGGGCTGATTAGATGATGTGTGGATTGTCCAGTATTATTTAATTATTTTCTAGTCAATACAATCTATTAGAAATATTTTAGGTCATATCAAGTCAAATACGTACAAGTTCTACTTTGTAGTCATGGAATCCTCTTATTTAGTAAGTTCAAAATAATTGCACTTCTGATTTATATTAAAACATGCGAATCAACAATACATGGAATGCTACCTTTTGATAACTAAATCAGAAATCATGGATTCTATTACTTCTAACTTACAGGCGGATTCGAATCCCGAACCCGATTTCTACAATATATCTGTATATTTCTGTTTCGACACAATACTAAAACGAACATGCAAAATAATTTACTTCCATTGTACATTTATGAGGAGCGAACTAAGTTGACTTCATGGTACAATTAAAATAAACTGTATGTAGATTGCAGTATTGATCATAATGAAATTCATAAAATGTTGCAACATCCAATCTGGAATGTCCTAACTAACAAATACACCAGAAGTGCGATTATTTCATAAACACTGGTCTTTTAGCCTGAAATGCACATGCCATTATTAACAATTAAAAATAGATCTATAGACAATTTGCTCTACAATCAAGTGTCGTTTATAAAACCATGCACGTCAAATTACAACGCCGATTCTGGCCGATTACGATTGAAAATGTGACACTTTGGTACTAATGGACAGACCGCGCGATGTCGAGTCTACAAGCTGCCCGCCTCACCTAGATAGGCCGATGCATTACCTACCAGGGGCCGAGTTCTGCTAACCAATCGCTTTACTATGACAGTGGCATCGTCGCAGAATCCATACATGAAAGAAATCTTGCACAGTGCATGTGGTACTATTGAAACTGTTAGAATAATTTCAACCTTTAGCCACATGCCCTCCATATCTTTCAGTATAGGTAATAGACTAAAATTTTTCATTCTAAGACGATCGCGCTGTTATGGTTAAGCGGTTAATTTAGAGGAATAAGGTCCCAGGTGAAGGCCCAGTTCTATTTATCTGACTCAGGCGGAGCGCCGCCGAAGTCAAGCTGATACCCGCCGGCGCGCGTCATCTCTTCCATACTAGGTTCCTTGCAGTCATGACCCGCGTGACCAGCCGCCCCGCAGTTCCAGCAGGATAGCTTAGGCGGCGCGTAGAGAACCGGCACGAATCCAGCGTAAGGCGCTGCGTGCGGGTACGGCGGCGGCTCTCCGTTGGCGAAGGGGGGCGGCGGCGGGCGGAAGGTCGGGGGGGGCGTCGGGTACGCGTACGGCCGCTGGTACTGGAGGTACGCGGGCAGCGGCGGCGGCGCGGACGGCGTGGCGCGTCGTACCACGGGAGCGGGCGTGTCCGGCGGGGAGGACGCTCCGCTTGACCCGCTGTCTGAAGATGAGCGTGGTAATGGCCCGTACGCGCCCGTCCGTTTCCGCACGCCGTTTAATTTCTCGAGCGATCGAAACTGCTGTAGGCTTAGCTCTCGTAACCTTTCGTCTGCTATGTGTTGATTATGCCGGATCTAAAAAGATAAGTACAGTTTTAGGGATCTGTCTACTGTCGAAGTAACTGCAACCAAAAGGGGTTGATTCTCCAGAGGACCAAATCGTATCCAATTTTTATTATCATAAAAAATACAAAATAGGGTGGGTGCACCAGTGCCACACCAGGAACTAGTAGTACACCATTTGTACCTTCACATTAAAATATTAACCTTGTCAAATTTCACGCTACTTTTCTTACATTTTTAGCACTGTTGAATATCTATCAATCGTTTAATAAAAAATAAGAGCAGTAAATATGCCATCTATATCAGTAAAAAACGCATAATGCAAAACAAAAGTCACTCATTGCGTTCTGGGCGGCCATATTAGTAAGCTGCACTTCGACGATAAGTTTTTTCAATGTTTTGAAATCTTTGTTTGTATCAATCGTTTTAACTTATTTTCCAATAAACGGCGTAATATGATGTGTAAAGCACTAAAACTTCGTTTTCTTTCATTAGAAAATGCTAACTTTAATCAAAAGTTGTCATTGGAAAACTATTGGAACACGAATTCAATGATTTTCCAGTAAACACGAATTCAATGATTTTCCAGTAGTATTCCATTTGGTCTACAACTGGTGATTTTTGACAATCAACAGGTTTTTGACAATTTGTTTATTGTTTCTTCTACATTTATGTTTACTTAATACACTGTATTCATTATTTAAAAAATAATCTTATAATATTCACAATGTTCCTGTTGTAGACCAGTGGTTTGTTACTGGTGATATCCATACTATGAGTTTGTACCAGTAACAGACCACCTATATTTTTTACAGACATAATGAAGCCGTAAAAAACGTGATAACATTATTTTGTTTTTATTTTGATTTGTATTATATTTGTTTATTCATTTTTATTCATAAATATTTTATTGCCAGTTATGATTATGTAATTGATATGAAACACTTCATAATTATCTAGTTATCAAATAAGTTATTACCCTTACAGCATTTAAGTTTTTCATGAAACTTGTAGACTGATGAACAGTTGTGATGACTGTTAAGTTCAGGACTTGTTATAATAATTTTGTTCATTTAAAGCAATCGTTTTATTTACTGGTTCACTACTGGCACAAGGTCTGGTCTATTGCTGGTACAAGCTGGTCCACCTTAGGCGCATTACGACTTTCCACAAGTTAATGCCCTCCAGGTCCAGAATCACCTCACCCTGTACAACCCCTTTCTCTAGCGAGTCTGGCATTTCTAAGATAAAGTCAGTCAACAGCAACATCTTGGTTTTTTTGAATAATTGATTGCATAGTTTCTCTACAAATACCAAAGATGTTATAGTAGGAAAATTTTAATATTTTATGTTAACTTCGGGCAGCGTATAAGCCAGCATCAAGTCCTATGAATATTATTATTTTAAGACTGTATTTGCGATTAAATCCAAACGTCTTACCTCAGCTACAGATAGATTTTCAAAATTCGCGGCAAGATGTGGGATCGGCTGGTCAGGGGCTGGCGGTAAGGACAGAGGCGGTGAGCGGTCGCGCGAAGGCCTGCGCCTCGAGCGGGGCGAGGCGGCGCGGCTGTCTCCAGGTGATGATACGAGCGGCGAGGGCGGAGCTCCACCGCCGGACGACGTCGCTTGGTAGTTTAACACCTACAATCATAAATATTATACGTATAAATAAAATAATAAAGGAAGATGCTGAAGAATTTGTGAATTTAAAATTTGTTAACAATGATTTCGAACGTACGTTTTTATAAGTATATATAAAAATCAATTGCTGTTCGTTAAGGTAGCCTTCCGTTCCTAGCGACCGAGACGTGCGACCTCGGTTAGTCTGGCTAAAACACGAGAACGGCTGAACGGAATGAATCTTCGTCTTAAAATGTATGTGGAGTCTAGGGAAGGTTTAAAAGGTGAGAAAAATTGTAAATGCATAATATATAATGTACATTATTGCACCCGTGCGAAGCCGGGCGGGTCGCAAGTTATGATTAAAATATTTTCTGACATATTGAAATCTATCTTTCATCATCATCATCAACCTATATTAGTCCACTGCTGGACATAGGCCTCCCCCAATGAGCGCCATAGCGCCCGTCTTCAGCTTGACGCATCCAGCATCTGCCAGCAGTCTTTCGCAGATCGTCATCCCACCTGGCCGGAGGGCGTCCTACGCTACGTTTACCGAGTCAAGGTCTCCACTCTAGAACACGTTTACCCCAACGGTTGTCGGTTCTTTGCGAGATATGGCCGGCCCATTGCCACTTCCGCTTGCTAATTCTTTGAGCTATGTCTATCTTTGTTTACTTATAATTGCCTGGTCAATAAATAAATAATTGGTAATTGGCTCAATGATAGGTATAGGCTAAGGTCGTAACGCACTAGCGCGGCACTGCAGCTTGGAGGCGCGGCCTAAACGCACTGTGCTGCAGCAGCGCGACAGAATGCCGCAAAAAAAATCATATGTAGCTTATTTATTTGACTAATAAAATGGACGAAATAAGCGAAGAAGTTCTAGCTTTTTTTATATTTTTCATGAATTATCATCACGATAAATGATAACTTTGTATTTTAATTTCGCTGGATGCAATTAGGCGCAAAATTCAAATGCTTTTGTAGGTTTTTAAAAGATTCCGTAATCCAATACTTATAAAAAATGTTTAGCCAAAGTAATTTGCCACAAAAAGTGAAAAATACTGAAAGTTAGTCAAAAATAGTGAAAAAATATTAAAATACAGAATCTGGTAACACGGCAATCAGTAAATCAATATCTTTATTTCTTTAGGCTTACAAAATAAGCACTTAGACAAGTCAAATTTAATACTTTAAGTAGGTACATAATTATCAAAATAATATAAGAAATACAGTGATAATTGATTTTCAGTCATAAGAATAGTATTTATTCTTATGTTTCAGTTCGCTTCAATCTTTTGTCGACGGCTAGCCACACCGCGCCTCTCCGCTGCAGTGCCGCGATAGTGCGTTTCGACCTTTATTATGATGAAATACTATATTGTTGTGACTAATTAGATGTCATAATAAAAATAATTAATGCACTTAAAAATCCTGTACTAAAAGAAAAAACAACAGGGCTCAACTCAACTTTATCATGCATAAAGGGCATTTAATATATGCAAATATCATAATAACAAAACAAATCTAGATTCTTAAGAATAGTATGCATGCATTATACTAAATATATGTAGTAGAAACAAGAGAAAGCTTCCTGGATTAGTTAGTTACATAAGTAGAAGGCTAATTTACATACTCACCTACCTACTCTTATGTTATTTATGATTCAAGATTATTATTTATTTACATCTATCTGATTCAGGATTAGATTTCTCTGAGTTAATGATTTCTAAATAGCCTCAATGGAGGCAGTTGTTCATACAAGGATCACTAAACTGAGAGATCTTTGTAGAAGCAAGTCAGAATAAATAATACCGAATTAGGTTTGAGTTTTTAAGATTATACTGTCATCATATATTATAAATTTAGTCACAGAAATAAAAGTGGAGTGGAACAAAAGTTTGGAGGCCTATACCCAGCAGTGGGTGAAGTCGGGCTGCGGATGATGATGATGAAATAATAAAAACAATGATATCCAAAGCACAGCCATTGGTCATATAGGTGACCAAAAAAATCTATTTGATAGCACTAAAATGTTACAATCCCTTTCTTTTTGATCAAAATAAAAAGGATGGTAAAATTGTTAGTGCTGTCAAATAACTTAAGTTTGTGTAAGATATGAATTGATACTATTATAATATACTAGCAACCCGCCCCGGCTTCGCACGGTTTTATTATACTACATATAAACCTTCCTCTTGAATCACTCTATCTATTAAAAAAAACCGCATCAAAATCCGTTGCGTAGTTTTAAACATTAAAGCATTCAAAGGGACATATATATAGGGACAGAGAAAGCAACTTTATTTTATACTATGTAGTGATTTAAAGACATACCTCGATAGGTGGATTTAGTGGAGAGACAATGATATTAGCAGCCCATCCATGTGGTCCGATGTACTCTCCCATGTTGTACTGAGGAGGCAAGGGCAGGCCTGGAGGTGGGTGCGTAACCTCCCCTAATATTGACACCATGGCTGTTGGGGTGCTCATCACTGGTGGCGAGTTGAGTTCTGACACTGAATCTGTGCTTGTCGGCTGAAATTAAGCATGTTCCGTGAACTAGGATGAACTTTAGTAGCTGCATGGTGCAACCAGACCAAGACAGAAAGAGTTGAACCATTAATTATGACTTTTATGACTGTAAGCAAGTTATCGAGGAAACTAGTTAGTGTTGAATTAAACCATCTTTAAGATATTAAGCTATACATAAATAGGTCAAGCATTACCAGTATGTTGTGATCCTCAAGTCTGTTATAAACTATCCTACAATTAACAATATTATTCAAGAACATGGAAGTGGTCACATAAAAGGTCAGGCAAAAGATGTGACTGAAGTCTTTGAGCCAATAGTTCCATGTACATCTATCAAGATGCTGAAACTCATATATCACTAATGTAAGACTATGCTACTTTTAGTAGTTGGGCTGGGTAATGCCTGCTTTGGCTGATGAATTTTAACTTTTTGCTGGTAGACGACAGAGCATATTAGTTATATATACCTTCTAAAAAACCTTTATGGAGCAGCAGGTGACGGTTCTTACCATTGTAGGTTTGATATGCAGGTATTTGATGTATCATAGAAAAATATGAATCTATGTATTGTATCAGTATATCAGTCACCTAGTATAGTACCCATAACATAAGCTCTGCTAAGCTACATGATGCTGTGTCAAATATTCAGCATTACTTATTTATTGAAATTTATGTATGAGCTTGCAATGTAAGCTGCAATGTACCATGTGAGCAAAGCTATAAGGAGATCCTGTACTCCTAAGTATTAATTATTTCATGATCTTTATTGCTGATTTTGTAAGGTGCTAGCCAACAATCTATGGTCAAGGCATGTTGTCGACGGGCATTTATAATACATGATAATGTCATACTCATGCTAGCATCGAGTGGATGAAAATGTGCTCAGAGGCTTTTTGGCAGCTCTTATTTCAACTCTGATGATTATTTAAATGAATTGTGTAGTCCGAATTTAGATATATACTTAAAATCGTATTTTAAGTCTGATTGATACCAATGAGAACAGATATTTTGTGAATGAAAGGAATACAAAATGAATGTAATGAAGCGTTCTCCAATACTCGCATGCATTATTTTATATACAGCTTTTGCCCTATCTCCAGCACCAATGTTCTTAGTCGACACCAATTATTCATGAAAAATTTGCACATCACCAATTGTTTTCTAATAAGAAAACAGCCCTCATTCCATATTTAGGAGAAACATGGCATTATATAGAAATATTTGATAAAAATGTTGTTATAATGACACTGACCTGAACCCCGGGTGCTTTGACATACATCAAGCCAGGAGGTGGACCCATGTTAGACATATTAGGCGGTGGAACTGACATGTTGGGTGTAATACTAGTTTGTGTATGGCATCCACTCACGGGCACTGCATTTATATGCTCTTGTTGCTCAGGGAACTGTATTTGCTGGTCTTCCAATTTTAATTTCTCTAAAATATCACCAAAATGTGACTTTTGATCAAATGTAAATGCTGGATGATGTAACGCCATTGTGTACAGGAGCAGAATTTCTTCCAATAAGTCACCATATAATCCTTTCAGCAAGCCACTCTGTTCCAGACTGACCATAGCATTATACAATGTAGTGGCACACGCAAAATTACATGAGCGCAGCAACGAAACATACAAGGCCATTTTCCGTCGTGTCCTGGGGTCTGTGTTAGCACCACCGATGTCCGCAGCCAGGTCTGCGGGGTTGTTTGCCCTTAGTTCGGCTCCACGCAACTCCTGGAAGTCTCTCTTACCGAGTTCTTCCAGGTAGGTGCCAATGAAGCGTAGTTCGAATGGCAAGCACATATTTAACAATGTACACATTGCATCAATGCGTTTATAGCTTTCCAATTCTTTAAACCATGATACCACGTCCTCTTTGCAAACCATTTCCAGAACACATTGAAATTTTGTGGAAAGAATCAACCGGTCCTCTGCTGCCGAAGCGCGTCCGTCTATCAGAGTTTTGGGCACACGCGGCTATTGTAACTTATTGATAGTTGTAATCCAAGGATTTTCGATTGTAACATTAGTAATTCAGGCTAGAAAACAGTATTTTCCAAGTTTTAGTGGTTAGCCAAGTACAGGCAATGCTAGTAGTTTTGACTTGTCTATGAATGAATGAAAAGAAGCACAGAGACAATGTGCATGGGCGCCATTCCGTAAAACTCAATCTATAATGAACTCTATTTTGTTTCACATAAGGAAATAAATTAAACGATCTTTCTGTTGACAGCTTTGATCGCCATTTTGATTGTCTTTGCAAGATTCTATGTCATGTCTGTGTTCATGTCAAGCCAAAGACAAAAATAATTCTATTGGAAAAAGGACCTAAAAGGACACTGACCTGACAGCTGATGGTATCCTTTCTTAATCTATCCTTTCCCCTAAGGGCTCCCACACAAAACTGCGATTTGGTGCGATGCGATGCGATTTGATGCGATTTGATGCGATGTCACACGAACTTGATTTGCGAATTTCTGCGATGCGAATTTATGCGGCGAACCGTTTTGTAGGGTAACCATATCTTCAAGTTTAGTCCGCCGTATTGGACGTGTTTTTAGGAAGCGTAAGATGGATCCCAAAAAGGTAATTGAACCGATTTAAGCAAAAATGATCCAACCCACACAAACCTCATTTCGAGATAATCGATATTTAAGTTTGTGGCGGTATTTCTCTAGCTTTGTAATACAAAATGTTGTTATTTTAATTTAATTTAATGCTATGTAAACTCAACTTTTTTGCTATAAATAATATAAAGAATAAATTGTAATAGTTTAGTAGATAATTGGGAAAACTTGCGCCTGGATCATTATTACAAAATTAATTTTGTATGGAAAGAGCTATGTAGGGTGCAAAAATTAAAATGCAAAAATGATTCAAAGTGTGTTAAAAATTAGTAATCATTTTTGTGTTTTAAAAGACAAAACAAACAAAATTGGCCCTACTCCTCGTCCAAATCAGAATAAGGTTCATCACATAAACCATCTACATCGTCTATTATTGCAGCTTCCCTTCGGTTTCTTAAATTAATCAATGCAATCATCTGGTATCTAATATTAGATCTGCTGGCCCTGTACTTATTTTATTTTATTTATTTATTTTTCGTTAAAGTACGAAACACACAGAAGCCGGAGGCGTGGCGGAGGCAAAGGCGTGCGAGTTGTATTCTATGGAATCCTATGAAAGCCTACACACACACCGCAGGCCGTGGCGAACGCGGTGCCATAGGAAAAACCGGCACGCCTTCGCCTTCGCCACTCCTCCGGCTTCTGTGTGTTTTGAACTTTATATACTTTATTTCGTTTACGTACTTAGATGAAATAGCAATTTTAAATATTAACTTGTCAAATCTTAACTTGTTTTATATCATCATCATCATAATCAACCTATATTAGTCCACTGCTGGACATAGGCCTCCCTTAATGAGCGCCATAGCTCCCTGTCTTCAGCTTGGCATCCAGCATCTGCCAGCAGTCTTTCGCAGATCGTCATCCCACCTGGCCGGAGGGCGTCCTATACTACGTTTGCCAAGTCTCGGTCTCCACTCAAGAACACGTTTACCCCAACGGTTGTCGGTTCTTCGCGAGATATAGCCGGCCCACTGCCACCACTTCAGCTTGCTAATTATTTGAGCTATGTCGATAACTTTGGTTCTCTTTCGGATGTATTCTTTACGAATCCTATCCTTCAGAGAAACTCCGAGCATAGCTCTTTCTATAGCTTTCTGAGCTCTTTGAACTGATGGACCAGCTTAATATTATAGTTTGAATCATTATGGATTTTCCACATTTGTGAACATAGAGGTGTGAGTCTTTGATATGTTAAAATATACCTTATTCTGATTACATTGGTTAAAAAAACTCGAAATTGACTAGGTTGTGGGTTGAATCATTTTTGCATAAATCGGTCCAATTGCACTGCTGTTATTGTTAAATAGATATAAAAGAAAAAGAAGATTCTGGATTCATCCATTTAATACGATTATGAACTCTGAAGGGAACTATTTTACTCGAAGTTACTATGAGTTGAGAACTGAAGCAGTTTTTTTTTACAACACAAAGAAGGCGGCTCAGGCGCCGCGCTCTTTCGCTAAAGTTGTCTCAGAGCGGACTAAAAGGGGGGTCACCAAGTATGACGTAATATGACAGGAATACGCGATGCAAATGAGATCTGACGTTATCGTGCGAGCTCGCAGATATTTACGATGCGATGCGAGCTCGCAGTTTTGTGTTTGAGCCCTAAGATCTAGCATTACACGTTTGCCTTTCCCTAACGTTTCAGTTGGGGATGCACATGCCCATAGCTTGCATACTAGCATGCAAGTGCATACTCCATGCAAGTGCCAGCTACAGGCATTTGTATTCACTTACTGGCATGCCTGTAACTGGAAGCTAGCTAGTAGTAAGTAGCTAGCACAACATTTGATTTTCTTGCATGTCCGTTGCGGGGTCTACTAACCTAGCACGTGTGAACAGACGCGACAGCTACGGGCATGCCAGTAGCCGACTCGTCGTGGGAGTATTCTCAAATAATTTCTGTAACCATCATGATCTTCGTGACAAATTTTTTTAGGTAGACAATACTTCTTACTCCAAAATCGTCCCTTCTATTATACTAATCAATCTAAAACCCGTCTTCGTTTTTTTCTATAAATCGCTCATTAATTTTTCTTGACATTAAATTTTATTATATTAAACCGAATCAAATTGCTTATTGAAATAAGGTTATCAATATCAGTATATGCCGCATTAACAAATTTTTATACAGTTTTTATGTTCTACATCGGTAAAAACAAGAAAATAGTTTATATTAATAAAAACATAGTCATCAACACCAAGAGTTTTAAACCGAAAAAAATGGTTTAATTCGGTTTAAAACGGTTTTTTTCGTTTTAAACGGATTGGTTTTAAACCGGCCTTACATCTATTTGTGTCTGAAGCTGGTATCACAATAAATTTTACTAATCTGTCATTTCTGCGATGCGAAATCTGATTCTACTGCGCGAGATCATCATCATCAGCCCATATTAGTCCACTGCTGGACATAGGCCTCCCCTAATGAGCGCCATAGCGCCCTGTCTTCAGCTTGACGCATCCAGCATCTGTCAGCAGTCTTTCGCAGATCGTCATCCTACCTCGCCGGAGGGCGTCCTACACTACGTTTGCCAAGTCGCGGTCGCCACTCAAGAACACGTTTACCCCAACACGGTTGTCGGTTCTTCGCGAGATATGGCCGGCCCACTGCCACTTCAGCTTGCTAATTCTTTGAGCTATGTCGATAATTTTGGTTCTCTGTCGGATGTATTCGTTACGAATTCTATCCTTCAGAGAGACTCCGAGCATAGCTCTTTTCATAGCTCGCTGAGCGACTTTGAACTGGTGGACCAGCCCTACAGTGAGTGTCCACGTCTCAGCTCCGTAGGTCATTAAGGGTAGGACGCACTGATTCAAAACTTTCGTTTTCAAACATTGCTGTATGGATGACGAGAAGACTCGACGTAGTTTTCCAAAAGCTAGCTGTTGTTTTTACCCAACTGCATAATCTGCCCAAGGTAAGTAGTAAGAAGTACTCGGAAACAATTTCGAGAATATGGCCTTCTACGACGACCGGTCCCGGATCAATCATGGTGATTGATCATGATTTTGTTTTTTTTCAAATTCATGCCAAGACCGATGCGTCGCGAGGCTGAGGCTAGGCCGTCCAGCCAGCATGTGGGTCAGCTCCTCTAGCGACTCCGCGAGATCAATGGAGCCAATATTTTATACGTCCCTGAATGTACCTACCTACACTTTACATTCATTCTTACATTAGGTACCTACCAGTAATAGCTAGTAACAAAGTATCTAAATGAGTTTTATCTAATATGATTATAAAGGGCTACCGAAATATTAAATATCCGCAAACATTTTTGTATTGCGCGCCATCAAATAGAAACGTTGAGAGTTGGGAGCATAGATGGGTGATTCTCCCGGGCTTCAAAAATACATGTCCGGCTCGAAAAATCATACAAAAAGTATCCCTAGCCCTTTGATTTTTTTTATGATAGTAGATTAGACAAAAATAATAGGGGAGGCCTTTTTTAGTTTTTTAATATTCTTATTTTAAATAAGTAAAAATAAATAAAATCCTTGGAAATTATGACTTCCGTGGTGCGTCCGGACCTCATGTTCCGGTGTTAATAAATTTTTATATCATTTCCTAAAAACTCTGGTACTAATTTACATAGGTTCACAATAACCCAGATAGTTACTTGCTTATTTGACGCTATTACTACGCAAAACTAAGCTTTAGTTGACAAGTTACAAGGAGATAACTTCGCGTCCGTCGTTTAGCTCTGATTTCCCTGGTGCGCACTAAATTATTCATAAATACTGTACTTTAATATCTGCGTAAATAGTTGTTAGATTGAGAGAAACTATCAGTCACGCCCCATCAGTGGTGTGTACAACAAAGGTGTATGTCTTTACGTCACTCTGTTATTTCGGTACGTAATCACTTTCCGTGGCTTGGTATCTAGAAATTCTGATTACCATGTTGACTATAAATTTGTTTATGCTAATCCTATTGTTTTATTAATGATGATAATTCATGCCTTTTGTGTTCCTAATTTCGACTGCATATTTCAATGTAAAATAAACCAGCAAATTAAGAAAATTTCTAAGATTTTGTTATTTTTTTTGATTTCCGTGGTGTGATTTCCGTGGATTTTGCGGGTTCATTAACATCTCAATAATATTTTTTTACAGTTTTTATGATGTTTTTTTGGATAAAAGTTTATAATAAATACAAAATGAATAATTATAATATTTTTAATACAAAGATAAACATTGTTAGTGTGATTTTAAAAAAAGTTACTTGTATTTACAGTAATGATTTAAAGGTGTTTTTGTAAAAACTGATTAAAACTACAAACGTCAAATAATTGGTATTTAGCTTAATAATCTACTTACTACCGAAAACACATATTTTTATCGATAAACCAACCCATATTTGATTTTGGGGATATAAATTCTGATTTCCGTGGACACCATATTTTTAAAATTGAATAACTCCGTAACCATAAAGCCAATAAAGTTCCCTTCACTACCAAAAAATTCAAAATTAAATCTTTATTTAGAATATACTATCATGATGTGCAATTTCAACAAAAAAAAATGTGCCACAGAAGTCAGACAAAAAACGAGTTTTCGTAGAATCACCCAGATAGAGTGATTTAATAATTACCTACTCGTACTATCTGGTTTTGACAAATGAAAGTCGTCGCTAGAACGTCTTCTGGCGTATGTTATTGAACGCATCTGTGGAATGGAAAGTGGAAGTTTGGTCTCAGTGTTTCCACACCTTTAATTTTTTCAGTCACTTGTTTCATCTCAATCCCTTCTTTTCTTTCAAGTTGTCAAACACTTTCAGCTTTTAGCATGTTTTCAAATCAAAATAGAAAAATAAAAGAAAACGTAATATTTTTTCTTGTTTTTAACTTCTTTTGATGGTTAAAATGAGAAATTTAGAAATAAATAAATAATTATGTAAAAAAATTATGCTTAAAATCAATGACTTTGTTGTCAGTTGAAGCTGGTAGCACCATTAGTTACTCGGCATTTTTTGACAAAACAAAATTTTGTTCGCTTTTTGATTGATTGTTGGATTTCTCGTGTCATTCATACTTTTTACTACGATATTATTGTGAGAATTTGCAAAGAAATTGTAAAATGGCTCCATCAGAAGATGTCGAAATGAAAAGTGTTGAAAGCCCTGAGGCTGCCAGCGATGCGGAGACACCAGAATTGAAGAAAGATGCTGATGTATTGGCTGTTCAAGATCTGAGGGAACATGTTCGACAAATTGATAAAGCCGTATCTTCCAAGGAACCTCGATTTGCTATGCGGGTTCTAAGATCTTTGCCTAACACTCGACGAAAGCTGAACGGTAATGTCCTTCGTGGAATTATCAATCAAGTGTTTCCTGCAAATGCAGACAAAGAAGCTCTGCTCGGTTTTGTGGAAGCCGCTGCATCAGGCTCTGCAGAAATCGAAATACCAAAGAGGACAGCATCAAAGCAGCCTGCCCCAGAGGTAGAAGTTTACATGCATCTGTTGGTTTTACTGCACTTACTTGATAATAACAAGTTGGAAGATGCTGCCACTTGCTCTCAACATTTGGTAAACAAGGTCACATCTCAGAACAGAAGGACCCTGGATCTTATTGCTGCGAAATGCTATTTCTACCATTCCAGAGTTTTTGAGCTGAATAACAAATTGGATCTAATCCGAGGGCTGTTACATGCCCGCCTCCGCACCTCTACCCTTCGCAATGACTTTGAAGGGCAAGCAGTACTGATCAATTGTCTCCTGCGTAATTACCTGCACTACTCCCTCTATGATCAAGCTGATAAGTTGGTAAGCAAATCTGTTTTCCCAGAAAGTGCAAGTAACAATGAGTGGGCAAGATTTTTGTACTATTTGGGTAGAATAAAGGCTGCTCGCCTGGAGTACAGTGATGCCCATAAGCATTTAGTACAAGCTTTGAGGAAGGCTCCACAAACTGCTGCTGTTGGCTTCCGACAGACAGTACAGAAGTTAGCCATTGTTGTGGAGCTGCTCTTGGGAGATATTCCAGAAAGAGCCATTTTCCGCCAGGCACCTTTAAGGAAATCCCTAGCACCATATTTCCAACTGACGCAGGCTGTTCGCTTGGGCAACTTGCAGAGATTTGGAGAAGTTTTGGAGAACTTTGGACCTCAGTTTAGGGTTGACCATACATTTACTTTGATTTTACGTCTGAGACAGAATGTAATCAAGACAGCAATTCGCTCTATTGGCTTATCTTATTCAAGGATTTCTCCAAAAGATATTGCTCGGAAACTCGGCCTTGATTCTGCTGAGGATGCAGAATTCATTGTAGCTAAGGCAATTCGAGACGGAGTTATTGAGGCTACCCTGGACCCTGAAAAGGGATATATGAGTAACAAGGAAAGCTCGGATATCTATTGCACTAGAGAGCCGCAGCTGGCTTTCCACCAGCGAATTTCTTTCTGCTTGGACCTCCACAACCAGAGTGTTAAAGCTATGAGATACCCTCCCAAGTCTTACGGTAAGGAGCTGGAAAGTGCTGAAGAACGCCGTGAAAGAGAGCAGCAAGACTTGGAACTTGCCAAGGAGATGGCTGAGGAAGATGATGATGGTTTCCCTTAAATAATACACTTATAATATTATACTCTCTGTATTAGATGTCTGTTTGAAAATTATATCAATTAAACTCTAATTAAAAATCTTTGTTTTATTTTTGATAAGTTTGAACCTTCAAACTCAAAGTGTAATAGACATGTCAGAAAGTTAACTTATTGGTAGGTATTTAAAACTAGGAAATAAAGTGTTTTTTTTTTTTTAATCTTTATTATTTTTATACAGGGTTTTAAAAAATTATGCCACCCTTATGACTTAGAATTAGAGGTAAAGTACATTGCTAATTGGATTCCGATCTCTCATTGATAGTAACACGATATAATTCTATAAGCGCCCTGGCATCCTTGGACACTGGTTCCGACAGGATGCCATTGCAGCCTCCCACCATCCAGAAGATATGATGAGGGTTAAACAATCTACTGCGTATTTCTTCGCCCCTGGCACATTCCATTAAAATGTGGAAAACATCTTTAAAGTGATTGATTTTTGTTTGCTTCACAGTTACTTTAAATACAATATTTGGCCATACTGATTTCATCCAATCATAATTATTACATTATAGCTTTCTTTAGAATGTTATTTTGTACTGAGAGAATTGAGACAAAAAATAGTTTATTGCTGATTTAAATTACTTAGTTCTGAAACATGACCTGTCAATCAAATTCTGTAAGAGTCTACTTTATATTTGTACTGTATGGTTTTTAGGGTCATAAACTGTCCGTCTAATAACAGACTGTATCTCATGATCCGAGATAGACAGTTTCATGGATGATGCTATTCTGTTGCAACTTTAACAACAAAACACCAAAATACAAAATGAAATAAATATCTAAGAGGGCACCCATACAACTGACATGATTTTTTTGGCACAATTTTATAGATACGAAGAGAAAAACAATTTTTATACGTACCGAACCCTTCGTGCGGTCACTCGTACTTGGCCGGTTTTTTTTTCTTTTCCATTGTAACAAACAAGCTGTCAAAAGAGTCATAGACAATAAATAATAATAGATACCATACAGCGTGGTAATGTAGCCAGTGTCTTGGGGACGCTTCCGACTGGTATTGACATGGATCAATTGAGCTACCTTTAGACTGTTTGCAACCGTCTGCAGTTAGCTCAATGGTTTCAATTGTAAATACTAGTTGTAATTTTTCTATTCCTTTGCTTGTAATTTTCGTTGTTAATAGATACCTACCTAAAGTTTTCGTAGGTATCTACATTAAACCTACTTATACATCTGTGCTATATACCTACCAAGGAACATAATACTCTCTACTGAGAGATACCTACTTTCGTTACTAGGCAACGGAGCAGTCAGGAGCCCGTTGTTTTGTCAATAATATTAAATGGAGTCAGCGACGACCAAAGAGAATATAAATACTTCGTAAAGCGACGACAGCGTAAACTAAATACAAAAATATCTGAAAGTTTTCAATAGTTTCCGTTCCTTCCTATAGAATCTTTGCCACTCTTAAACCTATAGGCGCTCGATCCACCAAAGGCCTAAATCAAAGCTTAAAAATGGAATGGGGTCCAGAAACAATGAACAAGTTGGCAGAAATGCTGCGGCCTCCTGAGCCTGAAATACTGCAAGGCGACGATTTACCATCTACAGGTAAAATATATAAATAATGCTAGACAATCCATACAGCACCATCTAGACCCAAAGTAAGCCACTCAAAGCTTGTGTTATGGGTACATCTTTACAGTAGAGCCTCGCTAATCCAGACAGGTAAAAATCAGGCCTTTCGCGGATTAAGCTAGGTTCATATTGCTGTGTCGGGGTGTGTTGTGGCGCGACAGAACGCTATCGGTCTCATACATTTAGTATGACTAGATTCACATTAGTAGCTTGTGTTGGGGTGTGGCGCGATCTGTCGCAGCGGCAATCGCTCGGCGCCCGGTCGCGCCAGAGAGGTGGTGGGGGATCTGTCGCGACACAACGCGCCACATCAATGTGTATCTGCCATTCTGGCGCGTAACCGCGTGGGATGCAGTTCATTCCGTAAATAGAATAATTTTTCGTTCTACGCAGTTATTCCTACTTCATTTAAAAATGTCCGATTAACCTAAAGAGTTAATACGGCAATATTATAGTGTACTCTATGACACTAAATATAAAGAAAATAAAGATCAAGGTATCAGGAATGGTGTTTGGGAAGAAATAGCAAAAACATTAAATATTTATTCATTTTTTTAAGATGAGTCATTAATAATAGAAATTGAATATTTTCATCAAAATGACTGTCAGTATCAGATGATTCCATTTTAAAACCAACACGTTTTGACGCCACAACTCTCAAACGATGAATGATCTAAAAATGCGACATATTGCGCCCCAACACAACACATCAGTATGAACGCTCAGCGAAACGACAGACAGCGCCCCGACAGACCCCGACAGACCCCGACACAGCAATATGAACCTAGCTTTACCAAGTCTGCTATATGAATTTTCATAGCTTACCCAACTACCAATAAAAGTGGGTAGGTACCTAACGTATTTAGGTACATAATCATATTTTCATGTTCATGGTGAAGCTAGGTTCATATTGCTGTGTCGGGGTCTGTCGGGGCGCCGTCTGTCGTTTCGCTGAGCGTTCATACTGATGTGTTGTGTTGGGGCGCAATATGTCGCATTTTTAGATCATTCATCGTTTGAGAGTTGTGGCGTCAAAACGTGTTGGTTTTAAAATGCAATCATCTGATACTGACAGTCATTTTGATGAAAATATTCAATTTCTATTATTAATGACTCATCTTAAAAAAAAGAATAAATATTTAATGTTTTTGCTATTTCTTCCCAAACACCATTCCTGATACCTTGATCCTTATTTTCTTTATATTTATTGTCATAGAGTACACTAGATTATTGCCGTACTAACTCTATAAGTTAATCAGACATTTTTAAATGAAGTAGGTAGGTATAACTGCGTAGAACGAAAAAAAATTCTATTTACGGAATGAACTGCATCCCACGCGGTTACGCGCCAGAATGGCAGATACACATTGATGTGGCGCGTTGTGTCGCGACAGATCCCCCACCACCTCTCTGGCGCGACCGGGCGCCGAGCGATTGCCGTCCCGACAGATCGCGCCACACCCCAACACACGCTACTAATGTGAATCTAGTCATACTTAATGTATGAGACCGATAGCGTTCTGTCGCGCCACAACGACGCCGTCTGTCGTTTCGCTGAGCGTTCATACTGATGTGTTGTGTTGGGGCGCAATATGTCGCATTTTTAGATCATTCATCGTTTGAGAGTTGAGGCGTCAAAACGTGTTGGTTTTAAAATGGAATCATCTGATACTGACAGTCATTTTGATGAAAATATTCAATTTCTATTATTAATGACTCATCTTAAAAAAAAGAATAAATATTTAATGTTTTTACTATTTCTTCCCAAACACCATTCCTGATACCTTGATCTTTATTTTCTTTATATTTAGTGTCATAGAGTACACTATAATATTGCCGTATTAACTCTATAGGTTAATCAGATATTTTTAAATGAAGTAGGAATAACTGCGTAGAACGAAAAATAATTCTATTTACGGAATGAACTGCATCCCACGCGGTTACGCGCCAGAATGGCAGATACACATTGATGTGGCGCGTTGTGTCGCGACAGATCCCCCACCACCTCTCTAGCGCGACCGGGCGCCGAGCGATTGCCGCCGCGACAGATCGCACCACACCCCAACACAAGCTACTAATGTGAATCTAGTCATACTAAATGTA
The DNA here is from genome assembly GCA_944547425.1 of Eupithecia centaureata. Classification (NCBI taxonomy): domain Eukaryota; kingdom Metazoa; phylum Arthropoda; class Insecta; order Lepidoptera; family Geometridae; genus Eupithecia; species Eupithecia centaureata. Next base: position 5,730,548 of record OX155694.1, read on the forward strand.
TGAGACCGATAGCGTTCTGTCGCGCCACAACACACCCCGACACAGCAATATGAACCTAGCTTTATTTGGTACCTACATAAACACATGAATTTAAAAATTTGTCTTTAAAAAGTCTTTATAAAGCCGTTCTTCTTAAGACCTTCAACATTCATTTCAAAAGTGCCGTCTGATTTTGTGAGACCCAAGGGCTCCGCCCCGGTGACCTACCTTTGTTTCGTCTGCATGTCGCGTCGGTCTCCGGATTACCGGGAACGGCGAATTAGCGTTGGTCCGGATTAGAAAGGCTACTCTATGTTACTAACTAGGTAGGTATATAACAGGTAGGTAGGTAGATTAGATAGGACCTACCTACAACCTCCTACAACAGTCAACGGTAAACCGCTGATCAGTTTAGTTTTATCTATTTATGATTCAGTGTCAACCAACTGTAGGACTACAATACCATTTCCTTCTGAAAGGTTTTAGATAAGAGTAAGTAATAGTTACCGACCTTTCCTAAAATGCCCGTTCGTTTAAAAAGTAAGCATTTGTCACACTCTTGGACAAAAGAAATGACCATAAAAGTAATTTCTTTAATTAATCGGGAAGCCCCCAATTGTAAAGCCTGCGATGGATAATAAAAAATAAAAAGCCAAAAAATAAATAGTAAGTACGGGCTAGCAAAGCGAGCTGCCAAAATTTTGTGATTTTGGCAGTAGTTTTTGCAAAAGAACTACGAGAGATAAACCCCGGAAATCAAACTGTCTAAAATATTGTTAGCAAGCGCAGCAAGGGGCGTAGCCTGTTATATTAATCGTATTAATTAAAACTGACATCATTTCTTTCTTATAATAACTTAAGTAGGTGTACCTACATAGGTACCTGGATCTCAGCATTTTTACCGAGATCTCAGCATTATTTAATTGGATCTCAGCACTATTTACCTGAAACTCAGCGTTGTTTGTGCTTGCGAAGTCTACTATTTGAGGAACTACTATTACCTACTTATACTTCTCTTAGGCTGTGCCTATAACTATACCTACCTACAGAAAATACAACCAATTTCTACTTTTTTATACAACCCAGGAACTCAGTCTTATTTACCTGGAACTCAGCATTATTTACCCGGAACTCAGCATTGTTTACCTGGAACTCAGCATTATTTACCCGAAACTCAGCATTTGTACCTGGATCTCAGCATTTTTACCGATATCTCAGCATTATTTACCTGGAACTCAGCATTATTTACCTGAAACTCAGTCTTAATTACCTGAAACTCAGCATTATTTACCTGGATCTCAGCATTATTTACCTGAAACTCAGCCTGATTTACCTGGATCTCAGCCTTATTTACCTGGATCTCAGCATTTCATCGAGATCTCAGCATTATTTAACTGGATCTCAGCATTATTTACCTGAAACTCAGCCTTTTTACCTGGATCTCAGCATTTTACCTGGATCGCAGCATTTTTACCTAGATCTCAGCATTGTTTACCAGGATCTCAGCATTATTTACCTGAAACTCAGCCTTTTTACCTGGATCTCAGTATTTTACCTGGATCTCAGCATTATTTACCTGAAACTCAGACTTTTTACCTGGATCTCAGCATTTTTACCTGGATCTCAGCATGTTTACCTAGATCTCAGCATTGTTTACCTGGATCTCAGCATTATTTACCTGAAACTCAGCCTTATTTACCTGGATCTCAGCCTTATTTACCTGGATCTCAGCATTTTTATCGAGATCTCAGCATTATTTATCTGGATCTCAGCATTATTGACCTGAAACTCAGCATTATTTACCTGGATCTCAGCACTATTTACCTGGAACTCAGCCTTATTTACCTGGATCTTAGCATTATTTACCTGGAACCAAAGTCTTATTTACCTGGAACTCAGCACTATTCACCTGAAACTCAGTCTTATTTACCTGAAACTCAGCATTATTTACCTGAAACTCAGCCTTTTTACCTGGATCTCAGCATTTTTACCTAGATCTCAGCATTGTTTACCTGGATCTCAGCATTATTTACCTGAAACTCAGCATTGTTTACCTGGATCTCAGCCTTATTTACCTGGATCTCAGCATTATTGACCTGAAACTCAGCACTATTTACCTGGATCTCAGCACTATTTACCTGGATCTCAGCACTATTTACCTGGATCTCAGCCTTATTTACCTGGATCTCAGCATTTTTATCGAGATCTCAGCATTATTGACCTGAAACTCAGCACTATTTACCTGGATCTCAGCACTATTTACCTGGATCTCAACATTTTACCTGGATCTCAGCATTATTTACCTGAAACTCAGACTTTTTACCTGAATCTCAGCATTTGGATCTCAGCATTTTTATGCTTCCGGTCCATAAGAACATAATCCCAAAATGTCTAGCTAATCAATAGGACTGAATCTCATAATGCCGGAAATTTAATACGCATGCATCTTGTAACAACTGAAGGTCAATAAGTATTTTTCTCAAAACGTTCGAGTTCTAAAATAGCTGAATCCCGTAATGTCTGAATGTCATCTATCAAACAAAATCAAGTGGTCAATCAACCTATAAGCCGGTTCATTAGAGAAACGAATCTAAAATGGCGACTTGTACTTGCGTTGACAGATAGTACAGTTAGCATCCAAAATTTCAGATCAAAGATTTTTTCAAGTCATAAGTAATAAAAACAAGACCGGGTCGTATTTATTTCAAAATAGCTGATGCCCGCGACTTCGTCCGCGTGGTTTTTTTATTCCTTGAATTATAATAATTTGTAGATCGAAATACCTTATAATGCTTCTTTGAAGACAACATTCGAAAACTCAACAGAATAACAATAACAAACAAGTAACAACGGAAAGATAACAGAAAATTATAACAACGAATTCGTAACAGTTCAGATCACCAGGCGCACCAAGACAGCGTGAAAGCAAATCAAGACTGTTTTTTTTCTGCATACTGTACGCGCGTGAGTGAGTATAGACGGCACTAGTGTGCAAGCGAGAGGCCATGATAAGTGCCGCCATTTAAGATTCGTTTCTTTATTGAATCGGCTTATACCTACATTGTGCATTATGGCGGATCCTGGAGGAAGCGTAGGTACGCAATAGGCTGATAGGTAGGAAAGAAGAGGGAGGCCCCATATGTGGTAAAGTTAAGTAAAATAACCAAAAGTAAAAGAATAACAATTTACTTAACTCAAAATATGAATTTACATTCAATAACAAAAAAATATTAGCTTAGCGATAAAATAACGTAGGTATGTCGTTTTTTCCTTATCAACATTAAATAAAATAAAAAATTAACGAAGTCGTTTTTTTATCAACATTAATTTCATCATAAAATCAAGAGGAGTTATGTCTCCATTATTAAGCTGGGTCAGTTGCTTGGAGTACTGGTGATCAAAAAATATATCCGATCTTCTTCTGGGAGCACCACTAAACAATGAATTGTTTATACGGGTTGTTTGATACATTGCTTCTTTTCTCAATATATATATGAATCTCATCAAAGTTGGCTTATGCGGCATGCGGACGTTAAGCCGCCTGTGCCAGCCTTCCACAGTATTGGTGGTGCGATGTCTATCACGTGCAGTACTTATCATCGATGGACCCATTTTTATCCACTGTTTCTCCATATAACAGATGAACTTCGTCATTACGTTCGTCTCTGGGGCTATTTCTTTTATAGATTGCCAGGCTTCATCTATTTTGGTTACAGGTAATAATGGTAAATTTGCACACATTCGAACTACTTTGCGGCCTTCTGTCGTTGCGTTTACTGACTGATCTCTGGCTTTTTTCCACACGGCTCTGTTATAATGAAAGTAACAGCCAGATATATCACAATCAGGGTAAATTAATTTGCATGCATTAATTTGAGCAGTTTCAAAATCTGACTTATACTTACTAATTTGAATATGCATTTGGTCTCTTAAAAATGTGAATAGTCTTGTATAAGTATATTCCGTCTTGTTGGGCAGAAGTACAAAAATCACCGGCACAACATTGGTGGATTTGGTACACGTGCCAATATCGATGTGTAGAGTGAAAAGTTGAAAAAACGGTTTTGGCACCCTTTTAAAGGTTCCATCTTCAAAATACACTAATTTATTAGAACTTAGAAACCGTCTTGCAGATAAGGTCGCAAATACTACTATCCTCTCATCTTCTCCGTCCTCCATTACGAGAAAATCTTTGGCCAATATTGATGGTATCTTAACGTCTTTTAAGTATTCGAATTCTGTGTTGGTCTGCTGTAAATATTTATGTCTTGCACGGTATAATGAATTTTTCTTCTCTTCGTAAGAACACATCATAACACCAGGATTATCCTCCACAGCTTTTGTTAAATTTTTCTCGAATATATTTTTTATAGGAGTCATGTTTTTACATGCGTCTTTTTTGCAATTGTAAATAACAAGGTCCCGAACATTCTGATCATAATGGGACCTGCATATATGATCACTTTTTCTTATTATCACATCCTTTGTAGAACTCAATGTCACAGATGCATTGCATTCTTTCCTATTTGCACAACGCCACATAGATGAACCGCTTATATTTTTATTTCCTAGAGAATATTTGTGTCCCTCGTATAATAAACACGGGTATCCTTTTTGGTTTTCGATAAAAATTAATTCGCTATGCTTTAATTCCATTATAAATGAATTGTATTTTCATTTATAAAAATATTGTTTGATGTTTGATATAAATTAATATTAAGTGACAATACTTGACAAACAACGCTATTTTTATCTATCATAGATGAGTAGCATTGTCTCAAGTGCAAGGAGACTACTTACGTAGAGTATGTATCTCGATATACTCAAAAGAGGTAAGATTTAAATAAGACAAAAAGCGTGTTGGTGCGTCAGAACGAAAATTTCAGGCATTACGGGACAAATTCGTTTTAAAATATAGACATTTAAAATTTCAGGCGTTTCGGGACTCATTCGTTTTGAAATATGGGCTTGTTGGTATCAGTCATTGTGAGATTAAGTCATACCGATATCAGACATTTTGAGATTAAGTTCTTATGGACCGGAAGCATTTTTATCTAGATCTCAGCATTGTTTACCTGGAACTCAAGTCTTATTTACCTGGAACTCAGCACTATTCACCTGAAACTCAGTCTTATTTACCTGAAACTCAGCATTATTTAACTGGATCTCAGCATTATTTACCTGAAACTCAGCCTTTTTACCTGGATCTCAGCATTTTACCTGGATCTCAGCATTTTTACCTAGATCTCAGCATTGTTTACCTGAAACTCAAGTCTTATTTACCTGAAACTCAGCATTATTTACCTAGATCTCAGCATTGTTTACCTGGAGCTCAAGTCTTATTTACCTGAAACTCAGACTTTTTACCTGGATCTCAGCATTTTACCTGGATCTGAGCATTTTTACCTAGATCTCAGCATTGTTTACCTGGAACTCAAGTCTTATTTACCTGAAACTCAGCATTATTTACCTAGATCTCAGCATTGTTTACCTGGAGCTCAAGTCTTATTTACCTGAAACTCAGCATTATTTACCTGGATCTCAGCCTTATTTACCTGGATCTCAGCATTTTTATCGAGATCTCAGCATTATGTACCTGGATCTCAGCATTATTGACCTGAAACTCAGACTTTTTACCTGGATCTCAGCATTTTACCTGGATCTGAGCATTTTTACCTAGATCTCAGCATTGTTTACCTGGAACTCAAGTCTTATTTACCTGAAACTCAGCATTATTTACCTAGATCTCAGCATTGTTTACCTGGAACTCAAGTCTTATTTACCTGAAACTCAGCATTATTTACCTAGATCTCAGCATTGTTTACCTGGAGCTCAAGTCTTATTTACCTGAAACTCAGCATTATTTACCTGGATCTCAGCATTATTGACCTGAAACTCAGCATTTTTACCTAGATCTCAGCATTGTTCAGCATTGGATCCAGCCTTATTTACCTGGAACTCAGACTTTTTACCTGGATCTCAGCATTTTTACCTGGATCTCAGCATTTTTATCGAGATCTCAGCATTATTTACCTGGATCTCAGCATTATTGACCTGAAACTCAGCATTATTTACCTGGATCTCAGCACTATTTACCTGGAACTCAGCCTTATTTACCTGGATCTTAGCATTATTTACCTGGAACCAAAGTCTTATTTACCTGGAACTCAGCACTATTCACCTGAAACTCAGTCTTATTTACCTGAAACTCAGCATTATTTACCTGAAACTTAGCCTTTTTACCTGGATCTCAGCATTTTTACCTAGATCTCAGCATTGTTTACCTGGATCTCAGCATTATTTACCTGAAACTCAGCATTGTTTACCTGGATCTCAGCAGCACTATTTACCTGGATCTCAGCACTATTTACCTGGATCTCAGCATTTTACCTGGATATCAGCATTATTTAACTCAGCCTTTTTACCTGGATCTCAGCATTTTTACTTGGATCTCAGCATTTTTACCTGGAGCTCAAGTCTTATTTACCTGAAACTCAGCATTATTTACCTGGATCGCAGCCTTATTTACCTGGATCTCAGCATTTTTATCGAGATCTCAGCATTATTGACCTGAAACTCAGCACTATTTACCTGGATCTCAGCACTATTTACCTGGATCTCAACATTTACCTGGATCTCAGCATTATTTACCTGAAACTCAGACTTTTTACCTGAATCTCAGCATTTGGATCTCAGCATTTTTACCTAGATCTCAGCATTGTTTACCTGGAACTCAAGTCTTATTTACCTGGAACTCAGCACTATTCACCTGAAACTCAGTCTTATTTACCTGAAACTCAGCATTATTTAACTGGATCTCAGCATTATTTACCTGAAACTCAGCCTTTTTACCTGGATCTCAGCATTTTACCTGGATCTCAGCATTTTTACCTAGATCTCAGCATTGTTTACCTGAAACTCAAGTCTTATTTACCTGAAACTCAGCATTATTTACCTAGATCTCAGCATTGTTTACCTGGAACTCAAGTCTTATTGACCTGAAACTCAGCATTTTTACCTAGATCTCAGCATTGTTCAGCATTGGATCCAGCCTTATTTACCTGGAACTCAGCATTATTTACCTGGATCTCAGCATTATTTACCTGAAACTCAGACTTTTTACCTGGATCTCAGCATTTTTACCTGGATCTCAGCATTGTTTACCTGGAACTCAAGTCTTATTTACCTGAAACTCAGACTTTTTACCTGGATCTCAGCATTTTTACCTGGATCTCAGCATTTTTACCCGGATCTTAACATTATTTACCTGAAACTCAGACTTTTTACCTGGATCTCAGCATTTTACCTGGATCTCAGCATTTTTACCTAGATCGCAGCATTGTTTACCTGGAGCTCAAGTCTTTTTTACCTGGATGTCAGCCTTGTTTACCTGGATCTCAGCATTTTTACCTAGATCTCAGCATTGTTTAGCATTGGATCCAGCTTTATTTACCTGGAACTCAGCATTATTTACCTGAAACTCAGCCTTTTTACCTGGATCTCAGCATTTTTACCTAGATCTCAGCATTGTTTACATGGATCTCAGCATTATTTACCTGAAACTCAGCCTTTTTACCTGGATTTCAGCATTTTTGCATGGATCTCAGCATTTTTACCTGGATCTCAGCATTTTTACCTAGAACTCAAGTCTTATTTACCTGGAACTCAGCATTTTACCTAGATCTCAGCATTATTTACCTAAAACTCAGATTTTTTACCTGGATATCAGCATTTTTACCCGGATCTCAGCATTTTTACCTAGATCTCAGCATTTTTACCTAGATCTCAGCATTGTTTACCTGGATCTCAGCCTTAGTTACCTGAAACTCAGCATTGTTTACCTGGAACTCAAGTCTTATTTACCTGGAACTCAGCATTATTTACCTGAAACTCAGTCTTATTTACCTGAAACTCAGCATTATTTACCTGGATCTCAGCCTTATTTACCTGAAACTCAGCATTGTTCACCTGGATCTCAGCCTTATTTACCTGGATCTCAGCATTATTTACCTGGAACTCAAGTCTTATTTACCTGGATCTCAGCCTTACTTACCTGGAACTCAGCATTGTTTACCTGGATCTCAGCATTTTTACCTAGATCTCAGCATTGTTTACCTGGAACTCAAGTCTTATTTACCTGGAACTCAGCATTATTTACCTGAAACTCAGCGTTGTTTACATGGATCTCAGCCTTATTTACCTGGAACTCAGCATTGTTGGGCCGGGTCGCTAGTAATAAATAATGCTGGACGTTTTTTTTAATAGATAGAGTGATTAAAGAGGAAGGTTTCCTCACAGCATCATCTAGCCCCAAGCTTAGCAGAAATTGTGTTAGAGTTCTATGTGAATTACATTGATTTATTATTTATTAGCGACCCGCCCCTGCTTCACACGGTTTTATTATACAAATACAAAATATTTATTACAGTAAACTTAAATTAATTAACATAGCTTGGGCTTGGAACCCTCTTTTAAGTAAAGAAATACCTGTGTTAGAGGGTTCCGCTCTTCCGTAATATACAGTTACAATAATATTAGAAGGTGCGTATTTGGAAGATTAAAATTTAAAACATAATACAGGGTGTTAGTGTGAACACCGTTCTCCTTGAAACCAGAGGTTCAGCATCATGAGTAAAATCCAAAACCGATGAGAAAAGCTTAACACCTATTTTCGTTTTGCAAGATTTTGATATTTCATGTCTTCGCTATCGTACACGATGCCATAGTCACTCTACATACTTTAAGTACCTACCTACGTAAGTACTTATACCCGCGCCTTACTTGGATCGTAACTTCATTACTTGTGCCCTTCAAAAGACGGGATATTCGCACAGAAGGTGATCCGACACTGAGGTGCACATGCCACGTGCGTGTCGCCTGGTCGAAGTACTTGTGTCACGTGTTTGTGAGCAAACGTTTAGTGTTTATAAAAATTTTCTTTAAAAAATTAGTAAAAAATAGAATAATTTTTTTTCATCCGTTTTGGATTCTACTCATGATGCTGAACCTCTGGTTTCAAGGACAACGGTGTTCACACTTACACCCTGTATAATAATGATTTGAAAAAGTTTGCTAGCATTTGATTGTGTGCCAGTGGGTGTGTACGTGTGTGTGATGTGTGTGTAAGTGTATGTGTGTGCTAGTGTTTTGTGCATGTCTGTAAGTGTTTTGTGTTGTGTTCATGTGTGTGTTGTGTGCATGTGTGTTGTGTGCATGTGTGTGTGTGTGCATGTGTGTGTTGTGTGCGTGTGTGAGTACCTTACCTCGTGTGGCGAGTTTGTGTATATGTTACGAAACACTTTCCAAAAGTTTTTCAGTCTCCTCGTAATTTAGAGTTAATAGCCATTTATTTAGTGATTTTTTGCATTCATAATTATTCATGGGGTATATTTTTAAGGTTTTGTTTATTGCGTTGTAAAGGATTGCAGATTGCTTGACGTACTGTCGGGACGCAAGCCGGGACCGAGTAGAGATTTTAGGAGCTACCTGTTCACTTCTTCGCTTATTAAGTTTTTTGGGATCATAACCAGATAGATATCTATGTAGCCTCAAAACGGCGCTTATGATGTAGAGTTTCCTAACTGTTAGTAAACCGGCGTCTTGGTAGAGCACATCCGTAGAGTATCTGAAGGGCTTGAAATACATGACTTTTAAGAGAGACCTCTGTGCTCTTTCGAGTTCTATGAATTTGGTTTTAGTAGCTCCTCCCCAGATTGCTATACAGTAATTTTGAATTGATTGGGCCAACGATGTATAGATTTGGTTGATTAGTTTTCTTGTTGCGACGTGACGTAATATTTTGAAGATCCAGATTAGCTTACGAAGCCTTTTCATCAAAAGTTCAATGTGATCATGCCAGGAAAGTCGTTGATCAATCATTACTCCTAGGTATTTTGTAGTTGTTACTTTATTATACGTATAAAACTTCCTCTTTAATCACTCTATCTATTTAAAAAAACGCATCAAAATCCGTTGCGTAGTTTTAAAGATTTAAGCAGTCAAAGGGACATAGGGACAGAAAAAGCGACTTTGTTTTATACTATGTAGTGAAACATACAGAATTATTGGAACAAAATATGTAGTTCATACAAACATTTGTTTCGATTTGGAAGTCGAACCTATGCCACTGACATTGTACTTCAGGTTATGAAATAACATCAACGCGTGGCAAGCTTCCTCCCCCAGAAGAGAATAAAACGCCGAAGACAATCGAGGAGTTTGAGGAACAGGAGGCGAAGGCTGCTGAGGAAAGTGGGCTGATCGGCGCTGGGATTGGGGATCGGAAGACACCAGAATACACGATGAATTACCAGCAGGCGGTTACTGCTGAAGATGTCTTTCTGCAGGTAGGTACTTTAGTTCAAGGAGAGTTTGGGTTTATTTATTTACTAGCGACTCACCCCGGCTTCGCACGGTTTTAGTATACGTACCTACATAAAACTTCCGCTTGAATCACTCTATCTATTAAAAAAAACCGCATTAAAATCCGTTGCGTAGTTTTAAAGATTTAAGCATACATAGACATAGCGACAGAGAAAGCGACTTTGTTTTATACCATGTAGTGATTCATACGATAGGTACGACAGCCGCAGCGAGCGCAGCAAGTGTTGTCAAAATTAAAGTACCTATTTAGAATTACGACAGCCGCAGCGAGCGCAGCAAGTGTTGTCAAAATTAAAGTACCTATTTAGAATTTTAGACCATTTCTAGGGGTGCCTTTCGCTATCGCTTACATTTACGTAGATTGTATTTCGATATCGAATACCTACGTCGATATGAAAGGTAGAATGCATATGGTATCATTTTTAGAAAATGGTGCCGTTTTCTAGTCATGTCAAATTACCTAGTTTAGTTTAGCGGCATTTGAATTGACACGATTGTAACACGATTTATAATTAAATTTCCTGGTAAATTTTTCATATTATAAATGTAAGTAGGTATATACAGCCTTTTTAATTAACATATGACAATTCTAATGATAGAATAGGAATGTCATAATGAAACTCGAAGCTCGCAGATTTAATGATTAGGTACCTACTTTGGTAGGTTGACGATAATGATGGTTGTCTTATATCTGAATTTCAATCTTCTCGGCGGCGGCGCGGCCAGTCCGGATTTTAGTCATGTGCGCAAGACGTATTATTATTTAATTATAGCGTGTGTGCGCAAACAAAGGTGGCTGGTATGATAATATGATTTGATACGATAGGATACTGTGTATTTCCTTGCTAGAAAATCTACATTTTTAAATATCTGTAGGTAATTTGATTGTGTTGTGATTTATTAGTCAGTTATGTAAACTTTTCTTAGGCTACCAACCGGCAAAGTTATAAGACCGGTTTGATTTAAGTTATAAAATTAAATCCTTACTAAAATTAGAAACGCTAAAGTTTGTATGGATGTTTGTTCCTCTATCACGCAAAAACTACTTACTGAACGGATCGGGCTAATTTTGAATACTTAGATGTAGTTCTAGATCTGGAATAACACATAGGCTACTTTTCATCTCTCAAATCAGTTTTCAAGAGATAGAAAGAGCCTTGAGAATTTTATATAGAAGTAACGCGTGCGAAACCGCGAGCAGATACTAGGTAGTACTTATTTGTAAAACAAAAAGAAACAATATGGACCAATTGTATAAGTAGGTATCTAGCCTGTTTGTTTCATTCCAGATTGGACCCAAAACCCCCGCTTCAGCCAGCTGCGAGAACCTAATAGTCCGCATCAAAATGCCCGGAGACAAGAAAGAGAACGTAGACCTAAGCGTAACCACTGACAGCGTGACGGTGAACTCATCCCAGCATACGCTAAAGCTGCCTTTGCCTCATGGGATAGACCCCGATAGGTCTAAAGCAAATTGGGACACGGATAGTGATACCCTGGTGTTGACGCTTAAGCTGGAAAGGGAGTTTGATTTTATCAACTTTTGAATAAAGTTAGTAATTTACAGGCTTGAGGTTATTTTCTTGGCAACAAACTTCAGCGATATCTTTAGGCAATTCCTCAATTTAGTAATTGTCTGAGAATAGCGCGAGTATCCTCCAAAACACACTCGTGTCGAGCAAAATGCATTGAGGTTGATTCAAAATTTAAGTCGAGTTCGAGGTAAAGACTAAAGATGTGGGTGAAAATCTCCTATATACCTAAACCTCACCACACCACCAAGCATATTTTCACTGTCTAAACAGAAGGGGTTTTGCTATTGAGACGATTACATACACCAGGCTCACGGAATAGTGAACGCACTGGAGATATATGTATTACCACACTGATATAAATGCAAAATATGCGAATGGTTGGATGGATAGATGTAGGGATGTTTGTTACTTCTTCACGCCGAAACTACTAAACGAATCGAAAATTTGAATAGACGTAGTTGGAATAAAATATAGGCTACTTTCATAAATTTTCACGCCGCGCCCAGCTGCCCCGGAGCGCATCTAGTTTAAAATACATAGGAAAAATATCTGGCTTTTTTCTGGGAGGTCGATTCTTTCGCCTTCACTACCTCGGCTAACGCCATAGTATACATCACTCTAATATTCTAGTAAAACAATAGTTTGGATAGATGTTCAACCACTGGGGTAAGGTTAATGTGTTCTGGAGTGGAAACCCCGCCTCGGCAAACGTATTGTCGCCATTGGACGCTCTTCGGCCACGTAGGATGACAGACGCTGGATGCGGTAAGCTGACGTGCTGAGAACTTATTATATAAGTGTAGGTAGAGCTATTGAAAATAGATCTTTGTCAGTATCAGTTTCTTCATTGTAAACTTATACACAACCGGTACTAAGAGACTCTGTAGTTATTTCGATGTAGGTAGTACCAGTTCAGAATGAATAATTATACCATGTAGTCCGTTTTCCAACATTATACATCGTCCCACTGTTTAAAGCACAATTTTTTAGGCTTAATATGGAGATCTAAAAACTCACATAGCATAGCACCCGCCTCTCGTGTCATCGGTTCTGGTTCCCGCCGCTCGGCGGCGCTGCTGGCTCATTCGTTTTTCGAGTTTCGCATCTTTAACATCGAGTGAAAGATTTTTGCAAATAAATAGCTTATTTCTCGCGCGATATCGAAGTGAATTGATGATGAGAAAAGAAAACATAAGGATTACAGTGATTATTATATTCGCCGTAAAATTCGACGATTATTTATAAAGGAAATTGAAGAGATACAGGTAAAATTAAACTACCCTCACGAATATACAAACAAAGTGAAATGTTTTCTTATCACTATGGAAATCTGTATGACAAATACCCATGCCTACGTACTGTCTTATTGTTGTAATACCCGATATTATCCTGATGGTTACATAAAATATATTCCTTATTGTGGTGATACGAGATGTTACCCAGGATTAGTAATATTACTCTTTCTTAACGTGGTGGTACGCGATGCCATCCTGAAAGTAGTATACAACTATAGCAGAATTTATTTCTTCTCACCCAGATCGCAACCATCGATCAGATATTCGACCTTCGAGTCTGATGGCCATCCATTTTGTAAGTGATGCCAGATGGGGTTCACCCAAACGAGATGGAAATGGCATGGAAAAAACTTCCGAGAACCAAGTACCTATCACATCCGTTGTGAATATAGCTCCATCAGTCTCAGCTCCCGAAAGCGTTTTAACTCCAATGGGAATCTCGAGCAGTACTAGGTAACTACGTAATCGACCCCGATCCAGGGGTTTAATATTTTCAGATCTCTATATTAAGCCTAAAAACAGTGCTTTAATCAGTGGGACGATGTAAAACGATGGGAAACGGACTACATGGTATAATTAAATTTATTCGGATGTAACATCTCGTGTAATTTTGGTAGAAATACACTTAGGTAAGTTATTTTAACCACACTGAGAAAAATGACTCTCGTCCTTCATTATATTTAAACATGAAGAATTATAACTAATCAAGACAACTGAATTAGTATCATGTGCATTTTAAAATGTTGTTCAGCCTGGTTCGATTTACGTGACATCAGATTTATATATGATGAAAAACTTAGTTGGCTATCATGATTGCTCATCATTAGAACGTGAAGTTACATACTAATGAGGTATCAGAACTAGCATGACGTTTTATCGTGAAAGTCATATTATTCTGTTGTTTTCCTGATTAAGTGACTAGCACTACATTTCTTAAGTTTATAACTTGCATGAGTAGTGATGATCATTAAATTACCAAGGCTGCGCATGATTAATTGTCAAGACTGTATTGACTAAAGACTAAGAATCGAAATTCATCACGTTACAAAATCAAGAATTCCTTCTAACTTTAGGTGTAGGGTTAACAGGAGAATCACTATAAACAGTTAGGAAAGCTTAATAGTATATTATGCTGTCATGATAAACTTTCGTGCTGTCACGACAAACTTTCGTGCTGTCACGACAAACTTTCGTGCTGTCATGACAAACTTTCGTGCTGTCATGACAAACTATCGTGCTGTCATGACAAACTTTCGTGCTGTCATGACAAACTTTCGTGCTGTCATGACAAACATTCGTGCTGTCATACCAAACTTACATGTTGGAAATGGAAAATCAAGAATAACTAGGTACTTATTATATTTGTTGGGTATCGATCGGGATCTGGTTAGTTCCTATAAAAATTAACTAGATGTCGCTAGTAAAAGTGAACGAAGGCTAGATCGCGCTGACGAGAACGCACGGGTGTCGGCTATAAGGTGGCAGTGATTTTTGTTACACTGAGCTCCTCTCGGTAGAGAGTATTATGTTCCTTGCTGAGCTCGGTTGGTTGATTGTCTTCGACTTGCAATAGAGTTTATTGCAAGTCGAAGACAACCAACAGTTCTACCGCGCTTCGAACTTCGTACTTTATTGATGAAGTACCTTTGCCAAGTTCAAAGCGCCGTTTTATTTGGATTCCAATATTTTGGTCCTACGTATACTAATAATATAGTAAAGCATTTGACATGACGGATCGAAAAGTTTCAAGATAAAAGAGGTCGCACCTTATCCTTACAATACTAACAACAATTAGGGTAGGTCAGTTTCACAAATATTATTAGGAAATTTCTACTAATTAACATGATGTCCAAAACAACATGACATTCAAATAATGATATATTAATATGACTTCAACAATTTCTATCATTCCCCTCATGATTTCTCATCATTACTGTTAGGAATATTCAGAGTTCTTCTTGACAAAATGTTATAACGCGTAATGACAAAACAAGAGTATGCAGCACTCTGTGTCATTCCCATCATGATGGAAACTCATTTCTAGTAATGATTATTAGGCACGAGCAGAGAGTTAGTCACGACGTTTTGTTATGACGTGTAACGATAAGACAAGAGTTTACAGCACTTTGTATTGTCGTGCTATTGTAATGATGTTCCTTGGTGACCAGTTTATTGATAAATTGTTAGGATTTACGCACAAATTTTTAGTAAGAACTCTTGGTCCGTTTTTGTTGGGAATACGGATAAAATTGCTGGAATTCCTTTAAAATTATTCGTAATCACGAAAGTTATTTTTCTCAGTGCATAAAGCATTATTAAAGCTCTAAACTAAAGACATCAACGCGCTCGCGTGCTATGGCTACGAAGCTACGCAAAGAACAATGGCAAGAATCCCTTATGGCTTGTCCCAAAAATTTGAAGAACGATACTGAATATATCGTTCGAATCGTCTTAAAATCCTAAGGAACTTTGCATTTTCAGTTTTTCCATAATATTTACAGAAAAAATTAAATTATTTTTTAAACATTGGCAGAATAATATAATTTCCTTTTTTTTTGTAAGTTATCTCTTCATGGCAAATGGCGGCACAATACAAAATAGGTTTCAAATAAAGAGGTTGGTTTCAGGTTAGGGTCAGGATTGAAACCAACCTCCTTTGTTCGGTTGGTACAGAAGGTAGACAGAATAGAGAGATTTACCTATTGTACGGAATATACTGTTAGGAGCCATAAGTTTATTTTAGCCTAAACATTAGTACTTGATCTTAGATTTTAGCGATAAATTAAATTCAATCACTTTTTTATGGCTCAGAAGGGTTTTGCAACAAGTTTTTCATTTTTATATGAACTCTTTTCGATTGCAAGAATCAACCTTTAATTAGTCCACTGCTCTGCTGGAAATAATTATGCCTACCCTAGGTATTTATAATGAGACCTATAAGTGCTATAACGCCCTGTCTTCATTTTGCCACATTGTAGTATGGTAGTCTGCAGTCTTTCGCAGATAGCCATCCCACCATGCTGAAAGGCGTCATACATTACGCTTAGTGACTCGCGATCTCCACTCAAGAACTCGTTTACTCTATGTATTTAATTCCAGAAAAGAAAACACAAATCGCTAACAATTATTTATTGCTGTATTAATATGAATGTTGATAAAGATTTTAGAGTTATACTAATGTTTGTGCATTTCCTTTTTGTCTAAGTATTTGATTTTACACTGCATTTATTAGTATCTATTAAACCTTACCTTAGTCATCATCATCATCAACCTATATTAGTCCACGGCTGGACATAGGCCTCCCCTAATGAGCGCCATAGCGCCCTGTCTTCAGCTCGACGCATCCAGCGTCTGCCAGCATTGCAGTCCTTCGCAGATCGTCATCCCACCTGGCCGTAGGGCGTCCTACACTACGTTTGCCGAGTCGCGGTCTCCACTCAAGAACACGTTTACCCCAACGGTTGTCGGTTCTTCGCGAGAAATGGCCAGCCCACTGCCACTTCAGCTTGCTAATTCTTTGAGCTATGTCGATAACTTGGTTCTCTGTCAGATGTATTCATAATAAGAATCCTATCCTATCCTTCAGGGGGATTCCAAGCATAGCTCTTTCCATAGCTCGCTGAGCGACTTTCAACTGGTGGACCAGCCCTACCGTGAGTGTAGGATGCACTGGTTGAAAACTTTCGTTTTCAAATATTGCGGTATGGATGACGAGAAGACCCGACGTAGTTTCCCAAATGCTGCCCAGCCTAGCTGGATCCTCCTCTTGGCCTCCTCAAAATTGTTCTTATCTAACTGCACAATTTGCCCAAGGTAAGTGTACCTACCTACTCGGAAACAATTTCAAGAAGGTGGCCATCTAGGATGATCGGTCCCGGAACAACTTACCTTAGTACCCTCCGTACATTTAATACTCATAATATACCTACAATTACGTTTCATAGTATTTAATTCACGATAGTTTTGATTTCTGACCGAGATAAAAATATTTAAATGTCCATTGCCCACCCAGTGCTTTATCTTGTTGTAATATATAAACAAATTGAATAAATATTTCATAATAGTAGCCTCTGTACAACAAATACCTAGAACTTTTCTCAAAACTACACTCCGGGAATTACTCTACCTACATAATATTAAATTACGCGGCGGCTCGTGGTCACACCGTTTTGCTACACCAAAGTCTGATGTAAGATGTGTTGTTATGCAGGTAATTTCTTTTCTATTTACCTACCCCATTGAAATAACCACTTTTAATGGGCAACTACTGATTTAAGTCATAATTCAACTATTTCCAGGGCATTTCATGTACCTACATTATTGGCAAATAACTTTTTCCGGCAATAACCAGGTTTATTTATAATAAATTGCATTATGTATGGTGCCTTTATCTCATATTATTTAGCAGGACTTCAACTGAGCTTCTCGTACATACCTTGGAGGATGTTGGATAGAGAAGTGATTGAGTTATTATTTTATGCCTAATACTATATCTGCCTACTAATTAATATTATACCTACCAACATAAGTATGCCATCATTTACAAACAACATAACAGTAGACAGATAGGTAAAATATTTATTTAGTTCTACAGACACACACATACAATTATCATAGAGATACCTACAATACAAAACAAAAGGACAATAGTAGCACGGATAGTTCATTTTCATATGATGCGTAAGTTTCGTCGATTTACATTATTATTTTGTATTAGCCATATTAATATGAACGAACGAAAAGAAACTCTCCCTATCAATTAATTATATCGAAATCAGGCCAAAATCTAAGTAAACTATATCCTTAGACTATATCATAAACTCTAAACTGAAACTAAACAAAACATAAACTGAAACCACATAAATCAAATTGCCAAGCAATTTGTTTGTTTTGGTTTTTTAACGTTTGACATTGTTGATCGGTTGACAATCAAGTAAACGTCAACGTCAAAAACAAAATGGCGGATCTCGGAGTGCTCTTAGCCCTAGCTTTAGGGTCAATTTTTGCTATTTATTCAGATTTTCAAAAAATAATTTAATTTTTCCTGCAAAAATTCTTGGAAAACCAAATATGCAGTTTTAATTAGAATTTCATGAGCTTTCGATTGATACCCTTGCGATCGATGTACACGATAGCTCAAAATTCTTGCCATCATTCTACAGATCGTTGTTGATTAATTAAATATATTCGTAGAACAGGTTATTAATAATATAGTTAGTACTAACTACCTAGTACATCTTGACTTTAGGTACTTGGATTCGGTATTTTTTATAAAGAATCGGGCTATGAAAATCCTTGAAATGTGAGAATAATGAAATAATGCGGATTCAAAAACAACCGTGACTTAGACTAAATAAAAATTATATACGTTTTATGAACAGACACAGGGTGTTTATGCAATGAAGATTAAAGTAAAAGCAGAGGTGGGGTTGGCCTACCAATCTGCATAAATTTTACCCGATATTTTACCTTTTTTATACGTTTAAGTTACGTAGAGCTGCTTTGATAAATTAAGTATTTATTAAGGTATGAGAAAGTTTAAGAGAAGCATAAACAATCACAGTTTATGACATTAACTATGTTTCTATATACCCAAAACCGTAAAATAGCATACATTAGTAACGCACAAGCTTCTAAACTTTCGCATTTCAGCACTTACTGTAGCCCAACTTTGTGCGAAAATAAATATTATTTTTACCGTCGGAAAAAGAAAACACTAGCCCGTATCGACATGTTATTGACTACAAGAATTTAAATAATTTATTTCAAAACAAAAAAAATCTTGAGTTTCCTCTTAAAAAACTAGCGTTAAAAATTTAAACACACTTTTAGCACATTGGGCAAAAGTCTGTTAATTTTTTTTATGCGGTCTAGGTTGCGGTTTAGTAATGAACCATAGTGCATTTCATCCCGGCGCTTTTCTCCCATTTCATCCTACTTATATTCTCGGAGTCCATCCCTTTTGCACACAATTTCAGACAAGATAGCACACACTCAGGACTGGCCTACCGACGAGTTTGCGTCGTTGACTGAAGAATCGTACAAATAGTATCAGAAATTGGCATAATATACTTACGTAATAGAGTAACATGGTGGTGAAGTTTAAAGATAATTTAGTATCCACCTATATATTATAGCCCACCTATGTAAATTATAATAAAATTATGCAGGACAGACCACATAGTACCATCTAGCCCTAAAGTAAGCTACTCTAAGCTTGTGTTATGGGTCAAGTAACTGATATGTTTTTTTTATTATACATAGAAAACACCCAGAAAATTAGAACAAATATCTACAGATCGTACACAAATTAGTTCCGAGGCGGGAACAGAACCCGCAATCTCTTGTCGCAGGCGGACTCTCGGCCGCTGCGTCACTGAGGTCATCATTATAATGAACCTTATTAAAAAAACAAAAGATGGCTGAATCTGTATCTAGATTTATTTTCCAGAAGGAGCTTGGGCCTTACTAACCCCACCCCCATTTAATACGCCAATGGATCGAATCGATAGAGGATGAACTCACTCTACCACTTCATCCGATCTTTGATGCCAGGAACAGCCTGTAAAAACGTTTCCAGCCAGATTTGGTAGGCAGGTAACACTGTCAAGGCCATCTATTAATATGTTATTTTTGCCATTTATGTAAGGTACATTAAGCGTGGAAATACATACATACAAATAAGTTGATACATAGGTATACCACACAATCGTTATAGCCATTCCAACAGCCAACCATAAGTAGACGCTATATTAACCCTATTGAACCTAATAGAATTCGTGTCTGGCCCGCTAGGTTTTTATAACATCAAGGATAATATAGCTATATGGCAGTTTGCTCATGCATTGCTTATTTCGATTCACACAATTGAGAGAAGCACAAGTCTATGAAATTAATAAAACAAGTTCGTGCGAATATATTTTTAACGTTACTTATTTTACTAAAGACTTGTTTTGAAATCAGAGAACCTTAACATTGTTTTAAATTCAATGCAAAAGTTCAGCGGATTAAAGTTTAGTTTAGCATTTTAGAACCAATCTTAATCTGATGATTTTAGAGGTGGTTATTCACTAAATACACTTATTTTGGTGCCAGTTCAGTGCTGTGTTCAGGATAAAGCTATCAGGGAAAATATAAAAGTAAGTACGTGTGACCTCCACTATTATATCTACCTACACACACCATGACATTTTTTTAGTACGTAAACAGGGTACTTACCCATCTAAACTTAAAACACCTATACCACCGGCCGATAGATCTAAACTCATCTCATTTCTTAGCAGAAATTAGATACGTAAGATTTTTCTAACCAACCAAAAGTACCTACTCTTAAAAATATTTTCAGCGAACCAAATTTTCTCATTAAAATTGTGACTTGTATTATTTGCAAACAAAGTGAACAAGCGCATTTACGTACTTATGCTTAAGTTCTAAGTTAAGTTAGTTTTCTATTGTCTTTACTTCCCACACCGGTTCATCGGAAAACCAGCGCTGGATTAGTCTTTTGCGAAACCTTAGCCAGCAATCAGCATTATGATGAGTTTGGGCATTTTTTATAACAACTATGCTCATAAAAGTATGACTTTTTAGTTTTTACTGTTGTTATAAATAAATGCCTTTCTATTCTGTTCTATTCTTTAAATGTACCTAGGTACTTGGAAAGTAACTTTTCACCTTAGTTTCAATTTAATCAAGCATTTCGTTCTACATATTGTGGACAAAGACGAAATCAAAACCATTACATTTACCTGGCCTCTCGCGCAATATCTAATCATTCTATTAGTTTCCAATTTTTCATGGATATCTAAGCAAAAAGCAATAATGCGCTGCTGTTCACACATCAAACACTTTATCTTCAACTTGACATGCATCGAGGAGAAAATTATTAGTTATTTACTCTAACAAATTGAATATACCTGCTGATAGGTACACTACTCGTGAAATTTACGATCACAATTACGTGAAATGTTGCTATGAAACTTGTAATACTATACACGTTTTTGTTGAGGTAAAGGTAGGTATTTACCTATGTATAGTATGATTTATCAGAATTCTGATCAGAAATATCGAAAATTTTAAGAGAACTTTGAATTCATCAAACGGCATACTGGGTATATATCAAACAGCGTCTGTAAATTATATACTTTTTTAATTAGATTGTTGAGTCATGATAAATTTTCCTAAAATATGATAATAAAAGTAGTCTGTTATTAATACGATAGATAATACACCGTGACCAATTTATTAAGTAATGAATTGGTCATACATAGCAGGGAAATTCTTCTATGATACGTAGGCGTGACCAATTTCTCTGTAACTAAATCGAATACTTCAATTATGATATGTATTATTTTGTTGCAGAATGGTACGGTATGCTATTTTGTGCTTGCAAGTGCTGGTGATTCTTGGTTTTGCTATTGACCTGCAGGGATCCAGAACATGGGAAGAAAAACGTGAGTTCATAAATTTTTCGACTAGACAGATTATGGCAAAGGCAAGCCTAAGCTTGAACAGAGTTCTCTTCCAGTAAGTGGGAGTAACAGTGGGCACGTGCCCACTGTTACTCCACACTTACAGATAGAAGGCATAAGTTCAGCAACTAATAAATAAATAACTATAAAAATTGGTTATACCTATACAGATACCTTGGATTCGGAACGCTCAATCTAACACATTTAGCAATGTGACTTGATTTAATACAGATTTTTTTTCATAGATCAAATTTTAGATATGGATAAAAAGTAAGTATGTTTTATTCCAGGCCTAAAACTACGTCTATTCAAAGTTTCAGCCCGATCCGTTAAGTTTTGGTGTGAACAGGTACCTAACCAACACCCATCCAAACTTGCGCATTCATAATATTAATGTAATACCTACCAAATACTGTAAGATCTATGTCCGAATCATAAATATTGGAATACCTTAAATACCTTGTGTATTTAGGTTTAGTAAAATCCACAGCCCTTTTTTATTTTGTATTACAGAATTATATCCAGCAGCTCATATCCCTGATGGTGCTCTAGATCCTAAACGTGATATCGTGCGAAGGAAAATAGTACTCTATCATAACTTCTTTCGATCAAAAGTGCGACCAACAGCTTCTAATATGTTGTTAATGGTGAGTACCTATTAAATAACTAACTTTCTGGTCGCGGCTTCGCTTGCGTGGACTATACGATTTTCCCCATACTATTTTACTACTATTTTATGAGGATTTGAAAATTCCTGAAACACGTGTTTTAATTTTTCGATACATCAGTATACACTGAAAATGTCAGTTTATAAGAGTCGTATATTAAAAAGTTACAGAAATTTCCATAAGTTGCCAAACTGCGAATCTCAAACTTTAATAACCCGTCTTATCCTTAGAGTTTTTTTTAATCCTGAAACACGTGTCCATTCATTTTATATTTTCATTATTCTCTGTAAGTTTCAAGCAAATCGGGCAGCAGGCAAGACCAGAAGACCTTAACCTAAATTTGTTTGAACTAATTAGAATCAAAAATTATGTATCTAATGGTACTTCATTTACAAAGACAACTTTTTATCCAGTTACCTACTGAGTGAAGCTGCAATTTGGATAAGTACGATAACCCCTAGCTAAGCAAGCCTAGGGTAAATTTGACAAAAATTATACCCATAAAGTAAAATGTTTTCTTTGTAGGTAAACCTTGAATAGTATAGAATAAACATTTATATAGACACAGGTTCATTAAAAAGCAGTAAAATTAACAAAAATATATAATGTTTCTTTTAGTTAGTTTTTATGTTTCTTTTTGTTAATTTTATATTGCTTTGCATGGAGGTAATCTACACAAATGGCGGTAGTAAGTTTCAAAATAAATGGTGGCTCTCCATGACATGAATGAATTGCATGTAGTTTTCTCTAATATAGTCTACCGAAAAGCTTGTCAACTAGCTATATTGAGCTGGTAATGTTTGTCAACAGTCATGGAACGCTGGACCAGCCCGACAAGCTCATGCGCCGAAATAGGAATAGGAATGAATGGATGAATTTCATGCCATTTTCTCTAATATAGTCTATCGAAAAGCTTGTCAAGCTGCTATATTGAGCTGGTAGTGTTTGTCAACATTCATGGCATGCTAGAGCACGTCAAGCTAATGCGCCGAAATAGGACTAGGAATGAATGTATGAATTGCATTTCATCCTTTCTCTAATCTAGTCTAGCGAAAAGCTTGTCAAGTAGCTATATTGAGCTGGTAATGTTTGTCAACAGTCATGGCACGCTGGAGCAGCCCGTCAAGCCCAGAGGTACGCGGATCAGTGTGTCTTCCTCAAACACAACAGTGCTACAGAGAACACGCTGCCCGGGCTGGGAGCTTGTGGGCAGAACCTTTTTGTTGCCGCGCAGAAGACTCCTTGGTAAATTAAAATTATTATTTTTTTATAGAGGTAAAATCACAGAAGTAGTACCATATTATTCCTACTTCTGTGGGTAAAATACAGCGTTACAATTTTCATTCAAATACGTAAAATATAGTTATATAGTATAAAAAAAAGTCGCTTCGCTTCTCCATCTGTCTGTCTGTCCCTATGTATTCTTAGATCCACTTTACGGATTTTGATGTGGTTTTTTTAATAGAAAGAGTGATTGAAGTGGTTTGTTTATACGAGTATGTATAATACCGTGCGAAACAGGGGCGGATCGCTAGTAGTGCATAACGCCAAAAAGAATTAGGTATACTCATAAAATTAAAACAAAGAGATAAACAGCAAAAGTAAGTAAAGAAAAGTCAAACCTAAATGTACTAAGATAAATTATCATATATGAAAACTAGATAGGTAGAATACAATAACAATAAACCATATTGTTGAGTTTATAATAAGGCCCAATAGGAATACGCAAATAAAAAAAGAGAAACATAAGCAAAAAAAAGTTAACTCTATTTATACTTCGAATAACTAACAATTAAGCTCCACACAAATAATCAGTTAATCAACCATATGTGGAAGAGAAATAAAGGTTATCTACCTACATAAATAAAACAAAATCGATAAATCGCGATCGGTTAATTTACAGTTTACGTGTAAACTAAAAAGTCTAAAAGTACTGTTAAACAGAACAAGCAAATCTTTAATAATATTATTCTAAAACTTAACAAAAAAACTTCCAGACATTCGCAGTCCACAAACGAAGCGATAAAATTAAATGAATTGTGAAATAATAAGCAGAATCGCTTAGGCAGTTGTGAACACGACATTAACTTCAAAAAAATGCCAAGTGCCAGTCGGAATCGCGCACGAAGGGTTCCGTTATAAACGTCAAAAAATCATCTGTGTTGTCTGGGAGCCCCTTAAATATTTATTTTACTCTATTTTTAGATATTTGTTGTTCTATAACAACAAATGTATTTTATAACAATGACTGGTATTGACATGGATCAGATGAGCTACTTTTACACTGTTTGCATTCGTCTGCAGTTAGCTCAATTGTATAGTTATAAATTTTCCATTCCTTGATTGTAATTTTCGTTGTTAATAAAGATGTTTGGAACAAAAAACAAAACATAGTAACAAAAATATTCTCTGATGTATTTCCGCTGCCGCTATCTAGAACTTCTGTGAAAATTTCATTAGTCTGACTATCACGGTTCATGAGATATAGCTTGGTGATAGACAGACATACGGTCAGCGGAATCTTAGTAACAGGGTCTCGTTTTATCCTTTAGTTACGGAACCCTTAAAAAAATCTCAGCGACATCGTCTCAATTACTCACTAACAGAGCAATTACTGTAGGTATCACTTTAATGTCAATTTGCTTGTGATTTGTGCGTATTGTATTGTTGGACACGAAATTTAACAAATGCCAATCAAGGCCTTCTCTGGTTATTGTGCTCATGAATACACTGAAGATAAATTGGTTTTTAACCTTGCTACTTACACTTTTTTGTTGTTTTTAAATAGTTCTTCCTGTGTAGAGTCGTCGATAATTATGCTAATAATGTTCGGAGCTCAAATTATATGGGCTTGATTAATTGCGTTTTTAAAATCTAACAAAGCTTTACACTTTTTTGGCTGACTGTACACACGAACAGCTGTTTTGCATCGTGAAGTTTTTACTTGCAGGAAAAAACAATGATGGGTTATTTTCTGTTATCAATTCATCATCTTAATTTTTTTGACCATGGTGTTCCGTTCATACGTCCGATAGATCTCGTATTACTGCCTCTTCTTGTGGCCAAGGTTGTTAGTATTTAAATGACTGAGCAATAATTGTCTTTATTTATAACTAGTACTAGTATCTCCGAGGTTCACCTGTTTTGTATATAATGTTTCTATCCCATAGGAACATATTTTATGGGATGAAAAGTAAGCCTATGGGTTATTACCTACAGGGCTAGAACTACATCTATTTTAGCCTGATCCGTTGAGTGAAAGAGTAACAAACATTCATACATATCAACTAGTAGATAAGGACTAGGTATATACTGCATATAACTGTATAAATCTTCTGCCTGCTGCTTTATTCGGGATACAAAGTAGCCATAAATATTATTGATATTTAAGCCTTTTAAGTATAGTAATGAAAAGTTAACAAACAGAGCTACGTTATTTTTGCATGGACTTTCGCTTTCGATTTTATCATGTCCAGTCCATTAATCAAAAAGTATAAATTTGTAGGTTTCGTAGACATGAAACGCGGTGTTTGATTTTTTCTTTTTTATGTTCTCAGGTTTTTTGCCCTCAAGACTTGGTTCGTAGAGTATAGAAACTTCACGTACGGCGATCCAGACTTAGATCTGCTCGTAACTGGACACTACACGCAGATGGTTTGGGCGACTAGTCATAAAGTGGGCTGCGGATTGACGCATTGCCCCGGTGGTCCGTGGGGACACTTTTACAACTACGTGTGCCATTATTGTCCTGGGTAAGATTTCCTGTTTTTTCTAACAGTCCTGCGTAGAGACCGTTTATTCTTATACTCCAAGCCACTCCAAAGGAAAAAGAGAGGTTTTATAGGTTTGTCACGACTATTTGTATTTATCTGTGGTATTGTAATATAAGCAGTGGAAAAATATAGGCTGATGATGATGATTGTAATATAGGGATATCAATTTTACTTTTCTTGTGTTTTTTTGCATTTGAAAAAGTTTATTCTTAGCTAAGCTGGATGCAAATCTGTGCTGTTATTTGTAATGTTTTATGATAATTCAAGTAACTTGAATTTTTCGGTTAACTACTAACAGATCTCTTTTTAAGGCTTTACGCCTTCATTACTATATAGTTATATACTATTGCTTATTATAAACGCGTTGATATACGACACTAGGGATAGGATTATAAATAAACTCAAGACTCTTGTAATCTTACCGGAAATATTTTATTTGAAGTAAATCTTACAAATCAAAAGTCATAAAATGTTTAATTATCTTCTTCCAGGGGCAATTATAATACAATAACTCAATACCCTTACAAGAAAGGAGTCCCGTGCACCGACTGCCCCGGGCAATGCGTTTCCGGGCGTCTCTGCAACAACCCGTGTTACCGACGAGACGTTTATTCCAACTGCGAGGAGTTAGTCCAGAACGTTAATGGTTTCTGCAAACAAGGACATTGTAATGCCACATGTGAGTGTACCGGCAAAATACATAAAAATTACCCGTGGTAGGTTTAATGTGTGTTGTGAGTTACGTAATGTATGTTGATTTGATATTATATAATTTTAATGATATTTTGACTTTGCTTGTACTTTATATTTACAAATTGAATAAACTGGTTTATCAGTTTTACTACAGTAGCCATTTTTCTATCAAATCCTAAATTAGGTATATAGAATTCTTGGGTCTTTGTCTGAGACGGATTATAAGCATAACGCATACTTTCTTTATGCCTATCTTTAATACTATTAAACTTCGTCTGCATTTGCACCTACTGTTGGGTGTTATATGTAGCACTATGTGAACTCCACGGACAAAAGCGAACGAAGGCCCTCGCTTGCTATCGCCAGCCATTCCACACTGGTTCGTTTTCACGTTTGTTTGTTAGCCTACGTTTGCCTTCGTTCGCTTAGTCTGTACCTATATACCCACGATTAATCAGGATTGGATAAAATACTACACTCGCATATAAATTTATTATTCACATTCATAATAAATCTTCAAGTAGTTCAGCTATATTCTCACGATTATTTGTGATTTCTGATATGTTTTGTTTAATTTATGTTTCATTTCAATATTACGCATACCGTCTGTCAGTCATTCGGAGTTATTTATTGCTGTATTTTCTCTAGTGCGTGTTTGTTTACAATATCGTTGCATCAACATGTTATAGAACTAACCAATATCAATACATATATGTAAAACAGTAACTGAATAAATGCACGACAAAGCACAGCTTATAAACCACTGAGCCTAGAGACTAGGGATTGTGTATTCCTTTTAAAGTGTAGGTCTTCTTCTTAAAAAGGAATTTTGTAAATTCGCTTCCTATGGGGTCCAAAGGAGTTGAATGCAATGCAAACTTAAAATACTCTGCACTTCAGGAAACGTTAATAGTTGACCGTCATATTTTTACATGCAGGTTCCGCTTACAAAATAATCAAACAAATGTTTCATGGTTTTCTGAAATTAACCTCAACAAAAATTTAATGTTTAAATCTAATGAAATTTCAAACTTTATCAAATATACTATCCATTTATCTAAATTTTTGTCAAAAAAAATATTTTTAAAGATCTAAGATCTATTTTGCCTTATAACTATTTACAGAATTATAATCGAACCAGAATCCAAACAAATGAAAACTAAGTAGTATATCTACAATTGAAACAATTGCAGTCTGAGCAAATAATCTAGAGGTGGCTCAATTGATTTCTAACTATATCTACCAGTCGGAAGAGTCCCCAAGACGTAGGCTGCAATGCACAGCTGTATGCGGATGCTGCGTCAGACAAGCAACAGTTACCAGTTCTCGCGTAACCAGTTCACGCGTCGTTTTATTTGATTTTTTCTTCACTTCAATTTGGTGGTGTCACTGGTGGTGTCTATATTCGATGTTTTAATAATAAACACCATAATTGGTAAGGTAATTGGCGTTGTTATGGACGTCTTAGAAGAAATAATTGATTTGTCACGCTTAGGCCCACTTAAACCATAACTTCGAGTTAAATGTATATCTAGGCTTTCTCTCTCTAGGCTTACTAAACGTCTCTTCAAAGTACTTTGAAGAGTCTTTGGTCAACTGGACCCGCGGGTTCAACCAACCCAAGCACATTTTGTTTTAAGTCGACTGGACCCACTGCTCAATTTAATACAAGTACAGTCACGGTTGGCCGAATCTTTCGTTTTATTTTTATGAATAAGTCTATCCCTTCTGTAACATAAGTTCAGATTTGAATTTTTTTTTTTTTTTGTTTAGTTTGCATCCGCAATCAGTCTTTCAGACTATAGGCGAATGTGTTGAGTGCGCTTCTGTCATTTAGGATAAGGAATCATTAGTCCTTCTTCCTTCTAGTAGTAGGTTGCCGAGAACATGGCTCCTTTTCAACCGCTTCGTTTTGATTGGGTTGTCTACAAGAGCTCTTGCTAGTGGATTGGAGTGGTGCTTCAGGCGGTCGCAGTATCGACTGCTTAGCGATTTTATTTCTTCTTCAACCGTAGGGACCTCCAGGTAGTCATGTATTTCTTTGTTAGTAGTGAACCAGGTGGAGTTGGTTAGGGAACGTAGAATTTTGTTTTGTGCTCGCTGGATGATGGCGAGGTTTGATTTGCTGGTTGTACTCCAGATCTGCGCGCCGTAGGTCCATACAGGTTTCAGAATCGAGTTGTACACTAGTCGTTTGTACTCTATCGATAGACGAGACTGGGGCCCAAGTAGCCAGTAAAGGAGCTTCCACATAGAAACACCGTCAAGTACCTTGGTTTTACCCTAGATAGAAGACTGACTTGGAAAGATTTGAAATGGCATGCGGTTCTTGGTCGCATTTTATTATTTGTTGTTTGTGTTGTCATTGTTTTTGTATATTTTTGACATTACTAACCCAGAGTTTATTTGGCTTAACTGTCCCACAACGGGAAAAAAATTCAAAATTTAGTTTAGTTTAGGTAACTGCTAACTCTTGGTCGAACAAGACTTAGTAGAATTTACCTCCATAAAAAAATCTAACTCTAGGTTTGAATTGTTAACCTAGCCTGGCGCAAGCGGGCCATAATAAGTCGAATTTAGACATTTCATCTGAATATTCATTTTAGGGAAGGTACCGTAGTGAATCTTTCCTTGAAATCGTTTTACTACACGTATTTTTGACTGAATGTTACGGGTATTTACTACTAGCCCCTGTTGTATTATGGAAATTTTATATTTCATTGTTATTTAAGTTAGTTGGGGAAATTGTAAGATAGTAAGTTTCTACCTGGGGAGGTAGATTTAGGCAAGTTAGTAGGGGTCTATGTCTATAGTACCTAATAAGTACTGTACGTATAATGGATTATTGGTATAGTATCTATAGTACCAATAATCTATCTATCTATACTTGTAATAAAACTGTAACAGGTCCAATTCTGTACATTGAAGATATTTTGAAAATTGTTTTTGGAGGGCACTCTATTATCGATACTCATGCCAAAACTGTAATTTTTTTCATTCATGTCTGTCTGTCTGTCTGTCTGTCTGTCTGTCTGTATCGTAAACGCGCATCACGCCGAAACTACTTGATGGATTGAAATGAAACTCGGCATGATTATAGGTCATACTACGAGGAAGGACATAGGATACTTTTTATCCCGGAATTCAGTAAGATTCCCATGGGAGAGGGTATGAAAATAAAATTCCTTTACCGCGCATCACGCCGAAACTGCTGAATGAGTTGGAATGAAACTCGGGACGATTTGAGTTCATAGTACAAGGAAGGACATGGGATACTTTTTATCCCGGAATTCGGTAAGGTTCCCCTGGGAGAGAGGATGAAAGAAAAATTCTTTAACCATGCATCACGACGGAATTGAATGAATTCGAATGGAACTCAGGACGATTGGACATGGATACATTTTATCGCGGAATTCAGTTTGGTTCCCCTGGGCTATACGGGTTTTCAAAAATTTCTCACAGCATCTGAACGACGCGTGTGTACGCGTCGTTCAGATGCTGAGAGAAATTTTTGAAAACCCGTATAGACCAGGGGAACTAAACTGAATTGAACTGATAAACGTGAAAGTTTGTAAGTATGAATGGATAGATGGATGGATAGATTGATACGCAAAAACTGCTGAACGGATCTGGATGAAATTTGGCACAGATATAGATTATTATAAGCTGGAATAAGAAATAGGCTTTATTTTATCCCGAAAATCCCACGGGAAAGGGAATTACGCAAGTAAAATCGCGAGTACTCTAAATACTTATCATGCGCAGACGAAGTCGCGGGCACCAGCTAGTCTATTATACGAATACAGCTAACATAATTCAGTATTCATTATGTTTTTGTTCGATCAAAACAAAGGATATTGATCGTTTAAAAAGACCTCATTTAGAATCATCATCATCATCATCAGCCCATATTAGTCCACTGCTAGACATATGCCTCCCCTAATGACCGCCATAGCGCCCTGTCTTCAGCTCGACGCATCCAGCATTATTTAGAATATATATTTGCATTATTAATGAAATTTGCTCTTCAAATAGGTTAGTCATGTTCTCAAGATTGTAGGCACATTGTATGTTGATTTGTTGTAGACAGTAATAACTCATTAGAGTATTCTGCATGCCGTGTCAGTCATTCAGAGTTATTTATAGCCACAGAAATCTCTTATTTAGATTTCTGTGTTTATAGGATTCCCAAGTTTGACATGGGAATACGTCGAGTAAACCGACGAGTAGTTCACCAACGGCG
Organism: Eupithecia centaureata; assembly: GCA_944547425.1. Taxonomy (NCBI): domain Eukaryota; kingdom Metazoa; phylum Arthropoda; class Insecta; order Lepidoptera; family Geometridae; genus Eupithecia; species Eupithecia centaureata. The sequence continues at coordinate 5,761,588 of OX155694.1, forward strand.
ATCGATGTGGGGCGCGGAGGGCGAAGTGCCGCCTGCATTATTTATTATTATTTATTTATGATTACCAGATGCTTAAATATTAAACAGTTATTTGTAGGTTTATGACACAAGATTTCTAAATTGTAGATCTAGCCGTTTGTAAGTACATTTCAAACTCTGTTACTTTAACTTATGTAAACAGGTTTGAGGCAATCTAAATTGAATTTAGCAATGCCATAATCAGTTTAGTCAAAAAAGGCTTCGTATGATAAATGTATAAGGTGAAATATTTATTCCTGATACTGGTACTATAGATGCAATAAAGACGGCTAATAAAAATATCTCGCCATTTGATTTAGATAAACAGCGATACGAGATAATGAATGTTTAAACGACCATTTATCAATGGATAAAACAAGCCCCATTCAAGCCATTTAAGGTATTACTCTTGTATTTGTAATTCTGATGCCAAGTCGTGTTTACACTTGTTAGAAAAACGGCTGTCAGTCATTTTCTGCTGAGAAATCTCAGGGTTTTGATAGCTGGCTGGTATGCTAGCGGTTTTTTGTGCAAAAATATTATTCCGATCCACTTTGATTTTATTTTAAACTAGCGCAAATTTTATTTTATACCTGCGGTTTCCCACTCTTTTTGGGTTAAAAGTAAACTATATGTTAAACTAAATCTAGAACTATCTCTTTATACCTAATGTTGACTGAAACGTCAGGTAAGTAAAATAAATAACTATGGTCGTAGAAACTGTTATCTCAAATAGTTATTTGCCGAGTTTTAGCGATGATAAACCACATGATTTACGCTACGCTACAATAACGATGGTTTGGGTGTAGCAGGTGACTCGCAGGTGGGGTGGGCAGCCGTGCAGAACCAACGTCTAGTAGCCCTTTCCTTGCGCCCTGCGTTGTTCCAAAGAGTGTGATTCTATTTATTATTGTAGAGTTCGGGAGTATCTCACAAAACAAAACGAAAAATTTATAGAAAAATTTCAAAGTATTTCATATCTATAAGTTATAATATTATCATCGTTAAAAAATATGCTGTACTAGTATCAGCTTGTGGCTTCGCTTGCGTTGTTTCAATAGAAAATTTTCAAAAATTTTAACATTTCCATGGAACCTGTGTTATGGAATGACAAGTAGCTTATGTTATATTCAAGAGTTAACAAACGTTGATATGAACTTACTTTCGCGTTTATAATATTAGTAAGGATAAGGATTTTACTTCAAAGCAAAGGTAAAAAAACTAAGGTATCTTATCTACTAAATAGTTATTTTTTAAAAACCTACCTAAAGTTAGGTTGTCGTTATCAAATCAGGTATTCCTGTATAGTACGTAGGTGACAAAAACTATCAGGACCAAATCAGCTACGTTCCCAAGTGTCCAAGGAACATGTTTCCCACCCCCACCATGTGTCCGACCCAATTGTTATGCAGCGGAGTCGCGGACGCGGGCATTGCGTCGCCGTCGGCCGCGGCTGCGCCCACCTGCCGCCTCGACATGGTCTGTGACTCCGGCCTGCATGCTTCATCGCCCCCTGCCCGCAAGTCGCTCCGCCGACTCGCCTCCACGCGCGGATTCAAACCTCGAACAACCAACGACTACGGATGGCTCCGAGTCTTCGACGGCCTTGAACCATTCGCCGTCGACGCGCCGAGCAAGCTAATCAAGGTCACTCTCAATACAACCGTCGAGGAGGTTAACAAGAGTCTCGGTTTCGGTGATGAGTTTACGCTATGGCTGCAGATTGGGGGGAATACACGTCGATTGGAATTGGATGAGTTTCCGTTGCGGATTCAAGAGCAGTACCTGGCTACTTGTGGATGGAAGTCGGAAGCGAGGAGACAGAGGCTGGCGGTAGACCCCGAGCTCAGGCATGCGCTGCGATGGTGCGTGGGACCGGCACATCGTTCTGGAGGGGTGCTGCGTTCTGGAACTCTTTATGTGCTGAAAGGACACGTTTTCCCACAGTGGAAGCCGCGACCCGCTTATGTGATTGGATCAAGACTTTATACTTACGGTATGTTTTTAATTAATAAAATGTGCAATACTGATTTATAAGAACTAGCTTCTGACCGTGGTTTCACACGCGTTGTTTCTATGGACACATTTATGACTATTTATATCCTAAAACAACTGATTTATGGGATGAAAAGTAGTAAGTGTTAGGTATTTCAGGGCTAGAACTAAGTCTATTCGAAATTTCAAAGCGATACGTTCAGTAGTTGTTGCGAGAAAGGGTAACAAACATCCGTACAAACTTTCTCGTTTATAATATACTAGCAGCGCCTCGCGGTTTCACCCATATCCGTTCTGTAGTTTTCGGATGAAAAAGTAACAAACAATCCATACAAAGTTTCGCGTTTATAATGCAATTAGTAAGGATGAATTGGAATCGCTACTAACCTGTGTCACTAAATTTATAAGGAGCATCATGGGAAGTGATCGAGCTAAGCGGTGGCAGTATCGAACTGTGCCAGCCGAAGGCCCAAAGGCTGGTGCTGTGCATGAAGCCGCGTTGCCAAGGAAACGGCTTGCCAGGGGATAACAGCACGAATCACGTTTTTCTCGGCTTTTCGACAGTTTGGGAAAGAAATATGTGGTTCTGCTGGCTTAAAGAGGTACGTGATCTTAGTTGTTTATTGTAATTGATGTCATTCTATTAACCATTCGATATTTAAACACACACGCATTGTTAAAACCACTTATTGAATGATACCGAGACTGAATAGCAGGCTATTTGAATAATAGTGGTGTTTAACAATCGGTGCGTTTCAATAGAAGCGTGCTCTCAGATGATTGGGGTTTGATTCCGGTACACTTCTCAAACTAACGAACCGTTCACAACTAGCGGCAAATCGCTAGAAATTCACTTAAACTTATCAAGCTTGTGACATTTCAATGTGCTATTATGTATGATTCATTTTAGGGTTGTCTGCCCAAATGAAAGTAAAAATTATTGTTGTCCGATTCTAAAGTTGAGAAAATAGGTGTAATTTTGTGTATTAGATATACAATTGTTAGTAGGTTCATAGTAAATTAGCTAACTTATCTCACAGTCGCAGCGAGAGTTTTCGGCTAATTATGAAACAAGATCCCATTATAGATATCACTTGTAAACGTTAGAACAATTTTAATAAACTGTACGAAAAGTGTGTTAATAGGATATAGCGTGCGCAGCGCCCTGAAAGAAAGTCACGCTCGAAATGATTGCTTACGAGATAGGACTGAGCACTCTCAGTTCATCTTGTAATAGTGTCTCAGTGCATACAGTGTTTGCATTCATTTTTTATTCCAATATACCTAAAACTTACACATTGCGATCACACCTGAGAAACCAGCAATAATAATCTTCTATTCTTATGTCCGATTTAAAATCTACACAGCTAAATTCCAAGAACCACTCGCGAAATCAAAAACACCTGCACAAAGGACGTAAATGTCATTTAAGAAACGTGAATTGAATAATGGAACAGAAGACACGGCAGGAGTTAGTGTTTGGGAATAACAATGCTAAGTTCGTCGGCCCCTCGTGTTAACTAACCGAAACATTACAACCATTCTGCAGGCACTTTTAAAATGTCTTTTGAAACAATGAGGCTGTTCGGATTTTAGTCTGTTGTGGTGGTGCTGAGCGGCGGGTGTGATGGTGGAACAGAATGTGAAGTGCGAGGATCAGGAGGCGGATAGTTTGGATGTGTTTAGCCAGCAGGAGTTCTTGGATAGTCTTGAACCTGGGGCGCTGCGGGAGAAATGCGATGCTCTGGTACGTTCTTAACTCTATACTATTTGGTCTTATGTCGACAGTCGAACCATAACATGGTTTCTGATAGGTTTTAGGTTCTATTTGGTCTAATAGTCTACAGTCGAACCATAACATGGTCTGGGGCATAAGAATAGACAAAAACCTGGGGCGCTGCGGGAGAAATGCGATACTCGGGTAAGTTTTTAGCTCTTTTTGGTCTAATAGTCTACAGTCGGTACAATAACATGCTCAATAAGAGTTTATTTCACACTTTCCATAAACGATTTGAAAAACAATATCAATACATTTCCTTATCAGTTACCTACATAGCGAAAATGATTAAAGAAATACGAAGGTACGCGTGCAAATAATAAATACCTTTGCTTAGGTTGAGTTACACAATAGGGTATTACACCATTTTTTAAAAACTATTTTAAATTAATCCTGAGATCGTAATGAACTAGTAGAAATTTTGTTAATTTTTTTTAAAACCGAAAATCGCCCTAAAATCTGTTTTTTATTTATGATTTTGAATTTTCGCGCGGAAACGCTAGCCGCCATGCTTTTTCATCTCGTGACGTCACTCGGTTAGTAAACAATACGACTGCGAAAGACCAAGTAATAAGATTCGTGAAAATAATGAGTTATCATTGGCGTCTTGTGCCTGAATGCAAAAATACAAATGTAAAAACGCATTATTACATTGCTGTTTTAACATTTCTCAACTCGGCAGAACAGAAATCGGGATTGGAGGCAAAAAATTTCGCCACCATTAAAGTATTAACCATTGGCAGATTTGTACTTTCTGCTTTCACAAAACCGTCTTCCATAGTGAAATAAAGGCTAGAAGTCTACAAACGTGTTAATAACTCGTAAATTTATCAAAATAACAGCGCACAACTTATTTTCAGTAGATTGTTTGCTATCGGAATGACGTCACGGCGGGATCCAATATGGCGAATGGCGTTTTAGACATTTGAAAAACAGATTAGAAAAGACGATTTTTAAAATGGAATTATAAAATTAAAATTGCAATTTTATGAATAAATATCGACGTTTCTTGTTTACTTTTTTCGAAATCTATTATGAACAAACATTTTTATATTTTTCCTTACATAGTGTAAAATACCCTATTACTAAAATAAACTGTGCTATACGTTTTCCTGCTCCTAAAAAATAGCAACAAAGCCATCTTGCGTCATGACGATGTTCATTAACCTCGATTGCAAGATATAATACCCAACTGACTTTAATAATACCCTACCCAAGAAACTAAAGTTTATTCATACTAGCTGTGCCTAGGGCTTCGCCCGCGTTGATTTTGTTTTTTTGCGCAGAACCCTGTATTAAAGTTACTCAGCTATTCGGGATGGAGACAAATCCAATAAATCAAAGATTATAAATGAGTTACTAGCCCTCGTTATTTCTATGGAAACGTTTCAATCATCCATACAAACTTTCGCTTTTATAATTATGTATATATCTTATACTTAAAAACATAGTTTTGAAAAAAAATACTAGAAGGTAACTAACACCCTTTTCTATTGTACTAATTAACTTGCAGATTTCGGGGCTGGTTACCTACACTTTTAGAATTAAGATAATTTAAGATTTCCTTACTTAGTATTTAAGTTTTTTATTATTGTTTGAAGACGATAAAAAATATAAGTAATAAGATATAAGTGCAATATCTATACTTATAATAAAACTGTAACAGGTCCAAATCTGTACATTGAAGATATTTTGAAAATTTTTTTTGGAGGACACTCTAATATCGATACTCATGCCAAAACTGTAATTTTTTTCATTCATGTCTGTCTGTCTGTCTGTCTGTCTGTCTGTCTGTCTGTCTGTCTGTCTGTCTATATCGTAAACGCGCATCACGCCGAAACTACTTGATGGATTTAAATGAAACTCGGCATGATTATAGGTCATACTACGAGGAAGGACATAGGATACTTTTTATCCCGGAATTCAGTAAGGTTCCCATGGGAGAGGGTATGAAACTGCTGAATGACTTGGAATGAAACTTGGGACGATTTGAGTTCATACTACAAGGAAGGACATGGGATACTTTTTATCCCGGAATTCGGTAAGGTTCCCCTGGGAGAGAGGGTGAAAGAAAAATTCTTTAACCACGCATCACGAGGGAAGTGAATGAATTCGAATGGAACTCGGGACGATTGGACATGGGATACATTTTATCCCGGAATTCAGTTTGGTTCCCCTGGGCTATACGGGTTTTCAAAATTTCTCACAGCATTTGAACGACACGCGCGCGTCGTTCAGATGCTGTGAGAAATTTTTGAAAACCCGTATAGCCCAGGGGAACCAAACTGAATTGAACTGATAAACGCGTAAGTTTGTAAGTATGAATGGATAGATGGATGGATAGATTGATAGATGGATGGACGTTTGTTACTCTTTCACGCAAAAACTGCTGAACGGATCTGGATGAAATTTGGCACAGAGATAGATTATAAGCTGGAATAACACATAGGCTTTATTTTATCCCGAAAATCCCACGAGAAAGGAATTACGCAAGTAAAATAGCGAGTACTCGAAATACTAATCATGCGCAGACGAAGTCGCGGGCACCAGCTAGTAAGTAATAAAATAAAATGTAAGCAAATAAAACAATTGAACAGATCCGGCATAGTTTTAGCGTGAAAAAGTCATCCAAACATTCGCTTTTCAAATGAAGTGTGATTTGAAAACTCGACATGGTAAGGAGTCTGCATGCAAATAGTTTTGTTAAGATCTAGGTTTTGAGGCAGTCATAAATCACAAAAGCAATTTGTTATGGTTCTTAAATATGTAATTTGGATCTCATTTAGTAACTACGCTGGTAACTTGTTAAGTCTGACCTTAGTTTAGTTAGGTTATTTCTTATGAATTATGCTTTATTTATAGGATAGGTCTTGTCTCGTTACCTAGTATTTAATTAACTCTAGGTTTATGCTGTACAATTATTTAGTCTATAATTAAGGTACTATAAAATATATACCTATCTATACTTATAATAAAACTGTAACAGGTCCAATTCTGTACATTGAAGATATTTTGAAAATTTTTTTTGGAGGGCACTATTATCGATACTCAAGCCAAAACTGTAATTTTTTTCATTCATGTCTGTCTGTCTGTCTGTCTGTCTGTATCGTAAACGCGCATCACGCCGAAACTACTTGATGGATTGAAATGAAACTCGGCATGATTATAGGTCATACTACGAGGAAGGACATAGGATACTTTTTATCCCGGAATTCAGTAAGGTTCTCATGGGAGAGGGTATGAAAGTAAAATTCCTTTACCGCGCATCACGCCGAAACTGCTGAATGAGTTGGAATGAAACTCGGGACGATTTGAGTTCATACTACAAGGAAGGACATGGGATACTTTTTATCCCGGAATTCGGTAAGGTTCCCCTGGGAGAGAGGGTGAAAGAAAATTTCTTTAACCACGCATCACGACGGAAGTGAATGAATTCGAATGGAACTCGGGACGATTGGACATGGGATACATTTTATCCCGGAATTTTGAAAACCCGTATAGCCCAGGGGAACCAAACTGAATTGAACTCATAAACGCGAAAGTTTGTAAGTATGAATGGATAGATGGATGGATGTTTGTTACTCTTTCACGCAAAAACTGCTGAACGGATCTGGATGAAATGGCACAGAGATAGATTATAAGCTGGAATAAGAAATAGGCTTTATTTTATCTCGAAAATCCCACGGGAAAGGGAATTACGCAAGTAAAATCGCGAGTACTCCAAATACTAATCATGCGCAGACGAAGTCGCGGGTACCAGCTAGTGATAAATAAAACTTTAATATGTATGAAAATAAAGTATTGGACGTAAGTAGGTAACGGAGTAAACTTTTAACATCAAATTTAAGGATAATTTTTTTGTTCTAGCATTAATGGGAAAAGAACCGAAACATTATGATAGACGTGTTTTAGGTTTGGGTTTAATTTTTTTCGATTTTTTAATAGGTAACCTTATACGATTTTAGTGTATAGATCACCTAGTAGGTACCTAGGTATCAACCTTAACTGCTTGGTATAAGTACTTCTTCTACTAGTTGAAAAAGTATCGTTTTAAAAGTCTTTCCGTTAGTCTTATTATTAATTTGAATTATTTCAAGTCACAGGACTTGAAATAATTCCGTGATAAACTTGGTACATACACGGCTCTGGAAAGTCCTCGAAAATTAAACGAATAGGTATATGAATTGTATTGTAGATATAAGTTTAAAAAAAGGAAAATTATTTTTTTGCCCTATCCAACCAACGCTGCTCTACCTTAAATTCGACTCTAGCTATAGCCCTGGGTATAAAACCTCTTTTCTCCTAATAACCTCCAACTTTGTTCTTTCCAGAGCACGCAGAGTACCCAGCCTCCAAACGTCCTTGACCTCAGCGGGGGCGGCAAAGCATCCCTCAGTCCCGCCTTAAGCCAGCATGCATCTGGAGCGTTTACAATCCGCGTGCTAAAACTGAGGCAGAATGCACTTGCGTCAATACCGGCACAAGTCTTGACGCTGCATTCCTTGACGCATCTCGATATCAGTGATAATAGGATTGAAGAGCTGCCTGAGGAAATATGCCAGCTTTCACAGTAAGTGATTTAATTTATTTATAAGTAGAAAGAACCTATATACGCCGTCACTTACCATCAGATGAGATAGTGGTCAAACGAGGGCCTATTGTTGATAAAAAACATTTTTCGTTACTCATACTCGGAAAGTAGGTCCGAAGTTGCCTGAAAAGCGGGTTGAAAGTGATACTTTTCAGCCCTAGGGAGAATCGTTTTCAACTGACAGCTATCACGTTACTATTGAACCATAGTGGCAGAATGAGAAAAATAAATGGAGAAGCTAAAAAAAAATTCGGGTTAGCGGCAATTCACTGAAGTCAAAGAATACGAAAGACAAGGCAGTACGTTATGGATTTCGCCTGTCCTAGATGGACTAAAAAAAATAAAAATAAAATAGCGGCAATTCGATATTTGTTTTCTCATGTTTTTATTTATATTTCCTTGTATTCGTAATGTTAAGCACAGTGTTTACCTCTTGTGAAAGTAACTTATTTAGTCCCTCGAACTATTGGCGCCCTCGCTACACTCGGGCGCCAAACCCCGTCTCGGGCATAAATAAGTTACTTTCAACCCTTGGGTAACAATGTACTAATGCGGGCTTGAAGTCTGCCTGAGACGCAGAAGGTAGATAGTTTGATTACCGTAGTGGCTAAAATGTTAGTAAGCACTGTATCTATTTATTTTGGGTCTGAAATATATATTGTGTTAGATGAGCATGCATCTGGAGCGTTTTCAATCCATTTGCTAAAATCGTGTACACATCTGCATCTCGACCCATCTTCTTTTTATTTATAATAATAATAAATAATTCCGGACAGTCCACACAGCATCATCTAGCCCCAAGCTAAGCAGAGCTTGTGTTATGGGTACCTACATATAAAATGTTCAGTAAATTTATAACTGTCTGATAAATGATTATGTGAGAGGTTATAGTTCTGAAAGCTTCTATAATTATATAATATAATTATAACGAGTATGTAACCTGGGATAATAAAATACTGCACTAAAATAATATTCTTTTATTTATTTACAAGCTTGCATCGAAACCAAAAATTTCGATAAAATTTCGCATTTTGCGCGCAGCACATCACTACAAAAAGCACAGAATATCACCGAAAAATTGCTCATGTTTATTTTCGATTTTTTCAATTGTTTTTCTTAGCGCCATTCTTGTTTATCATTGAAACATTATAAATAGACTATCTTCATACCATTCTATCACATTTCCATGAAAATAGCGATAGTTTTCTTGTAAAAATATGCTTCTGAAAAAGACGAGTTTGTATTTAGTTTTTAGGTACTTTTTTATCAGTATTAGTTTGCATAAATAATAAATATATGAAGATAAAATATTTAGGAACCTAATACCGTTTACAGAACTTAGATTCAATATCTAGTTATAATTTTATTATTATTATATTATTATGATTATCTGAAATATGACGTCATTTTGAAAGGAGCGCGGTGGGGGGCCTTTGAAATTAGATAAGCGCACATTTTTGACACCTGTTAATCGTTGTGTCAAGGGTTAAATAAAAAAAACATAAATCAATCTCTTTTATTATATTATCATATTATTATAATATAATATAAATTTTATATTATATTATCATATTATATAAAATCTCTATTATTCAGGAAATAACTTTAATAAACTTATAGAACGACTAGATTAATAGAATATACAATGTAAAACAAATGTATTACAAATATATTACAACCTCATGAATTTAAGTAAATAATAAAATAAAATAATGTAAATTATAGATTTTATCAGGATTGAAGACCTTTCAGAGGAAATATGCCAGCTTTCACAGTTAAGATTGACTTTTATCATAATTTGAGAGGAACTCTGTCGGACAATGGGCGAACTGAACGACGTTCACTGTGAAGAAATACCTTGTTTTATGAGACACTAATATTACAGCTAAAAGTTACAGATCTATTAGATACAAATTGCATTTTTATGACATCTCACAAGAATACGGTATCTTTTTTATCCCTATCCATCATTCATTACATTTTAAAACAACTTTTAAAAAAGGCAGTCATCATTTTGACTGTACTTTTTACGTAATAAATAAGAACTTATTTGAAAGCGAATGCTTCCAATGTCGTCCCATTTAAATATTAAATATCATTATTTTTGATTAATAAATCGATGGACGTTTGTTACTCTTTACGCCAAAACTACAGAAATGATTAAGCTGAAATAAATGAATAGGTATACATAGTTCATGGCCTTTCCATCAATTTTCATGCGGGTGAAGCTACGGTGTGCGGTTAGTCCTCAATAATGTAAAAAAATACTTGTTAATTAATAATATGTTTTAATTCAATTTATAGTTATTTAAAACTCGCTTAATTCGTTCTTAATTTTTGCCTAGTGTAACAAGATGGCGCTGAATGGAAAGTGTAGTATATTATACATCAACATCATCAACATCTCCATTCGGATATTTACTACCTCAGACTGGTACACCAAGTAGGCAAGCTTGTAAGACAAACACAATCCATTCGGTAACGCTCGCCCAGCGATGCGTGGCGCTTCTCCGCTAAAACCTTCGGCCATGGCACAGAATAAGTAATAGTACAGGTACAGAAGTTGCACTTCACGAAGAACTGTATAAAGTGACTCTTGTTGTGACGCAACAAAGTGCAATTCCTCGCAGAAGAGCTTAGTGTCACGATATTCACTCTCTCTTGTAACTCTATCGCTGCTGGCGTGGATTGCCGTTGCACAGGGCTGTCGACGTATCGCTTACAACAACGTAAATTATCTGATATGGCATTTTTCTACCTTTATTTATGTAGATAGGTACCTTCATATTTATTATCTCGGTTGTTTATCAGAAAAATATTTTATATTGGCTGTATATTATTCTAAACTAAACAGATAGATAGGTATTTTGATTATGTACCTGGATTGTTTTTTTTATATACTTTATTGCACAAAATTTGTACATGGGCGAGCATAATGCTAGATAGCATTCTCTACCTGCTAACCTTTGGATTGGTAAAGTACCTTCAAAAATATCTTGCGGATTTAAAAAAGAATCGGTTACTACGGTACTCTGATACTCAAAACGCGGGGCGGCCCTTACAGATTTGCAACTTCAAGGTGTAGAGTGCTGCCGCGCTGTTGGTACATGTCGCGGTAGTTATAGGCTAGTGACAGATGCCTAGCTATCTGCTAGCTGCTGTTCGACAATACTGTAAAGATCTTCGAAATTGTAGATTGATCGCAACACTTTGCAGTTGAAAAACACTATTATTTCTTATTTGTGATAACTTTTTTCTTAGTGAACCGATATTGATGATTCTTTTTTATAATGTTTAGTCGTTTTCAGGCGGTCCTATATAAATTTGATTAAGATCTTCCCAGCAGTAATTGAGTAATGCATGAACTTTGAAGTCGATTGAACCACTGAAAGAAATGAAAAAAGTGTGGAATTATAGGTTATGTAGGTATAACCTATAAAGAGACCTAACCACATAACCTATAATTTTTACCCATCGTAAAATATGGCCTAAGGCCTCATAAAAAATAAAAACTGTAGTAAACAAACTAAACGCCCCTCATTAAGGTACACAATCAAAGATTACGGTAGCTACGACCTGCTTCTTGATATCATTGCTGTCACAACACGAACTGGTTCAAGCCGTTTAAACCAGGTTTAAGTATTTATACTTTTAATTTAATTTCCGTTGTGTGCTAATTTTTTTAGTCGAGTGCCTTACGCGCGGCACGGAGGCTCTATCGCGATCTACGCGCTGGCCTGTGACGATACGTTCACTTCACTGCAACCCCTATTAGCTAACCTTAGTTTCAATGATAGTGTACAGTTGCTTGTTTTTGTTGTTTTTCAACCGACTTCAAACAAGGAGGAGGTACTCAATTCAACTGTATTTTTTTAGGATGTCTCAGAAGTTTTTTCTAAGTGTACTTCCTACTTATACTAATACATTATTTTTTTTTTGGTACTACTAAATTTATCTTATTTATTATTACTAGCCGCTTTCCGCGGTGAAAATTGATGAAAAATAGCTTTTTTTAATTCCAGACCTAGTATATTCAAACTACGTATATTCAAACAAACATTCATCTATCCATCCAAACTAAGGCATTCGTAATATTAGAGTGATTTACTACCCTACTCCTAACAATTGATCTCTACCAAAATTAATTTAATAGAACAACCTATTTCCATTGTTATGTATAAATGTTCCCAAACTTAATTAATTTTAATGGAATCGAATTATCATAGAATTGTAGTTCAGAAGGTAGAAAAACCTGTCATTGTATATTTAACTAGCTGCGCCCCGCAGCGTCGCCCGCGGGGAAATTTATTTATTTGTCAAATATCATATTTTCTCGCCGTAAAAACCATCCTTGAACTTCAACGAACATTTTAAAAAAAGATTTGGCCAAATTGGTCCAGGCGTTGTTTAGTTATGCGCTTACCAACACATTTTGCGATTCATTTTTATATTATAGATTAACTTCAATTTCTTTAAAACAAAAATTATCATCAATCTAATCGAAGTCGTCGAATAACATGCCCATAGTAAAGGAAAACTCAATAACTATTCGTCAGATCTTAAACAAAAGGAAAACCAGAAGAAGCATTCGAATAAAAAATAAATCGTAATCGTCAAAATTGGTTCACCTAGAAAAAAAAACACAACAAAAATACAATCTATTGTATTGTAATGTATTGAAACGACCATGTCTGGATGACAACTGTTTATTCAATAAGGAGGATAGATAGAACTATCAAATATTACCAACCTCAACATCTTCCCCTTTTAAAGTTAAACCAACACAATATTAATGTACATCTTAAATAAAATAGTAGACCTTCTTTAACTACTTAATTAATCAAATTATTGGACTTATTTATAGGTACCTCTTTAATTATCTCTCACAGTACTACGTAGGGTTGGAGGTGAATATTCGAAACTTTCACCTAAGGTTCTGCTCGGTTCATAGTCATCATCATCATCCTCACCCGACTCGTACTCATCAGAGATAACAATAGGACTACTACTACTACTACCTTCATCCGGTTTACTTACATGCATGCTCTTAATTAAATGTCGTCGGTTGCGACGGTAAATACCTGATCTATTTTTTACGATATAAGAACGCGGAGTATTCGCTTTGCCCACTACTGTACCACGAATCCTTTTATTATTATTTTCACACATGATTACGTCGTCGCCGACATTTAATTCAGGCAATGCTTTGCTATGTTGATCATAATACAGCTTGCTTTTGTTTTGTTTATCTTGTAAAATTTTATGTTGTTTATAACAATCATTACTTTGTTTTAACAAATCTGGATGAACCGGAAGTCTACAATTTAATCGTCGTCCCATCATAAGTCGTGCAGGAGAATCCAAATTTTCACGTGGTGTATTTCTATAGCTCAATAAGTTTAAGTAAAAATCAGTGTTACTATCTATAGATTTTTTTAATATCTTCTTTACTGTCTGTACAGCCCTTTCGCTTTTACCGTTAGATTGGGCATAGTATGGCGACGATGTTATGTGAATGAAACCCCATTCACTTGCAAATTTTTTAAACTTTAGGCATGAATACTGAGGACCGTTATCACTGATCACTTTATCAGGAATACCATATCGTGCAAAATTTTCTTTCATTGCAGAAATCACAGCATTAGAAGAAGTCTCTCTGAGGTGACTCACTTCAACAAATCCGGAAAAATAATCAACCATAATTAAATATGATTTTTTGCCATATTCAAAAAGGTCCGTTCCAATTTTGTTCCAGGGCAAGTCAGGTATGTGACCTGGAATCATTGGCTCCTTACTCGGTTTATTTGCATTCTCCTGACAAACTTTACATTTTTTAATAAACATTTCTATGTCTCTTGTTATTCCTGGCCAGAATAATACTTCACGCGCGCGTCTTTTACAGCGATCGATTCCTAAGTGCCCTTCATGAATCAGTTTAAGCATTTCATTTCTCAGTGTCTCCGGGATTAATACTTGTTTATTCTTAAAAATAACACTATCCACGCAATACAATTCATCACGAATAGACCAGTAATATCCCAAGTCACTCTGTACATCATATTTATTATTGGGCCACCCTTGCATAATATAATTTCGTAACTTTTTCAGTTTTTCATCTTTCAGTGTCGCATGCTTTACATGAGTTAGTTTATTCTGTGACATTGGCAGATTACCGATAACCATTTTTAATTGACATAAAATAGCATTGCTCACTTTATCATCATATAAGTCAGGAAGAGGCGCGCGTGATAATGTATCAGGTATGTACATGAACTTACCAGGCTTATAAACAATAGTTAAATCATAACCTTGCAGTTTTAACATCATACGCTGCAAGCGTGCTGGGATCGAGTCTAAAGGCTTCCTAAAAATGCTTTCAAGCGGTTTGTGGTCCGATTCAACAATCACACTGTTTTTTCCATAAATAAATTGATGAAACTTTTCACATGCAAAAACGATCGCAAGTAGCTCCTTTTCAATTTGAGCATACCTAGCTTGTGTGTCGGTGAGCGTACGGGAAGCGTACTCCACCGGACGGCCGCTCTGCATGAGGACGGCGCCGAGCGCCACGCTGCTCGCGTCTACAGACAGTACCACCGGGCTGCTGACGTCATACAATCCCAGAACAGGTGCATTGCATAAAAGTTTCTTTAAATTATCGAACGCGATTTTATGGCCTAATTCCCAGCTCCATTCGAGGTCTTTTTTCAGCAACCTTGTAAGCGGAAAAATATGATCCGAATAATTAGGTATATATCTTGATAGGTAATTAACCATACCTAGAAATCGTTCTAAGCTTTTACGATCGTTTGGTTCCGGCATATTTTGTACTGCTCGAACCTTTTCCGAATCAATTTTCATTCCGTCTATATTAAATACATGACCTAAGTACTTTACTTCTTCCAATCCTATTTTGCATTTTTCTTTATTAAATTTTAAATTGATTTCCCGTGCTCTCTTAAACAATTCATTTAAACGGTTATCGTGTTCTCTTCTGGTACTTCCCCAACATATTATGTCGTCAATAAATGATTCGACGCCTTCCAATCCTTCTAGAAGCTGTTTTATTTTAGCATGGAACACTTCAGGAGCGCATTTAATTCCGAACGGGAGCCTCAAGTACTGGTACATACCGAAGGGCGTATTAAACGTACATAGATCAGCGCTTTCGTTATCTAACCGCACGGACCAAAACCCTGAGTAAGCATCTAACACCGAGAAATATCTAGCGCCATGGAGTTTAGTTGCTAACTCATTTATAGTTGGCAATTGAAAATGCGCCCGTTGCATAGCTACATTCAGAGGCCTTGGATCTAAACATACACGTAGCTGACCATTTTTCTTAGCAACAATGACCATCGAGTTAACCCAAGGTGTAGGATAGGTCACTTTTCTAATGACCCCTAATTGCGTCATCCTATCCAGTTCTTCCTGAAGTTTATCACGCAACCCCATGGGTACTTTTCGTGTGGCGCAAACAACCGGGGGAACATTTTTATCAATAACAATGTGGTACTCGCCAGGTAAGCATCCCAATCCGTTGAATAAATCCTCATGCTCAGACATATTAATATTGTGCATTCTTTTTACTAAGCCTAGCGCTACACAAGCCTCGAGTCCCAGCACACTTTGACAATTAATTGCAGCAATTGCAAATTTTAATGTATGCTGAACATTTTTGAATTGCCATATTAAATTACAGATTCCTTTTAAAGGAATAAATTCCCCACTGTAAGACTGTATTTTGATATTATGACTAGCATTTATAATTTCAGGGCTGTAGCCCATAGCTATAAAGCGATCGTAGGACAATACATTTATGTCAGCCCCGGTATCTAATTTAAATTTTTCAGGTCCGCACTCCCCAGAAAGGACTTGAAACCAGTCCTCCGATTTTTTATTTATTTGTGAGACATTATGCAACATGGAAATAAAAAACGACTCACGATCACCTTCTTCGTCCGATTTTTCTTCGCATAATCCAATATCATATAACTTCTTCACATTTTTCTTCACTTTACACACCCTAGCAAAATGTCCATAATTTTCACACACATAACACTTCACTGAATTAGCCGGACACTCTGCTGGTACAGCGCACTGCCCTCCACAACGGGGACAGTGGCCCTGCGCTGCAGACGGCGGCGGGCGGCGGCCAGCCCCGCTGACGCCGGCCCCGCCGCTGAACCCGGCGACGGCAACGGGCTGGCCGCGGCCGCGCCCGCTCAGGCCTCCTCGGCCTCCGCGCCACGCTCGCCGGCGGCCCCAGGCCCCGGCGGCGGCTCCGCCTCGCACTCCGACCGCGTCCACGTGCGCCGCCGCTGACCCCGGGCCAGCGTTGCGCGTCTCCAACACGCGGTTGCTGTCGCACGATATTTCATCGACTTGGACAATTTTTATTGCTTTACTCAAGGTCAACTCTTCCGTTCTCAGTAAGCGATCTCGCACGATTGTATTATTTATGCCACAAACTATGCGGTCGCGAATCAGTTCCTCTTCTAAATTTTTGAACTCGCAACTTTTACTCAGTAGTTTCAAAGCGGTGACGTACTGATTGATTGACTCGCCGGTCTCTTGACTTCTCATAAAGAAGTTGTATCTCGCTAGTGTTATGTTTGTTTTTACACCAAAGTGCTCGTCAAACTTTTTTATCAACACAGCGACATCATCTTTTTCCTTCTCGTCTGCAAATGCAAATGTCTCGAAGACATCGAAACCCTCCGGTCCAATCAAATTGATAAGTAGACTAGCCTGAACGCCGCCTTCTTCCTTATGCACCCCAGATGCTTTCAAAAACAGGCTAAACTGCGTCTTCCACCGCTTCCATGCATCAGCCCGGCTGACGGGGCTGCCATCCAAACACAATTCGGCCGGTGGTCGCGCGTGCTCCATTATCACAAAAACAATTATTACTTGTACCTAACTCAACACGTTTTCGCGAAAAATTATGGATTTACTTTTATTTAAACCATATATTTTTAATAAAAACCACCGCTGTCACCATGTAATGTATTGAAACGACCATGTCTGGATGACAACTGTTTATTCAATAAGGAGGATAGATAGAACTATCAAATATTACCAACCTCAACAATTGAGAACATCAATTCATTAAATCGGTCAAAAATCTCTTTTAAAAGACATCAACGCGCGCCTTATCACATAATATCTTTGCCTAATGCTTAGGTATTGCTTACTGCTTAGCACTTATTCATTGCACTGCCTATACCTAAAGTAGCTTTAAAGTTTAGATATTTCTTCTTGAAAAGCCTTAGTTCCTTTCTGAAAACCACCGCAGTATTGGGCAATTTTGCTTAGTACTGCAATATGCAGAGACTCCCATTTGATGAGGGACCCGTTTTACCCAATGTTTAATAGTTGTAAGATTTAAGTAAATACTTACCTTCGTTATTATTATTGATTTTTAGCCTTAACCTTATTTAAGCATTCACATTTTATTTTCAGTTTCTCTTGTTATTCTTGCGTGTTGCATTTTGTTGGTTAAAAAGTATTTAAAATATATTGCCATTATCGCACGACCCGATCAGAAGTGTTATAGCTTTTTGTGGTTTACTTACACAGTCTTTCAAATAGTGTCTTTGTTCGTTTAAAATTAAAACGTGCTTTGCTTATTACAGAATCTAATTAAAAATATGCACGAATAGTTATTATTATTGGTGCGGTAGTACCGTCCTTACGTGTTATTTTGTTTCCGTGTTAGTTTCCTTCCTTATTCTATTATGTTATTTTATTCTGAATTTGTTTTTTAAAAATGATAGACGATTACATGCAAAGGTTAGTGTTAATTATTTTTATTTGTTTTAATGTACTTACTAATGTGCCAGTTTATTTCAATTGGAGTAAAATGCGTGAGTGGAAAGCGAATCGTTGGTAGAAAGATCTTTTTTTCTATTCAGTTTGTCTCCCAATTACGTACTTACAATAAAAAATGTTGTATAGTACATATTTTTTTACTTGCGTACATTGTTAGTAACACAATCAAGATAAAAAATAATAATATTCAACAAATAAAATTATTTAAAACAAAACAATTTTAAATTAATTATTAGAAAACTTCATTAACTTAACAACGAAAATTACAAATTAGAAATAGTATAATAATTTGTATTTTTTAATAGTACCTAAGTATAAGGATGGCCAATTACAAGTTTTAATAGACAGTAGGTATGAGTGAAGAGAAAAAGTCGTGGATGAACTACGTAGGTAATTTGTCAAGTTAAGAAAGTTAAAGATACAAAGAAGTTATTATCACAGAGATACGGTTGAAGTTAATTGAAATAGTATTGAATAAATCAACTTTCTTTATCAACGTATACCTACGGATAACAACTTTCAGTCCCTTTTCTATAAGGGATTATTAATTTTCAGTCTACTGAAAATTAATCGTAGCTGTAAAATGGTACAGAGTTAAGCAATTGATGTACAAAACCTATCCTGTACTTACAACAAACGCTTACCCAAGTCATTTCGAAAGCCGATCGAAGGGAAATACAATGTGGCAAGAAAATAATAGTTAAACGTATAGATTCATTCAAAGATAGAAACAACAATGCTTGTACGTAACATCGGTATATTCTGGATGTACTCTATCTACCTACAGGCACCTAGGTAGGTAGGTACCTACAGGCGAAGGCTTGGACGGTGGTCAGTCGACCAACTCGTGCGCATGTTGGTTAGTCTTGGAACGCATTCTTAAATCTACAGATGCTTTGCAACTTTAAACTGAAGTAACGTTACTTTAAAAATAATAATTGCGTGGTAGTTTGTGAGTGAAATTGGATTTGTTTGTGAAATTGTGTGCTCGGATTTCTTTTTAGAGTGTGATTTTATTTGAAGATAGGTGAGTTATCACTATCACTACATAGTATAAAACAAAGTCGCTTTATGTGTCCCTATAATATTTCCCTATGTCCCTTTGAACGATTAAATCTTTAAAACTACGCAACGGATTTTGATGCGGTTTTTTTAATAGATAGAGTGATTTAAGAGGAAGGTTTATACGTATAATAAAACCGTGCGAAGCCGGGGCGGGTCGCTAGTATAGTATAAAACAAAGTCGCTTCCCGCTTTCTGTCTGTCTGTCCCCAATAGTCCATTTGTATGCTTAAATCTTTAAATGGATTTTGATACGGTTTTTTTTAATAGAAAGAGTGATACAAGAGGAAGGTTTATATGTATAATACACCCGTCCGTAACCGGGGCGGGTCGCCAGTGTGTTATAAACTGATCTTCAAACTTGTATTGGCAGACTTAATGATATTTAAGCATGACACAAAATCTTTAAATTCTAATTCAAGTTTTTAACTTCTCTCTATTTAAAATAACAGGTATCTATAAATATTTGGTACATCAGGTATCCAATATTCCAGTAAAAAATTCGGACAAAATGATAAAGACGAATAACTAATAATAAATCTCACTAATTTATCTTCATTTAATTGCGGTGGTCATGGAT
Organism: Eupithecia centaureata; assembly: GCA_944547425.1. NCBI lineage: Eukaryota > Metazoa > Arthropoda > Insecta > Lepidoptera > Geometridae > Eupithecia > Eupithecia centaureata. Next base: position 5,781,445 of record OX155694.1, read on the forward strand.
AGTAAACTTTTAGGCCATCGTATCTTTACCATAATATATTCCAATTTTACTTTTCCACAAAAATGCCGTCGTGCTAAGTAAAATCTGATAGCAGAACAATTAGAAATACATGCACGAAAGTAACTAGTTATTGTTCTTATTTTGATTGAAAGTTTCTACCGTAATGAATTTCTATTGCATCATATGAGTACCCTATGTATGTATATAAGTAGTTTATCTAAATATTGTATATTTTATGTAATATATTAAACTTTTTTTTGGATATTGTATATTTTTATGTAGTAATTATTGTATTTATACACCCTTCATATACACACAGATCACCTTGTACCATTCAATGCTTCTATACTCCAAGGTTATCTGGTAGAGATCGAGATAAGACCGCCAATTGTGACTTAGTCTGAGTAATTTTATCATACATACATACATTGTTAAGTTTAAGTGTGCAATGAAGAATTTTCTATCTATCTTCTCAAAAAAAGATTTAAGTTTACTCAAATCAAAGTTTCATAAAAATTAACTACTATTGTAGAGCCGTGAAACGTTTCTATACACAATATATTATAATAAAAATTATACAATATAATAAAAAAATATAAATGTAAGATTATGTCGTAGTATAAAATTTAAACTTGGTGTTACGAAACCTTATGTGTCTTTTACTAATAAAACTTAATATAATAATTTCGTAGGAAAGTACCTAGGTAGAACTGATACCTTAGTAGTAGGTAGAATCAGCTCACAGTAATATAAAAAGAGTATATTATATTGTATTGCAAAAAACATATGTGTGGTATGGGAGCCCCATTAAATATTAATTTAATTCTGTTCTTTCGTATTTTTTGTTTTAACGGCAACCGAAATAAATCATCGGTGAAAATCTCTACTCTCTAACTACCACGGTTTATGCGATACAGCCTTCCAACAAACGGAAAGCGGAGTGTTAGTAATAGGGTCTCGTTTAACAAGGGTTAAACGTAGGTAAAAAAGGTAAAGGTAAAATAAAGGTAGGTGCGGAACCCTAAAAATAGTATCATTATCATCATCAGCCTATATTAGTCCACTGCTGGACATAGGCCTCCTCTACTGAGTGCCATAACTCTCTGTCTTTAACATCCAGCATCTGCCAGCAGTATTTCGCAGATCATCATACCACCTGGCCGGAGGGTGTCCTATACTATGTTAGCCAAGTTGCAGTAAAAATAGTAGAGGCGAGATAAACACTTAAGTCACATTAAAACTTAGATAGATCTTCCGGATGCGCCATAGAAACATCGAGGGGGTATTGCACTGGGCCTCCATCCGTGACGCGATAGAATCTCGTAAGTTACACTGTTGAATATAAAACCAACTACGGTCTTGATGCAAACTGCCTGCACTATGAATCTACATTCTACATGTAGAAAGTTGAACTCCGTTCTTTTAAGTTACCTAGGTTGGCATTTGTGAGCTAAGATATTGGTAGAAAAACCCCTTTTACTATAGGTATTTCTGTATTTATTTTCTGTGTACATCTGTGTCTTATGGTGCTTGCTTTTCTATTTGGTTTATATCCGTTGTGTCATAATTACAATAATAATATACGACTTGTATCAGCTGACTCAGATCTTGTTCAAATCCATACAAAACTACAAGAGAATGCCAAGCTTTGAAATAAAAAAGTATCATCAAAATTTTGAAAACCACCTCCTTCTGTTGTCTGTTGAAAATCCTCGATAGGTTATCAAATTCGGTAATTTTGTAGTATCTTCATAGTAGGTTAGATATGAAGAAACATAATTAAATTCCTGGCACGAAAATATTGTTCCTATTTTTAAGATAAAATAATATGCTAAAATAAGATTGTTAGATTGGTTAATAAGTCAATAGTTAAGCGTTTGGCCACCATCTCACTTATGCATGTGAAGATGTGATCTAGAATGGAGCATGCTGTCCCAGAATGAACTTGTTCACTTTGTTTAATCTGTCTGTAACTATAACTTGTCAAGTTAATAATTTGTGCTATCATCATCATCATCATCATCATCACCAGCCTATAATAGTCCACTGCTGGACATAGGCCTCTCCTAATGAGCGCCATATATGGCATCATTATGTGGGGGTTATTGCCCATAATCCCCACGCTGGGCTGAATTATTTGTATTATTTGTGCTATAGTAGCTATGATTTTTCTATTTTGCGAATGAATTGGCAAATAAAGTCAAGAGCTCAGCCACCATGCTTACTTCTAGGTTAGAAGAGCTGCAAGTCAGCGACAACGAGCTTCGTTCCCTCGACCCAGCGCTGGGGCTGCCTCGGCTGCGGAACCTGGTGGCAGCGAGGAATCTGGTCTCCACCTTCGGCGCGATGACTCTGGAGGAGGAGAGCAAAGAACGCTCGCCGCTGACCAACGTGGACCTGAGGCATAACAGACTGAAGGGCAGCATTATACTTGGGAATTATGAGGTGAATTTCTGCCTTATTTGTAAAATATACATATAGCTTAAAAAATGATGTTGCCATCTTATCTTATTTTTACTTACAAGTATGTACCTTATTATATATAATGGGAGGTCTAGGAATACGGGGGAACCAACTCAAGTTATTTGAAAGTTACCTCACAGGTAGAACTCAAAGTGTGAAGATAGGTGATTACATCAGTACGACTCTACCTGTGACTTTCGGAATACCCCAAGGCTCTATAATTGGACCAACTCTATTCTTGCTCTACATAAATCAAATTTGTAATATCCAGGTCGATAATTGTAAAGTTATATCGTTTGCTGACGACACAGTGCTCTTATTCAGAGATGATACATGGTAAAAGCTTTTTAAACGAGCTCAGGATGGATTCAATCTAGTATCAAAACAGCTCTACAGTAATATTCTGACCCTAAATGCGTCAAAAACTAAACTTTTACCTTCTCTCTCCGCATACCTGGGAAACCAAACGTGGATCTTAACCTAAAAGCTCATTCCAATCAATGCCTCTACTCATCAAATCACAACTGCAATTGTAAAATATTAGAAAGAGTCTCTACTATTAAATACCTTGGAATTACTATCGACCAACACATGACATATGAAAATCATATAAGGGCCGTTTCTACTAGAGTACGTAAGTTAATCGCTGTTTTCAAGCTTATTAGACACGCGGCAAATAAAAGACAACTTAAATCCACTTTCCTTGCGCTATGTCAATCGCTGATACTCTACTGTGTTAGGTCATGGGGCGGTGCTGCAAAAACACACCTTTTGCCACTAGAAAGAGCGCAAAGAGCGGTATTGAAGGTGGCTTTTAACAAGCCTTACAAGTATCCCACTACTGAACTCTACAAAGAACTGCAAGTTCTCTCAGTTAGGAAGGTATTCGTACAGCAACTTATCAATATGCAACATAAAGTCTCACCTCAATTGAATTTTTCCCATAAACGCCGTAAATGTAAAGTGTTCCATTCTAAATCATGCAAAACATCGTTTGCACAACGCCACGCACAGTTCTTAGGGCCTTACATCTATAATAATCTAAATAAAACTAATGACCTACAACAAAAATCGAGACTCGACTGTAAACTTCTCGTCACACAGTACTTGAAAGACCTTGAATATGAGCAGGTAGAGCACTTGTTGGAAGTACAATCTTAGTTTGGGCTGCATCTGATGTGTTTGTGTTCTTCAGCTTCTTAGTCTTATTTTTATGTTTATTGTATTCTTAGTAATTTTCAATTATTTGTATTTAGTTGTATTGTAACTATAAAGTATTAACCTAACTCAAATTTATAGGAGAATAAAATCATAGTCGCACTGGGTGCTGGTTGAGCCTATTTGTAGCCGGAGGGAAGAGCCCTCGTGTCTCAATACAAGTTTTTTAACTTAGTTAGAGCGAGGAGTAATTTTCTTTGACCCTGATAGGTTTATATTAAGCATGTTTGTGCTAGTGATCAGTTAAAATGTTAAAGTGTATTACTGTTAATAACTAGACTAGTACGAACAATGTAAACCTTTCTGTAAATAAAGCTTTTTATTATTATTATTATTATTTCACTTTATTTATTTTAATACTCGTTATAAAATACATTTTTTACTATAGAAAATACAAAAATATTATAAAACTAATCTACAGTAAAAAATATATCAAAACGGTGGATCACCGGCCGCGAAGCTAGGCTCAAGCAGCCGGTGATTATTATTATTATATCCTAGTCGAGCCGTTTTTGAATCACACCTAAAATGTTGCTCAGCAAAAAATAACTTTGATGCAGTCCCAAAATATAAGAGAGCATAATAATTGAAGGCCTGTGCCGGACACAGGCCTCCCCTAATGAACGCCATCTTCAGCTTGACGCATCCAGCATCTGCCAGCAGTTTTTCGCAGATCGTCATCCCACTTGGCCGGAGGGCCTCCTAGACAGAACATAATAATTGAAGGAATCAACCTATATTAGTCCACAGCTAGATTATAGGCCTCCCCTACTGAACGCCATAGCGCCCTGTCTTCAGCGTGCCGCATCCAGCATCGGCCAGCAGTCTTTCGCTGATCGTAATCCCACTTGGCCGAAAGGCATCCTACGCAGTGATAACTTTCGTTTTCACTGGCGGCGGTATGAATGTCGAAGAACAGACATAGTTTTCTATTCAGTTGAAAGTATATTCTATCAAAAAGCCAAAATTATTACTAACGCTTGACTTTATTCGTTTCAGCACCTTGTATCACTGGACCTGTCACACAACTCTGTCGAAGTACTAGTGGTATCGGCACTACGAGGTCTACGCGAGCTGAACGCGTCACACAACTCTTTGCAGCATTTAGCTCTGCATGGGGCTTCGCTTCGGACGCTTAGGGCTCCGCATAACCGTGAGTATTCCTGATGGGCTTTTATCCAGTGTGACCAGATTTGAATTGACAAATCTACTGTAACATGGGGTGAAAAATTACCGAAATCTACTTATAATAAGCTGGAGTCTACTAAAAATCTACTATATAATTAACTGGGTTATCAATCAATTTAACATCAGGAATTCAGTCACAGTAGGTTTTATTCTCAATGAAGGTTCATTTATCATATCATACATGGTAAATCTACGCTCCATGTTAGTTTTGTTAATATTTGCAAAGCACACCCACATAAAAAAAACGGAGTAACAATGGTAACTTTGAGTTCAAACTGCCTACCCAATACGTACGTAATTCTCGGTCTCACTCATTTTTGATAGCAGTGAGCGAGATAGACAACAAAACTTACACAGAATGTTTATAATCGGGGAATTCCTGCATGCTCTGCTTCTATCGGAGTTGCCAGCGTAACATATTGATAATGAGATACATAAAACTTGACGATCAATGAGGCACGGCGGGCGATGGTCCACGGTTGCCCTTGTAGCGACATAATGACCCGCCTAAAAGTCGCTATAAATTTTTTTTTCGTAAACGTGGCATTTTGTCCGCTAAACATTCATAAAATCCCCTAGTTCACAACACGGCAACACTGAAATTTATAATGAATGAAAATAGATTGAACAATTATTTACCTTCGGGGGAAGCCCCGGCTAGGCTTTGAGTGTTTGTTCTTTGAGTACGTGTGTTTAGAAAGAGATAACTGATTCCGATTCACATAATGGGGGAATTCCCATAAAAGAATAGATTATAGAAGAGAGTTGCCATCTTCTTTCGAAAAAATACTACCAATATACCAAAAAATTGCAAATTCTACCAAAATATACTGAATTTTTTTTTCCTACTAGCAGCTGTTGCAAGTTCCTCAAAATCTACCGAAAAAGTAGAAATCTACTAACTTTGGTCACACTGCTTTTATCTGAACTAAATATTCAAAAAAAGGAGAAAGGTTTCAATCTCGACAGTCTGTTTCTACGTGAATTGATTTTGATTATGATTTTATTTAAAAGCTCTTCGTTCTCTTCGTGTACAAATACAATACCTATACAGATACAATTGTTTACAATTGTATCTGTTTTTTGTTTACAATTTGATCAAGATCGACAAGTAGTTTTAATCCAAGTAGTTCTAATAAAATAAAAGCGAACATTTGTATGTATGGATCGATGGATGGATGGGTGTTTGTTACCCTTTCACGCAAAAACTACTGAACGAATATGAATGAAATTTGGCATAGAGATAGATTATAGTCTGGAATGAAATATAGGCTATATTTTATCCCGGAATTCCCATGGGAATTGCCCCGGATGAAACCGCGAGGCGCTGCTAGTTCCTAATAATGTGTGAAATTTGAAGTCGATTGATGGTTTTGGTAAAAACATCAAATTATTAGAAAGTAAATCATTATTATTATTGTTGTGAGACATGCTCGCTAAGCTCACACAAAGATAAGGCCATATCCGGGCTAGAAGGTATAATTTATAAAATTGTCGTTATTTTTCCCTTTTCAGAATTGGAAACCCTAACAACAACAGTCCCACCGATTAACTTAATGGAAATGGACGTATCCCACAATCGATTGACCGCTCTACCACAATGGTTGAGTGGTTGCTCCGACCTAACCACACTCCACGCAAGTAACAACCAACTGTCATCACTCCCTGATCACTTGTTCTGCAGTGAATTGTCCAGCCTTAGTAGTTTACATCTAGCACACAACAAAATATCCAGCTTACCCTCAATGCCAAGGCTCCGAGCACCTCTAAAAGAACTGTTACTTCACGACAACTGCATACAGTCTCTCCCGGAAAACTTCTTCTCAGTATGCGACCGACTTTGCATCCTAAATCTATCAAATAACAGGTTGAGCAGACTACCTCCTACTAGAGGGCCTTCCTCTCACTGTCTCGAAAGGTTGTATTTAACTGCAAATTGCCTAAAAGATGACGTTGCAGACGTGATCATAGCATTCAGAGGTCTGAAAATACTACACATCGCTTATAACTGCTTGACATCCTTACCTGAAAGTTGTATCAACTTCTGGCCGGATATTGAAGAGATGGTCTTATCCGGAAACTCGTTGCTTAGATTGCCAGAGAGTTTGCCGCAGCTGAATAACGTCAGAGTGGTACGAGCGCATTCGAATAGACTGAAATCCGTGCCAATGTTCGCTTGCAGCGCCTCTGTAAAGATCCTAGACTTCGCTCACAACGAACTCGATACTATAGACTTGAGGCTACTCGCCCCTAAGCAATTAAAGTTTCTCGATATTTCCTGCAACAAAAAGCTACAAGTTGACCCCTCGCAATTCAACGCATACAAATGTCAGCGACCGTTGAGCTTAGTCGATGTCACCGGACGGAATACCCTTCCTTGGACACAAAAGAGCGGTTACCACGAGGAACTGAATGGAATAACCCCCTGGACTACGGGCTTCTCAGAATGTCCTAATAAATCTCTACAACTCTGTTGCGCCCAAATACGTCTTCCTTCATTTTGTAACAGAGAAGGTCTCTTCGCCATCATTGATGGGGAAACCGATACAGAAGTGCCAAAAATATTACAAGCAAGTTTACCTGGGTTATTGTTAGAAGAAAAATCAATAAAAGAAACGGTGAGTGAATACATGAAGTACGTAGTCTTATCTGCACACAGAGAACTCAAAGAGAGAGGACAACGAAATGGTGCATGCTTGATAATGTGTCACTTGTCTCCTGTAAATTCCACGGAAAATGGTTTCGGCCATTCCCTCAAAAAATACAGTCTAAGATTAGCTAATGTGGGCAATACAAAAGCGGTGCTAAGTAGACGCAATGGTCCACTAAGCCTTGGCATTGAAAACAATAAGCGTCTTGGATACTCCACTCGATACCCAAACACTGTCCCGGACCCTGATGTCATACAAACAATAATCAAAGAAGATGATGAGTTCCTAATATTAGGAAATGGAAAATTCTGGAATGCCGTCAGTATGGAAACAGCTGTCACTGAAGCTAGAGCTGAACGCAATCCAGTTCTAGCTGCTAAAAGATTACAGGATCTAGCTCAGAGCTATGGTGTTGAAGATTGCGTATCTGTCATGATAATAAGATTTGAAACATCACGATCTGATGTAGATTTGCTTATGAGAGAGCTAAGGCAGACGATAAGCAGCAACAAGTCCGTTTGTCGATCAGACTGTTGCTGTTCAAGATTAGAGCCATGTTGCCATTCTGTTTCCCCACCTAAACCGTGCAGTGATAGATCCTCACCAAGCGGACAAAGCGACAGACCACCAAGCGAGGCCGTCAGCCATCAACACTATGCCAGTGTACGCTCACAATCAAAAGCTTCCGAACGTAGAAGCTGCCGTGGTGGCGTAGCAAGAGCGATTAGAGTAAGAGTCGAGGAAGACAAGGAAGACGACCAGATAACGGAGGAACTGCCACGCTCAGAGGAACAGTTCAAATGCTGGGAGTATATGCTAGAACAAAACACGCAAATGCTATTCGACAAAGAGCTGGATAACTTATCTAAAGGAATAAAGTCTAATGTGAGCAGCTTGAGGAATTTAAAAGGGTTATCGGGCAGCAGTCCCCAGTTGCACTTAACTGGGAAACAATCGAAAGGCATTCCGTTTTTGTCGAAACACTTCGGCAGCGCGCGATCCTTTGGCACGCCATTGAAACCGGATTTTCGTTTCGGGTCTGGTAGACTTCCAAATGGAGGGCCGAATGCAGCTTATTTTGGATCGTTACAAAGATTGATGCCATATCATCTGGAATACGATTTTGCTGTCATACAAGAAAAGACGGCCCATTCCCAAGACTCTTTGGATCTCGAAGGTCGAATGTCACAGTATTGGGGAGTCGCTACCACGGAACTGTGAAGATTTGTAAATAAAACTTCCATTATATTGAGATGTAGGTATAATATTTATAGATACCATCTGTTGACTAGATCTTTTGCACAAAGTATAATAATCGCTATGGACTTGCCTATACCAATTAGATTTATATAGCTTCTTAGAACTAATTTTTACAATAAATATTAGGTATTTACAATATTGTGATAAATTCTGCCTTACAATAATGACGAAAATAAATTAAACCTAACTGATTGTGGTTATTACTGTACCTTACAAGATGTTTTAAATACAAACACGTAAAACAATGATTATTTTTCTAATATTTACAGTTTTCTTCAATTGTGCTTGTGCCATAAAACTACAATAATGATATTAACAGATCTGATTTATATACATTACTTCCATGATTTTCACCAATAATGTCATTAAAATCACTTTTTTATATTCTAAACATACAAAACACTTGTATAAAGTCGTGACGACTTGACTTACCAACATAGAAAATTCAATGCCTCTGCATTTTATTACCATTTGACCAAGTCAAGCTTATAATTTTTGCCTGTATTTTGCAAATTGACTTTTAATTGTCGATTCTTACGCACATTGCCACAACATTTTTCCACTTGAAATAATCCAGTATTAGGTACCTATTAACACTGAGACGTAAATGTTTGACCTCAAATGTCGTACTGGTAATTTTATAGTTAGGTTACTTTCCACTGATATACGAGTAAGAGTCACTTTCCGCGTCAACGACGCATCTATCTGTCATCATGGGCTTACCGATGGTCTTGCCTTCGATAAAAGAATCGCCACCGGCTTCTGTCGAGTGCGTTCAGATGCGACTTGAATAAGCGCGGCTTATAAACGCTGTAGAAAGATGTCTTATCAGGTCATTAAATGTTGTCAGTCATGTTCACAAATACCCAGTTCATCTCTCGCTCGAGAACCAAAACTAGTTAGTAAATCTTGTCAGTCATATTTACAATTACCCAGTTCTCTACATTATCTCTCGCTTGACTATTCACGTTATGGTTACGAGAGATGTTGTACTAAAATGATTTCTCGCTTGAGAATCAAATGTAGTTCATTCAGATCACGACACGTCACGGTACTTTATCCTGCATCAGTCCACTTCAGTCCCGGTTTCACTACATCATCTCCCGCTTAACAACGAGCTCCAGCGGTTGAGAAAAGAGCGGATATATCGGCGGCGGCGGCGGCGGGGCGTGCGCCGGCGGCGGCCGCCGCTAGGGGAACCCTCGGGGGGAGTAGTGGTGCTCCCCGAGCCAGGAGTCGGGGGAGGGGGGGAAGTCGGGGTAGCCTCCCGCCGCGGGGGAGGAGGAACTGCTCAGGTCTGATGCGCCGCCCGTGCCTGAATTGCCGAGGCCCGCGCCGGTTATTGATTGACCTGGAATACGAAAAGGATAATTTTTAGCTACATATAATCAAATGATAATAAGTTTGCCTCCTCATAAGTTTAGTACGTTCTCAATAACCGGATTTGGACCACATCTGTGTTTAATTTCTAAAAGATAAGAACGAGAAAAAGAGTATTATAAAAAAGACTTGGCTAGAAAGTATAATTTTTAGGTAGTGTAGTACAAATATAGAAATACTACATATAGTGCCTATAGTGCGTAAGCCGTACATGGCGCCTCCCTCTGGTTATGAATCGAAAAAATTCACTTGTTCAAGTCAAGCCAAAGTTGATTTTTTGCGTTTTCTTATTCTTTAGTAAAATTATGAATGTGTGCCCTTATTCTGGGTAACGTATCAGCGTATCATGGGCTTGGTGACGACTTACGTTACGATGTCATCTACCTACCTATATTGGTGTAGACAAGATGATCGGGTGGGTAGTGGTAGTGTTGCGGTGGGGAGTGCGTGCGTAGGTAGGGGGGAGTAGCAGCGTACCGCGCCCCCGCGCTCCCCCCTCCAGCGGGGGAGCCTTCCTCCCCTCCTAGGGCCACTGTGCTGTAGCTATCGTTGCTTAGATCTGGAAGGTGGACATTAACGATTAATGACGTAGAAGTCTTATAGAAATAGCAATAAACAGCGTATAAGACGAATCATAGTATGGATATCTGATAGAACATTTGGTTACTTACTAATGGATGATTAGACCAACTAATCGAGTGAAGTTCTATCAGATAAATAAGTATTCTGAAAAGTATCATAAATGTTTCTGCTTCTGGACGCGTTTTTGCACGCGTTATGGGTATTATAATTGTATTATTACATACTAACTACATATCATCATAATTAACTACATATCATCAACTCATAACTGACTACATAACTATCAAACATATACTAACTACACTAACAACTGAAACGCTTTTGTCAACATATCCGCTGAAGCGACTTTGGTATATAAGTTCATTAGAATAGAGTAATAATTACCGTGATGACTGAAAGAGTCGAGATCAATCTTCAGCTCATCCTTGTCCAGCAGCCGGTCATGCCTGGGGGAACCTCCCCCACTCTTCATGGACCTGAAGTACTGAGACCAGCGCGTGCGACCAGCGTCTTTCTTGAGTCGTTTTTCTTTCGCTCGTCTGTGGAGGAACAGATCAATTGTTGAAATAAATGTTGAGTTTTGTTTATTTATTTTATGGATCTTTAGTCTTTACATAATTAAAATGCCTAGATTAAAGTAGAACATATACTTCTATGGTAGGTACTCTACATCTCTATTACTCATGTTGGCGAATAAAGAAAGGTAATAATAAACTTTGACTAAAAGAGTACGATTCTTGAGTCGCTTTTCTATCTCTTCTAGGATAGAAAATCTGTCTTCTGGGGAGGAACAGATCATTTGTTGTAGTAACGAATTGATTATTGGAATAATCAATTTATTAGTAACAATGTAAATTAAAATCAAGGAATAAAAACAAATGAAAACTAGTATAAACAATTGAGCTACCTGCGGACGGTTGTAAACAGTCAAGTAAAACAGTACCTATAGGTAGCTCATCTGATCCATGTGAATACCAGTCGGAACCGTCCCCAAGGCACTGGTTGTATTACCAGTATTACCACGCTGTATGGCGCTATATTTATGGTAAGAATATAACAGTCAGTATACATGTCATAATTTTTTTTTTAATGTTCAACAACTGCTTGAAGACGCCAGAACAGACTAAAAAAATATTTTTAACCAAAAATTTACTTAGTTATTTTAAACCTAAAAAAAATTAGATCTGTCAAAATTTCTATGGTCAACAACTATTGCGCAAAATTGAAGTTGGTTTAATAGTTTTTTTTAAACATGTCAATTTGTATCGTCGTAACGCTTCTATGTATTTTTTTTCTGAAGGGATACGATTCGAAATAAAGACACCATCAAAAGAATCGATAATAACCACCAGGACATTAATTGAGTGCGCACAAGTGCTCAAGTTCTTTGTTTACCCACACTGTTGATCTTTCAATTCCATAACGCAAACTCGTTATATCGCTTCGATTACTCTCGATTAAAGCAAATAAGTAATGTAGTATAAACAAAACACCCCATAGCGTGTTATTAGTGAAGCCAGCGGGGGTTGGTTCGAACAAAGAGGGGGAGGAAGTTACTACAGCTTATTCTGTACAGCTTGATTAATTAAAGTGCCCTTGCCTCAGGGGAGATCGTGCTTCGGTATTGCACAGTCGGATTATTGAAACAATGCCTGTAGTGACCCAATATGTATGTCTATTGTCGTATTATACACGCTCGGACTATTTACAGAACGGAATGTGTATGAAGTAGAAAGTTAAATAAACTAAATCGGAGTTTAGATTTTGGTTCATTTGCGATTAAGTTTGCGTGACAAAACTTTGTAGATTCTAATAATAGGCTGAGATCAGCTAAACTGATTTTTTTCCTAGGTTCTGTTCTAGAACACGGGAAGAAATATTAAATAGATGAATGCAAGGACAAGAAACGATAAATATAGAAATTCTAAGAATAGAATAGAATAGAATCTTCATCAATCATCAATCTTTGTCATTATTTGAAACAAGCTTTGCTTCGCTCGGTGCTAGACTAAGTTGCGTGAATTTTCCAGCGTTTAATATCATTATTTATTAGATTTTTGTAGAGCTCATTTTTATCTGCTTCGTAAGATACAGAAAGATCGTAAAAAGCACAGTAATTGTTATTGCTTAAAACAAGCTTAACGTAGCTCGGTATTCGACGGTGTTGCTTGAATGTCCAGCATTTAATACATAGAAATTTATCTATGACTTAATATTATTATTGATTTGATGTTTGTAGAGCAGACTGTTAGTATATTGTTCGAAAGATACAGAAAGCTCGTGAAAGGCACATAAATGGTCAAGTTTTAAAATAACATTTGCACACACAATAGAAAAATTAAGAAATAATTGTTCATCATGTACTTAGGTGATATTATTTATCTGAAGTTTTCAGAACAAATTATCAAATTATCTGGTTCGAAAGATACAGAAAGCTCGTAAAAGGCACTGGAATTCAGTACCTCTACATTTCATCCGTCAGAATTCTTCACACTAGCCAAGTAAACTTCTTGAACCCGGCTAGGTTCAGTCACCAGTAGTCGTCAGTAACGCTATGCCTATCGCTGCGCCTCGTAAACTGCCGATACCACTGCCCGACTTAACTTTATGTGGCGTAACCAGCCGGTTAATACTCACAATCATATAGAAAAGACTTTAATTTATAAGAAAAGGTTTTTGTAACTCAGACTGATAGCTTTCTTCCTTTGTATGTCCCAAATGGCATTGCATTGCCAAAAAATTACAAACAGCGACATCTTTGGTTTTTCTAGAAGAACTACGAAACCGATGTCCGATGGTGTGGTTTGAAAGGTTGGATGTGACGACCGATGTAGCGCGGTGGGCGAAGGTTTCTAATAAGGTTTACAAAGAGGTCTGGTATAGAGTGGTATTTGGCTTCTGCAATCGAACTTGCAGCTTCTGACGACCAATGTGGCGCGGAGGGCGAAGGTCTGCCTGCGACACAGGAGGTTGCGGGTTGGATTCCTGCCTTGGGACAAATGTTTGTATTAGGTATCTACAAATATTTTTTCCAAGTTTCTGGGTGTGCTTTCCATGTATTAAGCATCTCAGTCATCTACTAGCCATTACACAAGCTCTGCTTAGCTTGGGGCTAGATAATGCTGTGTGGAGTTATCTAGTACCCATAACACAAGTTCTGCTTAGCTTGGGCTTGCTTAGCAGTGTCAGTGCGGGGATTGTCCGGCATTATTTGTTTTATTTATTTGCGAATCAGTTTGACGAAACTCCCTGATCCATCCGTCACACAAGTCTAGGCCCTAAGTTGACATAGGTAGGTACATAGTACCATACAGTAACCGTCCAGTTATGCCACATAAAGTTAAGTCGAGCAGTGATATCAGCAGTTTACGACGCGAGGCGATATGCAAGGCGTTACATGCGCCATACCTAGCCTCGTTCACTAACCATGCATTGGTTTGCACACTTCACTTACAAACTATAAAACAGTAGATTTTATGACGCAGGGCACAGCGAAAACTCCGATAAAATAAACTTGAGAACTTTCCCTTGGAGAAGCTTTTCGTAGAAATTGATTTGTACATTTAAACACTTATTATATTTAAGTACTAGCGACCCGCGCCGGCTTCGCACAGTTTTATTATACGTATAAACCTTCCTCTTCAATCACTATCTATTAAAAAAAACCGCTTCAAAATATGTTGCGTAGTTTTAAAGATTTAAGCATTCAAAGGGACATAGGGATATAGGGACAGAAAAAGCGACTTTGTTTTATACTATGTAGTGATAGTGATAAGTAATAAGAATATTATGTTTAATTTTAAGTTAAGCTGTAGTACTGAGCGAAATCGAGCCAAAACGTCATTGATGTGATCATCTAGGTACTTGATAATATTTTATATGTAGGTACTATTTAAATCTAGGAATAGGGCCTTCGGATGAACCTTAAGAGTACCGTACGTAGAAGATAATATAAAACTACATTAAAAAGTAAATCCATAAGTTCGAAAATTAATATCTTACGTCTTGTTAGATTCAGTTACCGTATCAAAATCATTTAAATCTAACAGCGTTATCGCACCTACAAGGGCATTTTGAGCTAAAACGTGTTCAAATTGATTTAAAACATGAAAATTCTCGCTTCATTTACGGTCTACCAGCGGAACGTAAGAAGCGTAACTTATTTGCTTCGTGATAAGTAGATATTTAACAAACTATTAAGCATGCAGGACCTACGGCTAGAAAATATTTTGATAAGATACAATACAATACTAAAATACTTTATTACACTTTACATTTATTTATAATTATGTGTATATATTACGAGAAAATTGCCATTTAGGTGTGCGGACTCTAAAAAACTATATGGTTGGATTTTAAAATCTGATATATACAACATAGTGTTTAAAATTCTGAATAAAGATACAGGTAGCTATATCGCATTCAGTTACAAGATCTAATGACCTGCCGTGGTCGGGCCGGAAGCGAAGACGTGCGACGGTGCGAGTCGTATCCTATTGAATCATAAGAAAGACTAAACATACACTGGTGGCGGTGGCGGTGCGGTACCAATAGGATGCAACCCGCACGCCCTTGCCTCCGACCCGCCACGTCTTCTGTGTGTGGCGGCTTTTACTAGAACTTATATAAGTTTAAAATAGGGCGCTATGGCGCTCAATATAGGCTTATGTCCAGCAATGGACTAATATAGGCTGATGATGATGATATGCAATGGGAATCTAGACTGAAAAACAATTGAACTCACCTATTCTGGAACCAGACTTGAACTACCCGCATATCCAATCCCGTGTCATGCGCAAGTTGCTCCCTCACATGCCGCGCTGGCTTTGGACTGCTGCTATAGGCACTCTTCAGTGTTTCCAGCTGTTTGGCCGTGATGGTGGTCCTCGGCCGTTTGCTGGCCGCGTCGCCGTCCAGGGAGCCCTCGCCACCTGCGCCAGTTGGATCTACTACAGTTGGACTTACTGTTAAAACCCGAGATGGGGTTTTTGGAACAATTTGATAGAATCGGATAATTACATTCAGTCAAAAAAGTATCGGGAATGGATGATTTGTTTATGGTTCCAAATTCAAATTTTTGTTTTTTTTTGTTGTTGTTAGGTTGGCACAACTGTTTGTCATTTTGGCGCGGAGTTTGAGTTGCATCTGTTATTTATATTAAATACAGTGCTGTTTTTAGTTACATCATATCTAGTGTGTATTGCGAATTTCACAATGGACAAAAACATCGAACAAAGAGTTTGTCTTAAGTTCAAGCGCGGATCCAGGGGGGGGGTCATGGGGGTCATGACCCCCCCCTGGGCTGGGTCCAGGACCTAGGTAGACCACTAATAAAAATTGTTGAACATAATGTCTAGATACGTATTTATTTTTGTCACAATATAGATTACGTTTTTTAATCTTTGCGATCAGAATACATTATTTATTTAAATTTTTTTTTTTTTTTTTTTAAAGATGAATACATCTTTATTAACAACGAAAATTACAAGCAAAGGAATAGAAAAATTACAACTAGTATTTACAATTGAAACCATTGGGCTAACTGCAGACGGTTGCAAACAGTCTAAAGGTAGCTCAATTGATCCGTCAATACCAGTCGGAAGCGTCCCCAAGACACTGGCTGCATTACCACGCTGTATGGCAATGCTGATGCGCTGAGCCAGATATTCACCAGCTCTCGGGTCACGCATCGCATCGACCAGACGCTCAGATAATTTTTTAAAAACCCGGAGAGCCTCGGTACCCCACGGACCTAGGGTCTCGAATCCAAGGGGAGCAAATGCGTAGGTTCTGTCGAGACCTGCATATTTGCGCCTCTTGAGATCCTCCGCCAGATCTGCCGCCGCACCAGCCCTAGTGGATGTCCTTGAAAGATGGGAAGGTGCAAGTGTGTCGACGCATGTAGCGTCCCACACAATGGGCCTCCCCAACTCCCATGGGACTAGTGTCATACCGTCGGGCCTCTTGCCAACGTCACGGAACAGACCATTCGGGTCGAGAATAGCTGGTACGTTAGCGCTGACAAAGGCCCGCCGGATGATGTCATTAAGGCTGGCATGACGAGATATCCGACCAGCGACCCTAGTACACGATAATCCGTGATGACCAAGCTGTTCGACTGCAGTACCGCACTGGCATTGATGAGGCGCACAACACCTTGCACCCAACCGAATACATGTTGCGATACGGAAAGTAGCGGGATCCAATAAAGTGCCAGTGTTATAAGAAGGAAGTGCTTGCAGCCAATGTCCTGACTCCCATTTAGAAACGGCTAGGAGACGGGCACGATCTACCGAGCTGGAGCACGTTTGTAACAAACAATTCCGTGTCAACTCACACAAAGGCCCGTCCCATTGCCGTTGGGACGAAAGAGATTTTGGAGGAGCAGCATCGGGGCAAGCACTATGCCAAGCCGTTCTAGCTTCGTCTAAATATGAAATTTTGAAAGAAATTTGTGATCGGACCAAATCAGACGTGTTTAAAATTTTTTCAACTAAAGAACTAGTGCTGTAGACGGAAGATAGGAACGCTGGTAGGGCTACACTGGAAATTTTGCGAATACCTAAGCTCCCAATTTGACAGGCAGGGAGGCCTGCGACCACGCCTTGTCATCCAAATCAATATTCAAAACCGATGATAAAGTATTCTTTATTATGTTGTCTAAGCTTTCCAATAGCTCGCTGTGTTTCCACAGGTGACTACATCTTAAAGAATACGTAAATTTAGGTACAAACAGGCAAAACCGAATAATAGTAAAAGCCATATGGCTGTTAATTTTGAGAAGTCTGTCTGAAGTTTTGTTGAAATTTTGAATTTTCTCATCTACAAATGGCCGAAAAGACTCATCAAGAATTGGTGAACCTAGGAGACGAAGTGAACATTTATCTATAACTGTAATGTTAGGGGCCAAACTGTTAAATTTTGCAATGATGTTGTTTTTGTCTACACAAGAGTCCGAAATAAAAAGCTCGCACTTTGAAAAATTCAATTCTAAACCTATTTGACGAAATTCATCTGTGATGATTTTTAAATCATTAAAAACGGTGTCCACTTCTCCACCTAAAGTTCCGTCATCCAAATACCAAACATTGAGCTTGGATTGAAGACGTTGAATTATTGGATGAATGGCAAGGCTGAATATGGCCGGACCAAGAGGGTCGCCCTGCTGACAGCCAACGGCAGACGAAATAATGTTATTCCGGTAAATTAATTTTGAGGGTGAACCATAGCACTGCCAGAGAAAAGGGTAAATTTCAGGAATTTTATTTTTAATTTCGTTTAGCAGGGCGCCCCAATCTACGGAATTGAAGGCATTTTTGACGTCTACCTTCAGAACTACCTCCCCATAATTTTGATCCAAAAATGTACGAAGGGAATGTACTGCGGCCTCACAGCCGCCTCGCGAACCAAAGCCTAGCTGAATCGGTCGGAAATAGTCGCCTAAATAGTCGGCTTCTTTCCGACAGCAGGCTTTAGCCGCAAGGCGGCGGTAGGTAGTGCCCACGGCTATGGGTCTTATACCGCCATCCTTCTTTTTGAGTGCACAAAGGTTTGCATCATACAAGAGTTCCGTGATCTCGCTGTTGACTCGGCCTGACAACATCAGGTTGATCAAAGACGTCAAGTCTTCCAGAAGGACTTCACCTGCATGGCCAGACCCACCAGATAGTAGATCTTTTAGATGCTGTGGAGACACAGCATCCAGGCCACCGGCAGAGCCACTCTGGAAAGAGAAGACGGCTTTGAGCACATCCTGGCTGGTCGTGCCTACAGCGTCATCACTCTCTTGTGGTGGATCGGGGAGTTGGAGATTGGGCCCTGCGGGTGGATGCTTACTCTCAAGAGAAATGAGAGTCTCATCGTTATTTGGCGCCATCGTGTCATTTGAAAACATTAAACGTGAGGCTCCTTTAATATCACCATCATTGAGTTTACTTTCTACAAGTCTGTAGATAGTAGACTCTGCCAGTGATGTATATGATTTTGAATTTTTGTGTGAGTCCTGATCATCAAAATCAATAGGATGCCCTGCACGTGCAGTGTACCTAACACAATTTTCTTTTATCCTAACAGTGATTGAACTTTTATTCAAAATATCTTTCTTTACATGTAATATTTTGTAAGGAAAAATTAATAGATGCTCCCAAGCTTGCTTAGTGTTTTTTAAAACAGCGTTCCTAATAGCCTCCAAGAGAGAGGAAGCGACAGAGATGCGGGCACCTCGAGGAATGCGTTTAAAAATAGGGGTAGTAGCTTTGTACTCACTCAGAACTTTCCAAAAAGGTGGGGAATCACTCGTGTGATCCGAATTTCGAATAGAAATATCTACCGCTCCTGCAACCGGAGCAGACAGCGGGATTATTGGATCCTTATGGACTCGTTTTTGGTGAATTTTGAGGCCTCTCTGTCCCTTGAAAAAGCGAGCTTGGGGACATTGCGTGCACTCTACAAGAGGCTGGGTAGACACGATGGAATGGATCGCCGTCACATTCCTAAATGTATTTAAATTATTATATTTATGAACGGGTATTTATCGCGTCTAATTACCTATTTTTCCGACGTTTCGACAGGTTTACACTCAAAAATAGGAAAAAATAATTTCAATGGCGTCGCTAGATAAGGCTCATTATTTTACCTTGATTAATCCTTATCAAAATTATTAATTTAAATTCAAAACTGCCTTAATCTCTTTATATTACTTTATGAATTATTAGTAGGTTTTTCAGGTTACCTGTTTTTTCTTTGACCCTGGCTACGAATAACGGACGCACTCTGGGGCTTGACCATCATGTAGCGCAGTTGGAAGTGGAGTTAGAGAACATTAAATGACTGTTCTTGGGTTGTGTTTCCTTAGAGGACACCGTAACCCTAGACTCGGGCCATATTTTCTACTTTCGCGAGTGTGATAAAACATCCCAGAGTGGCGTAGGTATTCTCGTCAATAAGGCCGTCTCTAACAACGTTCAAGAAATCTCCAGGGTGTCGACCAGGGTAGAGTACCTGATCTTTCGGCTATCCAAGCGGTATAGCATGAAGGTAATTCAAGTCTAGGCACCGATCTCGGCACACTCGGATGATGAAGTAGACGATATGTACGAAGACATATTCAAAGCCACAAAGGCTCACTTCAACGTTGTTAAGGGGGACTTTAACGGCAAGGTGGGAATCCAGACTGGTAACACAGCCCAAAAGGAAATGTACATGGCGAAGTCCCAACACTTTGACTAAAAATGAGATCGACTTCATCATGACGGATAGCAAGCACATATTCAGAGATGTCTCAGTGAACAACAGTTTAAATACCGGATCTGATCACCGACTGCTCCGAGGCACTCTGAATATCAACTTAAAGCTTAAAAGAAACCTTCTGATGAAGTCCACGCTCCGACCTAATCCAATCCAAATCATGACGGGCACCGAGAAGTTTCAGCAGCTTCTCGAGGATAGATTTGTTGCTTTGGTACCCACTGAAAACGCTGACGAGAGAGAACCTACACAATCTGGTCGAAACGTTGAGCGATGAGGGGATTAAATTCTGCAGAAAACAGGGTACTGGCAGGAAGTCCAAACTCTCGGATGAGACTCTGGATCTGATGACAAGAAGACGGAAAACCACCCAAGTGACTTCGTCAAAGAGGTCAGACCTAAACAAGCGAATCGCGAAGATGGTACTGCGCGACCTTCGAAGTTCCAAGACACGCCTCATTGAAGAGGCGATAGAGCGAAACCAAAGTATTCACTCAGCAGCTTGGCAGGAGCCACCTGACGAAACTTAAAACGCACGATGGGAGAACCGTTTTATCGAAGCCGGAGATCTTACCCGAGATAGAATATTTCTATGGCCGTTTGTACACTGCACATGCCCCTCGTTCCCGACGAAATGACCATGATTCCACAGCCACCCTGACATGCCACTATACTGACGAACTGTCAGATATCAGTCAAGATGAAATCGTGTTAGCTCTGAGGCAGCTTAAAAATGGAAAATCCCCGGGTGAGGATGGTATTACTTTAGAACTTCGGAAGGAAGGAGGAGCCCCTTTATACAGGAGCTACAGAGCCTCTTCAATACCGTCCTTCCCAGTGGGAGAACTCCTGAGGCGGCGTGGAGCGGGAGTATGGTGGTGCTCTTTTTTAAGAAGGGCGGTAAAACCCTCCTTTAAAACTGCAGACCCATCACACTCCTGAGCCACGTCTATCTAGAGGTATAAGTTGTTCTCCCGAGTGGTGACGAATCAGCCACCAGAATACGTCAGGTTCCGCGGAGGATATGGAACCATAGACCAAATTCACACAATGAGGCAGATTATACAAAAGTCAGAAGAGTATAACCAGTCCCTGTGTCTCGCTTTTGTGGACTATGAGAAGGTCTTAAACTCAATCGAAACTTGGCCTGTTCTGGAATCCTTACAGCGATGCCAAGTAGACTATCGTTATATCGAGGTTCTGAGATGTCTCTACGATGCCGCCACTATGAGTGTCCCAGTACAGCTGTGCGATAACGCTAAAAACACCCAACCCAACCGCCTTCGTAATTTGAAATTGTAAGGAAAGGACGCGCGCGATGGCCATTGAAATGGCTATCGAATGTCAATTTGGATGGGTGGTATATGCGAAATCGCACAGCAGGACCAGTAGTCTAAACCCATCCAATTGCGCAGAGGAGTGAGACAGGGGTATGTCATATATCCGAAACTGTTCACGAGCGCAATTGATATGTTTAAGACGCTGGACTGGAAAGGTAAGGGCATAAACATAGGTAAACGGCAAGCAAATAAATCTCACACCTGCGATTTGTTGATGAGATAGTCTTAATGGCGGAGTCACTAGAGGAGCTGATCAACATGCTGGACGGCCTAGCCTCAGCCTCGCGACTAGTCGCGACGCATTGGTCTTGGCATGAATTTGGATAAAACCAAAGTCATGACCAATGAGGTAATGATCACATTGATCCAAGATGGCTACGCCCATTTCCAAGACCGGTCGTCATAGAAGGCCAACTTCTCGAAATTGTTTCCGTGTTTCCGAGTACACTTACCTTGGGCAGATAGTGCAGTTAGGTAAAAACAATTTTGAGATAGAGATCAAGAGAAGGATTCAGCAGGGCTGGGCAGAGTTTGGAAAAGTACGTCGAGTCTTCTCGTCATCCATACCGCAATGTTTGAAAACGAAAGTTTTTAGTCAGAGCGTCCTACTCGTAATGTACTACGGAGCTGAGACGTTGACACTCACGTTAGGGCTGGTTCACTAGTTCGGTCGCTCAGTGAGCTATGTAAAGAGCTATGCTCAGAGTTTCTCTGAAGGATAGGATTCGTAATGAATACATCCGACAGAGAACCAAAGTTTATCGACATAGCTCAAAGAATTAGCAAGCTGTAGTGGCAGTGGGCCGGCCATATCTAGCGAAGAACGGACAACCGTTGGGGTAGACGTGTTCTTGAGTGGAGACCGCACTTTGGGAAACGTAGTGTAGGACGCCCTCCGGCCAGGTGGGATGACTGTCTGCGAAAGGCTATTGGCAGCAGCTATGGCGCTCATTTGGGGAGGCCTTTGTCTAGCAGTGGACTAATATAGGCTGATGATGATGATGATGACATGACTTGACCATGACTATGTGACCCCCCCCTGGCACCAAAGCTGGATCCGCCCTTGCTTAAGTTTTGCATCTCCAATGGAATTTCGTGTTCGGAGTCACTGAAAATGTTACAGAAGGCTTTCGGTGAATCGACTTTATCAAAAACACGTGCTTATGAGTGGTACAAAGCGTTCAAAAGCGGTCGAGATGTGATGGAAGATTTGCCTCGCTCTGGTAGGCCATCAACGTCTGCAATTGAAGTTAACATCGCAAAAGTGAAGGAAACAGTGACTGAAAATCCTCATTCAACTTTGCGAGAGATAGCCGCCGAACTTTCTGTATCTCACGAGTCGATCCGTACCATTTTAAATAATCACTTGGGTATGAAACATGTTACCGCTCGACTAGTCCCAAAAGACCTGAATTTTCTCCAAAAACTCAATCGCATGAGCCATCATTGTGACCGAATTTTTGACCAAACACTCAACAAATACCATCGAGCAACCATCATATTCACCAGATATGGCTCCGGCCGACTTCTTTCTTTTTCCTAAACTCAAATTACCACTTCGTGGCACCCGTTTTCAATCGGTACAAGACATAAAGGAGAATTCGCGGCGAGAACTGAACGCAATTCCGGAAACAGCGTTTAAAAAATGTTTTGATGATTGGATAATTCGTTGGCGTAAGTGTATCGTTTCTGAAGGAGCATACTTTGAAGGTGATAAAATAAATTTGGATGAATAACAAACATTTTGTGTATTATTGATCTTTTCCCGGTACTTTCTTGACAGAGTAGTATGTTTTAGCAGAAGTATCCATGATTATACGTCAACGCAAACTAAAGAAACTGCTGATATAAAAAATAAAGAACCTAGAGAAACAAATACTCTAATGTAACAGAGATATAGCAAAAACTTAGACATTTTAACTGACGTTTTTATAATAAGTTTCCACGGCTTAGATTTTTAAGAGTTTATTATAATTGTATATTACCTACTATTCATAAAACTAGTAAGTTTATTTAATCATTTATTATATTAATAAAGATATTAACGGAACTGGTATCGCCGCAGTTTCCATGATATAACAAGAGAAATTAAAAGCAGCTTCGTCGGTTAACTTTGTAAGAAAAGAAGTGCGAATCAAATAGTTGAGAGTTTGGATGGCTGCTCAAAATCATCACTGTGCAAATCTTAAGGGGATACCTGTCTTACAGTCGACGTCTGTCGGTTGATATAATAGTGACGATACTCTGAATTGTAATCCAAACTAAAAAATTAAACAAGAAATTCACCCAAAAAAAAGAAAAATGAGAAAAACAGAGAACATTTTTCGCGTAACCCAAGAACCGAGGGATCGTCAAGCTGACGTCGGGGTAATAAGGTCCGGTTTCGAGGCCCCCCGAAAGGGCCGGTAAGAAGTTATAATAGTCCTCCTTTCGATATAATAATGATCATACTATGAACCACCTCAGTGTTCTAAACTAATCTTACCTTTAGCCCTAGCAGCTTCATAATCCGGCTTGCAGACTAACTTTCCATCCTCCATCAGGTAGAACTCGTCCCCTGTGTTCAGGGTCCTGGCACAGGCTGCACAGGCGAAGCAGCGGAGGTGGTAGACGTGGGTTTGAGCCCGGCGGACGACTTGCGTGGGTGGGATCCCTTGTCCGCATCCGGAACACTTGGTACCGAAGCGCCTGGGACAACAACCGCAAAAGCAACAACATTATCAACGTGACATTGTTATACTTTTATATTTTTATGTAACATTGATGTTACATCTTACTGTAACATCCTACTATAACACTGATCTTACATCCTACTGTAACATCCTATCCTAATATAATATTATAAACGTGAAAGTGGTAGACGTGGGTTTGAGCCCGGCAGACGACTTGCGTGGGCGGGATCTCTTGTCCGCAGCCGGAACACTTGATACTGAAGCGCCTAGGACAACAACCGCAAAAGCAACAACATTATCAACGTGACATTGTTATACTTTTACATCCTACAATAACATTGATGTTACATCCTACTGTAACATTGTTATTACATCCTACTATAACACTGTTGTTATATCCTACTGTAACATTAATGTTATATTCTATTGTAACATTAATGTTATATTCTATTGTAACATTGTTGTTACATCCTACTGGACGACTTGCGTGGGTGGGATCCCTTGTCCGCAGCCTGAACACTTGGTGCCGAAGCGCCTGGGACAACAACCGCAAAAGCAACAACATTAAAAACGTGACATTGTTATACTTTTACATTATACTGTAACATTGATGTTACATTTTACTGTAACAATGTTGTTCCATCCTATTGTAACATAGATATTACATCCTACTGTTAGGTACATTGTTGTTGCATCCTACTGTAACATTGTTATTACATCCTACTATAACACTGTTTTTTATAATATAATAAGTTCACGGCTAGACATAGGCCTCCCCTAATGATCGCCATAACGTCTTCAGCTTGCCGCTTCTAGCATTTGCCAGCAGTCGTTCGCAGATCGTCATTCGAGCTGGCCGGAGTGCATCCTACACTACTTTAGCCAAGTCGCGGTATCCACTCAAGAACGTTTATTCCAACGGTTGTCGGACCTCGCGGGATAATGGCCGGCCCACTGCCACTAAGCTTGCTTATTCTTACTTAAGCTATGAGACTCACATACTCCGTTTTTTTTATTTTTTTTACTACTTTTAAGAAAGTATTAAAGAATATTCTACCTATCTTTCTATCTATAATATCAGGGATTAGTATTTCTGTCTGAAACCAAATCAATCTTGTTTTGTGATTGAATCATGAGAATTGGGAAGTTTTTGATACAGTAATAAGATTATCCGATAATGACCGTGATAAATAAAGCTTGTAAGTACTAGTTCGTGAGCGATAATATTAAAGATAATAGATAACAATTACTGTGAACAATATGGTTAAAAGTGTCTTAGCCAGTTGCTTAGTTTCTTAGCATGGCCCTGGCCTTCTCGTCGAATGAAATGAAGGCGGTTTTCCTGGGTTTTCCCAACAAATGCAACGATCGTTTTTTAAACGGCCAGTCATGTCGCAAACTCCACGATGCACGGGCAGATTCCATCATCCAACAATGATCCACCATCGCTGGATCATTTCTCAAATTTACCAAAGTTGTAAATAAATAAAACTATATTTTTTTGAAACCTGTATAAAAAAAGGTTACCAAATGTGTGACACCGCGCAACGACTGTGGACACTGGAAAAACTTTGTTTCGTTTATAGTTATTTTATAATTAAGAATGATGTGTAAGTTTTTGCTCAATAAAGAAAATACAACGAAGAAATATTTGATGGTATTTTGTAAAATTCATTATTTGTCAAGAATGGTGGAAAGTGAGCATTCTAGGTAGGTATAAAGTTGGTCTCAACAGTTGTTGATAATTTTGTTTATTTTTTTGTAAAATCTTGCAACGGTATTCCAATTTGACTCATTATTATTAAACATAATTCAAAAACTACTGGAAAAGTAAAACTAAACTACTGTCGCCTTGACACCTGGGGATCTATCACAATTAAAAATATGCAAATTAAGGATAACTCAAAAACTGATTAGATCTTGATCAAATTAAAATGGACCACACGAAAACAACGAGCTTACAAAAAAAATCATCAAATCTGTCTTCCAAAAAAACATTATGTCATAGCACACTGTTTTAGTATTAGTATTTTTTTTGTTTAATTTTTCTTTACTGTGGTGTGCAATAAAGAGTATTTGTATTGTATTGTATTGTCAATAGAAAACCTGGTCAAGAGCGAATCAGACTCGCGCACGAAGGGTAAACAGCAAAAACATCTTGTCTTTTGTATGGGAGCCCCCTTAAATAATTAGGATTTGTTGTAAGAGCGGCTAATACATAGCGAAATACATAATCTGTGATAATTTCCACTGTCTAACTATCACGGTTCATGAGACAGCCTAGCGACAGACGAACAGACAGACGGACGGAAATCGTAATCTTAGTAATAGGGAATAGTTTTACTCTTTAGGTACGGAACGTTAAAAACATTCCAGTGATTATTTTTTTGAAGTTGGTAGAAAAGGAATAGAATAGAATAGAAAAATCTTTATTATATTTAAACCTACCACACAAAGAAAGAAAACAAAACATAAAAATACTACATACTAAGACTAAGTATAAAGAGCGGCCTTATCGCTAAAAGCGATCTCTTCCAGGCAACCTTGGGATGGACTGGATATCATCACTACATAGTATAAAACATAGTCGCTTTTTCTGTCCCTGTTTCCCTTTGACTGCTTAAATCTTTAAAACTACGCAACGGATTTTGATGCGGTTTTTTTTAATAGAAAGAATGATTCAAGAGGAAGTTTTACACGTATAAAATAAAACTGTGCGAAGCCGGGACGGGTCGCTAGTAGAATAATATATGAATCTTACTTGAAAAAGTCATCCGTGCAGTAGAGCTGGTTGTTCCTCGCGAAGCATTTCCCCGAGAGCATGGAGCGGCATTCCACGCAGCGGAGACATCCAGCGTGCCAGGTCCGGTCAGACACCTTGAGGACGTACCGGTCCACTATCATCTCGTGGCAGCCACCGCATTTCGGGATACTGGCTGCAACAATACCATGCTTGTTGACTGCAAAGTTCTGCAATTGATGAATGTAAAGAAAGCAAGAGTTTTATAAACGAAAGGAATAAAACCGTCTCTTTTAGGGAACTAATAACTCTACATAAAGTATCTACATAATGTAAGTAACGAGGATGAAATTTTGTAGCTGAAGTAAGACTGGTGTAGTGCGATCTGACCAATGACACAGTTCAATCCATTATCTGTTATATAGGGTGGATTTTTGTCTTTTTGTCAGGATATTTATATATTTGTCAGGATATTTATTTTGTTAGGATATTTATGTATTTGTAGATTTTTGTCCTGTCCTTACTGTCCCATAATCTTTACTGAATTGTTTTAGAGAAACCTAGTGCCTAGATAAACCTAACATACTATCAAAAGCATGTGTTTTTCATGTCTATCAATAAATAATTCCTATCTATCTATCTTAACCGTTATTGTTACTGTTTAAGATATTCACAGATTTTAGAAAAAATGCGAGAAAATGGTAATTTTATACAAAAACTTTTTTGATGCTAATCGATCATGTTTCCTATAAAGATCGTCTCAAAATCCATCCTTTTTAGATATTGGATTAAACTGTGCGGTTGGTCAGATCACTGTGATGTAAAACTCTTGCATTTCCTTTCAATATATCATCCACGTACCTTAAGTAGATACGTCTTTAGGTAGAGTTATTATTTTCTGATATATTTCTCTATAACCCTGTATGAAACACACATAACGATGTGTACACATAGTGATGTGCGACGGTAAAAGATGCACTGTTAAGCTGCTTTGTTCCTTTTGTTTGTTCAGGATATAGAAAACTGCTTAAAATGATTATTTTCCCTTTAAATCGCACTGATTGAAACTATGATTCCTACCCACTTCTGCGCTACACAAGTCACTGCTTGATTTGTTTGTCGTATTTTCAAAATCGATACTAAAAATATCAGTAAACAATTGAACATCAATAATCATCATAGAATGAAAAAAACGAAAAACGATTGGTTTCAACGACAGCTCGTCAATAACTGATACGAAACTGATTATGTACCTTATTGTAAAGTAAAAACACACTGTAAAGATAAATGATAATAATCTTATCTTCTTTACAAGATAAGCTACTTATTATGAGCATAACTATTAATTCATAATACATATCTAGTTAACCTTTGGTCTAATTCACATCATTGATTGTACATAACTAACTGAATGTTTTATAAAACGCGTATACACCTACCTAACCTTTAATAAATGACATTTCATGCTTACCTATTGTTTTACTTTTACTTTTTAGGGCTAAGTATAAATTTTCTTCTCCACTGTCGCCTATAAAACTAATTTTTTTTCAATGCAATTGAATAAAACCCTAGATTATTATACCTCGTTAGATAGCTGATGAAACGTAGATATTTTTAAAAACATCTGCCGAAGAATTGCCATAATATTTTTTTTAGATATCCCTTAGAGAAAAATAAACTTTCTAATTTTTTTTTTATTTCTTAACTTTCACTTGTCTACTACGGTCTATTCAATTAACTTATGCACTATTTTAATGATTGACGTCCTAAAGCATCTAATTACACATGTAAAAATGCAATAATAATAATAATAAGATACACAAAACAACCAAAAATAAATTTAACTGCCTAAAAATCGGCAATTTTCAATAAAAAAATTAAAAGTCGAATATCTCGAAAAGGGTTTAGTTTAGGGTAGGGTGTTTCATAGTGAAATATGTCAGGAATGATGGGTACTCCACGCCCTTAACGGATCTAGCACGACTTTTCCTGTAACCCTGTATAATACATCAGTTATATCATATTATAAAACTTACTGTTTGATAAAACGTATATGACATCACAAATTAGATACCTACGTAGAATGCTGTTCTACGTATATATCGCGAAATAATTTAATATCATATGATCGATGTAGTTGCTCTACATCTGTTTAGACAAAGAAGAAAACAATTACTTAGGTACATTAAATATCATTCTACCTATAAAACATAAACTTAAAATGAGGATACCTTGCTCTAGAGAAGCTACCTAGGGCTATTTACCTACGAAAGAGAATTCATTTTGAATTAAATATTTAAATCTAGTACAATAATGTTTAGTTATAGCCCCACATAATTTAGCGCGTTTCAAAACTATAAACTGACTTTCAAACTAAGGCTATTGTCTCCTGAACTAGTTTATACTAGCTCAAGACTCTATGGATACATAGAGATTACTGTACCTGTGTTAACTTATGTCAAATAATTGATTTTTACTTTACTTTACTTAACTTTTGTTATATTATAAAAAAAATTATTAACAACGAAAATTACAAGCAAGGAATAGAAAAATTACAACTAGTATTTACAATTGAAACCATTGAGCTAACTGCAGACGGTTGCAAACAGTCTAAAGGTAGCTCAATTGATCCATGTCAATACCAGTCGGAAGCGTCCCCAAGACACTGGCTGCATTACCATGCTGTATGGCAATGCTGATGCGCTGAGCCAGATATTCACCAGCTCTCGGGTCACGCGTCGCATCGACCAGACGCTCAGATAATTTTTTGATATTTTTATTATAAATGCGAACACCATCAATGTAGTTGAAGTCAGTAAAATAGTCAAAGCTTTCTTTTATTAAGGTTAAACTCAAAAACTACTGGGCAATTCTTCATCTAATTTCTAAGAGACCACTTGAAACTACAGTTTTCAAATAAAGTAAAGAAACATCAAAAAAGGTTCACTCAGAAAAAAGTCCTGTAAAAAAATACAATAAGTAAGAACATTCGAATTGAGAACACACGAAAGGCTCCAGCTTTCAAGAAGAATCATCAAAATAGGTTGACATACAAAACCACAGATAAAAAAGAAAAACATTCGAATTAAGAACCTCCTTTTTGGAATACGTTTGAAAGAAACACAATTGATGGCAGCTTATGAGAATAAAGCCTCTTTAAGCACACACACTCACAACTTTACGTACATAGGAACACTTCCGGAAGGTGTTCCAATTGGATCGGTGGAACGCGCATGTCCTGAAGACTTTCCTCAGGGTACATCATGGTGCCCAGCATTGCACGACCGCCCCGGACAACAGCCACGGGTACACTGCCGCCACCCCGCATAACTACCCCAACCCTCTTATCAGAGGCTAACACCCATTGGCTGTAAACGGCAGTCTGATAACAGCAAACACGCCCCTTGACCAATAACGTGAGGGTACACCCATCAATCGATTCTGAAGAAATTTTCGCAGCATTTTCATCCGATATTGAATGGTTTACAGTGTTGAAGTGTTTACAGATGGGCATCGCTTACACGGCGTTCTTTTCCTTTTCGAAGATTTGCATAGCTAAAGATTTGGGGTTGCTTTTTATGAAGAGGCAAATAAAAGCTTTTACTGTAGGAGGTTTTCAAATGCGTTTTTTTGCGTGCGTTATTAATTAGTGTGCAAAACCGTTCCCACATATGTTCGTACTTGTAAAAATGTTACATTTAATTGAATAAAGTAAAGCAAAATGTGATCGGCCTAATAATGTAAAAATGTGAAAACCTGGTTTACATGATGATGTATTAATTTTACTAATCAATAAGCGTTATCATTAAGTACAAAATCTATTTTATTATCATCATCATCAACCTATTTAAGACCACAGCTGGACTTATGCCTCCCCTAATGAGCGCCATAGCACCCTGTCTACAGATTATTACAATATGCAGTATCCTCCAGCAGTCTTAAGCAAATCGTCTTCCCAACGGTCCGGTAGGCTTCTACACTACGTTTGCCGAATTAGTTAGAGAACGTTAGTTTAATGTTTCAATATTGTAGAAAAGATGTTAAGGTCGGTAACCTATTACTTATATGCATAAATATTCTTTTCTATTCTGTGCAAACATCTGCCATATCATGCCTGGAAGAGATCGCTGTAAGCCGTAAGACCGCCATTTGTGCCACTATATTTAATAAGTATTAAGTTATTGATCTTTTATCATGTTTTAATGATGCAATAAAGATATATTCATTCATTCGTTCATTCTTTCATTAACCTCTGACTAAATCCTAAACACTACTCAAAAAAAAAACTCTAGAGTAGGTAACTATAACCTATAACTTTTCATTGGATACAACACCACTTCCAGTTTAATTACTAAAAGGCTCGGCTACTTCTCAGCTAAGTTTCATTGTTCACCATACCAAAAAAAGCAACATATGTAAGTAAACCAATATCCAAAACACAGAGTAAGACTTTCCCATAAAAAGCAAACTCGGTACGCCTAGTATACAGTTTAATTGCGTAAAAAGTTTTTGAGAACTTGATAGATATTCATTTCTATCTCGCTTACACGTAAAAAAAACAATGAGATACAAATTCAGGTATTCCGTGAAAATTGACTGTGTCGAATTTCTCAACACAATTCGAAAATCAAAATCGATTTCGTAAAAAAATTTAGTAGCCTACGGGCTTGAAATTATTCCGCCGTTTTCAAACTAAGAAACTTTTATTGTCATCCTCATTAATATTATAAACGCGAACATTTTGTGACTTTGTATGTTTGTTTTCTCTTTCACGCAAAAGCTTGAATAGGCAGAAATTTCGAAAAGACGTATAGTTCTAGTAAGTTCTAGCCGTGAAAAGAAACATTGGCTTCTTTTCATCCCTTATGTCCCCGTGGAACAAAAATAGCGTTGAATGTTTGTGAGAAAAGTTTCTCTTAAAACAAAGCTGGCGAAGCCGAAGGCAGATACTAGTCTTCACGAATGCACAACCAGTAATAAGGACTCGAGTCTAGTAGGTGGTCAAGCGTGACCTTCTCGATAAATTATACAAGTGAATGCGAGGGCACACCCGTGCAGTTTTACGACACATAAATCAATACCCGCCGTGTAGCACTACCCTAAACCAGGGCCAGGTTACGACGGACGTGCTACTATACTGCGAAATCATATTTCCTAAGGTTAATGGGTCAGACGGACTATTTATTTCTGAAAACCTATAAAACTCTTATTTTTATTCTCCTGATTGAATTATCTGCTAACGGAAAAAACAAATGGGACGAACTTAAATGATCAAAATGAATAAACGTAGGAATTTATAGGAAAATAGAGTTGTGCCGAATTCACACATATAGGTTTCATTTTCCGGATAAAAGGAAAGAAACAAACGAACACGATATAAGTGACTTTAATTCCAATTTCTTATCAGTAGTTTTGGCGTGAAAAGGTAGGTAACACATTTCCATTGATCTATCGAAATTTAGCATTTCATTTTATAATTTAACTTAGATGGATTTTCCGATGGACCATTGTTGTAGTCTGAAATAAAGATTTTATAATAATACTAGCGACTCGCCCCGGCTCCGCACGGTTTTATTATAAGTATATAAACCTTCCTCTTGAATCACTCTATCTATTAAAAAACCGCATCAAAATCCGTTGCGTAGTTTTAAAGATTAAAGCGTTCAAAGGGACATAATGACATAGGGACAGAGAAAGCGACTTTATTTTATACTATGTAATGATACTCACTTTAACGCGAAAGTTTGTATGTTTGTTATTCTTTCACGCAAAAACTACTGAACGGATCGGGCTGAATTTTTTATACATAGAACTGAAATAAAAAATAGGCTCTTCAACACATAAATTAGTTCCCATGGGATAGAAATACACAATAAAACTTGAAACGTTTCCATAGAAACAACTTGTGTGAATCCGCGGGCAGATACTAGTTAGTTGGTAATATTCTTTGTGTCATGCATGACCTAGTACATACGACTATGATAGTAGCTATGAACTGTGAGAACATTCCAAAAACACTTCTGTTCGAAACGCCAGCCGGTAGCATTAAGTTTCACGATAGGGGCGCGACGGTCGCGTGCGTGGTCCCCGGGGCATCGGCGCGTGCGCAGTAATTGACGGTTACCGCTAAGCATTGCTCGAGCTTCTTTCCCTACCCTCAACAATAAGTGGACGGTTTAACAGTATCTACACTTTATTGTGAACTAGCGATCCGCCCCGGCTTCGCACGGTTTTATTATACGTATAAACCTTCCTCATGAATCACTTTATCTATTTAAAAAAAACAACCGCATCAAAATCCATTGCGTAGTTTTAAAGATTTAAGCGTACAAAGGGGCATAGGAATATAGGGACATAGGGACTGAGAAAGCGACTTTGTTTTATAATATGTTGATGAAAGCAGCAAAAAAAATAAGTTGTTAAGTATACTAAACGCGCGACTTCCTACCATGTGTGATTGGCAGGTAGATATAGCCATAGGCATTATGCCCACCTTTGTATACATTTTTTAAACCGTGTGCAGTGTATTTAGATGTATTTATATATCTACAACGAAAATTACAATCAAGAAATAGAGAAAATAAAACTAGTATATATCTACACTTGAAATAATTGAGCTAACTGCAAACGTTTTCAACATTCTAAAGGTAGCTCAATTGATACTGTCAATACCAGTAGGAAGCAATTAGTAAATAAAAGCTACCTACTCAAACTTCAAAACACCTAAATCACTGGAAATATCCCGTTCAATTAGTTATAGTGCCTGGGGTTAGATGATGCTGTGTGGATTGTCCAGGATTTATTTATTAACAAGCGGAGAGAAGACCTTGCCTTCTGGTC
This sequence comes from Eupithecia centaureata, assembly GCA_944547425.1. NCBI lineage: Eukaryota > Metazoa > Arthropoda > Insecta > Lepidoptera > Geometridae > Eupithecia > Eupithecia centaureata. Next base: position 5,815,025 of record OX155694.1, read on the forward strand.
CCTTCAGTATATTGTGTATGTTGCAAATCTGCTCATCGGATGCGACAGCCGTGCTTTGGCTCGGAAATGCCAAGGCAAGTGCTTCCTTCAAAGGGTAGATTTACAAACCCAAGGGCAGCGCTTAGATCGCAACGAAATATTTATTTTGAATAATAAATTATTGGAAGTTTATAAGTATTCACATATACAGGGTGTCCCATAATGAGTGGATAACCTGAAAGGTGCTTATGCGCCAAATCAAGGCCAATCAGAAACACTTTTTATTTTTTTTCTAACTTGACCCGTTCGGAAAATATTTAATATTTAGTAAATTTGGAAAAATTTGTACCTTTGTTCACATTTTTGGACTTTGTGCCTACAATTTCAATATTTTTTTAATTTTAATTTTTGGAATATACTAAAAAAAAACAGCTTTTTTGAACACCGTAAGAAATATTTTGGTAACTAGAACCAGTAATTTTCAAGGCAGGTTTAAAGTAGAAAATTTTAATTTTTCATATTATTATGCAAAGTTTGAGCTGCTGTGGTTAAAAAAAAAATAAAGAAACCTAAGATGCCAGGTACTTTAAAAACATGTCCATTTCAAGAGCATCCCAAAATGATAATAAACGTTGAATTTTTGTAGGGTAAAAAACTGAGATATTGCTACTTTTGTGCCAAAAGGGGCCAATGCTACTAAAAATAATATTGAACTAACATATCAAAAAAATATCTTTTTCGCCATTCTCGTTCTAAAACGTTACTTTGCTACTTAAAAACAGTGAGTGAAATCTCAACATCCATACAGCAATGTTGGAAAACGAAAATTGTCAATCAGTGAGTCCTACCCTACCCCTGATGACCTACGGAGCTGAGACGTGGACACTCACGGTAGGGCTGCTCCACCAGTTCAAAGTCGCTCAGCGAGCTATGGAAAGAGCTATGCTCGGAGTTTCTCTGAAGGATAGGATTCGTAATGAATACATCCGACAGAGAACCAAAGTTATCGACATAGCTCAAAGAATTAGCAAGCTGAAGTGGCAGACGGCCGGCTATATCTCATGAAGAACCGACAACCGTTGGGGTAAACGTGTTCTTCAGTGGAGACCGCGACTTGGCAAACGTAGTGTAGAACGACCTCCGGCCAGGTAGGATGACGATCTGCGAAAGCCTGCTGGCAGATGCTGGATGCGTCAAGCTGAAGACAGGGCGCTATGGCGCTCATTAGGGGAGACTTATGTCCAGCAGTGGACTAATATGGGTTAATTTTTTCCGCATCGTTTTAGACTCGACTTTGAAGTTATTTTAAGTTATAATAAATGAAATTAAATTAAGTTATAGTATTTAGGGAATAGGTTTTTTGTACACCAGTTCCTTCAAGTTGCCCCAGTAAAAGAAATCCAATGGGTTCAAGTCCAGCTACCGCGCTGGCCACTGGGAAGCGCCACCACGCGTAACCCATCTGTTTGGATACGCTCAATAACGCCGTTCCTGAACGGCTTAGTGTACTGGACACCCGTCATTCTGTAGTTTGAATGCAGTTGGAATCTTCTTTCCAAATTCATACCACCAAATTCGTACTCATAACACAAACTCTCTTTACTTTCGGCTAGATTGTTATTTATTATTTATCAAAATATTTCCTATTTTCCAGCATGAATCAGCAAAAATAGATTTCCCTCACTATTTTTAAGAAGTAAAGTAACCATTTTAGAACGAGTAAGGCGAAAAAGATATTTTATTGATGTGTTGGTTCAATATTATTTTTAGTAGCTTTGGCCCCTTTGGACACAAAAGTAGCAATATCTCAGTTTTTTACCCTACAAAATTTCAACGTTTATTATCATTTTAGGATGCTCTTGAAATGGACATGTTTTTAAAGTACCTGGCATCTTAGGTTTCCTTATCTTTTTTTTTAACCACAGCAGCTCAAACCTTGCATAAAAATGTGAAAAATTATAATTCTCTACTTTAAACCTGCCTTGAAAATTACTGGTTCTAGTTACCAAAATATTTCTTACGGTGTTCAAAAAAGCTGTTTTTTTAGTATATTCTAAAAATTAAAATTAAAAAATTATTAAAATTGTAGGCACAAAGTCCAAAAATGTGAACAAAGGTACAAATTTTTCAAAATTTACAAAATACTAAATATTTTCCGAACGGGTCAAGTTAGAAAAAAATTAAAAAGTGTTTCTGATTGGCCTTGACTTCGCGCATAAGCACCTTTCAGGTTATCCACTCATTATTGGACACCCTGTATATCTTTCTTTTTTTAGGCGCTACACTTGAAAACGTCTGGACAGATTTTGGTATTAAATGTTCCGAAAGTTGGATATTTAAAAAAATTAAAAAAAATTCTCATTATTTTAAGAGACCTAACTAAGAGAGTTTTATTTCGTTTCTATTTTTGATGATTGTATTTTTTGTTGTTAAAAAGGTGTGTGATTGTACGTTGATTGAGTGATTGTAAATAATTTGTAATAATTTTGTGATACATAATGTATTGGAACTAAAGATTTATTGTACCGACATCCCAATAGTAAAGGCAGATAAATTATTTATAGTTTCATAACCAAGAAAAACTGTATACGAAGTTATCCAAACGATCATCGTGTTTGATAAATTTGTAGAGCTCTGTCAACGCGTGTCTATCTAACAAAGGTATCATATTTCTATGGGAAACTGGAATTACGTGGTCCGATCAAAGATGTAGGTACATAGATGTTGACAAATATTTGCTTAGTAAGTTGATATTGTATGGATGATCATGATGTTCTTTTAATTATTGAGGAGTAAGCTGTACCTAGGTAGTTATGCATCCAGCTGGTAGAGACATCGTAACATTAAATGCATAAAGTGCATGCTTGCACTATTGGGCGGGCTCTACCACGAATGCTTATCGCCTCGCCGTTCGCCCACGCGCGTCTGGGACGTGACGATGGTACTTAGGACTTAAGTTTGATTTAATTAATTCGTCATTCGTATTGAGATTAAACACGCTCATAGACGTCTCTTTGTAAAAGTGATTTTTATTGTCAATTCCAATAGATTTCCTTTAAACTTAGTTTTTAAAAACATTGACAACGTTCCCGAATCCTTTACTGGCGCAGCCGGGGCAGATTTCCCGAGTTTTCCGTGTGGTTTTCCGCGAGTTTCCGCGAATTTTCCGACGGATCGGATCTGTTCGAACCAAATAAATTTGTGAAGGTCCTGGGAGGCGAACAAGCATGTCGGTGACTGGCTGGTGAGTAGAATTTTCGCCATCCTTTCCTACCCTGTGTGCTTTGTGTTTTGTTATTCTTGGAATCGAACTTCTTCCATTATAACGTTTTCTGGTTCCTATTGTAGGGATTTTAGAATAAGTAGAGTTAAGTAAACTGCTCTATAAACATAAGAATAAAAAAATTAGTAAACATATTGTAAATTTAGTAAAAATAGAGTAAAAAATAATAAATAAAAATGACTACGATAAAAGCTATTCCAAAGGAATTAATGTGTATAATCCCATTGTTTAATGGAAATAAACGGCACTTAAATCTATTTCTTAAAAAATGTGATTATGTGGTCGAAAAGTTTCATGGTGAACAAGAGCAAAACACTTACGTTTTGCACTCGATAACGAGTAAGCTAACTGACGAAGCCGCTGCCTTAGCAAGCGAACGAAACGATGTAGACACTTATGAAAAACTGAAAAATCTTTTGGTACAACATTTTGGTGATCCTAGAAGTGAAGAATGTTTAGCGATAGAGTTAGAGACTTTAAAAATGAAACAAGGGGAAAGCTATCAAGACTTTTGCAATCGCATTCAGACAGTTAGGTCGATACTTATATCGAAGGTGAATCAGACAAACAATCTTACTATGGCGAGTAGAACTGAAATCTATAATAATAAGGCGCTTAACGTTTTCCTGTACAACCTGCCTGAAAATGTATTAAGACCAGTTAGAATGAAAAACCCACATACGTTAGAAAAAGCATTAGAGTATGTGTTGGAGGAAGTGAACTTCTATGAACAGTATACGCGCAGAAGTCAAATGCTTAAGAATCAGCTTGCACCTGCAGCAACACCTGCACTTAACAAGTTCAATTCTCCCACGCAGAACGTACCCTTTCAGCCGAATGGTTTTAGACCAACCCTCGCCCCTATGGCTACTCCTCGTTTTAACTTCGGGATTCCAGGAAACATGCAGTACAGGCAACCCGCGGCGACTCAGTTTGCCCCTCAGGCTCCAACGGGTTATAGGCCTCAGTTAATGCAACCACAACAATTCGGTTTTCAAACTCAAAATTTAAGGCCGCAACAATTTGGCTACCGACTTCAAACTAATCAAGGTCAATTTGGTTATCGGCCTCAATTCAATCAAAATCAATTTGGTTATCGACCTCAGTTAAATCAGTTCGGTTACAAGCCTCCCAATGCAAAACCTTTTGACACGGATATTTCAATGAGGACTGCAGCAGCTCCTCCTAAACCACAGATGCCGGCTGCGACTCAACAACCTCAAGGGTTTCGCCTAAATGAGTTAGAGTTAGGCGATTTTTACGGATATGACTGGTATGGATACGGATATGAAAATGTCGAAGATAATGCAGGATATTATAACGACTTTGATTGTGTAAACTATTTTGAACCGCAAATGGATGTGAATGTTTGGAATGAACAGCAGATTAGCCTTCCCGAATCTGCCCAATTGGAAAATGCGCAAAAACAGAACACTGAAAATTTTTCAGTAGCAGCCTCGAAAGAGGATGTGAAATGATAAAAATTAATTGCGATACAAAAATAAATCTCCCATACATATACTTACCTGAAATTGATGGTAAATTTATGATCGATACTGGCAGCACACGTTCTTTTATAAGTCCAGCGAAAGCATACCAATTTTTTGGCAATTATATTAGAGGGGAAGTATTCACAGTTATAAGTACACACGCATCGAGCAACCATAACGAGGTCATTGAAATCCATTTAATGCCTTCGTTTAGTAGCTACAATTATCATAAATTTTATGTGTATGATGTAGATACCAAGTATGACGGATTAATAGGCAATGACTTGTTAATGCAACTGGAAGCTGTAATTGATTTAAAAAATAACAGTCTCAGGACTAAGACAGTAGAACTGCCGATAATGAGATGTATGGGAAATCACGTTATTGAATTGAACCCGCGATCTGAGCAACGCGTGAAAATGCCCACAAACTTGTATTCTGGCACTGCAATTCTAAATTATAAACAATTTTGTGATGGCATAAGAATGCCAGACGCAATCGTTAAATGCGAAAAAGGGTATGCTACCACAATTATTCAAAACACGACCGACAAATTGAGGAAATTAGTAGTAACAGGTCCATTTGAGGTTGAAGAATTTCCCAATAATGACATCGTTGGTGTGAACTGTCTTAATGATGTAGAAATGAAAGATTTGAAAATAGAGGAAATTTTAAAAGAAAATTTGACAAGAATCAGGATTGACCACATGAATGAAGAGGAAATAAAATGTATTTCTGAATTATGTTATGAATACAAGGACATATTTTATAGTGATAAGCTTCCTTTAAGCTTCACAAATCAGGTAAAACACGTTATTCGAACGAAAAATGAAGATCCAATTTATGTTAGACCGTATAGACAACCTCCTGTTCAGACACAAGAAATTAAATCACAGGTAGAGAAGCTTTTACAAAATAATGTAATTCAGGAATCACATTCGCCTTGGAATGCTCCTGTTCACTTAGTACCAAAAAAAATGGACGCATCAGGTGAACAGAAATTTCGTATGGTCATTGACTATAGACGTTTAAACGAGATAACAACAGATGATAAGTACCCTTTGCCTAATATCACTGACTTGTTTGATAAGCTAGGCAAAGCTAAGTATTTTAGTACTCTTGATTTGGCGAACGGTTACCACCAGATAGAGATCAATGAGGAAGATAGGCAGAAAACAGCCTTCAGCACGGAAGCGGGACACTATGAATTCTTAAGGATGCCTTTTGGCCTAAAAACAGCTCCCGCGACCTTTCAGAGAGCCATGGATAACATACTTAGGGGGTTGCAAGGATTACATTGCCTTGTGTATATGGATGATATCATTATTTACAGTACCAGTATGCAGGAACACATCAGAGATTTAAAATCTATCTTTGACAGACTGAGACAAGCTAATTTAAAGGTTCAGCTAGACAAGTCTGAGTTTCTAAGGAAGGAAGTACTGTATTTGGGACATACGATTACAGATCAGGGCCTTAAGCCCAATGATGATAAAATTAAAGCAATTTTAGAGTATCCGCTGCCAAAAACTGTCACAGAGATTAAGAGTTTTCTTGGTCTTATTGGCTATTATCGACGATTCATTAAAGATTTTGCTAAAATTACAAAACCATTGACCAATTGTCTCAAAAAACGGAATAGTATCGTCATTGATCAAAAATATTTGGATGCTTTCCATCAATGTAAGGAACTTCTTACGCACGCACCCTTACTACAGTATCCAGATCCATCAAAACCTTACATACTTACGACAGACGCATCCGCGGTAGCTCTGGGCGCAGTGCTATCGCAAGGAACTGTAGGTACTGATTTACCTGTTGCATATGCAAGTAGGACATTGAGTGAGACTGAAATGCGTTACAGCACCATTGAACGTGAGCTTTTGGCTGTTATTTGGGCAATCAAACATTTTAGGCCATACCTTTACGGCAATAAATTCACCATTTATACCGACCATCGACCTCTAGCTTGGCTAGATTCTATTAAAGAACCAAATAGTAAATTGACACGTTGGCGATTACGCTTATTAGAATATGACTATACAACGAAGTACAAGGATGGTAAACAAAACACGAATGCTGATGCTCTATCGCGTATTAAAGTAAATGCGTTAGATGGGTTAGATGTGTTGGATGATTCATCTTCAAATGAATCTATGAAGGTACAATTAGATGAAAAAGAACAAAAATTACAAAAACATCTTAAGGAAATTACGAATAAAATTGTAAATTTGGCCAAAGACGATGATGATTATGAAAAACCTATAGAGACGATTGTCTTGTCAGATGAATCTGACACAGAAGAAGGGCGTAATATTGACGAATTAGAACCTACCTATCCACTTCCACCTCTATCACATAGTTCAGAAGGAACAATCCATTCAGCTGCAGACCTAGAGTCTAATGGGATTCCTATTTTAAAAGAAGCTGTGGATACTAAACCTAATCAAATACTTATTTTTACTTGGCCTAGAAAAGAAATTAATGTAAAAGTTTTAAGTAGAGAACATCAAAAGGTTATAGAAGCATTTTTGCCATTAAATAGTGAGGAATTGATAAATCAGTTCCTTAAAGAATACATTAAACCTAAAACTAAATACTTTATTTATTTTGAAGACAAACAGCACCGAAAAGAATTTAACGCAGTTATTATTAGGTTATTCAAAAAGGGTACCGTAGAGTTCTATGAATGCACGGAAAGAGTTATAGTCGTAGAAGATGAAAACGAGCAGAAAGCTATAGTATTGCAACATCATGCAGGGAAAACTTGCCACAGAGGCATAAAGGAAACGGTTATGAGAATAAAAAGAAATTATTACTGGAATAGAATACAAGAAATAACAGCAGCCGTCATAAATGGTTGTGATGCTTGTAAAAAAATGAAATATGACAGAAAACCTATTAAACCAACTATAGAACTAACTCAAACTCAGTCATCTCCATTTCAGGAAATATTTATCGATATATTTTCTATTGAAAATAGATCTTACTTGACTTTAGTTGATGCTTTTAGTAAACTAGGTCAGGCTATTGAGATAGAAAATAAATCAACACCAGAAGTAGTACGTGCGTTAATTAAATACTTTTCAATGTACGGCGTCCCGATTAAGATCAGTAGTGACCCAGGATCCGAGTTCAACAATAATTTGATGAAAGAATTAGCTGAAATGTATAAAATTGAATTACATATTTCCACTCCAAATAATCCAAATTCAACTGGTATCGTTGAGCGTTTTCACTCCACAATAATAGAAATTTATAGACTAGCAAAATACGAACAGAAATGTACTGACGCAGCTTCTATAATGACGTATGCAATAATGGCCTACAATAATACTATACATTCAGCAACTGAATTAACACCATTCGAAATAGTTTTCGGACACACAGATTCTAGTAAATTATTCGATGGAGAGTTTGAAAAATCGTACATGCAGCAATTACTTAAAGATCATGCGAAGCGAACTAAATATCTATATCAGTATATTTCAGATAAATTGGTAGAGCGAAAAGAGAAAATTAGGGAAAAAAGATTAGGAGAACAGGTTGAATTAGAGCCAGGAGATATAGTTTATACAAAAGATATAAATACAAGAAAAAGCAAGGACAAAGCGAGATACAAGAAGGCAGTTGTTAAATCGAGAGTAGAACGAAATGTAGCGTCAGTCAAAATAGATCATAAAGATTCAAGGGTCCCTATTAAAAATGTGAAACGCCCTTCACAGGTGGTGTTTGGTCGTACTGACCCTACTTCCCCAAAGCCGGGCATTTCATCTGCAAAAGATTGAAAACAATCCAGGTATTTTACCTGTGAAAGAAGGACAAGCGTTCAGGCAAACAGATAAGTGGATTATTGTTAAGTCTTTAGATCTAAGCGGGTAAGGTAGTAATTTGGATTTTCACATATTGAAATTCAACGAGTTCATTAGTTTAGTAGATAGTCATAAAGCTTTTACCCATGAATTTTTGGGTATAAAAACACAAGTAGAGTATATCCGGAACACAACTGTTGTGAAATTCCGACAGTTAGTTCCTTTGTATAGGTATAAGCGCGGTTTAGTAAATCCCCTTGGGTCACTTATTAAAGCTGTTTCAGGTAATCTAGATAACGAAGATGCTATTCGATATGATTCATTAATTTCACGAATTAGTTCAAAAGAAATGGCTACCGAGAAAAGAATAACGATGATCACCAGAATGTTGGACAATTTCACAAATAGTACAGAAACCTTACAAGAAAACATAATTATATTGGATAAACGATTTAAAGTTATTGAAGAATTGATAAAACTACAAAATTTTAAGGAAAACACCTGTCTCTATCTGACTTATGTATCAAGTATGTTCGATATGTTTATAAGTATGTTTAGAACTATGTATGTAGAGTTGAACGAGATAGAGACAGCGTTGGCATTCAGTAAAGTGTCTGTACTACATCAATCAATCGTAAATTCTACAGAGCTTCTGTTATTGTTAAAAGAAATCGAAAATGTACACCAATTGATTTATAAGGTAAACGAAAGCAATTTATTAAAATTAGAAAGGGTTATTGAAGTAAAAGCTTATGTAAAACTAAACCAGATAACGTTCATATTGGAAGTTCCATTAGTTGATAAAAATTCTTACGATTATTTTAAGATCTATTCATTACCTATTTTTCAAAATTCCTTGAATAAAACTATAGTTGTTTTTCCTGAATTTCCTTACCTTTTGGCGAAAGATTCGAAATACCTACCTGTCTCAAAACCATGCGAGAAAATTGCTGAAAGCAACAAATTCCTCTGTCGTGATATGATGCAGTTTCCGATCCTTACCTGTGCAGAGCAGCTCCTAGAGTTTCAGTCGGACCCCAACCTGTGTGTACCACATGCTGTTGACATCGAGGATATTAAGGTCCAGAGGATTGGCATAGACGTCTGGATTGTATTTACACAGAAACCAACAGTTTTGGTTGAAAAATGTCATCATGAGAATAGTAGAGAATCTCTACATGGTACTTTCATTTTAACTACTTCAGAAAACTGTGAAGCTAAATTGGATGAGCTGAAATTGGGTTATAACAAGATGTTTGCCGGAAACCTTCAGTATAAAATAACACCGATTGTAACCTTTCCGAAATTGAAATCAACAAACATAAGTTCATTGCCCACGGTCAATATAAAGAACATCGATTTGGAAGAAATGAAGCATTTTTCACGTATCCTAAAACTACAGGAAAATGAGATCAGTGAAAGTGAAAGTGAAATTAGTGTCGTAAACACTCAAAGCATTAGTGTAGGAACCATTTTATTGTACTTAATTTTAATAGTTTTTATCATGTGTCTTATACTTTATCGTTATGTTTTGAAGCGAAATGATCGGATCAAAGCTTCCGCAAGACCCGATAATTTCGCACTTGAGGAGGGAGGAGTTATGCATCCAGCTGGTAGAGACATCGTAACATTAAATGCATAAAGTGCATGCTTGCACTATTGGGCGGGCTCTACCACGAATGCTTATCGCCTCGCCGTTCGCCCACGCGCGTCTGGGACGTGACGATGGTACTTAGGACTTAAGTTTGATTTAATTAATTCGTCATTCGTATTGAGATTAAACACGCTCATAGACGTCTCTTTGTAAAAGTGATTTTTATTGTCAATTCCAATAGATTTCCTTTAAACTTAGTTTTTAAAAACATTGACAACGTTCCCGAATCCTTTACTAGGTACTTTACGTTGAGCAATGTAATCGTAACATAAAGTAAAAACAATAGTGCTTTTTATAAGAAATATTATTATAATATTATTCATAATTCTGTGATTATAATAGTAAAGTACCAATGATTTAGAAGAGTAATTTCTAATTATACGTATTAATGGTTAAAAGGCGGTTCCGAGATCAAGTCATAATGTAATATTTTATGAAAAAAGGTAATCGTATATTTCTAACTTAAAATATAGGTTATATTGAGTTCACAGGATTGAACTAGCCTAAGATTTATTACTGGACCCAAAGCTTCTCCTAATAATTAAACACACATTATGCCTCAAATAAACGTTATGTATTTTTTTTATTTACTAATTTCTGTTGGTAGCCTGTTAGAATTTTGTAAGAGAATGGCTTTACAAAGTTTAAAATAGTCACGTGTCTATTCAAAGGCTACCTAGAATAAATTGCTCTTAGCGATATGGCCGCCTATATTATGCAACTTGTTATATGTTTGTTCTGTTTTTCTTTGTTTGGTGTGCAATAAAGAGTATCGTAGCTGTGGTTATATTCACAAATAATCGTCGATATTATGTCCTATCTCAGTCCAAAAACTAAAATGTTCAACCCAAACAAATAAATCACATTTTAAACTCAATTACTAGAGTGCATTAAACAACATGAGAGCGAATAATTTTATAAGCGTGTTCAACCGTGTCGGTTTATCCTACTGTAGAATACACGAATGTTGCTAACGCCGCTATAATTTGATAATTTCTGCTTTATCTGATTATGGCAGAACCGAAAAATTATATCATTTCGTAATTGGGTTAAAACGCAATTTAGAGGAGCGCACCGCAGGCGGCACACGCCAAGGGCTTAGGGAAGGGTGTAGGGTGAGCGTAGCTAGAAACTTCTTTTGTGCCACCCGATACCTACTTGATGTCAACTAGTTGGCCCTTAAACTTTTCCGTGTAAAATAATTCTTTACTACGCTTAAAGGAAATAAAGTACTTTGAGTTTGAGTTCATTTGGTATCGGCATATATGTATAATTCAATCAGAAATAAAAACTGTTTTTCATTAGACTTACAAAATTAGGAATAAGACAATTCAAATTATAACTAAAGATTTAATTGTAATTTAAAATAATAGAAAAGTTAATAAAAAGTGTCTTGGGGACGCTTCCGACTGGTATTGACATGGATCAATTGAGCTACCTTTAGACTGTTTGCAACCGTCTGCAAGCTGTCGTCTGTTAGCTCAATGGTTTCAATTGTAAATACTAGTTGTAATTTTTCTATTCCTTGCTTGTAATTTTCGTTGTTAATAAAATTGATTTTCTCTTTATTTAAATTTTTTGTCTAATTTAGTCAAGAAATCTTTATAGAAACAAAGAAGAAATTAAACCTAAAGAACATAATCAATATCTACCTAATGATTTACAAAAGAATAGACTCAATTTGATTACAATTTGAACAGTCGAGCTACCTGCACACTGTTACAAACAATCGAGTGATAAGCAATATAAAGTTAAAACGAAACGAAAAATTATTTAAAGTTCTAAAAGATTTGTTATAATATTTTTTAATATTTTTGATATTAAATATCTACTCTAAAAAAGGCATGCCTTAAAAACTTTCTGAAAAGATGATTTTTTGTACCGCTATAAAATAACGATTTTATTATTATGAGGTCATTATATGAAGGTCACGAAAAAGTTGGAAACACACACTCTGCACCCAACACTTTATTACGTGAAGTGTTGGTAATGTAATTCTGGTCATAGAACATTGATACGATTACATTCTACTCAACACGCATCACGTTTTGTCGGGTCGCGTGTCATTTCAATAGTGTGTAGAGCTCAGATAGAGCAAAGCTGCATGTGTCTTGCGATACCATTAATAAAGGCGCAATAAGAAAGTCAACGATTTAGTCAACTAGACTTTTTTGTTGACTTAATCGTTTTTATTTTAACATTTAATTGTTCATTATATCCCAGTGAACTAAGCCGTATGTGATTCTAGCCTACAATCTAAGCAAAATTTCAGTCCGATCTATTCAGTTGTTTTGGTGTGAATGAGAAATAAATGTCCAACGTCCAAACTTTCAATTTTTATACAAAACAGGCATCTTAGACATTGTTGTATATTGTATTGATTTTCTGAAAGCCGGAAAAATGAAATGGAACTGGGCTAGGCCAACGACTTGGCAAAAATCACCACAAACTGGAGCCCACCCAACGCTAAGAGGCCTCTTGACCATTGCCCAGCAGTGGGATAGTAATAAAAAAAGCCAAAACTACTGATATACTCCAAGCCATGCATTCATAACATAATGCACCGGCGAAACCATAAAATCAAAACTAATAAAACAAACACCGGACTGTCGGCACCCTTCAAAGTCACCCCACTTATTAAAATTAATAAGTGGGCCCTTCGTCTGTATTAATGATCGCCTTGTGTCAATAACTAAAATATATTTGGCAAACAACCATAACCAGCGTGGCTTACTCGAGCCCACAAGCTTTGCGGGCTCGTTTAAACTCAAAGGGCGATATTAACGAAGACGAAGTCTCGAAAGTTATAAAAATATTCAAGATACACCGAATAAAAACATTCAATTTATCTGTAAGTCTTTTTCTGATAACATTTTAGAAAAATAAGTAGACGCGATAAAACCTCTTTTGACAACGTAGCACAGACTTCAAACGAGGTTTTTGTTGTTTTTTTTTACCTGTCTGGCTCATGTCAGCAGCTTGTCATGATTTCTCCCAGAACTTCCAGAACTTAGCTTTCTTGCAAATCGTAAGTGTACAATCTGCATCATAGCCGCATTTCACTATGACCCTTTCAGCCGTTTAGTCGTAAAAAAGAGAGACAGAAAGAAAGGCAAAAACAGTGGCTTTCATTTTTGTATTATTGTTCTATTAATGAAAAAGGATTTTTGTTTTCATTTAAAAATACAAGATATGAATAGAAAAAAACATAAATATTAAATGATACGAAGGCAGGAAGTAGGTATCTATTTAAGAAGCTTATCACATAGATAATAATATAGATTATTAGAATTCGTCTTGCAGGTGGGTAGAGTTATCGACAAGAATAAAATAGATGGCTTCTTATCAATATTATGCCTTTTGTGATAAGTGATATCAAAAGATGGTGAGATAGGCATAAATTTTAAATCATGATGATGTAGGTACAACTATTACCCTAGAACACGAGTTATGTAAATTACGTAATTAGATTAGTTCAGTTATACAGACAATTAACAAAATTTGGTTGCCGTTATTATAATATAGCAAGCTTGCGTCCTTAGTAACAGGTACCCCATTGATCCTATTTTCCCTTAGAGATTTAGAATACGAATTTCAAGATCTTTCCCAAATCCGTTCTTAGTTTGGGGTAACGCCTACCGTCTGTCCGGGCCTACGACCTAAAAGGAAAATGCAAAATTTCAGTTTCATAGGTATTGTATAGCTTGGCAAAAAAGAGTAGAAAATAATGGGGGCGCCACTGTAGGTCCTTATGGCAACACCTATAGCGCACCAAGATAGTCTTGATACTTAGGTGTATATTTCTGTTGTACGTACATTTATATCCACACATAGTATACTAGTATCAGTAAATATTGTTTAATTGAGCAAGGTTCTCGTTATGTAACTAAGTATATAAAGAAAAAAATATAGAGTAAACTAAAATTTAATACATTGTTATTAATACATTGTAAGTTCTCTCTCACAGTATTCCTTTTCTATTTTTATTACGTGCTGGCACGAATTCTTCCAATCTTCCTCCGTAATAGCTTGGAACCGTTCCGTTTTAGCACGCTCAGCTGCTTCCTATAAAGAAGAAACTTTTTATGATACCTTTATCTTACCTTTTTCAGTTTATTATTTAGGCACCTAATTTCTAGACCATTTAAAATACAAACGCTATAGTAACTTTATTACAAAGAAATAACACAACATTTAAATTATGTAGAAATAGATTTACATATTAGCTAGTCTAGCTCAAGTATCAAATTCTATGCCCGCGCTATAGCAGAGTACGCAGAACAAACGTAAACATAACCTAACTGCCCGATGTTTATTGTTGAATATTTCACTTGTTCCGTGGAACTTTAATTTAATCCTGCTTTATGACCATCAAGTTACCTTTGATTCAACTTAAAATTACAAAACAAACTCTCACAAACCTGTCATATCAGCGGTTCTTTGAAAAACATTGTTGAGATCTGAAAGAATAGTTCTGGCCTCTAATTCTGCCAGACATCGCCTGTATACCTTATAAATAACCTCCATGGCAGCACTTCTAACTGTTTTATTCATTATTTTTCACTTTTCGTCACTTTATCACCACCGCTTGACCGATCCAAGTAAAAAATCCGAGAATTCGTAATCTTTGTTTACAATTTTACATTAAACGTCATTGTTTTAAGAATGTTGCCATTAAACAAAAAAATTAGTTCCGTTTCTAGACTTTTTTGCCAAGCTGTAGTTACAGAGGTCTCTTGATAAGTTTTCTCTTTTATAAATATAGATAATAATGGAGTAGGATTGTGACAATTTCTAATTGAACTCTTGAACAACATGTTCTAACTTTTGAAGAGAGTCTTTGATCTGAGTTTGTCTACCACTACATCCCTTTGAGGGCTGGCTCCCTTCCTCTGTTTACTGAACAAATATTTTCATAATTCACTTTGACTGGTATACAAACAAAAGATAAAATCATACCGCCGATGACGGCCGGATTTTCCAAAAAATATTGATTAGTTCTAAAGTTGTTTCAGGGTGTGAGCCTTTAAACATTTTTTGGACTAGATTTCATCGATGGAACATTTGACTTCATACAAGGACAAAAAAATACCGGTCTTGGGTTACTGATGCTCTCCGGGTTTTCAAAAAAATATTTAAGCGTCTGTTCGATGCAACGCATGACCCGAGAGTTGGTAATTATCTGGTGCAGCGCATCAGCATTGCCATACAGCCTGGGAATGCAGCCAGGAGCGTCTTGGGGATACTTCCGACTGGTATTGACATGGATCAGCTGTGCTATCTCTACACTGTTTGCAACCGTCTGCAGTTAAATCACATTTATATTTTTAATTTGTTTCCTTCATTGTAATTTTCTTTGTTAATAACGACAAGATCTGAAAGAAATACAAAAAACCAGCTCGTTAGGGCATGTAAGGTGAACCAAACAAAAGCCATGTTTTTTCACTTGCTCTAATGAGGTCGAAATTTCTTTACAGAATTGCGTCGCTCATTTAGTCACAATGTGGGCAAGTAGTGGTGGGGCTCAAGTTTCTTAGTTTCGGTAGCGGGAACACGAGATACGCATGCTTCAAGTCTTAATGGACGTTTGGTTATGCCTCTTAATGTTTCTCGTTAATGAGAGTCTGACCGAAACAATGTAGAGCTATGTTCTTGCTTAACTTCTTTGGCTACTTAGAGTCGTCGAGGTTATGATTCTATTGCGTTTTTTTTTGTATAATGTATTGAAAATCATTGTCAATCAGACCAGCTACCCTTTGATTTTCGATAATAGTCTTTTCACACAATGTATAAGTACAGGGTGACTCGAAACATGTGTGACCTACTGCCGGTAAACGGAGGTTTCACCCAAAACCAAATGTGGGAAATTTGGGAATGGTTTATTTTCCAAAAAGGTGTTTTAAGTTTTTCGTAAAATTAAATAAACCGCTGATTTTAGGGTACCTTTGTTAAAAAGTAGAAACTTGGTTTCTCTTTTTCAATGAAAATTGTCGGAAATTGGTTTTCCAAGTTTCGCAGCTCGTTTCGTTTCGTTGAACAGAAGTTTTCGCGGGGATGTTAGATCCACACGTTATGTGAACTTACAACAAAGTTGTTATAGTTACATCATGTTTAACTCAAGTACGGCTGAATTGATTTTAATGATCTTTGATTTGTTTAATTTGTTTCTGTCCGAACAGCAGTACATAGAGGTATAATCAACAAATTAGTGTCGCGCAAAAAAGCCGTCGACAGTGCTCGAATATTACTTGAAAGTTATTTTAAGTCAATATAGTAGGTACCTACTAATTATTTACACATAGATATATTTTACTCTGTATAGAAATTTTATTTTTACTTTATAATGAGTTTAGTTATAAATATAAAATTAAAATATATATTCAAGTTATCCTTATAATGCGTATTTAATAAACTTGACTTGACTCCATCAACTATGTTTTTATTTTTGCATTGGAATTCAAAGAATTTGCAATGGGATTATAGTTTATAAAAGATGTAGTTTGATATCATAATTTAGCAATAGGTTTACTTTACTTTTACTTAGCTTTTTATTTTATAGATTGTACCTATTAATTTTGATAATAGACTGCGACTCTTATCGGCACATGTCAAATTATTAACAGATAATTTTATCACAAATCATTAGCGATTTAAATGAGCCTACACAACAAAGTCGCCGATGCCGACACATAGACCGGCGGGTTGTAATTTTTGCGCATTAAAATAAATAAATAAAAAGCTTAATACCAAGTATTTACAAAACTTATAGAAGAATCTTATAATGATAAGCTTGTACAATAAAGTGTTAGCATTGGTCGGCGAGTTTTTTCTAATTTAATTTTGGGAAAACTTTCAGCAGTTTACACATAAAATATAGAAAAATTTAAAACATGAATGTGAATGCTTGCTGATCGCTAATTATATGTTTCCACTGACAAGTTTAATTGAAAATAGGATGTAAACAAGTATAATTAAAAATAGAATCCCATGTTAGCGGTTTCACACCAAGGAGTCAACAGCACAAAGTCGCCGGGATGATACCTATACATGGTACCTACATTGTCGGCGGCTCGAAATAAGCTATTATTTTTCAGGCATTGTTGTCGGCGTGTCGTCGCAGACATGTAGCAAGAATCCAGCGAGCACTGTCGCTGACTTCAGACTAATATAATATAAGTGAATGTTTTAATGGATGGATGGATGATTGTTACCTCCAAAACTACTGAACGGATCGGGCTGATTTTCGCAACAGACCTTGTTTTAGACCTGGAATAAAACATTGGCTTCTTTTCATCAATTTTGACACGGGTGAAGCTACGAGGCTCAGCTAGTGTTTCGATAAAATTACTTATAAAAACGTATTTTATCATTCGTAGGATAAAAAAACCACCAGGATGTCAAAGCCTGGCGGCGGCGTTACCGCCTTTAGTCTGTAGACTCCATTGATCCTTCATCAATTGATATGGTTTGTTGGCTTCGCCAATGACTCACGGAGTAATTTCCCAGAATCTGTTAAGTAACTAATTTGCTACCATGAAAACACGTTTCCTTATGTTTTGCAATGAATAAAAAATAGGTAACTAGGTAGTGCCTAGCGTAGCTAAAACTTTAAGATGAAAAACAACAATCATTCAGATACCTACCTACTCAAAAAATTGCAATGTAATCTTATATAAGTGAATTGAGATAAGTAGACACCAATTTAATCTATTTTTGAGCTAGAATAAAGAAGCTGTAAAGGTGAATTTGTTTGTTTTATCATAAACTAGCGACCCGCCCGGGCTTCACACGGTTTTATTATACGTATAAACCTTCCTCTTGAATCACTCTATCTATTAATTAACCGCAAAAATATACGTAGTACGTTGCGTAGTTTCAAAGATTCAAGCATACATAGGGACAGAGAAAGCTACTTTGTTTTATACTATGTAGGGATAGGTAAGTACAGCTGTTTGATTATAAAGTATTTGTTTGTAAGTAGTAGATAGTTACTAGTGAGTAGTAGGTACCGCGGCTTCACAAGCTTGAAAATAAATAAGCCTATGTTCTATTCCAAACCTAGAAGAATGTGTAGCAAATAAATGTCTTAGTATCTATAAAGACATTTATTTGTGTCAGTTTTATATCAATTACCCATAGTACAATGATAGATTTATCTATCTATCATCATCTAGCTGTCCAAAGCTTAACAGAGCTTGTATTATGGGTAACTGACATACTTAACATTATACTACAACATAAGATGGGTCAAATTAGTACTAATTCTACTATCTGTGACCTCTCAGTGTCCTCATATCATCTCAATTACAGTCATGAACGTGCCCTTGTGTCAGATCTATTGCTTTGCGTGCTAGAGCACCTCTTTACCTAGATACCTCGTTTTATAAGCATTCTTTTATTAAAAACAAATAAATAATAGTTCAAGTTAAACGCGCTTTAAACCCACTCAAGATCCCATAGTCAAGGTAATTTGCGGGCTCAAGTCCTGTAGTGTAGAATAATAAATAATGCTGAGTAATTTCACTCAGCATCATCTAACCGCTAAGTAGAGTTTGTGTTATGAGTACTAGATGACTGATATGTACATTACACCACATAGTTTGATATTATTATCATGCATAAAACTTTGTCGCTTAGCAATCACACGGTCACATAAAAATCATCACAAACAAACTTATTATTAGTACTATAACTACTCACTAAATTAAGGATGACCTACTTACTAACTAAATGAAAGAAAACTAAATGTAACCAAATGGCAAATTTATACTTATTAGATCAGATCCAATTCTGAAAGATTTAACCATTTCTCGCCATATCTGTTTAATTTCTGAACTCCGAATCATAGAATTAAATTATCTAAGTAGATTAATTGATAATATATTGATAATATTATCTTTATCCAATTTTTCTTTTGAATTGGTATAAATAAACATCGATGTGGTTTTACCAACTTAGTTTATCTTTGTTATTAAAACAGAACTGGGTTTTCTTTTTTATCTGGATTTTCAATCTGTTATTGCTATTGATACATATCTAAGTACCAACCTACAGATATATACAGAGAATATAACTAATTAGAAAACTCTATAGTTGATGCGCTATGGCGCTCAATAGGGGAGGCCTATGTCCAGCCGTGGACTAATATAGGCTGATGATGATGATGATGATAGTATGATGATGATAGTTGATGCAGCCGATGACTCACCTAATATAAGAGTGAAACATTGCCTTATAACTCATCTTATAATCGAGAACAATTCACTTATGACATTTGAAACCTAGCCTAGACTTCGATTGTACCATTGGTTGACATTGAATTTAACTGAAAATCGATTTCAAGTTAGACAATAAGGCAGGCAGCTGGTTAGGTAGGTGGTATATAGGTATTAAAGGCCACCTTTAATGCCTTATCGTCTAACTTGAAATCGATTAACATAGATCGAATATAAAAGATGAAGTAGATCTTCACTTTTCCGAGCATATTCGAAAAAGTAATGTTCTGTAAGGTTACTGTGTCAATTGATTTTTTTTTTGAGCAAGGAATATCAGACCTTGAAATAATCCAGGGCACTGTTCCTTGCCTATTATTATAATTATAAATAAGCACTTAGACATGTCAAATTTTGAACTACAAGTAATTATACAATTAATAGTAGGGTTAATAGTGTCTTAAATCCTAAATAAGGTTTATCTAGACACTAAGCGATTCTCTAAAAATTTAATTAAAGTGTAACGCGGTAGGTAGTTTTGCATACAAAATAAAATGACAATGATGATTATAAAGGAAGCAAAATGGGAAGTAGCAAATCAGGGTGGGTCAGTCAGATGTGTTGCGGGCGCGTGGCGAAGCCCTAGCGTGACGTCAGCGGCATCTGCCCGACAGATGGCCCTTCGCCCTCCGCAGCACTGAGCAATACACCATCAGATAATATCGCACGCATGCTAACACTTTCAGGGAACTCCAAATCATGGAGAAGTTAATTACCTAGCAGGGGAATTGAATTTAACCAACATTACTTGAATGTTGGAATTCAAAAACTTAGCCATCTACAATTTTTAGCTTTGATAACATGATGTTATTGGTTTGATGACATGACAATTCTTTGTTGTCGCGAATAAATAAATAAAATAAAAATGTCTGATCAATTGTCTTCGACAAAGTCAAAGTGGCAAGACCTTTGGAACTACTATATGGGGTGTTTTTAGAATTAAGAACAATTCTATGAAATTAAAGTGAGTGCTTTCAATAATTTGTCAATATAATCATGAAATATTAGTTTTGGGTACAGTTATAAAAAAATCTGAATAGCGGCCTGCCTAACTGAAGACAGAGTGCTAAAGTGTTCATTAGATATCCAGCTGTGATGAAACCAAAATATCACCGAACTCTTCGGTCTTATTTCTTCGATTTCGTAACGGGATGGGAGGACACATTATAGCACAAACAGGCGAAAAATTCTCAAAAACCAATAAAAAAACACGTAAATGGAACAAGGATTTCATCGTGATAATTATAATGTTGATAAGTATAATGTAATGGTTTGCAGTTAGGTATTTTGATGCAAGAAAGAACAGCATTTCGGAGTTCTATGTTTACAGAATTAAAGATTCAAAGATAGCGTCATACAAACGGTATATGGTAAATAATAATTGTCTCACTATATTATTCTGCATGCAATAATTATAGCTAAATAAAATAATTTATAACTATAACTACGATATAATTCCTATTAAAACTGTGATGATCACCATAATTGTTTATAGATTATTATTTGAATACATTACAATTCCTAGTTAGCTCTCTTTCTGTAAAACAGATGCACCCTATTGTTTTACGTTCGGCTACAAAAACGATAATTAGTGTATCATGATAATCACGAGTGATTTTGTTTTAGGGTTGCCATCTGCTTGCTGAGTCAGTTTTATTACGGCTGTAGACGACGGCCTCTTTGGTTGATTTTAAATAGTGTAGACTATGACCTCTTTGTTTGAAATTTGAATTTTTCTTTTTCATACTATCGTCAATTGTTTTTTTTCTTTTGTTGTCAGATGATTGGTGAAAATAAAAACCAACACGATTTTACAAAAAGCTACGAGTTTTTACTGAATTATTGTACGTACAGCGGTCATAAAGTGGTCCTTCGACGTTTCTAAGAGTATTTTGAACCAAACGTGTACATCACCGCGAAATGTTTCGCACGCCGCCAGGAGTACAAACCCGTAGCGCTCGCGCTGCACGCGAGGCTGAAGGAAAGTTAGTGTCGACGCCTGCGAAAGCACCCGGCTCTTCACCATCGCTGAGACATCATGCAGACACGACGTTCGTGGCTGGCAGCAGCTCGATGGAAAAAAAGGCGCTGTCGTTGAGGGACGACGGAGTGCCGCACCCGCTGCCACCGCACATTAAGGTACCGTCTGCATCATCGTCCATGTCGGCGAGAAGGAGAAAGCTAGAACTAGAGGCCAAAAAAAAGAGGGCGTTGATCGAACTTCAGTTAATCGACACTCAGTTAGAGGCTGATTTAGCCGACCTCGAAGATCAATACAGTTCACACATAAGCAATGCTAGTAATCACACACGTCAGGACATAGAAAACTGGATGGAGAAGAGTGAGCATGAACTTGAAAAAGCGGAGCAATCACCCCAGGTTGGTTTAGATAAGGATGAAGCGCAACAGTCGGCGGCACCCGCCGTCCCCGCCGTCGTCGGCTCCTCCGAAGGTATAATTCAGATGCTTGCTGCTGCAGTACAAAACCTTACTGTTACCTCCACCCATAATAATAGTGATTCTAACGTATTGAGTCGTGTTTGTACGCCAACAGATCTACCTGAATATTCTGGTGATCCACTAGAGTGGCTTCAATTTAAGCAGGCGTACGACGAATCGACCGACGTGTGTAAGTTTAGCCCCAAACAAAATCTATGGAGATTACGCAAGTGCCTGCGTGGGCAGGCCAAAGAAACCGTCTCAGCTTTGCTCATAAGTGCTGCCTCACCTGACCGCATTATGGCTACATTGGAACTTCGTCACGGTGACCCAGAGTTTATAGTAAGCAGGCTTATACAAGATGTAAAGAAACTTCCACCCATATCCAATGAGTACCAGAGAGAAATTGTCTACTTTTCAGTCAAAGTACAAAACTTTGTGGAATCAGTTAAAGCGGTGGGACGCGAAGAGTACGTGCAGGGATTAAGTATTGTGCCTTTACTTATATCGAAGCTGCCGACAATACTTGTATCTAAGTGGTCTGATTATAGCTACCCACTCATCAAAGCTGGAACAAAGTCTCGTCTGAGTATAATGTCGGACTTTCTGAATGAGGAAGCTGTGAAAGTAGCCACCACTGCTAACACATATCTGCAGAATTATCGCACTGATCAGAGTAAAAATAAGCAACACGATCGCCCGCAACCTGTAATATTGCAAACTGAGCAACGCAGCGACAATGGTAAGCATGACAAGTGCATCTTTTGCCATACACAACAAAGACACAACCTACCAGACTGCAAGAAGTTTAAACGCGCTTTGCGCAAAGACAGGTGGAGCCACGTAAAAAAGCATGGACTTTGCTTCCGTTGTCTACTGCACCGTCACGACCGAGAGACATGCACTGCACCTGCTTGCGACAAAGACGGATGCGGTGGCGCGCACCACAAACTGCTGCACTATCAAGTCAACGACAGCGCCCGCCGGCCGGATGACGTGACCGCCAGCGCCCTGCTGCTACCGGAGCCGAGTTCTTCAGCGGAGACAGCGAGTGCGATAGGAGCAACGTGTTTCATAAATAACGATAAGCGCGTACTACTGAAGGTAGTTCCTGTCAAGATTCACGGCCCGAATGGCGTATTTAGTACGACCGCTCTCTTGGACGATGGCTCGTCAGTGTCACTTCTGAGCGCCGAGCTAGCAGCGCGCGTCGGCCTTCACGGCCGCAGTGAGACCATGCGCGTGAGCGGCGCGTGGAACAATAATGTGCTTGTGTGTGAATCAACCCTAATGACTCTAAGTATCTCTGGCGTTGCTGACAGTACTTTGCACAATCTGACTGTACGTAGTGTAAAACAATTAGACTTACCTGTTCAAAATTTAGCAATAGTAGACTGCGATAAGTATGATCATTTAAAAGCGCTTAAAACTGTACTGCATACTAACTCAAATTGTAAACCCGAGCTACTCATAGGTCAGGACAACTATAATTTGTTGTTGCCTTTAGAAATTTGTGTAGGTAGATACAATGAGCCGTCGGCTACACGAACTCCCTTAGGTTGGTGCATACACGGGCCGGTACAGGTGACGCGTACGACGCGGGCCGTGCGCTCGGCGCATGCCACGCTCCACCTTTGTGTGGTGCCTGAGGAAGACTCTGTCACGCACGCGCTGCGCGCGCTTCATGAGGAGGTACGCCGCTCCTTTACGATCGACGCTTTGGGTGTTTCAGGTAAGCCTAGGGAGAATATTAAACACGTACAAGCGCAAAAAATGCTAGAAAAGTCTGCCGTATTTAACAACGGCAGGTGGACTGTGGGTCTACCGTGGAAAGATCCGCAATGTAGCTTGCCCGATAGTTTTCCCAGCGCATTCAAAAGGCTACAGGGTGTAGAAACAAAGATGCACGCCGATGAAGCCTACGCACACAGGTACGAGGAACGTGTCAACCATTTGATAGAAAATGACTTCGCTCGGGAAATGGCCGACACTTCACTAACGCCAAATACATGGTACCTGCCACATTTCGGAGTTGACAATCCGAACAAGAAAAGGCTGCGTTTAGTCTATGATGCAGCGGCTAAAAGTCGCGGCAAGAACAAGGTAAAGAATATGAACGTCATAGAACCCGAGAATAGGGACTGGCAACGTTGGCTGAAGGAGTTCTTTCCACAACAGCTACCCAGAAAGAAGTGGCAGCAGGAGCAGAGGCCACTGAGTGTCGATGACCTCGTGCTCGTCGTCGATCCCGACTCGCTTCGAAACACATGGCCACGGGGCATAGTTAAGAGTGTCGTGCCTGGCAAGGATGGTCGCATCAGAGTACTGGAAGTGACCACTGTCGTCCTGACCACCGGCGTGCTGCGTCGGTCCGTTGCGCGCGTTGCACCCGTACCAATAGCTAATGAGTGCTAGTTTCGCACTAGGGTGGGGAGTGTAGACGACGGCCTCTTTGGTTGATTTTAAATAGTGTAGACTATGACCTCTTTGTTTGAAATTTGAATTTTTCTTTTTCATACTATCGTCAATTGTTTTTTTTCTTTTGTTGTCAGATGATTGGTGAAAATAAAAACCAACACGATTTTACAAAAAGCTACGAGTTTTTACTGAATTATTGATGTACAGCTGTAATAACGGCAATTACGAACATCCATAGCGGGTCAAACGGGCATTGGAAGTTAGGTTTTATTTATTGCGTGAAATACATCTAAGAAGGGAAAACATTCAATTTTATTAGTTATCAGTAAAGTAATTTTTAGTATCTAGCAGCGCATCAGCATTTCCAAACAGCGTGGTAATGCAGCCTGGGGACATGTCCTGGGGACACTTCCAACTGGTATTGACATGGATCAGTTGAGCTATCTTTAGACTGTTTGCAACTGTCTGCAGTTAGCCCAATTGTTTCAATTGTATCTAATAGTTTAAATTTTTTCCATTTCTTGATTGTAATTTTCGTTATTGATATAGAATATGTAAATATAAAAGTTTGTAGTATTCAATATAGGTTGTACTTCCACTGTAACGTGTATAAATTTTCAATGTCATGGTTTTTAAAATTAGGGCAAATATAAACTAAAACAAATAAAAATAGAACAATGTTTTGTATCCAGAATGTTGTTTTTTATCTTTTAAAAAACGAATAGGTAATTGAATTTTCTACTTTTCAGAAAGTATCTCTGTTTTTTTTCTGGGCTTGATCTATCGAAAGAGAAAAAAGGAACCATTTACCTACGATAGGTAATAAAATATCTTTGACATTACCATTTAATTGGCTTTTATTATTGAAATTAACATACAATCATGATAATTTCAATACAAATTAAACATCAAGTAGGTTGAGTCAATTCAAATCAGCCAGTGATGTTTTTAAACTGAGATTAATTGCATAATTAATTGACGACCTCTACAGCGCGGTAGGCGATGGTCCTCCCGCGACGTGGGAGGTTGATTGTTCGATTCGCGCCTCTAGACGAATGTTTCTTCAATTTGCAGTTTTTTGTTCGAATGATTTTGAAACTAACAACCGGCTTATTTCATGCATTATTGAGGATCTTGATCAAATTTATATGGCACCATACCAGAAGCACCAGCTTTCAAAAAAAGAATCATCATAATTACCTACTTCACTTGGAAAAAAAATTGTAAAATTTTACATAAAAATTTGAATTGAGAACCTTCTTTCTTCTTTAGAAGTTGGATTCACATGAAAACATCAATTCATATCCTTTTAGAGAACTTTTAAAAATATTGTGTCACATTTCCAATGCAAATTCTAAATCTTTTAGAAAAATCTACAAAAGGAATAAAGCAGCTTGTTACTGTTATGTTATGATTGACGTATATCTCATGAGGAATAATAGTCTTATGGCGCCGGCGATGGATGATTTGCCAAGCGAAACAAAATATTTTTTTTGTTGTGATTCAAATAAACTTTCTCATGTTTTTTAGTATTCGAATAATATTTATCTAAGCTTTATGTAATTATAGTGCATATGTCCTCACATTCAAGGGGGTTTCGGAATATTGTTTAATAGCTTAGTATTTATCGGCATCCCAATAAAATCTTATTTTTAAAATACTTCGTTGTCTAATCTAAATCACATATAGCATATTTAACATTAATAGTTGTTTCTTATAGAATATAGGTTTTATGCTCTAGATACGGAATAACAACACTTTGTGCTAAAATAAAGATTTCAGTCATCTGTTTTTGTATTGCGGAACACAACAAAATGTTGAACGTCTTCTATTGCTATCGCACACGTATTGGACGCGACTGCATTAGCTGAACAGAGATAGCGATACTGGAGCGGATTTTTTCACACGCCTTGAATTGAAATTGCGAGCGGTGTTTGCCGGACCCTTAAGTGACTTGTGTTTCTTCAGAATATAAATCATAAAGGAAGACTGTTTTGAGAAAAGATTTGATAATTTAAATAATAGGATTTGAACTGTTTTTGACAGAGCCAAAGGATGTATGTAAAATGAGAGTTAGGGACAAATTTACAATAACTTTATTAAGTTACTTACGCATACTTTAATGCATGTGACGAATTTACGTTTAATGTAAAAAGTGTTCAAAAATGTAACAAATTTACTTGTGGAAAATGAACAACAACCCATCAGTGTTATATAAATTATCAGACTGCGAATAGAGGAGGCAAAATAAGATTTAAGTAGATTTATGATGATTTAAAACCGGCTTGTTTAATAATTAGGGAACTATGAAAAGAATCTGATATAAAATTCAATTAGGTAGATATTATTTAATTTTTGAAATATTACATTCGCAATTCAACATTTCAAAAATTAAAAGAGCCAAGTAAATACTTAGTTAGTACCTACTTGACAAATGCCGCAAAGTCAATTACTAAATTACCAAATCTAGTTTCTAGTAATAAAGAGAAATTTATATACGAAACAAAGCATAATTGGCCATTATAAACAACTGATGTCTCCCGAACTTATGCAAAACCGTGTGAAAAATAAATAATATAATAGTTAAAAGCAGAAGTTTCTCATATAAACAGAACCTCATAAACGATAGAAGAAAAATGTCGAGGGGGCAACCACAAAAACAATGAACTTTCACACAGCTTGATTTAGCGCGGTTTATTGCGAAATCAGAGCGAAAAAGTTGGTCTGTGGTGCTCCATAATTGGATTTAGGAAACAATCCGTTTGGTTGCGATACATTCGCAACACGCACAGGGCACACCTGCCTTACTATTTCCTGGTTAGCGTCGAAAAAGGAGAATGGCTGTATCAATCTTGTAGAATCTAAGAGCAAGGTGAAGGTATTTTTCTGTAATCCGGTAATATAATATTCGTAATCTGGAGCATGTCATGGTTGCACCAAATCTGGAAGTTATAGGACTAATAGTTGATCTTAATGCCAAACCTAGGTTGGTGGTAGGTTATAAAGGTTAAAAATAATGTAATTAGCTATCCATAGACTGCGGATCAAATAAATTACGAGAGCTAAGAAGGTACCTCATAAAATTTAATTAAGGAAATTTATCTAGAAAAGTCTATGGTATTTGATCTGATTGGATTTCTGAGAACACAGTGCTTCTTATTAGTATATTCCTGTGAACGATTTTTTAGTAAACCTAATTGTAACAACGTCCTACCCGTAATGACCTACGGAGCTGAGACGTGGACGCTCACGGTAGGGCTGGTCCACCAGTTCAAAGTCGCTCAGCGAGCTATGGAAAGAGCTATGCTCGGAGTTTCTCTGAAGGATAGGATACGTAATGAATACATCCGACAGAGAACCAAAGTTATCGACATAGCTCAAAGAATTAGCAAGCTGAAGTGGCAGTGGGCCGGCCATATCTCGCGAAGAACCGACAACCGTTGGGGTAAACGTGTACTTGAGTGGAGACCGCGACTCGGCAAACGTAGTGTAGGACGCCCTCCGGCTAGGTGGGATGACGATGTGCGAAAGACTGCTGGCAGATGCTGGATGCGTCAAGCTGAAGACAGGGCGCTATGGCGCTCATTAGGGGAGGCCTATGTCCAGCAGTGGACTAATATAGGCTGATGATGATGATGATGATGAATTGTAACAAATTAAAACCAGTTACAAAAAAATTTTAGGTATACAGAGTACTTTTTTATGCATAGATTTCTTCATCGATAGAAGATTGATGTAAAATAATGATCTTCACAATTTAATAAAAAGAATACATCTAATACTGATGTTTGATTTGTTATTCTGGGTGTTTTCTATGTATGATAAATAAAAAAATATCTATAAATATCTTTGTATTTAGTATAATGTAATAAGTATATCTAGTACTTATAACACAAGCTCTACCTAGTACTTAGCTTATGGCTAGATGATGCTGTGTGGAATGTCCAGCATATTATTATATTGCGCACCGTGCGAACTCTTAAATGTATATCCAAAAATATTGTTTTACTGTTTTTGTATGATAATCAAAACTATCACAACAGCTTAGAAAAACTCCAGCGCGTGCTGGCAACTTTTTAACCGCGAGAAAAAACAATAGAACAATCTCTCACACGTATCACTTTCACGGGATCAGGCGTACCCCTGCGATAATTGAAT
This sequence comes from Eupithecia centaureata, assembly GCA_944547425.1. Lineage (NCBI taxonomy): Eukaryota > Metazoa > Arthropoda > Insecta > Lepidoptera > Geometridae > Eupithecia > Eupithecia centaureata. The sequence goes on from OX155694.1 coordinate 5,843,530, forward strand.
AGAGGGGTCCAAACGACCCCGGGACATTAGTGATACATTTGATTCGTATGCTTGTTCTATTGTCTTGTTGGATCTATTCAAGGGACGATTTACTGGTTAGCTGCTGGAATAATGTTTAAGGTAAGTAAACACACTGTATTTTTTTGTGCTTGCTTAAACTAAATCTTTAGAACTGGGTTTTGTAATATTTTATTTATTTTACTGTTCTTTGGGTGTCGTCTTATCAATTATAATACCACAAAAGTATTAAATTATGTAGAAGTTGAATCCTCTGATGAAAGATGAGACATAGGTATAGGGCGTGATAGAGCGTGCTTTTTGCATCCTTAGCTTATTTGACTGCGAATCACGTGATCATGCGCAATTCTTTTATAAAAAATTTATGTTTAAATTGTCTCTTCATTAACAAATAACATTTAAATCAAGGAATAGAAACTTATTTACAATTGAAACAATTGATCTAGCAGCAGACGGTTGCAAAGAGTCTAAAGTTATCTTATCTGACCCATATTAAAACCAGCAGTCGCATTTCCAAGACGCTGATGCATTGCTTCAGATACTCACCAGCTCTCGGATCGCGTGTCGCATCGATTAGACGCTTAGATATTCTTTTTAAACCCTGAAAGCCTCGATAACGCACCGACCTAGGGTCTCGAGTTCAAGGGGAGCAAATGTGTAGGCTCTGTCGAGTAGGTAAGTAAATCTCGTAAAATCGTCCTAAAAAATTATGCTAGGACTTAAAATTTTGGTGGTAGAGTTTTGTCCAGGCCTGTATAATCACTAGTGGAATGCTTAGTGGTAGAGCGTGTGTCACAAGCAATAAGTATGCAGCTAACGAGTCATTTGTATACCTCTGTGGTGAAGCGGACGAAGTTCCGCCTGCAAGGTTGCAATTCAATTCCCACCTCGGAATAACATTTGTACAATCTGCAGATTTATTCAGGGTGTTCTGGTTGTTTTCTATGTATGATAAAAAAATATTTATCTACGTAGTATACTACATATTATGTACCTATAAAGTACTTATATCAGTTATGTAGTATACCCATAATACAATGTGTGCTTTGGCTAGATACTTGCTTGTGGCTAGATGATTTGTGTGAATTCTATGGCATTATTTGTTATTATTATTATTTGATGAAATTATTAGAGGTTATTAGATTGAAGTTATTATTTGACGATGATTTAATTGATATAAAATCAATGAATTAGGTTGATAATAAATAATTATAGAGGTAGAACTCTCGGCCGACGCCAGTGCAACAATGCCAAGGTAATGAAACTGCGTCAAAGATACACAGAAACAATGGATCAAGCCGTCCTTGCAAAACGAGTTACGCATCGTAGCTGGGATAAGAATCGGCACGTAAACAATCTAAATGCTGTTTTTATTATCATTGACGTGAAATAACACTCAAAAAAATATTGAATTTATTATTATATTTTTTTACCTAAAATACCAATCATGTTATAGAAACAAAATAAAACCAGCATATAAAATTTAAACAGTTGAGCTAACTGCAGACAGTTGCAAACTGTCTAAAGGTAGCTCAACTGATCAATATTAGTACCAGTGGAAAGCGTCCCCAAGACGCTGCTGGCTGCATTACCACGCTGTATGGCAATGCTGATGCGCTGCGCCAGAAACTCACCACTACTCACCAGCTCGCGGGTAGATATATAAGTCACAACAACGTAAAGACCTTAGGTACCAAAACCGTTGCTTAACATACAGGTTGATAGATATATAGGAGAGAAAAAAAAATATCAACCCACTACTCCAAAAAAGGAGAAAATTCTCAATTCAATTGTAGGTATTTTAGGTTGACCGATTTATTGATCCCCAACCCGCATGCCCAGCGTGGGGATTATGGGCATTACTCCCATATGATGAGTGCCAATGAGGCGCTTATCATGGGAAGACCTGCGTCCAGCAGTGGACCAGTAAAGGTTGTAGATGATGATTTAATTATTATTTTTCTTATTTTGAAAGCATCAGCTTTCAAATAAGGAAAAGAATAACTTGTTTTTTTACTTTGAGAAAAACCTTTAATTTTTGAGTTATCCTTAGTAGGTAAATGCATATTTTTTGTACCTATAGAGAATGATTCTGAGGTGGTCGAGGTGTTTTGCGTGAAATTCTAAATCAGTTTTAAGTTTTTGTAAAACATCAAATTATTTATCACTGGCACGGTCTGGCACAATTATTTTAGGTCATATTTCTAGACCCTGTTAAATAACCTGTTAAATGTTAAAAAGCCTAAACCGCTGCTGATTAAAATTGAATGGAAATTTTGTGCCTTTCAAGATATACCTAATAGTGAACCTACTAAGAAATAAATTTGGAAAATTCTGTCCAGAACAAGGGTTGAATGTCAAACAAAATACTCTATATTTCCGTTATTAGTAGACCATCAAAATTGAACATGTTTCCCTTGACAAAATAAATAAACACATTTCAACAAAAAAACTATGTCTGTAACTCGCTTATTAGTGCAAAAAATCCACGCGGGCATAGTCGCTCGAGACAGCTATATTGTGCATAAAACCTTAGAGGAAATAAAACAATATATTCCGCACCCATGTTTTATTTGATAGTGCAGATAAAAAACAAACAGTAATGCCATCTCTCAGCAGGCCGTCACTTTGTCGTCGGGGGGGTCATTACTGAACATTACACTTTTTGCGCCAAGTGTTCTGGTGGTGAAACAAGGGTGAGAACGACCCTTTTAAACGATGTGCTCATGGCCTCCCATGTTGTCTGCGTTAAAGAATTGCATTTTTGTAAATAAACTTGGAGAAGATGCTGTTATATTTTTTGATATGTTTAATAATTAAATTAGCATAATTCTAACATCATTGTTGTGTTTTAAAGGTTTTTCAAAAGATCTTGTTGATAGGTATGTTCGTAAAAATGAGGATGACCCTAAAGAAATTGAACAAAAGTTAAAATTGCTGATCTTTAAAATTGGCGAGGAATTTATTTTAGATCTCAGATATAAAATTTAGGACCTTAAAAAGTTCATTTTTCTTTTTAATATCTAATAATTTTTTTTATAAGGCTGTTTTGTTTTCATTATTACTAGCTGCACCCCGTGTTTTCACCCTCGAGAAATTTGAAGAAAAAAGTAGCTTACGTTTTATTCTAGGCCTAGAACTACTAGGTATGTATAATAAAAAAAATTAAGCCCGGTCGGTTCAGTAGTTTTGGCATGAAAAGGTATCAAACATCCATTCATCCAAACTTTCGCTATTATTAAATTAGTGGGTTTTAAAAGTTTTGCTGTCGTTTATTTGTCCAAATTTGAAGGGTTTAATTAATACGTTTTTGCAATTCTAAAGAGAACAATATAAATATATACTAAGTTAAGGTAATAAGTACATAGTTCATTTCGATATGCAAGTTTCACACTTTCAAGGCTAATAAGTAAATGGAAATCGATCAAGTTCAAGTTTCTGTTCAGTCAAGTTGAAGGCAAACCAGTTGTAATTTAGTTGTTACGATTTATACCTACATAATTATGTCGGTTAATTCAAATGAATAAAACAGTCGATCACCGTAAGCATTTGGCCATATATATCTATCTCTACACTTAACAAAGTACTAGGCATTATGTAGGTAGTTACACTACTGTATATCCCAATGACATCCATATTCATGGTAATCCATATTAGTTATCCATATAACGTTATAATTATGTATATGTATTTATATATGGATGGACACGTTTTTGAGAGGATATTGCAGATTCAACCAAAACACACTATCAAGTTACCTGCATGTTTAGATAAGAACCTGTTCTCAAATATTGGATTCCCAAAATCTACAAAATACCTAAAGGGTATTTTTCCTGTATCGTAAATTCTGTGATCATTAGACAACTTTAAAATTAATGAAAATATACGAAAGCGAGTAAATGAAACGAAGTGAAATCGAATTGAGAGCAACGACCCGAGAATAATCTCGACATTAGCGTAAGCTGTGAGAATCATTGTCGAAACCAGACCAGAGACGATGATAATCAATGAAACTTTTACCAAAACATAAAGTAGGCTGTGTTTACTTAAATACCTACTGACTGAGGTGCACGGGGACCTGTTTTGGATGAAAACAAAGTGAACGGGCGAATAAAGTGTGGTCCTTCGAGCCGGTTTTTTACGCAGAGCTACAAAGTCTCGGGGATAAACAAGTGAATTTCGCGAGCTATTAGACTAAGTGATCGCATAACATTTACATGCCCTAATACGTTTCAATGCAGAATCGTCATCAATCTTTAAGGGGTGCGCGAGTTTAATGCGCACAACATATGGCGTCATCGGCGATAGTGCCATGGTTCCGCTTCGGTGGACTCCAATGGGCTATGGTGATGACCCATCGACCTTAGATAGACTGGCCTCACATGGCCATGCCGCTCCCGAATAGATTAGATCACTTTACAAGTGCTATACTTCAAAGCCCGTATGGTTCTTTGTATCAATAGCAAATGGTAGGTAAGTACATACATGACCATTGAAGTATTCAAGACTCTCATCTATTGTGGGTATTTGCAAATTACCCGCATAGAGTAGCTTTAGAAATAAGCATAAAGTAGGTACTATAATAGTGATATCCCACGACTTTGTCCGCGTCGAATTAGATTTTTAACCTAACTTAACTCTGTGATTTTGAACTTATAGGTATTATCAGACACCAGGTAGCTGCCCAACGCAATTTGCATACTTTTAGTAAAAACATAAATAAGGTGTTGTTTAGATTAAAAACATATATATTTTAGATGAAGGTACAAATACCTGACGTGCCACAAAGCACTCAGCATTATAAATATTAAAACCGGCAATAAATATTTAAATTTTCGCATAAATTTTATGACACATGGATTTTGTAGGTACCGTATAGGTGCAGTAGGAGCGTAGGAGGGTCCTCTACAATCGCAGGGAGTGCTAAGTGCCGTGGGGCCACATGTCGCTCTGTCGCACTAATCTCCAGGATTTGTCCCTGCCATCTTCCCTCTCATTCCCCCACACAGTCTCCAAAATACATCCATCTCACGCGCCTCATTGAATATTATTGCTCTATGGGGATTTTGAAAATATGGAGCCGTTTAGCCAAAGCCGTACATTGTATCCATCCAGCGGAATTATTCATACGCGGCCCGATGCATTTATCACTTAATGGTATTAGCTATTAGACCGGGTAATCGCTCGATTTGCGACTTTATAGTCGGAGCTTAACTTTGAAAGTGTTATTGCAGATGCCAAGTGATAATAACTGTTTTGATAACTCAATTAACCACTTCGATAACCACTCAACTAGGGAAAGGAGTAGGTAATGAAAAGTTAACTTTAAATTAATGAAACTTAGGTTATCGTCCATGGCGCTGTCAGATCTGATATAACTTTACCATCAAACACCGTATACACAAGTACCAAACAGGGATTTATCATGAGTTTGAATATATTCCTTGTCAATGCCTATCCATTGATAGAAATAAATCAGTAAGTCAACGTCTGCGAGCATAATAATCGCTCGGCTCTGTCAGCGCGCCAGAAGGCATACACAGCACATGGCAATTCACCTACCACCAACTTAACTTTGCATCTCTACAAAACCACTCAACAACTCTATACCACGGTAATAAAATCCATAATGCTTTGTAGGATTGCGGATTTATACAGGGTGTTGATTTATTTGAGTGCATTGTGGGGACTCCGGCTTGTCATTGCTTCCCTTGCAACCCTAAAATCATTCTATTCTATCCACCGGACGAGTCGACAGGTTAACTTTTGTGTTCGACAAAAGCCGTGCATTACAGTTCGATTGTTGGCACAAATGTTGGGAATTACAAAGCATTTTGTGTTTACTGACGATTATTTTCGAGTTTTAATTCATTAGCGAGTTCCTGTTGGGCGCCAATGTTTTTCCAGCAAGTAGATTCTTATTACTTTGGTTTTGTAACCTGTCTTTTATGAATTTTACCTGCATAAGTAGTGACTAGAAACTGTTTGGGAATATAAGCAATACCAAAAGAATATTTATTTCTTGAAGTTACTGTAATACATCAGTTTTAGTGTCTGAGGGTTCCTTTTAATAAAAGAAAATAGTTGTGTGAGGAAATCGACCTCTTCCAAAATAAATTGGATTAGTAACATATTTTATTAACAATATAATAAACTAAAGAAAATCATGAAAACTAACTCTGAGTGAGTACCTAGGAACAATACTAATTGTCAAATTTATTGTAGGATAGAGCATCGATGATTAGAAGATTCCCAGCCTTTTCTTTGTATAAAGCATTTGCTTTTAAATCCCTAAACAACTAAAAACCCCAAACAATGAAAGCGTACACTGAGAGGCAGGTTTTCCATTTTACTCAGACTGGGGGCATAGGTACTTTTGTACCAACAAAGACTGAAATAAAAATATTTCGCTGGCGAAGGTAAGTCAATAGAGGTTTGAGGCATTGCCCTCGCGCGGGAGTAGGGGAGGGCGCCTAGGGACGGGTACTCTTCTTGATTACTGCACACCCTCGAAACCTCCCTTCTCTCCCTCCCTTACCCTCCCGCTGCAATCCACAAGCCTACGATGAGAGTCGAGTGTATCTTCCATTTTGTGTTTAAAATTCCAGATGTTTTATAATATTTTCAACTTCAGCTTCTGTTTTAGTTAAGGTGCTTTTAAAATATGTAAACTAGTAGATTTACATTCGTTTTTTTAAGGGCCGCCATAGACAACCCACCTTTACGATCGACTAATTTTTACACTAATATGACATACTGGTGGTTAAGATGATAAATTTCTCTAAATTTCTCTGAATAACACTAGTGTTAAGGATTTAAATATTAGGTAGTTCCTTACCTAAACACGTACACGGATCTTCACATAAGTGTGAAGGTTAGGAAGAAAAAATAATCTAAAGGTACAGGTACACATGCTTGTAAGTAGCACGAAAGCATGCTATTTTTAAGCAAATGCTATCAAGTAGCACGTGTGTATTGGGCTTTGCTTGAAAATAGCATGCTAGCTTGTAGTTTGCTAGTAAATCGACCAACTATTGATTTACTGGCATACTACCTGAGGAGCGGGATAGTGGGGGCTGCATTAAAAGCATGTCTGTACGATGCTAATATAACAGTATATTCGAAACTAGCATGCCAATACGTAGCATATGTAAATATTACGATAGCATACTCAATATTAGCATGCTTTCAAGCATGCTTAGTAGTGCGCTACTTTCTAGCATGTGTATCTGTACCTTTACTCACTAGTGTTAAAGATAGAAATAACGGTACTGAGGAAATATAGGCCAATCCACTGCCACTTTACCTTGTTTGACTAATATGATTCACAAAATAGTGAGTCTAAAACAGGCGTTGAATTTCTCTACATAACTTGTCTAAGTACTAAAATTGTAAGCCAAGTATAGAAATAAAGTAGATTTTTGTTAAGATTTCTAACCTCAACTGCCTAAATCCAAAGATTTCTCAAACATCTGAACATCGCAAGCTCAAGACCCTCAAGTCGGAACCAGGTGCGCGCGCCGTGATTCCCCTTATCAAACTTGCATGAGGCTCGCCCTGCCGCTCGTAAAAATGCATATTTCAGGCCCTGGGCTTTTAATATACAGGCGTAATGAGCAGTCGAGGTCGAGAATCTTCTAATTTTGCTCCTATTCAAGAGAATGGCTCGTCTTATTAATTGGTTCGAGAGTTTACAGGTTTAAGCAGGGTGTGCTTTTAATTTATTTTATGTATTGTTGGCTGTAAGAGATTAAGCTTTTCATGATTCTTGTGTAGGTACTTATTTTGATCCATAAGTGTTTTATTGGACTCGCAAAGAAGGTTCCCATAGGAATTCAAAAAAGGAAAGAAAAGCACAGACACAGTTTTGTAGAGTTATTTTATGAGGGTTTCCAAGGGAATTAAATAGGAAGTCCACGCGTCCTTCTTTTTTTTTCGATGTTTTGTCATAAGACTAGATATTATGGTTTTGTTTCTATACAAGGAAGTGTTTTAGAAAACTTCAATTCCTCGCGCTCAGATTACGCCCGTTGCCATGGTAACGAAAACACCAATAAGTAGTTGTTGATCATAGTTATAGATATCGTACAACTTTTCGATTTTTCTTGATTATTTAAAAATCACTCTGACTCTTTTCCCTAAAATTTGAAAACATACATATAAAAATTAAAAATATTCCGACGAATTGAATACCTCTTCTCATTTTATAAGTCGGAAAAAAATACCTTTTAATTTTTTTCTTTCCTTGCAATTGTTTGTGAGTCCATATTAGTCCTATGCTCAATTGCCTTAGAAGTCCTTGCTGAAAACTCAAACAACTCCCGAACTTTGATTAAAAGTCAAAACTTTGCCCACATTCAATTCACGATAAATAGTAGGCAGAGAAAAAACCAGCTCACCCATAATTACGACGCAACTCATGCCATAAAACGCTTTAATCATATCACAACGCGAAGGGAAAGGTTCTTACTTTTTCCTCTTAGAAACGAAAAGCGACACGTTCGTCTTTTATTAAAAGTTGAAGATCAGTTTGTTTTATAAAGCATGTAAAAAAGATTTTTGTCGAAATTATCTTCTTAGTTTTTTTGTAGGTGTTTCCTTTCCTTTTTTCATTCATGTCTGTCTATCTGTCTGTCTGTCTGTATCGTAAACGCGCATCACGCCGAAACTACTTGATGGATTTAAATGAAACTCGGCATGATTATAGGTCATACTACGAGGAATGACATAGGATACTTTTTATCCCGGAATGCAGTAAGGTTCTCATGGGAGAGGGTATGAAAGTAAAATTCCTTACCGCGCATCACGCCGAAACTGCTGAATGAGTTGGAATGAAACTCGGGACGATTTGAGTTCATACTACAAGGAAGGACATGGGATACTTTTTATCCCGGAATTCGGTAAGGTTCCCCTGGGAGAGATTTTTTTTACTAGGTGAACCGATTTTGGCGATTCTTCTTTTACTTGAAATACTCATAAATAAATGATTTTGGACAATACACACAGCATCTTACGATCTTGAAGTCAGTTTATAGTTTTTTTTTAAATAACTATAAAATAAGTTACAAGTAGAGGATCAGTTGGATTTGTAAATCAAATAGAAAATAAGTTTTTTTACGAAATTGTCTTTGTCAGATTTTTTTATATATGAGATGGTTTTCGTTTCTATTTTATTAAATTTTTCTTGTAGTTAAATCAAATGTAATTCATAAAAGTGCACGAAAAAGCTGTCCTTATTAATTATTGATGTAAAATGTGAAGTGGAAAATTTTACTAAAATTTTTACTCGATTTATCGAGTTAATCCCGTCCCGTACTCGTTACGGTATTTTATAAATTGAATATCACTCCCCTAGTTTATCCCTAAAGCTGCACCCCTATTATTTTGATATGAATTTAGCAAGGAAAAAATACTTGTGTAGATAAAAATCGTTCATCGTTATAATTAACTTAATCTTGTGGTCAGAATCTAACTGGTAGGGAATATTTTAAATAATCCATTCAATATTTATCAAACTTCAAAGTTGAGCTAGTTAGACCACTCGATATATTGATGTACCCGTGGTACAAGGTGTACCTTACAGGTAACTTAAAATATCACTACATAGTATAAAACAAAGCGGCTTTCTCTGTCCCTATGTATGCTTAAATCTTTAAAACTACGCATCGGATTTTGATGTGATTTTTTAAATAGATACAGTGATTCAATAGGAAGTTTTATACGTATAATAAAACCGTGTGAAGCCGGTGCGGGTGGCTAGTAAATAAATAAAAACTAGTACATACTTACAATTGATCTAACTGCATATGGTTGCAAAGTCTTGGGATGCCTATTGCTAAATCGATCCAGATTCTTAGTGATTATCTGGTATAGTGCATTAGCATTGCCATACAGCGTAGTACTGCAGCCAGCCTCTTATAGCTTCCGACTGAATAAGTTAGTGGTATTGGATCAGTTCAGCTACCTCTAGACTGTTTGCAACCGTCTGTAGTTAGCTCAATTATTTTAATATTATATTCCAGTTTTAGTTTGTTTCTATAAGCACACGCTCATTAACGCACCCTTTTGGTTCCATTAAGGTTCCATGTATTTATTGTTATATGTTTTAGTTATAGCTTAACCTGTATATTTTGTGGAAACCTAATAAACTTTTTCTTATCTTATCTTATCTATTCATTGAATGAAATTTCTTTTTTTTTTCAAAGATCTTTTTAATAAAGACGTTGTATAAGTATATTATTTTAAACCTGGCACAATATAATATTTCAAAAGATATTCACGTATCCCTATATCTCTCAATTCGCAGCCCCACACGCATTCGAGCCAACATTTCTGTGATTGATTAAAACGCTAACAAAGGGATAAAACTGATCAACGGAGCTTTCAGAAGCCTTTTATGTTCCGTAATCAAAGAAACCCTTCGTAAATCGTGGAAGAAAATCATTGTGGCTTTCGCTCTTGTTTTGAATAGAATCTTCCATTGGAAGAATTAAGAATAATGGGTCTCAACACAGAGAGTTTAGTTTTGAAGAACTTTAACTCAATCTCAGTGTTTTATTTCCTCTTGGACACGTCAAATTAAAATATGAAATAAAATGATTAATTTGATTTTTGTTCACTTCGATCTTTTAAACTAAATAAAAGAAGCGAACAATAAACCTTTATCTGGTAAGGTTGTTAGTTTTCGAATTGGAGGAACCTTTCCCATTTTTAATTTTTGTTTTTGGTTTTTGTTCTATATATTGGTTTAAATTATTTCACCTCTTGAAATAATTCAGCAGACCGTTGCGAATAGTTTAGAGGTAGACCATCGACATCAGTTGAAAGTATAGATGTAAATCAACCGATTTAAAACGTTTTAAGCCAAATTTCGCAGTTTTAAACCGCAAATAAATCGTTTTAAACGGTTGAAAACTCGCATACAACTTTGCGTCAAGTCCCGACATTCTGTTTAAAATCAAACTCACACACTCCCATTCGAGAGTAACAACGAGAGACCGCCACGAGAGTGTAAGTGTGCGAGTGTGTGCGTGTTTGGTTTTAAACCATTTTAAACCGAAGCAAATTGCTTATTTAAATAAGGTTATCAATATCAGTATATGCCGCATTAACAAATTTTTACAGTTTTTATGTTCTACATCGATAAAATCAAGAAAATTGTTAAAATTAAGAAGAACATTGTCATCAACACCAAGAGTTTAAAACCGAAAAAAAATGGTTTAATTAGGTTTAAAACGGTTTTTTTCGTTTTAAACGGATTGGTTTAATTGGTTTTAAACCGGCCTTACATCTATAGTCGAAAGCATCTCCAAGGCGCTGCTGGCTGCGTTTATTTAATTTGTAAATACTTGTTTTAATTTGTTATTCAAAATCATAGAATACCTTGATTGATGATACACTACTCCTTGTAATTCTGTTGTGGACGAACTTAATAATTTTACTTCAAGGTAATTACAATTGCAGTGCAGATTTTTCCTAAAAATTTATTTCCCAATTTGAGGACCGATGTGGCGCTTCGGGCGAAACACCACCGGCGACCCAGGAGGTCGCGGCTTCGATTTCCGTCTTGGGGCAAACGTTGGTAAGATTTGCAAATATCTAAATCGGAGTTCTAGATGTTTTCTATGCACTAAAATAACTATGTATGTAATGTATTATATATTAAGTAGGTATATCAGGCATCTAGTAGTACCCATAATTTTTGCTTAGCGTAGGTGGCTAGATGATGATTCTATGTGAATTGTCGTGTTCATTCATCATTCTTGTTTTATTTATTTTTTTACATAGACTGGCTGAATGGCTGGGTCTTAAGAGTATGTTTTGATACAAGACCACTCAATCACCGTTATCAATAGGTAAGTCTAGGGGTCGAACGGGGATCTGGATGGGGTCATGAAGTCAAGCCGACAGATGTTGACCCCCGCAGTGCGGATGATGATCCTAGCCGGTAGCAGGGTCATAAATTCTATGTAACGAATTCTACCCCTCGTATAGATGTATTGTTTTAATCGAAATCGCTGTCTATTTTTATGCTACTTCAATAAAGAAAGATAAGTTAGTTCTACGAGCTGGCAATCCGAATCTATTATCACAACATCACTACTCGCACATAGTATAAAAGAAAGTCGCTTTTTCTGTCCCTATGTCCCTATATCATTATGTCCCTTTGAATGCTTAAATCTTTAAAACTACGCAACGGATTTTGATGCGGTTTTTTTTAATAGATAGAGTGATTCAAGAGAAAGGTTTACACGTATAATAAAACTGTGCGAAGCCGGGGCGGGTCGCTAGTAGTATATAAAACAAAGTCTCTTCCCGCTGTCTATCCCTATGTATTTAATTTCCACGTCCTACTAGTCCTACCACGCGAATGTTTGTAAGTATAGATGGATGGATGGATGTAGGTTACTCTTTCACGTAAAAACTACTGAACGTATATGGACGCAATTTGGCACTGAGATAGATTATAGTCTGGAATAACGCATAGGCTATAATTTATCCCGGAATTCCCACGGAAACGGGAAATACGCGGATGAAACCGTGAGGCGCTACTAGTTTTTCATAAATTTGCGATTAAAAAGCTAAATGATGTAACAAAACACCCCAGTAAAAAACGGAAGTGGTCGATTCGGTGAGCACGTGTCGACACGTGTCCACTTCCGGTCCTAATGCGATAATATAATAGGAGACATCTCCACATTCTTACCGTGTTTATACAAAATACTCTGTTAATATTTGGACAGTCATTTTCTCACAGTAATTTTATTAAAAAGTTGTGGGGTGGTATAAACTTTCAGTTTGAAATGATATAATACTTTCGTAGAAGAAGTAGCAAATCTTTTAGGGGTTTCGATAAGGCTTCAAACCCTTTTGGTTTCGCTAAATATGTCCTTTTTACCCTCTTGAACATCTCAGTTCTTCTTACCTCCGAATTTTTCAACTAGAAATTCGAAATAAGAATAAATATCATTCGTTTGTACAGAGAAAACAAAAATTCGAAACGGAAATTTTCAGTATACATTATGAAAATAATATTTTATGAGACCTATAAGATCAAACGGTGAATCAATGGTGATTTGTACTTACAAAACAGTTTAAAAAATTAAGGTTTCATGCTTTAACAAATTTTGAAAAAATATCTGAAAAAGGAACCCTCGTCGAGCGTTCACTCTTGAAATTGACGTTGTTTTCTATAAATCTTCTGCTAAAGGTTGTTATCTCTAGTTTAAAAGAGCATGATGAAAAAACTATATAGGTTTGAGAGAAATAATTTCACTATTAACAAAGCTGAAGGCCGCTGAAGATAATCATACGGTTGCCTTAAAAATACAGTGTAAGGGCCGTCATATAGAACATAGTTGAGGATCTTCTTCCAGACAACTCAAATAGTCTTATTTTTTGCCAAATCAGATATTTATCTTCATTGAAATACAGTTCTAAAATGCAACCCAAAGTCGACTGCAACTCGAAGTCCTTTTTGTATCCCACGGTTCTCTAAGAATATAACAATGAAAACATATCATTTTCCATATTCAATCTGGATTATAATGCTATGATTGCATTGGCACAAGCCAGCTGGTACATAGCCGACGGCTACCAACTCCCTAAACGAGTAATCATAGGCTTACAAATAACACAGGGGCTGCCGTAATCATGGTTATTAGAACCATATTAAATGTGGTTTTATTCCTCTTTCGTTGAAAATAGTAATCAATTATATCTATAAGTATAAGCATAAAACTACGCCTATGAAATAAGAATCAAATATTCTTTATTCAAATGCGGTTTTCGAACCAAACATTGCCAGGACTCGTTTGCATTCTTATAAAATGGAATGAAACGCTTTTCATTTGAAAATCTTGGTAGATTTTAGATACTAGTTATTTTTGTTGTGGTTTAATTATTTTAATGTAATTTACAATTGGCCTGGTGTGGCCAAAGGTGCATAAAGGACCAGGAGATACGTTGGTCCCTCCACGCATCTTGGTCTTGAGCCAGCTAGAAGCACTAGGACAATCCACACAGCATCATCTAGCCCTAAAGAGTTAGGGTTATGGATACATACAAGACAACTGATTAAATTAAGTAATACAATAGAAGATTATATAATATTTAATGGTTTTAATTAGGTATTTAATTTTTGAATTGGAACAATACATAAATAATTTCCATACGTGTACTAGTTATATTGCGTCGTTTTGTAGATGGATGCATGTTTGTTATTCTTTCACGCAAAACTACTGAACGAAATTTGGGTGGATAAAATTTGGCGCTGAGATAGATTAGAGTCTGGAATAAACACATAGGCTATATTTTATTCTGGAATTCCCACGGGAATTACGTGGGTGAAACCGCAAGCTGCTGCTAGTATAATATAGGAAGAATAATTATTGATGTCTGATTATACCTATTTGATAAGAAGTAAGAGTATGTAGCTAAATAAATACTAAAGTACTAAAGTTACTAATGTACTATTATTAGGTCAACAACTCACAACAAACACTTCTAATTTCCTAAAGTGCGATGCCATCTGACGTTTCTTGTCAGTTGTAAAAATCAAAAAGCTTGGAGTGCTCGCACTTAACTTGATTATAGGAAGCCCTATGGTGGTACAAAGCTATGGCCACGCTATGGTGTGTATGCCGCCCTGTCACGTGGCATGGCTCGTCCTTCAAAACCGGGCCACGTGTGACACGTGTCGCATCAGATGGTGATTGTAGCATGCGATATGAACATCGATATTTCAAAAAGTTTACTAACCAGCAACAGTAAATTACACAGGCCTGCAAAACTAAGTACCACGCATAAAAAAAAACAGTATTATAATGTAACTGGTATAAAATGACCCCACCAAAGTCTTTCATCTCGTCTCGACTTCGGTAGGTAAGTATATTAAATGCTTTCTTAAATTCACTCGACTGATATTATTTTATGAATGACTCTACCCACCGCTGTTATAAAGTAGAGTGTTTTTTTTATTCTGTTGATTTCGTGTACCGGTCAGCAAGAAATTTATTACAATGTGTGAATGCAGTTTCAAATGCAATTTTCGTCTTGTTTTGGAAAGGTCTATAAAGGATGTAAAGATAATAACATCTTTGGAGTACCTATAATATGTTTTTGTTTTGAGCACAAACAACAGCCTTTACGAATATAACGCAGGTGTATGATATTCAATCAAAAGAAATAATAACCGTGGTATTCCTTAGGGTAGCAATCCTGGAGAAATTCGTTCTTTTGTACCACCCTGTATGCTTTCGACGCACGACGCACCAAAATACACTGCATCGAAATAGTGTGGTTGTTCCTTTAATCGGAAGTTAATAAAACACTGTCTGCACTATAGTGCAGACAGTGATTAAAATGCGTTAAATTGCATTGGTTCAGAGCCTATGTAGTCTGCACTTCAATATTTAACACCAAAATATCGCCGAAATTCGTCGGTTAGTTATATCACCGACATACTTTTACCGCCGCATTGCCAGGTGGTATCGACAGCGTTCGCGGTGTAGGTATACAGTGGTTTAATTGTCTTGGTTTATTGTATACAGTAAAGTCCTTTAGATAGACTCTATCACTTGCAGTTATATGTTTGCAACCGTCTGCAGTTAGCTCAATGGTTTCAATTGTAAATACTAGTTGTAATTTTTCTATTTCTTTGCTTGTAATTTTCGTTGTTAATAAAGTTTTAATATTAATCTGTATATAAGTGCAAGTACACTAATTAGTGTTTCAAAGGAACATAAGCAAAAAAATATGATAATGCTTGTAAAATCACAAAGCAACGTTTAGCTCAAAGTTAGCAAAAAATCATAGAAAGGCGGCTGTGTAGGATCACGTATGCTTACATAGACCGGCTTGTTTCGTCGACCAATAAGAAAATTATTGTAAAAGTTTTTGTAAAAAAATATTTCTTCGTAAAAAAAACCTAGTAATTGAGTATTAATCTTAATTTTAGCACCATTTTGTTTCATTATGTTGCAATTTCAGCAACAAACAAAATGTTCCTATACTTACCTACCACTACTGCGCATAAGTTTAGGTACGTGACTTCAATAACTCTTTGGTAACTTAATAATCCCCATTGTGTTATGTGGTATAACTGTCAATCCAAGGTTTATATCGCAGAATTTGCAGGCTACTAACGCCTAAAATGATGACCCTAACCGCAATAATCTTTAAACACTTTTTCTAATTGCGAACGTCGAAAGTCCATTGCAATAAAAATAGAATAACAGCGACTCTTCCAAACTGTATAGTGCAGTTATTAAACAAACACTCAAATACCTTCTACTGAAATTTAACTCTATTCTCATCCAAATCTCACCTTCCAAAGCCTTGTTCCGCGCTAGCAAAGCAAGCAGCACGTCTGGCGGTGGAGGATCCAGAGGATGCTGCATGGTTTCCAGCGTGGCATCCATAGCGACCTCCCGCCGCTCGCAGTCCGCTACCACACCCCCGTACGTCTCCATTGATTCAAGATCTCACCACAAACATTCAAGTAGATACAATAACTGTAGACTGTTTAAACACAAACTAGGTGACAACTAGGTTTTTTTTGAGTTTTCTGATATTTCGGCACAGTTTCAAGCCCCATGATCACGAAAGAACGTCAAGAAGAAGCTCTTTCGTGACCATGGCGCTTGAAACTGTGCCGACATATCGGAAAACTCAAAATAAATCAAATCATGGTAAAAATCCCGTATTTATGACTTCAGTGTTAACCATAATAGTTTTAAAAGTTACAAACTATATTTTTCAGTAGTAATGGGTGTAGGCGCGCGCGGTGTTTCAGACGCGGAGGACGCGACGCGCCTGAAGCCGGCACGTGGCGGCCCGCCCACGCCCGCCCCTCGCCGCTCTCGACGCGCGCCGCCCTCTGCCTCCCATTGAGTACTCATTTTTTACCCCCTGAATCTGATAAACCCCGGGGTTGCGGGGGAACGCGGGGCTCCCCCGCCCCGAACTAATTTGCCAGAGTCGTACGACACACCCCGGGTACTTACATCCATCTACAATATTACTATAGCACGTTATCTTGCTCGCGAGGGCACTTCGCTTCTAGTCCTGTTATATCTGCGGAGGAAAGGAATTTTGAGGTGTCGCATGTTTTTTTTTATTTATTACATGTTAATTTTTATATACATACTTATGATGTACTTAAGTTTATTACATACCTATTAAATGTATTGTTCGATTGTCATCTGTGAAATTTAAAATCGAATTGCTGCGGTCCTAGAGCGGATTTCCTTTTTATGGCACTACGAGGCCAAAAAAAACAAAATTACATTTATTGTATTGACATTTGAGAATGAAAAAAAATTCGGCCAGGAAGGCGATGCTCGAAAGAATGAGCATATAATTGTTTCTATTCTACTCTATTTTTGACATTTCTACATCTCCCGAGGCAATCCCGAGGCCATACGAGGCCTAGACTAGCGTTTCTGTCATATTTCTGAAGAGATTTTGAGTTCGACTATTATGAGAAAAGGTTACGAGAATGGGGGAATGAATTGCATTCTCAGACACTACGAGGATAAAACTATAGAGAAGAGAAAGACATTTCGAAAGTTCACAGCAGCTCACGACTTGCCGGAGGCAAGGAGTACCGGCGCATTTTTTTCGTGACGAAGGAGGATTTTTTTTGACTTGTTTCAAAATACATTATATTTTATTAACCTACATAGATATGTACAATATAGTTTGTGCACTAACCTACCATAGGATAGTAAAATATAGTTTGTGCCAAGGGCTGCAAGAAGAGCTGTCTCCTTACACGATTGCTAAAGTTGTAATTTTTATCTTCTAACATATAAAAGTGAGGTCTGTGTGAATGTTTGTTACCACTTATTTAGATGAAATTTGGTATTTACTTACCAAATTTCGTTTAGTAGCTAGTAATAAAAAATCTAATAAAATAAAAAATAATTTATTTTTTCTTAGTTGTTAGAAAATTTCTTTTTAATAAAAATACCCCCTCTGCGAATATCATCCAGATTTAACCATTTCTTCTTGACTTCTGCTTTCTTTGTCCATCCTTTTCCCCCTATTTCTTCTATCTCATCCTGCCATCTTTCTTGTGGCATTCCTTGTCTTCTCTTACCTTTAGGTCCTTTCTAGATAGTGGTCCACCATGATTGTGACCATTATTTAGCCCCGAGCTAAGCAGAGCTTGTAGGTATTATGGGTAATCCATGACTGATATATTTTATACATTACATAAATAATATTATTTTTTTAATCATGTAAAACAACAGAGCTCCGGTACAAATATTTGCAGATCGTACAAACATTTATCCCAAGGCGGGAATCGAACCCGCAAAATCCTGCGTCGCAGGCGGACCCACAGCGCTACTGAAAAATCAAGTATCAGGTATAATTACCGATGAAAATGAAATTACGTAGTAACAACACCCAAAAGGAGAGAAGTGCCTCAAACTAGCCATTGAGTGTGATAGTTGATAGCAGACATTTAAGCCAGGTCAATGAGACAATGTTCCTAGGCTTTACCCTAGACAAGGCTCTAACATGGGAACAACATATAGATACCCTAAGCAAGAAAATAGGTAGAGCCTGCTTTGCACTATGGCGCCTTTCAGCAACCTTAAATAAAAGGATGGTAAGGAGTCTGTACTTCGCCTCTGTCCATTGTCACTTGCAGTACGGAGTGGACCTCTGGGGTTGCGCTGCGGACTGGGAGCGCGCCTTCAGGCTGCAAAAGAGGGCAGTACGGGCTGTTGTGCGAGTATCCCAAACTACATCAGCTAGGCCATACCTTAAGTCCCTAGGTATAATGACCGTTCCTGCCCTCGTCATCTACCAGGCAGCGCTCTATGTTCGAGGCCACCTAGAGGAATACTCGAAATGCGGCGATGGACAGAAATACTATTTCAGGCATGCAAACAGGCTGAGGACCATTGATCATAGGTTATCTAAATCTAAAAAACTGGTGCACATACTCGGCACGGGTGTATATAACCGACTGCCACCCGAAATCACCAACTCACCGTCGACGCAATCCTTTAAAAATAAGCTCAAATATTGGCTAGTCGACATGTGTTTTTTATAATGTGAATGAGTTAATAAATATAAATTAATTGATTTGTGACATTCCAATTTTAATAAATTATGATTATTATTTATTTATAGATTATTGCTTTTGTTCTTTCAATTGTTAACACTTTGTTTTTAACTGCATTATGTATTTACTTTTTTGTATTACTGTAAGTAATAAAAAATGTACCATTTAGACTTGTAACAATGTTGCCAATAAAGAATCTGAATCTGAATCTAGGCATGTTAAAACTCACAAAAGAGACACATGCACTTATTACAAACCAAGTCTTTTTCTAAATTTATTTAAATCAAAAATAAAAGATATCTTGGAATCACAACCCTTTTACCTCATTAGTGACTTTAAAGCCTTTTAAGTAAAGGCACACATAGATTTTAAGTTCATTTTTTTAAGTCTTTTTTTTTATGTGATTCTGTTGTTGGGATTCCAAAATAGATAAATAAATAAATTTAGCTGATCTTTTTATGATCTGCGTAGTCTAATTATAATACATAATGTAAGTAGGTACTTATATACACGCTTCTATATCAAACCTCCGAATGGCTTGTAAAGTTAAAGTAAAGTAAAGTAATAGTAGGTACATTGTTTGTTACCCAAGGGTTGAAAGTAACTTATTTAGTCCCGAGACGGGGCTTGGCGACTAGTTCGAGGGACTCCATAAGTTACTTTCACCCGAGGTAAACACTGTGCTTTTCATTACGAATACAAGGAAATATAAATAAAAACACGAGAAAAAAAATTTAATTAAATTGCCACTAATTTTTTTTATATAATAGTCCATCTAGGACAGGCGAAAGCCATAAAGCCATACTGCTTTGTCTTTTGTATTTTTTGAATTCGGTGAATTGTCGCTAAGGCGATTTTTTTTAGCTTCACCATTTATTCTGCTACTATCATGGTTCAATAGTAACGTTATAGCTGTCAGTTGAAAACGATTCTCCCTTGGGCGGAAAAGTATCACTTTCAACCCGCTCTTCAGGCTTGTTCAGACCTATATTTGCCGAGTATGAGTAATGAAAAAGTATATTTATTGCAATTACATGTAAACAGATGGTAGTACATTAAATAGGTAACAATGTAATTTACCCTATAAGGGCTTGCAATTGTCGGGTTGTACATTTTGCATTATAATAAAATAAAAGTTGCAAACATTATCAATAAGAACACAAATTCAAACGAATGGTCAAAACTTTATTGTAAATCAATTTATAAAAAAATATAGTTATCTGTATCTTACTCGTAGCCTATTTAGTAAAAATATTAACTTTTAAACGTACGAGTCCTGTAACTTGTAAGGTCTAAAGGAAGTTTGACAGTATACAAGTATCTATTTGAAACGCCCTACACGTAACGTGGTCATAGGATCATAGGATCTTCATCGGAACGAATAGCTCTAATAGTTTTAGTTCTATTCACAATTTAGATTTTTAGATACTTATGTTTATTTTGTTCCTCTTTATAGTGTTGACGAAACTTTTGCCAACCGAACGTATCTACTAGTTCACGGATATAAAGCAAGTAAAAATTGAGTACCTTAGGTACTCGTCGTCGTTTTATCAGTTAGTAAATAATAATCCACAATTTTACATAATTGTAAAACATTTTACATAACTACCTTACTATTTTTTTCTTTTTTTTGTGTGGTCTTTTTTGTACCTGTTTTAAACTGGTTTTATTGTTTTTTTTTTAATCATGGAAGTAATAAGTACTAAGTATAAGTTGTACGTAGTACTTCCATTAGATTTGAATACGTTAGGGGTAAAAAAATAGTTTCCTAGCAACATCCAAGAAGTGGAATTTTAAAAAGCACGGAACTTAGAGCATTTAGAACGCACGGGACCACGGACGAACAAAATTACCCTCCCAACAAGCATTTGAAATCTAACCTCCTTCCCAATGTAGACATTTGTTTACGTCTTGTAGCATGTCAAAAGATGTGACAGGTGCTTATATATTCCTTAAAAAATTTACAAACTACAATGTTTATACTTATTGATTTTATCTAATCGCATTAATATATTGTTTTAATACAATTGCACTATGTCACACTGCAAACTTTATAATCCAGATAATATTTTCACTAAGTTTAAAGTCATTGAATTTCCAATATCGTATGTGGGCTTATGGACCAAGCAGTTCCTCGATTTGGAGACAGATCTTATCAAGTCTGCTTATCTAAAAACTATGTGTGAAGGGCAACTGATGGTAATCTTTTTTCATTTTATTTTATTTTAATATTTCCCTGGTGGCATACCAGCATCCGTGCTTTAATTTCAGAAATTTGATGAAGCTCGGAATATTTCCGCATCCCATCGATCTTTTCTAATAGATCAGATAGATGAACACAGTATTCAAATAACGTTTTATCCTATAAATGAATGTGTTGGTCACGTAAAACGCAAAAACACTCTTGATAATAGATTTGTATTTGACCTGCGATTGATAAAAGCGGATGGACTTCGATGTTGCAATAATGAATTCCATTGGGAGGTCGGTCGATACTACATAAGTGGACAGTTTGAACAATGTAAAATATCGCATTCTCCCACCCAAATAGACTTTGACACCGTAATAATGGAAACAAAAGTAAAGAAAAAGGTACGAATACGTAACGAGTCAAGTTTGATCGGGGCAAAATTTGAATACGTTCGAGTGTCGGGGTTTGAAGTCGTCCCACAAATATTTAAAATACTTCCTAATGCGACACAACTGCTAACTGTAACGATCCATCCTACTTGCTTAAAGATAAAAGACACTTTGACATTCAGAGTGCGAAATCCACATGAAAGTTATAACAGCCATGAAGATAACGAAGAAGAAAACTTTTTAACGTATGATATTAAATGTAAAGTAAAAATTATCTATAACAAACCAAAAAAGAATATTAAAATAGAATCCTTACATAAACTTATAGAGCAAGATGTTAGATATGCATTTACAACTGATGAAGAATTAAAAATAAAACAGAGATCAAGAGAAGCCGCTGCTAAGAATATGCATATATTTTCTGGTTATGCCAAGAAACCTATACTAGAAAAATACACCACCGGAAGAGTGAAATGTTATGAAGAAATGTTAAAGGTTACAAAGTTAAAGCCACCAAAAAAATGTCATAAGATAATACGACAGCACGCTTCTATTTATGATCTTTTGTACATAATGTTAGTACCGTTTTCTATTGACTTCGGCAGGATTGGCGTGAATACCCAAGGATCTCGTGAATTAACTCTTATCAATAATTCTAAATACAATATAGTCATACACTTTGATATCGATAAAGCTATTTGCTATACAGAAAATAGACTGAGTGAAATTGCTATCAAAATGGAGCCAAATTCTAAATCAGTAATGATCCTTTATTGCTCAGGGTTTACCGCAGGAATATACAAAGGTACATTTGAATACCTTATAGATTACAAATATAGTCGGAGACATCAATATCTCCTCCAGGTGGGAAATCCAGCATTGCTTATAACGGAGAAGATTCTAAAGTTTGGAATGATTAGTTCTGATTCATATGTATCATCCGCACCAGTAAAAATACAAAATCATTTTAATATTCCCATTGAATATGAATGGAATGATTTAACGCCGGATATGCCTTTTGAAATAATTCCTTATAAGGGTGTCGTTCGGGAGCATTCAACTAAAATTTGTGACATATTTTACATTTGCAAGCCATCTAAAACAAAAATATATGACATCAGTTTGATATCACACAGTAGTACGAAGAAAATAATACCAATAGAGCTTAATGTTATGACGAGGAAACTGAGTATTAAATTTGTGCAACTAAATGTATCGTTCAAAGAAATTCCTCTCAATTTGGAATGCGTTGAAAGCGTTAAATTAGAAAATGCTTCGAAAGAAATGGCATCCTTTAATGTTGTTGAGCCATTAATTCCTGGAGTGAGAGTTGAACCCATGAATGGGAATATTCGTCCAAAAATGGTTATATCATTTAAGATTGTTGTAAAAATATGTTGCGTGCTGGATTTTGCATTTGACATCGTTGTTAAAATAAATAACAAAGAAAATGTTACACTTCCCATTAGTGGAAGCGTAATCGAGCCTAGGATTACGATTCATCCTAAGTCTATAAACATTGCAAGAATTCCGAGTTACATGATTGCATACGTGCCTGTTACATTCCAGAACCTCGGCAGTTTAAAATCTTTGATAGAAGTGCTTGACACAGAAGATAATTTCAATATTTATATTGCTTATGGAAACGAAAAACAACAAATACATGAATTTTATGTAGAAGGTGGACAATCGAAAACCATTTTTGTTAAAGTATATGATACTTACCGAAGAGAATATGAAATGTACTTGCCGTTTAAAGTGAACGGATTGATAGGTCCTCCTGATGAAAATCCTTGCTCTATTGAACTACAGTATTATATAAAAGAATTTGAAGAGTAAGTTACCTTCTTTGTTTATTATCTTGGTAAAGTGCCACGTTTTAAACCTTCTTTTTTTTACAGAAGTTATGAAAATAATCTCAGAGTAAAAGTCAAGACCATGAATAAAGATATTTCCTATTGTCGTTTATCAGGTGTTATAACGCTACCATGGATACAATTTTCATCCGATAATTTTGAAATTGAATACACTCCCAATAGAAAAAACGTAATTGAGTTTACCATGCAAAATGTTTCAAGATATTATTTATATATAACAATCCTAATAGCTAAACTTTCACCATATTTTTCAATGAATTTAATGTCAGAAGAAGAAGATATTATTATTAATGATCACTGCATGAAATTTGGCTTTGATCGGCTTAAGAAGGCAGAATTTTCTGTTAAATTCCACCCTAAAGGATACGGAAAATTTGTCGCCACAGCTATTCTATTTCTAGACAAGAACATGACCACTGCATATTCTAATTTGACTTTCATTGGAAAGAGACTCACACCTACTATGAAATCAAGTACACCTAGAATAATATTTCCACCGTCCTATGTCGGGACCGTGGTCGTCCGAACATTAACCGTCAAAATAGACACTCTAACAGACATAAATTCATTCTCTTGCTTATCAAAAGAAGAGCCAAATCTAACAGTAACGTTTGTGAGTTGTGAACATTTAAACGAAGAGAGTGGTATTCACACATTAGTAACGATTGACTTAAAAGTCACGAGCAGTGTCAGCTATGCTCGTAATTTATCTCTGTCCTTTAACCACGACAGTGGCTCTGGCTGTGAAATTGAAATCAATTTCTGCTTCACATATTGTCCATTGACTCTGCATACAAACTTTCTAATTAAAGACACCGATAACCCTTATCCATATTTTCCTTTGAGTTCTCAAAATGATCTGTACGAATATTTGGAAATATCAAAAAGCTTTTTGGAAAAATGGATGTTTCTACAAGGATTTCGTAGAGACCTGTACCCAGAGATACCCGAGACATTTCATGCCATATCCTTATCGATATCACAAGGAAGTGGAATGAAAAAGGGATTAAACGTATCATTTTTAAACTACATGAGGAGGATAGCCGGTCCACTAATGAAACATGTGCGCAAAATAATGTAAGTCCTTGTGTTTACGTAGCATCGGAGAAGCACTCCCGGGTTTCTTACATTCTTTGTTATCCGGTTATTCGTTTCATTCATAGAGGACTAAATCAAGTGCGGTGTTTGAGGTTCCAATTGAAAAAAGCCTTCTTTGTGGTAGGTTTATCGTATTTCTAACAAACAATGCTTTAATTTTTTGTATTTTCTATGTTAGATATATTAAAAATAAAATGAATAAAACAGGAATAGAATGGCCGAACATATTACCGGTGATGGAGTTCAACTCACACTTGCATATTCTAGAACTTACTAACCTAGTTTTCTTTGTTTTAGTGCACAAGAGTGTAATGAGTCTTATAAAAGCGTCAAAGAAATATACGGTACCTACAAAGAAATCATTAACTTGATAAAATCTCGCGGTGGCTCGTTGTGGACCTTACAAGCTAGGTTCCTACTTAGCTACGAGCAATTGGTTATTTATACGGAAAATGAACCCACCAAATATAATGCTGATATTATTTTGCTCAAAGAACTAGTGGAAAACCCTGATACATTCAACAGGTTAGCCAAGCAAAGTTGGATGGATGTTATTTTGCAAAGTTACAAAGTATTCGTACTAGACAGTTGTTTTTTTGATTGCGTATGTGTTAGTAATCAACCTAGAAATATTATAAAGAATATAACAGATTGGTACAATGAACATATCCAAATACATCATCATAAACTCCGAGGCAAAGATAAGCCAGTCAAGGTTATAACAAACCTTACATCAGATTTATCAGATGGCATTGCTATTATATCGTCATTTTTAAGCTACTGTCCCTATTTAGCAGATCAATTCAGTGCCTTTTGCGAAAAAGAAGAAGATGAAGAGAGTGGAATTATTAACAATGCATGTTTAATCATCGAAACTATGAACAATTTGAGAATCTTATTTCCACTAACTAGTAAGGATTTCCTACAGCCTAATTTTGTGCAAATGTTATTCTTGTCAGTTCATCTTTATGTGACATTGCCAATGTTCACGCCAAAAGACACAATCAAGTTTAGCCCTCCATTGCTGAGGAGCTCGATCAGATATGTTGCCATAGGCCCGGCGAGTCAAGAGACACTTATATTCAACTATGTACTTATGAACAACGAAAGCAATAGTTTCAATGTGGAAAAGGGTCCTTCCGAAAATGGTAAAAAAATGTTTCTTGCCGTAAAATTCAAAGCCTTCTTTGTACATGAAGAAAGATGTATACTTTTAGTGCATGGATATAACAAAACACGAATTTTCGATACATTTATCGTGTTTTTACTGCGTGGCAATGTAAGCGCTCTCTATCCTATAAAAAAATGTAAAGTAACCGGCCCAATCTATCGCCCCAATAAAGTTGATGTATTAGTTGGGTCACCTTTTCTAGCTGAAGGTTGTTTTACTGTTTCTTTGACCGATATTGAGCCAAAAATACCTATTGCTGCTGAACATATAACAAAGCCTAATTTTTATTTGAGGCGACTTAGTTTGATTGACACAGAGATAAATTTGCCTGGCACACCTATGGAAATCGGTCAAGAATACACAGATACTAAGCTTCATATGCAAGTAATATGTCTGAGCACCCAAGTGGGTTCCTCGTGGATTTGGTTCAAGGGAGAGATAGGGGAGTTTTTTATAAAAGTTACAACGCAGCCCCGGTGGGATATGGCAACTGATACGATACAAGCCAAAATGCAGACTTGGCCAATAGACCCTTGCAGCTGTGGTGAGGCATGCGAATGCTACAGAACAACTACCCTCATGGTGCCTCATCGTAATGAGCTGATGGTGAAGGCCTTACGATTTGCCCTACTTGAACATTCTTCCGAAAACATGTTGCATATTTTCGACAGGCTAATAGGTAACTAATTATATACAGTATTTTTTTATTTTGTTCCTAACTAGTTACAACAAGTCACAACAATCAAAACATTGAGCTTTTTTTTTTCAGATTCCAACACGGGAAGGATAATTCTGGCTATGCTTCTAGAAGAAGGTGGTACAAACATGTCAGAAGTGAATCATATCCTGCAAAGTGAGACCAGCTACCGTGTCACTTCGCGTACACTACACTCCCGATGGAGCAATATAAAACTTGCACCTCACACTAACGCGATTCTGACATTACCAATCACCTTACCGACCGGCAAAAATGACTACAACAAATACACTGTGGTACTTACATCAGCCTGCGGAATGGATATACGGACTTATAGGATACTGTTTATAGAAGAAAATAAAGATGGATCACTTTCTAACTGATGTAATATACTTTAGCTTTAAATAACATAGTTTTTATTCAGACGTGGCTCATTATTAGTAGTTTTTTGTTTCTGGAAGCAATTTATTTAGCCTCTTAAGAAGTTTTGCGGCCATTGCATTTGATCGCATCCTAAAAGTTAAAACACCATCGAATACTATAGGTACAGTACACTCAAACACGCATATATTACCTCCTTAGTATATGTCCTAAAGGTGTTTTTACATGCATTATTTTTTCCCAAAAACGTCAAAAGTGGAAATTGCTACTGTTGGCTAACTAACATTTTGATGAACGTAGAGCATTTTGAATAAAAATACTTGTAGTCGAATGTCGACTCTAGCGTTATTAGCAGAGTTATAGTCCGCGGCAAATTTATTCACGACCTTGACATAACGTAAACAACACGAAGTCAATAACCTACAGATTACCTACTTTTGTTATCAGTTCCATTCGATCCAAGAAGGTGTTATTCTCTTGTTTGATTTTTTATGTGAAATTTGGCACTAATGCAAGTTTTTGGATCGGACTCGGGTGGAATTTATGAAGTCGGATTGTTCAAGTTAGGAAGGAAAGGACAGGAAAGAACACAAACCAGTTATTATTCCAGTAGTTATTTGCACAAGGATTTTGTAAGGAGTGCGCAAGGAGATTTTATCGAATAAAATTTTATTATTATTTTAACGAAACATTTTAGTACCTGTCCATTGTATTGCCACGGAAGTTAGGTAGGGTTTTGTCAGTCCTTGCAAATCACACTTGTCCGATTTTATACCTATTTTGTGCTTACATTTTTATAATTTAATTTCATTGTGTTGCTTTTTACTTGCTTACGTATTGGAGGACACAATTACAATACAATAAATATTAATATTATTACTAACTCACCTTTAAATTTATAAGATTTTACATTTTACAGATTATAGACAACACAGCTCATAATTTTGTTTTAAGCACTTATTCACATCATCATCATCATCATCATCAGCCTATATTAGTCCACTGCTGGACATAGGCCTCCCCTAATGAGCGCCATAGCGCCCTGTCTTCAGCTTAACAATTTTTATCCAATAAGAATATAGGTATAAAAGCCTTATTCGGGTCAGATTCTGTTCAGAAGTTTTGTCTTAAAGGATGTAAGGCTAGTAGTTGCCTTTGTAACAAATTCAGACGACTGTTGTACACTGTCGGGCCCATTATGCGCGTAAACTTCCCGACTCATCGATCACATCTCCTGCACAGACGATAGATGTGAACCAAAACCCATAGAAAAAGGAGACGTATCGTATCGCCTTCTTCATACATGATGGAGCCGCGTCGAACCAAAAGCCATAAAAAAGGACAGGTCACGATAACGTCCTTTTTCTATGGATCGCATCTCTTTCTTCACTCTTGATGAGGGCCCGTTGTACCAAACACTATAGAAAAAGGACACGTTATCTTGACGTCTCCTAATTCTATTGGTTTTGGTACAATGCGCCTCTATCATCATCTATCATTATCGTCACAATCTAAAGTTGCAAGTAGGTGAAATATAAACAAAAGTACTCGATAAATAATCACTACATAGTATAAAACAAAGTCGCTTTCTCTGTCCCTATGTTCCTAAATCCCTATGTCCCTTTGTATACTACGCATTGCATTTTGATGCGGTTTTTTTATTAGATAGAGTGATTCAAGAGGAAGGTTTATACGTATAATAAATTGTGCAAAGCCGGGGCGGGTCGCTAGTCGTTTTATAAAACGAACGTAACGAAAATAATATCGAGAACTACTGGTCAGATTCTGATCAAATTTATAACGTACATGAGAAGCAACGGCTTTCAAATAAAATGGTTTATTTTTTATTTAAGTTTCTTGTTCCTCTAACTTAATCAGAGACTTTATAAAATGGTTCGCCAACAGTCACACACAAAGTCGAGCTGACAACTTTTCTTTGAAATAGGTTGAAAGGGAAAAATATAACGGAAGAGCTAGGCTAGGCCACTGAAGAGGTAGTGAAGCCCGATCGGAAGCGGTAGAGATGTCACCGAATGTCTGCCATGACCTAATCACTGAGCCGTGGCCGGTCAACGAAGTTTGGAGTCAAGGATGTCTCGGGCCGTAATATTGTATAATACCATACACTAAACATAAATTAGGTACTAATATTTTATATTAAAAGGTAATTTAATAATTCGCCGTATATGCGGTTTTTTCTATTGAAACTTTGACTCTTTTTATCCCATGGGGACTGATTTATGGGCTGAAAGTCACTTTATTCCACGGCAAGAACTACGTCTATTCAAAATTTCAGCCTGATTCGTTCCGTGCGGGGTTGTGAGCAATAGGATAGAAAGAAGAAAGAAAAAAAGATGTTTGATAGGAATAGTATTTTGTATTCAAAGTGGGCCAGACTTGTTTAGGAAGTTCAATTATTATATTGAAATCTTACACGTAATATCCTTTAGAATTCTAGAGTTTCAAGAACAGAGAGGAAATACCAATCGTGTAGAAGTTCTAGCCCTTGAATGAAACATAGGCATAATATAGGCCATAAATTAGTTCCCATCACTACATAGTATAAAACAAAGTCGCTTTTTCTGTCCCTATTTCCCTTTGACTGTTAAATCTTTAAAACTACGCAACGGATTTTGATGCAGTTTTTTAAATAGATAGAGTGATTCAAGAGGAAGGTTTATAGGTACGTACAACAAAACCGTGCGAAGCCGGGCGGGTCGCTAGTAGGATAAAAGGTCCCGGAATTTTGCGTCTTGTCCCGTGTCCAGCAATTAGGCCTAATTGTCCCGGGTTTTGAAAATCCTACTAGAAATGTAGGTTTTTAGGACTAGCGGACCCTGAAGCTCCACCTCCTAAACCACCACTTACATTGGCGGACCTTGGTTTTTTAGGAGGCGCCGGCTCATTAAATACAATTCTTCTTTTCCCGGACCTTATCCCTAGCTAAGTGGGGTCGGCCCAACATTTTTCTACCATTCTCCTCTGTTATACGTCATCAAAGGCTACCAAAGTACCTACCTATTAGTAAACTAGTTACACATCCCGCGCACGCAAGCATCTCCAGTCAAAAGGCACCAGCCGCACTATGGTAGTAGCACGTGTGACTACCTCTACATGTAGGTAAGAAGTACTCGCGCAGGGGGGGTGATTCCCAATGATATGATTGATTCCTCGCCCAAACCGTGTGACGTCACAATGTGTTCTAAATACTTAATTTAATTGTTCTAAATAATTATTTTTTTTACGGATTCAAACCACTGTATCTGTGTACGTAAGGATTTTCACAGTGTAATAAGCCCCAGCAATAAAGCCCCAGGTTACATTTGGGTAATGAGCGGGAAGGAATAGGCATCGGAATTAAAGGAGCCGAGCGGGGGGGGCGGCGGTATTAGGTACAATTATACCTATTGTCCTTCACCTCCTTTTGCAATACGATTCGTATTTTCTTCCTTATTATAGCAGATCAGACACCTACCTAGGAAGTGTACGTTTTATTGTTACCTAATCGCAAATTGTATGGAAACTTACCTACTCAGTTGAAACAAACACAATTACCTGTTCGATCACAGCGGAATCACTTTTATAAGATAGTCGTCATTCATTTTATAAAGAAGTACTATAATATATTACGTAATTATTTTATGGACCGACAATACTCATTAAAATTATGTAGGTATAAGGCGAACTGCAAGTTTGAATTTATATAAGGACGGAATCATATTTCTATTTGGTAGATAGGTACCTATTTAATTAGTAGTTTAATACAAACTTTTTCATGTCTTTTCACGGTTGAATTTGAAAAATCCCGCAATAGTGGGTGGTTTTGCTAGAATAGGTAGCTACTTTTCGAATTTCAAGTCTCTAGCTTCAGTGATTTTGGCTCTGACATGATGAATGAGTCTAGTCAAGCTCTTTTATGAGCTGATCCACTTGCGATTTCATTCTTGTGGACTTTAGTACCCCATTGACCCCATGTTATTATTTTTTTGGTAATTATGTACCTATAGTATTAAATTTGACTTGTCTAAGTGCTTATTTTGTAAGCCTAAAGAAATAAAGATATTGATTACTGTTAACCTAACCCATTTTATCCGTTCGTGCGTGATCGGGTGCCTACGTCGTAAAAGGAACCTCCATGCACTTTTCAGCTTCGTAGCTCATGTAGTTTCAGAGATATTATCTTGATAAATCAGTGTTCTCTTTTATAAATATTGTATTACAGATAGATAATCAATAAAGTGCTTAAACTAGTGCTCTCTTAATTATAAAGATCCACAAAATGAGCGCTATATTTAGACTGATGGAGTTCAAATTTCATTTCAATCTGTTTAGGCACAGAGGAATAATTTTCTAGAGGATGTTTTTAAAAAAATGTGGTTCTTACTACGGAAAAGTTTTTTGAAGCTAATTAGCTATCATTCCTAACTCAAAAGAATAACAGTTAATTAAGAGAGACGACGAGGGCGAATAAATTGAATTTGAAGACTCGTTATGGTATCTTCAAAGATTGGGAATCCTGTGTAATACATGAACGAAATGGATATACACTGGCCTATAAAACTTAGTATCACACTTTAAAAATTCAATTGTCTCTCTAAACTATAGAAATTAGAGATTTAAAATAAAAATTGTTCTATCGCAAACTTCATCAGCTTTATTTGAAACTATAGTAGAGTCCACATTAGTAAGTTAAATGATCCTATCGTACAGTTTATAAAAATAATGGCTCATTTTAAGCTTAGTATTCAAAAACTCAATTAAAATTTTATAGATGTTTTACATGTTAAATGGCATACTGAACACGAAGTTTTGTTTACCATTTTCTACTTATCTTACATTCTTTTATGAGTGTATTAGTGAATGTTGGTGTGTAATATTTACTAATTTAAAGTTTACTGTAGTGTCAAAGAAAGCTGATAAAGTTTGCTATAATATGCTTTTCATTTTAAATCTCTCAAGTTTTTTTTTTATTAAAAGTGTGATTCTTTTTTTTGCGGGCCAATCTTTCTGAACGAAGTGGATATAATAATAGAAACAGGTCGATTGAAGAACGAGTTGGGCCCGTTCATTAAGGACCGGTACACAACACTCTAAGATTGCGTAGGTACTGTGGGAAGGGAGGCCTTTGCCCCGCATAGGGATCACATTAACACGACCCAAGATAAAAATAGCAGCATGAAGTGCTAATATAACAAACAAGCTTGCCTCTGTGGCTTCACCCGCTTAGCCTGTGCTTTATTCCAGCAGAGTGATTACGATATTCTAAATGGATCCATGGATGGGAGGCCGGGTAGTAAACATTCTAATTCCATGGATGGGACAATTTGAATTACACAATTTTTATGGTTGGATGGTCAAAGTGAACGAATACCTATTATCGTTTTTGCCTAAATCTTGTCCTTAAAACTCCGTCAACAACTGAAATAGTATTGTTTGTATCCTTCCCTTTCAAACACACTTACACTTGGAAATAGGTATTATATGCTGGCCAGCATCGTTCTATTTGCTGCATAAAAACACTAATTTTGTTCATTTATGGGCTTCAATTTTGGCTGGGACTGGCAATAATTGTCCTTCGATGGATAATTTATTTGCAATTGGATGGATGGAAATCGTGAAGGCCGTCAAGGCAATCAAAAGTGCTTTCTTATGTCAAATATTGCATGGGAGATTTTACCGTAATCACTCTGCAGACCTAGATAGATTAGAGATAACAAACGTCCATCCAACCATCTACATATTTGTCCATCCATCCATATATTTGTCCATTCATCCATCCAGAAATTTGCATTAATTAATGAAAAATTATTATTATTTATAAAAAAAATTATAATATGAGTGTGAAAAATGTGTTTTTTAGTGTCACAACTGGCCACCAGTGTGTAAAATCTGATGGACTCAGAATAATAATTGACACTCAGACATAGTCTTGGTAATTTCTACGCCTCTAATTAAACATTAACATGTTTGTTTTATTTTAATTTTCCGTTTTTTATATCTTATGAATATATTTATAAATAATAATTAACTTTATTTTTATTGTACTCATATATTTTTAATACAGCGTTATCTTTTTAATTAGATTTCATGTTCGTTTTATTTTAATGTGTCTTTGCTTGTATCTTACAATTGTATTTATAATTAATTACCTAGTGTTATTGGTAGTGTGCCAATAACTGTGTGTTTTATTTAACTAAAAATCAATGGTAAATCATCTTAATTTGACAATCGTCAGCTAAAAAAACTAAAATATAAAATGAAAGGGAACAGAAATAAATAAATAACACAGAAACTAACTGTTCTGATAAAAACCAAATAGTCTTCAAATCTATCGAATCGAATCTCGTTGCCGTTGATATTATATTTATATTTATGTGTAAATAGGTAACAAACATATAAACTGTCGCATTTATGCCATTTTTATAGATTATATACGAAAATAATACATATAATTTCCTATAACATTTCCTCAAGTAAAAAACTCTTAAGGAAATGTTATCAGTTGGCCTAGATTATGAAGTAGGTAATGAAACGTAATGTAAGTGGAATATTTGTGGCAGGTAACAAACAAAAAAAGGTACAAAAGTATACTTATAAAAAATCTTTATTGGGATCAGAACATAGGTTTATGGTACAATATATTATTTTACTTATAACAAAAAAATAAAAAAATTTAAACAAAGTCGAAGTGCTTTATTTCCTTTAGACCTCACAGGACTATTGGACACATCACAGACAAATCTAATATTTACATACCAGTTAGTTATTTTTTTAATTAAAGAGCAATACTAGGTTAAATTAGGGGAGGCCTATGTCCAGCAGTGGACTAATATAGGCTGATGATGATGATGATGATGATGACTAGGTTAAATATGTAGTTTTTGAGTGTGCAAAAAAAAACGTTATCCTACGACACTGGCTGGTAGAGTAGGTATATTATTAAAAAAATAATACTGGACAATTCACACAGCCCCAATATAAGGAGGACTTGTGTATTTATGGGTACTATATAACTGATATACTAAATACAATACATTAAAGCGGTATTACACTACACGATATTCAGGGACCCTAACCCTAACTAAGAGTGGTGTAATAAGATTTAGGGTCCCTAAGGGACGGACCCGGCAAGCCTTGCCCTAACTACCGGGCCCTGAATAACGTATAGTGTAATACCTCTTTTACATGGCTAGACATTTTTATCATAGACAGAAAACACCCAGAAACCTTTTGAAAGTATTTGAATTAAAATTTCATTCAGAAATTAACTAAGCGAGCTCTCCGCACGTGAATCCGCCGGTACAAGCTAGCTTTATGTAATTCGCGTCAAGAAGCAAAGCAACCCGTGTAGAAAGCTGTACAACGGGTATATATCAGTCTGCAACCTGATCAGAGCACCATTGTCTTGAGAAACCTCTGCTGAATAAGTTGGCGTGTCGCGAGAGTGCAGTGATTGTGATGGACGCACAACAGTTCAGAGAGTTTGGAAGAGCCGCTGTGGATCTTCTTGCTGATTATGTTGAGAATATTAGAGACAGGTTAGTGTTTGTTGTTTTTTTATATTGTGATAGTATTTATATATTTGCGACATTTAATCAACGTTGGTGAATGACAATGAAATACTTATTCCATTATTACTATCAATTATGTGTAGTGGATATAACTGTTTTCTAAAACAACAAAAAATTTAACGAGTAAGGGCTAAGGTTCAGTAGAAACTAAGTTTAATTTAGTATTTTATTTATTTTCAAATTATATTTTTTAAGTCCAGAACCAATAGTTATGAACATAATAATGTAACAAACTTAAATTAGGAACTTGCCTGATAAGCATGTTTTTAACAGGTAGGGAAACACGTAAGATTTGCTTACCTTTAACATTACCTTTTAAAATCTACATACAAACAATAAACAGCAAAAAGAATCTTAAAATTTTACAAAATATACCTAATTATACATTTATGAAAAAAACCTATCTAAAAATAAAACTAAACGTAATACGAATTGACGATCTCAGAGGCGCAGCAAGAGTCCGCCAGCGACACAAGACGTTGTGGGTTCGATTCCCGCCTCGGAACACATTTGTGCACCATCTGCACAATTTTTTTCCGTTGGTCTGGGTGTTTTCTATATATATTAAAAAAAATGTAATTATATGATGTACCAATAACACAAGCTTTGTGAGTAGGTAGCTTACTTTGGGGCTAGATAAAGCTGTGTGGATTGTCCAGAGTTGTAAAATTAAAAAAAATATTATAATTATTATAAAAATATAAAATAAAAGTTTAATAAAAAAAATCAAATAAACGACGACAATTAAAAAAATGACATTATAAGATAATTATGTGATGGCGCAGCGCTTAGTGTAATTGATTTGATAACACAGAGTAGGCCATTGTTTAAGTTAAATCTTTTTATTCTATAATAACTGCCCGCGGTTTCGCACGCATTGTTTCTATGGAAACGTCTCAAGGCTATTACTATCCCATGGGAACTTGTTTTACTTATAGGATGAAAAGCCTATGTGTTGTTCCAAATTCCAGCCCGATTCGTTCAGTAGTTTTTGCGTGAAAGAGGAACAAACATTCATACATCCATACCTAATACAAACTTTCACATTTATAATATTAATAACGCCCCGAGTTAAATGGTTCTGTGTTTAAAAATGTGTTCTGTATTGTGTGATAAGCAGTAAATAAATGAATGTATATGTCTTCTGATGGCAAAGCTAATGCACCTTGCACCTTACATGTGTATTTTATTATTATACGTCCTTTATAGGTAATTATTAGGTAGGTAATGAATCTAGGTACCGATCAGCTGATTAGCTGATGTGATTACTAAAGATAATTGATAATTTGTTCGTTATAAGCTTTTGATTGAAATAAGATACGCGTATCCATCCTTCATTCTCTAAAATTACTTAGTCAATCTCCAACGTCTCAGTTGACATAGGGTAGGTACCTAGGTACTGATGACATGATTGTTCGTCGACTGGGGAAGTAAATCCATTTTTATTGTACGCACCTTGTAGGTAAATACTTACATAATCGTGTATAGAAATCATAAAAGTAGAAATGCTAGTTTACTTGATTGTTATTTATTAAGATGATAAAAAAGCTTGGGACGACTTGGGATGACTTTTGCTCCAACTCGAAAACTAACAATCTAACAAGGTAAAGGTTTCTGTTCGCTTCTTTACCTTAAAAAGATTGATGTGATCAAAAATCAAAGTGACCACTTTATTTCCTAGTTTTAATTATTAATAACATGAATTTTGTGACGCGTCCAAGTGTCCTGTAAGGTCAAGGAAATAAAGCACTTTGAGTTTGAGTTACCTTAAAAGAAATTAAAAAGCCGAGGGCTTTGTTTCTTTGGGAACGGAAAAAACGTTTTTTTTTTCAATACTAATCACATAGGTTATCAAGTACTGGGCCCGAATTCCACTAAATAAATCGCTTCACCAATTAAAAAGTATCGTGTCAAGATGTCAGTGTTAAACTCTTTTTAGTATTCTACTAGCACAAACTTTTTGAGTTTCATTCATAGCTGTGACGATTACCTTTATAACTACCAATTTGACATTCTAATTATGATAGTCTCTTCAAGCGCAAAAAATAGTAGAATACCAAATGCATAAACGTCATTTTAATCATCTTGATTGAATGGCACTATTGAGACCTTTGTTTTGAAATTAGTGAAATTCGGCCCCAGGATTAATAGTTGTCTTTGTTTTAATCCGGGCCTGGAACTAACTGTATACAATTTCAACCTGATCTGTTCGTTAGTTTTCGCTTTGAGAGGTAACAAACATCCGGATATAATACAATTATATTGCTTGTTATTTTACTAAGATTAATAAAATTTTGATTGTATGATAAGTTATATACTTACATTACTTACCCCCTTACTCATAATGGGTTTTTTAACTTAAAACCATAGGCTTAGGATGTACTGGTAAAATTATATGTCTACGCTTAAAACACGTAGTGAAAATTTTTAAGTCTATGCTTAAAACAGTTGTTTAGCTGTGTTATTTCTTACTCTCATTTCTAGGAGATGGACATTGACACTACCAGACAGTTGCAAAGTTTAGTAATCTTTTCATTTTCATTTGTATTTACGAGCGTGTTAGACTTATCCAGAATAAATTGATTTGATTCGAAAATTTATTTGATTTTGAATTCTGTATCTTTTGTGGAAAATAAATAAACTTTTCTTTTCTTATTTTACTTGATTAATTCAATAATTCAGGATAAAGCATGCTAGAATCAATCAATTCAATTATCTAATGACCTTGACCTAGAGAATAACGTAATAAAACCAATGTTTAATATGTAGTTACAAGCAAGCTGTCACTTCGTGATGGGTTAGTAGGTACATACTTAACTTCTGAGTAGGTATCTACGAGTGAACATCAAGAACGTAAACAATGGAAAATATATCTAGTCATCGAGTCATTAACTAGTAAACTAGGTAAAAAAACTCATTGCAATAAGAACTAAGTACTTACTACATAATCCTATGCGAACGTGGTTTGCGTTACCAATTTAGTAGGGCTTTTTGCTCAGCGATAACTAAAAATAATGATAATTTCGTTATTACCTGCAATTGAATATTTTGTTTATTATTCGCGTCTTTGATTAAATTGAACAGTTATGTACCTTCTAAAATTAATTAATGAGAGCGGGATCGCGGCGTAAATTGAGATTATTAGCCCTGAACGAATCCTGACACGCGAACAGTTTGGATGAAAAGGTAGGTATTGATTTGACGTAGGAATTACAATTATCATATAATACACAAAAGAGCTACACGAAACAGATACTGACTGACGCTATTTACTAGCTGACCTTGATAACGATATATCTAACAGTTATATTTGTTTGCTCGTAGTACCTACGTAATGAAAGAAAACTTCCTTAACATACTTTTATTATATTTTTCAGAGATGTTCTTCCTTCAGTGGAGCCAGGCTACCTCCTGGATATCCTACCTCAAGACGCACCGGAGCAGCCGGAAGATTGGAGGGATATCATGAAAGATTTCAAGGAAAATATCTTGACTGGTGTAAGATTTCTTAATATTTCTTTCAAAGGTTACGAAATATATTTTGCGAGAAATGCCATGTAATAAGAGACTTACATTACTTACACGACTTACATTACGAGTGAGTATTTGCGCAAAAATCACAAGATTACTAATAATGTCTGGAAGTAAGACCGCGTCCGTCATCAGCGAAAAAACGCATAGCGTTTTCGTTCATAGAATTCAGGTTTCGTCGCGTAGACACATTCTCAGGTTGTAGATTCGGAGAAAGAAGAACTGATCTTTAATAGTTAAAACCGCATCTCACTACGTCTTCTCAGTATAAAGATTTTGAGGTGTTTAGTTTTTTCAATATCACGTTCAAATCAATGAGATGCTACTAAGGACGCAGTTCGCAACTGCGTCCTTAGTAGCATGTAATTGATTCGTCGGAGCACGAAGAAAACAAGAATTGTACAACTAGGGAATTATGAAGAATTAAGTAGGTATTCTGTGCAAATTGTTGTGCGCGTTGAATCTTTTGTTTGCTACGCCAGGGGCCGAATTCCACTTATGTTAAAACAAAGGTCTCAATAGTGCCATTCAATCAAGATGATTAAAATGACGTTTATGAATTTCGTATTCTACTAGTTTTTGCGCTTAAAGAGACTTTCATAATTAGAATGTCAAATTCGTAGTTATCAAGATACTCGTATCGGCTATGAATGAACCTCAAAAAGTTTGTGCTAGTAGAATACCAAAAAGAGTTTAACAATGACATTTTGACACGATACCATTTAAATGATAAAGCGATTTATTTAGTGGAATTCGGGCCCTGGGCTGGTGTAGTATCGTATCTCTATGATAGTGAAATCCGAAAATCACTGCATGCCTACGTTTTACAAAATTAAACTTATATTGTGGAAAAAATATTAATGATGAGTTAGTTTTACAAAACAAAACAAATCTAGCGCGTTTAAATCTTTTGTTTGCTACGCAGTGCAGTGCCGGCGGCGTAGCGTCGTAGCACGTTCTACGAAGCTCAAACGTCAAAGAACATTCTTCTCTTGTATTCTCGCGCATCGCTCAAATTTCTGTAGCGCAGTTGTCTTAAAATACCGACAGCAAACATTATCAGAACGCCTTTCATAGTTCAAAAAGCAGTAATCACATGATTTTCTCAATTGCTCGTTATTTAAGTTCAGACCATATTTTATTGAAATTTTTAACCAAGCAAATCAGTAAGGTATATATTATTAAAGACTGTGTTATTATTTTCAGGTAACTCACTGGCTTTCACCGCGATTTCACGCTTTTTACCCTACGGGAACATCGTATTCCAGTACGATCGGAGGCATGCTCAGCGATGGATTGGGACTTATCGGATTCAGCTGGGTAAGGATTAATTGTTTTATATGTGTAGAGGAATCTAGGTACCTACTAAGATCTGTTGCGTGACGATGGTATGAAACCCGACGGTATGTCACTAGTCCCATGGGAGTTGGGGAGGCCCATTGTGTGTTACCTTTAGATAGTTTGCAACAGTCTACAGTTAGCTCAATTGTTGCTTATGTTATCTGTTACTGTTTATGTAAATTAAGACCCTTTAAAGTTAATTTAGTGGTGCTTAGTACCAAGACAAATAGAACTGGACGATTTTGTATCTTTTTCAGATGTCCAGCCCCGTTTGCACAGAGTTAGAAGTTGTCACAATGAACTGGCTCGGAAAGCTTATCGGTCTTCCTGAAGAGTTTCTGAACTGCTCAACGGGCCCAGGAGGGGGAGTGATCCAGGGTTCCGCGAGTGAAGCCACTTTAGTAGGCCTACTCGTGGCAAAAGAGAAAACGGTCCGCAAACTTAAGAAACTCAACCCAGATCTTGATGAAGACGAAATCAAACCAAAACTCGTCGCTTATACCTCAGACCAGTGCAACTCTTCCGTAGAAAAGGCAGGGATTTTAGGATCCATGAAAATGAGGCTGCTGAAAGCAGATTCAAATGCAAGACTCCGTGGAGAAACATTAAAACAGGCGATCGAAGAAGATCGAGCGCAAGGTCTTATCCC
This sequence comes from Eupithecia centaureata, assembly GCA_944547425.1. Taxonomy (NCBI): domain Eukaryota; kingdom Metazoa; phylum Arthropoda; class Insecta; order Lepidoptera; family Geometridae; genus Eupithecia; species Eupithecia centaureata. The sequence continues at coordinate 5,883,525 of OX155694.1, forward strand.
ATGCTACGTCATCGCCAATTTAGGGACCACTGCAACCTGCGCCTTCGACGCTTTGACCGAAATCGGACCGGTTTGTAAAGACGAGGATGTTTGGTTGCATATCGATGCCGCATACGCGGGGGCTGCCTTCATGTGCCCCGAGTACAGGCATCTCATGAACGGCGTCGAGTATGCAGACTCTTTCGACGTCAACGCTCACAAATGGATGCCGGTCTCTTTCGACTGCTCCTGCATGTGGGTAAAGAACGGATACGACCTCATCAATGCCTTCGACGTCCAGCGAATCTACCTCGACGATGTTCAAACTGATATCAAGATACCAGACTACAGACATTGGCAGATGCCACTCGGGCGCAGATTTAGGTCGCTTAAACTTTGGATGGTAATGAGGGAATATGGAGCTGAAGGTCTGAGAAACCATGTGAGAACTCACATCTCACTGGCTCAGCATTTCGCTAAGTTAGTGCGAGCTGACGATCGGTTCGTGGTCGACCCTGAGCCTTCTATGGGATTGGTCTGCTTCAGGCTAAAGGCCGGAGATATCCTCAGTAAGCAACTATTGAAAAATTTAACAAACAAGAAGAAAGTTTTCTTAGTCGCGGGAAGCTATAGGGATAGAATGATGATCAGATTCGCAGTTTGTTCGCGAATAACTAATAAAGAAGACATTGAATACAGTTGGAACGAAATTAAAACGGAGGCGGATTTAATTACTTCTCAAAAGAAAATACACGTGAAACCACAAATTCCAGCAATTGATATTCCTACTATTGAACTATGTGAGAAGTCGAAGTAATAGGTATAAACGATTTGGTCATTCTTATTACTTACCTACAAGAGCTAAAACATGAGCAATTAGTCAATGGTGCGTGGGAAAGAAAGTAGATAAGAATCTCATCGCTATGGAGTCACAGACCACAGAACATCATACGGATAAGTGAATTTATTGACCTATGGTCACTATCCCTATAACGACTTATATAAAGGAGAGTCCCTACCTAACAATCAGAAACAAAAAGATTTCAGACATCGAATAATAAAAGAATTTGGGTTTGTCCAGTTGCTTTAGCACAATTCGCCTTCCACTTTTTACTCACTAGCTTAGACCTGTATTCTCTTCTATTGTCTAAATGTAGAGTAGGTCCCGGTACGTAGAATCTATGTACCTAAAGTAAGAAACGTATCAATTGGATTAAGATCAACCAGACTTCGGCGAACAACAAATCTGCTTCATATCATATTCCACAAAAATGGTCGTGGTAGGCTTTATGGTGGTAAAACTATAAGTTTTAAGTTTGTTGAATAAAATAAAAAGCTTTATAGAACTTGTTTTATTTTCATTGGAAATTCATTAAACATTAGAATGGCGTAGGTTTTGTAGGTTTTGGCAGAGGTAACTAACATCCATAGATCCAAACATCTACGGCCTTACCACAAAAAAAAGTTTTGTAGGATGACTTTTGCTAAACAACTGTTAAACACGTGTCTAAGTCGTGATTTTGTTTTTTGTGGTAAGGCTGCTAAACTTTTGCGTTTATAAATATTAATGTGCTGTTATTTGCATTTATTCACTTTTGTCTTGTCCATTATATGCTTATTTTGTAAGCTTATAAACAATAATAAGTTTATAAATACATAGTAATATAGTGAATATCAATCGTAAACAATGAGATTATAAATAGGTAGGTAGGTATAGGTACATTGTCATGATAAGATTATAAATAGTAGGTAGGTAGGTACGTAATTATTCTAAGGGTAGGTATATCATGATTCTGATTTAAGTAAAACATTACATACCTATAGCAAAATGCGTTTTGGTTAGAACTTCCTTGTCATTTTTATTTTATTCAAAATAACAAAATTACAAATTATTTACTTCGTTTCCTATTTTGGCAATGATTTACTTTTATACAGCTGCAGTCGTAGTCATAAAAGTTTTGATACTTTTATTAAGGCGGTCACTAGAGGTACACTATCATAAGCTTTTTTATTCTATTTGAGGAAGAGATACAAATTTGTTCTTGGTGGCCACCAAACACTGTTTTCGTATCTCTTCCTATTATACAAAATAAAACTAGGTACTATAGATGCATTAAGTTTTTGATAGGTAGAACAAACTAAACGTTTGATTTTTCGAAATAAAACACAGATAGATACTTTACTATCTTTATTTCAAAGCCTTAGTATTAAACATTTTGTCCTTAAGTAAACTTATACTAAAGAGAGGCAATGGAATTGGCGGCCTTATCGTGTAAAGCGATTTCTGCCAGGGGACCAAGATGTAAGGAGAAAATCATAGAATGGTGGTGCTTATTCAAAATTCCTTTGTTTATCGGAATAATATGATATAATAAGGGGCGGCACTAGTGTAGGTAACTCTAATTAGCGCTTTAAGTACCTATTTACAATTTTAAACGCACGAACACACTTTATTAACACAAAGTCCGTAGGTGTATCCTTTGGGTACACAGCGTTCTTGGCAGATTTTGTCTTCAGTTGCCTCTTCATATTCACAGGATAAGCGATCAGGAGAGTGGATATTTACTGAAAATAAAAGATTTACTTACATCAATATTATAATAGAAAATCAGTCAGGAACTCCAACTAATATTACTATACTTATAAGTAAGATTCTGAACTCGCACGCGTCGTTTCTATAGAAACGTTGATAGGGTTTTTATTTTAAATGGTAATTGGTACAGAATAAAAATTACCTATGTATTAACCAAGGTCCTATAAGTATGCAAAATTTCAGCCCGGTCCGATCAGTAGTTTGAATAAACAAATAAGATCAGAAATCAGAAATCAATATCTTTATTTCTTTAGGCTTACAAATTTAAATTTAATACTATAGGTACATAATTATCAAAATAATATATGAAATAAAGTGATAATTGATTTTCAGTTCGCCTCACTTTTTTGTCCACTAGTGGAAGAGGCGAAATACACAATCCACATAGCATCATCTATCTAGCCCCAAAGTAATCTACTGAAAGCTTGTGTTATGGGTACTATAATAATTGATATATTTAATACATTATATGCATAGATAGATATGCTATACATAGAAAACAACCAGACCAACGGAACAAATTTCAGATCGTACACAAGTTTGTTCTGAGGCGGGAATCGAACCCGCAACCTCTTGCGCCGCTGGAGGACTCTGGCACGATGCACCACCGAGGTCGTGAAATAAAATATAGAGGTAGATAGGTATTGATATAGATAGTATAAGTAATAGAGGTACATAGTTCTAGCCCTGAATAAAACATAAATTCATTCCATAAATCAGTTCCCATAGAATAGCCTTGAAACTTTTAAATAGAAAAAACGCGTACGAAGCCGCGGGCCGATACTAGTAAATATTACTGGCTGTTTTAAATTACTTAAGACGTTTGATAAAAATAAATAATTTCATAATACAATAGACCGTCCTAGAATTTTCAACGTGAAACTTTTACCAAAATATCTCATCGCAACAATGACAAAATTAGATAAACAATGAGCTAGGAAGTTAATAGATTATGTAAACTTTAATAATACTCGTGAGATTTCTCGAAATAAGTAATAATAAGTTTTTGTATGAGATTAACAACAAAAAATCGACAGGTAATCAATTTTAGACTCCAAAGCCTTGCCTTGACTTTGGAGTTTAAGTTTAGTACCTATCTCTTATAAATAACTCATTTATTTACCTAAATCTGTAGGTTTTTCCTCTTTTATCACTGCCTCTACATTTTCTTCGGATGCTGGTACGGAAAAAACTGTTTTAGAATATGCTAAATTCACTGCTAAAACCACTAAAAACAACACAAGTACTTTGCGTAGTGCCATTTCGATATTTCTTTGCACGAACGCGCTTAAAATGCAAGGTTAGTCGGGTCGCGGTTTATTATGCAAGTAACAATCAACGCGTGCGTTCCCAGCTATTTACACTTCCGAAGTATGCTTAGTTGATGACCAGCGCTAATTTAAAACATGACGTGTGATTTCTTTGGAAACAAGTAATGGCAGCCACGCATAACAATAAGTGATTCAACTTGGAACAAAGGTTATCGGAACACGAACGGGGATGTAATTAAGAAACGAGTCACTTCTTATTACAGACATTATAAAGTATCTACCTACTTAGGAGTAAACAATACAGGGTCTACCTAGTTAGGTATCTAATGATCTGCGACATAGTATTTTTTACTTCTGCAGGTAGCATCGCATCTCTTCCTACTTTCTTTTTTTGCCCTTTGTTTATGTTCCAAAATTGGATTTATGGATGGATGTTTATTACCTCTTCACGCAAAGGTACCTACTGAAGGGACCGGACTGAAATTTTGAAAAGACGTAGCTCTAGGCCTGGAATCTGGAATAAAACATACCTATTTCACGCGGGAGAAGCCGCAGTTCTCAACTAGTTGTCTTTAAAACAGTCGGATTAGTTACACCACCGTTTATAACTCGAAAACCGCTGGATCTTTATTGATCTTTGATTTGTTGGTTTCGCCTCCGTTCCATTCCGAGTAGCAATAAGCATAGAAAAGAGAAACAAGAGAATAAGTAATCAAACCGGGTTTTGCGTATAAAAATCTATGCGTCCGAAACCTTGCTAGTTTGAGCTAGTAAAAATGTAGTTGATAGTATGCACATTTCAATGAAATAGGTAGTCGGTATCTGAATAATCCTAATCTATCCTATTATCACTGAACTTGGGCATTGTACATACCTAGGTAGGTAAGTGCTATCCTTTTCTAGAGGTACTTAAATGTCAATAAATTACTTATTATTAAGGACCTCAATAGGGGATTGAATTCATTTGATTCGTTTCATGAACGAAAAAGTCAAATTCGAATTCGATTCCTATTCCGTCAGTCAGATCTTTACAATGCTATTTTGATTTCATGTCCAGAATAAGGAACTATGGATCCAAATTCATATGGCAAGTTTTCGAATATCTACGATCTTTTATAATAGTAGTTACTAGATGCGCCCCGCGGCTTCGCCCGCAAACAACTTTTTTCGCAAAAATCTGAAATTTAATGCACAGCCCCTAGGTTATATTGTGTAAAAATAAAAAATACTTGTTTAATTATTCACTCCATAGTTTATTTATACCGAGTTCCGAGTGAATCGAACCAAGGAATAATTATTTTTCATACAAACTTTACCACCCTATTTAACCCCCTCAGAAGTTAAAAATTCCAAATTTTAATAACCTATTTCCTACTCTAGGTCCTAAACTATCTACATACCATATTTCCTTTATAAGTATAACTTAAGTAGTTACAAAGATTACCTACTTATAACAACCATTCACACAGACTTTCCCATTTATTATAATAGTAAGATAGTCAAAAGTTTCCGATATGGAACCCGAAGGGCTTCCCGGTGAATTAAAATAGGTACGCCTCCTGTTCAGGACACATAGATAGATACCTAGTCCATTGCTCTGGACGACCTCTGAGGCGCAGCGGGCAAAGATCCGCCTTCGTCGCAGGATGTTGAGGGTTCCTTTCCTGCCTCGAGATAAATGCATACCATACCTACGGTTTGGGGGGTTTATGAGGCCTGAAATTGAAACTTATGTGTTTACCCTAAATATGCGGTAGGTAGGCACAGTAAGACTAATTTAACCTAAGTAAAGTACTATCACAGAAATATGAATAATAGGGTATACAGTAGAGAAAGACAAACTCAGCAAATAAATTGACTTTGCTAACGAGGTTGTCAGCATTTTGGATGTTGATTCAGCGACCATCTTGCCGCTATTCATTTCGGTTAACGGCGTAATAGCGAGAGCCACTTGAGGTGTTTATCGACCTCAAGTGGCTCTCGCTAGGAAGTTGGATCAAAGGCCAGATCCAAAAAGCTGTTCTCCTGGACTCGGCGCGTAGGTATCGTCAGGAATCGTCGCGTCTCGTCTTTCTGCAACCCTAGCCAGCTGCTTGAGCCTAGCTTCGCGGCCGGAGATCCACCGCTTTGATATATTTTTTTCTGTAGTAGATTAATATTTTTGTATTTTCTTTAATAAAAAAATATCTTTTAATGAGATTGAAAATAAATAAAGGGTGAAAATAATTAATTAATTTATTTATCCAAAAAAATAAAAAACCTGTCTTCAGCTTGTCGCATCCAGCATCTGCCAGCTGTCTTCCGCAGATCGCACATCCCACTTGTCCGGAAAGCGTCCTACACTACGTTTGCCAGGTCACGGTCTCCACTCAAGAACACGTTTCCCCAACGGTTGTCGGCTCCTCGCCAGATATGGCCGGTAGTGGGCCGGCCCACTTCAGCTTGCTAATTCTTTGAGCTATGTCGATAACTTTGGTTGTCTTGTCGGATATTCATTACGATACGAATCCAGAGAAAGAATCCAGAGAAATCCAGAGAAGATCTTCAGAGAAATTCCGAGTACTTATAGCTCTTGCCATAGCTCGCTGAGCGACTTTGAACTGGTGGACCAACCCTACCGTGAGTTATTTTTTATAACATGCACCAATCTAGCCTTTTAAACTATTTTAAAAATATAATTTATCGATATAAGTATATTTTTTTTAACTTTGTTTAGCAATTTGTCTACCAAAGAGATGGTGTAAGTCCCCTTTTATTGCATTGTATATATATTTCGGCATACACTTGCATTTAAACTGGCTACAATAGCCGTAGCTGTCCATTCTCCTTTGACAATAGCTATTGCACGATTCATTCCTGACGTCAATAAGATGTGAACATCTCGGCTCAGAAGGAACTATGGTCCACCACACAAATGTACTACCTTGATAAGGTCGAGAAGTTATCGTATCTGAAAGAATAACTTTTTTATGAATAGGCGACTCTTTTAACTAATATAGCCTACCCCAAGACGATGAAGGAGTCAGTGTAGGTATATATTTATATATTCCCACTTCTTGTAAGTACATTACCACTTAATTCAGATGTGCTAGAATTTATTTGAAAAGATAACACAATTGTAAATAAGACACTGTATAAATACATCTTTCTTAATCCACTTTTATGATATAACTAACTCCCACGTTAGACGAGTTACTGATACCTATTGTTTTTTGTTTACTACCTAAGATAGAACAAACAGTCTTGTTGTTTCTAATAATATTATATTGTTTTTGAATAGATTAGGGCTGTTATTCGATTAACTCATTTCAGCGATCTTACACTATTAATCTGTTTGATTTCAAGATCACCATTTCACCAAAAACTGACCTATATGTAGGTATATGCATAGGTAGGTACCTACTAAGTATACTCACCCCACCAACCGAATTCGATGTGAAATAATTATACCCCTTCACTAGACCGAATGAATGTATATCATCGAATTCGACTATAGCTCCCGGTAACAAGGAAACAATGAATAAAATATGAGCTCTCGATCTCCTTACGACTTATGCGGCTCTATTATTTGCAATGAATTTAATTTTTGAAATAATGATTAAATTTAAAATAAATTAATGATATGTTGACTAAGCCACGTCTGTACAGCTCGAGGGAAGGGATTTTTTTTTGTGACCAATTAAGGCGAAAACGAGCTAAAGTAGCGCCATCGCTTATTTTATCAAATATAAAATATAGTTATAAAAATTATTTTATCAAATCAATTCCGTTTCAAAGGAATTTCCAGAATTCACACGTACAGTTTGTTTTACCTATCATAAGCTTATTTTTAATGCATCTGTATGTAGTAGTTTCATTTTGTCTATTTTAGGAAGAGATACGAAAACAGAGTTTGGTTGCCATGAAGGCAACTTCTTATCTCTTCCTTAACTAGACAAAAAACTACTACAGAAAGCTTATGATAGGTTGAACAAACTGTACGTGTGAATTTTGGAAATTCCATTGTTTAACGGAATTATATGATAAAATAAGTGATGGCGCTACGTTAGCTGCTGTTTACGCCTTAATCTAAAACTTTTGACAATAATATCTAAACATACTAAGTACGTCCTTCGGTTCCTTTGATTATTCAGGCATGGGTTCATCTACTCAGATTTATTTAGTTAAATATGCACTGGTCGGTAAAAATATTAGCTGGCGTCATTGTGTTAAAGTACAATCGTTACATACCCATCTTCATATTATGTGATTTGTACACATATTGTTTATTATTAAAGTAATACCAATATACAAAATACTTGCTACCATAATGCACTTAATCTCAATGATAAAATTGGGCTGTGCTGTGATACTGACAACTTACAACCGAGTGGTTTTATTCTCTTCGTTGCCAACCAAACTAGTTCCTACTAAGTAGTCATACCCAAAGAGAATAAAACCGTGGTTTAGGAAGTACCTGATGTAGGTGGTACCTAAAAGGTATTTAAGTTCTTGGTTAAATAAAAAATGTAAGTGCTTTTTATAATTTTATATATCTCTGTTGATACTTAAGAAACACCATCATGACACATTAATATAAAATTAGAATGTCAATACAATTCTACGAATGTCATCTCATCTATATTCAAAAACGAATTACATTATATAAACACCAGTCTTACGGACTAAAATCATTACTTATTAGTTAAGCTTAAGATGAAATAAGTAGGTAAGTACCTAACTACTTATTTGTAAAACATAAATTAAAAAAACCTAGGTACCTACCTAGTTAACGCCCTGCATACCGACGCATTCGTATGCGAAACTTCTGCGTAATTTGGCAGTTCCTTGCGTAACCAACAAAAACAAACAAACAACAATATACCTACCGACAAGGACGCAACTATTTCATTTAGCCATGTGCCAGAGTGTGACATAGCGTTTCAGTTTTTTCGTTTCGTTCGCTGCCGCATACGAATGCGTCGGTGTGCTCAGGGCGTAAGGAGCTAAAAAGAGGTACACTAGCGCCGCCATTTATTTAAACTGAATCTTTGATTTTTGAATTCTTTGTTTACCGCAATCCTTACTAATATTATAAACGCGAAAGTTTGGATGTAAGGATGGACTTTTTATTTCTCCTCCACGCAAAAACTACTGAACGGATCGGGTATAAATTTAGAATAGACGTAGTTCTAGCCCTGGAATAATACATAGGCTACATTTTATCCCATAAATTAATTCCCATGGGATAGAAATTGCTTAAAAAATCCATAGAAACAAGGCGGGCGAAGCCGCGGGCATGTACTTGTAACATGATAAAAAGATGGCGGCCCTAGTTTACCTCTCCTTGCGCCTTAAATATTATTATCTTATACGCAAGAGCACATGTAATTAACACATACTCCATATGTGTACCCTTTTTCCACACAACGCTTCTGGCATTTCTGATCATGTGTGGCCTCTTGATAGTCAGTGCAGGACATGCGAGTTGGAGAATTTATCTTTTCTGAAAATAACAAATTTACATCATCACTAGGTACATAGTATAAAACAAAGTCGCTTTCTCTGTCCCTATATCCATAGGGATATAGGGACAGAGAAAGCTACTTTGTTATACACACCTACATAGGTAGGTATGCTTAAATCTTTAAAACTATGCAACGGATTTTGATGCGGTTTTTTTTAATAGATTATTTTATTGATACAGTGATTCAAGAGGAAGGTTTATAAATATAATAAAAAAGTGCGAAGCCGGGGAGGATCGCTAGTAAATATTATAAACACAAGAATCAATTGGCACTTTTACAAGATAGCACCACTAATTTACATTAGGTATAGATGTACCATTCTGCAAAATCCGGTACCTTTACCTTGATATTTTATTTATCGCGTAGGTATATTGTTCGCCCTCTTTTTCAAGTTTTCTAATAGGTGCGTCATAATATTAGGTATAATAATAAATAATAAAATATAATAATGCTGGACAATTCAAACTGGATCATCTAGCCCCAAGCCAAGCAGAGTGTATTTTTGTGTATTTACATATATAGGTATCGTTATACTGATAGAAGGTTCTTAAGGATATTAATGAGAAAATTTAAAAACTTCAGAAAACTAACAACTATTTTAACTTCACGAGTTTGAAAGGCTCACGTTATGAATGTGAATTTAGCAGACAGCTATTGTTATTGTATTATTGTTGATTTTCACAACGTAAGGGACGTTTAGATCTGTTCAACATCAGGCGATTTTGTGGAAAGCAACATGTTGAAAGCAACACTGTTGCCGTTTGTGGAATAAGTCTTTCAACAGAATGTCGACCGTTCTACAAAATACGCCTTGTTGAAATGTGTTGCTCTTGTATCCACATTTGATGGATTCATTCAACATTATTGGCAACTGTAGAACGTATGTAAAATGAAACTGTCGAATCAGTTGCTGCAACAGATGTTGATCATTGTTGAACATACAACATTGTGGAACAGTGTTGCGTGCGACAATCCGTTGCTTCAACGAATGTTGAACAGATCTAAACTTACCTTTAAGGTCAGATATCTTTAAGACAACGTCTGTCAGCTAGTGATAAGATACAAATACTTACAAAGATAAGATTCAACTATTCTTGCATTTCGTGTTGATTGTCTCTTTATAGTTAGAGGTAAATTTAGATGTATCCATCTTCATCATCAACAACCTATATTAGTCCACTGCTGTACATAGGCCTCCCCCAATGAGGGCGCCAACTATCGTTCATCAAGGAATAGAAAAAAATGAAAATTACAACTAGTATATACAATTGAAACCATTTAGCTAACGGCAGACTGTTAGATAAATAAATAATTTTAGACAATCCACACAGCGCGTCATCTAGCTGCGATGATTCATATGAATAGCAAACATACTGTTTTCGCCGCTTATTGCATAGTTTTCTGATATTTTTTAATCGTCATTCTAATGCAATGCTACCAATGAGCGGGAATATGAAGCAATAAGGGTCAAGATTGTATGATTCATATTGTTATTATTTCATCTGGACAGACTTGCATTGCAGAGCTTGAAAAAATTAAGTGAGCCAACAACATATCTCGAAACTAAATTCATTCATGCCAGATAGATTATGTTCAGGCATTTAATTGTAAGGAGGAAACAGGCAGCAGTTCTATTATATATATACTTTGCAGACCGACAGAGTAACTGTTGTTATTGTTGGCTTGTGTTATGGGTACAAGATAACTGATTTACATTTCACTACATAGATAAATAATTTTATTGTAAATAGAAAATACCCAGAACATCCAATTATGTAAAAAACATCTGTCCTTAGCCCGGAATCCAACCAGCAACCTCCTGCTTCGCATACAGTCCTTCGCCGGCTGCGCCATTAAGGTCGTGAAAATGTATTTGAAACTAACGCGTATTTAAGCTTGTTTGTTTTTTTTATATAAAACACTCTTTTTTAACTAGGATACTAATCCGTCACCTGAAGGCAAAGCACCCAGAATGCTGGCAGCATTCCTTGGGCACACTCAATTTTTAAAGATCTTACCAAACTTCTCATAGAGGCCACAGGAGATCGGAATGCTGGCTTCTATTTCGGTCAACGAATTAGCATTGCTATTCAACGTGGCAATGCTGCCAGCATTCTGGGTACTCTGCCTTCTGGCGACAGCTTAGATATTTTAGAGTTTGGTATAATTGTATTTACTATTCACTCTGTTTTTCTGAATCAATATTAGGATACTTACTAAAAAGGTGGTTTAATTCCTCTTTCAAAGAATTGTATACATATTTCGAAATACATGAGCATTTATGGTTGGCACAATAGCCGTAAGCATTCCCTCTATTTCTACAATGCTTAAAGCATGAATTATCCTTATTATCTTTTTCATGTGCACATATTACACGCAAAGGAATAAACTTATTATCTGAAAAAAACAGGCTTAGGTACATACTGCAAAAAAATATGTAAAATACAAGTACCAACGATAAATGATATGCCTACATTGAGCGTCACATAGCAAAGCAAGTCAATGAAACCAATTATGGTGTACTGATAGGTGTTATTGTTACGGTATAGTTTGTTCACTTGCTCTCTCTTTCGTATCATTATACGATAGAGAGAGCAAGTGAACAAACTCCCATTAGAAAAGGAAGATTTTGTCATACACACCTGTAGTGTTTAGTTTATACACTTAGCGTTTATCGAAGGCTTTATTTATTTTTTTCTATATGAGCAAGTGAAGAAACAACATACAGGGTGTTAGTGTGAACACCGTTGTCCTTGAAACCAGAGGTTCAGCATCATGAGTAGAATCCAAAACGGATGAAAAAAATGATTCTATTTTTTACTCGTTTTTTAAAGAATTTTTTTATAAAAACTAAACGTTTGCTCACAAACACGTGACACAAGTACTTCGACCAGGCGACACGTGACCGCATGTGCACTTCAGTGTCTGATCACCTTCTGTGCGAATATGCCGTCTTTTGAAGGGCACAAGTAATGAAGTTACGATCCAAGTAAGGCGCGGGTATAAGTACTTACGTAGGTAGGTACTTAAAGTATGTAGAATGACTATGGCATCGTGTACGATAGTGAAGACATGAAATATCAAAATCTTGCGAAACTAAAATAGTTGTTAAGCTTTTCTCATCGGTTTTGGATTTTACTCATGATGCTGAACCTCTGGTTTCAAGGAGAACGCTGTTCACACTAACACCCTGTATAAATAAAGTCAATATTTATGTAGTAAGAAGCACAAAATTAGAATAAAAAGACAAAGTTACATAGGAATGATACACTAAGTATAGGAAATTAATCCTACCGACAATAACTATTTATAAAAACCAAAAATACCTATTGATGCAAATATCTTTGCTTCACCGATGGTCATGTATAATGCTCCAGATAAAACGAAAAATAAAAACAACTCATTGAAATAAAGACCCATCTCTCTTACACCGCTTTAATTATATGAATACAAATTTATATTGAACCCGTTAATAAGTCATGTATTGATGACAAACATTCAATACAAACAATTTTCTATTGGTGTTGATACAATATTTACAATTCAGAAGAATAATACAACAAAAAGCGCCTAGACTATCTAGATTAATTGAGAAAAACTACCGATCGATTAGTAGTTATTGATGACTAATAGTCGTTTGTTCAATAGCTATTAGCGGCGGTGTACCTCAGGGGTATTTATTGTCAGCTCGTTAGTTTTTTCTGCATATGAATGATTTGAAGATTGATTTGAAATCTTCTTCACTGCGACGTGGTGTGATTGAACAGTAAGTATGCTAGAACTTAAGTAATAAAAGACTATATTTTAGGGATGAATCAATTAATGTTAAATAAACAGACCGGGTAGTTACTAAACGTTATAAAACGTTGGTCTTTCATTCCTTTATTGTAAGCTTTGAAGGGAGAGCTAAAATTTGGGAAATGAGGCCTACACAAAAGCAATGGTGCTGCCAAATACTAGTACTCTTTGTAAAAGTGCTGTGCAAATTCCATGTGAAACATATAATTTATGGTATCCATAGTGCCCATACCACAAGCTTTGCTTAGTTCGAAGGTAGATATGCCGTGTGGATTTTCCAGCATTTTTTATTTATTGTATTTATTAAGTTTGTTGTATACTGACTTATTCAATACATTCCATATGTTATCATACATAGAAAACACCCACAACACCGGAACAAATATTTTTGTTATTATTATATGTATACCTTCTTTGACTTTTCCTAGTGTACAATAACATGTTTCAAAACGGAATAAAATTAATTGAATTGAATTGAATTGAATTACAGATCCTACAAACATTTCAGTTCCTTCCATAGTATTATGTCTTATTGTATTTTGCTTTGGGGTCAGGCAGCTGACATTCAAACTATCTTTGCTCTTCAAAAACTATTGCTTTAAACCTAAACCTAAATAAATAAACTTATTGATTTCCGATTGATTTATTTCTTAAAAACATTTGTTCCAATGCAGGAATCGAACCCGCAGCCTCCTACATAGCAAGCGGACCTTCGCACACTCGCACAATGTTATCCTCAAAACCAATAGGATATAAGTACAAATAAATTTGGTATGTACTTACTTACATTAATCAAAGATGTCATCATAGGTGACCAGAGATCGTTTCGCGTCTTTGGGCGGTGGGTTCCTCGGAGTAGACTGCGGTGCCCAGGAGCCTTGCGTCGGCGGGCGGCGGGCGACGGTCACGCGCCAGCCTTCGTCGAGGCCGTCCAAGGCAGTGTTGGCTTGCGTTGCTGCTTCAGTGGTGTCGAATGTTAGGAAGGCTCTGGAATAAATAATTACATGGATAAAGTATTATCCATCATATTATTGTATCGTTTCAAAAACAGGAAGTGATAAGCAATGGAATAATTTAGCATGGTTTTAAAAGTATAGGACAACTTTATTTTTTTTAAAGTTATTTGAGAACTAAAGTGAGCATTCTAGAAAGAATTGTATGAAACGAGAATCGCTTCCACATCGTCGTAACACAGTTTTAGGTACACCAGCAGGGGTGGTAAAGACTTGCTTAAAAAATTTAGTTCTAAACTACCTGCGCACCGCATGAAAATTGATGAAAGTATACTGTTTTATTCCAGGTCTATGACTAGGACTACTTAAAATTTCAGCCTGATCCATTAGTAGTTTTGGCGTAAAGAGTTAACAAACAAACATCCATCTATCCATGCATCAATCAATTCATCAAGAGATTGACTTTTCAAAATTCGGTTTTCTAAAAATGTGTGGGAAATCATCAACTGATCAAGAGCATACTAGTGTGCTCGTCGCGCTTCTAGCACCCTGATGATATCCCTGTTAAGAGATGAAAGGTTGGATTTCTTCCAACTTCATAGTTAAAGACAAACACTCAAATATAGAGACAAGAATGTAAAGTGTAACTTAACTTTAACTTATCTTATCCCACACAAGAGTAATTTTTTTTTTTTTTTTTTTTTTTTTTTTTATGGTATACAAATAAGCACTTATTTTATTCAAAAAGCTTAACTAAAACCGTGATTCGGTTTGTCTGAAAGCCTCTTAGACCAGTGTTCACCAAAGGACAGTCGGACAGTTATCACTTATAAGCTTCATTGATTTAGCTATTAATAAAAAATTATTTACTTTATTAATTATTTGAGTCCGACTGAACTCCGGAGAACACTGACCCTAGTCTCTATTTGATAATAAGTGAGTAGGTAGCTAGGTACCTACTTTACAGAATTATTTGTGAAGATCCTTGCTAGCTATTTAACTTCAACTAAATAAAAAACTAAACAGGTAGGTATGCATCAAAAATAACCAGTTGCTAGCGACGAGCGAACGCATTCAACGTTCGCACATCGCATCGTCAGCGAAAAGACCAGACTGATAACGCTATACAGGATGATTTTAAGTATCTAATTCAGATTTCAAGTTTTTGATGATTTTAATTTTTGGTTATTTATAGATTTTCTTATAACTCGTTGTAGAATTTTTTAATTTTAATTATATAGTTTTTATCGTTAATATTGGTTAAGATTTTAAAGGGCAGTTCGTTTATTAAATTAGGTACTAGATATCTATTTGTGCGTTTACCGTAATAGTTAAATACTCTGGGTATTACTAGTTTATGCTGGGTTATTTTTCGTGTAATAATATTATGACTAGTTTTTATTTGTAAGTCTTTATTTGGGAAGTGTTCTGTCAAAATATTCATTTTAAATTTTGTGTGTATAGGTAATATTTTACAGTATTTAAATATACCATCAATGTTGTCGTCTTTATATAGCTTTAATTTTATTTTATTAGGTATTATTATTTTAAGTATTCTCAACTGAATATTATAGATTTTGTCAAGGTAAGTTTTAAATGTTTTACCGTAGCTTGTTAGTCCGTATGATATTAGTGACTCTGCTAGGGAGTTATATAAATTAATTAAGACACGAAAAGGTACTTTATGTTTTAGAATAGCAAATTTAGCTAGCATTGCCCTCAGCTTGTTACATAGATGGTCAATGTGTTGACTCCAGTTGAATCTATTGTCAACAATAAGACCTAGATATTTATAATGACTAACTTGTTCTAAATTAAGGCATCTGCATCTTTGCGGTATATCGTTATGCAGACATTCGTGATTGTGTGCTTTTATAACCAATGGTCGGTCTACGTTTAATAGGTTATTAGAGCGCACGTGAACAACTTTGGTTTTGTCGGAATTCAGTACAAGTCCCGCGTCATGCGACCACTTGCAGAGGTTTGTGAAGTCACGCTGTAGTAGAGATTCCGCTCTTGTAATGTCCTTACTGGCAACTACGAGACATGTATCGTCAGCATATTGATACACCGCGCAGTTTTCGACTACGTTAGCCATGTCGTTGACAAAAGCCAGATAATGAAGGGGTCCAAGGACCGATCCTTGGGCAGTTCCAGTGGTGACTGGTATCTCATCGCTAACCTCCTTTTCTATTTTTACCCGGTAATTTCTATCTTTAAGATAGTCTTTACACCAATTTAGGAGAGGCCCGCGAGGCAGCAAATGATAACCTAGTGAATATCACAGGTGATTAACACTTCAACTGCCCAGTCTCTGCGGTACAACCAGTAGGGGTTGGCCGCTACTAGTACGTCTGCAAGGGTCGTGCATCAAAAAAGAGTTAAAGGGCATCTTTGGGGGCCTATGTCCAGCAATGGATCTTTTTCGGCAGTGATGGTTACAACTTTATGGTGAATATAGTAAGGTAGGTATTTACTTTTCATCCTCAGGTTCTTGAGTGAAAGTGAACTCAAAAGCAGCCAGCCGGCGCCTGATTGTTTCCTCACTGATTCTTGGTCCGGTGACCTGCAGTGTACAGATACGAGGAGCACTTTGTGTAGGTGTTTCACTTCCTACAGGCCGAGGCGTTTTGTCTTCACTGCCCCTGAAAATTATAAGACCTTTTTTATAAATAGAAATTAATATAATGAAAAAGGAGGCCTATGTCCAACAGTGTACTAATAGCCTATCAATAATAGTTTAGTATTTTTACATTATCATCATCATTGTGATGATGATAATGTAAAAATAAACATGAGTCTTTGTTTAAAGTCATTGAAAAGAAAAAACAGAATTTCTATTACTTCACAACTATAAATTTTGGTAAAGTTTTTTTGGAGCATTGTTACTTTGCTCCCTGTGTGAAAACAACTATAGACTCATAATTTCTTAGTTATAATCTTGTGTTAAGTTTAACTTAAGCTGCAAACAGGCCCTAACTAAAGTGGCGCCCCCTCTTATTTTATCATATAATTCCGTAAAACAAAGGATTTTCCAAAATTCACATGTTCTTCAACCTATTTTATGCTTATTTTAATGTATCTGTAGTGGTTTTATTTTGACTAGTTTTGGAAAAGATACAAAGTGGCCTTTGGTAGCCACCAAACTCTGTTTTTTCGTATCTCTTTCTAAAATAGACAAAATTAAACTACTACAGATGTATTAAAAAAAACTTATGATCGGTTTAACAAAGTTTATGTGTGAATTTTGGAAATTCCTTTGTTTAATTAATGGAATTATTATGATAAAATTAGTGGTGACACCAGTTTGGGTCCTGCAAACAGGAGTGCCCTCATCATAACCCTGAGTACATGGAGCAATGGCGGTTATTGGGGAGGCCTATGTCCAGCAGATATAAGTCAATTATGATGATTGGGCCTGAGTAATAATTGAAAACTTTGTTTACTACTTACTTCTCCCGGGATGTTACAAATGAATCATACAGATATTTGACTTTGGGGGCTGGCTTCTCTTCAGGTGGGGGTGGCTCTTGCGATGCACTGAAAGGCTGGTATGAGGCTACACCACCGGGAGTTCCTGTAGAGCCACTTAGCTTCCTTTCTCGACCTGCAATTTATGTTAGTTCATGTTAGTGTGGAAGGTTTAATTTATACTGGACACTGCTGACTCTCAGCTGTAGGTATCATTTATCCATAATTAGTGATATAAAAAATAAGAACTGTCAGGACTAATCATTTGAAAAATCTGTGGCATAGCAGGCAAAGGTGCGTCTACTTACAGGTTCAATTCCTCGGGGGAAAATGTCTGAATGACAAATATCTACAGATATTTGTGAATGAGTTTCAAAAACAAAGGAATATCGGTGGAACATATTTTACAACACTGGTTTCATCAGAGCAAGCTAGAGGAGCCCTAAATTATTATCATTCCATTAGTCTCTCATCCGTTAACAAACTCTCATTTGGATCTATTTTGCTGTGATTGAGCAATTATGCGTTGATGAAGTTTTTGGTTGTTAGTTTGCTTTTACCCTGCTGTTGTCTGTTATTGTTATCAGTTTTTGTTAAGTTTTCATTCCTAAATGTCATTGTTTTCAAAAATATCTATGTTTCTAAATCAGAGTAGTTTATGTTTTTATGTGGTGTAATGTATTTGCTATTTGGTATATCAGATAAAGCACCCATAAGATAAGCTAAATTTTGTCCTGAAAAACGCCTTGAAAGCCTGATAGAAGTTATATCAGGATAAGTAACACAATACCTGCTCTTGGCCTTTTAAAAGTAGCATTTTGAGGAGTAGCAGGAGGGCTCTTTATCGCCTGAATGGCGCCACTTTTAATAAGTTTTCGTGCGATCTCACGCGCATCTCGTGCCTCTGTTGGCCGTTTCGGAAGAACAGGTTTTTCAGGCTCCGGTTTTGGGGCTTTCAATGCTTGTAAGGCTTTCTTTTTCTTTTTGAGCTTCTGGTATTTTGCTTGCAGCATTAGTTCTTCCTCCGTGAGATGATTCGGAAAGTGCAAGTAAACCATTCTAAAGAGTTATTCTTCACGAGATGATTTGGTGCAGAATAATTTGGACAAAGAGAATTTAAATAATTTGGATACACAAAGTTAAGACACAAAGTACACAAACCCAAAGAGAATTAAAAAATACTACGTAAACACAAACCCAAAAACTAAGACCAAGTAGGTACCTTACGTTCCGTAAGGTAGACGGAGCATATGGTCACTGTCATCCTATAAGGCGATGTAGCCGATTTGATATTGTTTTGGTTTTGTTTGATACCGTACGGTGACAAGTGAATGTCAGATTGAGAAAATGAAAATTTGTGTTTATGTTTTATTTGTAATTTTGTGTTTTATATACAATATTTAATCGAGAACTTAGTATATAATGACTTGTGTAGCTGTGGGTTGTAAAAGCCGTTTGGGATCTTTATGTGAAGATAAACGCAAGATATCTTTTCATCGGTAAGTCTATAATCGTGATAGACGCGGATATTACGCGGATATTACATGTATTTTCTTTGCAATATGTTGAATAGTTTTTTGTACATAGAATATAATAACTGTTTTACTACGTTATTTACAGCTCATTAGCAGTATAATTCTATAATTCACTAATATTAAAGTACAATACGAAAAACTGACATCTGATGTACCATTTTGATGCCACCTAGTGAAGTACTGGTAGTTGTCGATAATTTATTGTCGATGAATGTCTAATACTGGTTGACAAAATGATGATTCAAAAGTAAATTGTCGTAGTTTGAGAATTATACCTGCCTACCGAGATAGTGCTACGGTACCTACATGGACCGACTAAGTTGGAGTTAGAAATCAAAACTTGATTATGGTGTCGCTAGTAAGATCTAGGAGACTAAAGATTGCAATGTAGCTAGAAGTTCACAACTTATTCTTATCTTTCACTTCTAGATATACAAAATATCCAATAACAAAAGAAAAATGGAAACAAAACTTGAGAAGACATGTCTGGGAGCCATCATAGAATTCTCGTTGGTGTTTTTTACATTTCCATGTTTCGTGCCACAGAATTGGATATCAAAGGACTTACAAAAAAACTTTGAAAATAAAGGTTAAATGATAGCATCCAAGTGGTATCTAAGCACAAAATATTTCAGTTAAGTATAGTAGTATACGACGTGAAAACACTTTAAAAATAATTTCGTTTATGTTAATGTAACTAAGTACCTACCTAAGTTTTCTCACTGCTCATATAATAAAAAACGACGGCAAACAACCATCACCGCTTAACCCCATTTTAAATAAAAACATAATTATTATCAAGAAGATTTATCAAGTTTATGTAAGTTTTAACAAAATAACCTTAGTAGGTCTTTATTTATATACCTACAGGGTCAGGTACCGGTTAAGTCGATCTAGATCCTTGAGGGGGTTGTAGTTTCAATCATTACCAGCTGATTGATTTAATCATTATTGACTCACATACTCCAAACTTAATATAAAACCCCACAAACACCCAAAAAAATATAGGTGATAAATGAATATTGGTATATCTTTTCAAGTAAAATTACAGCTTGCGGATTTTAAACATAACTGAATTTATTATACTCTTTTATAATAATATATAATAATGCTGGACAATCCACAAAGCACCATCTAGCCCCAAAGTAAGCTACTCAAAGCTCGTGGTATGGGTACTAGATAACTGATTTATTAAATACATTATTATGCATAGATATACATTTTTTATAGTACATTTATACCCAGACCAACGGAACATAGGTATATCTGCAGATCGTTCACAAATTTGGTCTGAGGGGTTTGATTCCCGAACCCGTAACCTCCTGCGTTGCAGGCGCACTTTTGCCCACCGCGCTACATCGGTCGTCATGATCAACATACAATGCAGCGGTTACAACAAACCTGCTTACTGAAATCATAATTTAATCGATAAGTACAGAATTTCACATCACTATTCTCACATTTCAGTAGAATGTCAGACAAGAATCAGATTGACCACATACGTATTTGAATGTAACTGAAACTAAACTGAAAAATTATATCTATCTTTTTTTTTCATATGGCATACTCCCAAAGAGCAAGAAGTCAAAACAGTGTCAAATGTTCGTTTTTATAATGTTACATCTAGTTACTATAATATAATCTTTGCCCAAAAACGATTCGAAAACGTTTCAACTTCTTGACAAGAAGCCCTAAGTATGCATAAATCGAAATACACAGAAGCCGGAGGAGGCTGAGCTAAGTATGTACCTATTTTCTTCGTCCACAGAGGCTGACTTGGACGTTGACATTATTGCTTGACGGGAATTGACACTGACAGGAAATAACCTATGAAAATGATACGGAAATAAAATTCAAACAAACGCAAAATTCATAAAAACCAAAAATTTTAAAATGTTTCGTATTACGAAAGCTTTAGTTCCTACTTTGTCACATAACTTATCAAAAAGATTATGTCCACTTCAAGAAAATATAATATCAGCACTTGCTAACAAGAGAAATCTGTCTAATTCCGGTAAGCAAAAAACACCGTTTTACTTCTCCGAAAGAGTATTTTTAACAAAGTCTAAGGCCTAATTCTTTGGCTTTGCAATCTTAAGAATCATAACTCCTTGAGCACTGTCCATAGGTAGGTACTTCTCATAAAAATAAATCAGCCGTCTGACTCACTAACCAAACAATGTTTGTTTCTTTGACCACTTTGTTTCACTATCCACCGACATTTGTTTGTTCACAGCTGATAGCCAGTTTTCACTGAAACATGATGAAGTTGGCCGACCGCTTTATTTTGATGCACAAGCAACAACACCAGTGGTAAGATTATTTTTAAGCGTGATAAAATTAATATTATGCAATAAGTAAGTGTTTAAAATAAAAAACCTTTTGTTAATACCTATTATTACTTTCTTAGGACCCAAGAGTTCTTGATGCTATGCTGCCTTACCTTGTCAGTTACTATGGTAACCCACATTCAAGGACTCACACCTATGGATGGGAAAGTGAGGCTGCTGTAGAAAAAGCTCGGGATCAAGTTGCACAATTGATTGGTGCCGATCCCAGAGAGATTATATTCACATCTGGTGCTACAGAGTCTAATAATATTGCAGTAAAAGGTGTGGCGAGGTTCTATGGGCCTAGAAAGAAGCATGTTATCACAACACAAATAGTAAGTTTTATTTATTTTGGAACTGTGATAAACAGGCAGCAGGATGCAAGGTTTAATATTGTTCTTAATGTTAAACCTGCAGAATGACCTTTTTTCTTTCATTTAGATAAGGCTTGCAGATCCCTTATGTGTGTGGAGATACAAATAACTAATTTTAAAAGTCTGTTTTCCACAAACCCTTCCAAGTCAGACATATTGTTAGTTCTCTAAAATGACATTCATCATAAGTCGGACTTACATAGTAGAAAGTCCAGACTGGACATTTTATGAGATCCAAAAAGTACACTTACTCATGAATCCTCATTGATGAGATAATTTTAGAGAACATCTTTTTTTAAATTTGGTATGTGTGTGCCTTCAGAATAACATTAATTTTAAATTGTTGATCACTTACTTTTTTTAGGAACACAAGTGTGTCCTCGATTCTTGCCGTGCATTAGAAGGGGAGGGCTTCAAAGTTACATACTTACCTGTACAGCAAAATGGAATCATCAACTTGCAAGACCTGGAGAAAGCTATTCAACCAGACACAAGTCTCGTCTCTATCATGACTGTCAATAATGAAATAGGTAACTGAGTTTTACAGTAAGGGGCTTCAAGTATTACATCACTACATAGTATAAAACAAAGTCGCTTTCTCTGTCCCTATGTCCTTATGTCCCTTTGAATGCTTAAATCTTTAAAACTACGCAACGGATTTGATGCAGTTTTTTTTAATAGATAGAGTGATTCAAGGGGAAGGTTTATATACTTATAATAAAACCGTGCAACGCTGGGTCGGGTCGCTAGTTAAGTATAATTTGTGTAAATATCTACCTGCCAACTCCCCTTGTCATCAAAAGTAAACAAAGCTCTTATCTCCTATGCTTACATAAACATTGGGTCAACAAATCCAATGATACCTAACAGAACCAATATGAAAGAAATCTTAAAAACCCAGAGTTTAATCACCCAGAGTGCGAGGGCTTGCTATAATCACATAATCTTTAGAACCAATATGAGACCAAACAAAAATCAAGTCTACATAACATTTTTGCTTGAATTATTCTTGACTTGAGTATGCCTGAGAATGAGTAAACAATATCAATAACATTATGACAGGAACTCCCTTATCATTCTTTGAGCATTATAAACAAGCACTATAGTTATCATTTTTGATTTATATGTATAGGTTTTTAGTTTTTTTTTTAATTGTCTATTACAAGTACAATATTAATTTGTTAAATTATTAGAAGCCTTGGGTGCTGTACAGCTTAGTCTAGTTTAGGATCCTGTGGACTCTATACTCATAATTATGGTATAAACACTATATTTACTGTGCCAGAAATATGATATGATTTTTAATATTTTTTTATTTATTTTTAGGTGTTATACAGCCCATTGCAGAAATCGGAGCGATTTGCAAAAGCAAGAAGGTCTTTTTCCACACAGATGCAGCACAGGCAGTTGGGAAGATTCCATTGGACGTGAATAAAATGAACATTGATCTTATGTCAATATCTGGTCATAAGATCTACGGCCCCAAAGGCATTGGAGCCCTGTTTATAAGAAGAAGGCCCAGGGTTCGCGTTGAGCCGATACAGAGCGGCGGGGGACAGGAGAGGGGAATGCGCAGTGGGACAGTACCTACAGCTTTGGTTGTTGGATTTGGTAAGCTTTATTATTACCTATTTGTTTTATTAGAAAATAGCAGCGCCTCGCGGTTTCACCCGCGTAATTCCGGAATTCCGGGATAAAATATAGGTAGCCTATGTGTTATTCCAGACTATTATCTATCTCTGTGTCAAATTTCATCCATATCCGTTCTGTAGTTTTAGCGTGAAAGAGTAACAAACATCCATCCATCCATACTTACAAACGTTCGCGTTTATAATATTAGTAGGATTACCCACACAGGGAATAAATCCAAGATACGTACTTGGGCTCCAATAAAAATATGACTAATTCGGTTTTTTGGATAATATTGATTGACTGCCATAAAGCTCAATTGACATTGCCACAGAATTGAATAAAAGCAAATATTTATATCGAAATAAACCAGACCAAATTTCGCATTTCATCTTGATTCACAACATGGTTTATTTATTTTCTAGGTGCCGCATGTGAAATAGCAGAGCGCGAAATAGATTACGATCATGCATGGATGAAGAAATTGTCGCAAAGATTCTTAGAGAAAATCAACTCAAGATTGACGTTTGTAATAAGAAATGGCGACCCAGAACAAACGTATCCTGGATGTATCAACTTGTCTTTTGCATATGTTGAAGGTACCTATACATATAAATAAATAAATATAAATTATTTCCCTACCACTTACCTATATAAATAAATAAATATAAATTATTCGACAACCTATGTGGCGCAGTGGGCAAAGATCTACCTTCGACGCACGAGGTTGCGGGTTCAATTCCCACCTCAATATTTGTATTGTTTGTAAGATCTACAGATATTTTGTAAACCGTTTCGGATGTTTTGTATACTGAAATACAGACTTTATTCGTTTCTCCTAGTAACATGTGAGTACAATAAAAATATCTATTATATGTATATAGAAGGTATACTTAATATATCACTACATAGTATAAAATAAAAAGCTTTCTCTGTCCCTTTGAACGCTTATATCTTTAAAACTACGCAACGGATTTTGATGCGGTTTTTTTAATAGATAGACTGATTCAAGATTAAGGTTTATACGTATAATAAAACCGTGCGAAGCGGGCGGGTCGCTAGTATTATATAAGTTTCTAGTACCTGCCTAAGTATAACAAAAGCTCTTCATATCTGTGGCTAGCTAAATAATAATTTGTACTGTCAACGCATTCTCAAATATTATGTAACAAGCGCGTGATAAATTCGCCTCTCATCTGATGTTTTCAAAACCTTGAAACTGTTTAGTGCCAATTAAAAGAAAACGTAGCATGTAAGTCGATACTGATACTTGGATAATTATTCCACATAACTGCATCGGTAATGGAGCGTAACAATCGCTTGTTGTCAGCAAAAACTATGACATGTTGCGAGTGGAAAGAAAGTTAAAATAGTAGGCGCTTAAACTAGGGCTTCTTTCTCATGGTCATTATCATTGGAGCGCTTACACCTACTGCTGGGTAGGTCAAGCGTAGGTACGAGTCTTGTTCCTGTTAACTTTTGTCACTCATATAGTTACCGAATGAAAGTAAAAAAATCGCCGCTCGCTCCACTCGCATACTGTGGTCCGGGGCTGAGGTAAAAACGCAAAACTACAAAAAAATAACAGAAACCAAAAAAAAGTTGCGGCTCACTCCGCCTGCATGCCGCTGATATTTTTTCCTTCTTTAGACATTATCCAGTGCTCGACACCAGTTTAAGATCACTTTGTCCACCTCCTCGATAAAAACCACCTCATTTTCCCTTTCTCCCGAAGATCCATTAAAAAAATACTAGTAAACTAGAAAAACACATTAATTTTTCATATGTCTTGCTCCGCTCGCTGATTTTAAGGGCTTGCGGTCTTCACATCCCGATTGGACAACCAATTTTACTACCAGCGTGTTTTCACTTCACACATTTTTATGTACCGGCGATACATTCGCCCGTAGAGTCAGAGACCAGAAAACATATATTTTCTGGCATCGTACAGATTTGCTATAATTTGAAGGAAGGTATCTTTAAACATGTATTTTGTTTTAGGTGAATCTCTTCTCATGGCTCTAAAAGACGTTGCGTTATCCAGCGGATCGGCTTGCACATCGGCGTCACTCGAGCCTTCATATGTACTGCGAGCTATTGGAACAGACGAGGATTTAGCACATAGTTCTATAAGGTGAGCTATGAGCTTCTACAGACTTTGAAAATAGAAGGTGGTTCTCTGTTATTATAAATATTTATGTACGGGTATTTATATTATATAAATACCCGTACATAAACTATATTATCCTTAATAGTGCACAATTTTGGTAGATTTTATAAAAAAAAAATAAGATCGAACCCAAAATAATTGTTGTGCGTGTATAAAATCACAATATGTATTGTAATTATGTACGCGACTGTACTACCGTGACGTGAACGTGCGGGCAGGCTACTAGCTATTGAAATAAAAAGTAACTAAAATAATCCTTGTTTTAGATTTGGTTTGGGACGTTTCACGACTATAGAAGAGGTTGACTACACAGCAGAGAAGACGATAAGACACGTAGAAAGGCTTAGGGAAATGAGTCCTCTGTGGGAAATGGTACAAGAAGGCGTCGATATCAAGAACATTCAGTGGTCGCAACACTAGAAACCGTTTAAAAATAATGTAGTGTTGTTCCGCCCCATAGGGGGGAACGATACTATAAAAATGACTTGTATCGTTTCGCCCCTGGAGGAATATTATCAAAATCCGTTGTAGGTTTTATAAAATGCGATCACTGATCTGTAAAAATAACTGACTAAACTAGCATAATATTAAAATGATCACTGTTCTAGGATATTTGTTTTCAGAAAATAAAATCTTGATAGGCATCAGCTTTCACACTTTGCACCATGTTTTTATGCAGTGTAACCATAATCACTCTTATAGAATCTGGAATACTTAATAGATACGTACATATAGATATTCTGCTATAAGTACAATAGTCCACTGCAAGGATTTTTTTTAACTGTTTACTAATGATTACAATAATTTTAAATGTCTAGTTATTATTAAATTTGACGTAAGTATTTGTGTGGTTTGACAATTCGATGATCATAGATTATGCTTGTTAACTCAAACACAAACACTGTGCAAGCGAGGCAATAGATGACAATGAACTCCTGTTTTCAACACTTACCCTCGATTACTCAAATACAACTCAGATGTAAAGGATTCAGTGTGGGGTGGCGCCTTAAAAAATTTCTCCATCGGTCATAAGCCATAAACTCTGTTAAATTACCATTTTTAAAAGGTTTACTTTAAACAAAAGTACTTATCTCAATTTTTCAAGAACATCACATGCCTACAGCGTTCGTTTGTGGATATTACGTGAATTGAAAGACTTCAGGTTTTGTAAAACATTTCGTTGTATATAGTTCCTCTTGAATCATTATGTCTATTATAAAAATGTTTTAGTAAATATTTATTTGTTACCTAATTCAATCTTTAAAGTTAAAAAAGGTTAGGCATCCATGGTAGAAATAAGTTAGTTACCTTCAATCTCCACTAGGACGTAGATGGTCACTAACAAATTCATAAACCGCCTACGTTCGATATCGCGTGGCAATGGCTACTGATCTTAAAACACGTGGGAAACGAGACACAAGAAAAAGCAACAAATTCCAATTCATGACATGTGGTTCATCCATAGAAGCTCCATCATATTCCCTGACGTTTGGTGCCTAAGAAAACTACTGAAATTATGAATAGACGTAGTTCTGGACCTGAAATAAACCATAAGTTACTTTCACCTCATAGCGTGTGAAACCGCGGGCAAATACTAGTTCATGGCGGGTGGTCCTTCCCTGGCACCCTAGGAGCGTCATCACATTCCCTGGCATTTGGTGCCTCAGGCGAGGCTACGAAAGATTTGTTAACCAACCGCCATGCCAGGCACAGTGCGGTAGTTTCACTGAATCGGGCACGTCTCAAGTCACGATTATTTTAGTTTTCATTCATGAGTTCTAAAAAAATCTGCAAAAATATGCTGAGTCTATTGTATCTGAGGTGTAGTATATTGTATCTGAGTTGCATTAGTATTTGACGGTTAGGTACTAATTGGTGATAATTAAATAGACCAGAAGTTTGAAAGTTAAAATATTTCAGTTTTTGTATCATCATTACTTTTACCTACTTACATTGTCTTTTATTTGTAGGGGTCCTAATATTCATGTTAAAATCATGCAGTTTTGTCCATTTGAACAAATATTAAACCCTGAGTCGATCATTGAATTATTGTGATATAAATAGAGTAGATAGATGCAAAGGTACAATCAACACCAAAATATGAAATTGACATTATGTAAAAATGTTTGTTGTTGATTATACCTATGATTATGCAAGGTAGTTGTTAGTTACGTAAAACATTATGTAAGTCAAGTTAAACAACTGTTATAGTTATAAATGCTTTATTTGTTTAAAATTGTTAAGTTTATAATGTAAAAACCAGAATATACATTTTTGCAAGGATTGTATAACCATAAATTAATTATATTTTTATTGTTTTAATTCCTGTCTCAATTTGCAATTAGTGCTGAACTATAATCTAGATAATGATAGAAATACAAGCTTCCTTTCTAATTTGAGTGTTTTATTTTGTTAGTGTTATTGATTACTGAATTATTTTTTAATTTTTACATCAGAGCTAATATAATATTTTCTAAAATATTACATTAAATTATAATAACTGAACGTATATATTGTTCAACATAAGAATTGAATATTAAAGCTTTCATCACTTACACAAAAGTGTCAAAATCTATCTTGTTCAAAAGCTCTAAAATAATCACTTTAAAACTAGGCCAAGGTACAACAAATATTTAATTGTTTTTTAATTTTTTTATAAAGTAGATAGTTAATGATTCTTTTAGAAGCCAGATGACATAGGATAGTGCAGTAGAATAATCTGTTCGATCTCTGCTTATAAAAAAACATTTCTTATCAAGTTATCACACCACAAAACACTGTTCACTTATCCTAAGCCAACAAATCAAATACCTACAATGCAAGCACTTCAATTAAAAGTCCATGATAAAATTTTTAGTTCTGGCACATGCTAGGAACTTTATCAGCATATGGCCAAGTTTTAGTTGAATTTCAACAGCTGCAAGAAGGCTCGTCTTGAGGTTCTGGGTTAGATATTTTAAAGCTGTTATGATCTAAAGTCTGTAGTTCAATCCTTGATCGGCTTGATTCAACAAGCTGCATTGCAATATCAGCAAACATGTCATCCACTCCTTTACCATTCTTGCAGGATGTTTTATAGGTGGTGTTTATCAGATTATGGCATTGTTCACTGAAAACAAAATTGTAATGAAATTAATGATTTTTATTTTTATGTGATTGATAAGTTTAGATTGATTTTAATTAACAAAGAAAATAAAATAAATTAAGATTTAGATAATTCTAATTTTATAGAATCTACTTATTTATTCCAGAAAATAGTACCAATAAAAATACAAATAATAAGGGATCATTAGAGAATAACAGAAATGTTAGAAGCACAGGTATTATTTAAACATATAAACATAACTCTATGGCTTGTAAGCCATAAGCCGTGTGTAAGCCTGATCAGTTCATCATTTTTTTTTTAAATATTAGTTACCAATGGGGTTAAGGCTAAAACAAAGAACACAGTTAGATATTCTTATAACACATTGTGAATATGTAATGAGAAATCTCCAGAACAATAATTGACTACCTATTAGTAGCTAGTGGGCACATTATTCTTATCATGAGCACTATACCATAGGTCACATCTACTGTAATAGGTACCAAGTAAGTGATACTGCAGGTAAGTTACTTTCCTATTAAATGCATTGAAAACTTACCAAAACATTTCAATATCAGCATCCGTAACTTGTGGGGATCTCCCTTCCAGATCAGACTTATTCCCACATAAGAATATCTTAGCGTTCTCTGCATAAGTTACAATATCTAAAAGGTGCTGACTCAAGATATGAAATGATGAGGAATTGTCCAAGGAGAACACCAAGATTGCTGCCTCTGCAAACTTGTAATAGCTTGATGTAACTGAAGCTATCCTCTCCATGCCACCAGTATCCCACAACTGTAACTGTATAGTGAAAAAAATATTATATTATACTGACCTATTCTGAATCTTTAAAATCATATTAATAATATTATGTAGTCCAGAAAACATAAAATTGTAGGTAGGTACTGAATTGTTCA
The DNA here is from genome assembly GCA_944547425.1 of Eupithecia centaureata. Classification (NCBI taxonomy): domain Eukaryota; kingdom Metazoa; phylum Arthropoda; class Insecta; order Lepidoptera; family Geometridae; genus Eupithecia; species Eupithecia centaureata. The sequence goes on from OX155694.1 coordinate 5,913,140, forward strand.
GTACAAAGAATACTGTTCTAATTATAAATCGACCCTTGATAATTACATTAGTGAAGATTCGGATCGGAAGAGCGATTTAGGTAGTGGACTTTCATAAGTATAATGGCTCACCTTTACATCTTTATCACCAACTTGAAAAACTTTCTCAAAATGATCTAATCCTAAGGTCGCTCGTCGATCTGCGTTAGGGACGAATGTATTATTTATGAAGCGCCGGAACAAAGAGCTTTTTCCAACTCCATATTCACCACACAGTATTACTTTTAGCACAGGAGTTTTCACGACAGCCATATCAGTTCTTCACGTAATTTTATTCAAGTTCGGACCCACACCACACCACACCTCGTAAAACAAGCGAATTCTTGTTCACGTATGTAATCCATTCATGAATATTCAACTACTACGATTAGTGTTTTTATTATTTTATTTTTACGCCTATTTTTATTTTATTTATATTTTACCCCAGTCCCCAATCCACCAGAGACAGTCTCTGAAACGGCAACGCTTGAAGTCTCTGAGAGACTTCAAGTCGAGTCTGTCAAGTCAAAACTATCAAAGTACACTGCAAAAAAAATCGCGGCAAATTCAAAAAAACACTCAGAAAAATCGGGCCGGGCTACCCAAAACATTGAAAGTCTCCACACACAGAAGGCGGAGGCGGGAGCGCAGGCGAGCATGAGTAGATATTGATTTCACCTTCAACTTCCTGCATCGTAGAAGGACCTTCGCCCACGGCGCCACATCGGTCATCGTATTTTGAATAAAAAGGAAAAGATAAGAATATGCTAAATTTTTTATATGACGCTAGATTGAAGGAATTCAAATCGACTTACAATAGGAACCCTGTAGGCCAATATCTGAACTTCCCCGGAGGCGTGGTAGGTAATATCATGGCAGACCTTCAGTTTTAATATAAAAAATATACTCTTATTCCAAAGTAGACTGCCAATTATATTTTCTTGAGAATAAAAATAAGGATGAATGAAACTGTAGTTATTTCTTTTATTAATATGTTTAACCAAAGATTACTTTTTTTTAAACAAATTTAACCTTTTGCTACAACACCCCAGTCGGGTAAATTATTTAAATTAGCAACCCAAGAGTGTTTGAATAACGATTGTACTTCGGAAGTCAATAAATATATAACTAACGACCGTAAATCGATACATACAATAAGCATACAATAGTGGCAAGGAAACATAAAAAAAACACGAGTATTGTAAGCGAAAATACAACCAAGCTGGAAGCTCTTGCCATTTTTAAAATTGTTATCATCATGATTGGTAAATTGCAAAGATCCTGTGGCAAGGGCGGATCCAGCTTCGGTGCAAGGGGGGTGGTCACAAAGTCGTGATCAAGTCACAAGAAGTTATAATTAATTTTTTATAATCATAGATACAAGTAAAACGTAGGTATTTATTTAATGTATACAAGTAGTTACTGTAAATACTAAAATACCTTTATTTATGTAGGTATATGACATTTTTTTTTCTTTATGATTTCTCCCGAAACGCCTTACTTAACACAAGAGGATTCCATCTCGGTCATTATTTTCAATCCCGGGATTTCGAGATTGATAAAACGCCATCCCGGGATAATCCCGGGATCGTAGACAATTTAGTTAAAATCGAAGTAAGTAATGTATGAAAATAGCTTTTATTTGCTTGAAAAAAAAGTAAAAATCAACTAAAATTACATTCACAAGATTATCGAGACTAAATAAATTTTACAACAATTTCGACCACGACGTCCACGACGCGACTCAAGATGCGGTTGATTACCTGTTTAAGGAATGCTTTTATTTTGTGTACCTACAATAAGGAAGTTTCCAATATTTCAAAAATAAAAACTACTTATATGAATTGAAGGGCATATAAATTACAATATATATGGTGAAAGAATTATTTAAATAACTTGAAAAATGACAAAGTTATTCAAATTTTACTGAACCTCAAACTAATTTTGAAATAAGCGCGAGGCATTTCGCCTGTGACGTCACAATTCCCGGCGAGTCAACGGTACAGGAGGGGCGAAAAGCGTTTTTCGGCTGTTTCGTCGTTTGTCGCTCACAGTAAGTAAGTAGGTACATGGAACGCGGTGTGTGGTGTGAGTGTTTATATAAAGTATTAAGTAACCTTATTAATATCTTAATATCTTACTATTAGAATAAATGGGAAAGTCTGTGTGAATTTTTGTTATAGGTAATCTCCGTAACTACATAAGTTATTTAGATAAAATTTGGTATGTAAATCGATTGGGACCTAAAATAACAATATAGAATAGTAAAATTTAGAAAAATTAACCTCTGAAGAGGTTAAATGGGGCGGTAAAGTTTGTATGGAAAATAATTATTCCTTGGTTCGATTCTCTCAAAACTCGGTATAGCTAATCTCTGGAATGAATAATTAAACACGTATTTTTTAATTTTACTCAATAACCCCTAAGGGGTGTGCAATAACTTTCTGGAATTTGTATGACAAAAATCTCTGGTTCGTGGGCGAAGCCGCGGGGCGCAGCTAGTATTTATTTTATTTGAAAGAGATTTCTTTCTTTTAATAACTTTGCACCAATCTTATTTTTTTTGGCAGCATAAAATAATGTTTATCGGGTGCACTAATAGTTGTAGGTACTTGTGCACTTGGGCACGACACAATATTAATAATGTACTGTACTGTAGCATCAACTTGCACGGTTTCCATAATGATTCTATGCAACGTCACTAGAAATTCCTATACATATGTATGAGATGACGTAGAATTTAAAGACTGTTCTGTGAGAACAGCTATTATATATCCATACCATATCTACTGCAATACTGAATTGATATTTTTATTAGTCCACTATTTTTTTTTTCACCTGTTCGTTTCCAAAGACTTAATCTATACCTAATCCATTTCAAACATTGAATGAATAATCGTCGGACAAGTTCGGTCTTTTATATCTCCAATAGGTAACTCGTATCATTACAAAACTTACTAGAAAATTGACAAATTTCTAGAGAAATAACTCTGTTCCTTTCACTCAAACGCCAGCCACACTGTCAGCTGTCCTAGTCTTATATTTCCAAGGTTTTCCGAAAGGTAAATCTATCTCTGTCATTCCCACTGTCTCTTTCTTTCCTTTCGATTCGATCGAGAACCTTGATATGATATACTTCAAAGTCATGAACATTAATAAGCAGTGATCGGAATTACCAGAGCATATTTACCTAAAGTTACATATTCACATCAAAATCTTAATGTTGGGATTACAGAGGACTAGTGAAGAGGATTTATTGAGATCATTAAACAGACTATTAGATTGTTCTATAGGCTTCCAGAAGTTTCTACTATGTTCTCGAATGATCTTCGTCACATATACACCAACTCAACACACTCGGTAAGGTACTCACACATGCACTCAAATACACACATATACTTATACACACACGCCACAAACACACAGGCGCACACTAAACAATAAAATGCTAACAAACTTTTGCAAACAATATTATCTATATGTTTTAATTTAATGTTTCAAATACGCACCTTCCAATATTATTGTAACTGTATATTACGGAAGAGCGGAACCCTCTAACACACATAGGTATCTCTTTATTTAAATAGGGTTGCAAACCCAAGCTATGTTAATTAATTTAGGTTTACTGTAATATATAATTTGTATTTGATTTCGTATATTCCAGAACTTTCCAGAGCTTTCTGCACATTCCCGAAAGCTCTAGAATGTTCGACTGCACAGAAAATAAACCTTATTTACACAAAAGTAGGTAGGTACATATATTGTTTTCTATCAACTATAAGATAATCTATTACATAGTTGCGGTAGTCGTGTTTTTGGGTGGAGACCGCGACTGGGCAAACATAGTGTAGGACACCCTCCGGCCAGGTAGGATAACGATTTATGGCCAGTATATAAAGATAATCTATCACCTATTTTTGTTGGAGACAAGTATCAACACTTTTCTATGATGATAACTGAAAATGACGAATGATTTTGAACTCTAAAACCTTATAATCAGACCTTCAGAAAAATACTAGCAATCTTAAAACTATGTAGATGTTGTCCTGCACAGATTCTACAACGATAATATCCATTCGGTCTTGATTTAGCCAAAAGCAACAACTGTCTGAGGTGACCGCGCATCGACTACTACTTGCCTCGAGCGTCTAGGGGAACTTGTGACGTCATGACGTTGTTGAGCGGCCGCGCGCCGAGAAGTTTTAAACCGGACGGGAAAAGTATCATAACTTCGTCATTTATGAAGATAATTGAATAAAAATTTCAGTGGGCTTTATTGCAAGTATAGTATTATTTTTCTCCATTTAAATAAAAAATTTGGAAACTTCCTTATTACACAAATGGTATTGTGTGATATAAAAAAAAATCGAATTTAATATAAGTTACTTTAGATAAAAAAAAATAAGAAAAATAATTCCAGTTAAGTTGATAATTTGTGTTTATATTAGGTACGTAAAGCGCTTCGTTTTTTATAACAATTTAACTCCTCTAGCGACTCCGCCATTACGACTATGTCATCAGCAAATCGCAGGTGCGAGATGTTATCGCCGTTTATATTAATGCCCTTACCTTTCCAGTGTTAAACATATATTCCAATGCATTCATGAACAGTTTCAGGGATTTTAGAATTATTTTTTATTATTTATTATTAACACTTTAGTTGAAAATCCACTCCCCAAAAGTGAAAACGACGTAGAGAATAAAATACCTTCAAACCACATTCAAATAGTTTAAGAACCTGACCCAAACCGCCTTCACTCCAAGCCACTCCACGATAATTCATAAATGAGAGAAAAAAGTACAAACAGAATAAACGGAATCCGACTTTTATTCTCCGCTAAAATTGATACAGAACTACATACCTACATAGACTCGCCTGTTTCCCAGAGGGTAGGCAGAGATAACGGATTTCCACTTACAACTTTCCTTGCACACCTTTTTTGTCTCATCACTTTTATTAGGTACTTTCTTCATACACGCACGTCGGTTTAGAATTTAAAGTTAACAAGACCACAGAAAATCCAATTTGAGAGGGAGAAACCTTGCAGAAGACTGAAAATGTGTTTGACATGTTATTTTTAGCTAATAAACCACATTTACAAGTTATAAAAATTGTCTACCATATGGGTATTTAGCAGAAATTTTATAAATTCATCGCCGTCCACACGTACGATTACCTTCCAGGTAATTCTCAATACCCTCTCTCTACCTACACGTTCATTCTGGTTACGTACCTAGATCAATGAATATAATAAAATACCTAAAAAGGGGAAAAGTCCATAATCATTAAATCTAAATGACAGGCGATAACTACCCCTAACCGGACTGGCACTTCTCCACGTCCATAAAAACGAGCCCATTGAAATAAATGAAGTGATAACTAGAGGATTCGATCAATGTCGAAAATCGACCGGTATTTTCGATCCCGAAAATTTTAGGATTAAATTTTGGACCTATCCCGGATTTCAAGGATTGAGTAAAATTCTTTAAATTGTTAAAAATAATAAGAAAGCGAAGCGCGTTACGTACTTAATTTAAACACTAATTGCAAACTTAACAGGATCTTTTTATCCAAACTAACTTACATTATATTAGAATTAACTCTTTTTTAATATCAAACAATATCTTTTATGTAACTGTAGGTACACAAAATAAAAGCAATCCTAAAACCACCTCTTCGTTCCCGTCGTAGTCACAATGTTTGTACAATTTATTTATTCTCGATAATCTTCGTCAACGACTTACATTTTGGTTGTAATAATACGTTTAACTCACGGTAAATTTTGTTTTTATTAAGTTTATTAAGGTTCTTTATCTGTCTACAGTAAAAGAGTAGAATTTAAAAAAATATTCGATGTTTATAACTTATATAAATTAAGTGTGTGCGTTTTTTACTTTTTGTTTTGACAGTAAATTAAGCGATTTTCATATGATGATTTTTACTAAATTGTTCAATCCAGGAATTATCCCGGGATCGTGTTTTATCAATCCCAAAATCCCGGTATTGAAAATAAAGACCGGGATCGAATCTTCTTGTGATAGGTAACGCGTTTCGGGAGAAAAATTATTTTGTTACATACCATAATATAAAAAATAGCTTAAGGCCACCTTGTTTCGAAGATTTAGGCCAGGAACATTTTTCGAAGCCCGCGGGCGTCGCGCCCTTCGCGTGTTTGTAGGTGTTTATGCATCATTAATAGGAAAATAACACTACAACATCCACCTCAGCTATTTGTACTAGAAAAATGATTTATCTACAGATTGGTGTAAAAATAAGGTCTATAAGTTTATTATTTTAGGCACAGTATTGAAAATGTTTTTTAAAAAGAGGCAACTTTGGTATTTTTTTCTATCGAGCGAAGTTCATTTGATTGTGTTAATGTAAGCGAATTGTACTATGTAAGATCCTCAACTGAAACATATATTTTTTTCAGAAATTTTCGTCGATTTTTGACTGATTCATATTGATTTTAAAAACAGCATTCGCGGTATAAGCCCTTAATAAACGCGATAAATACCCGTACCTAATATTTATAATAATGTGTTCTGAACGCGTACCTAAGTTTTAAAAACTTGATTCTAGTATAGGCTTCGGTTAGTCGAAACAAAGCACGCGCAAGTGTCAGTGTCACAGAAAATGTAACATCTTATGAAAGGTGAGGTGGCGGTGGCGCGGTAAAATTCAAAATTTCTTTGCTTTCGTTCCCGATTAATGAATATTAAATTAATTTAAAATTTATTAGTACTGTGATAAAAAAAACATGTTTAACAATTTTAATTAGTGGTCTACCTAGGTCCTGGACCCAGCCCAGGGGGGGGTCATGACCCCCATGACCCCCCCCCCCTGGATCCGCGCTTGCTGTGGGTTGGACTACACAACATCGTTTAAATTAAGTATGGACATTGTTTATTTTAACATTTTTAAATTATGTAATGGAATAAAGGCGGTGACGCGACGATGGCGCATTGCCATATGCAAAACCGGCAAGCCTTCGCCTCCGCTCCGCCTCTGGCTTCTGTGTGTTTCGAACTTAAAGGTACCTATTCTATGATAATTTTGTAGAAATTTTGGCTTTTGGCCTGAGAATTTATGCTTTTAAGTCTCCACATACAGACAGAAGCCGGAGGCGAAGCGGTGGCGGAGAGTAGTCAAACCAGGCGTTACATTTGCGGTGCGGATGTCTCCACTCCACATTGCAGGCGTGCGAGACCGGAGGCGTCGTCGAGGAGGCGTTTTAGCCTTGTGTGTGTACCGCCGCCCATGGCGACATCGAGACTAGAGTGATGTGATGAATGACGCTCTGTCTGAAGTCTTTCCTAATTATCAGCTGAACTGAAACAACGCTCACACGCCACACCTCCGTTCCGCGCAGCCATGGCTCCATCCACTCCGCGCCGCACTGTACAGCCTCGTCGGCGGCGGCCGTGCGCCGCTTAGCCACTGCCTCTGGTGTGTGTGTAGTCTTTCTATGATTCAATAGAATACAACTCGCACGCCTACGTCTTTGCCTCCAGCCCGGCCACAGCTTCTGTGTGACGACTTTTAAGCAGTGTTTAGTACAGTGACAGTATTTATACAAAGACAAAACAGATACTGCCGACGACCGGAAATAATAATTTGTAGTTCCCAAAAAAAGAAGTTGAATTTTGAGTGTCTACACCAGGGTGACCATTTGTGGCAGGATTCTGCCATTTGGGCAGATTTGGCTCCCAAATTTTGATTCTGGCAGAAAGTGCTGACGAATTAAAAATGTGGCAGATTCTGGCAGATTTTAAAGATTCCTAGAAAAACTGTGAAAAACACCAGTTAAACAAAACCTTATCTTCAATACTAGAAATAAGAACAAACTGTCAAGTCACGTTAGTGACTCCACAAAGTTTCCAAATCTTTCATCACTCACCATCAGCCAATGTATAAGCTTCTACACTATGGTCCCCGACACTATCCAAAGCTTACCCACGTTATTCAAAACTATAATGTAATGATTCCTACTGAATAAAGTGTTTTGAAATTTTCAATCAAAATCTCATTAACATACCTCAATAAACGTATTTTTATTTTGAATTCCCGCCCCCATAAATGCAAATTATGATGGCATATTGTGACATTTTCTGATCTGAGACGAGTTCGGCAGATTTTGGCAGGTTTTTTGCTAGAATCTGGCAGATTCGCCATTTTTAAAACGGTCACCCTGCTACACACCACACACACGGAGTTTATTAAAAAAATTGTGTTTGTTTTCATTCATGTGCGGTTTCTTTCTCTCACGGGATAAACAATAGAAAATCAGGGAAAAAGGAAAAGTTTGGGATGAAATAATGACACCGTGAGGTAACATTGTGTGTACCGGCCTCTCACCGAAAGGTTTCATATATCAAACTGCTATAAAATAGGAATTGGGTCCGACCGAGGACGCCAATAAAATGTCGACTAAAGATTTGCAAACATCTCATTTGGCGGCCGCACTCATGTCTGGAACCGCTTATAGTGCAAACCCTGAAAGTTTAATTTCTAGTAGCGGTAACAATGAACAAACTAAACCAGAAAAGCCTTCCGAGGCTAATAAAGATCCGTCGGAAGAGGATAAAGAAGAAGCAAGTGGTGAAGACTTTTCAGATGAGGTGATTTTCTTATGCCTTTTTAGTATTTAATTCATGCCTGTACCATTGCTACAATAAATTATAATTAGCTTAAACATATGCAATGAATAGCTGCTCTTCTTACATGCTGATGAAAGAATATGCAACTAATGTCTTACATTTTAGGAGTCAGAGGCACAAACTGGCAGTAAGGCCATGCCTGGGAGAGGTGTAACACTACAAATGCTTCTGGAGGAAAAAATGTTAGAGCCAGGAATAGCTGCTATGACGATTGAATATCTGGTAAGAATATTGACTGTATATTCTATAGAAATTGTTTTCAAAATTACACCTCACACTATGCATTTTGATTGTAGGGACAAAAATTTGTTGGTGACTTGCAAACTGATGGCAAGATAAAGTCACATGAGACAGAAACCATTTTTTGCTCTCCATCAGCCTGGGCCATACATTGTAAGAGAATCATTAATCCTGATAAAAGATCTGGTTGCGGATGGGCTTCAGTGAAGTATCGGGGAAAGAAATTGGATACTATCAAGGCAACATATCTACGAAAGAAGCAGATACAACGAGAAAACATGCACTCAGATGGTAAATGTATTCTTATTACTTTGATTTTTCATTGGCATTTCTCACATGCCTTAGTTTAGTTCTGGTTGCTGCTTTATTGACTATTTTCATAGTTGATTGTTTATTTTTACAGAGGAAACTGAGATGATGGAGGTTGAGAGCCCCCCAGAACCACCACCACAGAGGGTTGTGATGAAGCATAACACAGTGCCAAATAGGATGATGCAACAGTAAGTATTATATTCTTACTATTATAATAATTGGGAAAGTCTGTGTGAATGTTTGTTATAAGTAATCTCCGTAACTACTTAAGTTATTTAAATTAAATTTGGTATGTATATAGTTTAGGACCTAGAATAGGACATGCTATAAAATTTTGGAAATTTTAACCCCTTTGGGGGGGTTAAATAGGGTGGTAAAGTTTGTATGGAAAATATTTTTTCCTTGGTTCATTCACTCAAAACTTGGTATAAATAAACTATGGACTGAATAATTAAACACATATTTTTTTATTTCTACACAATAATATGTATAGTGATCAATAAATTTCTGAAATTTGTACCAAAAAAGAACTATGGTTCGCGGGCGAAGCCGCGGGGCGCATCTAGTAGATTAATAATCTATTGTAATGATTATCATCCATCATCAACATCAAAGAACATAGGAGTTTTTTGTGGGATTAAGATCAACACAAATAGTGATACTGTACCATCCGTCAAATCTAATCTCTCCCATATAAATTCTGATTCAATAATTAACATGAAAAAGGCTGATGTTACCAATAAATTCCAGGTCATAATGTATTTAATGTTTGTCCTTTTACAGTGATGCCAATATGTTGATAGAGGCTGTATCCTTCTCATCTGCTGGTAAAGTGCAACCATTCCTGGTATCAGTCAGCTCTAACGCAAACCTTGTTCTGGACATCCATTGCCATTTGAAAAAGGAAGAAGTTTATGGATACTTGGCTGGAACATGGGATCTGAATACTCACAGTAGGTTATTCAAATAATTGCCATTCTGCAAATAACTGCTACTCTTCTATTCCTTCAATACACCTGGCACAGAGTTAGGTATGCACACATACCTGGTTCTAGAGTCTAGAACAAAAACAGGACATAAAATCGTTAATATGTGTAATGAAGAAAACTCATTTTTTCTCTTTGGCTGTTATCTCTGAGGAGTTGAATCACCCGTCTAGGATCTAACATTTCTTATTCATGCCTTTTTATGTTTTTCAGACTTGATGATAACCCACACATTCCCATGCCTGATAAGCAAGAATGACAAGAAGCCCAGAGTGATGGTTGAGCTTGAAATCCAAATGGAAATAGAAAAGCTAGGATTAGTCCTCTTAGGATGGTATCACTCCCACCCTACCAACCCAGCCATGCCTAGTCTAAGAGACTGTGACAACCAGCTTGAGTATCAAATCAAGATGCGAGGACCTACTGAAGTTTCTTATGTGCCTTGCATCGGAGTTGTATGCTGTGAGTGGTTTTTGAAGATGCTAATTTAAGATAGATAAGATATTTAAAAGTTAAAACTATCTATCAATGTATTGTAGAGGTATTAAGTATATCAGTCATCTATCACCCATAATACAAGCTCTGTTGGGACTAGATGATGATGTGATGAGGGTCCAGGATTATTATTTTTTATGTAAGGTACCTACAAAACTTATATGATTAAAATGGTCTTTTTTTTCAGCACCTTATAACCCCGAGAGTCCAGTGCTAGAGTCCTCGCTGACATTTTTCTGGGTCATGCCGCCTCCAGAACAAAGGCCGACGGAGTACCCCCGCCCTTTACTCCTGCAGTACAACATGGACAATGACAGCCATTTATCGCAACATGCGATGGAGCAAATTCGCAAGTCTATTAAGTACTACTTTTCATTCCCTGATGACAATTTTATCAACTTCAAAGATACTTTCAAACCTGATATTTCGTATCTCGATAAGCTAAAATGTACGCTGACGGCTAAATTTCCTCGAGAGCAAAGTGATGGGTTGCTGTGGCATTTTATAAAGGAAGAGCTAGGGTGCTCATCTGAGAATGACGATAAGATGGATCTGGATGCGCTGCTAGCGGTCCCGCAGCCGATACCAGTTTCGAAGCCGGCTCCAGCTACATCTGTGCCTAGCTTCCCGTCAGTAAGCACTCTGCAGCAAATGGTCAGCCGACCGGCAGGCGTCCCGCCTATCAATGTATCATCTAGCATTGGTTCAGGCTCCCCTCATAAGTTCGAGGCTCCACAGCTAAACATTCCCGTTCTATCGACTTCGTCCAAATCATCCTCGAAGTCGACTACGCCTACTTTACCGCCGTCTTACCCGACTGGTTTGGATATGCTGACAAGCATGGCTCTAGGACTTGGTCCCGCGAACATTTCCATGCCACTAGGAGCTAGTAGTTTAGAAAGCCTGGCTGCAGCTAATAGTATGCTCAGTAGTCTCGCTCCAGGACTGCCGCCCAGTTTAACGGCTAGTTTGACTGGAGGAAAACTACCTGATCCACCATCTTATGCTGCATCACTGCAGAACTTGACAAACAGCTTGGGAAGCTTTGATAAAACGCCCAGTAGTACTTCGACTAGTACTTCGTCAACTCCCATACCCGCCAGCATCGCCTCTAATCTCATGATGAGCTCAGCTGACATTGCCAATGCTCTATTTTCTGCAACCAAGTATTCAAACGCAGGAATTCTTGGTATCCCCGATCCCATGTCAAAGTCGACGTTAGCAGCTAACAACATGTTCCTATCTCCATCACTGATAAAAATGCAAGAATCTCTTATGAAACCACTGTCTTCTAGCAGCCCGATATCTGCTAAAGCGGGCTTGGATCAGAGTGCATTGATGAAATCTCCACATGAGTTGTTGAAAAGCAGCAAAGAGTATGGTAAGGATTATAGTAAAGAGTTTAAGGAGTTCAGCAAAGAATACAGTAAAGATTATAGCAAAGATTACAGCAAAGAAACAAAAAAAGATTACGCCAAAGATTTCAGTAAGGAACAGGCTAAAGATTATGGCAGAGACTACAGCAAAGAACAGGCTAAGGATTACGGTAGAGACTACAGTAAAGATTATCGAAAAGATTTCGGCAGAGAACAAAGCAAAGACTATAGCAAAGATTACAGTAAAGATTATGGTAAGGACTACAGCAAGGATTACGGTAAAGATTTTGGATTGGACTTTAGTAAAGATTATAGTAAAGATTACACGAAAGATGCTAATAAGGATTATAGAAGAGATTTCGCCAAAGACTATGGCAAGGATTACAGCAAAGAGTATGAGAAAGAAGCCAGTAAAGATTATGCTAAAGATTTTAGCAAAGACTACAGTAAAGAATATGGCAAAGATTACAAAAAAGATCCTTCGAAAGATTACAATACTACTAAAGATTATGGTATAGATTACAGCAAAGATTATGGAAAAGATTTCAGTAAAGACTATACGAAAGACAACAAGGAACAAATCAAAGATTATGGCAAAGATTATGCTAAAGAATATGGCAATAGAGACTACAATAAAGAGTTTAAGGACTATGCAAAAGAGTATAAGGACTACCTCCCACCCGACTTTGGAAGCGTTGTGAAAGGAAAGCCTGATTCAACAGTGGAGCCAATGAAACTCTCAGATCCAGGGATTTCTTCTAAAACTGATTTATCTAAACCTGAGCCCATGGATACGCAAGCTACAGATTTCAGTATGCCTCCACGAGTAGGCGGAGAATCATTCCTGAATCAAATGCTTGAACTGACAAAAAAGACTACCATGCCTGATTACATGGGTGATTATAACCCACCGCCAAAACTGGCCAAAGTTGAGGAACTAGCGGCTCCGATGCCGTCTTCTAGTCATCCATACCTTGGTCCAGCTGGTATAGTTGAACCTATTTCTCAAATGGGAATGGGACCGATGGCTACAGTCGTGAAGCCCGACGAATCTTTAGACTTCGGGAAGGAACAGGATTACTCCACCCCTGCCGCAAAACCAGGTGAAAGTGATAAATGAGATTCGGCCTTCGATTTCTGGAATATGGACTACTTTAACTTGTAAGTTATTGTAATCCCTATCCCAGGAATTCGCTGCTTGATCATAATAGAACTGAAATTCAGCTTATTGAGCAGCTTGGTGAACTTTGAAATACTATAATTTTTGAGTATTTAATCAGATTAAGTGACAGCGATGGACTGAGTACAAGTGGTTAAACATACATAAAGTGGATACATAAGTATCAACTTGTATTGAATGAGAAATTTCCAATTTAAAACAGTACTTAGGTATTTAAGTGATTTAACTCAATACCTATATTAAGGGTATTATTAGATTCAGTCTACAATTATTTTAGATTTTAGTTTGGTATATGTTATTCATGCATTGTATTTGATATTAATCTTATCAGCTATCTAGCAGCTATATTTAACAGTAGAACTTGACATTATATTGGTCCTTATAATTGCTGAGGCTAAAACAGTACAAGTAATTTCAATTAAAAACGCTCTTTTGGCCCTTGTTTTTGTGCAGTTTACGTTGATTTTACGAACTGAGTGTAATATCTATGATATCCAGATACTCGATGTTTAAATTAAGTTATAAATTTGATCTCGTATGTTCTATATTACTCGCTATTACGAGTTTATAACGGACGATGCTCTCATGAATGTTTTTATATAAATTAAAAAACTTTAATATTAGATCTTGTAGATATAAGATTCATAAGAGGAATTCTTAAGTCAATATTTATTTATTGTAGCTATTTAGCTATTCTTTTCATGTGTATTCGAACTTACATTTATATGCATTTATTGCCTAAGTATTAATATAAATAATCATAGATTAAGCTTTACCTACTTATTTTTATCGCCAATAAACAAATTTAGTACAAAGTAATAACTTTCCTATCTAGAATTCGTAACCTGAAAACATTGTTATGATAATCTGATAAGTGAAAGATACAAGTAAAATATCCATAACATGAGAAATTGAGAACTTATATTATCCTTTTATTCTCATTGTGAAATATTAATGAGTTGAAATAAATCAAAGGCATTTCAAGAGCATTTCGATAAAACACGGATTGAATTGATACTAGAAACAAATCAGTACCGCGATTGAACTATGATAATTAGCTGATAAATGGCTTATCAAATCAAAGCTTCTTATCACATTGATGACTGAATTGATTATTTTGAACAAGCACAATTCTGCATGTTATTGTAGAACTGCGTTTCCGGCTAAAGGACTCTGACGCAAATTATATTCTTCAGTTGATAAAGTTAAGTAGGTGCTTCTGTGACAAAGTGACCAGTGTTGAAGTGAAAGTTATTATGTTTTGGATTTTATAACGAAAAGGTCAGTACTAACATTTTTTGAGTACTACATTATACACTAGTATCTGCCCGAGGCTTCGCATGCGTTGTTTCTATGGAAACGCTGTTTTTCCCATGGGAACTGATTTATGTGATGAAAAAGTAGCCTATGTTTTATTCCAAGGCTAACTAGATACGTCTATTCAAAATTTCTGAACCCAAAAGGTAAAACGGGACCCTATTGCTAAGACACTGCTGTTCGCCTGTCCATCCGTCCGTCTATCACCACTTCACCAGGCTGTAGATATCTCATGAATCGTGATAGTCTAGACAGTTGACATTTTCACAGATGATGTATTTATGTTGCCACTATAATAACAAATACTAAAAAACAATAAATAAATATTTAAGGGGTCTCCCATACAATATACAATTATTGACCATTTTTCAGATGATTTTTGCCGTTTTTATAGAAAATGCTACGGAACCCTTAGTCCTTGAGACTGACTAGCACTTGGGCCGGTTTATATGTATGTTGTTACTATATTATTTTAGTTGAGTTCGTAGGTTTTTGCGATTGTGAGCGTGCCTCTGTGTAATGTGTTCACTTATGCTCCCGTTAGGAATCTAGAGAAGAAATAGAAGAGAAGGTTTTAGGGTCAATTTTTTTATACTTAGCAGATACAAATACTTCTATGGTGAATTTTGAGTTTTTGGATTTGGGTGCGTTGGGAATAGGATACCAAGTAATAACATGATATCTGGCAAATAAATTCTATGCCACGGGGCGTAGCTATTTACACTTCGTTTTCACATGGTCAACATCAAACAGCGTAGTGTAGAAGTACCTAAACCTTCTACGTTTGTATGGAAAAATGAGCGACACGTTTAACCTTAAGTTGAGAAACAATGCTGTTGCATGCAACATGCCTCATACCTAGTACTTACTCCTGGTATTGATAAACAAATCTACTAGTTCTATTTATATTTCTACTACTACAAAGACTTTCTTTTCAGGATACCATGGCAGCCACAACGCCAGGTTTTAAGGGGTTAAAAGAAGATAGCGATGAGTCAGATTCTGAGTTCACCCCTCTTTATGATGAAGATGAAATAGAGTTAGTAAACCATTGTAACCTTTTTAACTAACTTGTTGCAGTTTGAATTATGTTATATTGTACCTACCTATTGTAGAAGATAATTAAGTACTTTTATTTATCAACTAGAGTACAAACAGGCCTTTTCTACGGGGGAGTCCCTGAGAAACATAACAAAACAGATTAGATTATGAAACCAGCTTATACCTGTCTTATTTTAAATATTTGCTAAAATTAGAACGGTAAGCTACCTAATTGACGCTTACGATATAGGTATCCAAGTGGTGATGTCAAATCCGAATTGCAAATGTTAGTTTGGAGGTTAAGGGTTTGATTCCCGTCTCGTGACAAATGTTGTGATTAGATTATGAAACCAGCTTATACCTGTCTTATTTTAAATATTTGCTAAAATTAGAACGGTAAGCTACCTAATTGACGCTTACGATATAGGTATCCATTAAATAAGCAAGTGGTGATGTCAAAGCCGAATTGCAAATGTTAGTTTGGAGGTTAAGGGTTTGATTCCCGTCTCGTGACAAATGTTGTGATTAGATTATGAAACCAGCTTATACCTGTCTTATTTTAAATATTTGCTAAAATTAGAACGGTAAGCTACCTAATTGACGCTTACGATATAGGTATCCATTAAATAAGCAAGTGGTGATGTCAAAGCCGAATTGCAAATGTTAGTTTGGAGGTTAAGGGTTTGATTCCCGTCTCGTGACAAATGTTGTGATTAGATTATGAAACCAGCTTATACCTGTCTTATTTTAAATATTTGCTAAAATTAGAACGGTAAGCTACCTAATTGACGCTTACGATATAGGTATCCATTAAATAAGCAAGTGGTGATGTCAAAGCCGAATTGCAAATGTTAGTTTGGAGGTTAAGGGTTTGATTCCCGTCTCGTGACAAATGTTGTGATTAGATTATGAAACCAGCTTATACCTGTCTTATTTTAAATATTTGCTAAAATTAGAACGGTAAGCTACCTAATTGACGCTTACGATATAGGTATCCATTAAATAAGCAAGTGGTGATGTCAAAGCCGAATTGCAAATGTTAGTTTGGAGGTTAAGGGTTTGATTCCCGTCTCGTGACAAATGTTTATACGATCTGCATAATATATTCGTTCTCGTAATGGAATGGAATTGGCTTTAACAGTTTAGTATGCGAAATATAATTAGCAACTAATATTGCACTCTAGGTACATTCCAAAATAGATTGTGTGAATTCGTAGAAACGTAGATAGCCAAATACCATCAGTACGCAGATTCCTATCTACTTGATTATTTATCAGTGTGACGATTCTGTTTGGCTATATCAATACATAATTACAATACTATAAAAAATCAGTTCTTTAGTACCTACCCATAACACAAGCTCTGCTAAGCTTGGGGCTATGAGATGATGCAGCGTTGATTGTCCGGAATTATTGTTTACTAGCTGCGTAATGTGTTGTTCCAGACTATAATCTATCTCTGTGATAAATTTCATCCAGATCCGTTCAGTAGTTTTTGCGTGAAAGAGTAACAAACATCCATACTTATAAACTTTTGCGTTTCTAATATTAATAGGATTTATTACATTACTTTGTTTTCTCTTTCTAGCCAAAGAACAGCTCAAGAGACTAAAGGATGGAATCTGTTCAGAGAGATTCCCGTCAAAAAGGAAAGTGGCTCTATGGAGTCCAAAGACTGGGTGGTGACCTGTGTCAAAATCCTCAAAGTGCTTGCTTACATATTGGTATTTACCGTGGTCCTCGGATCTGCTGTGCTTTCGAAAGGAACGCTCTTATTTATAACGTCGCAGCTGAAGAAAGGAAGGCAGAATGTTCATTGTAATAGGATTCTGCGTAAGTAACTTTTATAACTATACCGACTTGTACCACTATCACATTAATAGATTATTAAAAAACGACAGTTGTGAAGTGAAGAGGTATCAAATATCCGATAGATGAAACCTCCATATCAAATTTATTAACAAAAAAAATTACAATCAAGAAATAGAAACAAATTGAAACTAGAATTTAAGATATAAAAAATTATAGAGTTAGCTCAATTGATCCGTAACAAATTGCTTGTTTACAGATTTAGACCAGCAATTCCTAAACACCCACACATTAGAAGAGCGCATAACATGGCTCTGGGCAGCCTTGATTGCTTTCGCTATTCCCGAGGTCGGAGTGTTCTTTAGATCATGCAGGATATGCTTCTTCAAAACTGTACAGAAGCCAACGAATTTTCTGTTCATTATTGTAAGTACCACTATAAAACACCCTTTGAGCATGCGTCCATTTTTATTTGAAAATTGATGCATAGTATGTTTTATTCCAGGGCTAGACCTAAATCTATTCTAAATTTCAACCCGTTCCGTTCAGTAGTTTTGGCGTGAAGAGGTATAAATATCCACGCATCCATCCATCCAAACTTTCGCATTTATAATATTAGGTTAATTTTTATAACCCTGAAGTTAGATTAGGTCATTTATTTTATATCATAACACAACTCAACAACACTCGTTTTAAATTACTTTTATTACCCTTTCCAGGCTTTTCTGATTGAAACACTCTACGCCATCGGAATGGCGCTTCTAGTACTTTTAATATTACCCGAGCTCGATGTTATCAAAGGCGCAATGCTGACCAACGCCATGTGCATCATCCCTGGTATCCTAAACGCTTTCAGTCGGGACCCATCCGACCCGCGATACATGATGAAGATCATGGTGGATGTTATAGCGGTCTCTATGCAACTGACAGCGTTTGTGGTTTGGCCTCTTCTGAATGGTGGTACAGTGCTGTGGATGATACCCGTTGCGTGTACTTTTGTATCGCTGGGTTGGTGGGAGAATTTTGTTTCTGTTGGTGCGCATTCTTCAGGTATTTGGATTTTTTCGCTAATTATTTTCGAAATTCGAAATAATCTAGTACCTACTCAACGATCTTTGTGGATCAAAGGGTCCGCGTGGGACCCAAAAGGTTGCGGGGTCGATTCACCATGCGCGGGACAACTGTGCAATGATTTAATACTAGCTGCGCCCCGCGGCTTCACCCGCGTAATTCCCCTTCCCGTGGGAATTCCAGGATAAAATATAGCCTATGTGTTATTCCAGACTATAATCTATCTCGCCAAATTTCATCCAGATCCGTTCAGTAGTTTTTGCGTGAAAGAGTAACAAACATCCATACTTACAAACTTTCGCGTTTATAATATTAATAGGATAATAATATATGGGATGAACAAATTCAAATTCATTTATTTGAACAGTATCATATATTTTATTCCAGGGGAAGAATGACGTCTATTCAAAATTTCAACCCGATCCGTGTAGCTTTTGTGTGAAAGAGTAATAATATTCAAATATCCTTACATACAAACCTTCGTGTTTATAATATTAGTACGGATATCAGTTATTGTACCTACCCATAATCTCTGCCATTTTATTTACTAAGAGTTATTCCCCTTTTTTATTTGCCTGATTAAGATACACGCTCTCGTTTAAATAACAAGTATAACATAAATTCCAATTTATATTCTAGATTGTCTGTAAATCTCGGCTTAGTTATCGTACTAATATTATGCTTTCATAATCGTAGGTATCAGTATCTTTGCAGTCCTGAATTTGTAAATAGGCCGTATAGGCCGCGGCCTAGGGGCGGCAGCGTCCTAGGGGGGCGGCAGCGTCGTAGGGGGTCGGCAGATTTCAGAGGACGGTCACTCGATTGCAGACAATAAAAGTCAAACACGTTCACTGATTTGAATTGGAGAGATTTTGCAATTTTTATTGCTGTTATTTAATTTTTGGGTTCCTTAAAAGAGATGTGGGTGGGTGTAAAGCTAATAATGAACGGCTCTAATACACTATGCTCGGAATATTAATCCGGCATTGTATCTTTGTGAGTCAGAATATCAATCGATTCAATTTGATAAGTAGAATATAATCGTAAAGTTGTTTATCTTTACAGCGCCCATGATATACTTGCAAGAAGTGAAGGAAAACTTGAAAAGAACACGATACTACACACAAATGTTCCTGACGTTATGGAAAATTATTGTATTCATGGTCTTTGTTCTGGTATCGTTGCATTTACAAGATGATGACCCCTTTTCGTTCTTCACCAAAACTTCTGATGCTTTTAGTGAAAGAGAATACGTTGTTGAAGAGGTAAAAGTTCTTTTTGATTTATAAATTTTAACCTTTAGTTGTCAGCTGTGTTTTGGAAGGTTGACGTCAGGTAGGCGGCCGGCCGGTCTTAAAAACATATCATAGGGAAGAATAAGAACAAAGCCGGTTTTATGATTTTGTCTCACCACCTTTTGCCAGCAGCGTCGCAAGCGCTATACCCTTAGAGGTACTTTACTTACACTTCTATTACAGTACGCATAATGTACATAGATATGGACGTTTGACTGGGCAGAGAATGGGTTAAAGTAGCTATGCTATCCCGCTACGCATTCGCTTAACAGAGATAGGTTGAACCTTGGGGCCGATTTTTTCACGCGCCACGAAATAAGTTCAGAGCGGGGTTCGTCGGGTTCTTAGTACTATCGTTAGCCGGGATCTGAGCTACGGTCTAAAATTACCCGAGTTTTTGATTTCCAGATCAGTTCAGTAGTATTGGCGCGAAGTATTTAGTTTTTTTGTGTACCTACTTATACATCTGCCCTTTTAAAAAATTCAAAATAATTCAAAAATTCAAAATTATAAACTTTAACTTTACTACCGTGATGATTGTCTATTTTAGGTCCAAGTTCTACTAGAAGACGTGTACCAAGGGATCGTAGAGTACGCCGTCACAGGAGAATCACTGAATGTACCAGTGTACTGGCCAGCCGCGCTCTGGGTAGTCTTGATCCAAGTTCTGGCTGGCTACGTATGTTTCGGAGCCTCGAAATTCGCTTGCAAGATCTTGATACAAAATGTCAGCTTTACATTTGCGCATACTCTCGTCGTGCCGGTGACAGTCAACTTTCTGATTATGTTCTGTGGAATGAAGAATGCGAACCCCTGTGCGTTTTATAGGACTATCCCGGACTATTTGTTCTTCTATATGCCTCAAGGTGAGAGTTTACTGTAGTTTGACTTGTGATTTATCTGAACTTACAATTTTCAACCTACTTCAAAAAAAAGATAAGGTTCTCAATTCGACTGTATTTATTCCAGATGAACAGAATTTGATGATTTTTTAAATTTAAAATTTCATCAAGTGTTCATAAGGTAGTTCTCGTTCCATATAAATTTGATCAAGATCTGACTAATACTTTTAGAGTTATCTTGAATAATGCGTCATAATATGACGATGCAGTGATGCGAATAATTTGAATTCGGTTGTTAGTTTTTGGAATTTGGTCAATTATAAATGTAGGTACTATATTTACCAGTTAGAGACTTTATTGTCTGATGGATGACTATCGAAGACATTTCAGATGGATCGCTCTGCAAATGTAAATCTTTTAATAATTACCTATTCATCGAGGAAGTAAATAGACTGTCCCTCTTTTTTTTTAAATTGGAATTCAATTTCCACTTGAAAATTAAAAATAAAACAAATCTTGTTTTGAAATTAACCTTTTTTTTTAAAAGGTTTACCCATGTTTTTATTTACAGTAAACCTTCTTCGACAATACATCGGCGGCACCGAAGTAGCATGGATATGGCTTCTCTGGCTAATCTCACAAGCTTGGATCACTTACCACACTTGGAAGCCAAAGTGCGAGCGCCTGGCCGCTACAGACAAACTGTTCGCTAAGCCTTGGTACGCGGGCGTGCTTGTAGACCAATCCATGCTGTTGAATAGAACTAAGGATGAAGATGTTGATATCGCTATTGAGGTAAGCTATTGTGTTTTCCTTAAGGCGCTACCCAAAGAGCGACACCGTAAAAAGTACAATTTTTCGTCGCACCGTTAGCCGTACTGCGACATATTACAAGCCCAAAAATATTCAGTGTATAGTCAAATGTATAGAAAAAAGACTTATACAAAAAAAAAATCATTAAAACGATCTAGGATCGTGAAAAAAAATCACAAAAAAGAACAAAAAAAACTTTTTCGTCTCGAAATGCTCAATCTTTTGAGTGACAACCATTAATAATTTTAATATCACTTAAAAGGAAATTTTATCAACTAAAGACATATGTAAAAAAGTCTTAACAAACTGGTGTAGGTATTTTATCTTTAAATTAAATTAAAACTGCAAAAAAAATAAAAATATTGCCGAGCAAGAGATTCAAGTAAAATCAAACGCATCGCCATTTTCAACCTTATTTGTATAACGCGACGAACTCCCTAAAATATCTAAATATTGTATTCATACCGCGCCTTAATCAGTAAATCAATATCTTTATTTCTTTAGGCTCACAAAATAAGTACTTAGACAAGTCAAATTTAAACTATAGGTAATTATCAAAATAATCTTATCAACCAATATTAAGGTATTTACTCAAACGCCGCGCCGCCCTGCCGTTTCTGTGTAAACCGGCCCTTAGTTTAACGTTTTAAAACATTAATCGTAAAATTTGCGTTCGATTCCTGTCTAGCGAAAAGTGAAAGTACCTACGATCTATCATCTACGTACACGTTTGTTAAGGTTATATTCAAAAAATATATTTTTGTAAAATATATCAAGTTATGTTTTGGGTACTAGTTAATTGATAATATCAATACCTACATCTTCACTTACCTGAGATAGTGGCCAAACGCTCGACCATTTACATAAAAAAAAAAATGCAGCTAGATGGTGCTATCTGAATTATCCAACGTTTTTATTTGAACTACGGGATCTTGTCATAATCACAAGGCTTAGAACGCGGATTATTGATCGCAGTGGATGTGTTAAGTACACACACATATAAAACCTGCTGCCTTTCCTCTGCTAGATTGCCTTATTCGATTCTTACGGTTTCCATGGGTTGAGTTGGAATCGTCGATTCGTATCCCATGGCCAACGGTTAATCTTTTGTCTATGATAAAAAAAAACTATCTTTGATGATTGATAAAGATGAAAAGATGCTGAAAATCATCTGCATGTAGAGTTACTTACTTATCAGAACTTCTGTAGAAATGATCTTGAATGGCTTTGACTGCAATAAAATAATGCCTAGTCCTACTAATATTATATGCAAAAACTACTGAACGGATATGGATGAAATTGGGCACAGAGATAGATTATGGAATAACACATAAGCTATATTTTATCCCGGAATTACCACGGGAACGGGATGAGTTCTACATGAGTAGACATAAAATTATAAAGCTATCTACCTAGTAAGAATTATATCATAGTACCTATGAATAATTAAAATATAATTGCATAAAGATTACCATGAAACTGTAGTTTCATTTTTATGTAGATACCTATCCAACCCTGCCTATCTTTCCTATACTTACCTTATTATTATGTAGATAAGTAGAGAAAATAATATAACTAAGTAGTTATTTTTGTAGGTAGGTCAGTAAGTATATTTTTAGGTAAGTTATCATAAAACCATCTTGTGAACCTACACGCTGAATAAATTATATTATTATGAGCAGTGTTCTCAGGTTTTTTTTACCAGGTGATACATAACCTACCTAGTAAAAAAAGACCTACGCGAGGAAACAGCGCACCCAACCCAAAACTAAAAGTGACCGCATGCCATGAGTGCAGACCGCACTCTGCGTGCGTAAAAATGTAGCAGGAATACGCGGTTGGCGCGGGGGAAAATTTAGACTCCGCCCGAATCCTCAAGGCCGTTGGCCCATACAGAAACCTTAATATAGATTTGGATGTATCCAGAATCGATATTGGACCTTACAGCCATGTTAATACAACTAGTTTCTCTTTTGCAGGATTTAAAAGACCTTCACAGAGATAACGTTTCTATTGCAAGTTCAGATATAGCTAAAGATGTCAAGCCATCCGATGGGATAACAAGGTAAGCTGTCTGTTTCATGTGTTTTTTGTATTTTTTTGATTGTTTTACTTTAAACTCACTTACACCCCTTACAAGAGAGACGACAAATTGGAGATGTTGTACTCCTTTGTAAAATTGCATAGGGTCAAATTAACGCCCCAAAGCTTTTAGAAAATATTAAAATTAAAGTTCCTACTAGATCAATTACGTATCCTATTAATCTAGCATTGCCATACAGCGTGGTAATGCAGCCAGTGTCTTGGGGACGCTTCCGACTAGTATTGACATGGATCAATTGAGCTACCTTTAGACTGTTTGCAACCGTCTGCAGTTAGCTCAATGGTTTCAATTGTAAATACTAGTTGTAATTTTTCTATTCCTTGCTTATAATTTAAAGATGTTTCCATTAATCTAGATATTCCGAACCATCGGCAAAACTCCTTTTTCAGTAGAGCAGTACACAAACAAAGCCATAATCATCAAAACAAAGCCATAATGTTAATCCTTTCAGAATTTCGACTATCAATTATTATACGATTGTTACAAGTGTTTCAAAATTGATGGAGATTTCCTTAGGAAAGAACCAGTTTATTTTCTTCAGATAGTAATAATTTTCTTTCAGGATCTACACTTGTGCGACCATGTGGCACGAAACGAAGGATGAAATGATTGAATTCTTAAAGTCTGTAATGCGTTTGGATGAAGATCAAAGCGCGCGCCGCGTCGCTCAGAAATACTTGGGAATTGTCGACCCTGACTACTACGAATTGGAAGGTTAGAATAATTCAGCGTATTTTAAAAAAACTATGAACCGTTTTTAAATTCTTTAAATAAAAAATGAGTACATAATCAGTGTGGTGGAAGTAAATAAAATACACATTATTAGGATAAATCAAAAATTACTGGTCTAATCTTGATGAAATTTATATGAGAAGCTCATCAAATAAAAAAGAAGGTAAAATCGGTTCAGCTAGAAAAAAGGTCTGATGTAGAACTTACGGTAAAACACATTTAGGCGGTACCCCGAGGCACACTAGCGCCGCCTCCTATGATATAAACTTGTTTCAGCCAACATTTTCATGGACGACGCGTTCGAACTAGCTGGTCACAACGCCGAAGACATGCAAGCCAATCGTTTCGTCCAATGTCTGGTAGATTGCATCGACGAAGCGGCATCCGAAGTCCATCTAACCAACGTTCGCTTGAGGCCTCCCAAGAAATATCCTACCCCGTACGGTGGAAGGCTGGTTTGGACACTGCCAGGGAAGAATAAACTGATCTGCCACTTGAAAGATAAGATGAAGATTAGGCATAGGAAGCGATGGTCTCAGGTATGTTACGTAACCCTACTCATATGCCATCTACGTTGTTTCGAAAAAAAAAAATATTCGAAACAATGTAGATGGCGTTTGAGTAGTTAAATTGAGAATGGTGTCAATTCAGTAACGATGGCGCGGGTGTGCGAAGGTCCGCCTGCCAGGTTGCGGGTTCGATTTCCGCGTTGTGACAAATGTTTGTACGATCTGTAAATATTTGTTTCGGGGTTAACGGGTTTTTCTATGTTTTATAAAAAGTAATGTATATCTATGCAATGTGTTGTATTAAGTATATCAGTCATCTAGTACTCACAACAAAAGCTCTGCATAGCTTGGGCCCCACATCGGTCGTCAGATCACAGAATTAGAATTAGCTTAAAATACAGCCACAGCTTTTAATTGCCCTTCCCTCAGCTTAACTAACTTCTTTTCTATGTAGTACCTATCTTATATCTTCCATCTAGTACCCATAACGCAAGCTCTGTTTAGCTTGGGGCTTGATGATGCTGTGTGGACTGTCCGGAATTATTTATTTATTTTATTTCTGTAGGTGATGTACATGTACTATTTCCTCGGGCACCGACTGATGGACCTTCCCATATCAGTAGACCGTAAGGAAGTCATAGCTGAGAATACCTATTTATTGGCACTTGACGGTGATATTGACTTCAAACCTGAAGCTGTGACATTGCTGATAGATCTCATGAAGAAGGATAAGAATTTGGGAGCCGCTTGTGGACGTATACATCCTATGGGTTCAGGTACGGAAATTAGGAATATGTATTGTAGGACGTACTATGTTTCTAATTTGACTAAATCGGCATATTCATGCTCCTACTATCGTTTACTTACTATAGGCATGTGGTTTTCGTAATCATCATCATCATCAGCCTATATTAGTCCAATGCTGGACAAAGGCCTTCCCTAATGAGCGCCAAAGCGCCCTGTTTTCGTAATAAACAACAATAAACTTTTGAAAAAAGTGGCCAGTGACTTTACTTTTGCACTCGTACTTAAATGTACAAGTACCTCCGTACATGTATACATAGATATTCTTACTAATATTATAAATGCTAAAGTTTGTATGAATAATAATGTTGGTATAAAACTTTATTAACAACGAAAATTACAAGCAAAGGAATAGAAAAATTACAACTAGTATTTACAATTGAAACCATTGAGCTAACTGCAGACGGTTGCAAACAGTCTAAAGGTAGCTCAATTGATCCATGTCAATACCAGTCGGAAGCGTCCCCAAGACACTGGCTGCATTACCACGCTGTATGGCAATGCTGATGCGCTGAGCCAGATATTCACCAGCTCTCGGGTCACGCGTCGCATCGACCAGAGCATCAGATAATTTTTTAAAAACCCGGAGGCCTCGGTACCCCACGGACCTAGGGTCTCGAATCCAAGGGGAGCAAATACGTAGGTTCTGTTGAGACCTGCATATTTGCGCCTCTTGAGATCCTCGGCCAGATCTGCCGCCGCACCAGCCCTAGTGGATGTCCTTGAAAGATGGGAAGGTGCAAGTGTGTCGAAGCATGTAGCGTCCCACACAATGGGCCTCCCCAACTCCCATGGTACTATGTATGAATGGATGTTTTTTACTGTTTCACGCAAAAAACTACTGAACGGATCCTGCTGACATTTGGAGAAAATGTAGTCCTGGAATAAAACATAGCCTACTTTTCATACCATAAATCAGTTCCTTTGTGATAGAAATAGCCTTGAGACGAAAATATACATTATTTATTAAATACAAAAAAAACACCTATTAACACCACGGAGTTGAAAAAAACTTCGCTTTTGCTCTGTGATTAACACAGACAAGCTAGGTTTTCATTAATTGAATATCTTTATTACACCTTCAAAATTACTAAATGATGTTTTCGCTATTGTATTTATAGATAAAAATCCCGTGAGAAATAATATAACTATAGACTTGTTATGTTATGTGACGTCACAACGTCATCCGTCACGACGCTGGTTTTCACTCTAAACCTCTGAGTGAGAGAGTCAGAGAGAAAACCAGCTTCGCTACCTTTCTCGGTCTCTTGTGACATTAATTTGAACTTTACGTGTTTTGTAATAGAGTTTCTTTTACAGGTTTCATGGCGTGGTATCAGATGTTCGAGTACGCGATCGGTCATTGGCTGCAAAAGGCGACTGAGCACATGATCGGCTGCGTGCTCTGTAGTCCTGGTTGCTTCTCTCTCTTCAGAGGAAAGGCTCTCATGGATGACAACGTTATGAAGAAATATACACTCACTTCAAGCGAAGCTAGGCATTATGTACAGTATGATCAGGGTACGTTTCACTAAGACTATTCAACAGACTTTAGAAAAGTAGTTTATCAATGAATTCGATTCTTTTTATGTGTTACTTCATGTCTTTTTTCTATGTGAACTGATTTCGATCCTTGAAAGCTTCTCGTGTGTGATTTCATGCATTTAACATCATCAATTCATCATCAACCTTTATCAGTCCACTGCTGTACATAGGCTTTCCCTTAGTGAGCCCCATAGCGCCCTGTCTTCAGCTTGCCGCATCCAGCATCTGCCAGCTGTCTTTCGCAGATCGTCATCCCACCAGGCCGCAGGGCGTCCTACACTACGTTTGCGCGGTCTCATATCAACAACATGTTTACCCCAACGATTGTCGGTTCTTCCGCCGGCCCACTGCTAACTTTGATTCTCTGTCGGATGTATTATTTACGAATCCTATCCTTCAAAGAAACTCCGATCATGGCTCTTTTCATAGCTCGCCGTGCTCTGCCGTTTCATGTATTCAACATTGTTTTCCCGATATTTCAGGTGAAGACCGTTGGCTATGCACGCTGCTTCTTCAAAGAGGCTACAGAGTGGAATATTCAGCGGCCTCCGATGCTTACACCCATTGTCCCGAGATGTTTGACGAGTTCTTCAACCAAAGGCGTCGATGGGTGCCCTCCACTATGGCGAATATATTCGATCTGCTAGCTGACTCTAAACGCACTGTCAAAATGAATGATAATATTTCTACTATCTACATCTTTTATCAGGTAATTTTTAATAATTTCCTTACTAATATTATAAATGCGAAAGGATATATGGATGTTTGTTACTCATTGACGCAAAAATAACTATAAATGACTGAACTCTCGCACTCTACCCCAAAAACGGTTGATCGTATGAAAAAAACAATGGCAACAAATTTGTAGAGAATTTTATACTCTACAACTTTCATTATAGGTGCAAATCTCATTTAAGCAATAGGAACCGAGATATCTGCGAAAAACCGTTTTTTATGACCTTTGATCTTCAAAATCGACACGATAGCATTTGTGAGTTTTGAGACAATATTTAGGATGACAAGACAGGTTTATACCAAAGGTTTATACCAATTTCATTCCAAGGTTGACTGCTTTTTTACCTAATATGACTGGAATTTATATCATTCATTGTTATTTATTCAAAATGTATATGAATTTGCGCGAAAAAGGTAACTTTTATAACTTTTCTATTTTTTTTTCCAGAGTTTGCTGATGGTAGGAACGGTGCTGGGTCCCGGAACAATCTTCTTGATGATGATTGGGGCTATGAACGCTATAACTGGAATCAGCAACTTAAACGCACTGTTTATCAATCTAGTTCCTATCGTGATCTTCATTACAGTTTGCATGACATGTAAAGCTAAGACACAGGTAATGAATATTTTCATTTATAGGTTACTAGCAGCACCTCGCGGTTTCACACGCGAAATTGCCGTTCCCGTGGGAATTCCGGGATAAAATAAAGCCTATGTGTTATTCCAGACCATAATCGATCTCTGTGCCAAATTTCATCCATATACGTTCAGTAGTTTTTGCGTGAAAGAGTAACAAAATCCATCCATCCATTACAAACTTTCGCGTTTATAATATTAGTAGAATTTTATATGTATCTATGTGTAGATAATAGTAGGGAGAGCCCGAGAGGGGATTTTGAGATTAACTCAATCGTGGCATATGAACATGGAAGGATCCTTACATTATGCTGAGAACCTCTACCATCATACTAATATTAGAGATGCGAAATTTTCGATGGGTGGTTCGATGTTTGTTAACTCTTCACGCCAAAACTACTCAACGGATTGGGCTGAAATTTTTAATAAAAGCAGGCATAAAACAGGCACTTTTTATCCCATAATTAAATCAGTTACAATGTTTAATTTGTTTGCACTAAAACTATGAAGTATTATTCTAGGGCTAGAATTAGATGTAATCAAACTTCTGAAGTATTGTTCTAGGGCTAGAATTACATGTAACCAAACTTCAAAAAATAAATAAGCTATAATTAGCCTTTCGGTACTTTTTTCGTGAAACAATAACTAACATTCATCAATCCATCCAACGATTAGCATTTATAATATTATTGTTATTGACCCAAATCTTTTTATTTCCAGCTAATGTTGGCTATGGCTATAACCTGCGTCTACGCAATGATAATGATGCTTGTAATGGTCGGTATAGCTCTCCAAATAGTTGAAGACGGCTGGACAGCGCCATCTAGCGTTTTCTTCGTGGTAACATTTGGAAGTTTCTTTATAACAGCAGCATTGCACCCTCAAGAGTTCATCTGTCTTCTGTACCTCTTTATTTACTACATAACTATACCAAGCATGTACATGCTTTTGATTATTTACTCGCTGTGTAATTTAAATAACGTTACGTGGGGGACGAGAGAAACTGTTGCTAAGAAATCTCCTAAGGTGAGCCTGACCAATATTTCTTTTTTCAACCGGTTTCAAAATAATTTGATGTTTTTTTACAAATACTATCAATCGACTTAATATTCCACGCATTTTAAAATCATTTGAAAAGGAGGAGGTTCTTCTGAGATTCCACTGAGTATATTTGATTTGCCATAATTTTTTTCTGAGTCCGATATTCATGATTCTCTTTTAAATTGTAATTCATACTCAAGTGAAGTGATTCTTAATATATCGTGTTCTTAGCTTTATTAATTGCAAGTTGGTGAATTCATTCAAATGCAATGAGGGTCAAATGCAATATTAAAATCAAGGGTTTACGATTTTTCTAGTAAATTTCAATTCTTTATCTTCAGGAATTAAATATTTACTTTTGAATGTATTTATTTATTTTAAATTTAACTAATACGGTCAACACGACCAATTACATTAATTAAATAAGATTATTATAATTAAATGATAAAATTTACATTAGATACAAAAATAACGAAATAAAAATTAAAACATTTCTATTTTAGGAACTGGAAATGGAGAAAAAAGCAGCGGAAGAAGCAAAAAAGAACATGGACACTCGCAGCGTTCTAAAATGGTTTGGTCTAAACAAAGGCGACGAGACGAGCGGTTCGCTAGAGTTCAGTATCGCGGGGTTATTCCGCTGCATGTGCTGTACCAATCCTAAAGACTTCAAGGAAGACCTGCATTTACTGAAGATTGCTAACTCCATTGAAAAAATTGAACAGAAGTTGGAGTTGATGTAAGTTATGAATTTATAGTAAACTAGCGACCCGCCCCGGCTTCGCACGGTTATTATACGTATAAACCTTCCTCTTGAATCACTCTATCTATAAAAAACCGCATCAAAATCCGTTGCGCAGTTTTAAAGATTAAGCATTCAAAGGGACATAGGGATATACGGACATAGGGACAGAAAAAGCGACTTTGTTTTATACTATGTAGTGATTTTTAAAACGAGAATTTAATCTGAATTCTAATTTTAAACGTCGATGCAAAAGAAGGGTATTGCAAGTTTGTCGCATATGATAATGTTTATTGAAAATATGATTTGATATGATTTGGGAGGAAATGATTAATATAATATATTAATCATTTCCTCCCAAATCATATCAATCACATATTTTGAATGTCATTAACTAAAATTATATAGATTCTAGCTGACCCCACAGACGTTGTCCTGTCATATGGTGGGTACAGACCAAACGAACAAGAGCGAGCGATAGCAAACGAGTGGGATTCGATGATCGGTACCGCACGTACAGTCGCTATCGATGTTGTCCACACTTAAACGCATGTGTACTCCATGACCGAAGGCGAACGAAGGCCTTAGCTGGCTTTAGCTTGCTTTCGCCATGACGTCCACCCTGGTTTTATTAGAAAACATAAAAAAAAGATGAATGAAATGAGTAGTCATTCTCAACTTATGGCGTAACCAAGGGAAACGGAATCATTTATTTATTCATTTAGTAACTAATAATTACATTTACACCTATACATTTCTATTATCATTTAATTTTGTAGGGGTGCAAAAGAAGAGGCCGAAGTGAGACGCCGCTCATCGTTAGGAATGCGACGCGGCTCAGTGCAAATGCCGGAGTTGTATGAAGACAGCGAGGATAATGGCTCTACTGACATAGCTAAAGTAAGTGCAGCCACTGTCGTTTATAAATTACTAACTGCGCCCCGCGGCTAAACCCACGTGGAAATTGATGAAAAGTGGCCTATGTTTTATTCTAGGCCTAGAACTTTGTCTAAATTAAATTTCAGGCCGATCTGTTTAGTAGTTTTGTCGTGAAGAAATAACGAACATCCATCCATCCAAACTTTTGCACGTATAACATTAGTTTAATAACACGAAAAAGTAGTTAGATTGAAACTAATTCCATCTTCTAAATAAGTACTTATATTAAATTTGAACAAAAATGTTTTTTTTTTAAAACGCACAACCTACACCTTTACTACTTGTTACCTGCCAAAGTATCCACAATCGAAACTATATAGCCGCGGTTAGTTCTTTCTTAAATCTTCATCTTGATTATATTACATTGATAGGTATTATGGCAGAAGCTCGATCTTCATATAAAAAAACAGTCCTCAAAATCGGTTCACATAAAAAAATATATATGATGTAAGTAACACAAATTCACAATATTTTTATACAGTCCAATTGACAATTTCCTTCTTTTTTTTAAGTCTCAAACGACAAACAAACAGAATATACAGGACGACAAATAACTGTTCATATCCATGTTTCTTACAGGAAGACAGAGACGATTTAGTAAACCCGTACTGGATTGAAGACCCGAATCTACAGAAAGGCGAGGTTGATTTCCTCACCACTGCTGAGATTGAGTTCTGGAAGGATTTGATCGACTCTTACTTGAGGCCTATTGACGAAGATAAGGCTGAATTGGTAAGCACTTTTGCTTCTTTTTTACTTAATAAGTATGTCTAGGTTTATAGCCATTATCCCTAAAAACGTACAACATACGTGGTAGCTGTGGTGGTTGAGACGTTGAAATAGACCCATTTAACTCAGACCATTGATAGCGTAAAAGGGAACTCAGAGAACCTTCTAGAAGGAGAAAAGCGTCCTTTTACAATATAATAATGATAGAAAATCCACACAGCATCACCTGCCCCAAGCTAAGCAGAGCATTATGGGTTACTAAATAACTGATACACCGATTGATATTTTTTATAATATATGAAAACTCCCAAAACAGTCTTTACAGAACAGTCATCTGAAAAAAATATTGTAAACCCCGTTTAAGATGGGGAGGATCTGAGATCAACAGATGTTTTACGATGATACGACTTTTTTTAATTCTTTTTTATTTGTAAGCTGATGATTCTCGTGTGGAGCATTTAAATTTAATCAAGATCTGACGAATTCTTTTTGCTTTATCCTCAATAATGCGTGAGTCCGTCGTTCGATTTTATAAAATCATCACTCTATGATTTATTTTTCAGCAACGTATTGCCACCGATCTGAAAAACCTCCGGAACACAATGGTGTTCGCCTTTATAATGCTGAATGCGCTATTCGTTGTGGTCATCTTCCTGTTGCAACTCAACCAAGATCAACTGCATTTGAGGTGGCCGTTGGGACAAAGCGTCGGTTTGGTTTATGACGATGAAACTAATATTGTAAGTATTGTGAATTTAAAATATTTTATAGTAAGAAAGTTCAAAGTCGCTCAGCCGGCTATGGAAAGAGCTATGCTCGGAGTTTCTCTGAAGGATAGGATTCATCTCTGTCGGATTTAACGAATACATCCACAGACAGAACCAATGTGATCGAAATTGCTCAAAGAATTAGCAAGTTGATGTCTGAACGAAAAAATCATAGGGTGGTTAAGCTCATAAAATAAACATTTTAAAAACAATTTACTTAAGTGTAAAATAAGTTTAAGTGTAAATTTCAAAGGATGTATTTATTGTAAATACTAGTATAAATATCTAAAAACCTTTTGATGTTATCCAGAAACGGTCACTAACAAAATTGCGTTCAACCAGACGCAGAGCTCTTTATTATGATAATGAAGTTGACATCTGCGTTGACTAAAAACAACTTGGGTGAATCTACGATTGATGGCTCAGCATTGCTATTTTCCACATCAGTTAACACTTAGAAGAAGAAGAAGAAAAAACATTTATTGTCTTAAATAGATGCTAATTATACTAATAACAAAACAAACTTATGTACAATATATTTACAAAAATAAAAATAAATACTTAGACAATGAAGTAAATTCAGCTGATATGATAATATTTATCTCTTTGTTCCACAGATAACCGTCAGCCAAGACTATCTGATGTTGGAGCCGATCGGTTCCCTTTTCCTGATATTCTTCGGTTCAGTCATGATCATTCAGTTCACCGCTATGTTATTACATCGCATGGGAACGCTTACTCACTTGCTGGCGACTTGCAACCTCAACTGGTACCTTACTAAGAGAGTGAGTATTTTTAAGACATTTAAAATTTTTTTAGGGTTGTTAAAGTAATCTCAGGAGGAATCGGTTTACGGTATTTGGCGATGAAATTATGACTAAAAAAGAGAATGTCCATGTTTATTTATGAGTGCCTCGTTAATTAAATTTGAAATGAAATAAAAATCAAATATTTATTTCATTCCTTTGCAATGTACAAATAAGTAAGAATTTAACTTTTTTTTAAATAAAAAAGAATGGAAATAAAATTGTATTTAATATCTTAGTCGCTTCAACGAAATGTATACTAAAGTGAAGAAGCGACGAATAGGTACACCTTTAGCCTGTTGTTATTTTACGAGTTCAAATTAAATCGTTAGCTTTTTTTAAGGGCAGTCTTAACAAAAAGCAAATAATCTCGAAAACCTATTTAATCCTCAGTCTAAATTTCTTCCAATTTCCACCTGCTTTAAAAATAACAAAAACCTCTACTTATAACCCAATATGGTTTAGGGCAAGGGATTAGCTAATTTCCCTAAATTCTATTTAATTTTCAGCCCGACGAAATGTCAGATGACGCAATAATAGAGAAGCACGCTGTAGAAATAGCGAAAGACCTGCAAAGACTAAACACCGACGATCTAGAAAAACGAGGCATCGACGAAGAACACGTCTCGAGACGGAAGACTTTGCGGAATCTTGAGAAGGGGAGAGAATCTAAACATACAGCTATTAATTTGGACGCGAACTTTAAGCGGCGGTTGACGATACTGCAGAATAATGATCCTGGTAAGTTATATCATACAGGGTGCCAAAAAAATCTCTAATATCAACTAAACGATCTGCAAAGTGGTTAACGAAACTATGATTTTTCTGGATACGACATATGTATATGAGATTTTAACCTGGATGAGATAAGTAAATAATTTTGTTTTTCTTTAGGCTTGTAATATAAGCACTCAGTGAAGTCAAATTTTAAACTATACGTTATTTCAAAATAATATAAGAAATAGTGTTGTTGATTTTCAGCAACGTCCACTTCTTCCACAAGTGGACAAAAGATTGAAGCGAATAGCTTCAATCTTTTGTCCACTTGTGGAAGAAGCGATTTATGTACCTACTGTTTAAATCTACGAATAGACAGCTCAGTTGCTTCAGATGGAAGCTTGGTATACAAGCGCACACAATTGCCCATAAATGATTTCCCCACCTTTCGTAATCTTAAAGATGGGATGTGTAACTTGTTCTTGTTTCTTGTATTTCTATCGTGAACATCACACTTTTTCAAAAAGTTACTCCTGTTTTTGTATACATTAAACTTTCATAGAGATATTGTGATACTACAGTTAGAATATTTATTTCCTTCAATAATTCCCTCAAACTAGAGCGGGCCCGAGTACCTACTATAAAAGTTTGAAGATTTATTCCCAGTCGTGAGTGAATTAGAGTAGAGGCCACTGAGGCCTATGTAACAGTGGACTAATATGGGATGATGAAGATGATGTGAGTCGTTACGTCTGCTATATTTCAACAATACCAATCATTGGTATTGGTTGATTGAAGTAGGTACTCTTGTACTTCATCACATTTCATTCATGACATGAATTGAAGTACGCTTGCATTTGGACTCTGTTCGGTCCATTATGCGTGAGTCGTGGGTGAAGAGAGGAAAATATAAATTTTTGTAACTAATTATAATTGTATCCAACAGATATGATACCTCGCATATCGTCCGCTGCCGGCAGCCGCATTTCGAACCGCCGCGCGACGCTGCGAGCTATAAAGAACAGGAGGGAATCTGTAATGATTGCAGAGAAGAGGAAATCGCAGCTTCAGGCGCGAGACTCTACTAGTGGACTTTATTATGATCTACCTAATCCCTCAGTAAGTTACCTATTTTAATAAATAATAAATAAGATTTTATTCAAAGAAACTCGTACATACAAAACATTAGTGCACTAAAATGCGAAATGTCGAAGTTAGAGGGAAAACAGGATCATCTTCATGATCATCTCCATAAAACTGGATCACCGAGCATCAATGTGGTTTTGTTAGGAAAGCGCACTCAAGGTGTTATCCGGTACACCAATCTTTACTGGGCTAATGCAGTGCACGAGCGTATGCAATAACAAAGCGTAGCTAAGATAATAATGCGATTTCGATCAGAATAAAGATTTAGAAAATCCAAGAGATGTTCACTGTCGTATTGCAACCAAAGTAATTATTATTTTCTTTTATGACATTTGTCCATCAACAGTCTGTTCTCCTTGAGTCACATGTTCTATGGCCTGGCTGCCTGTAGAATAGAGCAAAGAGACCGAATACATAATCAAGAAGTTATCATTACTCTTGACTATGAAATTCATGGTATCACAACGAAGGCTCGCTAGTATGAAATAGAATTGAGGCCTATAAATGCAGCGATCTGCGACAAATAAATATAGCTTAGTAAATAGTTAAGCCTGAACTAGGTAATCCTGTGTTTCAGGCGACAGGAGTTTTTGTGTTTTTGAGGAATTTTACCATCTTCATGATATTTGATATTAAAAAATAGATGACGAGTTCTAGCCTTGGAAAACACATAGGCTATTTTTCAACTCATAATTTTGTTTCTATGGGATCGAAATTGCCTTGAGAAGTTTCCATAGAACTGAAAGTGATGATACACTCGTCTGAAGCTGGGCGGGTACAAATACTACTAATATTATAAACGCGAAAGTTTGTAAGTATGGATGGATGGATGGATGTTTGTTACTCTTTCATGAATGAAATTTGGCACAGAGATAGATTATAGTCTGAAATAAAACATTGGCTATATTTTATCCTGGAATTCCCATGGAAACGCGGGTGAAAACGGGAGGCGCTGCTAGTATAAGATAAGAAAAAGTTTACGACGTAGACACGTGTCTAAGTCGTGATTTTGTTTTTTGTGGTAAGGCTGTAAGTGTAAGCTATAACTAAAACTAAAAAAACAATAAAACTTAAATAATTTTTCTTCAACAGCTAAACGAAATGACGGGTAGGCCTTCAACGGCTGGCGCCTTCATGATCAAAGGCTATGAGCCAGCCTTCGACAGCGATGAAGACGAACAAATGCCTCGAACCAGCACCGTTCGATTCAGAGAGCACTACGCTAAGTGAGCCAAAGTGAGCCTTCAAGTATGTGCTGCATGGACTTTTCAAATTAATTTTGATTCCAATTTAATTTTGTATTTTTATACTGTAGATAATACCTCTCTTAGTGTATAATACTCTACAAATTAAATATCAATATTATTTATTATTATTAGTCAATAGAACTTATTATCTTATGTATCAAAACTAGCGACCCGCCCGGCTTCGCACGGTTGTATTATACGTATAAACCATGCTCTTGAATCACTCTATATATTAAAAAAACCGCATCAAAATCCGTTGCGTAGTTTTAAAGATTTAAGCATTCAAAGGGACATAAGGATATAGGGACATAGGGGCAGAAAAAGCGATTTTCTTTTATACTATGTAGTGATACTGTAGTGTAGATAATATACTCTCTTAGTGTATAATACTGTACAAATTAAATATCAATATACTGTATTAGTCAATAGAACTTATTTTCTTATATATCTAATTGAATCCCTATTTCCCTTGGTCATCACGCGTGAACGGCTGGACCGATTTCGCTAATTCTTTTTTGTTGTGTTTGTTATTGTTTGGAGAAGGTTCTTATGAAAGAAAAACTAAGCAAATTCTATCATATTCTATATAGATATTAATTTAATATATTTTTATAGTGTAGTGTAGATATATTCTCTTAGTGTGTAATATTGTACGAATTTTATATCAATAAATTTTTTAAAGTATTTTTGTCTATTTTATAAATGTCCTCTTCCATTTCATCTTTTAGACTGATGTAGAGCAACGTGTGAAGGTTTGCATACAGGAGGTTGCTGGTTCGATTCCCGCCTTGGGACGATTGTTTGTACAATCTCTACAAATATTTTTATTATCTATGTAAAATTAAAAAAATCTATAAATGTAATGTAGTCATCTAGTAGTTTTATACTTTTATCATCAAACTTTATTATTTATTTTGATTGTCTTGTTATTGATTTTACGTTCCTATCTGTGAATGGATCCAACAAAATCGGACTACTTCCTAAAAAGATGAAAGATATGTCTGATCAGTGATCATAGGTACATCGAAAAATGCATATACGCGTTGACTTGAGATTCTTGAGAACCACCGCCATTTTTTCGTCGGTTAAAGATACAATTTACCATATTTTTATTTATCGGAAATTTTATTAAAATACCCACTCCCTTAAACCTACCACCAAAGCTCCATGTCAAATCAGATCTGAATCAAAACCAATTCTACGAAGCGGGCAAAAAGTTCGTGCCTTAGTAAGTGGTGAGGGGTCGAGAGTCGATAGTCGGACCTCAACTCAGTCAGTGCGCGCGCGGCGACCAAACCGAACGCATGCGCACCATGCGCCTACAAAACAACCCGCGAGTGTTACACACGCAAAACATAGTGAAGTGATACCCCAAAACAGGATTAATAACCCTACACACCAAAACAGTAAGTGCACTTTCCTTTAACGAACCTTTTCTTTCAATAGAGACGCGATCAGCTGCGATCTTGCATAATACTCGTATGTAACTTTTAATTGTGCGGATTAGTCAACTCTTGAAAGGCTGGATTTAAAGACAATCTTATGTTATCTTACAACAACCAAATTTTAGTTATAAGGAAGCCAGCTGAATTAGATTTGAATTTAGTTTTAAGTAATATGAAAGCGATAAGTTTGAAGGTGATTAATTTCTTATTAGAAACCAGTTGAAAATGTTAAAATCTTAAGAATGTTGTCCAACTTTTACGCTCTGCAGTTTTGAGTTATGTATGAGATTTACGAAATGTTGCAACAGTTTCTCTTTCGAAAGTTTCGTTACAAAATGTTAAGTAGCTGCTAAGTGCCATAAGTCAAGTTTTAATTAGAATATCTTTCTTATACCATGCGATTGTTGTAGCAAAAGTGAATGTAGGCGGAGATATCTACTTGATACATAATGGGAAACAAAGGCTACAGTTATATCCTAACCTTCAGCCGTACAACCGGAAACATATGATTCGATTTAACTCATAAAATATGATCTGAAACTCGTATAATACATGTTATTAAGGAAACCAACGAAACCCTAAATTTGAATAGCGTTTCGTCATATCTAAAGGTTATCTTTAATACTCGCAGCAAAGATACTCCGACGATAGGGAAAGTTAATTGTTCTAGCAATTTAGAAAAGCGACAGGTGGTTATTTTTGAAGACATCAGTTTATTGTTTGTAGAAGATAATTGAAGTGTAAATTATCGTTGACTGGCTTTTAAACGCATAATAACAACCGACTTAAAAAAAAAGAGGAGATTCACAGATCGATTGTATTTTTTGATATTTTACATGAATTTTAAGTACATATTTTACATATAACCTTTTTCTAGCTGAACTTCATGATTCTTTCGTACATTATATTATATACTTACTCTTTTGTAATATGTTATATTAAAACTGGTTTTGATTAAGATCTGACCAGTAGTTTTTGATTTATCCTTAATATAGCTTGAAATTTGAAATCGGATGTTAGTTTTAGAAAAGAATATCAAATTTTCGATACTTATAAAATCATGTCATTGCGTGGTACAACAACCTATCTGAAGACTTTCTTTGGAAGCAAATTTATAAACTTTCCATCTCTGATGTAACTTATAAATTAGACATCGTTGAAGAGCTTTTTATTTGCAAATCTATTTATGTGTTAAAATCCTCACGCACCTGAGACGGCATTACTGATTGATTAACACCTAAGCGTGCATAAAAATTAATTAGAAACGCATGGAAGTTTGGTTTCATAGGTCAGCTACCTACAGAAAATTGAAAGTGTAACTAATAGTAGTAGTAATAAGGTACATTTTATAGCGAACACAACAAAGACAAAACATCTACAAAAATGTATGAATTACAATAACTGAGCTCTGAGTCCAGTGAGACGTGATCGTGACGTCTGGTTTTTGCATGGGATTTGAGTTGTTCCCTGTACGCATGATAGCGCCGCTGTATTATTCTTATCCTTACTAATATTGTAAATGTAAAAGTTTATATGGTTGTATTGATGTTCGTCTCTCTTTCACGCAAAAAATTCTGTCCGGATCGGGATAACATTTTGATTAGAAATAGGAAGCCCTGGAATTATCTTGTAAATCAGTTCCCAAGGTAATAAATAGCTTTGAAACGTTTCCATAGAAAAAACTCGTTCGAAGCCACCGTCAAATGCTAGTATCCCATAAAAAAGGATCGATACAACGTCAACCGGAGTCAACCCTTTGATAACTAAATCGCCTGCCAAATGTCAGAAGAGACCCAAGTCCAAAAAAGGCAATTACTGGCTGTTAAATGGGTCAATCTATAGCCACGTTGTATCGTGTGTTTGTAATGTAAAGGTATATGTCCTTCCTAAGTCGTAGGATTCTGTTACAAAAGAATGCATCGGCCCTGAAGGCCTCGAATGCATCCGGTTCGCTGGAGGGTCGTTCTCACTATTTAAACAAACATTTTGTTATTTCCGCAACAAGCCACTAATTGTCTGTAATCAGTGATTATCTAATTAAAAATAATCTTCAGGTTATGCAGTGGTCCGTTGTAGGTACAGTCGTCAATAAAAATGATTTAATAAAAAAAAGTGACGTGAATCATTTCACACTTATTTTTATTTGTT
This sequence comes from Eupithecia centaureata, assembly GCA_944547425.1. Taxonomy (NCBI): domain Eukaryota; kingdom Metazoa; phylum Arthropoda; class Insecta; order Lepidoptera; family Geometridae; genus Eupithecia; species Eupithecia centaureata. Next base: position 5,953,387 of record OX155694.1, read on the forward strand.
ATTAAATACGTTTATATTACTGACTTTTTAATTGGTAATAATTTAGTTTCAATTTGAATTGTCTATGAGTTAACTTTATAAGCTCAGGCACAGAAATAACCCAATATACAAAAATAGACCATTCATTGTTCTGATTTCTGATTAAACGAGACCTCCAAGCAAACATTTATATCACCTCTACAGTTTATGTAAGCTTTATTGATAGGACGTTTTATAGTTACGGAAACTATTCGAAAACGTTATGTTTAACTTTGTTATTTTAGTCGGCTTTTAAAGCTAGTGTCGTTTTCTGTACTAATTGTGAAACAAGCACGAAATATGCAAAGAATGTACAAACTGTTGCCTAAAGACAACGGACCGTAGTCAAGAGTTTGTCGCAACATGCGCTTTGTTACAAATCGCCTAAGCTATGGATTTCACTTTAAAAAAACAGCTACTACTACATACCTACTACTATAATAGGTTAGTTTCCTGGGCTAAAATTATATTTTTCTATTTAGTTCGTCACCTAAGAAATATGGTATACTATCTGTCCGCGACTTCGCTCGATTTGTTTCTATGGAATGTTTTAAGGCTATTTCTATCCCAAGGTAACTGATTTTCGGATGAAAAGCAGTTCTTGCCCCGGAGTAAGACAAAGACGACTTTAATACCATAAATCACTTCCCATGGGAGTTTTAAAATGTTTCCATAGAAACAAAACGAGCGTAGTCGCGTGAAGATACTAGTAGATCATATTATAGAGATTTCTACACACCACACGCCGAGAAAACAAACCCTGCGGTGCGTAGTTACTTATTACCCCAGTATGTGTTTACTGAATGATTATGGTACATATACATGTCATTAAACCTTGGCTTTGGCCGGATGAAAGTAGATTATGATTAGCATATGCCTTGAGTTCCAGTACGTTAAGCATGCTGAAGAACTGTAAATGTTTGATGTGTGACGAATACCTTGAGCTAATCACTTAGATCTATTAAAACCTTGGGTTGGTTCTTCAATTTTATATGTTAACGGAAGTTGTTCATTTTAATGTTCCTAAAAACCTACATTGTGCATCGTTCTTGTATTACTATTTCTTAGCAAGTACAATTCAATAATGTATTTTAGCATAACTTTGTTAAGTTGAACTACAGGACAAAGGAGGCCGGCAAAATTGCCAGAGCAGATGACATAGGGTTCAAACACAGTTGAAATGATGATGATGATGATAGCTTTGATAAGGATTAGATGCGATTTAAATACTGATTAATCCCAACAACCTGCAGTTAGTCAATTGTTTCATTTGTAAATACTAGTTTTACGATTTTTCTATTCTTTGATTGTTATTTTTTTGTAAATAAAGAATTAGCTTAATTTCGCTTCTGTCTTCGAAGGCCACTATAACCAAGCAATAACACTTTCATCAATCAATAAAAAAATCAATTAGGACATATGACCATGGACGCAATTAGAATTAGATATAATAGCAAGAGACCATGCAAAGCGTAAAAAAGGCGCCTGCGCATTTTGCTCTACTAAAAGATTTCAACGCGCTCGCAGAGCTCTGGTTTTGAATGCTTACGTCCCATTTGCTACCAACTTGTATCTTTTATACAAAGATCAGACATTAGAATTCCAGCAATCATATATTTTGTTTATTTATTTAATACTATCAAATTACATTACAAATTACTTTATTTACCATAAAAGGTGAATGTTTATTCTGTTACTCGTTTATTCGTCAAGTTTGGCTTATTCAGCTGATTCAATGCTAATTTCAGGCCTAACACCCTAAAATATTATTCCTGAAATATCCATAAAACGGAATATTTAATTTCTCATTGTTTTGTGCAATCAAGTTCAGTTCACGAGGTAGCGCTAGGATTGCGCTAATAAGACCCACTTTCTCTTTTTTGTTTGTCTCGAACTTGTCTCTCAAGATATCTAAGCCGATAACTTCTTGCAGTTTTTTGCATATATTTTAGAATTTGTGTGCAAAATCTTTTATGTAACGAATTACCTAATAGAATTAACACAGCATCGCCACATCTATAACAGTCTATCATTTAAAACAGTTAACGATTTAAGTATCCCCTGAAAAATGCTTAATACGTAACGTAACTTAGGTTAATCATTACTTATATCACTTTCAGAGGTATCTATATCACTTTTACTTCCACTCACTATAGATAATTATATTAATATTAACACAAAAAGAAAGAAAAGGAACCAACCGTTACGGAATCAGGTCCATCTCGGGATTATTCTCTATCTATACAATAGCAAAAGAATCATCGAAATCCGTCCACAGGTGACAGAGTTATCGCCAAACATGCATAAAAATAGCAACTTTTGACGCTTTAATCGACTTCAAAACATGATAGTTCCTTTTTGTTATTGATCTCTGTTTAAAAGTGAAAAACTAACGGCATCTACTCTCGGCACAATAAGGTTCCAAGTGCATGAACACTCGAGGCCATAACCATTCGTAGTGCAAGATAGATCCGCCCATCCACATTAGTTTGAGCTCCGTGAATGTTCAATAAGATGTATGCGGCAGTGTAAAATGATCCGGGATCACGGGGTATTTGGTATTGTGTAACTTTTGTTATTTATAGCTTTGACTTATATTATACCGCGGCTCTTTATATCTTTATGCTCGCATTCGTGACTAAACTACTTAAGATAGCTAAGAAGGTAATTTTGATAAAGAGATATGATTCATACATATATTAATGTATAAATATATGTATATAGAATAGGTACATATAGGTATGTAGGTATGTGAAGTAGTTAAATAAAAATAAGTTGATATGAAATAAGATTAAGTAGGTAATACGAGTATATAAAGTCTCTGATTAGGTCAGAGGAACAAGAAATTTAAATTAAAAATAAAACTTCTTAACTTTTCATAAACTATACAAAAACAAATATTACATTGGCATTAAAAAAACTTATCATAGTTCATTATACGATTGATATTTTAAAAATTCCTTTGTTTAACATGACAATAAGATAAAATCACATATTCATGAGATAGCAAACTCAAACTTTGCTTCAATATTATTCATAGCAGCAAAATTTGATTTTTAAGTATATCGATGGTGCGTAGTAGCATTCATTTACGGATTACCTATGTTCTTCTTAAGGTTAACCTATGACATTTATGGATCTGGGAGCTGGCTGTTAAAATCAACGTAACTGGTTAAGCATCAAATTGCCCGAGTGGTAAATATTGGTGAAAATATAAAAAACTAAAATTTAAAGTTTTCGTGTACCTTGGTAAACATTGTTTTTAATTAAATATTCCATTCGTTCCGCGGCCCTAGAGTACCCTGTACCTAGAGCTGATGTAGAGAATACTCTTGTGAGCTATACTCAACTTTATTTTTCTTCCCATGGGAACTGATTTATGGGATAAAAAGTAGCCTTATATTTGATCCCAGGTCAAGACTTACACCGATACAAAATTATAGGAAAAATATAATTATATATTATACTTCATTGCCTGGCGTGAAGAAGTAACAAACATCCATCAATCAAAACTTTCTAAACTTAACTTTTAGTTTTTAATAAGTATATAAAGGAGTATAATATATTATGTATAATTTAAGAAAGATACATGTGTATGTGCCGTTTATTTCATTACATCACATAATTTATATACATAGTGTGATGGGATGGGATATATAAGAAGAACTTATCCTTCTTGTAAAATCCCGGGACTTGAAATAATCATGGCAGCACTATGACTACGCTCGGGCGAGTTTCTGGCACGCTATTTGTTACATTTGTACATTACGTCGTTTTGATTTATCGACTCACCGTAAATGTATTATCGAATGATTGAAATCATTTATTCAAAGGTTTGAAATGAAAAGCTATCTATAAATTATTTATAGGCAATATTTCAGCTAGGTTACTTCCTTGAAACTAAAACGTGTCAAAATAAATTATCGACCGTACAACAGTTTAGCATGTAGAGATAACAATATTTTATCAAATAAACAATTTTAATTGTCAAACAATACCTACACGGTGCAGGAACAGCAATAGAGTTTTAAAATATCCAATATAGAAAAATGAAATGCAATGAATATACTTAGACCTATATTATTTTTCTCCAGCAATATTCTTCTAGATAGGCCCGTCGTATATATAAAATTGGAGAGTATAGTTAGAAAACACAGATAAACTTGATCGATTCAACATGCTACGACCAAATTGATCAAAACTTAGGTCTTCGGCATTACAATCACATTAGGAGTGACAAGTTTCCGACGATTTACAACATAAAGTACCCGTTGATAGATGGCAGTCGTTTGAAATATCCAAGGTATTTTGTTGAAGACTCTAGAACTATTTAGATCTAGAATCTTCTATCCTAAATCTTTGATCGATTCACAATTATCATCCTGCCAAAGACATAAAGTCCCAACAGTAAGAAGGTCAAGAAATTAAAATAACAAAAAATTTACTGTAATGGAGCGCGTTGATGCTTTTGCATGCATCAAACTGCATATTTCTACAACAAACGATGAACGGATTTTTTGTTCCTCTAGGCAAACAAATAAAATACTTATTTCAAGACAAATTCGTTCTAGGATCTAAAATCTTATGACTGTATGGTTCAAAACTTCACGAACAATATGTTCAAGGCAATCAAAGTTGTTATTTTAATGTTCTGATTCTAATATCTTGGTACTTTGTATCGCAGCGGATACTAAGTAAAACTATCAATACATTGCGCAGACGGGAAGGGGGTGGTGTAGGGGGAGGGGGGGAAGTCAGCTGGCGGCCGTCAGCAGTGAAAGTAAGCCTGCGAGGCCCTCAAGTCCGGCCCCAGTTGACGTTGATACTGATTGAACTGTTAATAGTAGTAACGATAGATACGAGTTATGAAACTGAGTGTCAGATAAACACTCTAAGATAGATTTGATGAAACACGAGTTTTTTAGGCATAGGCATAGTTTTGAATTTTGAAGATATTTTTTTAAACGTTTTCAAAATCGTATAGGAAACTTTTAAATTGGGAATTAGGAGTAAACAAGCTCTGTAATTAATTGTGATATCTTTCAAAATTTTGAAGTACCCATAAGAAGCTATTTTATCACAGTGGCAATGTGACTAAAAGCAGTATGTTATGCATTAGTTAGCATGTGCTACTTAAACCTAAAAGAGCTTCAACCATAAGTGATTAAGATTAATTATGAATTAACAGGTTTTCTAGATGAAAACCTTTTAATTCACTACCTGGAGAAAAAAATTACGAATTAAGCTTATACTGGGATAAAGTTGGAAGAACTGCAAGCTATGTAGTAACAAAAACAAAACATGCACGAGATTTCTTAAGTACTACCCACACTAGTAAAATGTAGCAAAACCCACAATAGTCATTCGCCAGGGTAATGTTCTTTGTCCAGCTGAGGCCAGCTTGAAAGTCGCTGACCTTGCCTCGCCTCCGGAGCTCGATGGACAACACAATGTAATAAATCGAACCCCACATTGTTCATGCTGCCTTGGTATTCTGGAAAAAATTGTAAAGATATACAACGCAAAAACTACCATTAAACTTGTATACTACAGCTCTTTGGTAACTTTAATAAAATTAATTCGAGAGTGAGTTTTGAATGGGAAACACCTGATTAGGATATTTTACAAACCTTTTCCAGCACTAGAAGTGAAGTAATATGTTTCTACTTGGATAAAATTAAATGAAATTTTTAAGTAGGGATAGGGGCGGTATTACAGGTCAATGCAGACCGTGTCTTTACGACCGTACTCGTATTCCGACTCGTATTGATATGGATCAGTTGAGCTGCCTCTGGAGTTTTTGCAACAGTCTGCAGTTAGCTCAATTGTTTATAATTACCAGTTTTGATTTGTTTCTATTTTTTTATTGTAATTTTCTTTGTTAATAAAATTACAGTAGGAACCTACAAAACTGTCTGTAAGAACTTCCGCTTTTGCTCACTGGATATGTGAATGTATTCTTCAAGGCCCACTAAGGCTTCAGTTCCTAAAGCAGATGGAACTTTTACTTTTCAAACTGGTTTACCAGTTGCCCTACTATTGTTTAATAATAAACCTTGAATCTTTGCGTTTATTATAAAATTCTGTTAAAATGATTAAACGCTTTCGGAATTTCCAAAAATCTAGTATCGTAATGATCTGACTAATGTACCGACTGCTAATATTTTAAAACCAGATGACGAAGCGGCTAGCCCTACTGCTCGTGCAAGTCTAAAGCTGTTTGACAACTTGGCTAAACACAACTTGTTTTGCCTAATCTATTAGCAAATATCGTTTAGGTATATTTGGCAATTTGGTAATTTCTAGATCAAATTTTATCAAAAATCTGCGAGCTATTTATATAAAACTAGTATCTTACTGCGGTTTCGCACGCGTTGTTTCTATGGAAACGTCTCAAGGTTATTTATGTCCCATGATATATGGGATGAAAAGGGTACTTTTCATGTGTTTTATTGAAGGCCTAGAAATACGTATATTCAAAATTGTTTTGGCAAATTAGAACTAGTATTAACAATTAAGAAGGTTGATTTATCTTCAGACAGTTGCAAACATCTTGAGGAATCTTTTTAATTAAAATCCAGGGAACGTGCAATATCAGTAAGTAGGATATTATTATTGTGTTTCTTTTTATTTTATTATTTACTAGCTGGTACCCGCGACTTCGTCTGCGCATGATTAGTATTTCGAGTACTCGCGATTTTACTTGCGTAATTCCCTTTCCCGTGAGATTTTCGGGATAAAATAAGCCTATGTGTTATTCCAGCTTATAATCTATCTCTGTGCTAAATTTCATACAGATCCGTTCAGCAGTTTTTGCGTGAAAGAGTAACAAACATCCATCCATCTATCAATCTATCCATCCATCTATCCATTCATACTTACAAACTTTCGCGTTTATCAGTTTAATTCAGCTTGGTTCCCCTGGGCTATACGGGTTTTCGTTCAAATGCTGTGAGAAATTTTTGAAAACCCGTATAGCCCAGGGGAACCAAACTGAATTCCGGGATAAAAGGTATCCCATGTCCAATCGTCCCGAGTTCCATTCGAATTCATTCACTTCCGTCGTGATGCGTGGTTTAAGAATTTTTCTTTCACCCGCTCTCCCAGGGGAACCTTAACGAATTCCGGGATAAAAAGTATCCCATGTCCTTCCTTGTAGTATGAACTCAAATCGTCCCGAGTTTCATTCCAATTCATTCAGCAGTTTCGGCGTGATGCGCGGTAAAGGAATTTTACTTTCATACCCTCTCCCATGGGAACCTTACTGAAATCCGGGATAAAAAGTATCCTATGTCCTTCCTCGTAGTATGACCTATAATCATGCCGAGTTTCATTTCAATCCATCAAGTAGTTTCGGCGTGATGCGCGTTTACGATACAGACAGACAGACAGACAGACAGACATGAATGAAAAAAATTACAGTTTTGGCTTGAGTATCGATAATAGAGTGCCCTACAAAAAAAATTTTCAAAATATCTTCAATGTACAGAATTGGACCTGTTACAGTTTTATTATAAGTATAGATTGCGAATTGCCATCAACTTAACTAATTACAATAGAATTTAAGAAGCATTCACTTATAGAAATTTACATGTAGATATTATTTTGTTACATAAAGATATTATTGTACTTTACTTATGAATATAATTGTATTTATTGTATGAATCTTATATAATACCAACGGTATCCCTAATACGAATCAGACGTTGGAATTACGAAATAAGCGGACAAAATCCGCTAAGTCAATATTTTAGCCGACAGTGTTTGAATACCGAAAGGGACCATTGCCGGGGATGAATGACCGCCAAGGCCGAGGTTCAGCAACTGTTGGGGCGTGATTCACGCAGGTGATAGCATGGGCGTACGTAGGTACATACCTTTAACCGGGAATGTTGGAACATACCTGGGTTCACGAATTGCAGATGACTATAACTTTTAAAACTATCATGGTTTTTAACACTAAACTCATTGAATACGGTGCCGAAATATCGAAAAACTCATAAGAAAACAAATCATGGTAAATATCTCGTATTCAATGACTTTAGTGCAGATAGACTGTCTCGATTTTAAGACGCTAACAGGAGTTACACTATAGCGCCGCCACTTATTTTACACTTATTTTATTTTACTTACTTTATCACTGCAATCCGTGGCTTTGCCCATGATGGGGAGGGCACGTTTTGGATTGTGAAATAATATTCGGGTTTTGGCATTTTAAAGCCGATGGGGAGCTGATGCGCGCTCTGTTATCTATTTGTGTGTGGTTATTTGTTTGTTTGAATCAAGCGCCATAGCGGCTGTAAAAATCCTGCAGATTAAAAAAAATAAACAAATAATATATTACTTAACTAGCACCGTCTCGCGAATTCACCCACGGTAATTCCCGTTCCCGTGGGAATTCCGGGATAAAATATAGCCTATGTGTTATTCCAGACTATAATCTATCTCTGTGACACATATCCGTTCAGTAGTTTTTACGTGAAAGAGTAACAAACATCCATCCATACTTACAAACTTTCGCGTTTATAATATTAGTAGGATTCCTTAGAAGTTACACTGAGTGCAAAGGATACAGTAGAATTTATATTGAAAATGATATACCACTTATCGTTTCAGCACCCTAATCCAAGATGGCTACGTCAGGGGGGAAGCGTCGCGACGAAGCCAGCGACAACTCCGACGATGAACTCACACCATTGGCCAACGAGATCTATGGAGGAAGGTAAGATTTCCTAAGCTTTATGTGTTTATCCTTTTGCTACAAGCCGTTAAGGCGCTTATCAGGGAAAGCCTGTCAAGCAGTGGCCCAGCGTGGACTTGAGACTGTAGATGGGATGTAGAGACCCCTTTATCTTCTGCAGCCATTGATTAATTAGGACATTAGTCTCGTCTGTACCAATTCATTTGTTTTTGTAAACAAAATATGTGTTTATGTATCACTACATTGTATAAAATAAAACAAAGTCTCTTTCTCTGTCCCTATGCCCCTTTGTAGGCTTAAATCTTTAAAACTACGCAACGCAACAAAAAAAAATGATGCGGTTTTTTTAATAGAGTAATTCAAGAGAAAAGTTTATACGTATAATAAAACCGTGCGAAGCCGGGGCGGGTCGCTAGTCTATAATAAACCCAGCTATGAAATATGTAGGAACTAGCTGCGCTCCGCAGTATTGCCTGCAGTGATTCACCAAAAATTGCCTGCCTTATTGAGCGCCATAGCGGCCTGTCTTGCCGCTTTCAGCATCTGCTTTATTTCGCAGATTATCATCACACCTGGCCGGAGGAACCTGAATAAGTTTGATGATCCCACGGGAACAAAGCACTTTTCCGGGATCAAAAAATGCCTATGCGTTAATTCCAGATTTAAGCTATTCTGGCCTTAAATTTCATCCAAATCCGTTCGCAAGAGCGTGATGAAGTAACATTTACCTACACATTTATATACATTAGTGCGTATATGTTACTCTTCCATATTTATACAATTTAATTTGTTTAAGAAACATAACGTTTTTATTAACTGAACAAAACACTTACACAACTTAAACCAGCTAAGTTTTCGTCATCAAAACATACAAACTTTCGCCTTTTATACTTTATTATAAGTAAAATCTCTATCACAAAATGATCATGTATTGCTAGAGATATCTTCGTAATATCATATATACAGCATAATAAAATAGCTACCTTCCTATCTTTAAACGGAAATTGGACAATATCTCGGTGATTTAGAAGAATATAAACATTTCTGAGAGAACTTGGATTGCTTTCTCTAGGCACTAAAGCTCTCTCTCGTTTATGAAAAGCAAACAGGCCGGTCATTCTATAAAATGTATGCCTTCGTTTACAATAAATGAGTGAAATCCATTCCCATATTCGAGATCTAATATAACCATTCTAAATCATGCCCCGAAATTGGGATTCCCTGCATCAACTCTTTTGATTATACGAGTGTATTAAATCATTTTGAATTAACTTAGGGTGCTCGGCCGGTGGTACCTTTTGACATTATTTCAGGTGGATAATTCGAATTTAATAAGGATCACAAACATCAAACAAAGGCACGAATATTTCAATAATCGCTTTAAGAAAACGTAGATTCCCTGCTATCTTCGTCTGCTTCCTGCTATCTTAGGTTTTTGTTGGCTTTGGGATTTCCTGCTCTTTCGATAAGCGTTTAGTTTAGTTACTAAGCATGTTACTGTACCAGGTTAGGGTCAAATGCCAATAAAACACAGATATTAATTATAGACACGCGTCTGTCGTCCGCACCGCCGCAAGGCGAATGGCTGCGCTATCCCCAGCCGGTCAGTGCATCCGACACGCCCGTGACGTTTAATACTCAGAATACTACATCTACCTTTTACAATGAATAAACAAAATGTTTTTTGTAACTTTTCTACAATAATTATTACAACTAAGATTAGAAAGATAGTTAAATATTATTTGGAAAATGCTAAACCTGTACATGTAATTTACATAATATGTTCTAACAAGTTTTAGGTTGGTTACAACCACACCTACCATATCTACTGTTAGGTACAATTTTAATTAACAAGATAGGTGCTTCATTAATCTATATGATCCGTATTTTGTTTATTGAAACCTATTTCTTTACAAAAGAAATGACTTACTTATAATTTAATAAATTTGAAAGGGATACTTTATTACAACCATTTACCTAACTACTTAATCCAAACCGAAATGGATAAATCTGTTTTGAACCATTTATTTGTCATCGTTTTGATCACCGGTCCTTATCTGTGCAATCTTCCCATATGTTTTCTTCGACTTTACCTCGCGAAATACTGACAATCGTTGAGATAAACGTGTTCTTGAGTGGAGACCGCGACTTGGCAAACGTATTGTAGGACACCCTCCGCCCACGCGGAATGACGAACTGTGGAAGACTGCTGGCAGATGCTGGATGCGGCAAGTTGAAGACAGGGCGCTATGGCGCTCATTAGGGGAGGCCTATGTCCAATAGTGGTCTAATATAGGCTGATGATGATGATGAGTGTTTCTTCGTAGTTGTTCTCGTGTAAGTATCTTCCAGTTATTTTTCAGTTTCCAATCTAGGTATATCATATCCCATCTTGTAGACGACTGTGTGTAGTAAGTACATAATTGGATAGAGGTTTGATAGACGACGCAGTATGTTTTCTTTAGTGAGGGCTTCTCATTATGTAGACTTTTTGAACCTTGTTAGATTCTGTTACTTATCTCTTTCTAGATGCATATTAATTTTTGTCTTTAGTTTCCAGAACAGCAAATTCTATGTTTAGGAATAGTTATATATTTATATTTTCTTTAAATAATCTTGAATCTTTTATTCTTTATTAGGTACAAAGTAAAAGAAGTAGTTCTATACAAAGAAACAGTGTAATTCCGAACTCTGTAAAATAGTAAAAACTATCTGTGTAGGTGAACTGTTAAAAGTATATTTAATAATCTATAGGAACATACCATAAGAACATACCAAGAAATAGTCAAATACCGAACTCTTTGCAAATTAGTTCAAACTACCTGCGTATTTGAACTGTTGACATCAACATCAGATGATAATTCAACTGTTAGGCTACCCTCCTGTATAGCTACCACCTTGTGTGTCTAACCGAGAAAATATTTCTCTAAGCAAATTTATAGCAAGTACAAATATGAATTTTGTATGGTCATTTATTAGTTTAAAATTTTTTGTGTGGCGTTTTAACAGCCTTCCATACCCAGCAAATTTTGAATGCCTGGGTACATCAGCTCAAGGCTGAACTGAAAGAGTTGGCCTTCTCATTGCATACCACGGGTTTGGTGTGAATACCAGATTACGACCTTAACAAATCTCATGATACTTTTGGCTTTTGGCTTTTAAACTTTTATGATACTTTAATAAAATATGTGGATCCCACGCAAACGTTAGCATTAATGGTCCCTAACATTTTGTGCTGTTGCAAATAATTTAGGTACAATTATTAGCCATTCCCAGTGATTATTTTTGACACTAATCCGTGTCTTTCTCAGTCGATTCTCTTTTTTCAGATAGAATTGTGCATCATTAAACCATAATAAAGGTTGTTGTTGATGCTCACCCTCATTTTATACTTAGGTAATACATATTGTATTAAAATACATCTGTTTTATATCGGTAGGTATACATCGGTCGGAACTCGACATTTAACTTTCAATTGTAGATTATTAGGTACATATTTACTAACCCATTCACTGCCCAGCCTCTGCACTTTTACCCCCAGGGACGCGGCAATGAAAATAGTAACTTTAAATGAATTTATTTGTTCAATTTCACAATTAATTTATGTAATATTATTTTAATTTTCTTTTATGTAATTTATTTGTTTTCTCATGTAATTTACTCATTTACTTTAGCTTAGTTCAGTTCAGAATATTCGGTAGTCGAACAAGATAATATATGTTTACAGAAACGAAACTTTTCCATCTCGTTATTGTAGCTGTTTTAATTACAAAAATGATTTATTTGAAGTACTATTCAAAAGTATTTAACCTAAAATGGTCATTATTTTTGTAGTCTATTTAGGAAATGCAGCTAAATAATCAGCGATGGGAGGCAACTTCTAGGTCTGTCCTCCAGAATACTTGCTGAGCTGGACGCCTTTTTGACACATGAAATTTTCCATGTTCTAAATAAGTAAATATCAATTTTTTTTTTATATCATTCATTATTATCTTTTTAAACAAATTATGGTTGTATTGCTTGAATTGGTATTAAATTTATTTATTCAATTAAATATTCAGTACATTAATTTTAGCCATATTTCACCAGTACCCAATTTAGAACTTATACGAAAGAATACTTTTAAACCCTTTGACATTTGTAAGTACTCTTTTGACCATTATTAAGTACCATATTACGTACATAATACGTATTGTATTTCTTCTCACTACGAACTAAGTAGATAATTTGTTTTGTCTTGGTGAAAAATAACTATAGATGCATACACCTACATCTACTTTTTGCAAACCTCACGATCCAAAAGATTGATCCTTTATGGAGCTTCTGATATCTTATAGAGCTAGCTCGCTCATGTGCAAAAGCGTTACCCTCTTCGCGAGAGGTGTTGTATGTCTGTTGCATTAAATATAACAATAACCTTAAGGGTCTTCATTTTCTTGGCACAATTCAAAGATTTAATTGATGTTATACTTGTGACCATATTTGTACTATATGTACCAATGACATTTATTTTTGGGAGATAGATACCGTTTCGACCGTTTTTATCGAATCTACCTCTTATTCTATAGTTTTGTTCTTGGCAATCCAAAGATTTTATTAATGTTGACACTTGTACTATTTTGGTACAATCTGTACTAATTAAATTTTTTTTTGGTAGGAACCGTTTCGGTTTTCAATGAAACTACCTCTTAACCTATAGTTTAGTTCTTGGCAATCCAAGGATTTTATTAATGTTGACAATTGTACCATTTTTGTACCATCTGTACTGATAACAATTATTATTATATTAAAATAATGATAACAATTATTTTTGGTGGGAAGGTACCGTTTCGATTTTACCGAAACTACCTCTTAATACTTTTAATCTTGGAAATCCATTTTTTTTTTAATCTTGAAAATTGTACACTATCTGTGCCAATGACAAATATTTTGGTAGGTACCGTTTCGATTTACACCAAAACTACCTCTTAATCTAGCCTGCCATGCAGCAGAGCAATACGTCTTGGGGACTCATCCGATTGCTATCGATTACGGATCAGTTGAGCTATCTCTAGATTGTTCGTAACAATCTGCAGCCGGCCCAACCGATCTAATTGTTCAAGTTTATTTCTTCCCCTTAATTATAATTATCTTTGCTTATAAAGTATAACATCTATTTACCATCTGTTAGCTATTTCGATAACTAACCACATTTTATCATTTACCATTATTTAGTACTAATTTGATCAAAACAGACTAAACTGCCATGGAACTTTTAATTTCTTTGTAATTTAAATTAGATTTTTTAAATAGTTCAAGTAGGTATTATATTATTAATGCATTTCAAAAACTTTATAAATATACAAACTAAAATTGGAAAGTCTTTAGCTTTGTTTACTCTATTCTAACAATCTATTGATATCTAAATATTATGAGCTTCTCAAATAAACAATTTATAAGTACAAGTCTCAGATCCAATCTGTTTACTTGTCAACTTGTCGTTAATTACATTATATCTCAGAGAATAATATATAATCCATTCACATAAAGAGAATGTTTATTATGTTTACTTAGTACCAAATGTACTTTTTAAACTAATTCGCTACTGTAAGCCACATGTATTTGATTGCTAGAACAACGGTCAATAAATTTTGGATCCGGTTAATTTTATCGATTTATACTTACTGGTACCATAAATAATTTAATTTTTTTTTGGTGAAAATCCTTATGTATCTCTACTATATCTGTCTGATATGCAAATATTTATTAGTAGGTACCGTTCGTTTGAACTACCTGTTATCAGATCTTATCATAATAGGTTTTTTAGGTACCGTTCATTAGAACTACCTCTTGTCAGATCATATCTTTGTGGGTTTTTAGGTACCGTTCGTTAGAACTACCTCTTGTCTGATCTTATCATTGTGGGTTTTTAGGTACCAACTAACTTCCGTCACCCAACTGAGTCACAAACAGATTTGCAATATTTATACTTGGGGAAGTCCTCAGAACCTCAGAAAGCATAACTAACATATAAACTTAATTACTTAGGTACTGATATTAGCATTCCAGAACTTTTTCTTTTTAACAATGTAGGTAGGTGATCATCTTTTCGTTAGACCTACTCAAATTTGCTAACAAAGTAATTTTGTATCTTTCTAACCTATTTGAGGGTAGTTATAACTTTCGCCAAAATGGCACGGCGAATAATGTATTTGTTGTTTATCAACTATGGTATTTATGTAGGCACGGGGTTTACAGTTTATCAAGGTAGGCGAATCATCGAGCATGTAATCATTACTACGATGCGATTATTTACCAGCATTTGTTTGCAACTCAGATTAGGCCGTCAGTTGATTTACCAATTGCTTATTTGGAATTATTGGCACTTACCTCTTATTTTTTAGTCACTGGCAGGGTCGCCACTTGTACCAGGTTAGGGTCAAATGCCAATAAAACACAGATATTAATTATAGACACGCGTCTGTCGTCCGCACCGCCGCAAGGCGAATGGCTGCGCTATCCCCAGCCGGTCAGTGCATCCGACACGCCCGTGACGTTTAATACTCAGAATACTACAGTTACCAGATTGGATAAGTCTTAATTTCTAAGTAGGGTAAACCACCCTATTGTTGGCATCCCCCCAATTTATTGGCACTTGAGTATTTAAACTATTTATTAAGCATGCTGTACGGTGGATCAATGAGAAAATATTTAAAAAATAATTGGTAGGTTTACATTTCACTTAGCTGGCAGAGTCATTGCATGATATGTCATACAAACGGAATTATGATCCTTTGAACTTAGCGTCTCATCGAATCCCGCGAAACCTCTTCAAATTTTATTTTTTTGGTAAGGTTAGTGGTTTTCAAAATAGTCTTGTTTTGATCATATGAGTGTATCCGCGCAGGCCGAAAGTTTTTGATGAATGTGGTAATAATTTTGCAACATAATTATGCTTAAAAATTACAATTTATTTATACTGATTTCTTGTTTTAGGCTGTGCCAATGTTTGGTATGTAGAAAAGACTTAATTCTAATTTATTGGCACCCCTGCCGATAATTGGATTTTTTAATGAAATGGTTTTTTGTTATCTAAAGTTGTAATTTAACAGATAAAAGATTCGTTATTGCTTGTGTATTCCTAGTTGTGCATTTTAAACCATCTTTCCAAATATTGGCACCATGTCATTAATGAAAAATCTAATTATTGGCTAGCTTAAACAATACTTAAGCGCTCCTGCCAAGCCAAGTATTTTAGTACAAAACTAAGAAAATAAAATATAGAATGGACAAAATAAAACAGATAAACATTTTATTTATAATTTGTCAAATTACATATATAAAAATTGGTATAAAAATATATTTAATTAAATTTGTTAAAATTTAAAACTCATCATGGGTGTAGAACGTCTTCTATTCGATACACATCGATCATCTAGCTTCCTAAACTAGGTAGCTGCCTCAGCAGGTCAGATTAACTAGGTAGTACATACGTGACCGCGGAGGTAACGAGCGGTCACTAGGTCAGCCAGCAGACAGTGCATCACTAGCAGCGATACAGTCAGCATCATTAGTTGTAGTTCTAGGTATATAAGTTGAATATAGCTTTTACCGACAAACTCGACTTTTACAACTCCAACATCCCAGGATTAGCTAGCGGTTAATTCTTCATGGTCCTTCGAGCAAAAAGGTGTCTCCGAGTCCATAAATAATTCTTCATGGTCCTTCGAGCGATAAGGTGAGCCCAGAAAGAAAAATCTTCATGGTCCTTCGAGATACCGTTCGAGAACTCATAGCGCTATAGTAAAAAGTCGTACTGTGAGCTTCGGACGCACCAGCAACCCGTGGAGTTCAGCAATCTAAGCTTTATCAGCGAGCTTACGAGAGCCAGCATCCGCAACTGACGGGAGGAGCTACCCAGTCAGAACAGCAGCAGTCGTAAGGAGCAAGCCGCCCCTGCGACGAACCAGCAGTCGTAAGGAACAAGCCGCCCCTGCGACGAACCAGCAGCAGTCGTATGTCTACAAGCCAGTTTTTTAGTCTTATTTTAAAACTTCGAGACTAGGTGCGTCCCTAACCTTGTCTGGAAGCTTGTTGTCAACAAAAAAAAACAACAAGTACTTATAAAAAAAAAGAAAGACAATGTGCAAGTCCTTTTGAATAATATGATTATTGTGACGAAGTAAACATTGACTCACAAGCTGCTCAGCCAAGTGTTGTTTATATAACTGAAAGCGGACTGATTTGTGATCCACCCATGTCACGTGCCGACTCTCCAAACGAAATAAAAATTATAGACTCTTAAGACTAAAAAAAATCTACTTCGGAATTGGAAAAGATCTTGGCCGAATCGGAAGACTGATTAGAAGTTGAGGTTTCAATCCTAATAACTTTATTAAAGCCTGATTTCAATGTCAATGTGATATTATGTAGGCATACCTAAGAATATGTTAACTGCTTAAATATTATTATAGGCACGACGAATATTATAAGTACCTAACAGGTATCAGGTACATAATAAACCTTTGTCTAGATCCTATGAATTTTGTTTAATATACCCTGATGTCAACCTGGGTATGTGGGGCCAATAATAGGATTACCTTTACATACCAATTATTGGCATTACTGCCAATAATTGGGTTTCTATGTGCCAATAATGGGTCAATATCTGCCAATAAATGGTGTAGATACACGTTTTGAAAAAAACTTAAAATAATAATATTGCCCGTAAATATCCCGTCTGTTAGAAGGTAAATAACATTAGTTTATTACATCTCTAATGTCTGAACGCATTTTTAGGAATATTATTTCAGTGAATTTTGATTTTCAGGCATTTTGCTTTGTAACAGCGCTTAAAGTGCCAATATATGGGTGGTTTACCCTATATTACGAGAATGTATGAATCAGAGTAGGCACGGAAAGCACAGTTAAGTTCGTACAAGATGTTTCTCCCAGCAACCTTGGCATGACATCATCAGGCAAGCCCAATATTCGGATTACCGCGTCATCTCGCATCGTTAAATAACTAATCGATACTGCTCACAAATATCAACAAACGCCCGATGGCAAAAACGGCATAATTTTGTTTTGAAATTACTCTAAGAGTTACGTACAAAATCGACGTTTATAAAACTTTTGTTTTTAGATTCTTGTATTTGGAGTAAATTTCAGTGAAAATTACAAAAGACTGATACAAATTATTTCATGCTATAAATATAAATTCTTTATTAATTTAGTTACTCAGCATGTTACCAGATTCGATAAGTCTTAATTTCTAAGTATATTACGAGAATTTATGAATCAGAGTAGGCACGGAAAGCACAGTTCTTTACTTTTCTTTCTTTATAGCAAAAAAAAAAAAACATTGACCAAAAACATAAAAACATTACAGATATCTAATACCACTTCACTTTGTGGAGACCTAAACTTCTTTGTCTAGCTTATTCTCAAACAAACGTTGATCTTAAAGTTATGAAATGCTTGAATCTGTACCTACATTAGGTCCAGTATGTCTATAAAACGAATAAACATCAAACAGGCACTTAATGCCAGTGTCATGATTTCACAATAATGCAATTTGAGTAGAATGCAGTTAATGGTATCATTAGTTCCATGGCGCAGTCAAAGCATAACAATGCGGTGCAAAGTGAAGAGATATTCCCATCTCTTGGGCAACGCAATGAGACGGCAAGTCTGTTCTACATCTGTGATTCAACTCTCTCTCACGATTTTCCCCAATATTATGTGCGTCATCGTTGTTGCGTGAATTCTTTTTGGAAGGTTAAAATTGTCTATCGCCGTACGTAGGTACACTTTTTATCATTTGATTTATCTATTTATTATTATTTATTTTCAATGAAGGCTGTGTTGGTTTACAAAAACATATACTGAAAGTGCCTACTCAATTAGTGCGAGCGCGTTTATGTCTTTTATATGGGATCGGTATGTTTGTATGCTACTACTAAGTAAATTTTTATTGGCTTGAAATCCAAAGAACAAAACACGGTCGAAGTAAGACTGTTTAAGGATTTGAAAACTAATACAGCAGAAAAAACACTATATTTTTTTTTATAATGCTGGACAATTTAGGCAGCACCATTTAGCTTACTTTGGAAGTAAGCTACACAAAGCTGGAGTTATGTGTACTAGATAACTGATATATTTTATACATTCTATACAAAGAAAGTTTTTTTATTACAATCGTCTTTCAAAATATACGACCGATGTGGCGCGGTAGGCGAAGGTCCGCCTGCGACGCAGGTGGTTGCGGGTTCGATTCCCTCCTCGGAACAAATTTGTGTATGATCTGCAGAAATTTGTTCCGTTGGTCTGGGTGTTTTCTATGTATAATAAAAAATATCTATCTCTGTTATGTATTGTATTAAGTATATCAGTCATCTAGTACCCATAACACAAGCTCTGCTTAGCTTGGGGCTAGATGATGCTGTGTGCCCACACAGCATCATCTAGCCCTGTCCGGAAATATTTATAATTTATTTATATATTTTATTTCTTTATATATTCTATGATTTGTAAACATTTTGCTAATCCTAACTATAAAACATATTTTTATATACCAGTCCGTGCTCGATCGGCCACTCTGGCCCGGAACCCGCTCAAATGCCAAGGCTGACAACTCTGACGACACAACTTTCGATCGCCAGCGCCACATTTTTGCGCCCCGCTTTGCTTGACACGGCTGCATGTTATCAATTTAATTTATCTTTGACTATTATTTTCTCATTTTTTTTTGAGAAAAATCTTTAGTGACAACGACAAATTACAATCAAGGAATAGAAAAATTACAACTAGTATTTACAATTGAAACCATTGAGCTAACTGCAGACGGATGCAAACAGTCTAAAGGTAGCTCAATTGATCCATGTCAATACCAGTCGGAAGCGTCCCCAGACACTGGCTGCATTACCACGCTGTATGGCAATGCTGATGCGCTGAGCCAGATATTCACCAGCTCTCGGGTCACGCGTCGCATCGACCAGACGCTGAGAATAGTTTCTTAGCCCTTTCTTATTAATATTATAAACGCGAAAGTTTTTACTACTGAAAGGACCTGGATGAAATTTGGCACAGCGATAGATTATAGTCTGGAATAACACATAGGCTATATTTTATCCCGGAATTCCCACGGGAACGGGAATTACGCGGGTGAAACTGAAATAATATAAACTTTGAAATAATCTAGTTGACAAGTTGAATTTGTTTTAAACTTGATTCCGTAACAATTATTTTATTTACTTAAAAGGGAATATTAATCACTATTTCATTATTATAAATATTTTTGTGTATTTGATTTCCATGCATTTGCCACAAAGCAGCTGTTATTTGCTGTGTTTTCTCGATTTATCTGACCTTTCCTTTTTTTATTTGAAATCTTTATTTTAATAAACTGCTTCAAACCATTTAACTTTATTTTAGTATCTATTCATTTTGTGACGAAGATACATAATACTTAGGTCCATATTGAATTATTAAAAACTTTTGGATGAGGTTTTATGTCAACCTTGATATTTATGCTAGAAATGCTAAGGTTAGGCTCAGTCAGATTATTTCGTAAAACTTGACTTGACACATCATACTACCTGCAACTTTATTCTTCAGATTGCTTGGATGGAGGATTGCATGTTAATGCTTTATCTGAAAAGCTCTACAATTAATGATACTTTAGAATAAAGGCGTTACCCCAACCAAGGCACACTAGTGCCACTACAATCTTTTGTTATTATTACATTTAACCTTATTTATGACGTTGATGATGATGATGACGTTTTTCTTAACATGACATTTTTTGATGTCTCTTTAATTGGTTTAGTTTAGGAAGAGATACTTATTTGCTCTAGGAGGCCACCAAATTTTGTTTTTGCAATTATAGGTAAATTATATAAAATATAAGTCAATAACAGAGACGTAAAAAACTTATGATATGTCACAACGGTCACAAAACTCCACGATTGATATTTAAAACTTCTTTTGTCAAACGTAATATAAAAATAGATGGCGGCGCTAGTGTGCCTCGAGTAACGCCTTAATGAAGGTCGCTAGGAGGTCTGTGTTTATTTTTTCTTTAAAAGCTGTACAAATAAAGATACATAGGAGTTTAATGCATTCGGCGCCTACAATTATCTCCTTATCATTTTGCAAGCTTTATGTTCCTGTCCTGTCCTTGACAATTAAAAGTAAAAGAATAAAACCACAATGGTTCGTAACCTTTCACAGATATCTAACTTGTTTTTATGTGGCTTTAAAATGAGTCGTTTTAAAGTAAATAGAAGTGGAACGGCATTCTATTAAACTTTCGTATCGGTGGCGTATCGTGCCACTGTTCGTCGGGGTCGGGCGTGATCAGAATATTTCTAAGGCTAGCCGAATAATTTACCGGTTTTGATCACCTCACAGTTCGCTCTTTCGATAACAAACATAGCCACGTGATATTTAAAGCGTTTGCTAGACAAAAATAAATAAAATCTACCTAATTTGCGTTTTGGTATTTTGTCGCTTTGTGTAGGTAGACTGGTACAGATATCACCTAAGAACTTATTTTATGAAGCTAATTACGAATAGTTGATAAAAATACTTAGGGAGACCAGAATGTCGATTCACAGAATGTATTCGTAAATAAATAAATAATTCTGGTCAATCCACACGGTGTCATTTAACCCCAAGCTAAGCAGAGCTTGTGTTATGGATACTAGGTGTCTGATATATCTATTTAATATTCATAGTTAGCACAGCGAAACCCGGAACAAATATTTGCAGATCGTACAATCATTAATCTCAAGGCGGGAATCGAACCCGCAACCTCCTGCTTCGCAGGCTGTCATTCGCCCGCCACGCCACATCAGCTAGTGGTACCGATATGTGCCTGCGTTCGTAGGCAGTAGGTACGGTACATTTACTGACAGACGTGTGTCCCTATTTATTTAATTATTTGGTCCCTAAGGGCGCTTGTACACGCTAAGAAAATTTGCCGTTCCTGCGGCAGAAAAGACAAATTCTTCGTGTAGACGACAAGATTTTTTCTGTTCCACACACGTAAACTTTTCGTGTCTTCCGCAGACAAGACCAATCGAAACGTGTACACGACACGAATTTTTTCGTGCAGTCGTCAGTCGGGCGTAGGGCGCGCAAGTAATAACAAGTGTGATAATCAGTGTGAGTTTCGTTTATTTATATAAATGTTAACTACAAAGCAAAAAAGAATGATAATGAATGAAGCAAGAATGAATTAATGAAGTGAACTTTGTTTTGTTTTTTTTTCTAATGCACACTAGCGACGTCCACAAAATACGACGAAATACGACGAACTGAAACTAGCGTCCGTGGCTGTCTATGGTCCGATTCCTATCTGTACTAGTACTATATTATTAATCTGGGACTACCTGGCTGGGCTGGGCTAGTTCAACCCTACTACACCGCCCCCCGCCGCTCCGCAACAACGTTCGCCGCGTCGTGTCTAGCGCAGATAAGATTTTTTTCGTGCACCGCTGAGAGCAGTGTGCACAGTTATTTTCTTGTTACGACACGAATTCTTGGGTAGGCCCGGCTTTTTTTCTTAGCGTGTACAAGCGCCCTAAGTCCCTATGCTCGCCTTGCCTTATCATAATGAAGGTGATAGCTGAAATCAGTGTCTGGTCATAGAGCAAATATAAGAGCAATATCAGTGAGCTTTTACTAATTTGCCACTGCTAAACACACGCATTTTTGTTTTATAATCAACATTGCTTTGTTGTGTAGGCATGTATTATGTGAAAAGCCTTCTTCAAAAGTTTCCTTTATTTAAGCTATGTTTAATTTAACCTTTTTGTTATCAGTAACCAAATAAGTACCTACCCATGTGGCTTTTTGTAAAAAAATATTAATTACTATATTTTACTTATACTCTTTTCGCCATTCAAAGGTTTATTTTCTGTAGTAAGATGGTCTTTATTCGTAGTCGAAATGCAGTGTATATGAGTGACTAGCTGCGCCCGCGGCTTCACCTGCGTGTAAATTGATGAAAAGTAGTCTATGTTTTATTCTAGACCTAGAACTTCTTTATTCTGAACCTAGAACTTACGTATTTATAATGTTGTTGTGATACACCCAAGGATATATTTGAATCTTTCAAAAGCTCTACCTACAAAACATGCTTTTTTAGTGCTTGCTGAATACCATTGCTTAAAATATATAACTTAGCTATAGGATCTTCTGACTCATAAAATATCAATAGGGACTTGACTAAAAGGCTGCTAAGATGTGTCATTTATTACTTATTTATTACCTCACTTGATTAAAACAAGAAAAAATGTATTAATCACTTCAATAGAGGTATCGTATCCATATTTTTATAGTGACCTTTTGGGCTTATGGAATAGCTAGAAATAGAAATATAGAATGATGTAATTGTCTCTGGTCTGGTTTTACGACAGATTTGGTGGAGTCATACTCCCAACATTTTGTGTCGTTGACCTCTCAACGTGGACAGGGTTCGAGGCTGGAGATAGCGTTTCGCATAACAAAACTTACGTTTCAATGTAAGCAAGTATTACGTAAAAATGTTTTAATACTAAGGAAAAGATGCGGAAAGTTCTAACACCTACATATTTTATGGCTGAGCCACGTGGGATTTCATGAGGCTTTCTTAGCATACGTTTGAGTAAAAAACTCAAGTTAATCGACTTTCGTATTGTTTGAGATATTAATGAAGTCAGTCGGTATATATTGGGTCAAAACACAAAACGTTCATGAGGTAAACTACTAAATTGGGATTGCCAAGTTGCCATTAACCTGAGAACTAAATTATAGATCTCTTTAGTTACAACACTGTATCGTAGTAGAACTAGTTATAGCTTGGAGTCAGGCGATGGCTTTCGCAAGTTTTCGTGAGTTCGAGCGACATTGAGTGGTCTATTGTGTCTATGAGTCTAACATGAGCTTTGTGAAGAATGGCATGTAGCACGGCTGCTTTAGTGCCTATAGCTCTTGGCTAAGCCGCCTGTCTGGATCGTGTGTCGTAGAAGGTCATCATAAAGATTCATTTTAGGTATCGTTGATTACATAACACGCGATAATGTACCTTACTATCACTGCCTCAGAGACAAAAATAGCGCCGTTCGCCAGACCACCTTTATATCCATACTTGCTGAGGTGCGACGGTGCACGGCTCTGCTTTGAATTCCGACCTCTCGCTTCAAATGTTGATTGCAACCGCATCGTAGAAAATAGTCAGGTTGGTATTGCGAATATGCCTTTTATCAATTTATATTTATCACCGTCACCGGTCGTGAGTGGTTGATATTTGACTAGATGGGATTAGCAGCCTACTGCTGTAAAATCGTTGCCTCTCTATTACTCTGAATTCTACGATTTTTGCGACGTAAGAGATCCTTGAAGAAGTAGAAGAGAAGTAGTTACACTCATCGTCATGAAACAAAATTTTAAACCGAAATAAATTTATCACTATACCATATTTTAAAAAAGCAAAAAAGCTTATAATTGCACCTATCTATTCGGCCTATTATGACCAGCAGTCATCCATCATAGATGTTGATTATTTGCTTGAAAGTTGAACCTTACCATATTGTTCTCACACTTATCATGCGAACAACAAATAATGATTTAGAAATCGCTATAAGAAGTTACTTTCGTTTGTATCAGTGTTTTGCTTAGTACTCGATCACACCGGCAATTATAACGTTCAACGACGTTTTCTTATGCCCACTGCTGCTGTACAAAACCGAGTAAAGAATATACCTACCCCTACCATGAATTACGATCGAAATGCTGCTAAGTTCAAGTAAGTTCAGTTTGATTAGTGTCAATACTGAAGATTAATGCATTTTCGAACCCTACCATTTTGTGTTTTAGCAACGATTTTTGATTTCTATCATAGGACTTAGTTAGCTGGCCGGAAAGTTCGTGTAGCGTTTTCTTTTAAGTACATAGGTGCCGACTCTGCCGACTTAGATAGGTTTGTAGCGATCTTTGGGGAGGCAGTGAACGTCTTTGGAAGCAAAACTGATGATGATGATCCTACTTACACCAATTCCTACTAATGCAATGGTTCATTTATTCAATTACGTTAATATATACTAGCGATCCGCACCGGCTTCGCACGGTTTTATCATACTTATAAACCTCCTCTTGAATCACTATCTATTAAAAAAACTGCTTCAAAATCCGTTGCGTAGTTTTAAAGATTTAAGCATTCAAAGGGATATAGGGACATAAGGACATAGGGATAGAAAAAGCGTCTTTATTTTATACTATGTAGTGATATATTATTTTCTCGTATCTTTACCATGTTAATATTCATAAAATATCCAGTTATTGAATGAAAATCGTGAATTAATATTCACATTCTGTCCAATGCGAGACAATGGTTGGGCCATTGTTCCGTCCAGTGGACAGAAGCGTGCCGGCCCGCACCAGTCTTTAACACGATCGCACCGTTTACTGTCCTCATAGCTATGAGTAAACCTTTCACTGGTATTTACTTACACATTCGAAAGCCTTAATAAAAATCCCTTAATTAAAGAAAAACCGAAAAAAACATAGTATCTGATTTAAAAAACCTGCTTAATTTCGTGACGTGACGTGATGTGATGATTTTGTGATGTGATAATGAGTGACCACGACCGCAAGAGTCAGAGAGGGGGGTATGATAAGGAGGAACTAGAGTCCCTTTATGCACCGAATAACAATAATTCGATTTACAGCAATGGAACTTTGCATTATTGTAGCATTTACAGGTAATTTCTAGATATTTCATATTAGCACTTTCTAGCTAAGTTTCTATAGTCCTTTTTCATATAACCGCCTGATTTGACTGTATCTATCTTGTTAAATTATTGGTGATTACTTTTGTGCATAGACTCCGCTGTTAACTAGCGTTACACTTAAATGGATCTTGACTTGTCTAGGTGTTTATTTTGTAAAGAAATAAAATTATTGATTTTTAATACTGAGCCGATGACCTATTTGTGTTTTCGCAATCCTTTTACTATTTATTTTATGTCTTTTGTAATTTTAATTTCAGTTCTTATTAGTGCCTACCTACCAACCCTGTTGTAAATTTTGAAACGCTAATAAACATTTTCTATTGCTATATTTTAGTTATGGATGCCTTGTATTGAGCGCCAAATGCGGCAAATAATTCACTAGTAGAATTTTAGTTGAGGCGCGTTCCCTAGTTTTCGTGGCCCAACCTATCTAAGAATCTGAAAACCAGTTCAGCCACGCGTAAGTAAATATTACGCTCTATGTGATCTGTTATCTATAACAAAGTATCTACCTACATAGCTCTATACAAAGATAGGACGTAATAGTCGTTACGCATAATTAAATGTCTTCGATCGCAACTTTCTAATTATTATAGTTGTACGATGGCAACAAGTGGCAACGGCATTGCTACCATAAGGAAAAGAAAGATTTGGCTAGCATCAAATGTAAATTATCCTATAAGTTCAGGAATTAGGTGCCTAAAGTCAAGCTTAAAGCCTACACTAAGGCATATTTAAGATGGCTATCAAACGAGGGAATTCTCGCGAACATCTGATAGCTAAAACATAAAGAAGACATTAACTTGGCATATGACGACCTCTTTTGCGCAGAGGGTGAATGTCAGCCTGTGATGAAAGAGGTTGCGGATTCGATTCCCGTCTCAGGACAAATATTTGTACGATTTGCAGATCTTTGTTAATTTACTACTGAATGTTTAATCCGGCTATGTTATGAAGAATTATCCATCTATCTCTTCACACTGAAGAGATATTCTGTTTGATATCTATGTATGATAGAAATATCTATGTAGTATAATGATTTAAATGTATTCAGTTGTCTAGTATGAATAACATAAGCTCTGCTTAGCTAGGAGCCAAATAATGCTGTTTGAATTATCCAGCATTATTCATTTATAAACCAAGCCATCCTAGTATTTTGTAGAATATTCGTTAGGTACCTAAAGTCTTAATGATTATTATCTATGGTTTATTTATGTCACCGTTAAATTGTAAATAACGTTAGATTACAATCTATCTCGCGATATTGTAATCTGTCGATAGATTGTGAACCGTAACGTTTGCTTATAATTTAACGCTTTATTTTTCGGTAGATTATAATCTATCGAAGTGAAACCGTCAAATCACAATCTTACAATTTTCAAACTGTGTTCTGTGCGAAGACCTGATCCCTGATTGGTCGGCTTTACAGTAGACTGTTCTGTGTCCATAGAGTTAGGAATGAAACAAAGGTGTCAGTCAAATAAAATAAATGCACTTCAAGAATAATTGAGTTCTTGTATTTATTTTTTATTTTTGACGACCGAAATGGCGCGGTGGGCGAAGGTCCGCCTGCGACACAGGAGGTTGCGGGTTCGATTCCCGCCTCGGAACAAATTTGTGAACGATCTCCAGAAATTTGTTCCATTGGTCTGGGTGTTTTCTATGTATAATAAAAAAATATCAATGTAATATATTGTATAAAGTATATCAGTCATCTATGTAGTACCCATAGCACAAGCTCTGCTTAGCTTGGAGCTAGATGATGCTGTATGGGCTGTCCGGAATTATTTATTTATTTATTATTAAGTAGGTACTTAATCAATAATTCTGATATCACATGGTATCAAAATAAGAAAATCAGAAACGTAAAAATATTATCTCCTCAAACAGAAATTAAAATTGAAAAAATAATGAAAATTTCTTATAAAAAAACTATCACATAATTAAAACAAAATTAAAAAAAAAGTCGAAAATATATTAATGTTTTTGGAAACATAATTATATTGTGTTGTACTTACATACGTACGTACATACGTACCTACTCGTCTAACAACTTTAAAACACTTTTTATTCTTTGATTTCTCCATTGTATTTTTTTACTATTTTCATTATGCCCGCTGTAATAGGTTTGTAACTCTTTGGTAAATTCATCCTGATTAACAATAGAAGGTATTTCTGAGTTTTGTTGGTCGACAGGCTCAATATCAACAATAAAAAATATCAACAATTTTATATAACTTATTCTAAAGATATGACATATTTTCAACACGAAATTAATTTACAATCACCAAAATACTGTTTGTTTACAATCGACAGCAAACGAATTAACAAACAAATATGGCGGGGTGAGGCATATGCTGTTCAACCAATCAGCGCGCTAGGTGCGTTCTGTTTCACAATTTGACGGTTTCACTTCGATAGATTATAATCTACTTACCGAAAAATAAAGCGTTAAATTATAAACAAATGTTACGGATAATCTATAATCTATCGACAGATTACAATATCGCGAGATAGATTGTAATCTAACGTTATTTACAATTTAACGGTGACATTTATACCATAAAACAAAGCAATTATTTTTGTTTATCTATTTATTTTGTGTTATTTATACCTTTGATTTTATTTCCTTATAATTAGTAGGTATAGTTCACTGTTCACACTTTCTCTCATAAAATACATATAGCTCCATACATACGAATTATTGCCGCAAGAACTGTCACCACCACCGGGCACGCGAGCAAGACGCAATGTCTAATTAGGTTACCGCCTTACGTAAACCGACTGGCTAACATTACAACGTAGGCATGTTGAAACGGCCACTGTTTTCTATCCTCACTATGAAACTACCAAGGTCACATACAAGCAGAATCGGAAGGAAGTCAAAGCCTATTGAAGTAGCTGAGTCTATTGTAGAGTCTCGGAGATTTCTCTCATTGAGTCCGTGTGAAAGTTGTTTTACTACGGTACGTTGACGATTCTGCGTTCTTGCGTGCGCTGTTTTTAAGCTGATAATGAGTATGATACTATTAGGCTGTTTTTATTGAAAGTGTGTTACTGGGATTGCGTTGAGAAGTAGTCCAAATGCATATTTTCGTATTATCTGACGACCTCAGTGGCGCGGTGGGCGAAGGTCCGCCTTCGACGCAGGAGGTTGAAAGTTCGGTTCCCGCCTTGGGGCAAATGTTTGTATGACTTGCAAATATTGTTTCGAGGGTTATCTATCTATAATAAATGTAAATCAATAAAACGCGTTTTATTAAATCAGTCATCTAGTACACATAGATAACACAAGCTCTGCTTAGCTTGGGGCTAGATGTGTGAATGGTCCAGAATTATTTATTTTATCTTAAGACACGGGTATTGTTGTCGCGATTGTACTTAATGATGGCATTGCTACCACATGAGTTACCTATCATTAACCCACCTACAAGTACCTCATTACTGACGACAGTAGTGTCCATGTAGGCGGAACCCAAAGCAAAATTGCAAAAGCAGACACAATCAGCTGTTTTTCACAAACATTTTAGGTATTAAGACTTTTTACCTCATCAGTACGCGTAGGTACAATCACTGCTGAAGGACGCGTTAAACAGGTGGATTTTATACATCTATCCTTACTAATATTATAAACCTGAAATTTTATATGGACGGATATTTGTTCCTCTTTCAGGCAAAAACTACAGAACAGATCGGGCTGAAATTTTGAATAGACATAGTTCTAGCTCAGGAATAACACATAGGCTACTTTTCATCCTATAAATTAGTTCCCATGGGATAGAAATAGCCCTGAAACGTTTCCATAGAAATAACGCGTGCGAAGCCGCGAGCAGATGCTAGTTTGTTAATAATTTCAAGTGAGCAATGTGAATTAATGAGCTATATTTGTAGGTTTAACGGTTTATTAATCTTTAAATTGTAAGTCATTAATTAGTGGCTAATCTATTTGTACCTTGGAAGATATGGAACCCCACACAGGTCTAGCCACTTATAGGTATACCTTTACTAGAAGCGAATTCAAAATATCTAGGATTATTGTTATAAATTATTGCTAGATAATAAGTACTTAATTCTGTTCTTAGCTTTACTTCAAATATTAAGTATTATTTAATAAAATACCAATAGCGTATTAAAAAACCAATAACCAACAAATTTCTCCATTCTTTTCCAGCCAAAGAACAGTTCAAGAGACTAAAGGATGGGACGTTTTCCGAGAGTTTCCCCCAAAGCAGGACAGTGGTTCCATGGAGAGTCAGAAGTGCCTGGAGTTCACAGTTCGCCTGCTGAAGGTGGCTGCGTACATCATTGTCTTCGTGGTGGTCCTGGGGTCGGGAGTCATAGCCAAAGGAACCACGTTGTTCATGACATCACAGTTGAAGAAGGATCGACGGATAGCTTATTGTAATAGGAATTTAGGTAAGTGCTTTTGTAACGATACGTTGATTTTGGATTTGTAATACTGCTCATTATTTTACTATGCATTATAAAAAAAAACCTCACAGTTCACAACCTCGCCAGCCCTCAACTGTACCTTGTACATAAGTTCTGTTCCCAAGAAAGGATTTTGTATTTTTTTTGAAATATTTCAAGTATTGTAGTATCTGAAGAAGAAATGTTAGGTTGGCTAACGTAGAATTCTTTTAACATTTGCTTCTGCAGGTAAACTTCTAAGTACCTACCTTTGACTTTCGACGACTGAAAACTAAGGCAATGTTATAAAATTATACAGTCATGTCCTTTCTTTTGGTATGCTCATAAAACTACAGACTAATCAGACAAGGTCTCCTTACCTGGTAGGTAGATGTGTGATTTTTCCAGAAATATTTTTTTTATTGTACCTATATAATTCTTAATCAATATTTTATTTAATTTTTCTTAAATAAATATTCTTATTCATAAATATATTCTACTTTACAGGTAGAGATAAACAATTTATAGTGTCGTTACCCGACGAAGAGCGAGTGGCTTGGATGTGGGCAATCGTGGCTGCATTCGCCATACCGGAAATAGGCGCGTTCATCCGATCAGTCAGGATATGCTTCTTCAAGTCGTCGAAGCGGCCCTCCAGTGCCCAGTTTATTGTGGTAAGTTGGAAAGAGAAATCGAAGGAAATGGTAAAATAATTTAGTAAGTATTATGAAAAGATTTCGTTTTAAGGATGTTGAGTGTAGTTTTTAGCGTTTAGAGAGTTGTGTTATGGGTATTATATAACTGATATACTTAATGCAATACACAAATATTGATATACAAAGAAAACACCCAGAACCCTGGAATAAAATTTGCAGATCGTACAGAGATTTGTCCCAACGTGGGAATCGAACCCGCAACCTCTTGCGTCACATGTGAATCCTATAATATAAAAATAATTTGTTAATTTTTCTCTAGAAAACAATAATTTGACGTTATATTTTACTGTGACATGTCCCAAATATCAAATCATATAATTGGACGGACATGTCTCTATTACTTAAAATAAAAAATCTCGCCTATAGCAACCAAAATTAAAAGATAATGTTTGAATTCCAGGTATTCGTCGCTGAAACCCTCCACACGATCGGAATGGCCCTACTATTCTTTAAGATCCTTCCCGAAATGGACGTAGTAAAAGGAGCGATGATAACCAACTGCCTCTGCATCATCCCTGCAATCCTAGGCCTTCTGTCCCGAAACTCACGAGACTCGAAGCGATTCGTCAAAGTAGTCGTGGATATGTGCGCGATAGGAGCGCAAGTGACGAGTTTCATAGTATGGCCCCTTTCGGAGAACAAACCTGCTTTGTGGCTGATACCGATTGCGTCGCTGTGTATATCGCTGGGATGGTGGGAGAATTATGTGATGAGGAGGAGTCCTATAGGTGAGAACTTAACTTTTTACTTTCATCGAAATGGTGGTGGATATGTGTGCGATAGAGGCGCAAGTAACGAGTTTGATAGTGTGGTTTCAGTTTCGGAGAAAGGGGAGTCCTTTGTGTATTTATAACTACATATCTTTTAGAGTTCAGAATCCACATTGTCAAACGCAAATCATAGACCTCAAGATACAATAATTCTTACTTAGTTTGAGTTTCGTTGGCAATAATAATGATAATAATTTTTATTATTTATTTCGAAACTATAGATTACCCATTCAATAGGTGAATCACATAATTGTAGGAACTAACGCGTCTAAATTCTGGATCCCATAGATAGAGGTTATGGCCGTTTGTTTATACAAAAAGATTGACACAAAATTTAAATTCCAATAAAGTTTGCCATGATTTTACCGATATTTTTACCCTAATTTAACTTTCCAGGTGTAATCAAAAGCCTGGGCCGACTAAAAGACGATCTAAACCACTGCCGCTACTACATCTACCGTTTCATGACGCTGTGGAAGATAATGCTGTTCCTCATGTGTGTGCTCTTCAGCATCTGGATGGATGGAGACCAGCCTGCGATGTTCTTCCAGCTCTTCAATGCTGGCTTCGGACCACACAATATCGTGGTTGAAGAGGTATGTACCTACCTATTCAAATAAGGGAAAGGTTAGGGTTAAGGTTATATAATAATAGATCTGAACATGTTATAAGTTCATGTGGGTGTGGTGGTTCTACAACGGCAGAACAAAGTACCTAAGTAGAAAAAATATATAAGTACAGGTTGGTTTTTTGAGAAGGGTGGTGATGGCCAAGTGCTAAACCACACACAGCGATAATTATTTCCATTTTAATGATCTGTAATTTATCTGTATTCGTTTTTCTGTAATCAAATTTCGTCGCGGGCTGCTATTTTGTTGGACACGTTACGAGAAAATCAAAGCATCTATTTTATTTCCATCATAGTTCAAAGTAAAATTATCGCTGAAGGCTTACTATTATTTGTGAAATTTTCTTTCCAGGTCCAAATAACTCTTGGAGGAACAGTCATCCCTGACTTAGCCAACGTGACCCTAACCGGAGACTCGGTAGAAGTCGCAGCAGTCTACAAATCAGCTTTCTACGTTCTCTTGATCCAGGTCTTCGCAGCCTACATTTGCTACATCTTCGGAAAGTTTGCCTGCAAGATCCTTATCCAAGGGTTCAGTTATGCGTTCCCCATTAACTTGGTGATTCCTTTGGTGGTCAACTTCTTGATAGCTGCCTGCGGTATTCGGAATGGGGATACTTGTTTCTTCCATGGGACTGTTCCGGATTATCTGTTCTTTGAGAGTCCACCTGGTGAGTCTTAATAATTTTGTATCAGAGTCGAGCGCGATTGACGAATATAATAAAATTAAATACCATCGATATAATTTAATAGAATATAAATACTTTAATGCACACAAAATAAGAATAATACAAAAACACAGCTGAGCCCTCTGTAGATTTCTTTCGGCAGAGATAATTGAATTATTTCTTATAGATAATCTTCACTTATCAATTAGATATATCAACACTTTATTTCTTATTTGATGATCATTTAAAAATTTTACTTGTCTCAGTGCTTCTTTTGTCAACAAAGACTGCTAAAATATAATTTTTTTACAAAATATACTTTAAACCTGTTTTCATAACTTACTAGTAACCCGCCCCGGCTTTGCACAGGTGCAATGCTGGTACTAAAGTTTTAGTTTATAAACCAATCTCATAAATCACTGTCTGATGGAAACCGTATTGCAATCCATTGCGTAGCGTGTAGACGGCAGGAAGCGACTGTTTTATATTAATAACGATTTACTATATGTTTTAAAAGCATTATTCTTTTTTCAGTTTTTACATTGAGCGACTTTGTAACGCGACAAATGGCTTGGGTCTGGCTACTCTGGTTACTATCCCAGACTTGGATCACGATACACATCTGGACTCCGAAAGCGGAGCGTCTGGCGTCTACAGAGAAACTGTTCGTATGTCCTACGTACAACGGACTGCTTATCGACCAGAGTATGGCTCTGAATCGGAAGAGAGACGACCAGAAGGATGTTAAGACTGAGGTATCTATGTGACTCTTTCTTACTCTTATTATAAACGCGAGATTTTTTTCGTATAGTTGTTGTTACTCTTCTTCTCAAAATCTACTCTGAACGTATCTATAATTTTGAATAGACGTAGTTCTAGGCCTGAAATAAAACATAGTATACCTTACACTCCATAAATCAGTTCCATTGCGATAGAAATAGCCTTGAAACGTTTCCATAGAAAAAACGCATGTTAAGCCGCAGGTAGATACTAAGGGTATAACGTCAATAAAAAATACTCTATCTTATCGAGTCAATATTACTCATAAGAAAAATCGTTTATGAATTTTTAACAAATATAAATGGTGAGTGCAAATGTAAAATTAAACATAGGTAATGTCAAAATCCTCAAAAAATACCATATTGATATAGTTCGATGGTTTCAAAATCTTAAATACTGTATATACGTAATATGGCTGCACAAAAATATTGTTGTCCTTTTTATTTCTACCATAAAAAACGGGATGGCAACATTTTTTGAATATAGCTATTGTTAACTTCTTTCAGGACCTAGCCGAAATCGAGAAAGAGAAAGGCGACGAATACTACGAAACGATATCGGTGCACACTGACAATACTGGCTCCTCTCCCAAAACAGTGAAGTCCTCAGACCAAATCACAAGGTAAGTTTATTGATATGCATTTGATAATCGTAGCTAATACTTTATTTGCTGAAATCATAGACTAAATAAAGCCTAGTCCATACAGAAATATAAGTATGTACAATGGGCTTAAGAGAACCGTCTTCAAACAAAGGAAGAAATTCTCAGTTCAACTCTACTTTATATTTTTTTTAAATTTTTTTTCGTCGATAGTATCTTGACGTGGATTTGCGTAACTTTCCCTGTCCGGATCGTAGAGGCACTGTACTAAATCGTATAGAAAAAACTAAATCGTATAAAAAAAGGAGTGTCTTTAACATCGTTTACCGGAATCACCCCTATGCATGATTGAAGTGTACACTAAAACAGTTCTGATTTGTATCTTATGCTTGCTTTATGCTCTTATGTATTGAAATCAATTATTTTTTTTGTTTAAAGGATATACGCTTGCGCGACGATGTGGCACGAGACGAAAGACGAAATGGTGGAATTCTTGAAGAGTATTCTGCGGCTGGATGAGGACCAGTGCGCTCGCAGGGTGGCGCAGAAGTACTTGCGGGTTGTGGATCCGGATTACTATGAGTTTGAAAGTGAGTATGCATATTGTTTTTCAGATTTAAGAATATAAATTTATTCCTCATCATTCGACGACCGCTCTGGTCTTCCTGCGACGCTGGACGTTGTTGGTTCGATTTCGCCTTCGGAAAAATGTTTGTACGATCTTTCGTCAATTTTTAGTAGTTCGTAACTCTTAGAGAGAGAAATATTATTTTTCATTTTAATTATACTGGCTTCGATATTGACTTTTAAACTACATAGGTAAAATTAACACAATAAAATTAAAATAAAAGAAATAAATCTACAAGTCATTAACAATGGTAAAAAAGGGCCTCAGCATTGTATTGCTTTTGGCTAGGTCGAATGCTACGCTGGTTTTCAAGTAGGCCAGATTCACCCCGTTTTACTATACTCATTTTAAATCGAAGCTTTAAAATGAGTACAGTAAAGTGTTGTTGCTGCATTCATAACGCATTGTACAAAATACGATAAATCGTATAAGCGCAAAACACGTTTACTTAAAAAAAGAAGAAAACCCGATGGCATTACAAATTTCCCCTTTTAAATTTTTTTTTTCATCATCAGCCTATATTAGTCCACTGCTGGACATAGGCCTCCCCTAATGAACGCCATAGCGCTCTGCCTTCAGCTTGCCGCATCGAGCATTAGCCAGCACCCTTCAAATAATTAATCATATGTTTTCGCTGCTGCTTTCAGCTCACATATTCCTCGACGACGCCTTCGAAATCTCTGACCACAACGACAACGATTCCCAAGTGAACCGCTTCGTGAAACTCCTCGTGGATACCATAGACGAAGCGGCCTCTGAGGTCCACCAGACCAATATCCGTATCCGGCCGCCCAAGAAGTATCCGGCGCCTTATGGCGGTCGGCTGACGTGGGTGCTCCCCGGGAAGACTAAGATGATCTGCCATTTGAAGGATAAGTCGAAGATCCGGCATAGGAAGCGTTGGTCTCAGGTATTGTGTTGCAGAGTACTACTTAATGGTACTTAACGTACTGCTTACTACTTTTTTATCATAATTATTAGCCTTTATCAGTCCACAGCTGAACATAGGCCTGATGAGGTGCTATTCTTTATACCATACTTTTTTGAGTTTCGCATGAAAAATAAACAAACATTTGCGTTTATTATATTAGTAAGCAAGAATTTCGGGCTGAACTTTGAATTATTTTCTCATCAAATACATTTTACTCAGGAATGAAGGCTTTTTAAGCTCTGCCCAACAGCTGGGTAAGAGCATTCAAACTCGCTTAAGAAAAGAAGCAAAGAAGACACCTTTACCTAGTAGGGTTGTTAGTTTTCAAGTTATACATTTCTCAGATCCCTCAGCAACACATTCTTCTCATATCTCCAGGTGATGTACATGTACTATCTCCTCGGCCACCGTCTAATGGAGCTGCCCATATCAGTAGACCGCAAAGAAGTCATGGCTGAGAACACCTACCTTCTAACCCTGGACGGAGACATCGACTTCCAGCCTCACGCCGTTCGTCTTCTGATTGATCTGATGAAGAAGAATAAGAATCTTGGTGCTGCTTGCGGTCGTATTCATCCGGTTGGATCTGGTAAGATTTAAGACTCATTTTAAAAGTCCCATCTCACACTACTACTCTTTCTATGATAAGTCTTTTACTGTACAAGCTACTCGTCTATGGAATGCTCTTCCCCTGGAAATCAGACGTGCGAAAATACTTACTACTTTTAAAAAACTGCTTCACCAACATTATTTATCTATGTAACGTTAGATGTTTATGTAAGTTTATTATAATACTAGCTGGTGCCCGCGACTTCGTCTGCGCATGATTAGTATTTCGAGTACTCGCAATTTTACTTGCGTAATTCCCTTTCCCGTGGGATTTTCGGGATAAAATAACCTATGCCTATGTGTTATTCCTGCTTATAATCTATCCCTGTGCCAAATTTAATCCAGATCCGTTCAGCAGTTTTTGCGTGAAAGAGTAACAAACATCCATCCATCTATCAATCTATCCATCCATCGATCCATTCATACTTACAAACTTTCGCGTTTATCAGTTCAATTCAGTTTGGTTCCCCTGGGCTATACGGGTTTTCAAAAATTTCTGAAAACCGAAATTTTATTTTTCTGAAATTTTTGAAAACCCGTATAGCCCAGGGAAACCAAACTGAATTCCGGGATAAAATGTATCTCATGTCCAATCGTCGAATTCATTCACTTCCGTCGTGATGCGTGGTTAAAGAATTTTTCTTTCACCCTCTCTCCCAGGGGAACCTTACCGAATTCCGGGATAAAAAGTATCCCATGTCCTTCCTTGTAGTATGAACTCAAATCGTCCCGAGTTTCATTCCAACTCATTCAGCAGTTTTGGCGTCATGCGCGGTAAAGGAATTTTACTTTCATACCCTCTCCCATGGGAACCTTACTGAATTCCGGGATAAAAAGTATCCTATGTCCTTCCTCGTAGTATGACCATCGAGTTATAATCCTATAGAGTCACAATCTGAAAAATAATATGTCCGCGCGAAAACTCGGCGCACTCTGCGCAGTGCGCCGAGTTTTTGTTTATTTGTAAGGCGACCGCAATCCACGTACAACGTCCGCGATGCCAAAGTGCGAGGTGAAATACTGCCTAAATAACAGCAGATACGTGCGAAAAAAGGATGGTGTTTCATATTTTAGGTACTTACCTAACTAAGTATCATAACACTTTTATGAATTTATGTATCAAAGTGCGTAATTAAATTTTAATTTCAATAATTTTCATTTTCTTGTCAAAATAAAACAATCACAGCTTGACCTTGGTGCCTCGATAGCGCATCTCTTTCACTCATTGAGCAAATATGTGCGTGCAAGCGACATTGAACACTTAAACAAGCGCAGTAACGTCTACATTCGTGCAAATGTCATTGCGAACGATATAATAACAAAGACTAGGTATGTATAGCGGACGCTCGGACGTTTTTTTGAGTGTTGTCAGCTATAGATTGTGACTCTATAGGATTCTAACTCGATGAGTATGACCTATAATCATGCCGAGTTTCATTTCAATCCATCAAGTAGTTTCGGCGTGATGCGCGTTTACGATACAGACAGACAGACAGACAGACACGAATGAAAAAAATTACAGTTTTGGCTTGAGTATCGAAAAAAGAGTGCCCTCCAAAAAAAATTTTCAAAATATCTTCAATGTACAGAATTGGACCTGTTACAGTTTTATTATAATTATTATAGATTGGTAGGTTATATCTTATGTATTTAATTTATTTTCCATTTCTCTATGTAGATATATTGTAACTGCCACCGTCTATATTGTTCTATTATATCCAGTCCATACAAAGTTTGCCTGGAAGAGATCGCTTTTAGCGATAAGGCCGCCCTTTATACTTAGTCTTAGTTTGTTGTATCTTATGTATTATTTTCTATATTTGTGTGGTAGGTTTAAGTATAATAAAGTGTTTTTCATTCATTCATTTCATTCAAGACTTTGCACTTTTTTGACCCTGTTTCTAAGTTCTAATGATTTATGTTCGGAAATCTATAACGAAACGAAACTTTTTCCATGTCCTAGCAAGATCAAAACACTGAAGATTAAAGGCGTTCAGTATAGTGATTTTAATTGCCAGTGAACAAAACACTAGCTAATAAAGACGTTTGATAGTGTTTTAGTTTTTTTTAACAAAACACTCTCAAGAACAAATAAACAAAAGAGTCTAGCGACTGAAGAGGTTTGGTAGTGCTTTTAATCGCCAGTGGTTTTTCTTTTTGGGTGTGTGGAAGGCAGAATAATGTTCAAAAATAGAACTAGACAACAACCTAATGGCCATTGCATAATTTTCAGGTCCAATGGTGTGGTATCAGATGTTCGAGTACGCGATCGGTCATTGGCTGCAAAAGGCGACTGAGCACATGATCGGCTGCGTGCTCTGTAGTCCTGGTTGCTTCTCTCTCTTCAGAGGAAAGGCTCTCATGGACGACAACGTTATGAAGAAATATACCCTCACTCCGACTGACGCTAGGCATTATGTACAGTACGATCAAGGTAACATATGATATTTTAGTTTTTTGGTAGCAGATATTAGAATACCCACCTAGAAAGCCCTCTACCCAACAACCCCACCTACAGTTTAGAACCGAATACATCCCTTCATCAAATGTAAACATCCTTAATCCACTAAAAGCAATGCTGTGAGCGACCAGTAACGGATATATATTTTATAGATGTATAATTAACACACAGACTATTTACAACAGACAGTCAAATAGCAAGTTAAAATTAATATTAGAAAACAAAACAGGTACTATTTTATTCTTAAGATACCTAATATAAAGATACACAAACATGTGATAAATAACTAATAACATATGAAACAACATACTTGACTGGTAAGGGTATGCACCACATATGCACAAATAGATAGAGATGCCATGCAGCATTGAAATAAAAAATAGCTAGAATATATTACTAGGCCGCCCATTTCACAACATAATCTAATCTGTACTTGTCTTTTTCTGACCCGCGTTAAAATTTAATTCTAATATATGCGAAATTATCAATACTTATGCCACTGAACTGTATATTCCAGGCGAAGATCGTTGGCTATGCACCCTGTTACTCCAGCGCGGCTACCGAGTGGAATACTCAGCGGCCTCAGACGCTTACACGCACTGCCCCGAAGGCTTCAACGAGTTCTACAACCAGCGGCGACGATGGGTGCCCTCTACTCTCGCCAACATCATGGACTTGCTGGTGGATTACAAGCATACGATCAAGATCAATGATAACATATCTACGCCGTATATTGCTTACCAGGTATGATACTTGTCGTCTTAGGTCTTTTTTATACAGGAAATAATATCAGTACACGCCGCGCCGTAAAATGCCTAATATGAACTAATTTATGTACCTGTACCACATATATAAGTACATCAACCATTTACCGAGTCATTCTTTCGCTCATTCTTTTTCTGTGATTAAGACTGATATTGATTATAATGAGTTTGATGTTTTTTACAAAAACTAAGAACTGATTTCAAAAACGAGTACTAATGGTCTAGGTGGTACTAGTGTCATGTTAATGTCTTTATAAATATGATCACAAGAGATACACTAGCTTTCAAATAAAAAGTCTGATAAGTATTCAAAATCGGTCCACACAGAAAACAGATATATCATACTCGTAAGTCATAACACTCATCATAATTAAAATATACAGTTGATTTGAGAACCTCCTCCATTTTATGAAGTCGGAAAATAATAAAATACTATCCTAAATTATTTTCAACTTTATTCAATTTTAGCAATGTATTGTACCTTTACGGCTTATTCAGATAGTCAGATATTGTGTTAGGCCATATTATTTTTTCGGGTGGCCTAATTTTCGATTTATTTTATTTGAAAGATGGTGCTTCTTAACAGTATTTAATGAACATTACAGATGATGTTGATGGGCGGTACGATCCTGGGTCCTGGAACGATATTCCTTATGTTGGTGGGTGCCTTCGTGGCTGCTTTCCGAATCGACAACTGGACCTCCTTCGAATACAACCTGTACCCCATCTTGACTTTCATGCTGGTCTGCTTTACTATGAAATCTAAATTTCAGGTAAGTTTTAACATATATTAAATAATACTCCAACGAAGTCTGTCACTCGCGTGTCAGCGGGCATGTCCTGCGAAGACGTCCTACCCTACGACGACGTGGGAGGTCGCGGGTTCGATTCCCGCCTCGGGACCTATATTTGTACAATCTGCAAATGTTTGTTTCAGGGTTCAGATTTTTTTTAATATATATATCTACCTATAATAAAAAAAAATCAAGGATCTATGTAACGTATTATAATAAAAGTCGTCTAGTACTCGTAACACAAGCTCAGCTTAGCTTGGAGATGGATGATGTTGATTGTTCAGCATTATTTAATTTAGAATTAGCCTCACAATATATCATGGCATACTTCATCCATGTTATCTCTCAAACAAACACCTCATTGCAAAAGCCTACCTGTAAGTTTACCTAAAGTTATAAAACTCAATGCTCATATGATATTTTCATATTTTTCAGCTAATGGTGGCCCAAATACTATCAACAGCATACGCGATGATAATGATGGCTGTGATCGTCGGTACCGCTCTCCAATTAGGCGAGGACGGCATCGGTTCACCGTCTGCTATCTTCTTGATAGCTCTCTCTAGTTCCTTCTTCATAGCGGCCTGCTTACACCCCCAAGAGTTTTGGTGCATTGTACCGGGCACTATATACCTCCTGTCTATACCATCTATGTACTTGCTCCTGATTTTGTACTCTGTTATTAATCTGAATGACGTCACGTGGGGTACTCGAGAAGTGCAAACGAAGAAGACTAAAAAGGTTGGTAATAATTATAATTACTTAGAAAATATATTCAGGTTGGACCGAACTGTGCAGTTATAAACAAAATTGAATGCCTCACCCCTGGGGGTACCCGAAAATACCTTTTTTATATTCCCCGATTTATAGTAGATTTCACTTTTTAAATTTATGTTTGTGAATTTGAGGGCGGAACAGTTTAAACTGAAATAAAATAGTCTATGGTTTCTCCATGATTTATAAAAAAATTAATTGATAAAATAAATTCCTTTGTTTTTGCAGGAAATCGAAGAGGAAAAGAGAGAGGCAGAAGAGGCAAAAAAGAGAGCAAAACAAAAATCCCTTCTCGGCTTCCTCCAAGGAGTGAATAGCAACGAGGAAGAGGGTTCAATCGAGTTCTCTTTCGCTGGACTCTTCAAGTGTTTGCTCTGCACACACCCCAAAGGGAACGAAGAGAAAGTACAGCTCATGCATATCGCATCGACGCTCGAGAAGTTGGAGAAAAAGTTGGATGCCGTGGAAAGGTACCTACACAATGTTAAGAAAATGTTGTGGAATATTTACCTGGTAAAAAAATCAAAAATAACGAAGTCAACACAATAAGTGAAAACTCAAATACAATTCATTTTCTGTCGCTTTGTAGCTCTTAAACGATTGACCTATTTTTTTATATCTATTTATTTTAGTACGAATTATAGCTGTATCTTTATTAGCTCATTTGATGTAATTCACTGCAACAGGGGCCTAATTCTGTTAAACTAATCGCTTTTCTATGACATTGGTATCGTCACAAAAGGTTTCGCGATATTATTATATTTTAGTATTTAATCTTAAATGAAAAGAATCTACAGATTCGTGTCAATTTTGAACTATTTTATCAATCTCTCTGTGCAAATAGCGCAGCACCACGAGTTGCGTCTGGAGTTTTTCTAATCTTAGAATTCTATGTGACCTACCTACCATTGTTACAGTGACGAGATTTGCTAGTAAAATTGGGCTCCAGATCTAGACAATATATGACGGACAATCTGTAACAAAAATGTGAAGTTAAAATAAGCTATGTATTTGATAATTGTAAAATTTACTTGTTTCATAAGAGAATGCTTAAATTCCAGATCAGTAGACCCTCACGGTCTGAACCGAGGAAGAAAGCTATCCGTAGGCCACCGCGGGAGCACCAGCGGCGACCGCGAGCTAGACGCGCTGGCCGAGGGCCCGGAGGACGATGATGACTCCAACTCCGAGACTGATACCATGTCTACTTCCCCGAGGGTACGTAGAGTCAGTTGTTTGGAAGCTGTTAGACGCGCTGGTGACGGTTTGATTCCTACCTCGGGAATCAAACATGTTTGTACGGTCTGCAGATATTTAATCAGGGTTTTTCCTATGTATAGTAAAAAATGTCTAAGTAGTATCACTCAAACATAACACCAGAAAAAATTATGTTCTCTTACCACAAGCTCTGCATAGCTTGAGCTAGATGATTTTGTAAATTGTCTAGCATTAATTAGTTATTTATAATGTTTCCAGGAAAGACGTGACGATCTCATAAACCCATACTGGATTGAGGATGCTGATCTAAAGAAAGGAGAAGTAGACTTCTTGAGTCCAGCTGAAATTACTTTCTGGAAGGATTTGCTGGAGAAATATTTGTTCCCCATTGATGAAAACAAAGAGGAAAAGGTAAGCAAGACACAACACTCAAATACGAATATTTTTATGACCAGAATGTGCCAAAAAATGTATGAGTACTCGCTTCTGCTAGTTATGAAAATGAAAGCCACGATTTGCTATTTAGATTAATATCTAATATCCATTTTCTTTCAGGATTCCTCTCTAATTTGTTTTCTGACTTATATTTGATGAAAATCTTCCCCCAATTTTAGGCACGTATTTCCAGGGATCTAAGAGAATTGAGAGACTCATCGGTCTTCTCATTCTTTATGATCAATGCACTGTTTGTACTGATTGTGTTCTTGATGCAACTGAACAAAGACGCCCTCCACTTTAAATGGCCGTTCGGAATCAAAACTAACATTACGTACGATGAGGTTACGCAAGAGGTAATGTCCACAAGCTCACCAGCGCTCGGCATTCAAAGATGACTCGGGAAGGACCATCTTACCAACTCTCTGACATTCCACCCACTCCCAGTCACCCTTGAAAGTTGATGCAATTATTATATCCTTGCTTTTGTTACATTTTACAGGCCAGAATCAAAGAAGATCTAAAAGAACTTCGAAATAAATCAGTTTTCGCATTCGTTATGTTCAATGCTTTATTTATATTGATAGTATTTTTATTGCAACTCAACAAAGATCAACTCCACGTGGATTGGCCTTTGGGGATAAAGACGAACATTACGTTCATCGAGGAGACTGGCGAGGTACAGCCGTTTGACCCACACACTGTGTCTTCACTTCACCCGTTAACGTACTTCCTCTAATCGGACTGTCGGTTTGGCACCACGCATGGAGACCTGAGACACGACGACTAAACATCTCTGGCGTTACTGGGTTCACTCTCTAATATACCCGACCTTTAAGATCCCTCGATCCCTTAAGAACCTTTAGATGGAATAGAGAAATCAGCAGACACAAATCCTTTAGCAAAAACACCGTGTGTCGAGGAAAAATATGATAATACCAAACTCTGTTACCTACCCCAGAAGGCCAAGCACAGGGACTGTTGTCTATGGTAGAATAGACGAAAAAAATTGAATTTTGTATAAAACAAATAAAAATCGACTTTAAAGATTATTATGAAGGTGAAATGAATAACTGGTCACCTGGACCATCTCGGGATTCTCTAAATTATAAAAAAACATAATTAAAGATAACTCTTAAACTACTGGTCATATCTTCATCAAATTTAAATGACGACATTATTATATTGACGACACGAGAAGAGTATAATCGAAATCAATCCAGCTATTGAGGTCCAACTTTTTGATGTTAGTTGAACATAGTGTTTTACATTGCGTAAATTATTGAAGTTAGACGAAGTAATATTAAATGGTTTAAGCATTCGATGACGTTGTGACGTAACTATTCATCATAGACAACCAACTCTGTGCTTGGCCTACTGCAACCAGCACTTTTCCAACGCAATACACTGAGGACTATCCTGTTATTAAGGTGGTGGAGTTTCTATTAAACACGGTATAGGGTCACTGGTTCCTATGTTTACATCACACACCCTTAAATGCGGTGACTTGTTTAACATTGAATGATACCTACTCATTGCACTGGAGATATATGTGCAGTTACTACAATATTTTTGTGTATTTGTCTACATGTTATCATTGTCTGTCAAGTAATACTTTAAACTTATGTACTGCAGGAAAATCTGGAATCGTTTCATTCATATGTGTACTTGAAATAACTTTCAATTAATTGGC
Source organism: Eupithecia centaureata (assembly GCA_944547425.1). Lineage (NCBI taxonomy): Eukaryota > Metazoa > Arthropoda > Insecta > Lepidoptera > Geometridae > Eupithecia > Eupithecia centaureata. Next base: position 5,997,743 of record OX155694.1, read on the forward strand.
TAATTCAAATCAGTGTCCATATTCCGAGTAACATAAATAAATAATGCTAGAAAATCCATACAGCATCATCAGGCTCAAGCTAAGTACAGCTTGTGTTATGGGCACTAGATTACTGATACATGTACCTTACGTATATACATTGATAGATATGTCTTAGGTACATAGAAACCAACCAGAACACCTCGAACAAATATCTGCAGATCCGTATGGGTCGTGATGATGTAATAATATTTGATAGACACTCTGTTTGTATTAGAAATGCTAATATTGTACCTATCCTAAAAACAAAACGGAACGTTGGCACTGATTTATCAAAATTGCACCAACTGTTAACATTTCAATTCTATTAATAAATCGTAATAGAGTGAATTCACGTCGGTCTACACCCTTTAATCTTTGATGTGGGTTTTCAGGTATTGATCTCAAAAGAATATCTTCAATTGGAACCGATCGGTCTAGTCTTTGTGTTCTTCTTTGCCTTGATTCTGGTGATCCAGTTCACTGCTATGTTGTTCCATCGATTCGGAACTCTAGCTCATATATTATCGTCCACGGAACTCAACTGGTTCTGCAATAAGAAGGTAAGAAAAGGCACAAAATGCCGAGACTTTGTAGCAATTGCCAAAGGCGATAAAATCAAACTGGCAATAAACAAAATGCTGATTATTTAACTTGTATTTTAGGCGGACGATCTCTCACAAGATGAGATATTGGATAAAAATGCAATAGCTATAGTAAAGAATTTACAAAAGCTGAATGGTCTGGACGATGATTACGAAAATGATTCGGGATCTGGACCTCACAACGTGGGCAGGAGAAAAACCATTCACAACTTAGAAAAGGCCAGACAGAAGAAGAGAAACATTGGCACCCTCGATGTGGCGTTCAAGAAACGCTTCTTCAACATGAATGCAAATGATGGACCAGGTACAAATAATTTTAATTTATCATCCAACAATCAATACCAGTTGGAAGCGTCCCCGAGACGCTGGCTACATTAGAACGCCGTGTCATGACAATGCTGATGCTCTACGCCAGATACTCACCAGCTCTCGGGCAGCATCTGTGATCTATCAACTTACTCCTTATGTATAACACTGTCTATAGTATAAGTTTACTATCTGATTAGTCTGATTCAATAAGTATATATTTGTGCTGTTCATGTGAGGCTAAATATACGTATCCTTTTGTGTGGCCTTCTTAAAAGGCCTCTTCGATGTTGCGTGTTGTGCGATGTGCTCTTCGTGTGCGTAAGGCCCAAGCGGCCTTACGCATGGCCTCCAAAGACAGAAAGGTCATTATATGGCTCAAATTCATGGAAATCCGAAACATAGGTAGATACATTATTATCAATACCATTGATAATAATGATTCAAATACTTATATCCCTCATTTTGCCTCAAAATAATGGTTTGTTTTATTGTTATAAAGGAAAGTTAAACCAAAATAATTAAATTTTCAGGCACACCAGTACTCAACAGAAAGATGACCCTACGGCGGGAAACGCTGAAAGCTTTAGAAACAAGACGAAACTCCGTGATGGCTGAGCGACGGAAATCTCAAATGCAAACATTAGGCGCCAACAATGAATACGGTGTTACAGGAATCGTAAGAGAAACTTGAATAAAGTCATTTTAATGTCTGGTTTTGAGACACTAACTATAATTTAAACAGCACTGTATAAATTGCGGGAAAATATATCAATAATTTAATTAGCTATGGATTTCCAATAAGTACGTCCCACTCGTAATGCCGTACGAAACTGAGACGTGTACATACACCCATGGTAGGGCTGGTGCACGAGTTCATAACCGCTTAGCGAGCTATGGGAAGAGCTATGCTGGGAGTTTCTTTGAAGCATAGGATTTGTAAGGAATACCATTCGACAGAGAACTAAAGTTACTGACGTAGCTTTAAGAATTAGTAGGCTGAAGTGGCAGTGGGCCGGCCAAATCTCGCGAAGAACCAACAACTGCTGGGGAAAACGTGTTCTTCCGCGACTTGGCAATCTTAGTGTAGGATGACCTCGAGCCAAGTGGAATGTCGATCTGCGCAATACTTCAAGCAGATTCTAGACGCGGTAACCTAAAGACAGAGCGCTATGGCGCTCATTACGAGAGGCCTATGTACAGCAGTACATCCATTCATCATCATCAACCTATAACCTATCCAGGTTATAGGTTGATGATGATGAATGGATTTCCACATAGTAAAGTTTGAAGCTATTTATTAATAAGTTTTATAAAGCACTGGTTTATTTTTCAGCTAAACAACAATCTCGGAGTTCCTAGGCATAGAACTTCAACCGCAAACATATCAGTGAAAGACGTATTTTCTGAGCCGAACGGTGGGCAAGTTAACAGAGCGTACGAGGCGGCTCTCGGCGAAGAAGAAGACAGCAACTCCATAAGACTACAGACAAGACAGAACACAGTCTCCTTCCAAAACAGATTCTGATCTAAAATAGTCCTAAGAGTTGCCAAAATTGAATTTAGTAGCAGCTAGGAAGTGTATAAAATAGGTTAGGTTATTTAAATAGAAACAACTAGTGTTATTCATGAGAATTTTGGAATGGACGTTATTAGAAATTAGAAAATGTCTTTAGTGGTGTTTGGATATTGGCCCCAAAGCTCAGTCACAGTAAAGATGGAATATTTTACCTAATCCTGCCAGACACACAAATACTACTAGATTCATGATAATTTCTATAAGTCTGATTCCTTATTGAGATTAAACATTGCTTGTGTGATACTCTTAAAGAATTTGAGACATTGTATGATTTGTATGTAGAGTACTATCTTGGATGTATCTGTAAACAGCTTTATTGTAAGACTTAAAAGTAATTTTTACACTGCCACTTAATGTTTACCAATAAGTACCTTTATATTTCATGACTATGGTATTATTTACCAATAAATAAACTTTTATAATGATTATTTAATTGTTGTTTTATATGTTCACCAATGCTAGGATTTACCCAAATAACAAACTATCAAAAATAACCATAACTATTCTTGCTGGCCTAATAGTAACAGATCATCATCAGAAATAAGGATTATAAGATTAAAAAACGTATTATGTGAAGTTCAGCAATAAGGGCTTATTTTATTAAATTTATTTATCCTATAACACATTGATACATTTTTATTCAATGAACAATAGTGTTAAATTATCAGAAATTTAAAGGAGGAATTTAGATTGTAGTAGAAAGGTAGTTTCCATCCTAGTTCTTATACCTGTTAAAAATCTAAATCACTTACTTAATTTTCTAAGAAGGTCACAAACTCTGTGAGTTTGAAGAGCTGGTCTTCACTAGAAGTATGGAGCGGTGCCGGCACTACAGGTGGTGTGGGGTTCACAAACAGATTGTCCTCACTGATTTTCCACTTTCGGTCTCTGAAGACTTGAAGACAGGCTTCCCTACTCAGGCCAGTCATGGTGACAACTGAGTCAATGGAGATATTCCTGTATGAATTGCCTATCATTTTCATTATTCGCTCCCTGATTTCTTCTGTAAAGAATTTAAAATTGTATTAAAAATGGAATTGAAATGCTCTTGAAAATGTTTTTCTGAAGTACAACTTCTGAGGTGAAGTTTGGTAATAAGCAATGCATATCACAAATTAAACTACCTTGGTTCCACTGCAAATTTATGTCTTAAATATGACGCAAAACAAAAAGTAAATTTATAGAAATACTAAGAATTGCTTGCTGGAGTGTTTACACCGTGATATACAAAAGTGTGTGTGTATACATTTTTCTTACCTTCCAATGCTCTAATGATAGGTGCTACAGGCTCTACCCAGTTGTAGTCCGCTAAGGCCTGATAGGTTCCGGCAAGATCTTTTTTCCACAGTTTCTGGCCAACAGCCCAAATTGCAGTTATATCTGGATTGCTGCTGATTATATTTTGAGGTATTCTCTTCCACAGGAACTTGGCATTACATCTGAAATGAGCATCAATTTAGATGGCCTCCAAAAAGGGAAGGTACTCTCTTTGACACTTGTATTTTCTGAGCCATAGGAATAAATATTTTTATAGGTATGTATTACTTGCTACAAGGGAAATGAAATCTATGAATATGCTTTTATGGACACTCAAGTTTAGTTACCTACGTATTCCGTTGTTGATGAAAGATCAAAATATTGTGGTCATTGTAGTTGTAACTTTATTGGTTATACTTACAAGTCATTTTGATATAAATAAATTGCTAGCAATTGAGCATACGTCGCTGGCGATGCTATTCCAGTTGGAGACTGAAAAAGGAAAGAAAAACCTTTGAAAATTGTTATAAAATATAAATGGAAAAATAGCACTGGAACGGAAGAAGATGGTAGGGAAATGAAGATTACCTCTAATTCTTGTTTTTCTAAATCTGCACACATTTTGTCGAAATTTGTAAGCATTTTATACTCGCAATGATAATAATTTGCTACGACAAAAATTCCAATATTTTTAGGACCAACCAAATAAACTTTTCGAATCACAAAACAATGGATCAAATTCAACTTCTTGATTATGGCTATACGTCTGGTTTGACAGAGACATCAATTACAAGATGTCACTGACAAATACAATTGACAGCATCCAATAATACAAATAGACAATTTATGGTATTATTATTTATTACTTTTAGACGCTGTGGACTCGCAATGGCGCGATATTCAAAATTCTTTATTTTTTCAAAGATTTCCAATTACAAGCAAATGTATACCTATCTTTTAAAACGTTTATGGGCATATTTTTTTTTTGTTGTCTTATGCGTTTATCCAATGTCCTCCAAACCTTTATTGCGTTTTTGAAAAATATAAATGTTTCCTACCCAAACTTAAATTTTAATGTGAAATTATACATTATAGGCCTCGAGAATATGTTAAAATATCATTCAATCATCAAAGATTTGCTTTTAAAAATTAACTTTGTTTTTTGCAAAACATGAATTTTCCTATGTCCTTCTCAAAAATCAAAATTTTAAAGTCGTTTTTTTTTGTATTTTCCAGTGCAAAGATATAATGTGTAGGGCTTACAGCTTTTGGAAATTGTTTTTAAAAGGTTTATTGTGTTAAAAATATTATATTATCTACTAGAAATTGAGATACATAGAATTTAACGTGTGGACTAAAAATGAACCTCAGTGGAAAATCCTATTGAGTTACGAACTATTTCTTAATTTTCTACCAAAATTACTACTCAATGATATTTGTTTATTGAACTAACAACACTGAACAGACGAAATACGTCATCCGTTTTGATTTTTTTTGATCCTGTTTGAAACAGTAAGCCGTGGCAGGTGACGGATCTCCGAGTGACTTTTTTGTATTCCATTGAGTGACGGAGTTTTTAGTGATAAGTAGCTTGTTTTACGTAGCAATTTAAAATTATTTAGTTTCCTATATAATCACTTCAACTAAAATGAATTAAAACAATAGGAAAAGAATCGTCTAACCTATTTTGTTTTTCATTTTAATTTTGAATCAGCAGAACCGTTACGTTCCGTTGAGAAATTTCGTAACTCAACGGAAGAAATTGTAACTCAATGTAATTATTTTATACACACAACAATTATTTTATACAAGTATAAATGGTAATTTATACCATTTATACTTGTGATTTTATTCTGTTTACCATAGTAACCTATAATAACGGTTTTATGTTAAGCAGTGGTAACAATAAAATTAAATTCAAGAAAATAACCTATTAAAGTTGACTGAAATATTACCAATTACAGGCAAATAATATTATTTTGATATTTTCATGCAACTTTCATAGAAAATAGGATAAAAAGAAAAAAGATGAAAAAAATCATATGTGTACCTACGTAGATAGTCTATAATTTATTATTATGTGTAGCGGTGTGTCTTACTGTTTTTTAAAGGTATTATAATTTTTCGAAAATGTTTTTTTTATTACCCGATTAAAGTACTTAGGTACTTACCGTTATTTTGATGTAGGAATGAACTAAATGGCAGTGACACCAGCCGAACGTATGAAAAGATATAGAGAAAAGTTGAAACAATATCCAGAAAAAAATGATAAAATTAAAAAAAGTACTCAGGTAGGTACACAGAATACGACAAGAACTAAAAAAAATTTAAGATTTAACAGAGAATAAAAAAAAAAACAGCGTAAAATATGGGAACCAAATACTTACTAACCAAATTCCTATAATTCGTTTTAATCTAAATTGTACCTATTACATATTATTTTATTGGACTGAAGTTATTTTTGTATTAAAAGTATTCGAGGGTGAACACAGCTTTACTTTTTTGTTACGTTCCACTGAGAAATTGTCCCTCAATTTTTTTTCAGTATTATTTAAAAATATAGTTTATTTACTTCAAAATGTTTATTCTATCGTCATTAGTTTGTTACAAAATATGTTTTTTGATAGCTAGCAAGTCCCTTGCAACACGTTTTTTTAAACTTATTGTTTAATAAATATGTAAAGAGATGTAAAGATTGCGAATCAATCAGTAAAGTAACTCAATGGAATAACTATTGTGAATATTACACCACAACTCTGATTTTTGTAATAGTTTTTGTGATAATTTGATAAAGAGCCTCATTTCTTTATTAAATTAAAAAAAAAGATAGTTATTGGCGTTTTATTTTAATGTTTTATATACAATCTCTTTTGTTTCTCAATGGAACAATTTTTTCTGACTCGAGCTAGTTAAAGCTAAATATTTATAGATTTTATGTATTGTTCTAAGAACTTCTATATTAATTAGGTGAGTTAGACATTTATCTTCTGACTAAGGGTATTATAATAATAAAATGATCACTTTATTTTTCGTATCGCTAAAAAAATAGTCAGACAACAAAAAAAAAATCTGCCCTTATTCAAAAGTTTTATAGAAGTTGCAAGATGAAAATTTTGGCAAATCAAAGGACTGCGTTCTGGGTGAATTAAAACCAGCCGGGAAAGAGAAAAGGTTTATCGACCGTCATCGTTTTATTTGAACGCCTATAAAGGCACCAAGAAGTACCTACCAACCTAAATCTTGTATCAAAATAAGTTGCATTTTAGTATTTTTATATCTACTTAGGTCTTCCAGGATTTAAAACACTCAGGTAAGTATGTAAGTACCTGGGTAGGCACAACACAAATAAGTCCAACATGAAAATTATGAAAAAGGATATTTTATTCATCGGAAAGGCCTACGGATTCGACATCGGAAACTTTTGACGATGAACGCTATGTTAAAAAATTGGATTCGAAAACTTTTACCATTTGAATTTGGATCCTTAGTTCCTTATGGAGGCCATACACGCTACGGTCTACCGGAGAGGTAATCTGTGCAGGTATGCCTGCGCAGGTCAACCGAACAATGGTAGCGTGTATGGGGACGTTCCGGTATATCGGAGCGGTCTTCAGTTCTCTTTGCGATGGCACAGGTACTCCGTACGGTGTCACTCGAAAGAATCGATTTTCGATCTTTCTTTTCGAGCGTTATAAAAATCTGACGGAAATGGAATCGAATTCGAATTTGACGTTTCCGTTACGGAAACGAATCGAATGAATTGAAATACCCTTACAGGAAGAAGGTATTGGCTTCAAGTCCATTAAAGTTACACAATAAAGTTGCCGCCATCTGATTAGGTATTTAGAAGGCACTTATTTCACAGAAGGTGTTACGATTAAGGAGCGTTTCGTCACTTTCACTATTGTTGAATTGTCCAATGGAACTCGTCACGGTCTGACAGTAACCAATGGCTCGGCGCAGCCCCGCCTCGAGGCTGAGGCGTGAGCGCAACTAACTTTTGTCAACTGCAACCTCCTTGTATTTGATATGGTACGTACTAACTTCTTGTTGTTCCTTGATTAATTCTACCAAGCCATGCCCTATTCGTCAGGCATAGATAACGCTCTTCTAGCGAAGAACGCCAGAGAAAAAAATAACAGGAGCGACATCAAATTTGAATTGTGAACTGAAAATAATTTTATATACTTACCTACAATTTTATACCTTAAAGGGATTACACTACACGGTATTCAGGGCCCGGTAGTTAGGGCGATTAGGGAGCAAGGTTTGCCAGGTTCATCCCTTAGGGACCCTAAATCTTATTATACCTCCCTCAGTTAGGGTTAGGTTCCTAACGTGTAGTGTAATACCCCATTTACTTATGTGCATTTTCGTCTTATTGCAATACGTCTATCTCCTACATTTGAATTGGGTATTTATCATTCACTTTAGAGTTAGAGAGGAGTCTCTATCTAAACACAATTTGGCATTTATCGATTTATAATGTTCCCTGGTATCTCAGTAGATTAGCTTGGCATTTGCTTCGTACATTACCCTAACCACAGGGTTAGCTTCAAGAGGGCATCCTGAACACGTTTACTCACTTGATTTGATATCCTATAAATTAATAGTTTATTAAGTGCATGTTCATGTTGTGTCTAACGATTTACTTTACAAAGATTGTAGGTAAGCAAATACGTAGCTGATATGATAGAGGGTGTGCCTAGCCTTTTACGGTGGTGTACCGATAGGTACCTATGGTCTTTGCTTTTCTTTGTTGAAGAATAAAATCTTTTCTACGAAAAAAGTTTGTTGGTTCTTAGTATCTCATAAGTCTACTTACCTATCAGTAGCGGCTGTATAGGATAAAAAAACGCTGAAAGAAATATATCTACGTCGTTGCCGAATCGTAGAATCAGCCGGGTTTTAGAATGGCAAGGCGGATCACAAAACGAACGCTGATTTGTTAGGAAAATCATCCGTCCATCATTTCTTTCGACGAAATTAAGACAATTAACCATTTTGTCGGCATAGGATCTGAATGAAATTTTGTAATTCACACAAAGCCATTCAGAAATCAGAAATCAATATCTTTATTTCTTTAGGCTTACAAAATAAGCACTTAGACAAGTCAAGTTTAATACCTACTATACCCAACTAGCACGTTGGCGTTAAAATAACCTGTATATTATACTTATATCGGTTCCAATCGCGTATCTTAGTGTTAAAAATACCTGTAACAATGGAGTTAGAGCATGCTCTAACTCACATATAACCACGAAAGAGGCCCACGATTTTGCAGGTAAAGGTGTTATAAAGCCTGTAGAGCAGTGGTATAAGGGTGTTAAGTACCCTGCACAAGAGTGTTTATTCATTCTCAGCTAATACCTTAACCGGTATAACTGTCTTGTAGATGAGTTGGTTAACACTATAGGTTATAGAAATACTTCAGTTAAGAATGTAATATCTCTTAACATCTTACAAGACCTATTTAAAAGAGTTGTCTGACACTAAACTACGTAGAAGTTATCTATAATAATCTCATGCGTATAAGGTATTCTGTATCTAACGACGGAAAGTCTATGAACTTTGTTACTTAATAAAATAATGTGACTATCAGTGAATGGCGTGAAAGAATTGTCAGAGGAGAATATACAAATACTAAAGAGTTAAAATTTTCATTGTGAAGTGAAAATAATCTGCCGTGGTGATTTTACTGTAAATGTATACCATGTTTCTCATCTCAATTTTAACGCGCCCTGGATTTAATAAAGATTTTAAATAAAACTTATGAAGAATAATAAAGAAATTTCAAATTTTCATTCTTTTATTTTTTTCCTTATTAGCCAGTAGCATGTTAAGTTAAGTAGTTTCAGTAGAATGACAGAAGTTACATAAATAATGAAGTATTTTGTTGTCAAATATTGAATAACCTATACAGGGTGTTAGTGTGAACAGCGTTATCCTTGAAACCAGAGGTTCAGTATCATGAGTAGAGTCCAAAACCTATGAGATAAGGTTAATGCTTGGTTTAGTTTCGCAGTATTTTGATATTTTATGTCATAGATATTGTACGCGATATTATGGTCACCCTAGAACCAGGCAAGTTTCCAGGTTTGTTTCTAGGCAAGATAAACTGTTTTAAAACAAGTCTAAATTCACAGAATAATCAAAAAATTCAATAGACCAAAGTACCTTGGTAGGCAGGTATTTTTGTCGTACTTAACCCTAGGCCAGTTCTTATTCTATTCATAAATGTTCGTCCCTCAGACGAATGAAACGTCATTGCGAGTAAAATACACTTGCGATGTATTTGGTTGTATGACTTATGAAGGTGCTTAAAAGGTGTATTTGATTCGATTTACAACTTTGAATCATTTTTACGTTTTGCGCGGTCTGTGAGACGAATGTTATTGAATCTAGGGTTAAAGTTTATCATCAATCAATTTTATCTACTATTCAATCTAAATTTCAGTTCTTTGTACAGTGAATGAAATTGACTTACCAAAATAACACTTCACCATCACGCAACCTCCGCACGTTTTCTCATTCGTAGATTAGGTATTATTACTCACTCGAGAAAACACAAATTAGTACCTAATTTGTCAGCTTATTAAACACCTTACGAACACTTGCATTTTGCATGACTGGGCATGGTGAACTGGCCATATGTACGTACGTACGTAGCCTTTGTGTCTTTGGGATAGTTTCCTAGCTTAGCACACGTTATCCTGGGATGGAAACAGCTGAGCTCTGCGTACATCGTACGAGCCAAGTTCACCAGAGCGATGGCATAAGGCCGCACCATTTCAATCCACTTTTATTTTCATTTTTGTAAGACTTCGTCACTCGTTCGTACTTAAAACAATTGACGCGCGAAAATCTGTGTCAACGACGCGACGACGTGCTCTCCGTAAGCGTGGCGGTCTGTCACTGAGGAGCGATGGGACGGCGCCTGCGCGAGCAGGCGGGCGGTGGCGCGTGCGGCGCGGTGAGGTGCGTGCGGGGCGCGGCAATGAACACTAGCATGGCGGCTCGTTTGATCAAAACAGGTCGACACCTGCGCGGCCCCGCCAATGTACTCGTGTTGTAGTTTTACCACTTAGAAGGTGTATCGAATATTCTTGTTTCAAAAATAAATTAAAAATAGAATAACTATTTTTCATCGGTTTTGGACTCTACTCATGATGCTGAACCTCTGGTTTCAAGGATAACGCTGTTTACACTAACACCCTGTATAATATATATAGGTTAATTGACCAAAACAATGGCGAACTATTATTAAAGCTTTATGTCTTGTTTGAGTGTTTTATTACGCATTTCGATATACAACATCTTTAGTCAAGAATGTTGTCAGTCTTTAGTACTCTTTACAGTGTATTAATAGTCTTAAGTAACTACAATTACTATAGCCAAGACAATACTACCGGCTAAGCATAAAATGAACTGCATAAATGAGTTGCTGAGAACTTTTAATTTTATACTCTTGACAAACTCTGTTTTAAAAGTAATGCCTGCACCTTATAATCAATATAACACCAAAATACTTATAAGGCACTTTACGGAAAAAACTAAACAACAATAAGTGTTAACGAGAGTCAGCAAGCACCGTTGTATAGATTTGGGTGTTACAAAAAGGTTAAACCTATAACATCTTAAGTATACTTGTTGCAGTTAGCACTATTGTAACTCTAAAAGTTGTTTAACGTCGTTCAGTATAACACTACTAACACTTTTCGAGCCCAATTTATATTTTAACTATCTTATATAGTTTATAGTTACAACTGAGATCATTATTACTCCGTTAAACAGTTAAAAGTAATAATAATACCTGTAACTGACACCAAAATGTTAGTTGGGTAGGTACATAATTATCAAAATTATGAAATATAGTGTTAGTTGATTTTCAGTTCGCCTCACTTTTTTGTTCACTAGTGGAAGAGGCAAACGGACTGATTTACGATCCGCTGGCGACATTCAGGCACACTGCTTATAAATAAGACTACTTACTTAAGTACGAGAGTGAAATCTTTTTCGTTTGCTAGGTACTACGAAACTTTTTCTTAAACAGCCTTATAGAGCGAGCACCCCAGTTATAAAAAGGACCATGGTTCTATTACCTACGTTCGCCTGGGCCTCGTGACTAGGGCGTGCAAAACCGGAAGGTCATCAAAACCGGTTTTGATTTTCGGTTTTGAGGGCCCAAAACCGAAAACCGGTTTTAGCCCCGGTTTTTTCAAAAAAACAGCGTTGCTTGAGATGAGAGGTTAAAATGTCAAGCAGGATTGGTCGATTCTATCTACGCCAGCTTCTGATTGGTAAATTTCGACAAAGCGAGACCATCACCCACCGGGCAGATAAGTTTGTGGCACCTTTATGTAAAAGATGTATACGTATTTTACTAAGAGTACTTACCTAAGACTAAGGGTCTATTCTTTTAGTAAACCTTCCATGAGGTGAAGCACTTCTGGGAACCATGGATTTATTACGTGAAAATGCCGCACCTATAAGCTGTTCTCACGAGTGGTCATGAATCGTCTCGCCAGGAGACTTGACTAGTTACAGCCACCAGAACAGGCCGGGTTCCGCGGAGGATATGGCACCATAAACCACATTCACACAACGAGGCAGATTATACAGAAGTCCGAAGAGTATATCAGCCCCTGTGTCTCGCTTTTGTGGACTATGATAAAGCCTTTGACTCCGTCGAAACTTGGCGTATTCTGGAATCCTTGCAGCGATTCCAAGTAGACTATCGTTATATCGAAGTGCTGAGATGTCTCTACTAAGGTACTACTATGATTATCCAAGTACAGGTCCAGCAGTCTAAACCCATCCAATTGCGCCGAGGAGTGAGACAGGGGGATTTCATATCCTCGAAACTGTTCACAAGCGCATTGGAAGATATGTTTACTGGAAAGGTAAGGGCATTAACATAAACGGCGATTACATCTCACACCTGCTATTCGGTAATGACATAGTCGTAATGGTGGAGTCGCTAGAGGAGCTGACCCACATGCTGGACGGCCTAGCCTCAGCCTCGCGACGGATCGGTCTTGGCATGAATTTGGACAAAAACAAAGTTATGGTCAATGGCTACATTGTTCCAGGACCCATTGTCGTAGATGGCCACCTTCTTGAAATAATTTTCGAGTATGCTTACCTGGGGCAGATTGTGCAGTTGGGTAAAAACAATTTTTAGAAGGAGGCCAAGAGGATGATCCAGCTGGGCTGGACAGCATTTGGGAAACTATGTTGCGTCTTCTTATCATCCATACCGCAATGTTTGAAAACGAAAGTTTTCAATCAGTGCGTCCTAACCATAATGGCCTACGGAGCTGAGACGTGGACACTCACGGAAGAACTGGTCCACCAGTTTTAAGTCACTCAGCAAGCTATGAAAATAGCTATGTGCAGATTTTTCTGAAGGACAGGATTTTTAACAAATACATCCGACAGAGAACCTAAGTTCCAAGCTCAAAGCATTAGCAAGCTGAAGTGGAAATGGGCCGGCCAAATCTCTCAAACAACCGACAACCGTTGGGGTAAACATGTTCTTGAGTAGAGACCGTGACTCAGCAAACGTAGTTTAGGACTTCTTCCAATCAGGTTGGATGACGATCTGTGAAACACTTCTGGCTGATGCTGGATGCGGCAAGCTGAAGACAGACAGGGCGCTATGGCGCTCATTGGGGAAAGGCTATGTTGATGATGTATGCTGTATAGATTTTATTTAGACCTGTGTCGATGGCGGTTGATTTGGTCACGGGGACTCGATCGTGACCCGTATTTGTAAACAAAAACCAACTTTATTTCGTACATGTTAAGTTATAAACAATTAAATTTAAGTTTTGATAGAAATTCGTCCGATCTTTGATATCACGTAACTAAGCTTAATCTCTTTCTTTTGCACGGATTTTCGCGACGTTTGTCACTTCACACGTACTTAATGCGAGTTGTGGGTCACGTGTTGCGGGTCTCAATTCATGCACTTTATTTAGTAAGATAGTTTAGATCGTGCAGATTGAACGATAGACTCAGTCAACCAGTGGGTCGCGATCGAACAGGTCACGAAATATGAGCGATCAATACAGGTCTAATTTGATTTTCTACATAAAAAACAATATTTCTGAGGTTATTCTTTAAAAATTTGAATATTCCTAACCTGACGTTAGGAATTATAAACCCTGTATATTTATGGAATAAAACAACGACATATTTCTTGAGTGCTTTCGAAAAACGTGGATTTAAATCAAATTTAATTCATTTACGGGAAAACCGGAGCTAACACCGGTTTTGTCGCTCAAAACCGGTTTTGAAAAATTGGCATTTTTTGGCCGGTTTTCCGGTTTTCACCAAAACCGAAAACCGGTTTTGCACGCCCTACTCGTGACCCCGCCTGCGGTTACTAAGACGAGAGGTCACAGAGACCCATCCGACAGTGCTTCAGTACTGTGTAGAATCGTTAATTGCATTCAATCTCTCGCTATGCCTGCCTACGACCATTGCAGTTTACTTGTTCATACAACTTTTCACTTTTAACTTACCTTTTAGCTTCCAGATCGTTCTTTACATTGGTAAGTATGAGGAAGTAAAGTACCTAGGTACCTACCAATGTGTATAAAAGGCTTCGGACTGAAATATCATCACAGAGCCAAACCATTGAAGCTAGAAAGCTGAAATTGGGAAGTAGTTTTCTTTTCTGGCAAACCACCCACTGAAGCAGGGTTTTTAAAATTCAACCCCTAGAGGGGAGGAAAGAAAAAGTAACACGAAAACGGGATGAAAACGTTTTCGTGATACTTTTTAATGCATTGTGTGATTTTATTGAAACTTTTCAGAATGAATACCTATTTCAGAAATATAAAAAAATCCAAAAAAAAAATATTATTCTACGCGGACGAAGCTGCGGTGTACTTTGAATTACAGATAAGTTTAACAGGTAGGCAGGTACGAAACAAGCTACCTATGTACGAATTTGTTTTGTTCATCGATGTCATTATTTGTAGGTATGCTTTTTCTATTCTTGCCATTTAATCGTACAAAATGATACTTAAGTATTTCACTAGATATATAGCTAATGACCAAGTCACGCAAAATATATTGCAACGAAATTTGATGTTTCCACAAACTGCTGCAATTACATTCCTTGTGTAATTTACCCAAAAAGTGAAACGAGGTCAGAATTCTTCAAAAATACTAAAATAACAAAGACTTAACGCATCCAGAGGTAATGGCCATTAATTAATACAATTAGCTCTCGGCAAATTGCACGTAAAGACTGAAATAATGAGCGTAAATTGAGGCAACTTTACACTTCTGATTTATTGTCCTGCACTTGCACGAATTCGTTGAAAGAGAAAACTGACCGTTCAGACTGATATTACGAGCAGTATATAAAATTGATAATGAATATTTATAAAAACTTAATCACAGTTCAGCGTTATTTCATAAGGGTCAGGAGGAGAAACCATTAATCAGAACATTTCCACTTAATCATGCAAATGCGCTGATTTCTCTGAAAGTTATGTTTCATTTAGCTTTACTCCAAGAGCGATTCGTTGAATTTGTATCATTATTGAATAACTTGGCACCGGGTTAAACGCAGAGATTACAGGTGGAACCAATCAAAGCTTACATCATTTCAATTTGGCAGGATTTGCAATTCAGATAATGGAGTCAGTGCATGTGCCGTGAGCTACAAGTGGAGCCTAAACTTTTCTACAGAGTTCGAATAAAGGAGGAGTTTCTTATACTCGTATTATTTACTAGCGAACCACCCCGGTTTTGCACGGTTTTATTATATGTTTAAACCTTCCTCTTGAATCACTCTATCTAATAAAAAAAACCGCATCAAAATCCGTTGCGTAATTTTAAAGATTTAAGCATACATAGGGACAGAAAAAGCGACTTTATTTTATACTAGGTAGTGATTATATTATTATTTTTATTTCATTTAGTACCCACAACACAAGCTATGCTTAGCTTGGGGATGCTGTGTGGATTGTCCAGCATTATTTATTTATTTAATACGTAGTGTATGCCAGTGTCTTGGCTTTCAACTGGTATTGATATGGATAAATTGAGTTACCTTTAGACATTTTACAACCGTCTGCAGTTAGCTCTGTGGTTTCAATTGTATAAACTAGTTTGAATTTTCTATTTCTTTAATTTTAGTAATTTTCATTGTTAATAATCATGTGTAGTAAATTGTGTAATGTATTGTCATCATTAATACCCATAATACAAGCTCTGCTTAGCTTGGGGCTAGATATTGCTGTGTGGATTGTCCAGCATTTTTAATAGTATTTTTATTTGTTTATACTATACCCACATTCACGGTAGAGCGCGTTGAAGTCTTTAATAGGAGAAAAAATTTCAACTCGCCTACTAACGGTGTCCATTATTTTAGGTCTTTGTCAGTGCGTATTATCTATAATATAAAAATGAATCGCAAAATGTGTTGGTAAGCGCATAACTCAACAACGCCTGGACCAATTTGGCCAAATCTTTTTTTAAAATGTTCGTTGAAGTTCAAGGATGGTTTTTACGGCGAGAAAAATTAGAATTATTGCTGGAAAAAGGTTATATTTTATCCCGAAATTCGAACGGGAACGGGAATTACCGCGGGTGAAACCGCGAGGCGCTGCTAGTAGTTAATAATTATAGTTTCTCTGTCTGTTATCGTTTATACGATGCTCATTTTGTCCAGTAGTCAACCGACTTCAAAAAAGGAGGAGGTTCTCTATTGGACTGTATCTTTTTTATGTGTGTTATGCCATTACTTTATTCTGATTTTGATGATTTAGTTTTTTTAATTGAAAGTTGATGCTTTGTGTGTGGTCCCATTTAAATATGATCAAGATTTGATTATTTTGAGTTATCCTTAACAAGTTTTGGTAAAAAGAACGAATTTGACGACCAATGTGGCGACTGCAACGCAGGAAGTTGCGGGTTCAATTCTCGTCTTGGGAAAAATGTTATTTATTTAGCAACAAGAAAAAAACATTAAAAATAAACTTTTGGATATTCCATTGACACTGACCTTTTCAGGAATAATTAGTGCAATTATTGTAAACAGCGTAAATTGTAAACTTAAATTATATAATTGAAAGGCACGTAAATCCATTTGCAACTATGTAGATCTGCAGATATGTGTACAAGTATCTACTATTAGACCCCCCATGAGCGTTGATAGATATCTATTGTTAATCCATCCAGTTATGTTGCCTAATTAAATATTCATAAGAACATAAACCTGCATCCTCGGTACTTATAAGTGCCATTGGAATTTTAAGCCATCACTTTTCATTAATTATTCATAATCGATGTTCTTATCAGGCTATTAATCGATTACATAGGTACTTAGTTGCTCTATTTTAAGTTTCTAGACATTAAAAATATTTAAATGTTGTCCGAAAATAGCTTGAAATGATAATTTTATTATCCTTATAACATGTATCAGTTGGTAACTAAAATAAAATTGTGAATGTTTATTGGTTGGTATATTTTAATCATTCTTAGTGACAAGTCATAAACGACAATGATGCCAAATTTACCACAAATTGCGTAGGTACATAATCTATGTACTATTTGGCTAAACTAGTTTCCCAGTGTGCGATAAAGAAGCAAGTAAAACCGGGGCAAAAAATAGTAAACATACCTATTGCAAGGTGTGTTTTATCTTCAACTCTTTAGTTTGCGTTTACCGAGTTTTTGTTATTAATAAATAAGTTGAGTCTCAATAAGTCCTGTCTGTGAGTTTTTTCGACCTCCGAAAATTCAAACGTAAATTAAATTTAAGATATTCTCATTAAGTCACAGTATTTTGACAGCTTTCCATGAAAATTAAAAATGAAAATCTGTGAAAAATTCACCACTTGAGACGTGTAAACTGTCTATCCCGTGTCTGATGATTTTAGCTGTTATCCATACCTGCATTCTAATATCCAGTACACGATGACCAAAAATGGCTTCCTCTTATCACTATAAAGTTGAAGTAGAGTCAAGCATAAAAACGACAATGCATAATAAGTCAAATATCTAAGATGCGTTTGAGTATTGGTAGTTACCTTCATAGTATCAGCCAGTTCTCCTATGTTGGCATTTACAAACAAACATGTAAGCAGAATCATGTTGATCTTGGTTGGTGTTCTTCTTTACTTGAATTATAGTTTTTAAGAGGATACGTCAAAAATAAAATCCGTAGTTAATTATCCGATTATATTTCAGAGAAACCCACTTTCCGGCTTATACCTAATAATAATAATTTATTATTTTATCCATACATCATTATTCCATAATATTATCTATTGTATCCATATATGTATTGTTTTATGTATTATACATATATTTTATATTGTTTCAAGTGTATACTCATACTAGTTTTAATTTTTACTTGCTTCCTTGATTGTCATTTTCTTTGTTAATACATTTTTATCCATTTAATATTTATTTATCCATTTAATATTTATTACTCCATGTGTTAGTTTAATCCGGATTAACTTATTTATTACTATTCAGCGTAGAGATTATCGCGTTGCAGCGTGCATTGGCGTCGAATTTTCAATTAGCGGGCGTAAAACTCGCCGGCAAGGACGGCACATCGTGATTGTACTTATCTATCTAAAGGCCAGTTTGTTTATGCTAAATTCAAATGTAGAGAGTTACAAGTAGTAAGTTTTACAGCATGGTGAAACACCAAGTGTTGGGGACGCTTCCGACTCGTTTTGATATGGATCAGTTGAGCTACCTATAGACTGTTTGCAAACGTCTGTAGTTAGCTTGATTTTATATTCATACTAGCAGCGCCTCGCGGTTTCACCCGCATAAATCCCATTCTCGTGAGAATTCCGGAATAAAATATAGCCTATGTGTTATTCCAGACTATAATCTATGTCTGTGCCAAATTTCATATTCATTCAGTAGTTTTTGCGTGAAAGAGTAACAAACATCCTTCCATCCATACTTCCAAACTTTCGCGCTTATAGTATTAGTAGGATGTACTAGTTTTAATTTGTTTGTATTTGTTGATTTTCATTTTCTTTGTTAATAAGTAATCAATCACTGTTTATATAAATATCCAAAATAAAGAACCATTCACTTTGACTCCAAAATTGGAAAACTTATGTTAGGTAGGTACTTACTGTGTTTGCGTAGTTGTAACAGTACCTTCATATGATAGTCTATTGTTTATGCAATATTTAAATGTAAAGAGCTACAAGTAGGAAAATACAACTTAGAGAACATTCAATTTGATTCCAAAACTGGAAAACTCACAATTTTTGTAATAAAATTGTACCTAGTTGTTACTCTACCTTCCTATTAACTTATAAATAATCTAAATTAAAGTATTTTCTATCTATCTATCTTAGTCTAAAACGGACTCGATGAGATGGTCCAATATAGCTACATTCATTAATATCTATATTTTGTAAAAGCTTCTTAAATTAGTCTTCTTATATCTCAAGGCCTGCGACATCTTGATAACCGAAAGTAATTTAGCTTACAATGTAAAATACCTGTACGTTGAGTAGATATTTTGATTTTAGTAAGTAACACTATTTTTGATATTTTAAATTCTGCCTCGACTATAATAGGTTTTACCCACGTTATTTATCTGTGAAAATAAACTGAGTAGGTACCTACTTAACTAAAGTTTCATTATTATGAACGTTGACCTAGATAACGTTACCTACGTTATCTAATATTAAAAAATGATATATCTAATGTTAAAAAATTAGAAAGTACTCCTTTTTTGAAATTAGTTGAAAAATACTTGGTACCCGGCTATAATTCATAAAGACAAGCATATTATTTTCGACATCTAACAAAGCGTCGCAATGGTGGCCATGGTCATTCTATGTTATCTTCAAATAAAACGAACACTGAGATACGTACAAAATGATCGAGTGGTATGTATTAGGTACCTACATTTACATCGCTTAACTAGAATCGACAAACTAATCGGGTGTCCACGCAAAACCGACTGTTGGTCACGATTTACGATAGGTATAATGTTTATTTCTCGACTCAGTTGAATGCGTAGATAAGTTTGTCACAGTGTCCAGACATGCGGGGCCATAGAGCACTGAATTTTGCACAAATAGGCAATGCTTCTAAGTTAAACCTAAGTACCTAATACCATGATTGATTGAATAAGAAAATATAATATAAGTACCTAAGGATTTTTCTCGTAGAGAGGGATGAAAAGCACTATCACACGCCACATTATGTAACCTCAAGCGACGTAGTACTTTAAATCCCACGCTATGCTGAGGCTGAGGATTCAAACCTAAATATATTATTATTTTGTTCCATCGTGACACAATTTACTATTCTCATAATAAAAAACAAAAACGAAATGAAAAACAGCTGAAATTGAAAGGTGCAGTGTTTTTTTATATTCATAGCAACGTAAAGTGTTTAAAGCCTTGTTACTATCAAATCATGATTTATTTTCATAGTCCTCTCTAGTAATGATAAACGTTTAGATTGTTGCAAAAGTACCTTAGCTACCATTTGCCACCTGTCAGAGGTGACCGATCGCCCAGTTTCCAGCCACCAACGCCATTGTCACAGAACAATGCCCTATCGAGTTATCTTTAATCACCACAAAATAAATTCTAATTGGATCCGCAAAACCGTACTTGGGTCTTCTTTGTGTGTTTGTAATCTCCACTCCGTTGAAATAGCTAAGTTTCTTGTATTAGTTTTCGATTCAAAACGGCTAAAAGTACCAACTGAACCTACTGAAGTCCAATTTACGGTAATTTTCTCACAGAAGTCGAAGACACTGCCTGCCATGCCGCGATGCCGAGGTGAAAACTTATTAATTTGTTTTATAGGTAAGACCAAGACAGAGTCAAATTAATTTTCATTTGAAGGATAAATGACCACAAATAACAGTTGTAATGTTTTATTATGTGACATGACAGCAGTTGATAACTTGCATGCCATGATTTTTACCTCATTAGTGTTAATTTACGAGCATACAGGTCAATTATTTACCGATAAAGTTCCCAGTTCACGAATGCAAAGAGAATTTCTGATTGAAATCAGCTGCACCTATAATTTCTGAATTGACTTTAATGATAATCGTAATTCTTAAGTAATGCCTTTCTGGAGAAATTCTGCAACGCAATATTACAATTACAGTTTCGATTATTGCTCTGGCAGTTTCGGAACTATTTATTTTAAGGACCACTGTCCGCGACAAAGATATATCTAAATGTGGACAAAGGGTTGAAATAATGATGATGATTATAAAAATAAATAACTTTTATGTCATAGTTAGACACACACTCATAAAAAAGAAAATTGAAGTTCGAATTCGTTTTTGCGCAATCGCTATCTTATGTTGGTGACAGAAAGCTTCGTTTTTCATTTTCGAAGTAGGCCCTACAAGTTCTACCTGGTTTTATGTAAATAACAAACTACCACAGCAAACACCAATGACTATAACCAGCGTGGGATTTTAACTATTTTATTTAATTACTTCGCAGTGTAGAACAAGTAGCAGCGGTGTTGTGAACAATTTTATGGCGATGTTGAGCTACCTACAACTCCTTACATAGACTTCATCGTGAACACAAACTAATCCTAGACAGTGTAAGGGGAGAACGCCTGTGTAACTGGGAAATTTTACAAAATTAACCCGTTGGTTGGTCACGAAAATACCTTTGACCTAAGTAATTAGAAAATCCATAAAATTAACGAATTTGGATCGTTATGAATATACAGGAGGGCAAAAGTAATATCATCTCATTTATCTACTTAATAATTAATAACAATAATAACGAATCGTATGATCAGGAAGTTCCTTTCTCTGCAACCCTAGTCACTGGCAGCCTTGGCGGCGGTCGGTCCATCGTTTTTTTACTGTTAAACAAATAAACAAATATAGTGAAACGATAATAAGTTATTTATCTACTTTATTTAATATCAGTAAATAAAGTAGAGGCGCTTTTTAAATTAGCTATTTTAATAATTAGATATTTAGAGTCACCAAGACTTGATAATGTTTTATGAAGGAAACATACTTATCATAACGCTTACCGGGCCCATCGGTCACCGACGATTTTGAACCCACGACCCGGGGTTCATACGGCGAGGTCAAACCGAGAAATCATCGCTAAATATTTACCCAGACATATTTTATGCAATGCTGCTGAAATTTTAGGTACCATAGAAAATAGTTATTAGTTAACAGCTATAAACTAAAACTAAGTTCGAGTATACATACAGTAGGGAAATGTTTTGACGATGGTTTTTCTTTCATTAAACAGCAACATATAGATTTATCCGTATGCTTATTTTAGCTCACTTTTTTATCGGTACCTATGCAAAATTTTATTACAAAAACAGTAAATTAACAATGCAAAGATAGGCTAATGTAGGTTCTTTGTTTAAGTTGACAATGATGTTTATTCTCGAACCATGATCGTGCGAATTCTCAAAGCCGCAACAAGTACTTAGTTCTGAAACCATAATACCTCCGCTAATTTGCTTCCTGACTCAGGAGCTTATGTGAGAGCATTAATACCCCATCGGGAGCGTCTATTCATGGGTGATCGATCGATGCTATGGCTGGAACCAATCGGAGAAAGTCTGCAAATAATTATTCCATACTGATTACTTGTATTATAAGCAAACAGTTTGTTAAATTATGCTATTAAGCTACTGCTGTAATTACAAAAGAAGGAAATAAGCAAAGCTCAATCATACATTTATTAGAAAGGCTGTAGACTGTACTCATCATCTAAGAAAGTATTATCCTTACAGTTGATTGTTATTGTTGTATTCAGTTCCCATTGGTGGGCAGCTAGTTGGGCACAAAACAATATTTTCCAAAGACAAGATTGCAGAAAACGTGGCGTGAAATGGCCAGTTAGTGAGTAATACCGTGTTATTTGGAGGCGACGAGCCAGGGCGGTCGTGACGGAGCCTGCGCCCGCGCATGCCCCGGTCACGAGTCGCCGATGACCCTCTCCACTGAGGAAACCTCACTAAACCCCTTCAACGATATCAAATGTATCGACGAATCTTGAACAAAGAAGGCAACGATGACAAAGCTGATGATGGCTGAAAATTTAAACCTCTAGAGGTATTTTATGATAGAATTTGTTATCATTGGAATTTGTAAATTGGCATGCTTATCGATCTGCTCTGATTACATCGCAATCGATTGACTACGACGAAAATTCTTTTAACCATGAAAGCTATTTCATATTTACCTATGTAATATATTTTGATTTCAATGAATGTAAATTAATGCAAAACTGATATTATACTAAGAACAATACGCTTCTTTGTATAGATAACTCTGAACAATTCGCTTCTTTGTATAGATACCCCATTTGCACTCGTTGTAATGATCCAACAGAGTTCGGAATTAGTCCTCAATACAAAGTTAAATTGCGAATTTATTCATACTCATGTACACGGCGCAGATATTAAAATACGTCGCCAAATTCACACCAACCACAGCATAAACTCGTCATGCGCATAATGAAGTCTAGGATGTCTTAATATCGTCTTGTAATAGCAGATATAAATTAAACAGAACATGAATGCATTAGTTGAAACTCTGGCTCGGCCGGTTCTCGCATTTAAATTAAAAGGTTTATTAGGAAAAGCTTTTTCCATACAAACTTACCATGACATCTTTACGTATGGTGTTCAAATGTACTTCGGTAATTCAAGTAAATATTCTAGTTCAATCGATAAGATGGATGTACTTAATCCCAACTATTGCATCAAAGGCAAGGCTCGGTAGAAGCTTTTGTATGAATATAACTTTGACTAAAAGCTAAGTGGTTTAGGTGTGGGGTAAAGTGGATTTAATGAACGATGTAAACTCGGTAATTTTATTAAAATGAGGCATAGTGATGGGTCTGCTTGCAAATCGAAGTCTTCAAATATGCTATGAGCAATAAATTGTAAAATTATCCAAATCCTGTTGCACCGGATCTCAACTTTGTAGGTATAATCTACTGATTTGAGCACATTTAATATAAAGTCCATAATCAGTTGATTAAATTTCGGAATTACTTTCAATACGAATTGGGTAACAATATGCCCACAGCTAACAAATAATCAGTAAAATAATACCTTAGAAAGTCCCGTAGCTTCTTTTACAGTAGGACATTTAGAGCTTGGATATATTTTATGATCAGAAGGGTATTAAATCCCAATAGAATAACTATCGGCGCAGCACTGTTCTGCCGATCTTTATGTGCCGCAGAAGAGCATAATTTCTCGTGGTAAGGCGCATCATTACCTACCGTTAATCTAAAGTAGGGTTCCTACTACGTTAATGTAAAGTAGTGCTCACACTTTAGTTGAGGGAGCTGGCTCACTGTGTTTGTCTTTTAATTCACTGATAGAAAGTACAGAAGAATCGTCAGGTGAATGTATGAGTTACAGTAGATCTTATTTATTTATTTTATGGATCATCTAGCCCTAAGCTAATCTGCGCTTGTGTTATAGGTACTAGATGACTGATATACTTCATACAATACATTACATCATCATCATCATCATCAGCCTATATTAGTCCACTGCTGGACATAGGCCTCCCCCATACATTACATAGATGCCTAGATACTCCTAGATATTTTTTTATATAACATTACACCCTGGAACAAATATTGCAGATCGTAGGTACAAACATTTGTCTCAAGGCGGGATTCGAACCCGTGACCTCCTGCGTCGAAGGAGGAACTTCACCCGCCGTGCCACTGAGTCGTCAGATTAATTAAACACCTGTGCGAAATTAATATAAGTAAGATTTCAATACCATCAAAGAAGTACCGACTTGATTGACTGACAGTTACCTTTCAGCATTCAAAGGTTCGACAAAATCACACAGGTAGGTCGTTGACACTATACTGTGTCGGTAATACACAGAAGCGTAAAGAAACCAACTCGCTATCTCTTTTACAGCTGGAACTCTTTCTTCAAACCTCCTTTGCTATTGGTGCATGGTTATTACTTTTTTATAGCTTATTATTAGACCCTACTTCTGTAGATATCATGTTTTTGATTAAGTTACTCGTTCGTTAAATAATATGTTTGTTATGTTAACCTAATTTTGTGTATGTTCGTGTTTTTGTCTGTTATGATGAGTGTTGTTATTGCTAATGGTTAAAATTGTAAAATAAATAAAATAGAGCTACTATGAAAAAAGTAGGATTGAGACTATATTGATAGATTGAGACCTTAGTATAAGTTTGCTCAATACAAAAACAAAAAGTGGTCTAAGACAACCCCATCTAAGCTATAGCAATACATGGTGGCGATGATGCATGCACCGCTTAATAGGGCCAGTGCCGTGCACGCTTTCATCGTTCTGACCAATAAATTATCACGAAGATCATGTTCCAATGCTGTTACTGCCTGAACTCGCTTCGGAGCCTGGGAACTGTACACGAAACCTGGCAACTCTCGACCGCTGACCGAATCCACTGGAATGACTTTCGGTAATCTACCAAAAAACATTTTAAACTTTGATTTGAACGTCGTCATGACGAATGGGAGTTCCAAGACAAACCTTTAAAAGATTTTATGGTACATAGATACTATTAATTCTGGGCGCCTACTTGTAAAAATGCATCCGTAGTTTCTGATTCGTTTTCGTGCAAAATCTCTAATGTGACATTAAATTACTTGACCGTTACTGGAAGCTTTAATAAGCTTTTAACGAGAAAGCACATCCGTTTCCGTCGAATTTCACTACTTTTTACTGATTTTTCGGTAGTATATCCGGTCCACTGGCGACACCTAGGCGTTTCGCGCCATTTTTAGTTTGCGTAAAATGGACAGCGCCATGTTTTATCATTGGCGTTTCGTATTCCGTCGAAGCAACTTGTGTACGCAGCAGTTCTGCTCTGGCTCTGTTAAAGTTTCACTACCTATAGTGATAATTATTTTAAGGTTATATCGTAAAGTGAATCGCAGAAAAACCTGTAAGTTTTTTAAATTTACTTATTTTCTCGCACTTGAAATCATTTTGAGAATTTTTATCGACCATGTTGTAAAAATCTCTTTGTTATAATATTTGTGTTATTTTTTATAAGAAATAGGGCCTGCTTTCAATTTAAGCCATTACTGTCCCACTGCAGGACAAAGGCTAAAGAACGTTGATTCAGGAAAGCATATTGTGCTCATAATTTTTTACCTTACCTAAGGTAGGTAACTAACGGTAAAAATTTAACGGTTTTTCCGTTCGGATCTCGTATTTTATAGAAAGTACTTGATCATTTATTTTAATAATTTACTGGTTGTTTTCGGTTTATTCGGTTCTTTCGGTTCCGGTCTCGAAGTCCATTTATAGATAATTTACTTCATTGTGTTGGTTCTGTCATATAAGATCTCACATTTTAAAACTTTTTGTAAAAATATTTTGAATAACTGTATTTTAAAATTACAGCCTATTTTTATTAAAGAACCGGAACCGGCGCTACCGCCGCCGCCGCCGCCGTGAACGCGCCCTGAGCTTCGATCCCATTTGTAAGCATACCTACTCATCGCGGATACGGGTAAGCTCCAAAGTTATTATAACTAATGCCCTGCCTGACTAATCGTTTTTATACTGCTTGCCATGATGGTAAGGCCTCGATAAGTTCATTTTGTAAGCGTCGACGCTTGTACAAACATGTTTAACTTCACTGACAATCAATGTCTTGGCAAGGCCATTATTTCGAACAAATTAGAAGAACAAAATCGCAGATTTCGAAAACACGCAACTGTTTTTCGAAGACATCTTCTATGTTCGCAAGAAACGACCCAAGAAATAATAACTAGCAAGCACTAGACCTTTTTAGTTAAATCTTCACCGAATACCTACCCTCAAAAGTTTTATTTTTGAGTCTCAACTCAACCATTCACGGCTCCTATTGATCATTCAATCAATTAGCATAAAGAGAACTTCAATAGTAATGTAATCTAAATTTGACAGTAAAATAGAAATTTTTGGTAAATATTATACCTATTAAAACTTTGTTGAATTCATTTACGAAAAAGGAGTTAACTAGTGTTGGAAGAACAACATTTAATTTCATCCCTTAACGAAAGAGGGACTTCAGGATGTGCGCGACACTAGTCGCGCGCGTTCTACATAACTACCTGCGAGTTTTTTAATAATAATTTTAGTTTGAGATTTGACTTGCTCGTAACCTGTACTTGTAGCCTAAAGAAATTAAAGTGATCTTGTTGATTGATTGATTGATCTTGTATTTTGTTTTAAAAGGCTGGATAGTAATAAGTGAATCTTTTAACCCTGTTCTGGCAAAACATAATTAAGGACTTAGCTGCCCCTCGCGGGGGAAGAGCTAGTGTGAATCACTAGGTCCATCGTGTGGACCTCCAGGTTCCTTTCAAGGTTAAAGGCAGAATTGTATATCCCTATAAATAAGATATTAATTTATTGGGCCATTTCGAAGTAACATAGGTAAATCATTTAACACGCCAGTAGGCGCTCAAAGTTTATTTATCGACATGAACTGCCTACACAGACACACTCTCGCGGGGTGGATGCCGTAATTACCTTTCAGAGGTCAGCTCGTCTGTGACCAATATACAACATCTATAATTACTAGGACAGCGCTCAAATTCACGAGTTTCCTTTTACCACTGCACTGACACTTCCGGCCCGGTCATAAATATGATACAGGACGCTCATATGCTCTTGAACTTAGGTGAAATGCCTACACAAACACCCTCGCGGGGTGGATACCGTTATAACCTCTCTCAAAGAGGTCTCAAAAAGGTCAGCCCAGAAGTGGCCAATATATAATAACTATCACGAGTATTACCACCGAGGCTCCTGGCCCGGTCTTAAATATGGTACAGGATGCTCCAATGCTCCTGGACCTAGGTGAAATACCTACATAAAGACACCCTCGTGGGGTAGATACTATAATAACCTCTCTCAAAGAGGTCAGCCCAGAAGTGGCCAATTTATAACTATAATAACAAGGACCAACCACCGAGGCTCCTGGCCCGGTCTTAAATAAGGTACAGGACGCTCCAATGCTCCTACCTAACCTAACCTAGGTGAAATACCTACATAAAGACACCCTCGCGGGGTGGATACTATAATAACCTCTCTCAAAGAGGTCAGCCCAGAAGTGGCCAATTTATAACTATAATAACAAGGACCAACCAACGAGGCTCCTGGCCCGGTCTTAAATAAGCTACAGGACGCTCCAATGCTCCTACCTAACCTAACCTAGGTGAAATACCTACATAAAGACACCCTCGCGGGGTGGATACTATAATAACCTCTCTCAACGAGGTCAGCCCAGAAGTGGCCAATATATAACTATAATAAATATATAACTATAATAACAAGGACCAGCGCTCAAATTCAAGAGTTTTATTTTATCACCAGGGCTCCTGGCCCAGTCATAGATATAGTACAGGACACTCCAATGCTCCTGGACTCAGGTGAAATGCCTACAAAAACACCATTCGCGAGGTGGATACCACAATAACATCTCACAGAGGTCAGCCCAGAAGTGGTTAGTATACAATTACTATAACATATGACAAGGCTCAAAAACATGAGTTCCCTTTTACCAACAAGGTTCGCAGCACAGTCATAAATATGGTGCAGGGCGCTCTAATGCTCCTGGATACTGCATAGAACAAATGTGAACAATTATTTATTTATTTTATATTTCGTTTATTAAGGCATAAACGTTTACAATTTCCTTATCTATCGCATAGATAAATACAATATGCAGGAAGGTCCAATGTTTCTTGACACTCAAACAAAAAGGTAACAATATATAATAATAATAATAAAAAAAAAAAAAAAAAAAAAAAAAAAAATGACACCGCTGTATAAATATGTAAATAAACATGAAACATAAATATAAATGCAAACGAGATCACAACGGAGGGCGGCACAAGACTTGGCACTCCACATAACACCACCGCAGCCCGCCTCGGCAAGCTCCACATCCTCGTCCTCTGATGAAGAGAATTTCCAAACGCCACCTGAGACGAGTGATGTGTTGAGCAGCGAAGACGAGCTGCCGCCGTCGCCTCGACCGCCGCGACCACCTGTGCGGCGAGGTCGACCCCCACTGTCAGTTGGCTTGGGACCTGCAGGGCTCGCAGCCCCGCGACCGGCCCCCGCCGCTGACGGAAGAGTGCGGCGCATGAAGTGGACGCAAGAAATAAATGAGAACGTCATGCGCGCATTCTATAGGGCTACAGACGGAGGAACTAACCTAACCGCTTACCGTTCCAGGATGCTGCCGTTGTTTCAGGCCCTTGAACCAACTGTCGTCGTTAACACGCAACGGCTATCCGATCAGGTACGGGTCATTCAACGCTCAAAACTGTTGAATGACTCTATACTTGATCAACTACGGCGAGAGAATCTCAGTGCTCAAGTGGCGGACCGTCCGCAGTGTAATCAGGCTGCTACATCGTCGCCACAGCGACAAGTTACATCAACATCAGTGACTTCCCAACCTGATTATACTGTAGAAGATGTCAATCACGAGAGTATTGAGGTAAGTACCCATAGTAATGAGCAATTGAGGAGGGCTTTGGAAGAAGCGATTCTTAAGTTTAGAAACTGTAGTGTAAGGCCTCGCCTACCTCGCTTTCCCACCCATAGACGTGCTTTAGCTATAGTGGGGGCCTTGAACCCACTACTAGTCCCTTATCTGCTGGCTAGTAGTGATCTTACTGATACGCACTCTATTCTCTATTGTGGGGCTATCGCGGCCTGTCGTGTTGCGCGGGTAAAGTTTCCGGACTGTGACCGCGCTCCGCGCCAGGCTTGCAGTACCCCTAATTGGCAACAGAGGATAGAGAGGCGTATCAGTAGGTTTAGGACCCTCATAGCTAAGCTTATATGTTTTAGGGAAGGCAACCATAGACCTCGGGTTATGCGCTTTGTGACACAGGCTTTTGACGGAACTGAAATTCAACCTCAGGCCTATTTAGCCTGTGCTACAGAGCGCATAGACTACCTAAAACAAAAAGTCTATGCGTGGGCAAGCCGTATAAAAAGGTATAAAAGGCGAGTTGACAGGTTTTGGCAGAATCGCAACTTTCAAAGTGACCAAAGGAAAGTTTACCGAGACTGGGAGAAAACCGATCTACGTGTGTCCGATGGTCAAGTACCGGATGCCGAAACTGGAAATAATTTTTGGCGAGGCATCTGGTCTTTACCGGTCGAACACACGGAGGCGGACTGGATGAATGTGGTAAGAACTGAATGTGAAAATATCGAAACCTTGGACGCTATTACTATCTCTTCGTTGGATGTAAGTAATGCGATCCGCTCGGCCCATAATTGGAAAAGTCCTGGCCCGGATGGATTGCATAACTTTTGGCTAAAATGGTTTCGATGCTCACATTCAGTTCTGGCCACACAATTCCAAAAAGCAATTGAGATCGGGTCGCTCCCACTTTTTATGACGACGGGTGTAACTTTCCTGCTCCATAAGTCTGGTAGTACTGCGGAGCCAAAGAATTATAGACCCATAACGTGCTTACCAACGATCTATAAGCTACTTACATCCATCTTGACCACAAAAATTAACACACATATTGTTACGAACAATATTTTGGCACCTGCTCAAAATGGATGTAGGGTTGGGTCCCGTGGTACTAAGGAGCTCCTCCTCATTGACATGGCCATTAGCCAAAAGGTCAAACGTGGCAGAGGGAATTTATCGGCTGCATGGATCGATTATAAGAAGGCTTATGATTCGGTGCCTCATACTTGGCTTGAGAGGGTCTTAGAGTTGTATAAAGTAGATACTACTCTAAGATCATTCTTGGGATCATGTATGAGACAGTGGACTACGGTTCTTCGTCATCCAGGCAGCCGATTAATTCCACCTGCGACCATTGATCTGATAAGGATAGAGAGAGGTATATTCCAGGGCGACAGTCTGAGTCCCTTGTGGTTTTGTCTAGCCCTGAATCCACTCAGTACCCTACTGAAAGATTCAGGAATAGGTTATCGCCTTCGGAGAGAGGGTGAGGTTATTTCTCACTTGTTGTATATGGATGACCTCAAACTATTTGCGCCGAATGAAACACAGTTAATGGCCCTCTTGAATATCACACAGATATTCAGTAGTGCTATTAACATGGAGTTCGGCGTTGATAAGTGTGCGGTCATACAAATACAACGAGGGAAAGTTGTAAATTCTAATAATTTGCAACTTTCAGAGCTTATGTCCCTCAAATCTCTCTCAGAGGGTGAAACTTATAAGTACCTTGGTATGCCAGAAGCCTTGGGTATAGTGGACGGGGAAATAAAACAGTCGGTGAAGGAACGCTTCTTCTGCCGCCTTACAAAAGTGCTGAATAGCCTATTGTCGGGTGGAAACAAGGTGCGAGCCTTCAATGGCTGGGTTATGCCCTTGCTTACTTATACTTTTGGCATACTAAGATGGACTCAGACTGAACTAGACGCCTTGGACTGTAGGGTTCGTCAACTTTTAACTACTCATCGCATGCGACACCCCCGATCTTCGGTAATGAGATTGTACATCCCACGGAAATGTGGCGGTCGAGGCTTTTTAAGCGCTAAGACCCTACACAACCGTGAGGTTTGCAATCTCAGAAATTATTTCCATCAAGCCGAATACCAAATGCATCGCGACGTAGTTGCAGTTGATAAGAACCTTACTCCTCTCTCCTTAGCTAACGAGAACTGGCGTAAACCTATAGTGATGAGTATAGAGGACAGGAAGGCCATATGGGAAAGCAAAGAGCTGCATGGGAGATTCTACAAGGTCCTCACAGGTCCTGATGTAGATCTCCTAAGCTCAGTAAACTGGCTACGTTTCGGTGACCTCTTTGGGGAAACCGAAGGCTTTGTCTGTGCAATTATGGATGAGGTAGTTAAGACGAACAATTACCGGAAGTATATCATGAAAGATGGCACGATCGATATCTGTCGAGCGTGTCATCTTCCAGGGGAGACCCTTCGTCATATACTTTCGGGTTGTTCGCACCTAGCTAACTCTCAGTACTTGCACAGACACAACCAAGTAGCCAAAATTATACATCAACAACTTGCTCTCCGATATGGCCTTACTGGTCCTGAAGTTCCATACTATAAATACACACCAGCGCCAGTTCTCGAAAACAGCCGTGCCACGCTCTATTGGGACCGGTCTATCATTACAGACAGGACTATTCTTGCAAATAAGCCTGATATTGTACTGATAGACCGGTTAGAAAGATGGGCGGTGCTTGCTGATGTCACCATACCACATGATGTTAACCTCGTTAAAGCTGAGAAAGATAAACTCAGTAAATATCTTGATTTGGCTAACGAGGTTGTCAGCATGTGGGATGTTGATTCAGCGACCATCGTCCCGATAGTCGTTTCGGTTAACGGGGTAATAGCGAAGAGCCTCGATAAACATCTCAAGAGACTCTCGCTAGGAAGTTGGATCAAGGGTCAGATCCAAAAAGCGGTTCTCCTGGATTCGGCGCGTATCGTCAGGAAGTTCCTCTGTCTGCAACCCTAGTCACCGGCTGCTTGAGCCTAGCTTCGCGGCCGGTGATCCACCGTTTTGATATATTTTTTACTGTAGATTAGTTTTATAATATTTTTGTATTTTCTATAGTAAAAAATGTATTTTATAACGAGTATTAAAATAAATAAAGTGAGATAATAATAATACCGGACAGTCCACACAGCATCATCTAGCCCCAAGCTAAGCAGAGCTTGTGTTATGGGTACTAGATGATATATATATATACATACATATAGGACGCTCAAATGCTCCTGGAAACATGCTCCTGGACACTAGAATTAACAAAAGTTAACAATAACTCTAGACATTTCAATGAGGTCAGATAGGAAGGTTGCTCTGGTAGGTATACAGACAATAGCAGCTCGCTGGTATCACCACGTTCGATATCCCGAATGTTTATAGTTAAATCTAACTGGTCAGGCAGTCCCATTTTCAATCTCGAGGCACTAAACGAGTAGGCATGTAATTAATGACCGAAATACGAGTATCCTGTCTCGACGATTTGCTGTAATACATTGCATCAAAGTTTAGATGTGCTTCGCGAGCACTTAATCTTGGTCTTAGTACTTAGGTACCTCTGTCCTCAAACCGCAGAAAGATGTATTTTGAAGGCCGGGAACAGTCCAAAATATATACCCTGCAGAAATTAATAGTTTGTCATTGCGCATGCCTGTTAGAGGTGCACATTCAAAGGAAATACAAAGCATTTTTCTGCTATATTATGCGACTCCAGCCTGACCGTTTCTTGCACCTGGTAACGATAAGAGTTTCTCCTGCACTGCAATCAAAATAAATCTATTATATATACAAGTTATTGTGTGTGTGCTAGCCAGACATGAAATACATCACATTTCATAGCCTTCATCTTACTGTATGGGCTTATAATCATACTGCAGAAGCATAGAGTTGTACCATAGAGATAACCTATCGAATGTGCTCGACATTCAATACATCTCAGCATACACGATATCCCAGGCAAGCCTAATGATCGGGGAGGTCACCTATATCATTATCGTTTACCCCGAGTGACAACAACTGCTAGCATATATGAACATTAAATAGTTTATATAAAATGGGGACCCTAGATACTTCTATCTAATTCATTTATTTGCCTGAAAGGCTGCGCATGTTCTTTGTAATAATGTTACACGAGATCTGAAAGATTATGTTTCATAACGCGTTTAGTATCCCTTGGATGTTTCATAGCGTGTTTAAAATCTGGTATGTATCGATCACTAGCATGGGAATTTCCGTTACCATTTCTAATCCCTAAAGTGTTTCGTCTAAATCACTTAGTGACTGGGGATACCTGATTAGTAGTTCCTCAACTGGGGAATATGTCTGTCACCACCGAAAGTCAAGAACATCGTTCTCATGTTTTTGAAGTGTACGTGTAGAATGGTGGAACAATTGACACAAAATACCTACTAATCAATATTTTCATAAGATCGTCACACCACGATATAACTGTTGATCTGTACACGTAAAAGTTTACACGTCTTAACGTTACTAGACACACCTTGATCTTGTCATTGTGTACGATAGTAGGTGTTATTTATTTTTTGACGGTTCCAACACTGACAGTGGTTGACTTCTTTCAAACATTAATTATGTTATAAATTAATCCACTAATATGAATGAACTATACTTATTTAATCATAAAATTAGACTGAAAGTCTATAAACGATTTTAATATTACACTAAAAGTGGCTAAGCTGGCGTAACGTACCTATTGGCTGGGATAATACCTCTTTAGATAAACAGATGTTGAAGCAGTTTCAGATAACATACGATCACTGTATCTTTAGACGAGGGAATTGGCTATTCGCCAATATTTTTTAAAGGATTTGTAGGCGAGAAATAACATATATCTACCTGATAATGTTACTCCGTTATTGTTGAAAACGATTGATACAATATTTACTAATTATTACTTTAGTTTGGTGGCAATTTGAATATTTTAGCTGTTAAAACGGCTAAGTTTCAGTTCAAAGTGGATATATTATAAATTTTAGTAAATTAGTTCTTGGTTACCTACTAAAATCAAGAGTGTCAGAATTATAGAACAAAACTCAAGAGAACATTACTGTATCAGTATTCTTTCAAAAGATTTGTTACACATTCTTTTGTTTAATTTTATCTCATCACATTGGCGTTATTCCCTCAAACTCTACATTTGGCGACACCAGGCGAAAACAAACAGATCTCGTTAAAAGCTTATTAAAGCTTCCAGTAACGGTCAAGTAATTTAATAGAAGCGTTTTACCTGAAATAAAACGCATATTAAAATACTTACCTTACTGGAAGCTTTGCTTTTATTTCTGCCTGGTGTAACTTAACCAATGATAAAACATGGCGCTGTCCATTTTACGCAAACTAAAAATGGCGCGAAACGCCTAGGTGTCGCCAGTGGACCGGATATACTACCGAAAAATCAGTAAAAAGTAGTGAAATTCGACGGAAACGGATGTGCTTTCTCGTTAAAAGCTTATTAAAGCTTCCAGTAAGGTAAGTATTTTAATATGCGTTTTATTTCAGGTAAAACGCTTCTATTGACAAGAGTGGTTCAGAGTGTGAGTACCTATCTAACATACATAGGTACCGAATCAGAAATTTCGATTTGTGTTTTAACGGGTAAGAGAACCTTATTGTATTTTAATCTATAAATAAAATATCCATCTAAAATACCTGCTTTTTCATACACTTATTAAAATTTGAGCTTTCACAAAGAAAATAAAATTACAATCAAGGAATAGAAACAAATTTAAACTAGTATATTGAGCCAACTGCAGACGGTTGCAAATAGGTAACTGATCCATTTCCATGCTAGTCGGAAGCGTCGTCCCCAAGACGCTGGCCTTACCACGCTTTATGGCAATGTTGATGCGCTGCGCCAGATACTCACCAGCTCTCCGGTCACGCGTCACGTCGCATCGACTAGACGCATATAACTTTTAAAAACGTGTATAGAATCGGTACCATCACCAGTTGTACGCCCCTGCGGCCGCACTGCCAAGGGTTAAACTAGAAAGGAATTAGATTACTGAAACCCAGATGCCCCGATGCTGGCTAAGTTTACCAGCGCACGTAGTTATTACTACAATTTTACCCCTATTTTAGTTCGTAAGTTTACTTTCAAACCCATGTTAGATACTCATAGTTCCAAGATAGGTTGTTTAATTTTTTCATTTAAAATGTAGTCTGTATTTTGTATTTACTTATACTACTATTTACTTATACTAAATTAAATCTAATATGATAAACTTAAGATGGTCAAAGCGATGCAATAATTTATAAATTTACAGATCCATTCATAAATTTGACCATTGTATTAATAATAATTAATTACAAGCAAGTAATCATCGAACCGGATTTCAACTGATGTCCTAATTTTAACTCATAGCTACATAAGGCTTATTATGAGTTGACAAGACAACGCTATAAATTTTCCAATAATTTTTAAAAAACGATATAAGTTGTTGTGTGTTTTATTACTCCTGACTACTACTTAATTTCAATTATGTTGAATCATAAACAAACAAAAAAAAGCAAAAGTTAAAGTCCTTTAAACCTTAAAGGACTCTTGGATATGTCAATTGATGTAGGTAAGGTGGCTTATTCCACTAATCTCAAATATTGTAGTGTAGTTATTAAAATTGAATCAGTTTGAAGGATTATAAAATGTTGGTGTAGTGACTTGTGTGAGTCCAGAGTTTGGTTTAACGATAGTATCGAGACTCATCGTTCTATGTAGAGTAGGTATAATTGCAGTTTGGTACGGCGCGCTTCTAACATCCGACTATGTATGTAATTATGCAAATTCCATACTAAAATGAGATCTAATGTCAGTTTGTCTGCTGTATTGTAAGAGAGATGAATGACCGATTTCCTATATAAAATCATAATTAACAATTAATGTATCATCATCAGCCTATATTAGTCCACTGCTGGACAAAGGCCTCCCCTAATGAGCGCCATAGCGCCCTGTCTTCAGCTTGCTCAATAAATAAATTTTGACATATTAAGATTTCATATTTTTGTTAATTCAATCGATTTTAATTTAATTGGATGCTAGTTCTATATTTCGCTGATTTTTTATATTTAGTCTAATTAATTAGTATAAATGGTAATTTCCGTGTCAATTAATAATAAATAAATGACTCAATGAGACATCGCTATGAGACGTCTCGATAATATTCGTGTTACCTTCCTTTACAATCCTTCAGACAGATTCGATTTTAATAACTTATGCATTAAATTTCATGCTGAGGTCAACCTCTTTCCTAAGTAAAACAACCTGTGTTTGGATAATGTAATGCAAAAACAGCATCTATACTTATAATAAAACTGTAACCGGTCCAATTCTGTACATTGAAGATATTTTGAAAATTTTTTTTGGAGGGCACTCTATTATCGATACTCAAGCCAAAACTGTATTTTTTTTCATTCATGTCTGTCTGTCTGTCTGTCTGTCTGTCTGTCTGTCTGTATCGTAAACGCGCATCACGCCGAAACTACTTGATGGATTGAAATGAAACTCGGCATGATTATAGATCATACTACGAGGAAGGACATAGGATACTTTTTATCCCGGAATTCAGTAAGGTTCTCATGGGAGACGGTATGAAAGTAAAAATCCTTTACCGGGCATCACGCCGAAACTGCTGAATGAGTTGGAATGAAACTCGGGACGATTTGAGTTCATACTACAAGGAAGGACATGGGATACTTTTTATCCCGGAATTCGGTAAGGTTCCCCTGGGAGAGAGGGTGAAAGAAAAATTCTTTAACCACGCATCACGACGGAATTGAATGAATTCGAATGGAACTCGGGACGATTGGACATGGGATACATTTTATCCCGGAATTCAGTTTGGTTCCCCTGGGCTATACGGGTTTCCAAAAATTTCTCACTGCATCTAAACGATGCGTGTGTACGCGTCGTTCATATGCTGTGAGTAATTTTTGGAAACCCGTATAGCCCAGGGGAACCAAACTGAATTGAACTGATAAACGCGAAAGTTTGTAAGTATGAATGGATAGATTGATAGATGGATGGATGTTTGTTACTAAATGATGAAAGGGAATTACGCAAGTAAAATCGCGAGTACTCGAAATACTAATCATGCGCAGACGAAGTCGCGGGCACCAGCTAGTCATAAATAAAAGTTGAGCGATTTCACAAATGAAATTGCATTTCATTCCAAGGGCGTGGTGGACAGAAGCAATTATAAATCAGAATTTTATATTAAAGTGCAAAGTTCGTTGTTTTTGCCGTCAACATTCAGTTCAAGTTACGCAACGGCCGTGAAACCGAGAATTAATTCCACAGTACCTACTCAGGGTAGTAATCTGTTACTCAGGAATCTCGAAAAGCTTTTAAAAGCGACGTGCGATATTTTTGAACTTTGTAATGCATTTTTGCAACCGCTCAGCGCAACGGTTGCGCAAGGATGGCCGGGAACTGGTCCGACCGGCTCTGGATCTGGGCCAGGCCATCTCTCGATATTACCGCTAATAGAAATTGAGCATCCTAGCTGGGGCGGTTTCATACTCCACTTTTTGCTTTGGAAAGTGATTCCTACAAATTGCACTAAAGGTTTATCGAGTCGGTGGCGCGCTTAACGCTCGAATGATTAGTCCAACAGTCCTTCATATACAATACTAGCGACCCGCCCCGGCTTCGGACGGTTGTATTATAAGTATATAAACCTTCCTCTTGAATCACTCTATCTATTAAAAAAAACGCATCAAAATCCGTTGCGTAGTTTTAAAGATTTAAGTTATTAATTCAAAGGGATATATAGTTACTTCATGTTTAACTTTCTTTATTTTGTTTCAAGTGATAGCGGCATTACTTACATTTATTTCAAATGTTAGTACAAAATGAAATAGATTTGCAACAACAACTAATTTATCCATATCAACATCAATTTGTTTCTATTCTTTGATTTTACTATTTATTTTCATTGCACGTAAAATATTTTGATGTTGAAAAAAAAAGAATAAATAATGCAGGATTAACAACACGGCATCATTTAGCTCCTAGCTAAGCGGAGCGTGTATACTTAGTACTAGATAACTGATATATTGAAAAGATTACACTACACTTAGGTAATATATTTATTTAACATACATATAAATAGCACGGAACAAATTTAGAGATCGTACAAACATTTGTAACGAACCGAATCGAACCCGCAACTTCTTCTGCTTCACAACTAAAGTCGTCGTTAGGTTCACTTATTTTATTTAGAATTTTTTTAATACTTATTTATGCATGTATATTTAAATAACTAGATAATAGTTAAATGCAGAAAGAAACACTGGGTATAATTTAGTACTTTAAATGGCTAGGTATTTAATGCAGAAGCATGGGTTTAAGCAGTGCGAAGCTCGGCGGTAAATACATAATTAGGCAATTCTGATAAGGGATATAAAGTTCACGAATGTTCTTTGATCACCTCGCACCCAATAAAGCCTGAAATAAAAATAAACTGAGCCTTATCAACACAACCTCACTTAAAAAGCGATTTATTATCGGAGGGCAGGACGAAACGAGGCTAGCCTTGCACAACATTGATTTCACCGACTTGCTGACATTTCATTAATGTATTGAAATCGTGAAATGGGGCTGCATCCTATTGATTGGAGGCTACGGTACAGTCAGCCAAAAAAACTTCGGTTACAAAATTTCGTGATTTTGTTTTCGTGGTCGTTAATGATTCGTTACATATCTTCACCAATCTTATAGAGTAGATAGTAAGATCGAAAATACTTTATTACACACTTAAAGAAAAAAGTTACAATTTACAATAGAATATTTTAGACTAATTGTGACAAAACACACAAATGGTGGTCTTATCGCTCAAGAGCGATCTATCAGACTGTATCTATTGGATAGCCATAATCAATGGATCGTACAAGGTTATATGTGTACTTATGTAAGGGTTGTAAATACAATGATTACATTTAAGATACTATATATTATATTTGCATTTAAACTACGAACTCAGGTAGGTATTTATGCAGTAGATACATAAACTACAAAAACCTAAAGACTAGCTAAACACCTGCAATGCAAAAGCGCCAGGTTGCATTGCATGCATCCGATCCAGGTGTGATAACCGGCGGTCATTACCTTAACCAGAAAGCTTGCTCCTCTGCCAGAACGTCCTTATACAAGGAAACAAAGAGCTTTATATGATATGATTTTTTTTGTATCCGAAATGATATTGGAAATCCATGAATCACGTTTCAGACGTCACACCTGAGACCTGAGTAATATGTTTTCCAATAAATAATAATACTAGCTTTAGTTAGTTGGTTCCTATTCCTTGATTGTAATTTTCTTTGGTAATTAGTTTTCATTAGGGGGTCCAATTTCGATATTTTTCAATTTCGAAACTGGCTTTCGAAATTCGGAAGCTCAATTTCGAAATTTCGAAATTCGGACAGAAAATTTAACTTTAATTCTCTGATGATGATGAGATCTGTGACTCCCTTTCTTTACAGATAGAGTTAGAGCCGGAAAAGAGATTTCCTTTATCTAAATATAAAAATTATTAAAATTCTTCAATTTAACTACATCAAGTGTCACCGAGGCGCTTGCACTGCACGTATAGCAGTGACGTCCCAGTCGTATCGCTGAAGCCTGGCAATGAGACCCAGACCGGTATTATTGGATAAGTAGACGACAGCACCGTGATAGACAGGTACCTGTCTAACGCCAGAGCCAGCCAATTTGACCCTGAAGGTAGTCTCAGATTGGGGCGAGGCCAATCGGGTCGATTCCAATGCCACCAAAACACAAGCATATCTTTTCTCTGCTAAACAGAATCCGTTAGTCCAGGCTCCTTTTTTCCGAGATGTACCGGTGTACCTATAATGGATCAACTGGAGCTTCTCGGTGTCACGCTCACACCAACTCTTAACTTTGGTGTCTTTATTGAGTCGAAGGCTAAAATAGCAGCCATGAAGCTAGGAATCCTAAACAAGGTTCAGCGATACTTTACACCGGGACAGCTTGTATCGTTATACCAAGCACGGGTTCGATCTGGTATTGAGTATTTCTGCCACGTTTGGGATGTTTCGGCTAAGTATCAGCTAGCGGCTCTAGCTAGACTCGATAGAATTCAGACCTAATGGCGAGCAGTACCTTGAGGAAACTAAGGTCCAAAGTCTTGAACACCGTCGCAATGTCGCTTGCCTATCGATCTTTCATAGGTTACATTTCGGAGACGCTCACAGGAACTTCACTATTTGATTCCACCATCTCCCTTCCACTCCAGGACTAGTAGGCGTACGGCGCATTACCAGCCTTACCTTGTGGATATTCCATCCACTCGAACTAAGCGGTTCCGTGTTCGGACTCAGTTTGATCCAGTACGCGTTCTTCATTTTGCTAGCATGGCCAGCCTTACTCCATCCCGAAGCGCAGAATCTTCCTGAGATCTTCATTCTTCACAGGTTTCGCGGAATGACCTCGGCAAGTTGTGGATTTATGTTCATTGTGTTGTTATTCGCTTGCTTTCAAGGATTACCTGAGCAGCTGTTTCATCATCGCTGAGACATCCTCTGCAAAGAGGATTGTCCGATGTCCAATATTGAATAACTATTTATTTAGTGAGCAGTGTCCCTTCCTTTTAATGTTCCCACCAGGATATGCATGTCCAATTTATTTAGGTAAAGGAAGCGATTTATTAGCGTCGGTGATATCTATATAAATGGAAGCGCCGCTCTGGCTTGTCTGCACTCAAACAGGTGTGTCGTCACTCTTTATGCATATCTATTGTTCTGAGCCTAGTCCATATCTGGAGCAAAGAGAATGGCAGAGATAGAAAGGGCAATGATCCTTCTGTAATCGTTTCCAATCCCCTGCGTGTCAATTCATGAGCGGCGTCATCATTCCTAGTAATCCGCTATATCCCTTGATCCACTGAATGATGCTCCTGTTCTTGGTCTTTCTTATCTTTTCTAATGCTAAGTGACATTCGTACACAAGAATGGACTTGCAGCTGTTACCTTCCAGAGATCTGAGTTTGGCAGCGCTGTCAAAGAGAATACGTACGCCTTCGTCGCTGATTCCTCTATTGTGTACAGCTCTCTGGGCTATTGCTACACATTCACATTAGAATATGGAGCTGTGTTCTCCTAGCGTTATTGATATGCATAATATAAACCAAAAATTTCGAAATTTCGAAATTGAGTCCTCCAATTTCGAAATTGAAAAATGGCCAAAAAATCCTACGAATTTCGAAATTACGAAATTTCGAAATTTCGAAATACACCCCCTAGTTTTCATCTATAGATTTAGAAAGCCTACACTAAACATATTTCACTAAATTAGATCTTTAAATCTCTTCGTTATCTAAAATCTTTACCTAAAATGTTTTCTGCTGTTGCTGACTGTACAATTCCCTACCGTGCGTCGTCGGTCAATTGAATTGCTTCGTGTTCGGTATTGATGGATATTAGTGTAAGCCGTGAGGTAATGGGTAAATCATTTGTACGCATTGTTTTGTTGTATTCAATGGAAAATTTTGTTAACAATGGAAATGACTTTTGTAACTTTAGTAGCAGGTGCAATATTAGAACGATGAAAAATGATGCAATGACACATGTGTTTTGTACATAGAGGTACATAAATAAATCTACGGAACATAGTCATAGGATCTTTGAAATAAAGAACGCGGTGATAAAACAATTTAACGTTACTTTGACAAGGTTCGATCCTATTTTGACAACGCGTGGTTTTACAAAATAGTTAATTTTTCACTAATGGAAGGAGTTATTCCTTTGTGAAAAATGCACTTTTAACTTTTTTTTAAAATTCCAATCAGCCAATCTATTAACATGGTTCGCGAAAAATATTTGAGTGTAAGGTGAACTGAAATTGGATACCTACAAGTTTAATTATCATTTACTTTATATTATTCGAAATTGCCTACAGTGTTATAAATCTAATTTAAGACACTATAAAACTAATTTAAGACATACTTATCAAAATATTAAAAATATAATAATAATAAATAATATCTTCTATATAGGTATCTTAGTTGGTATTTGGTAGAACCTATCAAGTAGAGAGAGTTAAACTCATAAGAATTGATGAGTCTCAAATAAAATTGATTCGTTCCCCTATTTATTACCTATTTCCCTATTACCATAGGTAATACAATTCAACAGTCCTATTTGTACCTCGAAGCTGCATCGAGCACCGAGCACGACCTAAGCGCCGCAATGACCGACGACCTGCACCGATACGGGACCGCTCAAGTCGGTTTTTCAACAGTATTTTATTCTTCAGATAATATAAAATTATGTTATCCTAGTACATAAAAGGCAGCGACTTTTATGTACTAGGCTACTACTACTACTAAATCGGCGGCCCTTAGACTTTGGTTTTTAAACTTTATCAAAAGAGATATTACCTAGATTGTCTTAACAACTTTTTATGGACGTTTTCAAAGACTCACTTTTGATCAAACATTTTAAAGTTAAGCCTTGGTATCTAAAATCAATTTAATAAAAAAGCGGCAAGATTTTTCGCTTGACAGCTAGATTTCTTTCATCATCCACGGATTCAGATTTTAACACATTTAAGCTAAGTACGTATGTACGTAAGTCAGAAGCGCCTTACATCTATTATTTAGAGTAATCGTGAGTAGTTTCTGTTGAAACAAACCATTCCCTGGACCTAGATCTAGTTTTATACCAGAGGATATGATTTCGACAAGGCAATGTTAACTGCATAGTTTTGACCTAAACTGCATTAAACTTATTTGATTGAACACCTATAATATGACGTTGAAGCGAAGTAATTTTTTTTTTAATTAAACCGTACTGGGCGGATTGTACTCGGTGGTACACCATTGCCAGATTTACGATTCCCACAAACCAATGCTCGCCTTCAATTATTACCCGTTTAATTACGAACAGTACTAAGCAGATAAATCGGAGGCAATTATTTGTAACTGCTAGCGACGCAGCGGGTTGCCTAATACCTGATATTTCGCGCTCGCGTCTAAAGCTGGAAACTGTTAATTGTTGAACTTAATCGTCTTTTAACAAAGTCTTAACGAGCTGGTATTGACATGGATCAATTGAGCTACCTTTAGACTGTTTGCAACCGTCTGCAGTTAGCTCAATGGTTTCAATTGTAAATACTAGTTGTAATTTTTCTATTCCTTGCTTGTAATTTTAGTTGTTAATAAAGTATTAAAAAACAAAGTCTTCATCGTCAAAGTTACTAGATTATCTTTCGAATTACTACGAGTACTCAATAAAAAAAAATGTGAATCAAAAA
This sequence comes from Eupithecia centaureata, assembly GCA_944547425.1. Classification (NCBI taxonomy): domain Eukaryota; kingdom Metazoa; phylum Arthropoda; class Insecta; order Lepidoptera; family Geometridae; genus Eupithecia; species Eupithecia centaureata. The sequence continues at coordinate 6,041,327 of OX155694.1, forward strand.
TAAAATCTTTAACCACGAAAATTAGAATCAATTAAAACTAGCACATATTCAATTGAAACCATTGAGCGAACTGCAGACGGTTGCAATCAAAAATGGTATGCGGTATTTAAAAATTCATATATGTCATAGAAATTCAATGAGTTCATATAAAAGTTCATAGATTACAATCAGTTTCTAGAATGTGTAAATGAAAATCTTGATACCTTTCTCTTTTTTTCAATAATTTATAATTATAATTATATATATTATATATATATTATATTATAATTTTTTAATTTCGGTATTATAACAAAACTAGCGACCCGCCCCGGCTTCGCACGGTTTTATTATACGTATAAACCTTGCTCATGAAACACTCTACGATTAAAAACACCGCATCAAAATCCGTTGCGTAGTTTTATAGATATAGCATACAAAGGGACATAGGGATATAGGGACAGAGAAAGCGACTTTGTTTTATACTATGTAGTGATAATTAACTTGGACATAATTTTCATAACAATAACATTTTAAATTCGCCGTTGCAGTACGTGACGACGCTCTTAGGAATGCAATAATTGAATTTCCCATTGAACAATTGCTTCGATTACAAACCGGCCGTGGATCCACGCCTAATGAATCTCAGCGCTGTCTAGCTATTTACAGAGATAAACTCTGTGTTTACCAGAACATGCGCATGATTGCACGAGCTACCACTAAATTACACTGCCTTGCGACTGAGATATATATTTGGCCCCAATTGTTTCCCAGAACGCTTATAGTTTTATAAAATGAAATGCACCTGTATTGCGTAAAATCATAGACCTACACCTTGCACACATAATTAAGACTCTATAACAACCTAATAGTCAGTCTCCCTTGACACTGGTTACCGCAATGTGGCCAAAATTTGGCTGTTTAGTCTATTTTCAACATCATCATTTATTTTCGTCATCATCATCAGCCTATATCAGTATACTGCTGGACAAAGGCCTCTGTAGTGCGTTTTCTTAAAACATTTTAATTCTGAAAATATTGAGTATCACCCGTGTAAAGACGCGGGCCTAGAACTACGTCTATTCAAAATTTCAGCCCAATCCGTTCAGTAGTTTCGTCGTGAAGAGGTAAGAAACATCAATCCATCCAACATTTAAACTTATAGTGTTATGAAACGTTCTTATACACAGAGAGGGTGCGATTCAATTACTTTTACTAATCACACACACTATACACATACTAATAATAACATAACAGATTATAAAGATGGGAACTTATAGGCCCTATATAGAGCCTCCCCTTGTAGCTTTCTCCGAAGACAATAAAGTCCTAGAAGCATGTTAACACCAATTTATAATACTCTAATCGTGCTTCTTGCTGTATTTGTTCGTTGAAACTGTGTTAAACGGTGTGCCTTATAAATAAATTTCAATTGTCTGCTACATTAAATATTCGGAGTGATAAATCAATGGTTATCTGTGTCTTGTCGACGTAACGGTTACAACGACGCTCCAGGAAAATAATTTAAGCTCGGGTTAGTTCTGAAACCGGTGAACGTCATATGTCGGCCATGATTTACAGTGGGATAAATAAATAAATAATGCTGGACAATCCACATAGCACCATCTAGCCCCAAAGAAAGCTACTCAAAGCTTGTGTTATGGGTACTAGATAACTGATGTATTTAATACATTATATACATAGATAGATATTTTTATTATAACTACATATTAAACACCCAGACCAACGAAACAAATGTATTACAGACAGATGTACATACAATTATCATGTGATAAATATTTTTACGAAGAAGAGGTAACATGCATCTGTCTATCCAAACTTCTCATTTATGATATAGTATTGGTTTTAGTTTATAGTATGTTTTTGTTTTAGATTTCGACGACCGATGTGGAGCGGCGATTAAAAATCCCCCTGCGATGCACGTTGCGGGTTTTATTCCAGTTTTGGGACAAAAGCGAATTGAAAATCTTTTATAAATATGAAAATTTATAATATTTTAACATTTTAATTTTGCACGCCTTGATTAGACAGAATTGGAGTTACTATTATTTTAAGAGCTTTCGTACCTACCTACATTCTCGCAAATAAATGATCTGATTTATGGACATATTGATGCAGACTTGACGTTATCGAAATAGCGATAGCTCGCTGATAGCTTGTTCGGGTGGAAAAGTAATAAGCTTGTCTAAAGCTCATGGGATGTTATAACAAAGCCTCCGGATTGGTAACAATGAAACTCTCCATAGACGTCAAACAGCAATCACACACTAATATTTATAAATGCGAAAGTTTGGATGTATAGATTATTGTCCTCTTTCGCGCAAAAACTACAAAACTGATCTTGCTGACATTTTTAACGTTTGTATTGAAAATTTCAGCCCGAAAAGTTTTTGGGCTTGAATAAAACAAAGGGTACTTTCATCTATTTTCACGCGAGTGTAGACTCTTGGCGCAGTAAGTTACCTAGTTATATTAGAACAGTCGCGAACCCGCATTAACATAGACAAGACAAATATGTAGAGACGTGAGATGCATCACAAGATTTCGGTGCCATTTTACCGCGATAATAATTACGATGTGCGAATATTGCGGTTCCTTAGATTATGCTTTGACAAATCACGACTTTGCAATTCCAATGCAGCAGATTTAATGTATGGGCGGCAGTTTGCATTCTAACCGCGACCTAAGGGCCACATCTTTCCTAATGCACGATTATTTGAGCTTTTTAACCTTTCATCATTGGGGTTTAAGCATCGAGAGACAATAAACATGATGCTCATATTTAACGCAGCCATTGTTCCCGATTTAGGTAAAATGGGATGATGATTTCGTGCTCTTGGCGCATGAAGAAGAAGCATCTGTTCTATTGAAACCTCTGAACTGTCTGTCAAGCAAAGTGATGGTTAAACATCCTTCTGAATATGTGATTAATTGTAGAATAACTGAATTTTACTATAGATACGTTTTATTAAAAACCTAGATGTAATTAGTTTATTTAGGGTAAAGCCAATCAAATTACATAAAGAAATAAAAACTTATAATATTTATTAAAATTGATTTTATTTAAGAACATGAACGACCTCATGAAAAGATAAATACTTATTAGAATAAATATTCCGTTATTATTGAGTATAGTATATACTTTTAATAGCGACCCGCTCCAGCTACGCACGGGTGTATTTTACAAGTACAATATAAACCATCCCTTTGAATCTCCACTCTATCGTTTTATAAAACCGAATCAAAATATGTAGCGTAGTTAAAGATCTAAACATATATAGTGACAGACAGATACCGGGAAGTGACTTTGTTTAATACATTTATGTTGTGATGTTTTTCTTGTAATCACCTACTCGTAAAGCTTTGATGTAAACATCGCAAATGAAAAGTGAAGGTTGCAGGATTTATACGAACAAATTGGAATCGCAAGTAAAGCTCATCTTGACGCAAGAGCTCTGAAAACGAGAACAACCTCACTCGTTAACCTAAAGCCCATACATCAACTAGTTTGATAATTATAAGATCTTTAAGCGTCGATCGGAGCTGGCGAGTACAATTTACAAAACGATCGTGCTCCATACCCTGCTATTTGCTAATGCACGGTATTAACGATCCGAATGAGGCGGAAGGGTTGAGCTAAGAGTGGTGGTGGCCTAATGAGCAAACTATAGAATAGTGCTTGAGGATGCCTATCCAAAAATATCAGTTTTCAGACAAATTGTGGGGAAAAACGCATTGCTGATGGAACTCTTGAAAATAAATAACCGGTGCGTTGGGCCAAGGTCCGCCTGCGACGCTGGAGATTGCGGTTCGATTCCCGTCTAGGGACAAATAATTGAACGATCTGCAAGGGTCCTGGGTGGTTGCTATGTATGATAAAAATATCTTTTCATGTAACGTATTGTATTAAGTATATCAGTAATCTAGTACCCATAATACAAGCTCTGCTTAACTTATTAGGGCTAGATGATGCCGTGTGGATTTTCTATCAGCATCACATAAAAAATATTCTGATCTTAGTGAGGTAAAAACTGCTGGTTATCGCGAGGAAGTTGGGGTGGGATGGAATATACACAAAACACAGCAGCAACAGAAAAGTGTTTTCAACACAAATGATATATATCTAAATAATTTACTATGATTAGCATCAAATCTAGTGATTTCATATCTGCTGCGAATTTCCTTGTTCTGGATCTCACAACTCACTACCTCGGTCTCTACTGAAAACCAGCACTGGGTAGACACATTAGTGTCCAGCACAACGCTGAGTGGAGACCACGTTTGCCTTGGACTCTGCTGCGCTGACAATAAAAAAATGTGTCATAGTCATGTGTTAAGTTTGTTAGAATAAGTATTTTTTGTGTGCTTAGTCTTAAGGTAAATAAAAATATTTTCTTTCTTTCTTTTTCTTTCAAGGCAGCTCAATTTTCATTGATTGCAAACTAAGCTTCCTTGTTCCACAGCACTCTGCGGTCGACAATTCGGCGCTAGATACGTGCGGTTTTGTAAGAGACGGTACAAGCTGAATGGGGCAAAGCCTGAGGCAAGTGTTTCTGTTACAGTGCGGTTCTGGGAACACTGCAGTTACGTAACCGAAGGTGGTTGAGGGTAGGACGGGGGCGGGGCGCCGCGGGCGGGCGGTGAAAGGGCTGGGCGGGGCGGCGTGCTCGGTGCCGCCCATTGCATTTCCTCACCACCGCCGCAGACGAAGCCGCACGTGCCCTACTTCTCCTCTCGACAGGTCCGCTCTTGGTGTTCTATTGTGTGTGCCTCGAACAATACTATTGTGAAACGACTTAGATAACATCCCCACGGCTGTAATTTAGGAGGTTAATTTAATTTTGTCTATTGTAAAATCATTGTACCGTTTATATCTAACTGTAGTATGCATTCAAGTAATAATTTTTAGATTTGCTTGGTAAAAACTTTCGCTTTTTATGATAATTAATATATCAAATCGATGCGTTTGCTCATCTTAAATCGTTAAAAGGGGCAACCAATAGCTTATCTAGTTTGTAGTATCTTCAATACTAATATTATGGTATTTTATTAGCTCGTAAAGCTAAAAGCATTACGAAGTAGAGATTAGCGTAGGTAGTTGCTTTGATAGCTGGGTGCTAAACGTGCTGTAGCTCGCTCGCGGACGTAATTGTGCTGAAAAGGCTCAATTTGAGCCGCGTTTGGTTCTAAATAAGACGTCTCCGCACGGAGTGGTAAAGAGGCCGCATTACTCTTATTCAAGCCCCGGGTTCGCATTATCTACTCGCCTCGGGGCTTGCGCGAGCGCACGATCTACATGCTATAGCAAACTCAGCTAGTTTTACGCTAGTTTCTCGGAAACATTAAAACCCAAAACCCAAATTATGATAAACAATAAACTTATGCGCAATTTTAATAAACAGTCAATCGAGACAAGCAATCAAAATTATTAATAGGCAATCCAGGAACAAATTGTTTCGATAGTAGATAAATATCATGGCAGGTATTGATTAAATTAAGCCATTAAATACAGAGTTAATTGTATTTAAGGCACGCTATTAGATCTAAGGCACGGTGACTAATTCATAACGTCATTTCAATTACACAAGTTCTCATTTAAATTCAAAGGCATGGGCTGGCTGTGGGGGGCGGACCGCGGCACGAACCATGCGCCATTCATAGCGTCATCCCATCTCGCGAGACAGACAAGGCACCGGCACTGATAATAGAATGCCTAATAGCTTGTCCGCTAAAGCTTTGATAGTCACAACTAGTCTTACTAGAACTTATTCTTAGTGTGATCACGTCAACTCTGTGCACTGACATCCAGCATGGGAGTGTATGGGCATTGTCCCACTGCCAGCCAGGCCCTATCCAGCCCCTTGTAAAGGAGTAAGACTGATTGACAGCTTTGTTTCCACTGTTCTGTGTGTGTGGACGAAGTTGAAGTACAATCTAATTTCATCATGTAGATTGTAGATACTCCTTTGATAGTGATCGTATTATCATTTTAACTGATTCTAAATATGTTTGTTTTTATTAGCGCTAACTCGTAAGAGCTGCCTCTATGACATATATTTATATATCTACACTCTGTATCTGTATTGATGTCTAGTGTCTGACTTCAAATTTGTAAATGATACAGATCTTATACCGAATCAAAGATAACTGTGTAGGATAACTGTATGACTGTAAAGGTATACATGCGGATATTTATTTTAAAGTTGTTCGGCCACAAGATGACACAAAATGGAATTATACTTTTTTTTATTTTGTTTAACCCGAATGTGGCTCTCGCCGAATATAGCGTGGAGTTATCTAGCTGGAATCCCGTGTGTCCAAATGAATCCCTGTTTCCCTAGAAGTGAATTTATTTGACATCTGGTTAAGATTTTTATAAAAAAAAATATCCAAGACTGAGTCCAAGACACGGATAGCGTCTGTCGCCTCAGCTCTATTTATATTTTTCAAAGGTTTGCTTTGCTAATCTTTGAATAATCAGGATCTTCATCACTATCACTACAAATAAAACAAAGTCGCTTTTTCTGTCCCTATGTCTTTATGTCCCTTTGAATGCTTAAATCTTTAAAACTACGCAACAGATTTTGATGCGGTTTTTTTAATAGATAAAGTGATTCAAGAGGAAGGTTTATATACTTATAATAAAACCGTGCGAAGCCGGGGCGGGTCGCTAGTATATATATAACACAGTTAAAGCCTGGCAGTTGTGTGTTCTTTGTCCACATTTCACAGCGATGTCACAGTTCACGATAGGTCGCTAAATCGGAACTCCATTGTCTCTCGGCTTGCGCCAACGAATTGTCTGCCTTGAGGCTATCGGAGATTCTTTAACGAGCATTGTTTCTAAAGTTATTTATTTTGTTAGGTAATCTATTAACTATTTCGATACCTGCTGCAATGTCTACATTAACTGTTAAGGAAAGTTACCCTTGGATTCATCAGTTGCAGGCGTATCATCATGATTCATCATGTATTATGAAAGATTATTTAGCACTAAACAGTTTTAACGATAGCTTGCCACAAAGGGCTTTAACGTTAATGTTGATTACAAGACGTCCAAGAGGTCAACGTGAATTGACCGCTTGATAGTTATAGGGAGTTTAGGTAAATGAGTTTTGTTGCAGTCTGTTTTGGTTTATTTCAGCATCATTTTAAGCCTCTCCTAGACAGACGTGGAAATCGGTGGCCGCCAGTATCATTTGCGTTACATTAGCTTGCATGTTGTACCGCTACCGCATCTGTCTGGCAGAGACTTTAGTTAAGGCAATTTACTTGTAACTTATTACTGACAGAAGGATTAGTTAGTGAACGTTATTAATTGTGATTTACAAATCAGATGTTTCGACAAGTTATTGTGCAAGTGGAACGTCATAAAAACATGGGGACATGGGTCAGTACTCTATCGTTTCGACGCGTTAATGGAGTTAAAGTTATTATTGGTAGGTATTGGTATTGCAGTTTTCCCAGCTAAAGGTTTTTCGGCATGAGTCTGAAGCTAGGCTTAGAACGACACAGCAACGAGCACGAATTGACAATAAGAGCAAAGTTCAGCGCGGTTCAGGACTCTGCAGGAATGCGGAGCGCGGGCTGAGCCGGCACCTTCGCCTAACCTCTCCACAACAATCACGATTACCCACTATTTATATCGACATTTCAGATACACCTGTATTCTAGATATACCTACTTAATCGCTAAGCACGCTGTTGCAAGAGGGTGAACAATTTGTTGTGAGAAATAAAGCATAGCCGATAGTGTTACGAGAACAGCTTCCTGCAACTCTAGCGCTGTGAGATTTCTCTAGCAGTTTACGTTATCTGAAAACGCATGATCATGAAATACCTTTATAGTTGGTTATAAAGTTGGAAAGCACTGTCTACCCGTGGCAAGGTGTACTGAACGAGATCGGGGCTCAAACGACGAGGCATAGCGGCGGCGAAAGTTACAGCGGTATGCTAGACTTCACGCATGACCCGCGGGTCAGGCGCACACTTTCTGACATATGTCAATTAAGGGCCTCCGCAGCCGTCGCCGTTGGGCGTCGATTGAGAGCTTGGACATGTTTGTGGAAACCTTCACCGCCAGGATTGATTCATTACTCCATCTGTTTTGAGCGGGCCGAGCGCAATTTACTACGAGGCGCACATTTGGTCATAGATTAAACTGTCATATGTTCCAGCACTAATGAAGATTCATCGTCAGAGCAGCCGTCTCGGTTGAATGCGCTTCAGTTATTTACGATTCTTTCTAATCGCGCTATTAGAAGTCATGGGGTTACTCCGCTGAAATTATGGTTGCGCAAAGGCAATTTGTATTGACAATCTGACAATTACAGTGTTTGCGTTGCAAGTATTCGTCGGCGCGCTATCTGTACAATGATATACAGTTGGTTCGTTATTTTCCGAGTGTGGCTGTTGGCAATTTACCGCTTCGCAGATCGATCAGCTCCTATTATTGGTGAGGTCGAACGTGTACAAACATCGATTTCGTGTCGTTAATCTGAGGCTGAGTCCCCGAGGTGAGATTCGACATTGCAGCCTCACCTCACGTATCGGAACGGAGATAACGACATGTAATCACAATCATACAAACAAAAGATGAACAGCTTCGAGAAATGTACTATGTAATTGCTAGTTAACTGCCTGTTTTTATGCAATTCACACCGATGTTTTATTGTTCGGCGTTGTTACGATTACGTCTCTATTTGCGATTGCTATAAAACTTAGTGAACTATGACCTGAAATGAAGAAACTATCAGCAAGAGGTTCTATTAGAGAGTGAAACTTCCTCGTTATACAAAGAAGTTTCTCTTTTGAACAAAGTAATAAAATGCACTTAGTTGTATTACGAACTGTAGGGGAGACATTTTTGGCTAAGGAATTTCTGAAAAGTTTCATAATGATTGAATTAATCAGTAGCTTTCTAGCTATTTTAGGGTCCTCGGTTTTCGGAATTCATAAAAGGTGTCATCAAATAATCTGAATAGCCCTTGCGTTTCATAGAGCTTCCGCGAAGCACCGAGTGGTGGCAACCGCCCGCATAGCGCGTGATTGCGGCCAATTATTTTCTGTTTATCTCTAATTACGCATGCGCTGCCAACGTTGGCGGCTTATCAACAATCTGCCCTCCGCCCTAAGATCCGATCGGTTTTCTAATCAGCTCTCAATCCCTGTACATGGACCATCAACGTTGGAGATAAATCGGGTCAAATCGATTGCGACCACCGCAATCACTACCGGCTTTCACAAAAATAAGAGAGATTCGTTCCGATTGTCATTTGGATAATCGGAGAAAATGTACGCGGAGCTAAGTGAATTCTCGGTAGCGAGGTTTTTTATTGGGTGAGCATGGAAAATTAACGTTTTGCATGTACCGCGCGCCGCTGACAAACGATGACACGGCGCGGGATGAGTTGCGGGCTGCAGGCGGGCGGTGTCGGCGCGCTCCCTGGCTCGCACGGTATTTAATTTATTGGCCACTCGTGCAAACAGAATGACGTGTCAGTTTTTTGGTGCATTCGCGGCAGCTCGGTGAAATTAGGGTACATTAAAGCAACAAGGTCAGTGCGGTCGCCATGTCCTGTCGCGGTCAGCTGGGCTTTGGAAGTCGATGAGCTTTGCGGTTGGTCGTTTCCGTATTTCGTACAAACTTCATTAAACATTCGACATGCTTCAATTTAGCAACTTAGGTGGGCTGACGTCATCAACGGCCAGTTCATAAAATGTTTTGTAAGATTTCAATTTTGTTTGTAAAGATTGCAGTGGTAAGTCGTAGTTTTGAATGAATCGTAAAATAGTTCTAGGGTTGGGTTTACTGATTGCTTGATTAGTGATAGATAATTATTTCTCACTTTATAGATCATTAAATAGGTTTAGTAGTTTGGTTACCATGCTATAGGTACCTAAAACAGTTAGGGCGAACGTAACTTGAAGTGAAAGTTATCGTATAAGGGCCTGTCATTAATTATAACTAAAGGATGATTTCGGTGATTTATGACCCCTCTCCCCCCAAGAACAGGGTATTTAGATTTTTGAATCCCCCTTGGAACCTTAAGGTAAATCGGCCCTTAGGACTAGGACAGTAAGTGTTACTTCCTCCAATTATTTTTTTAAACTTTGTACCCTCTGTAGATTACATTGGAAACTTTCTAGTTTAGTCTCGATTCCAATAATAAAAAGACGGCCCAGACTACCAGCTATTATTAAATCCCGAAATTTAGCAACCCATTCAGCCATTCAATTCCATCCATTTCTTCCATTTCCATCCATTTCTTCCAATTCCTTCCATTTCCAGCATTCTAACGGTTGTGTATTTTCCATCCATGCAAAATACACAACCGTTAGAATGCTTTACTTAGACCCCTTGGTATTTTCAGTCAGAGATCTTATCAGAGAATATGTATAGACACCGTTTCTGAAGTCACACGGGTTTCTCTCACTGTTGATATTTAGTACACTATCGCTACAAAGCGCCAATCAAAAATAAATTGACGCGTATAGGTTAGCATAGCAGTATCATAGATATTTCATGTTAATGATTAACCTTACACGTTAGTTGTCTGGAAGAAATAGCTTTCAGAGATACGGTCAAAGGATAAGTTTAATTAAATACTGAATGTTGTTTAATAGTAGGTCAGGAAATATATAAATCTATCCCTAAGTAAATCAGAGATTATGCTATATGACTGACATACATTTCAAAGATAGATATTTTTCAACATGATTAGAAAACACAAAATATAATTACAATTCACTGTTATTATATTTTATATAGTTATGTATAGTTTTTCGATTTTGAAAAAACCATCTCAACAAGCCAAATTAAAGTTTGCTAAGCCGTAACGCCCGGCCAGAGAATCTCATATATGTAAGTATAGGTCTTTACATAATATTTGTGTGAAGCATCATTATCTAAAATGCATAGATAAACCCAGTTGCCTCTAATGGTAGTTACGATAAGATATTCGTGATGAAGCTTCTTAATAAGCCGGCCTAGGTACCTAACTAATGGCCTGTCTAGACTAGTATTATATTAACGAAAGGCTAGACGAATCTTGATGAGATTAGCTATCAATTATGTTGTTCTCACGCTACCGGTAGGTGAGTCTGTAGTCCAGAAACAAGTTACAAGTTAGTAGGCCTTGAAAATTTGACAAAAATATAGAGTATGCTCTACTCTAGAGTAGATCAGGTTTGTAACTAAAAATATAGAATAAGAAACATGTAAGTAGGTTACATGTTTCTTACTCTATATTTTTCGTTTATATTTTTTTTTATATTTTTATATTTTGATATGGACCGTAGAATAAGTTTTATAAGATTTTTTCTAAATGTTATCCAGAATAATAAGTTTCTGATGACTTTATTAATATTATTTTTGTCAGATTTGGAAGGCCTTCTCGTAACTGGTTTCTAGCCCAGAAAGGTTTTAGATTTCCCAAAGGTTACTTGTCTAACCACCCGATGTCCGCCAGGAAAGCCAGAAGCTCGCTGACGTCAAGCCTTCCTAGGCGTCCTCGGTGTCCCGAGGTAGAATTTTTGCTGAGACGCTACGCTATTGCGCTCTACAAGCACGTGTACCTACATGCCGTCTCTTCAGGTTTCATACACCTTCTGGGCGTATGATACCTTAGGCGTTGTCCATGATGCCCAAATTAAATTAGTGTTTGTTAAGTGTGCAGTGTCAGTCTATCCTGTGACAAACCGGCTATTTGTCAGATGATTTGTCTGTAGTTTGTCGGGAATTTTCGTAAGAAACTTTTGGTTGAAAGCAGGGAAGGCCTCTTTCTAAGCCCTACATTCCGGTATACTTACCCAGTTGTCTTATCAGAACATCTCCAAGCATCAGCGTCGATGTTTCTTCTGGATCAGCTGTGTCCTTTTATCTATTTCAGGTTCTTCCTAGCATTCGACGGCAGTGTCGGAATGAGAGGGCTTTGTATATCTGTTTTCTAAATGTGTTGCTAAGTTCATCATCAGTCTATATTACTGCTGGACATAGCCTCCCCTAATGAGAGAGAGATGAGAGATGAATGATCGAATAAAAAGATTTACTGTTAACACAGTTCTTGAAAAAGGTAACTACATTTTAATAAAATTTCAGACCGCTGCTCCCTTTAGTTGTTTTGACCCAAAGAGGTAACCAATATCCAGGTGTCTGATTCGTGTTTTTTTAAATATTTTACTATTTTATGTAAACATGAACAAATTTTCGCATTAGTAAATCACAAATTAAAATTAATTAAAATTTAAGCACGAGATTCCAACATTAACTGCATCCTAGATTAGGTGCAGTTAAACTCGAATAGCTTGTTTAATCCGGAAGCCTGTTTACGTACTTAAGAACAAGCCTTGTGCAAACTCATTAGGCTTTTTGAAAGGATTTTGCTACTCAACAGTTACTGCTCATACCTACTGAGCTATGAATCACGTACGAGAGGCATAAATTAAACGTCAGGTACGGTACGGGGTAGGTAGGACAGTTAAGAAAAAGGTAAGGTACCTACGTAACTTTTAAACAACAACATGTCATATTTTTTTTTATGTCTTACCTTTTTTCTGGTCTGGTTTGTACGATCTGCAGATATTTGTTGTTGGTTTTCTGGGAGTTTTCTATGTAAAGTAAAAAAATATCTATCTGTGTAATATCTACCCATTTTATGTATATGTGTGTAATATACTACTCTGTCAAGAAAGTACCGGGAAAAGATCAATAATACACAAAATGTTTGCTATTCATCCAAATTTATTTTATCACCTTCAAAGTATGCTCCTTCAGAAACGATACACTTACGCCAACGAATTATCCAATCATCAAAACATTTTTTAAACGCTGTTTCCGGAATTGAGTTCAGTTCTCGCCGCGAATTCTCCTTTATGTCTTGTACCGATTGAAAACGGGTGCCACGAAGTGGTAATTTGAGTTTAGGAAAAAGAAAGAAGTCGGCCGGAGCCATATCTGGTGAATATGGTGGTTGCTCGATGGTATTTGTTGAGTGTTTGGTCAAAAATTCGGTCACAATGATGGCCTTGTGCGATTGAGTTTTTGGAGAAAATTCAGGTCTTTTGGGACTAGTCGAGCGGCAACATGTTTCATACCCAAGTGATTATTTAAAATGGTACGGATCGACTCGTGAGATACAGAAAGTTCGGCGGCTATCTCTCGCAAAGTTGAATGAGGATTTTCAGTCACTGTTTCCTTCACTTTTGCGATGTTAACTTCAATTGCAGACGTTGATGGCCTACCAGAGCGAGGCAAATCTTCCATCACATCTCGACCGCTTTTGAACGCTTTGTACCACTCATAAGCACGTGTTTTTGATAAAGTCGATTCACCGAAAGCCTTCTGTAACATTTTCAGTGACTCCGAACACGAAATTCCATTGGCGATGCAAAACTTAAGACAAACTCTTTGTTCGATGTTTTTGTCCATTGTGAAATTCGCAATACACACTAGATATGATGTAACTAAAAACAGCACTGTATTTAATATAAATAACAGATGCAACTCAAACTCCGCGCCAAAATGGCAAACAGTTGTGCCAACCTAACAACAAAAAAAAAAAAAATTTGAATTTGGAACCATAAACAAATCATCCATTCCCGATACTTTTTTGACTGATATCTCTGCCTATTTACATACTAGTAACCGTAACACAAGCTTTCCTTACCTTGGGGCTTCTGACGATGTTGTGTTTGGTAGATTGTCATCATTTTTTATTTATTTCTTTAAGTTTCACGTATTTGTATAACTTATAATTCACTTGTCATATATATCCTTGTACAAGCGGAACTAGATAACTGATCTGATCTGAAACTGATCTTTAATCAAATATAAAAACATACTCATAATATAAGATTTGAAAAAAAAAAGTGTTGATTTAAGTATTTTACGTAATTACACAGATTCATATGAAGTAAATCTACTTGACAGGATATCCTTATAACTTTATTTATGACGCTGTTAATAAATAATTTAGAATTAATGCAACTCTCACGAAAAGTAGATCATTTAGAAATAGTCTTTGTCATTTTTACGAGGTAGCCGCTATAAAAGACGAACAACCTTGTTACGTGATGCAAAGTAAAGGTGAGGTTCACAAGAGAGATACGAAAATGAATAGTAAAATAAGTGTTTGTTTTTATTAATTAATCTACAAAACATTAAATATACGAACAAAAAAGCTAGTTACGTAGGTTTAGAATCTAGCTAGCCACAACAGCTAGCCTCGAGCTAATCAAAGCTTTACAACCTCGTTTTAGCGACGAAATGCATAAGATAGAATACCAATACATAAATAATATACAGCTAAAATAAGAGTTATTGATTTTTGTTTTTCGTCAGTTTGTTATAAAATTAATTTAAACAGTACATAAAAAAAATATGAAATTCAAATAATGGAGAATCATGAATCATGATGAATGGAATTCATCATCTAAATCATCAAAACGACAAATTACCTACCACTAGTATTTACAATTATATCACCTTACACAATAATTTTTGTTGTTTTAGCGTTTTATTTCCCTGTAAAATAATAAGGTATCCTGTCTAAGGCGCGCCGTAGACCAAGTTGGCTGTTTTTGTATTCAAACAACCAACCGAGTGTTTTAACCAACAAAAAGATAAGAGGAGCATTTCAATAAGACAAGTGTCAGTATTTTTTGTATTTGAACTGGTATTTTTTTCATATTAATTTAGATCTATTTGCAAGTCTTTAATATTGATTTTTTTATTGACTTCGACCACTTTGATGATGCGTTTTAAATTTAAAGTATTCGAAGTATATTTGTAGTTTTTAAAGTTCTCCAAATGATTTTGAACTGAAGTGACCGCGTGTGCTCAGCTTTAGATCGTCTAAGAGGCTCAAGACGCAACCTTGCTGCATGATGCAAACCCAAAATAGTATCGCACACTTTCATAACAATCAATGATTGATTACATAAATTTAAATAAACTTGAAGATAAACCAGTTAAAAGCAAATTAAATTCATCTGCGTCGGCGTCGGATAAAACGTCGCAAGAACTCTGATAAATTACCGAAATGACAGACTGACGGTTGCGTAGCTAGTGCCTTACGATGTACACATTCAAGTTACATTTACGACAAGGGATTTATTTATGCTTAGAAAGCTCTGCATGTTATGTCAACAAATCCTAATAAAGGCAAAGGAAATTCATATGGAAATTCAAGGTAAAATAGAAAGAATTGACTATTGTATTAGAAAGTTATGTCAACAAATCCGAATAAAGACAAGGGAAATTGACGTAAAATTAATAGTTAATAGTAGGATCGATTTAATGAATTAATGATTGTTTACTGATTTTTATTTATATTTTATAAGTAAATGTTATGTAAAAGTTAGGTGTAGCAGGCTTGTTTACCTTTTTATAGTGATTAATAAAATTAAGTTCTTAAGCTTTCGCGACTTGGCAAACGTAGTGTAGGATGCCCCCCGGCCAGGTGAGATGACGATTTACGAAAGACTTGGCACATTCTGGTTGCGGCAAGCTGAAGACAGGGCGCTATGGCGCTCATTAAGGGAGGCCTATGTCCAGCAGTGGACTAATATAGGCTGATGATGATGTAGTTCTACTTTGTCGCTTCACTCTTGACAGAGTGGTCGTGGTTGTCATATCAGGGAGAGTGGCAACCTTCACAATCCGGCGCCGTTCTTCTCGCACTACTGCTTTCCTGGTACATTCGTGTAGCGGTGTTTTCTTTTGGTGCAGCTTTAATTGATCCGTCCAGGGCATAGGGGATCTGCCACGAGCTATTATGCCGTCAACTTTCAATGAAATTAAGTAGTTAGTAAATCAAGTAAATCAATATCTTTATTTCTTTAGGCTTACAAAAAAAGCACTGCACTGAAAAAGAATAATTATCAAAATAATATAAGAAATAAAGTGATAATTGATTTTCCGTTCTCTTCAATCTTTTGTCCACAAGTGGAAGAAGTACATACTTATTACTAGAAATCACTGTATTATCTATTGACATGACACTCTCAATGACCAACTGATAGAACTTATAGGTGAAAGATGTAATTTTTAAATAGCTTAATTATTTCATTAAACATTTTTATTTTAATAAGTGTCGTTTTCGATAATCAATCCAGGACTATAGTAACTATTACAATCGTCATCATCTTCATAAGCCTGTATTAGTCCACTGCCTCCCCTAATACTAAAAAAATACACAATGAATTGGCAGCTTTATCGCTTAGAAGCAATATCTTCAAGAAAACCTTTACATGAAAAGAAGAGTGTTAACGGAGCGTGAGTAATAGTATTAGGTATAGCACTTTTTATTTGCCCCTAACGTAAATTCGTTAACCATTCCGCAGGACATCGCAAATTAGTCGGATGCAGTGAAGCGTAACTCACCACAAAGGCCATATTTTTATCTTATTAACGTAATTAACTTTGTATAAAACCGACTCTCAATTATTTTAATGCTTATTAAACACGTGCGCTTAAGTGGCCGAGTTTCGCTGGCCAGTAGTTCCGCCTAATTATCGCCATTGAATCTGCGGTTGGCTACGTGCCGCACTGTAAAGATGACAGGTGCACCCCTTGGGAAACTCCCAACATTTCCCAAACATTCCCATGTCGATTTTGAGGTTTTATTTCAATTCCGGTTACAATAATTTCGATAATTGGACCATTATTATGTTCGTATTTTACCATTTTTATATGATACAATAAAGAATATAAAATGTTGAATATAGCTTTTTAGACTTTTACGATAGAAATGCATCTGGCTATAAAATCTTTTGCAATGACCAAAAATCGTAATATGAACACCTACATCGTAAATTTTTATTGTTATTGCATTACATACACTTGCTGCGTGTTATCCACGAATACCTACTTAACTCTTAATGTTTTTAATCATCATTATTATCATCATCAACCTATCCTCCACTGCTGGACATAGGCGTCTTCTAATGAGCACCATAGCACCCTGTTGTTTTTCAGATGCTGCAATCTGCCTGCAGTCTTTCACAGATTTTCATTCGACCTGTAGTATTTTGGGGTGGGGTATTTTAATTCATTCGATTCGTTTCTCTAACGGAAAGCTCAAAATCGAATTCGATTCCATTTCCGTCAGATCTTTAGAAGGCTATTTTGATTTCATATCCAAACTAAGGAACTAAGGATCCAAATTAAAATAGCAAAAGTTTTCATAGGAATTCGATTCCATTTTCGTCAGATCTTTCCAAGGATCCAAATCGAGCGAGCGTATTCGATTTTTTCCGTTTGAAAAAATCGAATACGCTCGTTTAAAATAGCAATCATAATCAAAAGTTTCCATCGAATCCGAAGGGCTTCCCGATGAATTAAAATACCCTTCCTGGTCGGAGGGCCTCCTACACTTAGAGACAGGAGGTTGCGGCCTCAATGGCTGCCTTGGGACAAGTGTTGTACGATCTGTAAATAATTTCTCTGGGGCTCTGGCCTTTTTCTATTATAATTTTAATAAAAAACCTGTCGACGTAATGTATTGTATTACGTTTATCAGTCATCTAGTACCCATATCACAAGCTTTGCTTAGCTTAGGGCTAAATGATGTTGTGGGGATTGCCCAGCATTTTTTATTAAATTCATTTAGTGTATTTCGTGTTATTTATAGTCAAAAATCGTAAAAAAATTCGTAAAAACTATTCTGCCCTTTAGAGTTTGGAAAAATAAAAAAAACATTTAGTCCAGTCATCGTCAGACTTTGCTACGAAGCTACTTGCCTAATTATCTTGTACAGGGCTTTCAAGACGCATGCACTAGGTAACTAGTTAACTACTTAATGCAAACATTGTATTGAACACTGATTTTGCACGTATAGTAATTTAACGGGCATCTATTCAATTTTGCTTGATGCTCCATTATACAACATTGTTTTCAAGAAATGTTCTTTCTTAAACATAAAATCTCTTATTAAATTGCGTGTAATTTCATGAACCAAACAGATATAAGTAACTACCAAGCATTGAATTAGTTAATAGTGTTAAAAAATAGTTTTTAGGTAAAAGTCTTAAATGATGCTTAGGTTACCTAAAACAATGGAGGAGGTATTACGTTTCGCTGTTGTTTTGTAATGTTACTAATTTTTTTTTTATAATACTCGTAGATTTTGCGGGACCATCTTAAAATCTCAAAATTGTATTCTCGAGAGTATTTGACACGCTAAATTAAAAAAAACTGTATTCGTATATAGAAATGCATTTGTTGTGCGAAAGCTTTCACACTCGGGTAATTGCTAAGAAATTAAATATTATTCCAGAAAATTTCGAGTTTTATAATGTATGACTGCGGGTTAAAGTTCCGTAGGACAAAACTTTTTGGGATTTTATTTAATTTGTTAAAAACCTACGCTAAAGGTTTTAAAAAAGACAGATCAGTTGAGCTTCCTCTAGATTATTTGCAAAAGTCTGCAGTTAACTCAATAGTTTCAATTGTAAATACTATTTAAAAAATATATGTTGAAAACATACTAGTTGATTGTAATTTTCTATTTAAATAAATGTTGGTAAATGTTAAAGTTTTAAGTCAGCTTTTAGATTTTTCATAATAATTAATAAATATAATACAGTTAAAAGACTCAATACTATAATCGAAACTCATAATCATACTAAAGTTATTCCAATTCACAGCGTTCTCAAGCCTTTCTCCAACAATTGAGCAAGAACGATAGGTGAAATATGAAACATCGTGTTCAATTATAATAGGTTCAATAAATAACAATGTGTTGATAGTTGAATGTGGATCAGAGAGGAGGCGGGCGCAACCTCGGGCGTGATTGAATGATTCCTCTCGCCGTCTCACCAGGCAATCAGTGCTTGATATAAACGAGCTGGCACTTGCTGGTGCTTATCGTATCAATTACCTCTGGTACCAACACAAAATTATACTTGATTGATTCGCTGATTAGGCACGTTAAACCAACTAGTTTTGTTATTCAATAATCTCTGATAAACCCCTGAACACAATCATGTTCAAATCGATAATGAATATCTCTACTTAGAAGGTACGTAGGTAACTTATTTAAGTTAGAATTTATGTAAAAGTGGCTCTGAGTTGTGAAACGAAATCGAAGTTTATAATCTTGTAATGGAACATCTAAAATATAATAAATATGTTACGCATATCATCAAATAATGAATAGCAACTTGAGCAACGAAGGTAATGACGCTCGTCCATAACGTGTTGTGAAACTGCTCGAGGGCGCTTCTGACTTGTCGTAAATAATTGGAAGCGCACTGTTTGTACTAATGCCCGATCTAAACGCATAATTCCTCTTTTTGAATTGAGCCATAAATTATGTGGATATACTGCCCGATAAACCTGCGTGGACGTGGGTAGAACAAGGAATTCCGGAATTAACTATAGGCTGAACAATTGACGGTCTGAGTTTCTTATTATCTAACTCACTGAGCTAGCTTCTAACAAATAGATCAATGCGGTGCTCTATGAGGCTTCCAAGGATTGTGTCTTATGTCAAAGTAAATCGGAGTGACATTGAGAATATCATCCGAAAACAACTCAAACGAGCTCGTAATAAAAATATCAGAGAAGAAAGAAACGCTAAGAGGAGTGAGAGAGGAACGAAACGTTCTCAGCGGGCAAGCAAGATGGCCGCAGAAGCGTCATGGAGCAAAGTGATAAACGGACAAATGATTGTAACTAAAATAATACACAAAGGATATAAATGTGTTCTTGACATAATCTGGCGTATTACTAACATTAACGAGTTGAGGCATTCGTCCATACGAGTGCACCAACGCTACTGGCACTGGGCTCGAGTGCAGTTTCTACAATCTCTTGTACGTAAAACAACATCCCATCAAGTTTTTTGACATAATTTGCACAGAAATTAGCATAGATTCACAAAACCAGTTACCGCTATGAAGTCAGCCTTGGTGTAATATTCCTTTGAGTTTGTAGCCTAAGGCAAAATTTGATTGCTGTTAGATTGGCACCTTGATGTCGCTGTTTGAAAATATGAAGATACTTCAAGATCCAAACCACCTGTGATGAAACTAAGCTGTCAGATTCCTATGATAATTTTTACGGTCTACACTAAAACAGCGTAAATAGTAACCTTTCAAAACCTCATGACTGTTTAAATTCATACTTCTAAGACCTTGCCGGTTATTGGATGCAAGTAAGATGAATATAAATTTCGATGCAATCTCCACTCTGCATTTTTTGTCAAAGCTTCTCAAGATCATTCAGACGAGTTTAATATTATTTTAAACATTCACGGTTATATATCACGTTTATTTACTTATGTATTTTTTCCAACGTTTTGTCCCCGTGTTTGATAAACCAAAACGAAATCCATACACGATGTTCCAGCAAACACGTCGAAGTAAGCTCGATTCGTTCTAGTAATATCGGTGTAATTTATTTAATGTAGAAATAGACCTCGCCGGTACAAAGAATATTGGCTTTCACAACGGGCCGGCAAATTTATGTGCCGCGAGATTCAGCCCGCTACGATCACGAGAACAAAGCATTAACGCGAAAGTACCTAGCATTCGTAACTGCAGCAGTTGCATTATCTATTGTTTTTGAATTACTACTAGATGAAATACAATCTTTATTAACAACGAAAATTACAATCAAGGACTAGAAAAAACATTAAAATTATTTTACAATTGAAAACATTGAGCTAACTGCAGACGGTTGCAAACAGTCTAAAGGTACCTCAATTGATCCATGTAAATACCAGTCGGAAGACACTGGTTACATTACTACGCTGTATGGCAATGCTGATGTGCTGAGCCAGATAATACTAGATGAGTGTATTTGGTAGAAAGAAACGAGTGGTTCTATCGGGCAGCGTCGTGTTTCGTTTGAAAGTCATTGGACATCACAGTTATTGAATATTTTCACTTTAATCTTTTAAAGCTAAATACAACAAGAAACCTTTACCTTGTTAGGTTGTTCGTTTTTGAGGAGCAAATTCGTCCCAATACTCTAGATATTTCGATATTTAGTGTAAGCCTTTTTTATAGAATTGTTTGAATTTATTTACTGATAATTAATGAAACTCCCTTGGAGTTTTATTATAGAATCGAAAAGAATTTATTGTAGCTTGATAATTATTATAACCTTTACAAATTACACAGTAAATAATTTCATAAATAACTACAGCCAAGTGTAAAAAAACCTTCGAATATCCCTCAAATAATTACATAATTAGATCACATAGCTCACTAGTATATACAATTATAACAAACTCTTAAAAATCTAAGCCGTCACCAGAAGGCAAAGTACCCAGAATGCTGGCAGCATTGCCACGTTGAATGGCAATGCTAATTCGTTGACCAAAAAAGAAGCCAGCATTCTTATCTCCTGTGGACTCTATGAGAAGTTTCGTGAGATCTTTAAAAATTGTGTGTGCCCCAGGACCCCAAGGACCAAGGGTTTCCACCCCAAATGGCTCAAATAGGTAACCTCGGTCAAGATTAGCATATTTTCGCCGTTTGAGGGACTCCGCTGATGAAGCTGCGGAGCCAGCCCTTACTGATGTCCCTGCCAGATGTGAAGGCGCTAGAGTATCTACACACGTGGCATCCCAAACTAAAGGCCGACCCATCTTCCAGGGAATCAGAGTCATACCGTCAGGTCTTTTACCATCATCTCGCATAAGGCCACGTGGTTCAAGTGTAGCTGCTACACTGACGCTGGTAAAGGCCCGACGGATGATATCGTTAATTGAATTATGGCGGGACACACGTCCTGCACTAGAGACACATGCTAATGCATGGTGACCAAGCTTGTCCACGGTTTCACCACACTGGCAACGGTGTGCAACTAGGCAAGGGGAACCTAAACGCAAGGAGGTGGCCACCCGAAATGAGTTGTTGTCTAAAAGGGTACCTAGATTTTTAGAAGGCAGAACATGTAACCAAAGTCCTGATTCCCACTCAGAAACGGCGAGTAGACGGGCACGTTCTATTGAGCTGGTAGACGTATTAATAAGATTTTTCCGTACCAGCTCACAAAGTGGCTCATCCCATAGCCTCTGAGAAGACAGGACTTTTGGAAGATTGGTGTCAGGACAGGCTATTTTCCATAAGCCTAGTGCTTCGTTGTAACCTGTAATTTCAAAATTTTGAGAACATTTTGCCAAAATTTTATGAATAAGATCTTTAGTACCATGAACTGATGATAAAAAACCTGGGAGTGAAACACTAGAAATTTCTCGAACACCTAAACCACCCAATCTAATAGGAAGAGTGGCCTGGTGCCATGCTCGGTCATCCAAAGGAATATTGAAAATTTTGATTAAAGTGTCGCGCATGATGCTGTCCAACTGCTGTGTAAGATTGGGAAATTTCCAGAGTTGGGAGCATCGTAGATAATAGGTAAATTTAGGAACAAAAAGGCAGAAACGTATAATAACAAAAGCTACGTGAACATTAACATTTTGCAATTTATCGGAAAATGAAACGAAATTTAGAATTTTTTCATTAATAAAATTAGGCAAAGACTCATCCATAATTGGAGATCCTAGGAGGCAAAGTGAAGACTTATCTATCAACCTAACGTTTGGTGCTAAACTTTCAAACTGACTCTTATACTTAACACGTTAGAAGCTGTTTCGGTTTCGGGAATATATAACTCACATTTAGAAAAGTTTAGCTCCAAACCTATTTGTTTGAATTCGTCTATCAAAACACTTAGATCTTTTAATATCGTGTCGACTTCGCCTCCTAAAGTGCCATCATCTAAGTACCAAACATTAAATTTTGACTCCAAACGTTTTATAATTGGATGTATTGCGAGACTGAAAATAGCCGGTCTTAACGGATCACCCTGCTGACAACCGACCTCAGAGGACAATAACTTGTCTTTATATATTAATTTAGAAGGTGTGCCATAACATTGCCAAAGAAAGGGGTAAATATCAGGTAGCTTATCTTTTATTTGTGTCAGGAGGGCGCCCCTGTCTACCGAATTAAATGCATTTTTAACATCCACTTTCAATAACAGATCGTTTTGTGGTACGACATAAACGATCGAAGCGAGTGTACCGCCGCCTCACAACCACCACGTGATCCAAAGCCCAGCTTTGCAGGGTTGAAATTCCGATCTCAGATCTGAGCTTTTTATTCTGCAGCAAATTTTAGCTGTAAGCCGGCGGTAAGTCGTACCAACTGCGATTGGTCTAATGCCTCCATCTTTTTTTTTAAGCGCACATAGGTTTGCACCATACAAAATATCGATGATTTCTGCACTGACTTGTCCAGATAACATTTTGTTCACCAACGACGTAATAGCTACGATGAGGCCTTCGCCCGTTTCACCACAACCAACACATGTTAAATCTTTGAGGTGTTGTTGTGAAAGGCCGTCTAGGCCACCAGCGGAGCCACTCTGAAAAGAGTTTATACTAGAGATTACGTCGTCGGGAAGCACTGACAGGAAAGTGCAGGAACTATCTGGTGGTGCTGGAAGGCATAGATCAGGCGCAGCAGGTGGATGTTTTGATGCGAGCGCCGAAAGGGTTTCTCTAGAATTTGAAGCTAGTGTGTCGTTAGAGAACAATAGTCTTGCTCCACCTCTGATATCACAGTAAATTAACTACTGATTCAAAACTTGTCGAAATAGAATAGTTTGAATTGTTATTATAACAAAATCCTTTTTAGTTTGAAGTCGACCTGTATCGATACACTTTAAATAAGGTAGTGCTCCAATTAAAAAAAATGGATATAATAAGAAATGGGTTATATTATATAGGTTTTAAACGTATTCCGTAGGAACACGTTTTCCGTAGGTAATGTGTTTCGGTAGAAAGGACAGTGAAAAAAAAGGTTATTGCACTGTCCCTTTGAAGTGTCTTAATTCTTAATTTTAGAGTTGAACCTTTTTTCAATCTAACTATAAGAACTCGATCGTCTAAGTGCTTAGTTTAAAAAGAATTATTTAGACTGTCTGAGTCAGAATACCTCGGAAATCCAAAAAATGTTGAAAATTTACTCGTCTCAAATTCGTTACATTCATAGATAAAAGAAACAAGTGCTCTGTGGTTACATTCCACCACACACAACAGCCTAAATTGGTCCACTTCTGGACGCA
Organism: Eupithecia centaureata; assembly: GCA_944547425.1. Lineage (NCBI taxonomy): Eukaryota > Metazoa > Arthropoda > Insecta > Lepidoptera > Geometridae > Eupithecia > Eupithecia centaureata. The sequence goes on from OX155694.1 coordinate 6,065,408, forward strand.
GGAATTTCCCTGGTTATTTTAAATTATTGACGATAGCAAACTGTTACACTCATGTCTTAGTTCCATATAATAGGGGTTATAGTCCCGGGGAAAATACAGAACCCTGTCATCATTGAATAAAACAGACTCACTCCTGCCCTAGTTATAAAAAATATGAGATATTTTGCAATTTCCACGGCACCATCGGACAAAGGTGCTTAGAATTACATCGACTTCTATTACGCGAACTAGTAATTTTACAGCCCACTAGCACGCTTCCCTAGAACCGCCTGCAGCCTATGCCGTTACTAGAAATTATAACTACATACCTACAACGAAAGGCTTTGCAAACGAGCCACTATTGAAACCCACATGTTTGTCCAAATATACCCTACCTAAGCGTCTGCGACGCGGCCACTTTATTAAATCAAAGACGAGGAGACAGTAGACTGTTTTCAGTAAGGCTGTTGTTTCGGTTATATACCTACATATGCATTTTCTCATTTAATCAAGTGGCTGATTGGTGGCTCGTTTGCTCTGGCTCAGTATTTACACCTGCCTAGAACCGTTTGTGTAATTAAGATAATTGTTCTTCTATAAATTCATTCAACAGGTTAGATATTCACTATGAAATTGCAAAAAATACACATTTTTGTTGATAATAAGCTTTTTGCGACGTCGTCGGCGCGTGTCTATGCACGTTGCGATGATAAGGTCGTTTTGAGCACATTTACCGTTTTAATGCTACTTTGCAACAGATAGAGAATATTTAAAAGACCTACAAGTAGAGCAGATGGGGTTGTTGAATAATTGGTTTATTACCGATAGACAATAAGAGCGGCTATTATGTCAACAAAACTCTCGTAGATTTGTCGTTCTCTGGCTCTACCAAAAAGAAAATAATATATTAAGTATCAGTCATCTAGTACCCATATTATATATAACAAGCTCTGCTTACCTTGGTACTAAATAATACTGTGGGGATTGTCATGAATTATGTATTTATTTAATTTAAGTATATATGTATTTATTCATTATGATAGTTTTTGTTTAGGCTGGGAAAACAATTAAAAGTTTCTGAACTATGCAAAACGTCAAGTTAAATATAACAAAAGTATTTATTATAAACCTTCGACATCCATCATTGAAAGTAATTATGATATTTATCTATTAATGGTGTCGTTATCGCGTGCCTAGTTGTTTAACTGGTTAATACCTCAAGATGTTGCTCGCTTATTGTGGCTAATTGACGATGTACGTTGGTAATTTATTGTGAGTTGAGTTCTTACTGTATCTTGAGAGCAAGGCTTTGCCATGCTCTTCTTGTATAATATACAGGGTTTCCTGTAACCCTGCTAAAGCTACGAAAATTTCCTGAGAGCAGACTTGAGTGATTTGCTGGATGATCTGCCACTCAACCTGATCAGGGACATGTGGTTCCAACACGATGGCTGCCCTGCCCATTTCAGGAGAAGTGTCAGAGACTGGCTGGACACAAATTATCCAAACAAATGGATAGGACGAGGTGGGCCGTTGCCATGGCCAGCAAGAAGTCCGGACCTAACCCCCATGGATTTTCATGTGTGGGGGTGCATGAAAAGTCTTGTGTACAGCGAGCCGAATCCAGTTTCGTCTGTGGAAGACCTAAGAGAAAGGATTGTGGATGCAGCAAATAAAATGAGGACCACGTTGACCACTGGAGTAGTGAAGACTGGTCTCCGTAGAAGGATGCGACAATGTATCAGAAATAGAGGCGGCCATGTTGAACATGAACTGTAGAATAAGAAAAAGTTGTGTGAAAACCTTTAATAAATGACATTTCATGCTTACCTATTGTTTTACTTTTACTTTTTAGGGCTAAGTATAAATTTTCTTCTCCACTGTCGCCTATAAAACTAATTTTTTTTCAATGCAATTGAATAAAACCCTAGATTGTTATACCTCGTTAGATAGCTGATGAAACGTAGATATTTTTAAAAACATTTGCCGAAGAATTGCCATAATATTTTTTTAGATATCCCTTAGAGAAAAATAAACTTTCTAATTTTTTTTTTATTTCCTAACTTTCACTTTTCTACTACGGTCTATTCAATTAACTTATGCACTATTTTAATCATTGACGTCCTAAAGCATCTTATTACACATGTAAAAATGCAATAATAATAATAATAAGATACACAAAATAAACAAAAATAAATTTAGTAGCCTAAAAATCGGCACTTTTCAATAAAAAAATTAAAAGTCGAATATCTCGAAATGGGTTAAGTTTAGGGTAGGGGGTTTCATAGTGAAATAAGTCAGGAATGGTGGTTACTCCACGCTCTTAACGGATCTAGCACGATTTTTCCTGTAACCCTGTATATAAGTAGTATATAATTTAGTCTTAATAATATAAATAGTGTTAGTGTAAGTGGAGAAGCTTCAACAAATAGGTATAGACGATTTTTTACAATTAACGATTATATTAACAACCGTCTTTAATCTTTTTCGCACAAGAATAACTCAAAAACTACTACACAAAAAGAAAAAGGTCCAAAACAGATAAATAAAAATCGTTCCTAATATTATAAACGCAAAAGTTTACATGGAGGTATGATTGAATGTTTGATCCACTTTCACGCATAAAATACAGAACGGATTGGGCTGAATTTTTTTCTAATCTTAGTTCTAATCTTGGAATGATACATTTTAATTCCTAAAATCAGATCCCACGCAATAAATATTCTTGAAACATTTCCATAGAAAAAAAGCGTGCGAAGCCGCGGGCAGCCGATGACAAAAAATAAGGTTCAAAAAAGTAAATAAATTTAATACAGTTGTTTAAGAACCACCTCCTTTTTTGAAATAAGTTGAAAATTAAAGCTGTTGCTCGACTGCAGCTTACGTTTTCATAACGTTGATAGATCTTGACCTAGCGCACGGAACAACGTGCGCGCGCGCATCCTCGCGTGCTTCAGCCTAACGGAACAGCAGCTGATCGCATTGTCATTTAATTAAGCCAATAATATCGCCAGGCCATGTTAAAGCTATTATGGGAGTTATCAAGATAAAATTAATTTAACCTCTTTACGACGACTTTTTTAAAGTGAATCTGCATTTTATCTTGGCATTTTATTTACGAAGATTGAGAGTGTTGTCGCGTAAACTCCACTTCGATTATGAAATTAATTGAAATAAACTTTATTTTACCCTTTCTACATACATTATGTAGGTTTTTGGGTTAGTGTAAGATCATTATTTCTCATTTTTACATGTAAATCTTTACCTTGTTGCCAACAAATTTCCTAGAAACCAAGAAAGCATAAGTGATTTTCCTCATTAAAATAAACTTATTGGCGAAGCTTCACCGTATCTTTCGTAAGTGAACATTTGAAAGGAAATGCAAGGTTTATCAAAAACGATACAATCTTTGAAACTAGACAAGCACCGTTTGGTTGGTGGCGCTTGCGCTAGATTGGGCTTTGGGTGTTGTGTAGGTGTGTATGTAGGCTAATGGTCTGTCCACATTTTGTCCAAATCATAGCGAGTCCAGGGTTATAAAGAAAGAGTGTCAAATCTTAACATTATGTATAAAGAAACAAGAGCTTTGTTTGGCTACGACGCCCAGCCAAAACCGCTGAAGCTAGAGAGCTGAAGAGTAAGGACTGAGGGAAGGTACCTTTTACTATACAGACATCCGATAATAGGGGATTTTTCTGAATTCCACCCCGAAGAGGGTAAAGAGGGGTATTGATTTTTTTTGTGTTTTCCGCAACTCTTTAACCAGTGGCCCGATTTACATGAAACTTACACAGATTTGTAGTTCTGTTAAATTGAAGAGGAGCAGGAAAATCATAATACAGTCTACGCGGGTGAAGTCGCGACCGGAATGCTAGTCTTTGATAAAATAATGTGAGCTCTACCGACAAGTTGAAAAACAATGAGAATACCTAAAGAAAACGAAAAGAAAATAAACTGATAACTTTTTTGTATTGCACAATGTATACTTATAATCTATACTTATAATAAAACTGTAACAGGTCCAATTCTGTACATTGAAGATATTTTGAAAATTTTTTTTGGATGGCACTCTATTATCGATACTCAAGCCAAAACTGTAATTTTTTTCATTCATGTCTGTCTGTCTGTCTGTCTATCTGTCTGTCTGTCTGTCTGTCTGTCTGTATCGTAAACGCGCATCACGCCGAAACTACTTGATGGATTGAAATGAAACTCGGCATGATTATAGGTCATACTACGAGGAAGGACATAGGATACTTTTTATCCCGGAATTCAGTAAGGTTCCCCTGGGAGAGAGGGTGAAAGAAAAATTTTTAACCACGCATCACGCCGAAACTGCTGAATGAGTTGGAATGAAACTCGGGACGATTTGAGTTCATATTACAAGGAAGGACATGGGATACTTTTTATCCCGGAATTCAGTAAGGTTCCCCTGGGAGAGAGGGTGAAAGAAAAATTCTTTAACCACGAATCACGACGGAATTGAATGAATTCGAATGGAACTCGGGACGATTGGACATGGGAGACATTTTATCCCGGAATTCAGTTTGGTTCCCCTGGGCTATAAGGGTTTTCAAAAATTTCTCACAGCATCTGAACGACGCGTTGCACACGCGTCGTTCAGATGCTGTGAAAAATTTTTGAAAACCCGTATAGCCCAGGGGAATCAAACTGAATTGAACTGATAAACGCGAAAGTTTGTAAGTATGAATGGATAGATGGATGGATAGATTGATAGGTGGATGGATGTTTGTTACTCTTTTACGCAAAAACTGCTGAACGGATCTGGATGAAATTTGGCACAGAGATATAGCTGGAATAAGAAATAGGCTTTATTTTATCCCGAAAATCCCACCGGAAAGGGAATTACGCAAGTAAAATCGCGAGTACACCAAATACTAATCATGCGCAGACGAAGTCGCGGGCACCAGCTAGTTCTGTAACTAAAAATTAATGTTCATAATTAAATCACAAGTTAGATAGAGGTATTGTTGTTGTTAAACAAAAAAAATTAAGAAAATATTTTTAAGGAAAAAAGAAGCCAAATGCAATTTAATTCCATTTCACTTGCTGTAAGCATTTTGAACAAAAAGCTATCCAGGAACATATAACTATCTGTCCTTCCACTCCAACCAACTAAACCGATCAACTAAAACGGAACACTTATTTTTCTTTCTCATCGATACAACTTTTTAGTTGTTTTGATAAGAACATTTTATTTTGTGAAATTTGTTCATGTATATAAAAACATTTACAAGCGTGATACTTAGTTTTGCAGGTCAGTGTATTCTAGTCTTTAAGTAAAAATCTCCAAGAACCCACTCCATTTCCCACTCCCTCAGTGGACTAGGCTCCTGGTAGGGCAGACCGCACCAGAGCAGCGCCGCACACTAATTAGGCGCGCTTCCAACTAATTTGACGCGGGCACTGCCTAATGAATGGTATCGCACACGTTAATCGACCACGTCTGCAGCTCGTGCTTTCGCCCTCACATTAAGGAAATCTAACTCCGCAAGATAAACGGAAATTATTTCGCTGCTTAGATTTTGGCGCACTAATTAACTGAACTTTGTATTGGCGGTTTACGTAAAGTTGTTTCGAAATGGGACGGGAATGGAATGTTTTACTCTTTCGCGATTTGTTAACATTTGAATGAGAAAATTTTCTTGTTTTTGTGTTTTACTCGTCGTGGCTTTAACACAAATACTAACAACGTCTACGATCATAATTTTCGTTATTTCACCACTGAGGAGGCATTAAGTAATGTGGAAATAAAACTTATCACTGCATAGTATAAAATAAAGTCGCTTTCTCTGTCCCTATGTCCCTATTTCCCTTTGACTGCTTAAATCTTTAAAACTACGCAACGGATTTTAATACGGTTTTTTTTAATAGATAGAGTGATTCAAGAGGAAGGTTTATACGTATAATAAAACCGTGCGAAGCCGGTGCGGTCGCTAGTATATTATAATTAAGATCTTTATTCCACACTTTTTTACAATCGAAGAGTAAAACCAAATTAAAACTATAGTATTTAAAATTGAAACAATTGAGTTAACTGCATTCATATAAAACAAAAAAAATACCAGAGTAGGTAAGTATATATTTTCAGAAAACACACGTCTTTTATTCATTAATCTCCAGGTGAAAACAAGAATAAATTTACTTTGATGATGTGTAGAAAATCGTACAACAGCGAAAAACATACACTTCAATCAATATTTATTATCATTTTATAGTTTTATGATACCACTACATAATTAATATTAATTAACTATTAATTTTATTACTTTCAAACAGCCATTAATGGCGGAATTAAATTTTATTTGGCATATTTCCTAGTATTAGGTATTTAGTTTTAAATATTTGGTATTTCAACATTTCATGTTAGAGTACCTATTACTAAATTAACTATTGTCTTCTATATAAATGAGTTCTATTCTGTAATTTAAATTAAACATCCACGTGTCAAAGGTTTATGACAGGCATCTGTCAATGTCTTGAGATATGTCATACGATAGTGACGTTAGATTTGCCTCCACAAATGTAACCTCACTTCTGCAAATAAATACCACGACTACGTGTATACGTAATAATTAGATATGCTATATGCATTAGCTATTGTATCCCGTATTTTAACCAAAGGGCATCTATGGCGCAACTATCGAAGGTCCGCCTGCGATACAGAAGGTTGTGGGTTCGATTCCCGCCCTGGGACTAATGTTTGTACTGCAGGTTCAAGGTGCTCTGGGTGTTATCGTGTATAAAATAAAAAAACTACGTAGTGCAATGTATATCAGTTATCTAGTACCCATAACACAACCTTTGCTTAGCCAGATGATACAGTGTTAATTGTTTATCATTAGGTACTGTTTCGTTTGTCTCCTCAATAAAAATGTTTTATTAAAATATTAATAGATATCATACTTTGTTGCCCCCTGACAGGAAAACTAGACATTGGCCTTATAAAGGTATGCACATATATGCACTTATATAAAAGTCCTCACACGATATACTACGTCCGTAGAAGTTTTGAGACACATTTTTATTGAAACTACAGCTGTCTCTTTTAAAAAATGTCTCTTTTGAAAATTATTCGTGGAGAGTGATTGTAGCAGGTAGCACGTCAAATCAGTAGATAATATGTTTTTGACAAAAGACTCCATACAACACTAGCTGTGCTATGCAGCTTCACCTGCGTGAAAATTGATGAAAAGTCGCCTACTTTTTGTTATATGCCTAAAACTACTTCAAATGATTGCCCGATCCGTTTAGTAGTTTTGGCGTGAAGACGTAAAAAGCATCCATCCATCCATCCATCCAGTAACCATGGTAGTTACCAGTCCCAATTTATTTTGAAAGGTCAACAGGCAAATTTATAAAGAATCTGCATCGCTTTGGTTTTGATTTACTTTCTTAAAAACCCATGAAAAGAAGAAAGTGGTTAATACTGGAAGTTACTTAAATAAGATTGAATATGTTTAACTTATTATTTTTAAAACGTTTTATACTTACAATGTTGTACATTGAATCGAGTTTTGTATTTACGACCAGTTTCCGCGATTATTTCTGTTGAGTAAGCTGCAGAATAAAGTAAAAATAAACCAGTGATCAGTCGCCATAGTACACCGCGGACACAGCGCTATCAAAAGATAACAATAAATACATAACAGAAGTGGACCAGGGCGCTTATTCACGGGCTCAAAAAAAACTTAACACTTCTTTTTCTTACGTTTTACTCCGAAATATTTGATATTGTTTTTGATCAAATGTTACTAAATTGGAAATGCGAATGTATAGGTAATAGGATGGATGGGTGGATGTTTGATACCTCTTTACGCCAAAGCTAATGAGAACATATCGGACTAATATTTTCGATAGACGTAGTTCTAGGTCTGGGTGGATTATTATACGAGGTTTAGATTATTAAAGTAGCCTACGTTTTATTCCAGGACTAGAATTACGTCGAAGTATTAAAAATCTAAGACCGATCTATTCAGTACTTTTTTGCGTGAAAGAGTATCAAACATCCATACAAACGTTCTCGTTTATAATATTAGTATAATATATTAGGAGACTTTGTGATTATAATTATTTAATTTTTTCAACTTCATACGTACGTATCTAAGCAGAGCCATAAGAATAGGTTATTATTTATTCTTATGGCAGAGCTCTGTCCCTCGCACTAAGTCTACGGAGCTTGTGTGGCGAGGTTGCAGTAATTCGCTTTGGACTCGACTCTGTCTATTTTCGATTTATGTGATACGTACAAACATGGAAAATAACGCGCGGTATCGACATGAAATCATTTCGAATACAGGCCAAGCTTTGTCGCTAACGACAGAAGCAAAGGATGGACCGGTTAGCTTGTCGGCGATTCCGCACACTTTATAAATAATTATTTATCTGTTTAAAGACACTTTTATCGTACAATTTGTCACGGTATACACTGACAAGACAACTTTTTGGTAAGCCAAAGAACATGATTTTATTGGATTCGGAAAGATGTACCATTGGAGAAGAAGTTTAATTACAAGATTTGCTTGTTTTAATTTTAATCAATTAAACATTATGCATACAGTTTATAAAATTACAACTGTATGTGAGTTTCTTTAATAATTTTCTATTTAAAGCGAATGAGCTTTTTATTCGTAGATTTAAACAGTACTACATAAAACAAAATATTATCAACAATGCCTGCACTCTACTATTTGATGATTATTTATAAGTATTTATTCTATTTGCCTAGTCTAAGTCTTATCATGTAAGCTAAGAAAAATAAAGTAACTGATTTCTATGCTTTTAGTTCTTGCATTCTTTGGCTCACCGTTTAATTTATTTGATAAGAAGCTATGAAGAAGAACAGGGAGTATAGTCCGCTACTGGACTTAGGCCTCCCCTAGCACCATGCCATAGCGTCCTATCCACAACATTCAGCCTCTGCATGCAGTCTTTCACAGATAATCATACTACACCTGGCCGGAGAGCTACTACACTACGGTTTCCGAGTCGTGGTCTCCACTCAAGAACACGTTTACCCCAGCGGATTTTCGTTCTTCGTAAGATACTAATAAAATTAATGAAATACACTACTAATTGATATGGATCTGTAGCTGTAGCTACCTTTAGACTTTTTACAACCGTCTGCAGTTAGCTCAGTAGTTTCGATTGTGTTCGTTTTAATTAATTTCTATTCTTTGTTTGTATTTTTTTGTTAATAAAACGCTACCGAACTGGAAGGAGTACCATCTGTTATGGTAGGAACCTATTCTTTGAGCAGTGACGAATTCAGTACAAACAACTCTGGGCTAATTACTGAGGACTCACGACTCTCTCTTGCTTAAAAAGGTTTAAGCTCTGTCATTTGTCCAACCCATAATGGACTGATATCGTTATATATGCTGATTTTGTATATTACCATTTTAAAACATAGGTAAATAACTGCCTCCACACTCTTACCTAGAAGAGCTTAGATAGATACCACTCTTACCTAGATAATATAACAATCGATTAAAGATAACGAAGTAGAAAAGTCTAAAAATATACATAAACCCACATTTCGATGATACGAATCCATTATATCCAAATGCCAACTTTTGACAAGAGATTTCGCTATTCGATATACTAGGCTTACAGGTTGTACCTGATTGGCTGAAAAACAGTAGCAAGGTGCTTCCGAACTTTAAATTCGTATGTAGTAAAAAACAAAACGCAATGGCTAACAAATTTCCTCTTTAACTTCAAATTTAACAATTGTAGAATAATTCCGTTTAAAATAATCGTGGAATTTCATAAAGGTCATGATTTTGTGTTGTGACATCCATTTAATTCTGTAACGAATAAAAATAAGTTCACATAATTACGACATTTATCGCAGCAAGGTCGCACTATCTTTCGTTCGCGTATCAAGTTTAATGTTTATTCTCTCTTTGTACACACGGCAATGAACTTAAAAGAAAATAAAAGGCTTTCCGTGTTATATTTTTCCGTAAACGGCTTTAAACCTGTTGCTCTTAAAGAAAATAAAAGTTAAGTTATGGCATGCACTTCGCTTAGTACCACTGTACATTGTTTGATTACAAGAAAGTTTTTGAATGCTCGATAGGTTTTAAGTTATCACGCTCACTCGTACACAAATAAATGAGACACATACAATATCCCCAAAAAGTATCCTCCGTCAATTCTCTCAAAATCATTGATATAATAAAATCTTGTTGGGTTTAAAGAACCTTATTAATTATAAACATAGCAAAGACTTAGTTCTATATCCTTTACTGAATCATCTATAATCATATTATTATTTACTCTGTAATTAAATAAAGTGCCGTTGAAAAGGGCTCTTAAACAAATTTTAAGAGTCATAAAAATCGTATAAATTTATTGTTTTATTAATAATTATCCTTATTGTACCTGTATATTGTATAACTTGTCGTAGGAACGTAGATGTTTTTGTTTTCAGCGAATTTGGTGCATGAGTGTGAAGTTTCATACTATAAAACAATGGCATTTCTTGTAATTAGGGGAGGCCTATGTCCAGCAGTGGACTAGTATAGGTTGATAATGATGATGATTACTTGAAATATACCTTTTGAAATTTCAAAAGATTATGGTAGGTACATCGATGTCACTAGGAAACGACCCAATAAGACTAGTTTTTTGGGTTTTAATTTTTCTATCAGCTGAACAAGGGCAAAATGCCCTTGTTATTCATATTTTTTATAATTATTTTATCCATAAGGTATCGTTAAACAATAATTTGGCTTGTTTTAAAAAACAATAAACTGACTTCAAATTCTTTAAACCAAAATGAGAACATCATCAATGTAGTCAGTGTCAAGAAAATACGCATTTTAAAAGAGGATTCATGAAAAGTAAAGAAAGCATTCAAATAAAAAAGTACAAACATCGGTTCTTCCTTTTTCATTACGTGTTTTTCACAAGCATAGCTGTAAATCATTGTACAAAGAGAAACATACTGCACACAGATTGTATATGTCGCAGATCGCTGCATTTCTAGACCATGCATTTCATAGTCAAGAGTAATGATAACTTCTTGGTTACCTATGTATTCGGTCTCTTTGCTCTATGCGCGGCCTGTCCATAGAATCTGTGATTCACCGACAAGTAACTGTTGATGGACAAATGTCATAAAAAAGAAAGGAATTACTTTGGTGACAATATGACAGTGAAAATTTTCCAAATTATTATTCTGAGTTGAATCCAGTTTTATGGAGCTGATTATGAAGATGATCCTGTTTTCCCTCTAATTACGACATATATATGTAGGTACAAAGAACAGAAAAACAGATTTTATGTAAGTGTAAAGAGAAACAGACAAATAAAGAATAAGTCTGATGAAACTTTGAGGTTATAAATATCATTATACCATCTAAGACTGGGACAAAGAAGCTGTTCACAGAAAAATATTAAAAGAAAATCTGCAATTGTACTTAGTGAAGACAACGTAAAATGACGGCCGTTAAAAAAACAACGAGCTTAAACAAGACGGGCAGTGACGATTCCCACGTTACGAATGTGACCAAGCAATCCACTTAGAGATAAGGAATTCAATAGAATATTAAATCAACTATGGTAGGATGAGATGCTATTTTATGGGAGCTCAAATCATTATGGAGCAATTCAGCTTTCACTCACGAAACAATATGGCTGTAGGAAACGGAGTGCGATTTAGAGCAAAACTTTGATTGATGATAGGGCGGTCTTTACCGCCTAATCTTCGATGTTTACAGAGATGGATCGATATCCATCTGAAATGTTTATAAATAAAGAAATAATGCTGAATGATCCATACAGCATCATCTAGCCCCAAGCTAAGCAGAGCTTGTGTTAGGGATGTCTGATATACTTCATACAATATAATTATATCATAGAAAACACCTAGAACCCCGGAACAAATATTTGCAGATCGTAAAAACAAAACTCGTAGAAGATTTTGTAGTCCCAAGGCGGGAATCGAACCCGCAACCTCCTGCATCACAGGCGATGCTTTGCTTCCAACCGTTTTAAGATATTCATCAGATATTGAAGTCTCCAACTAGTAGCTTAGGTACGATATTTATCACTACATAGTATAAGACAAAGTCGCTTTTTCTGTCCTTATGTCTCTATATCCCTATGTCCCTTTGAATGCTTCAATCTTTAAAACTACGCAACGGATTTTGATGCAGTTTTTTTAAATAGATAGAATGATTCAAGAGAAAGGTTTATACGTATAATAAAACCGCACAAAGCTGGAGCGGGTCGCTAGTATCACTAAAATGTCCAAATCCCTTGGTGCGTAATTCAATTTCGCACTTAAAGGATCTTGTATTTGGCTTTTCTTAAACATCGGCATCATTATCAGCATCTACTAGTCTACAATTGGACGTTGGCCTTACCTTATTTATCCTAAATTATCTGAATTTTAAACTGATTAAATAATCTATGCAAAGTACCACGAGTTACACGGCCTAGCGCCAACCTCCAGTTCAATCATAGTGAAATAACAACTCTATTACCGATAAACTAATTATAGACCGATAATCTATCCACTGTAATTTATTGAATAGATTACTGTACCAAGTGTTACTGTTTTATGTAATTAAGAACAATATACCTGCTATGACTTAGTTGTTTTTAGCTAGAGGCGATTTCAACACCTCAAGCAAGCCTTCCTACACTTAAGATTTGGTTCCTATTTTATACCAAAAGGTAGATTAACTGTAGTATGATACATGCTAGATACCATGTATCATATGTATCATACCTACATGTAATTGATAATCATAAATCTTTGTATATGGAAACCTTGGAAATTGATCTTTTATACAAATAAGGAGATAAAAGTTTAACTTTACTACCTAGAAACAATCTTTGGTAAAGCTTAATTTCTTTTTAATTGCATGATAATCAGTAAAGGATCTGAATTCAATTTGGTTAGGCCTTGCACATAATTTACCTCACGACGAATTCTTACATATTACGCCCAAGACGCCGACGAAATTGTTTTCACCGAAAAATAATGAAGGCAAGGGAAATGTGAATCACAGTCACCCACTTAACATAATAACCGCAAGTAACATAATACCTTCTGACTTCTTCTTCCGTGTAAAAAGCAATAAACTGGTGTATTTACAGAACCTACTACTTTCTCTACTTTTATTTGCCGATAAAAATGTAACAAGGTTGCAAACATTTTGTAAATATATTATATGATGGGCTTGGCGAGGTCGAATTAAAATACTTATCGGTGTTTACGTTACTGGTCTTATCGTAGAGATTGTATCGAGTTAACAAACTGTTGATTGGAATGACTGATCAACGTCGAGACTATTTTGGTCTTATACCTAAACTGCAGCAGATTTTGAAAACAAGAATCGTCATTGTTGGCTTATCGAATACCTCAATCGACGTGCCTATTAAAATCCACAGATATAGGCAACAATAGATATTTATTGCAGATACAAATCAAAACGAGGCATAATTTACAATCGAATAATGAAGCATGGCAAGATGTGACATGGAACGAGGTCAGGTCGGCCGCTCCGTAACGAGCACGGATCTACACTCACCTTCGGATCCTTGACCCATCCAGAAGAGGCTACTCAAACAGAATGCGTCTCGGTCCTGTCGCCGTACATAAATAGGTATTTAAAATACCGTTTGGCGTGGGAACTGCGACGGGCGCCCGCGCTGCGATAACCCTGCGCTTGCGCTGCGCCAACGCCGCCGCTCACTCCGCGCAGGCGCGAAGACGCAGCCGAATCGCATCGCTGTCGCATCGCACTGGGGTCCCATTCCATACTAAAGTTTACATGCTAGTATTATAAAATCTGTGGCCTAACTATTAAAACAATGAACCGTATTGAGAACAGTTTTGACAAGTTCCGCAACAACAGTTCCTTAGGACGGTTCTTGCCTTGGGACAAATGTTTGTACGATCTGCAAATATTTGTTTTAGGGTTCTGAGTGTTTTCTTTTTATAATAAAAAATATCTATTTATATAACGTATTGTATGAAGTATATCAGTTATCTAGTACCTATAACACAAGCTCTGCTTAGCTTGGGGCTAGATGATGGTGTGTGGATTGTCCAGAATGGCCAGTATTATTTATTTATAGTTTATTACTATAATTATTTTTATTTATCAACTGTTGCATTACGAAACGTTGGTGTATCTACACGGATCAAATGAAAGTGAGTCTTATTTTTGGGGACGAAGGTGAGAGATTATTAAGTATAGAACGGTTTAGTAGAGACAAGGCTACACGCTGTGAGATGTCATCTCGGCCCCCGCTGCGACTAGCGAACAATATTGTTTCTGCCATAAACGCCGTTGTGAATTTAACGTCGATTCTATCCATGGGCACGAAACTTACGAAATGGCACTATCAGATATGTAAATAACCATTTATATGACGTATCTTAACCAAAAATGATGTTATAGATCGAAATAGGTTCTTAATAATAGCTAGACTGATGCATAGAAATGTCTAATTCATTTGCATTCACCAAAAAAGTACTTTTGCATAAACTAATTAGAATAAAGTATTTTTTATGATATTCTAGCTATAAAATCCACAACACGAATAAAACAATATTCGAAATAGATCAAAGTCTAGACTAGACGATACTCGAACAATCATAAATATTTAAATGAATACCTCGTCTGGACAGTTTATTAACAAAACGACTTTGGTTTAAACTTGAAAGTAAAAACAGGTTAGGTTAGTTGAATACATAGCAATTACAATTTTATGACAACGTGATTTTACCAACTTGGCTATTCACGCCAAATTTGAACTTCGTCGTTTCTATCGAGACTGCAATGGTATGCAATAAACAAGTCGTAACATGGCTGTAAAGTTTGTTGCCTCACCATTTTCACTATATGCGATTATCCGGACAGCTGTATAATTTACCTACTACACGCTAGTTATGTAAATTAAATAATATGTGGATGATCTGTTGAAGCATAATCTACAGAAGGTAGACGTAGAGTTCTAACAGTGGAGCCAAAGCATCAATATTCAATTACTACACATTTGAATATTTAATTGATTATTATATTACACCACCCACAGTACGGTAGCAGATTTGGCTGAGGAACTTAAGAGGCGCTTATATACCGGTTTCAGCAGAGTTTTCGCATTTGCTACCTACCCTTGTTGTCAAGACCCTATGTCCGTGGTACCGAGGCTTTCTGGGGCTTAAAAAATTATCAAAGTCTGGTCCATACAACTCGTGACCCGAGAGCTGGTGAGTAACTGGTGCAGTGCAGCATATCAGTGTTGCCATACAGCGAGGCAATACAGCCAGCGTCTTGGGGACGCTACCGATATTGATATGCATCAGTTGAGCTTCCTCTAGTGTCAACCTACCCAGCGTTTGCAACAGTCTGCACTTATTTCAATATAATTGTTCGAATTGTAAGTACAAAATTAATTTGTCTTTATTCTGTTATCGTAACTTAGTTTGCTACTTACTAACTCATAAAACTAGCTCGCAATAGAAAAAGGCTATTAATTTATGGACAATAAACGGTAAGGGAGAAGTCGGTGGCTAACCTACCATACGCAAGTAAATAGAAATTCTATCACCATTAAAAGATCGCGTGGTAAAACGTATTTTCTGCGAAATTGCCGGAACCCAGTTAAACTTCATATAAAATTCAATTTTTTATCCACAACCGAACGAGTAAATAGCTCACCTGTTATACAGCTGTCTAGGTCCAACCTAGAGACAACTTTACATCTGCTGTCCCCGAGTTCTTTCGTCGTGCCGTCCATGACAATTTTCTGATTAATTAAATAGATAATTAAAATATAAAATCAAACATACATCTTACAAGGAAAGTCTAATTAATATCTATACGAGCAATGTCTCCACTTTAGGTATAGTAGAACTTTAGTCAAACAAATAAGATAAAATTTAATATTTTTCAAAAACCAACAACCGCTTTCAAATATTACGCATTTTTTCTATAAATTCAAAAAGTAATTGTTAGATCTTGATCTAATGTATTAAACGAGACCATACAAAAAACAACGAAGAAATAAACATCAAAATAATTTCGTTCCTAAAAAAGTAAAGATTAAGATTATTGTGTAGGTACCTACACATAAAATGATTTTTTTTTATTCAGTTGAACTTATTAAAACTAAAGTTTTTTTACAAGTCACACTGATATCAGTAAATGTAATTCATCTCCGTTACTTCGTGACTTCAACCGGATGATTTTACGAACCCATTTGTTGAGTTGGGGAGGCTCCCGAATAACGGGTCCACTAGATCTATCATAAAGATACCTATACTATAGATACTGGCATCAAACATAAAGCAATATGAATCGTTTAATGCGCTCCATAGATAGTTATCTATACTTTTATGACAATGCAAATGGATTTTTGAAAGTAATATCTGTGTTAAACGTTTTAGATTAAGGTTCGTAATAAATCATTAAAGTTTTATCTCTTCGGACGACATCTGCGGTGAAATACGAACTGAGTGCTAAATAATATCATTCGTAAACAAGTCTCATTCCGGTTTCTATATTTTTTCTGCAGCCATCCCATTTTTAGTACAGCTCCTGTCTGCGACTTTGCACGTTCTTTTTCGGGGGAAAAGTAGTTTACAACTTTAGAAACTTATGCAATTTGTTAAAATAAGTACTTTTATTTGTCGGGTATATAAAGCGTACTTACCTTATGATTTTATTTTCCCTACGTTTTCTTCACATTACAGTCATCGTGTTCACAAGGCATCTCAACTTTACAACTCTACGTGATAAATAACACAATAAAATCGTTATTATAATACCCTATGTCTCAGCCATGGTCTGCTACCTTCCTCCCAAATTTGATAAGATTCGTTTAGATAAGGTAACATTTACAGAATTAGTTTCGATTTTATAACATATGGATATGATACGAACATATAGGTTTAATCAGTGATTTGTAATATGCTCAAATAATTAAGGTTATTGCGGTCGAAGAACATGCAATACATAAACATTAACCTTGTTTTAAACTGCAAAATAAATATGTAATAAACTCGAAGAGTTCGCCTTAGATTTAACGGGCCATCTCGTCTGAGGAAACTCTTCAAACTCGCCGCTCACCTGTGCTATCCCACGATAGTCCATCTCGATTTATAGATATCGCAAAATCGAAAGGCGCTTCGTATTTTGCATAACGTTTTACTATAAGTTGTGTAGCACAATGCCCCATGACCTACAGCCGATCGGGCGCTATGGACAATCTATTGGACTCGTAGGTCACGACACGATACAGATGAATAACTTGAAAGATTCCTTAAACTTGCAAGCGTACTTATATGGTATCTCAATAACGAATTTAGCCCGAGTTATTATTTAATCGCCGAAAAACACATGATAAATGATTGTTTGCTTATATTTTGCATAAGTAATTAAGATATGTCTTAGTCAGGTGATAAAAATCGTCTGAAAGCTTTTGCTCTCGAAGCACATAATAAATCTTATTGTTGTTCATTTGGTTTAACTTCCTGCATCGACCAGTCGCCGGCGCGCCGCGGTACTTCCAAATTGGTGTTCTGATATTCTTTTTCTTTTTACGAATAAAAATAGAGCAAAAACACGTCTCGATTTTTTTGTAGAGGACGACCTTGCAGCTAAGAGGCAATCTGATACACTGTTGTACAAAAACAGGTGTGATAAAATAACAGGTACTAAAGCTTACAGAAAGTGAAAATATTTTATACAAAGACAGAAGAATGATTGTTATTACAATCAAAGAATATAAATATAAGAAAAACATAAAAACTGGTATGTTTCTATAACTGAAACAATTGACCTAGCTACAGACTAGGTACCTGTAGAAATCTACAGGTAGGAAGAAATAATGGTAGGTTAATTTTTAAATCACAAATCAAATTTAAATCGTGAGCTTTTAGCGGTCACTACGGTAGCGGGTTAAATCAATCAGCGGACCCGCTCGGAAGATTCACTTTTACTTTTATCAATAACTAAGCTATTGAATATGTATGAGAGAGCCGCGGAAAATAACATCATCCGTTCGTTATTGAGTGTTTCGACATAATTATTTTGTTCGTCAGCGTCTGTCAATCGAAATCTGTGTTCGGCGTACATCGAGATTACTTATTAATGCTGCGGCGGACATGTTCGCCTTGCCGCGAGTCAGGTGACGACATGTTCATTTAATTACTTGACCTGTGCAAAGAGCAGTATCTTTCTCGAAGAGATAATAATTATACCAATTTCTTTGGAAACGAGGAAATTGAATGTCAATTTTTTGCATTGCTATTCAGGGCGTTGATGCAGACAGCGACAGAGACACTTCCTACTTTTCCATTACAATGGATCAGTTCAGGTATTTACCTCTTGATTAGTTGCAACCGTCTGCAGTTAGCTGAATTGTTCCAAATGCATACACTAGTTTATATTTATTGCTTTTCCTTGATTGTAATTAAAAATTTTTTGTGTTAAGATATTTTTGTTTTCATTTTTACAATCGGAAGCAATAAAAACGAATGTGTTTTTAAATTCGTCAGTTTGTATGTGTCAATTCAATTTGTGCGGAAAATATAATCTTTAGATGCGCATATGTTTTTAGAAAATACCCCATAAAAATAATTATCACGGTATCAATATTGCGTGAATACGCGGTGGCTTAAACGTTTTTAGTACCCAGCATCAATCATATGCTGTTAAACAATCAACTTTCTTTTTTACGAGAGATTGTTTATTATGGCTATCTAAATTTACATAAGTGACAAGTTTATAACAGACCCCTCTGAAAAAAGATGCATCTCCATTGTAATTGTATATAAATAGAAGGGACACTATAACTTTACCGGTCGTTGGTATTGTTTCATAATAATATGTATATTGCCGGGGAAACGATGAACCTCGAATTGAATTTACTATTTTTAGATAGATAGATTCAATACAATTTCGTTACATAGGTAAGTTAAGCAGTGTTTTAAAACCTGTGTAAGGTTTATATAAGCACTGCGTTATTCTATCTTGCTTAACAATAATAGACACTAACTTTAGTTCATTATTATCCAATTCTATATTTATACTAACCTAAAAACTATACTAACTAACCTATAATAAAATCTTAATTAACAACAAAAATTACAATCAAAATTACAACTAGTAAATACAATTGAAACCATTGATTGACCAACTGCAGACGATTGCAAACAGTATAAAGGTAGCTCAATTGATCCATGTGAATACCAGTCGGATTCGTCCTCTAGACACTGGCTGCATTACCATGCTGTATGGCAATGCTGTTGCGCTCACCAGCCTACTAACCTTAAAGTTGTGAATAAAATATCGTGTGTATATTATAATTTAGTTGCATAAATAATTATAGATTAAAGGTAAATAGAGCTAAATAGGTAATAGAGACCACCTTGCATACATATTAGGAATGCAGCTTAGCTACAGTTTTTATTCAATACTAGGTATGTTATCAATTATCATTAATAAAACTGTTGTTCATACTTTTTGCTGTTTAAAATTAGATGCGTCTTCAATATCCTTATCTCTAGGTAGTTAATCGATTAAATAATAAATAATTAATTATCGACTCAATTTTTTTGTTTTCACTGATTGAATTCAGCTATAACTCATGTAACTAAATCTACTAACGCCTTTTTTCACATAAAAAAACCGACTAAAATCTATTCATAAATTAAAATCTGAGACAGGTTGCAAAAAATTCCTATTCTAAATAAAAAAAAATTAAACGTGCAGGTTCTTCCTTACTGAACGTTGATAGCTATAAATCACTACATAGTATAAAACAAAGTCACTTTCTCTGTCCTTGACTCTATGTATCCTTAAATCTTTAAAACCACGCAACCGATTTTGATGCGGTTTTTTTCAATAGATAGAGTGATTCAAGGGAAAGGTTTATGCGTATAATAAAACCGTGCGAAGCCGGGGCGGGTCGCTAGCTGTTGAATAAACTCCAAATAATAGTATAATGTAGGCTCTTCCACGGCAGACAATGCCTTTATTCGGCTAGAAAGTCGCTTATCAATTCAATTGTCAGGTCCACGCCTGCACGCCATGCGCCATGCCTACATCATTGCCGTTGTTACAACGCCTTCTGGCCGGATTAGCATAGAAAACAGGTTTCCAGCACCTGTCTTATTATCTAGCGTTTAAAGAAGTTACACGTGGTTATACACGGGGTTGAGAGGTGGACTAGAACTTCTTTCCTGCCTATTGGGCGCGTGGAGGCTTACTTACATACACCGGTGTCAACTCGTGGGTGACGGACGACCCTTGGGTTCTGCTAAAACGCTCTTTTTTCAAAATTTTGCTGTTGGCTGCATACGTTTATTTTTATAAAATAATATTTTTTACTTTTGTATTCGTTTTTGTTTTGGATTTCTTTTGTTTCTTGTGATAGGTTTCGTATATTTCTAATCGTGAGTGCCTGATGCACCGCACTTTAAGCATTATCCTGATCAAAGTTAAATACTAAGCATGGGTGGTGCCTAGCCTATGCCTATGCTAATTTAAATTAATTTTATTTATTAGTATTTGTATTCGTTTTATTTCATAAATTATTATATCAATTTTCTAAAGTTATTAATTTAAAAAAAAACATTAGTTCCGTTCCTCACGGAAATGATTTTTAATTAACTAGTAGTTTTCTTCAGTTTTCTTATTATTTTCCTTAAAACATTTTGGGCGCCAATGTAAATGTGTGTTTGATGTAAATTGACTTATTATTTATGACCGGCTTTTGGTTGAAAATCTTCCCATTGTGATGAGATGTCAAAACTAAAATGCTTTGTGGCTTTGTATAAAGACTTTCGCTTAACCTGTCCATCAGGTATGAATATTTAAATAATTTAGGAATGCATCTTTGTTTTAATTCCGGAAGTCCTTGATTGCGTATCTCGCTCTACATAGATACGCTACATCATTCCACATCTAAAAGCCATTATTTTCTGCGAATATGCGTTGTACATTCCAATTGAAGGAAAAAAACAATGCAGTTACATCCTGATGGTAATCAATAATTTCAAGGTTTGAAATCCGCAACGGATTTCAAATATCACTGACAAGGCCGAGGGCACACAGGAAATTCTAACAAATATTGAACAAAGAGATGATAATGATCACGGTGAACTACAAATATTGGTATCTCACGCAATACCCATCATACGGACATATCATGCAATTTCAAGATCTTATTTAAAATATGTATTTACTTAAAGATGCTTGATGTACAATTTAGAGGCAACAGTAAGGTTTTAAAAAATATATGAATCCGTGTTTTCACCTTTAACATGAACTTTGAACTTTCAATCAAATTAAATCAAAAGGCACATCCACCGTAAAGGGTTAGAAGCAAGGAGTTGATAGTTGACGGTTTGACGTCAGCACTGAATGCAGTTGTTTTTTCAGTCAGTATTTTCCAAAAAGTTGTTAGAATAAAAAAAAGCAACAAATGTTGAACTCCAAACCTATTTGTAATAGATATTAGACAAGTCAAAAATATTTATTAACAAAGAAAATTACAATCAAGGAATAGAAAAAAATACAACTAGTATATACAATTGAAACCATTGAGCTAACTGCAGACGGTTGCAAAAAGTCTAAGGGTACTTTTAAAACTATCATGGTTTTAAACACTAAAGTCATTGAATACGGGATATTTATTAATTTATTACGGTGGTAGTGGTAACGTTCGTAGCAAAAGACGAAAAATGAGAGTAGATCGGTATATCTGCCAATAAGAACTCACTTGCAGTGACCTCAGTTCTTTCGTGATCATGGCGCCTGAAACGGTGCCGAAATATCGAAAAACTCTAAAGAAAACAAATCATGGTAAATATCCCGTATTCAATGACTTTAGTGTAAAGGTAGCTTAATTGATCCATGTCAATACCAGTCGGAAGCGTCCCCAAGACGCTGGCTGCATTACCACGCTGTATGGCAATGCTGATGCGCTGAGCCAGATATTCACCAGCTCTGTCTCGGGTCACGCGTCGCATCGACCAGACGCTCAGATATTTTTTTAAAAACCCGGAGAGCCCCCATGGACCTGGGGTCTCGACTCGATGGGGAACAAATGCTTAAGTTCTGGCGAGACCTGCATATTTGCGCCTCTTGAGATCCAGATCTGCCGCCGTACCAGCCCTCGTGGATGTCCTTGAAAGATGGGAAGGTGCAAATGTGTCGACGCATGTAGCGTCCCACACAATGGGCCTCCCCAACTCGAAATAGATAAAACGTATTCTTCTATTTTTGTATTTGTGCGCATATTCGAATACATACAAAATATTAAAATGATTTTTTATTTTGTTCCATGTATCAAATCATAATAATTATTATTAAAACAATGTATGTATACGTCGTACGATCAATGCAACCGCAGGTATATATATTTTTTTATTTAATTAGGTAGGTAATACGGCCATTTTGTTCGACTACTTCATCTATAATTATCAAAACTTGTTTTTGTTAACACATAAGTACATACACATAGGTAAGTATATAAGTGCAATATATAACATATAAAGATTTTAATGATTATTGAGTTTTTGCTCACAGTACAGGAATTTACATTCAATTTAAATGAACTGAATGCCCGTATATCATTTTGATTTACCAATTGGCGATAATTAATTATCTATGATTTTACGATAAAATGGCATACCAATAATGTACTTAAGGTAATATTTAATGTAAACGCTAATAAAATTCGGAGTTTTGTAACTTACATAGGTACTTGTTTAAATAAATGATTTAATCAATAAGGTATTTTGAAGCAGCAGCGCGTTGATGTCTTTTGTATTAAATACACGTTTTATTTATTTCGACAATTGGAAAGAAATTAGCAATCATTATGATGTTTCAATTAATTCCTAAGGCAAAAGATTTCTGTAGTCAGTGACTTTATAATTTAAGAATATCTTTAACTGAGACGGGACATTGGTTCGCACCCATTTAATTCGAATACACTATGTATTAGACAAAGTACAAATAAACTGTATATGAAAATTTTATATTCCTTGTCCCATCCCCATGCGAAAAAAGTAACATCAGTATTTTTTGTTAGTTGGAATCACTAAGTAAGAAATGTTAGATAACAGTAAGAATAAATGAATATGAAGATAAAAATCCTGGCAAAAAATAAATTTTTTGTTACTTGAAAATGAAAATTAAAGACTTTATTAGCAAACGACACAAAGAACACTTAAAATGGAAATACTTATCTATGATAAAAATGAACAGTTAAAATAAAAAATAAAAATACTTAATAACTTATGTCTACCTACAAACTAGCACTTTGCTGATGTTATTTTTCTAAGTTTAATAGTTTAGTCTTAGTTTTCATAAGTTTAAACCACCCAGCATAAGCATTTCCGCAAACTGCTTGGTAAACCATCTAGTGTCATTTCCTAAAAGGTATCAACTCAGCATGTTGCTGAATAGATAACAAGATTACCTATTCAGCGCTGGTCTTATGTTGACCCTCGTTAAATGAGTTACGTCACCAACGACAAACTTTTACGCGCACCTAAATTTACTGAATAAAAGGAAATAATGAAAACCTTGCTTTTATGTATGGTAAATAAATAATAATAAGTAATGCTAGACAATCCACACAGCATCATGCCAATTTTTTCTTAAACAACACCCAGAACACTGGAACAAATATTTGCAGATCGTACAAACGTTTGTCCCAAGGCGGGAATCGAACTCGCATCCTGACCTTCGCCCACCGTACCACATTGGTCGTTAAATTGTTAATTAAATAAGTACTAAAATAAATAGAAACACTTTGCAAGAAAAAAAATAAAAAAAAATATATGAAGATTTAATACCTATGACGATATATTCCTAGTGCATACAAAAAAACTTACGTATTTTTTGATAGTTGGAAACAATATGAACGAAAAAAAAGCAGAATAAAAATATGAAGATGTATTCCAAGTGCATGCAAAGAAACTAACGTATTTCATGATAGTTGGACAGCTCACCCATGTCGCTATCGGAACCAGTTCGAGGTCCGTTGTTGACCGTTCTTTGTCCATCGTCTAAGACAGGCGCGGTGCATTCATGCATAGTAAATAATTACAGTGATCAGCGAACACAGGCAGGTGGAAGCGCACGCGCTCATAGAAATAGAAAGGCAAAGGCGAAGGCACATTGCAGTAATTATTTAGTACAGTTATCCGTAATGGGCAGTTTTGCGAAAGCTGCTAAGTAAATAAGTAGCGTCCTGCGGTTCCAGCCGGCTGATCGGGCTCACGACACGCGCTCTGTCGCGTGCTGTAAGCTAGACAAATGGGTTATGAAGCTAGAATGACGTCTGCGAACTTTATCGATGTCTGTTTTTTTTCCTTGTTCTACCAAGGATTTAGAAAAACGGAAGGAGAAGAGAGAGGCTCTAGTTGACTAAAGCTTCTCTATTCTTGAACTTTATCGATGTTAGTTATTTTTAGGTCAACAAAGGATTTAGAAAAACAGAGAGAGCTTTAGTTAACAAAACCTCTCTCTCCTCTTGCCGTTTTTTCTCACTCTCAGTTTTGTTTTTTCAGTTTGATTTAGTTCAAGTTTAGCTAATTTGGATTCAGAATATTTGAAATCATTGTCTGGATTACATATTCGACACTTAAGTTATGTACCGATAGCATAAATTATATAATTTTTTTGCCATCCCAAGACAGCGTAAAAGATATTAATCTCAAAAAATTTAGTAAAAATTTATGTCTATTTTATACTGTTGCGTTAGCAATAAATATTTGTCTATCTATCTATATGTCGTATTATGTATATATATCTAGCATCACTGGCGTTTTTGTTGCCACTTTTCTAGGGGGCTGGTCACCTCACGCTTCATAACAAGAATTCCTCAAGATAAGCGGCTCATTCTACTTAACTATAACATACCAACGGTCTCTAGGTCTTGTATTTAACTTTATTTTTGAAATTAATCGTCATGCTTTAACAATTTGACGTTAAAATAACAACCATTTACCCACTTATAATCCCCACTTAAGACTATAATACCACTTAATTACGTTATTTTTTGTTGCTAGATGACAAGAATAACCTAATTAACTTTATATAAATAGTTATGAAAAATGCGAAAATCTGTGCAATAATTACTATTTTTTGGCCTCTGCGTAGAAGGCCAAAGGTCCGCTTGGGACGGAGGAGGTCGCGGGTTCGATTCCTGCCTAGGGAATCGCCGTATTTGTGCGATCTACTAAATATTTGCGCATTAAAATAAATATAAAATCAAAAGTATAAACATATATCAATGTAGAATAATGTATTAAGTATATCAGTTATCGCATAACACAAGATCTGTTTGGCTTTTAGTGATGCTGTGTTAATTGACCAACACATGTATTTTTTTCCAAAAATACATAGTACGAAAACTACAGAATTCAGCTAAAACAATACTATAGATGAATACTGTATTGTATTGTACCTATTGTTTGATTCCCTTAATGTTGAATGAAACTTTCAATGCATGAAGGTCAGACCTGGAATCAACATTTATTTTGCCATACAGCGTGGTAATGCAGCCAGTGGACAAAGGGGGGTAAATACTAGTTGTAATTTTTCTATTCCCTTGCTTGTAATTTTCGTTGTTAATAAAGAAATAAAGTGATTTTCACAAATACCTAACATAATTATTTTTGGCACGTGCTAGCGGTGGCAACCAACTATTTTACAACATTGTACCTGTGGTAGGTAGAAACTTGTTTTTTTCGCTCGAGGTACCTATGTACTATACTTAAATAATCTCGGCTAATGCGGCCATTAAAATTAGCATAAAATCACATACACCTATCTTATCTAATGATAAATGTTTTATAATTAACTCCTTAAACATGTTATTCGTTTCAAAGTAACGCTCCTGTAATAAATCTGGTGGATTATCTAAGTGTAGAGATAAAGATAACCTACGATACCATAAAGGATAGAATTAGTTCTAAGATACCATCGAGTAAAGATGCTGTCATGTCCGCTGTAGGCGATGACAGGAAGTGTCGCGAGCGTGAGACACGTCGACGAGCGGACACGGGGCACGGGCATAGTGAAACTCGTTCAGTAAGTAATCTTTAAGGAATTACCAATTACACGTACGGATAAATGTAATGAGTATGGAATAAATGGAATTACCCCTAGTGAAAACCTTATTTATTTCTGTGCTTTGGAATTTGTAGAATAAACGGAATTACCGCCCGTGAAAACCTGATTTAACACTACTTTTGCTGGATTTGTTGTTTTGATATGCTACTAAATGCTGGGTTTTCCTGCTTCAAAAAAGTTTCCAAAGATCGATGTATGCATGATTTTTCCGTCAGCTTATCTACAACGATTTTGTTCCTCAGCAGCTTCCTCGTCTTGACAAATTGTGCAGTTTCGCCAAGCTTACGACACGAGCGTCATCATGGGAATAAAATAAGTAATAATGGACAATCCACACAGCATCATCTAGCCTTAAGCTAAGCAGAACTTGTGTTATGGGTACTAGATGACTGATATACTTAATACAGTACATTACATAGTTAAAAATAAATTACTATACATAGAAAACACCTAGAACTTGCAGACCGTACAAACATTTGTCCCAAGGCGGGAATCGAACCCGCAAACTCGTGAAAGCTTCTAAAAGTTCTATCAAAATAATAGTTCCATCTAAGATGGTGTTTCCGTACTCGTGCAGTTGGACTGTGTCAGGTGCCGCGACGGGCCACGCCGCCGGGAGCGGTGCGCCGTATTCCACGGGTCACAGGTTAAGCGATACTTTATTTTGAATAATTTATATGTCCTAGCGCGATAGACGGCGTGCCCTCCGCCTCCAACTGTTTATGGTAATGCGCGATATCTCGCATTGCAAATGCGCTAAATGTGTCGCCACCCGAAGTCGACCGCTCGAGATAAACACCACACTGTTTATTATACCCACCAGAATACGGACCTCTTTAAATACATTACACATTTTATTTTTATTGTTTATATTACTATGTTTATATGCCTTATGTGTTGAGTTGACATTGTAATATGAACTCGCTCTCGATCGAGGAAATGTTGTGAAAAGTTTTATTTACAGTTGTCATTGGTGAAGCGAACGAGTTCATTAAAATCGATGAAATACGCTTAAAGTTCGCAAAAGCGGTAGTTATTAACGTCAACTGTCTACTAAATCACAATTGAAATATAACAATCGATCGAGTAAAATTAATTGAATCGATTCAGACTCGCTACCATCCATGGTAAGACAGGACAGGTCCGAGATCGTTCAGAAATTCACTTTTAAGAAATTGTCATTAATCAAAATTAATGGAGTTATTATCGCACTGGAACTTTCAAAAAATATTTATTGCGAACATAAATCAGAGGTAAGGGCCGGCCGTAACGAAGCAGGCCCAGAGCTTTCTAGGACGCGGCAGGAGGAGCAATTAGGGCCTCGGCACACTACTGCGCAGAGCCACCAATTTTGATTTTGACATTGATTATTAATGCTCAACTACATTATATATTTTTTCAGTTATCAATTATTTTTATTTATTTAATATTATTTTTTATTAAATCCAGAGTTTATAAAAAAGTCAATTCAGCCCAAATCTTACTAGTAGTACGAGGTATCAAAAAAACTCCAACAGTAGAAACATGCTAGAATATTGTATTTACAATTAGGCTAACTGAATACTTTGCTCATCATGACTCTGTCAACATATTCATAAAAGAGTTTAGAACTATAGTATAGTGCAATAAGCTTTTTAGCTAAAGCTTTCGAGTTACAAATATGCATTGAAATGTAATTTACATTCAATTTTCCTCGTTCGATGCTACAACAATGCCTAAGCTCAGCCACAAAGAACATTTCATCACGATGATGTAACGGCGAGTCACGTAGCTCGCGGCGTAGTGTGAAAAGTGCTTCTTGCTCCGTCATGTAAGTATAGTACAGTCAACGTTCTGTATCGGTTAGTCACCTTCATAAAAAGCTCGTGATTTTCTTATCTTTTTAAGAACATGTGAAAATTGCTTAAAGTTTTCACTGAATAATTTGTGAAGTTTTATAGAGTAAAGGCAAAAGCTTTTTTAAACATAAAGTTTAAAAATAAAGCTTTAGTCTTTATTTAGGCGTTATTATGAGTTCCAATAGTAATCTACAGTTTTTTTCTGACTATCGTTTAAAATCTGTATATTACAAACTTACCTTTTTTATGTTTTTGAGTTTAATGTTTCCGTTTATTTCAATATTTAGAGTAAGAAACAAAGGGAAACAGAACATAGTGTGAATTAAGTTATCAATGCAGTAAATATTGCCAATATCGGTTTAGCAGAACCGAGTAAGATCAGCCGAAACAATCTGTGGCGCAACCATTGTCAAGATTTATGGGTGTTCTGAGATAACGGCCGATAACCGTCAGAAAGTAACTTTGTAACAAAATAGCGAACAATATGACGTGATATTTTTAATAGATAATGATGTTGATGGACGACAGCGCCTCGGCCGGGTCGGCGCACGCGCACCGTGGGAACAATATTTCGGCTTTACAATCTCTACGTTTTGCAATCACTTCGTATATTTTATATTGAGCATCGCAGCGTAAACAACCTCATTGTTCTCTGCGAGTATACACATTGAACTAGGCATTTCTTGTCGAGAACGACTCAATCAGGTGGACATATCTGATCGATACTTAATAACCGCAGTTCAACTCATAAAGCTTCCCAAAAGCGGCTGCATAAATGAGTACGAAACCAAAACAAGCTCAAGGCCCATCCAGTGCAATTATCTACAGATATACGGAAACGACGAGAGCTGGCCGATCACAGATTAAGAAATCGATGTACATCGGCAGTGACAAGTGCGCGTACTTTGATTATAATTGGCTATATTTTAGCAATCAAAGTAGTGCCGGGGGCAGCAGACATGTTTATGTGACCCGAGACAAGTGACCTGGCCAAGTTGCCAAATTAACGAAAGCTCACGCAGGTCGAGACACTTTCTACTGGCCCGCATGCGTACCAACATTTTCATTATCGATCGCTTTCATAATTCAACTGACATTTTTCTTCCATTCAATTGCATCGCCGAAAAAATTACTATGGGCGCGCTTATTAAGAGTTTTTAATCGTTATTAAGGTACTTTAATTTTTTATCAGTCAATACCGTTGCAAAATACTTGCGCTGGTCGCCTCAATAATTTTAAGTACCTAAGTATGTTGCTTACATGTACATATAGTAATACATATAATGATTTAATTTACAAGACCGTGTAATTAAGCTACAAACTGGATTATAATGTTTTATAGTTGTAAGTACTCACCTAACAAATTGCAAAATTTAAGTGGTGGGTATCTAATATTTTTATATATTTTAATGACATCAATGCCAGCCGCGCTTATAAATATTTATAAGCATAATTTATAGCTCTACTTATAATAAAACATTGAAAGTCTTGACTTATTTAAATGAACTTACATTTGTATAAAATTGCTATTGTTTTCTTTCGTTAAAGAATAAATGGGTCTACGATAACTGAACCACGATTTCGCATTTTATTTTCATTATTCTTTTTCTACGGCTTAAGCAGTGATTATTTCCTTGACAAGATTGATTACTTGAATTTTATTATTTTTTCTTTAAAACACGGTGATAATGTAAGTAATTTCATTATGGTCCATTGCACACGTCCACAACCTAGGCGATTAATAAAACACCGGTTTAAATTAAAGTAGGTACCATTAACAACTTCAAAGAATTCAAAAAAAATCTTATTGAAAACAATTAAAATTGTAATGAGTATTATTACTCTATAAAATAAAATAATAGTCAGGAAAACGTGCTCTGCCTAACCTAAGTAACATAATTTAATAATTTAAAAACCAAATATTATTTTTTCGTGCATATTACCAAGTCTGCACAAAGATGACCTCGACAACCATCAATTTAGCATTTTTTATATCTTATTGCACCTACACGCCAATATAAATAATCTAAACTGTTTTTATGGATCGATTGTAGACACTAAACTGCCGATAATACGATTTTGATTTCTAGGTTTATCTTTATTTGGTTACATTTCAAAATAGCTTAAAAGTTAATAGGCTGCAGATTTGTATTTGGTGTTTGGTAGCTTTAATATATAGTTAGATTGCTGTTTAGTAGGCTTAGACAACCAGTATTCGCTACGAAGTGTTTCTGTTTCTATAGTCGTCACATTTCAACGATAGTGAAGTTCTATTGTTAGAAAGCGATTTGGCAAAATCGCTTGTCCAAATAGCCACTATACCTATACAAATAGTATAATCATAAGATATACATATAATTATATGTGAGGAAGTAAAATCGTTCGATATTATCGATTCGCTTAATGGCATCGAAATATATGTAAGTACTTACATTGTTTTCCAATAATTTATTCGTTAACAATACATCACGTGTTATACATGGCGTTAGTCAAATCCATACATTTTGGGCTTCTCTATTATCGTTATCGTTAATGAAATGTTAGAGGGCCTACCTCTATATTTTCAAATGAAATAAACATTCGAAACAGTCAGAGTGACAATCAAAACAAACTTAGGTTCTTCTGAATGCTAAATTTTGTACTCCTTATTAGCCAAGTTTCTAATCAATCTATCTATAAGTCAATTCATTTGTTTACAGTTACACAAACAAAAGCCTATCCTACAGGAAACCCGCTTTGTCTCTACCAGTTTTAAAACCGTTAATATTTTCGTTCAAAGTGCCATTTATTAATTTTTACGGTCTGTTAACGGCTCATAAAGGATCACGGCAATTATTTTGATGGTTATAGCCGTCACAAATACTGACGACAGTGCTTCCTCGAACGGTGAAAGTAGATAAGGAGTATACGAATAAATCATTTGTGGCAGAAGACACGTTTGAGGTAACAGTTGAAAAAGGATTGTACTGACCAACAGCATTTGATTGTAATGTAAGAGGCATGAGTTGGAATAGAATAGAAGTAAAACCTTTTCTAACACTTATAAACCACAGAAAGAAAAAAATAATGTATGAAGTACAAATACTACATACAATGGAGTAAAAATATTAAGGAAGGCCTTATTATCAAAATTTAATTAGCGAGAGTCGGAAACGTCCCCACGACGCTGGATTGCCCCGCGTATGGCAACGCTGATGAAGCTCTCATATCACTGAGTTTTACTTCTATTGTTTTTTCAAATTAAATTACAATCAAGAAATAAAAACAAATTAATAAATCACTAACCTGATCCATATCAATAACAGTCGGAAGCGTCCTCAAGACGCTGGCTACATTAGCAAGCTATATGAACTCAAGTACGTCTGTCTACTCACCAGCTCTTGGGTAACGCGTACCTTTGTTTCGACCAGACGCTAATACGATATTTTTTTTAAACCTGAAGAGTATCGGCAGCCCGCGGACCTATTCTCGACTCCAAGAGGAACAAATCCGTAGGTTCTGTCGAGACCTTATTGAGCCTCTTGAGATCCTGAGCTAAAATTTGCCACCGCAGCCCTGGCCGATGAATGGGATATGTTTTTGCTATTTAAAATTGAATTGTGCATCAAGTTGGTGGTGAACTGTATCTGTAGGTCGTCTGCGGGGATTTTTTAAATTCTTTCATTGTAATTTTCTTTGGTAACACATACTTTTCAAACTGAACTGTCTTCCTTACTCGATGATAAGTCACAAAATATGTTTTTAACATATACATATGTGGAATTGTGGAGCAGTTCTTTGAGCTGCTACAATACACCCCAGGCTCCCATTGAGCCGATGTACAATACAATACAGCGAGTGTCCGCGCGTCGTCGTGATGACCCGTCGCCTGCTGTGCGTACACATATTGCCTTTCTATACGTGTACGCATGACGTATTTATCTGATAATAAATTTGCTAGATTATGTAGCTCAGAAACCTAAGTACCGGTTTTTCATTAGTTTCCGCTGAAGAAAAAGTTATCAACTCTTATAAATGCGCTTAGTGGCGCCTCTACTAGATAGAGAAGTACTTACTAATTTTCTAAGTTAGACAGCGGTTGAATAGTTCTATGCTTGTAGGCTACGTTTGCATGAAAAATGATTTTTCCTAGTATTTTTTTTAAGAATTTGTTAACTCGCGCACTGGGGTATATAATTGAAACCACTATTTCTTTCCATTGAGAACTGATTTAATAAATTTATGGTTCGAGTTTTGTCGAAAGGTCGAAACCAATTGATATCGCGATCTAGCCGTCGTCTACTTTTAGTCGCGACATCTAGTTATAATTCAAGCGAACTAATTTTTACATAAAGAAACGAATGACATCTTGTATGGAGCTATTGAATTATATTATATACTAAACAATATAAGCTTTCTCTTTTATATACTAATATCAACTAAATATAATATAACTATAACATTATGTAACTATATAAACTAAAGTGATATTATAGAATAGAATAGCTAATTTCACTTTAACATTTCGCCCACCAAGAACTCTGTTCTTTAATATAACCCTTGAACCAAAATAACACGTTTTGAAACAAAATGATAGGGCATTATAACCTTAAGCTCTATTTAACATTTATATAAGCATGCAACTGACATAGTATTTAAGAAATTTACTTTTGAAATAACAGTATAACTCAAAATTTTGAACTCGCAACTATAACTCTTGTACTATTTTACTCAAAATATTAACAAACAATTTAAAGTTAAAACGTTACTCTGTTCCCTTATTATTTTAATTTACAATTATGCACACAAATAAGAGGTTGAAACAATCATAAACACGATTAAACTTAAACATGATTTTTTCACAGAAATAGCAATTTTCGATTTAACATGTTTTCTATAAGCTAAACTCATACAGTTTCTTATTATTTTAATTTACAATTAGGTACACACATAAGAAGTTGAAACAATCGTAAACATGATTAAACTCAAACATGATTTTTTTTTCACAGAAATAGCAACTTACGATTTAACATGTTTTCTAAAGACTCTAAGTTTGTAAACTATTCTTATGTGTACAAGGTACAAATTATTATTAGTTGTGTAAGGTAGGTACATATTTTGATTTATTAATTACACAGCTGTTTTAAATTTGCTATTTACATTTCACAACAACAATTTACACAATCTCTCAAAATCTTAACTTAGTTTTTTAAATCAACAACTCTAGTAATGTAGTCTTTCCCTGGGTGTTTTTGTACAACTTTGCTTATCAACCATTAAGCAGGAGGTAAGGTATTTTCCCTTATAATCACAATATCATCAATTTCTGGCTCATTAGTTTTAGTTACCCATTTATACCTATTGTTCAAAGTGACAAGATATTCTTAAGACTATCTTCTCCACAAGCTATCTAACATTTTTGACAAAGTTTCTTAAATACAAAAGCTATGATCCTGTGAAAAGTCTTGGTCAGGTATGGTGGTCAGTGTTTCACTCACTAAAAAGTGTCCAGGTGTTAATGGTAATAGATCATTAGGTTTATCACTCAAGTATGGAATCGGATGAGAATTAAGACAAACTTCTATTTGCTTTAATACCATAGTAATTTCCTCAAAAGTTAGGGTTAATTTCCTATTACATTTTTAAATTACTTTTAGTAGATCGGACTACGGGTTCTAGAGGTGTGAAGTATCATGTAGTGTCCTTTGAAGTCCATCTTGAATTAATAGTTTTGTGTATAACTTTCTTTTATCAGTATTATTGTGTTCTTGTTTTCTTTTCAAATTTTACTTCTATGGTTGATTCTTCCTCCTAATCTCAGTATTGCGTTATTATCCGAAAATGGATTCAAGTTATTTAGCAATCTCTTCTTCGATATTTTCTATTTTGCTTTTATTTTGTTGGTTTCTTCTTCAAAATACAATTTTTGTGTTTCCTTTAGATTTATTTCATTGGCTTCTTTTATCTCTTTATGTTTTTAAATTAGTTATTCGTTTTCCTTTTTCTTTCGGTTTTTTAATCATCAAAAATCTTCTTTTGTTTGCTATTATTCTTAAAGCCTTCCCTAAATTACAATTTTTCTTCCACTTAAATTTATCTTTAATTTTGACCGTCATAGTGAACGTCTTTATAGGTTTCTCTTCTTTTAGTTGTTCATTTCTTTCTGTTCGTTTCTTTTCTAATAGGTTAAACTGATATAAATCTATTTTTTCTATCTGGTTGTTAAAGCAATCTGGTTTGGATTCTTTGAACGGTAATCTGTCTTTGTATCCTTCATTTTCTTCTTTAAATGTTGTTTTCTCGTGTATCTCTTCACATTTTATATCTTCTTTTATGATTTTCTTCCTTTTTGTCTCTGATTTTCTTTTGATTTCCCAAAACTCTTCACATTTTTTATCTTCTTTTATAATTTTCTTCTTTTTTGCCTCTGGTTTTCTTTTGGTTTCCCAAAACTCTTCACATTTTTTATCTTCTTTTATCATTTTCTTCTTTTTTGCCTCTGGCTTTCTTTTGGTTTCCCAAAACTCTTCACATTTTTTATCTTCTTTTATCATTTTCTTCTTTTTTGCCTCTGGTTTTCTTTTGGTTTCCCAAAACCGTCGCTGGATGTTATCTTCTTTTGCTCGTATATGTAGGTTGACTACTCTATGGTGTGATGATTTCCTCGGATTTTCTATAATTGGACCTGATAAAACCCATCCAAATTGCGTATTCTGCGCAATTGGACCACAGTAGTTCGGATGTTTTAACAGTCCCTCAAGTATGATTTCGCTGTATATTCCTACTCCCAGAATTAAGTCAATTCGACCAGGTGCACCGTATTTTGGATCCGCTAGCGGCACTGTATTAATCTCTGACCAACCCTTTATTGTTACTCTATTAGTTGGTAAAAGGGAGGTAAGTTTGTTTAAAACGTATGCTTTAACCTGCACAGAAAAGGAAGGATTTTGAATTGACTCTATGTTAAACGAAACCATGTCTCTAATATTCATCTCACTATCACCTACACCGGACACAAGACCATTCACTGGGGATCGCTGTAAACCTAACGCTTGGACTGTATCTTCATTTACAAAAGAAGCTTCGGAACCCTGATCAATTAATGCTCTAACTACTCTTACATTACCGTTACTAGATTTGATTTTAACTAAAGCTGTAGAAAGTAGTACTTCGCTGCGGTTTTCCTTTGCAAAATGAGATACGATTCTCTTTTCGTTCTCGTTCGTAGCCGTTTCAGTAATAGGATCACCCGTCACTGTATTCTCTGTTTGTGTCGTCTCTGAATTTGGAGTTCTCTCTCTGTGTAACAGCGTGTGATGCCGTCTTCCACATTTTTGACAACAGGTTGATCGACGACAGCTTTTCACGCTGTGGTTGGAAGCGAAACAGTTAAAACACAGCTTATTGGATTTTATAAACTCATTTCTCATTTCTATAGGCTGCTTCTTAAACTGTTCGCATTGAAATAGTAAGTGTTCACTGGTGCACAGTACGCAAGTTAATTTTTTGTTGTTTTCTTTCTCTTTGTTCTCATCTGTATCTTCTACCTTACAATGGTAGGTATTCTTTTTGTTTTGTTTCTGGGCGTTTGGTTTACAGTCTTCTAGCATTTCTAGCGTTCGGAATCTTTTTTCTAGAAAGTTTGCAAGGTCATTCCATGTAGGTATTTCATCAGACTCACTTGAGTTTGAGTACATCTCCCAGGCCTTTCTTGTCTCTGAATCTAATTTTGATAGGACCAGGTAATTGACTATCGGGTGCCAAGAGGATGTATCAATTCCTAAGTTATTTAATGCTTTGATAAAAGAGGCTGTAGTATCCAGCAAAGTTTTGATTTGTGTTGAAGATTCTGTTGTTATGACCTTTTGATTGAATAGGCGTTTCATGATTTCGTTAACGTTGTATTTTATATTGCTGTATCTTTTTATAAGTTGACTCCAAGCTTCATCATAGTTGCTCTCTGTGGTGGCTAGATTCAATAATAGTCTTTCTGGTTCACCCTTTAGACAGCTCTTTAGATAATGTAGCTTTTGGACGGGGTTCAAACTCGAATTTTTATGTATCAAAGAAACAAACATATCGTAGAAAGTTTGCCATTCTTCGTAATTTCCTTTAAATGTAGGCAGTTGAATTTGAGGTAGCTTCACTTTACATCCTGCTTGGTTCGACATATTTGAGTTGTGTGTCAAAGTATCATTCGAAGAGGAAGCGGTCAAATTCAGATGATCATCTTTCAACTTTGTTTTATATTCATGGTAAATTTCTTCACATTTGTAATATAACTCTTCTGTAAAATATTCTATGGTTTGTTTCTTATCTTTAGGTATGTTTTTCACTATACAGCTATGTCCAGAAAAGAATTCACGCCATATTTTTTCCAAACCTTCTAATTTTGATTCTACATAAGATCGTGTTATTCTATCTTTTGGTGATTTTTTATAATTCACAAACGCTCTTTCAATATTCTCTAAATAATTTTCTTGCTTTCTAATTTCTCCTTCAATTTTTTCCATTTTGTTTATAAGTTATTTTAATCACAGTATTTTCTAAGTCCAAATGTTCATTAATTACTATGTTTTATCTCAATCAAAATTTTTTCTAAGTCCAATATTTCACCAAAAATGCTAAGTCTTTTTAATCACAATTTCTTCTAAGTTTTTATTTTTCACCAATTTTTTTAAGTCTTTTTTAATCACAAATTTTTCAAAGTTTTATTTTCACAAAAATTTTCTAAGTCTTTTTTAATCACAACTTTTTCAAAGTTTTATTTTCACTTTTTATTTCTAAGTCTTTTTTATCTAAATTTCTTCAAAGTTTTTATTTTAAGCAATTTTTCTAAGTCTTTTTTAATCTTAATTTTTTCAAAGTTTTATTTTTACAAAAATTTTCTAAGTCTTTTTTACACTTTTTTTAAAATTTTTACAAGTCCCGTATAGAGTAAATTTTCAAAGTCTTTCGTAATTTCACTTTGGATTTTACACACAAAAGTTCACTTTACTCACGGTTTTACAATCCAATGCAATCCAATTTGAGTTCACTGTCACTGTCACTGTTCACTGTTTTTGTCACTTTTTCACTGTACTCACTTTTTCACTGTAATCCCTGGTTTCGGCACCATGTTAACTCGCGCACTGGGGTATATAATTGAAACCACTATTTCTTTTCCATTGAGAACTGATTTAATAAATTTATGGTTCGAGTTTTGTCGAAAGGTCGAAACCAATTGATATCGCGATCTAGCCGTCGTCTACTTTTAGTCGCGACATCTAGTTATAATTCAAGCGAACTAATTTTTACATAAAGAAACGAATGACATCTTGTATGGAGCTATTGAATTATATTATATACTAAACAATATAAGCTTTCTCTTTTATATACTAATATCAACTAAATATAATATAACTATAACATTATGTAACTATATAAACTAAAGTGATATTATAGAATAGAATAGCTAATTTCACTTTAACAGAATTCATTTTTAATATCGACTAACTTTGCAGATATATTATATTTATTTATTTTAGGGGATCTTTCAGCACAATAGTACATAAAAGAGATTTGTAAAGATTAACAGGTGGCTATTAACAAAGTCCCACTTATTGAAACCAAATACAATTTCAAAAACAGACTATTATTCGCATTTACTACATGAATTTACCATAAATAAATAAAATAAATAACATACGTAACTACATAAACGTTTGCTTGATCTTTCTGTTGATAAATTTACAGGTACCAGATACCTAAATTCTTTGTAGATTACCTTCATTTAAAATTTATTACAGAACGTTTTCTTGGGTCTTGTACACTCACGACACTACTTCTTCGTCCTTGGTGAATCAAACAAGCATCATGACAAGTTAGTAGTTCCGTATTTTCAGTTCTGCTTAACTTCTTCATCTAAAATACCTAAAGGCAAATAGATTATATTGAGAGTTGCACAATCAATTACCTTACCTATATCATATGATACGATATCAGTTAATAGGCAAATTAGTACGAGTAAACGGTTTGGGCATGATTTTAGATTGTACATTGAGCAAAATTCAATTTCCTCGAACAAAGTGAAGTAGGCCGATCAGATATAAGCGGCTATTGAAAAACGAAACCATAGCAATAAGCGCAGCGGTAAAAAGGTCGACTCTCGCTCTTGCTTGCGACAGTGCTAAGGCAGCCATATTGTATTCACAGGAACTTACGTTTGCAAAGAAATGATCAATAAATTTTAGCCGTCAATAAAGATATCGATCAAAATTACAGGGTTCCGATGATTTAACAAATATGAGCGGATCGCCTGCGTGGAGCGAGCAGGGTGGCCACGCCAGTTCTTCCATGAAACTGTAATGTTATGGGCCTTAACAATAATTTAGCTCGTCCATGAAAGCTGCACCAATTTCTTTAATTACCAACCGTATTGAGCTGTTCGAGTCACTTAATTAAACCCTGGAATCTCTTTATTTATTTAAGTACAGATTTTACGAGGAGACTCCGTTTGCGAGTGAAATGTAATTATCGGGAAGTTTATAAACATGAACAAGGGTAATGACTGCCAACTCATCGAAACATAACTCAACTAACGACTTATTTATTTGTTAAAGAAACATTCATATTACTATATAAATGTTTAGGTTATTTATTCGATATTAAATA
The DNA here is from genome assembly GCA_944547425.1 of Eupithecia centaureata. Lineage (NCBI taxonomy): Eukaryota > Metazoa > Arthropoda > Insecta > Lepidoptera > Geometridae > Eupithecia > Eupithecia centaureata. The sequence goes on from OX155694.1 coordinate 6,104,004, forward strand.
GAGGCAAAATTTGTTTAAATGATGAAATAATTTATTATGAAAACTGTCGTAGTGTGATGTGATGATCATTATAACTAAAAGTTAGTTAGCTACGAACCTAGCTTGTGACCAACGTTTCTCTTCGTGTTCTTCCAGCATAATCTAGGTTCGTAGTTCACCCGCTTTCAGTCATCGTATTAATATTATAAATGCGAAAGTTTGGATGGATGGATGTTGGTTACCTCTTCAGGCCAAAACAACTGAACGGATCAGACTGAAATTTACTTCTAGCACTGGAATAAAATATAGACAATACTTTTCACATTGAACTAATAATACAAGCGTAAATTTATGAGAAGTCTCATAAATTTTCACGCGCGTGAAGCCGCGGGGCGCTGCTAGTAAGTACAAATAATTGTTGTAAAGCACGGAACAATACAATCATCGCATGCTTAGCGGCTAGTATTATAAGTGGTAACAGTTAAATTGTTTTTACGGATCGTTGGAGGTTGAAACGAGATTTGTAGTGAGCGGTGCAGCGGTGTAAGGAAGAATAACAACCAAATAGTTCGTGCGGATAGTGACGTGAGAACTTTGCGGTTTTAACAATGGCGGCCACCCCAGTGGCCAGTCCGACGACGTGGCGTGCGATACTCCCAATAAAAGTTGAGCGAGTCTCATTAACGCTTTGCGCAACCTCGAAAGCGGCCCTTGGGCGCTCGTTGCAGAGACAACCAACGCAAATTACTTTGGCACCGTTTGACGGCGGGAAATTTCATTACCACGAGCACATATCATTATTATCTCTCTGGCAATCTACATATTTTACCCGGTAATAAATGCGCGGGTAGTTTCACTTTCCGACACTGGTTTTCGAAAATGACCCGGCTTTATAAATTCACTGCGGAGCGGCCGCGAAGGGCGTGCTACACATTTAAGTGAATTTCTTTCTGACCTATTGCACCAAGGTGTTGTCCCAATTACTAGCATACAGAACAATAATTGGGGTAAACAACATGAATGACATTTACAGCATATGACAGATTAAAGTAAATTAATTTCAATAAAAATCAAGTTCGGTTTATAAGTTTAAAAGCAAATTATTTCTTATTGGATAAAAAAATCAACGTGGTATTTTGTCCAATTGTACATGAAATAAAACTTTTTTAATTCAATAATAAAAACCTATGTGCAATCTTGCGTAAGGTATGCATTCTTACATCATGAAAATTAAATCAGCAATTTCGTCAATATAATTCCACGATCTCAGATTTTTCCTTCTCTATCTACTCCTCCATTAAGTTAATACTAAGGTTTGCTCAACTCCTCCATCTAGTGATGATAATGGTTGTTCTCTATTTATGCAGGTAGGTGTACAAATCAATTTGTAGCGCAGCAGTGCCACAAATTGGACATAATGTAGAACACGGGCCTGCGTCGAAGGAACAAGGTGCGAGCGCGTTCAAGTCTTTTGTACTGAATTGTAGCGCTAGTTACGAAATATAGTCTTCAAAGTAGTTTCGAGTCCTATTTTTCATTATTCTAAAAAATAGACCATTTTCCTAAAAAATCTTTTGTTTATGTCTATATTATTTCATACGTTCAAAGAACTTTATTCTATATGGTTGAATTTCTGTGTTACAACATATTAGCATAATCAAGTATATCACATAATTATTATTCCTATAACACAAATTCTACTTAGTTTGGGGCTTAGATGATGCTTTGTGAGTTTTCAGCATTATTTCTCTTTTGTGGAATATTTTATTGTTTATTTTAAAGTTCATGATTTAGAAGGAATAAGACAACATTGCACAATGACAAAAATGCAAACAGCACTTGAGAACGTCGCATTGCGTGGTGGGCAGACGTTTCTAGAATTCAGCAAATTACTTGTACGGCACTGGTACATATTTCTTTAAATAATTTTCAGGACTTTATCATACGGAATCAAGTAACGGTGTGCACGGTGCCTCGCCATTTAGATGTAAAACTTAAAATCACGTTTTGTATTATAAGATTTTTTTAAATCATAATTTAGTATACTCATCATCCTTATCAATGCGTAGACGTACGTTACTGTGAATTTCAAAAGTCAACACTTTTAACTTTTACCAGATAAAATTAATTATTAGACATTTTTTTTAAATTGTATCACGTTACGGCTCGTTACTACAACTTGACAGAGTAATGACAGGCCCCGCCCCTCGTAATGGCTGTGTGTGATTTTACTCCACATCACACTTGAAAATCAGTTTGTGAATATATTTTTGGAGGTTATCAAAATTTTTACTCGTTTTCTCTCGCCGTGGCGCGCTAAGCGTATCATTACTTCAATTGAAGCCTGCAATTACAAGATCGAGTTGGCGTAAGGTTTTAACCAAAAGTAGAACACACTGGGACGCATTGATTAATTGTTTGCATGTAGCGATATGCTCTGACACTTTCAGGCGGTCTTTTCAAAGTCCCAATTACAGTATTTAAATTGCGAGTTTCGTCGCAGCGCTGCTCTGAAAAGTGTTTAAAGCTTACGTGATCTGCTTCCGTGATTTAAGATAATTTCAGAAATAATATTTTTATAATAAGTGACCTAGCAGTACCCCGGGTCTTCGTTTTTGTAAAATACTTAAAATAATATTTAACCTTATATAATTTAAAAATATGCAGATTTTTTCTTCGATTTTTTTCTCACCCCTTCGTCATATGATAGCTACTACCCTACCAAGATAAATGAGATCCTACAGTCAGATAGATTTTTTAAACAAATCTCTGTGATAAGCGGTTTAGGCTGTGGGTTTCTGTCAGCCAGTCAAATACTCGTTTATAAAATATATTAATATTTTATTTATAACAATAGATCCCTATTGTTATTAATAAAATATTAATTAATAGTCCTTTATAGTCTGCAATGGCACATACCAATGTCGATTTAAATTTGTAATCGTAAACGGAAAATTCCATTATCGACATAATATCGAATTCTTTTAATGGATCGAACTCACATCAACAAACAATTTATCCTGTAATATCATAAAAGCAGCGGGGCGGCTGTCATCACAGCCTTACCACATGAGCAGGCAGAATATGTCAGTAATTATTCCACGTCACCGAAAAATTAAGGCAAGGATACGAAAAAAGAACGATTTGAGCGAAATGGAACGTCAGCATGAAGGTTGATGTGTCGCCGAGAGCGCGGAGAAATGACGGGTCAGTTTGTTAAGCGAACTTGTACCTACAATGCTGACACACGGAAGTATAACTTCGATAATATTGCTACAGCTACATATTATTACAGATCTGGGTGTTTCTATGAATATTATAAAAATAAAATATATTGTACTAACAAACCTATACGTACAACCGAATATATACATTTGAAGCTTCCTATTGAATCACTCTATCTAATTAAAAAATCAAAAATATCTGAAACGACTTTGTTTTATATTATGTATAAAGCTGACCCCGCAGACTTCGTACTGCCTCATATGGGGTTTTCCCGGCAATTCGATTTTTTTCACCTTTTAAACCTTCCCTAGACCTCCACGAACATTTCAAGACCAAGATAAGATAAATCCGTTCAGCCGTTCTCGAGTTTTAGCGAGACTAACGAACAGCAATTGAGTTTTATATATATAGATGATTAAGTATTTCAGTCATCAGAACCCTTATCACAAGCTCTACTCAGCTTGAGGCTAGATGATGCTGTGTGGATTGGCCAGCATTATTTACTATTATTAGTTTATATCTTAAAACAGTATTTTCAACATACAAGTGTTTTTTTCCGTAATATCGTGTCGATATTATCGCTAGCATAATCACAACAGTGTCAGTGTGTCCGTGACCGTGTCAATGGGAATATTAAAAAAACAAATGAAGCGCGACTATACGCCCTGAAGATAATCAGAATTAACGCAATAATTACTGTAAACAAAAAAAAACATGAAAATGTCAAATGTTAAAACTAGAGAGTCCAAGAAGAAAAAAAAATTCTATAAATATAGTATACTTACTTATTCTCATAAAATGAGCGAGACAAAGCAGTCGACAAATTTTATCACGCATGTCTTTGCGACATCATTTAAAAAGTTCAGTGGTTATGCTGTACATATATGAACTAACAGGAAAAAGACTACCTACTTCCATATTAGAGTAATATTAGCGAAGTTGTTTCTTTTCCTGTTTCTATTGTGCCGTGGTAATTAAACATGTGTCATAATTTTAATCTTTATTGCTTGATATATTCATATATGCGTCATATGTAAAGATAGGTCTAAGCACATTTTTATTTGTATTGCAGGAGGTGGCATACCTCAGCATCTTTATATTGTTACCCAAAAGGTGTAGGTACTTAACCTAGATGTAAGAACGAAATTATTCTTCTAAACACATACACAAATCGAGTAAATGTCGAACTTGGTCCTCATTGCAGCTTATAAAATCTTGCAGTACAGAAAACATTGTTGATCTGTCTAGTACTTATATCTGCTTCTAAAACCAAATTAAATTTGCTAAAGGTAACTAAAATAAACAACACGGTAAGGATTTCTAAAGATAGGTTCATTACAAGTTCTCTGACAAATAACAAAATAATTTTTCTGCCAAATAAACTTATAAGTAACTAGAAACACAACTACTGTTTCCCGCACTTCGGTAGGTCTGGAGACACTGCGGTAGGTCTGGTGAGAAAATAAAGCTTAGCGGTAATAGTAATGAAATAAACAGGTCCAAGAAACAAAAACATTTATTGGCAATAAACATTAATTTTCAGTTACGCACCGCATTGTCTTGCAACATCGCAACGCACCGTATGTCACATCTCGTAAATCGATTACATTCCATGTTTTTACCAAGTACCAACATACGATCGCGTGACGGACTTTAATTACTGAAGGTGTCGATTCGAAAATCAGTAAACAGAGAACAATTTAAAACTCGCCGCAAATCATTATTATTAACTCCGAGATAAGTGCAAGGCTCACTTTACGTTATTTCTCGAACTTCCGTCTTACAAAATAAACAGAAATGTAGGTATTTTCGAATTTTCGAGCTCATTAGGTAACTTTTCATGGAAACACTGAGGAATCTAGATATATTTTTATTTGATCTTATCCATTTTGTTTTGTCGCTATTCTCTACATTGTACAAAAGATGTCAACCTCCTTACGATTTCCTTACGATTTATAAGCTCGAAAGTTTGGATGGATTTTTGTTCCTCTTTCACGCAAACACTTATTAATGGATCGGATTGAAATTTGAAATAGGCGTAGTTCTAGCCCTGGAATAACACATAGGCTACTTTTCATCACATAAATCAATTCTCATGGGATAGAAATAGCCTTGAGACGTTTCCATAGAAACAACGCGTGCGAAGCCGCGAGCAGATGCTTGTACATTAATACATGAAATGACAGTATCGAGGTGTTTCTGTTGGAACAAGCGCTATCAAGCACAATATCTCACGTCACGCTTTTCACCTCCAAAGGAACTCTGTCACTTCCAACTACATTCTACTATTGAAAACCTTTAATCAATTGAAATAAGGTTGAATAATTGTAATTCATGAATGTTAATGCTCAAGTGAACTTGGAAGGATTTGTTTTCCTAGATTCTTCCTTTACTTTGCCCAGAATTGAGACCAAACAGTGGTGGGAAGAAATGGGCTGATGAAAAAAGCAATATTTATTGAACAAAATTAAATAAGTAATTGTATTCTAGATAGAAAAATAGTATTTTTGTTTATTTGCACTCACACAATCTGAGGAAAATAGGTGACTTATCCTTACTAATATTATAAATACGAAAGTTAGTTTATTTGTTTGCACTTCCTTCAAGCCGTAACTAAGCAACCAATTGACTTATGAAATAGAGTTAGCTGAAAGGATATATAGTAACATACGCTACATTTTTATTTACAACCTCAAATTCCAATGGGAGATCAAATTATGAAAAAAAAAGATTTTATAAAGTGTTCGATCATAAAACCTATGAAATTACTTGAAGTGATATATTTCCTACTGACATGAACATATTCTGTGGCAGCGGACTACAGCGATGCTTTATCGCTGGCAATCGCACCACTCATCTATTACACGAACCTTACCTACTAAACCGAATGTTGTTGACCCCTGACCCCCGTCCTTATAGGGTCCCTCGAGTGACAGCAGCGTGCAAACCTCGCATGTATGCAAGTATCTGCATCTACATGATACTTGTATCTACGTACTTCCATAGACATTTCATAATTTGCAATATTTACAAATAAGGTAGACTAAAACCAAAGCTTAAATATAGAACTGCAGCTTTTGTTTTTAAAAAGTATCTAACCTTGACTTTTTTTCGTCAGAGATGGACCAATATGATGAATATTTTTTGAAACAAAAGACTAATTTCTAAAAGACTAGGTATAAACACTTTTTAATCATAATATAAAAACAAGTGACGACCGAATATAATGATATAGTGCATGCGACCACTCAGCTTTTGACATCGCCGTGAGAGTGTACCGTCAAATAAGATTTCAGCTAAAGATAACGAGGTTCTTAAGCCAAATTATTTAATTTACATTAGTCTTGCTCAGTGGGAATCTGGCATTTAGGCTATCTAGGCTGATCAGTCAAGCAGCAACATCTAGATTGACTGAACGCTTTATAAGCTAATCCTTATTCAATAACACTTTTTGCACGTCTGGTCCCCAATTCTTGTGAAATTCGAAATGATGTTGATCATGAAATTATACATGTACCTATATAGAATAGATGTATGTAACTACATATGCTGTATGGTCATCAGCTTTGCCATACAGTAGGTATCGTAATGCAAGAAGCGCGTTGGGGACGCTTCCGACTGTTATTGATATGGATCAGTTAATCTACCTCTAGACTGTTTTAACTGTCTGCAGTTAGTTGAATTGTTTCAATAGAAAACAAAATAAAAGTACATATAGTACTTATTTTATTTTGTTTTCTAGATTGTAATTTTCTTTTTCTTTATAGGTTTCTTTTTTATTTTATGTAACGGCATTTCTTTGTATGATTTGAAAATAAAATATTACCTATATTTTATTAATAATAGCATATTGTTGTCTAAAATCATTTTACGTCAAAAGTAGGATTATTTCGTTGACAAAGATCTGAGAATTGAATTGCATCCGGATTGACGGGTATTCAGGCAAAGCTTTCACCGACTAATTGTTTAATGCAATGTCTCAAGCCGATAACAATAAAGCCAACTTGTCTGTCCACATCCACATTTCAAGCATAATATACTCGTAGCTTTGGCTAAACAGTCTCTACACTCGTGTTCAAGCTAATTTTGTAAAACTAACTAAAAATCTTTGTATTGTATCAAGTATATCTGTCACCTAGTTATAACTCAAACTCTGCTTAGCTTGGGGCTAGATCATGCTGTGTGGATTGTCCAGTTTTATTTATTAATTGGCCCCTGTATTTTTTAATTTTCTGTAATAGTATTTAAAATGAATTACGAGTTTTCTGTTTGTCCTTAATTAATTAATAAAGATTCAAATTATGTTTTGATTTACTTTTGAGCCATTGTAGAACGTTTTATTTTTAAATAAACGAAGCTTTTCGGTTGTCATACAAAAAGTGATCAAGCTTTCTTTACTGGCTGTAATTTAATCTGGTAAGCTTCTAAAACTGTTATTTACATATAGTCCAATACGGTCGGTGACTGCATTAAACTGTCATGCATTCGATTATTGTTTTAATGGGCTAAACGTGAGGCATGTTGAAACCATTCATTATTTTAAATTGATTTGTTTTTTGATAATTGCTTGATAAATACATTTTCATTTTTGCGGGTCAGTTACCAACTGGTTTTGAATTATTTTGGAATTAAACATGTTTTTTCTATTTTGATCATCTTATCTAATAAAGTTGGAAAGCCATGTTCATAAATTGACCGGTACTCAAATAAAGAGATAATGCTGGACAATCCACACAGCATCATCTAGCCCCAAACTAAGCAAAGTTTGTACTATGGGTATTTGATGAGTTATCTACTTAATATAACAGGTGCATTACTTAGATGTTTTGTATGCATAGAATACCCCAGAACCCTTCAACAAATATTTGCAGATCGTACAAACATCAGTCCCAAGGCGGGAATCGAAGTACCTACTGCATCGCAAGCAGATCTCCGCCCGCCGCGCTACATCGAATCGGTCGTCAAAGAACTATATCAACGAATACTTTACAAAGGTTGAACACTTACGTGTAATAGAAGTTGCTATAAAAGGTTGAAAGCAACATTAATCCGAAGGTGCTCTACTAATATTTATTTGAGTGTAAGCGAGTCGAGATCATGCGGTCTAAATGGGCAGCCATCACAATGCATCAGCCCGAGTGAAGGGCGCTGTTCTCGGATTATTTTAACTTGTCTTTTTCAATGTCAGCGTTTAAAATAATTGCATCACAATTTTAAACGAGGCTTTTGCTTTTAAGACGTTTTAAAGTGTCGTTTAATATGAATATTTCCAGGAAATCATGAGACACTTCGAGCGTGTTTGCGGTAATGGGCATTTTATTGTGAGCTAAGTTACTTGCGAACTCTCTTTGTGCTTGTACGCTGCGCTTTATTAACCACTAGATGCGCCCCGCGCCTCGCCCGCAAACCAGAGTTTTTTTCATAAAAAATAATATTTTTTGTTAAAATAAAATATACGTGTTCAATTATTTATTTCATAGTTTATTTATACGGAGTTTTGAGTAAATTCAACCAAGGAAAAATAATTTTCCATACAAACTTTACCACCCTATTTAACCCCTTCAGAGGTTAATAAATTTTAATAAACTATCTACGTACCAAATTTCATCTAAATAACTTTAGTAGTTACAAACATTACCTATAACAAACATTCACACAGACTTTACCCTTTATTATAATAGTAAGAAGTAAATATAATAGTAAGATACAATGTATAATTAAATCCGATAGAGCGACGAAAATGCAAAGCTCTATATTTTAAGTACATTTGCTCCATAAAATTCAATGATACACTGAAACGGATCAGGATTGAAAGTACCGTTACCGTATCGTGTGAACCGCATGAGTCACTAATATGCGGTTACATTCAATATTTTTTTCTAAGAATCTAAAAGGTAACTTATCTTATAATCTATTCCGAGACAAAGAGCTTTGAGCGTGTTGCGCAAAGCTAAGCTAGCTCGGCTCTAGTACTTTACTACATATAAATACATACTTTGGGAGCAAAGGACTGCCTTCAAGACAAGAGGATCTTAAATACTTCACTGTACGTTAACAATGGTAAAACGTTTACCGTGAATGCAGTTGTAGGTATTTTGCGAAATGGTGGATTTAAAGACTTGTGAAAACAAAGAACCCAACCTGCCACCTATTTTGGTAAACTTGCATTATCATAAGAAAGACATCATCGTGATTTAAAAGAGTTCCATATTCCGATGTTCGAAGCGCAAATTGCATTGAATCCATGTCGACTTCGTTGACCGAAGAAGCCTTACTAATATTATAAACGCGAAAGTTTGTATGGATGTTTGTTTCTCTTTCACGCATAAACTACTGAATGGATTGGGCTTAAATTTTGAATAGACGTATTTGTAGCCCTGGAATAAAACATAGTTTATTTTTCAAATCCTAAATCAGTTCTTAAGGGATATAAATAGATTTGAAACGTTTCTAAAAAGTAACGTGTGCAAAGCGGCGGACAGATACTAGTAAAACCATAAAATAGACGACACACGCTCGTGACTGTCTCGGCCTTCCTCTCAACTGCTCCACAATTATTTATATTAAAATTGCGGAAAAATACTCTCTCCTTGTGTATATCGCCCATTGTTCCATGTCAGTAACTATTTAGACTTTAGACAATTGAGGGTCGGGTAAGTCGCTTTGCCTATGTCATTAAATACGCAACGAGGACCGAGCGTGGGCCGTCTGCCATTGTTATTAAATTTGAACATAGCTACACCATTCCTGCGACATTGAATGCTTCTTGAAGTTTGATTCACATCTATAGGTACTTATGAATGTTATTTGGATACAGTTTTGAAACAACAATCACCCGACGCTCCAGCGATTATGAAATGCTGTATATTTTATTATTTATGGCTTGCACAACTTATTTTACATAATTATCTAAAAGGAGTGTGAGAATTACTTTTATAGCTTTTATTAGTATAACGCAACTAGGCGAGCCTCGACACTCTTCAACTAATCGAAGATTTCCAACTTTGATAAGAGCAATGGACCAGCTAAAGTCACGTTATACGTTTTTTTATTACCAATTTGCTGCTGCGTTGAAGAAAGTAAGCATAATGTACCCACGCAGAATAACTATGACATACTACTACAAGTACAGGGGATTTGTCTGCTGGACTTAGTAACTATATCCAAGTAACTTTAATTTACTAGACGCGTATATGCATTTAGCCAGCTTTTCTTATTTATCTATCAATTCCTGAAATTTCAATCGCAAAAAAGTTCATATGAGTTTCGAGAGCCTTCAATCAAATAATATATCTGTCAAATTGGGAACATAATCTAGGGAGATTGTTTCCCAAATCTATTGCCGACGACGACGGTTAAAATATTGAAATATAGAATTAATGGTTCACTATGATTAATAACAGACATAGGCAAATAACTTCTGAATTCAAATCCAATAGTTAATAGATAGGTGTCATCGACAAAAATACAGACGGATAAAATAATAGCGAGGATGACGTGTTTCGAAATTGAAATGATAATAAATCTAGCTAAATAACTACGAAATAGACAAAAGCTATTATAGGCACTATTATCATCATAGTCGATTCGAAGTTGAAATCTTTACCTAGTTATATAAGTTATATTTTATGTAGATATCTCTAGACAGAAGTTGACAGACAAATTATGTTCGCAGTTTGAATAAAGTTTATGACAGGAAATATAAATCGTTTCAATTGCAAATACCTACTTATTTTAATTTGTTTTTTCTTTATTTATATTGAAGTTACTAAATTTTCTGAGCTAATCTTAATTCGCAAACACAGGTATTAAAATATTCTGTTGAATTGACGACATCACTTTACTGCATCAGCAAAGAATTTCTTTTACAGTAAAAAATAAAAAATCAAGTGTTCAACATTATTATAATATACTTTTTTTCATAATTTTATAAATGTTAAAACTTCTATTCCTTGATGTAGTTTTCGTCATTTCATAAAACATGTATTTAAATATAGAAAATACAAAAAAAAAATTCTATGGGGTAATAATAAATATTGGTTTCTGTATTTTTCTCAACTGTGTGTATAAGTGTTACGAGTAAATAAATATAGAAGTGTTCTATAACTGTGTTTTAAATAGACCATCAAAGACGGGACTATTTTTTTTTTCATCGTGTATCCCAGAATCTTTTACCTATATCTATATCTTTTATAATCAATATTTTACATAATTAAATCCTATACAATGTATAAACGATAGAAACGATAGTCCATGGTAGATAGTAACGGTAACACACGTGTAAGTTCCAAAGCACTCGGCAAGCCCGGAGGCATGTAGTATAGCGTGAAGCTTTCGACATAACGAGCTGTATTTACGTGAGGAGTGCCAAAGCTAACCTGACTCCTTAGTATGAGTTGTGCATGGGTTTATGATAATCCAATTCAATTCAATTTATTTAATTTGGTTATTCACCATAATTTTTAGTAATACCTATACTATGTTAGTAATCATCAAAATACAAATAGATTTCAAAATTAACATTCATTACACATTTTAGAAATCATTGAATAATTTTTAAGTGATAGTACAATAAATGTTATTATTGGCTCCCATACATTTAGTGTCTTACAGCCTTACCGTGTCTTTTAAAGGATCTATTTTTCGTAATAATGTATAATAGTTATAGTACATATGAACTCTTCCCCTTGTTTCGTGGCTTTTGCGACCATTTGCCAATTACATTGTATTTTTAGATTGCTACTCTATTATTGTATTGATATTTCTGAATCTTTGCATACAACACTAACACACTTTTAAGCAGTAGAATTTTAACAGGTCAACGGTAGTAAACGATATTTTTTTTTGTCGTTTTTGTTTTTAGCAAACCCGTACTAGCCGCTCTGTTCAGAATAAAATAACACTAAGCACCTTAATACTGCAGAGAAATCTGTGTCAAAGGTCGGACGGACACGCAAGAACCGTGTAAACAGTACATTACAAGATAATTAATAAGCTTAGCGAACACCAATTAAAGACTTTCATTAATTAAATACGATAACTATCTAATTGATTAATGGGGCTCGTAATGAGACCTCTCATTACCGCGGTGTTACGCTGTCGCGTATTGATTTATTGACGTGTAGTTCCCATATTATGTGTTAGACAATAAATGATAGATTTTCGGTTTCGAAGATCAGTAAGATAGTATTATTAACTCTACCCACTTCAATAAAAGAAGTAACTAGGTTCTTACTTTGCATTTTTTTAATGAAAATCTTCAGAACTTTTTCCTAGGCGAACGAATTTTCATGGTTATTTATCTGAAATGACTATTTTGAAAGCTTGAATTTGAAAGATTTGATCAAGAACTGACTGAATTGTTTGAGTTATTCTTAAAAATGCGTATCTTTAGGACAATCCCGATGTAGCTTACCTTTTATCTTGAATCTTTTAGTTTTAGTAAAATAACTCGAATTATGTCCATTATAACCCAACAACGTATCTGTTTGCATTATTAATTTGAAAGCCTACACAACACATCAACTGACAGTAAATTAGGTTACTAAAATTTTTAAATGAGGATTTTTCATCTGTCAGCTGACAGAAAGCGGGCGAAACGGCGCTTGAAATTTTGCACTCAGATTAATATTTCCGATGTTTTGTAAATAAATAGCATACAGTACAAAAATAATTAGTAAGTAAAGGTGTCACGCCCGTGAAAAATTCCGCTCACTTCACTTATAATCGTTGTTAATTTTTCTTATCATCAATCTTCATCACCCTGAATAATGGAGCTTTTATAGAACAGGAGTCAGTGGCTGTAAATTTATATTATTTATGTGCCTATGCGTCAAACGACTGATTCAAAAACGGAATTCAACATCGAGAGGTAAAACGATCGGAGCACTGGCTAATGGAATTTGCTGTTAATTTTGAAACGTGTAGGGTAGGCGTGGCGGATAGATGGATACTTAATTTGTAGGGAAGTGATGATAAATTTTATAGGTAATTATAATCCTTATTAAGGTTTATGACGGTGTTTGTTGAGTTAATTAGTTAATTATAAGCTACTCGTTGATCCCAGAGTTTGGGGAAGACCTTTACCCAGGAATGCGAAAACATACGAGTTTATAGTTTATCAAAAAGTATCTAAATACGTAACGTTAAAACAGCGTCTAAGATACGAATGAAAATTAATAGACGTACATGTATAAATCGAGCTACATTTAGACTATTTGCAACCTTCTGCATTTAGCTCAATGTTTTAAATTTTATTTACTAGTTTTAATTTTTCTATATTCCTTGAGTATATATTATTGCCGTGTGGTGCCGGCTTAGAATAGCATCACCCCAACTCTTCCCGTGGGTGTCGTAAGAGGCGACTAAGGGACACACCGGGGGTGGGCAGCAGCGCCCCCGCAGAACAACTCCTTCACCAAACTGCGATCCCCAACCCGCATGCCCAGCGTGGGGATTATGGGCATTACCCCCAAATGAAGAAACAAGCCAAAAAATGGCCCCCAGTACCCGGCCGCCTCGCTATTCCTGGCTATGGTAGCGGCCATGGTAACGGCGGGGCAGGGGGTGCTAAGAATCACCGGCCGGCAGGCTACCACACAGTATCGAAACTGACCCTGGCAACGTACAACGGACGCACTCTGAGGCTTGACAATCATCTAGCGCAGTTGGAAGTGGAGTTAGAGAACATTAAATGGCATGTTCTAGGGTTGTGTGAAGTCCGTAGAGAGGGGGAGGACACCGTAACCCTAGACTCGGGCCATCTTCTCTACTTTCGCGAGGGTGATAAAACATCCCAGGGTGGCGTAGGTTTCCTCGTCAATAAGGCCCTCTCTAACAACGTTCAAGAAATCTCCAGTGTGTCGACCAGGGTAGCGTACCTGATCCTTCGGCTATCCAAGCGGTATAGCATGAAGGTAATTCAGGTCTACGCACCGACCTCGGCACACCCGGATGATGAAGTGGAGGATATGTACGAAGACATATCCAAAGCCTTACACAACACCACTAAGGCTCACTTCAACGTTGTTATGGGGGACTTTAACGGCAAGGTGGGAATCCAGACTGGCAACGAATCCCGAATAGGCCCGCATGGTTATGGAGTTAGGAATCACAGGGGGCAAATGCTTGTCAACTTCCTTGAGAAAGAGGGGCTGTTCTTAATGAACTCCTTCTTTAAGAAACAGCCCCAGCGGAAGTGGACATGGCAAAGCCCCGACACTGTGACAAAAAATGAGATCGACTTTATCATGACGGATAGCAAGCACATATTCAGAGATGTCTCAGTGATCAACAGGTTCAACACCGGATCTGATCACCGAATGCTCCGAGGCACTCTGAATATCAACTTAAAGCTTGAAAGAAACCGTCTGATGAAGTCCACGCTCCGACCTAATCCAATCATTTGGATTGGCGGGCACCGAGAAGTTTCAGCAGCTTCTCGGGGATAGATTCGCTGCCTTGGAACCCACTGATGACGCTGACGGGACCCTACACAATCTGGTCGAAACATTGAGGGACGAGGGCACTAAGTTCTGCAGCAAGCTAGGTACTGGCAGGAAGTCCAAACTCTCGGATGAGACTCTGGATCTGATGACAAAAAGACGGGAAACCACCCAAATGTCTTCGTTGGAGAGGTCAGACCTGAACAAGCGAATCGCGAAGATGGTACGGCGTGACCTTCGGAGCTCCAACACACGCCTCATTGAAGAGGCGATAGAGCGAAACCGAGGGTCCAAAGTATTCACTCAGCAGCTTGGCAGGAGCCACCTGACGAAGTTTAAAACGCACGACGGGAGGATCGTTTTGTCGAAGCCAGAGATCTCAGCTGAGATAGAAGACTTCTATGGCCGTTTGTACACTGCACATACCCCTCAGTCCCGAAGAGATGACCATGATTCTAGAGCCACCCTGACACGCCACTATACCGACGAACTGCCAGATTTCAGCCAAGATGAAATCCTGTTAGCTCTGAGGCAGCTTAAAAATGGAAAAGCCCCGGGTGAGGACGGTATTACTTCAGAGCTTCTAAAGGCAGGAGGAGCCCCCATTATACAGGAGCTACAGAGCCTCTTTAATACCGTCCTTCACAGTGGGAGAACTCCTAAGGCGTGGAGCGGGGGTTTGGTGGTGCTCTTTTTTAAGAAGGGCGATAAAACCCTCCTTAAAAACTATAGACCCATCACACTCCTGAGCCACGTCTATAAGCTGTTCTCGCGAGTGGTCACGAATCGTCTCGCTAGGAGACTCGACGAGTTTCAGCCACCGGAACAGGCCGGGTTCCGCGGAGGATATGGCACCATAGACCACATTCACACAGTGCGGCAGATTATACAGAAGTCCGAAGAGTATAATCAGCCCCTGTGTCTCGCTTTTGTGGACTATGAGAAAGCCTTTGACTCTGTCGAAACCTGGGCTGTTCTGGAATCCTTACAGCGATGCCAAGTAGACTATCGTTATATCGAGGTGCTGAGATGTCTCTACGATGCCGCCACTATGAGTGTCCAAGTACAGGACGAGCAGTCTAAACCCATCCAATTGCGCAGAGGAGTGAGGCAGGGGGATGTCATATCCCCGAAACTGTTCACGAGCGCATTGGAAGATATGTTTAAGACTCTGGACTGGAAAGGTAAGGGCATAAACATAAACGGCAATTACATCTCACACCTACGATTCGCTGATGACATAGTTTTAATGGCGGAGTCGCTAGAGGAGCTGACCCACATGCTGGACGGCCTAGCTTCAGCCTCGCGACGCATCGGTCTTGGCATGAATTTGGAAAAAACCAAAGTCATGACCAATTGCCAAATTGATCCGGGACCGGTAGTCGTAGAAGGCCACCTTCTCGAAATTGTTTCCGAGTACACTTACCTTGGGCAGATTATGCAGTTAGGTAAAAACAATTTCGAGAAGGAGGCCAAGAGGAGGATCCAGCTGGGCTGGGCAGCGTTTGGAAAACTACGTCGAGTCTTCTCGTCATCCATACCACAATGTTTGAAAACGAAAGTTTTCAATCAGTGCGTCCTACCCGTAATGACCTACGGAGCTGAGACGTGGACACTCACGGTAGGGCTGGTCCACCAGTTCAAAGTCGCTCAGCGAGCTATGGAAAGAGCTATGCTCGGAGTTTCTCTGAAGGATAGGATTCGTAATGAATACATCCGACAGAGAACCAAAGTTATCGACATAGCTCAAAGAATTAGCAAGCTGAAGTGGCAGTGGGCCGGCCATATTTCGCAAAGAACCGACCACCGTTGGGGTAAACGTGTTCTTGAGTGGAGACCGCGACTTGGCAAACGTAGTGTAGGACGCCCTCCGGCTAGGTGGGATGACGATCTGCGAAAGACTGCTGGCAGATGCTGGATGCGTCAAGCTGAAGACAGGGCGCTATGGCGCTCATTAGGGGAGGCCTATGTCCAGCAGTGGACTAATGTAGGCTGATGATGATGATGATGATATATTATTTGTAATATTTATATACATTAAATTTCTTGGTTTAACCAATCCACAGCCCTTAATTAAAAGAACTATACCTAATTTACTGATTAAGAGAAAACTGGGTGACTCATCAAGAGATCTCTGTAACTACGAAGCCGAAATTTTGCATGGAGGTTCCTTTTTTGACGTAGGCTAAGAACGGATTCACAAGAAATTCGTATGCTAAAGGCTCAGACTATAGAGCTTTCTAGACGGAGCCCCAACAAAACCCGCACTGAGGTAGGTAAAATTAAGCCTTGGCGTGTACAAACACACTTACACACACATATATGACGAAATTACGCCTTACCTTGTCACTCCAGCTAAGCCGTCGTGCCGAGTGTCACGCAAAATTATTACGAGATTTAGAGGACAAAATGCCAAATTATGTTTTGAAAGGGTGTTCAAACCAATCTCGCGACATAAAAAGCAGGATGGAATCACATTTCATGCGAAAGTTCACCTGCACGCACACCAACACTCAGTACGAGCACACATGTTTACAAAACCGGCTTCAAAATCATTGTTGACAGCGCTCTGTCTTGGTAGTCTGAGGCTAAAGGTAAATAGTTAAAATGGGGTCAATGGGATGATATGAGAATGATAGAATGATATTACGAAAGTCCATTCGAATGATATCGCAAGCTAGTCATCTAGTGTTCAAATAATCATTTGTAAGTAATTTGTTTAATGCTCCCTGACTATAGCGATTTACTTTTCTACAGTCATGTAATCCACGTGAAAGTTGCATCATTATCGTCAAATTCATACAAAGTACCTTCATCCGTTTTATCTCGCACGCATGTAACTCAATAAATAAGTAATTCCCTTCATGATTGTTCGGCGTTTAATGAAATCTGTAATTGAAAACATGACTTCTGAGTTCTGGAGGGCATTGATTGTTACCGATTGACCCAAAACCTTACTGCGTCGTGGATTGACCCGTGTTTACCTACACAGTATACCTACCTTCTTGAAATCAAATTTTTTGTCCGTCACATGTTTTAGATAATATTATATAAATAGGGAGGGCTATGGTTCAATTTGCAGTGACCCGAATGAAATGGATGCAATTTCTTGCAAACGAGCAGTAGCTAGGGGAATTTTCGAAAATGCGTGATGATTCCTTGGAAGACGCGCCACATCTTTTTTGACTCGTATTTAGTTTTTATTTTATGAAGTTGACATAAAGTTCATGTTAAGTACAATTTCAAAAGTTTGCTTCCATTGCATTCCCCAACAACGTAACTAAATAAATAAAGCTGGACGAACAATCCACACAACATCATCTAGCCCCAAGCAATCATCCTATTAACTCTCAGTGAGACTTTCGATGAATCGCAATATATTAATTATATCTCCCATATGTTGGTGTGCCTCCCATATGTGTTTAATTTCATATACCTGCGCATTGGAAAGCCCTATATATTTTTATTATAAAGATATTGTTATTGCAAGTAAAGTGGTGATTGTTTACTTGTTCAACTTCGAATTAATCGAGTCATTGAGTGCATGCGAATCGGCGCGCGAGCGCGATGCTATGTCTGAGGCGCGCGGGCGCCTTTCACCAGGGGTCGCAGGTCAGGGCGCGCTCAGGTGCTCCGCCCCCGCCCCCCTCCGTCCCCTCCACACCCACCAGTGCTCTATTCAGCTGTCACCGCCCGAACACAGCCTCTGGAAACAACACTTATGAATTATTCCAGACCTGCACTGTTTAGAAACAATTACAAAACAATACCAATTGATAGCAAACCCCACAATGCTCATTGTGAGCTTACGATTCCCTTGCAAGTCACCGACGAGGCTAATTCCGTCTCGTTAGATTTACGATAGTCATGCTCTAAGTTCTATCGATTTCAAAATTCGACACGTAAAACACAGTGAGTGTCAATGTTTCTGACTGACGATGATTTCCTGTCGGGATCGAATCAATTTGGCGATGAGTGTGGTTCGTTTGCGAGTGTAGACTTGCGAGCTAGTTGGCGCTGGCGGAAGCGCATAGCGCTGGGGCGCGAGCTTTCGGCGGTTCCCACGGCGCCCCTCCCGCGGCTCTTACACAAGAGGTGAACGCGGATCTAAGCAATCGCTTAACCTCGCCCACTGCGCTGCGCGCCAAAGCTACACGATGCACCAATACAACACAAGCTTGCGAGAGACAAAACTTCAATTATTGTAACCACATTTTATCCAATTTGTCATTTCGAATTGCATTTCGCGTGCCTTTAGCCGGACAAGTATTTGGCAGGGTCATGTTAATCGGTGAGCCTGCAAATTACCTCGAAGGTATCTTTTGCAATTTCACAGATTGTCCTCGACCCGTGCTCTCACTTCGATTGTACCCGACTACCCGTCAACCTCTGCATTCAGCGAGCTGCCAGAAGGAAATGCTTACTTTTTAATGACTTCCGAGTGTACACAACACTGTACCAGATATTACATTATGTGTCATCGTTTGGTCATCACAAAAAGGCGAGTGATGAGGTGTTTGTACGGTACCGTATGTCTATCAAGTGATTGTCTAGCCGACTTGCATGCAGTGTTGAGTACTTTCGATACATCCGGCAGTTCAGGGGTCATGACCGCTCTTTGTCCAGCCTCCAGCTCTCGGGATACACGCGACGCACGCGTGATTATGTTCGACGCGCTTAATTATGCTGTCACATCGTCACTTGATGGGTAATAGTGAAAGCTAGCCATTGCTGTAATAATAGCCAAAATACCTGCGATCTATTATAACATGGTACATGTCTCTCATAACAACTATCGACAAGGAAGTAAAGAAAGCAACGTATTGATTGACGACTGACACTTATACAGGGTGCTGAATGGGGTGATTTTGGACCCATAGAGAATAAAATTTTACGATTATTGATTTTCGGTTTTTTTTTTATAAAGATTTATTGATATTTAACATCATTCATTATAAAGTATTTCACATGTATTTTGAATTTGTTTGTTTTTGGTAACCCTGTCATTTGGCAGTATGAATTAAAATCCTTTTTATTTTAAACAAAAAATAATGATGAGAGTAAAAAACATAAATGAAGAAACATAATATGAAGAAAATAGTATTTAATTTTTCTATAATATTCGTACTTCAAAAAATTCTAGAGAGTGGCAGCAATAGGGTGATCAAAATCAGTATCATACCTAGATTGAGATATACCATGACCTTATCGCTGATCTGATCATATTTAAAACAATATAACAAGACACTTTTTAGCAGATTAGACAGAAATAAATTAGGCAGATTTGCATAACGACTTTAAAAATTTGGCTCTATAATTAAATCTGTCTAGAGTTGCAACATTAATGTTGCAAAAAAATTAATTGGTTATGATTCAACATTTTTTCTTAGCTAAAGGTAAATATTTTACTGCACATACCATGCATCTACAAGTAGTAAATGTATAAATCCATATTAATAAATAATGCTTAACAATCCACACAGCATCATCTGGCCCCAAGCTAAGCAGAGCTTGTGTTATAATAATTGATAACTGATATAATTAATGTATTACCTTAAGAATTGGTATTAGGGTAAGGACCAAAATTTTTGCACTTTTTGCGTGAGTACGATGGCACATTACTTTCAAATCAACATATAAAAAAAAATTGTTAACTTATGTGAATATTAATACTTGATTATTATAGCTGAATTTATTTTGCACCCTGTGCTTTATTAATATCTAAAATTCTTTCACTAGGTTTTTGTAAAATTAATTTTATGTAAATAAGGATACTGAATCCATTTTCGTTTTTCATACAAAATGTGAATGGCACATCTCCGACTCCTCCAGGTTTTTGCAATTTTATTCTAAAACTAAAAAACTTTTCACAGACTTTTTGATTTATTTATATTCACCATGAATTTATCTTCACGTTTTTATTATTACGGTCTCGTTAAACTTTATAGTTAATTTATAATATTAATCTAAAAGCGTGTCCCAAATTTCGTTCCGCTGTGTCACTCAGTTGTGCGACAGCATAAATCAAGAACATGGCAAGATAGGATAACAAATAATGTTTTGTTGCAAAGGCTACACCGTCATCTAAGTTGTGACTAAATTCAGGCCAATTCCGCCACGTTGTTTTTCGCTCATTTGCAAAAACGTGTTGAAGGTGCATGTGTACCATTATAAATTTGGATTTTCTGTATTACTTTTAAAGTGTTTTGCGTCAACTTTTCTTACTTTTTACTATTAATTCTAGTAGCTTATTTTGTCTACTATTGAATAGTTCTGATGTGTATTCATAAAGGTGTTTAATTTCTTCAGTATGAATTTTTGAATGCTGTGTCATGTGGTTTTTTTTTCCTGTATGCGACGAATGTCACGAGATTGTGTGACGTGTTACAATGGAATTTTGTAAAGATAGGTATACAACATTACTTAACTATTTTAACTCTCAATCAGGTTTAGGTCTTATAATACGTGTTATTAAATTAATGTATAATATATTTGTATTTGCTATATTTTTCTAAACCTTTACATATTTTTCAATGGTTAAGAAACAATAAGAATGTAAATAATCTATACCAGTGTGATCATTTCTAGACCCATGTACACTAACCTTAACAAATTCTGTTGTGCTACATTTGCTCCGTTTCCGTTGTGCAAACATGCAAAAATTTTGGTCCTTACCCTACATAGTAGGGGAGAAGGAGGTAGCTTAGGACAGGGGCACCTTTAGACATTGGAGATTACTCCAAAACCATCGACATATTTTTGGAAGAAAATGCATTTTAGTATTCAACACTACTACTACAAACCATGACATATCATTCACCACGCTGTCAACTGTAAAACTGATTTTATTAGCAGGTCGGGTTTTCCGTTGGCTGGAGTAAATTATTCATCTGAACTCCGTAAGGGTTTATTTGGTGACTTTGAGAATAAATTATATGTTTTTTATAGTTTCTATTAAGTTTGGGTATCCATGCATGGATAGAGCCTACCGTATTAGTTTCTAAAGTAATAAAAAAAAAATTGTGACACAACGTTTTTTAAATGACCCCTTGGGGTAGGTTAGGACTAGATATTAGGGGGCACTTTAGGACATGTCATAATGTGTGTGATTGGTAATATAAAAAGTTTTCATTTGTTTTAAGTTGCTTATCGCCGAAGCAAATATAAGAAAAATATAGCATCAATCAGTTATTTACAAAAGAAGAAGTTATGATGGAAAAATATAAGTATCTTAAAATCATCAAAGATAAATTATGGTTTAATATCAATTAAACCAGTTTGTTGGCGTACCAATGTACTAAGGATTTAAAAAATATACAGAGGCTTGGGAAATGAATAAAATTGCTGGTATTGAATGGTAGAAAAGAAAAGAAGATGAGTGGTTGATATTAATATTGGATCATCCTGACAAAGCTCCCATCACCCAATGAATGAAAGCCCTTCCAGAACTGCTGCGATACTTTAAGATTAGATTTTTCAAGATTTAAACTGTGTGTGTTATTTATCCTAATAATAAATGACGCATAATAATCTACATATTTAAAGATTTAATGTTTGAGTAACTGCATTATCATAATTTCTAAGTTTGGTTGATGTCATGTACGAATTTAATTGTGATAATCGAAGAATTTATAGTTTTTAACTAAAACCTTTCATAATAATGAAATAATTACTCAAATATTTAATTTCAAAGATTTTATTACTATCATATTATCATAACCAGTAGCGTCCCAAACTACCCCCCAAGGGGGGCAGTTTTGGACATTGTCAGTGTCTTACTAAAATGAAAATTTTGCATAATCTACTCAATAAACATGTTTATTTTATTATTGATTTGTAAAGGTAAAATACGAATATAGGTTTTGCCGCATAAAACATACAAAAATTTTAAAAACAAAAAAATCTATGACCTATTCTTTAAAAAGTGTCCTAATGTGCCTCCTTCTCCCCTAAGCTTTTTTAAGTTCACAGAAAACCCAGAATTCTGTAGGCAGATCTTACAAATATACGAATATTTTCGATTTCCGCCTTTGGACAACCAAAGGCGGGAATCGAAACCGCAATCTCCTGCGTCATGGGCAGATCGCCCGCCGCAGCACATCGGTCGTCGTAGACTATTAGACTGTATTCCATTGATCACCATTTCGGTCACACAGACATTTTCCAACCACCACCATACAAAAAGTGGTAAAGTACCATTATGACTAATTGAGAGTAAACGGGTTAACAACGAACCTAGTTTGGGTTGGAAGAACACCGACGTTTGATACTTTAACGAGTCTTTACGGTTAGTTCGGTACTAGACGCGTGCGTTCGAGTAAATAAAATAACAAAAGTATATCAAGTTGAATAGCAGACTATTTTAGGAAAAGATTCTGTGGAAAAAGACAAAAACTTAAGGACATGCTTTTTTACTTCAACGTAATAAAACTTTACTAAAAACCACACTAATATTTAAGTTTGTAAGTTTGGATGGGATGTTTGTTTGGTCACACATCTTCATTCCAATACCACTAGACGGATAGGGCATATTTTTTAATTGCCCACTATTATTATTTGTTACTATATTTTACCCCAAAAACAAGTTCCTATGAATAAAATTATTATATAAAATGTTTCCATAGAAACAACGTGCAAAGCCGCTGACAGAAACTAGTTTAAGAATTTTATTTACTTATTTTTTTATTTATTTAGAAAAAAATATTTACTAAATCATACTTTTTACGTCCTTGGTTAACTTATATATAATTTTTACAGAAATAATACAAAATAAACGTATAAAGAATTTAAAACTATGTAAGCTCTACGGAAAATCCTAGTTCATTACAAAAATACTTGTTACATTTTTTCCTATTGAAATTATCAGAAGGAACTTGGAATCTTAAGTTTAGTTAAGTAGTTTAAATGATTCCCGCCCGTATCATAATAACTTATAAGATCAATTGAGCTACCTTTAGACTGTTTGCAACCGTCTGCAGTTAGGTAGCTCAATGGTTTCAATTGTAAATACTAGTTGTAATTTTTCTATTCCTTGCTTGTAATTTTCGTTGTTAATAAAGACTTTTAAGATTCCTTTACATAATTATAAGACTTCTGTATCATAATTATAAGATTCGTAAACATAATTATAAGATTCCTATAACATAGTTATTTTTAATCTTGCAAAATGAAATCAATAAAATAATAAACCTGTTTCCTGACTTATAATTGTATTTCATTTCGCTTTAATTAATTTTTAAGGACCGTTTATACTCAAAAAATAATAATTAAGTTCACTTAAGCTCAGTTCACATTGTTATCAAAATATAAGTTAGTAGGTACTGTTACGGTATAGTAAAACCTTCTAACATAGGCTTTCTTCTTATTTCATTAACCTTCAGAAATATCTATTATTAAATAAATAAATAAATATTTTGGATTCATCTCCATTCCCAATAGCAGAACAATCAAATGGGCGCATATCCGCGCAGTGAAATAATATTCTACGCGACCGAAGCCGTGGACTCAGCTAGCTTTTAAATGCAAAAAACACCTCAATAAACAGCTTTATTAAATATAAACAGCTTTATTAAGTATAAAAACAACAAATCATATACTCAGATCTACAGCCAAAAATAGTCGTGAGTGCAAGAAATATTTCTTCATGTTTCATTTTTCTTTTTATAAGCATCTTTATCCTTACTAATATTATAAAACGCGAAATATATGTTAGTATGGATGGATATATATATTTATTACTTTTTCACACCAAAACTACAGAACGGATCAGAATAAATAGACGTAATTCTAGCCATGGAATAACACTTCATCATCATCATCATCATCATCAGCCTATATTAGTCCACTGCTGGACATAATAACACTAACATGGAATAACACTTAGGCTACTTTAATCACATAAATCAGTTCCCATTTCATACAAACAGCCATGAAAAGTTACCATAGAAACAAAGCTTGAGAAGCCATGAGCATAAACTAGTATCTACATAAACTTGTAGCCAATTTTATGTTCTCTTGATTTTTACAGAACAGTTCTCGATTGTGTTGAAGTGTGCATATTTCTGTCCATTCCGGCTTCGCAATGGCCCGGTCATCCTTGAGGTCCGAGAGCTGGCAATCTTTTAGATCATCGCCAATATCTATAGGTGTTAAACATTTATTGCGCCTCAATACCTACTTGACTGTTATAAAAATGACTTCACCTTGTTATAAAATTCGTGGAAGCTTGGTGGAAACTGAGTAAAATAATATATAGAAGATATTCAAATTTAATATTTTTTGAGTTACGCACTAGTGATGCTGCAAAAAAATATAAGTATTAAAACGTATAGATGGGAATCCCCACTAGGTGAGCAATGAGCATGATATGAGAGAAGGCTTGGAAGGAGAGGGAAGTAATAAAGCGTACCTTTACCTTTCGATATAAAAATGCACAGTTGAACGACATACATAGGTATTTGTACTTCCTATGCTTAGCAGAAAGTATATACCTATAAAGTTGAACAAATACGAAAAAAATTATAATGTATATAAACTATACGTAACTTATTCAAAAATCCAACGCCCGGCTTCGCACGGGTGTATTTTACATACATATAATAAACCTTCCTCTTGAATCACATCAGAGTTTTTCCATAGTTTTAAAGATTAAGCCTTACATAGGGTCAGACAGATAGCGCGAATCGACTTTGTTTTATACTATTTAGGGATTATAGTGTGTAAACTTTCACACTGGGTAATTTCTAAGTGACTAAATTATAAAAACAAAAAATAAAATATATACTTAAGTATAAAAAAATATTTAAAAAACATGTATTCTACGAGACTTACAAAATAAGGTATCATATATGTCATCCATGCCACTGCCACTTGTTTCTATTTTATTTTAGACGGTGCTAAATATAAAAAGTTACGAAATTATTTCGGAACAATAGACAGTCGTTGCAGGCTGCAAGCTGTAGCCGTTAATGGGTATGGACAGTTCGACCCACTCGCCTTACATTCTCGCACCCACACGACAAAAATTGTACTTCGCTAAGGAGCCAGCTTCGATAGCCGGCTCCTTAGCTTAATTAAATAATCAATTAAAAAAAATATTATTCGAAAAACTTGTTGAACAACAAAACAGGATGTGCATTTATTATCTAAATATAGCTATCGATCGGATCTGGCTGAGATTTTGAATATACGTAATTTTATAAACCATAAATCAGTTCCTGGGATATAAATAAATAATTATAAATAAATAATAAATAGAAGCGTTTTACCTGAAATAAAACGCATATTAAAATACTTACCTTACTGGAAGCTTTAATAAGCTTTTAACGAGAAAGCACATCCGTTTCCGTCGAATTTGACTACTTTTTACTGATTTTTCGGTAGCATATCCGGTCCACTGGCGACACCTAGGCGTTTCGCGCCATTTTTAGTTTGCGTAAAATGGACAGCGCCATGTTTTATCATTGGTTAAGTTACACCAGGCAGAAATAAAAGCAAAGCTTCCAGTAAGGTAAGTATTTTAATATGCGTTTTATTTCAGGTAAAATGTGATGAGATAAAATTAAACAAAAGAATGTGTAACAAGTCTTTTGAAAGAATACTGATACAGAAATGTTATCTTGAGTTTTGTTCTATAATTCTGACACTCTTGATTTTAGTAGGTAACCATGAACTAATTTACTAAAATTTATAATATATCTACTTTGAACTTGAACTTAGCCGTTTTAAAAGCTAAAATATTCAAATTGCCACCAAACTAAAGTAATAATTAGTAAATATTGTATCAATCGTTTTCAACAATAACGGAGTAACATTATCAGGTAGATATATGTTATTTCTCGCCTACAAATCCTTTAAAAAATATTGGCGAACAGCCAATTCCCTCGTCTAAAGATACAGTGATCGTATGTTATCTGAAACTGCTTCAACATCTGTTTATCTAAAGAGGTATTATCCCAGCCAATAGGTACGTTACACCAGCTTAGCCACTTTTAGTGTAATATTAAAATCGTTTATAGACTTTCAGTCTAATTTTATGATTAAATAAGTATAGTTCATTCATATTAGTGGATTAATTTATAACATAATTAATGTTTGAAAGAAGTCAACCACTGTCAGTGTTGGAACCGTCAAAAAATAAATAACACCTACTATCGTACACAATGACAAGATCAAGGTGTGTCTAGTAACGTTAAGACGTGTAAACTTTTACGTATACAGATCAACAGTCATATCGTGGTGTGACGATCTTATGAAAATATTGATTAGTAGGTATTTTGTGTCAATTGTTCCACCATTCTACACGTACACTTCAAAAACATGAGAACGATGTTCTTGACTTTCGGTGGTGACAGACATATTCCCCAGTTGAGGAACTACTAATCAGGCATCCCCAGTCACTAAGTGATTTAGACGAAACACTTTAGGGATTAGAAATGGTAACGGAAATTCCCATGCTAGTGATCGATACATACCAGATTTTAAACACGCTAAGAAACATCCAAGGGATACTAAACGCGTCATGAAACATAATCTTTCAGATCTCGTGTAACATTTTTACAAAGAACATGCGCAGCCTTTTAGGCAAATAAATGAATTATATAGAAGTATCTAGGGTCTCCATTTTATAAAAACTATTTAATGTTCATATATGCTAGCAGTTGTTGTCACTCGGGGTAAACGATAATGATATAGGTGACCTCCCCGATCATTAGGCTTGCCTGGGATATCGTGTATGCTGAGATGTATTGAATGTCGAGCACATTCGATAGGTTATTTCTATGGTACAACTCTATGCTTCTGCAGTATGATTATAAGCCCATACAGTAAGATGAAGGCTGTGAAATGTGATGTTTTTGATGTCTGGCTAGCACACACACAATAACTTGTTTATATAATAGATTTATTTTGATTGCAGTGCAGGAGAAACTCTTATCGTTACCAGCTGCAAGAAACGGTCAGGCTGGAGTCGCATAATATAGCAGAAAAATCCTTTGTATGTGCGCCTCTAACAGGCATGCACAATGACAAACTATTAATTTCTGCAGGGTATATATTTTGGACTGTTCCCGGCCTTCAAAATACATCTTCTGCGGTTTGAGGACCGAGGTACCTAAGTGGTAAGACCAAGATTAAGTGCTCGCGAAGCACATCTAAACTTTGATGCAATGTATTACAGCAAATCATCATTCAGGTCATTAATTACATGCCTACTCGTTTAGTGCCTCAAGATTGAAAATGGGACTGCCTGATCAGTTAGATTTAACTATAAACATTCGGGATATCGAACGTGGTGATACCAGCGAGCTGCTATTGTCTGTATACCTACCAGAGCAACCTTCCTATCTGACCTCATTGAAATGTCTAGAGTTATTGTTAACTTTTGTTAATTCTAGTGTCCAGGAGCATTTGAGCGTCCTATATGTATAGAGATACCATTCCGGCAATTGTTGATCAGGCGCGACTCACAGCGAGCACTTTGTTGATCCGAAAACACTTGTTGATCCGAGCCTCTTTTGTTGATCTATTATACATTTTTAGTAACAAATGTTGCTCCAACCAGATCAACAATTGACCTCACGGGGCTTTTGGCATTGTAATACCATTTGTTGATCCGATATACAAATCCATTTTACACAAGTTGATCCGATTCAAATGAACCAATCAGAACGCAGCATTGGTCGAAACTGACAGCGACGTTGACGCTTCGTGCGGGAGTCGTGGAGGTCGATGACCACACGTGTGGAAACGAAATGACAGGGTAACGCTATGTTCTATGACATTTATTATTTATGACATCGCGTTACCTAGTCCTTTTATTATTAGTTTGAGAATTAAGTACCTATTATTAAAATTTGACTTGTTTGAGTGTTTTTTGTAAGTCTAAAGAAATAATGATATTCATTTACTGAATAATTTTATTTCGAAACCAAAAATCCATTGCGAATACTTTTCTACGGACAAATGTTGATCCATCGATATTTTATTAACGATAACTAAGAACTTTTCTATTTTTTGATTTTTCTTTATACCTGAATACTAAAACCGAAAAAGTGGCACTTTGTTCCTTAATATGACGTTCCTTGCGTTTACTTTAATAGGTTTTTTTAATTATTGAGTATCGTGTCAAATAAATTATTACTATTTTTAATTCATTTTTGAAACTATATGGATTGACAATAAATGTGGGCGGCCGAAGGTATGCCTTTGGCACATGAGGTTGTGGGTTCGATTCCCACCTTGGAACAATAAATGTTTGTACGAAATGTAAATATTTCTACGGGGTTCTGGGTGTTTTCTAAGAGTAATAAATTTCTCAATCTTTGTAATATTTTGTATTAAATTACAGATATTTGTCATCTCGTACCCATCATAACACAAGCTCTCCTTAGCTTTGGGCTAGATGAGGCTGTGTGGATTGTCCAGCATTATTAATCTAGTTATTTATTTTAAACTAAAAAACTACACATCAGAGGTCACGGTAGTGGCCCGAGTAGAATAGATCGTTATAATTGTTACAAAAAATAACCTGATACCTTAAATTATTTTGGGGAACTCAAGTAGTTGCCTACCTCACGTGGTTAACCGACTTAAAAAAATAACTAGTGTCAATGCCTCGATCTATTGATGTTTAATTAAACGTCAATTATTTTAGACTTGTTTCACCCCGCGGCTCCGCCCGCATGAAAATTTATTTGTCATATTACAGAAATTTACTGCACGCCTCCTATGGGTAGTTTCGTAAAAATAAAAAATACGTGTTTAATTATTCATTTTGCACTTTATTTGTACCGATTTTTAAGTCACTAGCAGCTGGTTCAGCCTACCGTTGATGAATACCTACCTGTTTAGTTAAAGTAAATAAGATTATAGTTTTAAATTACCCAATATGCGAATTGCTAGCAAGGATCTTCACAAATAATTCCGTAAAGTAGCTAGCTACCTCCCATAGGTAAACAGGATCCTTTCATATTATATAGAGACTAGGGTCAGTGTTCTTCAGTGTTCAGTCAGACTCAAATCTTATCTATCTTACTATTATAATAAATGGGAAAGTCTAAAAAAGTGTGTGAATGTTTGTTATAAGTAATCTCCGTATTAACTTTAGTTATTTAGAGGACATTTGGTACGTAGATAGTAGGACCTAGAATAATACATAGGCTAATAAAATTATCAAAAAATAACCTCTGAGGGCGTTAAATAGGGTAAAGTATTTTTCCTTGGTTTGATTTACTTAACCCTTTACAACCGGATACCTTTTTTCCCGATTTTCATAATAAAAACTTTTTAGTAGTAATCTTATAGGTCTAAGGAGCCAAAAAAAACCAGTTAAAAAAATCCTAGGTTTACAGGTAACCTAGAAACCTACCCGCACGATCGTGAGTCTCAGGTCGTACGCTACATACTCACGTACGTGAGGTTTACTAGTTTTCGCCAGTTATTTCGGAAGTTTGTAGTAAACTAAAACAACATTTTTCAAAATCAGACTCTTTATTTATTTATGAGTATCTTTTTAATCAGCCTTTATAAGAATTACCCTTAAGTTTAACATAAAATCAACACTCTTTGTTACCTTTGGCAAAAATCGTAACAAAAACTAAAAATCTTCTAAATATTACAGTTTTATTGCTAATTAGTGCTGCAATTCGCCTCGAGCCATCCGAACATCAGGTTTGAATTTGATTGCCGTACGATCTGGGATCCTGTTCATCATTATCGTTCCAGTGCTATGAAGTTTGCATTTTGTCATCTCTTCGATCAGTGGAACTGTGGTAAAGTAGCGCTCATGGTACACACAGCTCCCGGGTGGGACGCTCTTTATTAGATGCAGAATCACAGAAGGTCCAAGCGCAAGCGTAGTATCACCGAACATAGTTTTAGCCCCTCTGTCAAATCAAAGTCCAGCATCAATCCTTCACTTGTTGTCGAACGAAATTTTTTAGCCCTACTGGCTAAAAAATTTGGTGGTTTGTTCCTGACCACCAGTCGTAGAACGCACCTGCCAGTAAACGGCACCATCTGTTCATCTATTGAGTAAAAGCCGGGCACTCTCTCAAGTTTATTGCATGCAGCTTTTACTTTGTCTATCGTAGGTTAAACTTTCCACAGAGGGTTGTCTTTGTCAGTCGGCGGGGCTTCTTCAGAATCCATGACGTGCAGTGCATTACGGGCTGTTAAAAACCTATCACGCGACATTTGGTCCGTTATTAACTGAAGCTTGAGTCCACCTCTCCAGTACATCGGAGTCCGGGGATATGGAATGCACCCAATGATTATGTGTATCGAGAATAACCTAGCGACTTCGATGGACGTAATTTTTAATTCTACCCCAGTATGTCGTATGATAGATGTTTGTGCATCAGGCCACTTCTTCAGGAAATTCTCTGTCCAAATAGTCGGTGAATTAATCCATTGGGGCTCTCACTGGCTTCACCGGAAGAGACGGAAAGTTGTGACTGTAATCCACAAATAATACCTGACGCCATACCCTTTTTCGCGAAGGTGGACGCGAAAACTGATGTTCCGGAGCTGGTCCCGTACGTGCCGTAGAAGCAGGTAATGGTTCTGGTGCAGAAGGTGGTGAAGGCTCCGGTTCGGCTAGTACATCCTCCAATCAAGGTCTTCAAGGATACTGGGTTGGATTTCGTCGTCGTCATCTTCGAAATTGTCGACGTCGGAAAAGTTACCATCTCCCAGGACTTGTAGAACTTGGTCTTCGTTTAAATTTCTCCCTAAAATGACAGAAAAAACACTATTAGTTAATAAAACAACATAAAAACCGTGGTCCCAAAACAGTGCCTAGTACTGCATAGCATTTCGAGCCTACGACCGGCGTCATATGATCGTAACAGTCAATTTTCACGACAAGATTGTACGTAAACCCAAACAGATATAACAAAACTAAGGATGCCTATGTACACAACCATGTTTTTACTTGAAAATAAGTATAAAACACCATTAAAAAGTTTACAATTACTATTCAAAATAATAACTTACCCGCGGAGCGGCGATGGTCAAAAAATGCAGTCATCTCAAAACGCGGCTAGCGGGTGACTGACGTCACGCACTGCGCTCTTATATTTTTTTAGCGCGCGTAAACTTCACTCACGTTCGATCGACGCCGGTTGCGTTCGCGAAAAGTTAACGGTTTGGCGCCAAATTTTTTTAAAAATGAAACTCACGCTCGTATCATGCCGGTTGTAAAGGGTTAAAACTCGGTACCTATAAATAACGTATGAAATAATTAAACACGTATTTTTTATTTTAGCAAATTACCCCCAGGGGTTGTGTAATAAATTTCTGAAATTTGTTTAAAAAACACAGGTTGGCGGGTGAAGCCGCGGGGCACATCTAGTATCTAGTATTATAATAAATGGGAAAGTCTGTGTGAATGTTTGTTACAGGTAATCTCCGTAGCTACTTAAGTTATTTAGATGAAATTTGGTACGTAGATAGTTTAGGACCTAGAATAGGACATAGGCTTTTAAAATTTGGAAATTTTTAACTCTGAAGGGGTTATTAGATGGGGTGGTAAAGTTTGTATGGAAAATTATTTTTCATTGGTTTGTTACACTCAAAATGAACACTATGAATAAACTAAAAGTAAATAACTAAACATGTATTTTTTTTTACGAATCTATAGGAGGCGCGCAATAAATTTCTGAAATTTGAGAAATAAATTTTTGCGGGCGAGGCCGCGGGGCGCATCTAGTTATTACTAAAGTAAATAATTTCCAAGTTGTAATATCCTATGTTGTGTTATTCTAGGTCCTAAACTATAAACATATCAAATTTCATTTAAATAACTTAAGTAGTTACGGAGATTACTTATAACAAACATTCACACAGACTTTCCCATCTTATAATATAAAAATGAATCGCAAAATGTGTTGGTAAGCGCATAACTCAACAACGCCTGGACCAATTTGGCCAAATCTTTTTTTAAAATGTTCGTTGAAGTTCAAGGATGGTTTTTACGGCGAGAAAAATATGATGTTTGACAAATAAATAAATTTCCCCGCGGGCGACGTTGCGGGGCGCAGCTAGTTTATTATAAAAGTAAGATTTGCAAATTACCCTAAACGTATCGTTGGTAGTTACTGATCATAAAAATGTTTTAGTAAATTACCTAGCGGGTCTCATCATAATCATCATCATCGTCGCCAACCATTAATAGTCCACTGCTGGACACATGCTTTCCCATACGAATGCCCACTTGACTAGAAGATACCATACACTACGTTTACCGAGACGTGGTCTTCACTCAAGAGTACGTTTACCCCAGCAGTTGTCAGTTCTTCGCAAGATATGTCCGGCCCACCGTCATTTTAGCGTGTTCTTCAGTGGAGACTGCGACTTGGCAAACGTAGTGTAGGACGTCCCGCGCTCCGGCCAGTTGGGATGACGATCTGCGAATGATTGCTGGTAGATGCTGGAAGGGACAGCGCTATGGCGCTCATTACGGGAAGCCTATGTCCAGCTGTGGACTAATATAGTCCTAAAATAATGATAATGTTGCCCACTAGACAGTTTCGTGAGGTTAATGAAAATTCGGTTAACGGCACACTCCTACCTTCATTTGGGAAGCGAGATTTATAGACGTGATATTTGTAGGAATTCATTTGAGTCTTAAATAGAGGAAACATTCTAAAATCTTTCTCATTATATTTTCGTTTGACGTGTAGTGCGTTCTGGCATACTTAGATCACTGTAGAATTGAACTCTGAAGCAGGTTCTCTCTAGGTTCTTAGTTAAAAATAAAGGGAAATTTCATTAGAATTTAAAAGTTCTGTTACCAAAAAAACCAACCAACTTCTCATACCTAAGGCACATGTCGAAGAAGAACATGACCTACAAAGTGGTTGCTAAAGAGTTCAGTTATTTTTTGTGAGCTATAGTAGATTTCAAAAATACACATACCTACACAAAAATATTATTTTATAAATGTAATGTGCTTGGTCAGTGAATTTTAGCTATTTCTACTCTATTCTATTCGACTATCCGAAGGAAATTTCTAAGAACGAACGCTTTCAAGTCTTCGATTATGTAAGTCTCGAAAAGTCCCCCACTACCGCGCGTGCGGCGTTGCCGCTTTGAAAACAGACGAAGTAGTAATTTGTGGCTCCAGAGACTGCAGATCAACATTGTCTAAGCTAAAGTGGCGCGTAGTATATATGCACCGGATGTGGAAAAGACGTTTCAGTGTGATTTTTTTGACCGTTAGAAGATCAACAAAATTAGTGTATTTTAAGGTTTTTCTAACGCGAGTATATTGAAAACGAGTCAATGCAGATCCACCGTTGCCATGTGCTTTTGAAATTCGGATCGAAGTATATCTGTTTACTAGGTCCAGAGTCGAATGTACACATGAAAAAGGTGGATCAACATTTCTTAAGAAATCGTACTGGATCAACCATTACCGTGAACGGTTCATTGTATATATATATATATATATTGTTACCTTTTTGTTTAAGTGTCAAGAAACATTGGACCTTCCTGCATATTGTATTTATCTATGCGATAGATAAGGAAATTGTAAACGTTTATGCCTTAATAAACAAAATATAAAATAAATAAATAATTGTTCACATTTGTTCAATGCAGTTGCCGTGTGGTGCCGGCTTAGAATTTGCACTACCCCAACTCTTCCCGCGGGTGTCGTAAGAGGCGACTAAGGGATATCCACCGGGGGGCGGGCAGCAGCGCCTCCTGTAGAACAATTCTACCACCGAACTGCGATCCCCAACCCGCATGCCCAGCGTGGGGATTATGGGCATTACTCCCATATGATGAGTGCCAATGAGGCGCTTATCATGGGAAGACCTGCGTCCAGCAGTGGACCAGTAAAGGTTGTAGATGTTCAATGCAGTATCCAGGAGCATTATATATTGTTACCTTTTTGTTTAAGTATCAAGTGTCAAGAAACATTGGAGCTTCCTGCATATTGTATTTATCTATGCGATAGACAAAGAAATTGTAAACGTTTATGCCTTAATAAACGAAATATAAAATAAATAAATAATTGTTCACATTTGTTCAATGCAGTATCCAGGAGCATTATATATTGTTACCTTTTTGTTTAAGTATCAAGTGTCAAGAAACATTGGAGCTTCCTGCATATTGTATTTATCTATGCGATAGACAAGGAAATTGTAAACGTTTATGCCTTAATAAACGAAATATAAAATAAATAAATAATTGTTCATATTTGTTAAATGCAGTATCCAGGAGCATTAGAGCGCCCTGCACCATATTTATGACTGTGCTACGAACCTTGTTGGTAACAGGGAACTCATGTTTTTGAGCCTTGTCATATGTTATAGTAATTGTATACTAACCACTTCTGGGCTGACCTCTGTGAGATGTTATTATGGTATCCACCTCGCGAATGGTGTTTTTGTAGGCATTTCACCTGAGTCCAGGAGCATTGGAGTGTCCTGTACTATATCTATGACTGGGCCAGGAGCCCTGGTGGTAAAATAAAACTCTTGAATTTGAGCGCTGGTCCTTGTTATTATAGTTATATATTGGCCACTTCTGGGCTGACCTCTTTGAGTGAGGTTATTATGGTATCCACCCCGCGAGGGTGTCTTTATGTAGGCATTTCACCTAGGTCCAGGAGCATTGGAGCATCCTGTACCATATTTAAGACCGGGCCAGGAGCCTCGGTGGTTGGTCCTTGTTATTATAGTTATATATTGGCCACTTCTGGGCTGACCTCGTTGAGAGAGGTTATTATAGTATCCACCCCGCGAGGGTGTCTTTATATAGGTATTTCACCTAGGTCCAGGAGCATTGGAGCGTCCTGTACCTTATTTAAGACCGGGCCAGGAGCCTCGGTGGTAGGTCCTTGTTATTATAGTTATAAATTGGCCACTTCTGGGCTGACCTCTTTGAGAGAGGTTATTATAGTATCCACCCCATGAGGGTGTCTTTATGTAGGTATTTCACCTAGGTCCAGGAGCATTGGAGCGTCCTGTACCATATTTAAGACCGGGCCAGGAGCCTCGGTGGTAATACTCGTGATAGTTATTATATATTGGCCACTTCTGGGCTGACCTTTTGAGACCTCTTTGAGAGAGGTTATAACGGTATCCACCCCGCGAGGGTGTTTGTGTAGGCATTTCACCTAAGTTCAAGAGCATAATGAGCGTCCTGTATCATATTTATGACCGGGCCGGAAATGTCAGTGCAGTGGTAAAAGGAAACTCGTGAATTTGAGCGCTGTCCTAGTAATTATAGATGTTGTATATTGGTCACAGCCGAGCTGACCTCTGAAAGGTAATAACGGCATCCACCCCGCGAGGGTGTGTCTGTGTAGGCAGTTCATGTCGATAAATAAACTTTGAGCGCCTACTGGTGTGTTATATGATTTACCTATGTTACTTCGAAATGGCCCAATAAATTAATATCTTATTTATAGGGATATACAATTCTGCCTTTAACCTTGAAAGGAACCTGGAGGTCCACACGATGGATCTAGTGATTCACACTAGCTCTACCCCCGCGAGGGGCAGCTAAGTCCTTAATTAAGTTTTGCCAGAACAGGGTTAAAAGATTCACTTATTACTATACAGCCTTTTAAAACAAAATACAAGATCAATCAATCAATCAACAAGATCACTTTAATTTCTTTAGGCTACAAGTACAGGTTACGAACAAGTCAAATCTTAAACTAAAATTATTATTAAAAAACTCGCAGGTAGTTATGTAGAACGCGCGCGACTAGAGTCGCACACATCCTGAAGTCCCTCTTTCGTTAAGGGATGAAATTAAATGTTGTTCTTCCAACACTAGTTAACTCCTTTTTCGTAAATGAATTCAACAAAGTTTTAAAAGGTATAATATTTACCAAAAATTTCTATTTTACTGTCAAAGTTAGATTACATTACTATTGACGTTCTCTTTACGCTAATTGATTGAATGATCAATAGGAGCCGTGAATGGTTGAGTTGAGACTCAAAAATAAAACTTTTGAGGGTAGGTATTCGGTGAAGATTTAACTAAAAAGGTCTAGTGCTTGCTAGTTATTATTTCTTGGGTCGTTTCTTGCGAACATAGAAGATGTCTTCGAAAAACAGTTGCGTGTTTTCGGAACCGGCGGTGTTGGTCTTCTAATTTGTTCGAAATAATGGCCTTGCCAAGACATTGATTGTCAGTGAAGTTAAACATGTTTGTACAAGCCTCGACGCTTACAAAATGAACTTATCGAGGCCTTACCATCATGGCAAGCAGTATAAAAACGACTCAATTAGTCAGGCAGGGCATCAGTTATAATAACTTTGGAGCTTACCCGTATCCGCGATGAGTAGGTATGCTTACAAATGGGATCGAAGCTCACGGCGCGTTCACGGCGGCGGCGGCGGCGGTAGCACCGGTTCCGGTTCTTTAATAAAAATAGGCTGTAATTTTAAAATACAGTTATTCAAAATATTTTTACAAAAATGTTTCTTCCAAAACTTACCAAAAATACCGGACTCCGGTAGAAATAAAAAATCATTTTAAAATGTGAGATCTTATATGACAGAACCAACACAATGAAGTAAATTATCTAAATAAATGGACTTCGAGACCGGAACCGAAAGAACCGAATAAACCGAACACAACCAGTAAATTATTAAAATAAATGATCAAGTACTTTCTATAAAATACGAGATCCGAACGGAAAAACCGTTAAATTTTTACCGTTAGTTACCTACCTTAGGTAAGGTAAAAAATTATGAGCACAATATGCTTTCCTGAATCAACGTTCTTTGGCCTTTGTCCTGCAGTGGGACAGTAATGGCTAAAATTGAAAGCAGGCCTATTTCTTATAAAAAATAACACAAATATTATAACATTTTTACAGCATGGTCGATAAAAATTCTCAAAATGATTTCAAGTGCGAGAAAATAAGTAAATTTAAAAAACTTACAGGTTTTTCTGCGATTCACTTTACGATATAACCTTATAATAATTATCACTATAGGTAGTGCAACTTTAACAGAGCCAGAGCAGAACTGCTGCGTACACAAGTTGCTTCGACGGAATACGAAACGCCAATGATAAAACATGGCGCTGTCCATTTTACGCAAACTAAAAATGGCGCGAAACGCCTAGGTGTCGCCAGTGGACCGGATATACTACCGAAAAATCAGTAAAAAGTAGTCAAATTCGACGGAAACGGATGTGCTTTCTCGTTAAAAGCTTATTAAAGCTTCCAGTAACGGTCAAGTAATTTAATAAATAATTCCGACACACCACACAGCATCATCTAGCCCCAAGCAAATGGCGTGAAACGTATCCATAGAAACAATGCGTGCAAAACCGCGGGCAGAACTAGTAAATAAATAAATTTTAATGCACTTACTAAAGGGCTTATTTTGCGGGAGAGGTTTTAGGTGCTACTATCACATAACATGGACATAGTAATCTATCTTATGAGGGCACAGGCCAGAGCTACCTCACCTACGATACATCATCAATTTATATTGAACTGTCAGGTAAAGTGTTGGTAGAGACAATTTGTATTAGAACTGAGAGACTGATAAAATCAATCTTGAGTATGCTCACTAGTCAGGCGTCATAGAGGTAGCATTTAATTTGTGTCAAACAAACACCTTGATGGATAGCTGAGGGAAGTCATGTGAGATGAACATAAGATTAAAAGTGATATAAATGTAAAATTTGGTCAAGATCTTCTAGTTAAGACAAGTCCAAAATTTCGAAACGAATGTAACTGAAATATTGAAGAGATAGATAGAGGATAATTTTTTCCAGAACCATATTTCTAACAGCTTGTTCGTATTTAAGTTTAATCTTAATGTAAAAGAATTGGCAGCGTTACTATTACTTAAATTGATTTCTTCCAGTCAAGTAAAAAAATTTTATACTGCATTATTTTTTTATTATTTAAAAAGAAAATAACGCATGGTGGAGCATATGCTAAATCATAACAAAAGAAAATTCGTCAGTACAAATGTTTTTTTCAGTCTGGGTTTTTTTCTGTTTTTAACCAATTTCAAAGACTGCATGCTGTCTTCACCTATAATTATAATGACACTTTATATGATTTATAAATATGTATTTATAAGTTAGATTTAGTGTACACTATGTTGGTGATCAATAAATAAATATATTTTCTTATTTGAAAGCTTCTCATGCGAGGGAAAGCAATATCTATACTAAAAGACTGCGTTCGATAACTCAGTTATTCTTCTATGAATCACGATTCAAATTATAAAAACAAACATAAACAATTATGTAAAATATGTGTAATCTATCAATGAACGACCGTTTAAAAATACGTAACCCACGGTTGATGAATTACAACTAACATCATTTCATTCCTATCTCATGACTGCTTGTGAATTAATAAAGCGTAATAATTCCGCAATGGTTCTTTATTATCCATACTATGTGGATAAGGTAAATCATAGCAAATCATGTGGGAAAAATGTGTAGGTATATAACAAAGAAACATACGATAAGCACCACAGACCACAGTGTCTTTGTGGAAAGCTGGGTTACTTCACTCGTATTTTTATTTGATATTTTTTATATGTAGGTACATTAAAGGTAAATAATTTTTTTTTTTCATTTTACCTAGAAAATACTGTATTATAACACAATGAGGCAGGAAACATTACATTCAAACATAAACGCTTTAAAAAGAGCATAAAGGGCGACCTTGTTGTAATGAGCGATCTCTTCTAGGCAACCTTAGGATGGATTGGACATTAAAGAATGGCTACTAATTAAACAAGCTTCTTTTTAATAGCAATATTCGCCTCAGAAAATATAAGTTACCTTCTAAATTACTAAGTCGGCCACAACCAACGCGCATCTGAATAATAGTATCTCAGCCACTAGTTATCTTCTATGTAAGCCATTGTAAATATAACTCAGCACGGTGGTTATTTTTTAGCATCTAAATTTGTGGCATACATTCAAATAGCAAACTTCTAAAATATTAATTTATGACACCAAAATAGTCATTCTATTAGCTTCTAATTTTATAATTTAGTATGTTTAAAATGTAAGTCATCCTACATTTATCGATCGATAAATTTACCTAAAATTGTCATCAAATAAAATATTAAAGCCACTATTATTACATAATGAACTATTGTTTTATAGTTTTTTGGTCAAGGTCATTGATCTTTGACCTAAAGTTCAATGACCTTAACAAAAGTGACCTTGAGGTCATTGTCCTCAAGGTCTCTTACATTTTTTTGTGAAAACGTTGGTTTTTGCTAGAGTCGATGCCGAAAAGTTAAATTAATCAACTTCGATCATTAGGTCAGTGACCTTTGAGGTCAAGGTCACAGACCTTTTTTGTACAAACTTTAGTTTTAGCTGGAGTCGTTGCCCGATAGTTGAATTCTATGCGACGGGGTAGTTTTTCATGTTTTTTTGGTTCCATCGCGATTCGCCATAGCTCCGTCGCTTCGGGAAGTACAGCCTTTCCGCCATTGTGTAACAAGGGTCAGGCACCACTGCTTACCTCCGCAGCTTCGGCTTTTTGGTCGCCTTGGGCGACCAGCCTCAGCCGCTGCGCCGGCACGCGCGGTGCCTGTCCCTTGTTACGGCTGGCGGAGGCTGCACTCCCTTCGCGCCTCTGGCTTATTAAATACACTCTAGGGGCGCCACGCACAAGACCACGTGGAGTCGGGGTACCCTGTGTCGGATCCGTCACTCGAATTGAACCTAATAAACTCATATCGGAATGCTCTGCGGTAATTATTCATGTTTTTTTGAGTTCATTGACCTCTGACGCTGAGGTCATTTAACTTTGGGGTCAATCATCTGAACCAAAGTTGGAAATATAAATGAAATACAGATGAAACTATTGCAATACGAATGCACGAACGACAATAAACAAACACGGGCGGGTCGGTAAAAGAATCTAATGGCGCTCTATGATTGGTGCAAATGGTCAGTTGTTGTCATGTCGCTAACTCGCGCCAAATCGTACAGAGGCTATTTTCAAGATAAAAGAATATGAAGTATTATTTTACATGTTAAGTAATAATTATATGATGTTGTCTATTGAAGCTTGAATATATAATTTTTGAGGAGCTTGTATTGAAGCTGAAAAACGTTAAATGGTGATGAGTTGCAAATTCCGTGGCCGACTAAGTAAATTAGTGGGCAATGTATAATCAGAAGGACAAGTAAAAATAATTGTTGCTAATGAATTGACGCTTTCTTTTACATTTTTAGTTGGCGTTGTAAAGAAGATAAATTAGTTTATTAGAGGCTATGTCAATTTCTCGATGCTTAGTTATTAAATGAGAAGTTTGGCCACGTGGCCAAAAAAAAATTCTGTGGCCGGAATTATTATTTCTCTTAAAGAATGATGTAGAGAATACAAATTATTTAAATAAAATAAAGAAAAAATACTCTAAAGACAAAAAAGAGTATTAAATATAGAGACGAATTCAGCGGGTAGGATTATATTACTCTGATTTGACTAAACTGTGTAAATTTTTTGGAATAAACAATTATTTTTATTTTGCGCTCTCGCCTTTCCAAAGAATTACACTCTGTCCCGCACCTTTGAACATGAAATTCTATTGCTATCCTAATCGCACAAGTGGCTGTAATAGGCCTTCTTCTTAAAGCAGTGCTTTACCGATCTATGTAGGTACTGATTTAGTTGGTAAACTAGCTGAGTTTAATTTGTCTAGGCTTTGATTGTAAAATGCTCGAAAGGAAAAACTTGTAGGCGGTTATTTATTGATTATCATAATTTATGTAATATTAATATAGTAAAGTATTTTTATTGTAACAAGGATTTCTTTCCGTAATACCATCTTCAGCAAGACTTCAGGGAGACTTGTAGGGTTTTGTCACCGTCTCCATAATTAATATTTTATGTTTACAACTGTCAAAGAATTAGCAAGCTGAAGACAGGGCGCTATGGCATTCATTAGGGGGGCCTATGTCCAGCAGTGGACTAATATGGGCTGACGATGAGAATTTTTAAAACTGTAACTGATTAAAAATAAGATTTACCATTAAGTACAATGAGTAGTTAAATAAGTAGTACAATAAGTAGTACTTTAAGCTAATAAATAGTAGTAGATAACTTATTTCCTATGTAAGTGAGAGAGTAAGAATGAGAGTCATCTAGTTTTATGTTAGATATGTTTGTAGCGCCCCAACGTGGTTCATGTTCAAACAAAGGAATATTAAAAAAAAATTGAAAATTATAGCAAAATTACATTAAAGCCACATAATTTTGTAGCACGTAAAGGTCTTTGAACCTTATCTAAACATCTTTACCTACTTACCTAAGCTACATACAAAACATACGTACGGGTCGAGCGATCCGGCAACTTTTGTAAGAAAAACAAGAAGACGAAAAAGAATATAACTTCACCATTTTATAATACATAGGTTTTTGCCTTTGATCGTTACTTACCTAAACTAATAAAAATAAACATAACATACCTCGGTTGTCATGGTCAAGCTAGCTCGCGATAAGATTAAATAAAAAGATACAATCAACCAAATGTTATATTAAGAGTAAATTAAGTAGGTATACACAGATTTGACAGCTCCGTGACATTATTTGTTTTTAAGTTTGAACGCAATACAAATTTTATCGTCATTCTAAAAAATTTTATCTCATTTAAATATAAGTACCTTTTACTTATCTGTCTTAATTTTAATCACCATCGTAAATACATTGCACACGTAACCGTAGTAGCGAGGGCGCCAATAGTTCGAGGGACTAAATAAGTTACTTTCACCCGAGGTAAACACAGTGCTTTTCATGACTAATACAAGGAAATATAAATAAAAAACATGAGAAAACAAATTAATCAAATTGCCGCTATTTTATTTTATATCAAACTCAAACTCAAACTCAAAGTGCTTTATTTCCTTAAGACCTTACAGGACACTTGGACACGTCATAAAATTCATGTTATTAATAATTAAAACTAGGAAATAAAGTGCTCACTTTGATTTTTGTTCACTTCAATCTTTTTAAAGTAAAGAAGCGAACAGAAACCTTTACCTTGTTAGGTTGTTATTTTTCGAGTTGGAGCAAAATTCGTCCCAAGCTTTTTTATCATCTAAATAATCAGATACTTTATAGTAAGCCTTTTTACAAAGAATAGTTTTGACAATTTGTTTGAATTTATTTACTGACAGTTTTTGCAACTCACTTGGAGTTTTGTTGTAGA
The DNA here is from genome assembly GCA_944547425.1 of Eupithecia centaureata. Classification (NCBI taxonomy): domain Eukaryota; kingdom Metazoa; phylum Arthropoda; class Insecta; order Lepidoptera; family Geometridae; genus Eupithecia; species Eupithecia centaureata. The sequence continues at coordinate 6,146,827 of OX155694.1, forward strand.
AGCGTATACATTGCCCTTTGAAAGATACATTAACCTTGTTTAGTCTAGTTGTAGGCAAAGCGAGTTTATTTTTATTTCTAGTATTGACATTGTGTATATCGCTATTTTTAGGAAACTTATTGATATTTCTACGAGTATACAACAGGTTTTCATAAATATATTGACATGGAACTGTCATTATGTTAATTTCTTTGAACTTATCACGTAGGGATTCTCTGGGACCCATATTATAGATTGCCCGAACAGCCCTCTTCTGCAACACAAAAACGGTGTTAATGTCTGCAGCATTCCCCCACAGCAGTATACCATAAGACATAATACTATGGAAGTAGCTGAAATAAACAAGTCTAGAAGTATCTACGTCTGTGAGTTGACGGATTTTTTTGACTGCGTATGCCGCAGAACTGAGCCTTTTTGATAGCTTATCTATATGTGGGCCCCATTGAAGCTTACTGTCTAGGGTGATTCCTAAGAATAATATATTAGTCCTTCTAGGACAGACGAAACCCATAAAGCCATACTGCCTTGGCCTTCGTATTTTTTGAATTCAGTGAATTGTCTTTATAACTTTAGATCATGAGTTGCTCGTTTGCACCGATCGCGACCCTAAGCATTGCTGGTCACCATGATGTGTCATATTATGTCACAGTGCGGTTTCACTTGGTGTTAAATAAAATTACATGTTGCAATTGAAAAGGCATTGCTTCACTATTAAAGCTACGAATTTTGCTTCCTTAATACAAAAGTGTTAAATTATTAAGATCTGTTCACATGCTGTCCAAGTCATTGCCAAATTCCTTTGAGATGACAGATTTGACAGATTGATAAACCTAGGTTCGCCATGATTTGCTTGACCGACATGTAAACGAACTATTAGAATAATATAAAGCTAAGTACACATTAATCTGCCTGGGTCAAAAAAATTTACTAATATAATAATGGTCACCAAAGGGGTCACAAAATCGAAGGAATTGAAGTGGAAAATATTTAATGATCTAAGTAACTTAAATACAAAATACATACTTCAACGCGCTCAATAATTATTTTTTTTACAAAACCTTTATACTGACTTCAAATATTAGTATTTCTCACATTATTGAAGATAACTCAAACTACTAGACGTAGAAAAACTACTAGACAAATTAACTCCCTATAAAAGATTTCAACGCGTTTAAAATGATCACAAAAAAATGTCACATTAATATTATATTATTTACCTATGCTAATATTTAAGTGTTTGTTACCTCTTTACAACACAACTACCAAACAGTTCAGGCTAAAATTTTACGGTCATGTATTTCTATTAGCCTGGATTCGGTAAAAAGCTGAGAATACGTATGCAAATTTTTGTCCCGTAAAAGCTCGACCGAAGCTGCGGGTAGGTGAAGCTAGTTATAAATAAGCTGGTAGTTTAACAGTTCTGGTTCCGTGCCGTGTGATATAAAAAAAAGTGCAAGTTGACTCGCGCGCGAAGGGTTCAGTATCAATGTATAAAAACAGCAAGAAAAAAGTCTGTTGTATGGGAGCCTTAAATATTTATTTTATTATTATTATTTTGTCAGCGCTAACGTAACAGCTATTTTCGAAACGAATGGTCTGTTCCGTGACGATGATGGCAAGAGGCCCGACTGTATGACACTAGTCCCATGGGAGCTGGGGAGGCCCATTGTGTGGGACGCTACATGCGTCGACACACTTGCACGTTCCCATCTTCCAAGGACATCCACGAGGGCCGGTGCGGCGGCAGATTTGGCTGAGGATCTCAAGAGGCGCAAATTTATTTTTGATTTATTTTTTTCTATTCCTTGATTGTAATTTTTGTTGTTAATAAAGATTTACTTCCTTTTTTTATTTTTTATTATTTGTTATAGCGGACCAGAAATACATCATCTGTGAAAACTTCAACTGTCTAACACACTATCACGGTTCATAAGGTTATGGTTGAAGTACTCTGGTGTCCGCTTTTGGTCTATGTTGAGTCCATTATGCGTGGATTTTGCTAGCATAGGCCGACGCACAGACGGACAACGATCTCAGTAACAGGGTCCCGCTTAACCCTTAGGGTACGGAACCCTATAAAAGTGTTGGGTATTTATATTACCTTGAGCAGCGACAGGTCAATGCCCCTGAAGGCCCTAGTTGTGTCAGCGGGTCATCGACAGACACCTAAACGGTACATCAACTTAGTATTACCAAATATTCACTCTCACTCACGTAATGGCTAGACATAATACTGTAGGCACTTATGCGATAGACGAAAATAAATATTAGTTTGCAATCAAGTTATTTTTAGCAATATTTTCCTTTTACGCACCGGTAGCGTAGGTAAGGAAAAGTACAGAAATCATTAGTTTTTAGTTTTGTTTTGAGTTCTGCACACCTACCTACAATAACTTCAAATAATGAAGAAATGAGATTATTCCCGTTGTCTTCCTATTAATTTTAATACAAATTTTCACTAGTAGACAATGGTATTCATCGGCTTCAAAAAAAAGACGAGGTTCTCAGAGTGATTGTACTTTTTGTGTGTGAATATCACATTATACCTTTTTCTGGGATAACTAACACAAAAACAGTCGCAAAATGGGCCTTATCGCTAAGTGTGATCTGCTCCATCCAGGCAACCTTTGGATGGACACGTGAATACTGTAGGTAGGTAGGTACCTCTATTTCGATGATTCTTTTTCACCCCTCTGCTTCACCGGCACCGCAGCATGGAAATTGACGAAAAATCATCCTTTGTTTTATTCCAAGCCTAAAACAACGTCCATTCAAAATTTCAGCAGTATCCGTTCAGTAGTTTTGGCGTGAAGGGGCAACAAACCATCCAATCGCATTTACAATATTAGTGTGGTAAATTCTTAGTGCGTTAAATTTAAATTCCACGTCATAGCTCAGTAAATGACATCATACGTCTGGATTTTACCAGCGTCAGTATCGGGAGGTAAAAGATTTACGGAATTACTCTCTTCAATACCCTGCAAGATGCGCCTCTTGCTTTGGTTGCCACTTGTGTAGATTTAATAGCGCCGTCACATCTTGCAAAGACAGTAGGGGTTAGATCCAAAGCAAAATCGAGCGGAGTCCCAAATGGTGAATGTACTCTAAATCTGCAGATTTATTTACTGATCCTTTAAGAATGAAACATAGGTTCTAGATAAGGGGTCTTCTAAAACATTTAAAAAGTCGTCAACATGTACCCAGTGATGCTGCAAGTGTTGCAGTAGCTATGCGCGTTAACCGCTTTTCATCAGACGGGCAGTATTCTTAACCTCCTGGTAGTCAAAAAACATCTTGTATTAGGTTCTTCAATAGTTTTAAAACCATTCATACTGTCCCATACCAGTATACTGAGGTTTATTCGTAATTTTATCCTCATTACAATAATCTAACGCGCCGAAATGATGATCGATGACACAGAACTTTCGTTAGAAGTTACATCTTGCGGTTTCGAGCAAGTACTGTGTGGGTCAATGTTTATGTAACCTCCGAAAATATCTTTCTGAGCCATCTCGGTTCATTAGAATGCAATTGAATTTGCTGGGATGGGTGAATCAAATACTTTGCAATAATCAATTTGTGCAGTTTTTGAAAGATTATATAAATATTTGATGCATTAACTTGCTTCTTCCTTAGTTACAATCGAACTGCTTAGCAAATTATATAAAAAAGGAATTGAGTAAGTATGTCTGTTTCTAAACGCTGAACTGAATATATGAAAAAAAAATTGCGTGTTTAAAAAAAATCAAAGCCAACTCAGGATTTATTAATGATAACTCAATATCTAATGAAGATCTTATCTTCATACGATGAAGAACATAATCATCATCATCAGGCGATATTAGTCCACAGACATAGGCCTCCCCTAATGAGGATACTAATTTAATCGTCATACTTATTAGAAGTCATCAACATTATTTAACATTTTTGAAAACGACTAAAAATGACGCTTCGAAAATAAACATCTACATACATGTACGTTTACAGCACAGAATACATTTTAGGTATTACTAAATCCAGTGCAAAGCCGGCAGACAGAAGCTAGTATTTTATAGCTTAGGCAAGCTCAGTAAGTGCCTAGATACTTATTCGTCGAGTCCCACTTTCAAAGGAGCCGATGTGTTGTCGACGGATTTAATCAATGTGATGATCCAAGACATGTTCCCAATGTTCATGTCACCTTACGTGGAACACTAACCTAGGTTTTGTATAATAATGAAAATACAGGACAATCCACAAAGCATCATCTAGCCCCAAACTAAGCAGAGCTTGTGTTATGGGTAGATGACTGATGTACTTAATAAATAAAATATCTAAAATAATATTTAATAAACATCCGGAGGGACCAGATCTTTGTAGATCGTACAAACATTATTTCCGAGACTAAAATAATTATAAGTTTTCGACCTTATGAAAACACATTCTAAAATATTTATCAACCCTTCGAGTTTCGACACATGACACAAAACTAAATTGTAGTGAGCTTTCGACTTTACGAAAACACATTCAAACTTGTTCAACAAACAAAGAAAACGAAAAATAATTACTTTACATAAATAAAATAGATGATATCTCGTACATACAAAGCCTCGCGGCGTTTTATACAGCCAGCATAATCATAGAAGTTAAAAAGTAATCAATCCGTTCTCTTCGGTAACGTTTACAAATTGTGTCTTCAAAATCTCTTAAAACCCACTCTCACAACACCGCCCAATAATACTTATATTGAGAAACTAGTTGCATCCCGCTGCTTCGCACGCGTTATTTCCATGGAAACTTCTGAGGGCTATTTCTATCCCATGAGAATTGATTTATGGGATGAAAAGTAGCTTATGTGTTATTCCAGGGCTAGAACTACGTTTGTTCAAAATTTCAGCCCGACCGTTCAGTAGTTTTTGCGAGAAAGAAGAATATCTTTCCATACATCTATATAACTATACAAACTTTCGCGTTTATAATATTAGTAAAGATTGAGAAATATTAAGCTGTGTCCGACTGAGCCTAATGAGCGTTTACATTCAAGACTATTATTATCTTAGGTATAAGTTATGTATCTTCTTAGATATATTATTTGACACATGTTTAGATAAATGATGCTCTTACTCAACTATGTGCATTATGGCTGAAATGAATGACAATTTAATCGACTTGTCGTAAGTAATTGTTGTTCTTGCGCTAACTCAATTTAGAGATCGTTTCTAAAACATTTATCGCCTTAATTAGTTTACCTTTAGGTTTACCTACTTAAAGAAGCCAAAAATGGATAAATTAATAATTTGGCGTGTTTTAGGCAACTATAAACCTACTCCAAATTCCAAAAATAAGATCATCAAAATGTAGTAGGAGACAAATACTACGCATTCAAATAACTCGAAAATTTCTCGTCAGATATACTTAGATTAAAATTATGTATAAGTGACCGCAGAAGCCTGTTTTCAAATTAAAAAAACATCTAAATTGTTTCAGCAACCAAAACTTTTTTATAGATATATGTTTTTTAATACATTCGTATTCTTAGTTTTTTGAAGTAGGTTGAAAAGCTCCAAGCTTTCAACAATATTTTATTACTTATGTCCAAAAGCTCGTTTGATAAAAAAGTAAAAGTCCTTGAAATGATAATTTTGCAACCTAACGCCGGATTTGTATAATATAATCACGATTGTCCACTACGCGACCTTCGGCGGTAGTTGATCGATTAATATGCTAATTTAAATTATTTATTGACTCGTCGCGTTCGGCAATTTTGAACTGTCTGACGCCTCCGAGCTTTGTTTCATACACCTACGAGTCTGCTCCTGCAGAGGTAGGTGATTTTTTCATCTATTTTTTTGGCTAATTGTAGTTTTCCCTCGGAAAATTCCTTCACAAGCCTTTAAGGAAGATTTGTTTAAGATTATAGTTTTCGCTTTTAGGGAGATTTTGAAGGATTTTTTGTGATTTACCATACTGTTGTGTTACTTACCTCCGTGTTATACCTACTGTTTCTGTTTGTTAATTGTAAACTTTTATTTGTTTTATTGTACCAGCGATGTCTGAATAAATGCTTGGGATTTCTCGACACGGGGTTTTTCGATCCCAGTTTTCCCTTTAGTTTGGATTTTCATTAAAAATTTCAATTGTTTGCTATTCCCGTTTTCCCTTTTAGAGTGGTTTTTCGACTAGGATTTCAGGACATGATTATTTTCGATTCAAGTTTTCTACTTACGAAAGACTTCTAGAAATAGATTTTTATTGATTTTTTTTTATTATTGTTAGCTCAAACGCTTTAATTGTATATACTTACTACCTTTAATTTATTTCTATTCCGTGATTGTAATTTTCGCTGTTTTTTGAATTGATACCAGCCAGCTTTTCCCTAAGGTTTTCATGGTGAAGAACTGGATTATGCCTATATTCTAAAGCAGCAGCAGTTTCAATGATCCCAAGAGTATTTGACACGTGACGTGATTACTTCTACATGCGCATACGCATGCGTCATTGTTATTCGAAACACGGACGCATCGCCGAGACAACAGCTTCTGAGATACACAGTAGGTCATCTAAGGCGATGATGTAACCGCAGTGTGTACTATTTAGTGAGGTGTCGTGATAATATTGTATAGACAAATTGGCATTGCGTTACGCAAACCTGGCCGAAGCCTAAACTACAAATGAGTCCTTGAAGATGCTAATACAGACACGTGTAATAGAATATATTATTAATAAATGACGCCCGCGGTTTCACCCGCGTGAAAATTGATGAAAAGTAGACCATGTTTTGGTCCAGGCCTAGATTTAGTCTGATCCGTTCAGTAGTTTTAGCGCGAAAAGGCAATAAAGATACATCCATCCAATAACTTGAAAAACAACCCCTTTTAAATATCGATTACTAACTTAAGTCCTGACAGATACAAGTGGCTACTTGCCTTGAATGAATGAATGAGTGAACACTATATTGTACTAAAAATAGACAGTAATAAATATTAAAAAAAAGCTTAAATGTAATAAAAAAATTAACATAGTACAAAAGGCGATCCTTGATGACTGGACTTCAAATGGCTCCAAAATAAATAAACTACCAACATTGCCCGCTACTTCACTTGCAATGTAATCCTCCTATCTATAGGCTTTCGCAAAACAAATCTAAAAACCAAACAAGTAAAATAAACATTGCGTTTATACTCGCTGCGAACTGCGAAGCAAACTACTAGAGATGCTGTTTCAGTCAAAGACGGATGATCAATCCGACCTCAAAAAGAAACATACTCAAAAAGACCTCCATTATGAGTTCGGCTTTTGGGATTGAACATAATAGGTAAAGCTACTATGAAGAACCTCACTTGAGTTGCTCTGGATTATTTTATATTTCATTTATTATTTTATTTATTGTTTTCAATAAGCAGTTAGCTCAATTGTTTCAAAAGTAAATACTTACTTGTTCTAATTTGATTCGTTTGAGCTATCGCGATTAAACACAAGTTTTACTTAGATCGGGGAGTCGATGCATTTGTATGTGTGTATGTACCTTTAATAAATATGTTATTAAATATAACACAAAAACTAGGTACCTACTGATAAAATTTATAAAGGCCCACAGAAGAAACAAATCACCAAAATCAATTCACTTAGAAAATAGAACTGAGGCAAAACATCTCTTTTTCTAAGCGATAAAGGCCGCTAATTCCATTGCTTCTCTTTATCATAATGTTAAATGAAGTACCTCCTATTTTTCAACCGATGCAATAAAAGTATTTTCTTTCTTTCTTTTTTAAGTTTTTTGAAAAATCAGAATGATCCGTTAAATATGGATCCGTCCTTTTTCCCAACTCTACTTACTGTAGTAGGCATGCAATGTGGGCAGATTCGTCCGACAATCGCGACAAGCTTCCATATTTACTCGTCCAGTGCCAACTAACTTACCGGTTTCTCACGAGTGGGCCGCTTCTGGTTCTTTTTCTTATGATAATTTGACCGGTGCGGTGCCTATTACCCACATGTAACTACACTATGGCTATTGTTATGTTCAGCCTTATTGAAATCACTATTGGCAACAGTTCAGCAAGTTTTATTCAGTTCAGATATTTGTGTGTAGGTTGGCACAATTGTTTCGTTTATTATAAGTGCCTAGGCATTTATTTTTAATTATTATTATTCTTCATAATAACTAGCAGGGTGAAACAGAGAAAGAGGAAAATGGAGAATATAAGGTGAGGCTATATCCACTAGAGTGAGCGGAATAACCGATGTTGACTATGATGATGATGATGGTTGTCTGGTATCGCTCTTGAACGATAAAATCGCCAATTGTCATATTTATTGTATTTTTTTTATTGTTTTTACATTTTTGCTAATATAAGTGTACAGCAAAGATTTTCGAATTTATCGTGATAAACAAATTTTCAACTTCAGCCAGACAAAGTTTTTTTTATTCAAGAGCATATTTTTTTTTACTTGTATCCATGCCACTCTAATTCCAACCAGTCACACCAGATTTCATGATTAGAGGACATTAAATGACGAACTGACTGATTGGCTTTAAAAAGGACGAAATAAAACCGAGTTCTACGTTATTTGCACATCTAGACATGATTTACATAATTCTGTAGTCGGCGGGTGAGTTGATCGCTAAAAGTAAGAGATGTTGGCGACCTTGGAGGCCGTGTTCCGGGTTGGGTGCTCCACACCGGTCCTCCTGGCGGGGCGGCCGCCTCTCAGCCAGGGCCTGCATTACATTGCAACCAACCAACTCGAGTTTTTTATTTTTTTGTGCACACACCACTTTATGCACAGCCTTTATTTCAATGGCTATTAACCCCATGAATAACTTATATGAGCTGTACTACTGCTTGAAATAGGTAAATATATTTTTTATAACCACCTTTTGTATCGCCGCCGCATGTATTTTATTTTATTTTGGTTTATTCGGAGAACAAACACGGTAATAATTAATCTTAAAAAATAACTCTTAACCATTTAAATGTACTCGTATATAAAAAAAAAATCCTCGCATATAAAAATGTGTGACAAATGATCGACCCTAACCAGAAAATATTAAAGTTAAACTCAGTCAGCGACTGACGGAGTTTAACAACCGACTGATTTTAAACTTATTTGTTTCCGTCAACTGGCGACACGCCCCGGCTTCACACGGGTGTATTATACATATAAAACTTTCTCTTGAATCGATCTACCTATTAACAACCGCCTCAAAATCCGTTGCGTAGTTTTCAAGATCTAAGCATACATAGGGACAGACAGAGGAAAGCGAGTTTGTTTTATACTATGAGTGAGTGATATGCTTGTGTCATAAAAATAGGCATACGTAATTTTATCTTATAATGTAGGTTCTTATTACAGAACAATTCATTTTCTGTTTGCTTACATTAATACATTTATTTGGTGTAAAAGTCAGATATTATATAGGTTAAGCGCAATTCATTATGTTGTTTTTAGTTATTAAATCGTGAAGTTTTTTGTTTAACCACAATCTAGCGTTACAAACATAAGCGATAAAACTTGGAATTTGAGCATAATTTGACATTACCATACCAAATGACTTTAGTGATTCTAATTTAATAATTAGTTATAAACCGGGGCATAAAATAAAAATACATACTTAATGCTAAAATAATTTATTAAATTTAGCAAACGATAGGTAATGAGTTAATTATGAATAAGGCAATCACGTGATATATATTAATGCGACTATTAACAAGTATCAAGTTAAATTTATATCAATTGAATACAATACTTATAAGCAAAAGCTGAGATTAATGTACTGAGTCGGCGGTTTTACCTATCACATTTTCTTTGGAATAAACAATCATCAACATTAGTAGGTAAACATTATAATATGTATGTAATTATTAATCAGTAACAGGTGGTTTTTCGCTGTTAGAAGAAGCTGTGTTGAGTTCTGCTTGACTGTCTGATGCTGTAACAACGTCGGAATCTGCTTCTTCACGATCAACTTTTTCCTCAATAGATAAAGGTTTAATATCTTTAAATTCTGTTACAGTTTCGTCAATCTCAGGTACTTTATTCGTAGCAATATTAGGTACATCAATAGTAATAACTTCATTTTCACTCTCTTTTAATGACTCTGGCACTTTATTCTCTTCAAGTGGCCTAAATATTTCTTGTAGCGACGATACTTTCTTTTCCGTTGGAATTACCCTATTTAAATATACTAATATATCGGACAATGATATAATTCCCGTCAGTTTGTCCTCCTTATTAACTAACAATATTCGGTGACTTTCAGTTCTAACGATAACTTCTAAGGCCTCGTATAAAGTAATACATGAACTACACTTTTGCATTTTCTCTTCCCAGTCTTTCTTTTTATGACGCACCTCACCTATCGTCAGTGATAAATTGGAATATAATTTCTCACTCACCAAATTTAACACCTCATATTTAGCATACACGTCAATAAGTATCCCATCACTGTTTAAAATCGGCACAGCCGATATATCTTTTTCTAACATTAGTTGGAAAGCCGTTTTAATCGTTGTGTCATCTGTAACGGAAACTATGTTTTCAAAAGTACCTATTTTTAAATGGACTAGTGATTTGTGGAAGAATGTTAAATCCGGAAATTCATTTAAATATACAAAGAGAAATCTTAATATTCTTTTATGGGACAAAACGTAAAGAACGTCACCATTTTGGGGATCTAGCATCAACAACCTATGCACACGGTTTTTATTGAGTAAATTGATGGCATCATGCAGTGACTGATCAGGACCGACGCTGCAAAGCGGCTTCCTTCCCGGTCTTAGTATTTTTCTCCATGTTTGCAGAGTGTGCCGCTCTAAATCTTCCACCGATAAATTTTCAGTTTCAAGGTGAAGAAGAATTCGAATGAAATCAGTAACCGTTATCATGCCGATTAACTTCTTTTTGTTTGCGTCCCATAGTGGTGCTGAACGAATTCCATGGGATATTAATGTTGGAAATGTTTTTTTCACGTAGAATTGAGTATCGAATATTATAACCTTAGCTGATTTAGGAAGGATTTCGTAACACTTATGATATTTAAAGAAGTTCAAGAGAAGTCTCGCTTTGTCTCGACCTCCTATAGATATTTGTACGATTGACAAGTAAGGGTCATATTTAGGCATACCACGAATTTCCCTGAATAATTGTTTAGCTTGAATTGTATCTAACGAAGCGTATGAGTTTTTATGATAAGTTGGTGAAGTTGTTTCTATGGACGATCGACGAATCTGCTTGTTGCTCTTCTTCTTTACAGGTTCGACGTTGGTGTTGCTTTCAGTATGTGGCTTGCTCCTAAATATATCCATTACCCTAGTAATAGGACTATATTTTCGTGAAGAAGCTCCAGTAACCGTGTGGTAATATTTTTTATCCGAATCTTTAGTCTCTTTCGAGTCTGACGTACTGGAACTGGGTTCTTCATTAGTTGACGATTCTGGAGCCTCACTGGCTCTTGGAGTTCGTAATTGGCTTTTCTTGGCATCGCTCTTTCTTCTTAGGCGAAAAATATCAAAAATAGAGCTTCTTGGGCTAGATGAAGTTCCATGAAAGGTATCATACTCTTTAGGAGCAGAGGTTTCTCTTTCAGCACTTGAAGGTCGCGAATCTTTGAAGATATTCCTGACATGAGGCCTCTGCGATTCCACACCGCGCGTCCCAAAATGTACAGTGTGTATATTACCATCAGCTACACTAGTAGAAGGAACTTTTTTATCTGGATGTATCGTTACAACAAACCTCTTTTTCTCTCCCACTACAGTTTGATTATCATTTTGCGCTTCAGACGTATTCTTTTTTTTCTTATGTTTGTGTTTGGCTTTTCCATGTTTGCTTGGTGATTCTGCAGTGGCTGAATCATTTTCCAATATTGGATCCATATTCCAACAATTTTATACTATGAAGAATATTAGGGTTACTTCTATCGCAGATCATACTCTGCTTATCCAATGGGTAGTACCTGGAACAATTAAAATAAAACGTAAGGTCGAGACGTCGATAATAATAAGATTCAATTAGATATGGATGTATGGATGGATGTTAGTTCCTCTTTCTCGGAAAAACTACTGAACGGGTCGAGCTGAAATTTTGAATAGACGTAGTTTTAGTCCAGGAATAACATATATTAAGCTACTTTTCATCCAATCAATCAGTTCAAGAATCAGTTCCCATGGGATAGAAATAGCCTAGAAACAACTTGTAGGAAGCCGGGCAGATACTCATTTTATAAAATCATAGTTTTTGCCTAATTTGAGTAAAGTAGTTCGTTATTGTAGATACCTACCTAATTATTACTTAACTTAATTTTATCATAAAGGCATGTTTAATGGCTTAGGTAAAGACAAAATATGTTTTCACCTTTAGCAGAGACCTAGAGAGTTTCTTTTCTTTAGTTTTGGTATGCATTTATTAATGAGAAATAATAATTCCGGCCACAGAATTTTTTTTTGGCCACGTGGCCAAACTTCTCATTTAATAACTAAGCATCGAGAAATTGACATAGCCTCTAATAAACTAATTCATCTTCTTTACAATGCCAACTAAAAATGTTAAAGAAAGCGTCAAGTCAATATCAACAATTATTCTAACTTGTCCTTCTGATTATACATTGCCCACTAATTTACTAAGTCGGCCACGGAATTTGCAACTCATCACCATTTTACGTTTTACAGCTTCAATACAAGGTCCTCAAATATTATATATTCAAGCTTCAATAGACAACATCATATAATTATTACTTAACATGTAAAATAATACTTCATATTCTTTTATCTTGAAAATAGCCTCTGTACGATTTGGCGCGAGTTAGCGACATGACAACAACCGGCCATTTGCACCAATCAGAGAGCGCCATTCGATTATTTTACCGACCCGCCCGTGTTTGTTTATTGTGTTTGTTCGTGCGTTCGTATTGCAATAGTTTCATCTGTATTTCATTTATATATGTTTATGACATCGTGAAGAGAATCACTAGGGGTCCAACTTTGGTTCAGGTGATTGACCCCAAAGTTAAATGACCTCAGCGTTAGAGGTCAATGAACTCAAAAAAAACATGAAGAATTACCCCGATTCAGAGCATTCCGATATGAGTTGATTAGGTTCAGTTCGAGTGACGGATCCGACACAGAGTACCCCGACTCCACGTGGTCTTGTGCGTGGCGCCCCTAGAGTGTATTTAATAAGCCGGAGGCGTGAAGGGAGTGCAGCCTCCGCCAGCCGTAACAAGGGACAGGCACCGCGCGAGCCGCAGCGGCTGAGGCTGGTCGCCGAAGGCGACCAAAAAGCCGAAGCTGCGGAGGTGAGCAGTGGTGCTTGACCCTTGTTACGCAATGGCGGAGAGGCTGCACTTCCCGAAGCGCCGGAGCTATGGCGAATCGCGATGGAACCAAAAAAACATGAAAAACTACCTCGGGGTAGTTTTTGACCTTGAGGATAATGACCTCAAGGTCACTTTTGTTAAGGTCATTGAACTTTAGGTCAAAAGTCAATGACCTTGACCCAAAAAAACTATAAAACAATAGTTCATTATGTAATAATAGTGGCTTTAATATTTTATATGATGACAATTTTAGGTAAATTTATCGATCGATAAATGTAGGATGACTTACATTTTAAACATACTAAATTATAAAATTAGAAGCTAATAGAAAGACTATTTTGGTGTCATATATTAATACTTTAGAAGTTTGCTATTTGAATGCATGCCACAAATTAAGATGCTAAAAAATAACCACCGTGCTGAGTTATATTTACAGTGGCTTACATAGAAGATAACTAGTGGCTGAGATACTGTTATTCAGATGCGCGTTGGTTGTGGCCGACTTAGTAATTTAGAAGGTTACTTATATTTTCTGAGGCTAATAATGCTATTTAAAAGAAGCTTGTTTAATTAGTAGCCTTTATTAATTAACCAGCTAACGTGCTGCAATTAGGTACATTTGCGTGGCATTTAGGGTAAAAAGCTTCTCGAGATCAGCTAAACCCTAAGGTAAGTTTAACCCTTCGTAAAATCCAGAAACCCGTTTTCAATAAAAACTCACATTACAAGCGGTCACATCTTTATCTAAATATAATTGAGTTTTGCCAACCTTATTGTTAATATTTTTGATTAAAAACTATGACGTTAATGAACCAACAAAGTCAAAATCAGTGTTCATAGACAGTATTGTTGCTAGGCAACACGATGCACCAACTTCACAATGCAGATACTGTATTACGTAACAAATAAATTAATAATTCTTTAATTAAACAAATTTAACGAACTACTTTCGAAAATATTTGCACATCTGGCTAAAGTGTGACATTTTTATCTATCATGCCTGACACAATTCTACTAATCAATAATCATACCCAGGAAAAAGTATGACTCATGCTGTAAAACATAACCATACCTGAAGATACTTTTATCGCAAAATCGTCATTTTCCATCAAACCAACTGAAAACTTGGCTTCTTACGAACAAAACACACTAAAACAGTCCAAGAATCACTAATTTACGTAAAAATCGCAGACGACAGAATTTGGTGAAGCCATGTTTATGTCAAAACTAGAGTTGTACTGAGTTGTAGAGCCATCTATTAGCGGGCTCCGGGAACACGAACCATTAGGGTTCCTACGTAGGGGAACCAAACGGAGGGCTGCTTTTGTGATGCTAACCAAAGAAATAATTTTATGCAAATGTTACCCGTCAGAGGTCACAGCTGACATATTTCGCTTCGCTTTTCAGGTTATGGACAGAAATACTTGCAATTGCCTTATTCCTCTAAGCTTGCAATCCTGAGAAATAAGAACTGTAGAGATACAAGATACAAAAAGGATATTGCTGAAGCGTAGTGAAAAAATTCTATGTCTATGGCTGGAATGCATCCAATAATGTTAAAAAGAGAATCTTATAGCCTACATTTTTTTACTGTAATAAAGTAAAATATGAAATTTACACGCGATAGTTACAGAATTTCTCTATTCGTTTGTAAACTGAAACTACAAATAAATAAACATAAGAACAAACTAACCAAGACAAAGTTCTGCGTTTTCACATATCATTCATACAACATATTTAGTCTATAGGTATGTACTAAAAACGTATCAATATTGTTAGTTAGAAGATAGTTGAATGTAGTTATCTAGGTAATGTTATTAGTGCTAAATAAAAGTGATAGTTTCTTTTTTTCCGAACTTTATCTAAGGCTTAAAGTTGAGTATAAAAAGCTATACCTAGGTATAACTTAAATATTAAGAAGAATATCTGAAAATGTCGAACTTTCTCATTACACATTAGCTAATGAAATCAACTAATTAATGTTATTAACATTGAATCCTCACATACAGGTAACATATCCATAGAAGGATGAAATCAGTGACGTATACGACGTATTCGTAGTGACGTCACTTCATTCTAAATTTAAGAAGCATTTCCAAGCGCATGCGTATACTTTTATGACGTAGTATGTCGTCACAGATCCGTGACATCACTACACCAGGTGTGAGGGAGAAACTATGACGTACCGTTGTAGGGAGTAAGGGTGCGATCGATTTCGCCGGTAATAATATCACAGCTCGGTTCAGTGACGCTAAAGCTCAGGGTATACAAGCGGAAACAGATTGTTTCTCAATAAAGCACGGTTCGACAGATCACGTGCAACTTGGTAGACGTATGTGGAGGTAAACCCAGCGCGTTAACACACAGGTCAGCTGTTTTATCAATGAGTCTATTATATGACATTCTATGGGTATGAATTAAACATTTGATCCGCATAAATTTTCCTAGAATCGTTTGACTAGTTAGATAAGATAAATCGTTATATGCAGCTTGTTTTGATACAGATAGGGGCATGGCTTTACATACTACATAGTCTTACATACAAAGTACATGGTTGGTATGAGAAATATTAAAATAGCTACCTTTCCCTAGTCTTTTAGTAAGTACCAGTAATGTATCATATATTTCTCCGAGCAAAAGAAAGTACTTATTTCACTTGTCAATGATGAAAAGCTTTAAACGTATTATAATACGTATTTCAATGACCTACGTGTTGTTTATTTAGAGTTAGACTATCAAATTGTGATGCGACGCGTGACCCGAGAGCTGGTGAATATCTGGCTCAGCGCATCAGCATTGCCATACAGCGTGGTAATGCAGCCAGTGTCTTGGGGACGCTTCCGACTGGTGTTGACATGGATCAATTGAGCTACCTTTAGACTGTTTGCAACCGTCTGCAGTTAGCTCAATGGTTTCAATTGTAAATACTAGTTGTAATTTTTCTATTTCTTTGCTTAATTTTCGTTGTAAATAAAGTTTAAAAAAAAAAGACCATCAAACAGTTATTTTTTTATTCATGTTTATAATTACCTTACCTATTTATCGTACCTTTATCGAAGGCGAGCTCGCGTACGATACAATAATAGGTAAAGTTGCCAGAGCATCTCACTTCTAGTAGATATCAAAACTCAAGGTTTATTTATAATTTCTCGTTCGGTTCGGATTGGAGTTAAATGTAGATTTGGTAACATGTGTTTCACGAGTGAATCGCAATATATTTTTTAATATTTTAGCCTTGAATATCAGACCTAATGTATTTATTATCACAGAAAGTAGTTTGATACGATCGACATAGTCATAAGTAGATAACAGCGTAGCTGTGACGAAAATATTCAATACTAAAACAAATTTAGTAATAAATTTAGGTCATTAATTTTTAAATATTCTGTACTATTATATTTTATACGCTAATATGAATATATATTTGTATTCTTGAGATGAACAAAACTAATCTTTGTCATGTAGTATAATAATACCCACCTTCAAGATAATTTAATAAACGACAGCAATATTAAATTATTGTATCACGAATAATATGACTTTTGTTTTAAAATTGAATGGGATAGAATTCTTCTGGTTAGGTATTTACTATCTAGGTGAGTTCTATACCAATTGGCAAAACAATACTAATAAAGCTATATGAATAGATAATATCCAGGGGTGATATCATTGAGTGTTGAATCTCCATCTCAACGTCCTTCCTTATCATATAAAAATCTCAGTTAATCCAATATCTTGAGCTACTGATATTGAAGTACCAAACCACTTGACAGCGTCAATTACACATTCGTGATGAAGATAACAGTTTTCGTATTTCATTATGAAGAAAGTCTTATAGTATAAAATGGCAACAGTGATTTGAATCCCTATCTTCCTAACAACCAATACTTGATAGGCATATAAGTAGCTCAAATTTTTCTTAAATACAGTATAAAATGTACAAAAGCATGATGTTCTAAGCATGCTAGGTAAGTAGGTATAAACAAAGCAATTGTACAAAAATAACGCCAACTCTAATGTAAATTAGTACCTACACCCGGTGTATGTTTACAAAATGAAACATTTACCTACATAAACATAAGTAAGGTACCTATAGTCCAAGGTAGATATGTCAAGTGTAAAGCAAAAGGATAATAATAAAACTACATGTTGTCTAGGTTAGTTATGTATGTCTGATTATGATTAACATATTAATTGAGGTTATGAACTGAATTAATCACGCTTATCACAAAACAAAAGGCTGAACTGTGACTTAACTGAAAGTGACTTTTAATAACTGTGTAAATGAGACGAATCTCTTGAACAAACATTTAACAACAAAAGATGCTACACAAATACTTGGTTTAGAGCCAAAACATCCCATGACTGTGTTAGAAGGGCCGTGTAATAATATCTACATATTTTCTACCAATTATAGACGTGACTTATGTATAAAAACAATCCAGCTCTGTATTTTTGTATTTAGCGCTCTCAAAGAAACATAACCTCAAAACAAAATGTTAACATTGAAAACAATATAGAATGAATTAATAATTGATAAGGACAGCATACTTACAACGGAGATCATTACTGAGAGCTCTTCTAGCACTGACTATTTATGAACACTTTACACACACTCATGCAGTCTGCATAATTCACTCGATACTAGAGAATACACGGTCGCTGCGCCCGCGTTCAACCGAATATATGTAGATACGATAAGAGTAGGTGCTTCACTGGTTAATTATGCGGATGTTGTATAAACTTGAGCTGTAGGGAATTGATGGTACTACTGTTTTGTCAGGAGAGACCGCCATGCCCAATTAGTACAATTTACAATCGTACCACAGAGTGTTCGATATCGCGCTGAGGGAATCGAAACAAGTGACTCGCGTTCAGTCGTTCACCGCTTGGAATTTTTTCTCGGGCAAGCTGCGCGGGCGCCGCGTTCACGATTCCATGTGAGGCGCACGCACACATGCACCACTATCGCTGTTGATACACAAACGGGCTTACCACGAATTAGATACTTTAAGGACTCGAGTGAAATGACAAAACGCTCTGATAAAAAATCATTAGTAGGAACATAGGAACTTTGCTTACCTACTAACCCATTTTAGTGAGGGTTCACTTGTTACTTGTGAGGTATAGGTATGGATGTAGGTACTGTTAGCTGCAGTTAAATATTTCCATTGCAGTCTAAGTATTTGAAATTCTGACGCCTTTTTACGTTAACAGTATTAAGTTATTTTAGCTTCATGGTTATATCACTATCTGATATTTTTCTCTAGGAAGAAAAATAATATACTGATCTTTATTATATATTTTATAAAATATGAAATATAAATTTGTTAACTCGTGTATAGGTATAGAATCTATACCTATATACATATATTAACTATGTGTATAGGTATATCTATACTATAGATATACCTACACATAGTTAATATACACTCGATACATTCAGAAATGTGTGCGTAAAATTTATACGAGTATAAACATATTCGTAAACCGATGAAGCATATTGACCAAAGATATGATATGTCAAGATTTAAATTTCTAATAGGTTCGATGATAATTGAACTCTTCGAGATTTCAAAAGCATGTCTGTACCCGGGGAAGACAATCCTTATAGAATCAATCACTTATCTGTCTGTCTATACGTCTATCACTGCCAATATTATTAGAGAATTCTTACCGCGGCTCCACATTTGTGCCGTGAAGCTCCGTTAACAGGCGTGAACGTAAATGTGGATGGTTTTCGCGGGGTTCACGCGTTTTCACGCCTGTTTCCCGATCAGTGTCGGTATTTTATCCCGCGACAAAGGGTTCGCGCCCCTTTCGCGCGGCGTTCACGCGTACACATCCACATTCACGGCCCCGTGCCAGTTTACTCCAGACTACAAGGGCGTACGGACGTGTGCAATCGCTGCGCGCGCGCTATGGAGTCGAGCGTGAACAACAAACATCCTTGATCGGTTAAAGGGGTATTAAACCTTCCTAAATATCGGAGACTAAATTTAGTCGTTCCTAAATTCAGAATAGTTTAATAGCATTTAGGAAGGTAGCATCCGATTTAGGAAGAAGAATGGCTTCCGACGCTCTAAATCTATATCGGCTCCTAAATCGGAAGGGTGTAATCACATTTAGGAAGCTCAGTCGCTCAGTTGGTTGGATGGATGTTTGTTACTCAATCACGCCAGATCGGCTGAACGGATCGGGATGTAATTTGGAACATAGTGCAAAGGTATAGTCTGGAATAGCACATAGGCTACTTATGATTTACTCGTGCGAAGACAGGGTGGGCCACTAGTATTATAAATGTGAAAATTTATATGGATGGATTGATAGATGGATGTTTGTTGCTCAATCACGCCAGAACGGCTGCACGGACCGGGATGAAATTTGGCACAGAGATAGATTATAGTCTGACTTAGGCTACATTTTATCCAAAAACTTTCTTGTTTTGGACGTTTAAGTAGTGATATGTTGCCACAGCAAACAAAGCTACAGCAAAGTTATTGCAGCAGCAGCTCCTACATACGTCCATTTCGCGGCGGGTTTCACGAACGATTGTGAGCATTCCGTGAATGTGGAGGGTACAACTTGTGCCGTGAATTCACGGCGAGAATTCGCGCGTTAATTCACGGCACAAATGTGGAGCCGCGGTTAGACAAGGTAGGTGGGTAATTTAAATTTTGGCATAAGTATATAATCGAATCACAGAGATACTTATATCAGGAACATTCATACTCTATAAAAACTATGCAGTTAACAATAGTACTGTAAGTAGACCATAACTATAATGAAACAAAAAAATTACGAGAATTATATTTATTTCTTTTCGTTTATGCTCTCGCGAAAGAAAATATTGAAAAATACTGTCAGTTTTAAATTAGTTTTACTTTAGGTTCCTGATTTTAATATTATATGAACATAGATTTAGACATGCCTTATATATACTAAACTAATATATACTATACTAAAAGTATAACATAATTAGATCACATAACTCACTAGTATATACTCGTACAATTATAACAAACTCTTAAAGATCCGTCACCAGAAGGCAGAGTACCCAGAATGCTGGCAGCATTGCCTCGCTGAATGGCAATGCTAATTCGTTGACCAAAATAGAAGCCAGCATTCTGATCTCCTGTGGACTCTATGAGAAGTTTCGTAAGATCTTTAAAAATTGTGTGTGCCACAGGACCCCAAGGACCAAGGGTTTCCATTCCACCCCAAATGGCTCAAATAGGTAACCTCGGTCAAGATTAGCATATTTTAATTATAATCTTTAAATAGATTTTTTTACAATAGTTTTTATTTATGATAGGTACCTTCTAATACTTTTATTTTGTTTCTCTATAAATGCTCGTAATTTGTAAAATACAAGTTCTCAACCCATATTTAATAAGTTCTAAATATTTTGACTATTTTATGTTTTGTGCGTCCTAATATGAATGAATCAAACAATATATATAAATTTCTCGTCAACTGTGTAGTATGCCTTTGTGATTAATAGTAGCTATAAGTTTTTGAATAAAAAAATATTTATTAAAAAAAAAAAATCGGAAGGAGCGAGAGTGGTGTAGTTTTCTTTCTTTTTTCTAACCAGTTTACACGTTATGCAGTGCACGGTAAAGGCAATACATCCAACAGAGATACAAAGTTATCGACATAGCTCAAAGAAACCAGCTGAACTTTTTGTGGGCTGGAAGTCTCATGAAGAATCGACAAAAGTGCTCTTGAATCCAGCGCGATATGGCAAACGTAATGTAGGACACCCTCCGGCCAGTTGGGATGACGATCAGCGAAAGACTGCAGGCAGATGCTCTGGATGCGCTTAGCTGAAGACAGGGCGCTATGGCGCTCAATGTCAGGCTGTGCTGTAAACTACTACTACTATTTAGGTAAGTTACGTATCATCTTGATGTTGATATCTACCTCATTGAATTAATATAGGTACCGAGTCGTCTAATAGAGTGGCTTGTTAGCAAACCACTCCATTTCATATACAGAATGCCCCATAATGAGTGGATAACCTTAAAGATGCTTATGCGGCAGGCCAAGGCCAATCTGAAACATTTTTTTTATTTTTTCTGAAATTTGACGCGTTCACATAACCAACAGAAATCAAAACCAAAACATTAAAAATGTTTCTGATTGGACTTGACCTGCTGCATAAGCACCTTTAAGGTTACCAACTCACTATGGGACATCCTGTATATCTTATCTATATGTAGTGTATAAGTATTTTACAAAAGGCACACTTCACTTCAGTAGTAAGTAGTAGTCTTTGGAAGAGTAGTTGCAAGATTTAATTGGTACTTTATCTATCGAAACGATTTGCACTAAGAATAGCGCTTATGATAAACAATTGGTATGTTCTGTCGAAACAGCTCTCAGACAGATTTTACCGTACGTGAATAACGTGAAAAATATCCATTACATTTCAAGTTAAATTATATTAAAATCAGTAATAGCTAGTGGCTAGTGGTAGCTATAATCTATAGCTATCACAACACATGCTGAGTCGGACGCCTTTTTGTAGCTTTTAAGTAGTAAGTATATAAGTGGGTAATTAGTATATATGGTGTTGGTTATTTTATAAATTTTAATATTTTGTATATTGTATATAATGCTACAAATAAAGAATATCTTATCTTATCTTATCTTAATATAGGGTCAGAGTTAAGTTATTCTAATATTACTTACGAAGAAAAGCGTGAGAGCTTGCAATCAAAAGAGATCTAAAATTTCGTAAACCTTCAGGTTTGGGGTAAATTCAGGCAAAACGACACAAGTTGCTATTATTCTTTAACATTAATACAGACAGAAGACTAATCACATCACTCTAAATAACTATTTTTATTATTCGAGCCATCTTTCGTATCACTGCAGCAATGATTGTGATCGTCGTTCCCTACGTTATATCCACCCTTGAAGATGCAACGCTCATATTTCGCCATTTACCCTTGCACCTGCTAGGAACTGTAGTATTTTCTTAGGGGTCTCTAAGACAAATACGAAAATTTCGATGAATGTTTGGATGTTTATTACCTCTTCACGCTAACTTTCAGGGCGGATCGAGATGAAGTATTTGTTAAACCGATTCATATTCATTTATTCTGATGATCTTGAATTCTAAAACCCATGAGGAGTAAAGTAATTGGAAAATAATCTTTTGGAAAATAATCATTATTTTAATCAATCATTTAAATTCAAGAACACTTTTATATACAACTAGAGATACCCGCCCCGGCTTCGCACGGTTTTATTATACGTATAAACCTTCTTAAATCACTCTATCTGTTAAAAAAACCGCATCAAAATCCGTTGCGTAGTTTTAAAGATGTAAGCCTACAAATGGACTTAGGATGATTTTGATATAGTGATGATAGTGATGTCAGGTTTTATAACCTTGGTTATCTCTGTATTCAGCCTGCACGCTCTGACATACAAATATTCTCTTTATTTATTTTAAAGGTTTATTTATTTATCTCATTATTTATTAATTTATTCTTCAGTAGTGATATTACGTGTGTAACAAACCGTGACTAGAAGCTCTTTGTTACTACAATGCGTCAGGATTCAGGGTTATTTACAAGAAATTAAATATTATCCTACAAAATTAACGAATTCGACGCGACTAGAACCCCAAACTTCTCCTCCTTCCTTCTTTATTCGGTACCTTACATTTTACTATGTGATCAGCAAACTACTGTTTCGATTTCCACCTTTGACAGGACAAGCTCGATGAGACGACGACGACGATGCGACGGCATCGATTATGTGTAAAATTAGAAGAACTGGACGGTTGCCCGCTCTGCGAGTACAAATAGTACTGGGGCATGCGACCAATCGTAACTACCGCAAATATATGTGACGCGGACACTAACTGAACTCACCAACCCCCCTAGATAAAGTTTTGTTGGGATAGGTCAGGGAATGGATTCGACTTTTTTTTGTCAATTTCTAAGGAAAAATACTCGTAAATGTTTATTCAGAATGAACCGAAACTTAATAAAGCTAAAATAAAATGATACACTGGAAAGCGCTTAAGTAAAAAAAGATTTTAAAACTTTTGTCGCACCTCCCAGCGCCCAAACTTAGGATAAGTTTAAGGCAGATTTCACCAAACATAGTTTACTTATAAATAAAAAAGTTTTTTCTGTAACAAGTAGTTAGCAAACTTAAAGTAAGTACATTGTGTTGTACACATGTCTATGTTATTGTTATTATAAAATTGGACTCTAGGACATCTAAAGTTCATACATTTAAAGATATATTTCTGAAGTTTTTTGGTGTAATTTGACTGTATTAGCGTTTTTGAATTAGAAATTTTAATATTTATAATTTAGATATCTCCGAAAAGTTTATCAGAGACAGTACACTAAAAACCCATTTTGTTTGCTATAACCATTGGCTCCGACGTTAGTCACGCCAATGCTTTCTCTCAACACATTCAACCCTATTTAGGGTTCATGAAACATTTACTTCACCTATCACCTATTGTCGCCTATCATTTGATGGTAAATATCAATTTTATGGTTCAAAGAGTCTCCCTCAAAGCGGCACACCTACATATCTCCTGCCAAGTCTCTCACGTTGGGTCACTGAGATAACCTGACCAGCCTAACCTCCTACATGTTTTTCCAGTTCGTCTAATGATTTAATTAATAATACCCGGCTTACTGTGAACTTTCGCGTTATTTACGATTTGTTTACTTCAGTTTTGTGTGAAGTAAAGAATGATTTTTGCATGGGAATTTGAGTGATGTTTGATTGTTTTTATAGCGTGGATAAATATTTAATTTTAAGCAGATGATAATTTTTTGATTTATATTATTGCTCATGTTATTAAGTATATTAAATATTAATATAATGGTAAGTATCAGATGAATACAAGTGATACAATCATTTGTAATCTGACATGCTTTCTGTGTATAAAAGGAGCATAGATGCAGGAAAAATCAATAGAAAAGCGCCGAGTTAAAGCTGAATATATACACTTTGGACCCTCATTTAAACACAAAACATGTGTTAGAACGTCACGCTCTTCTATAGTTTGTTCTATAAAAGAAAAAGAGAAAAAGAAAGAGAAAAAGTTCTCCGGAAGCACACTACCGCGTCCTTTACTGATAAACTAGACTATAGATAACGAACGACCCGTCCCGGCTTCGTACGAGTAATATACGTTCCTCTTAAATCACTCTATTCTAACTAACCACATCAAAATCACTTGCGTACTTTTAAAGATCTAAGCAATAAGCATACATAAGGACAGTCAGCGAACAGCGACTTCGTTTTATACTATGTCCCTAGTGATAAAGATTTATACATGAAGATGTAAAGTCAATAATTATATATATAATTTGACTTTTTTAGAATACTAAAAAAGTCAAATTATACAATGTCACTTACATGAGAACAGGGTTTTTAGATTAAGTATAGATAGATTTAGATTTTAAATCTTTTGTGAAATATTCTACGTTAAGTTCCAGGAGTATGGTATTGTCCGCCCTATATGAATCCCGGTGTGACGACGGGTGCAATCAATGCGGAAGCGGCGCGTGTAGCCGAATGGGGCCGGGATGCGTGTGGATCTGTCCACTGCCGTCTGACAACGTCACCTCTGCATTTGTCTCCGCAGATTCAATAAACACCAGTAATTGCCCATTGTAATACTTCCTTACTATTTAAATCTCGATAAAACTTCTTCTGGACCTTAAGTAAATGCATATTATTATTTAACTAGAGAATTTTATATCAATATACAGAATGGGATTCATTTTGAGCATACTTGCAAGAACCTTAAAGAGACGGGGAGCGAATTTATTTCACACGCGGGAGATTAACCCTTTTTTATTCCTTTTTCATTACAAATAGGTCAAAAATCGTACCCTACCCAGACGAAGTCGAGGAGAACTGCTAGTTTGATAATCACTACATAGTATAAAATAAAGTCGCTTTTTCTGTCCCTATGTCCCTATATCCTTATGTCCCTTTGACTGCTTAAATCTTCAAAACTACGCAATGGATTTTGATGCGGTTTTTTTTAATAGATAGAGTGATTCAAGAAGAAGGTTTATACGTATGATAAAACCGTGCGAAGCTGGGGCGGGTCGCTAGTATGTAATAAGCGTTTCCAAAAAAACCTATCTCACTCTTTTAGGGTAAAACCCAAAGACCCAAAGGTAAAAGTATTCTGATCTTCTGTCTGCAGGGTGTATCTCATGAAACTTTAACGGAAATACATACGCTAATAATGGCAAGCAGTCTATCAATATTTTATCAAATGTATTTACCTATTTTGCTGCTATTATCCTAATAATATTATGAACGCGAAAGTTTGTAAGTATAGATGGATGGATGTTTGTTACTCTTTCACGCAAAAACTACTGAATGGATGATCTGGATGAAATTTGGCACAGAGGTAGATTATGGTCTCGAATACACATAGGCTACATTTTATCCCGGAATTCCCACGGGAACGGGAATTACGTGGGTGAAACCGCGAGGCGCTGCTAGTTAAATAATAATATAAAATCAATTGAATAATTAGGGTGGCAACGACCATATCACCTTTATTCATATTGATCCGATGACCGAAGTTAAGGAACATCAGACGCGGCCGGTCACGTTAGCATTTTGCTTTTATTTAATAAAAAAAACCTATTTTAAAGTTTATCTTGTTACTTTGCGAAATTATAATTAAGTTTTGCACGAGGGTACGGTACGGAACCGTTTTTGAGTCAATAATAAATTATTTTTTTGTTTTTATTAAGATGTGATAAAAAATTATAAGAAATTCTTATTGCCATGTCCTGAAAAGATTTTGTGCCAAAATAATAAATTAATTTTACATTTTACCATTTTTTTATTCTCAACTAGCGACCCGCCCCAGCTTCGCACCGTTTTATTACATGTAACTATAAACCTTCCTCTTGAATCACTCTATCTATTAAAAAAACCGCATCAAAATCCGTTGCGTAGTTTTAAAGATTTAAGCATTCAAAGGGACATAGGGATATAGGGACATAGTGACAGAAAAAACGACTTCGATTTATACTATGAAGTGACTATGACGCTCTATAACTAGATCAGAAAAACATGTTTTCTCACATGGAAATTTTCATACCTATCCATGTTGTTATTGACGTAATAGAAAATAGAAGCCTTAGTACTGAAATGCTCCGAAACGTTAGACAAGGGCTTTATAATCCCATAAACAACTTAATTCACCACTGAAAGCTAGTTGATTACCAAATGTCCTGAATTTTCATACGTACTTGATACTTCTACCCACGGGCTCTCTATTCAAAACGCCAATAAATACACACCTAATTATCTGAGCATTTCCATAACTGAGATATTATCGTAACCTTTTTCAGGTAGAGCAAGCAGCTCTACCTAAAAACTCGCCTACGTTATTGAGAGGTGCTTATGTAACAATACCAAAAAACAACTATTTCATCCCCTTTAAAGTTACATTCCTTCTTATTTTGTAAGCTGTAAACATGATAATTATGGGGAAAAATCATGATATGGAAGGCTGGAGCGATGACGGGCGGTAGTAATGCGAGCCGCTGCAGACGTCAACCGCGAGCGACGTCTGGTGTGTTGTAGAAAAGCTCCGTTCCATACTAGCGGTGCCGTTAGCGCAGGCTCGGGCGGGCGGCGAGGCAGCGTCGCGCGCCGGGCGGCCCGTGGGAGGTACCGTTAATGACGTAGCACCCGTGACGTCGCCGTTGTGACGTCAGGAAATGCGATATAGCCACCAGCCTCGGCGGCGGCGGCCTCAGTAACGCACCGACCGTTCACCGAGACGGAGAGTGAGCGCGCCTTCTCGCGATATCCTGTACAGTAGCGACGAGCGAGTGTTGTGCGCGTGCAGTGAGTGGAATGTGCTCGGCCGCATGAGGATCCTGCTAAGCGAGCTGGGACTGTCCGGCGCGTGCCTAGGTCTGACGCTGGAGCCGCTGGATCCCGACAAGCTTGCGCCAGGTCAGCGCCCGCTGGACTTTCCGACCATCACCTCTGTGTTTATTTTCGCTTTCGTTGTGTAGAACCTCTGGGTGTCAGACTGTTGTTGTGGGACTTTTGTGACGATGGCTATCGGCTAGAATGCGAGGTGCGCTGCTGACGCCCTCCAGACAACACTGTGCCCTTAGACATTTCCAACGTACGTACCCCCTTTTTGGTTTTTATTATTATTTGCTGTATTTTTTGTTATATCCTGTATTTTAATTTGTTTAAATTTAGTTTTTATTATTTTTACCATTTTTACGACGGCATAATTTTGCAATCTAGGTTTAATTAATTCTGGGTATGTAGTCAAGTAATTTATTTAGATTATACGACTAAGTGACGCATATCTCAAAATTTATACTAGTTAAGTACATAACCGGTCGGTTTACACTGATCACCCATTTTATTTTCCTGTTCCAAAACAAAGTGAGAACGATTCGTCTACTTATTAAAACTTACCTATCTAGATATATTAAAACTTTACAAGTGAAAAACACCGGCCTGCAAATAATAAATATTTGAAACAATGTTTAAGAGATGTTCTTAACATAGCAGCTAAGCTACATAGAAGCTTTTACAGAATAGGGACAGCTGATTAATATAGATTTGACACGGTAATTATATTACTTGTTTTTTTTAATGACGGGGATGTCATTATGTTCATCCCCAATTCTAGTAAGTAATTATTTTGCATTAATCATAAATCTAATGATAACGCAAAATCATATCAGGTTTAAATTAATTACTTTTTGGCAAACCGGTTGAATTAATCCTAAAAAGGAAACTAGTCGCATGTAATAATTTCAATAAAACTTCCTCAAATTCATATTTATGTGAAGTTTGCAATATGATGTAAATTCGCACAGCAAATAGAAATGAATTACCAATAGAACCGCACGGACCGGCTTCTTTCGGGTTCGTAGGACACAAAGTGTGTTGCAACAGTTAGGTTTCAACATCCGAAGATGATAGGTGCCGCTTCATCTCGCATAAATTATAATCGAGCCGCGTCGACGGTGTCACAAGACTCATAATCATAATGTGGCCACACTGGCCACCTTCGACATCGAAATTGTTATTAAGTAAAATGATCCTCGAATTTGTTTCACTACTGGTGAAGTAAGCGAGTATAATGTGGGATGTTTACGTCGGTATCTCGTCCGATGGCCTCTGTCGGCTGTTGCCCAATCGCTTGTCGCAATGCCTGGGGAGCTGCACCTGTCCAGATAGCTTCTGCACATTATCTACCGACGCATATTGTAGCTAAATGACTGGTCCTATCAACTTACACGATTCGCACAGGCTCACTTTTGCAACAAAAACGAAAGTACTAAACGTTTCGTTAATTGGGAGCTTATTCAATTAAACCGATCAAATGCAACAATTTTTAAAGTGGGTGGCGTATTTGAAGATTTCTACTCAAATCTTCCATGGATATAAACAGTTCAAACAGCCAGTTATACTTACTTTTCATTATGGTGCAAAATTGAGTTGTTACAAGTTATTTCTGGAATTACGTTTGAATGAGGAAAGAAGTTACTTATGTCAAAGCTCTCAGCTGTACTCGTACTGACGTCACAGTGGAAGTAGGTCCCGTCTGCGTCATCAGACCCCGTGACCCTCGTCTACCGAAAACATCCTGATATCCCCTTCCCGGCCGGCCCAGCGGGTGGCCGGCCTTATCACCCTTCGTACGCGCGATAGCTAGCTGCAGATAACCATCTAATAGTGTATTCTAAACAGGAATATCATATTAAAAGATAATTTATTAACAACTACGAGTTTGCCAGCTACTCGAGATTTTAGCGATAGCACGTTCATTAATTTTGCAGTCGCTAGTCGTTTTAACAGGGGGGTTGTCTTAAAAGCTCTGACGTCGGTCTATATTTATAGACACGGGTGAAAGATGGGTGGAAGTATGCCTAATGGGTGGAAAGTGGAAGGAGAATCAGGGTTCCAGGTACGTCACTAGCGTAGTGACGTCACTGATCGACCCGCGCATAGTTTCAAGGACGCCCTTGGCCGCCTCCGGCCCGGCAACCGCCTTCCTCTACTGACTGCGACTGTTTTGTGCAAAAAGCTTGACCAGTTTTACTGCAAATAAAAGCTTTACTGCGTCCGACTTTATTTTTAGCAAAATCAAAAGCATAAATGAGAAACTAGCTTCTACGGGCAAAACGTGCATGTAGAACACGTTTTAAATATAAATAGCTTGGGTTTTTTCTGGTTACAAGTATATCGGTTTCCATAGTCGTCGTCAAGTTTCAAACTTGAAAATATCTATCTTCAAGGTTACTTTCGCTTTTGTGCTATCTTCCTAGCATATAAGCGAAATAATTGTAGATCATGCACCGAGCATAGAGCAGTGTCGTACGTCGTGACGTACGACACTGCTCTATGCTCGGCATCACTGAATTCCGAGCGCAGCTCTGGATTCTAGAATTACTCACGAGCGAAGAGAGGAAGACACTAGAACCCTGAATACATGAGGAATTAATAAGGTCCAGAAGACAGCATTATGCACGAAGAGGATACATTTTTCACACTTCCTGTGAGATAAAAGTAAAAGTTTAGCGTTTTAACGTGTTTCGCGGCTTATATTCCACCTTCCGAGCAGAGGTTAGTTCGAATTTCAAAGAAGATCTTATTGAACGGATCTTCTAGGCTTGGTAATAAAAAAACACATGTCATATATTTTGACAATACTATTAACTAAAAACTAAACTATTACTCAATGAACGATTTGAAAAAAGGGAGTACTTAATGAGATTGGAACCTCAAAATAAGTATGAAAATGTTGAAAAGTCTTCTTGTGATGATGATGAGTGGGTTGTGTTATGATCACACTAGCTTTCGGTTAGTTAAATGATTTAGGTAACTAAAAAACTCAAGTAACTTTTCCGAACGTGAAGTGTGGTAAATATATTTTGGATTGTTTTGAAAAAACTAAAAATCGACCTCAAATTCCTTTATCCACTGGGTTTTAAATTTCGCGCGGCTCTTCCTACGGCGCGGCGGCGGATTACATTTTGATGAAACTAGTGGAGAAATAAAAAAATATCAACATAAAAAATCGAGCTCTACCTCCTCCTTTTTCTAATCCGGTCAAAAATTTAACAGTAGTGTCGGGTACCTTATTACTTATTTTTACTTTACCTTATTACATAAGGTAATAAGGTAAGGTATTGAAAACAACGTATGTTGATCCAACCGGGGCCCAAAACCGCCACTTTTGGATCATTAAACATTTCATGTGGGGTCAACATTTCACCTTGTATACTTATTATTTATTTAAATTATCTTTTTTTTTCACATCCAAAATTTTTAATCACAAATGACATCCAAACCATTGCATTCGAAATACTTCCAATATGAATGGAAGAATGTTCATTAAAACTACTGAAAGAAATAGAATGTATAGGTAATAGAAAAGTCTGTAAATAACAACACAACTAATATATTATTGTGTAGGCTATTTTTATCCCAAAAATGAGTTCCTATTTGATACTAATATATTTAAATACCTACGTTTCCTTAGAAACAAGACGTGAGCTGCGACCGCAGGCATGTAAAAGTCATATAAATAAATTTATACGTCCTATACCTATATTTGATTTGTCTATCTATATTATTGTAAATATGAAATGGAAAGGCACCAACTTAGGAATGAAGAAATCTTGATATCTTCCTGAGTGTGTCGTACTTTGTTTAATACTTATTAGTAAATCTGTTAGCATAATGTTCTTCTGCAAAACATCAAATATTGTGTAACACGAAATTACGTTTTCACTTACTTGCCTATTTGTTGTCCATTTTGAAGACTCAGAAAAAATATTTTAACAAATAAAGATGATAAAACGTTTATTTAAAAATTTGTCAAATTATATGTCTCACTTTACGTTTACTTTTAATGTTTTGCATAAATATCTGACAATCGATTTGATTATTCAAATTAATATTTAGTAGGTACACGTGGAGATTTGTAGGCTTGTATTACATTTTTTGAATTTAAATTACTTGCATAATATATGAAAAATTATATGGTTCTCCAGAGTAAAGGATTAAAAACTAAGTGGAATCTTTTGAAACTAATTACCATGGTTATCATTAACATCAACTAAAACTATATACCTACCTAGATAGTTGCCAGCGAACCGTCAAACCCTGTTTTATCTTAGAATAATATCACCGTTGATTAATATGAAAAATATTATAATCATAGACTATTCTTTTGTTAGAAATGCCTCTGTTTCACAAATAAAACAACTACCTACATATTTACTATATTCACATTCATCAAACGCTGAAACTATGACACTCGCGAAGTTAGAATGGTCATTAAGTTTACTGAAAATATCCAATGTTAAAATGTTCATTAGTTAGAAAATATCCAATATTCTACACTATTTTAAAATTTGTCTGTTCCTATGAACCTTTAAAGAACAAAGAACAAGAAAACTAAAAAAGGTAAAGGAAATCGGTAAAGATAATGAAGATGTTCTGAAGTTAAGCCGTAGTCAGGGTTTTATTTTTAAATACATAATAGTTATATTGATTCAGTATTTAAAACGGATTATACATTATTCATTTTTTATTTATAATATAACTTAGAACTTACAATAAATCACACTATAAATGCTAAATTTTGGATAGGTAGGTATTTATTCAGATTTCAAAACTACTAATAACCGGTATTAAAATTATATCTCTTTGCTATAATTATCTGTTTGCTAAAATTATATCTCTTTACTTCTTTCTTTTTTTATATCTCTTTGTAGTTCAAATACTACTTTTATCTCAATAGATACGAGCAAAGCCATAGGCTCTGATGTATAGTCCCCCTTTATTTTTGTGAAACTCACCAATTTCACTCAACGTAACAGAGGTCTATTAGTAAAGAGACCTCAAATGCAACAAAAATCATAAACCAGCTTCAATCATACTTGCTTTTGTTGAAAATATGTAATCTATTTTCTAATAAGTTGGTACTAGGATAGCCAACTAATAACGATCAATTTACGCACGTGCTATAAAATCCACAGCAGGAGAAAACGTGTACATTAGTATCTTACAAACTGCCATACGTAATGTAGGCGAGGGTAGGGTGCAAATGACGTCACGCATTCTGACGTCAGAAGCACACCTACCCGCCTACGCCTCCCTGTCGACGCTACAGCTGATAAGACGAATTTTCTAACCACTTATCACGCTTACGTAGTAACCAAGGTTAAATAACATGAGACATGTGAAATTCTTAGCCTTTGTCATCTATTTTTAGGTATATTCTATTTAGGTTTAGGTAGACATCTAAACGCAACATTTGACCATAATCGCACCTAATGATTAGGCTTAGAAGACACTAATACTTATATATACCATGTCTACATTATTTTTATAATGTATTTTAGTCTTATTTATCATTTATCTCGCAGTAAACGTTAACATAGAGTCTCTACCTGGTAGAGCAGTTTTCAATGGACTGCAAAGGCATTAGGAGCGCCATCTAGTAGCTTACCTTCAAACAAGGAAAAGCGAAAGCTTGGAGCTGGGGGTGTTAAGGTAGCTTTGTTCGGCCTTTATTATCAAGAAGGCGACGACACCTACGGCTTGAGTTGTTGCTTATTTTGAAGAGAGATGGCGCTAGTAGGTACTTAATTATTCTATTGAGCAAATATGGCTATTACCTGTGCAAATAGGCTTCCTCTATTTTTCTCGGAATTTATAATGACGGTTTTTATCTACGTGACTTATGCTTTTAATTAAATAAGGCAAAGTGCAGCCGATACAGTTCGTATTTTAGTATCAATCCACTAGTGGAGACTTGTATAGTTTTAATACCGGAAACCAATTAATTTGACGCCATTGGAACTTGTTTGTACTATCTACAGAAAGGTACTTATTTGTTTAGCGTGGTATGGATATTTTCTACGTATAATAAAGAAAATATCGAATTATGTCATTTATATAGAATATCAGCCATAACAAGCTCTGACTAGCTCGGGGTTAGAAAATGATGTGTAGATTACATTACTTATTAATTAATTTATTAAATTAATAATCGACAACTGAATTTATAAGTTTTTATTTACGTAGATATGCATCACCTAAATAACTATTTAAAAACCAACATAATATGTATGTATTTCAAGCTAAATAGGTACCTACCAAGTCAGATTAGGTAAACTATAGATTTGCCTAACATTCCTATAGTTTAACACCTCGTCCGATAAAAGTCTATAGGTACCTAAATATTACCTATAGTGGTATCCGACTTGTCAATCGATTATAAACAACTAGCTGTTGCCCGCGACTTTGTCGGCGCAGGATTAGTATTTCAAGTAAACTCGCGGTTTCACTCGCGTAATAACCGTTCCCGTGGGAATTCCGGGAAAAATATAGACTATGTGTTATTCCAGACAATAACCTATCTCTGTGCCAAATTTCATCAAGATCCGTTTAGTACTTTTTGCATGAAATAGTAACAAACATCCATCCATCTATCCATCCATACTTACAAACTTTCGCGTTTATAATATTAGTAGGAAGGATTTAATTATACAATGGTGCATACACAATGTATCTTATGTCTGAGTTGAAGGGGTCGATTCTTACGCCGCGACCACCACGGCGCTACTTTGAATACCTTGAATCAAAATAATGTTTTAAATTAAATTCTGAAATAATGATCCTATTATTATAAAGCATTATTTTTCTTTGATTCTCCTTGAACTATAAACTACATCACACTAAAATTATAAATGCAAAAGTTGGGATGGATGTTCGTTAGTAAGTAGGTAGGTTTAATTAATCAATTCATACAATACTATAATATTTTATGCGTGAAAGTTTGGATGGATGGATGGATAGATGGATGATTGTTATTTACCTCTTCACGCCAAAATTACTGAACGGATCGGGCTGAAATTTTGAATAAACGTAGTTCTAAGCCTGCAACATAACATAGGTTAAATATATTTTCATTAATTTTTAAAATGGTAAAGCCACTATCTCTTATAAAAGGTAAAATTAAGTTTTGATACTCAAAACTTTCACCGTCCTCCAACAACGACGATTCTAGTATGACCGAGTAAAATATTTAGGCTGAATAAATGATTTCATAAAACATCTTCATTTCGTGATATAAATATTTTTATTAAAATCCTCATCCTAATATCTATACTCATATTGATCACGCCAAGTCGTTTGATTTCGCGATAAACTGGAGTAAGAAAAACAACTTATGAATCCGATAGATATGTTTTATAATACAACCAGCGACCCGCCCCGGCTCCACACGGTTTTATTATACGTATAAACCTTCCTCTTGAATAACTCTATCTATAAAAGAAATCGCATCAAAATCCGTTGCGTAGTTTTAAAGATTTAAGCATACAACGGGACATAGGGAAATAGGAACAGAGAAAGCGACTTTGTTTTATAAATTATTTATTAAAATTCCGAAAGTTTTACTTTTCATAAAATAACTAAGGAATATTAGCTGCTATTACATAATAATAACTAGTGTAATAACTACTATTATATACTGATGCTGATTTTAGATACTTATGTTTGGATATTTATATTGGACGATCGATATGGCGCGGCGGCGTGCGAATGTCCGCCAGTGACGCAGGAGGTTTGGGTTCGGTTCCCGCCTTGGTACAAATATTTTCCGTGGTTCTGGGTATTTTCTAAATATAATAAAACTATTTTCAATTGATTTCATTTAATACGTACTAATTGCGTCCCGCGGTTTCGCCCTCGTGAAAATTGATTTGTTTATATTTATGGCATATAAAATAGTCATGTTTTATTTCAGGCCCAAAACTACGTCTATACAAACTTCAGCCTGATCGATTCAGTAGTTTTTGCGTCTAAAATACATCCATCCATCATAACATACGCATTTACAATATTAATGTGTTGTGGACAAAAGATTGAAGCGAACTGAAATCCAATATCACTTTATTTCTTATATTATTTTGATGATTATGTACCTATAGTATTAAATTTGACTTGTCGAAGTGCTTATTTTGTAAGCCTAAAGAAATAAAGATATTGATTTACTGGGTAGTGTGATAATTAAGCTAAGTATAAGTACCTACCTACGATCTTCGTCTAAGAATATAGCCTTTACCATTGCAAAACAACAGAGTATTAGTCGTGCACCTACAGGCTTAGGTCCTAATATTAGTCTGGGTCAATAACTGGTAGGTGCCCTGAAGAGCACTCCAAGAGTTTATAAAATACTAGCGACCCGCCCCGGCTTCGCACGGTTTTATTATACGTATAAACCTTCCTCTGGAATCACTCTATCTATTAAAAAAACCGCATCAAAATCCTTTACGTAGTTTTAAAGATTAAAGCATTCAAAGGGATATAGGGACATAGGGACAGAGAAAGTGACTTT
This sequence comes from Eupithecia centaureata, assembly GCA_944547425.1. Lineage (NCBI taxonomy): Eukaryota > Metazoa > Arthropoda > Insecta > Lepidoptera > Geometridae > Eupithecia > Eupithecia centaureata. The sequence goes on from OX155694.1 coordinate 6,182,547, forward strand.
ATTTTATACTATGTAGTGATGTCAAGTATAAAAATTAAAGTACCTACCTATATCAATTCTAAATTTATAATTTTAGTGGTAATTAATATTAACACTTTTATAAAATTATTTCACCAGAAGGCAGAGTAGAGAATGCTGACGGCATGCTACGTTTAATTTATTTAACGTCGGGAAAAATAAGTACATAAATAAACGCGATAAATACCCGTACATAAATATATTTAATAATTGAATTTATTTGTTTATGTAATAAACACGGTTAATAACACAACACACCAAGTAAATTAGATTCAAGTGTAATGGCAATAGGTACTGTTCGTAATTGTTTACTGAAATCCAGCATTCCGATCATCTGTGGACTCTATGAGAAGTGTGCTAGTTGAGGGTAATTCATATTATACAAAACAAATAGAAATTGGGAAGAAATAATTTGAAATCAATTTCATTTAACGTTAAACATATTTACGAAGGTAATAATTAAAAGAATCTTTAAAAACAATTAGCCATCACCTTGATCTTTGAAAGCTTTTTTTTTCTTACAACCTACCTAATATATGAAATTAACTCGGTAGCTTTACCTCGGTATACCTGTGTATATTCATAATTTTTCAAACCATTACAAAAATATCAATATAAGTAACAAAAGCTTTGTTGTTTTGTTCATGCTTTAATAAGACTGGAATTAATGGTTCCTAACATAATAGAAACTGCAAATGCCACTGATTTCATAACCTCCCCTGAGAGCCATCGCCTTTTCGCCCTAAAAACTTGTAGCATATTTTAGTAAGGGAAAATAGCTCGAAATTACGCCAAGTAAGGGTGAAAATCTAATGAGTAGGGGTTTGTTTATAGCTTCGGTGTAATAGATTTAGGTGAGGTGTATACGTTGGATTCAATTTTCTGGGCGTGGCAAATCAAGCACCGTGACACAATGTATTCAAAACGGCAATATTTGGTTGGCAAAACTGCCGTATAAATGGGAGAGCTTTCTTTTTCGTCGCCATTTCATTCAAGTTAGGGAACCGACCAACACTAGGTTTTGCAACGGACATACTCATATCGATTAGGTTGTTTCGAGTACTAGAGAAGAAAGAATCAAAGTATGTTCGCCGAGGGTAAATATAAATAATGCATGCCTCGCATAGCGTGATAGTTCAAAGCAGTGTGCCGTCAATTCCACGTCCTCCATTCGGACCCCATTCCTAACTCACCTTTCCGTGAAATAAGCTGGACATTGAATTGTTCTGCTATTTGAAAATATTAATATTTACTAAATAATGTAAATATCTCTTTGTAACAAGAACAAAATGATTATGAACATTTTCACTAACAAAAATCTATTTTGTTACAGGGCCGAGCGCCACTGGTTCGCGCTCGCCAAGCGCCTTTTCAACAAACACTTCCAGCATGCTACTGCTGCAAACACAAGTAAGTTATCTATTTATTTTATTTAATAATACTAACACATGTTATCTTCAATTTCCATTAGAACACCTGCAAGCATCAATCTAGAGTTGACAGTCCACAAAATGCCCTTATTTTCGAAATGAGCTCACCATTGGTCCGTCATGTCCGCCCCACCGGCAACTGCCGCCTACCAAACAGTGACGCCTACTATATCGATTGTGTTTCTATTGCAGAGCAACTACGGTTCGTCCTTCAGTGATCTATTGTCGTCGCAGTACCAGGAAGACTCGTCAGAAATCCTAGAAGAAAATCTCGATCCTTTTCCGGACGTCGAGTTCCATGCTCCAGTGCCCTTCGAAGTAAAGTCCCAACGAACTACGCCGATAAGCGAGTCCTGTTCACCAACCCTTGGTCCAGCCCTGCCCAGTTTTGAGGAGACGTACTCAGTCCGCTACCCAAAGCAAGAAATGGCTGAGTTTGGAATTAAAATGGACGAAGAATGCTATAATGTAAGCGCGTACTCGCATCAGGGACATGCGTCAACGCAGCTACTTTACCAATATCATCAACCGTCTCTACCATATGTGCCGCCTTCTTATTACGCTCCTTCGCAACAATGCAGCCCGACTTTCGACACTGGCGGAGTTACACCAAACCAAGACTCTTATTCACTGCCTTCTTTCTCCAATTCTGTGGATTTACACATTACGACGGATCAGAGCTCGAGACAACGGCGGTCTTCTCTACCGGTACAGATGACGGAATCCAACAGCTCCAACGATAGTCCAAAAATACTCGGTGGAAGAATTCACTGCATGCAAGCATCGGCACCAAGCTCAGCGTCCAGCTCGCCTGGAGTGGCGATTCCATCCGAAGGCGCTACAGCGCGACCCGCCCCGGGCTCTCCCAGTCAGCTATGCGCTGTGTGCGGGGACACCGCCGCCTGCCAACATTACGGGGTAAGAACGTGCGAAGGATGTAAAGGATTTTTTAAAAGAACCGTCCAAAAAGGATCAAAATACGTCTGCTTAGCTGAAAAGTCCTGCCCTGTTGATAAAAGAAGACGAAACCGATGCCAATTCTGTCGATTCCAAAAATGTCTTGTTGTTGGAATGGTCAAAGAAGTAGTGCGGACAGATTCCCTGAAAGGTAGACGGGGTAGATTACCATCCAAGCCGAAATGTCCCCAAGAATCGCCACCGAGTCCGCCGATTTCACTGATCACAGCTCTAGTGAGGGCTCACGTGGATACGTCGCCCGATTTCACCAATCTTGATTATTCACAATATCGGGAGCCGAGTCCGTTAGAGCCACCCATGTCTGATTTAGAAGTGATTCAGCAGTTTTATTCGCTGCTGACAACGTCTATTGACATGATCAAAGTTTTCGCGGAGAAAGTTCCAGGTTACGGGGAACTGTGCATTGAGGATCGCGAGCAGTTGTTCGCGTCGGCTCGACTAGAACTTTTTGTGCTGCGACTTGCGTACCGCACTCGCCCGGAGGACATCAAGCTTACATTCTGCAATGGACTTGTACTGGACAAACGCCAGTGCCAACGCTCGTTCGGAGAATGGCTGCATGCAGTCCTTGACTTCAGCAACACATTGCACTCCATGGACATCGACATATCAACTTTCGCATGCCTCTGCGCTCTGACTCTAGTAACAGGTGTGTACACAAACCCAACAATATTCTCAAAGTAAATCTCCATAAAATTTTCCATAACCATGATATTCCCACTACCTACTTAAATTAAAACAATTAATGCCTCAGAAGTACCAACCAACCTTGTAGTACAGTCAATCATACCCATTTCCCACTCTCTCAAATATTATAGACAAGTAGAGTTTTAACTACAAGTAGACCTTTTAACTTAATAATAAACTTTTTCCTTTGTTCTCAGATCGTCACGGTTTGAAAGAGCCTCATCGCGTGGAGCAGCTTCAGATGAAGATAATCGGATGCCTGCGGGCGCACATGCCCGGCGGTGGCGGCGGCGTCAGCGGAGCGCCGCACTTCAGCCGCGTGCTCGGCGCTTTGCCGGAGCTGCGGTCGCTGTCCGTCCAAGGCATGCAACGTATCTTTTACCTGAAGGTAGAAGACCTGGTCCCGGCTCCGCCTCTCATAGAGAACATGTTTCGCGCGAGCCTGCCCTTTTAAAGCCCCCGAGCCCCATACCCGAGGACCACTCCCGCCTTCGATCACTCATCATGATCCTTAGAGCCGAATCCGTTATTTTTATAAGTGTTTAGATAATAGACAAATATTTTTCTAGACTAGATGGATTGTTGGACACGATCTCCCGCGGAATCGGTTCGTGCTAATCTAGACGTAATGTTACTTATTATAACTACAATTTTTATGTTATTTGTTAAGTTAATAGTTAGGTACGATAAGTTTAATTTATTCTGTAATTTAAGTCTTAGGTGTAGTGTTTGGGTGTGATTTTGTTTATCTCATTTATGTCGTGTAGGTACTTTATTTAGTCTGCATTTGAGTTACCGCTCGTGATCAATGGCATCTTGTCGTACAAATATTCCTATGTTAACTACGTATTATTTAAGTAAGGAAAATCTAGTCACAAGACTTAGAAACGTATATAATAAATAAGGCTCGTTTTTATTGGGCTTTTATAAATTTAAAAGAGATTGATAGGCATTTAATGTCCTTTTGTACGAATGTGAGAGAGTAGTAGCGGCTGGACGATTGCGCAAGAGCCACCCATTTTATAAATGGCATTTTAAAGCCATTTTAATGGCTTTTACGCGTAGTTTATCGTCGTAGTTTATTGCAATTGTTATATGTGACGACATATAACAATTGCAATAAACTACGAAGGCCATAAAATGGCTTTTAAATTTGATTATGGTATAAAGTATGGGTAGATTTTGCGTAATCGCACAGCCTGGGCTGTTGTAGCCAAGGCGTAGTTAACGTGCGTGCACTGACGAATGTTGGAAGTTACCTTTTATTTTAATTTTATTAATATTAGACGCTAGGATGTAAAACATAATTTGTTATTGCGATGTATACAAACATGTTGCCAGAGTAAAAGTTCAGCATTGATTTTGATAAATACTTATTAATCTACTTTTATGATACCTAGCTAGCACAGGTAGATAAAAGAAAAAAACAACATAGACCACTTAGTGTATTTTGAAAACTACTTGTACCTTTTACTGAACCTTTTAGGTAGCCTACCTAGTTAGCTTTTTACCCCTAGAGAGAATGTCATTTGTTATGGTATAGTATTTTTTACTTAGCTACATATAGTGTTTTAAATGTGTGTATATATTAGGTACAAACGCAAATAAATTTAATAAACACATTATAACATATCACTTCATACGTTTTTGACTGCATTTTTTGCCTACTCTTATCAAAATTGCTATGATTAATAGGTGCTTTTGCAAAATTATAAAAACTTGAATTTTTTATAACGTTTTTATACTTAGGTACATTTTTAAAGACGGTAGAATTTTTTACCGTAGGTACTTCGTGATGTTCATCGACTTTATATCTTGAAACATTAGTAAGTACCTAGGTATGTAGGGTTTACACTTAACATAAGTAGGTAGGGCTTACATAAATAATCAAAAAGCCTCTTAAAGAATACACCGCTAACGCAGTCATTTGAATTAATTCTGCCGCATGGAGTAGCTAACCTATGTTTAAATAAATAAATAGAACAACCAACATAAGGCAAGATAATAAATATGTTACTTATATGGTTTTCAAATCTGTCTCTACCATCATGATGGAACAGAATGCCACGTGTACTATATACCCATACAAAAAATCAATTTCAATAAATACGATATTTTATTAGTAACAAAGTAGCTTCGAAATTAAAAGTACTAAAAATAAAGAAATATTCAAAAAAATGTCTACAGTAAAAGCTATTTTGTTAGGTACCAAACAAATTCATTCATATCCATACAACCGTTAGAGCGTGAAGGAGTAACAAACATAGGTACTAGGAACATATAAACATAACTTCAAACAAACTTTCCAACATGCCCGGGAAAAAAAAAGGTTCTGGTTATAGATTCAAATAAATCTATCGTACCTACCTAATCTAAATTTCATACTATATACCTACACATGGAAGAAGTCCATAAGAAGTAGTCCATGGATAATCGTTACGCGCTTTTACTATTGTTGATGATAGTGATTAAAGGGAGTGTTAGGCTTTTTTCAGTTAAAAACGACAACACAAATAACTAGGGAATTAGAATTTTTATGCATTGCAATGCTTTTAAATTATGAATAGGTCGTAAGGGTGTATGCTGAACTTTTAGCTCTTGGATAAAACAATTAATTTAGATTAAGTAATTTAATTTCTTGTGACAGTTCCCTTCATTTTATATTTATTAGCCTGGTTGCGCTTGAAATAGGCAAAACTCAATGTACCTAATAGAAGATTGCTATTATTGGTTGATAAACTTTTTATTAGTACCTACTTCAACACTAATTATCTGTCCGAAGACATTCCGTTCCGTGTAGAACTTACCATTAAAATTATTTCCTAAGAATAAATATTTCCTTGTCGTGTCGTATTGCAGAATCTTATTTTTTGACATGTTAAGTAATTACCTAAACAGTTTTTTTTTATTTTATTACCGACCCATTTTTACATAGACCTAGGTACTTGTGTTATGTTATTCTTAAATCAGATAACTACTTCATATCCTTGAACAATAAACTACCTAGGTATTAAAATTGCATTTTTGTCACTTATGTACTTTTAGATTAGGTACTTACAAACTTAGTTGTGCTTTTTTAAGTAATGTTAACTATTTACTTTGTAAATATTTCGTCAGAATAATATCAACGCAGAAGCGTTAATTATTACAAAGTTTTTTACTTATCCCTTCTTTCCTTATACATAACTAGTACCTATATGCCTGCGGCTTTGCACGCGTTTTTTACATGGAATCAAGGCTATTTCTATGCCATGGGAACTGATATGTGTGATGAAAACCGTAGTACAGTATGTGCTAAGTACCCTATTCGATATTCCAGGCCTAGTACTACGTCTATGACAAATTTCAGTCCGATTTGTTCAGTATTTTTGCCTGAAAGAGGAACAAACATCCATCCATACAAACTTTCGCGCTCCGTAATGCTAGGGACTTCTGAAGATAATACAAACAATGACATTAAGTAGGTAGGTAGACCGTAGGGAAACCTAAATAAATAGGTACCTACTTTGAGGCTACAGGAATCCTATTCTGCTAATCTACCGCTTCACTATGGCAATGGTATCGTCGTAGAATCGCCAACATCGCCTTTTAGTATTCTGCGAACAGTCTCCAAGTCTACAAGTTGGCCAGCATGTGTACCATTAGAAAAGTTTCTTCAATGGTTGCTGCCGGATCTTGCATTTCATCGCCGACACGTAAATCATTGGTTAACGTAAATAAGGGGGGGAGGGCTTCAAGCTGACACAATATCTAGAATTTCCAATACTATGTGGTGATTCGGCGACGACGATACCATTTGTCATAGTGAAGCGATAGGTTAGCAGAATTGGACCCCAGGTTGCTAGTTTATGTACCTACACCTCTAAGCTACAAAATAGGTTTAGGTACTAAAATGCAAAAGTGCGGAAAATATACATAGTGATAATATAATAAAAGGTATAGCGCTTGGTAAGGTAGGTGCTTAGAAACAGTGGCTGCCAAAAACGATTGAACAGGTTTAGATTGAAGACAACAACATCTTGAGTAGGTGTGTACAAAGCAACGGAACCCGCCAAACTTCAACTTCAACTTCAACTTCTTGATTATGGCTCTGCGTCTGGTTTGTCGCAATTTTGCCAATGACCGTTTTGAAAACATCGCAAGCTTTTATTTTAGTAATAAATAATGAGAAATTTAAGAATATTTAATGACCTCTCCTCGTGAAACCCACAATGGATCTCAACGACCAAAATAAACATGGCAGTTGTGTCCCAGAACGGTCCCAGACTTTTTGACTGAGGTAAATAAAAAAAACAGGATATTTATTTCAAAATACCCGGGCGTTTGAAGTCGTCTAGGCCAATTTCTGAACGAAAGCACTTTGAACATTTCTCGGCATGCTGTCAATGAATTTGACAAATGACAGATTGGTAAATTCATGACGAACAGAATGAATGAAATGAATTAATTTCTAAACAAACAAACAAAAATATTTAAAATAAAAAAGTCATAATGAAAATTGAGCGCCCAGAAGGGAAAATAGTGTGAATAATTTATTTTCTTTTACGAAATAATACGTCTAAAACTACGACCTTAAATTATATTGACTTGACTACATCATCAACCATGTCTGACCCGACAGACCCTACAGAAGATCTTGACAAAAATCTAGAAGATTTTGAAATTCAGGAAGTACTCCGGAATGGAACTGATCTCAGAGAATATGCTTTGCAAATCGATAAAAATATAAAGGAAGCTGAAAAGAGTTCTGTCGCAGATTATTTGAAAGAAAGTGAGAATATTAGTTCACTCCATAATCAAATTGAAGAGTGTGATGGTATTCTTGAGAAAATGGAAAGTATGCTATTGGTCTTTCAGGTAATTATTTTCTATGAGATACCTCTTACATCAGAAGTTACATTGTTGATAATCTACCTAAATATGCACTTCTACATTGCTTACTTGTTATCCAACCTTTTCAGAATGATTTAGGCAGCATTAGCAATGAGATTATAAGTTTACAGAAGCGCTCAGTTAGTATGTCTGTACAGCTATCCAACAGACAGGTCCTCAAAGGACCATTGTCGTCTTTTATTGAAGATATGGCTGTGTCAGAGACCTTGATATTGTGAGTACCTAAACCTGTTAAAATAGTACCAAATTTTTTTGAGACAAATAGTAGGTACCTTAATTATCTTGTTTTTTTAGTGGCATTAATAATGTTCCTGTGACAGATAAAGAATTCATGATTCAACTGGCCATACTGAACCAAAAGCTTAATTTTGTAAAGGAACAAGATTTCAAGGAAACTAAAGCGTGTCATGATGTGAAAGATGTACTCGAGAAATTGAAAATAAAGGCAGTGGCAAAAATAAGGTCCTACATCTTAGAACAGATTTACAAATTCCGCAAACCAATGGCAAATTATCAAATTCCTCAGAATGCAATGCTCAAATACAAGTTTTTCTTTGAATTTATTTTAACAAACGAGAGAAATGTTGCACAAGAAATTTGTAATGAGTACATAGACACATTGAGCAAGGTTTATTATTCTTATTTCAAATCATATGCTTCAAGACTTGATAAACTGAAATATGAAGAAGCTCCTACCAAAGACGATCTTATGGGCATAGAAGATGGATCTAAAGGAGGATTCTTTCAGAAATCCAACTTGAAAAATAAGAGTACTATATTTACTATTGGCAATAGGGGAGATGTCCTGGCCCAGCAACTTGAAGCACCTATCATAGTGCCCCATGTACAACAAAAAACCAAGGTAAGATTTTCCATGTTTAATGTTAATTCTGCTATGCTGCATCTAGCCGTAATGGAATCCATAGATTATGCTTTATTCAGTTAAAAACAAAATTAATTATGAGTATACACCATAATGATCACACTCACACATATACATTGCAGATGTTGAAACACTTCATTATTGTTTTCTAATTTACTATTATGTACTTAATTTCAAGATGTTGTTGAATTGCCTAATAAAGTCCTGACAAATTGCTTAATGGACAAATTGCGTCTTGGTCTAACTCTTACAAATCCTTAAGATATTATACAAATAATATGTAATATAATCTTATAATGTTAGTCATTTTAATTTCTACTGTTTCAGTATTCTTATGAAGCATTATTCAGAAGTCTCCAGTATGCATTGGTGGACAATGGTTGCAGAGAGTATTTATTTATCTCAGAATTCTTCCATGTCAAGGGAAGCCACGCTCAGGAGTTATTTGACAGAATCCTTGGCAAAACCTTATCTCTGTTGGTTGTAAGTTCTATGTCTAACTATACCCCTTGCTTAGCATGCAATTTTCCTCAAAAACAGGCTATATCTATACATATATCAGGGATAATATGATTTATCTCCTTTCTAATTTTCATCAAGACCTGTTTAGCTCTGTAAAGGTAACAGAAAAGGTACTTCTTAGCATCTGTATTATAAATTAATACCTAGTCCTCATTTTAATTTTTGTTACATTTTAAATGGGTAGAGTTTATAAAATGTTTTTTTATTCCAATAAATTTAAAATGTAAACATTTTTAATGTGTAGCATTTTTAATGGCTCAGCGCATCAGCATTGCCATACAGCGTGGTAATGCAGCCAGTGTCTTAGGGACGCTTCCGACTGGTATTGACATGGATCAATTGAGCTACCTTTAGACTGTTTGCAACCGTCTGCATTTAGCTCAATGGTTTCAATTGTAAATACTAGTTGTAATTTTTCTATTCCTTGCTTGTAATTTTCGTTGTTAATAAAGATGTGTAGCATAACACAATAAAATAAAGTAGCAATTAATTTGCCTATTGTATATTTTTCAGAAAAATGTAGAGAACTATGTCTTAGAATGCTATGACTGTTTGGCATTATTCCTCTGCATCCAACTAATCAATCGGTACCGGTGGATGTGTCATAAGAGAGCTGTAGCGGCTCTGGACAGGTAATAGATGCTGCCTGTTTGTAGAACATAAACTTCATGGCTTTATTATTCCTATGGCGCAGTGGGTGAAGGTCCTTTTGAGACTCGGAAGATCGCGGCTTCGATTCCCGTTTCTAGACTAATGATTGTGCGATCTGGGTCTGGGACAAGTCTGGGTGTTTTCTTTCAGTATTGTAAATGGATTGATGTTTGTTACTCTTCAGTTTTTTTCAGAGCTGAGGCTTCGAATGCAATGTTTCTATGGAAATGTTTCAAGGTTATTTCTATTTAAAGATGAAGTAGCCTATGATTTATTCCAGGGCTAGAACTACGTCTGAACTTCGTCTGTAAAACCAGACATACTTTTTGTTGAAAAAATGAAAAACATTATACAAACTTTCGCATTTATGATATTAGTAAGGAAGTTTATGACACTAACAATAAGAATTTGAAGTTGAGGTATTGTAAGAAAAATATACCTAAAACCACATTTCATTTTGTTTCAGCTATTGGGATTCGCTGACAAGTACTTTGTGGCCAAGATTAGAATATGTTCTGAAACTAAATATCCAGAGTGTCAGAGAATGTGACCCGGCTAAACTATCCAACAAGGAACTCGGCCCCCACTATGTAAGTATTTATCTATTGCTTTATTTTATGATCACCTACAGTGCTGGGACGTTGACACTCACGGTAAACCTGACCAAAGCCGCTAAGTTCAAAGCCGCTCAGCAAGCCATGGAAAGAGCTCGGAGTTTCTCTAAAGGATGTGATACGTAACGAATACATCCGACAGCTAATCTAAGTTATCGACATAGCTCAAAGAATTAACAAGCAGAAGTGGCAGTAACCGTCCATATCGAACGAGAAACCGACATCAGCTGGGGTAAAAGTGTTATTGAGTGGAGACCGCGACTCGGAAAACGTAGTATAGACCGCCTTCAGGCGAGGTGAGATGATGATCTGCAAGACTGCCGATAGTAGCTGGATGCTAGCTGAGCCCTAAACATGGCGCTATGGTACGCATTATGGGAGGCCTATGTCCTATGGTATGGACTATTAATTCTTAACTCTTAAACTGGCGCGAGCCCGCCGGCGGGCCTATAGATGTAAGGCCGGTTTAAAACCAATTAAACCAATCCGTTTAAAACGAAAAAAACCGTTTTAAACCATATTAAACCATTTTTTTTGGTTTTAAACTCATGGTGTTGATGACTATGTTTTTCTTAATTTTAACTATTTTCTTGATTTTACCGATGTAGAACATAAAAACTTATAAAAATTTGCTAATGCGGCATATAATAAAATTGATAACCTTATTTAAATAAGCAATTTGATTCGATTTTATATGGTTTAAAACCAAACTCGCACACTTACACTCTCGTGGCGGTCTCTCTATGTTAGGTACTATCGAGTGGAAGTGTGTGAGTTTGATTTTTAAAGAATGTCGGTACTATAGATGTAAACACACCGATTTAAGACGTTTTAAACAATTTTTTGCAGTTTTAAACCTCAAACAGACCGTTTTCAACGATTGAAAACTCGCCTTCGTAATTTTAGGAAATGTGTTTTAAACTTGACTATGGGCAATTTTTGGTCACCTGATGTAGGTACCTACCTACCTAGTCATGTTTCGTTTTACTCAGTTTTACAAAATCAACAGAAAGGTTACCTTTCTGACTGACCCTGCAATAACACAAAGTCTACTTTTCATCCCATAAATCAGTTTAGGTACGTAACCTACATGGGATAGAAATAGCCTTGAAAGGTTTTCATAGAAATAGCTAATAAATAACGCGCGCGAAGCTGCGGTCATATACTTAGGTACTAGATATTTATAACATTTATTAGAGCAAGAGCCCACGACGGCTAGCCTTTCGTTATTTTATAAAAGCTGAAAGTTTCTCTGTGGCTGTCTCCAACACAGGTAAGAAAGAACTAACCGCGGCTATATAGTTTCGATTCTGGATACTTTGGCAGGTAACAAGTAGTAAAGGTGTATAAAATAGTACCTTAAATTCGTTAAAGTATAAAGTCCAATTTTTGTATATTTTCTTGCTACCCAGACACCCATAAACTAGGGTTGCCAACCGTACTCTAAAATAGAGTATTGTACTCTATATGATGAAGGCGAACTCTATAATCTATAACACTAATAGAGTACGCCAAAATACTCTTTTTGATTCAATGTTAACTATGTTAATGCCAGTCATGATTAAATGTTGCACACCCGTTATCGTAACCAAAAAAGTCGACCTCTTCTACTGCTAATACGCAGGTATGAATGGATGAGTGTTAGAATGTTTAGATTAACTTGTACAATTCTTTTGAAAATTAATAAAAATATTTTTTTTACAACGAATATTACAGTCAAGTTCAAGGAATAGAAAAAAAAAACTACTGTACAATTGAAACCATTGAGCTAACTGCAGACAGTTGCAAACAGTCTAAAGGTAGCAATTGATTTAATCAATTGATCCATGTCAATACCAGTCTGAAGCGTCCGCAAGACACTGGCTGCATTACCTACCATGCTGTATGGCAATGCTGATGCGCTGAGCCAGATACTCACCAGCTCTTGGGTCACACGTCGCATCGACCAGACGCTTAGATATTTTTTTAAAAACCGGAGAGCCTCGGTACCCCACCGACCTAGGGTCTCGACTCCAAGGGGAGCAAATTTGTAGGTTCTCTCGAGACCTGCATATTTTTGCCTATTGATTGAGTATATGAGTATATAATAATGATACTCTATTTTATAAGGGCGTACTCCTTTTTACCTCCTTTGAAGTCAAAACTACTCTATTTCTTCAAATAAAAGTTGGCAACCCTACCATAAACCGTAATAAATTTCAATTGTACTTTCGTTAGGTACCTATAGTATAAAGGCTGAATTTTATATATGTTACTTGGGACCCATAAAATATCTTCCGTAGTCTTAGCCCAAAAGCGAGGTAGTATAAATGATTTTTACATCTTGCCAGACACATTGAAGAACCGCGGTAGGTGAGCGCGAGGTACCAACAAGGTGTTCAAGCGGGTGCGAGTGAGATAGGGCGCTTTGTCTATTGCGATCTTTTAAGATATAATATAAAAATGTCTTTACTAAAATAATAATAATACAATAAAAATAATTTTATTACTTTCATAAGTTACTTATACAAATGATTTTTCTTTAATATTATAGAGTACAAAAAATAATGTATTTTTATTTTATAAAATAACGAAGGGCTGACCATCGTGGGCTCTTAGGCTATATAACAATGGCGTAGTCGTCCGTTTTACTTGCGCGTGAAAGAGACAACGTTATATATTCAAAGACATCGCGCAACGGTGCCGCCGCCGCCGCCCGTGGGTACATACACACACATACGTCTTGCGCTAGAGATTGCAAATGTTTGTATGAAAATTAAATATAACATTTCATACTATAGTTAATAAAGCGTTATAGGTTATAGCGTTTTTGTCGGATATTTCTCCTAAGTACCTACTTAAAACTTCAACTAAGTTAACAAAAAGTAAGTAAGGAAGTTTAGGCGCTTTAGTATTATTTTCGGTATTTTCGGGTATTTTATCACTACTTAACCTATGTGTCCAGGGCTAGAAGTAATTTAATTTTCAGCCCGATCCATTCAATACTTTTTGATGATTTTGATGACGTGACAGAGTAACAAAACATTTAACATTTATCCATAGAAACTTTCGCGTTTATAACTTTAGTAAGAATTTATATCATTGCAGATAACTCGAAGATACGCCGAGTTCTCAGCTGCTATGTTGAGTTTAAGCGAGCAATTCCCATCCGAAGAACTCAGCAATATTCTACTTGTCCTTCAAGATGAAGTTCACTGTTTCCTTTTGAAAATGGCGGCGGAATTCCCACAGAGAGTTCAGCAACTCATATTTCTGATCAATAACTATGACATGGTTTTGAGTATACTAATGGAAAGAACCAGAGACAATACAAAAGAGGCAGAAAGTTTCCGGGAGCAATTGCAAGCACGCAGCTCGGAATATGTCGAGGAAATACTTAGCCCGCATTTTGGAGGGCTCATTCAGTTTGTCAAAGAAGGTGATCAAATACTGGAATCCAATAAGAGCAATGATCAAGAACGAGCTTTAGAAAGAAAATCGCTATCTCTAGTGGCATCTTTCAGTGCAGGCTGGAAACAAAGCCTAGAAGAAATTCATCGAGAAGTCTTAGTATCGTTTCCAAATTTAGTAACTGGTTCAGGACTCTTGCAACTTGCATTGACGAACTTCGTTCAGTATTATCATAAGTTCGTGAAACTGCTTACTCCAAATGCTCGGACGCAATTAGTAAACATTCATGTTATTATGGTGGAAATAAAAAAATATAAAACTAATTATTAATAAGTAGTCCATGTAAGACGCAGGAGTAAGATAAAGCAGACACACCATGGAATTTAATGGTTTCAACTAGGTAGGTATGCCAATTAACTGCGCAATAAATAATACCTCCAGTGCCCGAAGCATAGAAATAATGCTCCATACTTTAGAAGATGTATTATTTATAAGGCACTGTGAAATGAAAATTTCACGGTGCCTTATATTGCCACCGCCAAGCCGGCATCCTCGCTGATTCCGACGAAATCGTGGCGAGGTATGAACCATGAATTATACCAATTATGTACCTATCTGTAAAAAATAGGAAATATAACGAGAGCTGCAATTTGTTAGTTTTATGCCGTCGTCGTCGATATTTTTAGAATTCGTCAAGTTAGCAGGCATTCCATTCGTAATCTAAACACTTCTGCACTCATGTGTAGGTACTCTCAAATGTATGTACTTCGTGTTTCGAGCCAAATACCTATCTCATTAACCACAATATGTCTGATTTTACAGCTTCATTAGATAGCTACAGCAAGTCAGAAAATAACATAATAAGCATATTGTGTTCATAGATCATATCTAGTTACGGTCTCGTTGTAATCATCGGGACTGCCAGCTTGACGTCAATATTTTATCAGAATATGATTATCTGATAAATAAAATTAAAATAAAGAAATACATACATAACTCCCTAAAGTGCTGGAGCTCTATTTACATACATGCTTCAGGGCACCAGATGTACTTTTTATGGCAGTTATGTATTTGGCACAAAGGCCTTGTAAATTGTATCATCTTTGTTAAATTTTTACTTTAGGCTTTTCCGTCGAAAAAGGTTCCCAACCTCTGGCTGGTGAAAACACGAAATTCCATGGAGGGACTGCTCACTTGACCGACACATTTTTGTTTGGATTCATTATTGTGAGCTGAGCCTAAGTGGTAGCTACTCGTATAGTACCTACCTAATAATCACTACATAGTATAAAACAAAGTCGCTTTCTCTGTCCCTATGTTCCTATGTATGCTTACATCTTTAAAACTTCGCAACGAATTTTGATGCGGTTTTTTTAATAGAAAGAGTGAATCAAGAGGATGGTTTATACGTATAATAAAACCGTGCGAAGCCGGGGCGGGTCGCCAGTATATTATAATATTAGGTAGGTATTATAGTACCTACCACTTGTTCTCCCATGTGTTTATAACTGGATCAGACTGGACTAGCATGACACCTCAATATTGTTAGGGCTAACTACCAGTTTATCGTGTTGTTAATATTTCACGATCTGCAGAGATATTAATATAAAATGTAATATAATTTTTATGTTATTAAATAAAACTCTAGACTAAAATGTTTGAATTTTATTTCTAAACATAAAATTAAAATCACAGTTTCAAACGAGGTGCCAACCGAGCCGAACTCGCGATAATTATTAACAATGAGTTTGATAAAAACATAATCAAACCTTTTGATTTGGCGTCGTCGGGTATTATAATACAAAACAGTGCTGCTGACACTGTTGTAGCCTTTATTTTCCGGATTCCATCCAGACGCAGCAGAATAATTTATAATTCTAGGCCTTTCTAGAAAATTCCATCTTTTGTATTTAGATGGATATAAAATAACTTATTGCACACTAAATATAGGAATAATTTGCAAACAAAATAAACAATTACAAAATATGTGGCATTTGGAGCTCTCTACCAGACAACCGTAGATGGATAGTATTGTTGGTTGTGCATTTGTTTGGGATCTGTGTGCATTATATGTCGCTTATACAAGATTCAAATGAGTTATAAATACCTACATAAACATTTGGATACATACATGCCTAGCTTCTTAAACACACCAATATTTAAATACATACATAATCTACTTTTTTATGACTTTAAGCGGGTTAACAACGAATCTGGTTTGTCCCTCGTAAGGGATGAAACGCTTGTATTATTAACAACACCTAGGTTCATAGTTAACTCACTTATTATTAACAACACCTAGGTTCATAGTTAACTCACTTACAGTCAAAATGAATTCAACACTAATAAAATAACACAATAATCAAACACTTAAAAATTTTACAAGCATGCATAGTATTTTACTAGCTTCCGGCCGCGGGTCGCTCGCTTTCCAAGAGAATAAGTACATAGCTAGTTTAAGATATTTATATAGTATTCCGAAAAATAATATTCAGATGGATTCTAACCGATTTCATAAAGATTCCACAGATACAATTACTTTTGACTTTATTTAGTTCGGATACAATAACGCACTCTATGGCGCGGCGGACGAAGGTCCGTCTTCGACGCAGAATGTCGCGGGTTCGATTCCTGCCTCGGATTTAATGTTTATACGAACTGCAGATATTTTTCCGGGTGTATATTATATTATTAGATTTCTTTATTAAAAAAGAAATCTATCTATTGTATTAAGCATCAGTTATCTCCAGGTCACACCATAACACATGCTTTGCTTATCTTTAGGGCTAGACTATGAGTGAATAATCCAGCACATTATTTATTATTTACACTTATAACTTTGTGGCTACGCTCACGTCATGCCATTATTAATTTCATTTTCTAAAATTGGGCCTGTAGATCATATTTACAAGTTATACTAGTCTAGTACACACAATGTACTTATATTGTTAAGTATATACACACATACAGGTTGCTTGATAAATGGACCGTCAGGAAAAAGTTTAAGTGCATTTTAAAGTCCATCTCTGTCCATATACCAGCCCTGTTTAAAAATCATATTTACACAATTATAATTATGCTACATACATATTTACAACTTTTGCTATTATTGTCAGTCCATGTACTAAACACCCTGTATACAAAACGAATGTACACAAATTTAAATTACCCTACATACCTTTTTACATTTTCTTGCTATTATTACCGAAGTTGAGGTAATTTGTTTTAAAATTAAAAATAAACAACCGACTGATACAATACTTATGATAAGCTCAAGGTTAAAAGTTTTGTAATACGGGTCATGAATATCCTTTAGTGCTTATCTGACGGTTCTGATTTTCTACATGGTCTTTGACTTGGTCGGTGACGCTCTTCCAATATTTCAAAGGTTTACTTTGAATGTACTCTTTGAATGCCTCTTCTAATCGTCGTGATATACTTGGCGGATTCCAACTTGCCAAAAACGTTTGAATGCTGCAAACACCTTTAATATTTATGACCAGCAGACCGTAAACTATGTCTTCTATCATCTCCGGAGGATCTGGAATTTATAAAACAAGAGCATAATTCGTAATGAGTTAAGGTTTTTTGCTATTTTTCATTAGCGTATGTTATGCCCATGTCCCACGACTGGGCAAGGATATTCTTTTCCCTTTAGTCAAGGTTAAAGTAAAGTGATAAGTGGAAATGTAGCGTGGCGGCTTGTGTTACTAAAGCCTGCTAGATTCTGTCGAGACCGGCGGTCTCGTGGCGAAATTCAGCTAGTAGATTAACCCTGAAAAGCCACCAAGATTTTTTGATGTTCCGGAATTCGAACTATTTAGTGCTTATATATTTTGTATAGTTGGTATAAGTAGGTACAATGAGAATTTTTCTTTTTATTTACATTTTGACAAATTAACTCGTGGTATGTTCTCATATCAATATATTCATTATCAGTACATAGTATAAAACAAAGTAGCTTTCTCTGTCCATATATCCCCATATCCCTATGTATGCTTAAAACTACTTAAATATTGATTTAGCTTCTTATTCATAGTTCGAGTAGATCATATTAAATGAAGCATCTGTAGGCACACTTCACATGAAATAAAGCAGTTAAACTTTAAATTAAAAATGTGTTTTTGATCTTCCAATTCACTGAAAACATCTTCAATTCATGTCCAGTACCACATCGTGTCACATTTTGGACAGGACATGCTATAAAGTATGTTACAAAATAAGGTCTTATTTAAAAACTAGTAAACCGCCGCAGCTTCGCATGGGTGTGTTATACATATAAAACATCCTCTTGAATCACTATCTATCATCTATTAAAAAAACGTGTTCATAATCCGTTGCATACATTCATAGTTTCAAAGATCTAAGCATATAAAGGGCGGCAGACAGCGAGAAGCGACTTTGTTTTAAACCATGTAGTGATGTGCACGGTTTTGAGGGTTAAAAGTTTTCAAGCTTGCATTTCTTTCCACATTGTTGAATTATACTTTTCTACTTTAGGACACCGACATTTGATATTCAGACAGACATACATTTTGAGATATACTTACGGGGTTGTTTAATTACACTCATCAGCAAATTCACAACTTCTAGGATGTGAATAGTCATCTCGTTGTTGTAAGGTTTAATAAGTTTTGTAATTATTGATATGGAAAATCTGAATGCCGCCATGCTAACGTTGATTTCACCTCTGATGATAGGTATTAGTATTTTCTGGACTAAATTTTTGTGGCACCACTTTGTTCCTTTTCGTTTCGCCAGTATTAAGAAAGCCAAGTCTAACATATCTTTATCCAAATAGTAATCTGAAACAGAAATGTATGAATTCAGAAGTCAGGTAGAGAAAGAGTTTTTACTCATTTCTAATAATCTTTTAGAAACTTGAGTTAAATCTTACCGTTTATGTTGATGACATATTGTTTCAACTTAAACAATATAGTAGTATCATTTTCTTGAGTTGAGTCATAGCCATATCTTATTTTTAGTGAGTACCGAAAGTTTTGTACTTTATTGTCAAAATCATCACAGGTGTAGAAGTGTAGTAAGAACATAAACGTTTGTAATAAAGGCGACAGACCTGAAAAACGAGAAGGTACATAATAAATTGTGAAAAGTTACAGTACTTAGGCGATGTGTGGCGATGTGGTTTCAGCAAATCACCGAACTTTGTCAAAAACTCAGAATTATTAACTTTGCGATTCTGTAGCATGAGCTAAGGGGCCAGCGAGGGGACAGTAGAGGTAAGAGGGCGCGGGTGGCTTTGAGCGAGCCGCCTCGCTAACAGCCAGCAGAGCGTTAGGAATATTATTTCTACCTGCATAAGGCTCAAACTTGATTGGTGAAATCGAGTAAGTTACTAAGTAACATTTCGAAGCTGTGGCTTCAAATAATAAAACTTACCGTCAAGTGGTGTGTAATTTGCATGAGGCAGTATTTCCGGTACTAGATCCAGACAATTCTTGATAATCATTATTGCCCTATAGTTAGAGCAATACAAAGCAGATAACATAAAAAGGATGATAGAATTCGGTTGACTATGATATATGCACATGTACACATAGAGATGAGTCACACTTTCAACTACATCCATACTTGGCATTGCCTCTTTATCTAAAGTGAATAACACGTATCTACATGCGTCCAGCAAAGATTCCCAAAGTTTCAGTCCTCTTTTGTCTACGCTGTCTATAATCTGCATAAGCACCATGATATATTTTGTTGGAGTTGGTTTTAAACTATAATTTCTGTTCTTATTCGCAGGTAAAAATTCTGCCTTGCGATCATTGTTTCTTAAATATTTTATTAATCCACCAGTAATGTTATAAATATCAGAATGATTTTCTAACTCAGAAACAGCTTCCTCTAAAGATTTGTTGTATTTGCCTGGATTTGTACTAACATTAACACATTTTGCTACAGCTTTTTCAATTTGCTTAGCTATTTGTTCCTCACCTGAAAGAAGAAAAGATGATCAGGTCAGTTTTGAAAAACCAATATAAAACTAAATAACACCACATAAAAGCGTAGGTACACTATGTAAACACTTACATTTTTCCTTCTTGATTTTACTTGTTTTATTCACATATTTACGTTGTGAACCATATTTATGTATCATTCTATGTAATAGATTTTGTGTCCATTCAGATGTTTCGTTTTTATTCATTTTATTTATATGCGTTTTTACATTATTATTGTGAGTATCGAATATGTTGATATCGGTATAATCTTGGCAATATCTTCTCTGTTCATTTTCAGAGTGTTCTCTTGCTGATACTGCCATAAGACGATTATTTTCATCTGTTGAACATGTTCTGACAGTAGTTGTTGTACTTTTAAGATCAGTTTCTGGATAACTATTTTTGTTATTTGCGTGGGTAATAACTGTTTTCGTCTTGTCATAATCATTTAAATTTTGACATTCCTTGATGAAGCCTGTTTTATCATTTGCCAGTTTAGCTCTCTTCAAAGCTGGAGAATAACCAAGATCTTTAGTAATGTTTTCAGTTATATTTTTTCTTTTACTTATATTTTCAGATTTGTTATTATTTGGCATATTTATAGTGTTGCTAGAAACACTTGCGTTCACTGTTGGAAGTCGTGCTTTAGGCAGTTTTGAACATGAAAACGAAGAATTATTATCTTGACCACAGATCTCTTCTTCAGAATTAGGTTTGCTTGTATCGTTTGATTGGTTACTTATTGCGGCAATTATAGTGTTGCTAGAAACACTTGCTTTCACTCTTGAAACTCGTGTTTTAGGTAGTTTTGAACATGAATACGTAAAATTATCTTCGCTCCCGATTTCTGAACAATTAGGTTTGCTTGTTTCGCATTCCGATGTTTTTTGACGTTTGTTGTTTGATTGAGCCTCCATCGACCTACATATTGTTCTCTTTCTTCCAAATTCTGGGTTTGATATAATGGGAAGACAGTCGCGACTCGTATTTGATTGTGGTTCTTTTGAATTTGAGATATTATCTATAGGATTAGATTGTAGCTTCCTCCGTGTTTGCGGTACACTCTTAGTTTTGGATTGTGCTGCAAGGATTGTGGATTTTATCCTCGCCGACTCTCGTCTTTCTGGTGAGCTGAAAATATTGTCTATCTGTTTTTCTTTTAGTAAGTTTTCTTTTTTATTAGATTCTGGAGATTTTGGAGATTCTGCGATTTGGTTTTTTGAAGTATGAGAAAGGCTATTAAATAATTTGTATATTTTGATAGCTGTCTCACGTTTCCTAAGTTGCATTTTTTCATCTGATTCAGTTAACTCTTTTTGATTCTTAATATGAACAGGTATAGTATGTCTTATTAGAGGAATGGAACACGGTTTCATTGTCATAATCTCTTTTAAATATGAAGGATTGTCTTCGTTTCTTTTGCGCTCACGAGTGTTGGATTTATTTTGCGGTATTGTTGATTTCTGGTAGTCTGGTGTAATTTTGACAGCAGTCACTCGTTTTCGAAGTTGCATTTTTTTATCTGATGGTGTTGATTGCCTTTTATGCTTATTATGAACAGGTGTATGTCTGATTGGAGGAATGGAGTGACGCTTCAATGTCTTATTCTTTTTTAATATATTATGTGAAGGATTGTCTTTGTTTGTTTTGTGCATCACAGTATTGCATTTATTATGTGTTATTGATAATTTCTTGTAGTGTGGTGTTATTTTAACAGCTGTCTCTCGTTTTCTAAGTTGCATTTTTTGATCTGGCTGATTTGATTGCTTTTGGTTCTCATTATGAACAGGTGTGAGTGTAATTGAAGGTATGGAATGAGGCTTCACTGCCTTATTTTTTTTCTCTGCATGTGAACGCTTTTCTTTGTTTATTTTGTGTTTTGGAGAATTGGATTTATTTCTAGGTAACGTTAATTTCTTCTTGTCTGGTGTTATTAAAAGCAGTGAGCCGGATTCTTTACTAATTAGTGACCTAGAAGTTTCCGAAACTCGTCTTTCTGTTTCATCATTTCTCACATCAGATACAGATTGAGGCAGACACTCTTCATCTAGATCTGGGGTAATTGACATTGGTGATAAAGCATTCCAATCTAGTCTACATTTATTCAAAATCATTCTTACCTCCAAATCATCTCTTTCCTGTTCATCATTTTGGGCAATAAGGTTTTGTATTTCCTTACAATTTTTAGGTATGCCTTTCTCATGTAAAAGGCTTTTTATTTTTTCATTTTGATTGGTCTTGTCTGCCGGATTGGTTTCTATTGATAGTCTTCTAGCATCAGCATTTTTCATAGGTCCGGATGGTGTTTTGATTACTGACATTCTAACATTATCAGTATTAATGAGTTGGATCAAGTCTGGCGTTTTAGATATGACCGATACTCTATTATTTATTAGGCTTATCTCTTGTTCTGATGCTGTGTTTTTGGGTTCTTGGTTATCAAAATCCGTAGTTTCAACAGGCTTGCCCTTTTCTGATGTTTTAGTTTTTAGACTTTGTCTCTTGACATCATTAATGTCATTTGATCCAGTCAATAAGTCTGCATGCTTTGTGACAGCAGTAGGCTTCAAATGTACGGTTATCTCTGGTGTCTTGACTGTTGGTCTAGGCGCAACAGTAGGATCTAATAACCTGTTTATCTCTGGTGTTTTGTCTGTTGACATCTGTACAACATCAGCAGAGTGCAATGGCCTGGTTATCTCTGGTGTTTTGATCTCTGGGTTTGTTACAGCAGCAGGTTTCAAGGGCATTGTTATCTCTGATGTTTCCACCACTGGACTTGTCACATCAACAGGATTGAATGTCCTGGTTATATGTGGTGTTTGGACTACTGGGTCTGTCGCAGCAGTAGGCTCCACTGGTTTGGTTATATCTGGAGTTTGGACCACTTGCCTTGTCACAGAAGCAGACTTTGATGGCCTGATCATCTCTGGTGTTTGGACTACAGGGGTTGTCACAGCAGCAGGTTTCAAGGGTGTTGTTATCTCTGGTGTTTGGACCATTGGGCTTGTTACTGGATTCAGTTTCTGTGGCTTGGTCATATCTGATCTTTGAATCTCTGGACTGGTCACAGCATCAGGCTTGAATGTCCTGGTAATATGTGGTGTTTCGAGTACTGGGTCTGTTGCAGCAGTAGGCTCCACTGGTTTGGTTATATCTGGAGTTTGGACCACTTGCCTTGTCACAGAAGCTGACTTTGATGGCCTGATCATCTCTGGTGTTTGGACTACAGGAGTTGTCACAGCAGCAGGTTTCAAGGGTGTTGTTATCTCTGGTGTTTGGACCATTGGGCTTGTTACTGGATTCAGTTTCTGTGGCTTGGTCATATCTGATCTTTGAACCTCTGGACTGGTCACAGCATCAGGCTTGAATGTCCTGGTAATATGTGGTGTTTGGACTGCTGGGACTGTCGCAGCAGTAGGCTCCACTGGTTTGGTTATATCTGGAGTTTGGAACACTTGCCTTGTCACAGAAGCACACTTTGATAGCCTAGTTATCTCGGTAATTTGATCACCTAGGCTTGTCTCAGTAGTTGGCTCCAATGGCCTGGTTTTGTCTGTTATTTTGGTTACTGGGATTTCCACATCAGCAGATAATGGCATAAATTCTATTGGACTTAGAGTAATTTCCCATGAGGGGCTCATAGGCGCTGGAGATGATGGTTCAGCATCATGAATGGGACTGATACCTACGTCGATAGAATTTGGGCTATGATCTATCACATTTGCTTTAGCTACTGGAGATCTGATACCAGAGAAACTATTACTATCTAAAGAATCTACTGTTGTTTTCTTTTCCATCACATCAACAAAAGGTATTGGACTGCTGGCAGTATCGACTGTTGTAATCTTTTCCATAACATCAACAAAAGATATTGGACTACTGGCAGTATCTACTGTCTTGATATTTTTCTTTGAAGAATCAATATTAACACTTATGTTGTCTAATAGCTCTGCACTAACTTCAAAGATTTTGGGACTTGATATAGAATATTTTGACAGATTGACAGTATCATTTTTGTGTAAAGTGCTTGTAGAGGCATCCTTCATAATCTTCTGTTCGAAATTATCAGTGATATTCAGGGGGCTGAAGTTGATAGAGTATGCTGGACTATACATAGAAAAGGAGGACCCCCTGCCTGTATCTATGCTTTGGTTATCAATATTTTCTAACTCAATATTAAATTTCTTGTTGGTGTATTTTTTAATCTGAAGCTCCGTTTCATGGTCACGGTCTGTAAAAAAGAATAGGTACTTTTAAAGATGAAACAGATAAATCGTGCTACAGAGTTTTAATCTTCAGTCAACTTAAATAATAACAGGTTTCTTAAGGTATAAATAGAAAAACTAGTGTTAATATTTTTCTAGGCCTACTCAATGAAAAAAACCAATATGCCTTTACAGATAAGGCTCTGATGAAAGCAAATGAGTTAGGTAGATTTGGAGCACTTCATTTTGAGATTTAAATTTAAGTAGCAACTCACTTTTTTTATCAGTTGCGTGCTCAAGTTTGCCTGCAATACTGAATAAATCCTTCTCATAGCTTTTGAACTTGTTTTTTAGGGTAGAATTCTTTCTTCTTTCCTCTTTTATTGTATCTTTATAAGATTGGGTCATATTCTTGAAATTGGCGGCGTCATTCTCCAATTTTTCCACTAATTTCTGAAAATTGCAAATTAGTACACATAAAAACTCGTCTGTTCTGCATTATTCAACACATTGAATTTTAACCGACTTGAAAAAAGGAGGATTGGATTGGTATATTATGTTCAGCTATATTATGTTTTTTTATATGTTCTGGACGCAGCTTCACACACGTTCTTCTGCGACAGAAAGTCTTAAACTATTTTTAATTTATAACCTAGGTACATAACTTTATTACTACGTATTACTATTATTATAAAAGATGCAACTCTAGCCATATGGTAGTAATACCGAACATCGAACCAAGCATTTACACCTCTTCTAGTTACTTGACTGAAAGCAGGTAGCCCATTCAGTCAAGTAACTACTGTAACTACCTACCCGCAAGTTTACCGATTACTCGAAGACGCCTGTTAGGGCGATTGTGCACTACAAGGAATTTTAATGTCCGAACATCCGATTTTTTACGGTCCGAAGTGGCATGAAAAAAACGGATGATTGGCTTGTGCACTTGTCCGTTTTTACTCGGATGAAACCAACGAAACGCACAGCGTCCTCCTTCCCCGCGCCCGCTCATGAAAACGGACGTAGTGCACAAGCATAAACACGTTTTTCATTGCTGTCATTTCGGACCGGAAAAACCGTTCCGGAATGGGGAAAAGTAAAATAACAGAAGGTAAAATTACGTATAGTGCACAAACTAGTACATACATTATATGGCGTGCCATATCGGACCGTAAAAAATCGGACTGCCGGACAGTAAAATTCCTTGTCGTGCACAATCGCCCATACAATTTTGCTCATATTTTTATTGTTTCATTCATAAGATTATACCCAGGTAAACAGTGCGCGTGGAATTAAAGTATTTTTTTTGTAATTTTATTGTTTCAATAATTAATTATAGGTTTATGCATTTTTATATCTATATCGTAAGCTAATCGTAGATAGGATGACGATCTGCGAAAGACTGCTGGCAGATGCTGGATGTGGCAAACTAGAAACGGCGCTATGGCGCTCATTAGGGCTGGCCTATGTCCAGCAGTGGACTAGGATAGGATAGGTTGATGATGATTATGATAAATAATCATGCGTTCATGTACTCATTCGTTCATGTATATGCCGAGCCGATCAAACTTCCGTGCGTACGCTCGTCAACGCAAATGCGAGAGTTTGTACCTACTCTATGGTATCGTCCTAATTGGGAGCGATCGTACGATGACACGATGCGTTCTCGTCGTGCGATGAGTTCAAACATACAGATTTCATCAGAGTGTCCTAATTGAACCTCGCAAGTAATCGTGCGAGCACATAAAATGCCTAATAACGATCGTACGATGCCTTTGATCGTGCGATCATTTAATCAAAGTAACAGATCTCTTTTGAGTGTCCTAATCGGTTACCTACGCGATGCGTTGACCCGCGAGGGGCGTCATCATCGTCGACGGCATCACACGATGGACATCGCGCGATCTATTAGGACACCTATAAGGTCATCGCACGACCACTTTGATCGTGAGATGAAGAACGCATCGCGCCATCGTACGATCGCTCCCAATTAGGACGCCGCCTATGAGTAAAAAACTATTGTCTCAGTCTGACCGCAGCAGGTACGTTCAAGTATTACGTAACTTAATTTGAAGATTTTAGATACCGTAAAATATAACTGTTAAAAATTGATAATATAACCATCCAAATTTTCGCATGATTAATAAGATTATTACTTACACTTAGTTGATTATTATGGCTCATTGCAGCTTTATGCATTGTTTCTGTAACAGTATATTGATTTTCTGCTGCAATCAGTTTATGATGACATATTTTAAGTTCCTGAAAAGTAAATTAAAATGGGATTAATAAAAGACAAGACTACTATGTTACAGCAATTTTACAACCAAGGTAGGTGGAAGTAGATAGATATACAACCCGAAAACAACTTACCTCATTTATCTTTTCAAAACAGTTGTTAGCATTTATAGCGTCTAAAGCATGCTCTTTGCTTTCATAATGCAGATACGCAAAATCTTTTCCAAGTTTGATAAATTGTTCTTTCAATTGATCATAATCTTCAGTTTTTTTTTCCAAATATTTTTTTATCTTATCATATTCTTTACTTTTTTCTTCTAAACATCTTAAGGTTTTTAAATACTCGTCTTTGTAATTGATTGTTGTTTCAGTATGTCTCTCATTTTGTACACTGAATTGTTCTGTTCCTTCCAGCGGATTAAAATTATGGTATAAGAACACATCTTCAGTGGTATTAGTGTTTTCAGTCTGTAACAGGCAAGTATTAATTATAGAATATTGTTACTAATTATGGAGGTGCATTTCTTCTGTTATTCTGTAGTTCTAGGGCTTAGAGCTTCTATTCTTATATGATAACAATTATTGATGAAGTAGATGATACCACATCCTCAAAAATAAAGACCGATCTTACTTTTAGTCACAAGGCAATTATTACAAGTTATCACAAATTGTTTTACAAGGAGACTCAAGTTTCATTTCAGCCACTAAAACAGGATAGGTCTCACAGAAGATGTGGAACCATAGACTACATTTACACAGATGAGATGAGATTTATTAAGAGTACCATAATCAACCCCTGCGTCTAGCTTTTAGGGACTATGAGAGAGAGAGAAGGCAAAGGCTTTCTCACTCAATTTCTCAACACCATTGAAGCTGGGGCTGTTTTAGTATCTTTTATAGTACAGCAATGTCAGGTAGACTATAATTTTGTTGAAATCAGTTACTATCAATATCTGTAACAAAGTGTCCTATTTCTACAGAAAATATCTTATCACATGTAAATTTGCTGAAAACTAAGAGCTTTTAACTTGATGTTGCCATATTTTGAACAGACCTCTTATCCTGTAGGAAAGTGGTCAGTATGACTTGTTAACTCTCTCTATTTGCCTGACACGGACTTGACTTTTTCTCCAAATCCTGTAGGATTGACACGTCACCAAGCATTTTACTCTTCAACCTCAACTAAAACGCAAGATATCCCAATTTTTCCAAAACATCAGTTCTTTCCTTTATTCTTGCTGAATTAAACAAGCACCCATGTCCACAGGAGCATACAAACACATCGAAGACACAGGTCAGACCATGATACATTCAGCCATGGGTGGGGAAATAATATGACCCAGTCCCTGGCAGGCTCTTCGTGGTGTCTGGAACTCCAGAGCAATACATATCATGTTGGAATTGTGTCACATCCTCTCCACTTTGTTTCACTCACACACAAAGGATCAGATGGCTTTTCTTTCATCATCTAATACACTTCATTCAATTTACCTTTTCCTTCCAATCCTCCTTCCACATTAAATGTAGTTACAAAGCTCTCCTTCCGTCAAAATTTGTTAACAAAATTACTCAAATAATATCCTAATTTGAAAGAATGAGACAAATGTATTCTGGGTATATTCTGGGTGTGGTGTGGTGTGGGTGGGCTATTGATACAGGTATGCTTTTACCTCTGAAATGCAGGGACTGTTTGTGATCTGGTATTTGCTTGTTTAGAAAGATAATGTTATTAATATTTTTTATGTTAATTCCATGTTTCTGGGCCGTATCGATTGCTAGTTTTTTAAAAAGTACCTACTTTATCACAATTTTTTCCTTGGTTTTTAGAAAGTCCAGAAGATGACAATAGATGAGAAACAGAGGAGGGAAATATGGGTGAGTAGAGCAATCGCAACTCGATTTAGCATAACAATATAGACTTACAGAGTACGGACGTTCATTTCACGTATCAGGGTAAAAATAATATATTTCTTGCAAATTTTTGTGGCTAATATTGATTTGTAGACCCTTAAAAACGCATAACCTCAATACTCACCGAAGTAGGCGCTGGACCTAGGAGCAAATCCAAATCAAAGTGAGTCATAGAATCTTCCATGGCCATAACCAATTCAGCATCAAGTTAGAAAAAGCTTCTGAAGCAACATTTTTACACACAAAACTTGAAACTAAACATGGTAAAATGTTAACGCGAAAACCGGCGGCCGAGCAACTCGAGCAAGCAAAGCGAATCCACAGAATAATAATACACTTCGAGAGTGAATAACATGGAATAACAGAGTCACTAAACAGAATACACAGATTAAAAATGCCATAGACCCAGAGTTATTGTAATCAACGTAAACCGAATTGATCACCATAGACTATAGAGTTAGGATTTAGGATTTTGCAAGGTAAATTATTTTAGGAGTATTTTATTATATAGAGATAGATAAATAAACGAATAACAGGATTTCACAACGATAACGTTGAGAACGGAAACTCGCCATTAAAAACCCTATCCAAATATTTTATCATTCTACAACCAAACACTCGTGCTTTCTCGCCCGCCGCGTGGTCAGCGCCAAAGAGTACAATATTATACTGCGCGGTCTAGCTTTAGTCAGGCAGGCCCATTAAATTAGTCATGCAGGCCAATGAGAATATAACACTGACCTCTATCGTACTTGTTTTGTACGTCAGTGGAATATAACCACTGAGTGACTACATGTTTAGAGCTAGCGCGCACTGGTGACTTTTGTCAGCGTGACTGTTTTGTCACTCTTATAATAATCAATAATCATAAGCAAGCATATCCACGGACTTGATAAAAGTGACAAAACAGTCACGCTGACAAAAGTCACCAGTGCGCGCTAGCTCTAAGAGCTATTATGTTCATTTTAATTTTTAGGCGACATCTAGTTGTGTATCGCACAGACGGAACTCAATACCTACAAATCGATGTTCTTTATAACTAACTAGCGACCCGCCCCGGCTTCGCACGGTTTTATTATCAGTATATAAACCTTCCTCTTGAATCACTCTAGGTATCTATTAAAAAAAACCGCATCAAAATCGGTTGCTTAGTTTTAAAGATTCAAAGGGACATAAAGACATAGGGACAGAAAAAGCGACTTTGTTTTATACTATGTAGTGATTAGTAGTGCCTCGCGGTTTCACCCGCTTTTATTCCCATTCCCGTTCGAATTCCGGGATAACATACAGCCTATGTGTTATTCCAGACTATAATTTATGAAATGAAATACCATTGCAAAAAATTTCAAATTCGGCGGGACTTGAACCCGCGACCCTTTCTCAGTATGAGTGCCAAATTTCATCCAAATCCGTTCAGTAGGTTTTGCGTGAAACAGTAACAAACATTCATCCATACATCCATACTTACAAACTTTCGCGTTTATAATATTATTAGGATTAAAAGAAAATTCGTTCCTTCGTCTTAAGCCGCGTACAGACTGCTGTATCGTAACATGCAATGCAACACGCAATGACAGAATTTACCGTCCACACTGTCGCAATGTATCATGCAATGTAACAAAAATCCCTTAGTGTGGACGCCTAGTGCGCACGAACCGCGCACACGACGCGCACGAACAGAGCATTTCAACTCGTGCGCGCCGCGATCCGCCATTTATCGGTATTTTCGCCGAACACAAAGGGAAGCGCAGTGTGCGCGGAGCGCCAGTGTGGAAGGGTTTGTGTCTGTACTGCGGAACGCGCGCGATCCATGGAAGAAAACACAGCTACGGCAGACATAGCTATGTTCGCCGCGCGCATACCGGAAAAGATGCAAACACGTACGTGCTCAGTTCGTGCGCGCGCTGCGTCCGCACTTATGAAATGTTCCTTTCATGTTACATTGCATGTTACGTTACAGCAGTCTTAAGTTCATAAAATTTAATTTTAGAGAAGTACCTACATGCTGGGGCTCAAACTGAACACAATTTTACCCCATGTTAAAATGTTATTTTGTGCTAAAACGCATATGATCTTACTATTCTTACTCGCAACTAGTGGTGCGACTTTATCGAAATGTTAGAAGTTGTCCGACGAGTTTCCGCAATTAGTCCTGCGAAATAATGATAATTAAATAATCACGGAATATTTTGTATTATACGCAAGAAGCAGCAATGTGCACAGCTGCATTTGCGATTTGGCGGCATACGACGTATTTATGATCTATGCACGCGACGCGGCGCAGCCAAGGCGATACAAAATCGCAACAAAACGCGCGACATAACGTTGCAAAATCGTGCCAGTGGTGTGGCTTAACCCTCGTCAGACTTGAGTTGTTGAACGCAGAATGCCATGCGTAAAAAAGTTGAAACGATAAACTAACGGTCAAACCAGACTCAGAGCCATAATCAAAAAGTTGAAGTTTAAATAGGTACAAAACAAAACAAATATAAATAAATAAGTGTCCGGGAGCGATTTACCAACTTACCAAGGCGTAACAATACAGTAAATTTTGTTGCGTTGTGTGTGATCATCACACCCGCATTATATTTATTGCTATATAACTTACCGTTCTAAAAATAAGGGCCAGTGTAATATAATCTTGAGGTGTAAAGTTGTGCATCAATCTGACCTAGGCTTGGTCTTCTGAAGTTCAAGGCTAAAATCTAGATCCAGTGACCAGACTAGAGCATGGTAAGTAGTACCCAGTCTAACTACCGGTATCACGTACCTACCTAGTATTTTTATAAATACATAGCTCGGTTTTTTGATACTCCCCTAGGATCTCCATGAAATTTGTCTTGTTTTTTTTTATTATTAGTTGTTTGTTAGAAAATACTTGATTAAGTTCTTACTATTAAGTTTAGGTATTCAAGACACATCTGCATTAGTTATTTTGAAATTACTCTTAGTAAATTTTAAACATAATGTAATTTTTTAGGTATGATGTGTTACTTTGATACATTACCTCAGCTTGCATGATTCCCCCTACCTTGAGCTCAATGTGTTAATTATTATTCAATGCTAAAATTTATCAGTTTGTAGTGCCACAGAGTTCCTAGGTAGTTAGCATTAATATTGAAATTTCCTATTCACAGATGGGTTGCCTCAAGAATGAAAAATTGAACACTAACCAGAAAAGCCTCTATGACCGTGTTGAAAAGTTGCTGGTGTCTTATGAATGGAGTGACTGCAGTTTTCAGGTTACTGATAAAATCTTCAAAGTTCATAAATTAATATTAGGAATAAGCAGCCCAGTTTTTGAAGCCATGTTTTATGGACCACTCTCAAGCACCAAAGAAATTGTAGTTACAGACATACCACCTGATACATTTCAACTTTTACTCAATTACATTTACACAGATAAGGTTGAAATCAGTAATATTGAACAAGCATTTGAGCTTCTCTACTCTGCTAGAAAGTACATGCTTGAGCATCTATCTCAAATATGTATAGCATACATCCAAACTAATATATGTATTGATAATGTTATAGACATTATAAACTATCCAGACTATTTGCAGGATGAACAACTTATGAAATATTCTGTTAAATTATTGTGCAGACATGCAGATTATTTATTAAAGGAGAAAAAAAAGAATATAACTCCAGTTTGCATGAAAGCCATATTGGAAAACAATCAGGCAAATATTTCAGAAAAGGATCTCATAAAGCATGTATTTGAATGGTCAGTATTTTGCTGTGATCAACAAAACATTCCAGCTACAAAAGAAAATAGGATTAATTTTCTGAAAAATAAGGGTTTTTTTAAATTATTAAGGTTTCTTACACTTACTTTAGAAGATTTTGAAGAGATTGTATCTGATTCAAATAATCTTCTTCTACCTGTTGAGTATAAAACTTTAAAAAAGTTAATTTTGGATTTAAAAAACAACATTTATTATAGATTGAATTGTGTTCCTGGTTCTGCTTGTGTGACACCTCGGAGTCCAATTAAGCTGACTTGGTTTCTCTGCTTTCGCAGTCCACTCAGACCCATGGCCCCAATAGTCATTGATTCTAACAACTGTGTGGTGCATTCTCGAATAAAATCAAACAAGTCTGTTTTTATCAACTCGCTGTGCCTGCCAACTAGAATGGCACCAGCAGTTTATTTCCGTAACAACTGTGCCAATGTTTATTCTGAACAGTTATGTCTGTCGATATCAAGTGAATCTGATAACAGTTTTATTAAATTAACTAATTTTATGGATACAGTTGAGTATGATTCTATTGTAGATATAGAGTTAACTGAGCCTTGCTATATAAAGAAAGACACTTGGTATAAAATAATTTTTACATGGCCTGGTAATGAGTGTCCTTTTTCATACATTGTGGAATATAGGGAAAAACAATACAAGTGCCATAATGTTACTTTTGAATTTGATGACCTGCAAAAAGGGGCTGGTAATGGTGGTAGCTTTCTTGGAGGTTTAAAATTCTCTCTCTAACTCGAAGAAAGTAAAATTAATTCTAAAGAATATACTTAAAAGTTGTTAGAAGGCTAAAGATAATCTCACAATAAAATAGAGAACTAAGAAAAAAGTAAGGTGGGTAACATAAGATAACTTTACAATGGAATTTACTTCAATAAATATTAAAAGCACCTAACATGTTTATTTTATGTTCACCTCAATAACCTAGTTGTGAGTCTGCTTATAGGTCATTGATCTGTATGAAGTGGTCAAACTAGATGTACCTGGATAAAACTTGCTAGACCACAACATGGGTAGTAGGTATTTAATGTATTTATTGCCGATTTTATATAGCCCAATTTCTTCACAATTCCGTTATTTTTCATAACTTATATATAAGGTATATTGTATTAAAAATGGGAATGTGTAAATTTATATCTAATGTGGTAGATTTTTTTTAATTTAACCATTTTGGTACAAATTCATCTATACATATAATAAAATTGTAGAGGTCAAATTTCTGTACAATGAAAAAAAATGCCATAAACCGAGTCAGGGAGATGTAAGAAGTAAAATAAAACTCATTTGGTGTTATTTAAATTTTTTTGTTTCTCTGTTTGTCTGTTTGTCGGTTTGTCTGTTTGTACGGGATAAACTCCGAAACTACTGGACCGATTGTTATGAAATTTTGTATGGTGGTAGCTTATATCCCTGGTCAACATATAGGATACTTTTTATCCCGATAAATTAAAGAGTTCCCGTAGGATAGCTAAAAAACTTTAATTGAGTAAGTACTGAATACTGATACTGCTTATCATTTTATTTAATACTAGCTGATGCCCGCGACTTCGTCCGCGTAATTTTTTTATTATTTTAATTATAATAATTTGTAGATCGAAATACCTTATAATGCTTCTTTGTACACAACAATCGATATAAACTGGTTTGGAATATTAGTAAGCTGACTTACACGGGAGAAAATAACATAGAGGCTCACAAAAAGTATAAATGAAAATGACGCATAGTCAATCCTTGGTGAATTTGTAAAAGCACATTTTTTCTTTCTCAATTCAGGTTATTGTAAATAATCTGAATCTTCAGATGAAATCGACATTCTATTGAGCAAGTACCGAAGTCGATCAGACTCCAACCGAGCTTGGTGTTGTTTTTCGGTTTCTTGCTGTCGTATTTCATTTACTCTATCCCTTTCTATCTATATACAAATGAATCCCTATTTCCCTTGGTCACGGCATCACGCCTGAACGGCTGGACCGATTTCGCTAATTCTTTTTTTGTTCTGTTCGTTATTATCAGGAAAAGGTCTTATGAAAGAAAAAATTAAGAAAATTGGGCGGAAAATTAGAAAATTTAAAATTACTTAACCACCATATAGAGGTAATAAAACCGTGCGAAGCCGGGGCGGGTCGCTAGTATATTAATATTACACATAAGTAATATGTATATATGGATACTATAGATACCTACTCAATATATTCTGTTTATCCCACAGCTCAGTACAATCATTTATTAATATGTATCTATAAAGTGCTAATTTCAAGGCAATTTAAAATGAATAATGCTGGACAATCCACGCAGTAACCCCAAGTTTGGTATTAGATGACTGAAAGGTATAACTATCACTACATAGTATAAAACAAAGTAGCGTTCTCTGTCCCTATGTATGCTTAAATCTTTAAAACTACGCAACGGATTTTGATGCGGTTTTTTAAATAGATAAGAGTGATTCAAGAGGTAGGTTTATACGTATAATAAAACCGCGCGAAGCCGGGACGGGTCGCTAGTAGCTTCTTAATACAATGCACATACATAGGTAGATATTTTTATTGCTATTTTACAGAAAACGCCCGGAATCCCAGTACAAATATTTGCATAGCGTACTTACAACACTTTTTTCTCTTTGTACCAACGTGGAAATCGAACTCGCTACCACCTACGTCGCAGACGGATCTTCGCCCGCCGCGCCACATGGTTCGTAAAATTGACATTGTAGGTACATAAACGAATACATTTACACGAAGTACGCGATCGAAAAACAATACGCAATAATCAAATATTCAAAGGTTTATTCGTTGAAAATGCCTTCAAAGATTACTAGGTTCGACTTAAGTTTTTGGTAATTATACAAATATTTATCTAATTATTAAGTACTTAGTTAACTCTTTCCCGGTTAAAACGCTCCGCGCTATTAATGTTAAAAATAGTATTAAGTAATAATGAATGGTGAAAAATAAGTAGAATTCACTGTATAGCTTTTTGGGTTCCGTATTAAGTGTAAGTGTCCACAGGCTGAAGTCAAGGCTATTCGCATCAGAATTTATTTATTTTTTTCCTCAACATTGTCCATAACTTTAAAGTTAAAGTTTAGGAGAAACCATAGCGAAAGTTTGTGTGGATCGATATCCAAGGCGTCAACTTAATTTAAGCACGTCATCATAGATCAGCTACGGACTCCCGGAGAGTACTTGGCAAGGATCTGGCGAGGCGAGACGCCGCGCTTGCGACCGCCTAGCCTGGTTGACGACTACGTTCTTATTCTGATTGAACAGGTGTCGCAGTTCAAACAAACGTGAAGTGTAGCCACAGTGTAGCGCACGGTGATGTGCCCTGTGTAAAGGACTAGAAGCTGTGAATGACATCAAGTTCGGCAACATTAATGTGCTGCAGGTAGACCGCGTGAGGGTTGAAAGGAGCAGCCGTAAGCTCGGGTAGGTATGGAAAGGCGTGAGAGCAAAGATGACACGAGCCATAGGCGCGGGAACGGCAAGTTCCCGCGCAAGCACCATTCAATATCAGTTAATCGCCAGAACTTTGACGGACCGTCAATTGATATTTCGTCACTTCATTCTTCAGATATAATTAACCAGGTAGTACTTTAAACCTACTAGGCAGTCGCACGATTTTAAAAGTAAATCGATTTACTCGATTTCATGTTTTTTTTTTTTTGAGGGTAGCCATGCCTTAGCTGGCTCTGTCTGCAAGGCGATGTCTTCATTCTTTTTTCGTGCGAGGCAGCGTACGGACGTAACAGCTCCCTCTTGTAAAATAAATTTATTCCTCATGCCGAAGTGAAGTTTCGACATGATTTAATGTTATAATGATAAAATTAAGAGAAGGAGAATAAAAAACGCCGACGAATAATAGTGTATTCGTCAGATTTGGAGCTAAGTAAACAAGGTAAGCAAAGTGCTATTATCTTTTCAAGTATTGTTGCAAAATGTTCGTAAAGCAAGAAAGTAGATTTTACCTCTGGTAGGTAACCTACTTAA
This sequence comes from Eupithecia centaureata, assembly GCA_944547425.1. Lineage (NCBI taxonomy): Eukaryota > Metazoa > Arthropoda > Insecta > Lepidoptera > Geometridae > Eupithecia > Eupithecia centaureata. Next base: position 6,218,668 of record OX155694.1, read on the forward strand.
GCCTGTGGGATTGACCCTGGGGTCAAAACAATGGCTGTTCTATGCTGGAGGTTAACCGAGTGTTATCACGAAGCAAATAATAGAACTAAAACTTGCAAACTTTTACGAAATACAAACTTTTGCGAAACGTACATAAAGCAAGAAGGTAGATTTTACCTCTGGTAGGTAACTACCTACTTAAGCCTGTGGGATTGACCCTGGGGTCAAAACAATGGCTGTTCTATGCTGGAGGTTAACCGAGGGTTATCACAAAGCAAATAATAGAACTAAAACTTGCAAACTTTTACGAAATACAAACTTTTGCGAAACGTACATAAAGCAAGAAGGTAGATTTTACCTCTGGTAGGTAACTACCTACTTAAGCCTGGGGGATTGACCCTGGGGTCAAAACGATGGCTGTTCTATGCTAGAGGTTAACCGAGGGTTATCACAAAGCAAACAATAGAACTAAAACTTGCAAACTTTTATGAAATGCTAACTTTTGCAAAATGTACGTAAAGCAAGAAGGTAGATTTTACCTCTGGTGGGTAACTACCTACTTAGGCCTGGAGATCCTGGAGATTGACTGTGGGTCAAAACGATGGCTGTTCTAAGGGTTATCACTACTTATCACAAAGCAAATAATAGAACTAAAACTTACAAACATTTATTTTCGCTAATTCGAACAACGATTACTGTTGTATGCTTAGAGGTTAACCGAGGGTTATCACAAAGCAAATAATAGAATAAAAACTTGCTAACATTTATTTTCGCTAATTCGAACAACGATGACTGTTCTATTCTATGCTTAGAGGTTAACCGTGGGTTTTCACAAAGCAAATATTGGAACTATTACATAACCAAGTATGCTTGCTTGCATTTATTTTCACAAATTAGAACCTCAATGGTTATTAGAGGTTAACTGTGGGTTTCCTAAAGCACTTTATTAGAACAATTACATTACCACGTATGGTACTGACTTACATTTAGGTTCGCAAATTAGAACCACCACGGCTGCTATATGCTAGAAGTCAATCATAGATCTTCACAAAGCAAAATATTACAATAATTACACTATGTTAGGACCACGTTTGGTGCTTTACTTGCTGACATTTATACTCTCAAATTATAACGTGCTATGCTAAAGGTTATCCATCCGTGGGTTTTCGCAAAGCGAAATATTATAAAAATTACAACAAAGTCTGGTAGTTGCTTATTTTTGCAAATTAGAACCTTGATGTTAACGGAAAGTTAACACGTGGTCTTTTATTGAATAAATGGTAACCGTGGGTTATCACAGTCCCTACCATTAAATTTAATATTTATATAATTAGATTCAATATAGATCACTCTTGTTAAGTAGGTCATTGGGTTCGCCTGGTGGTTGTCTGTCGAACAACACATGGCAATTCTATTAAGCATTAAGTGCACTTTTTACGCTCGTAGGAGGTAAAATTATAATTAATTCTTAAAGCTCTCGGTGGGTTTCAAAGAGACATTGCCAAGTATGATGGATAAGTATTGGTATATATTATATGTTTTGGTTTACTTTGCCCGTTTTTTGACTTACAATTCAGAAAACTGAGCTCTCTTACAAGCACTCAATTTAAAACGTAAAATTGCTGCTACAATATCTGATGCCACTAGGACAGACTCAGCTCAGCAGTAGTTAAGCTAAGGCACCACTGCTATTAATAGGGGCTTCTCGGTACTTATTGAAGTTATTATAAAATTCTTATACATAAGTTATAAAATTGTAAGGGGTAACTTAGTAACTCCCGGTCTGGATCGTGATGAAATCTTATCCAGAATGAAGACCACGATGTAATTATTTGGTTAGAAGCTCTCACTAAGACTAGTTTAAAGATTAAAAGGCTATACAAATTACTATATTTACTGATATAAATAACCGCATCCGCAAAGGCACCAGTAGTGGCGTCAGTCCAACCGACGACCAGTCGCCCCCGGGTGGGGAACAGAACAGCCCTCCTTATACTTATACCTCGTTATACATGAACTATGGGGGGGGGAGGTAACCCCGCAGGTTGCAGGGGGCCTCAGGCAGGAGCGAAGCCGACAGCTCAGACTCTAAACTAGAGCAAGCCACGTGCTCCGGCACCGCTATTATAAAATTGGGTAAACCCTGAACATAACCAACATTTTTATAATTGTCGGCTAACCATTATAAAACTGATTGGATTCAAGTTATTCTATGAAGTTAACTAGTAGAGTTAGAGTGAGTTAGTTGAAAAGTTAACTATCTATTTATACTGTACAACAGAAAAGGGTACTTAGTCATCTTTCTTGCGATGATGAACCTGAAATGCTAGCAGCGATTAATAATTTAATCGAATTAGATACATAGGGGCTATTTTAGTTTGTGGTCGCTCTCAAGGAGTCTTTATTTTCACTAATTGTGACCACTTATTCTAAAGTTGATAAACCTTTTATGTTGAATTTAATAACTCTCATTAAATTCATTCATTTTAAGATGACCGATCATAGGATCGTGCCTAAACTGATTACTAAACACGGATCCCTAGCTGCAATAAACCTTCATTCATTCATTAATTCCTTAAAGAGGCTTATTTGCTTCTACCGGTAAATAAGGCTATTAGAAAATACTAACGCTTTATATTTATCTCAGTGACATTTTATGTATCGGAAACATACAATTATTACCACCAGAATGTAGTAAACATAGTTGAACTATTACCTATGTCTAGGTTACACAAGTAATAAAAAAAAAAAAAAATTTGCCATAAAAGTCTTTATAGAAGCTTCTTGATTTTTTATGAGCTCCTTACTACATTACAAATGGTTTTAAATTGTTACGCTAGTGCATCGTAGCTAGTGAGGAATCACGCTAAATTAATATCGACACATATCTACCTATACTTAATATCGAGTTAGGACTATTACATTGAGTTTTCCAATAGCTCAACCATTTTGCTTTCCGCACCCATACGAAATGTTCGACTATACAGTCTACAAACGAGATCCAGATACTTTGGCGATAGACGCGTTAACGATTAGATAGCAGAAAAACAACTTCTATGCATTCCCGCCATATTCTGTTGTCCTAAAGTGTAAAACCATCCCACCTCTAGCAAGTCTAGTCTAAAACTTAATGTTATCCAACGTCTTTAGTAGTATCAACGTACCACCCACAGTGGGTGGTAGCAAATTTGGGAGTTTTTTGTTTCTAAACTGACGTAATCAGAACACATTATTGTAAATACCCATGAATATATAAAATATTATTGCTGGTGACTTATTGACTTCTCAACCAGTATGGATGTATCTACTCACTTTCCAAATATAACAGTTCAGCAGAGGTACTCTAATCAATCTTTTATTTGCAACGGTCAGCACTATCATTGCTTTTGGGTGGTAACATTGGATCGGACATCGTGTTAGACGTATGCTAAACGGCATTTACATACAAACAAAACCCCTCTATTCCAAAACATTTTTTAACTTGGGGTTCTCGGTTAGTGCTTGACTTTGCTGCTCATTACATCGGTCATTACGACAGTAATACCTGCTTAAGGGGCTCAAGCACTTTAGCTCATTAAAGTGTCAAACAAAAATATACCTAAATGGTAACAAATCCAATTTTCTGATCTTTTAAAAAACTCCTACTGCTGGTGAACCAGGTCTTGCAATATATCAAAGAAAATTCAAAGCTTTATCCGGCTGCTGCGCTGGATTAATGACATCAAGCTTGAGTCCTGCTGATGTAAAATGGAGTTGACATGACCATATTTAGCACTTCTAGCGCTAGACACGCATTAGCCGCGGCTTCCGTTGAGGTCTCGTTTGACTTTTTCCAGAAAACGGTCGGATGGCATGGATCCTCACAAAACTTTGCTAGGATTTACAATTACCCTATAAGAAGGGATTTTTCCCTAAATCAAAATCTTTTATTAATGAAAAATAGCGAATTACTATTTGTACATACTTATTTGATTATAAGTATTAGGTAACGATAAAAACAAATAGAAAATAACATAACTTACATTGTAAAATGTTTGAGGATGTCTTTCTGCAGTAGGTACCTATAGTTAGTAAAAATACTAACAAACTACCTACTAATTTTGGGTAAAGCTTGTATTATAATTCTAAATTTAAATTTTATTTTGATTTTATAAAAGCATATTTGATTGCAAATGATGCATACTCTAAACATCTACCTGGTTAATTATATCTGAAGAATGAAGTGACGAAATATCAATAGGTGATCAATTGAACTTGCAAAGTGAAGTTCGATCACTATTATATGAGTCACTTCATTCGAAGATATAAAATCACCCACCCATAGTAGGTATGATTCTACCCACCCAATAAATTTTAAATTTTCTCTGAAGAAATGAAGACATCGCCTTGCAGACAGAGCCAGCTAAGGCATGGCTACCCTCAAAAAAAAAAAAAAAACATGAAATCGAGTAAATCGATTTACTTTTAAAATCGTGCGACTGCCTAGTAGGTTTAAAGTACTACCTGGTTAATTATATCTTCGAATGAAGTGACTCATATAATAGTGATCGAACTTCACTTTGCAAGTTCAATTGATCACCTATATTCTGTACCAACTTAATTAGAGGTTAACTGATACTGAACTGTTACTTCGCTAATATGGACCTTAACGGCCGTAGCTGAGCTGACACAGCGTGACACTATCGGGAGTCTTATATTCGAGAACTTACTTTGATTACATAAATAATTTAATTTATTTACTCTGAATAAAACAAGACCGTTATCAAAACAAAAACATTTTATTTGTTGTACGGTAGGTACCTAAACGTTTAATAAAGCACGCAAACATTTAAACAAATTTTGTTGTTAAGTAATGCTTAAAGACCGGACATAACACGTGAGTACCTACTTTTATACCGAAACACGAGAAAAGCATTGTTTATTTATTATTATTAAATTTATTTCTTTGGAGGGCCTTCGAATTTTTTGGTAAGTAGGATGATTCTTTCCGCTTCACGTATGCCACTTAAACGTGCCCCATGGACGGTAGCGAAGTAACCTGGAACAGTTGCTTCTCCTGCGAATAGTAAAATCGGCGGGACGGGATCGCAAGGGCCCGGCACTGGGGTTCCTAGTTCGCATTGGTGGCTCACAGTAGAACAACAGCCCATATATGAGTAAGCTCCACAATAATGAGGGTCTGATGCCCATCGAGACCTTAGCATCATTTGTGGATAAGGTAGACATGGATTACCGGTGAACCGACGAAGTAACATAGTCAATCCTTCTGCGACATCATTATCTGCAATAGATTCCATCACCGCAGCTTCTTGTCCAGAGACCCATGCGCACAGAACATGCTTGCTTCCCGGCATTTCATCTATGGAAGAAACCCCACGAGTCCAGTCGCATCTGCATTGCAATTCTTCGGCCGACCAGGCTAGTTTCAAATTGCCCTCATGGCACACCCAAAAAGGCTCGGCATATTCTAGAAAAACTTTGTTGCTTAGCCCGAAACCTAAATTAGCTATTGCTTCTAGCTTGCACATAGGTAGGGGTGGAGCAAACAACTTATCAGCTTGGCATTTGAGGCAACCAAGGGACATTGTAAGGATAACGTAATCGGCCGTCATCTCTTCGCCATCGCAACTTTTTACTAGAACTCTACCTTCACCGGATTGGCCCTTACCCCAACGAACAACATTGACTGCTTTATTGTAACGCACGCAATTATCTGGGAGTCCACGCAGCAGAGGAGCTAATACTCCGACATATCCCAAAGGAACCCGCACAGATCCACCAGGTAATTCGATATAACTTCCATACTGATCGGCGCTGACAAGTGATAAATCATCGCCACATTTATTGCGCAGAATATTAGTCAATCCAAACATAACCCGAGCAGCATCATATCTCTGATCTTCCGGGAAGTTATGTAACTCCTGTTGTATACGCAGTCCCAGAAAATTGAGCAAAGTTCCATGCATTCGCTCACCGCCCAGTCTGAATAAATTTGCTGCTTGTTGCTCTATCTGCCTAAATGTATGGTAAGCCGTGATTGTTACTGGCAAGTCTACTGCCCGTCCTTCGCTAGTACAAAATAATCCTTTTGAATTATCTAGGCGTGGCAGCGGAGTCTGTAAGAGTCTGTCTTGGGATGCCAGAGTATAAACAGAGTTGGGTAAACAAGCTCCATAAATCCATTCAGCGCCCATTTCAATAACCGCGTCGCCCAACCAGCAGGAATGGATCCTTCCTCCAGGCCTGTGGATTGTGAATAACATTAATATCTATTCCTATAAGTAAATATACTTGCTTACGAAGATCATACAATCAACGAATAGAAATAAAAAAAATAGTATCCACAATTGAGTTAACTGCAGACTGTAACAAATAGTCTAGAGGTAGCTCAATTGATCTCTCAATAATGTTTATAATAATTTTTAGTATGTTTTACCTTTCTTTAGCTTCTAAAACAACGAAGTTGCGTATGCCGCACTGAGTAAGCCTGTGAGCAGCAGAAAGGCCTGCCATTCCCGCCCCCACAATAATGACTCGCGGCTCTTGATGAAGAGGGTGGATGTTGCACGAGTCGAGGATGCACTCCTGTTTGTCAGTGCTTACTGCCTGACTCATGTTTCTGATAGTTTTTCCGTCCCAGTCCTCTATAGTAAACATTTTTTTTGGAATGACTCTTTTCACGTAGGGGTTTCCTTTCCATAATATTCTTTTTACGCGTGATAATTTCATCTTGATTTAATGAATTTTTCAACTAAAGTTAAAACATGACACTGCACAATTTATTATGGGCTTTCTGTAGAAAAGACCTTATAAAACGGGTTAATTTTATTTGACATAATTTTATCGAAACACCATAAACTAATCAATGAAAGAACATGAAGCTTGTCAGCATTTCTTTTTCAGTAAAGTTCAAAATAGTTTTTGAATTTGATGGATGATTCTTCTGAATCTCGGAAGTTTGTGTGACCCCTAATGGGTCCCCGAAACGATCAAGTGCACTGGACAAGTCTACGTGCTTGACGATTTCACTTGACGAGGGACATGACGCGACTTGAAGGTGCCGTCAAGTCCTCGGGCCGCAGTCGTTTCCCGCCCTGTGCCCAGGAAAGTGGTCGGCGCAAACATTAATAATGGTTTCCAACACGGACAAGGCATTCCTTGCTATAACTCTAGCGGTATCTATCACAGAAGAAGAGAAAAGAAAGAGGCGATGGTATAAAGAACGTCAAATCGCATCAAGCGCAAGGTGGTTCAAGTGCCGTCAATCAAAATTTTTGTCAAGTATAGTCCAGCCCGTAGATACTTGACGGGACTTGTCAATTCAACGCTGTAAACGATCAATATTCACTTCAAGCACGTAGACTTGTCAAGTGCACTTGATCGTTTCGGGGACCCATAATAAGTCGCTCGTCTATGGATTTTAAACTTTAATTATGAAGATAAAACATAGAGCTAGAAATTAGTTCAAAAGAAGGAGGACATGGTCCATGGTCCTCCTTCAGGAACATTCGGGCATGGCACGAAGTCTAATAAGTAGTTTCTTAGAAATCGCAATCAAATATTGATAGAATAAAAGGAGCCTGGAAGTTTTAATAATTGCCTATTCATAATTATTTTAAATATGCAAGTATGCTATTTTCAGTCAGAAATAAAATATGTTTTTTTGTAACGATAGATTTATTTATTTAATTTTGTGAACATTCCATTGCTAATTATCACACTAAATGTTACCAACGATAAAGTCTACAATTGCTAATATTGGTTGGTACCTACAACGTACAGGAGTTATATAGCATTTTAAATAAGTTTATAATAGGTAGGTATTTTAAGACTCACAAAAAATAAGGAGCAACGTAAGAAAACATTCATAATTGATCGACATTAAATTATATCTCAAAAGGTATACAAGCCTCGACATTATGTCGGATCATTAAAACAGAAACCATACGTACAAGTACACTAAAACTAAAATAAATTAGGCAATATTTTCATAATCCAACAACAGCGACAATATAATATTGGCAAGAATTATTTAAAATGCACAGCTTGCCCTATTAGTCCTATATTTATTCCTTCCTGGTACATAATACTTCCTCTAAAACACTTTAAATAAATAGACTGTTCTACCTATAGGTAATAAACATACATTTAGGGCACACTTTTTTGTCAAAAAAACTGTGATCCTTATTTTTTCTAATTTTTTACTTTTGCTTAAGTACATCATCGGCTGAAGCCTTAACCTCTTCCCAAGATATTTGAATATCGCTGTCTTCAGTATACCGTGAACATATAGCTAAGCGTAGGAAATAAACATCATCGATCTTAGATGGAACCAAGTGGATCTTCCCACGTCCGTTGATACGCCTCAGCAACTCTTCATTAATATCATTTGATCCTTTTAGTCTAAAGCACACCAGTCCCATTGTAACTTCTTCAAAGATTTCGAATCTGTCATCGGCAACGCAAAGGCTTTCGAAGAGGTGCGCTAGTGCAATGTGCTTTCTTATGTGCTTCTGGAGGTTTTCCACTCCGTACAGTCTTAGAACAAACCAGAGCTTGAGAGCTCTGAATCGTCTTCCCAACGGGATCTGCCAATGCCGGTAATCAGGAGCTGATCCTTGCTGGTCATGCTTCAGATAAAGAGGATCTACATTGAACGCATCGACAATCCAACGGGGTTCTTTAAGCCATAAAGCAGAGCAGTCAAAGTTAACGAGGAGCCACTTATGCGGGTTGAAGTTGAAGGAGTCTGCTTTCTCAACGCCTTGCATGAGGTAACGGTATTCGGGACAAACGAAGGCAGAACCAGCATAGGCCGCGTCAATGTGTAGCCAAATATTATGCTCTTTGCACACGTCGCCGAGTTCATCCACCGAGTCGAATGTACACGACGATGTAGTGCCCAACGTTGCCACAACCTGAAGAAGGTAAATAAAAATTCAAGTGATATTTCGAAACTGTGTATAATTTTAGTAACGGGGTGAATATAGACTCAAGGGTGAATGAAACTGGAGCAGAACACCTTTCGTAGAGGTCAGATCGACTGACACAAGTGGAGAACAGTCACGGGACTAAGGGTACTTCCACTACTACCATCTAGCTAGGTAGTATCTTATTCCATTCCGTTTTCCGGTAATCAATTACTTACAATAAAAATATAGGAAATAGTGTCTTACGTAGAAGGGAATAAGTCCGTTGCGAAGGTCCTCTTCCATGGCTTCCCGTAGGATGTCTCCGCGTAGACGCCGTTTTGAGTCAGGCTGCAAAGACCGAAGCTTCACGCCACCCAGAAGACCAGCGCGCTCCACGGATGAGTGTGCTTGCTCTGAAAACACCATCAATAGCATTAGCACCACAATGAAATAGCAATGTCTAATTGTCTATACAGCCGTGAACTTTGGTAAACATAGGTACAGGTTGGATATCAAATCTGCCGACTTATGAGCCAATAGATGTTTCTACTAGGTACCTACAGTAGAAACTTGGATTATAGCCAATGCAAGTTTCTACTTCCTACAGTAGAAACTTGGATTGGCCCATGGGTTACGTGATGCTCGAAAGGGGGACTGAGATTGGAGAAACTAATTATGACAAGGGGCTGGGGGTGTAGCGAGATATCACGTGTACCTATTTAATTTAACATTGCTCGATTTCTAAAGCGGAGATACAGTCTATCCTTATCCTTACTAATATTATAAACGCGAAAGTTTGTATGTATATCTATTGCTCATTCACGTAAAAACATCTGAACTGATCGGGCTGAAATTTAGAACAGATGTATTTCTAGCCCTGGAATAAAACATAGGCTACTTTTCATCCCAATCACATCAATCAGTCTGGAAACACTTCCATAGAAACAACGAGAGCGAAGCCTTTGGCAGATACTGGTGTAATAAACAAGTAATATCCAAATAAGATATGTAGGGGATACTAACTGTTGCAATATCCAACAAGCTTGGAGATGATTTCATTATCAGTCCATTCCGGGTGTTGTTCCTTCACGTGCTGCATCGTACGGTTCTTAGCACCTAGTAGAGCCACCAGGGTCGCTTCGCTGGCCGTGCCCTGGATGACGCCGCCGGCTTCTCCCCCGGAACGAGCCAGGAACTCCTCAGGGAGACCCAGCATCTGGCCGAGCCAGTCAAGCATCACCACTTCTAGTTCTGTGCAAGCAGGACTCGCGATCTGAAATTCGGAGAAGTAAAGGTTTATTACCTAATGACTAACTTCTACCCTCGGATTAGGTTATAGTGGTTATAGCGTGGTAATGCAGCCAGCGTCTTAGGGATGCTTCCGACTGGTATTGACATGAATCAAATGAGCTACCTTTAGACTGTTTGCAACCGTCTGCAGTTAGCTCAATTGTTTTAAGTGTAGGTATATATAACTAGTTTTGATTTTTTCTATTACTTTATTGTAATATTCATTGTTAAGAAATATTAATGAATATAGATTTGGGATTCGGACGAGTTCTACCAAATAATAAGACAACTACATCCTTCCAAGAGCCCCTACCTAGGTAGTTAGGGAATAAAGCACTATTACTTTGAGTTTGCCTCGTTCACGGACGAGTTTCATTTGGACTAGATGTACCCTTTCCGATATGGTCTATAATATTAATATTAGAAAACCACACAGCATCATCTAGCCCCAAGCTATGTAAGTAACCTAGAGTTTGTGTTATTTGTACTAGATGACTGATTATACTTAATACAGTAACTAGGTACAAAACATTATAGATAGATATTTTAGAATTGAATGGATTGTATCAACCTTGGCTAGCAATATGACTGCAATAGGTACAACTTGTAGTTACTCTATTAAACCTACATTAGATACCTACATAGACCGTATTACTATACTTCCGGTATAAATGTATTGACAAAGTATCCTACCTACCTATTGTCTCATGCATGACCGCCAGTCGAACTACTATATTTGTAAGCAATTTGATACCTTTGACTTGAAGGTGTTTCATTTTTTTATATTATTAACCTTAACTTGACCGAGGTTACCTATTTGACCCATTTGGGGTGGAAACCCTTGGTCCTTGGGTTCCTGGGGCACACTCAATTTATAAAGATCTTTCTAAACTTCTCATAGAGTCCACAGGTGATGCTGAATGCTGGCTTCTATTTCGCTCAACGAATTAACATTACCATTCAACGTGGCAATGAAAGTTGGGATAAACCCAAGGCGGGAATCGAACCCGCAACCTCCTGCGTCGCAGGCGGAGGATCGCCCGCCGCGCCACTGAGATATTTCCTGAGGGAGGACTGCTGAATTTTTGATGTTTATAACTTCGAGAAGTTAATTTCAATCGATAGGTTGGTTACCTAGAGTAACCCGGATCACTGGCGGTAAGAACATACTGACCCTATTAGGATTGTATTTCGTTTCAATATTGTACCCATCCACTATGTGGCAATGAAAGTACGGCACTGTTTTTGACTATTCTTATGCCTACGGCTAGAGTTAGGTACCCCTATCGCCTGACCGTAAGAAGAACGTAAGTATACCTAATATAAAACCTACGTATACGCGGTATACGTAGGTACCTACCTATTAGCATCGTACCTACGTGTAAATATGTGAATGTAGGTTCTATGTCCGGTTTGCCTTGTTCAAGTTTCGTGTTGCTCGTAACATTGACACTGACACTGGTTTGCAGAATAATAATAAAACCATGATATAATTTTAATTAGTAAACTTAAAACCGGTCCTTAAAATCAGATAAAGCTTTGTCCTCGATGACCTCTAAGAACAGATTGGGTCTTAGTTTTTCTAATCTGTTGCCAACCATAGTAAGTATACAAACCCACTAATCTATCTATCGATCGTTTTGATTAAATTTCGATACTTAAGGCCAAGATATTCGAAATTAGCCAATTTTCTTTTTGAATTTTCATCGCTCAAATATCCTTCGTGTCGTTTGAAAAAAAATGTTAAATGTTAAAAGTAGTTAAAAACAATTTTGATTCTATTAAGTTTCAAAATTTTGTTGTACCATCAAGTACCATGTTAGTGCCTAGGTATTATAAAACACGATATTTATCACTTCACCTGATGATAAAAAATTCAAAGAAAGAATTGTTTTTGTGGTTGTTTTTCAAGAGTAAACTTTTTAAACTCAAAATAAATGTCAGAAAAAAGGAAACGACGACGACGTTTTGAATAATATTCTCAAAAACGAATAATCTTATCTTACTTCTTATTATTAAAATAAATGGGAAAATCTGTGTGAATGTTTGTTATAAGTAATATCCGTGATTACTTAAGTTATTTAGATGAAAAGGACCTAGAATAAGACATAGGCTAACAAAATTTTCAAAAATTTACCTCTGAGGGGTTTGAATAGGGTGGTAAACTTTGTATGGAACATTATTTTTCCTTGGTTCGATTTACTCAAAACTCGGTATAAATAAAGTATGAAATAAATAACTAAACATGTGTTTTTTTATTTTTACAAAATAACCCCTAGGGGATGTGTAGTAAATTTCTGAATTTTGTATGAAAAAAACTCTGGCTCGCGGGCGAAGCCGCGGGGCGCATCTAGTTATAGAATATAATTAAGTATGTAGGTAGTAGGTATATATATAGGAAGCATATATTGAAAACATTCCTATAAAAATATACTTACTTACTATTCAATTCAGTAAATGATACATTAAATAAAAATAAATTCTGTCAAATTAATTCTCACTAAATCTATTGTAGCATGTATTTTTTATTCCAATATCTTTTAATTATTTTCGTACTGATTGAAGTTGGCCTCTTTACAGCTATAACTTGTTTTTAATTTGTGTCATTATGTTCATTTTATCGAATTAGGCAGATCAGTGAGTTCTTTTATTTTTCAAATTATGTACATACTTAAGTTTTTTTTATGTTGGTATGACGTAGTTTCTTTACCGCTTAATATTTTATATTTTTGTTAACATTTTTTGTGAGATAAAAAGATGTACTTACTTAGGGACCTAGGTAAATTGATTTTTTAATTTATAAGGCACATCACTGTCACTCTTTTTGACAAAACTATATTACCCCTGTGTCCCTATTATTGAAATTCATGAAATGAAAAAACTCGGAAAAAATAAATTAACCCGAGTGTGAAAATCTTACGCATAACAAAAACCTGTGCTCAATGACCTTAGAATAACCGAATAACCTTAGAATTGAGGAACGCGACTCCTCTCGTCAAACGAACTAAATTTACCTAACTTTATTTAGACTTTGAATAGGATTTGATAAAATTCAATGTTTCCCTATAGATGAGATAACAGCGCTAGTATCCGTAGGAAGTCCCAAAGATTTTAGACTCATTGGTTAAGTGACCTCGTAGCGCAAGTGTTTAGCGCATTCTGTTACTGAAGGAAGTTCGCGGATTCAAGTCCCGTATAAGACGATTTTTATTTTAATTATTTAGTTTCTTCGTTGTCATTAATTTTAATTCTTTACTGGTCAGTTGAGTTAGAGTTTGCAAACTGTATATACAAATCAATTGTACCTATATACTATTTTTAATTTGCTTCTATTCTTTGATTGTAAGTTTCTTTGTTAATAAAGATTATTCTACTTACTTATAAAAACCTAATAGTACCTACCACCTAGTACCTACCTATTAAACCACGATGTTTTTTAAAGTTTAAGTCGACAAATACATGAATTTCCTTCAGCGGACGTGTAGTGTTTGGTTATCATCTGATCATTTCGCGATTTTGAAATCAACGTCATCAACTATCCATTGTTTTTTTTTTATGTTTTAAACAAGTAAAAGTGTCATGGTCAAGTACCGGTCAGTGGGCCTGACAGGAAATCCAGTTGCGTTCAGATCAGGTCATAACCCTTTCGAAGGCTAAAAATGTATGGTAGAGGTCATCATAACCCATTGACGTTCGTAACCCTTTTCGAAGGCTAAAAATGTATGGCAAGCGGATAGTGACCGGACGCCTAAAACAACCAAAAAGCCACACAGGTACTGTTAAAAAAAGGAAATGGTTCTCCAACTGACAATTTTTTTACGTTTTAAAGATTTGACACCTTAGTACTGCATTTTTGATTCTAGGTGAACCGATTTTGATGATTCTTTCATCGTTGTATCCACCATGTGTTGTGGTTCCAAAGAAGTTTTATTTTAAAACAGGTGCTTCTCAGATGATTACACGTAAATTCGATCAAGATCTGACCAGTCTCGGAGTTATCCTTAATGTGTATTTCTATTACTCTACATTAACGCATTCACTTCCCAGCATTGTGCATTGGCAGTGCGGCTCTACAGATAGGCGACAATCGACTAACCTCTACACACTGTCACACTTTTACCTACTGTAATATAGACATGTGCCTGGTGGACCATGAAAGTGTTCATGTCTGATTTACTTTAACGAAATTGTAGGTAGATATATAGTTTATAGCTTTTTAAAACACCAAATTCGTAGATATAACAGTCTTAAAAACAATAAAGTATACTAACCCAAGTGAACCCAATACAGGCAATAGCACCGCTCAGCATATCAGCAACAATAGCTGGGTAGGAGTTGGCAGTTGGGAAATAGGCGTGGAACCGCGGTGACTGCCAATGGGTCACGCCTGACATGACGACACGCTCGATGTCGGCCATCACGGCGGTCCAGGGCTCGGCCTTCTCTGGCGCCTGTTCCGGCACCAACGGCCGAAGGTAGCCTGGCTTCACTGAGGGTACCACCTGTCTGGAGTTTAAATAAAGAATTTTATATCATGAGGAATGAATGATAAATGAATGTACATCTACCCGTGGCTTCGCCCGATTTATTTTATGGAAACATTTCAAGGCTATTTTTATCATAATTTCAGCCTGATCCGTTCAGTATTTTTTGCGATAAAGAGAACATCCTTCCATAAACAAACTTTCGCATTTAGCAAAAGGGCCATCATCATCATCATCACCAGCCTATAATAGTCCACTGCTGGACATAGGCCTCTCCTAATGAGCGCCATATATGGCATCATTATGTGGGGGTTTTTTTTTTTTTTTCAAAAGGGCCATATCGGTGTCATAAAAAACTCCAGGCTATACATGGAGTTTTTTAAAATAACGGATTTTATGGTTGTTTGGTGAATAACACATGTCGATCTAAAATCAAATTTTATTTTTCACTAACATGGCTCATCAAAGCCATATTAAGTCGAAAAATATTTTTATTTTAGCTATAATTGTACTATTTTATGAGTATGTATAAGTATCTTTATTAAATAATTATTTAAGTCCCTATTTTCCTAAAAAAATAAACGATGTTTTGAATAGTAAGTAGGTAGATACATTTCTTTGCTTTTTGTGTAATGTAGGAAAACATTTATTATTTTAATCATATTGATTTACCTACTTAATATCTGAACAAATTGTCATACTAATGATTGTACCAGTATAGGTAGGTACATAAAACCTATTCTGTCCGATTTGAAAAAAGAGGAGGTTATGAATTAAACGTTTATTTCTGAAGGTCTTACATATTAGTTTACATAATGTGTTTTAGACCTAGTTCACTAATTAAAGTTTCAACTCCTCGCTCTAACTAAGTTTTAGACTTGTGATGTTCGGCTGTGAATTCGGCTGTGTGTGTGTTACTTGATATCTCTATGAAAATTTAGATCGCGCTGTTTCTCAAATTTGCTCAAATTATACATATTACGTCAGTAGGTAGGTATAGCGATTACAGAAAAGTGTAGTTTTTATCAGGATCTATAAGCCTTGTTAAAGATCATGAAAAAAATTCATAATCTTTTCCTCATAATGTCACGTACTGATTAATATTGATTGTTGTTTTTTAACCTATTAGTTGATATGATATTTTTACGTATTATCTTTATCCGATAAAACATTACCTAACTACATCTTCTGTTTTATCAGATAAACGCGAAAGTTTGTATGTTTATATGTTTGTTACTCTGTCACGCAAAAACTACTGAACGGACCGAGCTGACATTGAATTGAATGTTATGGGTAGGATACTACTACTACTACCTACTAGAGGACTGATTACATTACATACATCGATATTACACATAGAAAACGCTCCTAGATCCTTGCAATATACAGGATGTTCCCGGGATATCTGACAAGTGTTACAGAAAGGGGCCATTATTATTAGACTTTTTTTATTATTAGGTTCCGTGATAATAATATACAACATAGTAATGACTGGTTATTACCTATAGGATAGAAAAAGTAGGTTATGTTATGTTCTCCTGATTCCAGACCTCGGTAGGTACATCTGTGCGAAATTTAAGATCGATCCGTTGGGCAATTTTTTTGTGAAGAAGTAACAAACATCCATCCAAACTTTGGCATTTACTAGTATTATAACAAAGTGGGAATAACAAACAAACCTGTCTCTGATATTTTCTAAATATTCAGTGATGTAGTTGGTCATCGCCTGAGCGAAGTCCTTAAAATCTCCCGCTTCCATTGTTTCTGAAAGGTAACAAGATTGATTATTAATAAATAAATAATGCTAGATACACACACACACACACACACACACACACACACGCACACACACACACACACATAAATAGCATAAATCCAGCCCCACGCTAAGCAGACCTTGAGAAATATGATCAAATAATGAAATATAAATATATATGTGTATATATAAATAATAACATTTCTTAATTTGTATAATTTTAAAATAACTTTAATAAGTAAACAAAAATAAAATTAATATTCTTAACAATATTAAATAAAGTAAGAAGGGCAAAAAAAACTGCACAATTTTTTGCAGTGAAATTATATGTTTATTAAGCAGATGAAATAAATAGGTAAACAGAGTTCCATTCCTAAGCGATCAAATGAAGTGGTACATTTGTCAAAATACCTATTAGCTTTGAAAATGGTCAAAAAACTCATATAATTCATGCGGGTTTCCCACCACATTTGAAAGTGTACGAATGGAACAACCTGTATAAAACCCGAAAATCAGATCAAAATAATATCACAATCACAATACAAAAAGAAATGTTAGTAAAATTAGTAAACAAACCGAATTTTAGTTTAGTATTATCTTCCACCGACGACATCGTTGGGTGCAATCTAAAAATTAGATAAAGTGCGTGTTACAAAATGTACCTACTGTTAGTATGAGGTTTGGTAGGTTAGCATGTGTAGATAACTAATATAACGTACATATTATAAGTGATAGTATGATGCATGGGGGGTATCTACATAGGAAATAACCTACATCCGTTAAGTTCATCTCTTATTTTCAAGATTAAAGATTCTTTATCTACTTGATAGCCGCGGAATTACTTTATTAATTACGTAGAAATTACTTAAGTACTTAGAATTAGAACTTAGCTACCTAGTCATACCACTTAAATAGAGTAGGTAACTAACGAAAGATACAAGTCTCAAAGCATTATGTACCGATAGAAATTGAATTTAAACTTAACAGGGGCATAAGAATAAGTAAAAACTATTCTTATGACAGGGGGTCATTATACTAAGTTTCAGTCAGTTTACTAAGTTAACTTAAATTAGTAACGTATTGTACTGTTAAGGCGCTGCCTAGAGTATACTAGCGTCGCTATTTAGTTGATATTGGTGGCGACCTAACGTTTCGAATCTCTTCGTAAAATATACAAAATAAAACTACAGATGCATTAAAAAAGCTAATGAACGTTTGATATTTTTAAAATTCCTTTGTTTAACGTAAACATAATAATAGGATCATATAGATGGTGGCACTTGTGTAGTTAGCGCTTTAATTTCCTGTTGACTTGTAGTTGAGTATGTAGTAGACTGGCTCCAGTAAACGGATTGGTATCCTTGTTCAATGCCGAGAGAGTGGCTGCGCTTGCGCAAGGGCCATCGCGCGCCGAGCAAGTGGTGCGAGGTTACTCTCGGACCTCGTGCCGCCAGCTTTACAATAACTTTTGTTTTCTACCGACTGCCTAGGACTTTAATAATATACGTATAATAAAGTAAACGCGTATTTTAATAATATAAAGCGACTTCAAATTATTTATAGCAAAAATCAGAACATCAATGTATTCGAAGTCAATAAAACTCATAACTACATAGTATAAAACAAAATCACTTCCCACTGTCTGTCTGTCTGTTCCTATGTATGCTTAGATCTTTTAAACTACTTACGCCACAGATTATGACGCTTTTTTTAATAGATAGAGTGATTCAAGGGGAAGGTTTATATGTATAAAACAACCGTGCGAAGCCGGGTGAGTGTCTAGTTATAGATAAGGATAACTCAAAGCTACTATTCAGATCTTGATCAAATTTAAATGCATGGGACATGAGCACCAGTTTAAAATAAAAAACCAAATTAAATATTGGTTCACTTTAAAAAAGACAGTTGAATTGAGAACTTCCTTTTTTTGAAGTCGGTTCTAAAGAGGAGGAGGTCTTCAATCTCAATTCACTGCAATATTATTCTCATTTCATTTCATTGTTTTTCACGGTTCTCATTTGAGTATATATCCAAAAATTTGCCCCACTATTTAATAAAAATAATAATAAATGTATTTATTTCAGACAACATAGGTCTATAATTTACATTACATAGTACTTAATTAAGAAATTCACATTAAACATTACATTAAATAGTCACACAATTTATTTTAGTAATTTGTTTGTGTTGTATGTTTAAAACACCCTGTCTCAAAAGTAACAAATGTTAAATAAAGTTATAGTTATTGTTATTCCCATCTTAATTACGTAAACGGACCTATTCCTCAGTATCAATGAATCGGATTACTGAAATTCTTCTCAGATAGTAGTATTTCTTTGTTTAGAGGTAGGGCCAAGGCGATTTCGGCACGCGATCACTAAAAAACTGCCTCTAATTATTTCCGACGAACTGACAATTTCGTTCATGATTGCATTCGATTAGCCCGTAAGAACAAGGTTGTAGGGAGAGTTGTATTTTACGTTATGATTTTAATGTAACTTCTTACGGGTAAACGGGTAAACTTGTAACTTTAGTTTCACAATATTAGAATAGATAAAAACAGATTTATTAAGTACTAGCTGGTGCCCGCGTCTTCGTCTGCGCATGATTAGTATTTCGAGAACTCGCTATTTTACTTGCGTAATTCCCTTTTTCGTGGGATTTTCGGGATAAAATAAAGCCTATGTGTTATTCCAGCTTATAATCTATCTCTGTGCCAAATTTCATCGAGATCCGTTCAGCAGTTTTTGCGTGAAAGAGTAACAAACATCCATCCATCTATCAATCTATCTATCCATCTATCCATTCATACTTACAAACTTACGCGTTTATCAGTTCAACGTGACGCGTACACACGCATCGTTCAGATGCTGTGAGAAATTTTAGAAAACCCGTATAGCCCAGGGGAACCAAACTGAATTCCGGGATAAAATGTATACCATGTCCAATCGTCCCAAGTTCCATTCGAATTCATTCACTTCCGTCGTGATTTTTCTTTCACCCTCTCTCCCAGGGGAACCTTACCGAATTCCGGGAGAAAAAGTATCCCATGTCCTTCCTTGTAGTATGAACTCAAATCGTCCCGAGTTTCATTCCAACTCATTCAGCAGTTTCGGCGTGATGCGCGGTAAAGGATTTTTACTTTCATACCCTCTCCCATAAGAACCTTACTGAATTCCGGGATAAAAAGTATCCTATGTCCTTCCTCGTAGTATGACCTATAATCATGCCGAGTTTCATTTTAATCCATCAAGTAGTTTCGGCGTGATGCGCGTTTACGATACAGACAGACAGACATGAATGAAAAAAATTACAGTTTTGGCTTGAGTATCGATAATAGAGTGCCCTCCAAAAAAATTTTTCAAAATATCTTCAATGTACAGAATTGGACCTGTTACATTTTTATTATAAGTATAGATTAGTTATTTTTTATTCTTGGTTTCACCAAGAGTTTTCTTTGTAAATATTCTGTTAAATATCGGTTTTGCGGTAAAAAAAACAATATTGATTTTATTTTGTTCCTACATAGATAAACAAATGAAGGTCTTATGTAACAATTGCGTGATCCACGAAACACCTAAGTACATTTGTTATCGGTACGGTCCCCTAATGTGGATTAATTGATTGATGTGATAATTACCAAGTACCTAATATTCAACTTATTTATTTACCCTATCAAAAGATAAATGTAACAAAGCCTGATTAAGTGTACCTACAGATTGGAAAGATATCTTGTTTTGCAATAAAAACAAGATATATTTATTTAAAACTAGCGACCCGCCCCGGCTTCGCACGGTTTTATTATAAGTACCGAACGGGATAAAAAGTATCCTATGTCCTTCTCCTGGCTCTAAACTACCTCCCTGCCAATTTTCAGCTAAATCGGTTCAGCCGTCCTTTAGTTATAAGTGAAGTAACTAACACGACTTTCTTTTATATATATATAGAAGAAGATCTGTTTCCGATTCCTGTATTTCTGATACGATAGGTAAGTAATTCTTTTATATTCGATCTTTCATCATCATCATCATCATCATCATCAACCTATATTAGTCCACTGCTGGACATAGGCCTCCCCCAATGAGCGCCATAGCGCCCTGTCTTCAGCTTGACGCATCCAGCATCTGCCAGCAGTCTTTCGCAGATCGTCATCCCACCTGGCCGGAGGGCGTCCTACGCTATGTTTACCGAGTCGCGGTCTCCACTCAAGAACACGTTTACCCCAACGGTTGTCGGTTCTTCGCGAGATATGGCCGGCCCATTGCCACTTCAGCTTGCTAATTCTTTGAGCTATGTCGATAACTTTGGTTCTCTGTCGGATGTATTCGTTACGAATTCTATCCTTCAGAGAGACTCCGAGCATAGCTCTTTCCATAGCTCGCTGGGCGACTTTGAACTGGTGGACCAGCCCTACCGTGAGTGTCCACGTCTCAGCTCCTAGTAGGTCATTACGGGTAGGACGCACTGATTGAAAACTTTCGTTTTCAAACATTGCGGTATGGATGAAGAGAAGACTTGACGTAGTTTCCCAAATGCTGTCCAGCCTAGCTGGATCCTCCTCTTGGCCTCCTTCTCAAAATTGTTTTTACCTAGCTGTACAATCTGCCCAAGGTAAGTATACTCGGAAACAATTTCAAGAAGGTGCCCATCTACGACGATCGGTCCCGGAACAATGTGGCCATTGATCATGACTTTGGTTTTATCCAAATTCATGCCAAGACCGATACATCGCGAGGCTGAAGCTAGGCCGTCCAGCATGTGGGTCAGCTCCTCTAGCGACTCCGCCATTACGACTATGTCATCAGCGAATCGCAGGTGTGAGATGTAATCGCCGTTTATGTTAATGCCCTTACCTTTCCAGTCCAGCGTCTTAAACATATCTTCCAATGCGCTCGTGAACAGTTTCGGGGAAATGACATCCCCCTGTCTCACTCCTCTGCGCAATTGGATAGGTTTAGACTGCTGGTCCTGTACTTGGACACTCATAGTGGCAGCTTCATAGAGACACCTCAGCACTTCGATGTAACGATAGTCTACTTGGCATCGCTGTAGGGATTCCAGAACAGCCCAGGTTTCGACGGAGTCAAAGGCTTTCTCATAGTCCACAAAAGCGAGACACAGGGGCTGATTATACTCTTCGGACTTCTGTATAATCTGCCTCACTGTGTGTATGTGGTCTATGGTGCCATATCCTCCGCGGAACCCGGCCTGTTCTGGTGGCTGGAACTCGTCAAGTCTCCTGGCGAGACGATTCGTGATCACTCGTGAGAACAGCTTATAGATGTGGCTCAGGAGTGTGATGGGTCTGTAATTTTTAAGGAGAGTTTTATCACCCTTCTTAAAAAAGAGCACCACCAAACTCCCGCTCCACGCCTTAGGAGTTCTCCCACTGTGGAGGACGGTATTGAAGAGGTGTTGTAGCTCCTGTATAACGGAGGCTCCTCCTGCCTTCAGAAGCTCTGAAGTTATACCGTCCTCACCGGGGGCTTTTCCATTTTTAAGCTGCCTCAGAGCTAACACGATTTCGTCTTGACTGATGTCTGGCAGTTCGTCGGTGTAGTGGCGTGTCAGGGTGGCTCTAGAATCAAGGTCGTCTCGTCGCGAACGAGGGGCATGTGCAGTGTACAGACGGCCATAAAAATCCTCTATCTCGGCTGAAATCTCCGGTTTCGACAGTACGGTCCTCCCATCGTGCGTTTTAAGCTTCGTCAGGTGGCTCCTGCCAAGCTGCTGAGTGAATACTTTGGACCCTCGGTTTCGCTCTATCGCCTCTTCAATGAGGCGGGTGTTGGAGCTCCGAAGGTCGCGCCGTACCATCTTCGCAATTCGCTTGTTCAGGTCTGACCTCTCTGCCGAAGACACTTGGGTGGTTTCCCGTCTTCTTGTCATCAGATCCAGAGTCTCATCCGAGAGTTTGGACTTCTTGCCAGTTCGCTGTTTTTTGCAGTACTTGATGCCCTCATCCCTCAACGTTTCAACCAGATTGTGTAGGCTCTCGTCAGCGTCATCAGTGGGTTCCAAGGCAACAAATCTGTCTCCGAGTAGCTGCTCGAACTTCTCGGTGCCCGCCATGATTTGGATTGGATTTGGTCGGAGCGTGGACTTCATCAGACGGTGTCTTTCAAGCTTCAAGTTGATATTCAGAGTGCCTCGGAGCATTCGGTGATCAGATCCGGTATTGAACCTGTTGATCACTGAGACATCTCTGAATATGTGCTTGCTATCCGTCATGATGAAGTCGATCTCATTTTTAGTCACAGTGTCGGGGCTTTGCCACGTCCACTTCCTTTGAGGCTGTTTCTTAAAGAAGGAGTTCATTAAGAACAGTCCCTCTTTCTCAAGGAAGTTGACAAGCATTTGCCCCCTGTGATTCCTGATTCCAAAACCATGCGGGCCTATACGGGATTCATTGCCAGTCTGGATTCCCACCTTGCCGTTAAAGTCCCCCATAACAACGTTGAAGTGAGCCTTAGTGGTGTTGTGTAAGGCTTTGGATATGTCTTCGTACATATCCTCCACTTCATCGTCCGAGTGTGCCGAGGTCGGTGCGTAGACCTGAATTACCTTCATGCTATACCGCTTGGAAAGCCGAAGGATCAGGTACGCTACCCTGGTCGACACACTGGAGATTTCTTGAACGTTGCTAGAGAGGGCCTTATTGACGAGGAAACCTACTCCACCCTGGGATGTTTTATCACCCTCACGAAAGTAGAGAAGATGGCCTGAGTCTAGGGTTACGGTGTCCTCCCCCTCTCTACGGACTTCACATAACCCGAGGACATGCCATTTAATGTTCTCTAACTCCACTTCCAACTGCGCTAGATGATGGTCAAGCCTCAGAGTGCGTCCGTTAAACGTTGCCAGGGTCATTTTAGTAAGCGTGTGGTAGCCTGAATACCGGTGATTCTTAGCACCCCCTGCCCCGCCGTTACCATGACCGCTACCATGGCCAGGAATAGCGAGGCGGCCGGGAACTAGGGGCCGTTTTTTGGCTGTACTTATCATTAAGGGGTAATGCCCATAATCCCCACGCTGGGCATGCGGGTTGGGGATCGCAGTTTGATGGTGGGGTTGTTCTAGAGGGGTGCTGCTGCCCACCCCCCGGTATATCCCTTAGTCGCCTCTTACGACACCCACGGGAAGAGTTGGGGTAGTGCTATTCTAAGCCGGCACCACACGGCGAAATCGATCTTTACGGACTCGTAATTTGACATTGCATAAACTAGGACAAAAGAAAATCACCGGTAAAGTTTTTTAAAAATGTAAGCCCTAACGTGAATTTATTTTATATTACTATTAGCTAATAGCTTTTATTGAACTTATTGATTATCTTGAGAAAAAGATAAATGTAACAAAGCCTGATTAATTGGAACTATAGATTGGTAAAATATATTGTTTTGCAATATAAGCATGATATTTATCTAATCTGTTTCCAATTCCTTTAGTAGGTACGGACTCCTAAGTAGGCATAGCATAAGATAAGTAAGGGCAAGAGTACCGGTTTTGTTTTACTTGTTGCTACCAAGAAAACAAATGTTCTGGGAAATAACTACCTACCGCTCAGATTAATCAAATAAATGCATTTTAATAATGTTTTTATAACATGTACTACCTATTTACTATGTTAAAAAATATGTGCAAAAACACCAGATTAGGCCACTTTGACCCCATTTCTGGCCATGTGGCTACTTATTCTATTGAATAAAAACTGGAACAGTATAAAAATTTTAAAACAAAATAAGATACAATTTCAAGAAAAATAAAATAAAATCAATTATTTTTTCATTAAATAATCATTAATACATATATAGGTATCATTGTATTTTTTTATTATTATGATTTATATTGTTAAATAATATTCAGGTTTTAGTCGATTTTTCTGTGATTTTTGCATCGCTTACCGAAGCAACATGTACGCGAAATACTAAATGTTATATCTACCTTGTTATCAGCAATTAAACAATATCTTAAACTAAACCAGATAACATTAAATGCATATTACAAAAGTAGCAATATTATCATAAAAATATAGATAAAAATAAAATCGTGAATTTCTTTAACTCCTGTTATGCTCGTCAAACATACATATAGGTAATGATTATGAAGATATAGTTATATATATAGTTATAGTTAGATATAGTTATAGTTAGATATAGTTATAGATATAGTTATCATCGCTGATTATATTACATCAAGCGGAATATTTTTCACCAAGATAAAAATAAAATGGGTGTAAGTGACCGCAACAAGGTCAGTGGCCAAAACCGGTGCCCTTACCCTATACGAAGGGGTGTTACATTACGAGAAAGAATACTGAAAACGAAGAGAAAGAAAGTCAAAAAAATTTACTCCACTATTGAAATATTTGTTTTCCTAAATGCTCATTACACCAGACTATAATATAAAATAAAATAAAACCAAAACGAAAATCATAATATGCATGTAGAGCTGATAGTTTTTTATTGTACCTTCTTTATGTTTGTATTCACATTTAAGTTTTTTCAACTTTCTAAAGCAGGAAAACCTAACATGATTAGCATTTTGATGAAACGGGTAACACCGAGAGGTATTCCCCGCGTCAGTGACTAAACTCGTTTACCTCATTGAGTAATCGGAAACTGCAACGGACGGACTGGATGGACTCTACGCATTTTGCTTGGGTAAAGCTAAAATCAACTGTCGACGTATTTCCCAATATCCCGCGAAACTTAGCGCGTCACTTGACAGCGTCACAGCGTTTCTTAAAAGTCTAATGATTATTTTGTTGTTTCTACATCTTAGCTGGTATTGTACCAGGTTTTTGGTTCATTTTCCTTAACTGTAATAGGCGTAAGTAGTTTGTTCCGAGCGGTTAATAGCTTTGCGGTAAAAAATCAATATTGATTTTATTTTTATCTATCTAGTAACAGGTGAATAGATAAGTTTTATCTTGATTGTTTTAACCTAACTGTGTTGTTACTCGAAACGATCAGATAAAAATATTAGTAAGTAATAAAAATAATGCAATAGGTACCAATTTATGAATGAAACCTTTTTAAGAATAGCATAAGGATATAGCTACTAAGTAAGTAGGTACATAATTATTAACATGACCCTTAAACTTTGACCTACAGCTATCAGTCTCTATAGCGCTTTATGCATGCAGTCATTGACACTGAGTATTCATGCGCGATATCTATTACCGCACCGATGAACCTGATAATGCATAATCAGAGCGAATTGATCAAGATCTAGGTCAAGTTAGGTCAATTGATTGGATGGATAAATCAATTGGCAATATTTCGACGTTCACCAGAGCCTACGTCCTTTTTACAACATTTTATTTTAGATTCATATCAAATTTGTACGATGGTTGGGATATAACTCAATTATGTGGTATTTCATGAATTTATGTAAGTATTTGGGTTCGTAACCCTTTTGTTTATATAAAATATGTAGGATTCTAAAACCATGTACCTAAATATGATGGATAATGTGTGACTGAAAAAAATGAAAAACTTGGTCTAGGTATAATTAATAGTCCTCTGTCATAATTTTACTTGTAGAGTTTTAATATGAAATAAATAGTTGCAGAGTCATCTCTTTATATTTAATAAGTGAAAATGTACATATTAATAAGTTTTGTACCTAATCACCATAATTTAAAAATATTAGTATGATTAATAAAAATTTCGAAATCCGTTAACCTTGAGTTAGATAACAACATGCAAAACCAATTTAGTACCTGCCCAAGTACCTAACTGGTATTTATAGATAGCGCCTACAGTGGTTATTTTTTGTTTCTAAAATCTACACGATAGATCTAACAAAACCCAAACCTCGCGCATTGATGTCAATGTCAATACAATCCAAATTTAAACCTGTTATTAATAAAATAAGTAACTTACCACTTATATCGCGGACTAGAAAACTAAAACAGCACTGACTTTATTAACTTCCGATCGTGGTTATGCGATTGGTTTTACAATGGACGTGCGTCCAACTCAGCGTCTACAGAACAACGCCCGCACTTTCAGCCTTGCAATCTTTTATATGCGGGCGGTAGTGCCTTGCTACTTATGTGCCTACTTAATACCTCACTCCTCCAACTTAGAGGATCTAACATTGTGCCTCTGTAAAACTCACGCGATCAGAAAAGGATGGGACCTTTTCTAAGTATTAACTATTTCGCATTTTAATTCATACATATTCAGAAGGGGATGTATTCTTTACGTGTAATAGGTACCTACCTACTACCTATTGCGTGTGATATTTAGGTGTCCTTTATGTGTGATACTTAGTAGGTAGGTACTTATTAAATGATAGTTTTATTGATCACAAATTGGTAGGTCATGAATTTATATACAACAATCACAAACTAAAAATTATTGCTAAATATTAAGACTTACCTACTTTTTTTCTTTATATTTTAAATTTTGAAGCATTAAATTTGTATATGCATTCTAATATTGATCTTCACACTGGGTCACCCTGTTGCTGTAATAAGTAGGTACTATAATAGATAATATTCTACATATGTTAGAAAGGGTAAAAAGTACCTCATGGTGTTTTTATTTTGAATTGATTTATTTTATCGATAATATACAAATAGAAATCGGAACGCCTTCATCATATTTTAATATAAAACATTCGTTGTTTGTAAAATTTATTATAACTTTCAAGTCAATTTATTATATTAACTAAGTCAAATGAAATTATTAGAATACAATACAATAAATAAAATACAATTGAAAAGCACACAGCATACAAAGGAATTTTATATACTAGCTAGTAATACTATTATATTATATTTTAATAAATTATATTCTTATATTCTATTTTAATAAATTATTTAAAATACTAATAAAACCTTGAGAGAGTTAACTAGAGAATTATTTTTCCAACACAAACTGGAATGTCTTCATCTTAATATCCGATAGTAAAATATCCGATTGTTTTTTGTTTCAGTTCGAAATGGTTCCAAACCATTCTGAGCGCGCGGGAATTTAAGTAGGTGACTCCATTTAGAAGATTAGCTAGCGTATAAATTGCTACTACATAAACCTCTGGAGTGCTCTCGTCATTCAGTGCCCATTGTTCCGTTTGAATCGAAGGATTCTTTACTATTTTTATCTATTCTTATGTATTTACTATGAAACGTATTTTTATTCAAAGCGTAGCTTGATACCTACTGGTTGCTTTGCTTGATACTCGTACAATAGTTCTTTTTCGAGTGAATTTGAATTATATGGTTGTTTTTAGAGATGGGAAATCTAATCGTTGAGTCTAGACTCTTAGGTAGGTAGGTTGTTTTATTAGGTAATCCTAAATTTAAAATTTTACTGATTTCACAAAAAGGAGGAGAGGTTCTCTATTTGACTTGTGCTTTGGTGTAAACCGATTTTGATAATTCTTTTTTTAAAGCTGTGCAAACATTCACACAGACTTTCCCATTTATTATGATATTTACCTACCTACCTGCAGAGGTAGTAGGTAGGTATAGGTTGCCTGACAAAAAAAAATGCGACAACTTACGCTAATTTATTTCAGTTATATTCATTGTATTGTCTCTCTCCTCTTTTGAAGCACAAATACGGTGTTAATAGATATTAAACTACTCTTCGTTCAATATTTATATTGCCATTTTTGTATGTTTTAAGGGTGTCCCGAAAACTATATTTCCTGTCACCACATTTTTAAGAAACATACGGATACTCTCATTGCGTCTCAATCGCCCTTGGCCTTATTTATCAAGGTTCTAACTTCAATGTTTTAGTATAGGTATCCTAACTAGATTAATTATGCAATTCTTCATATTATGGTCAAGTCTAAATCTTGTAAATACGTTGGCCGCTATGACGTGTATCTAAGTAGGTGGAAATGACCAGAAACTTGGCCAATTTATGATCTAGACTAGGACATTTTATAATTCTTTTAATTAAATATGCAACCTTAATAACTTATTTACCTTGTTATTTTTACAAAATAAAAGTACCTAATTGGTTTTTGGATGACGACGACGTTCGAAGAATGACCGTGAACATGATTCACCGAAAAGTCACACGGTAGGTACGCTTTTGTTTTGTAAACAAATTCTGTAAAAAATATTACAGGAAATCCTTAAAATTTTGTTTTCACATACCTCATATTCAGTTTGCAGATTTTACTCAAGATTGGAGGTAACTTGAAGTAAGACCCGCGGTTTCTCAAATGTTTACAATTTGTGTAATTTTAAAGTTCTACGAGTAATTTTTATTTAGAAAATTGTTTTGCGGCTTTTTGTACGCCATTACGCTTGTATTTTTATTTGAGACAAACTTCGTATCGATTGTTTTGGAGTGTATTAACATGTTAAAGATTTATTAATTAAATCAACCTATTTCTGTCTGGACTCCATTGACATATGGGTTATTAGAACGAAGTTTTAATTTAGAAGACGTTTAGAAGTAAAAAGGTATAGAAACTTTAAACTAGTTTTTATAATCGCAACCTTCTACAGTAAGTTCAATTACTGGAGACGGTTGCAAACAATCTAGAGGTAGCTCAATTGTAAATTGATTTTCTTATAGGTATCAAAATGATATTCACTTCTTTATATTGGATATTTAGGTGATGATTAAGTTATCAAACCATTAAAATAAGTCGATAAAATTCAATTGATAAGACATTTTAGAATCTTGGTGCCCTCAAGTCTATTATTTTATCCTGGATGTGTGGCTTATGTTTCTTCAGCGTTTCTATTAGGTAGGTAATTATGCGAAAACTCTTTAGTAATTTAAATATCAAAACATAAATAATTTTACATCATTAACTAGCTACGCACCCACGCTTCACCCGCGTGAAAATTAATGAAAAGTAGCCTATGTTCTATTCCAGGCCTAAACCTACATCTATTAAAAATTTCAGCCCGATTTGTTTAGTTGATTTGGCGTGAAGAGGTAACAAACATACATCCAAACTTTCGCTTATCTAATATTATTGTTGTGCAGTGTAGCTGTTTGCCCCGGCTTTCCACGGATGTTTAGTTAAAAAAAATTCAAGCGATAAATAAAAAATCTTTTGTATCAAGGAATAGAAACAAATTTAAACTAGTTTAGTTTTGTTTCACTCACCAAAATCTCGCCAAAAATATAATAAAAGCGTGGAAAAAGAAACTAAAAAAATAATGTGTTTTGAATTTTTAAGGATTTCCTCATTAGTTTTCATTATCTTTTTTTAACGTAATCGGAAATCCTACAACCGCGTAGACCCTCCGTAGCACTCGTAGCGCACAACGTGTGCTACGCTTTTGCTACAAGAACGTAGCTTGTTCGTAGCAAGCTACGTCCTTGCCACGAGAGCTACGGCGTAGCTGAAGTCCAGGTTCGTAGCATGCCTGCCGTAGCGTCAAGACAAGAAGAGTGTATTTTTACAAGGTTTTGATTTAGATTTAACAAGCCCGCCCCTAATATCGCACGAGTGGCAATGTTGAAAGCAATATATTGCAGAACTATGAATTACTCCTAAAAAAGTTTTATAAATTAATTATGGCTGTCTACTTCTACTGTGTACGAAACTTATTTATATGTAAATCAGCTTACTGTGATACTGAATTCGTCAACCTACGAAAAGTTTTTAAAATGTTAATGAGTATGTAATAATTCCTGTAATAAATTCATCATCATCAACCTTCACTAGTCTACTGCTAGAAAAAGGCTTCACCCAATGAGCGCCATACCTGTCTTCAGCTTCCCTGAACATAATGTCGCCTCCAAAGATAAAGATAAAGATAGTTTATTTGCATGAACACAATGTTGGTTACACAGTTGTTAAAAATATTTTAGTTTCAATTATGTTCTGCTTAGATTAGCATGCAAATTTTATACATTGCTGAGATTAATAGTAATTTCTAACTAGTCGTAATTATATTTTCAAAAATTTGAGTTATAATAATAAAATTAAGTAAAAATAGTAACAGGCGCAATAGTAAAGTAAGGTGATGTCAAAATTTATCTGTCATAAAATCGTTAATATTATAATAGCATTTGTTAATTAGTAATTGTTTCAATTTACTCCTAAATATAGCGTCGTCAAGATCTTTTAATGTCTTAGGTAATTTATTGTATATTTTACGTGACATACAGATTACACTTTTTTGTAGGAAAGCTGTTTTACTATTAGGTATCCAAATAAACTTAATTGAGTGAGTAACCTAAATCATAGGTAAGTATTTTGCGGTACTTACTGTAAGTAAATAAATAAATGAATACGGTTACAAAAAAATTAATAATGGTTCTTACCGTCGTAAATAAAAAAAGCGTTAAATGCATCCCCCTGAATACCTATTCTCATTATAGTAGTTAGTTATTAGTAGTCTCGAGTTGCCATTTTGCTTCTGAAACTAACTTATGCTTGTTAGCCCCTGAAGCCTGGATGTAGCTAGGTATATGGGGGGACACCCGCCCACCCCGCACCCCCTCGGCGGCCATTCGGAATTGAATCAATTCACTTTACTCCCTCTAGAGAGTTCGCTCATCTAGAAAAGTGTTTTATTCATTTCATTCAGATGTTAAAGGCTTTGCTGGGAATAATGTAAATATTAGTCTTGTAGGGGCTTTGAATGTTTAAGTAAAATTCTTTGACAGGATTTTTTTAGAATTTCTTGCTGAGGTATAGGATATATATCAATACCAGTTGGAAGCGTCCTCGACACGCTGGTTGTATCACCACGCAATGCTGATGCGCTGCGAGCGCCGGATACTCACCAGCTCTCGGAACACGCGTCGTCGCTACGACCAGATGATCAGAAATTTTTTTAATGAGCTACTTGACTTTTTCCATCCAGTCAATATTTTCTTTTATCTCAATTGTAAAAATAAAAAATAATTTTATTGGAGAACTTCCTCTTTTTTTGAAGTCAGTTAAATATACATAATAAATGTTTATAAAGAGGACAATACGTTTATTCATTTCCAATCACAGCTCATCTCACTAAAACAATTCCCTCAATTTCCCTACTCACAGAACGGAAATGATTTATGGCTTCCCCGCTCGACCGTACAAAGCCGGGCCACAGAGCATATAACAGTACAGCCGGGCGCCATCAAAAGCTTTAGATGTGTAATTACCGTTGACGGAGAGAGACCTAGCTTTGCTCTCGAGCTTCACAAGTGGTTGAATTGAACTTGGTTCACTGTGGCTCAGAGGATACAGGATATTGAGCTTTATGCGGTTCTGTTTTGACGTAATATCTAATGGGAGGGGTAAAATATTGGGTTTTAAAAAAAATTACAACTGAATATTTACGATTTAGCGCCGTGGATAGGTAGAATAACTTATGCTATTCTATTGATGTTATGTAGTTGAGCTTGGCACGGACTAGGGCATTCCAGAGTTTTGCTAAAGAAATTCAATAGTTTTTAGGTACCTACTAACTACCTAACCTACGTGGAAAATTAATTAAACGAAAGGCCAAGCAATATCTGAAACCGCCAGCCTACGGAACGCTGCTAAAATTCTGAAACGTAGAGGACAAAATCGTGCAGAGAACTTTCAGAGGGTATTTTTGAAAGGTCAAAAAACTTGCCTAAAGGTCTTCGCTCTGTACAATTTAAAATGTATCAGTAAGTAAGTGAGTAGTTGGTGAGTAGTGTGGTGGTCGACACTCAAATCATCACATCACCGGTTCACTGGGTAGGGGACACCACCGTGCAACGTTGACAGCTGACACCATGATTGCGTGAGGCAATTAAAACGTGTACGGTCTACATACCTCTGACTGATACCTATATCATGTATGGTCTTGGCTCAGACTATAGAACTATCTAGACGGAGCCCCAACGAAACGCGCACTGAGGCAGGTAAAATTAAGCCTTGGCGTGTACAAACACACTTACACACACATATATATGACGAAATTACGCCTTACCTTGTCAGTCCAGCTAAGCCGTCGCGCCGAGTGTCACGTAAAATTATTACGAGATTTAGAGGGACAAAATGCCGAATTATGTTTTGAAAGGGTGTTCGTTCAAACCAATCTCGCGACCTAAAAAGCAGGATGGAATCACATTTCATGCGAAAGTACACCTGCACGGCAACACTCAGTACGAGCACACATGTTTACGAAACCGGCTTCAAAATCATTGTTGACAGCGCTCTGTCTAGGTAGTCTGAGGGTCTTGGTTTTGATTGACATGGATCAGTTGAGCTACCTCTCATCTCAATGTTGGTATGGACTTTTTTAAATCACTGAACGCGTTAGTTTTATACTTTTAGCGTAGGTACCTAAGTATCGTTGCATAGTTTTAGTTTTTATATACCTACCCAATGTATGTTATCAATAAACTAATTTGAATTTTTTTCTATTCCTTTCGTAACTTTATTTTATAATTTAATAGATTTTTTTACCCTCTACTTTTCATGCGTTCTAAAGTCATTTAAACGGGATATTTACCTACCATGATTTGATTTGTTTTGTGATCCGCGATATTTCGGCAGATCATGTACTAATGAAACCATGGTTTATTTTAGTGCTAGTAACTAAAAATAGTTTTAAAAGTTTTCTCACTTTGCTTGAAATAAATGATAAGATGATGAGTAGAGGAAGGTACTACCTTCCTCTACTCTGACCAAGTTGGAGAAACCTACAATGAATTTAGATTTTTCCTTACCTAAGCGAAAATGGAACGTAGGCTACTTCAATTTTAGCAGTATTAAGCTAGGTTCATAATTGCTGTGTCGGGGTGTGTTGTGGCGCGACAGAACGCCACAACAGATCGGAGCGACAGATCGCGCCACACCCCAACACAAGCTACTAATGTGAATCTAGTCATACTAAATCTATGAGACCGTATCATAATAATCTATAGCGTATAATCTATAGCGTTCTGTCGCGCCACAACACACCCCGACACAGCAATATGAACCTAGCTTTACACTACACGTTATTCAGGGCCCGGTAGTTGGGGCGATTAGGGAGCATGGCTTGCCGGGTCCGTCCCTTAGGGACCAAAAGTCAAAAAGTCAAAAGTCAAAAGTCAAAGTGCTTTATTTCCATAAGACCTTACAGGACACTTGGACACGTCATAAAATTCATTTAATAAATAATTAAAACTAGAGTAAAGAAGCGAACAAGAAACCTTTACCTTGTTAGGTTGTTCGTTTTCGAGTTGGAGCAAAACTCGTCCCAAGCTTTTTTATCATCCAAATAATCAGATATTTTATAGTAAGCCTTTTTACAAAGAACAGTTTTGACAATTTGTTTGAATTTATTTACTGATAGTTTTTGCAACTCACTTGGAGTCTTGTTGTAGAAGCGTATACATTGCCCTTTGAAAGATACATTAACCTTGTTTAGTCTAGTTGTAGGCAAAGCGAGTTTATTTTTATTTCTAGTATTGACATTATGAATATCGCTATTTTTAGGAAACTTACTGATATTTCTACGAGTGTACAATAAATTTTCATAAATATATTGACATGGTACTGTCACTATGTTAATTTCTTTGAATTTATCACGTAGGGATTCTCTGGGACCCATATTATAGATTGCCCGAACAGCCCTCTTCTGCAACACAAAAACGGTGTTAATGTCTGCAGCATTCCCCCACAGCAGTATACCATAAGACATAATACTATGGAAGTAGCTGAAATAAACAAGTCTAGAAGTATCTACGTCTGTAAGTTGACGGATTTTTTTGACTGCATATGCTGCAGAACTGAGTCTTTTTGATAGCTTATCTATATGTGGGCCCCATTGAAGCTTACTGTCTAGGGTGATTCCTAAGAATACAGTACTTTCTACAATGTCTAACGTTTCTCCTTTCACGTGTATATCGGCTTTAACTTGTTTCACATTAGGTAGAATAAATCTAATACATTTCGTTTTGGTTTCGTTAAGCAAAAGATTATTGACGCTAAACCAGTGGACAACTTTTGAGATTGCATTATTCACGTCGTCGAAATTTGTTGATTGTCTTTTCATTTTAAAAATTAAAGAAGTGTCATCAGCAAACAATACAATCTCATGATTATTCTTTACAAGATCAGGCAAGTCGTTAATATAAACTAAAAATAGGAAAGGACCGAGGATAGACCCCTGCGGTACACCCATAGTAACTACAGACCCCGAAGACCGTTTCCCATTAATGTCAACTCTTTGTATCCTGTCGCTTAAATAAGAAGAAAGAAGAGCCAAAGAGGTGTCATTCATTCCATAGTGATGTAGTTTCCTGATTAATGTCTCATGGTGTACACAATCGAATGCTTTTGATAAGTCGCAAAAAACACCTAAAGCATCTTGCGACTTCTCCCAAGCATCAAAAATATGCGATACTAACTCTACACCAGCATCAGTAGTTGACCTGCCACGAGTAAACCCGAATTGCTTACAATGTAGCAGGTCATTGCTGTTGAAATGCCTAAGTAATTGATGCAATATATGTTTTTCAAAAACTTTGATGAAAGTAGGCAGTACTGATATTGGTCTAAAGTTAGTAGGGTCAGACCTACTACCCGATTTAAACAATGGAATTATTTTACTATGCTTCATTAGATCAGGAAATACGCCACAATCAATAGATTCATTAAATATATAAGCTAAATCTGATGCGATCGTATCAATTAATGGTTTAATAATTTTAACGGAAATGCCCCAGAGATCTGCAGTTTTCTTAACATTTAAAAGTTTAAAGATTTTTAATATTTCTTTTTCATCAACATGATTGAAATTAAATTTATTTTCGCATTTAGGTACATTTTTTATGAGTAATGACTCAGCGATCGCTTGAGAAGAGTTTAGACTCTTTGTAGTAGAGATTGGAATGTTAGTAAAGAAGTTTTCAAATGCTTGCGCTACTTCAACATCTTTTTTTACTGAGCAATCATTAATTTTTAAATTATAATCATTAACAAAGGTACTAACCTTTCCAGTCTCACTATTTATTATTTTCCATGTTGATTTAATAACATTTTCGCTATTTTTTATTTTTGAGCTAATATAATTTGACTTTGCTACTAGACAAACTTTTCTAAACATTTTTGAGTAATTTTTAACTTTATCTTTGAACTCCTCGCTAAAATTGTATTGTTTTTCACTATACATTTCATACAACTTTTGTCTACTTTTATGAATACCTACAGTTGCCCACTCACTAAATGTAAGTTTTTCAGAAACCACAATCGATCTGGGTGTAAATATGGAATTGAATGCAGAGGTGAATTTCTCAAAAAATCTGCTATACAACTCACTTGAGTTGTTATGTGAGTAATGAGGTGTTGGTATAGAATTCCAATTTGATTTCATACGTTCAAATCGATGTGTGGTTACTGGTATGTATGTTATTTTCTTTTTACAATTATTGTTTTTCATCTGAATGTTGATTTTTATAAGTTGACCTAAGTGGTCTGATTTCAAATTACTTATTATATTTTTACTAACAATTTTATCATTCAGGCAAACAAATATATTATCAATACATTTTGCTGAGGTTTCAGTTATTCTAGTTGGTTCCATAAATAGTGGCCTTAGGTTGTAAGAATTAAATAAATTAGTTAATCTACTACTGAGAGAGTTAACTTCTAAAAGATTAATATTGTAGTCTCCACATATTATGAGAGTTTTACTTGCTTTTGATAATTTAAATAAGATATCATCCATAACTTTTTCAAATATTTCAAAGGAGGCTGATGGTGGGCTGTATATGCTTACTACAATACTTTGCTCCAACTCAACACATGCTACTTCGATGTGGCTTTCAACAGACATACATATTATGTCCTTACGGTCTTTGAATTTCAATAGTTTATTTAGTAATATTAAGGAGCCTCCACGAATAGCATGTGATCTGCAAAAGGAACTACCAACTTGGTGGTTACCGAAGTTGAACATGAGCTCATAGCTTTTCAGCCAGTGTTCTGTTAAGCAGATGATGTCAATATTAAACGAGTTCATGAACAATTCCAATTCTAATAATTTACTTCTTAATCCTTGAATATTTTGATGCACCAAATTAGTAAACCTTGCATTAGTTTTACAAATTTGTTTTTTCTTTTGATTGATATTATTTGATTTCTTAAGGCAAGAGACTTCCTCTATTGTCTTTATTTCTAATTTAAATGACTTGGAATAATTTCCAAAGTCTTGTTTTGTAAATTATTACAATGCTCAAAAGAAGCATTAGTTATAGCCAAGTTTTTGGCTGTTGTTTCAAAATAATAGGATAGCGAAATTGCTATCTGTCTTTTGTAAAAATTGGAAAGGTAATAATTACCTTTAGTCAAATAATATTTTTTATTAACAATACTGTTAATATCAATCAAGTGTACATTATTGTTGCATGAGATAGTATGCAACGTCATATTTAACTTATATCTAAGCTTATTTTCAGAAAGTGGCAAGCTGTCGCTGTAGGGGAATGTGAACATCACAATTTGTTTTAAATTTAAAGAACAAAGTTTGTCCATGTACTTAATTAAGTCCGATTTGTTCACATTATTATTATTATTATTATATTTATTATTATTCCCAAGACATATTATCAAATTAGAATTACTATCAAACAATTTTTTGTCAATTTTGTGCATAATATTATGCAGGTTTGAATTTGGAAAGCAATTATTTAATGTAGGATGTTCCATACTCATACTTAAAAACTGACCCATGTTGATTCCAATTTCATCGCAGTACATTATGTTTTTCACCTTTTTTATACTTGAGCATGAAGTGCTGAGATCAAGGTGGGATGAGGCTGACACTGTACTGTCCGGACCTGAGTGGTCACAGCAGCCGCAGCCCTCCAGAACCCTGCCCTCCAGACTCACCTGGCTCCTAAGAAGTGAATCCATGGCCAGATTGAGTTCCCTTGTCTGTTGTGTAGTTCGATCATAAAGGCTGATGTAATGCCCTAGGGAGTGCTCGGCCTGGCCGAGTTTACACTTCAGGTCTTGAATTTCAGACTCATATTGGATTTGATTATAATTGAGCTGTGCTGTGCAGAGCTCTAATTTATCTAGAACTTTTCTTTTACATTTGAGCTTAGATACTATATTTTTCTGTTTTTTTAATAAGTTTTGAGTTTTTTTTACAAATTTACTTATTTTAACATATTTTTTTAACTTAGTTTTGCTAAGGTGTTTGATGTTTTCCCTAAATCTTATTACACCACTCTTAGTTACGGTTAGGGTCCCTGAATAACGTGTAGTGTAATATCGCTTTTAAATGCTTAGTAGGTACTGACAATTACCTAACCTTCGTATATAGTACATCTCAAACTCGACGCCAAAACAACAAAACCTATTTGATTTTGTTGTGCATTGTTGAACATAGGTTCTGTGCACTCTGCTACAGAACAGAGTATAATTTAGGACGACCAGACTGTGATTTCAGGACTCGCAAGTATTTCCAAAGCTACTACGATCTATTCCATACTCTGAGAAGGCAGTGGGCGTAGGGAGAAGGGGGGCTGTTCGCGCCGTATCCTTGGTTACTGTACTTTGAAAGGGAGCTGATGTCAGTTGCAACAAGTACCTTATCTTTCTGATACTGAGATGATTTAGCGAGCTCGTTTTGCGAGTGTTAGCATTTATGCCGACTCTTTATTCGATTTATTTATTTGCTTGAGATATCAAATATTGGATTTATCAAAAGACTAGCTTTCCGCTCGCGTCTTCGATTGCGTAGTATGATTGGTTCTGTCTGATCTTCAAAGAAATAAATACCTATAGATGTTATAACTAATTCAATAAGCGATAAATTTAATCACGAAAATTACAAGCAAGGAATAGAAAAATTAAAACTAGTATTTACAATTGAAACCATTGAGCTAACTGCAGACGGTTGCAAACAGTCTAAAGGTAGCTCAATTGATCCATGTCAATACCAGTCGGAAGCGTCTCAATAAGCTACATTTATGTTTCAAATCAAATTCAAATTCGACCACTGCTTAACCCATATATGCCCAAAAGCACGAAAACGACCCAAACTTTCTTCTCCCGCTTGGACGCCTCGAAATTGAAAATTATTCATAAAAAATTGTGTTTAACGCCATTTACGCATTTTATGATAAAATACCTTATCACCTGAAGCAAATTTCACATCAACAAAGATCAATTTCAGTTGAATATTTGTGGTGAAAGTTATGACTTGATTTTTATGGCGAAATTTTTGCACCGGCTTAGACAAAACTGTAAGTAACTATTTATTTATAAGGATTTTAGTTTCTTTTTTTGAATGATTAGTAAAGTAAATATAATACTCTAGATACGTACGTACAAAATTTTGATAATAATTATGTTTTTCACTTTGTTATTAGACCGAATATTTTGATGAGTCACTAACGACCCTCTGGGCAGATATGATACCGAATGTTCTCTTTTTTTCTAAGGTCACGCCGAATTCTATCTAACAATGAAATAGTAGATATCCTGGAAAGTTTGCGTGAAAACGAAGGTCTTTAAAACGTTGAGGTATATTTAGATATTTATTTAATCTTCCTGACAAATTCTTTGCAAAATTAGCATAGTTATTTCGTAGTTTAATTATGTGATTCCTAAGCTAGGTATATTGATAATTTTATTTATTCGGATTACCGAATTTTTGGATTAGGAAGTAATCTTCCTAACTATTGAACATAGGTATTAATACATTAGTAAAAATATAAAACTGGCGTGTAAAAATAACATACTGCGTTTGATTGACCCCTACCTTTTCCACTATTATCAGATAGTTATTTGCCCGCGGGGTCGATAGCGACCCTTCAAAAAAAAGGCACTTTCAGTAACTGAAACTCAAAATAAAAAAATATGGGTCTTATAATATTCCATTAGCAACAACATATGCAAAAATTATGAAAATCGGAGACCTAAATCTTTTTGGGCATATATGGGTTAATGTTACTAAAAAACTCAATAACGTCAATCCCCATTTTAACCTAAACTACGAATCTTACACTTTATTAATCTGTAGGTATATGTGTTCTTTGAGTCACTATTTAAAAAAACTTTAAAACCTAGAAATTCTAACACCAAGGGGGTGCAAAAGACCCCCTTGATGTTACTACAAAAATCCCTTCCTGTCGAATATCTGTCCAGTAAAAGATATCACCACCTACTTTTCCATATTTTAGCTTTCTAGTTGACTTTGTCTCCAAGAAATTCGCCTCGCGGTTTCGCTCGCGTAGAATATTCGATTATATGACGTAGGTTTTGGCGATTATTTGTCCTTCTTTTCAATCTAAAAAACAAATCTGTGTAAGTTTCAAGAACAAATTGGGCCACTGGCTGGTTAAAGGTACAAAAAAACCTTATTAGCGTCTATCCCATTTTACTTCTTTTTATGGGTTTTTTAAACACTTATTTCTATTTATGATTACTTTATCAGAAGATGGTAACCACTAGGTACCAAACAGAAGGTTATTACTAGGTACCAAACAGTTGTGTGGATGGAAATAAAATTCCACCCTGTAACGCAACCAGTTGTCTAGTTATGTTATCTGGACGGAAAAAACGAAATACCTATCCTTTCTTAATTTATATTTTAAGTTCTGTTGCTTGGTCCTTTTATTATATTATATAACCTATTTATAACGGGTTAGGGTACATCTCGTGTGTAGGTGTAGGTCTCTCTGCAGATCGTTAAAACATTTTGTCCCGGGCCGGGAATCAATCTCACGACCTTCAATTTGACGCTGTTAGGGTTACACCAGGTTACACCCCCCACCTCACAATACTACCATTCATAAAATATGAACGAACATATTTTATGAATGGTTAAGATTCAGAACAGACAAAAGAACCTAGATCCTTCAAAACAGAGCGACAGTTTCTGGTGATAGTGTGTAGATAGTATACGGAGATAGCTATTTTAACCAATGTGGTAGTTAGTTTATCCAGAGATCATAATCGTCTACACATGTCATTCTGGATGTTGTGGTACCTATTACATATAAGCATTGAAATAAAACTATTACAAAAATGCTACCGACGAAAGGGGCGCATATCCAGATGACAACTTTCTGTACCTACCCTTAGGCTGCCTGTCCATTGACGCGGAGAGTGTTAGATTCCGTGTCATATAGCCGGTTTCTAGAAGGCTATTCAAATCTCAAATCAGTTGACAAAGCGATTAATTTAACACACTGGTCAATTCAAATCGGGGTCCGCTCCGCGCGACCGCGCGCCCGTAACGCCTAACGGTGAACGGATATGGGTGAAATTAATCACAGAGATAGATTACCGTCTGGAATAACACTTAGGATATATTTTATCCCGGCATTGCCACGGGAACGGGAATTACGCGGGTGAAACCTCGAGGCGCTGCTAGTTTGAAATACTTGTATAAGGGCAAGTAACTCCTTTTGCGTTAATTTGAGCTTTAAGAAGAGGGAAGAACTACTAAAATGACTTACGGCCGATTTCTGGAACGCATGTGAAAGAAAGAAAGAAGAAAGAAAGAAAAAGTATTTATTGTCTTAGAATCTTAGAATTACATATAAAAACAAAAGAAACTTACCATACTAACTTAAATAAAAATAAAAACTAAGACTAAGACAAGGAGTAAATTCAGCCTTTGCTGCATGCAGTGTTCATATGCATGCAGCGCTGTTTTTAAATTTACCCCTCTCGGGTGGATGGTCACCGAAGGGTTAAGTGATTGCGGTGAAAAATTACTACTATTTATTGAGAAATGTTCAGCTCTATATTATGTATTATATTTAACAACTTATTAACAACGGAAATTACCATCAAGAAATAGAAAAAAAGGGTTCACTATCTAACTATAAATTAACTGTTTAAGATACTATTATGTTGTGTGGTGTGAATGTGGGTCATGTTTGTGTGTAATGAATGAATGAGTGGTTCTCCCGAGGCAGAGCAACGGGAGACCGTGTGAGTGTAAGTGAATAATAATATGTGTATTGTGTGGTGTGAGTATGAGTAAATTTTGATTTTCCCGAGACCCAGTCTCATAAGAGTCTGGGCAACGGTAAAACCAAGTTAAGGCACGCACGAGGGATTCCTTAGTTACCTTCATTTTGTTGTCCATTTGAGAGTTTAAAGGTTGTTTCTACCAAATGTTTTTGTTGCGAGTAAAGTAATGATTTAACTCTTTTTTTAAATGTTTTTGAGCCAATTTTTATTCTTAATGGTGGTGGTAGAGTGTTCCATATCTTCGCCGCTTGGTATTTTAAACAACCTCTAAACCCTGTCGTTTTGTGTTTTGGGATCTGAAGGCAGTTCGCATGTTTGGAGCGGGTGTTACGGTCATGAGAATCTTTCGCCCAAGCCATTCTCTCAAATAGGTATTCTGGTTTCTTATTCCAGAGAACTCTTTGAACAACGCATGCAATGTGAAGTTCCCGCCTGTTCTTCATGTTAAGAATACCTTTTTTTATTAAGTATGGACTGACGTGTGCTCTCCTAGGTATCCTATAGCAAAACCTCATGCAAGCATTCTGCACTCGTTGGATAGCGCCTTCCGTCTTACTCCACAGTCGCGGACCATAAACTGCGCTACAGTAATTGAATGGAGAAAGCACAAGAAGGTCACAAAGTAAAAGCCTAACCTCTTCTGAAAGATAGTCTCGGAGATTGTAGAGTACTTTGAGCTTGTAAAACGCGTTTCTTATTTTTTCGTTAACATGTTTAACATACCTCATTTCGCTATCTATAACTAAGCCCAAGTTTCTTGCATCATGTTCTATAGGAATAACTATATCATTGATCTTAAGTGTGGGACTGGCATTCAAAGCTTTTTGTATTTGCGTTTTAGTACCGAGAAACATCACCTTGGACTTGGCGGGATTTAAAATGAGTGAATTATTTGTGGCCCATGAGAAAATGTTATGTAAATCTGTGTTTACTAGAGCCATCGCTTCTTTGGTATTGGCCGGGTCAAAGCTGTGATAAACCTGAGTGTCATCGGCGTAGAGATGATATTTGCAGATTTCAATATGATTAGGCAGGTCTGCGGTAAAAATCGAGAACAGGGCCGGACTGAGAATCGAGCCTTGGGGACTGCCCGTCGGCACCTTTGTCACGTCTGAAACTAATTTCTCGCCGCTTTGTTTTTCCAACTCTACATATTGCTCTCTATCGGATAAGAAAGATTGAACCCACCTGCAAGTATCATTAGAAAAGCCGTAGTAACCAAGTTTAGCGACAAGCAGGTCATGATCGATACAATCAAAAGCGCGGGAAAAATCAAGTAGGACAAGAACAGAGCAGAGTCCAGAGTCCGATGCAGTAATTATATCATCTGTGACCCGTAGAAGAGCCGTTTCCGTTCCGTGACCCTTTCGAAATCCTGATTGATACGTGGGAATAATATTCTCCTGCTCAAGATGCTTTTCAATTTGGTATAAAACCACCCTCTCTAATACTTTCGATAGGACGGGAAGGATGCTGACAGGGCGTAGTTGTTTCAGTTCTTCGATAGAGCTAGATTTGGGAATCGGTCTAACTAGGGCACGTTTCCAACCGTTGGGAAATTCATGTGTCAGGATAGAGGTATTCACTATATTAGTAATAATCTTTAAAGTATTTGGTAGAGTAAGTTTGATCATATCCGCGGTCAGCCCGTCGAAACCAGAAGCATTGGTACTTATATTTAAAATTATCTTGCCAACAGCTTCATCAGAAGCTGTTGGCAAGATAATTTGAATTGATGTCAACTTTTTTTTTCTTTTTAATTGATGTCAACTTCAAAATTTACTAATCAATGTTCAAATCTCTATTCAAGTGTCATTTGGGTTTCTCGAACGTTGATTACGTACTCAGATTTTGAACAGTGATTACTTAACAAGCTTGTCAACTCATTGAAGCAAATCTCTTATCAAATATCAAAATGGGTTTCTGGAACGATAATTAAGCATGATTCTTTGGTCAAGCTCTTGTCAAATCGCAAAAACTACTGAACGGATATGGGTGAAATTAATCACAGAGATAGATTACCGTCTGGAATAACACTTAGGATATATTTTATCCCGGCATTGCCACGGGAACGGGAATTACGCGGGTGAAACCTCGAGGCGCTGCTAGTTTGAAATACTTGTATAAGGGCAAGTCACTCCTTTTGCGTTCATTTGAGCTCTAAGAAGAGGGAAGATTGATGGATGGATTGATTGATTGATGGCTTGATTGATTGATAGA
Organism: Eupithecia centaureata; assembly: GCA_944547425.1. NCBI lineage: Eukaryota > Metazoa > Arthropoda > Insecta > Lepidoptera > Geometridae > Eupithecia > Eupithecia centaureata. The sequence goes on from OX155694.1 coordinate 6,262,194, forward strand.
TTGATGGCTTGATGGATGGATTGATGGATTGGTGGATGGATTGACGGCTTGATGGATGGATTGACGGATTGTTTGATGGACTTATGGATTGATTGATGGATTGATTGATGGCTTGATTGATTGATAGATTGATGGCTTGATGGATGGATTGATGGATTGGTGGATGGATTGATTAATTGATGGCTTGATTGATTGATAGATTGATGGCTTGATGGATGGATTGATGGATTGGTGGATGGATTGACGGCTTGATGGATGGATTGACGGATTGTTTGATGGACTTATGGATTGATTGATGGATTGATTGATGGCTTGATTGATTGATGGCTTGATGGATGGATTGACGGCTTGATGGATGGATTGATGGATGGATTGATTGATTGATGGCTTGATTGATTGATAGATTAATGGCTTGATGGATGGATGGATTGTTTGATTGATGGCTTGATTGATTGATAGATTGATGGCTTGATGGATGGATTGATGGATGGATTGATTGATGGCTTGATTGATTGATGGATTGATTGATTGATGGCTTGATTGATTGATAGATTGATGGCTTGATGGATGGATTGACGGCTTGATGGATGGATTGACGGATTGTTTGATGGACTTATGGATTGATTGTTAGTTTCAGGAACGATAATTAAGCATGATTCTTTGGTCAAGCTCTTGTCAAATCAATAATTAGCTAATCGGTGATTTAGCTCTAATTAGTTGAAATTTTTACAACAATGTGCTGTATTTTGCCAAGTTCTAAATCGAATATATATAAAAAATCAACAGGTTGGTACTCCTAAAGCGGTTTTGTTATGTTTATAAACATAAGGATCGTTTTACTATTAAATAAAAATAAATTAAATTACCTCTTATATTCTAGGATGCTTCGTTTTGCTTCCGCATATTAGAATCCATCAAGCCGTCAATCCATCCATCAAGCAGTCAATCCATCCATCAAGCCATCAATTTATCAATCAATCAAGCCATCAATCAATCAATCCATCCATCAAGCCGTCAATTCATCCATCAAGCCATCAATCAATCAATCCATCAATCAATCAAGCCATCAATCAATCCATCAATCCATCCATCAAGCCATCAATCTATCAATCAATCAAGCCATCAATCAATCAATCCATCAATCAATCAAGCCATCAATCAATCCATCCATCAATCCATCCATCAAGCCATCAATCTATCAATCAATCAAGCCATCAATCAAACAATCCATCCATCCATCAAGCCATTAATCTATCAATCAATCAAGCCATCAATCAATCAATCCATCCATCAATCCATCCATCAAGCCGTCAATCCATCCATCAAGCCATCAATCAATCAAGCCATCAATCAATCCATCAATCAATCCATAAGTCCATCAAACAATCCGTCAATCCATCCATCAAGCCGTCAATCCATCCACCAATCCATCAATCCATCCATCAAGCCATCAATCTATCAATCAATCAAGCCATCAATCAATCAATCCATCCATCAATCTTCCCTCTTCTTAGAGCTCAAATGAACGCAAAAGGAGTGACTTGCCCTTATACAAGTATTTCAAACTAGCAGCGCCTCGAGGTTTCACCCGCGTAATTCCCGTTCCCGTGGCAATGCCGGGATAAAATATATCCTAAGTGTTATTCCAGACGGTAATCTATCTCTGTGATTAATTTCACCCATATCCGTTCAGTAGTTTTTGCGATTTGACAAGAGCTTGACCAAAGAATCATGCTTAATTATCGTTCCAGAAACCCATTTTGATGTTTGATAAGAGATTTGCTTCAATGAGTTGACAAGCTTGTTAAGTAATCACTGTTCAAAATCTGAGTACGTAATCAACGTTCGAGAAACCCAAATGACACTTGAATAGAGATTTGAACATTGATTAGTAAATTTTGAAGTTGACATGCGTTCCAGAAATCGGCCGTAAGTCATTTTAGTAGTTCTTCCCTCTTCTTAAAGCTCAAATTAACGCAAAAGGAGTGACTTGCCCTTATACAAGTATTTCAAACTAGCAGCGCCTCGAGGTTTCACCCGCGTAATTCCCGTTCCCGTGGCAATGCCGGGATAAAATATATCCTAAGTGTTATTCCAGACGGTAATCTATCTCTGTGATTAATTTCACCCATATCCGTTCACCGTTAGGCGTTACGGGCGCGCGGTCGCGCGGAGCGGACCCCGATTTGAATTGACCAGTGTGTTAAATTAATCGCTTTGTCAACTGATTTGAGATTTGAATAGCCTTCTAGAAACCGGCTATATGACACGGAATCTAACACTCTCCGCGTCAATGGACAGGCAGCCTAAGGGTAGGTACAGAAAGTTGTCATCTGGATATGCGCCCCTTTCGTCGGTAGCATTTTTGTAATAGTTTTATTTCAATGCTTATATGTAATAGGTACCACAACATCCAGAATGACATGTGTAGACGATTATGATCTCTGGATAAACTAACTACCACATTGGTTAAAATAGCTATCTCCGTATACTATCTACACACTATCACCAGAAACTGTCGCTCTGTTTTGAAGGATCTAGGTTCTTTTGTCTGTTCTGAATCTTAACCATTCATAAAATATGTTCGTTCATATTTTATGAATGGTAGTATTGTGAGGTGGGGGGTGTAACCTGGTGTAACCCTAACAGCGTCAAATTGAAGGTCGTGAGATTGATTCCCGGCCCGGGACAAAATGTTTTAACGATCTGCAGAGAGACCTACACCTACACACGAGATGTACCCTAACCCGTTATAAATAGGTTATATAATATAATAAAAGGACCAAGCAACAGAACTTAAAATATAAATTAAGAAAGGATAGGTATTTCGTTTTTTCCGTCCAGATAACATAACTAGACAACTGGTTGCGTTACAGGGTGGAATTTTATTTCCATCCACACAACTGTTTGGTACCTAGTAATAACCTTCTGTTTGGTACCTAGTGGTTACCATCTTCTGATAAAGTAATCATAAATAGAAATAAGTGTTTAAAAAACCCATAAAAAGAAGTAAAATGGGATAGACGCTAATAAGGTTTTTTTGTACCTTTAACCAGCCAGTGGCCCAATTTGTTCTTGAAACTTACACAGATTTGTTTTTTAGATTGAAAAGAAGGACAAATAATCGCCAAAACCTACGTCATATAATCGAATATTCTACGCGAGCGAAACCGCGAGGCGAATTTCTTGGAGACAAAGTCAACTAGAAAGCTAAAATATGGAAAAGTAGGTGGTGATATCTTTTACTGGACAGATATTCGACAGGAAGGGATTTTTGTAGTAACATCAAGGGGGTCTTTTGCACCCCCTTGGTGTTAGAATTTCTAGGTTTTAAAGTTTTTTTAAATAGTGACTCAAAGAACACATATACCTACAGATTAATAAAGTGTAAGATTCGTAGTTTAGGTTAAAATGGGGATTGACGTTATTGAGTTTTTTAGTAACATTAAGCAGTGGTCGAATTTGAATTTGATTTGAAACATAAATGTAGCTTATTGAGACGCTTCCGACTGGTATTGACATGGATCAATTGAGCTACCTTTAGACTGTTTGCAACCGTCTGCAGTTAGCTCACCAATCCATCAATCCATCCATCAAGCCATCAATCTATCAATCAATCAAACCATCAATCAATCAATCCATCCATCAAGCCGTCAATCCATCCATCAAGCCATCAATCAATCAAGCCATCAATCAATCCATCAATCAATCCATAAGTCCATCAAACAATCCATCCATCCATCAATCTATAAATCAATCCATCAATCCATCCATCAAGTCGTCATTCCATCCACCAATCCATCAATCCATCCATCAAGCCATCAATCAATCAATCCATCAATCAATCAAGCCATCAATCAATCCATCCATCAATCCATCCACCAATCCATCAATCCATCCATCAAGCCATCAATCTATCAATCAATCAAGCCATCAATCAATCCATCAATCAATCCATAAGTCCATCAAACAATCCGTCAATCCATCCATCAAGCCGTCAATCCATCCACCAATCCATCAATCCATCCATCAAGCCATCAATCTATCAATCAATCAAGCCATCAATCAATCAATCCATCCATCAAGCCGTCAATCCATCCATCAATCTTCCCTCTTCTTACAGCTCAAATTAACGCAAAAGGAGTGACTTGCCCTTATACAAGTATTTCAAACTAGCAGCGCCTCGAGGTTTCACCCGCGTAATTCCCGTTCCCGTTCCCGTGGCAATGCCGAGATAAAATATATCCTTAGTGTTATTCCAGACGGTAATCTATTTCTGTGATTAATTTCACCCATATCCGTTCAGTAGTTTTTGCGTGAAAGAGTAACAAACATCCATCCATTAATCCATCAATCCATCAATCAATCCATCAAACCATCAATCAATCCATCAATCCATCCATCCATCAATCCATAAATCAATCCATCCATCAAGCCGTCAATCCATCCACCAATCCATCAATCCATCCATCAAGCCATCAATCTATCAATCAATCAAGCCATCAATCAATCAATCCATCCATCAAGCCGTCAATCCATCCATCAAGCCATCAATCTATCAATCAATCAAGCCATCAATCAATCAATCCATCCATCAAGCCGTCAATCCATCCATCAAGCCATCAATCTATCAATCAATCAAGCCATCAATCAATCAATCCATCCATCAAGCCGTCAATCCATCCATCAAGCCATCAATCAATCCATCCATCAATCCATCCACCAATCCATCAATCCATCCATCAAGCCATCAATCTATCAATCAATCAAGCCATCAATCAATCAATCCATCCATCAAGCCGTCAATCCATCCATCAAGCCATCAATCAATCCATCAATCAATCCATAAGTCCATCAAACAATCCGTCAATCCATCCATCAATCAATCCATAAATCAATCCATCCATCAATCCATCCATCAAGCCGTCATTCCATCCATCAATCCATCCATCAAGCCATCAATCAATCAATCCATCAATCAATCAAGCCATCAATCAATCCATCCATCAATCCATCCACCAATCCATCAATCCATCCATCAAGCCATCAATCTATCAATCAATCAAGCCATCAATCAATCCATCAATCAATCCATAAGTCCATCAAACAATCCGTCAATCCATCCATCAAGCCGTCAATCCATCCACCAATCCATCAATCCATCCATCAAGCCATCAATCTATCAATCAATCAAGCCATCAATCAATCAATCCATCCATCAATCTTCCCTCTTCTTAAAGCTCAAATTAACGCAAAAGACAAGTATTTCAAACTAGCAGCGCCTCGAGGTTTCACCCGCGTAATTCCCGTTCCCGTGGCAATGCCGGGTTAAATACATTCAGTCAAAAAAGTATCGGGAATGGATGATTTGTTTATAAAAGAAAGAAAGAAGAAAGAAAATTTTTATTTTTACCCAATTAAAAAAACTTACAGACTAAGTACAAACCTAACTTACACTAAAAATTTAAACATAAAAAATAAAATGAAATAAATAGTTATAAAATACGTAAAAGAGGGTAAAAAAGGGTCCCTGCCTCAGCATTGTGTAGCATTCGGCTAGACCGGATGCTACGCTGATTTTCAGGTAGGGCCCGGACGAGGAGTGAACATACAGAATATACCTACCATAAACTAAAAACTACCAAAAGTGTAACAAACAGAATAATCATTACCAGCATGTGTGAGGAAATACGTCACTGTCATAGAATGTGACAGCTGGTTGTCCTTGGCATTGACATGTTATTCTCAGATTTGAGCGCAGTTGTACCACCTTATAAATACTAACTGACTGAAGCGACGCGACGATCGACGTCGCGATTGGCGCGCTAATTTGCTTGCTAATTTAATTTGGGATTTTGGCTCCAATCAATCTAAGTTTGGTTCGTTGTGTCGGATTGCAAACTGCAAAGCACGTTCTGTTCGCATAAATAAACCTAAACCTAAATGAATTCGAGGTCTGAATTAGATAGTGCAGCAGATAATACTGTTTATTAGAAGAATCCGCACCGTAGAAACATGACTAAGAGTAAGACTAAGAGTTCGTTTCACGTTCGAATAAGGTGCTGATTAAAAAACGGAGTGGTTATATTCTCTTTGCTGATTATCAAAGGTAAGCAAGACAGCCTATTTTATATTGTGATATCAATTGTACTGCTATACATGTTACAAAAGTTATTACCTATTGATTGCAGGCACATACGGCACATAGGCACTCGGCATGTACCTACCTACCAATAGATTTCGGTATTCTGCAACAGGGACCATCATAATAGCCGAAACATTCTACAAATACATCACACAGCATTACACATAACATAACATTTGTACGTTTGTACGCACAGAGCTACATAACATGTTACAGCGTGATTTGATTTGGTGCAAACCATACACCGGCCTTGCAAGACGTGCACACCTTGCAGGTGAGCAGAATCATATTCAATAAAATTAATGAAGATAAAAATACACATATAAAAGAAAAAAGAAAAAGAAAATATTAGATACCTGGCTTATTCCTGTGAGCATTTTTGCTCAGTTAAGAGATGTTTTTTGAGTTGGTTCTTAAAAATGAATAATGTTTTTGCAGTACGCACCGGGGGAGGCAGATTGTTCCAACAACTAGAGGCAGAATATTTGAAGGATCCTCTAAAGGCCATAGTTCTATGCTTCGGGATGGAAAAAACTGAGGAGCTAGACCTACCAGGATATCTTGACAAGTCTTTAGTCCAGATGAATTTGTCGATAAGGTATGTAGGACACTGTCTGTTAATTACTCCAAATATAAGCACTGCTAGGTGCAGTTTTCTTCTAGCTGACATTTTTAATAAATTTGATGAGTTTATAAAGGGTGTGACATGAGCTCGTGGTGGAATGGTGAAACAGAAGCGAGCACATGCATTCTGTACACGCTGAATTAAATTCTGCGACCTTTTTAAAAGACATGGTCCATAGACCACATCACAATAGTTAAGTTTTGATAGCACAAGGGTCTCACATAAATTAATACGCACTGCTTCATTGATATAAGGTCGGATTTTGTATAAAAGCTTTAGGCGGTAGAAGCAGTTACGCACATTTTCAGTTAAATGCTTTTCAAAAAGCAGATGGGAGTCCATAACTACCCCTAGATTTTTGGCTTCAGTGACCTGCTCTACGTTCTCATTATTAATAATTATGTTTATTGGTGATCCCTGTAGTTTAAGTAACTTATTCTTTGTACCAAGCAACATAAACTTTGACTTCTTAGGATTTATTACAAGAGAGTTAAGCTTAGACCATTTAGTTATTTGTGCCAGATCAAAATTAATTTTATTCACAGCAGTAGCAATATTAGTTGGGTTAAAAGAAAAATAGAGTTGGATATCATCTGCATAAATATGATGGTGACAGTGAGTGAAAATTTTAACTATGTCAGCACAGTACAGTGCAAAAAGTATTGGTCCCAGCACTGAACCTTGTGGCACACCACGCTGCACAGGTCTAGGAGATGATTTAAGTATGCTTCCATTTGGCATAGTCATTTCTACATATTGGTATCTGCTGTTTAGGTAATTATGAAACCATCTCACAGTGCGAGGGTCAAATCCATAGTAGGTAAGCTTTGATAATAGGAGAGGGATGTTGATGCAGTCAAATGCACGGGAATAGTCCAGAAGGATGAGGATACTGACCATGCCCTGATCCTGGGCACCAAGCAATCCATCAACTACATCCAATAGTGCTGTTGCAGTACTGTGCCCTTTGCGGAACCCAGACTGTGCAGCTGGAAATATATTTTGATCTTCAAGGTACTTAGTTAGCTGCATGGTGACCACTTTTTCTAAAACCTTGGAGAGGCATGGAAGCAAACTGATGGGTCTTAGATCCTGATATGTTATTGGACTATTGTTTTTGGGGATAGGCCTAACTTTTGCCGTTTTCCAATAATCGGGGAAGTCACCACTTTCAATTGAAAAGTTTATTATTCGGGTTATAGTTTCCAACGAATCAGGTACAGTCATGAGTATCATCTCTAGTGATATTTCGTCCACGCCTTGTGCGTTGGACTTAAGCTTACGTAGAATACCTAATACTGTGTCCTGGCTTACTGTGTTAAGGGAAAAGGAGGATGAGCTATAAGTATGATATTCATAGTAAGTCATCTGTGATATAGTCACTGAGTCTTCTCCAGGGATGTTGAGAAAGTGTGAATTGATCATCTCAGGATCATTTAAGTGTAGTGGAATTTCAATGTCAGATTTTTTATTTTTTAGTAAATTATCCTTCAAGTTTTTCCAAAGTTTTTTAGGATTCTTAATATTATTGTTAATGTTTTTAGTAAAATAAGCTTTCTTTTCACTCTCAATGGCATCTATAACAATTTTTTTCATAAACTTGTAGCTATTATGTTTGACTGTTGTTGGTTGTGAGCGATACTTTTTATAATAGTTGTCACGTATTCGAATCATGGTTTTCACGGTCTCTGTGATCCAGGGATGTGGCGGTTCTTTGAATTTATTGGTTTTGATAGGTGCATGCAAGTCGAACAAGGTATGTAATAATACAGAGAAGCTCTGAACTAGTTCATTGATGTTTGTAGACTTTTTAAAATGGTTCCAGACTACACTGTTGAGGTCATTATAAAAAAGTTCTGGAATAATACTATTGAATGGCCTGTAGGTGATAGTTCTTGGCACTGGTTTATCTTTTTTAATGTTAACTTCTATCATGATCATTGCATGGTGGCCAAGATCAGGGTTGAATTTGACTATACTCTTACGCACCCTAGCGTCAGTACATGCAACATCAATAAGAGTAGCGCTGTGGTCTGTGTAATGTGTTGGTTCGGTTATTACTTGATCCAAGTTGAGACTGTGCAGAAATGTATTAAATAACTTTGTTTTGCACTCCGAGGGGTTCAAAACGTTAATATTTAGATCACCTACCAAAATGAGATGGTCATAGTTTGAGAAGGAAGTGATGGTTTCTGTAAGAGCTTCTAAAAAGAGATTAGTGTTTTGCTTTGGTGGTCTATATGCAGTGCCAATAATGACAGTTAGCCCATTTACTTTAGCACTAATCCACATCTGCTCAATATTTGAAGCTAACGGATGGGAACAGAAGCGTACATAAATGCCCTTCTTAATATAGAATCCAACGCCTCCTCCACGGCCACCCTTTATATGCAATGGTCTAGGAATGTGGCGGAAACGATAACCCGGCACCCTAGGTGCTTTCTCATCTTCATCTTTGCCCAACCATGTCTCATTAATGGCAATTATATCAGGATGTAGTTCCTCCACGGCAACAATAAACTCATCATGACCTGTGTTCAAAGATCCTGCATTCAATAATCCAACTTTTAAAAATTTTGTCTCATACATCATGCAGGATTTTGAGTTTGTTAGTGTCCATGAGGCCATAGAGTCGGAACGGGTAATTTTTATTTTGATAACACGAATCAAAACGTTTAAACTTATTATCTTGTACAGAATATACTGATATCAAAATATAGTAAAATAGTAGGTACATTAAAATTAAATTTGTACAACAATTAATGGACAAAATAATAACATGTTTGTAAGCAGTATTTCTTTGAGCCATAAAAACTTTAAATAATGAGAAATAATTTTTTATACTATTATTTGTAAAGAAAATGATTTTTAATATATAATCAGTCCACTTATTTGCTGGTGAAATAAATACATGTTTGAAATGAATTGGGTTGTGCAAAAGTAAACTAGAACTATACAACATACCAACAATATTGTTTATATGACAGAACTTTACCAAGTTTTGATTTACCAATATAAGCGCACTAGAGAGAGTATCTGTAGTAACTGATAGTATACATTGCTTGTGATTATCATTTAATAAAGAGGTCTTTTTTTCAGGTTGGAGGATCAAACTGGTTCTGACCCAAAAACCTGGTCCAGGTCAGCCTGCGAGCGGATCTGAAAAGCCTGCTTGCCGTCTGCCTTGCGAACGTTGACACGCCCCCGCTTGGTCCAGACGTAACGCCACTGGTGCTTGCGGGCCAACTCGCGAGCACGAGCGAAGAGCACACGGTTCGCGCGCGTCAGCCGCTCGTTGATGAAGATACGTGCGTGCGCGCCTCCGGCCGGGGCGCGACCAGCGTCAGCGGTGGTAATCGTGCGGCGCACGCGGGCCGCCGCCAGCAGCTTGTCCCGCAAATCCCGGCGAGCGAGCCGCACCACTAGGCGGCGCGCACGAGGCAGTTCGCTGCCCGCCGCCGCGCCCTGCGCCACGCCCACGCGCTCCGCATACACGATGTCGCGCGGCTCGAGCTCCACTCCCAGCCTGGCGGCCAGCACGGTGACGGCCTGCGACGCACTCTCCCCGGGCTCCTCGGGAAGGTGACCTATCTCCAAGTCGGAGAGAAGCGCCTCCTGGTCGCGATCGGCGACCTCCTGCTGCAACAGTCCGACGACGGTCTGCAAGTGGGCGATGGCAGGCGAATGTGGTGTGGGCTTCGTCGCCGACGCAGCACTCTCTTTCTCCACTGCATCGAGGCGCCGCTCCAGCACCTCCACGCGAGCCGTGACCCCCGACAAGCAGACGCGAAAGTCCGCCATTTCTAGCCTGACCTCGTGCATCTCGGAGAAGAGGTTTCGCATCTCAGCCCTTAACGACTGCATGTCGTTCGCCATTGCGTCCTGCATCTTGTGGAACCCAGAAAGGAGCTGCTCCGTGTCCGATTTAACTGCGAGGGCGAGTTCATACTCACAGAACTCTGCCGTTATATTATTGGCCGTTTGATCAAGAACCATGGATTCTTCGCTTGACGAACCCGGCAAAGGATCAGCCTGTTGGACGCCGAGCCCTGGTGCATCTCGGTCTACGCTCTCTATACACACTGGGAAAACCTGCGTAACACGCACCGGTGTAGCGGGGTCTCTCCCTTTGGGTGTTCTCGCCTGACATTCTCCGCATCGCCAGTCGCTCGGCACCTCGCTTCCCACTGGGACTCTGACGCATTCATAGTGTGAGCAGGATGAGCATTGGGGGCAAGTTACACCTCCCTTAAGGAATTTCCCACAGGCTGCACACTTGAGGACCATTTTAATAACAAGCGCGTGATGAATTCCTAGCAATTTCTCTCCAAATAGTTTCGCTACTCCTCACTAGATGGCGCTCGCGGTAGCGGGTAATCTAGCTCGCTAATTATTCTAGATTGTTAGAATAATTCACTTGAGCACAATAACAATAAACCGCGCACTTGCTCTTAGTCTCCAGTGTATTTATAATTGATTAGTTTTCTGACGCTCATGAAATCAGTGATATTTTCAAAAGTCAACAAACTAGAGGGTACACATCTATTTACTTTGAAATGTTTTTATGAATAATAACTAAATAACTGATATAACCCGTCTATGTTATTTATCACTGGGTGCACGGCACTGTTTTATACAATATTATTACATGTCACACGTAAAAGGACTCTTTAAAACTTTTTAGCCGCGTTATAAACATAGGACAAGTTGTCTACTATCTTCACTTCGTACGTCGTACTCGAACACAATCTCGTACTCGAACACAATTATGGTTCCAAATTCAAATTTTTGTTTTTTTTGTTGTTGTTAGGTTGGCACAACTGTTTGCCATTTTGGCGCGGAGTTTGAGTTGCATCTGTTATTTATATTAAATACAGTGCTGTTTTTAGTTACATCATATCTAGTGTGTATTGCGAATTTCACAATGGACAAAAACATCGAACAAAGAGTTTGTCTTAAGTTTTGCATCGCCAATGGAATTTCATGTTCGGAGTCACTGAAAATGTTACAGAAGGCTTTCGGTGAATCGACTTTATCAAAAACACGTGCTTATAGGTGATCAATTGAACTTGCAAAGTGAAGTTCGATCACTATTATATGAGTCACTTCATTCGAAGATATAATTAACCAGGTAGTACTTTAAACCTACTAGGCAGTCGCACGATTTTAAAAGTAAATCGATTTACTCGATTTCATGTTTTTTTTTTTTTTTTGAGGGTAGGCATGCCTTAGCTGGCTCTGTCCGCAAGGCGATGTCTTCATTTCTTCAGAGAAAATTTAAAATTTATTGGGTGGGTAGAATCATACCTACTATGGGTGGGTGATTTTATATCTTCGAATGAAGTGACTCATATAATAGTGATCGAACTTCACTTTGCAAGTTCAATTGATCACCTATTGATATTTCGTCACTTCATTCTTCAGATATAATTAACCAGGTAGATGTTTAGAGTATGCATCATTTGCAATCAAATATGCTTTTATAAAAACAAAATAAAATTTAAATTTAGAATTATAATACAAGCTTCACCCAAAATCAGTAGGTAGTTTGTTAGTATTTTTACTAACTATAGGTACCTACTGCACAAAGACATCCTCAAACATTTTACAATGTAAGTATGTTATTTTCTATTTGTTTTTATCGTAACCTAATACTAATAACCTAATACTTATAATCAAATAAGTAGGTACAAAAAGTAATTCGCTATTTTTCATTAATAAAAGATTTTGATTTAGGGAAAAATCCCTTCTTATAGGGCGATTGTAAATCCTAGCAAAGTTTTGTGAGGATCCATGCCATCCGACCGTTTTCTGGAAAAAGTCAAACGAGACCTCAACGGAAGCCGCCGCTAATGCGTGTCTAGCGCTAGAAGCGCTAAATATGGTCATGTCAACTCCATTCTCCATTTTACATCTGCAGGACTCAAGCTTGATGTTATTAATCCAGCGCAGCAGCCGGATAAAGCTTTGAATTTTCTTTGATATATTGCAAGATCAAGGTCTGGTTCACCAGCAGTAGGAGTTTTTTTAAAAGATCAGAAAATTGGATTTGTTACCATTTAGGTATATTTTTGTTTGACACTTTAATGAGCTAAAGCGCTTGAGCCCCTAAAGCAGGTATTACTGTCGTAATGACCGATGTAATGACCAGCAAAGTCAAGCACTAACCGAGAACCCCAAGTTAAAAAATGTTTTGGAATAGAGGGGTTTTGTTTGTATGTAAATGCCATGTAGCATACGTCTAACACGATGTCCGATCCAATGTTACCACCCAAAAGCAATGAAAGTGCTGACCGTTGCAAATAAAAGGTTGATTAGAGTACCTCTGCTGATATTTGGAAAGTGAGAAGTCAATAGGTCACCAGCAATAATATTTTAAATATCCATGCGTATTTACAATAATGTGTTCTGATTACGTCAGTTTAGAAACAATAAACTCCCGAATTTGCTACCACCCACTGTGGGTGGTACGTTGATACTACTAAAGACGGTGGATAACATTAAGTTTTAGACTAGACTTGCTAGAGGTGGGATGATTTGCTGTTTAAAAGTAGCCCTGAGCTTCGCGGTTCCCGAGGTAGGACTTCTTTGTTGTGATATTTAGTGGGATTGAAAATGATATTTTTTATAATGTAAATTATTCTAATATAGTATTTCAAAATCTAATACCGTCTTTAGGAAACCAGGAACTTGTCCAATTCCAGTTGCTTCATTGCTTAAATTTCTTAAGCACTTTAGGACAACAGAATATGGCGGGAATGCATAGAAGTTGCTTTTCTGCTATCAAATCGTTAACGCGTCTATCGCCAAAGTATCTGGATCTCGTTTGCAGACTGTATAGTCGAATATTTCGTATAGGTGTGGAAAGCAAAATGGTTGAGCTATTGGAAAACTCAATGTAATAGTCCTCACTCGATATTAAGTATAGGTAGATATGTGTCGATATTAATTTAGCGTGATTCCTCACTAGCTACGATGCACTAGCGTAACAATTTAAAACCATTTATAATGTAGTAAGAAGCTCATAGAAAATCAAGAAGCTTCTATAAAGACTTCTATGGCATTTTTTTTTTTTTTTTTTTAATCTATGAGTAACCTAGAGATAGGTAAATGTTCAACTATGTTTACTACATTCTGGTGGTAATAATTGTAGGTATGTTTCCGATACATAGAATTTCACTGAGATAAATATAAAGCATTAGTATTTTCTAATAGCCTTATTTACAGGTAGAAGCAAATAAGCCTCTATAAGGAATTAATGAATGAATGGAGGTTTATTGCAGCTAGGGATCCGTGTTTAGGAATCAGCTTAGGCATGATCCTATGATCAGTCAATGAATGAATTTAATGAGAGTTATAAAATTCAACATAAAAGGTTTATCAACCTTAGAGTGGTCACAATTAGTGAAAATAATGACTCCTTGAGAGCGACCACAAACTAAAATAGCCCATAGGTATCTAATTCGATTAAATTATTAATCGCTGCTAGCATTTCAGGTTCATCATCGCAAGAAAGATGACTAGGTACCCTTTTCTGTTGTACAGTATAAATAGATTGTTAACTTTTCGACTAACTAACTCTTACTCTACTAGTTAACTTCATAGAATAACTTGAATTCAATCAGTTTTATAATGGTTAGCCGACAATTATAAAAATGTTGGTTATGCTCAGGGTGTACCCAATTTTATAATTGCGGTGCCAGAGCACGTGGCTTGCTCTAGTTTAGAGTCTGAGCTGTCGGCCTCGCTCCTGCCTGAGGCCCCCTGCAACCTGCGGGGTTACCTCCCCCCCCATAGTTCATGTATAACGAGGTATATGTATAAGGAGGGCTGTTCTGTTCCCCCCCCGGGGACGACTGGTCGTCGGTTGGACTGACGCCACTACTGGTGCCTTTGCGGATGCGGTTATTTATTTTGTAACATCAGTAACTATAGTAATTTTTATAGCCTTTTAATCTTTAAACTAGTCTTAGTGAGAGCTTCTGACCAAACAATTACATCGTAGTTTTCGTTCTGGATAAGATTTCATCACGATCCAGACCGGGAGTTACTAAGTTTCCCCTTACAATTTTATAACTTATGTATAAGAATTTTATAATAACTTCAATTAGTACCGTTACGCCCCTGTTAATAGCAGCGGTGCCTTAGCTTAACTGCTGCTGAGCTGAGTCGACTCTCTTATCTTCTGTCCTAGTGGCATCAGATATTGTAGCAGCAATTTTACGTTTTAAATTGAGTGCTTGTAAGAGAGCGCATTTTTCTGAATTGCAAGTCAAAAAACGGGCAAAGTAAACCAAAACATATAATATATACCAATACTTATCTATCATACTTGGCAATGTCTCTTTGAAACCCACCTAGAGCTTTAAGAATTAATTGTAATTTTACCTAGTACGAGCGTAAAAACTGCACTTAATGCTTAATAGAATTGCCATGTGTTGTTCGACAGACAACCACCAGGCGAACCCAATGACCTACTTAACATGAGTGATCTATATTGAATCTAATTATATAAATATTACATTTAATGGTACTGTGATAACCCACAGTTACCATTTATGCAATAAGAGACCACGTGTTTACTTTCCGTCAACATCAAGGTTCTAATTTGCAAAAATAAGCAACTACCAGACTTAGTTATAATTTTTATAATATTTCGCTTTGCGAAAACCCACGGATAACCTTGAGCATAGCAGGTTATAATTTGAGAGTATAAATGTCAGCAAGTAAAGCACCAAACGTGGTCCCAACATAGTGTAATTATTGTAATATTTTGCTTTGTGAAGATCTATGATTGACTTCTAGAATATAGCAGCCGTGGTGGTTCTAATTTGCGAACCTAAATGTAAGTCAGTACCATACGTGGTAGTGTAATCTATACTTATAATAAAACTGTAACAGGTCCAATTCTGTACATTGAAGATATTTTGAAAATTTTTTTTGGAGGGCTCTCTATTATCGATACTCAAGCCAAAACTGTAATTTTTTTCATTCATGTCTGTCTGTCTGTCTGTCTGTCTGTCTGTCTGTCTGTCTGTATCGTAAACGCGCATCACGCCGAAACTACTTGATGGATTGAAATGAAACTCGGCATGATTATAGGTCATAATACGAGGAAGGACATAGGATACTTTTTATCCCGGAATTCAGTAAGGTTCCCCTGGGAGAGAGGGTGAAAGAAAAATTCTTTAACCACGCATGACGCCGAAACTGCTGAATGAGTTGGAATGAAACTCGGGACGATTTGAGTTCATACTACAAGGAAGGACATGGAATACTTTTTATCCCGGAATTCGGTAAGGTTCCCCTGGGAGAGAGGGTGAAAGAAAAATTCTTTAACCACGCATGACGCCGAAACTGCTGAATGAGTTGGAATGAAACTCGGGACGATTTGAGTTCATACTACAAGGAAGGACATGGAATACTTTTTATCCCGGAATTCGGTAAGGTTCCCCTGGGAGAGAGGGTGAAAGAAAAATTCTTTAACCATGCATGACGCCGAAACTGCTGAATGAGTTGGAATGAAACTCGGGACGATTTGAGTTCATACTACAAGGAAGGACATGGAATACTTTTGATCCCGGAATTCGGTAAGGTTCCCCTGGGAAAGAGGGTGAAAGAAAAATTATTTAACCACGCTGCACGATGGAAGTAAATGAATTCGAATGGAACTCGGGACGATTGGACATGGGATACATTTTATCCCGGAATTCGGTAAGGTTCCCCTGGGAGAGAGGGTGAAAGAAAAATTCTTTAACCACGCATCACGACGGAAGTGAATGAATTCGAATGGAACTCGGGACGATTGGACAAGGGAAACATTTTATCCCGGAATTCAGTTTGGTTCCCCTGGGCTATACGGGTTTTCAAAATTCTCACAGCATCTGAACGACGCGCGCGTCGTTCAGATGCTTTGAGAATTTTGAAAACCCGTATAGCCCAGGGGAACCAAACTGAATTGAACTGATTAACGCGAATGTTTGTAAGTATGAATGGATAGATGGATGGATAGATTGATAGATAGATGGATGTTTGTTACTCATTCACGCAAAAACTGCTGAACGGATCTGGATTAAATTTAGCACAGAGATAGATTATAAGCTGGAATAACACATAGGCTTTATTTTATCCCGAAAATCCCACGGGAAAGGGAATTACGCAAGTAAAATCGCGAGTACTCGAAATACTAATCATGCGCAGACGAAGTCGCGGGCACCAGCTAGTTGTTCTAATAAAGCGCTTTGGGAAACCCACAGTTAACCACTAACAACCATTGAGGTTCTAATTTGTGAAAATAAATGCAAGCAAGCATATTTGGTTATTTAATAGTTAGTTAGTTATTTGCTTTGTGAAAACCCACGGTTAACATGAAGCATAGAACAGCCATCGTTGTTCGAATTAGCGAAAATAAATGTTAGCAAGTTTTTATTCTATTATTTGCTTTGTGATAACCCTCGGTTAACCTCTAAGCATAGAACAGTCATCGTTGTTCGAATTAGCGAAAATAAATGTTGGCAAGTTTTAGTTCTATTATTTGCTTTGTGATAAGTAGTGACAACCCTTAGAACAGCCATCGTTATGACCCACAGTCAATCTCCAGACCTAAGTAGGTAGTTACCCACCAGGTAAA
The DNA here is from genome assembly GCA_944547425.1 of Eupithecia centaureata. Classification (NCBI taxonomy): domain Eukaryota; kingdom Metazoa; phylum Arthropoda; class Insecta; order Lepidoptera; family Geometridae; genus Eupithecia; species Eupithecia centaureata. The sequence continues at coordinate 6,279,594 of OX155694.1, forward strand.
ATCTACCTTCTTGCTTTACGAACATTTCGAAAAAGTTAGCATTTTGTAAAAGTTTGCAAGTTTTAGTTCTATTGTTTGCTTTGTGATAACCCTCGGTTAACCTCTAGCATAGAACAGCCATCGTTTTGACCCCAGGGTCAATCCCCCAGGCTTAAGTAGGTAGTTACCTACCAGAGGTAAAATCTACCTTCTTGCTTTATGTACGTTTCGCAAAAGTTTACATATCGTAAAAGTTTGCAAGTTTTAGTTCTATTATTTGCTTTGTGATAACCCTCGGTTAACCTCCAGCATAGAACAGCCATTGTTTTGACCCCAGGGTCAATCCCACAGGCTTAAGTAGGTAGTTACCTACCAGAGGTAAAATCTACCTTCTTGCTTTACGTACGTTTCGCAAAAGTTTGAATTTCGTAAAAGTTTGCAAGTTTTAGTTCTATTATTTGCTTTGTGATAACCCTCGGTTAACCTCTAGCATAGAACAGCCATTGTTTTGACCCCAGGGTCAATCCCACAGGCTTAAGTAGGTAGTTACCTACCAGAGGTGAAATCTACCTTCTTGCTTTACGAACATTTTGCAACAACACTTGAAAAGATAATAGCACTTTGCTTACCTTGTTCACTAACTCCGAATCTGATGAATACACTATTATTCGTCGGCGTTTTTTATTCTCCTTCTCTTAATTTTATCATTATAACATTTAATCATGTCGAAACTTCACTTCGGCATGAGGAATAAATTAATTTTACAAGAGGGAGCTGTTACGTCCGTACGCTGCCTCGCACGAAAAAAGAATGAAGACATCGCCTTGCGGACAGAGCCAGCTAAGGCATGCCTACCCTCAAAAAAAAAAAAAAACATGAAATCGAGTAAATCGATTTACTTTTAAAATCGTGCGACTGCCTAGTAGGTTTAAAGTACTACCTGGTTAATTATATCTGAAGAATGAAGTGACGAAATATCAATGAGTGGTACAAAGCGTTCAAAAGCGGTCGAGATGTGATGGAAGATTTGCCTCGCTCTGGTAGGCCATCAACGTCTGCAATTGAAGTTAACATCGCAAAAGTGAAGGAAACAGTGACTGAAAATCCTCATTCAACTTTGCGAGAGATAGCCGCCGAACTTTCTGTATCTCACGAGTCGATCCGTACCATTTTAAATAATCACTTGGGTATGAAACATGTTGCCGCTCGACTAGTCCCAAAAGACCTGAATTTTCACGATAATGCGCCTTCGCACAAGGCCATCATTGTGACCGAATTTTTGACCAAACACTCAACAAATACCATCGAGCAACCACCATATTCACCAGATATGGCTCCGGCCGACTTCTTTCTTTTTCCTAAACTCAAATTACCACTTCGTGGCACCCGTTTTCAATCGGTACAAGACATAAAGGAGAATTCGCGGCGAGAACTGAACTCAATTCCGGAAACAGCGTTTAAAAAATGTTTTGATGATTGGATAATTCGTTGGCGTAAGTGTATCGTTTCTGAAGGAGCATATTTTGAAGGTGATAAAATAAATTTGGATGTATAACAAACATTTTGTGTATTATTGATCTTTTCCCGGTACTTTCTTGACAGAGTAGTATATCCTAAGTGTTATTCCAGACGGTAATCTATCTCTGTGATTAATTTCACCCATATCCGTTCAGTAGTTTTTGCGTGAAAGAGTAACAAACATCCATCCATTAATCCATCAATCCATCAATCAATCCATCAAACCATCAATCAATCCATCAATCCATCCATCCATCAATCCATAAATCAATCCACCAATCCATCAATCCATCCATCAAGCCATCAATCTATCAATCAATCAAGCCATCAATCAATCCATCCATCAAGCCGTCAATCCATCCATCAAGCCGTCAATCCATCCATCAAGCCATCAATCTATCAATCAATCAAGCCATCAATCAATCAATCCATCCATCAAGCCGTCAATCCATCCATCAAGCCATCAATCAATCAATCCATCAATCAATCAAGCCATCAATCAATCCATCAATCCATCCATCAAGCCGTCATTCCATCCACCAATCCATCCATCAAGCCATCAATCTAATCCATCAATCAATCAAGCCATCAATCAATCAATCCATCCATCCATCAAGCCATCAATCAAAGTTATTTTATTAATTAAAGTAGCTGGCATCTTAGGTTTCCTTATCTTTTTTTTTAACCACAGCAGCTCAAACTTTGCGTAATAATTTGAAAAATTAAAATTTTCTACTTTATACCTGCCTTGAAAATTACTGGTGCTAGTTACCAAAATATTTCAAACGAGGTTCAAAAAAGCTGTTTTTCTTTAGTATATTCCAAAAATAAAAATAAAAAAATAGTTAAAATTGTAGGCACAAAGTCCAAAAATGTGAACAAGGATACAAAGAATGATGGCAAGAATTTTGGGCTATCGTGTACATCGATCGCAAGGGTATCAATCGAAAGCTCATGAAATTCTAATTAAAACTGCATATTTGGTTTTCCAAGAATTTTTGCAGAAAAAATTAAATTATTTTTTGAAAATCTGAATAAATAGCAAAAATTGACCCTAAAGCTAGGGCGCTAGGGCTAAGAGCACTCCGAGATCCGCCATTTTGTTTTTGACGTTGACGTTCACTTGATTGTCAAACCATCAACTACTTATGTCAAACGTTAAAAACCAAAACAAACAATGCTTGGCAATTTGATAAATGGTTCAGTTTAGTTTTAGTTTGGTTTTAGTGTTTCTGATTTAGATTTTGGCCTGATTTCGATATAATTAATTGATAGGGAAAGTTTCTTTTCGTTTGGCTAATACATAATAATAATGCAAATCGACAAAACTTACCTACGCATCATATGAAAATGAACTATCAGTGCTACTGTAATTATTCTAAGGTGCTACTATTGTCCTTTTGTTTTAAATTGTATCTATATGATAATTGTATCTGATGTGTGTGTCTGTGGAACTAAATAAATGTTGTACCTATCTGTCTACTGTTATAGTTTGTAAATGATGGCATACTTATGTTGGTAGGTATAATATTAATTAGTAGGTAGATAGAGAATTAAGCATAAAATAAACACAATCAAATCTAACTAATATTTTAATACTCAGGGGGTATACCTACTCTAGGTACCTTCTCTATCCAACATCCTCCAAGGTAAGTATGAGAAGCTCAGTTGAAGTCCTGCTAAATATGAGATAAAAGCACCATAATGTTATTTATTATAAATAAACCTGGTTATTGCCGTAAAAAGTAATTTGCCGATAATGTACCTACATGAAATGCCCTGGAAAAAGTTGAATTATGACTTAAATCAGTAGTTGCCTATTATAATTGGTTATTTCAATGGGGTAGGTAAATAGAAAGGAAGTTACCTGCAGAACAAAACATCTTAATCAGACTTTAAAAGTAACATCTCGTAGGTAGAGTAATTCCCGGAGTGTAATTTTGAGAAAAGTTCTAGGTATTTGTTGTACAGAGGCTACTGAAATATTTATTCAATTTGTTTATATACTTCAACAAGATAAAGCACTGGGTGGGCAATGGACGCTTAAGTATTTTGATCTCGGTCAGAAATCAGTTTTTTCTTCATTTCACACATCAAAGTCTAGTATTTTTATTATTAACTAGCGACCGGCCCCAGCTTTGCACGGTTTTAATAAACATTTAAACCTTCCTCTTGAATCACTCTATCTATTAAAAAAAACCGCATCAAAATCCGTTGCGTAGTTTTAAAGATCTATGCAGTCAAAGGGAAATAGGGACAGAAAAATCGACTTTGTTTTATACTATGTATAATATAAATGAAGCTGCTACTAAACTATCGTGAATTAAATACTATGAACGTAATTGTAGGTATATTATGAGTATTAAATGTAGGGTACTAAGGTAAGTTGTTCCGGGACCGATCGTCATAGATGGCCACCTTCTTGAAATTGTTTCCGAGTAGGTACACTTACCTTGGGCAAATTGTGCAGTTAGGTAAAAACAATTTTGAGAAGGAGGCCAAGAGCTCCAGCTAAGCTGGGCAGCATTTGGGAAACTACGTCGGGTGTTCTCGTCATCCATACCGCAATATTTGAAAACGAAAGTTTTCAACCAGTGCGTCCTACCCGTAAGACGTGGACACTCACGGTAGGGCTGGTCCACCAGTTCAAAGTCGCTCAGCGAGCTATGGAAAGAGCTATGTGAGGAGTCTCTCTGAAGGATAGGATTCATTATGAATACATCCGACAGAGAACCAAGTTATCGACATAGCTCAAAGAATTAGCAAGCTGAAGTGGCAGTGGGCCGGCCATATCTCGCGAAGAACCGACAACCGTTGGGGTAAACGTGTTCTTGAGTGGAGACCGCGATTCGGCAAACGTAGTGAAGGACACCCTCCGGCCAGGTGGGATGACGATCTGCGAAGGAAAGCTGGCAGATGCTATGGCGCTCATTAGGGGAGGCCTTTGTCCAGCTGTGGACTAATATAGGTTGATGATGATAATGACTAAGGTAAGGTTTAATAGATACTAATAAATGCAGTATTAAATCAAATATACTTAGACAAAAAGGAAATGCACAAACATTATTACAACTCTTTAGTAAAATCTTAATCAACATTCACATTCAGATTCATACCTACTTATTAATTAAAGGACATTCATATTCAGATTCATTTTAATTCAGCAGTTAATAATTGTAAGCGATTTGTGTTTTCTTTTCTGTAATTAAATACATAGAGTAAACGAGTTCTTGAGTGGAGATCGCGAGTCACTAATCGTAATGTATGACGCCCTTCAGCATGGTGGGATGGCGATCTGCGAAGGACTAGGTACAGACTACCATACTAAAATGTGGCAAAATAAAGACAGGGCGTTATAGCACTTATAGGTCTCATTGTATAATGTATATACCTAGGGTAGGCATAATTATTTCCAGCACAGCAGTGGACTAATTAAAGGTTGATTCTTGCAATCGAAGAGTTCATATGAAAATGAAAAACTTGTTGCAAACCCCTTCTGAGCCCTAAAAAAGTGGTTGAATTTAATTTATCGCTAAAATAAACTTATGGCTCCTAACAGTATATTCCGTACAATATGTATTCTCTCTATTCTGTCTACCTTCTGTACCAAACGAATAAAGGAGGTTGGTTTCAATCCTGACCCTAACCTGAAACTAACCTCTAGAATTGAAACCTCTTTTGTATTGCGCCGCCATTTGCCATGAAGAGATATCTTAAGGAAATTATATTATTCTGCCAATGTTCAAAAAATAATTTAATTTTTTCTGTAAATATTATGGAAAAACTGAAAATGCAAAGTTCCTTAGGATTTTAAGACGATTCGAACGATATATTCAGTATCGTTCTTCAAATTTTTGGGACAGGCCATAAGGGATTCTTGCCATTGTTCTTTGAAGAACGATACTGAATATATCGTTCGAATCGTCTTAAAATCCTAAGGAACTTTGCATTTTCAGTTTTTCCATAATATTTACAGAAGAAAAAAAAAATTTTTTGAACATCGGCAGAATAATTTAATTTCCATAGGTTCTCTTCATTGCAAATGGCGGCACAATACAAAAGAGGTTTCAATTCTAGAGGTTAGTTTCAGGTTAGGGGTCAGGATTGAAACCAACCTCCTTTGTTCGGTTGGTACAGAAGGTAGACAGAATAGAGAGAGATACATATTGTACGGAATATACTTTTAGGAAGCTGTTAGGAGCCATATGTTTATTTTAGCGATAAATTAAATTCAACCACTTTTTTAAAGCTCAGAAGGGGTTTGCAGCAAGTTTTTAATTTTCATATTATGAACTCTTCGATTGCAAAAATCAATGCTCTGCTGGAAATAATTATGCCTACCCTAGGTATATATAATGAGACCTATAAGTGCTATAACGCCCTGTCTTCATTTTGCCACATTTTAGTATGGTAGTCTGCAGTCCTTCGCAGATCGCCATCCCACCATGCTGAAGGGCGTCATACATTACGCTTAGTGAATCGCGATCTCCACTCAAGAACTCGTTTACTCTATGTATTTAATTCCAGAAAAGAAAACACAAATGGCTAACAATTATTTACTGCTGAATTAAAATGAATCTGAATATGAATGACCTTTAATTAATAAGTAGGTATGAATCTGAATATGAATGTTGATAAAGATTTTTGAGTTGTACTAATGTTTGTGCATTTCCTTTTTGTCTAAGTATATTTGATTTTACACTGCATTTATTAGTAGGTACCTATCTGTTAATATGTACTAAATATAATGTGAAATGACTTGTAAAAAAAATTACCAATAAAATGACTATCTGACTATCTAATAAACCTTACCTTAGTACCTTACCGAGTCGCGGTCTCCACTCAAGAACACGTTTATCCCAACGGTTGTCGTTTCTTCGCGAGATATGGCCAGCCCACTGCCACTTCAGCTTGCTAATTCTTTGAGCTATGTCGATAACTTGGTCTCTGTCGGATGTATTCATAATGAATCCTATCCTTCAGAGAGACTCCTCACATAGCTCTTTCCATAGCTCGCTGAGCGACTTTGAACTGGTGGACCAGCCCTACCGTGAGTCGTGGACACTCTTAGGTAGGACGCACTGGTTGAAAACTTTCGTTTTCAAATATTGCGGTATGGATGTCGAGAAGACCCGACGTAGTTTCTCAAATGCTGCCCAGCCTAGCTGGATCCTCCTCTTGGCCTCCTTCTCAAAATAGTTTTTACCTAACTGCACAATTTGCCCAAGGTAAGTGTATCTACTCGGAAACAATTTCAAGAAGGTGGCCATCTATGACGATCGGTCCCGGAACAACTTACCTTAGTACCCTACATTTAATACTCATAATATACCTACAATTACGTTCATAGTATTTAATTCACGATAATTTAGTAGCAGGTTCATTTATTAATAACTAGCGACCCGCCCCGACTTTGCACGGTTTTATATTATACGTATAAACCTTCCTCTTGAATCACTCTATCTATTAAAAAAAACCGCATCAAAATCCGTTGCGTAGTTTTAAAGATTTAAGCGTTCAAAGGGACATAATGACATAGGGACAGAGAAAGCAACTTTATATTATACTATGTAGTGATAAAAAAACAGATTACTAGACTTTGATGTGTGAAATGTAAAAAAACTGATTTCTGACCGAGATACAAATATTCAAGCGTCCATTGCCCACCCAGTGCTTTATCTTGTTGTAGTAGGTATATACACAAATTGAATAAATATTTCAGTAGCCTCTGTACAACAAATACCTAGAACTTTTCTCAAAATTACACTCCGGGAATTACTCTAACCTCCGTAATATTACTTTTAAAGTCTGATGTAAGATGTGTTGTTCTGCAGGTAACTTCTTTTCTATTTACCGACCCCATTGAAATAACCAATTATAATAGGCAACTACTGATTTAAGTCAATTCAACTATTGCCAGGGCATTTCATGTACATTATCGGCAAATAACTTTTTACGGCAATAACCAGGTTTACATATGTAAATTACATTATGGTGCCTTTATCTCATATTTAGCAGGACTTCAACTGAGCTTCTCGTACCTACCTTGGAGGATGTTGGATAGAGAAGGTACCTAGAGTAGGTATACCCCCTGAGTATTAAAATATTAGTTAGATTTAATTGTGTTATTATTTTATGCTTAATACTCTATCTACCTACTAATTGATATTATACCTACGAACATAAGTATGCCATCATTTACAAACTATAACAGTAGACAGATTCATCATCATTCAAACATTTATTTATTTCTACAGACACACACATACAATTATCATTGAGATACAATTTAAAACAAAAGGACAATAGTAGCACTGATAGTTCATTTTCATATGATGCGTAAGTTTCGTCGATTTGCATTATTATTATGTATAGCCATATTAATATGACCGAACGAAAATAAACTCTCCCTATCAATTAATTATATCGAAATCAGGCCAAAATCTAAGTTTGTAACTATATCATTAACTCTAAACTGAAACTAAACAAAACTTATATTGAAACCACTTGCAATTTGTTTGTTTTAGTTTGCAAACAAATCACTCATCATCATTGGTCTTCAACATTTCGTTCGTAAATCGAAATGCAGGTAAGAATCGAACTAAAGTTCTTTCTTCTGGCTTCAACGTCGAGAGAAACATCACCCGAGTCTTGTGATTTCGCTTTGAGAGTCCAGCGGGCTACTCAAAGGCTGTTCAGTTGCCGATTGGCTGTGATGGTCTTCTTCGTGAGGAGGAGCTTCAAAAGGGGGTTCCAGCAGTTCCCGGGGGAGTGGTCGCCATGAAGATTTTGCATCCGGCGGCCTTGTGTGCAAGGGAGCGAGTCCGTTTAGATGTACGTGGCGAGAGTTGTCCGCTCGATCGTACATTCCACGCGCCAGCTTTATCACAAACTCCTTTATTGAGGGCATTTGCAGGTCACGTGCGATGACCGTGTTTCGCACGTATCGGCCAGCGCCTGTGCAGACTCTGAGAGCGATATTTTGTTGGGCTTGAATCCTTTTCTGGTTGGTTTCAGAGCACAGCGCATACCATGCCGGCGTTGCATAAGAAAGACGTGAGCGGATGTAGGTTTTGTAGACCCCAATCTTTGTTCGAAGCGGCAGTTTAGATGTCAAGACAGGACGGAGCATGGCTCGGGCGGCACGTGTTTGCCTTAGTGCGCGCTCTACCTGTGCATTCATCGTCAACGACCTATCTATATCTACGCCAAGATATCGGACTGAGGTTTGCCAGTTTATGGCTTGGCCTCGTAGCTCCAGAGGTGGTAGAGTAGTGCGCCGTCGTGAAACGAGCAGAGCCGCCGTTTTCCCCCGCGTTGACTGCTATACGCCATCTGTCTAGCCACGCTGGTAGAAGATTTAGTAATCGCTGCATCTTGCTAGCGGCTGAGACTGGGTTGGAAGAGGAAGAGAAGTAGGCACTGTCATCTGCATAGAGCGCTAGTGTTACGTCGTCTTCTCCGGGTAACAGTTGATCCTCCAGAGTAGGGATATCATTTGTGTAGAGAGCGTACAGTACCGGAGAAAGGCAACTCCCTTGGGGTACTCCCGCTGTAATTTCTCGGGACTGTGATTGGGTTTCTTCAACTGCAACGTAGAAACTACGTCCTCGGAGAAAGGACGCAACCACCTCGATGATTGCTGCTGGTGTGGAGGAGGCAATCAGCTTGAGAATCAGGCCTGGGTGCCACACTCGATCAAAAGCCTTTTCCACATCCAGGAAGATCCCGACAGTGGAGTTATTGCTGTTCAGTTGGTGGGCGAGATGATGTAGAATCCGTGTGAGTTGGAGAGTTGTGGAATGTTGGCTGCGAAAACCAAACTGCTCTGGTCTGGGTTCTATGTGTGGAACTAATCGACGAAGTAGAAGGCGCTCAAAGAGTTTGGCAGTCGTTGCCAGCAGTCAACGACTGCCAAACAAACAAATCACTTTTGACATTTTTGAAAGTTTGACAATCAAGTAAACGTCAACGTCAAAAACAAAATGGCGGATCTCGGAGTGCTCATCACCCAAGTTTTAGTCATTATTTTGCTATTCATCCACATTTTCAAAAATTAATTTAATTTTTCCTGCAAAAATTCTTGCAAAACCAAATATGCTGTTTTAATTAGAATTTCAGGAGCTATCGATTGGTACCCTTGCGATCGATGTACACGATAGCTCAAAATTCTTGCCATCATTCTTTTTGGGACAGGCCATAAGGGATTCTTGCCATTGTTCTTTATACGTATCGTTTTGGGCAACACAGATATTTGACGTGGACTTTCATTTCTGTCAAAACTCGGAGTCGGAATTTGTTTGACATTGACGTTTCCCTCCCACTTCACCGCACACCTCCCCTTCGTTCCCTTGCATCACGTCGAAAGTTTAGGTTCAAAGTCTGGATCCAAAATAAAACTATAAATTCTTTTCCAAATTTTAGTTATTAGAGAAATATACAAACATGGCGAATAGCAGAATACTAGATGCCCTTAAAATTTTGAGGAGCCGCAAAGATTTAATTCTTACAGGTGAGATTATAACAAAGTACTGTGCTGCAACTTTTTAAACTGTTTTACGGTAAACCTAAAACTTTTTATGTATTGTAACGGGTAATTGTAATATAAGATTTTATTCAGGAACTACCAGAAGAAGCTATGCTGCTGCTGCGGGAGTTCATACAAAGTGTAAAATCGTCAATGGCGTGTATGTTGTTACTCTGGACTCTCCTAATGTTAAGGTCAGTGATTTATTATACAATCGTCGTGCAGTCGTCTAACAACATCCGCTTCTTATGATGATTAATCAAAAAATGTTCCAGTGACCCTACACTTGTATTATTATTTCTGTCAATTTTATTAGGTATATGACTTTGGTTATGATGACCAATCTGTACGTAACTGAATTTAAAGGCTTATTGTTGATTATAGCCCTCATCATGAGAAGCCATGGACTTGTAAAGATTGATGATGATGAATGGTTGATTCAAAAGTTACGTGAAGTTACACTATTATTATAATATCTACTAGCAATCCGCCCTGGCTTCGCATGATTTAATTATATGTATAAACCTGCCTCTTGAATCACTCTAACTATTTAAAAAAATCACATCAATATTCGTTGTGTAGTTTTAAAGATTGAAGCATATGTAGGGACAGAGAAAGCAACTTTGTTTTATACTATGTAGTGATGTATTTCTGTGTACTGTACTTTATGTACTTTACAGGTTAATTCATTGAACAAAGGTGTCATTGATGAAGTATCACAGATAGTAAATGAAGTAGATTCAAACCCTGCAATAGAAGCCGCTGTCATTATATCAGGGAAACCAGGCTGCTTCATTGCAGGAGCTGATATTTCTATGATAGAAAGTTGCAAGACCCAGGAAGAAGTTGTTACATTATCTAAACAAGGTAATCACTTTCACAAAATTCTTAGCCTTATTGATTTTTTATTTTTTTTTGGATTTATTTAATGGTACTGCGTGGTTATAGTGTCTGTGTAAGTGTGGAAGTTTTGTGATCACCACTTTCCACTTTAAAAAGAACAAAATATTATTATTATTGATTTACTTGCAGGTGTAATTGGTCTGTGCAGGTTACAGCATTGATCAATTCCTAAATTGAAGTCAATTGACCATTGCACTATGTTGCTTTTATACTTATACATACTAGTATATGTCTGCAGTTCTGGTTATCTCTATGGAAACATTTCAAGGCTATTTCTATCCCAAGGGAACTGATTTATGGGATGAAAAGTTTCCTATGCTTTAATCCAGGGCTACAACTATGTCTATGATCACTATTTTTTTTTCACTTTTTTTACATCAAATTTTATCCCGCTCCGTTCTGTAGGATTTGCTTGAAAGAGTAACAAACATACATTCTAACTTTCGTTTATAACATTTTTTTTTTAATAAGAATTGTGGGAAAGTATTTATGCATGAATAGATAACATTATAAAGAATTGTAAATGGGAAAGTATTTATGCATAAATTTGGTGCTCACACAGTTTAAACCTGGAATAACATTGACAGTAGGCTGAAGCTTGTAGACAAATAAACTTGACAGTCCTCGCAAAAAATTACAGGTCAGGAAATCTTTCGAAGAATAGAATCATCCCGCAAGCCATACATTGCTGCTATCCAAGGCAGCTGCCTCGGCGGCGGTTTGGAGACCGCGCTCGCGTGTCGCTACCGTATTGCCGTCAAGGATGGAAAAACTGGATTTGGGCTGCCTGAGGTTATGTTGGGACTGCTCCCTGGAGGTGGTGGTACTCAGAGGTAACACATTTACTTGGCAACACCAACCTATACAAGTCCCATGGTCTGAGACCTCGCCTTACGTTTGCCCTTCTAATACTATAAACTACTAGCGACCCGCCCCGGCTTCGCACGGTTTTATTATAATTATATAAACCTTCCTCTTGAAGTACTCTAACTATTAAAAAAAACCGCATCAAAATCCGTTGCGTAGTTTTAAAGATTAAAGGCTTGAGCACACCAAAAGCAGGGCAGGCGCAGCTCCATAGCAGGGCAGGTCAGTTGCGCCGCGGTTGACGTCACACCAGAAACATGAGCAGTCAGAAAGCAGTTTAAAGGCGGTTTCTGCTTTATAACCGCGCTGTGTGTGTCGTATCGATCGCCACACTCAGTTCACTGCAAGATGTTGAATGGTTCGGATCGGACTCTGACGAAGAGGAGCTGTTGTTGCTTCTAGCTTTAGGTAAAAAATGAAGAATATGGCTTCACGATATAAATAAGAAAAGAGATGAACATGGGGAGTATCATCGCCTATGTCGGGAATTAGAATCTTTTGAAGATCGGTTCTATACTTATTTTCTGACCTTTAAATCATATTAACATTTATATTTTCTCACCAACTCTATCAATTTTTCATTTGGTTCCATGATACATTTGTAAAAAATTACAACCATTTGGAAACTGCACTGCGTCTGTCCCGCTCAACTGCTCTGGTGTGACTAGTCACAAGTCAGTTGTAGTAATACAACGTGTGCTCACTGCGGCGGCCCCGCGCTTGCGCTGCCACCGCCCCGCGCCTGCGCTGCTCCCGTCCAAGTGTTTTGTCAAAGAGCAGTGCGTGCGCGTCGCAGTGGCGGAGCAGGTAGGTTCAGCAGGCCCGCGTTTGTGCAGTGTGTCATCCCTCATATAACTTCATTATTTACTAACGTAGACGCACTGCTACCGCACTGCAACTGCTTTTGGTGTGCCCAAGCCTTTAAGCATTCAAAGGGACATAATGACATAAGGACAGAAAAAGTGACTTTGTTTTATACTATGTTATAAACTATGTGTTTATAATATTAGAAAGGCACATGTAGGCTAGGTACTTTTCATCCTATACATAAGGTTTTCATAAAAATAACGCATTCAAAGCCGCGGCATAAACTAGTAAGGTTATAAGAGAAAGTCTTATAAGTAGGTATTGCCATAATCCCCACCATGCAGGTTGGGGATTGCAGGGTTTTGAACACTGCTAACAATGCTGACTGTCGAAGGCTAGTATTTTCTTCAAAAAATTGATGAATTGAATGTTAATTAACACTTTATTTCTTATTTGATACTAATTAATAGATAGATAGTTTTAACATTTTACTTGTCTTAGTGCTTATTTTGTAACCCTGAATAAATAAATTTACTTATTGATTTCTAGATAGATAGATAAGATCAGAACATTCATTCAATACTGTACATATCATTCTGAGTTCTGTCACGCTAGGTGCATTATGGTGATACCATTGTACTTATTAGGTTCCTGATTTCAGAATGCCAGCCTTGACTTCTATTCCTACAACTTTGGACCTAGCTCTCACAGGAAAAACTGTCAAAGCAGATAAGGCTAAGAAATTGGGTATTGTTGATCTGTTGGTGGCTCCTCTTGGACCAGGTAAGTTATTTCTAAAGTCATTCTCTTTAATGCCTCTGTTATTTTATTTTGTAAAGGTAGTTTAAGAAGAGATATGAAGCGATATGTTGTTGGTAGCAACCAAACTATTTCTGCATGTCTTCTTAAATTGTACAGAATAAAAATATTACATTTATTACAAAAAGTCTATTATTAGTATCCCAAAGTGCATGATTAAAAATTCCTTTGTTTAAAGTAATTATAAGATGCAATAGGTGGCGGCGGCGGCGCTAGTGTGCCTGTCTTACTGTTACCTAAATATGGCTATTTTTTGCGTTTAGGATTGGGTTCACCAGCCGAAAACACAGCAAAGTACCTTGAAAGCACGGCTATAATGGTCGCCAAAGACATAGCTTCGGGTAAAATTAAAGTTGACAGAACAAAGAAGGGATTGGTTCAGAAACTTACCGCAAATGTGATGCAATTGGATGTTGTTAAAAATATCATCTTCAAGAAAGCAAGAGAACAAGTTATGAAGGCTTCTCGTGGACTCTACCCTGCTCCTTTGAAGGTAATTTGTTTATATTGGCAATTCTGTTACTCTTTAGGACTTTGAGAAAATATGTTCCACTTTTGAACTTATAATCATATTATACCTACTTTTTTTTACATAAACTAAACAACATCGAATTTCACGAATTATTAAGTACCTATTAAGTAACTCAAAAAGTACTGGTCAGATCTTGGTTAAATTTATTTGCGACGACATGATAAGCACCAGTTAAAAAAAAAACATGAATCACCTAAAAACAGGTACCTACCTATGATGTAACAAAAAAAAACTATCGAATTGAGGACCTCCTATGTCTATGTGGACTAATATAGGTTGATGATGATGATGATGATGAGGACCTCCTTGAATTCCGTTAATAACTACATACATATATATTTTTTCTTGTAGATTCTTGATGTCGTACGAGTGGGAGTGGACAAAGGCCCCAAGGCAGGATACGAGGCGGAAGCACAAGGCTTCGGAGAACTGGCCATGACGCCCCAAAGCAAGGGACTCATTGGCCTCTTCAGGGGACAGACTGAATGCAAGAAGAACAGGTTCGGCAAATCTGCAGTTCCTGTAAAAACTGTAAGTATCGTAGTAGACGACGTAAAAAGATAAAGACACTTGTAATAGTTATAATACCAAATACAATGAGTAACAATGACAATTCAAAGTCACACCTATGTGACGCAGCGGGCGACAGTTTTATTTCCGCCACGGGGGAAATGTTTCTAAGATCTGCAAATATTTTTCAAGTTATTTTGGTTTTTGTTCTTAAAAAAAAAAAACATGGGACCTACAGCCATTTTTAAGTTCCACTGCTGGGCAAATGCCCTCCCTTAAACTTATATCAGTTTTTTGTATATATTTCCTTTAAATCTAAGCCAGAAGGCAGAGTTCCCGACTTGCTGGCAGCATTGCCACGTTAAATAGCAATTCTAATTCGTTGACTGAAATAGAAGAAAGTATTCCGATGTGTGGACTCTTAATGTAATTATGATCTTTATAAATTGAGTGTCCCCTGGAATCAACATATTACATTTACATTATTTATAAATTGCCTTTGTAACCAAGTTTCTCCTATCCAAATTTATCTTGACGACCGATGTGGCGCAGTGGGCGAAGGTCTGCCTGCGACGCAAGAGGTTGCGGCTTCGATTCCCGCCCCGAACAAATTTGTGTACAATCTGCAGAAATTTGTTCCGTTGGTCTGGATGTTTTCTATGTATAATAAAAAATATCTATCTATGTATATAATGTATTAAATATATCAGTTATCTAGTACCCATAACACAAGCTCTGCTTAGCTTGGGGCTAGATGATGCTGTGTGGGTTGTCCAGCAAATATTATAGCTTATGTAAGTTTCTTCTCTTATCCAAGTCTATCTTATCCAAGTATATTTTATCCGTAGATTGGCGTGATCGGAGCCGGTCTAATGGGCGCGGGTATCGTCCAAGTGTCAATCGACAAAGGCTACAATGTAGTGATGAAGGACGCGACCAACCCTGGCCTGTACCGAGGCGTGGGGCAGATCCAGAAAGGACTCACCAATGCGGTTAAACGGAAGAGGATCTCTGCGTAAGTTTATCTTCCGTTTTTTCAAACGACTTCACAGAGAAGATGATAATGTAGATAATTTCAAAAATCCACCCGGTATATACACTAAGTGCACTAGTTGGGTCACTACACTAAATGCACTAGTTGGGTCAGCTCGTGATTAATTCGCGTGGACTCTAATACCCTATTAACCCCATCTTAACTACATTACGAAATTCATCCAACCTATGTCCTAAAAGGAACCTTCACGCAAAATGAAATCTTCATAGCTCTTATAGTTACAGATATCTCGTAATGAGTCACCCAGTTTTCTCTTTTATAAATGTTTATAAATAAATATTAAACACTAGCTTATCCAAAAGGGTTCAACACGTCCTGAATAAACGGGAGTTACCATGTTATATACCTTAAATGTTCCAAGGCCTTTGAGAAAATAACAAAACAACAGATATTAAGTACCTATAAATAGTTTATAAGTCTAGTCTTCGTTTTTAAGTTAAAATTATTGTAAAGAGATCTGAATAAAATGCAAAATTATTATATGAATCTGAATCACTACATAGTATAAAACAAAGTCGCTTTTTCTGTCCCTATATCCCTTTAAATACTTAAATCTTTAAAACTACGCAACGGATTTTGATGTGGTTTTTTTAAATAGATAGAGTGATTAAGAGGAAGGTTTATACGTATAATAAAACCGTGCGAAGCAGGGGCGGGTCGCTAGTATTATTATATACCTACCTACATGTTCGCGCAAGCACAGTATGCTTAGAACTTATAACTTTTTCCAGCTTGCAAAAGGACATCTTCGTATCAAACCTGCTCCCAACCCTTGAATACTCGAAGTTCAAGAACGTAGACTGTGTCATCGAAGCCGTGTTCGAAGACATCAACATCAAGCACAAGGTCATCAAGGAGCTAGAGGCGGTCGTGCCTAAGCATTGCATCATTGCGACTAACACCAGTGCTATTCCCATCACTAAGATAGCGGCTGGGAGCAGCCGGCCTGACAAAGTTATTGGTAAGAATGCTTTGTTTTGGGCGTTTTCTATGTATAAAAAAACTTGAGAGGTGTTAAGGGACACCCGAATGGAACGAAGTTTAAAAATAGAATATAGCAAAAAGTGTTGTGACAACTTTTTGTAAGATTTTTTTCCGTCTAGCCCCCTTTCACAACGCGCGATAAGGAACTTCGTTCCAATAATAAATATCTATCTATTTATGTAAAGTATTGTAATAATCAGTCATCTAGTACTCGTAAAACAAACTCTTTTTTTCTAATGCTATGTGGATTCTCAAGCATTATTTATTTTTGTTTATGTAATACTAGGTGTAATTTCATCGTTTTGTTATTGTTTCAATGAATTTTCTTTGTTAATAAACTGTTGTTTTAGTTATGTACTAGATAACTGATAAACATTTATCACTACATAGTATAAAACAAAGTCGCTTTCTCTGTCCCTATGTCCCTTTGTACGCTTAAATCTTTAAAACTACGCAACGGATTTTGATGCGTTTTTTTTAATAGATAGAGTGATTCAAGAGGAAGGTTTATACGTATAATAAAACCGTGCGAAGCCGGGGCGGGTCGCTAGTTAATTATAAAATTCTTTGAATTATATGTTTGTGATTCCCTTCCAGGCATGCACTACTTCTCACCAGTAGACAAGATGCAACTCCTAGAAATCATCCGCCACCCCGGCACCAGTGACGACACCGCCGCCGCCGCGGTCGCCGTCGGCCTCAAGCAAGGCAAGGTGGTGGTCACCGTCGGGGACGGACCCGGCTTCTACACCACGAGGATCCTCTCCACTATGCTGAGTGAGGCAGTCAGGTAAGGAGTTGTACTACGACGCCGCGGTCGCCGTCGGCCTCAAGCAAGGCAAGGTGGTGGTCACCGTCGGGGACGGACCCGGCTTCTACACCACGAGGATCCTATCCACCATGCTGAGTGAGGCAGTCAGGTAAGGAGTTTGTACTACGACGCCGCGGTCGCCGTCGGCCTCAAGCAAGGCAAGGTGGTGGTCACCGTCGGGGACGGACCCGGCTTCTACACCACGAGGATCCTCTCCACCATGCTGAGTGAGGCAGTCAGGTAAGGAGTTTGTACTACGACGCCGCGGTCGCCGTCGGCCTCAAGCAAGGCAAGGTGGTGGTCACCGTCGGGGACGGACCCGGCTTCTACACCACGAGGATCCTCTCCACTATGCTGAGTGAGGCAGTCAGGTAAGGAGTTTGTACTACGACGCCGCGGTCGCCGTCGGCCTCAAGCAAGGCAAGGTGGAGGTCACCGTCGGGGACGGACCCGGCTTCTACACCACGAGGATCCTCTCTACTATGCTGAATGAGGCAGTCATGTAAGGAATAGAAAATATTTATTTGCCTAATATTAATCCTTACTTACTAAAAATATTATAAACGTGAAAGTTTGTATGGATGTTTGTTCCTTTTTCACGCTACTGGACAGAACGGGCTGAAATTTTCCCAAACTTTCGTATGAAGCCCAAAATACCACTGGTCAAAACCTGATCAAATTAAATGGCAAAAACACCATCCTATTGAAAACCTCCCTCCTTTTTAAGTTGGTTGAAAATATTCAATTTCACAACCAAGCGAAGCAGAGAAGTTTCCACAAGCTGTTTATTTTGTTCGTAGGTTGCTCCAAGAAGGCGTGGACCCTAAAGACCTAGACAACATGACCAAGGAGTTCGGGTTCCCGGTCGGCGCGGCCACGCTAGCCGACGAAGTAGGCATTGACGTCGGCGCACACATTGCTGTTGATCTCGCAAAGGTAATTGAAATGTATTTATTTAAATATAGTATCCATTTCGTTAGTAACACAGTATACACAGAAGGAATTGAGAATGATTAGTTAGTACACACACAGTCTAAAGGTAGCTCAATTGATAGTAACACAGTATACACAGTAGGAATTGAGAATGATTAGTTAGTACACACACAGTCTAAAGGTAGCTCAATTGATCCATGTCAATACCAGTCGAAAGCGTCCCCAAGAAACTGGCTGCTGCTTGAGCTACCTAGACTGTTTGCAACCGTCTGCAGTTAGCTCAATGGTTTCAATTGTAAAACTAGTTGTAATTTTTCTATTCCTTGCTTGTAATTAAACTTAGTACACGTAATTACAATTAATCAATAGATAATAACACCATCAATAATGTATAATATGTAAGACACCATCAATTCATTCACTCAATCAGCCCTTTATTTTCCATTGACGTCGTAGGAGGTTACTTACTTCAGTAAAGGAAGAAGAAAAACTACATGAACTTCTATCTATGTACAAGTTGCCTATGCCTCACACCTTACCTTACCTGCCTTAACACTTCACCAAACGCATCACAGGTTTGTATTTTAAGCCCTTGCCTAAAGGACTTCACACACAGAAGCCAGAGGCGAAGGCGTGCCGGTTTTTCCTAGGGCACCGCGCCGCCACCGCTTTTGGTGTGTGTGTAGTCTTTCATACGATTCAATAGGATACAACTTGCACGCCTTCGCCTCCTCGCCGCCTCCGGCTTCTGTGTGTGAAGACTTTAAGGGATAATCGTTTATTTAAACTTATCTAGTACCTACCTACATTGTTACAATCAGTGAAATCATGTTAATATCTTATTTTTCAGGCATTTGGAGACCGTATCAGCGGTGGAAACCTAAACATAATGCAGGACCTAGTCCAGGCCGGTTTCATGGGCCGCAAGTCAGGGAAAGGATTCTACATCTACGAGGCTGGATCCAAGAGCCGAGATGTCAACCAGGACGCTATCAAGATCCTGAAGGACAAGTATTCATTGGAACCGAAGGGTGCCAACACTCTTGAGGACAAGCAACTGAGGATGGTGTCTAGGTAAGTTGAATCTATTGATTAGTGTTTTAGGACTATATAAATAACTAGCGACCCGCCCCGGCTTCGCACGGTTTTATGATACATATAAATCTTGCTCTTGAATCACTCTATCTATTAAAAAAACTGCGTCAAAATCGGTTGCGTCGTTTTAGATTTAAGCATTCAAAGGGACATATGGATATAGAGACATAGGGACAGAAAAAGCGACTTTGTTTTATACTATGTAGTGATGATAGACAAGGACAGACATGCAGCATCATCTAGCCCCAAGCTAAGCAGAGCTTGTGTTATGGGTACCAGATGACTGATATACTTAATATATTACATAGATACATATTTTTATTAGATATAGAAAAACACACCCAGAACCCCTGTATAATGATAAAAAATATTTGTTGATCATACAAAAATTTGTCCCAAGGCGGGAATCGAACGCGCAATCTCGCTTACTACGCCATATCGGTCGTCGATGTATGCAGGACCTGTCTATGCCGTCGAAACAGATCAATAAGTTGTCACAGTATATAATTATTTATAAACAAACATTGTACACTACGTTTAAATACACGGTCTAGGTTTATTTATCGCTTCTTCCACTTATGGCCAAAAGATTAAAAAGCAAGCCTGTGTCGCGGGAAGCCTGGTAACAATCGTAACGTTAATGGTTAAATAATTATTTTAACTTATACAGGGCAAACAAACAAAAAACAACTCCATAATAGTCTAAACATTCTAAATAAGGGTCTAAAAAGTGATAAGAGCTATAAATAAATTCTTATTCGTATGTAACTCTCAGGTTCGTGAACGAGGCTGTGCTCTCTCTGGAAGAGAAGATCCTCCACAGCCCGCTGGAAGGCGACGTCGGCGCTGTCTTCGGTCTCGGCTTCCCGCCGTTCACTGGAGGACCCTTCAGGTAACATCTTACTATTATATACTACTTACTAGATACTTTGCGTCATGATCTTTTGATAGAAAGTACACTCACGCACAGGGTTTCGCATATATCTAGGTACTACTTGCTTATCAAGTTTTTATATACTTTTAGGCTAATTATTAGGTATAATTTATTAAGCAATCTAAATAGAAGAGAACCTAGTGCTAAGTCAAACCTAACATAGGATTTTAGGCACTATACTAACTAATACAGGGTGTTAGTGTGAACAGCGTTATCCTTGAAACCAGAGGTTCAGTATCATGAGTAGAGTCCAAAACCTATGAGATAAGGTTAATGCCTGTTTTAATTTCGCAGTATTTTGATATTTTATGTCATAGATATTGTACGCGATATTATGGTCACCCTAGAACCAGGCAAGTTTCCAGGTTTGTTTCTAGGCAAGATAAACTGTTTTAAAACAAGTCTAAATTCACAGAATAATCAAAAAATTCAATAGACCAAAGTACCTTGGTAGGCAGGTATTTTTGGCGTACTTAACCCTAGGCCAGTTCTTATTCTATTCATAAATGTTCGTCCCTCAGACGAATGAAACGTCATTGCGAGTAAAATACACTTGCGATGTATTTGGTTGTATGACTTATGAAGGTGCTTAAAAGGTGTATCTGATTCGATTTACAACTTTGAATCATTTTTACGTTTTGCGCGGTCTGTGAGACGAATGTTATTGAATCTAGGGTTAAAGTTTATCATCAATCAATTTTATCTACTATTCAATCTAAATTTCAGTTCTTTGTACAGTGAATGAAATTCACTTACCAAAATAACACTTCACCATCACGCAACCTCCGCACGTTTTCTCTCTCGTAGATTAGGTATTATTACACACTCGAAAAAACACAAATTAGTACCTTATTTGTCAGCTTATTAAACACCTTACGAACACTTGCATTTTGCATGACTGGGCATGGTGAACTGGCCATATGTACGTACGTACGTAGCCTTTGTGTCTTTGTGATAGTTTCCTAGCTTAGCACACGTTATCCTGGGATGGAAACAGCTGAGCTCTGCGTACATCGTACGAGCCAAGTTCACCAGAGCGATGGCATAAGGCCGCACCATTTCAGTCCACTTTTATTTACATTTTTGTAAGACTTCGTAACTCGTTCGTACTGAAAACAATTGACGCGCGAAAATCTGTGTCAACGACGCGACGACGTGCTCTCCGTCACGCTGGCGGTCTGTCACTGAGGAGCGATCGGACGGCGCCTGCGCGAGCAGGCGGGCGGCGCGTGCGGCGCGGTGAGGTGCGTGCGGGGCGCGGCAATGAACACTTGCATGGCGGGCGGCTCGTTTGATCAAAACAGGTCGACACCTGCGCGGCCCCACCAATGTACTCGTGTGTAGTTTTACCACTTAGAAGGTGTATCGAATATTTTTGTTTCAAAAATAAATTAAAAATAGAATAATTATTTTTCATCGGTTTTGGACTCTACTCATGATGCTGAACCTCTGGTTTCAAGGATAACGCTGTTCACACTAACACCCTGTATATTATGTAACGTAATTGTTTTAAATAAAAATTATTATTATAATAAATGGGAAAGTCTGTGTGAATATTTGTTATAAGTAATCTTTGACTAAGTTATTTAAAAGAAATTTGGTATGTAGATAGTTTAGGACCTAGAATAGGACATGGCTATTAAAATTTGGAAATTTTAACCTCTGAGGGGGTTAAATAGGGTGGTAAAGTTTGTATGGAAAATTATTTTTCCTTGGTTCGATTCACTCAAAACTTGGTATAAATAAACTATGGACTGAATAATTAAACACTTATTTTTTTTTAACTTAATAACCCCTAGGGTGGTAGGTATGATCAATAAATTTCTGAAATTTGTAAGAAAAAAATCCACTGGTTCGCGGGTGAAGCCGCGGGGCGCATCTAGTTTAGACTAAACTAAACCTACCTAGTGCTTAGTCAAACCTAACATAGGATTTAAGGCACTACACTAACAAAAATAAATAACTAAATTGTTTTTAATAAAAAAAATATCTAAGATCTATCTACACTGGTTTATACAAACTATAAACTAGTGATAAACTACCCGTAACCTTATCAATTTGTTCATTGAATGAATGAATTAACACTTTACTTTACTACCTTTTTAAAACAATAATTAAATTAACTTATATCTAAATCTTATCCAACAGGCGGCCTTATTGTTGAAAGCAATTTCTTCCGGGCAACCTTATTACGAACCATAGTTATAATTTTATTTATTGATTCATCTATATGTTTTTAAATAAAACAAAGTTTTACACATCAATAAATAATTCTTACAATTAACACGTAAGTATAACAAACTCTAGAATGGCTGAAGAAATTCTTATGATCTTAAATTTGTTGTATTCTCTCTCTCCCCAATAGTAGAACAATTAAACAGTCAAAATAAATTTCGACGAGGGTAAAGCCATATGCATATATATTAGCTGGGACGCTTTACAGTAAAAATGTTTTTGATTCACAGATGGGTGGACCAATTCGGTGCTGCTAAGTTGGTCAGCAAAATGGAGGAGTACCAGGGTCTATACGGCGCACCCTTCAAGCCTGCGCAGACTCTGGTTGATATGGCCAAAGATTCCAGTAAAAAGTTCTACAACTAACTGCCTTAAATTATCTTCCTGTGTAAGAGGAAAGTTTAGTAGCTTTAAGAAAATGTTATCCATTGGCCAATGTAAAGCATGTCCTCCTTACACAATTAGTTTTAAGAAAAAGTGATTTTCATTCATGTTATCTCTATGTCCCTGTATGTTAGGTATACCTTTAAATGTGCGTGATGAAGATTTGATAAGTGTTTTGAGATTCATATTCTAAATTATTTCATTATAATATGTATTTATTGAATCAGTGTAACTAAATACTTGTATACAAAATATATAAATATTTTATTAATAAATTTTTCATTTAATTAAACCTCTAAAATTTAATACAGTGCTTCGCCGGAGCTTATAATATTTCAAACATGGATAAGGTATTCAATTCAATAACTCTACTTTTTCTAAGCAGTGTTACTGTCAACGTAAAATACTCAGAAAAAACTCAATGGAAAAATCCTAGTCACTTTATAATTTAACCGAAAAGAAGCAACTGCAAGAGAGACTTGCAATCTCACGCGTAAAATTATGAATTTACGAAACCTACCCGTAAAAAAACTAAATCTAAATTGCTCGTCACTTGCGCACACGCCTTCGCATGACGCTTCACGCGAAGAATTTGGAATTTCCAAAAAATGCCTTCTTGTCGGGCGTCTGTGTAGGAAGAGGTACAGACCTACGATAATTTCAGAATTCTAGCATTAGCGGTTTGGGCTAGGCGATGTCTCCAAAAAAACGCTTGTTCTTTTATATTTTATTATTACTAAATAACATAATTGGTAGGCCCTGTAGATTCAAATAGGTACCTACCTAATAAGATTATATTAGTCACACACATCTCACTTCAAATCGCGCTCCTAAGATGCAGCTATGGGTAAGGAGTAACGCTACTAAATCGCGCGAAACAAAACAAGACACGCTAGGTATCGGGTCTGTAGGGTGGAGGCATTTAGTGTGTCACAATGTATTGTGTGTGACTCACACACAATACATGCACATCACAGACCAATAGGATCCTCCTAACGCATATTAACATGTATTATGGAAAATTATTATTACAATCAAGGAATAGAAAAATTACTACTAGTATATAGCTAATATATTGTATACACAATTGAAACCATTGAGCTAACTGCAGACGGTTGCAAACAGTCTAAAGGTAGCTCATTTACATGTTGCCATCAACAATAAAAGTTTGTCTTGTCTTGATCAATGAGCGTGCGTGAGCGTCTTGCGAAACCGGACGCATAGAGAGAGACATAAATCAAGAAGTTGATAAAAAAAAATCTTATTCTTTCTTTGGTTTTGTTGATCTTGTTTTGGTAAATGGTAGAATTATTATAATCTGAATCAATCAAACGTTTTTCAAGGTTTTACGGAACTTGAGCTAGCAAAGTCATTAATTATTTCGGTACCTAAACTCGGGCAGGCCTACTGTGTATAAACAATTTGTATTCACTTCAGAGGATACCTATCTTAAATAGAGATACTTTGATTCGAAGTGGAGGATAAAAAGGCAGCTGTCCTATCTGCCTATATGGTAAGGTGGTGTTTAACTTGAGTACTCCTTTTAGACTTCTATTGTACCTAGTAACAGTAGTAAATACAAGCGTTTCATCTTGTAGTTTCGTATTAGTATTGACAATCTATTCTGTGGTATTGACCAAATAACTTGAGTAAAAAGAAAGTTATAATCCCTGATCAAATCTTCCCTTATTTTCAGGACATCATCAGGCTTGGTAGCAGCATGCTTTATAAGTTCCATTGATTTCAATTCTCCATGCAAAAATGTTGATCACTGTGAATGGAATCTCAAACACATTTGTAAAAAGAATAGTGCAACACATTTTCTACTTGTTAATTGTTTTAGTTTTGGTACCAACATTTTTTTACTTCGAGGTGTTCATAGTCCTGCCTGAGGTTGTAGAGCAATGGTCCACTTCTTATTGTATCCACTTGTTTTGTGCATATTTTCTATTACTTAACATAGTTGGGAATATAATTTATGGCATGTTTACCAACAGTAGTTTTAGAGGTCGGTATTTAGATAGTAATTACCAGTCCAACTGGGACTATTGTATTGTTTGTGACTGCTATCGGCCACCCAGAGCCTGGCATTGTTCAACCTGTGATATTTGCATACTGAAACGGGATCACCATTGTACATTCTTAGCATGCTGTATTGGTTATAACAATCATAGGTATTTTATCCTTCTTACATTTTACATCTTTGTTGCGATGATCTATGCCTTTTACTTCAATGTTCAGTTTGTGTCAGAAAATGTTACATGGAACCAAGGATTGATACTGATCAAATTTATGTTCCCTTTAGTCAGTTTTGTTGTAGATTTTGGTTATGAAACTATCTATGTCTTGTTAATTATCATTAATTTTATAGTTGGGCTATTTACAGGGTTTTTGTTTCTGTATCACTTAGACAACCTCATAAAAGGCAAAATAGTTCATGAAAAAAATAACGCAAGCCCTGATTCTGTGTATGACAATGGCTGGAAATCCAATATCATAGAAGTATTTGGGACTAATTGGTATGTGGCATGGATATTACCATTTATCAGAAGTCCCTTGCCTGGTAATGGCATAGATTGGGAAACGAACAAATTGAAATAAAATTATGCAGGCAAATTAATAACTTACCTATTTATTTATATTCTTTCTAGCAGAGTGAGAAAGGTAGTCCATGTTATGAAACAACTTCAAGAAGTGGCAGTTTTAAACTTTAATGTCAGTTTTATTTGTGTTATGTCAGTCCCTACTCCTGTACTTAAACCCCTTGGGGTCTGAGGGAAAATCTATTTTAAATAGTGAACCCGCGAAACTCTGTATTAAAAGTTCTACTTAAAAAACCGAGAAGACAGACAGCGAAATCCCTACAAAATCAAACTCCCGTCAGTTTCTATTGCATTAGCCCAACGATTCGGAGACTTTATAAATAGTTATGTTTATAACAGGGTTGTCATACACTGTTGCACAGATTTGAAACCATAATGGTTGACCAACTAAAATCAGTTTTTTTTATTTTCCAAATTTGTTATTACTTTTGTTATATTCTAGTTTTTTGCTTTAATTTTCTTGTGTTTTTTTTGTCTTTTTTTAAATTATACATATGTAGTTTTCAGTAAAGTGCAGTGTCAGTCAACTGAGGCATTTAAATCCTAGCTTGGTAATCAAGTTGGTTCCCATACAGGCCTAGCCTAGTGTGGGAATAGTTGTCATTCAAGTCCAAAAATCCTCACTACTTTAAATGTTTAAGTAGCAAATAAACAAGTCACCATTTTTTAATACCATAAGTGTTCTTAATTGTTGTGACAATGGTGCCATAAAGTAATTTACTAGTTTTTAAGATATCACAAGACATGTTGTATAACATTGATTTGAAATAAATAACAACAACAGAAGCAGAGCTTGTTGTTATATTGGTATCTGATGTTTTTACCTGTATAATCTCATCTCGCACTCTTTTTTGATCTTGAATATCTTAGCAGCCTAGCTGTAACTTGAAATTTAAACTAACAATAAATATTGTTGTACACAGAATAATAAATTCAGCAAATATATCTTAAATGTATGGAAGCGTTTTAATATTTTACAGGAAAAATAAACATGCAAGACGCAGGGCTTTTTTTTGCATTTTAAATTTCATGTTTTTGTTTTTTTTAGATTTTATACTTTTTGTAATATTTTGAAAAAAGTTGAAAATATACCACCTAGTTCCGAGATTTGCAGAGCATAGATATTTATCAGATAACTGGAGTCTTACGCTTACCTCAAAGGTACCTCAAGTATTTGTTAAGGTTCGAAACCCTCGACGTGCGAGTGACACTCGTACTTGATGGATTTTTTAATTATACACAGAAAACCCCCTGAACAATCTGCAGATCGTATAAAAATTTATTCTGAGGGAATCGAAACTGCAACCTCCTGCGTCGCAGGGAGACCTTCACCAGTTGCGGCCTACAGAGGTCGTCAATCGTATAAGGTCTCCACACGGCGTGCGAGTTGTATTCTATGGAATCCTATGAAAGCCTACACACACACACCGCAGGCGGTGGCGGCGCGGTGCAATAGGAAAAACCGCCATGCCTTCGCCTCCGGCTTCAGTGTACGGAGAATTATAAAGGTATACTTAATTGTTACTTATGTATTTAAATTTAA
The DNA here is from genome assembly GCA_944547425.1 of Eupithecia centaureata. NCBI lineage: Eukaryota > Metazoa > Arthropoda > Insecta > Lepidoptera > Geometridae > Eupithecia > Eupithecia centaureata. The sequence continues at coordinate 6,306,632 of OX155694.1, forward strand.
ATGCACTTTTACTTAATGATTTAAATAATGAAGAAGTCTTTAATTGTCAATCTATTGTATTTGTATTTTATAATTCTAAATAAATGTATTTTATAAATAAATGATATTTTTTCACTAATTCCTAATTACTAACATATTTACAAAAGATAACATACAATAATAGTCATATTTAGAGATCTACGGAGCGCCAACGATGTTCAGTTTTCTATCACTTGTTTTTTTGATATTATATTTTAGGATTTTTATGGAGTGTCATTATTAGGCAATATTTGTGATAAGTATCTACTGCGTATCCTGTCGGATTGCTCGAGAGCCAAGTCTCTGGCTGGTGAGTTTTGAAGCGAGTCTTCCAACCTCCTAGGGTCTATTTCATGATCCGTATTATCTTCGTTGTCCAACAGATTTGCAGTTTCGTCACTATCCACTATTCTGTCATGTCTGAAAGAAAAATTGATTTAAGGATTTTAGTTCGTTTAAAAATACCTACTCTACTAATACTTGAGTCTTAATACCTACAAGGACTATAGGATACCTACAAGGATAATAAGAATACAAATTCGACGCCAAGCAAGTGAATTTTAGTTTTTTGTGTCGTGGTTTGTTTACAAACATTCTACATCGAGTTTGGCTAGTGTATAGGTATGATTTACTTACGATTTTATCGAATCCCTCAAACTAGGTGACAAATTGAGGATACCATTGCTGGCAGAGTCCACAACGTAGATTAAAATAGCAGCAATGAGGGATACTGAAAATGTTAAAATAATTGTAATATGACCTAGTTAGTAGACCATGAATCATAATCAAGCATATTGTCAGTTAATGCAAAAATCACATCTTGCTATGAATTAAAATCCTTACCAAAAAGACAGCCCAAGAAGAACATTTCCAACATTAGATATCCATAGTCATCCACAATCACACCAGCTAATATGATCACTGTTGCTAAGCCCATATTTTGAACTGCTTGACATCTGAAAGTAGGTACAGTATGTGGTAAAGATTATTATAATATTCATAATCTACAGTAGAATAGTATATAAACACATAGTATATATATATAATTAAAAATAATTTTTGATGAGAGTATACTTCCAGTGAAAATAAAAAGTCTAAAAAATAAACAAAAGTAACGCCATAGGCTTCCAAAAACTTTTAAGCACCAGGTAATCAAATAATGGTGTTATACATTAACAGTTTATCTAGCACGCCTTTATGCATTATACCTTAACCGATTCCTTGCCACCTTCATTTTTCGATCCTTTCCGCCCCGGCCCTATACAAAATTGAATGACGCGCGAGTCGCGTCATTGGCCTCACTGAAGGTTTCTTCATGACGCGCTGCGTGCGTCATAGGCCAGGAATCGGTTAAGTAATTTCAGGGCTAGATAACATTTATTTGAATTAATAACAGTTTACTTATTCCAATCATAGACATGTGTTTTGTAAAAGCGTCTTACATTCCGTATGCAGTTCCCAGCTGACTTTCCGGAACAATCAAAGCTACCAGTGGCCAAAGACCACTGGCTAGTAAGGAGTAAGATATGCCCAGCGTGATCTGAAAAAAACATTGGAAGGTAGTGAACTCAGATCAGAACCCTTACATATTTCCAAGGAATAGCTTATGATAGCGACTTATCACGCGTTTTTTGGAATAATGTATAACTAAGTAGTATAAAATAAAGTCTTCCCGCTGTGTGTTTGTCCTTATGTAAGCTTAGGTATTAATCCTAAAACTCTTAAAACTACGCAACGGATTTGGAAGCGGTTTTTTATAGTGTTTCAAGAGAAATATTTTTATATATTAAACCCGTGCGAAGCCGTGGCGGGTCGCAGCGTCATACATTGCGTAAATTTAAAGTCGGAAGGACTGAGTTTCAAATATTTTACGCATTAGATAACGATGTGAGGTAATTTTTCTTTCTACCCTAGACTACAATCATCCTTGGCCTACAGACTCTACAGTAGACCAAAAACAGTTTTTTGTCTAGGGTAGATTTTGATACTATCGAATGGTCATCCACTGCGGAAAATATTTGATAAATCCATTCCTACAACTTTACGCACGTTACGCAGGTACCTATAACAAGTGTGGACAAACTATAGATGTAAATAACCGATTTAAAACGTTTTAAACCAAATTTCGCCGTTTGAAACCGCTAATAAATCGTTTTAAACGGTTGAAAACTAGCACACAACTTTGCGTCAAGTCCCTACATTCTGTTTAAAATCAAACTCGCACACTACTCGAGAGTAACAACGAGAAACCGCCACGAGAGTGTAAGTGTGTGTGTTTGGTTTTAAAACATTTTAAACCGAATCAAATTGCTTATTTAAATAAGGTTATTAATATCAGTATATGCCGCACTAACAAATTTTTATAGTTTTTATGTTCTACATCGGTAAAATCAAGAAAATAGTTAAAATTAAGAAAAACATAGTCATCAACACCAAGAGTTTTAAACCGAAAAAAATGGTTTAAAATGGTTTTTTTCGTTTTAAACGGATTGGTTTAATTGGTTTTAAACCGGCCTTACATCTATAGGACAAACAATCGCTATGCTAGTTAGTACATCGCAATTTTGTATGCAAAAATACTCACCACTCCAATGTAAGGGTTATAAAAGGTGAGCGACAGTAAAAAGTGAGCTCCAATAGTGGTTATAATGCTTAAGATAACCCAAGTCACGTTTCTTCCCGTCTTGTCGATAAGAATTCCAAAGAAAGGGCTTAGTGCTGCTGATAGTAAGTAAACCATGGAATTGACGTTGTTAGCTTCTTGTGGGCTGAAGTCGAATTTCCGTTCGTAAAATAGTCTGTCAAAAAATAATAATTATGGAAAAAATCACTACATAGTATAAAACAAAGAAGCTTTTTCTGTCCCTATGTCCCTATATCATTGTCCCTTTGAATGCTTAAATCTTTAAAACTACGCAACGGATTTTGATGCGGTTTTTTTTAATAGTAGAGTAATTCAAGAGGAAGGTTTATATGTACAATAAAACCGTGCGAAGCCGGGGCGAGTCGCTAGTTACTACATAAAGTAATTATTGTAGGTGATAGGAATACTTACTTCCCTAACGCAATGAAAGGGAAAATGGCTAGATAATACGCCACGCATATAACGGAGACGAGCCAAAATACGGATTTGAAGTGCCGTATGTCTGAAAGCTTGAATGGCTCCTCATTCGCTTGTTCTTCCTGTCTGCCTAAGATCTTCTCAGCTCTGTAATCCATCCAGCCGAGGATAAGTCCGCAAATGAGAGAGCCCAAGCATGTTAGGGAGGCTGTAAAGATAAATTAATCAAATCAAAACAGTTTTATACCATCACCACTATAATCAACCTATAACTATCACTACATAGTATAAAACAAAGTCGCTTTCTCTGTCCCGATATCCCTATCTATGTTTAAATCTTTAAAACTACGCAACGGATTTTAATGCGGTTTTTTTTTATATAGAATGATTCAAGAGGAAGGTTTATGCGTATAATAAAACCGTGCGAAGCCGGGACGGGTCGCTAGTACATAATAAAACTAACTTATATTAAACCACAGCTGCTGGACATAGGTAAAACCAGTCTTCCTTATAATAACCAGCGCCTTGTCTTCAGCTTGCCGCCTCCAGCAGTCTTTCGCAAATCGTCTTGCCTCATGACTGGATAGCAAAGAACACACCTAAGGCACTACATTGACAGATTATCAAAGTTATCGACATATTTCAAAGAATGAACAGGTTGAAATGGTAGTGGGCTGCCCATATCTCACGAAGAACGGAGCACCGCTGCTGGGGTAAACGTGTTCTTGAGTGGAGACCGCTACTCAGCAAACGTAATTTTTTTTAATAGAAAAGCAATGAGATTAATTTAGCTTTAGTGTATTATTTAAAAAAATCTTTTCTATTCATAGCTCCATATTTTCTTTTCTGCTTGTGTCTCACATGGTTACTGGATAAACTGGATAACCCAGAAAGAATGTAGCTGCATAGTAGTGTTTTTTTTTTAATAAATAATAGAATCAGACTAAATTTCAAATCGCTTATCATCACAAACTTTAATTTTAACCTATCTCTTTTTATTTTTAAAATACATGATTGATTTGAGCTGCCAAAGATTTTTTTGCAAAAGTGTCAAAACTAGTTTTAATTTTAATCTGTTTATATTCTTTGATTGTACTTTACTTTGCTAATTAGCTTGTAATAAAAAAACATTTAAAAACAGTTTAATAATTTTACTTACCTAGAAATAGAACAACACCCAATTGCTCATATCCATGGTAATAATTCGCCACATATTTGTAAATAGGTTCCATCACCCAGAAATTGACAGTGCTGCCAAATCTCGAGAACGAAAGCTGAAGACCAAACACCATGTTCAGCTCTTTCCCCTTGAACCACAGCACCACATAGTTGTTCACTGCTACTTGTAGAGACTCGCCACCAATGCTGGAATTTAAAATAAATTCAATAAGAATTTTATGTCACTGTTAACATGTCTGAATAAGTTAGTTTAGGGCCACAGAAGTAATAAATTGTTATTAACAGTCATCATACATAGTATAAAATAAAGTCGCTTTCTCTGTCCCTATGTCATTGTCCCTTTGAACGCTTAAATCTTGAAAAGTACGCAACGGATTTGGATGCGGTTTTTTTTATTTAATAGATAGAATGATTCAAGAGGAAGGTTTATACGTATAATAAAACCGTGCGAAGCCGGGGCAGGTCGCTAGTAGGATATCATTGAACTTGTTTTGTTCGCTAATAATTTGGAGAGATTTAGGGTAGATGGTTTTTAGAGCATTCCCCTCTGTGGTATGATCTGAAATGGCCACCGCAGTTACCGTGAGCTGTACTTCGGTATGTGCGTCGTGGGCACTAATAAATAAATAAAAGGCCTTATTATCACAAAAGGCCTTTTTATCACAGTTATTCCTTAGTTGTTAGAAATTAACAAGATACATTTTTCTTTTGATTTCGTTGTGGGCACTAGTGTCGTAAACATATACTACAGGCTTCAACCGCGTGCAAATTGATAAAACGAATGCCTATGTTTTATTCTATGCCTAGAACTACGTCTTTTCAAAATTTCAGCCCGACCCATTCAGTATTTTTGGCTTGAAGATGTAACAAAGATCCGTACGCCCTAACTTTCGCATTTAATTTAGTTTGTGTCTGACAGACGGGTAATATTTTAAAAACCCTGCTCACTTTGATTAGTTTGAAATTATAATCATCATCAGCCTATATTAGTCCACAGCTGGACATAGGCCTTCCCTAATGAGCGCCATAGCACCCAGTGTTCAGCTTGCCGCATTCAGAAACAAGACCTGTAAGAATAGATGTAATGTTTTGAAATAAATACAAATATCTTAAGGAATTATTCATTATTATTGAAGTTATAAAAGAAGTTTTTTACAGGTTTTACTATCATAAGGTATGATGTATACGAATTTCTCCATCAAAATCTATCTACAGTGTGCAAATATTTCAATCAATCAATATAATACATACCCAAATATAAATCTGCCCATTATCATCAGCCAGAATGCATTTATGTAGACACCAAAAGCAAACACTACAGCTCCAATAAACACTATGGTCATATAAATTATAGTCCCAAGCCTTACACCAAAATATCTGAAATCAAACAACAAAAGGTAAGGTATCAATTTATATATAAATTTTATTGAAAAATAATAAAAAATCTATGGGGTTTCCAGGTGTACAGGAATATCAAGATTCCCAGAGAATTGTACAGGTAATTACTTAATTTATAGTAATCAATTTTAACATATGAGGCCAAAAACCTTTTCTAGACAAGATTGTCTGACAGAGATCACTCTATAGCCATAAGACACTTGTGTGCCTGTTTCTCTTTGTTCTTTTATGTTATGATGAATGGAAACAGTTAACAACTTGTAAAATCTCTATAGAGAAAATCCTAATAGAAGTCAAGATTTTTCTATGTTTAAAATGTTGGGATAATTCTATAACATAATTACATACCTACTTAGTGAGTTATTTGCATTCTTATCTACTTTCATCAATAACATTCTAATAAGGTCACAGATATATTTACACTATGCTAATAAGCAAGCAGTAATATGATACATTTGTTAACTCAAATGGCAATGTGTGCAATGTTATCAAACACTGTTTGTCGGCCAGAGTTCATGACTCATTCAATGTAGCAGAATTAATACAGCTTTACTCATTTCAACACAAAACGAAATTCACTATAAGCATTTGATACAATACACCCCTATGAGACCTGTTTACATTGTTAGCTTGAATATTAGGGGCTGCCCCCATGATGGCTATTTAATAGCTATTACATATAATAAGCTAATCACTACATAGTATAAAACAAAGTTGCTTTTTCTGTCCCTATGTCCTTGTCCCTTTGAATGCTTAAATCTTTAAAACTACGCAACGGATTTTGATGCAGTTTTTTTAATAGATAGAGTGATTCAAGAGGAAGGTTTATATACTTATAATACAACTGTGCGAAGCCGGGGCGGGTCGCTAGTAACTAATAAAATTCTGTTTAATAGATGAAATTTGCACACTTGTTTCTAAGGGAACATCTCAAGGTTATTTAGCTATCCTATGGGAACTGATTTATGGGATAAAATGTAGCCTATGTGTTATTATAGGGCTAGAACTATGTCTGTTCCAAATTTCAGCCCGATCCATTCAGTAGTTTTTGAATGAAAGAGGAACAAACATCCATACAAGCATTCGCATTTATAATATTAGTAAGAATGTAATAATAAGTCATATAAGTCATATTAGCCATCAATGTCCCACTGGTAAAAGCCTCCCTCATCCTTGTTCCTCTCTTCCCAATTTGACATTGTAATGTAACAGGCCACTTGCTCAGTATCCTTTCATCAGTCATCTGTTTTAAAACTAAGACCAAACTTTTTTACCTTGATTTTCTGCTTCAAATAATTTCAGTTACCTGTCAATTAAATATCCTCCAATAAAACAGAGTACAACATTTGGCCATGAATAAATGGAATAAAGTAGGGCAAACTGAGATGTATTCAAACCGGAATCCGATTTGAAATTATCGGCCAGCGCCCCTGGAGTGTCATAGCAGAAATATGATCCTAAAACAAATAAGTACAAGTTTAGCTCACAATTTAACTGAATTATATCTATAACAATTTGAAATAGTTATTCTAACATACAATGCAAAAACAAAATATAGTAACAAGTCCTTGACCAAGATCAAGATAAGGACACTTTTTATTTCCTGTTAGGATGTAGGTACTTACCAAAACAAAGGAAGCACATCAACAACAATGCAAGAAACCGATGAACTCTGTTAGCTGGGTGGCACCATGATGTAGGCGCCACGGAAGTAGGCCTACCGTTCCTTTCGGAGTCTGAATTATCCATTTTTGACTGAAAATCAAAAATAATCCTGAAGCAAATTTTTTATTGAGCTCATTACATCACTATCAGAGAAGACATAGATAGCTTAAATGTTACTAACGTTGCGCACGTTGCGTTGTTTTCTGATTTATTTGATGATTATATTTACGAGTATACAATACACCCCTCTCAACTTATAGACTGTCGATGTCGCCGAAACACGATTTCCATGACTCATCTGATATCTTAGTACAATATTCTTTGGTCATTCGTAAACTGTCTCTGCGAGCAAATGCATTGTTTCTTTTCGTATAGAGTTAATTAATAAAATCACTAGTCAGAAAAAACGAAGTACAAAACAAATGTTTTGTTTTGTGCATGCAAGTGGGTGGAATGAAATAAAAACGAAACAGTCTACTTCAACTTCTTGATTAAGGCTTGACTTGACTTCTTTGTTGATGGCAACTTGTGTCTGGTTTGACATGGTGGGGCTGCTAACTTGACGGACACTTTTCTGCCGCATCTTGTTTGCAATTTTGCAAAACAGTCAACAATGCCGAACGTCTGAGTCATCATCATTGGTCTTCAACATTTCGTTCGTAAATCGAAATGCAGGTAAGAATCGAACTAAAGTTCTTTCTTCTGGCTTCAACGTCGAGAGAAACATCACCCGAGTCTTGTGATTTCGCTTTGAGAGTCCAGCGGGCTACTCAAAGGCTGTTCAGTTGCCGATTGGCTGTGATGGTCTTCTTCGTGAGGAGGAGCTTCAAAAGGGGGTTCCAGCAGTTCCCGGGGGAGTGGTCGCCATGAAGATTTTGCATCCGGCGGCCTTGTGTGCAAGGGAGCGAGTCCGTTTAGATGTACGTGGCGAGAGTTGTCCGCTCGATCGTACATTCCACGCGCCAGCTTTATCACAAACTCCTTTATTGAGGGCATTTGCAGGTCACGTGCGATGACCGTGTTTCGCACGTATCGGCCAGCGCCTGTGCAGACTCTGAGAGCGATATTTTGTTGGGCTTGAATCCTTTTCTGGTTGGTTTCAGAGCACAGCGCATACCATGCCGGCGTTGCATAAGAAAGACGTGAGCGGATGTAGGTTTTGTAGACCCCAATCTTTGTTCGAAGCGGCAGTTTAGATGTCAAGACAGGACGGAGCATGGCTCGGGCGGCACGTGTTTGCCTTAGTGCGCGCTCTACCTGTGCATTCATCGTCAACGACCTATCTATATCTACGCCAAGATATCGGACTGAGGTTTGCCAGTTTATGGCTTGGCCTCGTAGCTCCAGAGGTGGTAGAGTAGTGCGCCGTCGTGAAACGAGCAGAGCCGCCGTTTTCCCCGCGTTGACTGCTATACGCCATCTGTCTAGCCACGCTGGTAGAAGATTTAGTAATCGCTGCATCTTGCTAGCGGCTGAGACTGGGTTGGAAGAGGAAGAGAAGTAGGCACTGTCATCTGCATAGAGCGCTAGTGTTACGTCGTCTTCTCCGGGTAACAGTTGATCCTCCAGAGTAGGGATATCATTTGTGTAGAGAGCGTACAGTACCGGAGAAAGGCAACTCCCTTGGGGTACTCCCGCTGTAATTTCTCGGGACTGTGATTGGGTTTCTTCAACTGCAACGTAGAAACTACGTCCTCGGAGAAAGGACGCAACCACCTCGATGATTGCTGCTGGTGTGGAGGAGGCAATCAGCTTGAGAATCAGGCCTGGGTGCCACACTCGATCAAAAGCCTTTTCCACATCCAGGAAGATCCCGACAGTGGAGTTATTGCTGTTCAGTTGGTGGGCGAGATGATGTAGAATCCGTGTGAGTTGGAGAGTTGTGGAATGTTGGCTGCGAAAACCAAACTGCTCTGGTCTGGGTTCTATGTGTGGAACTAATCGACGAAGTAGAAGGCGCTCAAAGAGTTTGGCAGTCGTTGCCAGCAGTGTTATTGGTCTATAACTGGCTGGGTATCGGCGGTCTTTTCCGGGTTTTGGCAGTACAATAACTTTTCCAACCTTCCAGACATCAGGGAAGTGGCCGGAGCGTAAAATGGCGTTAAAGACCATAGTAAGAGCGGCTACGCCTCTGCGAGGTAAATGGCGAAGGGCAGTGTTTGAAATGCCATCATCTCCTGGAGCTTTCCGTTTTGGTAGACGGAGTATCATTCTTCGTACTTCAGCTGGCGAGATGAACTCCTCTCCGCTGAGTTTCGGAGTTGGCCGCGCAAGGAAGTGATGTACTGTGGTCTCGACGGTATCATAGTGAGTCAGGAGTTCCTCGGTAGCGTTCGCTGGGATCGGGTGTGGTGAGAATTGCGTCTCCAGATGATTTGCCAGGATTTCTGCGCGGTCAGCTGGTGCGAATTTCCTTTCACCTTGTTCATTTAGAAGTGGATACGTTGGAGTTGGTGCGTTGGTCAGCTGTCGATTGAGAGCGTGCAAATTCGTATCTTTTTCCGCTGCGTCGTCAATCCTCGCTTCCCAAGTATATCCTCGCCAAGCATCGACTAGTTCTGCTACTTTAGCAGTAATTTTGTTGAGCTGGGTCTTTAGTATTGGGCATCTGGTTCGGGACCACAATCGGCATATGGCTCTCTTTTTCCTTATTTGGATTCTTATCGAATGTGGGATTTCGTCACGCCTAAGTGGTTTCGTTGGAGCTGGTTGGGAGGCTTCCACTTTAGCCTGCTTCATTTTCTCCATTAGAAGTACTGCAGCAGCCTCTACTTCTTCTTTCGTGGTAAGTCTACCGATGGAAATGTTTTCAAGGTGCTTTTCATATGCCAGCCAGTTGGTTCGTTCTCTACGTGGTTTTGGTGCTGCAAAGTTGGCTTCTAGCGCAAGAGTTACTAGGATTGGCAGGTGCTGCGTATCCATATCATAAAGCACTTCAATGTGGATGGGGCACCGTAGATTTTTTTGAAGTACAATGTCGAGGACATCTGCAGCATGCTGGGTGCAAGTTGGTATATGAGTTGGAGCATCTGGCCCTAGAACTTCGAACTCGTTGGCCTCCGCGTCTTCGAATAAAAGGCGACCCGCAGGGTTTATGGTTCTTGATCCCCGTCTGAGTGTTGAACTGACTGACTGACGTTGACAATGACATTGAGAAATGAAAATCCCTGTACTAATGTAAATTTATTTTATTCAAAATATTCACAGTAACCAAGGAACTTATACCCAAGTATAAGTTCCATATACACAAGTATAAGTTCCTTGAAAGTAACAAAATAATATTGTATTGTTAAATATTGTTAAATAATATTGTATTGTAAATAATATTGTATGATATCTTTGGTCAAAACGAATGAATGCGTTATTTATGACATTTAACAAAATTCACGACAACTTAAAATATCTGCATTTTAGAAATCTAATCAATTCAGAGTCAAACCATGCTTAGTTAGTATGTAGTGAAAAATTTCAAAAGATGTTGTATAAGGATATTTACGCTCTAGGTCTACCTATCTACCGATATGTACACAGTAATTGGTAGCTACTAAAATAACCGATTCGACTAAACCAGTGCCGGATTTATATTTTTTATGAGTGTAGGCCACTTTTTTCCGCCGCCCGGGCCCCATGTACAGAGCCGTTCATTATTAGCTGCAACCCCCCCCCCCCCGGTAGACATACAATTTGACCGTCCTCTGAAATCTGCCGCCGCCCCTAGGCCGCGGCCTATATGGCCTATTTACAAATCCAGGACTGGACTAAACTCTACCTTTCCTTGGTGCACAGGCAGGACGCACTCATTTGTAGACCTTTTGAAAAAATTACCATCAGGTACTACCTACCCTCCCTAATCTCCGAAGTTTGCAAAGCGTTCGTTTCGAAATTTCCGTGTTGCGTGAGTCACACTCGCACTCGTCTCGTCGGATCTTATTTTACCTTAGTGCGCCTGAGCTAGTTGTTTTCAAAGAAACATGCATCTTAAAAAAACATGGAAAAAAAATCTTAGCACTTTAATGCATCCTTTTGCCTATGCACCTATGCACTCACATCACGCGCAACAGCACCCCACAATTTTAAAAGCATAAATTTAAATGACTGGAAGGTATATTTATTAGATGTGCTATTATTGCATTAAAAGGTAACAGTACCTACCAATATTCCTAACATAGTTTTATTTGAGACTTTATAGGGATTTAGATTTTTATAAAGTACGGCGACAGGGTGTCGGCACGCGGACGGACTCGACGTGCGAGTGTCGCTCCCTCGAGGTCCGGGTACGCAGTGCGCAAGGCGGGCGGGCGCGGAGGGCGTGGGCGGGCGGCGCCGTGCTCGGGCGCGCAGTGCTGCCCGCGCATCATCGGAGTGGTGTTCACTCGGCGACGCGCCACGGCGCGACATGCCCAGCTGATGTTTATTTATACCGCGAGCTCGGTGGAGGGTGCGCGCGGGAGGCCCTCCCCTCCGCGGCACCACGGTTTCGCGTGATGCAGCCGAGCGAGCTGGCCGACACCGCGCACGCCGCTAGCGGAAATCCCCCGCAGCGCGGTCTCAACGGTGGCCGTTTCGACTTTGACGATGGTGGTACATATTGTGGTGGATGGGAGGATGGCAAGGCCCACGGCCACGGAGTGTGCACGGGCCCCAAGGCGCAGGGCGCCTACGCGGGCTCCTGGCACTTCGGCTTCGAAGTATCCGGCGTGTACACCTGGCCCAGGTGAGATAGTGACTTCGCCCGGGCCTCGCACATGCCCGAGCGCGAATCCGCGTTCGAAGCCGCTCCAAAAATAGGCTGCTATTAATAATTGAGTTCGGTGTTTCGCTAGAAAACGCGTGTTAACGGCGGAGAAAGTGCCTCATGGCCCAATCTCAGCGAAAATATTCGTATCGATCCGTGCCCACTGATAACAACTCGTGATAACGAAATCACGCTCGAGCATCTGCCCATTTACTTGTCAAAAGAGCTTAATGGCGATGCTGATATCACCGTCTGATTGAGCCTCCATTTAACACATTAACTGCAAGTCCTCTTATTATAACAGAGATGTTCTGAGATTAGACTACTTAAGAATTATGGAGACCAAAAACAGGCATACTAGTACCGTCAATCATCTCAGAAATATTTACCTCAATTCGTATATCTTAAACAATATTAATTGCATGTAATGCCACTTAGTAATTTAATGCAGCTGTAATCAATACCTATCACGTGTGATGTGGTTACTACAAACATTTCATGATCACAATATTGATCATAACAACAAGTAGGATCGTAAGTAGCTCTATGGTACTTCTGTAAACAGCACTAGATTTTGCCGCAGCTTCTTCTGTCTAAGCAGCCAGCTTGACTGTGTTTAACAAATTTCGGAATCGTTATTCTAAAGAAGATAGAAGAAGCTTTGGTAAATTTTCAAGGTTATGGTGTGATGAAGTATTGACAGCATAGAATTGTTTTTCCTGACTGGAGGAGTTTCCTAGCTAAATATTTTTCTCAAATCCATGATGAAAATGTTCTTTTCTTGGTTTGAATTTAAGAAAGTATGTTTATTGTCAGATAGGTGGTAAATAAAAACCTTCCTGCTATCATAATGCTGCAATGCAATGGATTCTACATGCAGGTTTTATTACATTTACAACCTGATGTGGACACTCTAAATTTGCTCAGTGTTGTATGGAAAGAGCTATCCTTGGAGATTCTCCGAAGGACGAAATTTAATACATCCGACGGAGAACAAAAGTCGACATAGCTTAAAGAATTAGCGAACCTAAGTAGCAACGTGAGCCGGCCATATCTTGCGAAGAAACCGAGAACTGCGCTGGGGTAAATGTTTTCTAGACCGCGACTCGGCAAACGTAGCGTAGGACGCCTTCCGGTCAGATGGGATGACAATCTGCGAAAGATAGCGGGCAGATGCTTGATGCTGCATGCTGACGACAGGGTCCAGCTGTGGACTAATTGAGATTGATTCTGATGAACCTGGCTATAGCTATCGTTTATTTTATGTGAATAAATAAATAATAAAAGGGATGAATTCTTTTCAAAATAAGTATATACGTGACATTTTTCGTAGAATCTGCGCGTTTTGAAAATGGAACCTTGGCGCAGCATATATCCTACCTACTTTTAAATGATACCTGCTTATAGTCAGTAAATTTTGTTGTGTTATTGTAGACTACATGGGTGTTACAGTAATTAATCCGCAAGGATCGTAAATAACACGAATTCCTATACAGTGAGTCGCGGACAGATTTACAATTTGAATTTTCAACAGGCCATAATTTAGCTTCTAATCAACCTAATTTCTATTCTCTTCTCTGTAATGACTGCAAACATCTATTTTTGCTTCAGAGCTTGTAGTTTGGGATGGAATAACATTTTATTGTAGACTAGCGACCCGCCCCGGCTTCGCACGGTTTTAATAGACGTATAAACCTTCCTCTTGAATCACTCTATCTATTAAAAAAAACGCATCAAAATCCGTTTCGTAGTTTTAAAGATTTTAGCATTCAAAGGGACATAGGGATATAGGGACATAAGGACAGGGACAGAGAAAGCGACTTTGTTTTATACTATGTAGTGATTTGCTGGTTGCTGGTCCCACCTTCGTAATATGTGCATTGTTTTCTATTTTAACTGACGAAAAAACGGAGGAGTTTCTCAAGTCGACGCGTTTATCTGTTTTTTTTTTATGTATGACCAAGGGTTATTTAAAGAGTAGTCTAATTTATTATTTTTTATAAGAAAGGGTTGAAAATCCCAAATTTGGTCTTATTACAAATTAAATAAATTAAAGATAATTTTAAGACAATGTTAATGAATATTTTAAAAGCTTCCAGTCAACACCATCATCATTTTTCGGTCGAAATCGACAACTGTCGTTATTTTTCCCTCGACTCTCGAGCTTCGAATAAGTATAAAAATGATACTTATATTCTAGACAGCGATCGACAATGCGACTTCCTCCGAAAGCAATCACAATCACAGAAGATCACCTAGCGTATGCTACTCACATCATGTGCTAGACATGCCAAAAATAGAAATCAGAAATTTTATTTCTGTAAATTTTTGAAAAAAGGAACTTAGACAAGTTAAATTTATGAACGAATTATCAAAATAATATAAGAAATAAACTTCTTAATTGAATTGATTTGAAAAATAAATCACTAGCACGTTTATGTACTTCGTATTAACTTTTGTGTCTAATACATTTTTGTTTTATTAATAACTAGCGACCCGCCCCGGCTTCGCACGGTTTTATTATAAGTATATAAACCTTTTTCTTGAATCACTCTATCTATTAAAAAAAACCGCATCAAAATTCGTTGCGTAGTTTTAAAGATTTAAGCATTCAAATGGATATAAGGTATAGGGACAGAAAAAGTAACTTTATTTTATACTATGTAGTGATTACGTACTTACTTTTGTCGGTCTGGAATCTACATCTGGCCAAGCATTAACGTCATGGAGGTAATCATTTATGGACTAAAATGCCTTGATAAAATTTTGTTTTATGTAGGTACTTACTGTTTAAAATCTACGAATAGGGAGTTTAATTGCTTCAGATCAAAAAAAATAAAAACCTCCATAATAAGAAGGTAGAGCACTTGAATGAATGAATGATCACATGATTGTACCTTTTAGACATTAAAACATTAATTAAATAAACTTATATCTAAATCTTATCAAATAAAAACAGTACAACAGGCGGCCTTATTGTTGAAAGCAAATTCTTCGAGGTAACCTTGTTGCGAATAGATATATTATGTAATTTGATTGAACAGCAAGATGAGGTTGGCGTCTCTTCCTGGCAACCTAAGATGTATAAGAAGATAAATCTATATATATTTTAATCAATTGCAGTTCGTTAGTCTCGCTAAAACTCGAGAACGACAGAACGGATTTATCTTATGTCGGTCTTGAAATGTTTGTGGAGGTCTAGAGAAGGTTTAAAAGGTGAGCAAAATTCACATTATTGCCGGAAAAACGCTAAAAACAGCCCATAGTTTAGGTCTTTTATTTATCGATTGAGGCAGTACGAACCCTGCCGGGTCAGCTAGTTAGTTATAAAGAACGTTACGTTCCTGCGTAAAACCGTCCTGCGATAAATACCATTTATTATTATAATGCAAGCTAGCTGTATGTTATGTTCAGCTATGGTAATTTGTTCAGAGAAGCTTCCATTACATTAACTGAAAAGAAAAATATTTTCATAATAACAATTCCCCTGAAATATGCTAATGTGTGTTAAACATATTCAATATGAAAATTAAGATAATTGCTTCTTGTCGTGGCTTAGTTTGAGTTAGAGTAAACTATCTATGGGTCCCACAGTCTTGTATAATAACTAGATAAGTATAAGTTTTGACAAATAAATTAAAAAAATTCAAATATAAAATTTGCACGTAAACATTTCGTAGAAGTTGTCGTAGACTGTTTGCGGCGTAGAGGGTCTACGTTGTAGAGGGTCTACGTTGTAGAGGGTCTACGTCGTAGAGGGTCTACGTCGTAGAGTATCTACGCCAAAACAGGAATATAATATTATTATCATGTTTATACCATTTGCTCTTCTACGTAAAGTTTAGGTTTTGCAGATCAATGTCGAAAATAAAGATATATAAAGGTCTCAAAATAATTTACGACCACAATGGCGCAGCGGGCTAGTGGGGTACGCCTGTAACATAGGAGGTTGCGGGTTTGATTCACTCCTCGGGAATCGAACCCGCTCTCCAAATGTTTGTACCTTCTGCAGATATTTATTTCGGGTGTCCTGAGGGTTATTATGCATCTTAAGCAACCTATATTAGTCCATAGCTGGACATAGGCCTCCCCTAATGAACGCCAAAGAGCCCGGCTTGTATCTTTCCACATCCAGCACCTGCCTGCAGTCTATTGCAGATCGATTTCGTTGTAAAATAAGTAAGTAGATCTGTAACGATACCATTCTTTATTGACAACGAAAATTACAAGCAAGGAATAGATAAATTACAAATTATTACGCGAGATTCGTACTCAGTACCTAGATATTCTTTATCGCTTGCGAGTTTTTTTCACACCATCTCAATTTTATTTTGTAATTTTTAAAAAAATCTGCTTTCTACGTGTATCTGGTTCTTTGTTACTTTTAAAACTATTGTAAACCGTTTCCTATCATCTCCTACTACGTCTAATTCAATAAAAACCACAAACGTTATTTGGAGTCTATTTATATTTCACATTATGACATTATGATGAATTTAACAAAAATAAAACTTTATTTTTCAAAAGAATCCAAAACAACAATCGGTTCTTAGAATTGATACAAAACTACCTAGTAGCAAGTTGGATTACTTGTTGAACACAAAAAATACAATAAAACAGGAATAATATTGAATTTCCAGCTCGACCATTGAGGCCATTGACCACCTAAATCTGTCTAACTTTATTTTTCCAAATAAGGTAACATAATAATTAAATATCGCTTTCTTATAGCCTCACTCCCACATCGTAACTAGAAAACTTCTTCGGTGTGCATTTATTTTTCGGAGGCGGAACGTAGTAATACTAGAATCTTTGTTCAGAGGTTATAAAAACTGGTATTATTGTTGTATTCGCTCAAACTCCGCTCTTTTTACTCCTGCCTGCCTCCTCCAATTCCGATCGGTCTCGTAAGAGAGCTATACTGAGGCAAGACAGAATAATTCCAAACACAAGCTTTATAGATACTTATGATTTTTAATGCTCTCTTCGCTTACCAGACGTAATTTCCACTGCGTAGACGGTAATTTTAATTTATTTTGGAACGCTAAGTGCCTATTTATCATGTTTTATAATCATTCAATGGTACTTTTGTATTGAATGCCATCATCTTCCCCATTATGATCACTGCTGGTATCGATTGCAGTTGGTATCGATTCTGTAAGACATTTTGTACATGGCTAGGGTATTTTGACGGTACACCCACATCTCGCTTTGTTTTATGGAAAAGTTAAATAGCTATTACTATTCGTTAAGAGCAAATTTCTGACATATAAAGTAAAAGTACCTAGTCAATGTTATATTTGAAATCTAGATCTGGATTTTCAAGACTCAGAAAGAAGATTTAGATCTGTCGATTTTGCTTAAATACATCAATACAAAATTTCAGTCCGATGCGTTCAGTGAGTTTTAGCGTGAAAAATAAACAAACATCCATCCATCCATCGAAACTTTCTCATTTATACAACTTTCTTCCGCGGTCTCACCAGCGTGAAAATTGTAAAACAGTATGCCTATGTTATGTTTCAGGCCTAAAACAACCTCTCTTAAAATTTCAGATACAAATATCCATCTATCCGTCCCAACTTTCGTGTTTATAATGTTAGTGTGTTATAAGTGTGTGTTTGGTACATGTTAGTATGTATAGAGCAGAGTTGATTCAAACAAAATTTTTGCGTAGCTCGTGGTAGCACTCGTAGAAGAACTCTGAGAACCCTATGCAAGCTACAATAACCTAACATGACTACAACCTAGCATTGAATTAAATTACGGTTAATCGAATTTTACCACAATTCAATTGGTTTTGAAAATAAAACCGGCCAAGCTCAGAGCATAAGTACACATGTTGGACTTATGCTCTGCGGAATCATCTCTCTTACAAACTTGTGGGTCACACAAGTTTATACAGAACGATATGATACCCGGAAATAGAGTTCGTCTATCATAGAAATAAAAAAAGTATGATAAGGTAATGACTGTAGTGCGTTTGAGATGAAAATATTAAGCCTTATTGTCATCTCAAAAGTACTACAGTCATTTAAAATCTCTGATCTCTACTCCGATAGAGGTATCTCTAATTTCTACTAACTCGTACATATAATCCGCTTTAATCTAGTTATTCGGAATTGTGCCACGCTTAGTATTTGCTTATTCTTTACCGTTGTCCGTCCATTGACTCTATGGCAACGTGCCATCTCATTGGTGCGCTTTACTCTCAGAACAACGAACGACGTTGCTCTACATAAGAAAGTTTTATGTGGTCTCCCATTGAAATAAAATGCTTGAGCATTAAACGCTTTTCTTATGAACAACGTTATTATTTTGAAACAACGAACTTTTGTTGGTTTATAAAGTAAAACAAAGGACGAGGTTTTGTCGAAATTAATTAAATACAGCTAGTATAAATGGAAATAAACTTTTTTAAAAAGAGAATGTTATTACATTTGTACACATTGTTTTGTTTTGTACATTTAAACAAATTTTATAGTCATATAGAGTTATAGAGTCATATAGAGTCATATAGAGTTTTCATCAAGTTCACATGAAAACAAGAAAATACTTAGATACCTATGTAGATAGAATATACTTTCTTTCAAAGAATTTGTACAAGGGTGAGGATTTTAATAGACACTAAAACTAATACATACAATTGAGATAATTACGGTTGAAAACAGTTTAAAGTGTAGGTCAACTGATCCAATATCAATACCAGTCAGAACGTCCTCAAGAAATTGGCTGTATTCATTCAAATTCACTGCATGAATAAAGTTCAAAATGATGAGAATGATGCTTTTATTGGTAAAAGGCACGTTTTTGTCGTGGACAAGTTCGATTTTAATAAAGCTGTGAGAATTTTCTTTTATATTATTGTTTTCTTGAATCAAAAAATGTAATCAATTTGTTTGGGAAAGCTTTTTACTACAGGATACAGATTTAAGTAACATCCATCTGTGTAATGGGTAACTACCTACATAGATTGCCCCTGAACTCACTGCCAGGATTTTACGTATATGGGCCCCAAAAAGACGTACAAGACATACCATTTCAAAACTCTTCGCCACTACAAAGTATTCGACTAACTATGCACATAACTCTATTGTTAACAGGCTACAAAGACTCTACAATACTCAACTTCACACCTCTACTGACATATTTAATGTCAGTATGGTAGAATTTAAAAGAGATGTTCTAAAAGTTTTGCTGGAGGACACTCTAGAAATCATTTTGTATGTAAATGTTTTCCTTTAAATATGTATGTATGTAATGTATGTAAGTAGGTATACAATAATTTAAGTTCATAAAATATTTTTCATCAAATCTAAATAAGCATGTTTAGCTAAGTATACTGTAATTATTTAGGAATTATTTGGAAATCTAGGCAAGTAGTAAATCTTAATCTTAAGATTCAAAAGTTCCAAGAAACTTTATTAATTTTATATTACCTTTATTAATTTCTGTAAGTTGTGATTTGTTTATTTTAGACTGTCAGTTTTTAAGTTTCTTTTATAAAATATAAATCTGTTATTGGCCGTAAGTTAGATAAATAAGGTTTGAAATGTTTATAAATTAAAGGCTGTTGATTTTGTAAAACAATAAAAAAATAAAAATCCCACACATGATGTAATGACCTTTGTAACACATGCGCGTCTATGAAGTTCCCATAATGTAGACAGTATCAAATCGACAGCTTAGGTAACGAAGATTATTATAACAGAAATATCCATGAAAAAAATTAACATAAAAATTATAGTTTACCACTCCATAACAATGGAATTGATAAAGCATTAGCATATGATTAGATAATTGGTTGACAGTCGAACTGACAGAAAGGTGATAAATGCATGGAATGAGTTTCCTTTGTTTCAATTGTATTTACTAGTTTTAATTTGTTTCTATTCCTTGATCTCCTTGATCGTAATTTTTGTTGTCAATATATGTACATACGTGTCCTTACTCCTTACTAACTCTATTAACGTTATTTATGGATGTATGGATGTTTGTTAC
The DNA here is from genome assembly GCA_944547425.1 of Eupithecia centaureata. Classification (NCBI taxonomy): domain Eukaryota; kingdom Metazoa; phylum Arthropoda; class Insecta; order Lepidoptera; family Geometridae; genus Eupithecia; species Eupithecia centaureata. The sequence goes on from OX155694.1 coordinate 6,326,689, forward strand.
TATTTCACGGAAAAGTCACTGAACGTACTGCATAGGGCTGAAATTTTAGCTCTGCAATAAAACATAGACTCATAAATCACTTCCCGTGGAAAATACATTGAAACGTTTCCGTAGAAGGAATACATGTGAAACCGCGGGCAGATACTAGTAGGTAATTAAAGTAATTTTAGGTTAGCACAAGTCAGTCGTTCTGTTTTTTGAATGAATGAATCCGAATCGGATTTTCTGAGTAACATGCATTCTGAGTAAGGAATAGATCATGCAGTAACCAACACATCCCGTTATCAACAGTTCCAAGAAATGTGACGCATGTCGCAACGGATGGAATCAAATGACGTTAGGTTCGGTTCTCAGGGCTTGCAAACCTTTCACTGAGTCTAAGAAATTAAATGATAACCCAAAAATTACCCAGAGTGCGAGGGCTTAGGCACAATAATTTCATCAAACCAAAATAAATACTTAATTAAATAAACTTTTTCGACGAGTCTTTCCGATTAAAAAAAAATACTCAGGGACTTACATATATAATATAAACAAATATATAGAAAATGATAGAAATGTAGTAATATAAATACTAATTTTAATTAATATTAGGAACTTTAATAAACCAAGAATTATGGAATGAAGTACCTACCAAAGCCTTTTTTGAAGTTTTATTTTAAATTGAATTATTTTTTAAATTGAATGATATATTATTAACAGGTACAAAAGTTAACTCGTCAAGTAAATAACCTGTTCATTTCTATAATAAAATAGTAATTCGCACAGCATCGTCTAGCTAGCCCCAAGCAGCAGAGCTTGTTTTCCATAGTTCTTGCGTACTAGATAACTGATATACCTACTGAATAGATAGGTAAAATACGCTTCATAGATAGATATTGAAAATACCCGGAACAAATATTTGTAGATTTTTTGACATTTGTCCCATCAAAATGATAGAGATACCTATCTATATAGATATAGAGATACATATCTTTATCAAATTATATTTATTTGCACTTTTTGCACCCATACCTACATAAGAATTTAAGCATAAGACGATCGCATTTAGTTGACATTATAAATTATCTGCTTAAAGTTTCAATTGAATACAAACTTTTAGTTTGAATTGAGGCAGGCAACCCCACTATAGAATTACTAGCTTTTATACCTATTTCATGCGTCAATCGATTTTTATATCGTATTTCGTAATAAAATCTACCATTGTTTTTAATGGCTTTTCTGTGATTATTCTTTCTATACAGCTGCGAATATTTGTTATGCAGCCGCCAATAAAAAAAAGTAAAAAAACAATCGAAATTTATCCCTTATTCTGTAGAGTACTGCAGGAATCACCAGGTTTTAAAAATTATCTGAGCATCTGGTCGATGCGCCGCGCGACCCATAGGCGTATCTGGCGCAGCGCATCAGTATTGGCATACAGCATGGTAATGCAGCCAGCATCTCGGGGAAGTTTCCGATTGGTTTTGATATGGATCAGTTGAGCTAACTCTAGACAGTAGACTCTAGACTCCTAATTGCTGGTCAATTGTTTCAATTGTAACTAGTTTTAAATTGATTATCTTCATTGATTGCGTTTTTTTGTTATTAATTGACCTAAACCTATAATGCTAATTAACTGTAATATATCTAAGATTCCTTATGTCCAAACTACATATAACATTCACCGTTTGCCTGACACCACAGCCCACACAACAAAGTTCAAAGGAATAATATAACTGGCATATGAAAACTATGTCAAGGTTCCCAGCCCTGCTTTTTTTGCTGTTTTGGAATAAAGTGTTCAAACTAACTGACTTTTACAGGGTGCCATGTAACAGGTGCACTAAGCTGACGAATTCTTATTTTGAATATATTTTAATATATTGAAAAAAAAAGAAAAAAAAATCGATCCTCAGAAATATGTTTTAGGGGTTAAGCTCGGGTTAAGAATCACCGCTTTTCGTCTTAGTACACTTACTAAGGCACCTTGTATCTAGAGTAGTAGTATCTACAATATCGATCTTCTTCACCTACCTCAATGTGCGGTAGCATTATAATTCGAAGTTCTACGCTCTATGTTATGTTATGATTACCGTTATTTATGACGAACCTGGGGCCATATATTGCCTAACTTTAAATCGATTACCAGTTAATTTCAAATGTCAAACAGTGGTACAATCGAAGTCTAGGCTAGGTTTCAAATTTCAAAAATGAATCGATCTCGATTATCAGTTGAGTTAGACAATAAGACCCGGAATCCGAAAATATAACCACCTACCTAATTCATAATAGTCAGCTAAGTTAAAGAATTGTTATTTCTCACTCTGTCTTCTTCATTGCCATACCCTAAGTCAGAGTGAGAAATAACACTGATTAGCATGTGTTTGACATTAACAGAGCAATGATTACTCTTCAAGCTACCGCCAAAATTTTGTTGTCTAAATATTTTTACTTCTGTATTTCTGAAAAAAATATGAGAAATACACACAATCTTCAGTCGTTTCCTCGACCTAGACAGTTAATCAATCTCCAAATGTAAAGGAAATTTTCAGGCGAGTTTGAATTGAGCATTAGTTGAGGAATTGCCTTAAGATATGGGAGTTAGAGATTTTTAAATCATCTATGCTTCGTCCTCGGCGTCTTCTCTGTAAAAATATATCGTCTCTAACGATATACATAGTTAAGAAAAAAATATGCCTATATTTAATAATAAGAAGAAAGAAATCGCAATCGCCATCGGTTTGCGGAATGAATTATCTGGGTACAATGGATTGGTCTGACGCAAAGATTATATTATAGTAACCTTAGGTCTGACGGGTGCGATTAGTAGGCATGGGATAAAGCAGTAATTTCCTTATTCTGTGGGCGGAGCCATTTCGAACAAAAACTAAACTGTCGAAATTTTAAACTTAGGTACCTACTTTGACTAATGACAGATTCAAGATTCAACATCTTGACTAATGACTAGGTTCCATCCCATCTTAAAAGGGTGTGAATTGTACGAAATGTCTCACAAAATATTTACGTTGAATACATTTCATTCCAATCATTTAATAATTTAACCATAACACAAAGTGCTTAGATTGGGGCTAGATGATGCTGTATTGAATCGTCCACCATTATTATTTTATACCCTCATTCGTTACACTTTTAACGCGCTTGGACTAACTAGACGCATACAATTTTCTAAATGTTTTTTCATGCTTTTTGCTTTCACGTCCGATATTGAAAAAGTATCGGCAATTAGCGAGCAGCGACTAGTGACTTGACAGCGTGCCCACGCTCTTTTATTTTACATACCTATACATACATATATACCTATATACCGAAACAGCAGCTACTATCAAAAGAAACGAAAATGACGTCGGTAGTTTCACATTTGTAATCACCTAATGAAACAATTTAAGTTAAAAAAACTTTTATTAACAACGAAAATTACAATCAAGGAATAGAAAAATTAAACTAGTAAGTATGTACAATTGAAACAATTGAGCTAACTGCATACGGTTGCAAACTGTCTAAAGGTAGCTCAACCGATCCATGTCAGTACCAGTCAACAATCTTAGTACATAAAACCTACCTGTTCATTTAGTTACTTAAACAGGGTGCTATATTATATAGATATCTACTAAGCCGAAAGAGGCTGATTCCGGAACTTGGGGGATCTATATTTTTTTCTATTCCAGTATTTTATGATTTTATTTTTATTTTCTTTTACTTTTTTTGACTTTGGTCAAAAAAACAATGATGATTAATGGTAGCTGACGATGGTGACGAATCTGAGGTAACAATTAACCTCGCAAACCTAGGTACATAAACTTGTCTTAAGATAAAGGTATCTTGCAAAACAAAAGATCCTTAAAAAGCTTGGCTCTACGTATAAATAAATATATTTGTGTACCCGTGCAGCACACCCGGCATATTTCACAGGCACAAGGTCACTTGGGCACCAACCGTGTTGATTTTACTTGTAATATTCAGTTGCCACAGAACGTTTGTAACGCGATATAAATAGAGTTCAGACTCGGCTTGTTTCATCCTCGTTCGTGCTGAACAGACCAATCCATTATCTTCCCGCACGCAACTAATAAAAACTGAAAGGAATTTCATTGCTGTCTATGGATATGGTTATGCTCTAAATTGCTCTAACCAGATCAATCTAAATTGACTAACGATTTTGATTCATATTTATTTTAGTCAATCTCTACTAGGTTACTCTAAAACAGTGCCAGTTTCAGTTTGAATTTTCTTCAACTATACATGTTGTGACGAGAAAAATAAGTAGACTTTCTGGAGTGGTTCAGATTAGATCATAGAACATAGAAAAATTGTAGTATTTTATTCAATCTCTACTAGGTTACTCTTGTAAACAGTGCCTGTTTCAGTTTGAATATTTTTCAACTATACAGGGTGAACAACAATAACAATAATGTACCTAAGTAAACTTTCTGTAGTGGTTCAGATTAGATCATAGACCATAGGAAAGTTGTAGTATTTTAGTCAATTTCTTCTAGGTCACTCTTAAAAACAGTGCTAGGCAGGTTTCTTTTCAACTAAAACATAGGAAAAATATTACAAAATCTCTTAACGTCGGTTTAATAATAAGTTTAATTATTTGTATGACCAAAACTGAAAATATATTGTGTGGGTTTGGTATTTTGTTGATACTAAGTCCGTAAAGTATAAGAAGGGAATACCCAAAGAGTTCCCGTAAAGTACTTGTTAAAGGGAATATCCAAAGTATGCCCTTAAATTACTTACTAAGGCAATAACCCAAAGAGGCCCCGTAAAGTGGTACTGGTCAGTCAGTTCAGGGAATATCCAGAGTGCATCAGTAAAGTAGGTACCTATAAAGGAAATACCCAAAGAACCAAGTACTTATTAAGGCAAAACCAAAGTACTTGTGAAGGGAATATCCAAAGAGCATCCGTAAAATACTTACGAAGGGAATACCCAAAGCACAGAATAGATCAGGGCCAAAGTGCGACGGGGCAAGGTGACGCGGCGGCGCGGCGTTGCACAGGCGCGGGCTGCCGGTAAAGTCATTTTGAATGCCTGTGGCATCCGGCGGCGGCGCGGCCGCTTCAATAAGGTGTTGTAAATCTTTAAGCTGGTTCTCAATGAAAATTTGCTTTATTATAAATATTGCTTGGCACATACACAATAATGCACAATTGCACACGCCTTTTCAAAAAGCTTGTGATTTTGTCATAAGGCGGCCATTGGCAGAATTACGGTAAAACATACGCAGAACCATTTTACAAGAAGAAAAATAAGATATTGTTGTGTAAGTATGTAAGACGTACTTAGGCCTTTTTAAAGACTATTAGACTAATTTTTATTATAGGTCTATGCAACAGTACCTACAATGTCTAATCAAGCCAAAATTAAACTTATTCTAATACAAGCCGGGATTTTTTTTTGCCTGTACCTATTCTATGATCAGTCTAAAAACCGCTGAATAGTCTTTACTTTTGTTACACCTTGTACATTGGTTAACTTGCACATGACTAAATCTTGCTGTTCTTTCTTTTGCTCAATTGAAATTGACAAAATATTTGATCTGATCATTGATAAGTAAAATTGAAGGTGGTCAGCGTATGATCAACCGACTGTACTTTTAAAACCTCTGAGTACCTATGCTATTGTGTGGTCGGATAAGGGCAGAATTTTGAAGCTAAATGAACTCCGAGAATTTGTTTTCAGGAGCTTGCTTCTTCTGTTTTTGATTTCTTTTGAAACAGTTCACTTGTAGATTTTTATAATAACCAGTATTTTTAAATCTGATTTTCTCATAGAGATAATTAGATCGTGAGCGATTTTAAATCACGTAGAGCTGATTTGTTCAAGGTAAAAAGATGATTGTAGAAAACTATCCCATTATGTCTGTTGAAAATTTATTGGAAGCAATTGTGATTCTCTTCAAGGCCTTTTCAATGTTACTTACCTATTACCAATATGTAGGGAGAAGGAGTTGATTAATAGAAATGATAGGTTAGGTAGGTACTTAGCGAAGTGAGAAATTCATTGAATAAATTGGCAGCCACAGTTGTTATTATTGAACATATTGTTGCGTAGTAGTTTCACTGCACCTATCAAAAGGGTCTATGCATAATAATGCAAAGACATTAAGTGCAATGCAATCATAGAAGTATTAGGAACTGCTATATTGCCTTGAACTCTCTCCGATTTTTAACGTGAGGGAGCTGAAGATGTGAACGAACACATACTATACAGAGGCGGTATTACGTTCACATTCACAAAAACTTACTAACCCACACAAAAACGATGTAGTTACACAAACAAAAAACACGCAAATCAACAAATATTTCATCTTGATAATATATAGAGTTTCCACCCCAAGTGGAAACGGTTTGTATGTCTGTGGCTGTGGAGAAGGAAAGCGTTTTGTTACTTAACTACTATGATACTAAAAATACACAGACTCTTTAGAAAAGTTGCGTTTAAGAATATAATTGGAATTGCTGCTCTACTTGTTCTTAGCTTTATTTGTCTATGAGACAAAAATGTTACTAATGCTTCGCCATGGGTACAAATTATAAGTATATGTACTTGTACTCTAGTTTCATTTATTAAAAACCATCATCAAGATTTATGTCGTATCTAGTTTGGATAAAATAATGTTTTTGCAAAAACAAACTTCATATTCACTTCATTGTTATATACTAGCGACCCGCCCCGCTTCGCACGGTTTTATTATACGTATAAAGATTCCCCTTGAATCACTCTATCTATTAAAAAAACGGCATCAAAATCCGTTGCGTAGTTTTAAAGATTTAAGCAGTCAAAGGGACATAGGGAAATAGGGACAGAAAAAGCGACTTTGTTTTATACTATGTAGTGATGATACGCTATTACTTTAAGTTTACGGGACTTATATCAATCACTTGATAATAAAACAAAAGGGACCACTTCGGGATCGTTCTCTATATGTACTTACTAAAGCGCTTTAGCTTAGAGTAAAAAATAGAGTCTTATAAAAATACATCCCAGTTAAGAATCTCCTTTTCGGGGCTGATCGAAAAGAGACGTGTTATTTTCACCGAAAACAGTCGTTTCAATTGATATTATAGTGTTGTTAAAGTCAACTAACTAACGTAATTTTCGTTGTTAATAAAGGCATAATAAAAAAAAAAAAAAAAAAAAAACTAACTAGCAATTTTAATGCATTAGTAACGGGCCCTGACTAAGAACTAAGAATGTGTAGTTTGGCGACCTTCTTTTGTTGTGTTCAAAATTATGTCAGACACGTCATCGACCCTGATGCTGGCAAGGTCAAACGAAATCAATAACATGAAAATATAATGTTTCAGTGGTAGTTCGTTCGAGGGGCAGTGGCAGAATGGCAAGAGACATGGACTGGGCGTGGAGACCCGAGACCGGTGGCTGTACCGAGGCGAGTGGACGCAGGGCTACAAGGGCCGCTACGGCATCCGCCAGAGCGCAATCAGCAACGCCAAGTACGAGGGTACCTGGGCCAATGGACTGCAAGATGGATACGGCTCTGAAACATACGCCGACGGTGGTCAGTATTCTCTCATTTCTTTCATTGCCAAATTGTTGGAATTCTGACAAAAATACATTACACGGCCGCGCATTTTTATGTGGCTGATCCATCGCCAGTTGAGAAGGCGTTATTGTATTTTAATTAACGTTAACGAGAACAGATTGAATTCGTTGTAAAACATTTGGGTGATTCTACGAAAACTCGTTTTTTGTCTGACTTCTGTGGCACATTTTTTTTTTGTTGAAATTGCACATAATGATGGTATATTCTAAATGAAGATTTAATTTTGAATGTTTTGGTAGTGAAGGGAACTTTATTGGCTTTATGGTTACGAAGTTATTCAATTTTAAAAATATGGTGTCCACGGAAATCAGAATTTATATCACCAATATCAAATATGGGTTGGTTTATCAATAAAAATATGTGTTTTCGGTAGTAAGTAGATTATTAAGCTAAGGACCAATTATTTGACGTTTGTAGTTTTAATCAGTTTTTACAAAAACATCTTTAAATCATTACTGTAAATACAAGTAACTTTTTACAAAAATCACACTAATAATGTTTATCTTTGTATTAAAAATAGTATAATAATTCATTTTATATTTATTATAAACTTTTATCCTAAAAAACATTATAAAAACATAAAAATATTATTATTGAGATGTTAATCAACCCGCAAAATCCACGGAAATCATACCACGGAAATCAAAAATAATTACAAAATCCTAGAAAGTTTCTTAATTTGCTGGTTTATTTTACATTGAAATATGCAGTCGAAATTAGGAACACAAAAGGCATAAATTATTGCAATTATTATAACAATAGGATTAGTATGAACAAATTTACAGTCAACATGGTAATCAGAATTTCTAGATACCAAGCCACGGAAAGTGATTACGAACCGAAATAACAGAGTGACGTGAAGACATACACCTTTGTTGTACACACCACTGATGGGGCGTGACTGATAGTTTCTCTCAATCTAACAACTATTTACGCAGATATTAAAGTACAGTATTTATGAATAATTTAGTGCGCACCACGGAAATCAGAGCTAAACGACGGACGCGAAGTTATCTCGTTGTAACTTGTCAACTAAAGCTTAGTTTTGCGTAGTAATAGCGTCAAATAAGCAAGTAACTATCTGGGTTAATGTGAACCTATGTAAATTAGTACCAGAGTTTTTAGGAAATGATATAAAAATTTATTAACACAGGAACATGAGGTCCGGACGCACCACGGAAGTCATAATTTCCAAGGATTTTATTTATTTTTACTTATTTAAAATAAGAATATTAAAAAACTAAAAAAGGCCTCCCCTATTATCTTTGTCTAATCTACTATCATAAAAAAAATCAAAGGGCTAGGGATACTTTTTGTATGATTTTTCGAGCCGGACATGTATTTTTTAAACCCGGGAGAATCACCCATTTTTAATCCTCAAATAGATCAGGGAAACCTTTAAATGTAGATAGACTTAGCACATGATATGACGTTATTAGGATGAATAAATCTAAATAACGCAACAGAGTTCTTAGCTGACGTGAATTATAATGAATAAAGTGTAGGTACCTATTGTTCGTATAATACTCATTGTACTATACATTATAATTGTATTGTGATTTCAGTGAATTATAAATAAGACAGCTTATGAAACCACTACCGTCCTAATGAAAGTGAAAATTATGATACAAAAGCACTCAGACTACATTGTTTTCATAGTTTATTATCGTGCCAACTGACAATTAAAACATGTACCTATAATGTAGTAGGTATTAGAACTGATATAAAATTCCCCAATTCGATAGGTACTCGTATACTCTTCATGCATGATAAATCCTTCATTAACTTAACGAAACAATCGTTTCAGGCAGGCTATTCACTTCAATAGGTTTTCAACAGATTTTCCTCAAAGTTATTTCCATACTGGAATGGAAAATATTACGCTTTCGCAATTTTTGCAATATTTTTCATTGAATACAACCCTTTGTTCTGATTTCCACTTACCAATGCATGCATCATAATTCGTAATTAAGCCAGATATACATATTATGAAAGCTTAAGTAGGAAGACTGAAATACCTCAATAAGTGATAGCTATCAAGAACTAAGAGTGTCTTTATTTCATTACTGAACATGATCGATCGACAAAGATAATGCTAAGCCGCGATTCAATAGGTTGGTAACTATCTAAATTTCAACGAAACCATGTGCGTGCAGCGGTCGCAACTGTGAACGCGTGAAATCAGTGAAATAAATATGTGAGTGAGTGAATTGTAGCTTTCGTTAAATTTTTGATGGTGGCTTTGGTGATCGAGCCTTTTCAACGCTTAGCTACATCTATCGTTATTCAACTCTTGCATTTAGCTACATGCATCTATCGCAAAATTCTCAATGTTCTAGTTTTTAAATTGATAGTTATTTCATGGTTATCGTTGCCCATTAGATAGTTACGTGAAGTGGAAATTCTGATATCGACTCACTACAACCAAGAACCATCCCTCTATTAATAGTCTCAAAAATAATTAGTGTGCTGTAAGGATTTAAGCATCAAAAATGCAGTTCAGGGCCGCGTAACGTCCAATCACGCAACACTCAACACACCAATGTATTGACTCATTCCCCAATTAGTCATTCACAAAATTATAATGTTGAACTCAGGGACTTCTGAGAGTCGGAACGAATGCTTATAAAACTACGTATGACACGTGTGCTGTTTATATGTTATAGGTCATTCAATCCGCAAATAACTTGGTTGTACAATAGTAGGTACTGTTGTGTTCGTAAGCTTGTAAAAGACGTAGTTCCGCTATAAGGAGTAAAATATATAGAGCAGGTCCATAGGTCGTCTATGATCAAGCTTTAGGTCCCAATTAATAACTTGTCAACCTGTGTGGCGCGGCACGCAAGAGTTTTTCAGATTCGATTCCCGTTTCGAGAAAAATGTTTATACGATTTAGGACGTACGCGGAGGCAGACGTGATAAATATGTAGTAGTCCGTTTGACGCTGGGTGGATTATCCATTGTTAATTATTTATTTACTAGCCACCCGCCCCGGCTTCGCACGGTTTTATTATACGTATTAACCTTCCTCTTGAATTACTCAATCTATTAAAAAAACAGAATCAAAATCCGTTGCGTAGTTTTAAAGATTTAAGCATACATGGGACATAGGGACAGAGAAAGCTACTTTTTTATACTATGTAGTGATTAAGAATACATAGGGACATAGGGACAGAGAAAGCGACTTTGCTTTATACTATGTAGTGATGTTTTACTAATCTACAAGTATTTACGGCAAATCAACGGACTTAATAAAGAGGGGTTTTCAATTTGACTGTATTTTTTGTACGTTAACGTATAACGCGATAACTTTTCTGGGTGGACCGACGATTTGTTTCTATTTGAGAGCAGGTTTCCGTTTGGTCTTAGTGAATTATTATCTGACCTGTAGTTTTTTAATTATCTTTAAGTAAATACATATTTTCTTACCCCACTCTCACATACACTATCACTCACCACACACAAATTCACAAACCCTATACACAAAGGAAATAACTGTTATTAACTATGTACTATAAAATGAAACTTAATTTTATTTAGGCTTACAAACAAATATTTTACTAACGAAGGGGGGCGCTGACTCCGCTACACAGTTTTTTAAACTTTAGCGGTAGTCAGCCCTCAATTGTACCGTAGACATAAATTCTGTTCCCAATAAAGGTTTTTATATTGTATTTGTATTTTTTCTGTATAAAGAATGGTCCTGAGGTGGTTAAGGTGACCAGTTGTTATGAGTTATCCTTAATAATGCGTGGAATTTGAAGTTGGATGTTGTTTTTGCAAAAGAACACCATAAATAAAAGTTATGATAAAAGTTACGCCATAGATAACAGTTGTAAGTCAGTATGTCTTTTATGGTTCACGCGCTTTAGCCTTTATAAGATTTACTTCGATCATGGACTAAATACTTCGATCTACATATTTATTTTCAAAAAAAAAAAAATGTTCACTTACTGAAAACGTAAATTAAAATTTAGGTACTAAGCAGAATAGCACAAAAGCAAAATATCCGTCCTTATAAACTAAAATAATACCTAATAAGCTAACCTATGGTAAAAATATGAAACGTAGTCAAAGCATCCTCAAGCTAGCTTCCGTGCTTTTTCGCTCTACTATAATGTTAACTACTATTATTTGATGATTTAATTTTCTATTTTAGATTTTAAATTAATAACATCCTTCAGTAAAGTCAATAAAGTCCTTCATATAAAGTTCAATAAAGTCCTTCAGTGAGCTATAGAAAGACCTCAGAGTTTTTCTAAAGGATAGGAATCGTATCAAATTCATCCGACAGATAAAAGTTATCGATAAAGCTCAAAGAATTAGCAAGCTGAAGTGGCAGTGGACCGGCCATATTATTATCTCCCGAAGAACCGACAACCGCTGAGGTGTTCTTGAGTAGAGACTGCGCCTGGACAAACATAGTGTAGAAGCTCTCCGGCCATGACGATGACGATATTGGTTGTTTAGATTTGAAGTATTATGCGTCATCTGGATGTAGTTATTTTAAACTAGTTTTTTATATTATTCTTGCCGCTAACAAAAAACGTGCCGTGAACAAAAAAACACCGACCGTTTTTTTTTTAAATAACGTTAAATAAGGTTTTTGTAAATCGCTGAAATTTTTTGTAAGTTTTAAATGTCTGTAAAAAAATAGCTAATGACTCAGATACCTAAGAACATGTTTTGTGAAATTGCTTACACATTAGTTTTACTTAAATTAAACAAAAAATCATTGGCTTTTTAAACTGGCAATGATTAGCAACTAACTGTAAAATTTCGGGTATTTTCCTTGCCACCAATAAAAAATTGGTAAAAAAGAAACAGTCAGACTTCGTCTTAGACAAATATGGCTTAAATGGTTCCAAATAGTCCACACTACCTTCACCCACCAGCTTTGCACCCACCTTCCAATCACCCTGTATATCTCTAGCTGGACCGTTTGCAACGTCTGCAGTAAGAACAATTGTTTCAATTATAAATACTAGTTATCATTTGTTTCTATTTTTGTTTGTAATTATCTTTGTCAATAAAAAAAGAACTACATAACAGCCGGTTTTAATTAATTAACATTGATTAATTGACTACCTGCGTGGCGCAACAGATCAAAAGACTCCTTGCGACGCAGTGGTTGTCTAATGTCTGCTGATTGTACAAGTGTTTGTTGACATTTGATCCTTATCTATAAGATTCTCCAAGAGGTCTCCATTGTCCCACTGAATAGCAATGCTCCTCCAGATATACTCAACAGTTCGTTGGCCATGAGTCCCATCGACCAGACGGTCAGATAATTTTTAGGGTTCCGTACCCCAAGGGTAAAACGGGACCCTATTCCTAAGACTCCGCTGTCATTTTTCTGATTGGCTAGAAATGTTTAGAACTGTTTAGAAATTTTCACAGACAATGACCTATTTATGTAACCGCTATAACAATAAATACTAAAAAAACAGAATAAATTAAATACTTTAAGGGCTCCCATACAACATACATGAATGATTTGCCGTTAATATAGAAAACTTGTTTTTTAGAAAACGTCTCAGGACCATTTCTATTTCGCTTTTTAGACATGTATAAGTATTAGTATATTTAGTGCGCGAGTCCGGTTTTTTTAGATTTGTAGTTGTATTCATATATTTAGTGCGCGAGTCCAGTTTTTTAGATTATAGTAGTATTAGTATCGTTTGTGTGCGTTCGCCTTTACCGGCGGCCCTGCAACCGGCGCGTACGGCCCTCGCAGTTAAATATAGCACGCGCACGTCGCACTCTCGACACAATCACCGCGACTGCTCCTATAACTAGCGAGCTTTACTCAAATGTATAGTGCAATCCATTTGTACACTAATCCATCCACCACGAACATCGGTGATTAAACAGCCATGAAATTAGCCTTTCTTTTATAATTAGATGTTATTCTACAAAAACTAATAATCTACTTCAAATTTCGCGTATTATTGGGGACTAGTGACCTTCCCCGGCTTCGCACGGGTGCATTATGCATATAAACCATCCTCTTGAATCTATCTATTGAAAAGCGGCGTCAAATCCGTTGCGTAGTTTTAAAGATCCAAGAATACATAGGGACAGAATAGACAGCAGGAAGCGACTTTGTTTTATACTACGTATTGATAACTCAAAATCGACTGGTCGCCTCGACCGCTTCAGAATCATTCTCATTATAGTATGAGATCCGACTGCAGAATTAGCCAGCTCAACGCTTTTTGCTTAAAACCAAATTTTTATGTTTATTTGTAAGGAGAATATGTTTCTAAAAGGTTGCCTATCAAAATTTGGCCGCAAGTATTTTAAATTAATATTTATACCTAATCTTTAACAGCTGGCAACCCTTATATTTTACGGCCGGTTTTTACTAGGCAACCAAATATGATAATAAAGAGAAAAAAATTAGCTTTAATTTGAAATATAATTCATAAATGAACGTTACTTATAAATGTTTCAAAATTATACCTCTTTATACCTGCCTGGTGCGGCCAGGTGAGCAACGGCAACCGTGATTTTTTAGAATCTTTACATCATTTGCCGTCATGTAGACGTTATTTTATTAAAAAAACAAGTGAACTAATTTTTTTCTAAGAATATACCTCTAGGAACCAAAAATATACTTGCGGCCAAATTCTGATAGGCAACCTAGTAGATACAAATTCTCCTTCTTACAAATAAACATAAAAAATTGGTTTTAAGCAAAAAGCGATGACCGGGCTAATCTTGCAGTCGGATCTTAGACCATTAGGTACATGCATTACTAGCTGATCCGCCTGCTTGTGATTTCATTGGCGTGGACTTTAGTAACTCCCTATTGACCTCATTTTAACTACCTTATAAGAATTTCCAAAAATCCGTACCGGATAGTAGAAACCCGCTAGGGTTTCTACGTTCTAAAAGGAATCTCCATGCAAAATTTCAGCTTCGTAGCTCTTGTAGTTACAGAGATATCTTAATGAGTCTCTGTTTCATTTCAACCCATTTTTAATTTAAATTTAATTTCATATAATTTTCACCTCTAAAAATACCAGAGTATACTTATTTGCTAGTATCGCTGTCTCATCATCTTTAATATGTAAATCAATTTGTATGCTCGGGTCTCCCGCGATACAGGCCTAGCCTAGTGCGGGGACCATAGGTAATAAATAATGTTTGACAATAATATCAGTAAATATATTGTAACTGTAACAATTGGTACCCTATCATTAAGTTGCATGTCTTTCATTTTGGTAAAAACATTATTTTTCTCTTTTGTTATCAAGGATAACTCACTGGTCACTGGTCACCTCGACCACCGTGATCGTTCTCTATACAAAAAGTATGCATTATTAAGCATTAACTAATTGTCAGATCTTAATCAAATTTAAATGAGACCTCATTGCACAAAAATCACCACTTTCGAATAAAAAACTAGTCATCAAGAAAAAAGTTATGGTGTATGTGTGTTAGTAATATAAAAAACAACAAATTAAGGACCTCCTCCTTTTTTAAGTCGATTGAAAATATCATTATAAGTGCATTTAGATTATGACACTTATTAATCTTTCACGAAAATTGATGATATGAGCCCATATCTATAAAACAAAGTAATTTTTCAGAATCTAATTCACATTTCCACTGTTAAGAAGCGAATCAATTGTCACTTTTTCATTGTCACATTTATTTTCGAATTGTTAATATACGGATTAAAATTGAGGTATCTATCTCAAAGTTTATTGAGAAAGCATTAAGAAATAAATATAATTAATCCTGACTCATGAAATGATATCCATAAATACGTAATTTAAAACTATTTCAGCACTGACCTAGTATTTGGGAAAAGAGGATAGTAACTAAATTATTGTGCTACTTTTTAGAAAAGCACTTTCTAGGTCCTAGAATCTAGGTTATACCTAAGCTCGCCCCTTGCCCTTCTCAGTTGAGCGATTTTATCACGCCTCGGTTGTTATTATCTGCTCGAACATTTCTAGGCCATACGTTACATATTCATCAAAATAAACTTGTACGTCGAATTGTTATAAACTTTACCTAGTAACTGGCTGAATTGCTCGCTATTTATTTAGTGTGGACTTTAGTAATATCCCATTGATCTAATTTTAACTACCTTAGAATATGAATTTCCAAATATCCATCCAAAGCAGGTGCCTACGTCCTAAAAGGAACCTCCATGCTAAATTTCAGCTTCTTTGCCCTTGTAGTTACAGAGATCTCTTGATGAGTCACGTAATTCTCTCTTTTATAAATATAGATATCATTACATTATAGGTACCTATGTAAAACAGGCGGGTATAGATTTAAATGAGTTATTGTGGTACACCGACTGTACACTGAAGCAAAGTTATGAAATAGTATATGTTTGATTAAGCGCTCGTTTCATAGAAAACCTATACTCAAGCATAGATCAATGACTGAGTAAGCTAAGCCTACATGATACGCGCCTAAGGTCATCCAATTACTTAACCAACAAAAGCCCAAAGTCCCCGTTCTTGTTGAACAGACATTACATAATTTAATTACATTAGCACATAATAGTCGTAGGCAAATAGAGTAAGCTATTCAATTACCATTCCAGGAACGTACCAAGGTCAGTGGATGCGAGGGCTGCGGCACGGGTATGGCGTGCGCACATCCGCGCCTTTCGGCCTGGCATCGCACTACCGAGGGGGCACCCGCGGCCACGGACACCGGGGGTCCATGTCGTCGCTCACGGAGGCGGGGGGCGCGGCGGACCCCTCCGAGAGACGCACGACCCGGATGGACGACGCACGCGGCGGGTTCGTCCTCATGGTGCGCTCCGACGTGGCCTCGGGCAGACGAGGCTCGCTCGTCGAAAAAACTAAAAAAGGACTGCTTTCAGTGAGTGTTCTGTTCGTGTGATCTGTTTCGTCTGTTCTCGTTCAAGTTATGCACCTTGTACCACACGAAAACCATGATACGTCATTCACAAAACCAAAACGGCTTGTGACTCTCGAACACTTTCTTCAATAGAAATTTGGCGTCAATATAAGAATTTGCACAATATGTGGAAAACGTGAAACTCGCAAAATATTCAACATTCACAATAATATTTCCAAATTTACAATTTCCTATCAATATCCGTAGTATTGTGATTTGTAGAATTACATATAGATTACAACTAGCGAAAGAAATCTAGAACGAGGAATTTCAACGTATCGAAGATTCTGAAAAGCAGTTTCTAAAAGAAACAATCCGTGATTTCAGAAATTGCGCAGGCAGCGCAGCGCCGGTGACCTGGACAAGCACGGCTCGGCCTCCGTCCGGTCCGGGGGCTCGGGGGGCTCCGCCTCTTCGTGGGTCTCCTCCGTAGAGAGCTCACACTCCGCTATGACCCACGCTTCTCTGCACACAAACTCAAACACAAGTTTTGTTGTCGAGGTGGGAAACCATAACGTTAATGACAGAACATTCCTCCTATTAGACCTCCCGCGCAACCTCACTTACCTGCACGAATTTAGATGCTTTTGATGTCGTAATCGTATTTGTATTTAGTTCGGGCCCTCCACCCCCGGGCTCGCGAACCAGGCTCAGAGACTCGCCTGGCTTAAAACTTAGAACAAAACGTTGAGATTTGATTTCCAAAGCAATAAGTATTCTATTATCGTGGCGTTGCCCGTTGACGTGAATGGCACCTGGTAGCCAATACATTCAAGCGTGCCAATTGAGTCACGAAGTGTTAAAAATAGGAAACAATAGTGAAAATAGATAAATAGCAATGTTCCTCGTAAAATCAGAATCAGGCACTAAAACTCCCAACACATTGGATTCGAGAGTCTCTAGAGATTAACAGAGACCAGGTGGCCCTGATTCCGCATATTTTTGTATCATTGCGTATAAATTGCTCTAAATACTAGATTACCTACCTAGCTTTGTATTTCAATGTTAATTATAATTTCAAACAAGTATTCCTGTTGAGCTTTACTAGGCTTATAGATCCTTTCAAATTGAATCACAGTAAAAATATCAGAGGTCTTGCACCTCCTTATTCCAGGCCCTAGAACACAAAATGGTATTTTAGCCAGAAGCTTCTATTCTCTTGTTTTTTATCTTCCAGGATGAACATTTGGATGCGGGTGTCACAGAAACATATATGGGTGAATGGAAAAACGACAAACGCCAGTCGTTCGGTGTCAGCGAGCGCAGCGACGGTCTACGATACGAAGGGGAATGGTTCGCGAATAAGAAGTATGGATACGGCGTGACAACGTTCAGAGATGGCACGAAGGAAGAAGGCAAATATAAGAACAATGTTCTAATAACGAGCCAAAAGCGGATGTTCCTCATGCGGTCGGCGAAGTTCCGAGAACGCGTTGATTCAGCAGTGGCTGCCGCGCAGCGAGCATCCAAAATAGCGATGCAAAAGGCCGACATTGCCATCTCCAGGTCAGTGCAACATATTACACGTGACACATTGCTATGACATGCCGGGCTTTATAACTAACAGCGCATAATATGCACCTACCCACACAAATATTTCAAAGAGACTCAAATTATGCGGATCCAACTTTCTCGAAAGGATGCAAGAAAGAAAGTAAAATTAATATAGGCAATATATACAGGGTTATAGGTGTTTAATGATTAACCTCGAAAATGCGACTTGGGCAAGACTAACAACTTTTGTTCTACGATTTTTTCTAATTCAATGTTTTTTTTTCATACAAAATAAAAATTTATTAGGCAAATTTCCAGTTCTAATCTTCTGAGCTCTGTCTAGCTAGGCGTCACAGATTAAGACATGTCGGTTCGGTACATTACCTATATATCTTATACATATATCTAGCAAAGAAAGAAAGGGGTTGCGGTGACGCGAACGGGGTTGGATAGAAATGCCCGCCAAAACTAAAAAAATTAAAACTGGAGATGTATTACGTTTTGGCATAAGTCATAAACAAACGAACAAAAATTAAACAAAATTAACAAAAATTAAGAGGTTAATCATTAGATACCTATAACCCTGTATAGGTACTGGCATAGTGCAATATTTGGAAAATAATATTTATATTTGTTTACAGAACGGCCACAGCTCGGGGCAAAGCCGAACAGGCGGACGATTGTGCGGACCAAGCAAAAGAAGACTGTGATATAGCGCAAGCAACAGCGAAGCAGTTTGCCCCAGATTTTAAGCATCCAGGCTTTGACCGAATAGGATTAAGAGAAAAATATAGACAAAAAAATTACGATGCACAAAATGTAGCACCCGCACCACAAGAATCTGAAATGATCCTTGACGGAAAGAGCATTCCAAATCATATCCCTCCGAAACATTCTCAGCTTCCTCAAAGTAGTCAAGTCCCCAGCGTGCCTTCCCGAAGACCGTCGACACAGTTCCCCAAGTCGATGCAAGACTCAAGGATACCGAACAACACTAACCGAATAGGATCCCCGTACGATCCGTACTCCAATCAGACTCAACAAGATTCATGGGCAACTTCTAACGCACAGCCCGGTGTTCAAGACTACCAGAAACCTTATTCACAAAATGATCAAATGCCCGCTTATGGACCGTCAGTACCAGGAGGAGCACAGTTACCAGCTCCACCTTATAGATTGAACAGACAAAACTCTATACAACAAAATATGGATCAAAGTGGACAACAGTTTACGAACCAGGGCCGACGGTTATCAGCAGCAATGAGGCCAACACTGAATAGGCAACAGCCCACGCAACAAGAATGGAACCAATCACAAGCCCCAGTTAGACGACAGAGCGTCTTAGGACAACCTAATTATAATGCTCCAGAAAATACCTACGTTGATCCGAGAAATGAGTTCCGCACTGGAACTGTGCATTCCGAAAGTACACTTGATCGACAAGGACAGCCGGCGGATCATCAAAGCTACCGGCAGACCATAGATCAGCAAAACTATAGACAACAACCCATGGATCAAGGCTACAACAAAGTTCCGGATCAGCAAGTTTACCGGCAAACGACAACAGACAGCCAAGGTTTTCGTCAACCGAATCAAATGGACCAAGATATGGCTAACGGGGCGGGACGAGCTCCTGGATCACGTCCTTCTATTGATTACTTCGATCATTACAAGAGGCCTCCGAGTCGAGACTCGAGTGTAGATCGTTACGGCAGACGGTCACGCCAACCGTCAGTGGAGGCGGTGGCTCCTCCGTCAGGGTCGCGCGCGGGATCTGTGGCGCCCCAAGCGGCTCCGGCGGCGTCGTCCCGGCCGCCGTCCAGGGCCGCGACGCCGGCCGGCAACGGGCATCTAGCTTCAGGACGTGGATCCATTTCAAGAGCGGGCTCACGTGAACCTCAGCCTTTTGAAGAATCCCTACTGAGGCAACGAAATCTCGGACAAGATATTTCACCCTCACCGTACCAGCCGAAACGCACTGAAAGTTTATACGTGGCTCCGAACCCCGCGCCGCCGCCGCCACCAGTGCGGGCCGGGGGCGGGGGTGGGGGCGGAGGCGGCCGGAAGGTAAGGTTGATTTTTATCTAACATCTCTATTTATCGTTTACAAAATATCGTTAGGCGCAAACAGCACCTAAGCTGGCGCCCCCACTTATTTTGTCATATAATTCCGTTAAACAAGGAATTTCCAAAATTCACACGTAGGTACAGTTTGTAAAACCTATCATAAGCTTTTTTAATGCATTTGTAGTAGTTTCATTTTGTCTATTTGAGGAACAGATACGAAAACAGAGTTTGGCGGCCACCAAAGGCAATTTCGTATCTCTTCATAAACTAGACAAAATAAAATTGGAAATTTTGGATAGTTTTCAGATTCCTTTTAATCTGAACGAATAGGTAGTTATAAAATATAGGTTATTTATTTATATTTTTATTTAAAGAGAGCCACGATTTTACGCAATAAAAAACTGACTTATAATCATTATTAGGTACTTTTGTAAACAAATCGCGAAAGTTTAAATAAGAAGGTATTTATAGTAGGTAGGTAGGTCATTATTTAGCCCAATACCTCCGCACCAAATGTACTAATTCACATAGATGCCTGGAATTCAAATAAAATATCAAATAAAATAAAATTTCAATAACCCATATTCCAGTTCTAAAATACTTTTCTTACTACATCTTCGTACACACACAATTACCTTCCTTCATAATTACTGGCAGATGTAAAAACCATCAGAGCGTGAATTTTATTGCTTTGAAATTTATTTTATGGACTTGCTAGAATGTCATGGTTCAAGATATCAAGATATGTTGCACAAATTTGTTTAAACAGATAGTCAGATAGTCATTTTCTATGTAAAATCATTTAAAATCCTTCCATCTATCAAAATCATTTTAAGCTATAGTTAACTAACGCACTTGTTATGCAGCACATGTGAGTTAACTAGCATTGCAAAGAGTGCAAATGGGTGAGCGTCATGTCAGGGCGCGCTTGCGCAGCGACTGGGCGGGCGGGCGCGGGCGGAATTCGTCCCACTGCGCTCAGCCCGTTCTATTTCTAAATCGAGACAGTCACTCGCTGCCGCTTTCCGCGTATCACCTCTTCGCTATAATTAACCGAGACTTAATCTCAACAGAAAAAGCTTCACTTTCGCGTTAATATAACAATATAAAAACAAAAAGTATTTCGTTCAAAACGGAAAATGTAAAGGTAGGCCTTTTGCCACCTTCGCGTTTATGGAAAATCAAAAATAAAAGTTTACAGTTCAAAGTTGAGTAAATAAATATCAGAATGTGGTACCAAGGGGACGAAGAAGATGAGGAGGATCTGATGTGTTCGCCGGCGATTCTTGCGCGGCGCGCCTCCGAGAGCTGGATAAATGTGCCTCCGGCTGAGGTAAACACATGACGTGTCCTTGAACCTAAAGTTATAACACACGTTGTAATGTCTGTGACTCGACGGACATTATGTATGTACAACATAATATAATATTGAACAAATATAATGATTGTTTAACATAATATAATACTCAACAGACATTCTGTATCACACTTATATTTTGAATGCAATAGTTTGGATGGATTGATGGATGTTTGGAACTTGTTCACGCCAAAAAATTTCAACTGATCGGACAAAAATTTTGAATAGACGTATTTCAAGCCTGGAATAAATCATAGGCTACTTTTAAACAATTTTCAGTGGTTAAAGCCGCGTTGCACAGCTGTAAAAAGCATTGTCGGTTCTGAGTATTAATTTTTAAGAAACAATGTTGAAATTTGTTAAATGTGTAGATTTCGATTCGACGTCAAAAGAATGGAAAAATACTTACTCGGTTTTTTTAGATAAATACACGAGTATCTAAGTCATTTTATTTGAAAGCAACAACACACAAAAATACACAAAACAAATACCTTTGTGACCACAGCAGTCAGAATAACAGTGTTTGTGACAGACAAAACAACTGCAAGTAGATTTTCCTGTATTTTATTTTGTACGTCCATTTTCGTAATGCGCTTATGTATAAAATAAACAAACACTCGATTCTCTTGTTTTTACAATTATTGAATTTGAATTGAAACCGAATTGTGTTGCCAATTAAGCTTAAGTTCAGATAAATTGTTATACCGTCCAATTAAAAAAATTATTAAAATTCCACAAAAGGTAACTAATCGTTTCTCTAAAAAAAACATTGTTTCGAAACCTCAAATTTAGAACGGGCGTCAACAAGTAAATGTCTAACTTACTTATATTGTATATTTTTTTGTCTATTGAATTCTTTTTACATTGAATTCTTCTCCAGTTGTTGAATTCTTCTTCAATCATACTAATTATTTCCCCTTGTCAGCAGATGCTAAGCACCCCACAGACGACGCTGCAGCGTAAGAAGTCCCTCCCCGACGTGGCTGGCATGCCGCGAATGTCGGACGGCGCAGGCATGTGCCGGGAGGAAGTCTCCATGCTGGGGTCAGCGCGGCGCGAGGAGGTCCGCCGCATGCATGAGGAGACGGAGAAGCTGAGGGCCAACCCCCTGCTCTACCTAGTTAGTCCACAAGTCAAGGTTAGTAGTGTCCCAGGTTTACCCCCTGCTCTACCTAGTTAGTCCACAAGTCAAGGTGAGGTTTCAGCTACTATCAATGCCAATAAAACATAGATTTCGTTCAGACATACGTGCAGTTGATATGCCACCCGGGCTCTAAAGGCATAACCCTGGCTAGCATATAGCAAAGCCCGCGGTACAACATAGCAAAGATACAAGCTAGATAGTTTGTTTTTTAAACGTAGCACAAGATGACGAGGTTTGACATAACATTGAGACAAGCTACGGCGTAGCACAAGCTACGAAGTTCGAGGTGGCCTAGATACCGAGCTACGACGACGCGCTAACATTGGACACAAGCTACGGCGTAGCACATCTACGGGCTACGGCGTAGCAAAGAAATTGATTGTGAAGCGTAGCGATTATACAATGATGTATATCTTTTCACGTTTCTAATACGCTTCATTATCATTATTTGTACAAGACCTAGGCCAGCTGTGAAAGTTATCTTAGTCTTGAAATCAATGAAATATTAAATTAATATCTCTGTGTTTGTTTCAGGACTGGTTTTCGAGACAGCAGCTGGTGATCCTAGTGCTGTTCATCAACATCTCACTGGGCATCATGTTCTTCAAACTGCTTACGTAGCGTCACGCGCGGCGCCCGCCGCCACAACGCGAAGCATCAACGACCTTGTAAATATTTGTAATAATTCAAAAAATAGTCATAATTATATGTGCGAAATTCATTTTTGTTCACCCAATTTCAAAACAGTGTTTTATTTTTTTTCTAAATGACTTCGGTTTGCTAGTGTTTCTTTGACGTTGTAATAAGTGTGAATATGAAAACTTGTTTTGTTAAATGACCCTCTTCGTCAAACTATAATTTCGACTGTTAGTGGAAGAGAGCCAAGCCGCTTGAAGCCTCAGCCCGATTGTTGACTATCGAGTGGAAAGAGCGCGAGTTATTTAAGTATTGTAAACCTGCATATTGTAGGTTGTATGCCTTCGTCTATGAAGCATAGCGCCTTTGTTATGTTTGTGACTAGGTATTGAAGTTGTTAAATTTTCGTATTTTATAATATATTCGACATAATTATTACCTATGTAACTATTTATTTGAATGTAAATCAGTTTTTATTAAATAATATAAGTACAATAGAAAATTACCTGTCTACTATAACCTAATATGCCAACAATTTAAAATTATTCACTGTACCTAGGTTTTCAAGTTTCAATAAGGATTTCCATTCTACTATAAAACTCTTTTACTATTTGTCTTAACTTTAGGTATAATAAAATGAATCTTTAATCGACAGTTTATTTGGAATCACCAATAGATAAAATTATTATTTATGCCAAACGTTAAAAATTATCTTCCCATCCTTGTTAGTGATATCAAAGCACAAATTAAAATTAAATTATAAGCCTAAATTGTCTGGGAAACTTAAGGACCTAATCTAATGATATTAGCCCTTTTGAAGTTAAGATTTATATGAAGGGAAGACGTAACAGTTACCTTAGTACGTTGCTTGCCAACTGCGATATTTATAAAAGTTTAATAGAACGCATGTGCATTATTTTCCTATTCTTTAAATTGAATATTAAATGTTTAAATATAGAGACGTTACCGTGTTTTTATACAAATTGTAATCTTCTTTTATACCACAATGATGTCAATTTTCTCGTTATCGTAACGTTTGTAAAGATTGAATATTTGAATATTTACTTTGAATATTTGTATGAAACAAGTGACAAACTTATTTTACCATGCATGGAAAGCGTGCGTATGAGACTGTTGGTACCAAAGTGAAAACACAAACATTTTGAACGCGCAAATTCGTTGATATGACGAAATTATGAATTATAGTTACCTATTGCTACTAAGACAATTTTTTCACAGTTCATTATTGTGTAAAATAATACCTAAGTTGTATGTCTAAGAATTTTAATTACTTGTATCGATTTTATCTACGTTTCACAAATAAATATTTTAACAAAATTACTATTGGTTTCTTTCAATCACTTTTTTCTTGGGCTAGTTCTACTAAACTACTACTCACATTTGGTAAAGAGAAAGCCAAAAAGTTATTTAGCCAAAGTGTTTCATTTCCAAAAAAACCCGTGCCAGCTTTACCTTCTTTGCTATAACTGAGACGCACCTTTTTATTTAATCATCATCATCAACACTGCTGGACAGGCTTTACCTGTTAAAAGCCGTTTTGGTTCTTATCATTAGGGGGTAATCTCCTAATCCCTATAACGGGAAGTGCAACATGAAACTTGGGGATCGCAGTTCGGTGGTGGATCTGTTCAGGAGATCATCTTAATATATAAAGCTGTTTTTGGAGACAAGTCAGTCAGTGGTAGCCCATACCACTGAAGTTAGACAGCTGTCTGGAGGGTAGGTACCTATTACTATACAGACACCCGATAAGAAGGGTTTGTTGGAAGTTCCACCCCTGAGGGGGTTCTTGTTAAACGAATGGTCTGATTTGCTTGAAACTTAAGCTACGTTCATATTGCTGTGTCGGGGTGTGTTGTGGCGCGGCAGAACGCTATCGGTCTCATAGATTTAGTATGACTAGATTCACATTAGTAGCTTGTGTTGGGGTGTGGCGCGATCTGTCGCTAATGTGAATCTAGTCATACTAAATCTATGAGACCGATAGCGTTCTGTCGCGCCACAACACACCCCGACACAGCAATATGAACCTAGCTTTACAGAGAATACTAAAAATTCAAAACTTAAGATAACGAGCTTAAGGACTTTTCAAAATATTATTGAAAATAGGGTTAAACGGGTATTCATTTCGTATAAATTTTTTAATTCGTAGTTGGGTTCCGTATAAAGTATTTAGTTTAAATATTAAGTTCATGCCCTTACAAAGGTTTGCAGTTCTATTAGACTGAAGAGCAGGATAAATCGTTCAGTCTACGCTAGTAAAGCTGCTGGCGGAAAACTAGTATTTTATAATAATATTTTTCAAGAAAAACAACACGTAACTATCAAAAATTCACGGAAGTAAGTAAACCCTGAGCCAAGCCCGTCGTTTCGAACTCTATCGTGTGTGTATGATTAATTAGATTATTTTGCTATGGCTTCCGCTCTATCCTCTAAAACTCAGTGTGAATGTTAACCTTTTATAAGTTCCGCGTTTTTCTAGTCCAATACTCGCGTAGCATCTGGAGATGTCGAAAAATGACAAAAATAATTCTGACAACGGATTCCAGCCTAAAACGGTATTCCAGTTTTAAAATTATTTTCAGTTTTTTTAGTATAACAAAAGAGTATTTGACATAACTATCCTTAATTAAGTCGTTAAGTGCTTAAGAGTGGTTCTTGTATAAATCGTCACTTAATTACTCGATATGCAGTGAAAGGGTTTATTGCATGCACAGAGCTCTACAGTGTCAAGTTTACTGCGTTCAAGTTCATGTTTACAACGTAGACGTGTGTAGAAATCACTGTAGTATTTTTTAATTTTTTTCCGTTTAGGACGGGAAAACCGACGATGGAAACCTTGATTTGGATGATTTATTGCCTAAAATTGGGGAGTTTGGAGTATACCAGAAGTTACTATTATGGCTCGTGTGTTTGCCAGCTTGCCTCCCTTGTGGCTTCGGTGCATTCAACCAGCTATTTATGACAGACGTGCCTGACTACTGGTGCAAAGTTCCAGAGCTTTTAACCCTGAATCTCACACAACAACAGCGCAAAATACTTTCTATTCCTATGAAGGTAACGATGCAATAAATAATTATCATTTAATTCAACTATTTCATATTCTAAAATAAGTTTATTTTCGTTTCAGGATAATATTACCTTCGAAAAATGCATGCGGTACTCAATAAATTGGTCCGAACTCATAAAAACGAATATTGAAAATGAGTTCAGTCACAGTAAAGATGGGCCAGTAGAGCCTTGTTTGGAAGGTTATGAATACGATACTTCTGAAGTGAAGTCATCGATTGTTATTGATGTCAGTTCTTTCACTTACTTTAACAAAAGTATATGTGACTATACGTTCTTTAGTTTTAATATGACTTAGTTTTGTTTCAGTTTGATTTAGTATGCGATTATGATATCTACCCCACTCTCGGATTAGTGGCATTAAATGTGGGCGGGCCAATCGGCGTTTATTCCTTCGGTTACATGAATGACCGTATAGGCCGAAAGAAATCTTTCTTCATATGCCTAACTACACTTTTGGCTGGTAGTTTATTGACTGCATACGCTCATGAATATTGGGTGTGGATTGTGGCCAGAACTATTGTGGGCTTGACCATTCCTGCTGTATACCAAATACCTTTTATCATTTGTGAGTCTTTCATTATACATACTTATTTAAATTATTGTACGTTTGTAGTTAGACCATATGTTTATTAAATTGTTACAGCTCTAGAACTAGCAGGGCCAAACTACAGATCATTTGTGACCGTCATGACCTGCGTTTTCTACACTCTGGGCTTGATATTGCTATCAGGAGTCACGTATCTTCTGAGAGACTGGAGATCACTTGCTCTAGCCACATCTACACCATTCTTTCTCTACTATCTCTATTGGTTTGTCTTGCCTGAATCGCCTCGCTGGCTCCTCATGAGAGAAAGATTTGAAGAAGCGAATACCATCCTTAAAAGTATAGCGAGAGTGAACGGAAAAACAATGCCAGAAGAGTTTGCTGCAAAGCTACAAAAGCAAGTTATCGATCAAAAGGAAAGAGGAGTAACAGAAGCGAAGTCGGTCAGTGTTTTTGCTCTTTGTCGAACTCCAAATATGAGGTTGAAAACTTTATTGATTACCTTCAACTGGTGCGCTTCTGAAATGGTTTACGTGGGCTTGAGTTACTATGGACCTGCTATTGGCGATAATCAGTACATGAGCTTCTTTCTGTCATCGGTGGTGGAGATCCCGAGCTACTTAGTCTGTTGGTTCCTCATGGATCGCATTGGACGGAGGTGGCCTCTCTGTTTATCTATGGTCATCAGCGGCATATTTTGCGTTGTTACCGTACTTTTACCCAGTGGTATGTTTTTGTTAGATAAATCTCCCTCTGTATATTGATTTGTGTTTAATAGTAGATAGATGTTAAGCCTGATTTTTTTCCAGATGCTATAACAGCAACCCTTGTCTTGTATCTTATATCCAAATGCTTTATATCTGCGTCCTTCCTGATAATTTATCCGTATGCTGGTGAGTTGTACCCGACGGAGTTGCGGGGAGTGGGGATCGGCACGTCTGCGTACATAGGTGGCTTGGGACTTATTGTTATACCTTTTATAAACTACCTGGTAAGCTCTACCTCTTAAGCTATCGTCACGTCGCATGTCATATGCTCCTAACCCCATATTCCATTCATAAATCACCTCATTTGGATATAAGCTAATATAATCAAGAAAATACTTTCAATTGCAATTTTGTGAATCACATCTCTTACTGGCTTGACACAAACAAACTGTGATTGGCGTCCCAATCTAGAGATCGCTAGCCATCCCATTCCTAATTCAAATTTAACTGCCTCGAGGTTGGTACCTACGTGATATTGAAAATATCTCTTCATCAGGATTCCAGTAACTTGGTCCTACCTCTAGTAGTCTAGTATTGATGGGTGTAGGAAGTATCAGAATTGGAAGGAATCACTGTCAATTGCAATTTTGTTAATCACATCACTTTCTGGCTTGACACAACCAACCACAGTGATTGGTGTCCCAAACTTGAGATCGCTAGCTGTCCCATTCCTAATTTAAAATAAAATGCCTCGTTGGTACCTAAGGGCTATTTTAAATTTGTCTTCATCAGGGTTCCAGTAACTTAGTCCTACCTCTAGTGGTGATGGGTGTAGTGTCAGTACTGGGAGGGATAAGCGCACTCCGTCTGCCAGAGACTTTGCACAGTCGATTGCCACAGACGGCGGAAGAAGGAGAGATATTCGGGAAGGACTGGACTTATAAGGACTGCTGGGCGTGCGGCGGACATAGGTAGGTTAATTGAAAGATAACTATGTATCTGACTTATTGGTCATCTCAGCCCACACCACATACAGCCCGCGAGCCGAAATTCATCTACAACCTTTACTGGTCCACTGCTGGACGCAGGTCTTCCCATGATAAGCGCCTCATTGGCACTCATCATATGGGAGTAATGCCCATAATCCCCACGCTGGGCATGCGGGTTGGGGATCGCAGTTCGGTGGTAGAATTGTTCTACAGGAGGCGCTGCTGCCCGCCCCCCGGTGGATATCCCTTAGTCGCCTCTTACGACACCCGTGGGAAGAGTTGGGGTAGTGCAAATTCTAAGCCGGCACCACACGGCACCACATACAGTCCGCGAGCCGAAATGTTCACTACGAAATAAAGTTATGTTTTTTATTAGTCAACTCAGCCCGCGGGCCGTATCAACCCCTTTGAAATGTAAAGTATTTTAGTAGTACCTAAAGTATTTTCGAGCGAAACAACTGAGTTACAGGTGTAGCTTATGTAGCAGTGACTAGGCTAGCAGAATCCCGCGACCTCGACCGCGTAGAATTAGATTTTAATAACGCTAATTTTTTTCCTATGCCTTAGATCTATAAAAGTACGCAACGGTTTTTGATTCCGTTTATTTATTAAATAGAGTGATTCGAGGAAGGTTTATAGGTATAAAGTATACCTGTGTGAAACAGGTTCGGGTTACGGTGATTTATAACTGTTTCGCTACGCTATGCATGTATCTACCTACTCTCCGTAGCCAACACGAATGATCCAATTAAACTAATCGATTATATTTTCAATCATCTGATTTTTTTATTACCGGGGCAATGTAGGGTCGGTCCTCACCCATTATCAGAGGTATAGATACCTATACTTTCTTACCTATCTCTTTTTTCTCAAGAAAACCATTAGGCAAAAGTATGTCAAGTGTTAGGCCTGTGACATTAAACGTGTGATGGTTGAAATTTCAAGTTTATCTCAAAATCTTTAGGCGTCTGATGTCTATGTTATATGGTAGCGCTCTACCATTAATAGTTGCTACCTGGACCACTTGTGCTCAAGCTTATTTGTTTCTTCCCCAGACGAGTGCCAGACTCTGAATCGTACACAAACCTAGACCAACTTGAGTTGACCGAAGCCCCGGCAGAAGACGAGGTGTCGGATCTACCAAGGAGACGAAGCTCCATGCGAAAGCTAGTGCGACAAGCCAGCGTTGTAGACACTCAGCGAGACTCCGACGGCAATATAAACATGACTTATTGGTTCTAGGATACTGTTTTAGGCATATGGCGTTTTAGAAAATAAATGTTTGAGATTGATTTGAATTTTTTTATTGTTGGCTGATCTTGATAGTTTTACGTCCATCAGGATCTTGATATCAAGATCAAACTGATACTTCGCCTAGATTCGCGTAGTTGATTTAAACCAGGGGCTTTATTATCTAATTTAACTGATAATCGAGATCAATTAATTGTTGACATTAGAAACCTAGCCTGCTGCCCTTACTGTCTTACTTGAAATAGATTATCAGTTGAATTCAAATATCAACTAGTCGTACAATCGAAGTCCAGGCTAGGTTTCAAATGTTAAAAATTAATCGATCTCGATTATCTTTTGAGTTACACAGTAAGGCCCCTGGACTTCGATAGTTGACACTGGTAACCTGTTTGAATTTAACTGATAATCGGTTTCAAGTTAGACAATATGGCAGCAGATCCTAGAGAGAACATGGATTACAACAAGCGCCAGTTTTTATCCCATAAATCAGTTCCCATAGAAAATAAATAACGCATGCGAAGCCGCGGGTAGAACTAGTCACATTAATATAGGTACGTGGAAAAATTTCGATTGATAGGTAAAAAGTCGATTAGGTAAAAAGTCTTTGATAACTCTATATTTCAATTCCAAATACTCATAAAAAGCAGAATTTGAAAAATCTTTAACACTATAGGTAGGTACTTAAAATCCAAATAAGTTGCAAAAAATTCGTAAGTCCACGTTACCTACCCATAGCTAGGTAGGTACCTACATTTTCAAAGATATGCCCTCAGAAGCCCTCAGATATGCCTAAGGTTTTCCGTCATGCACTTAGTTATCAACTTTTATTTTCTAACAATGCGATGTTTTGTTTTTTTAATTCAAGGTTTTAGTACCTATAAATATGCTTTATTTACAAAGAAAATTGCAATCAACGACTAGAACAATTTAAATGTAGTATGCTAGTATGTACTTATAATCAAAACAAAATAACCAACAACAGACGCAGACGGTTGCAAACAGTCTAAAGGTAGGTAACTCAACTGATCCTTATCAATACCAGTCGGAAGCGACCCCAAGACGCTGGGCTGCAGTACCAAAGAGAATATAAATCAAGGAACATATATATAATATACCCTAATTTAAATACTACGTGCAGTACCTCAAATTGGTGTTTTTAAAATTTTATTATTCAGCTTCTTGTAGTAATAATAAATAATAATAATAAGGCTGTGGGAATCAAGGTAAAAAATGATCTTACCCCTTATCAAAGAGAGTACCTTCAAGGGCTGCGTGAAGAGCTGGAGCGCAGGACACAAAATGGTGAGTCAGACCTTACCATCAAGTATGTAAGGAACACCCCCAAGATCATTAAAAAAGGGGACCCTCCAAAAAACTAGTCGCTGACCTCACAGAACTCACATTCTTCTACACTAACTTGGCATCGATAATGGCAAAAAGAGACTTACTTGTGCTTGAAATTAATAAACTAAAACCCACTTTTGTAATAGTAACAGAAACACATCTTAAACATAGTATACCGAACACTCTAATAGACATTAAGGGCTACAGCCTGTTTAGAAAAGACAGAGAAGGAGGAGATGGTTGGGGAGGAGTTGCAATTTATGCCGCTCATCAACACAATGGTATACCTATCCACATCACTCCACATGACACCTTTAACAACAACTCTCAGGTTGAGGCACTTTGGCTAAATATGACATATGGAACTTTCAAACTACTTATTGCCGGAGTGTACCGTCCCACAAACTACTCGTATAAAGTCACAGATAAAGTGCTCTTTGACACAATGTTGGAAGCAGATAAAAGTAACACAGTCCTCATAATGGGAGATTTCAACTTACCAAACATTAAGTGGCCCCTTACAGACACAGATGGGTATAACCAATTACATGAAAAATTTATTGAAATGTTTCTTGAAAGTAACCTGCACCAATTAGTAACAGGAATAACTAGACAGAGAAACAAGCAAAAATCTCTGCTTGACCTTATTCTATGTAACGAGGAAAACTTATGCACTATGATTGAACATCTTCCTAACATTGGCAAAAGTGATCACCAAGTACTTTTAGCAACCCTACAAATACCTACGCCGAACCAACAACATAAGCTAACCTCACTCCCAAGACATAACTTTTTCAAAGCAGACTACACCGCTGTCATACAAGACTTTCAAAACTCAGAATATGAAATCACAGACTCTACTTCAATTGAATCCGCATGGAACTGCTTTAAAGCACTTACACAAAATATTATAACATCGCACATACCGCTCCAAATAATAAAAAATAAGAGAAGGCAAAACAAACCCTGGATACAAACAGAAATACTAAAACTATCTACTGAAAAAGCTCATGCTTGGAAATCATATCAGCTGGCAACTTCTAAGAGCAATTATGAAAAATACCGTAAAATTAATAACAGGCTAACATCAGAAGTAAGAAAAGCTCGAATAAAGTTTGAAACTCAAGTGGTCCACAGTGGACCCAAGTCCTTCTATGGATATATCCGCCAACAACTGACCTCCAAAGTATCAGTGCCGCCTTCCCTACTAGATGAAAATACTGGAACTGTGATAACAGACCACAAGGAAGTTGCGGAAATATTTGCCAAACAATTTGATAAGTCCTATGTTAGAGAACCACCTCACATACCAATCCCACAAATCCAAGCACAAAAAGTAACACAATCCTTGGAGACGGTTGGGTTTTCATCAGACTCGATCAGAAAAGCCATCATGACCTTTAAAGACGAGACTGCCATGGGTCCTGATAAAATTCCAGCAATTTTGCTAAAAAGATGCAGTGAAGCCATTTGTAATAGACTGGCGAACATTATGACCATCTCATTTAATCAAGGTGAACTCCCCCAAGATTGGAAAGAAGCTATAGTGACCCCCATTTATAAGAAAGAAAATAAACGAGTCGCAGCAAACTACCGCCCTATAAGCCTTACCT
This sequence comes from Eupithecia centaureata, assembly GCA_944547425.1. Lineage (NCBI taxonomy): Eukaryota > Metazoa > Arthropoda > Insecta > Lepidoptera > Geometridae > Eupithecia > Eupithecia centaureata. The sequence goes on from OX155694.1 coordinate 6,359,396, forward strand.
GCCTGATCTGCAAAACCATGGAGAAGATTATAGCCAGAGAAGTTAGAAGCTTCCTAACTAAGGAAAAAGTTTTGTCAGACAAACAACATGGTTTCATCCCTGGTCGCTCAACTGTTACTAACCTACTCAGCTGCATGGATATGTGGACCCAAGCTTGGGACAAACGACAGCCAACTGACATCATATACCTAGACTATGAGAAAGCCTTCGACAGAGTGCCAATAAAAAGGCTAATATCCAAGTTGGAACACTTTGGCTTACGAGGTAAACTTTTGAAGTGGATAGAAGGGTTCCTTACAAATAGAACTTTCAGAGTACGGGTTGGTGAAGCTCAGTCGGAGTCCCACAAAGTAAGCAGTGGAGTACCACAAGGATCTGTACTGGGCCCAATCCTTTTTGGGGTCTTTCTGGCAGACTTAGATCAGCACGTTCAATCGCAGCTGTCTCTATTTGCAGATGACACCAAAATCATGGGAAATCCACTGATCGCTCATAACATTCTACAAAAAGGCCTAGAAAAAATCTACCCGTGGACCCAAGACTGGCTCATTACACTTAACGAAAAGAAGTGCACAGTGTTGCATATTGGAAGTAAAAACCCGAAATGCAACTATTCTATTAATGGTAGCCCTCTAGAAAAGGTAGAAAAACAGAGAGACCTTGGAGTACTTATAACATGCAACTTAAAATGGGGGGACCATATTGTAGAGGTAGTGAAACGAGCAAACTCTATAATTTACATTATAAGAAAGGCCTTCTCATATATTAACAAGGAACTGTTCCTAAAGCTGTACAAGACGTACCTGAGGCCCTTACTGGAGTATGCATTCCAGATATGGAATCCAAACTTCAAGAAAGACATTCACCTACTGGAACGAGTGCAGCGGAGGGCTACAAAAATGATCCCTGGTCTTAAAGAAATTCCGTATGAAGAACGACTGCAAGAACTAGGGTTAACGACCCTTGAGAAACGGAGAGAGCGTGGAGACTTAATAGAGACCTTTAAAATCCTGACTAACAGATATAGTATACCAAATTTATCAAAGACACTATATACTATGAACAAAAACACAAACCTGAGAGGACACTCGCTGAAACTGCAACGCGGGCCAAGTACCAGCAAACCCAGAGAACACATACTGCCCAATCGCATAGTGAAAGCTTGGAACCGTCTACCGGAATCAGTGATCAGTGCCCCTTCAGTGAACTCTTTCAAAAATAGACTGGACAAATATTTAAAGTGCATTGACAAAGACTCAGATATACACGCATCAGCTTAAGAGCTGCCTGTGTATCACAAATAATAATAATAATAATAATAAAAAAAAAAAAAAAAAAAAGACACCGCCCGTCACATACCTACGTGATTTTGTGAAAATTTTGAATTTATTTGTATAAATATGTAAATAAACATGAAACATAAATATAAATGCAAACGAGATCACAACGGAGGGCGGCACAAGACTTGGCACTCCACATAACACCACCGCAGCCCGCCTCGGCAAGCTCCACATCCTCGTCCTCTGATGAAGAGAATTTCCAAACGCCACCTGAGACGAGTGATGTGTTGAGCAGCGAAGACGAGCTGCCGCCGTCGCCTCGACCGCCGCGACCACCTGTGCGGCGAGGTCGACCCCCACTGTCAGCTGGCTTGGGACCTGCAGGGCTCGCAGCCCCGCGACCGGCCCCCGCCGCTGACGGAAGAGTGCGGCGCATGAAATGGACACAAGAAATAAATGAGAACGTCATGCGCGCATTCTATAGGGCTACAGACGGAGGAACTAACCTAACCGCTTACCGTTCCAGGATGCTGCCGTTGTTTCAGGCCCTTGAACCAACTGTCGTCGTTAACACGCAACGGCTATCCGATCAGGTACGGGTCATTCAACGCTCAAAACTGTTGAATGACTCTATACTTGATCAACTACGGCGAGAGAATCTCAGTGCTCAAGTGGCGGACCGTTCGCAGTGTAATCAGGCTGCTACATCGTTGCCACAGCGACAAGTTACATCAACATCAGTGACTTCCCAACCTGATTATACTGTAGAAGATGTCAATCACGAGAGTATTGAGGTAAGTACCCATAGTAATGAGCAATTGAGGAGGGCTTTGGAAGAAGCGATTCTTAAGTTTAGAAACTGTAGTGTAAGGCCTCGCCTACCTCGCTTTCCCACCCATAGACGTGCTTTAGCTATAGTGGGGGCCTTGAACCCACTACTAGTCCCTTATCTGCTGGCTAGTAGTGATCTTACTGATACGCACTCTATTCTCTATTGTGGGGCTATCGCGGCCTGTCGTGTTGCGCGGGTAAAGTTTCCGGACTGTGACCGCGCTCCGCGCCAGGCCTGCAGTACCCCTAATTGGCAACAGAGGATAGAGAGGCGTATCAGTAGGTTTAGGACCCTCATAGCTAAGCTTATATGTTTTAGGGAAGGCAACCATAGACCTCGGGTTATGCGCTTTGTGACACAGGCTTTTGACGGAACTGAAATTCAACCTCAGGCCTATTTAGCCTGTGCTACAGAGCGCATAGACTACCTAAAACAAAAAGTCTATGCGTGGGCAAGCCGTATAAAAAGGTATAAAAAGCGAGTTGACAGGTTTTGGCAGAATCGCAACTTTCAAAGTGACCAAAGGAAAGTTTACCGAGACTGGGAGAAAACCGATCTACGTGTGTCCGATGGTCAAGTACCGGATGCCGAAACTGGAAATAATTTTTGGCGAGGCATCTGGTCTTTACCTGTCGAACACACGGAGGCGGACTGGATGAATGTGGTAAGAACTGAATGTGAAAACATCGAAACCATGGACGCTATTACTATCTCTTCGTTGGATGTAAGTAATGCGATCCGCTCGGCCCATAATTGGAAAAGTCCTGGCCCGGATGGATTGCATAACTTTTGGCTAAAATGGTTTCGATGCTCACATTCAGTTCTGGCCACACAATTCCAAAAAGCAATTGAGATCGGGTCGCTCCCACTTTTTATGACGACGGGTGTAACTTTCCTGCTCCATAAGTCTGGTAGTACTGCGGAGCCAAAGAATTATAGACCCATAACGTGCTTACCAACGATCTATAAGCTACTTACATCCATCTTGACCACAAAAATTAACACACATATTGTTACGAACAATATTTTGGCACCTGCTCAAAATGGATGTAGGGTTGGGTCCCGTGGTACTAAGGAGCTCCTCCTCATTGACATGGCCATTAGCCAAAAGGTCAAACGTGGCAGAGGGAATTTATCGGCTGCATGGATCGATTATAAGAAGGCTTATGATTCGGTGCCTCATACTTGGCTTGAGAGGGTCTTAGAGTTGTATAAAGTAGATACTACTCTAAGATCATTCTTGGGATCATGTATGAGACAGTGGACTACGGTTCTTCGTCATCCAGGCAGCCGATTAATTCCACCTGCGACCATTGATCTGATAAGGATAGAGAGAGGTATATTCCAGGGCGACAGTCTGAGTCCCTTGTGGTTTTGTCTAGCCCTGAATCCACTCAGTACCCTACTGAAAGATTCAGGAATAGGTTATCGCCTTCGGAGAGAGGGTGAGGTTATTTCTCACTTGTTGTATATGGATGACCTCAAACTATTTGCGCCGAATGAAACACAGTTAATGGCCCTCTTGAATATCACACAGATATTCAGTAGTGCTATTAACATGGAGTTCGGCGTTGATAAGTGTGCGGTCATACAAATACAACGAGGGAAAGTTGTAAATTCTAATAATTTGCAACTTTCAGAGCTTATGTCCCTCAAATCTCTCTCAGAGGGTGAAACTTATAAGTACCTTGGTATGCCAGAAGCCTTGGGTATAGTGGACGGGGAAATAAAACAGTCGGTGAAGGAACGCTTCTTCTGCCGCCTTACAAAAGTGCTGAATAGCCTATTGTCGGGTGGCAACAAGGTGCGAGCCTTCAATGGCTGGGTTATGCCCTTGCTTACTTATACTTTTGGCATACTAAGATGGACTCAGACTGAACTAGACGCCTTGGTCTGTAGGGTTCGTCAACTTTTAACTACTCATCGCATGCGACACCCCCGATCTTCGGTAATGAGATTGTACATCCCACGGAAATGTGGCGGTCGAGGCTTTTTAAGCGCTAAGACCCTACACAACCGTGAGGTTTGCAATCTCAGAAATTATTTCCATCAAGCCGAATACCAAATGCATCGCGACGTAGTTGCAGTTGATAAGAACCTTACTCCTCTCTCCTTAGCTAACGAGAACTGGCGTAAACCTATAGTGATGAGTATAGAGGACAGGAAGGCCATATGGGAAAGCAAAGAGCTGCATGGGAGATTCTACAAGGTCCTCACAGGTCCTGATGTAGATATCCTAAGCTCAGTAAACTGGCTACGTTTCGGTGACCTCTTTGGGGAAACCGAAGGCTTTGTCTGTGCAATTATGGATGAGGTAGTTAAGACGAACAATTACCGGAAGTATATCATGAAAGATGGCACGATCGATATCTGTCGAGCGTGTCATCTTCCAGGGGAGACCCTTCGTCATATACTTTCGGGTTGTTCGCACCTAGCTAACTCTCAGTACTTGCACAGACACAACCAAGTAGCCAAAATTATACATCAACAACTTGCTCTCCGATATGGCCTTACTGGTCCTGAAGTTCCATACTATAAATACACACCAGCGCCAGTTCTCGAAAACAGCCGTGCCACGCTCTATTGGGACCGGTCTATCATTACAGACAGGACTATTCTTGCAAATAAGCCTGATATTGTACTGATAGACCGGTTAGAAAGATGGGCGGTGCTTGCTGATGTCACCATACCACATGATGTTAACCTCGTTAAAGCTGAGAAAGATAAACTCAGTAAATATCTTGATTTGGCTAACGAGGTTGTCAGCATGTGGGATGTTGATTCAGCGACCATCGTCCCGATAGTCGTTTCGGTTAACGGGGTAATAGCGAAGAGCCTCGATAAACATCTCAAGAGACTCTCGCTAGGAAGTTGGATCAAGGGTCAGATCCAAAAAGCGGTTCTCCTGGATTCGGCGCGTATCGTCAGGAAGTTCCTCTGTCTGCAACCCTAGTCACCGGCTGCTTGAGCCTAGCTTCGCGGCCGGTGATCCACCGTTTTGATATATTTTTTACTGTAGATTAGTTTTATAATATTTTTGTATTTTCTATAGTAAAAAATGTATTTTATAACGAGTATTAAAATAAATAAAGTGAAATAATAATAATACAATGTGATTTTTCGAACCTTGATCAAACGAAATATACGGATACACGACCCATATTTTATCGATAAAAATCGGGATAAAAAAAAAATGTTATTTCAAAAAAAAAAAACAAAGCAGTTTTAATATTTTTTAAATGAAGACTACTTCATCTGGTTTTTTCTTCGTTTCTTTTTCTGTAAGTGGTGTATTTTATTCGAAGTAGTCTCATTTGAAAGCTAGATAGTTTACCTAGCTAATAAAATAAATAAAAAATACAACTACGATACATAAGCGTAGTAAAAACAATATTTTTTTAGAATTTAGTCAAAAAACGATTTTTATTTAATTTTTTCTCTGTAACTTTAAAACTGGGTTAAGGTGTACTTTTTTGCTTGTTGTATTAAACTCCATAATTTATTCTACAAATCCTCCAAAAACTGGGGGTCTAACTCATCAAACAAGGCAATATGGCTGTAATATGGCTTTAGCCTGTTCTTAAAAATGGACAAATTAAACTAAAAAAAAAAATTTTTTTACTGTCAAATGCAGTGTTGGATTTCGTACGATAATTATCGTATTTATACGATAATTAGTCATTAAGTACGATATACTATCCTAATTCATGGATCGTACGCAAAAATACGATAATTTTCATATTGACAAGTTATTTTTAAAAATTACATAAAAACACCTTTTCTACATATAGCAACATTAGACTTCATACCATAGACATAGATCCCATAAATAGAGTATCTCAAAATGTAAGACAATTCACGTTAACAACAGACAAAGTGAACCTTAACACAATCAGACAACGTCCAAAATAATTTCACTGTTAGCTAGATAATAGTGAAGTAAATTTGTACTCTATACGATTGTGATAAGGCTATATGTGTTTGTGTGGTTTTGAACCCACAGACGCAATGTTAAGAAGAGTGAATGACGAAAGTAATGAATGATGGAATGGAGTGCATTGAACAGGTTGCAGAAGTCGATATAAATTTAGGGTAAACAAAAATCTCGATCTACAAATACTATTTTAATATACCTTGATTCGAACGAATTCTAAGTTGTTTTTTTTTCTTTTTCCTTTAAATAATACAAGGTATTATAGTTTTTATTTTTATTTCAAGAAAATATCGTTTTAATCTCTGTTTTTCCAAGATGTACGATCTTTTTCTTATTAATACGATATTTTTGAACGAAACGTACTATATTTTTTAATCTGTCCGAATCCAACACTGGTCAAATGTCAATGTCTTGTTGGCACTTTTTGTTTCGATTTCGTTCGCTGTTGTGATGCTGATGTGTACATGTACAGTAGCACAGATCGTAGTGATTTGGTTTTAATTCCTCTCTTGTTCAGAGACTAGTTATTTCACCGATAGAGTATTTTATAATTATGTTTTACTCTATCAAAAGATATCTACTTGGGATTGCTCTAATCAGCAGTTTTGTCGTAGTTCTAGCTCACCAGCATAGCCATGAACATTCTCACGGCGACGATGAAAACCCAGCATTCAAGTATTCCAAGAGTGCTAACGAAAAATACACGCAGAAACCAGATAAAGCTGTTGATGCAGATTACGATTTATACGTCAGTGCCCTAAGTTCTACCCTGTTTATAAGTATAGTGCCATTCTTCATACTGTTTTTCATTCCGGTCGACGGTTCGACTGAGAAACAACCGCTATTGAAGATTCTGCTTTCGTTTGCATCTGGAGGACTTCTCGGTGACGCATTCCTCCACCTGATTCCACACGCGCTTGCTGCGGGCGGCGCCGGCGCAACGGGCCATAGTCACAGCCACGGCCACGCGCACGACGGCGGCGAACACGCACCCCACGACTCAACAGTCGGTCTAGGAGTTCTCGGTGGCATTATTATATTTCTGGTAGTTGAGAAATCTGTACGGTTATTCAGCGGAGGTCATGGACATTCACATGGAACAGATAAGAAAACTGATGAAAAATCCAAGAAGAAAAACAAAGATAAGAAACAACAAGATATCAAGATTGCTGGTTATCTTAACCTTGCAGCAGATTTTACTCATAACTTTACTGATGGCCTTGCTATTGGTGCATCTTTTATTGCTGGACAAAGCATTGGATACATAACTACTGTAACAATTTTACTTCATGAGATTCCCCATGAAATTGGAGACTTTGCCATCTTGGTGCAATCAGGATGTTCAAGAAGAAAGGCTATGTTACTGCAGCTGCTGACAGCCTTTGGGGCTGTTTCGGGAACTGTCCTGTCTATTTACCTCAGAGGTGCAAGTGAGGGCCTTGTGTCTACCTTGATCTTACCCTTTACTGCAGGTGGATTTATTTATATAGCAACTGTGTCTGTAATCCCAGAGTTATTAGAAGGTTCCAACAAATTGACTCAATCGATAAAAGAAATTGTAGCTCTCTTAGCTGGTGTATACATGATGGTACTTATTGCTAAGTATGAATAGAGAATGTAGTTAGATAATTCCATTCAAATGAATTAAACCATCACAAAAACTGAACTTCTTATTAGGTGCCTCCCTATAATTCAATAATGAGTAAAAAATAAATCTACACAAGTTACTTTACCTATTCCATTAATTTTGTAAAATGCTATCAATTTGTTAACATTTTAGATTGGCTTGTAATTAAATTAATGAATATGTATTAGAATTCAATGATTAAACCTATGGGTACCCAAAGAAACACTAGTACTGCTACTTATTATCTAATTATTGTTATACCTCATAAAAGCTTTTTTATTGCCTCTGTCTAGTAGTTTAATTATGCCTATTAAAGGAAGAATTAAGAAAAGTTTAGTAGCTGTCAAGAGTAACTTCGCTTCTACAGAGGCATAAAAAAATTCCTTAGCATAGTAATAAGATAAAAAAGTAGCAGTGGTCTCAGGCCTTAACATTATTTATATTCTGTAATTGAAGAACATTCCTAAGTGTTATGTTCTAAATTCAAGCATATCTATTTTCACATAAATGCACATGGAATCATAAACTAGCAACAAAGTGCTCTTAGCACAAAGTGGTTGTCAATGAATAGTAAAATTAAGATAACCTGCCTCAAATGTAAGTGTTGAACAATTTTATTGTTACTTTGCTTATATTTTTGTAAGACTTTATGAAGGTGTAAATAAAAACATAGCTGAGTAGTTTTGCAGTTTTATTTCTTATCAATTACTTCTTCTTGGACACACCCACAGTCCTGCCTCTCCTGCCGGTAGTCTTGGTGTGTTGACCGCGCACACGCAGGCCCCAGTAGTGACGCATACCCCTGTGGGCACGGATCTTCTTGAGCCTTTCCAAGTCCTCACGGAGCTTAGAGTCCAAGTTGGAGGATGTCAGCTGGCTGTATTTACCATCAACAATATCCTTTTGCCTGTTGAGGAACCAGTCTGGGATTTTGTACTGCCTGGGATTGGACATGATTGTCACAATTTTCTCAACCTGAAATATGAGGAATTAACATGAGTTGTAAATAAAGCAGAAGACATTTTTACACTAGATACAACTCCGTGAGTGTTAGATACAATTTCATGAATGTAGTAAATGGTGGGTATGTAAACAAAGTTAGTTTTGGGATGAAACTGTTTATTCCATGAATTTCGAATGAGGATTTAATAGTTTGGTGAAAATTTTAAAATATAATAAGTAGGATAATGCAGTGGTTTTTGAAAGTAAACATACCTCTTCCTCAGTGCATTCTCCGGCACGTTTGTCCAGGTCAATGTCTGCCTTCTTTAAAACAATATTGGAGTATCTGCGACCAACCCCCTTGATGGCGGTCATGGCAAACATAACTTTACGTTTGCCATCGATGTTCGTATTCATAATACGAAGAATATGTTGAAACTTCTCTGGGATAACCAGCGACTGAAACATAAACCATTTTTGTTACCGGTACCGCGAAATATACAAATAAATATCACGAAACTTTTATGAAAGACACTAGAAACGTGAATAGACACTATTTTATCAAACGATTCTGCAAATATTTAGAGATTTAGTACCATTTTGGCGATTATTTTCAGCCAAACGTTCACACACAACACCAACTGAACTCGAAAAGACAACCCCAATTGTGTCAATGTCAAAATAGAGAAAATTGACACTGACAAATTTAAAAAGTAACAGTTCACTGCGTCGTTAAAAGTCTCCACACACTGAAGCCGGAAACGGAGCGGAGGCGAATGCCAGAAACATACTTGCGTGTCGTGGTGTGTCGGGGCGCGCCAGAAGCATATCGGTTTCATACATTTAGTATGGTTAGGGACATTCTTGTATGGCGTGTCGTGTCGCGACACGGTCTGTCGTGTCGCAGACTGCTAGCCCCCGATTGCGCCAGAGCGGTGGTGGGGGTTATGACGCGACACGACACAACAGGCAAATGTGTTTCTAGAGGTATACTGGCGCGTGGCTCGTGGCGCGAACATTTTTAATTTAGTATTATTAGCAGCAAAATGACAACACATGACGTTGACAACACAAACAGGATCCTGAAATACATTAATATTAGTAGGTTGGCAAGAAATCTTAGAGCAAAAACAAAATAAACTAACGTATTCGACAAGGAAGTTTCCAATTTCACAAAAATAAAAACTAATTATGTAAATTTTAGGGCATATATATTACAATAAATATGGTGAAAGAATTATTTTGATAACTTAAAAAATGACAAAGTTATTCCACTTTTACTGAATCAAAAACGAATTAGAAAATAAGCGCTAGGCATTTGGCCTGTGACGTCATAAGTTCCCGCGGGTCAACGGCACAGGTAGAGGGAAAGCGCTTTTCGACTGTTTCGAGTGTTTCATCGTTATTTTGCTTATACTAAGTACATGGAACGTGGTGTGGGCGAGTGTCTATGTAAAGTATATTAATTTATTCTGTATAGATACATCGTTTAGATAAGAAATAACTAAATTAAAGTAAAATTTTGACGATGGAGAGTGGTTTTGTGCGTGGACAGTCAAATAATTTACCATAAGTGAACATGGTTATGGTTATAGATTTTCTGTAAAACAATCCACTGTACACAAGTGCAGAGGTCAGAGGAGTGATACTTAAAACGTAAGTACCTACCTAATTACATAATATTTTCAACCATAACAATCAACAAACGGAATAACGCGCATCAGTTTGCTGCAGCTTTTAGGTATTCGTTTGAGGTAAATAGGTGTAGGTACTCTACTTCGCCTTTATTTAATGTTTAATTCACCACTGATTTTTTTATAGTACCTACCTATAAACATAAACCTATAATTTATTCATAGTAAGGCCGGCAATGATATCGATATTTCTTGAACATAATGTACACGTTTTGATATAATCAACGAAGTGGTGACCCAAACGTAGTGATTAAACAAAAATATCGATATCGATTTTTCTGAACATAATTTAAGTAATAAGTTAAATTATGTACCTATATAATAAGTTATTATAACATTGATAGATTATATTATTATATTCTGTGTATATAATGTTTTATTTTCCATTTCTATATTTAAGTACCTAGCGATAAGACCGCCCTTTATATGTAGTCTTAGTATGTAGTATTTTTATGTTCTCTTTTCTTTCTTTGTGTGGTAGGCTTAAGTATAATAAAGTGTTTTCTATTCTTTTCTAATTTATATAGATTACTAGCATCTGCCCGCGGCTTCGCAAGCGTTTTTGCTATGGAAACGTCTAAAGGCTATTTCTAAAATAATTCATATTATAATTTCTGTAATAAATTTTGTTATAGGTACGGAGATAATATGTAAAATGAAAAAGAATTCGATTCATTATCATTCGTATATGAATAGGTACCTATTTAACTTTTAATTTCTCTCATAATAATTTAAGTAGTCATTGGTACATGAAATAGGTACATAATCATCTACAGTATTCGAAAAGTTAATCCGGTACAAGTTTTGACGCTAAAATCCGGCCGTATACTTTTGCCTAATATTCGGCTATTCGGTCAGGGGGCTCGCTGAATATTCGGTACCTATACTGCCAAATATATTTTTCGTTGCAATCCTAGAAATAACTCTATCCATTACATTTAACCTACGCCGTCCTTGTCTTTTATTTCCACTTTTTCCGGAAGCTATATCTATCTCTGTCATTCCCACTTCACTCTGTTCTTCCTTTCAATTCGTTCGAGAACCTTGGCATACCATACCTACCTATGCTTGAAAGTCTAGAACGTTCATAAGATACTGGATTATTCTTTGGATTTCTGCTCATTCCCAAAAGCTCTTCAATGTTCAACTATCAAGGCGAAGAAAATAACCCTTATTTACACAAAGTAAGGTAGGTACATAAATTGATCTAGGTAGATATAACAAACAGATCGTTGTAGAGATATCGTGTAGGTAGGTACTATCTACTCTATTCTGGGTATGATGATAACATTGATAAATGAAAATTATGTAGGTACGATTTTGAACTCTAGGTATAGGCATAAGAATAAATAATTACTATACCTACCTACTTATTCTTATGGTATAGGTCGGTCATACGTCACCCGAGAATTCGAACCCGCCGTCGTCCGCATCGCAGTCGGCTCATCTACCAACTAAGCTAAGAAAGCAGTGAGTCGCCAGCTTGAAATTAGCGTACTCATTCCAAGAGCTACTGTTACGGGGGCTTTTTACGTTTTTTTCGCATATTCCATATCCTGCGAGACACAAATATTGCTGCAGCTATCTATCAAAGCGCATGCCTATTGTATAAAACGACACAGAGCCTTATAGAATACATATAACAACGCCTTAAATTTTACCTATAGCAAGCTTTTGTTAAGTCTTGCTCTACTAATAAGCTACTAGTACCCTGCCATACAATGATGGAACATACCCCTCCGGGACCAAGTCACACAGATACCGATGAATATGAAGGAAACACAATAATCAGTCGCAGAATAAAGCGCAAGGCTCTGCGTAGCCCCGAGCTTATAAACTCGTTTAAGCTAGAGAGTACGTTAAATTCGTTTAAAACAGATATCTCTGAGCATATGACTAAATTATTTGTCGATTTTCAAAAGAGACAGGATGAAAAATTCACTGCCTTGATGTCGGATATCAATACCATAAAAAAGGAAGTCACGGAGATCAAACAACACAACGAACAAACAGAACAAAAAATTGAGGTCCTTACCAATCACTACGAGCAAGTCTCGATGAAAACCACAAAATTATCGATTGATCATGAGGCCAACTGCAGCAAAATCAAGCAATTGGAGTATAAAATTGAGGATCTACATAGACAAACTTGTTCTTACAAGCTCGAAATAAGAAACATCCCATCCACGGCAAAGGAGTCTGAATGCGACCTGCTACGCATTGTGGATAATCTACTCAAGATACTGAATGTACAAGCACAACACTCTGATATACGTACCGCCAGACGACTCCCGGGAAGGCCAGACGTTCCTAGGCCGATCGTAATTGAAGTGACAACTATGAAGTTTAAACAAACTATTTTGCAAGAACTTAGAAACTTCAACAAGGCAAACCGCTCTGCAAGATTGAGCACCTCGCATCTATCGATCCCGGGTCTCGAAAATACATCGAGGCCGGTGTACATTGGAGACCACTTGACGAATAAAACAAAAGGGCTGTTCTATAAAGCCAGGCAATATGCAAAAAATAATGGCTATGCATTTTGCTGGACCTCAAATGGCCAGGTATTATTGCGTGAAGAAGAGGGCTCCAAGAGCATAGTTATAAGAGACGAAGAGCAACTAAGAACTCTGGAACGTGGTGCATGACTACAAGACAGCATGTACGCTCATTTCCAGATTAAAAACCTTAGCTATTACCTTAAAATTATTTACAGTATTATTAAAAACTATTATTCAAGTCTAACATACAACACAGTAATCACTTTATCGTTCAGCCAAACACTAACTACACAACATTTACATCAACTGCAAATAAAAATTTATATAGTACACACTTTACACACATTTAATAACTACGAGTATCTTTACAGGGATCATGGAAAAAAGGAAAAAAAATATGGGATTGGCTTGTTCAGATTAACACTATTTACATTATTCTATGTAAATATAATCACTAAAAAACTCTCGAGTGTATTTACACACTCTCCATTTAACTATTATTACCATGAGTAATAACATAGTTAATTTATGTACAAACATAGATAATGTAATGGTGTCTGAAACATTCCAAACTACCCCTGAAACTTGTCACAACTTAATCCCTGTATCGACTCGCCAATTAATAATAATAACACAAAATATTAGGAGTATATCAAAAAATTTTGATGATTTCTGTGTAATGATTGAAAATTCTAAAATTAAGCCCGATATTATTATTATAACGGAATGCTGGTTGCAAAAAAATCACGTTCTACCTATAATGGATGGGTATACTAGTACTTTCACGAGCGATAACCCTTCACATAATGATGGTGTAGTCGTTTTTATTCAAACAAACATTAGGTATCATCAGTATGAGCCCTCATTAACAAATTCTAATTGTTTAGTCACTGTAGTAAATAACTCGCTTGCCATAATATCTATATACCGGTCTCCATCGTTCACTAATATTGATTTGTTTTTAAACTCATTGAATACACTTCTTACAAGTTTGGTGAAATACAAGAACATTGTGCTTATCGGAGATATTAATATCAATATTATTGCTGATACACCCGACAGACAAACCTCAGAATACTTGGATCTATTGGCTTTCCACGGACTCCTACCATCGCATACTTACCCGACACGACTGGCAAATTGTCTCGATCACTGCTTCATTAAAACTTCCCAAAAAGCTATTACTGCGGTTATACAAAACAGTGTTACGGACCATGATGCAGTCCTATTGGTTCTAAGGGACCAGGAAACAAATTCGTATGCAATGAGTAATAACACAACATTTACTAAAATAGATTATGCATCAATAGCAAAAAAGCTAGCGGAAACAGACTTTAAATTTGTTCTATCTGACCCTGACTGTGATTCGGCCACTGAATCATTCGTTAAGTATATTATGGATGTCATTAAGATGAACTCACAACAAGTAAGACGACCACGTCGACAGACTCCAATAAAACCTTGGATAACGCCCGGTCTCATACGCTGCATGAAGCATAGAGACAGACTACATGCCAAAACACGCAGAGAACCTCAAAATGAAACCTTAATTATTAGTTATAAACGATACAGAAACTTCTGTAACTGCCTTTTACGCAAATTGAAAAATTGCTATGAAAAAAACCAACTAGATAAAGCTGGGAAAAATATGAAGCAAACATGGCAGGCTATAACCAGCATTACTAATTTCAAATCAAAAAAATCTCTACCACAAGACTTGATACAGTCCTCTGACCCTCAAAAATCTGTAGACTCGGTAAATGATTATTTTGCTAACGTAGGAAAAAAACTTGCAGAAAAAATTACAAAACATCCGAAAATTCAATCTATAGAACTAGGAAATGACTCTAATATAGTAAATTCTTTTGGATTGGTAGAGACGACAGAAACTGAAATACTATCCCTTATTAATTCGTTAAAACACGATTGCTCTATAGGGTGGGATGATATATCTACACGCTTGATAAAACAAAATAAAATAAGCCTCATAAAACCCCTCACTTACATCTGTAACCTCAGCTTTGCTACTGCAGTATTCCCTAAAGCCTTTAAAATGTCAATCATCCTGCCTATACATAAAAACGGTAGCATCAAACTATAGGCCTATATCTATACTACCCGCACTATCTAAAATACTAGAAAGAGCTATAAACACACGTCTTGTCAACTATCTAGAAAAATACAGCCTCCTGTCAAAACACCAATTTGGCTTTAGAAAGGGTAGATCAACCGCCGACGCAGTCTCAGAACTTAACAACTATATTATAGGATCTCTGGACGCAAAAAAGAAATGCGTAGCTATTTTTATCGACCTTGCAAAAGCTTTCGACACTGTGTCCATCCCACTTCTCTTAAATAAGCTCCATAACATGGGTATACGTGGAAAGCAACTCGACCTTATGCGAAGCTACCTAACCAATCGAAAACAACGGGTAAAAATTGGAAAATACATTTCCAGAGACAGGTCAATCACTTACGGTATACCACAGGGAAGCATACTAGGACCGACGTTATTCTTGGCCTACCTAAATGACATTTGTGACACAAAATTGCAAAATGGTAAACTACTCGCATACGCGGATGACACAGTGCTCTTATTTCAAGACATAAGCTGGGAGAAAGTCTATGCCAAAGCTCAACAGGGATTTAATCTTATATCTAATCAGCTATATGAAAATATACTGACCCTAAACACAGATAAAACAAAATACATGACATTCTATTTGAAAAAATCTTACAAACCTAACTCTACAATTTTCCCTCATCAACTTAGAGCTCACAGCGCGATTTGTCTTCACACATCTACACCAAACTGTTCGGATTGCCCTATCCTTGAATGTTGCGACGTCATTAAGTACCTAGGCGTGACAATAGACTCGACGATGACGTATGCACCACATATTAACCTTCTAACATCACGAATCAGAAAAATAATGGCTGTATTCAAAAAGATTAATCATGCAGCTAATGAGTCTCATTTACGCACAATTTACTACGCACTTTGTGAATCTCTACTTACATATTGTGCTACAGCATGGGGCGGGGCAGCTAAAACCCATATACTCCCTCTAGAGAGAGCGCAAAGGGCTGTGCTGAAGGTTGCCTACTCAAAACCATACAGGTACCCTACAGTCGATCTATATGCAGACTGCAAATTGCTTACAGTGAGACAACTATGCATCCAACAGTTTATCTTGAGACAGCATCATAAAATATTAATCCCTAACGAAAATTCATCAAATAAAAGACGGAAGGACCTAGTTTATCCAACTAAACACTGTAATACTGCAACAGCTCAAAAACACTATTCTTTCATAGCTCCATACCTATATAATACAATAAGTAAACAAATAAAGATAAAAGACCTAACATACTTTGAATGCAAATCTAAGATTAAAAGCTATCTAATGACTCTAGATTACAATAACACGGAAAACTTACTAAAAACTGTGTCCTAATTATTTTGTACTCACACTCAGACCACACACAGATAGAAACACACTCACTAACACACACACACAAACTCTTACATAACTAACTACTACACGAACACTACATTTACTGGCTGAACCTTAAAAATATTAAGATACTTAGATGGACTAAACATGTTGTAAATACCTGAGTAACTTTACCTACTGTGTTTATTTTGTTATACCTTTTTTTCATTATATTTTAATTAAATAATATATCATAACTTTTTTGCCTTAATTAAGCTTTGCTCTATGTTTTTATAGTCTAATTTGTAACACCTGAATTGTACTGTTAGTTACCATAAATACCTGTAAACTATGCCGAGGTAGAGATCCCTCGCGACCACATCACAAGTCTAGAACTTAGTTGGAGCGAGGAGTTGAAACTTTAATTAGTGAACTAGGTCTAAAACACATTATGTAAACTAATATGTAAGACCTTCAGAAATAAACGTTTATCTTATCTTATCTTATCTTATCTTAACCAAATCCTAAGAAAAATACAAGCTAGGTATATTAAAACTATGTAAACGTTGTCCTGCACAGATTCCACAACGGTAATAAATATCCGTTCTGTCTTGATTTAGTATTTTAGATTAGTTTGAGGTTACCGCGCATAGAAACTACTAGACTCGAGCGGAGTTATGACGTCATGACGTTGTTGAGCGGCCGCGCGCCGAGAAGTTTTAAAGCGGACGGGAAAAGTATCATAACTTCGTCATTTATGAAGATCATTGAAAAAAAATTAAAGTGGGCTTTATTGCAAGTATAGTACTATTTTTTTACATATAAATAAAAAAAATCGGAAACTTGCTTATTATTTCATCGTAGACTATGTGATCTGTATTAATCTGTATAAAAGTTTTACAGATTTGGCTTAATTAATCTGTAATATGTATTAGTGGTCAAAATTCTGTACAGATACAGATAAATCTGTATATATGAAAACACTGGGCCATGACACCTAGTGTCGCGACACGTTGGTGTGCACACTCACCGCCACGACAGTAAGCATCGCGACACGCCAGGACACGCAAATATGTTTCCGCCTGAAGGCGTGCGAGTTGGATTCTATTGAATCATATGAAAGCCTACACACACACCGCAGGCGGTGGCGGCGCGGTGCCTTAGGAAAAACCACCACGCCTCCGCCTCCGCTCCGCCTCCGCCTCCGCTCCGCCTCCGCCTCCGCTCCGCCTCCGGCTTCAGTGTGCGGAGGCTTTAATTACCTACTAGAATCTTTGCCTCCGAGTGTTGATAGAAGTTGTGTTTCTACCAATTACAACCTTCGATGGTAGTCTGAGTCTTAGATTAGACAAGAATAATCGATTTCAACTTTGGATTGGTACATGCCCCGAGTAGTTTTAAATTTTAAGGTCCTTACTTCCTTCGGCTTTCCAACCACCTGACCACATGTAAGGGTTCAGTGCCTTAAAGGAAAAAACGGAACCCCTAGGATCACTTTGTTGTCCGTCTGTCTGTCCGTCAAGCAAGGAAGCAAGACCCTTTTTCATTCATACCAATTATCAAATATGTCTTGGAGCTGTGAATAAATCAAAATTCTATGTCAACACAACCAAAAGAAACAGCCGTTTAGGCTGCTCTGCACGCACAAGAGAATCAAAACCTGCAGGGTACTTCCCGTGAACTCAGAATTTTGATATTAAACTTAGTACGAAGCAACGACTTATACACAGACAGATAAAGGAAAACTTGCAAAAAGCATAATTTTTTAGATAAATATCATACTAGCATCTACCCGCGGCTTCGCACGCCTTATTTCTATGGACATGTCTCAAGGCTATTTCTATTTACTGGGAACTGATCTATAGGGATGAAAATTAGCCTATGTGATATACCAGGGCGTTTTTGCATGAAAGAGGAACAAAAATCCATAACTATTCATATAATATTTCGCATTTGTATTAGTAGTAAAGATAACAATAATTACTTTCAGGACAATCCACACAGAATCGTCTAACAACAAGATGAGTCCAGCGAGGGTGCGAGGCAGGTATTTATTTTTATTGTAAAGTTACTTTATCAATAAATAGGACAAACAGTGATCTGGAGAGCGAAGCGAACCACAAAAAAAATCAAGATTTGAATTTGAAGCAGTTGGCAAAATATACAGCCAAGGATAGACGATCGCTACTCACAAAGAATGAAGAATGTTTTAAATTCTCTCAGATGAATACAGACTCGGTTTTGCGAATTTTGATCAAAGAACAAAGAATATATAGCTTGGCAAAAAAGAGTAGAAAATAATGGGGGCGCCACTGTAGGTCCTTATGGCAACACCTATAGCGCACCAAGATAGTCTTGATACTTAGGTGTATATTTCTGTTATACGTACATTTATATCCACACATGTATACTAGTATCAGTAAATATTGTTTAATTGAGCAAGGTTCTCGTTATGTAAGTATATAAAGAAAAAAATATAAAGTAAATTAAAATTTAATACATTGTTATTAATACATTGTAAGTTCTCTCTCACAGTATTCCTTTTCTATTTTTATTACGTGCTGGCACGAATTCTTCCAATCCTCCTCCGTAATAGCTTGGAACCGATCCGTTTTAGCACGCTCAGCTGCTTCCTATAAAGAAGAAACTTTTTATGATACCTTTATCTTACCTTTTTCAGTTTATTATTTAGGCACCTAATTTCTAGACCATTTAAAATACAAACGCTATAGTAACTTTATTACAAAGAAATAACACAATATTTAAATTATGTAGAAATAGATTTACATAATAGCTAGTCTAGCTCAAGTATCAAAATTCTATGCCCGCGCTATAGCAGAGTACGCAGAACAAACGTAAACATAACCTAACTGCCCGATGTTTATTGTTGAATATTTCACTTGTTCCGTGGAACTTTAATTTAATCCTGCTTTATAACCTTCAAGTTACCTTTGATTCAACTTAAAATTACAAAACAAACTCTCACAAACCTGTCATATCAGCGGTTCTTTGAAAAACATTGTTGAGATCTGAAAGAATAGTTCTGGCCTCAAATTCTGCCAGACATCTCCTGTATACCTTATAAATAACCTCCGTGGCAGCACTTCTAACTGTTTTATTCATTATTTTTCACTTTTCGTCACTTTATCACCACCGCTTGACCTATCCAAGTAAAAAATCCGAGAATTCGTAATCTTTGTTTACAATTTTACATCAAACGTCATTGTTTTAAGAATGTTGCCATTAAACAAAAAAATTAGTTCCGTTTCTAGACTTTTTTGCCAAGCTGTACACTTCGAAATCTAAGCCGAGCTTGACGTTTTTTTTTAATTGATAGCAACACCTTGGCAACACCAAGGGCTCTCTTTTTTTTTTCATTGTATGAATGTTCTTCCGTCGTGTGCCGGTTTTGTAATTTTTCCATTCTCAATTTTATCATTTGCCTGGGTTTATTGTAAGAATAGTTACCAAAATGCATACAGAAACGACGCTACCACTTATCCAAGTACTAGAGAAGACTATATCACCAGGTAAGATACAGCATTTTTACACTTTCTGATCCTTGATGGCGTTTTCTATGTCAACCGACTTTATCTAGAACTTGTCTTACAACCAATATTTAGCATTGTTTTAACGGTTTTTACGCTTCATCATTGATATTGACCCTTACACGTTAACCTAGGACATAAATGCGACGCCACTGAACAAATCTAGCTGCTTCTGGGCAATATATCGTAAACTGTCGTTTTAGAGCGCAAATTCCAAGACAAGACGTGATTGTGTTTTTCTAGTAATCAGTAATCATCAGTTGCACACATGTAGAATTATGAATAGAATCTAGCAATTGTGTATCATTTTATCAGGCAGTCAACTCCTGAAGGTTTTAGGTTATGATTTGGCATTGATCTTCAATGTAAGATTCTAATAGAGAAAAAAAATGCCTAGAAGATTCCCACTATCAGGCTGCAGGATTTTATTGTCTATTAGCAATACATGATGCCCTGACTTCAAACAGCTGTAAATAAATTTTCATGAAATAAGAGTTTTTATAAAATATGTATGAATGTCTGTATTGCTACATAGTTCCTTACAATATTTTCAGATCGAAATGAATTGGAAGCAGCCGAACAATATCTTAATCATGCCGCCAATACTAACTTCACACCATTTATCAAAATGTTATCTGACGTCTTGGTGGCTGGTGGCAATAGCCAAGTGGCACGAATGGCTGCTGGATTACAGTTGAAAAACCACCTTACATCCAAAGACCCAACACTCAAGGCACAATACCAACAGAGATGGCTGGCCCTTCCTGAAGACATTAGATTGTACATAAAGAAAAATGTAAGTAAACCAAGATTTTTGTCTTTAATACTGGTAAAGTAAAGTATATTGGTTAGAGTTTGGTTTCAAGGAAGAAAACCTATTACCTACATACAGAGTGTTTTTCATCAGGAACAGATTAAAAAGATCGCTTTATTTTCATACTTTCAGATACTTTCTGCGATTGGCACAGAGACCACCCGACCTAGTTCTGCAGCCCAATGTGTGGCATATGTTGCAGTGGCAGAGCTTCCAGTAGGCCAATGGAATGATCTCATACCTATCCTTGTAGAAAATGTCTGCAATGTGCAGAGCACAGAGTTGAAGAAGGAAGCTACACTTGAAGCTATTGGTAAGAGAAAGATAAAAATATTATGATTTAATCCTTACTACTAATTGTCTTAAACATTGCATAGGTCTGTTATTTTACTTTAATTAGATCTACTTGGCTTCATAGCTGTCTTTAAGCAGGGGTACAAGAGGTGAGTGGTGCCCAGGCTGTCTTAGGGGGCAATGGAATTGTTAAATATTTTTAGACAGCTCATGAAACTAACGTGACCTCTTTGGCAAACTAAAAACAAAAATTACTGCTCACTTCATTTGCACTTTCTTTTCTTATGACAAAGCTGAGAAAGGCAGTTTGTAAGCCCTTTGTTTTCCTTTTTACATCCTTATTTTAAAGGAAAACTTTTAATTTAAGGATGTTTACAAGAATGATTGTAGAAGTGAGTCCTTGAGTAAACCTACTGTCACAATTAGATTCAGTTACAAAACTTACAAATATCTGATCTTACTATTATAATAAATGGGAATAAATGAAAGTCTATGTAAATGTTTATTATAGGTAATCTCCATAACTACTTAAGTTATTTAGATGAAATGTATGTAATTAATAATTAGATGATAGGTTTAGGACCTAGAATAGGACATAGGCTATTAAAATTTGGAAATTTTAACATCTGAAGGGGTTTAATGGGGTGGGAAAGTTTGTATTATATTATTTTTCGAAATAAATAATTAAACACTTTTTTTTATTTTTTTTAAATAACCTTTAGGTGTTGTGTAATAAATTTCTGAAATTTGTATGAAGAAAACTCTGGTTCTCGGGCGAAGCCGCAGGGCGCATCTAGTTTTGTCATATATTAGCTTATGAATAGATTAAGAAAAAGTTTTCCTTCTGATGGTATTATTATTATATCAATAAATTTCTTTTATTTCTAGGCTACATTTGCCAAGACATAGACGCTGAAGTTTTGACAGAGCAAAGTAATCCAATTCTTACTGCCATCATCCATGGAATGCGGTCCACTGAGCCCAGCAATCATGTACGCCTTGCTGCCACACAAGCTTTACTAAATTCTCTGGAGTTTACAAAAGCCAACTTTGACAAAGAGAATGAGAGGAACTTTATTATGGAGGTTGTCTGTGAAGCCACACAGTCAACTGATATGAGAATAAGTGTTGCTGCACTTCAGTGCTTAGTAAGTATTTTCTTTCACTAGAAATTTACTAATTTCAATGCATAAGACAGCCTCTAGTGGAGCAATAGCTACATCTTACAGACTATATCTTAAAATCACATGGTTCTCTAACATAGTTTTACTTTGACTCTTGCTAAACCAACAATCTATACTTTCTTTAACTTAATCCTTCTTATTTATTTCTGCAGGTAAAAATCCTTTCGCTATACTACCAGTTCATGGAGCCATATATGGGTCAAGCACTATTTCCTATTACTCTGGAGGCCATGAAGTCAGATGTGGATGAGATTTCACTGCAAGGCATTGAGTTCTGGTCCAACGTTAGTGATGAAGAGATTGACCTCGCTATTGAGGAAGCAGAAGCTTCTGAATCAGGTTTGTTTTATACTACAGAAGTAGTATTTTGTACAACATCCATAATACCTTAAGAGTCAAACCTAAGTAAATATACTATTATATAGTAACTTAACTGGTTTAGTTCATCAAACGAGGCTTAGATCTCAGGACATATTATGGGAAGTCTGTGACAAAACAACTTAAAATTAACATGAGTAAAAAACATTTTTAGCCTACAACAACACATTTAGTTTTAAAATACTTAGGTTCCTCTATTGAGAAAACACAATAAAGAAACATATAAAGGAAGTACTTTAGTTGTCTAAAGTACTCAATATAATAATACTAACTACATCCAATTCCTATCCTTTCTGCACTCAGCTGTACCATACACCTTTTAAAATTATGAATCTTATTTTCAATTTGAATATAATCAGATTTTTTGTTTAGGGCGACCACCAATGAGAACCTCGCGGTTCTACGCTAAAGGTGCGCTACAATATCTAGCCCCAGAACTTATGAGGAAACTTACAAAACAAGACGACTCTGATGATGAACTAGATTGGAATCCATCCAAGGCTGCATCTGTATGTCTTATGTTACTCTCCAATTGCTGTGAAGATGAAATTGTACCTCATGTGCTACCTTTTATCAATTCAAACATCAAGAATGAAAACTGGCGATACAGAGAAGCTGCTTTGATGGCTTTTGGTTCCATCTTAGGTGGACTAGAGGCAGCTACTCTCAAACCTCTAGTAGAGAAGGCAATGCCTACATTGATCGAAGCTATGTATGACTCGAGCGTCGCCGTCAGAGACACTGCTGCATGGACATTTGGACGAATCTGTGAAATTGTCCCAGAAGCTGCCATCAATGAGAACTATTTGAAACCACTTTTGGAGAGTCTGGTGAATGGTCTAAAGGCCGAACCGCGCGTCGCCGCTAATGTTTGCTGGGCATTCACCGGCCTGGCGGAAGCCGCGTATGAAAATGCCGATTGCGGCGGCTCTGATCAACCCAGAACATACTGCATGTCGAATTACTTTGATTTCATAATCCAAAGACTTCTTGAAACAACTGACCGCCAAGACGCGGCTCAGCATAACCTCAGGTCGGCGGCTTACGAGGCGCTAATGGAGATGGTGAAAAATTCACCAACTGATTGTTATGTCACAGTACAGAAAACCACCATGGTTATCTTGGAGAGGCTGCAACAAGTATTGCAGATGGAGAATCATATTTCGAGCCAAGCTGATCGCTCGCAGTTCAACGACCTGCAGAGCCTTCTGTGCGCGACGCTGCAATCTGTGCTCCGTAAAGTGACTCCAGAAGACGCGCCCCAAATCTCGGACGCCATAATGACAGCTCTGCTCACTATGTTCGCTGGTGATGCAGGAAAAGCGGGAGGCGTCCAGGAAGACGCCCTTATGGCGGTGTCTACTCTAGTAGAGGTGTTGGGAGATGGTTTCTTAAAATACATGGATGCCTTTAAAAGGTATTTGTATGTGGGACTCAAGAATCACCAGGAGTATCAAGTGTGCATTTCAGCTGTCGGTCTCACTGGCGATATATGCCGCGCTTTGAAGTCTAAGGTAATATTTTTTCTATTATATTAGATAAGCTTAAGTGGCTTAAGTATTTTAATGAAAAATATATTTTTTCCAGGTTGTTCCTTATTGTGATGAGATTATGATGTTACTGCTAGAGAATCTCGGCGACCCGTCAATTCACCGCTCAGTGAAACCACAGATCCTATCGGTATTTGGAGACATCGCACTGAGCATTGGTCCTGATTTTGCCAAATATTTCGATGTTATCATGCAAATGTTGCTGCAGGTGAAAATTTTGCAATTATTTTTTTAAACAAAAGAAACAAAATAGACAGCTTTCTATTCAGTATTAAAAAAATATATTTAAAACTAATTTTCTCTTTTATATTTAACAGGCCAGCAATGCACAAGTGGATCGTAATGATTACGATATGGTTGAATATCTAAGCGAACTTCGGGAAAGCGTTTTGGAAGCTTACACTGGAATTATTCAAGGACTCAAAGGCGCCAGTGGCGAGGCAAGTCTTTAAAAGATAATATTTAAGATTTTTTAGTTAGTTTCAGTTCAGTTTCAGAATCTAAACCTAACCTCCCTTGTTGTATGTAGTAACTTTAGTCCACAGTTTTGTTTAACTGTCTATGTGCATGTCCATATGTAGCTCCACATATATTTACAGAAACAATTGGCAGAAATATCTATATCTATAATATAAAAATGAATCGCAAAATGTGTTGGTAAGCGCATAACTCAACAACGCCTGGACCAATTTGGCCAAATCTTTTTTTAAAATGTTTGTTGAAGTTCAAGGATGGTTTTTACGGCGAGAAAAATATGATATTTGACAAATAAATAAATTTCCCCGCGGGCGACGCTGCGGGGCGCAGCTAGTTTATAATATTGATAACCTTCTGTACCGTAAAACATAAAAAAAAAACACTAAACATTTTGAGATTCCTTGTAAATTTTTGTACAAAACATGAAGGAATAGAACAATAACGTTAACAACGAAAATTAAAATCAAGGAATAGAAAAAATTACAACTAGTATACACAATTGAAACCATTGAGCTGACTGCAGACGGTTGCAAACAGTCTAAAGGTAGCTCAATTGATCCATGTCAATACCATTGGAAGCGTCCCCAAGACACTGGTTACATTACGCTGTATGGCAATGCTGATGCGCTGAGCCAGATACTCACCAGCTCTCGGGTCACGCGTCGCATCGACCAGACGTTCATATAATTTTTTAAAAACCCGGAGATCCTCCCCACGGACCTAGCGTCTCGACTCCAAGGGGAGCAAAGGCGTAATATAAAAATTGACCCGTTTCACTTCAGGTGTTGGCCGACGTAGCCCTGGTGGAGCCTCACGTGCCCGCCATCGTGAACTTCATGATCAAAGTGGCTTGCGAGGCGGAACGCACCGACGGACACATGTCTGTGATCGCGGGGCTCACGGGTGACCTCTGCACTGTGTTCGGGCTTCGTGTGCTGCCCTACCTGGAGACGCGGCCCATACTCGACTTGCTGCAGGCAGCGCGCCGCTCGCGCACGCCGCGCACCAAGACCCTCGCCAACTGGGCCACCAAGGAGATCCGCAAGCTCAAGCAGCCGGCACCGCTCGCTAGCTGGTGAGTTCATACGTTCACTGACTACTCCGACGTGCAAATGATCAAACAAATTTTAGTTTGTTATTATAGTCTGGAATAACGCATTTTATCCCGGAATTCCCATGGGAAAGGGAATTACGCGAGTGAAACCGCGGAAAGCTGCTTGTTTAAAATACAGCTAAAAAAATAGTTCGGAATATGGAAAAACAAAGAGCATTTTGCAAAATCCTAAAAACCAAAGGGTCTTCACCTTCACCCCAGGGCATACACACCTCAGTGCCCAAAATGCGAATAAAACTAGTAGCTGTGGTGCCATGTTGACATCACAAATGTGGGCTTAGACTTAGTAATTGGCTGCATAAAGCTTACTGCTGTATGAAGCCGTCGTTATGAATTAATTAGTATGGGTTAAAGTCAATATTTTATGCTCATTTTTTACAGTGAAGTTTTGGGTTATAAATTCTTCTTATTTATTTTCAGATTGCCATAATTACGCTGCCACAGTGTGCTTACGCGGTTTTGAAGACCTTGCTGTGGGTAAATCAAAATATGTAATGGCAGGCATATCATGTCCATTTCTCAAGTCGTTAGGTGCATTAGTTTAAGCTCTTCTTAGGTTTATATGATTTCAAGAAGATTCGCCTTCTAAATAATATCTTGTTGCATTGCGCATTTTTAAAAATAGTAATGCAACCATTTATATTCATTCCTTTGTATTAAATTAACTTAATATCCAGTAATAATAAATGCATTGCATACAATGTTAGCCTATAAATGGCATAAAATAATATTATGGTAGTAACTCCAACTTATCCATATTTAATTGAATTGCTTGGAATGTATCCTAACATTATAAATAGGGTTCCTATTCTTAAATAGAACATCAAAATAATTTGTCTTAGTTGCATTAATAAAAGAAGGCAATATTTGGTAAGGCTATTTTATAGTGATTGGAGCTAAAACTGTGCACTTAGCGCAGCAATATTGAAATTATATACTTGTAATTATGCCTGACCATAATCTTTCCATAAATTATATCTTAAATTTAGCATTTTTCCTATTTGGTATTAAAAATACAGACAGTGGCTGTGGTATCTTTACTTATTTGAGATAGTATGAATGCGAGCCAGAGTGAATGAGGATGTATGTTACTTTAAGGCATGCACATATGCAAGGGATTGTGAATTTTATAAATTATTATTACATTTTGTAAGAAGAATGAAAGGAAATGCGAATGGTTCGGAAAGCTAGCGGATTTATGGATGTAAGTGGCAATGGCAGGTAATTTAAAATGTAGGTGTTTCAAACTATTTTGAAAGTTTGGTATGATAATTGTATGTTTAAGATGCTCTTGTGGAACGCTATTTGAGGGATCAAAGGACGCCATATTGGTGTTTGTAATTTTCTGTTCATCATGATCAGAGCACAAGTACCCTTTTGTTTAATATTAGGTAATATAAAAATCTCAAAATGTTGCTATACTTAAATGACGATAAACAGAAAATCATGCCTTTTGAAAACATGCTATGAAAATAGTAACATCATTATGAAATTGGATGATGTTATGAACAGGGAGTTATTTAAATAGCCTTTAGGTCTCAATATCACAATTTTGTACATAAATGTATTATTGTTTCTTGAGTTTCTATCGCCTTGAGAGGATGAGCCTGATATGTGAGAAAAAATATTTCTTCATATAAGACATTCAATTCATCTTGAATCTATTACTAACACATTCTTCGTTATGATATTCTGGTAATACGTCAATTGAAAACACCTACACCATCTTCAATGTCTTACTTACCATAAAACACAGCAAGTAAAATGATTTTGATAAGTTTTACAGTACCAAAACTACTCATTTACCAAAGGCATAGAATTGGCTTAGCTCTATTAGATCGTATACCTTTACATATACGTATGTTACCAATTATTTATATTTAGTAGTGCTACGTTATTTTCCGAGCCTGAAGTACAATGTTTTATTTTTGCAACCTGAAATTAACATTATCATAGATGCACTGTAGCAGCTGTGTTGTTACAAAAGCAGTGCACCCTATTAAGATTCACGGTGACAGTTGATGTATTATAATAATAGTAGCGATAAAATGACGAAATATAACTCAATTATGAGCTCCTCAGATCTCTGAAAATCATAATAAGATAATATAAAGTGGACATACCTTCTAATAATCAGTTTACGTAAGTGTCTTAATATTAAACAGCAGCGATCCGTTTTAGTATAAGATCTAAAAATGAATTAAGATTGTTAAATATGAACGGTTAGAACTTAACAATATTTTGGATCCGACTCAAATTTTACGTATAAAGCACACATTCTTATGTATGTGTTTCATATTAGTGTCAATCAGTGCCTTTTACTTAAAATTACCTACTATAATAAATCGAAGGTAGTCTTAAACTTTTACGTTGTTATTGGTGTAAAATCAATGCTTGTGGAAAAGTACTACGGATTTGACGCGATAATTTTCCACAACTTTATTGAATAGTGATGCGAGTTGATAAGTGATGTGTCGTAAGGAGATGAATGGAGTAAGTGTTTATTGTTTGTTGTATCATGAGTGTCTGCTAGTCTGAACATCACTGACAGGGATGATGTCTGCGAGATTTATGCAAGATTTTTTATGAAGTGTGGACCTTTCCATAATGCTATTTATGTTTGAAGAAATAGATTTTTTATTTTTGTATAAAATTCTGTTTGATCTATAATTTTCCTCAGTATTCTAAAGTATCGTGCGTGATGTACTAATAAGTATGATAGGAGAATGTAAGAAGACTAGTGCCATGCCATGAAAGGTTCTGATTAGAATCGAGGGCATCAAGTCAATGAATACCACCCACTTTTCCTGCGCGAAAATTCTTAAACTTTGTTTTTTTTTGGTTACGCCTTGTATCTTCTATATCACACTATTTTTTCAATTTATACTTCCTATCCTGTAAACTGTTCTAATGGTAAATAAACATGTAGAGGTTAAAGTGTGCCTTTTATTTAAATAATTGGACACCCTGTTGATAGTTATTCTGAAAGACAATAGGATAAAATGCATTATGTATATGTGACTTCAAGAACACTAAATAAATATTTTTATTATTATTCTATAATAAACAGCCTTTATTTATTTATGTGAAATGGTGATGTGACCTTTCGTAATGCTTTAACTACCTAAAGCTTTGGCGGGTTATTTATTTGTATGTAGATGTTTGGAGTTTTCTGTAACACTTTTGGGGGTAAAGGTGGTATTCATTCAGTGAGTAAGTACCTTTTATAGCAATTACAAAATCATCTGAACGTCTGGTCAACTCGATGTATGGTGTGACCCGTGTTACAAGAGAACTGGTGAGCACTGGAGCAGCATATCAGCATTGTTATGGATCAGTTGAGCCACCTCTATCAAGTCTAGATTGTTTGTTAACTACAAACAATCTAGACTTGATAGAGGTGGCTCAATTTTATTGTAAATACTACTTACTAGTTTTAATTGGTATCTATACTTTAATTTCATTTTTATTTGTTATTAATAGGTCAAGATGTACATTTCGCATTAAATTCGTAGGTAGTTTATTTCTGCTGACATCCGAAGAATAAAAGCAGCAATATGTGTTACTAGCTGCACCCCGCGGCTTCACGGACGAGCGACAGCGCCCTCTGTGATCTATGGTGGTTTGTTTGAATCAAGTTATTTTACTGATACTTATTAGGGTTTTACTAAGATCAAGTATAATACATCTTTGGGGTTTTATTATACGTATAAACCTTCCTCTTGAGTAAAAAAACCGCATCAAAATCCGTTGCGTAGTTTTAAGATTTAAGCATTCAAAGGGACATAGGGACAGAAAAAAAAGCGACTTTGTTTTATACTACTTAAGTAGTGATAATCATTTTTAGAGCCATATTCGGTTCAAAGCTAAAAATCACGCTACAAATTTTGTAAATAGGTAAGTAATAGTAAAATTTGAAAATCCGTTAGTAACACACGGTTGACGGTTGCACACAGCCTTTAGGAATATTAATGTTCTGTGTTTACACCGCGACGCGTAGCGCTTGCGCTCTTGACGAAATCAAGATATTTCGTAGGTAGAGTCTGTCAAGTGAAAGTAGTCCCTGGCATTTTTTCGTAACTTTTTACATGCCAATACTAATGTGTTTCCACCTACGGACGCTATGTTCTACAGCTGGGTAAATATAAGGTGGTATAAAATAATACTAATAATAAACTAATTGCACGTACTATAAATAACTATTATAATAACGAATTGTTACCCACTCTTATCAACTGCAGAATAATAATATTGAACTATTTTAAAAGTTTTGTCATTCTGAACCGGAATAATAGGCAGAAAATGTCTTTTCCCGACGATGTAGGCAGGAACCACGGATGACCATTTCCCATGAATCTGACTTACTTCTTTCGTTTCAGTCACTCTCTTAATATTCTTCAAATAGATCGTCGTTTAATGTAGGTACTCTTGACTTTTTTTCAACAGATTAGGGAAAATGAGAATCGGAGTGTGGCATCATTATTAGCGGTGTAAGGTAGGTATTGTTGTGTGTGTGTGGTTGAGTTGTAAGATATATTGAGATTTTTGCGTGATAAAATGAATAAAACATTCAGGAGTGGCGCGGGCGTGCGAAAGTTTTTATACTGTATGATTTCAAAATCTGAGGAGAAGCAGCAGGCAAAAGAAGCTGAATTCCTGCAGAAACACGATTGTTTACGTATTGTGGTTGATTTAGGTTAAGGCGATATCAGACGGTTCACTCGAGAGAACATTCACTCGAATGAATGCTTCATTTTTCTTTCATTCCATGTTCACACGACTTACTGCGAATGACAAAGAAATGAACGTTCATCTGTTATTTACTTTAAATATTTCATCGGGTGAAGTCGTTTTTACCATTATGCCGCCAATGTTCCGTGACGCACCGGGACGTGCGTCTGCTACCGGGCTCGAGACAAAATGGCCAAATCCACAGATGTACTAGGGATGTGGGCCAAATCCGAGTGAACGTTCTCTCTGTGTGCAGACCGTTCATTTTTCGTTCATTCGGAGTAGGAGTGAAAGATGCCGAATGAAAAAATCTGACATCGTCGGATCGGTTCATTAGTGAATTCATTCGGCACTCTTGTTTCATTTTGGGTTCAGACGAATCATTTCGAGTGAAAGATGCCCAATAAAAGACAAAAATGAACGAAAAGTGAACCGTCTGATATCGCCTTTAGTACTGCACAAATATTTTGATACTTTGAAACTATTTCGTGGTTTTTGAATTTTATTCTCTTTTATATTATTATCTTCTTTTATGATATCGGAATACAATACTCATCATCAATTTGGCCTTTTGTTTTATACGACTTTAAATTTTTAACTTTTAAAGATGTTGGTGGCATCAGTTTGGTTGAGAATCAGTAACACATAATTAACATAATCATTATAATCTTCTCATAATAATATCATCACTATAATTTCTAACTAAATTTTTCTTTTACAGCAAATCTGAAGGAAGTAGCAGGAGTTACTGAAATAATGGATGAATAATTATCAATGTGGGAGGAAACAGCGATGACACCAGTGACTCCGATCCGATGCATCACTTCAAGTAGAATATTTAGATACTGATTTTGAATAAATAAATTTCTAGTTAGTAAATTATCTGTTTACTGAATAAACTATTTCGTTGAGACTTTCTTATTTGTATTCTTTATCATATGCTTATATATTGTGAAAAAGTAGCGCCGCCACTGGCGCTTTGTACAGTACGTAACCTACTCGTACCCAGTGCATTATGTACTGCTTGTTGACAGAAAAAAATGGTAGGTACATAGGTTTCTAGGCCTAGTTTTATTATTCTGAAGAATAATAGTTTAGATACAAGTCCATCATCATCTTTTAACATTGCATAGAGAATCAAAAGTATGTAAGTAAGTAGAATTTTAAAGAAGAACTGAGACAAGTTATTTTTTTTTAGAATATTAACCAAGTATCAAGTTGTGTTATTCCAAGTGTCCTATTTATTAATGGGTTGCCACACTGATATTTTTTGAATTTGCCGCGATTTTTCAGGGTCTACTTTCATTTGACAGACTCTATGTAATAATAATAATCTTTGGAGGGGAAGGAAACCAGACGTAGAACGGGACACTGGCATGGCAGAAAAGTATCAAACCAGACACAAGTTGCCATCAACAAAGAAGTCAAGTCAACCAGACGCAGAGCCATATTCAAGAAGTTTAAGTTTAGAGGGCAGGCAGAAAGCGGGCGGGGAGGAAATCGAGATTTTGTCTCAATGAATTTTTGATTTTATCTTTTTCTACCAAGTCAAGGCAGTGTATGGTTGTGTATTATTTCTGCTGGTCCTTTTATTATATTTGGAATCTGTGATAGTAACTACTTAAAATTGATTGAAATTTTATAGTCTTTTAGCAGCGAATCTCTAAATATGAAGCCACAATACAAAATCGGTAAGTTAAATCGTCATTTTAGTCAGTTATTATTATAACCTACGTTTCTTTGCACACTATTATTTAAAGTTTTTATAATTTTTATCGCTATTTAACTTATAAGTGATAATTTCAATCATTACTCTGTATCCACCAAGTACAATAATACCTATATTTGTTTAGGTTATTTCCACCATGCTTCTGCATGTAATTTAAACCGGGTTGGTAGGTAGGGAGGTACATAAAAGTTCAGGCGGGTAGCAATAAAAAATATGTTGTCAACATGATCAAAGAGAATGCGCTATTAACTTGAAACCTTTGATGAAACCATAGATGTTGTTTGCTGAATTATGTGGTGGTTCATGCAATTGTTAGATAATTTATTTATACATAGGAATATGTGCTAGCAAGGATGACACTAGTTAAGTAAAATAGGTAGGTACCTACCACAATCGTAAATATTCAATATCTAATGTTATCACTAGAGATTGGATAATTGGATGCAAATTTTACATTTATTTATGCTGAACAGGTTATGGAAGCGGCTTCTTAGAATACTTATACATAAAAAGTAACTTTTAAGAATAATACCTAGGTAGTTAAAATTTTAAAACATAATTTTCTACTGGTTTTGTATTTTTGGTATGATTTTTAACCTTTTTGTTTGAGTATATGTGATTCCTGACATTTAATAAGCCCGATTTGACACTTGTTACAAATCTCATCAAAAAATGTTGATGATAAAAGTAGGGAAAAGCATGCATGTTACGTTTTAAAGTAACATGACACTTGTCATTTATGTATTACATCTTTTGTTTAGGTTTTAATTTAATTTTAATTTCTCACAATCACGGGATTTTGCAATAAAAGAGTGCTTTTCATAATTGCCAACATCTCAACTTTAGGTAAATAATGCATCTGAATATCTGATCTCTAGTTATCATCAACATAATTATGTATTTTTTATAATTGTTAGACAATTCCCACAACATCAAGTCCCAAGCTACATACAGAGCTTGTTTTATGAGTACTAGATAACTAATATAGGCACTTAATAAAATGTATGACATAAATAGTTATTTTTATTTTACATTATAGATTATATAAATGATAGAATAGACAACCAGGATTCCCAAATATCTGCAGAGCAATCTATCATACAAATATTTATCTTAAAGCAGGAATCCAAACCCGCAATGTCCTGCATCACAGGCAGAATTTCTTCCACTTTACCAAAGAGGGTGTCAGTTCAGTTCAGTTTATTTATTGATAACATTTTTTGTTACATGTCATTTCCTTATTTCTAATTAAAATTAATAATTACCTACTTTGTATAAATGTCAGTTTTTGTGTATTCATGCATTTAATTTATTTGCATGTTTCAGCTGACGAGAAACTCGCAGAGTTGGGCCGTAATGAGATCATGCTGGCAGAGAAAGAGATGCCGGGCCTCATGGCATGCCGACGCAAGTACGCCCCAGGGAAGGTCCTCAAAGGGGCTAGAATAGCAGGGAGCCTGCATATGACTGTTCAGACAGCCGTACTTATCGAAACTCTCATAGAATTGGGAGCAGAAGTAAGTAAAACATTAATGTATAAAAACATAATAAATATATTCTATATCACTACATAGTATAAAACAAAGTCGCTTTCTCTGTCTCTATGTCCCTATATCACTAAGTCCCTTTGTATACTTAAATCTTTAAAACTTCGCAACGGATTTTGATGCGGTTTTTTTTATAGATAGCGTGATTCAAAAAGGAGGATTATATATAGTATAATAAAACCGTGCGAAGCCGGGGCGGGTATTATATAAATAAAACATTATAGAACATTTTAAGAGATGTCTCTTGTAATTTAATCATAATTGATTTATTAAACATCGAAATTTACAATCCATCACTATATTAATTAATAAATAGATTAAATAAATATTTTATCTATCATATTTGCTTGATATTAAATTATTGCCTATTGTATAAACAAATTCGACAACAAATTCAGTGTAGGTATTCTTTATTCAAATGATCAGGGATCTATTGTCATCTTCTGTGTCGACGTGTTTATTGTGATAGAATGAGCCAGCATTTTTCTATCTTGTTTTTATGATAATCCACAATGTTTGTTGACCTTGTTATCTCTAACCCTTGCTCGGTTAAGTTTATGATGATAAAATCAGTATTGTGCAACACTGACAATGACAACATAATGTTGGGTAACATAAGAGTATTCTTACATAACCTGGCCCTAAACATAACAAAGCCCTAGACTATGTATGCATTAATTAAAAAAATACAAGACTTTATTTTACATAAAATATTATAAAAGAATGAAATAAAAGTAAAGTATATTGTGGTATTAGGAATATAGTATTATAAATATAGTATAAAATTTGAAACGTAATTTATATCATAAGGATAACATCACATTTTTATCTGCAAAAATATGCACACGTACCCACTGCTCTAACTTGACTCTCTCCCAAAAGGTTTGCTGGAAGAGAACTCTTTAGCTCGCCTGTGCCATAATTTATCTAGTTTTAAGTTTTCTTGTATGTATTTTCATTTGTGCATTAAAGAATTAAACTTGGCAAGTGCATGTTGCCTCTTAAAAAAGAGGTTTCATACCATCATCCAAAACTATAGAGTAGGTACCCAAACAGTGACAACTGGACCCTATTCTTTGATTAAATTTTTTTTGATAATAACATCAATAATATTAAAAAATTCTACATCTTGAGTTTTTTAACTTTTTGCAGGAACAATTCCAAAATTTGTATATAAAGAACAGTATAATTTACTTTTGTAAGTTGATATATTTCCAAAGAAAAGATAGCAGCTTCTTAGCTTCAGAGTTGTTAAAAATTTCGAAGATAAGAATAATTCAAGCAATTTTGTCGCCGCGCCGGTTGTTTATACATATTATATCCTACTTATATTATAAACGCAAAAGTTTGTAAGTATGGATGGATAGATGGATGGATGTTTGTTACTCTTTCACACAAAAACTACTGAACGGATCCATATGAAATTTGGCACAGAGATAGATTGTAGTCTTTGACGACCGATGTGGCGCGGTGGGCGAAGGTCCGCCTGCGACGCAGGAGGTTGCGGGTTCGATTCCCGCCTCGGAACAAATTTGTGTACGATCTGCAGAAATTTGTTCCGTTGGTCTGGGTGTTTTCTATGTATAATAAAAAATATCTATCTATGTAATGTACTATTGTATTAAGTATATCAGTCATCTAGTACCCATAACACAAGCTCTGCTTAGCTTGGGGCTAGATGATGTTGTGTGGACTGTCCGGAATTATTTATTTATTTATAGTCTGGAATAGCACATAGGCTATATATATTTGTCCCGGAAATCGGAATCGGGAACGGGTATTACGAGGGTGAAACCGCGAGCATACTCGAAATACTCATCCTGTGCAGACGAAGTCGCGGGCACCAGCTAGTATGTTTATATTAAATTTGATTGCAGGTCCAGTGGTCTAGCAGCAACATTTACAGCACCCAAGATGAGGCGGCCGCAGCACTCGTGGCCCGCGGAATCCCCATCTACGCGTGGAAGGGCGAATCAGAAGAGGAATACTTATGGTGCATTGAACAGACTCTCATCTTTGCTGATGGAAAGGTATTAATTCTTATTACTTATCCCTCTATTTAAATACATTACAATATAGACAATGAATAAATTATTTTAAGGTTACCTAGTATACAGGGTTTAAGTGTAAACAGTCTTGTCAGTCAGTTGGAGTATTAAAAAGTTTATAAAAGTATACAGTTTTATAAACAGATTTATTCACTTCCTACATTACATGTAAAATGATTTCGAAATGGGCTCCGTTTACAGCTACGCCAGGCCTCCTCGCACCGCGCACGTCTGCCCTAATTATTTTCGCACTCGAGAAAGCACATGTGGGTCATTTCCCACCTCTCTAAACTCCTGGACTTGGCCTGGTGAACTGGCCATAGGTAGCTTTTGGGTAGCAGCCTTTGTATAGTTTCCTAGCTGTATATATCAGTTCCAGTTATTTATCTGAGTGTAGCCTAATCCTGATAAAAACTGTTGTGCAATATTTTTTGTATTGAAATTGTATCTATATTAATATAACATGTTAAGAACCTTATTTGCCTTGTCAACTCATTTTAATTTATGTGCTAGATGTAACTACCTGTAATTGGGAGATCACGACTGGTTATACATTTATGTTCTCTAATTTGTGTTTATTGTGTATCTTCTGTTGGTAGTTCTAAATAAATAAATAAATACACTATTTGCAGCCCTGCAATATGATCTTGGATGACGGAGGTGACCTTACAAACCTGGTACACACAAAATACCCACAACTTCTGGAGGGCATCAGAGGACTATCTGAAGAAACTACTACTGGTGTCCATAACCTATACAAAATGTTGCGTAGTGGTATCCTGAAAGTACCAGCCATCAATGTCAACGACTCTGTAACCAAGAGCAAGTTTGATAATCTGTACGGTTGCCGCGAGTCTCTGCTGGATGGTATTAAGAGGGCGACGGACATAATGATCGCCGGTAAAGTGTGCGTCGTCGCTGGCTACGGAGATGTTGGCAAAGGCTGCGCACAGGCCTTCAAGGGCTTCGGTGGCAGAGTTATAGTTACTGAGATCGATCCCATCAACGCGCTTCAAGCTGCCATGGAAGGCTTCCAAGTCACTAACATGGAAGAGGCAGCAGAGGTTGGACAAATCTTCGTTACAACAACAGGAAACATTGATATCATTAACAAAGATCATTTCCTGAGAATGAGAGATGACGTTATTGTATGCAATATCGGACATTTCGACTGTGAAGTTGATGTTGCATGGCTTGAGAACAATGCAAAGAAACAGAATATTAAACCACAAGTAGATCGTTATGAGCTAGATAATGGAAATCACATCATTGTACTTGCTGCTGGTCGACTTGTTAATTTGGGTTGTGCCACTGGCCACTCGTCTTTTGTTATGTCCAACTCTTTTACAAACCAAGTGTTAGCTCAGATTGAACTCTGGACCAAACACAACCAGTATCCTATTGGGGTCCACACATTACCAAAGAAATTGGATGAAGAGGTAGCAGCCCTTCATTTAGACCATCTTGGAGTAAAGTTGACCAAGCTATCTGCAAAACAAGCCAAGTACATTGGAGTTCCTGTTGAGGGCCCATACAAACCAGACCACTACAGATACTAAATGCTTTTCTGTAAATAACCAAATTTACGTAAAACGTTTGTTTTTCGTAAAGCATTATTTACCTATTTTGTTTTAAGAATAATTAAATGATTTGTAATCATCACACAACTATTTTTTATTTGGTATCATAGCATACATAGTCAAAATTTCTTAACCATGGGACATCACCATAGATTTATAATTATTATTCTAGGCATCACGGTGGAAAATATTTACGAAAATATCTATAGACGTATATCCTACTAATAATAAAAACGCGAATGTTTATAAGTATGGATGGATGATTGTTAATCTTTCATGCAAAAACTACTGAAAGGATATGGATGAAATTTGGTACCCACAGAGATAGATTATAGTCTCGGAATAACACAGGTTTTATTCCGGAATTCCCACGGGAACGAGAATTACCGCGCGTGAAAGCGCGAGGCGCTGCTAGTACCTACGTCAATATTCTGTGCCGATAGAGAGAGACTGATACTGAACTGTGTCATGACGACCCATGAGGCTCGGCGGGCGAAGGTCCGCCTGCGACGCAGGAGGATGCAGGTTCGATTCCCGCCTTGGAACAAATTTGGTAGGATATTCTCGTTCTCTCATAAAAATTCTTGAAGGATTGATAAGTAATGAAAAAACTTCAATAGTAAAGTACTTATCTACCAAGGTATTTTTTTTTATAAAAGGGAATTTTCACGTAGATAAATGAAAATCCGAAAAAAAGGTACCGTGAGTAGACATTGATTTCGAAATCTAAACGTAG
Organism: Eupithecia centaureata; assembly: GCA_944547425.1. Classification (NCBI taxonomy): domain Eukaryota; kingdom Metazoa; phylum Arthropoda; class Insecta; order Lepidoptera; family Geometridae; genus Eupithecia; species Eupithecia centaureata. Next base: position 6,397,373 of record OX155694.1, read on the forward strand.
GTACATAGCGACACGATCACGCACGCTCACCTCAAAATCTAATTTTCGTAGATAGTAATCCTAGTTCTGATGCGCCGATGTCGTCAAAACAGAATTTGAGACCTCGGGTGGTATGGCGAACTGAAATCCGGTTACGTAAAATCAGCTTTAGCAAAGATCCTATGACTACGAAGGTAGGTAGGTATGGTATACATCTTTGAGCTTTAGAAACTGGCTACCGGTTCTATGTAATGTAGGTCCGTGGAACAAGTACCTACCTACTATATAAACTTTATACATAGGTAGGGAAATTAAGTAGTAGGTAGTACCTTAGTTTGTAGGGAAGGTGCCACTTTATGTAAGAACCACCTACTCTATGTACCTACTAGGATTAACGTGGTCCAAGTAGGTAGATAAAAGTTAATAAATTTTATGAAAGGTAGGTAAACGAATGTATGCATAGTGTAGTGTATGTAGGACGTCCTCCGGCTGACGACGATCTGCGAAAGTCTGCAGGTAGATGCTGGACGAGGCAAGCTGAAAACATTGAACGTGTTTAAATTTGTTTAATATTATCTAGGATTAATGTACACTGGATTGTATTACTTTGATAAGTTAAGTTTCTTAATAAAGATCTATTAAAATTGAAAAAAATTATGTCCAGCAGTGGACTAGTAAATGTTGATGATGAATGTGGGGCAAGTGCCTGCTTTTAGAAAGTACCTACTACCTACATATTTTCAATACCTACTAACTAGGTACATAACCTAGCTAGAATTGAAAAAAAACCTAGTGTCTAGTGAGCTATTTGCACCAAAAATTGAAAATGATCCCGCGCCAAAGCCTATATTAGTATATCATCAGCCTATATTAGTCCACTGTTGGACATCCCCTAATGAGCGCCACAGCGCACAGTGTTTCGTTTAGAACATGCTAGCGGGACAAAATTATTTTTTTAATTATTTTTACTGTTTATTATATATTACAACTAGGTATATTTTAACGTTATATTAAAAAAAGATAAAAAATTCTCAAATTTATTTATTTTTTATTTTTTTTTCTTTAATAATAATTTTTTCAAATTTCAAACTCCAAATCATTTATTTGCACATAATAAGCGTAGAAAATAAGATTGAAACATATTAAGCATTCATACATATTAATTAATATAAAAAATAATACTATTTTCTAGCCAAGCTCTAATAAACTACTAAGCTAATAAGCTCTAATAATTTTAACTGCGGGGGTTTTCGGGGTCTAAAATATGTATCAACTACTGTGTACGTAAATGTTCTATGTATAAAATATAGAATCAAACCGGGTACTCTTGGGTAAAAAAAGTTACAGTCTTTGTAAGTTCATACTTTAAAAAAAACTATGTTATATTTGCCATTTAAACTTTAACAGTCATAAAAAAATAGAAATCGCTAGAAAATTCGGCAAATAATTATTACAGGATATGATACATACCTTCAACAGAAAAGTCCATCACTCACAACACTTTTTACTATAATTATTTTTTCAGAAGATGCTATCGCCCGTGTGCCAAAATTACAACTAATTACGAACTGCAAATTGCATTTAAATTATCGACTACCTACCCTTGACTACTGATAAGGTACCCTCAAGTGGGGGTTAATCAATGGATTCTCGGAATTTGTTACCTGGGAGGTTTTCTTTACGTCATGTTATCGTTATTTGATGGAAATGGTGACCTGACTTTTGTCCCGCTAGCATGTACTGGACGAAACACTGTGCAGCGGCCCGTCTCTAGCTTGATTGACGCATCTACCAGCAGTCTTTCGTAGATCGTCATCCCTGGTCGGAGGGTGTCCTACACTACATTTGCCAAGTCACGGTCTCCACTCAAATTTACAATACATCGATAATTACAATCGGTACAAGTTACCCCATCACTTGATTCTTGAGTACAATGAATAGGCAGAGCAATGGTCCGCGTAGTAGAGCGCATACTTGTGAGTCGCGGCGTACGCTGTTCTCGAACTTAAAACCATTGGTTCTAGTTCGAAAGTAGAATGCGCGGCTCGCCAGCCCGGATTGCGCGGGCGACTGCACGGTAGTGACCAACTAGTATTCTTTTGTTCTCAGCTGGCCGCTATTGTTCTAAACGCTCGGCTGTCTATTGTGATAACTAACTGTCGGACACTTAACATTACCCTCCTTTTATACTTTAACCAATTTATTGGCTAAGCAATCACAACATTAAACAAATATATATGTTATTAAATGCAAATGCTCTTCTAAAGCTTGCATATCTTGTAGGAATGCAATGTAACTACAAACTTTCATTTACCATTGTTAAACTATTTCTACTTATGTCTAAGTAATTAAGTCTTGTAACGCGAATTGTAAAAAATACCTACGTAAGTTTTGATAAGCGCACACCCTAGCTTCTAAAACGTTATTTAAGTATGTTAGTACATTCTAGGATTAAATCTACACTAGTAATTGTACCAAACTAATGTTAATTAAGGTTTTAATAAAGAATTTTGGAAATTGAAAAAATTGAATTGGTCTCCACTCAAGAACATGTTTACCCTAACGGTTGTCGGTTCTTCGCAAGATATGGCTGGCTCACTGCCACTTCAGCTTGCTAATTCTTTGAGCCAAAGCCATAGTGAGATGGAAATCCTGACGGAAATTTAAAATAAAAGCCTCAATGAGAATTATGTACCTGCTGCCAACCCCAGGAGGAGCACTAATTGCGCATGTGGGTTGTGGGCATCCTAATTAACAACAAAGAAACTTTACTGAATAGCTTACGCTAAATTTTAGCAGATGTAATACAAGTACTACAATCAAGATGTTAAATGATAGAATTCTACAAAAAAATAAGGTAGAGGTAATAAAAAACCATTGATTTTTATCTATTTATTTCCAATCAAATATTACACTGCTTCTTATGATGCAAAGTATTTCAATAGCTCTTCATCTTTGGGTTTCAAAATACATGAATCTTTGAGGTTTACCACCCAACCAGGTTCAAGCCCATAAAATATTTGCCTTGGATCTTTTTTCTCGCACAACATTGTGTAATTGGGATCTTTTTCCAGTTCAGGTAATTTATAACCATATTTTTGTGCCAGTTTTATCCTTTCCTCAGATATTTTCTCAGGGTCTGCAAGGTATCCACGGAATTCAGCACTTGAATAGTATTCAATGGCATCTAGAGGTGGAATCATTCTTCTAGGAATGGATTGGCCAGTCTCAAAGAACCTTTTTGGATTTTTTAAAATAAGCAGACTATGGGGATCAAAGTATGCTGTTGTGATAACACCACCATTTCTTTCAACTGCTGCTATGACTTGCTCACTAGCCCATTGAACTTCAATATTTATCTTTGCTGCAAACTGATCTGCTCCTTCATCAGTTAGATTGATACCATACTCCTTCTGTTCAGGATGGAAAATGTATAGTCCTGACTTTACAATGCTTGCAATATCTATGGGTTTACTGATGTCAATGCGATCTTTATCTATGAGGCTTTGCAGTTTATGTAGAGAGAGTGGAGGATACTGTCTTCTTAGGCTGTAACAAAAGGTCGTAAATTAACAACAATACGGGTACCTATACATAGATTTCTAATTAAGTGCTGGTGGATTGATTTGTATTTTCCTTCATTATCTAGAAGTTGTTGATAACTTACTGATGCCCACTGTAGTATCGTTCTTGAGGTACACGTAAATAAAAGGGATTGTTTCCGGTTTCATAACCTAATCTCATGTAGTTCTGCCGCTGTCCAGATCCTTTGTTGCCAGCCCCATGTTTGTCACCACCATGCTGGCCTCTTCCTCTTTGATACTAAAACAATAGCATATAGAAGATGTGAACATTAAATGAAAATTCATAGGGGATACAAATTTAGGTAGAGTAAGTATACAAAGGAAACTTACATTTTTCTTAGAGTTGGGATTATCACGGATATTTGCAAGTGATATCCTCGGTAATGAACGCAACATAGAAAGGGACTTTTCAGTTATTTGTCGTGAGGACATTTTCGGTTTCTAACAGTAAAGACCACGATAAACAAAAATTAAATCATTCCTCTTAGTCAACCTGGGAAAACAGGTATCCAAGTAAAAATAACCAATGAAATTATGATTCTGAAGGAAGCGATGATTTCAACATCAACTTCTTGATTATGCCTCTGGATTGATGCAATTTTGCCAATGACCGTTTTCGAGAACATCACAAGCTTTTATTTAATAAATAGTGAGATTATATTATTAAAGTAATATTTATACTTAAAGACGAAAATTTTATTTCAACAAAAACCTGTATAAAACTATGAGCGAGCGAGTATTTGCAGCTATTTTTCCATAGATGTATAATAATATAGATGACTACATAGCGTGGCCGCCTGTGAGATAGACTGATACGAGGGGAGGTGTTGCCGTGCAAATTTTTTTCCCAGACTAATTTTCTCATTTCAGTCTCAAGGTCTGTTAGATGGACATCATTTACCAAAAATGAATCTTATTAGTTTTATCATAACACAAATAAGTGATCACCATGAAAAAAGTTTCTTTGAAAGGCGATGCACTATAATGAAATATAGTTACCTAAATATAAATTAATACCTCGGTCCCGTAGCGAATACCTAGTTATATCCTAGTTTGAATACTTACGACATGATAGTATATTTATAATTACCTATATTATGATAATAAGCAAACTTTTAAATAAGGTTAGGTATTGTAAGAAATAAAACAACACTTAACCCGTCTCCACCCGGTCAAATCAGGGGTAGAAAATACGGACGAAATAATATCACCCGGCCGCACCGCGCGGTCTTCAAAATTGCGTCTCGCTTCAGAGAAATGCTCATAAAAAAATAACTAGGCCCCCTATCTAAGTTCTGTAAACGGTTTTAGCTTCCTAAATAATGTTTCTTTATGTGTTTATTACTTTTGTAAGCTTATATTTACTAACAATAACAAAAAAACATAATAAATGCGCGACTTTTTCAGAACCATATTTTGGCAACAAAACTAATCTTATTTACATGGAAATATAAAAGAATAGCATGAAGACAATCTATAAATAATATTTCAATGATAAATAAGAGCTGTACTATGAAAAAATATTAAAAATTTTCGAAATGAAAATTACCACTCACGTTTTCACGTGCTGTAAGAATGTGTTTTTACAATTTTATCGATATTTTTTGTTTCGATGCAAGTTTGAAAAATAAACAAAATAATCTATTTATAATCATATTTTATAACAGTATTTCATTTTATTACTAGTTCTAAGTAAAATTCTTCGGAATTTCATGAAAACGGCGGTAATCTTGTGGCCGACTTTTGGGTTCAAAACAAGAAAAATGCAACGAAATTCACAAATCCTATCATGTAAGTAGCTTTATCGTACCCCAATTATTACAAAATACACTAGTTATTCCATAAAACTATGCACTTACCCTGAAAAATCGATAAAAACACACAACACAAAACACGTCATGAGCCCTGACAATTGCGCGGATTCAAAGTCAGATTTCTATTTTTTTTTCTATTACTGGATTGCCTTTTTAATATTTCAATGCATAGGAAAATAGTTAATCTTTGACACAGACAAAAGTTGTTCAAACAAATATAGACTGTAACATGCTGAAAAAAGGGATTATAATCGCCTGAACGGTCCGGCCCGCCGGCGGGCTCGCGCCTGTCTACGACAAATTGTGTTACATTGTTGGCCGGCCCGCCGGCGGGCTCGCGCCAGTTTAAGAGTTAAGGTATCACAATTATCAATATATGATGACCGATGAACCGCGGTGGGCGAAGATCCGCTTGCGACGCAGGAGGTTGCGGGTTCGATGCCCGCCTTGGAACAAGTTTTGCACGATCAACAAATTTTTGTTCTAGGGTATACTGGGTGTTTTCTATGTATAATAATAATAATTAACTATTTATGTAATGTATTGTATTAAGTATATCAGTCATATAGTACCCATATCACGAGCTCTGCTTAGCTTGGGGTTGGATGATGCTGTATGCATTGTATGCATATGAGCGATAAATTTGAATCATAAATCTTATTTGAAACTGCATGAAAGATGAGGAAATTCGCCTGCTAATTTTGCATCGCGACAAAACGTTGGCCATATATCCATAAAAAGATTTTAGGTTCTTAATCTTTATTGTTCTTGACTTTCATCCAAACCAGAGGCAAATAATTGTTAAAGAGGAAATCTGTAACAAAATAAAAACTGTGTTTGTAAATTAGGTATTAATAATATACCTACGTTAATGCGTACTTTGGGAATTTTATTATCGATTGCAGGCAACCCTAAACTTTCGTAAGTTTAGGTTATAATTATTATAATTTACTAAAAAACCAAGTTTAGAGCATTGTCTCCGTGTGAATCTAAGAAGCTGTTAATTTTAAACCTTGTTAAAGTCAAAAGAACTTGTACCTACGAGTGGAATGACAAATCAGGCTCATTTTTTTCACTGTCGCTTTAACACTTTATAACACCGCTCAGAACCATTTTTTTATAAGAATTTTATCTCTATGAGGTGCAGTTATGTTTTCTAAGTCACTCTACCACATTTTCTTGAATGAAAACTTGATTTTAGTTCTTGAAAAAACGAAATTGCGTCAAAGTCCGTCAATTTGTTTCGCACATATAAGTGCGCAATAATAGACAAAACCAGCACACAGCATGAGAGAGAATCCAAGTATTTCTTTCTCTTTTCTTCTCAGGCTATTTCCCTATAATTGTTCTCTTTCGTGTGTGAATGCGATAGCATGTGCGCATCTTCTAGGAGATAATAATTCTATGTATTTTTCATTCTTTTTCTTCTTGTTTTATGGCTCGCTGTGAGCTATTTTTTCATACGTGCCTGGCCGGTTGACACTTGACATTACTAAAATAAATTGACATCGTTTTATTAGTGACGTGACGTTCTCCTTTTCCTTCAAACTCTCCACACACTGAAGCCGGAGCACAGGCCGGAGGCGGAACGGAGGCGAAGGAAGGCGCAGGCGCATGTGGCGGTTTTTCCTATGGCACCACGCCACCACCACCGCCTGCGGTGTGTGTGTAGGCTTTCATAGGATTCCAGAAAACAACTCTCACGCCTTCGCCTCCGCTCCGCCTTCAGTGTGTGGAGACCTTCAGTTGGACTTGGATTGGAATGGAATGTTGATGCTTATGAATAGACAAGTTACATATTATTTATTCATAGAGTAGATGTAAGGAACCTAAGTAACTACATCTAACTCGCTCCCCTTCGCCGAGGAATACCCTGCCTACGTCCCCCAATGACGAATTACTGCAGCAATGAGAATAAAACCCACTCCGACTGCCCTAAACCTAAGTCGTCAAGCACACCAGGAAGCAATACCTTAAGACTAAACTTATTTTATGAATTACTAACAGTGCCTCGCGGTTTCACCCACGTTATTCCCGTTCTCGTAGAAATTCCGGAATAAAATGTAGCTTATGTTTTATTCCAGACTATAATCTATCACTGGGCCAAATTTCATCCATATCCGTTCAGTATTTTTTGCATGAAACAGAAACAAACATCCATGCATACATACTTTCGTGTTTATAATATTAAGTAGGATGAGGCTGGAGTTTTATAAGGGTAAGATAAGAACAGTATTGTTCTGTGCATGTGATTTGGCAAAAGGTATATTGGATAAAATGGAATGGCAGGTTTTAAGAATTGTACTTAAATTTATACAGTTGTCTCAAAACTTTTAGGTACTTATTGAATACATTTTATCAATAATACAATACATTTATACATTATCTAGTTTAAAACACATTGCATTGACTTATTACATGATAAGTTTATTGACCTCCTCTGGAGTCCTCCCAATTATTGTTTGGGGTTCTTCATAGCCATTAGTAACATCATGAATAGCATGATAGAGCTGAGCATATATGGCTAATATTACCTCAAAGGCTCTTTTCTTAACAAATTGTTTATGAGAGTGACTTAATAGTAGATTCATTTGTGGCAGTAAATAGTTATCTGGTGAAACCAAGAACAAGTCAAACTTGTTCAAAAAAGTCTTGAGTGTAGAAGTATCCATCCCAGGTATGGCACATATTGGCCCACTGATTTTTTCTTGAAGTATTGTGTAGATAGGTCCCAAGTTCAAGTTTGCCACAAGGTAGCTAGCCTGTTCTGATGTAAGAGTATCAATTTGTGCTTCTGACTGAGCTTGAAGTCTCTCATTATATTCATCCATAATGGTGTACAAAGATAGTGTGCATTGAATATGATAAATGCAGTTCAATGTATAAACTGACATGTCAGTGGAACTGAGGTGGCAAGCAGTCTCATTGATGGCATGCAGGAGTGGGTCTAGAATGTGAGTTATTATTATCTTTCTATCTGACATGTTCAAGTTATTTGAATTGTTCATAATAGCCAGCAGATCTCTCAAGAAGCTGACTAGATCTGTGACAACGACAGAGGGATTTAAGTCCACAGGTGGGGCTTTGACCCCATGACTCAACTCTTTTTGAATCTTACTATCTAATGTTATTAAAAATACTTCTTCACTTTTCTTTACAAGTGCTTCCAATGTATTAATTAGGTGCCCTTTTCCAATAGATGATTGTATTACTTCCTTGTAATAAATGATGAGATTTGTAATGGACCAGAGAACAAGAGGATCCTTATCAGGTTTCAGTATTAATTCTGCTCTTACTTTTAATAAAGGGCAAATGGCTTCCATTATATTAGTCAAAGCATTAATAATTTGTTGACTTTTATCTGGCATATTGCAAAATTTAAACAGCATAGTTAGGTTTTCTTTTTCTACTGGTATAATTTGGTACACCCATGTGAGGATGTCTCCTATATACCGTTTAGCATCATTGGCATAGAATTCTATTGGTTTAGACCCACTATCTGTTCCTTTGGTTAATGCATCAATAAACAGCTGGACTATGGTAGCCTTTCGAGCAGAACAATACTCATCAATAATGTTTGAGAACAGCACTTCTCTTGTTTGGAATTTAGCCAGAGCTGTTGACACCAGTGCATTATTTGGAGCATCAGTGCTGAGACAAGCTCCTATAGTCCAATGATAAAGCTTTTCAATGGCAACTTCTTGCTGCAAGCCCACTGTTTCCATCACATCAAATGCTGAAGTTTGATACCAACATTTAACAAGGGTCTTGCAATTAGAATTTAGTTTCTCAATTTGCGATAGTGTTATGAAAAAATCTGATGTAAGGGGTGTTTTAACTGAAACATTCTTCAGGTACTCTATTTTCTCAGGAGGTAGCTGAAAGCACCCAACAAACGAGTTGACCCAAAGCAGTTTCTTCTCCGTTTTCTTACTCTCATCTTTCAACTTTGTTGTTTGAGCTATGAGGTGGTGGGTCTTTGTTTTGGATTCTGTCAATCTATTAGACATATCTTTTACAGCACCATCTAAAGATGACAATGAGTCTAATAATACCTGGAGTTTGTCTTTCACCTTATTATACTCTAGTAAAACAGTTTTGTTGACCAGCATGTCACGTTTTTCAACTTCATTCAGCAAAATTCTTCTTGTGTATGATGAGTTTGATGGGCATAGTCCAGAAACAGAGTTCAGAGCCTCACTGCTGTCTGAGACGATGTGATTATCAAAGATTTTGTTTATCCTTTGTCGGATGGAATTGTTACTGGCAAATGTATCCATTTTCTTTCTCCGACCAATTTCTTCAAAACAACAAAAAGGTAGTTTGGATATAAATTTCACTCCGTTATCTTTGAAGGAAAGAAGAAACAGTTCATTTCGTAACTCTATTGTGATTTAATAATCAACATTTACTTGAAATCTGAGCTGTGAATCAAACAAATCAACAAAGTAAAATTTCAGGAATTTTGTGTTTTGTTTCAGGCAGCTGACGTGTCAGTGCTCGCATCAATTATGTCACTGTCATTTTCTGTTTTTATTTAAACCATAGACAATGATTATTTTTCATCTTGCCTGATTTTGTTTTATTTAGTTTTGGAGACTTTAAAATGTTTTAGAAGAAGTATTTTTAAAATAACTATATAAAGAGAGATTGAGAGACTTTCACTTCGTGAATTTCTGTAGAATGATCTAATAAAAACAACGCCTTGAGAGTCTAAAAAAAAACACGCTGTCTATGGTTGTATCATATGATCAATGGTCATCCTCCCATCAATTGATTTTTTGCAAATAAAAATCTTTGGGCTTTTGCAGTGCTTTGATTTGCGAAGTGTACCAGAAATACTTTTATAAAGTTGTTGGTTGTAAAAGCTTCGCAAAATGAAGGGTTGCCTGTTCAATATCGATGGGGGCTACTTGGAGGGGCTGTGCCGTGGATTCAAGTGTGGTATCCTCAAGCAATCTGACTACTTGAACTTGGTGCAGTGTGAAACTTTAGAAGGTATAAGATTTAGCTCAATTTTAAATGTATACTGTTAAAGATATTTCTATTTACTACTCGTACGTGAAAGTAATCAATCAATATTTTACAGATCTGAAGCTCCATCTGCAAGGTACTGACTATGGTACTTTCCTCGCCAATGAGCCCAGCCCCTTGTCCGTCTCGACGATCGACGACAAACTGCGTGAAAAACTCGTTATTGAATTCCAACATTTGAGAAATCACTCTGTGGAGCCACTTTCCACCTTCCTGGATTTCATTACATACAGCTACATGATTGACAACATCATTCTTTTGATTACGGGAACTCTTCACCAGAGGCCCATTTCTGAGCTGATCCCCAAGTGCCACCCACTTGGATCATTTGAGCAGATGGAAGCTATCCATGTAGCAGCTACTCCAGCTGAGCTCTACAATGCTGTTCTAGTGGATACCCCATTGGCACCATTCTTTGTTGATTGCATCAGTGAGCAGGATTTGGATGAAATGAACATTGAGATTATTCGTAACACTCTGTACAAGGCATACTTGGAAGCCTTTTATTCCTTCTGCAAGGAAATTGGTGGCACTACTGCTGATGTTATGTGCGAAATATTGGCTGTAAGTTGTTTCCAATAACAATATGTATGTATATTTCTCTATTTTATCTCACTGAGTCACCCCATGACCACAACTGAGTGTAAACCTGTTGAAATGTCGGAAAAATAGGTAAATAAGTGCTGAAAATAATGGTTATTCAAAATTATATATTTTATCTGTTTGATAATATAAGTACGAATTCAATAAAACAAGCTAATTAGTTATCCCTAAATTGTTATTTTTTTCAGTTTGAGGCTGACCGCCGTGCTATTATCATCACAATCAACTCCTTTGGAACTGAGCTGTCTAAGGATGACCGTGCCAAGCTTTACCCGCGTTGTGGAAAGCTGAACCCCGATGGTTTGGCAGCTCTCTCCAGGGCTGATGACTATGAACAAGTCAAAGCTGTGGCCGAGTACTATGCAGAATATCAGGCACTTTTTGAAGGAGCTGGCAACAATGTTGGTGACAAGACTCTGGAGGATAAGTTCTTTGAACATGAGGTAGGTTGAAGTATTTGGAATCAAAGCTTGCTCAGACTAACTCATTTTCATCCGTCATCTCCTCTGGTTAAAACAAGATAAACTCAACTGGTGAACATTATTTGTTGATTTAGAGTTACAAAGCAGCACTTAGGCCTTGTTTATGGAGACAAGGGCAGTGTAGTGTGGCGTCCCGCGTCGCTTTTGGCGTTTTTCGACTTACGTTGTTACATGCGTTGTTTGATTTCGAAATTGCTCGCAGAGCACCCTAATAGTTTCTGTATGGCTCCGCCGCACAGAACACTGCATTTAAAACAAACGCGTGTACAATCGCTTCTCAAAAACCCACTTTACGCCATTATATTTGAAATAAGTGCAGGCCGCGCCGCTCAACGCAACGCGCGATGACCCATCTCCGTTAATGAGGCCTTAGACAAGTCAAATATACTTACTACAAATTATTATTTATCAAATAAATAATGTTTTATTTGATTTTCATTCTCTACTGCTTGTAAACCAAGGCTAGGTATTCCTAACTAATATTATAAAGTCAAAAGTTTGTATGAATGTTTGTTCCTCTTTCACACAAAAACTACTGATTGGATCAGGATGAAATTTTGAATAGACATATTTCAAGCTACTTTTCATCTCACTAATCAGTTCCCGTGGAATAGAAATAGCCTTAAAATGTTTCCATAGACACAACGCGTTCTAAGCTGCAAGCAGATACAAGTTTAATAAAATAGTAATAATTATAATTTTCTATTTGTTGATCTAAGTTTTTTTTTTTCAGGTAAACCTCAATGTTTTTGCTTTCCTGCAACAATTCCACTTTGGTGTTTTCTATTCATACCTGAAGCTGAAGGAGCAGGAATGCCGGAACATTGTCTGGATCAGCGAGTGTGTCGCTCAGAAACATCGTGCTAAAATTGACAACTACATTCCAATCTTCTAAGCATATTTTATGCACAAAAATTATTATTCCCACATAAATTTTATGTACATATTCTTGTTAGATGAACAGACTTCAATCAGTAGAACAGTGGTTGAGTACAGGTTATCATGTTTAATCAAAAAGTGTTAATGAACTATGTAATTATTATTAATGTGTTCTTGTGTCTATGGAGCACTATTTTGAAAAATCAATTTCTTGTTGTACTAAACTGTTGAAGTAACATGCAAGTAAAGTTTTTACTTGTATATCTATATGCCTTATTTGTATATTAATTTTATTCATGTGTATTTTAAAACATATAATTTGCTGAAAATGAGCACTGTAAAAAAGTATTGATTAGGTTGTTAAGATTCCCAATATAAATCATAGTCTATTTTTATTTTGCAATTATTTATTATGAAATGTAATGTACATAATTATAGATTGATCGTTCATAGAAATAGGTAGTATTTGAAACTTGGTACATACATTGTTCAATCCATAGTCCTGCCTGTTTACAAAATAAAGCTTATTTAATGTTATTTTTAGGTGTTTCAATAAGTTTATTTGTTTCCATTTTATAAATTTTATAGAGAAGTTCTGTTTTGACAGTTTTTTACTAATAGGCAGCTTTACTTAATATTTAAAAGTTGTAAGTAGCTTCTTCTTTAATACCTATTTGTTCACTTACTATGTCAGTTACCTCCCCAGTGTATTCTAAATTAAGCTTAGAAGTTTTATTTAATAGTAGTTTAGCATGCTCTTTCCAAAACTTATCTTTCAACATGTCATCATGGATATCAACTATTACATTTCTACCTAAATTGTTTTTCATTACTGTTTTGCGCATCAAAACAGTCCCTCTTTTGAAGATCTCCAATTCATCATTGTAATTCATGTTGAATTCTTGAAATAATATTTCATTTTTGTCAGCTGATACAGTTCCACATAGACGTTTCTCTGCCTGTAAGCAATAAATAAAATCAGTTATCAAAAAAGTTCGTGGTTAAAGGAATAATTTAGTGAAATCAGTTGTGCTCACCTGAGCTGGAGTCATTTTGCCTCTCTGAACTAGTGTCCAGAAAGTTGTGTTATATAAATTGTTTATGTGTACATCTGCTTGCCTCCATTTTAAATAATCAATGATATTTACTTCTGATGGATACAAAACTATCCTTCCATCAAAAGTAGGAGGATAAATCAATGGTACTTCATCAAAAAACTTTTTCCAATAAAATACATATGAAGATGAGAACTTGCTGTTGATAGTGGTGAGGAGTTTAGATGCCCGGCGCTTGTAAAGTGATGTTTCTCTTCTGAAGATAAATGAATATTCATCACTTTGACCAAAACCCATTATTATATCATTAAACTCTTTCAATATAGTGTAAGCAGCATAATTCATTAGTTTCAGGGCACGTAAATCATTTGGCTTTACAAAGTAATGGTCTTCTGAAAACTTATGAAAACACTTTCCATCAAGCCTTATTACTATCCATGTATTGGGCAGAAGGGAATCTTCAGTTTCAAATTTTTTCACGTATTCGAAAGTACTTTTAGCCATTCTAATGTTATAAAAACTGTAGAGCGCCTTTGCAGTTGAGCGTATTGACGGACTTTTACAAAATAAAAACATACGTTTCGCGAGAGGGTAACGGTGTTAGATTATGAATGAATATCCCAAACGAATGGAACACAGAAGCAGCTCCATCAGTCCGACCCTCGATTATATTTTTCCGTCCTTTCTTTTCATAACACAAAACAGAGCACTTAATTTTATAACGAATACAAACGAACGAATTAGTCTGGGGTAGTACATACATACAACAGCTGAACTTTCATTTGCAAGCATGTCATGTCAATTTGACACGCAATGCCTTAATTGCCATGAATAAAAAATAAATTGATAATAACAGCTGCAGCGCGTGACAGGGCGCCTGCTCTCAGTGCGAGACAGGGGGGGCTATGTGTACATAATCATTTAAACTCCACACACAGAAGCCGGAGGCGGGGAGCGGAGGTGAAGGCGCCTAGGCGTGGCGGTTTTTCCTATGGCACCGCGTCACCACACAACCACCTGCGGTGTGTGTGTAGGCTTTCATAGGATTCCATAGAATACAACTCGCACGCCTTCGTCTCCGGCTTCAGTGTGCGGAGACCTTTATTTAGTTGTTTCAAGATATCACAATAGGTCTTAGTTAAATATGTCGCAGATCGCTGCATTTCTAGACCTCAATTCTATTTTGTACTTGCGAGCCTTCCTTGTGATACCATGCATTTTTTTTTTTTTTTTTTTTTTCTTCTTCTTGGTCTCGCTAATCTTAGCATTTGCCATTTTCATGTTTTGGTTTTTTTTTTGGTGTTGTTTTTTTTTTTTTAATTAAAAAATTTGGGAAACTTAATTATGTACAAAGCCTACTGCGTCCCCAAAAATGAACAGGATCAGGAGAGTTAGGAAATAATACAATAGGAAGGGAACTATCTAATATTTTATAAAAATTAAGGTTCTAAATACACAACAATTAACTAATCTATATATTGATATTATTTGTACAAATAAATGATGATAAAGATTGATATATACAGGGGTCTAAGGAGGAAAGGAGGGAAGCAATATTAATAGGTAGAGGAATACGGAGGGAGATGAGCTCATCATAGAAGGCACTGTGATCATATTTGCTACAAGAAAAAAATATATGATTTTCGTCACCAAATTCATCACCGCATTCGCAAGAAGGGTTACTGACAATTTTCATCCGTGCCAAATGGGCTGGAGTGCACGTGTGACCAAGCCGCATCCGAATTATAACTGTAGTGGCACGTTTATTCAGTTTTATTTTAAAAAACCAAGGTTTGAGTGGAATTTCAGTTTGAATAAATCTGTAGTGTTTTGCCTTGTTACCCACGTTGCCCGCCCAAGACTCATCCCAAGCATTCCTGAGATAAATCCTAGGTAGAGCAAGAAGATCTTGAGAAAAGTTTTTGTAGGGGAAAAGGTCCCCACACTCCACAGCTTCATTAGCAAGAATATCTGCCCGTTCGTTGCCCCCTATACCACAATGGCTTGGGATCCATGCGAAGTGTACTGAATATCCATAGTCATTGCATTGCAACAGTTTAGTTCTCGAGTCCATTATAATATGATAGTAAGTTTTGGATCGAAATGGATATTTAATGAGTGACTGTAATGAACTCATTGAGTCACTAAAAATAACGGTATTTTGAAGTTTCATCAGTAATATGTACTCCAGTGCTTTCAAAATCCCGTAGCATTCTCCGGTAAATACTGATGTTTCTGGAGGAAATTTAACTTTTTGTACAATATTATACTGTTTGTGATAAATACCAACGCCAACTTTTCCTATTTCAGAATGCTTGGAGGCATCAGTATAAATCTGATGCCAGCCACACCAGCGATCATCAACGGCAGTTTTGAAATATACATTAGCATTTCTATCATCACGGTCTATATTGAGGTCAAAGTGAACGGTGTTAGAATAATGTATTCTTTACTATAGAGTCAAGCCGTGACAGCTGTCATGGGAATATCATCTTGTCTTTAATGACAGTTTCTACTTCCGCTGTCGTTCATGTAACTTCCTTCTGACCTCCTACATTATGACGAGGCAATGTCCTCATAACTCAGTAATAATTAATCCACATATAGACAATGAATCCTAGGATGTGATACCGATATATCTGCATAGATAATGTGAATATAAACGAAGATATAAAATGTGAGTGTATTTTATTTCAATCCACCTGGCCAACACGCACCCTAGCAAGTTACTCTGCTAACAGGTTATCTGGCCCAGAATAGATTTATCAAGATCAGCCAGTGTGGATTGAATACTGATGTAAGCACAGACCTGTGCCCTGTGACTTAGAAAGCCAAGAAGGTGAGTTTACACTTACGGAGAACATATAGAATCAGAATCGGTTACATCAAGTCTCACGAACTATCGACAACATTATGGCGGGCGATGATTTGGCGCCATCTACGGCGGGCGGGAATGCCGTGCCGGGTGGAATGCCAATGGGCCCATCTTCTACATACGTTGGCTTTGAGAAATTGGACGGCGTGTCTAATTTCCAGACATGGAAATTTTCAATGAAAAATTCTTTGATCCTTGAAGGCCTATGGAACAGTGTTACTGGCGAAGATTCGGACTATTGTAAATCACAAAGGGCTTTGGCAAGAATTTCTTTATGTGTGAAGCCCTCATTATATCAATTACTGTATGATGTCACTTCGGCCAAACAGGCGTGGGAAAAACTGTCAAAAGTTTATGAAGACAAAGGATTATTTCGAAGGGTGAGCTTGCTTCGGCAGCTGCACAGAGTAGATTTCACGACCTTTCCAAATATGACTGCTTATATAGATAATGTATTTACATTGGTACAGCAGTTGGCCGATATTGGTAAAGTAATAGAAGATGCTGAAATTGCGGAAATTCTTTTGAGTGGACTCCCTCAGGATTTTGATACATTGGTGTCAGCCTTGGAGACGGCATCTATCACTAATATACTGTCCTCAGAACTGGTTCGTGCAAGGCTTATACAAGAAGAATATCGTAAAACTTATTCTGAAACAAGCGGCTTGAACAATGCTTATGCAGCAAGAGGGAATGTTACTTCCAGATCAAAAGTTATTTGTAATTATTGTAAGAAGCCTGGACACATAAAGTCAAAATGCTACAAGTTGAAGCGGATGAAGAAAGAAGATGGATCGACTAGAGAGCAACAACAACATCAAACAATGACAGCTTCAACATTTTTCACTTCAGCGACTACAGATTTTATTGTGGACAGTGGTTCCACATCACACATGTGTAACAATGAAATCATGTTTGTGGATTTAAAGAAAAACAATATTATGATAAACTGTGCTGATAAGAAATCAAAATTGAAATGTTCTGGAATAGGAAGTATCAACATAAAAATCAATGATAGTGATAAAATTATGTAAGATGTTTTGAATGTTCCGCATTTATCAGAAAACTTGTTGTCGGTAGGTAAAATGTGTGAGAAAGGTTATTTGGTTGTTTTTAAAAAGGATGGCTGTTTTATATATGAAGATGGATGTTCCATTGATGGAAGTCACATTATGTCTGCTGAGTTAGATAAAGGTGTGTATAGGATGAAAGGTACATGCATACAGGAGCAGTCGATGGCTACCCTACATAAGGTGCAGGGAACACAGACTGCAAAGGTTGCTGCATCAAATGATGCCGAATTGTGGCATAGGAGGTTAGGACATCTGAGTTTGAATGGAATGAATGTTCTTAATGATCACATTTCTCGCAGTGTTCGCTTTCAGAAAGAAGAGCTTCAGCAATGTACTGCTTGTCTTGAGGGTAAGCCTGTGGCCAAGGCTTATCCTATTGGACAGGCAAGGCGTGCTGGTGAGAAACTTGAACTAATCCATTCTGATGTCCTGGGCCCGTTGAGTGATGACAGCTGGGGAGGTGCTAAATACCTACTAACCTTTACGGATGACTATACACGAAAGACCTTTGGATATTTACTTAAGAAGAAATCTGAGGTATTTTCTTATTTTGTCATTTTTAAGAACTTTGTAGAAAAGCAGACAGGACTTCGTGTGAAAGGCCTGCGTTCTGACAATGGTGGTGAGTATTGTAATAAAGAATTTAAGTCCTTCTTACAGAATGAAGGAATACTTCACCAATTGACGGTACCGTATTGTGCTCCTCAAAATGGCGTGGCTGAACGTCTTAATCGGGTAATTATGGAGAAAGCTAGGTGCATTCTTTTGCAGGCAGGTCTCTGCAAGCGTTTTTGGGGTGAGGCAGTGATGTCTGCCATTTATTTGAAGAATCGTAGCCCCACGACGGCTTTAGCAGGACAGTTGCCTGAGGAGATGTGGTCTGGTCACAGTGTGACTTTGGACCATCTTCGTGTATTTGGTTGCATAGCTTATGCTCTGGTTGAGGAGCCGACTCGTACAAGTAAGTTGAACGCTAGGGCTAAAATGTGTATTTTTGTCGGTTATTCCGAAACTACCAAAGGATACCGACTGGTAGAGCCATCCAATCCAAAAAGGGTTATTTTGTCTAGAAATGTGGATTTTATGGAGGATAAATTTTATAAGAATTTTAAATGCAATGACATTGACAATGTAAATTTTAATAATGAATTGATCACTTTAATTGAATATCATAATGAATTAAATTCAAAACAATCTAGTCAGGATATTATTCCTAGTCATAATAATTTATTCATTAATAATGAGACTGCTGAGGATATTCCAAATGAAAGTAGTGATAATAATTCAATAAATGAAACAAATCAGACTTATGATTTTTCTTATGAATTTACAGACGCTGAATCAGGCGGCGGCAGTGATATAAATGATCATCTCTCGGCGGAGATGCTGGAGGCACAGCCGGTTTTCTCCGGAGAGACTACAGAAGGAGGGGAAGACGCCACTAATACGGTAGAATTACCTATGACTGTAGGCAGTCGCCCCGTGCGTAATAATCGTGGTAAGCCACCATTAAGGTATGATGATTATGAACTAAGTATGTATGCTAGTACTCTGTTTGATGAACCACAAACTTACAGTGAGGCACTAACATCTTCTGATAGCAATGAATGGGTGAATGCTATGAGGTTGGAGTATGAGTCGCTTTTGAAAAATAATGTTTGGCAATTAGTAGACAGACCTATAAATATAAATATTGTCAAAGGTAAGTGGGTGTATAAGATAAAGCATGATACATCAGGGAAACTCGATAGATATAAAGCTCGCTTAGTTGCTCGCGGCTTTAGTCAAAAAGAAGGTATTGATTTTTATGATACTTTTTCTCCTGTTGTACGTCATTCAACAATGCGTGTTTTGTTTTCTCTTGCACACCACTATGATATGAAAATAGAACATATTGATGTAACAACAGCATTTTTGCATGGTGACTTAAATGAAACTATTTATATGGAACAACCACAAGGTTTTGCCTCAGATGAAAGTAAGGTTTGTTTCTTATCAAAATGTATTTATGGGTTAAAACAAGCGAGTCGTATGTGGAATTTGAAAGTACATAAATTATTAACTGAAAATGATTATATACAAAATAAATGTGAGCCATGTGTTTATGTAAAAAATATTGATAACAATTTGACAATTATTGCTCTTTATGTTGATGATTTTTATATTATGAGTAACAATAATACTAATGATTTGTATCAATTACTAAAAGATAATTTTTCTGTGAAACATTTGGGTCCACTTAGAAGTTGTCTAGGAATGAGAATTACTAGAGATAAGAATATTTTAAAATTGGACCAAAGTGAATATATTAAGCGATTGTTAAAACGATTTAATATGCTTGATTGTAAGAGTGTTTCTACGCCTATGATTGTTAATGAAAAATTATGTAGGTAGAGTGGTAGCCTATGAACCAGTGGTACGCTAAGAACCACTCTCATAGCAACCGAACGTGACGTTGCCAGTTCGTGCAACTGTCGCTGTTCGAACCGCCTTCCCGCGCCGCTACC